>CM028137.1:913592500-916469166 GCA_016271365.2 Neoceratodus forsteri
ACCTGTGAAGTCTAAGAAACTGTGAATAAGGCAGGCCATTCTTGACATGTTTAGGATGGAAGGAGCTGTGGAGGAGGAAACTGTGAGAGTCAGTGGGTTTGTAATAAATGGATGTCTTCAGACCAGTGTTCTGTACTGACAGTTGGATATCCAGAAAAGGCAGTGTAGAGGAGGAGGATACTTCAACAATGTATTGAAGGGAATGATGGGCTGTGGTAAACTTGTCAAGGAAGACTTGGAGGGTCTCCCTGGAGCAGGAGCTGGCCCCCACACAGTCATCTATGTGGCATTTATAAAGTTCAGGCACAGTCCCTGTGAATGAGAGAAAAAAATGTTCCTCCACCCAACCCACAAACAGATTAGAAAAGCTGGGACCCATCTTGGTACCCATGGCAACTCTACTGACCTGCCAAGAAAAACTGTTATTAAAAGAAAAAACATTGAGTGTAAGAACAAGTTCTGCCAGATGAGTTAGTGGGTGTGTGGGTGGCTGCTGGACTTCCCGCTTATTCAAGAAATGCTGCAAAGCTGTCAGACCATCATCATGGGGGATCACTGTGTAAAGAGTTTTGATGTCCATGGTGAAGATGAGCTGATGAGAGTCACTGAATCTGAACCTGTCAAATAACTGGAGAGCATGGTTAGTGTCTTTAACATAGGATGGCAGGGACTTAACGAGGGGCCTCATGAGTCTGTCCAAAAATGCAGAGATGTAGGATGTGGGGCAGCAGCAGCAGGCAGACACATTAAAATGACCAGGGTTACCTGTTTTGTGGATTTTGGGAAGGAGATAAAACCTGGATGTCTGGGGATGCTGAACTACGAGTCTCTTAGCAGAAGCAGGGAGCTCTTTGTTTTCAATAGCAGAGGTGATGGTGGTAGTGATTTCAGTCATATATATGTTATAGAGGCTTGGTAGCAACCCTATATTTAGGGTTAAGCAGGGCTTTCTAAGTTAAACCTCAAATTTTGAACTTTAATATCTTTGCAACCTTTCAATTGGTTTGTACAACATTTTGTATGTGCAGTCTCGTGGGGTAGATCTTTCGATGCGCCAGGTTTCATTCCAGTCGGATGTGTGAATTCTGAGGCTCCAATAGTGAAAATCATAAAAAATCACTGTTTTCATTGCTTTTTTTTTGTCATTGTCTTGTGCCCAGACAGTTTGGAATTTTATACTGACATTTTCATTATAGTAAGGGGCTGGTTTTCAGGTGTACCATTTGCTTGTTTGGTAAAAAAATATTAATAAATTCCAAAGTTATTACATTTTAAAGTTTGCGTTATTTTCAAGGAGAATTTCATTCTTCTGGATAGCTTCCTGGAACAATAAAGGAATTTGGTCACATGAAAAAGGATTATTTTTTGTTAGGGGCCAATCCTCTTTTTTTTATGAGAAAAAAAAATCCTTTTTTGTTTTCCACCATCTTGTTTCACATTTTCTAAAAAAAAAAAAATCAAAACACCCAAAAATGACATCCTGCAGGACACCAAAACATGTATCTTGCTCATCAGGACTCCATCAGGCAGATTCTGTACTTTTCTGCTGGAAAAATGACCCCAGAATATTTTTCTTTTGTAATTTAAATTCTTTTTCATCACTCACTTAGGCA
The DNA here is from genome assembly GCA_016271365.2 of Neoceratodus forsteri. Lineage (NCBI taxonomy): Eukaryota > Metazoa > Chordata > Ceratodontiformes > Ceratodontidae > Neoceratodus > Neoceratodus forsteri. The sequence goes on from CM028137.1 coordinate 913,594,114, forward strand.
TTTTTATGAATCCTTTTTCTTTCAAATGAAAAAGGATCCCTTGTCACGAAAAGGATTTTGGACTTAGTCATTTTTCTGATTATTTTATCATGCTAAGGGATCCTTTTTTACTTGATACTGTCATTCAAACAAAAAAGGATCCCTTGGCACGAAAAAGGATTTTGGACTTAGTAATTTTTCCAAATCTTTTTTTGTGCCAAGGGATCCTTTTTTGTTTGATACTTTCATTCAAACGAAAAAGGGTCCTTCAGTACAAAACAGATTTTGGACTTCGTTTTTTTCTGATTTCTTTTTCATTTCAAGGAATCCTTTTTTGTTTCCTTTTTTCATTTCATACAGGAAATGATTCCTTGAAATGGAAAAAGGTTTTTAATATTATTCCCCTTATTTTGCTTAATTTTTCATGATGTCTAGTGGTACCCCCCAACCTCTGATTGCCCTACCAATAGGTATATCATTTATCGCTGGTGTCTAGTGGTGCCCCCTACCTTCTTCTTTTTTTTTTTTACCTTCTCCTACATGCACCACTTCAGCCTCTCCTTTGGGCTTACCAATGCTGGCTCTGGTCCATCTGCTGTCTGATCCTCCAGTCCCATATAGCAGCTGGCCCCAGAGTAACCCGGAGTAACTCTTCTCCAGATGGGTCCCCCTCATCGGATGGGGAATGCGCCAGCCCAGAGGGGCAAGCCAGCACTACATTTGGCCCTGGGGTGCTGCTGGGACAGAGGACTTGGCAGGGACATGAACAGTACCAGAGAGCCAGGCAACCATCATCCAGATTAAAGTGGGGTGGTATTTCCACTTTTCTGGTACGTTTCTGATGTGCATCTGTTGTGCTCCTGGTCTCCACCAGGGGCTGCCACAGCACAATGTCAACCCCACTACCCACCCCAGGAGAGGAGAGCAGTCCTACGGATGCTTGATCCTCTCCTTCCCCTGCCAACCCCCAGCATCCCGAGTACATTTCCAAACCCGGGTTGCTGGTGTGGGTCGAGGTGAGGCACCAGTGCCTCAGCCCTCTACGCCACCGGGCCAGCATACCCCCCACCTTCTGATCATTGTCCCCATATTTTTTATTTTATTTTATGGTGTATATTGGCCCCCTGTAGGTATATAATTTATCCCTGGTGTCTAGTAGCACCTCCCACCTCCCGATCATTGTCCCCACATTTTTTTTAACTTAATGATGTGCACTGGCCTGCCCCACCCTGTGATTGCTGTCCCTGTATTTGCAATATTTATTTCTGGTGTCTAGTGGCACACCCCACCTTCTGTTTCCACACCGCTATATTTGTATGCTTGATCCCAGCTATCTAGTGGCACCCTACACCCCTCCAATGGCCATTGGGGCTGAAATAAAGAAAACAGTCCCTCAATGTCTTTTTTTTATACCTGTAAACAAGAAAATGCACCCCCCCACACATCCCCCAGGGCGTCATCGTGTATCCCTGGTGTCTAGTGGCACCCCCACCCTCCCATGCCAATCAGGGCTGAAATAAAGAAAATGGTCCCTCAGTGTCTTTTTTTTATATACCTGTAAAAAAGAAAAAGATCCCTCACCAATCCAACCCCCCCATCCCGACCTCCTATTGAGCACCCACCAACCTGCACCCCCCCCCACATCCACCAAGGTTTCTAATGGCACCACCCACCATCCAATCGCCTTCCCCATGAGTATAATATTTATAACTAGTGTCTAGTGGTACTCCCACCCTCTGTTCCCTGTATCTATCATCGTGTGCTTAATCCCTAGTGTCTAGTGGTATCCCCACCTTCTGATGGCCATCCCTGTAAATCTATGATGTATCTCTGGTGTCTAGTGTCACCCTTCACCCTCCGATGGCCTTTGTAATAATTTTTCCCTGATATCTAGTAGCACTCCCCCACCCTTCCATGTCTGTCCCCAGTGTTTTATTTTCTTTCCCTGTTGTCTAGTGGCACCCCCTCTCTGATAACATCCCACCCCTGAAATTAAGAAAATGGTCCCTCGATGTCTTTATGTTTTTTCATTCCTGTAAAAAAAATTGGCAATTGCATCCATCCCCACCCTGACAACCCACCACCCTGCAACCCCCTTCACTCCCCCCCAGAGACCCTCACTCACCTGAACAGTTTCCTGGGTGAAGATGCACTCTTCTATGGGAGATGCATCCTGCTGCTGGAACCGCTGACTGCAATACGAGAAAGTAAGGAAGTACGGTTCAGTGTATTTAAATGGAGTTTTCAACTTTGGTGCATAACTTTGCCATTTTGGCATATTTTAGCAATAATTTTTCAACATACCCTTTTTGAGAACCCTCCTCATGAACAATGTCAGTGGAAGTTCACAAATTCTGCCCAAAAGGCAATTTTTGTAGTCATTTGATGAAATCAATTTTCAGGTTGGATTTCAATATTTTCAATGCCCTTGTTCATGAAGTGGGGTCATAATAAGGGTATGTTGAAAATTTGGGGTCAGAACATGTAAAATGGCAACGTTAACTGCATCTGTTGAAATTTAACTATGCTCCCTCATAACTTTTGTAATTTTAAATATTTTCACCCCAAATTTTAAACACAGCTGCCATTTTTAAAATCTGGCCAAAAATGTGTTCTCATGTGTCAAATACAGAATTACATTGCGGTGCCTTGAAATTACATTTCAGCACAGATTTGACAATTTTTAGTACCTGGTTCACTAGGTGTAATAATAAGAAGGCCATGCTGGCCCGGTGGTGCTGAGGGTTGAGGAGCTGGATGCCACACCTCGCACCATGCCAGCAACCCGGGTTTGGGAGCAGACTCGGGGAGCCAGGGATTGGTGGGGGGGAGAATGGCTGAGCGGCCGACGATGGCTCACCTTCTCCAGGGGGAGGGGGGTCCTTGACCCGGGCGTGTGGTGACCTCTGGTGGAGGCTGGGGACATGATAGTGTGTCTGCACCTTGGATGTTTGATTGGTCGTGGGTGGAGACCTGCAGACCAATCACCTCTAGGGGCTGCATCATCTAGGTGGAGGACATTGAGGACATCAGCGCTTGCACCTTGATGTCAGGGGCTGGCAATATCCCTTACAGAACAGGGAAAAACACCCCTCAGAGCCGGGAAGATGGAGCGCCGAGCCAGGTCCTGATGCGTCAGTGCCTGCCTGCCACCCCAGGACCCTGACAAGACTTGAAGGATTCGCGGGCTGCCTGACCCCGACCTCCCCAGGGGTTTGCCGAGGGTAGATGGATGGACTGAAGGTTGCAAGGTAGGCACTGGTAGGGGCAGGCTTAATGGGCAACTCCCGATGGTGTGGCTATGTGGGGCAGTAGGAGGGGAAAAATAGAAATATCAAAAAAAAATAAATCAGATCATTTACCAACAATGATCTTTGGGAATCTTTAGGTTTAGAACTAAACAAACAAAACTGTCGTTTGAGAGCTCATTGTTTGCAGCTAAAAGGGGAAACAAGTAATATGGTACAAAGAGCCTCATGGTTCAACCTGAGGGTAATATCAGCCTGAAATAACTTACCACATGAGGTTGTGGATTCTAAGGATATGAAGACATTTAAGACAAAACTAGATAAAGTATGTGAAGTGATTTCTACCAGGTTTCCTCTTGTGTAAAGGGGTAAGTGATAAATGGGCCACAAAACTCTCCATGCTCAATCAATTCTAGGAGATTCTATGAGAACATACATATATGCATCTATGGAGGGATGCTCCCACAGGCAAATAAGGATACCTTTACACTATCTCAAAAAGTAAGGAAATTCTTTGCAAAAAACTTAATTAATGCAACATTTAGGGTTCTAACCAAAGAGACAAAAGTAGGGAAATGTGGCTTTAGGGTTTCCAACCCTAAAACACACCACACCCCTAAAAAACTGGGTGCTGAAATGCCTGATGGTTGTCAAACCCCAAAGCTCACCCCATTTTATACACTGCAGAAACATGCACACCTAATGTGGGAGCTTTTAGGATTGACAACCCCAAGGAAGATGGAACCCCTGAGCTTTTTTAAGGGTGGGGTGGGATTTATTGTTAGACACCCTAAAGCAACATTTCCCTACTTTTGTTGCTTTAGTTGGAACCCTAAATGTTGTATTAACAGAGTTTTTTTGCAAATTGTGTGTGTGTGTGTGTGTATATATATATATATAGTGAAAATATATTACTCCATTCCAAAGTTATTCAATTTTGAAATATCATATTCTGAGCATACTCAGTTCAGTCTTTTGGATAGTTGCACAGCTTCGAACAAGGATTTAGGATCATGAACATGGATTCTGACAGCTCACAAACAGGGATTCATTAAATCCCTGTTCATACAAAAAAAATCCCTGTTCGTGAGCCACCATCTTGTTTTTATAAGAACATAAGAAAATGGCCAGAAGAAGGAGACCTCTCGGTCTATTGGGTTTGCTCATAATAATAAGGGTTGTTTCTGAATTTCAGTTTACACCTGTGACCCCACCCCGCCTCCCTGGATCTCTGATCCTTCCCCTTACAAGGCCTTCTGACATTTGTTTATGTCCGTCCCATGCTCTTTTGATGGCTCCCACTAACTTTGACTCCACCACCTCCTGTGGCAGCTCGTTCCATGCCATCACCACTCTTTCTGTAAAAAAGTGCTTCCTTACGTCCCTCTTGAATCTACCCCCACCAGCTTAAGGCTGTGCCCTCTAGTGGTGGTGGTGGTGGCCCTCTTATTGAATAGGGTCCCACAGTCCACTCTGTTAATTCCCCTCAAGTATTTGAACAGCTCAGTCATATCCCCCTCTGCCTCTTCTCCTCCAGAGCATACATCCCCAGGTCCTCTAACCTCTCTACGTATGATCTGTCCTGCTGTTCCTTTACCATTTTAGTCACTTTCATCCAGACTCTTTGCCTGCATCAAGTTGAGTGCTCCAGGTCACTAGAAATTATCACCCCCAGATCTTTTTCCTCCTCCGATGGTGTAACCTGGACTTTTCCAGTGTAGTACTCTGTTCTCAGGTTCTTCGCCCCTATGTGCATCACCTTGCACTTGTTAGCATTGAACCCAAGCTGCCGTATCCCTGCCCATCTTTCTAGTTTGGCTAGGTCCTCTCTAATCTCCTTTATCCCTTCCTGAGTGTCCACCCTCCTGCAGAGTTTGGTGTCATCAACGAACATGCACATTTTTCCCTGAATGCCTCCCCCTATGTCCCTAATAAAGATGTTAAGCAACACCGGCCCCAACACCCGCCCTGTGGAACCCCACTGGTGACTTCTCTTGTACTGTAGAACTCCACCCCCACTACCACCCTCTGTGTCCTGTCTCTAACCAACCTTTCTCCTACCCCTGAGTCCTTCAGCTTCAATTTTCTTCAAAAACAAAACCTTGAAACTTGCCCCAGGGATGCCTTCTGTATACATTGAAGTATTGGTTTTGTTCAGGGTGACACTCTCTATAAACTCATGAATTTGGTTCCATTTACTTTAGTCAAAAAGTGGCCAATTTTACATTTGAAAGTCCTTGTTCATGACTCACTTCCAATCACTTTTCATGAGGTTTCAAAATTCCTGTCCGCGAGCCAATCCCTGTTCATGAGCTCCCAAAATCTTTGTATGGGGATGACCAGATGGCCATATGTCACAAACAGGGATTTTGACACCTCACAAACAGGGATTTGCCTCACTAACAGGGTTTGTGACAGGTCACGAACAGGGATTCTAAAAAACACATGCATGCACTCTAGTCCCAAACCCCATGCAAACCATCATGAGGAGCAGTATGCTAAGACTTCTGTAAGCCAGGCTAGAAAGTCTCCACCAGATTAAACTTAACCCAGAACAGGATTTCGCATTTGATCCAGTTTGGATGGATGGTAGCAAACTTCAGGTATGTGTTTTATGATTCTGTGTGTCCTCGGTGAAGTACAGTTGCTTTCTTAGCCAAGTACCATGGCAACCTCAAAACAAACTTAACAGACACAGCAACTGCACTATACTGATGAATTCTAAATTGATGAAACAATGTGCTGTATATAGTTTATTGTTTTGAGTGTCTAACTTTGGATGTGAAAGCTTGTTTTCAGGGGCAATGTCCAGTCTGTTAAAGTCTTGACAGCCTGCCCTACACCAGGATTTGCTTCTGCTAACCATGGTGCTTTACACTGTGTTTGGGAACTTGAAATACTGAACTTTACTGTATATGCATGTAACTAGACTACAGACACAGAAGACAAGCATGTTGGACATGTGGTCTAGCCCTGCGTTCACCATTAATTGAAGTTCTAAGAGCCTTATGCACCATTGAGAGCAACAAGGACAGCATCCCCAAATGTGGGAGCACTATGGGTTTGTAAGAGCAGAGGAGTGATGGGGAATGGGATAACTGGTATTTAGTAGTTTGAGTAGAGCTGATATTGAGTTCAAGGAAATACAATGCAGAGGTAGAAAACAAAATATCCACTGTTACAGACAGTATATCGCATTCACATTTTTATGCTCTGAAATGCAGGTTGGGCAAATAGGCCCCAGCACTTCAAAGCTCTCTGCCTCCTCATCAGGTTTGCTCCCTGAGAAAGAGGCAGAGTGTCTTAAAAAGCTAGGGTGAGTTTGTCCAACCTGCAGCTGAGACAAAGAAAATTTGAATGTGGCATAACTGTGAGTGCATGGCATTGGCAGATTACTGTTTGTTTTTTTGGTGGTGGTCTTTGTGGGTCTAAATTTAACTAGCAATCCTAAGTCAATGCTTACAGTTTGGATGGTGGGATGGCTTTAATTTTCAGGTCCAAAAATTGAGCGAGGGCACACAAGATCATTATTTTGCTGCAGAAAACATGCAAAAACCAAAATCAACACATTTAATTTAATTTTATTGACTTTTTTAATTATTTTATGGTGCTGTATGGGTATTTGTTTGTGATTATGCACTTTACAGTAGCTAGTTCTGAACAAGGATAATATACTTGATATGCGAACTCAGGTAGAAATTAGGATTCAGAATGTCTTCAATACTTTTATAATGCTGATAATGCTGTGGTATTGCAGCATATGACCACTGGCATCACTTTCCAAAATGGTCCGTAATTACATACTTTAAAATTAAATAATGAGATTAAAATGCTGAAAGCTGACTGGTGCAGAACCAGTTTCACCTGCGATGTTATCTCATCACAACCTCACAGGTAAAACTAGTGCACACAAAACAGCCCACCTATGACTGGTAAGACATAAATGGATCCATTTTATTAATTACAGTAAGGCACGTTAGGGTGTGTGTTACTTGGATAACATAACTTCTACAGTGGTTGAAGGTGCTTGGCCTCAGGCCTTACAATGCACACAATGTGTGATGTTATCCTTATGGGACACATTGCATGGTGTGTCTTATTGCTTAATCATAAGTGCTATCTCTCAAGTAACCCATACAGTACAGTTCACATTAAACTTATTGTGCATCAAATTGGCACTACTCAGTATTACTCGGTATTACTCTGTTTTGAAGGTAGAAGAAGGCACTAGGTCCATCGTGACTACCTCCCACTCCTAGTGGGTGTATTAGTCCATGTTCCAAATAGAAATTTGTCCAATTCAGACTTAAATTTGTTAAATTCATGGATGTTGACAAAATCCTGGGTAGGTTATTCCATAGGCTGCAAGCCCGAACTGTCAAATAGTTGTCCCTTCTGTTAGTTAGTACGTGGTGAACATGTAGTTGCTTATTGTGGGATCTCAAATTTGTTGGTCTTGCTGACAATGTGATATTAAATGCTTAGTCAGTTCCTCATCATGGAGAACATTAACCATCAGAAGAAGATCCACCCTCTGTCTTCTTAGCTGGAGGTCTTATAGGTTGTGGGCATTGAGCCTATCAGTATATGACATTCCCTTTAGCCTTGGTACTAAGTGAGTAACTCATCTTTGAATGGCATCCAATAATTTTACTGTATATCCTTGACTAATTGCGGTGACCAAAAGGGTGCTGCATAATCTAAATGTGGCCTAACATACATTTTATATAGAGGAATGGTACCTGTTTCAGCTCAGGAAATAAAGGACTTTTGAATATCCCTAATAAGTCTGTTAGCTGTCTTGGTGGATTTCTTACACTAATTGCTAGCCAAATATTCTGAGTTTATAATTATTCTGAGGTCCATTTCATTGGTGACAGATTTTATGGCCAAACCATTCGTGGTGTAACTTCTGTGTGTGTTTTTGTACCCAAATGGAGAATTGTACATTTGTCCATGTTGAATATCATATTATTAGATTTAGTCCAAGCCTCAATGATATATATAGATCTTTGACTAAGGATTGATACTTGGCTCACTGTCAACTTCCGCACTAATTTTAGTATCGTCCACAAATTTTAGGATGTTATTTTGGATGTTAAGGTTGAGGTCACTAATAAAGATCCCAAACAGTACAGCTCCAAGGACAGAGCCCTGTGGAACACTGCTACTAACAGGTACTTCTCCGGAAAGCATATTACCTACCTGGACCTGTTGTACCTTGTTGGACAACCATTCCTAGGTCCATTGGATGATACATTTATCAAGTCCAATGTGAGTCATTTTTATTATTAATTCAATGTGGGGGACTGTATTATAGTCTTTTTGAAGTTGAGGAAAGTGCATCAACTGGTGTTCCTTTATCAAGGCTAGAACTGACCTTATCATAGAACATTTTAAGGCTGGGAGTTCAAGATCTGCCTATCTTAAAACCGTGTTGGGTATTATCAATAAATCCCAAAGTTCAGGCATCATTGACAATTCTGTTTTTTAAAAACTGTTCCATGATTTAACAGATGACTGCAGTAAGGCTGATGGGCCTGTAATTTCCTATAAGCGATCTACTGGCTTTTTTTGTGGATAGGAACCACTATAGCTCTCTTCCAGTCACCTGGTAAACCTCCCTGTTTGAGTGATTTATTAAACAGAATTGTAAGAGGTACAGACAAGGGATTAGAAAGTTCCTTTAAAAAATGAAAATTAATATCATCAGGGCCTGGAGATGAGTTAGACTTTACTGATTTAATAGCTCGACTAACCTCCTTGTAGGAGAATGTTTTGAAAGCAAATGGTTCGGGGTGGTTATTAATTTTGCCTCTACTTTTGGGACTAAAAACTGAATAGAAGTATTTATTAAAAGCCTCGGACATACATCCTGGGTCACATAATTCTGCCCCATTGCCAACATGTGGCTTTGTTGTGGTATCCCTGGCTTTATTCCCTTGATCATAAGCAAAGAAACTTTCCTAATTATCTTTTATATGAGCCAGTTTGAATTCTAATTTCATCCTCTCCTTTTTAATTAGTTTTTTTTTGTTTAAGTTATACCCTGTACTATGTCCTTGCTTTACCTTCATTATTTTTCTTTAGATTTCTGAAAGCTTTTTCTTTCTTTTTAATTTGTCTTCTTACCTTAGGGGTTAGCCAAGGGGCAATGTTGTCTTTTCTGTTATGAGTCTGTTTTAAAGGGATATATTTGTTTTCCAGATCCTTAAGAATATTTTTTAGTAAGTCCCAGTAGTCATTGGCTGGTAGATCTAAAAATAGGATATCCCAATCATATGTTCTCAGGGTGCAATTAATTTGGGCATAATTACCCCTAGCGTGATAGCACTTAAAACATATATGAGAAGGTGTAACTCTACTCATTATGAAGCTAAAGAGCACTGTGTAGTGATCACTACTACCTAAAGGGGCCATTATTGATAAGACAGTAATGTCTGATGCCCTGTTAGTGATAACTGAATCTAAAGTATTATTGCCCCTTGTGGCGCCTCTAACCATTTGCTTATATCCTTCCATCAGCACTGTATCAATGAATGCAGAATCTAGATTCACGACACCATTTAACAAGTCCCACTGGACACCTGGCATGCTAAAGTCATCAAGGATGAGTACATCGGAAAGCTTGGAGACATTGGTTATTTCATTGAGTAAACATGCATTGACATCTTGTGTCACAGATGGTGCTCTATAAAAATTCCCTATTAAGAGTGTATACTAGCTGTCAAGGCTCTCCATATGAAATCACTTAATCACTGATATCTGGTTGCTAGCTGGATTCTGCTGAACTCTGAATGAGCTGCCTAAATATGCTTATATTTGAAATCCACATTGTGCAGCTGAAGGAAAAACAAACCAACTAGTTGGAAACTATTTGCAATCACATAATGAGAAGAGGTTGCAAGTCAGCTGCACAGACATGCAATGAGAACTGCACTGTTACTGTAACATGCCACGTCACTGGTGCAGTTATTACTACTCAACCAGCAGCCAACAACTTAGGGAAAATAGTTTTTCTTTTTTTTTTCTTTTTATTTTCTTAACAGATAAAATCGGGATAACAGGAATCCATGTGTTGATTAGTTCCCAGTCTAAAGGTGTAATGAGATGTATTCAGGTTTTGAGAAGACTGAATAACAGGTGGGTGGGAGACTACAGGATAAAGCCTTAGGATGTAGATGAGATCAGAGAGGATGCTTATAATAGACAACTCCCAAGGAATGGTTTTGTGCACCAGAATCCTAGAAACTACCTTACAAAGGCAGTGAAAGACATAGAGGCGGGGGAGAAAAAGGGAATAAAGAGAGAATGATTTTTAAATCCTAAGAAACAGACCGAGCAGTGAAGCCTTGTACTGTTTTTTTTTTTACATTTCAAAAATAAGGGTATTTTATAAAAGCAGTAGCACCTGTATTCAGGTTTATACTTGATACCTCAGTAAATGTTTTTTTAAAGGTGTACTGTATTATTTTACTATAGTATCTTATGTGTGTGGACTGCATTTCAAACAGAACACAGTGGAAGACTCCACTGAAGACCCTACCAGGCCAGTACCTCCAGTGGAGAGAATATGAGGGACAGTGGTCCATAGCCTCAGCACAAGTGAGCCATATTGGCAGGTATACAAGAAGTAGGCATTCAGGGTAACCAGCCAGCAAGAAAAGCCTGTAATGTTTGCTTTATGGTAAAAGGTCTCACTGGCAGCAGCAAAAAGTGTGAGAAGACATTCCGGCCAACATGGCCGTCACACATTCCATTTAATCAATGTTAGTAAAAATATGCTTAGAAGTTCCATGAGTATGTGTTGTGGTACAATAACTACTGGATATGAGCAATAATTGTCAGAGGTTAGAGTAACAAGCTGTGAATGAGCTTGGTACATCTAGAAGACCTGGGTTTGATTCCCACAACCTTCACTCCATACTGTCTGACCCTTAGCAAGTCATTTAACTTCCACAGTGCTTCTGGGTCACCCCTGTAAACAGGCCTTGGGCCTAGTGGACATTACCTGATTACCAAGGAATTAAAACATAAATAGTTTGGCAGCAATGAAACGCCAGTACCGTACAGTAAGTAACTGCATATATCACTGCCACCAGACAATGAAGAAACTTGTAGGAGTGGTGGCTGTGATGTCATTTGTATCCATTTGATACTGACAGATCAGAATATAATTTCTGGACTTAGTGAAAACCAGGACTGATATGAAACTGCAACAATTTTGGTTTTCCTATTTCCACTTGCTGGACTCCCACTGTCAGAATGGGGTGAGAGGGGTACCACTAAACTACAATGGTAATTTATTTTTGCAATGAGGATTTGGTCATAGGGGTTTACCACTGGAATATCAGAGTCATTTCATTTCACAGCTGGGCAGGTGGGTGCGTACCATTACTTACTTACTTAATTTTTGTTGACCGGGAAAGGAAGACTAGGCAATTCTGCCTATTTACATCCTTGCCCCGGGGAGTGGGAGGAGATACAGAGCACTTCATCTTGCAAGGGAAAAGGTGAAATGAAGACTCACATAGAAATGGGCAGCTGCATTGAGCAAACTGAGGACTGAGAGATTACAGAAGATGAGGCAAAACTAGAAAGAAAACTTTTTGAAGAAAAAGAAAGTAATCCTAGAAATGATGACAGATGACGAAGCATATTACAAAAAAAAAAAAGCAGGACTGCAGAGTAAAGGAGCCCTAACAAAGACACAGAATAGACTTTCAGAACAAATGACAGACAACCATAGCAAAGAATCAGCAGAGGAAATGGTGACATATGCAGCTGACTTTGACAATCAGGTGGAAGCTGAAGATCAAAGAGCACTGACGTCAGCTTACCACGGCGTGAAAACCACCTTCAGAATTTCTGATGCCAAAATAGATGAGAAAATGCGGACACCAGATGCAGCACAAAAAGCAGCAGGCTGGATTCAGAATGAGGAAGGAAAATGGGTCACAGATCCTAACTGAGACACAGCTGTGAGCTCACAAGCCTCATCAATGGAGCTGTATTCACAGAAACTGGACAAAACTCTTCAGAAATAGGTATGAAACCCCAAGTCTTTTACTGAATCTGAAATCCAGATGAAAGTAAAAACTAGCACAGACCTAAAGGCTGCACAAATGAGGGTGAAAGGAGAAGAATAGAGTGAGGGGCAAGTGGAGGGAACCTCAGGAGCTAAGAAGGGATATGTTACTGGTACCAACAATATAGAAAAAGAAACGGGAGACTCGGATAATAAAACAAATATAATGGTAGCTGGTAAAAATACAGAATCAAACGTGCAAATGGAGAGGCAGATGCAAAATATAAACAAACAATAAGAATTACAAACAGTTTAACTACTGGTGTGCAAAAGGAATCTATAAACCAGCAACAGTCCAAGGCCAAGGATGACGCAGAGGACGCTGTGCATAACCCTTTACCCCCCACCCCCCAACCAGGAACCAGATTATCAGATTTACTTAATAAAACAGAGACAGTCCCATACAGAAATGCAACAAGAATATGGTATAAGGGAGGAATGGACCTCACACCTGATTGGATTTTTGTGGGGAAAAAACTAATAAAAGAATCAATGAAATTCACAGCAACTGAGATATATGCATTAATACATATTTAAGGAGAGGGAAATTTTAATATATGTTTCAGAACCCCACAATGCTTAGAAAGAGTCTGGTTCAAGTACAACCAAGTCAAATTCTCCCTCTTATGGACCCCTTTATTGCTATACCCCTGACAAAGCCTATGATTAAAAATATCACAGTAATGTTTAGAAACAAGGGGGCGCATGTAAGAGAAATTGCGCACTGGCTACAACAAAGGTGCAAAGTGCACCAGAAGCAATCCTAGATGTAGAACAATTCTGGACTGTGGGATGGTGCTTTAAAGAGAAACTGAGACATACAGCGGAAGTCATACTCCACTTGCTGAATAGTTTTTTTTCCTAGGACAAGACAGAGGAGTGTACTTCTACTCTTGCCAGCCAAAAGTGTGTTACAAGTGCAGAGCATGAACGCATTTATCAAATGTTTGTGACAAACCTAGATGTGGGTTGTGTGGGGAATTTGCCCACATCAGCATGCAATGTGCAAATTTTTTGAGATGCAATCTGTGGGAGGAACATGGACATGTTATTCAAAACTGCCCTTGGATATCCCATAGTAAAACCAATGCGTTCAGTCTGGATGATCTAATAAATAAAGCACAACAAAAGGAACATGAGTACAATGAATTCCAGGAGAAGGCAACAAGCGCAGAAACAAATTCAAATGAACAACCCCCCAGCTGACACTGGTCCACAAAGACAGGAAGAAGAACAATGCTCACAAGATAAACTCACAAAAGAAGAAAAGCAGCCTGAAGACAGACAACATACAGATGTACACCCTTTATTGCAACCAGTCTGTTATACTGTACAAATAGAAGAACAAATTGAAGAGGAGGAAATGGATGGACCCTCAAGCATGCCACCCCCACAAACATGGATGGCCCCATGATCCAGGAGATGCTCCACCAGACAGACCAAGACAAAACTGGAAAAAAACAACAAAAAAAAAGAAATAGAATTTGGAAATCCCTTTGAAGTTCTTACAAGAACCAACTGGGGGATTCAGACATAGAAGATCTTGATTTAGATGCTTCCTGTACATATTCAGAACTAACAAATATAGAAGAAGGCAGAATTGAAAAGAAGAAAACAAGGAAAAAAGTGCTGAAGATGGACCTAATTAATTTAAATAAATGGCACAATTTTCTATAGCTACTGGTAGCCCACTGCAAATAATTTGCAGCATGAAGAAAGGAACAAATAAGCAATTTTTAAAGTATTACATGATTATGCTTTCGAGATAGTTTTTATGTAGGAAACATGGATGAACTCTCTGTTTTCTTTACAGCAGGTACAACGGGCATGAATATGGGGACCTTCGTATTGGACCAGACAAGGCCAATTGGTTAGGTATACTTTTTAGGGAGACAGTGTTTAAGATACAAAGATTCATTGATCTTATACCAAGAAGGGTGTTAATACTAGATGGAATCTGGGAAAAAGAACCCAGCAGATTTATTAATATTTACACTCCGCAAACTAGAGCTGAAAGTGTTAAATTATTTGAAAGTATTCAACCATATCTAGCCACAGCAAAAAACATATACCTAGGGGGAGATTGCAGCTGCAGCCTGGAATTTGAAGGAAGGTATGATTGTGGACAGAAAGTATATTGCGATGCTCTGGCACTGAAAAAGTGCATAGATATAGCAGAACTAACTAACTGTTTTAAATTTCAAAAGGCAGGAATAAGACATACTTATGTAAGAGGCAAGCTGGCAACCAAAATAGATTAACAGATGAACAAGTCTTGGCACACCTATTTTTACAGGACAAGAAAACTCACCACACTTAGCTGATAATCAATACTCTTTACTATATCAAAACATAATGGCAGCGACAGCAGACATAAAATGCAGACCAGTGCAGACACTGACAAACTCCTCATGCACTTTTCACCTGAACACAGACCTTTGACAAAGCCTGTGTTCAGGTGAAATGTGCGTGAGGAGTTTGTGCCTGCACTGGTCTGCATTTTATGTCTGCTGTCGCTGCTGTTATGTTTTTGATATAAGTAAAGAGTATTGATTATCAGCCAAGTGTGGTGAGTTTTCTTGCCCTGTAAAAATAGGTGTGCCAAGACTTGTTCATCTCTTATTCACTGCCTGGTCTTAGAGCACCCATACCCCTGTGTGGCTCTTTCTAATTGCCAACCAAAATAGATTGTATTTTTGTGTCATGAAGAATGAAGGTAATAAACACAGAAGTAATCCCAGTAGAATTTTCAGACCGCTAAATGGTGCGTACACAGATTCAATTAGATGCAGGTCATCAATTACCTAAAACCAGGTGGAAACTAAATAAATTATTATTAAAGAATTTAGAAGTAATTACAAGCATTAAACAACTGGTAGTATGAGCCACAGTAGCAGAACTGTATGATGATATGGGACAATGGTGGGAGGATACAAAAATAGACATTAAACAGTGGTTCTAAACTTAAGGAAAACAAAAGCAAAATAGGAGTTTTTCAATATTCAAAGTGCATGACACAATTGCACAAACTCTTAACAATAGTTTCTACCACAGGTGAAGATTTATCTGAACAAATCACTAACATAAAGAAAGAAATGAAACAATACCAGTACGATAGATCCATCTCACTACAGGCCAAACGAACATATGGAACGCAGAAAACACCATATTCAGACCCCTGTGAGGCATGCAAGGATAGAAAAAATGCCTCTAGTTTCACTGGATAATTAAAAGAGAATGTTAGAGTAGTTACTCCTACAGCAAAAATCAAGCAAATAGTAGAAAATAGTGCTGTGTGGAATTTTCAAATTCTGGCAGAATGAAATTCCACAGAATATTTAAAATTCTGCTCAAATTCTGCTGCAAACGGAATGATGGAATTCCGCAGTATAAAATAGTTGAGGAATGATTTTCTGCAGAAAAATCACTGTTCCATGGAATATTATTCTGTGGATCTCAATATTTTCCACTGAAATTGTTGTAGAATAATTTTCCATGGAAAAAATACTGTTCCTTCCGTGGATCACAGTAGGCAGAATTCTGCAGGTGAACAAGTGAAATTCCAGTGGAATGGTCATTCAGCACTAATTCCGCCAGCAGAATTCTGCATTCCACACAGCACTACATGGTAGAAAACCATCTGAAATCTTTAGTGAGAGGTCACAGGTAGCTGTAAAAGATATTGATGATTATTTACAGGGGAACAGTCTAAAAAAGAAGAAGAAAGTATACAGGGTAAGGAAATAATTGAACCCATAAAATCACAAGAAATCTTATTAGTCATACATAATCTGAAATCAGGAACCTCACCAGGATAGGATGGGCTTCCGAATGAATTTTACAAAACCATTAGTGCGGAACTGTCAATATGCCTAGAAAAAGTATTTCAATTTTTTTTTACTCAAGAAAATCTCCCAGCCACTTTCACAAAAAGATTAATAATTTTGTTTTGCATAAATCAGGGAATAAGAATCTAATACTGAACTGGAGACCAATGTGCCTATTAAACTCAGATTTTAAAATCCTTGCACAAGTTTTGCAAAAAAGACTAAGACAAGCTGCTGCTATGTTAATACACCTAGTATAGACATTCACCCTACCAGATAGGAAAATTCAGCTCAATCTCTTTATTACACGAGAAGTCCTTGGATCAATGCAAAGCTTTTGACAAGGTAAACCATACATTTATGTTTCAGACTCTAAGATAGTATGGCATTCCAGAAACATTTATCAATTGAATAAAACTGTTATACAAGAATCCAATCATAACACCAATAATAGCTGGACAGGAAGGAAGCGACATACAGGCAAAAATGGGAGTTAGACAGGGTTGCACCCTCAGCCCCCTATTATATATTTTCACCATTGATCCCTTCATTACAAAAGTAATAATTAACAGAAGAATAGAAGGACTAGAAGGACAACAAAGGGATTATTTAGTTAAGATCACAGCGTATGCAGAGGATCTATGTTTATTTTTAAAAAAACAGTCAAAGTGCAGTAGAAATGTTAAAGGAAGTGGAGGCTTACTCTAAAGTATCAGGAGCGC
The DNA here is from genome assembly GCA_016271365.2 of Neoceratodus forsteri. NCBI lineage: Eukaryota > Metazoa > Chordata > Ceratodontiformes > Ceratodontidae > Neoceratodus > Neoceratodus forsteri. The sequence goes on from CM028137.1 coordinate 913,610,978, forward strand.
AATTGAATATGAATGAAAGTTAAGGCATAAGAATAGGCCCAAAAGAACAGAACTCAAACACCCTGGCAGGGATCGCTCTCACTACAGAACCTCTGAAAATCCTTAGAGTAAAATTTGGAGATGGAGACATGGCACAAAGAAACTGGGAAGATTTTTTACAAATCTGTGAACAAAAAGTGGCATGATGGAAGGGGTTTGAAGCTTTCCAAATACAAAAGAGTCTCTTTAATAAAACAATTCCTAATTCCATGTTTATTATATGTTAGTATGGTATTTTCTCTACCAACAATCTTAGAAACAAGAATCTACAGTATTTTATTTTCCAAATGCTGTGGAGTGGCTGCTTAAATACAATAAAAAGAGAATACACATATTTATCAGGTAAGAAAGGCAGTGTAAATATGATCAGTCCCCTTACATTTTTTCCGTACTTTATTTTGGTCGGGATCATTAAAAATGATGGTACAAGACAATTCTACACTTGTTAAAAAATGGATTACAAATAACACAAGGACAGTTTTGCTCAAATAGGAAAATGGTCCCCCCCAGATTTTCACAGAATTTACAAATTATAGAATACGTGAGAACCACAGTTTAAAAATTATTCAAATGGAAGGTGGCAAAGACTCACATATTGAACAACTGAAGGAAAAAATTATATAATATGGTGCTTAGTGTAGCAGACCCAACAGAACCAGATTTCAAACATTGCAGACAGGAAAGAAGAGATTTAGTTATTAGATGGTAAATAAGAGAATACCACAAAAAATGTGGGATGTTCTATGGTTAAGCTATATGGAAGTTAAATGTTAGAGGGAATAGCAAACATAAGGTTATAGAGGAATGAACATGCACGTACCCAAAATGTTCTGCACAAGAAGAGACAATGGAACAGTTCCTTCTAGAATGTGCCAAGATGGCTGTACCGGCAGAGTTTGTGAGCATGGAGGAGCTGGATGTGCGAAAGTGAGCCTCCTCCCCTGCTTCTGTCTGTTTAGAGGCTGTGACTGTTGCAAACTTGCCGACTGCTGATATGGAAGTACAAGCCGAGGACGTGCCATTGTCCTCCTGTGTTCCTGTACCGATCTTGTTGTCTGATTTTCCCAAGGAGATGCTACGAGTCGTGGAAGCTTGTCTGGAGCTTGAGTTGGACTCTTAAAATCATCACCTGTTACACTTGCTCGAAGAAAAGATTAAAGCATGCGCCCAAAAGAAAAAACAGCTTGGGATAGCTACATTTCATTTATCAAGAGCAAGCACTTCATACTCTTCTACAGGACATATACACCTCGCTACCCCTTCTCTCTCTATACCATCTGTGAATGCTGCACTGGATCACCTGGAGAACAATGGCTCACATATGCTGGTAACTGGAGCTGACTCTGCGACTGGTGGGGTATCCGTTTTGCTTCCTCATCCTGCTTTTCTCCCCAGTATACCTTTGACCCACTCATCTCAACCTATACCAGTGCCTTCCTCCGGAGTATGTTTTTCTGATAGCTCACCCTCATCTCTCCTCTCTAATGCAGGGGGAACAGACAGTATTACTCTACCTGAGCAGCCGGTGGTTAGTCCAAATGCTATGGGTCTGACCCAGTCTTTGGCCTGGGAGAAGCCTGTCCCTACCCATAAATCTTTACATAAATGGACAGCCGAGGCTTCCCTGCTCACTGTGGGATGGATAAGAGCAGCCGACAGAGTCTCCTGGGTTCCTGTGGATACTACTTGTTACTCTGAATCTGCACATCGGGCTCCTGCAGCTGCTGTGGATTGTCCTCATGGGCTGGGAACAACTGCTGTCATTGTGGGAATACTTTCTGACACCCCTTCCACTTCTATCCCAACTGTTGCTCTACATAATTCTTCCCGATGGACAGTCCCTGCTACACAGTCAAACCTGGGTGAAGGGACTTCATCCTCTGAACTAACTCATTTATCAGTCCCTGTACTTCCTGTTCGAACTTCGTGTAGCTACTAACTTTAAAATGTCTGATTTGTTTACTGCTACCAGAGATCATATTCAGCGGAGTAATGTTGTCAGACTCCACTATCGGGGTAGGTTAGACATTCCCCACACACATATGATAGGGTGTAAGTAATCAGAAAATTGTTTATTTAAAGAGTCATTAGGATTTCTTGCTTCAGATTTATATGTAGTTGTTCATATCTCTGGGGAGAAAACATTTGACATCGGTTTCTGTACTTATACCTGTCTAGGCCGCTTCTGGTTTAAATATGAGAAGGTTAAAGACTCCCCTTTATGGCTTCCTTTTGTGGCCATCCCCCTGACAAAACCTACTGTTATAACAGTCACCTTATTATTCTGCAATAAATAAGTAAATGTTTCAGATATTCTTCATTGTCTTAAGGTTCTAGACAACCCCACCCCCATTACTGAAAATGAATAGGTCTGGACAGGGGGTGAAAGCTCAAAATTGAGCTATATCAGACTACTGCTGCAATCTGTCATCTTCCTGGGAGCTTTTATATTGGCCAGGATAAGGGGAGCTGTTTCTACCTGGGCCAACCCAAAACCTGCCACAAGTGCAGATCTCACACACATCAGATCTCCACGTGTAATGCAGCTTGGCGCAATTGCTGTTTAGAATATGGCCACACTTCCCACGATTGCCCTAATTCTTTTAAATGTAATCTGTGTGAGGAACAGGGACACTCTTTCAGTCAGTGTCCATGGGCCTCGCATAATCAGAGTGATGATCTGAATCAAGATGCTCTTATCGCACAAGGTCAGACCCAGGTGGTATGAGGAGCTAAGAAACAGCATCATCCGATGATCATGCACAGGATGCACAGTCTCACCAACATTCTTTACCACTTTCTGAGTTTCCTCCTACCCTGATTCAGGACGGTGCAGACAATACCCCCACCTCACCTACTGTACCCTCAGCTTTGGATCCTTACCCACTCAGTCCCCTGCTTCCCCTTCAGAGTCTCCTACTATCATGCCCCCTACCCCTTCCTACTGACAGGGAGTTCCTTCAAGGCCCTGCAAAGAAACAAGGCAGACAGCTGAAATGGAAATCTAAATCTTTCACTCACCCTGATCTCTCCTTAAGTAATAATTTCTGTGCTTTGGCCTCTCCTACTCAGTGGGGAGATGCAGAGGATGAAGCGGGGGGTGATCTGACACATCTATTCTGTCCTCACGAAGGGACAGACCAGTGGATGTTGAGGAACTTCAAGATGAACAGATAGCAAAATGGGTAAGGGGCAAAACTCACTCTAAATCAAGCAGAAGCAGGGGTTTGCCTATGTAATCCTTTATGGTTTTACAGCACAGATTTTCCTTTTTGTCTCTTAATGTCAATAGCATGAAGTCCTACAGGAAGAGGATTTTGACCTTCTCAGTCTTAAACACTCTTCCTGGTGACATCATACTTTTGCTGGGCACATGATAAAATCTTCCTTTGAACTCTCTGCTGTGCAGAAAGCGTGGTGTAATGGTCTGTCCTTTTGGTCTCAGGGGCTGGACTTATGTGATGGGGTGGGTAACCTGATCAGAGGTTTTAACTTCAAAGTGCACAGATTACAAGACATTTCCCCTGTGGAGAGTACTGCTTTTAGACTTAATATTTGGTCAACTTGCTCTATGAATCATTAATGTCAGTGCTCCCCAATCCAAAGCAGATCAAGTCCAGCTATTCAAATCAATTCAACCCTTCCTATATACTAACAATTTGGTACTTTTTTCGGTGGGGGGGGCTTTAACTGCAGTTTAAGTCTTAAGGATTGGGTGGTCATACTTCAAAAGTATATTGGGATTCTGCATTTCTGAGGGATATGATTACCACAGCTCAATTACAAGACAGTCAAGAAGTTTTATCTCAGGCTACTTTCGATGAAGGGCCCCTTAACTACAAGGAAAGATTTTTTTAATTTTATACTTGGGATTCTGAGTCACTCAGTCTTCTGTCCTTCCAGTTGAAACCTCTGATCATTTGGCTAGTCACTGCTTATGAACTGTGGAGTCCTCTTCAGTCCCTAAAACTGCATCATGGAGACTCAATAATAACTTATTGGATAGCCCCTCAATTAAGCATCTGTCAGTAAAGGAATTTTTCACCAGATGGTCTATCTTTTGTGCATGTGATAAATTTGAAGTTTGGTGGGAGGACTCTAAAAGGGCATTTCAATCTCTTTTTCAATGGGCACTAAGTGGTATTTGCACTACTTGAATTTAAGGTACAAGTTACAAAAGCTCATTTCCTTTATGCATGATTCTGGATGTGAGCCTTCCTCTGACGTAGAACATATTAAGTCTCAAATGCTTGCCCATCAATACAACAGGGCTAAATCCCTAGAACGGGAAAGTAAATTTGGCATGCAAGAAACAAAGCAATCCCTTGATGCCTACAAAATCTGTGCTTCGAGGCTCCAGAGCAGATACATGTGGGCGTTCATCCTTCTGCACAGGCCCCTCCCACTGAAGATTTTACTTGTATCATGGATACTATGCATGCTCATGTTAAACATAAACTCTGTTCCTCCCATTCCCCTAGTTTACATACCTTTTCAACATCTTCCTTCGATGTCCCTCCCTTGCTGGACCATGTCCGAAATCTGTTGACACAACCAATACAATTATCAGAAGTGGTAGATGATACCCAGGTCCATCTTGAAAATGAGCTTCTGCTCAATGATGAACGCCTGGTTAAATAAAGACTTGATTGATTGATTGATTGATTGAGATGCAATAGCAGGTTTACCATCCAATATAGCACCTGGAACTGACAGTCTCACCCCTGAATGTTATAAAACCTATATTATTTGGCTCACACTTGAAAAGCTCTTTGCATACAAATACTGGCTACTGGACACTTACCCACTTACTTCACAGAAGCTTTACTTATTTTTTTGTACAAGAAAGGGGACATGATGGTGATATCTAACTGGAGACCACTGTATCTACTTAATACTGATGATAAAATCCTAGCCAAACTGTGGCTTGTAGGTTGACTACAATTGCAGACATACTAATTTCCCAGACACAATGTTACATTATCACTACCTGTCAGATTTCTGATAATATGATTTTGCTGTGTGAAGTGTTCAAGAGGGGTTCTCAAGGTCAATGCCAAGGATATGTTCTTTCTCTTGATCAAGAACGGGCATTAGACTGTGGCAACAAGCGGTACCTATTTGAAGTACTGCATTGCTACGGTATCCCTCCCCCTTTTGGTGTCCTGGGTCAGGTTATTATACTCAGCAGCTTGCCTGCTACCCTATGTTAACTTCTCTCTGGGTATGCCTATTCACCACAGACAGGGTGCTCAACAGGGCTGCCCTTTAAGTCAGGTATTATGTGGTTTCTTTTTTAGACCCCTTACTTGGCTACTACAAACTTCCACATCTATCCGAGGTATTCCATTAATTCCAGATATGTGTGAACTGCACATGATGGCATACATAGATGATTTATATGTTATTTTGTGTGATTTGGCATTTGGTACCACTATAAATTCTTTGTTACATGATTTTTCAGAGATGTCGGGATCCAAGATTAATTATACCAAAAGTGTGGCTGTGCCAATCAGTTCCCCTTCATAGCTGCGTATGTCAGTGATTGCTGGGGTTCCCATTCAGACTGACCCTGTGAAAATCCTGGGAATTTATTTTAACCACCATGATACAGTCTCATTTAATTGGGAAAAGTTCCTACAGAAGACAGAGGGGGACTTCAGCAACTTGGAAAACTAGGAACTTGGCTAAGCTGAACAGGGTGTTTTTAATTAAAACATTGTTGCTTCCTTGTTTCATATACTCAGTTTTGTTTCTCCACCCTCTCCCTCATTAGAAACCTGTCTGTTGAGTCTTTTTTTCCAGAGACTCTGGGGCTTTTGGCTAAATCCCATTAAATATGACATTACCAATAAGATTAGACCTAGGGGAGATCTACGTATTGTTAACCCCATAGCGTTTTATTTTAGTATCTTTTTCAATAGTAATTTTGTGCTTGCATTTTGTGGAGCACCCTTATCATTCGGGTTCCATTAATGGAAGATTGGCTAATACCTTTCATGATTTTTTTGGAATATGCATGGTGCCCGACCGCCATGATGAGAATATGATCATGTAATTCCCTTATAGATAAAGTTTGCAGTGTGGAAATTACTTTTGTGGAATCTATATTTTGTTGATTGTCTTCAGTTTCAGAGAAAGAGACTGTATTACTATATTCTTGACACAAATTTTACACCGCCTATTGAATTGAAGTATTACCCGCCTGACAAGGTTGCATTGGTGCTTTCTCAGCTTACTAATAAAGATATTCCAAGTTATATTTGGGATATTCTTTGGCTAAGCACACATGGAAAATTGGCTGTCAAGGACTTCTTAAAACATAAATCATTATCTGAGAGGATGTCCCCTTGACATACCTGTTCTTGAGTTCCATAGACACAATATCACTTCTTACTAGAGCGCCCGATTAGTTGTTTCTTTTGGAAACAATTAAGCAACATGTGGCAACATCCTGTTTTCTCCATGGTTACATATGGAATTATTGTGTTGGGTATTTATCCACCAGCATGTAATTATTTATGGCAGACTTGTTGTGCCTTTTCTGTTCAACAAAAGGAAATTTCTTCTATAAATATTGTTAACATGGTACGTACCTGTCTTAAACAACTTTATTGGAAGGACAAGAAGTCTTTGCCAGTAGCTTCATTTCATGAATAATAATCTGGTTATCATGCTGCTTTTCTTAATTTGTCACTGTGTTTACTTTTCTGATTCATGTGGTGTAACCATATTCATTTTTTTGTGTGCTATTTCCTGATAATAAGATTCCCCTACTGCTGTGGGATCTTTAACATCCACCTGAACAACCACCAGAACAGACCGATGGGAGCCCAGTTTAACATCTCATCTGAAACCGCCAGGGATTTATAAGTTTGGAATCAGCTGAGGGTAGGGGTAATGGCTGTAGTTCTGCACAATGCCTCTGCACAGGCATATGCATTGAGTCATTGAGCAGAGATGCTAATGGCCAGATAATGACATGCAAGTGGCCTTTTTGCGCCTTGCATGCCATAGTGCAGTGCCAGCCAGGAAGCAAAGCAGTAATGATGCAGTGTGTCACAAAATGCTACAGCATGCTGCAAGGAACAGTATTATTCAATAGCAGTTAAGCCCTTTTTACTGTGGTATATTGTGACATGTCACCTACTTCATGTTACTGTGGTATATTGTGACATGTCACCTGCTTCATGTTACTGTGGTATATTGTGACATGTCACCTACTTCATGTTACTGTGGTATATTGTGACATGTCACCTGCTTCATGTTACTGTGGTATATTGTGACATGTCAACTACTTCATGTTACTGTGTTGCATCATGGCTGGCTCAGTGTGTGGTCATAAGCATACAGACCTCTGAATATGGTACCCAGAGACAAGATACTTATTTATTTTATTTATTTATTTAAAGGTTTTGCCAGGAAGGCATGCTGAGCAGACTGTTGCTCTATTCTAGATGTGCCTTTGGGTGTAGGGTGAGAGGGGTTGCAAGGACAAAGTCCATGTACAGACATGTAACAAATCTGAACAAATAAACATTCAAAGTAAATATACAAAATATACAAGAGAGTAAGTGCAATTCTACAGTCAGTTATACAATACAAACATAAGGTGGCAAGGCATATGACAGGACAACATAGTACAGGTTCAACACATTTAGCAGGTGGACCTGGTTGCCCAGTCAGGAGCTTGCATGGGTGCATGTGCAAACTGGGGAGAAGTGTATTTTGGGAAGGGAGTTTAGGAGCTGACTGGTGGAAGTGTGCCGGATAGCCGAGGGGAGCGAATTCCAGAGTTTAGGCATGTAATACGCAAATGCTGACAGGCCTGCCAAGGTTGACATGATTGGAGTGGACAGTACTAACCCTTTTGGGATGTACTGCCCCCTTTGCTACTGGGTGCTTGAAACCAGTGGGGTATATATGTGTGTGTGTATATATTTATATAATGCATATGCATTGTGTACAGTGCTACCACATCCCAATATTCATAAGGCAGCACACATAGCTAGAACACCTCCCTGACAGTGTCAAGCTATTTTGCACATGGCACAATGTTTTGCATGGTGAAAATGCTCATTTCTGAATATGGGGGCCTCAGCCTATAATGTGTATTTATTTGAGGTTAACATATTAAGCTACAGTATTTATTTAGTTATTTATATAATTATTTCAAGAGTTTTACCAGGAAAAAACATACTGAGCTAACATCTCATTTCCAGATGTGTCCTGGGAGGGAGGGGATGTGCAGAGTGCAATAGTAAGTTACAAAAGTAATGTTACAATTATAAAACAATTCACAATTATAAAAAGTAAAAAGTACACAGTAGACAACTAAGAGGAAGTAAAAAGTAAGTATTGCAAAACATAACATATTGATAGCATATCAACAGCGACAATTCGGCAAAGTGCAACTGGCAGCAAAATGAGGGAAAGAAGCAATACTGTTAGTACAATGGAGGACTAGCTAAATGAGAAATGTGGACCAGAAAACCAGGACAGTAGGGGGAAGGAGCAGCAGTGGGATTAGCCTAGGATCACTGGCAACTGAACTGAGTAGCATACAGTAGCATGGTTGGAAACTTTAAATGTGTTTCTTTTAAAACCAATAGCTATCATACAGCACTGAGGTGATCAGTAAACATGATCCTGTTCTTCAGTTCTCTCTGTTATCTAACTTTGCATTCTTTTTTCACTGTTTGCTCCAAAGTGATTGTTTTTTCCACTGGAATCGAATTTGAGTTTCAAAAGAAAAAAAAAACAAGAAACGTGCATATGAACATATGAAATGGTAGCAGAAGAAGGCCTGAAAATCTGTTGAGTCTGCTCATTGCGAACCTCATGCATGAACTTTTGCTACGTGTTGCTCGCTCCATCACCATACCTTCCCCTTGAATCTGTTCCACAATCTTTTAATTCATGCAACTGAACTGTAATTTACTACCCCTTCTGGCAATGCATTCCATCCTATCTCTATCCTCTCAGTGAAAAAGTGCCTTCTGGCCTCCTTCGTGTACTGCCCCCCACCCCCCACTAGTTTGCAATTGTGTCTTCAGATGAACCCCATGTCCCATATCCACTTGAAACCATACAGACTAGTGGCACTCCCTCCAAGAGACTCAGTGATCCTAATGCTTTTGACATGATTGCTATTTGTCAGTTCTAGGTCCATGATGGCACAATCCCTTATCAGCTCCAGTGCCCATTGCATCAAAATCCATCCTGGAATGCATCTAGGATTGCTTGGCTCCTGTTGCTGCTGACATTTGAGATGCTCCAGTTAGCATCAGGCATGTGAAAGTCTCCCAAAATGACCACTTCTCCCACCTCCACAACCTTCATTATCTCATCCCACCAGCTCACCACCTGTGGTTTTGTGTTGGCTTAGAGGAGAGTAAACTACCCCACCCTTATTTTCTTCCTAATGCTTGACTGCAGGTTGCATCCCAAATATCTCTGTAATCTCCCCCTTCATATCTTCCCTCACGACCTCAGTCTTTTCTCTAACATAGATTGCCACCCCTTCCCTTTGTTATGTTTTTCCTACAGAGGGTTTATCCAAGAATAGACTGATCCCAGTAATGGTTTGAGATTGTTCAGGTCTCAGTGACTGCCACCAAATCTGCTCGGTTCTCCATCATCATAGCCTGGCGGTCATCCATTTTGTTCTCCTGCAGACTTCTGGCATTCATGAATATCACTCTCCATATCCCATGTTTCCTGCTCTCTTACCCTTGGCCCCCTTATCTGGATGCCTCACTGGCTTCCCTCCCTCCTTTTCCTTTTGTCCTCCTTCCATCCTACCACTCCTCCACTATGTTCTCCTTACCCCTTCCCAGCTCTCCTTTGCTCACCGTATTCACATGTGGGGAGGTCTTCCTGCCTCCTCCTGTTGTGAACCCTGCGTTCCATGCCCCAGTTAGTCACCCCTCACTCAGTTTAAATTTAGGTTGTCCCACAAGTACTCCCCTTTTCTGTCACATATCACTCTAGTTTCCCCCCACTGAGATAAAGCCCATCTGGCAAGTACAGGAATTTCTCATCCAAGATTCTTCCAAAGTTCCCCACACAACCAAAGCCATCCTCATTGCACAAGTCCCAGAGACACTGGTTGAAACTGGAGATCCTAATCTTCCTAGCTGAACTGACACCAAGTACCATTAGCAGCTCTGAAAATGCCACCAACCTTGATACTTACCTTATTTTTCACCCAAGTTTCCTAAATCTATTTTGTACCTCCTCTGCCTCACATCCTGCAAAGTCGTTTGTGCTAAGGTGGAGGATCACATTAGGTTTTCCTCTCCTCCCTGCACTAGCCTGTGCACCATTGGTATGATCCTCTCAGCAGACATACTTGACAGGCACATTACACTCCTTCTGTGTGTTCTATGTCTTCCCTGTGGCCATCTAAATCCCTTTGTAATTGAATCTCCTATCACCAAAACTCTGTTGTTTTCCCTTGGTTATTGTGCACCCTTCCAGATATGCTCACCATTGTATCCTCCCCCCCACACATGTTCCAGTATGTTCTTCCCGATCTACCTTTCCCACTTCATTTCCCCCTTACTTAGGACCTCCCCTGGTGTTTTCTGCTCCAGTGCTAACATTCCTGTGCTCAGCTTCCTCCCTACTGACTCTGTGCCATCCTCACTTCACTAGTTCAGGGTTTCTCCTTGTTTTCTCCTCTCCTTATTACACCCCTTGAGCTTCTCCTGGTAAACCCCTGAGCTTCACCTTGCACCCTTACCATGGACCCATTTAGGTCTAACCTCATGGTCTCCCTGCTTCACACCTCTGCCTTTTTGCCCTGTACTTCCCTCTATGCTGGCCTAAATAACATCCTTCTGGGAGCTGAGTAACATGTTTCTATTTTGTTCAGTCACTCCAATGGGGTGTCAGTTTCATCACTGCCTTGCCTCCACTCACTTTCCCTACCAAATCTTCTCTAACCTTCCCCCTTTGCCCTACTCACTCTCTGTGCCAGAAGCAGCCATAGTCCTGGAACTGACTGGCCCTCTGCCTGTCTGCCCTCATCCTCCAGCCCTGGCTCTTTTGGCTTCATAGCTGACCTACCTATCCCTACCCTCTGGCCTCCTGGTGACCTGTTTAGTCCCCCTACATCTTGTCCCTCATGCTACCTTACAGGCCTACCCATTCTATCCCCCTGGCTCACCAATATCCTGTTTAGTTCTAACCTAAGAATTTGCACCTTGGCTGTCATAAACCCGGCCTCCTGCACACCTTGCATCCCCCTGCCTCCCAGATTGTCCCTAGAAAAATCACTGCCCCACACCACCTAAATCTCATCACTCTCCCCTTTCTGCCTCTTGCCTGAACCTTCTCTTTTTACAGTTGTGGACAGAGCCTGCAGACATTGTGCAATCTGTTGCCTTAAAATGGTCTATCATGGCACCTTCCATTGGACTTTTGGAAGTATCCTTCCAAAAGTCCAATGGAGTTTGTAACACTCCACCATGATCGGCCACTATGGAGTAACAGCCACACTATTTCAGCTGTTACTTTCGTATTTTGGGAAAAGAACTGCACATGCACACCTTGTGTGCATGCGCAGTTCTGCTGGTGCCTCCATCTTGTAAATGGCATATTGCTATTCACTACAGCTGTGCATGCACGAATGCTGTGCATGCACAGTTGTGTCACTGCTGCCATCTTGGAGATGGCACTCAGCCACACTCTGTCTTTGGAGCTTTGCAAGCTCGCCACAGCTGTGTCAGCTCTGGCTAGAGCTTGTCTTTATATGTGATGCCTACCCCCATATATGGAGTAGATCAACCTTTTACTAACCTGCCTGTGCAGGCCTACTCTAGAGAGGGAGTAGTTAACTCCTACCCTCTATCCTGACCCTGCAGGCCTACCTCAGATAGGACGTAGTTAAATCCTACTTCTAGCCTGTATTTGCAGGCCTAACCCAGATAAGGAGTAGTTAGGCAATATAGCCTTGTGGTTAGATTAACAAGATGTGAATGAGATTGGTACATCCAGCAGATCTGGGTTTGAGTCCCACAACCTCCACTTGCATAATGTGTGAACCTGAGCAAGTCACTTAACCTCCCCATTGCTCCCAGGTCACTCCTGAAAACAGACCTTGGGTCTAGTGGGATTTACCTGGTTACCAAAGAATAAAACAAACAAAACAAAAAAAATCTCACCTCTACCCTGCCTCATATGGCCTACCCTAGATAGGGAGTAGTTGAATCCTACCCCTACCCTGTGTCCCCCAGCCTACCCCAGATAGGAAGTAGTTTAAATCCTACTCCTAACCTACTTATGCAAGCTTATTTCAGATAAACAATAGTAAATTATTGCCTCTTACCTGCCTCCGCAGCAGTAAATCCTACCTCAAACCTATCTCCTATGGCCTATCCTGTTACACATGCTTACCCATATCACCCTCTCTCTCAGGTAATTTTCTACCACCATACAGTTTCCTGTGTTCTGATACCTCACAACTTACCTGGTCCCTACTGGGCCGAGTCACCTGTCAAACATTTCTGAATGCCACAAATAAAGTCCTGCAGAGATCCTGCAGATGGTCCTACAATGATGCCACACTCCTGCTTTGTGGCAGTCACACTTTGGGGCTGCATGTACCTTCCCTGAATTTATACCTGACTGCAGGACCTCCCTAACCCTTTGAATGGTCATTAGTCCTCCATAATTGCAGCTCCCTCAGAAGCAAAAAAGCATAGAAACTTCTTTTGAAATGTTTGCATTTGGTATTGTTAAGAGCCCTTTTACATGCAAAATAAAAATGAAATAAAGTATTGATAAAGAGTTACTGCATAACCTAGAAGCTCTTAAAAAGAAGGATGCCAAATTAGAGTGGCATGGGGTTGCCCTCAGGGAGTACATCCATTATAAGAGAATCAAACACAGTTTAAGTATAGAGTCCAAGAAACCTGATGAATGGTGGGAAGGAACACATAATAAATATAGTGAAGATTTTATACTAGCTTTGAAAGAAGCTATTTTGGAAGCCTGGAGTGCACTGGCAGAAGAAATCAATAAAACAGAAGAGAAAGCAGAAATCAGAAGAAGCGGTATTTAACAAAACACTAGAGGAAAGCAAAAAAGATTACAGGAATTTGAGAAAAGTATTAAGAGGATTAATATCATGACATTTAAATGGGACACTAACAATTATAAGAACAATAAGGTTTACACTTGGAAGAATATGACAACATATAGCAATATAAAAGAGGAATATAGTGACTCTGACAGCTCAGAGAGCTACACCAGACAGAGCACCAGATCAACCCAGAACAGGTAACAACAAAGGCCATTTTTAGATAGAGCTCAAACAAGAGGACAGGAATAAAACAAAGGTTTGTCATTTTCACCCACAATACCCTCAATAATTTTAATTTGATGGCAGACCTACAAAGACTCTTTAGAACTGTGAGGTTAAAAAAACAATTTCTTAACCAACCAGAACAAAATTCAGAAGTTGGGGAAGTAAAGCAAGTCTTGAAACATAAGTTGTCATACAACCCACCTTAGGATCACAATGACAGCGTGGAGACCATTATCTCTCAGGTTCTACATGACGTGGAACCATTACTGAAAAGAACACAAGCACTACAGGGAGATGTAATCTATCAAAATCAGAAGAGAAGGCCATTAGGGTTTTGGAGCACACAAGAAGGGAGGAGTTACAATAAAGGACAAAGAGAAATACATCGATATGTGTTACAAATTACCCGAGAAAATAACACTAAATTGGAAGAAGATCCACTGCCAAGCATAAAAGAACATATAGAAGCATTATTAGAAGAGGCATTGGAACTAAACCAGACTGAGTATTGGCAAAAAAGAGCTAACAACAGCTAAACATCCAAAGATGCCAGTGTCCTATGGATTACCAAAAATTCATAAGGGCCATTTGAATCCACCAGGACAACCCACAGTGTCTGGGTTAGAATCAGTATTGGAACCTCTCTCATTATGCATTACTCATTACGCACAACCCCTTATGTACAAAATGCAAAGCTTTGCTAAGGACGTGGGAGACACTTTACACCTGGTAAAAGAACTGAGCAACACAGGAACATTTGGGGGAGACCATCTTATGTACAATGGATGTGAAGGACTTGTACATGTTATACGATTAAAGAGCAGGTGCTTATTAAGGATGTATATCTTAAAGAATGAAGGTTTGTGGCCTTTATTTACCTCTGTAATCCTTTTGTTTGCTTTTATTTGTTTCTTTAATTACCTTTTCATCATTTTATTTGTATTTTGCCAACTACTAGCAAAAAAGAATGCAATGGAATTCTTGTATTGTGATGTCAAAAAATTTTTACTTGCAAGATGCAGTGTATTTCAATGGGAAACTGCATGCCTATTTTCATACTCTTTTAGAGAAATAACACTTTCTAGCACCAAATATTACATATTTAATAGAAATATGTGATTTCTGATAACATGTAATCTTTTGTTATAATATAGCAGGTGACATTTTCTTCATAACCAGATTTTACTTGGGGAGAAAAAAAGAGAAGCTAGTCATTGTTTTAAAAATGGTAAACTCATACAGATGGACCACTGTAGTGAAAAAATATAAAAGTCAAAGTTTGTAGCTGAAAGAAGTATCTGTTTCTTCTAAAAAAAGATAGAAAAACATATAGAGGATAGTGGATGAGCAACAGTGAACAACAAAACTGTTGTTCAATTCGAGAGGTTGTCATGACAACCTTGTAGACGTTGAAAGCAAAGCTCGAGACGTTTTGGGTTATCATGAAACCTCGAGAAGTAAAAAACAGTGTTGTTGTTTACTGTTGCCCATCCACTGTCTTTTATAGTGAATGGGCAACAGTAATTTAAAAGCTGAGCTGCCACTCTTTCATACTCTTTCTTGTGCGGCTCTTTCTTGAGCTGCTGTGCTTCAGACTTCGCCCCCATGAGGAACCAATCCTCGATCATGGTCTGTTCTGAAAAAACAACAGCAGGCAACCTTTTTCAGAAGGCGATATTATGAAAAAAGGGTCTTACTTTTGTGACATTGCCCTGCACTGTTAAATTCAATTGGAGCACTCACCACCGTGGCTGATTCTCAGCTAACCCGACAGGGGCAAAGACATTACATCCTGTTGTACCATCGATGTGATGTACTCATGATAGTACAACAATATCGTGACGTCACATCGATGGTACAACCAGACTGGTAATTGACAGATTTTGAGGGAATACAACCTTCTAACATACACTATATTTAGTTTCTCATTGAAACACATTGGGCTCCTAAGGAGCTGGCAGTTTTTGACATCACAATACTAAGATGCCACTGAATTCCTTTTTACTAGCAGTGTAAAAATAAAAGGTAAAAACCCACTAGTTTCACTGCCAGAACAAAAATGTCATTATACAAGTACAAAGTAACTACTAACACACCAAAATACAATAAATAAAATAATCAGTTGTCTATTTGTTAGAAGTAAACACCTGCTCTTTAACAACACACCTGGGCACCCATGTGGAGTGAGTAAAACAGCATCAACCCCACATTGGATGCCACTTGTAAGGAATGACAACAGTGCAAGAATAGCTTGGGCACTGCAGTGTCCTTTGATTCTTTGCCTCTTCCCTTGCCCACACCCCTCCAGCTGGGTACAACCTGAATACCTGAACCTTACTCCCCAACTGGTGTGGCTGTGGGTTGCCAAGAGAGGGAGGTGCTGCACTGGACTGACCTGGAGACCTTCAGGAATGTGAGACATTGGCACTGCAAATAAGGACATTGACACTTGGATCAAGGAAAAAATAAGGCAAGCTTTACTGAAGGAACTGCAAATAACATGCACACTTTTACAGATAAAATTTGGAAAATAAACCGCAGTTGTAAATTGCAATACAGAAAAACACTTTCTTTTGTTTCCCCTTGCAGTGTAATCCACCCCACCACAATTTTCCCCTGGAGACTGCAGGTATACACCACCCACCAGTCCTCCTGATGACATAATGGTCCCAGGATAAAGCCCGTCCCTGGCCGTCGTAACGGTACCTAGTAACACCTTACTTTACAGGTGTGCAGTGGCTTCTAGGCCTTGTCCCACCTCAGACAACCCACTCACCCCTTTTGCCCAACACACTTTGCCTTCCCATCACTGGGCTCTACCTCAGACCTCAGAGCTGCACATACATAAATTGCCTTACAGGTGTGCAGTGGCTACCAGGCCTTATACCATCTCAGTAAGCCCACTGACCCCTGTACCATGGATATCCTCCCTGGTAACTCACACAGCAGTTGTACCTTAAAATTAGACTCTAAGGCTAAAACAGTTCAGTTTCTTTGCATTTATCTTTAGCAGATAAACAAAACACATTGCTAAACAGTTTCAAAGCAGCGGCACGTAACATACATGTGGTGATCTTATCAACTGGGGTGCTGTCCTAGAAGTTCGCCTGTCCCAGCTGCACACCCAGCAACGCCTCAAGCAGGTGGACTGGTGAGACAATGCTGTGGTCCGAATAAGGTTGGGTGCCAGGAAACACTCTTTAAGGACAATCTGAAGTTTGATGCCCAGCAGGCTTTTATTTACACCAGGGCAGGCAGACACAGTCACAAGGGAAAGTCAGGGAATAACTCTTACTTATAGACAATAACTAACAATTACCACTCTAATCACTCTTTATGTATGCCGGCCTAAGGTCACTCTACAGTATTCACCTCGGCTTAAGGTTACTCTATAAGTGTCAGTGGCTCAGTAGGTAGCACACTCGCTTCTGAGGCCGGGAGATCAGAGGGCTGTGGGTTCAGTTCCCACATCTGGCACTTGGGTTAATATCCCAGTACTGACACTGTAATGCAGCATGAGAGGGGTGCTGCATTTCTGAGGTGCCGTCTTTCAGATGAGACGTTAAACCGAGGTCCCATCTGCCTGGATTGGTGGTAGTTCAGGTGGATGTTAAGATCCCATAGCACTTATCGAAAGAGTAGGGGAATTTCCCGGTGTCCTGTCAAATTCCCTCATTCACTAAAAATACCACCAACAGCTTAATCTGGTTCAAGGTCAGTTGGCATTCATTTGTTTCCCCCTCCCCCGGGTCGTGCCTGAAAATAGGCAGGATTTGTCTAGTGCACGTAGCCGGTCAACAAAAGCTAAATAAATAATATTTTTATCCCTCTTACAATACCCTGCCCAGAGGTCTATGCGTCAAGAGTACAACTTATTACTTTATCATATGATGTGACAAGCATTCAATATACAACCAGCGAATGATCTCACAGTCTCAAAAGTCCATTAGATGTGGATGCCCATCATCTTCTTGCACAACTGAAGAATAGGGGTCAAGAGAAAGGGGAACCCTTGCTTGGTGTCAAGCTCACCAGGAAACCTATGAGATGTTGCCAACAGGGAATGAAGAGATTCGTAAACAGACCATAGGCATCAGCCAATCCACTCTCCAGGGTTGCCAGAATACAGCAGTGTGAACTGACTAACTTGGTGAATGCTCTTTCTTGGAACAAAAACTCTTGAACTGGGCTGCCAAGGATGAAGAACCAAAATGTGGCAAGGAATCCACCTGCAGGATTGCCACAAGAGAATGAATCTGCTGCTTTCTCCTCAGCACCAACCCTCGACCAGGGTTGCCAAGGACAAAGAAGAACTGCTGCGGGTTTTTCTGGCACCTACCCCTGACTAGGGCTGCCAAACGAACACTGGACTTGGTGAAGAATCCACTAGGAGGACTACCAAGGACGAAGAAGAAGAACTGCTGAGCTGCTTTTGACGACAGATCCGCTTCGAGGACCACCAAACTCAAGCTACTACCCTTTGAATTGCACTGGTGATGCAGGATGAAACAAGCAAGAAGGAGTAGGAGATGAAGATCAGGATTCCACAAAGATGAAAAATAAAATAAGAAATGGTGACCACGACCACACTTGGCTACGATGGACTCGTCTACCAGCGGTCGTCTGGGAGGGATGGATGAGGCACTTCTCAGTCGTCTTTCTTCCAAGATACTCAGGAACCAGCGGCCGTGACTACTCACAGGACATTGATTTCGACTATGGCAGACAAAAGGGCAAGAAGCTGCTGAAGGCTTCTGCTGGCTGAAGATGGATATGGTGAAGCGTCGATGGAGGCTGAAGATTGAATCATAGACCTGATGCTGCACAGTGGTACTTCTTTTAGCACAATACACAAGAAGGTTCACTTTCAGGGGCAAATTTCAACAGTCTGGGGCAACTGTTTACTTCCAAGGGAAATTCACCTTCAGCAGGGGCAAATTGCAACAATATGGGGCAATTGTTAATTGGCAGAGGCAACTTGCCTGGAGCAGGGGCAAATTGCAACAATCTGGGGCAATTGTTCACTGTCAGGGCAGTTTGCCTGGAGATGGTGCAAATTGCAACAATCCAGGCAATTGTTCACTTTCAGGGACAAATGACCACAATCCTAATATTTTACAACACAGTCTTGGTGCTTCATGCAATAAACACAACAGCTGAGATGCTGGAGGAATAAACAGTAAGAAGAAACAGTACAACAGCTTATAATCACTTTGTAACAGGTTGTGTGTTAAAGCACCCATTAGTCAGACCCTTTTCCTCTTGGGGTCTGTCTTCATTAGGATCTGGCTACCCCTGAACACTTTAAAGTAATTGTCCCAGCTATTTAGCCTGGTTGCACTAATTGCCCGTATGCCTGCTGCCCTCTTCCCTATGGGCTGGGATGCCCTACCTTTACTGGGCCTGGTGCACCTTTACTACTATGGGCCTGGCTGCCCTTTACTGTACTAGGCCTGGTACCCCTTTACTACCATGGGCCTGGTGCCCTTTACTTGACTGGGCCTGGTGCCCTTTACTACCACGGGCCTGATGCCCTTTACTACTACGGACTGGCTGCCCTTATCTTACTGAGCCTGGCTGCCCTTTACTACTATGGGCCTGACTGCCCTTACTTTATTGGGCCTGGTGCCCTTTACTACTACAGGTCTGGCTGCCCTTACTTTACTGGGCCTGGTGCCCTCTCTTGCACTAGGCCTGGTGCCCTACTTAAACATGGTCCTGGTGCCCTCTACTTGACTGGGCCTGGTGCCCTCTAAATGGTGGGCCTGGCACTCTCTTTATCCAGGGCCTCACCCTATTAAATCTTGTGGGCCTGGTGCCCTCTTAACTCTGGTCCTGGCGTTGCCTTTTTATTCTGTGGTAGGGCCTCTTTAAATCTTGGCTCAGAGAGCCTGCTGCCACTCAGCGTCTCAGTCCCTCCTTAACTCAGCCCCCCCTCCTGAATATTCATTGGGCCTTTGCCTGGCCTTGCTGGGTAGCACCTCCCATGGGCGTAGCTACTTCCCCGCCCCTCCTAAATATTAATTTGGGTCCTTCTGACCCGACTACCCTGCGGTGCTCAGCCACTCCTCTTCTGCGCTAAGTGCCAACAATTTATAAAAAAGAAATATGTCTTTCTCCTCTGTTGGGTGACCAGCACAACGCGAGTGCTGCCGCCGACTCACCACTCCTTCTGGATGCTCTGGTGCGGATCGAGAGGCAGGAGGTGTACAGACGCAGGCAACAGAGAGGACAGAAGGGGGCCTCAGACAGCCAACAGCTTCTCAGGTGTGATGCAGCTCTTCTCTGCCACTGACGGGGGACCGACATTAACTTTTAAATCAATAGGGGGGCCAAAATAAATAAGCAATGGGGCTCACAAGCCCAAAACAAGGCAAATGGCCATTTACGTTTGGTGCCCCAATGGCACCACGAACTGAACGGCAGTCTTCAGCAGGGCTTCACCAGCTGGAGCCAGAGCAGGCACACCAACAAACCCTCAGGGAAATGGCTTCAACCCTCCAGGTAAGCCCTCAACAGGTTCCCCTTAGTTTGTGGTGTCCTCTCCTCTCCACAGCCTGGCAGGAACTGACCAACTGAATCATATTTTTTTAAACTTAAACCCTCTAATTCCAGAATGGCTGGAGTGGAATGCTGTGCATGAGCAGCTCAGCACAACATTCCATCCAGGCCATTGTCTCTACAGCTGCATTAAAATCTGCCTTTTGACATGGTTTTAAGTGCACAGGGCACTTTTCTATATTATTTACAGCATTTTTCCCATACAAGGAAGGGAAACCCTGCAGCCCACACCTACAACAACCCCTATAGGATTATTGTCTCTATTCTTTCACTGTGGTGCCCCAACTTTGGGGCATTACATATAGTTTACAGCATTTGCACATAAACTCTTAAGGGCACAATTGCCCCCACCACCAGTCTTTTAAAAGTTCAGTCCTTCACTGAGACAAAAATCCCTTTTACGAAGAAGGACTGAAGTAAATGAAGTTCAGTTCAGTGTCCCTTTTCTTTTAAAATCTAGATTTAGTATTTGCCGTATTGGTCCTTGGAAGAACAGATCCTGAAGCAAATGATTTGATACTTTTTAGTGGACCAACATAGATGTAACAACAAGAACAAAGTGCTCTAGCTTTCTAACCAACCAGTCCTTCTTCAGAAGCCTAATGGCCGTTGTTTAGAAAAACAATACTTTTAACAGCTAGATCATGCAGAAAAAACAGAAAAAATCCCCATTGATTTAAAATACTCATTTGAAAAATACAGATGATGATGTCAGAGAAGTTTAACAGTTCCATATTAGCTTCAGCCAGGAGGGTCCCAGGGTCAAAGGTGCTTGGTGCAAAACACATACAAAGAATCCTTCTGCATATAAATTTAATTGACAAGATAACACTGCTGGAGCAGATGACTCTTAAATCAAGCTATGAGTGTCACAGTGTGTATAAGGATGTGATTACTGAAAAGCAACCCCCACCCAGATTAAAGACATGCTAAGATTGTCTTAGGATTCCAAGAAGTTTCAATGCATGCATTATAGACAAGAAATTACCAGTGAAGTTATCTTAAAAGCATCAGTGCACACTGTATGATGTATAAAACTTAGCTGAACCTATCACCCAGCTGTACTCTCCAGCTAGATATCATGCCCCATAACTTCAAAAACCTCTAGTATAGTGACAGGACTTTATAAATGAAAATTTAAATATAAATTGACAGTGTTAGTGTCAAACAAAAAACTCTAGTCGAGGACCACCAAGGAATTAAGACCATGTAGCCTGATATGTACTGATGTCAATATACACTGAGAATTTAACAACTTAATGTACCAGAAGTGTCTAAGGAATCTGAAAAAGTGATAATTTAATTTCTCTCCTCCTCTTCACACAAACAATACACCCTACCCCACCCCACATCCCCATAATGCGGGAGGAGGGTATAACTAGCTTTAAGGAGATACTCTCTCTCTCACATGCACACACACACACACACACACACACACACACACACACACACACACACACCCTAATGAACTTTTATTCAGATCAGTCATTGCAATTGTTCCTCAAAGGAATTCAAATTGTCATGAAATCCTAAGTAAAAGGACTCATGTATCCGAATACCTTCAGAGCAAAAATGTGACACTATTTAACTGTACTCCTATCTGAGCAGTAACATTTCCAAGGATTCTGGAGTATTTAACTGTACTCCTATCTGCTCAGTAACATTTCCAAGGATTCTGGATAGAACTACAATGAAATAAAACTACCACCTTCCCCAGGGTAAGGTAACTAGAAGTAAATATAAAGTATGTGTGTAAGACCAGAGGTCTAACATACCTACATTTCCACAAATCACTACAATATTACCCTAATGTAAAAAGATCTATCCAGGACCCCCATGCAAATGAGATCTCGCACCCCAATATGTACAGAGTTAAAAAAATATGTGACAGTCTATGATAACACTCCTGTATGTACAGTAACAGGCTAGGTAATCTGAATATGGTGCAACGGAATCAGCCCCACTCCCAGGCAAAGATAAAAAGTAAGGAGGAATTAATATTCATTATGTGTGTGAAGTAACTACTCTTACTTCACACACATAATGAATAATAAACTTTTAAAATACTGGGGGTTGGGGCAATTGTGTCCTTAAGAGTTTATGTGCAAATGCTGTGAACTGTATGTAATGCCCCAAAATTGGGGCACCACAGTGAAAGAATAGAAATAATAATCCTATAGGGGTTTATAGGTGCCCAGGGTGCCTGCTGTAGGAGTGGGCTGCAGGGTTTCCCCTCCTTGTATGGGAAACATGCTGTAAATAATATAGAAAAGTGCCCTGTACACTTAAAACCATGTCAAAAGGCAGATTTTAATGCAGCTGTAGAGACAATGGCCTGGATTGAATGTTGTGCTGAGCTGCTGTTGCACAGCATTCCACTCCAGCCATTCTGGAATTAGAGGGTTTAAGTTTAAAAAAATATGATTCAGTTGGTCAGTTCCTGCCAGGCTGTGGAGAGGAAAGGACACCACAAACTAAGAGGAACCTGTTGAGGGCTTACCTGGAGGGTTGAAGCCATTTCCCTGAGGGTTTGTTGGTGTGTCTGCTCTGGCTCCAGCTGGTAAACCCTGCTGAAGATTGCCATTTGGTTCGTGGTGCCATTGGGGCACTGACAGGAAATGGCCGTTTGCCATGTTTTGGGCTTGTGAGCCCTGTCGTTTATTTATTTTGGGCCCCTCTATTGATTTAAAAGTTAATTTCAGTCTCCTGTCGGTGGCAGAGAAGAGCTGCATCACACCTGAGAAGCTGTCGGCTGTCTGAGGCCCCCTTCTGTCCTCTCTGTTGCCTGTGCCTGTACACCTCCCACCTCCCGATCCACACCAGAGCAGCCAGAAGGAGTGGTGAGTGGGCAGCAGCACTCGCATTGTGCTGGTCACCCAACAGAGGAGAAAGACTGTATTTCTTTTTTATAAATTGTTGGCACTTAGCACAGAAGAGGAGTGGCTGAGCGCCACAGGGTAGTCAGGTCAGAAGGACCCAAATTAATAATCAGGAGGGGCGGGGAAGTAGCGACGCCCACAGAAGAGGCTACCCAGCAAGGCCAGGCAAAGGCCTAATGAATATTCAGGAGGGTGGCTGAGTTAAGGAGGGACCAAGATGCTGAGTGGCAGCAGGCTATCTGAGCCCAAGATTTAAAGGGGCCCTGCCACAGAATAAAAAAGGCGACGCCAGGCCCAGCGTTAAGAGAGCCCATTCAGTCCAGGAATGACATTTTGCACAAGGTACAGTAGCTACATGTATACCTTAAAGAAAAGAAAATTGAACATCCTAATGGAGTCAAAAGATACAAAGTTAAGTCAGCTATCAATTGTGATTCATACCATCTGGTCTACCTAATCACATGCACTTGCTCACAGTCTTAAGTGGGCAAAATCACAAGAGTCTTCAAAACAAGGATTAGTGAGCACAAGAGTGCCATTTTAGGAATAGGCATGAAGGGTCACCTGAACAGGTCATTCACTCACATGTCTCAGATTCTTGGGAATAGTGGAGGTGCCAGAAACCAGCAGAGGGTGTGACTGGAATAAGCAGTTGCAAAACAGAGAGATGTTATGGGACATACACTCTCAACATGCTGGACAAAACTGCAGGTATGAATGAGGAAGAGAATTGGAGCATTTACTGGTAGTTGGTCATGGTATGGGACCTGTGTACCCACCCTGGACTCCTTGTTGAAATGGCTGAGGACTTAAAGTCAGGTACCTACAGCAGAGCAAGCCATGATGCAATGCAATAATTTGGAGAAAGTGACATATCACAAAATACTGCATGACAAAAGGGCTTAATTGCCATTGAATTACACTGTTCCCTGCAATATACTGCGGCATTTTTGTGATATACTGCAGTATTACTGTGCTGCATCCTGGCTGGTGCCACTGTATATACAACATCCCCCAATCTTCTTAGTCCTACTGAAAATAAACCTGCACACTCACAGTCACTCCCATCTCACAGTCCTCTGGAATAGCCCCCAAAACCCACCTCTCAGCAACTTCTTCAAAAATCTCTATCCGAGATCTTGTTGGTTCAAACATTAGTCACATGAGTCACTTCCATATCCCGCCTGTCTTAAACTCACCCTTTAGCTAGCAGGGGGAAGCGTGATCAGAGATGATGGGTGCAAAGACCAGTGCTCATCTTTGCACTTGTATCTTGCATGTCAGGTGTGGCAGACAGGGTAGTGGGCTCAGATATTTTGGAAGGCAGAGGCTGGTTAGAAAAGTATAGGTATTTCAATTAGTGTCCCATAACACAACCCAGCAATAACCAAGAAGTGTGGCAGTTGCTGTGACTTAGGATGAAACTGGGGGATTTCAGTATTTATCTGTTCTGCACCGCATACTGTATGCTAGT
This sequence comes from Neoceratodus forsteri, assembly GCA_016271365.2. Taxonomy (NCBI): domain Eukaryota; kingdom Metazoa; phylum Chordata; order Ceratodontiformes; family Ceratodontidae; genus Neoceratodus; species Neoceratodus forsteri. Next base: position 913,635,246 of record CM028137.1, read on the forward strand.
ACTGATTGAGGGGCTAAGTTAACCGATACTGCCAAGGGTGTGAAGTGTGCTTGACTCTCTTATCATGTACTGAGTGATTTCTCATCCGTTAAGCAGAGTGGTCACCCCAGAATGCACCTCATTGAATCAGAGGGGACACTGCTACGTAGACAGTTTGTAGGTCAGGTTTTTGCTGCAGGGAACAGTAAGGTCAGTAAGGGGTGTGGCTATTTTATTAAGTGGGAACCTCAACTTCCAATGTTCCCAGTGTATCTCGGATCACCATGGGAGATATATTTTTCTTTGAGGCATATTGGACAGTGTGGATGTTGTTTTGGGTTGTGTTTATGGGCCCAACTCTGGGGAACCATCATTTTTTATGGAGCTAACCTCTCTCCTCGTACTTTTCCTCCATATCCCCCTGGTCATCAGTGGTGACTGGAATGTCACTTTCACTCAGGATTTAGATAGGTCTGGGAGGGCTTTGGCTGGTCTGTCTACTGTCCAGCACTCATTATGGGATATGTCTGAGTATCTAGGTCTGTGTGACCAATGGAGGGTGTTACATACTCAGGATAAGCAGTATACTTTTTATTCACCCATCCATGATTCTTACTCTAGAATAGACTACATTTTGATCACACAATCCAGTATGCAGGGAGTGCTGGACAGTGGGATTGCACCGCAGGTCCTCTCAGACCATGTGTTGGCATGGCTGAAACTTTCCTTGTCTCCCAATGTCTAGAGGGATTCTTCCTGGAGGTTAAATAACCAACTCCTTAAAGGTAAGTTCATTATAGAGCAGATTAAAACACAAATTTCAGTATTTATGACCCAGAATGCCGGCACTATAGAGATGGGTGATTTGGAGTGGTGTGCTCTAAAATGCTTCCTCAGAGGGAAAGGGGAGCTTATTAGACTGGCCTTCAAGGGGAAATGCATCCACCTTAAAGAAGCTTCTGCACTTCTGTCTCGCATCACAGCTCTAGAAATGTCCTTCTCTCCCCAGTCCTCTGAGGAGGCTCACAGGGAGCTAATTCTCCTTAGAGACAAGTGTGCTGATCTTATACAAGACAAGGCGGAATACGCTATCCTTTAAGACTTACTCGAAGTACATCGACCAAGCTGAAAAGGTGGCCCATTTGCTAGATCTCCACCTTAGAAGGCAGGAGGCATCCCGTTTGATTCCTGCTGTCGAGTCTACGGATGGCACCCTTAAGACTTCCCCAAGGGATATTGCACAAGCGTTTGAATGGTATTACGCAGATCTTCATGGCCCTATGCCAAACCCCCCTGCTTCTACTGAAGAGTTTGAATATTTGGCAAGTATTTCCCTTTCCAGACTGTATGTAGAGCAGTGAACCTCCTTAACCAAGCCTTTATCACCATCAGAGATTGTTGAGGCTATTGAGGACCTTGTGCTGGATAAAGCGCCGGGGCCCAATGGCTTCACCTCTAATTTTTATAAAGCATTTGCCTCCTAGCTAGTTCCTTTGTTGCATTGTTTTTTTGTTTACTTGTTGGAGCATGGTACCGCAGATGCCTTCATCCCGGAGGCTATGATAGTTCAGCTTCTTAAACCGGATAAATCACCCGCTAAAGTCACTAGCTATAGACCTATCTCCTTATTGAACTATGATATCAAGATCCTTATGAAAATTTTGGCATTTCAGATTACAGCAGTATGGACAGGACTCATTAGTCAAGAGCAGGTGGGTTTTATAGCTGGGCATTCATCGACAGATCACTTCCGCAATCTTAGTCATATTTTCTCCGTGTCCAGGGATTTGATCATGCTAACCGTGCTGGTTTCCCTGAACATGGAGAAAGCATTTGACAGGGTCAACTGGGATTTTGTTTTCTTACGCTACAGGAGTTTGGTTTTCCCCAAATGTTTATTAGTTGGGTTAAGACTTTATACTCTGGCCCGAGGGCTCATATATATTGTAATAGGGTTTTTTCCTTCACATTTGCTTTACACTTGGGCACTTGGCAGGGTTGCCCTTTCTCCCCGTAATTGTTTAATTTATATCTGGAGCCCTTAATTCAGAAACTTAAAGGTGTTCTAGGATTGTCAGGTGTGGAAGTTGGCTCTAATAATCTTCAAATCTCAGTGTATGGAGATGATATTCTGCTTCACATTACTCATCCTCAAGTATCCATCCCCGCGGCTTTGGAAGTTATTAGTAAATATGGACGGCTCTCTAACTATAAGCTAAATATGGACAAATCAAAAGTTCTATTTCTTTCCCCAATAGTTAATAAATCAGACATTAATTTATTGGGATTAAAGTGGGCCCCCAAATCTATCAAATATTTGGGTATCTACCTCATGAAAAATGAACATCTCATGCGGAAGCTTAATCTGGATGATTTGTTGGTTACCTTATAACACAACCTTAGATGTTGGAAAACTTTACCACTGTCCTTGTGGGGGAGGATCAACACGGTTAAAATGAATATTCTTCCTCAGGTATTCTTCCTCTTAATATGCTTAATATGTATCTCCTGATCTCCTGGCTTCATCGCCTACACAATATAATTTTGGACTTTATTTGGTCTGGCAAAACCCCATGCAGGGCCTATTAAAAATTGGCAGCTCCCATATTGTGTGGACTTCAACTTCCATATTTTCCAGTTTATTATTTAGTCATTTGAGTAAAATGTTTAGGTGGTTAGATCCTCCCCCTCCAGGTCAGGTCCTCAATTATGTCCCCATTTGGCTGGAAATAGAACTGTAATTATTAACTAATACCTACCTCTCAGCAGCAGCATTGTTTTTGGTTTTATGTGATAACGGCGACTCCTAATGAGTGCCGACCACAAAGAGTGAGACAAGAACTGCCCGACAGACAAAGGGCAATGGAAAGTAGAGAGACCATTTCAAATAGCAATGGTTGTTTACTGCATCTAAAAAAATGAAACAAAAATGTATTTTTATGTGGGATGCTAAGCCCCTGCACCCTCCCCTATGCAGGGGGCAAGCCCCCTGTGCCCCCCAAAATAAAGATAATCAACTCCATGGGGGCACAGACTTAGGTGAAAACATAAAGATTTAAAAAACAAAAATATTTCCTTTCCAGCCACTAGACCCAAACAGGATAGCATATACCGCCATGCTACGTGGCCAGCTTGGCAGTGCTAGCCCAACCATCATGCTATATCCTGCTCTAGCAAGTGTAGCTCCCTGCTACTCTCACTCTACAGGATATAGCAATTTCTTTCACCACTCACGCTACTTCCAAGTGCTATTATTGAGTCTCTCGTATTGAGTTGCTCAATAATAGGCACTCATATAGGGTGTTACTATTGTTTTTTTTATTTCTCAGCGGTCCCTTCCTTGCAGCTTACAAGAATCAGTCATAGCTGATTCCATTAAAGTCTACTCACAATTTTGTTCACAGTTGAAGTATGTCCATCATAGAGATGTTTCACAGCCTCTTATGAGGAATCCTAACTTTAGGGTGGGGGGTCAAATACTAACCGATACTTGGTTGCCACAACTTGTCAATATTAGAGTGTGTGACCTGCTCTGTCAGGGTGTCCTGTGTTTCCTCACAAGAGATATTGGCACAATATCACTTGGACGGTACTCAGATTTTTAAGGTATATCAGCTGAGGCATGTGTTAACCTCGTGGTTTGGGTTGGATGTCTGTGAAGTTGATAACCATGAGATTTTACAGTCTATCCAGGATCTCACTTCTAAACCGCATGCGGTAGCTGCCTTGTGCCGTTTATTATTTTCTTAACTTTCCCGGGACTGAAAGGATCTTTGGCTCACTGGAATACATCATACCATTTAGATGTCTCCCAGTGGCAGAAGATATGGAGGAATGTTTACATCCCAAGATAAGCTCAGACTTACTCAGTTTAGCACTCTGGCTGGCCCAGTGGTGCTGAGGGTTGAGGAGCTGGACACCACACCTCGTCAGCAACCCCCAGGTTCGGGAACCAGACCCAAACAGCCATGCAATAAGACATACTGTCTCTCCAGATCCCATATTTCCTTAAAGGACACACAAACAGGTCCTTGTTATATGCCCTGGAAAAAGACACAGCATCGTAGGTGAGGGGTTTACATACATAATGCTGTTTTCCCTTGTCCTGGAAACTTGTTTAATCTGTAGTCGCTAAGGCATAAATGTTGCAACAAAATGTGAATAAATACCCAGATCCTGATTAAAGTTAGTGCCATAGTAGCTCCCTAAGATGGCGGCAACTCCCATATGTGATTACATCATCTGAGTGACAGCGCTTAGAAGCAGTAGTGCGGGCTGAATGGGGACTTTTGAATAAAGTATGAAATTACTTTTACAAAGCACTTCCCCTCCAAATCCTTTACCTGTGCAGGTGTGAAATAGGTGGTCACACACTTCTGAGCACTGTTGCTCAGATGATGTAATCACGTACAGACATAACCGCCATGTTGGGGAGCTACCATGGCACTAACTTTAAACAGGAGCCGGGGATTTATTTACATTTCATCACAACATTTATGCCTTAGCAGACTATGGATTAAACAAGTTTCCAGGACAAGGGAACCCAGCATTATGTAGGTAAGCACCTCACCTATGATGCTGTCTTTTTCCAGGGCATATATCAAGGACCTGTTTATGAGTCCTTTAATAAGCTGAAAAGCTACTTCACAGGCAAGTAAAGCAGCCACTCACCCTTTTTAATTGCTAGCACCTGCACCATAGACCTGGCCACCCATTTCCTTCTGAAATAGAATATATCCTCCCGACACAGCCGGGTCTCCTGCAAGAAGGCAATTCCCACATGCATTTTATGTAAATGGCACAAGGCCATGTGGCGTTTACATTTTTCTTGGGCTCCTTTAATGTTCCAAGTTGCAAATAAGTAGGTGTCACTCATTGTAAAACTGTACCATTTAACAAAATAATGGCAGATGCAATATGACCTACTTGAAGTAGAAAAGAGATAATATATATATAACAAAGAGAAAAGACCATTCTAAGCATATAAAGTCATGCTCTGGACCCACCCCCTCCCAACCAACAGGTGCAAACAAATCCCTTATACATTCAAGGAAAACAGTGACCATGAACAAAATGCCTTCTTGCCATACAATAAACACCCAAACTACCCAGCCCAAAAAACACAGTCCCCAACAAGTCATAACACAGTAAAGCAGAACTCTCTTCCCCCTGATGAGGTACTGTAGTAATAAAAGCTGCCCTCAAAAGAGCCCCTGACCCCCAACCCCAAATAACAAGATTATTGAAGGAAAGAAAAGAAACAACCTAAAAACAGAGAAGAAGGGTGTGAATATCCTCCTCCAAAAAGAAATAAAGTTACTGGAAGGAGTCTCAGAGTAACAGTAGGTTAAAAAAAAACCAAAAAACATTTAAATATGTGAAACCGTAACCCTGCATATTAAGCAGCACCAATTTAGTAGAAACCCAACAAACATATAGAAAAATAAAACCAGGCAGCTACTGCCATATGCAAGTGAATAATGGGGAACAACAAACTACAAGGAACTACCGCTAAAGAAGTTTCCAGAACATAGTTTTGAGTTCTCTTACTGAATCCAATAGTAATGCGGTGTGTTCCCTTCTTACCTTCAGGAGAGTGGAAAATGGAGCAATCATTTTACAGTTTGGGATAGGCACTGCCATGTATATATCCACAGTGCAAAATCAGCAGTTGTTAATGCTCCATCTCAACAGCAGAAGCCAAAAGGTGCAGAAACTCATCTAAAAAGTCACTGGTTAAAGAAAAATAGCACAGACCCTTCAGAAGTCAGGGTATAGATAAACAAACATGGGTGCCAGTCTTGTTCCCTAATGTCCACCTGTGAAGGTCTCTCAGGTCCAAAATCCATTGCAGGAATGAAGATCCTTCAGAAATGTTTAAACAAATTCAGTAGATGAACTAGCAGGTCCTCCTGTGCCTGTTCCACTGAATCGTAGGTCCACTGAGCTCCACCGAGCTCCACCACAGGAGAGTTGAAGTTGGGTAGGGTATAACATCCTGAAATGAATGTTAGCAGCTATCAGTTTGGAAATGATGGAACAGTATGCAGCTCTCTTGTGTCTCATAGTTAATGGCAGGTCTTGTGCTATACGTAGCTTTGTGCCCTCCCAGAACACCTCCTGCAGCCTCCCTACTTTTTCTAGAAGATGCTGCCAGACTAAGTAATTTAAAAATTTTAAAATTAAGGGCTGAGGGGGTGATCCATCTGGTGGCACTGGCCACAATGCTGTGTGGGCCTGCTCTATGATATATGCGGGGCCATTAGATGAAGGCCCCACTAATTTCTCACAGAATTTCTGAATAAAGGTGAAGACATTGGGACCCTCGGCATGCTTGGGAAGGCAGATGTTGACAACATTGTTGTGCCTGCTCCAGTCCTCAAGGTCTTCCAGTCATTCTTCTAATCAGGATGCTTTGTGGCACAGTGAAACCAGTTCAGGATCCAGTTGTGCTCATCAGTCATCAAGAGAGCTAATCCGAGCTCCAGCATCCCCAAGACGTTGAGTCAATGCCTCTGTGGAAGTCCATATCACTTTAATTTCTTTGGTGGGTACCTGGAGGGTGTCTTTTAAGGGTGAAAATTCCTGCAAAAAGCAATCTTCCATTAATGCCGCAGAAGAAGAGCCAGTACAGGTACCCGGTGCAACCTGGGCCTTCATATGCTTAGAGTCTTTATCCCTTTCAGATGTCAGAGGTGGAGTATGCCACGGAGGAGCAGTCTTTATTACACTTTCCATTGCGGCCACAAAAAACTGTCTCCCTGAGCAGAGATGATGCCAGGAAACCTTCATGAGGACTTGAAGGCATCAAATAAAATCCAATACTTATAAAATATTGTGTTGTTTAGAGCAAGAAGGTTCAGAGGGATCGAGAGGAGCATCTTACTCCCAGCAGCTCATCACGTGACCCTCCCCTATTATGGGCAACTTTTAACAAACAGCACAGGTTAACCCTGGGACATATTAAAGCACTGGAGTGATCTATAAAATGCTGGTCAGCTTGGCTTCACTGCCTAGTCCATTTACACGAACAACATGCAAAATTACTGTTTGGCAGGAAAAGGGTGTGTAGCATGCCACTTACAGTATATGTGGGCAGCTGCTTCACCTGCTCTGGCCTGTTTGAGTGGTAATGCAGTGCTGTTGCTTAGCAATGATGGGTTGGAGCTGTCAGGGTGAGCACAGGCACCCAATGACACAATTGTTTCATGACACCACTGTGTGTGATGTCACTGCACTGAATGTCAGTGCGGGGTAACTGGTGGTTAGCTTTCACCTCCACAAGCCCAAACCTTCCAGTATATAAAAGCAGTTGCAGTAGTGGCTGGCATGCATGGGGGGGGGCGACCACAGCATTGGAGAAATAAACCTTCCTTATATGGTAAATCTTTACAGTTTATATTGTATAGAAAGTGTTGCACTATGTTACATTTTGGTAATATGTCATTTAGTTTTGATAACTTCCCTTTTTCATTAGTAACAGAAATAAAAGAAATAAACTGTCAGTGACCAAACAAAACTGTGTAAAAGGAACACAAAGAGCAGGAGATAAATAAATATACTGACAAGCAATTTTGCACCAAATTCTAATACATAGATAGACATTTGTCCTTTTAACCATCTAAGTATATATATATATATATATATATATATATATATATATATATATATACAGTATATATTATTTTGTTTACCAAAAGGAAATATAACACTTTCCCTCTCCCCCCACCCCTTCACATTCCTCAAATACCTTCACTCTCCTACCACCCCACCTCCCTTCCTAATACCTGCCTTCCCTCTCCCCCATCCACATAACATAATCTTCTAGGTAGAAAAAGCACTTTTGCAGAGTAAGTCATTATAATACTAAAGACTTTTATCATTTGCAGAGTAACATTTGATATGTGTTAGCTTAGAGGGGCAAGCATTGTATACAGTACATATATGTGTCTGCACTTTTGAAAAGGTAGCTAGTGTAATACTGCCTGAATTAGTGCAAATACACTTTACTGTACTAGTCTGGTATATGATTTTATTACACTATGAGGTGACAAGATACTACAAACTTACAAAGTGTATATCTTAGATTTGTATCTATAGTCACATTTAAAGGGCGAATACAGAGCATGTGAATATGCATGTTTTATACAACTCCACACTACATTTTGTTAATAGATGAACATGAAAATGAATTTACTTTAGAGAGTAATATTTTTAACTTATAAGAGTCAGTTCTTGTACTTAGGCAGCATGAAGGTGGAGGGATTATGCTCTTCGTAACAGACAATTGAGGCTGGCATTGTAATATGTAGGTATCACTAATTATACTACTGAAAGTTATACAAACAATTTATCATAATACTATTGAAGAAATACATCGATAGTGTTACGAGATTGCATAATACTATTGTTCGATATTCATCAATAATATTACGAGATCTCGTAAAACTATCAATGGATTTCTTAAGACAATGCTATGAGACTCCAGCTTTACTCTCACCACACAGCAGTTTGTAGCATGGCTGACTTCCTCTCAACCTTCATGCTGCTGTCCATGTTCTGTACAAGTATGAGGCACTCAGAATAAGTTTCACTGTGATAGCAGCTAAAGTTATGTGACTGGGTAGTGACCACACAGCATTGAGACTATGCCAAACAGCTCTAATTTTTGAGCACTAAAACATTGGTTTGGCAATGTCACTTTGGTTTATCGATGGCATGATCACTCCGAGCTATAAGCTCAATAGGTACTGAAAAGCAAATGGCATTCAGACCATAGCCAGTGGAGAGCAGGAAAGTACTTCAAATATTCTGCTTGGAACCATGAATCTGATACTAAGCTGCAGTAAATCAGGCACTAGGTCAGTACTGCGCTGACCACAATGCCACGGTCAAGAACCGCGCCGGCAAAAATGCTGTTGATTTTATTTTTGTGGGGAGTTCCACCCCCCTGCACTCCCCAACATGGGGGACTTTGCCACCTGCACCACCCGGAATAATATATACAAACTCCGGGGGGGGGGGGTTGCGGATCACTGGGAAAGATGCAATTTGTGGGGCTGTGGAATACTGTTTCCATGGCCTCTTGTGAAAAAAAAAACAGAAGTCAAGAGTGGGAAAATCTGCAGGAGACCAGGATCAGAACCCTAATCTTCACTGCTTCCCAGCCGAGTTGCTCCATGCTCCAACACTCCATGCTACAGAAGCAGCTTGGCTAGCCCCTGGTATTCTGCTGCTCATGTCCTGTGGCAGCACCACGGACAGTGACCAGGGGTGCGCTTATTGCAAGTGCTGTAAATCCCCGCTCACTATCCATGATTGTGCTACTTAGACTAGTGCTATTTTATGCAGTGCTATTCTAAATGTACTCATGTAACCAGTTACCATAAACCAAACTGATAGAGTATCAAAAGCAATGAAAAGAAAGGACGAATATGAACACAGAACAATCAGTAACAGTTTATTTGTTTGCTCTGCACAAATTGTAAGCACTCCTTTTCTTAACCAGCTACATTTGCACAAGTCTACCTAAATTAACTGATTCAAAGTATCATAGAAAAATAAGAAGAACTGTGGCAAAAAATAATAAAGAATTTGGACAAGTTATGTTGTATTCAGACACTAGATAGTTATATGGGAGATACTAAATATCATTACCACCCAAGTTAAGGGTGGCGAAGTCAAAATGGGCTTGCCCCTCGACTTCGTACTTAACCTATGAACCTATGAACCTAAAGAGCTGAAAGAAACTGAGGCTGAAATCATTCCCAGATCCATACATTACAAAAAATAACAGATAGGGGACTTGGCTATATTCCCGTCTCAAGGTTCTTGGGACATGTTAGAACATCTCAAACTTCGCTGTCAATGTTAACATATCCCCAGAACCTCTGGATGGAATTATAGCCCCATAATAGACAGTCCCCTATCTGTTATTCTATTTATATTCCTTGAACATGGCTGTGTGAAACATAAAGTAAATAAATGTCACTATCTTTGAACAGGCCTATTCCTTGCTGAATCCAGCATGGCAAATCATTGGACCAGGACTATGAGGCAATGCTGTAAATAAAGATTAATAAAGAATAAAGAGATGTTCTTGAATTGATTTGTGAGGTTGGAATTTCCTTTTTTGGACTTCATACGCATCCCTTGTGCTTAGTGCCCACCAGTTCTGAACCTCCACCATAGACTATGCATGAGTAAGAGTACCCGACTGGCACCACCCTGGCTGCAAGGAACAAAGCCTCCCTTACCTTTTAGCTGAGTTACCATCTCTCCCAGGGAGTTAGTGTTCCTCACAGAACTCCCACCAGCTCCTTAATAAAAAGAATATCGAGCTCTGGAGAAGTCTCTTGGCTAATTGAAAGCACTCCATCTTAATTTTCTAGGGTTCCCAAACCACTCAGCTTTGCTATTTGGTTCTCAAACTCTTGGGAGTCATAAGAAGACACTTTAGATTTGTCAAGAGACATCTCCTGAGCTCTATTTACTTATATTATAAAGCAAGTTAGATGTATGATATTTAAATAACACAAATCCCTTCATTTGGGACCTGTCAGTACCTTTGGTGTCAAGTCAGGAAATCTGCACTATGCACAGTGGGTCAATGTTTTCCTGACTTTACCTTACATCATGTGGTACAGTTTAAAGGGACACTGTAGGTCCCCTTAGGCCTCAAAGTGTCCCTAGTTGAAATAACATATATCACCAGTGTCCACATTCTGTAAAGACTGCTGATGTAGCAGGTTGTTTGATTATGATTCTTTTTATCTTTTGAAAAGTGAAAAATAGACTGCCCACCATACTGGTGTTACCACACAAAACATATTTGTTTATATTACTTCATCAATTTCCACTACATCTTTCCTGGACTTGGGAACATCCTCAACACAGTCTAGCCACTCTTTACATAGTGGCAGTAGAGGAGACTATTGTATCATGAGTGGCTACACTGTTTGGGGGTGTTTCTAATGTTCAGGAATTATGCAATAAGAGTAGATCCAGGATCTAAATCAGAACAAGGTTGGGTACAACAATACATCACCATGCATTTCGGTTCTACTAAGCAAAGAGGCAGATAAAACAACCAGCAACATCAATATATTTTGGAGACGGTAAGCAATCATAAAATGTGGGTTTTGAACTAGAATTAGTGTGATGCAAAAATGTTGACAGTGTCCCTTTAAACAAATACAACATAAAAAAGCACCCACATACTCATACAGTTGCAGGCAACGACTTGGCCAGATATTTTCAAATAGTTATATTTTGAAAGAGATTCTCTCCGGTGGCCTTTTAGTGGTACTGCAGGCAGGGAGGGACTGTCTCAAGAGATATCATAGAAATGTTAGAAAATATCTGGCAATGTCTTTTTTTCTCCCACTCCCCAGCAAGCCCACTTTGGCTATCTCCTGCTTCTGCTCCCAGGCCCCATCATGTGCCTTTTCCTGGACTTACCTCCTGACTCCTTGTTCCTCCCTGGTTTACCCCCCCCCCCGTGCTGGGTCAACAGTGTGGGCCGTGTCCCTGCTGAAGTTCCAAGTTTTGTCCAGAGTCGGGATGCCAAGGCCCACGTTGCACCGTCTGCAGAGTGAGAGCGGCATCATGCTGCAGTCTAGAGTAACTTTCTTTCCTTTTTCTCCTTGCCCTCAAGATGCTGACTGGCCACGAGCTGCATGACCCACTCACCAGAATTGTGCCATGCATCCAGCTCTACTGGCATCTCCCCTTCCTGATTCTGAGCTCCTGTCTGCACCACCACCACCTTTGGTCATCCAGATGATGGTTGCGAGATGGCAGCTATGACTCTCCCTCCCTCCCTGGAGGAGGAGAGCATGCTCTGGGATGCTTGTTCCTCCTCCCCACAGCTGGCCATGTCTTTGCCTACAACCATAGTTTCCATCTCCCACTCACACTATGGTTATTCAACATGTAATCCCCCATCCCCATCCTTCTAGCACCCATACCTCTGTCTTCTGCATCCCACCAGACTTCAGTAGTACGTTAAGTACACTAATGTATAACATAAAAACCTAGCCCCTAAAGTCCTTAAATTTTAATTACACAAATACTCTCTTTCCTCTTCCACCACTCACTTGACCCAGTGAAATGATGATAAACTTCCTGTCCACACTCTGTTGCACCCCACCTAGTCATCTCCAAATAAAAGATACTACAAGATGACGTTAAGGATGGCTATCAGCACAGCCCATTCAAAATGATATTAAGGTGGATGACCAGCACAGCCCACCCTCTGCCTCAGGCACCTGCCTATACTGAATGAAACCAGGCACATGCCCCATAGTAATCACTAGATTGGTCAACAGAATAGCTAATTGGGTATTTACTAGAGTATAACCATGTGTAATGTCCAGTTTCCTTCAGTAGATAACAAGCAGTCAAAGTGGAGGGAGGGCTGTGCCAGTTGCCCACCATGGTATCATACTGTAATGTATTTTATTTTGGAATGAATGGGAGAGAAGGGTGGTGTAGGGTGTCAGAAGGTACTGGGGGGGGGGTGTATTGCCATTTTAAAGGTTTAAGAGGAAGGTGGGTGCATCTGTGTCATGGGAATTTGCATACACTGGGAGGAGGGGGCTACTGTCTTAAACACTGTTCCACATGCTACTTAACTTCCCCAGGACTAGTAGGGGTATTGAGGTATGGGTGCCAAGAGGGTGGGGTATGGTCAGGGGATTACTTGTTGAATGGCTGGGGTAGAGCAGAGGATGGGAAACATGAGTTTTGGGCTGGGATTGTTTTATTTATGTTTAGAATTTAAACACAAACAAAACAAATACTATGAGCAGTGGCACCTCACTGACAAAGTGCCATTACATGTATTCTTGCTTGCCAAAGCACCGATTTGTCTGAGTGAATAACTATGCAGTGGGCCAAATGATATAAAGTTTTTGTGAACCTTTTTGGGAAGCACTTTTCTGACTTTGCACATATCTACTTCCAATCAATTACATGTTAACAGCAATTGATCAGCACTCTCTTCTCCATCCAGCTCTCAGCAGGAGAGAGAGACATGTTATGTGAATAACGTGTATGCACATCCTGAATAAAACTCTCTGAATACCACAATAATGGGCTGTTTATTATTCTGAACAAAATACAAAATAGTAGCCACTATTCATGGTAATCATTCTGGGGATGTTAACACTATTTTCTAAAAAAATCTGTTGTTGGATGGGAAAGCTGAGGGAAGATGATCAAGCACTGTGACTGACACACTCTTCCTGGGTGGGAGAGTTGCATTCTCCACCACCACACTACCATCACCAGGTATTCACAGATGGTGGTGCAGCTGGAGATTGACATGGGAAGGGAGGACACAGTGTGGCACTGTTCCAGTCATGCTTCTACCTTATATGCTCATGGGCGCCTGGTAGCTATAGCTATTGGTAACAAGGGGAGCAAGCAGAGAAAGCAACAAAATCCCTGACACTCTCACAGTCCCCTCTGCACCAGAATGGCCACCAGTTCCTGCATTCAACTTTCTTAATGGAGACCATGTCTGATGTGTCTTCCAAGGGGGCCTACAACACAGGCAAAAGCTCTCCTCTGAGGGCATGTCCCCCAGTGGATCACCTGATGCTGGGTAAGTAACAGAAAAGTGTGCAGATGTGGAAGACACCTAACTGAGAAGGCCAGAATCAGGAATGTAGCCAAATCTTTACCAATGGTTATGGATCACATTTTTTTTAATATCAGTAACTGGCTTATAGTGTATGGTAGAATGCAATTGCTGATGGAAATCCATCCCTAGAATTTCCTTGTTGAGCTGTAGTAGCTTCATCACGATGCTGTTGTGCTGCACTAGCGATGTTGCTACTGCAACACAACAACGTCAAACACTGATGCACGGACCTGCCACCACTGGACACCTCTTTGTGATTGTTGCTCATGCTGAATCAAACAGAGCAGGTGAACTAGCTTGTTTTTTAAGGATGGGAGCAGATTCTGCCAGTTTCTAATCTCAGCAACAACGTAAAAAAAATCATTACTGTCTCAAGCAGCATTTGAGAATGCAGCCAGTGACCATGAGACGCACAGTAGAGGGAAGAGGGCTGTGGTAGGCTGAGCCAAAAATGGGAACAGGGAATTTATAATATGCAGACTGCTGGCCCCAAATTGGACTGCAACTAAAAAAGTAGTGAAAAGCTTGCCTGTATTTTTAATTTATGGTTGCCCATACACTACAAAAGATTGTGCATGGGCAACAAAAGACAGATATGCCTTTATCTGAATCTTGAGGTACCCATGGGAACCAGGAGACCTCTTGAGCTTCACTCTCAAGGTTCCTAGTCAGGACTGGATTTATATTAATGCAAAGTACACATGTTTGTAGGGTCCTGAGTTCTGTGGGTCACTCTTCAGCTGTTCTACGTATGTGTAAATTTGAATACATTGTTTTTTTTGGGGGGGAGGGGTTCAGTGCCAGACCCAGAGCCAGGTCTTCACTGAAATCACTTGTTGGAGTGTGGTGGTCAAGAGACAAGTCTGTCTGGCCACAAATACAGTATCTACAATTTGTTAATTTTCTTCAGCCACCAGCTGAGCAGTGCTGCTCATCCAGAACCACATCTGTTATCTCATCTCCAAGTCACTACTGTGTTTTGAAATTGTGCTGGTCTTGCATGGTAGGCAGTTCTTAATTTTTGGTGACATTCACCTAGTCAGCTCCTGAGGGAAAGACTCATGAGTCAGAGCCAGAACAGACTGTAGCATCTGGGTGCCAAAAGGGTAAAAGTCAAATCTCAGTCAGACAGTCTGACTAGAGAGACTCTAAACAGTTTCTTTTTTTCCTTGTAATGTCTTACCTTCTGGTTTCATTCGGTGGCTCTGTGTAGTAGTGTTGATGAAGTAGTGGTGTAGAAGCTAGCAGTGGTCAATTTCCCTACTTAGTTCATTTTTTCCACTGGAGCCACCACACACAAAGTATGGTATGGATTGGCTGAGTCGGGGGAGCAGTGGGCACCAGATGGAAGTCAGGACTGAGACTACTACAGTAGCAGTCAGTCAGCTATAGGACTTCTAGTCAGGAGGTTGAGGCAGAAGCCTGTGGGCAAGCAAGTGATGACACTCGGGCAGAGTGGAGGCTGCATGTGGAGCTTGGAACTGGAGGACAACTTGAAGCAGATGGTCTCAGATCTGGAGTCTGATGGATGGATGGATGGCTGCTCAGGACACAGCAGCAGCTGAAAAATTCATTCAGCAGCAGCCTGAAGAGCTTGGATAAATGTTTTTCTGAATTGCAAGGTATTTTTTTTTATATATGTACTTATCAGAGTTACATTACCAAATCCGAAAGAACATACTATCTAAATTGCAGTAGCCACGCTGGCCAGGGCACAGATGACTAATTAAGTTTTGATTAAAAAGACATATGGGAGTAGCCTAAGACTCAGGGTCAGGGTGGGAGGGTAATCACAGAAATATAGAACAGAACCAAAAAAGATTTAAATGAAAATAAATATGAAATTGCATGCATGGTTAATAAAAAGCAAAACATTTAACAGCACAACAGTATAAAGTAAATCAAATGCACACAGTTGGTGAATTATTTAATAACTGATGGCTATTATCTGAGGTTTGTTGTTTGAACGTAGAATGTGGTCCTGTGGAGATAATATTTCTATTACAAATGCAAATGTGATTAATGCAGAACCTGACATGGTGTTTAATGGTGTACTGATTGACAGTTGCACATTGTAGGCCTGCTCTAGTATAGGCTACTGCTGCCTACTGGCATCATTTCTAGTGCAAATTGCAGAACAGAACATTTACCTCAATCCTCATTGCTGCTGCTGTGTGCATGCTGCCAGTTTAGCTTCCTTGATCTTTCCCATTCTGATAGAGAGAGAAATGGTTCAGGCACATCACAGTGCAACCTTTGATGATAGGACAGTGGGCCATGGTTTCTGCTATGCATAGGGCCCATGGAAGTGTAAATCTGGCCTGTTCCTGGCTGCCATAGGTACCTCTCAAGTAAGACAGAGGTGTACGGTTGCCCAGACACAGTCCTCTATATGTCCATGTTACAAAGTTCAAATAACAATTCATGATGAAATAAAGATAAGTAAAGGTGTATGTTTCTTTTTTGTACCAGGAATTAACTTGTCAATTATTTTCTTTACATTTCATAACTGTTTTAGTAGCTCCATGGCACTGGACAGCTTGGGGCTGCCAACTTCAGAGGCAACTCAGTTCATCTCTGAAACCATGATAGCAAGAATGGTGTCTGGCCGGAAGGTGATGTGAGTTTCTAATGGTACTGTCAGGGATGGCTGGCTTTTAGAGTCACTCTGAGAGCAGAAAGAAAGTTGCACAATGCAACCATTGATAAACATTTGGATTTGACTCCCACATCTTATAGGACCTTCAGAATCTGAAAGGGAGATCAGTAGTCAAGATAGGGTCTAATGTAAGTTCTGTACAATGGTAGGATGCACTGTTCATTTCTTGAAATAAATGATTTCTTTATATTCTGTAACAGTCTATTTGAGGTTTGAACAGCTTTTTTTACAATGTGAGGAAGATGACAGTGAATTATTCACAATAATACCAAGATCACATTCATTATGAACTGGATTCGGTGGACAGCCATTCAGCATGTAGGAAAAAAGGAGATTATTTCAACCAAAGTGTAGAACTGAGTATTTATTGCAGTTAAATTCCATCTTATTTATTATTGTCCATAATTCAGTTTGTTTTAAGTCATTTTTCAGACTTAGTTGTTTAATGTCAGTATGAACTTCACCAGCCAGTTTGGTATCATCAGCAAATTTAATTAAATGATCTGTGATGTTATTATGCAGATCACTAATAAAGATACCAAAAAGTGTTGTCTCCAGTACAGATCCCTGTTGGACATCACTTCTCACAATACCCTCATCAGAAAGATGATCACCAATTCTAACGTGTTGGGTTCTCTGTGTCAGCCAGTTTTCTACCCATTTTATGAGGTAGTAAATAAACCCCATTTTGTTTAATTTTCAAGAAGTTTGTGGTAGGGAACTTTATCAAAGGCTTTTTTAAGGTCCAGTAGTATAACATCAACAGGGATTCCAAGGTTGAGACTTTTGCTAATATTTTTGTAAAAGGAAACCAAATTGGCACAAGACTGCCTAGTTTTGAACCCATGCTATGAGCAACTAATCCCAGAGTATGATGTTCAATATCAAAGCATTACTTCAGTAGAATACCTTACAAACATGAGGGGTTAGCTAATGGGGTGATAGTTAGCTACTAGCTTCTTACTACCATTCTTATAAATTGGTATGACAATAGCTCTCATCTAATAATTTGGTTCTTGTCCAGTATAGAGAGA
Organism: Neoceratodus forsteri; assembly: GCA_016271365.2. NCBI lineage: Eukaryota > Metazoa > Chordata > Ceratodontiformes > Ceratodontidae > Neoceratodus > Neoceratodus forsteri. Next base: position 913,652,566 of record CM028137.1, read on the forward strand.
TTTATTTAAAAAAGTAGTGAGAGGATAGTATAAAACAGATGATTGCTCCTTGATAAACTGTGTGTGTATTCTGCCAGGGCTTGAAGAAGCATTGTGGTTAAGTGTTTTTAAGACTTACAAAACCTCATCCGATTTAAACTCGTGGGGGGTACTATTTGGTTTACCCTGTGCCTTTTGATTTAAATCATTTTTATTAAAAATTGGACAAAAGTATGTCTTGAAGGTATTAACTAGATGTTGTTGGTCCTGTATGAGTACATTATCTTCAACTAATGGGCCAGTATACTGTATTTAGAATTGTTTTAGTGCTATTAATGTAAGCATAAAAAAGATTTATGATTATTTTTAGTATGCGCAACTTTGAATTCGAGTTTCTTATGTTCAGTTTTTATTAATGATTTAACCAGCTTAAGCACATGCTTATATTTAGTTCTGTTGGCTAGAGAGGGAGGTTTTTATGTATTTTACAGAAGCTTTGTCCTTTTTTTTAATAAGCCGTTTAATACGTACAGAGAACCAGGGTAGTATTTTATCTCTTTTGTTATATTTCTTACTGAGAGGAAAAAAATATTTCTCAACATACAATAGTTTTTTTTTTGAATAACCAACAGTTTTCAGTAGATAGAGGAGACATGGTTTGATCCTAGTCAAATGACTGAAGGAAATTTTTAATGTCATCGTACAAGCTCTTGTATAATCCTTAATGTGTGATAAACCCACATAATTACACTTGCAATCAGAGAGACAACAATATATCATATTGTGATCACTGTTGCCAAGAGGTCCAAGCACCTCAGCCTCTGATAGGTTAGATTTAATATTAGTAAGAACCAGATCTAATATATTACTCACCCTAGTTAGCTCTGGAACCATTTGATCAAGTCCACGCTCCAACGTCAGAATTAGGAAATCATTTTCCAGTTGGGTCTCAGCCAAGTGTGAGGCCCAACATATACCAGGTAGGTTAAAATCACCAGTTAAAATTACATCACCCAGTGAAGATATGGTCTTAATTTCACTCATTGTCTATGTGCATATCTTTGTATATCCTCACATTAAACTTCAATTGCCATATATCTTGGCCCATCATTAACTTTTCCTGATACAGCATCATGTCTCTGCTCCCTTCCTCTCAGTCTTCTCTGTCACAGAGTAATATGCCTAGATATTGAAAGGGGATGCACCCGGCGCAATTGAGTTGCACTGGTGCATCCCCAAAATGTGCCCCTGGGCCATATTCAAAATGTGGGGATGAGCCGCGCAACTCTGGATGCACCGCAGCGCAAAGATAATGTATGCAGTTCATCCAGAGGGGGCATTCCTCTGCATATGTGGCACATTACAATATTCAGCTGAGATGTACAGTGCAGCTGCCCACACATCTCGGAGATGTGCCACACAATGTTACACCTGGAAAACCAGCCATAAGTCATAGCCACCCACAGGCAGGCTGCTGTATTGCACAGCACAACACAGCAGCCGCCAATCCCTTGGTGGCCACCCCCAGCCCCAATCATGAATATAACTAAAAATATCCCCCGTATCCCTCATAGTCAAGTGGTACCCCTTCCTTCCCGAACACGATTACAGTGTACTAGAATAAACCCAGTAACCCTGGTGGTCTAGTGGACCCCCTGCCCACTGAGGGACCCACACCCCACCCCACCCCTCTCCCCATCACAGACTAGCCACTCTTGGTTGCAGTTGTTGCTGGGAAGTTGTTGCAGGGGGATGTGCCGGAGCATTGTCAGTGGCCCCCAATTGCGCCTCAGACATATTGTGCCATATACAGATGAGATGCATGGTAGTGCATCTCATTTGAATATAGCACATTTGCTCTCTGGTGCAACTCATTTGCATGGAGCAGTCACTTGCGCCATTTCTGGGTGAGGTTTGAATATCTGGCCCATAGTGTCATCTGGAAAGAGGCAGAATTTTCCTTTGACCCCTAGCTGTTGAAAATGAATATTCGAGCAAAATGCTAGGTCATATACCATAAATTAAACAGCTTTCGCAATAAAAACTAATTGTGTCAGGTTTCTTAATCCAGAGGCACCTGACATTTTTTATGTTCACTTGTAACAAATGCAAACATATTGGTAGCAGTCTGCTGTGAAAGGGTTTTTTGAGGAGTGTCTCTCCTCCACCTATCACAGCTTCAGAATATCAACTCTCCTCCCTAATTCAGCACCCTCTCTGCCTTTCTCCTCATTTTCTCTTCGAAGTTGTTGCTCAGTCACAAGGCTGAAAAATGCAAGCTGCAAAGTTTTCTTGTTACAATAACTCCTAATTCTTCATGCTTGAAACCTTACCCTTACTTCCCATTCTACATATGAGCTACTGCTTACTTCTTTCATATGTGGTGCAGTTTAGTCTTTGTTTCTCAGGGTATGGCTGAGATGTTGCAAAACTTATATCATTTGAATTCCCATGATGCAGTGCTTACAACTCATGTAATTAACGTATTCTCATACGCGGCAAACAGCAAGTAAAACATGTCCTAAAATGTTCCTACATTCATTGATCACTTCAGGTAAGGAGCTGTGTTACTCTGCTTACCAGTGTTTTGAACACTGAAATTAAAGCATTTGGTCATTGCAGCATAAATAAAGAAGGCTCAGCAAAATACTCAGGAAGCAAGATATTTATTTAGGAAATCAGAATTACAACCCTTTGAGTCATAGACTCGTTTCCAAAGGCTCCAAGTCAGCTAAGTATGTTTGCTTGTAAATAATATAAATAAATTGGTATGAAATGTGAGAGGACTTTTGGGGGGTTATTTCTTCCCCATCTAACACAGCTCTTGAATAGAGATATGCGAAAAAAATATTCCATGGGTGGAATTCAAGCGAAAGTCTGACTTTTGCTTCTGTGGAAGTTCAAAAAATTGATTTCCGAACCTCCATGGAAATTCCGCCTGCAATCGCCGCTCAGGTTCCACGTCCCAGTTGCCCCCCCCCAAAAAAGCCCTGGTAGCTACTGACTCCCTCCCCACCTACCCCACATGTAAAAAAAATATCCCTGGTGGCTAGTGGTCCCTCCAATCCACTCAGTAACCTGCCCGACTCGAAATGTACAGTAACCACCCCCTCATCCCTATCTCCAGTACTAATGTAAGCACTTCGACAATAAAGGAAAAAGCATTATGAGGCATCCAAACTGCTAATTTTAACTGCCAGTCATGCACAATGAAATAAACAATGTAAGGGATTCCCCCAACCCATTCCACTCCACCCATATTACAGGAAAGCATAGAAAAACTATAAGGTGGAACAGACCCATATAAAACAAAGCCAACTTGGCAACAGCAACCTCTCTATTAGGAGACCTGAGGCATAAGAGGGACGCTAGATCGATCCCATGGACCAGCATCAGCCTCAAACACTCAGGGTAGGAAAATCCAATAATACAGCGAAATAGAGAGCCAGCCGGTTGTCCAGTTTCAAATACATTAACACAAATGTCCCAGTATTATCAGTCCCTCAACTAGTACCTGGAGATGTCTCCATTAAATCCAAATCCTTGGCTTCAGGTTGTGATGAAGCAAGAGATGGACCAGTCTCAGGATCCACTTGGGGAGCACCAGCTGAAGAGACATCAGTGTGCCCTAGAATATGAGAAGCCAGTCCGAGAGTGAGTTGTGGATTAGGCACAGGTTAAGGGGTCATTACCTTTCAATTTGCCATTCTGCCTCAAATTAGTGTCTTGCTGCATGATAAATTGCTTAGCATTGGAGGGACTAGCAAAAGATTCCACATTTTTGCTGGCATTATAGCCTAGAGGTTAGAGTAATGAACTGTGAGTGAGCTTGGTACATCCAGCAGACCAGACCTGGGTTTGATTCTCTCAATCTCTACTTGCATACTGTGTGACTCTAAACAAGTCACTTAACCACCCAGTGCTCCCAGGTCACCCATGAAAATAGGCACTTGTGCCTAGTAGGCCTTAACCGGTCACCAAAGACTAAAATAAAAATAAAATATTTGCCCACAAAAATGCGCAATATCGCTGGTGGACTGAAAATGCACCTAATGCCAAGTTCACAGGCGAGGTCCAAGACCTTATTAAAGGTCTTGCACCGGTCCACCACTTGTTTGGGGAAGTCAGGTTGAAGATGTAATCTGGAACCTTGCCACAGTAGTTCTTTCTTTTGCCATGCCTTAGAAAGCATAAATTCTTAATCCTGGAAACGTTGGAGCCTGAAGACGATCTGGTGAGAATGGGCAGCTGAATGAGATGTAAGCAGATCTGATGGGATCTGGTAAACCTGGACAATCTCTACTGGTGAGTCCCAGTAAGAATCCAGTAATTTAGGAAACAGTTGCTGCAAAAAGTACACAGTGTTAGAGCCTTCTGATGATTTAATTTTAACCCCTTCCCATCCACGACCCCCAGTCCAAAATCCCTGGTGTTCTAGTGCCCCCAACCCCTCCCCAGCAGGTGTCCCACCACCCCACTCCCATCCCCATCGTAAACCCCGGCAGTGGGTGGACCAGCACAGCCCTTCTCTGTTCTCCACAGCTAGCCCACCCACTAAGCTGTCAATAAATGAGCATGTACGCACTCATTCATTGACAGCTCAGTGGGTGGGCTGGTCTGTGGAGGAGAGAGGAGGGCTGTGCTGGTCCACCCGCTGGTGGAGCTTATAATGGGGGTGGGAGTGGGGTTGTGGGACACCTGGCTGCTGGGGAGGCTTGGTGGGGGGCACTGGACCACCAGGGATTTGGGACTGGGGATCGGAGATGGGGTTATAATTTAAAATAAAAACACTAGACCACCAGGGATTTTAAAAAAAAAGTAGTACTGGAGATAGGGATGGAGGGTTGGTACTACTACTGTACACTTTGGAGCAGGCAGATGACTGGGTGGAGGGGAGGGACCACTAGCCACCAGGGCTTATTGTATTAATACCAGGTGAAATTTGGCCTGGAAACTTTCATGGAAGTTTTCCACTCCACCACAGGGACATGGCAGTTTTGCCCACCCCTACTCATGAATAGTGAATTTTCTTCTATTACCACCCACTTTCTTCCTTTTAAAGACCTTGTCCAGTCACAATGGTGGAAAGTGCAAAGTAGAGGGTTTCCTTGTGCAATTCCAAAGATCTGCACAAAACCTTGTCCCTGCATTTAGTTCCACTTCTGTACTTCTGCCCAGTGTTTTTTATTCCCCAAACCTCAGACCTGCTCCATTCTCCATCCCTCCATGCTCAGGCTTACCCTCCCTAAGTGGAGCCGCCAGGAGGGCTCCCCTCCCAATGGACACAAGCGCAAGCCCTGGCTTATCCTCATGTCAGGGCAATGGGGTGGGACCCCCCCGGTGGATGTCTAAGGCAGAGAAGACAGTGGCAGGGCAGGTTGTCATGCTGGGGGCTGGCATTTTTGTTTTTTCCAATGCTTCCCTGGGGTCAGGGATGTGCAATGATGTCTCACACCTGCTCTACCCCCTCAAGTGCTGTCGCTGGCAAGGTGGTGCTTCCATCCTCTGCCAGGGGTCCACAGTGTGCTGGACACTCTACCACCCTCCCCTGGAGAAGGAAAGCAGTCCCTAGGATGCTCAATCCCTCTCTGCACAGTAGTGAACACACTGAATGGCATTCTTTGCAACATGCAGTTCCCATTCAGCAGCACTTCCTTCTTTTTTTTCTATATAGTTTTTTCCCCTGTTGGGGCTACAAGTAGGCACGGCTGCAGTCCTCTCTCAAAGGATCTCAATCAACCCTGTTAGCTTCAGGGCTTAATTTAGCCTGCCTCAGCACCCCATTTTCCATTTTCTCCCTGTTACTCCCGGGACTCCAGAACACAGTCATGCATACACGTGAAGCCACGATTGGGTTCTGTGGCTCTGGTAATGGCCCCTTCCTTCCACCCAGCCTAATGCCTGGTTTCCCTTGTGGCTTGACACTGCCACCTAGCCTCCACCTGGTGGCAGCCAAAAAGCCGAGGAAACCAGCATCATTCCCTGGGAGAGAAATCCAGCTCCTCACCCTCCCACCTTGCTGATGCCCGATGACTCAAGCTTGCTTCTGAACCCAGGTTGCCAGCGTGGGAGGAGGAAAGGTATCCAGCACCTCAGCCCTTCATGCGACTGGGCTGGCAAGCAGCTCTTCCTTCTTACACCCCTCCTCAAGCTCTGCTATCTCTCCCCATGAAACACATATTCTACTCTTCCCCATTTGCTCTATATCCCTCCATGATCTCTGATGCCCCCTACAACATGCCACCATTGTCCATATACACTTACCACTCTGCAGCAATTGCTCTCTCCCTAATTTCACAGTCCATGACCCCACTTCAAAATGTTGTCACTCCCCATAATTCTCATTATCTGCTGTTCGTCACTGGCTCTCTCCTCCCACACCACAATATTTACCCTCCACAATGTCCCCCATTCCTGCTAAGGTACTTTATCCACTGTTCACCACTTGATCTGATTCCCTTCCCTTACCAATCTCTACTCTCCCCCAGATTGCTGCCATTCTCCACACACATTAGCCTCTGTGTGGCACTTACTCTCTCCCACCCACTCTCAAACGTCTCACCACTCCTGATACTTCATATTAGCCATAGAAAAATAAAATGTTAGTGTCCAGCAGACAGTCCCCCTTCCCCCACCCGCCAATCACCCATACATATAAAAAATATTAATATTGTGTCCTCATTCCCTGGTGTCTTGTGGACCCCCCACCCTGGCAGGTAATCCATCACCACCCCAATCCCTCCCACCCCATCCCATCCAGAGTGGGTGACCAGTACAGCCCTCCTCTTTTCTCCGTGGTGGGCCACCCACTGAACAGAATGAATGAGTGCGTGCTTAAGCACATGCGCTCATTCATTCAACTCACTGGTGTCCAGCCACGAGAGGGGCTGTGCTGTCGCCGCTATGGTGGGGCGGGGGGTAAGGATGGTCCTGCAGAGTGAACCGAGGCAGGAATGAACTGAGTGTGAATAGCGGAGGAAAGAGGAAGCTCTTAATGCTTTGTTATGACAATGATCAGTGGGTGGAGGGCCCACTAGATATGAGGGAGTGAGGGTATTTTATATTTGATATGGAGGGGAAATCATCAGGTGTGTGGGGGGGGGACTGGATGGACACTAAAATATTTTTTATATGGGACCAGCGATTGGCGAGTGGGAGCACCACTAGCCACCGGGGAATGAGCATATTATTTTTTATATGGAGGGGCGATATGGGCCAGCGAACAGTGGGGAGGGGCACAAGACACCGGGGACCAGGGGCTAGTGATTGGGGGGAGGTTAATGAATTAAACTGTGGAAAAAGCGTGATTAGAACACTGACAGGTTCAGTTCCTGTGAATCCTTTTCCCTGCAGTTTAACACATTAACCACAGATCTTACATTTATTCTGCAGCTTTTTGGCAGAATTTTCATGAAAGTTGGAGAAATTATTTCTAAACTTTTGCAGAAACGAAAGTCCAACTTTCACCGAAATTCCGCTGGTGGAATTTTTGTTTCACACATGCCTATCACTGATCCACCAATGTTCTCCCATTTCCCATCATTCATATTACCTGCTCTGTAGCACTTACTCTCTCCCCCTCAAGATCTCCCTCCAAAGTTCCACCATTCACCATAATGCACTTTAGCTGCTCTGTGCCACTTGATGTATATCCATCTCCTCTCCCTCACCAGTCTCTGCACCTCTACAACATGCCAACATTTTCCGTATACATTAGCTGATCTGCGGCACTTGCACTTCCCCCTTCTGAATCTCTGCCCCACCGAAAAATGCTGTCACTGTCATTCACATTAGCCACTCTGCAGCACTTGCTCTCTATTTTTCCCCTTCCCAATATCCGCCCCCCCAATGTTGGCATAGTCCCTAAACATTATCCTCTCTGCGGCATTTACTGTCTTCCACCCACCCTCAGATGTCACACCACTCCCAGTGCAGTACTTCATTTTACCTGCTATGTGCAATTTTCTCTCTATTACTCCCCTCCCTGATCCCCCACCCACGCACACAACATACAACCATTTTTCATATACAGTACATAACACACTGTCTGGCTCGATCCCCTCCCAGATTTCTGGCCCCCAACAACATACCAACATTTTCTCTATACATTAGTCACTCTGTGGCACCTGCACTTCCCTCCTCATTGATCTCTGCCACCCAAAATGTTGACATTCACTGTCATTCACATTAGTTGATCTGTGACACTTGCTCTCTGTTTCTTCTCTTCCTGATATCTGCTGCCCCCGATCATCTCTACACATTAGTCACTCTGTGGCAGTTACTGTCTCCCACACACAGTCAAATGTCTTGCCACTCCTGGTACTTCATATCACCAATTGTGCACAATTTGCTCTCTGTTGCTAGCCTCCCCGATGTCTCCACCAAATATGCTACCTTTCTCCATATACAGGACATGTTCTATGGCTCTATCCCTGTTCTACCCCATCTCTGACCCCCCTAATGTGCCACTATTTACCACATACATGTGCCATTGTGTAGCACTTGATCCTTCCCCAATTTCCTGATCTCAGCCCCCCAATATTCCCCCAATCCCCATCATTCACATTACCTGCCCTGCAGCAGTTGCTCTCTCTTCCTCCTTGATATCTGCTTCCCCAACCTTCTGCCATTCACTGTAGTTCACATTTGCTGCACTGCATAACTTGATCTATATCCACCCCTCACTAATCTCTGACCCAAAACATACCACACAACATGCCACAGTTTTCCCTATATATTCGCCATTCTGCAGCACTTACTCTTTAAACTACTCCCTAATCATTACCCACCTCAGATGTTGCCATTTATTGTCATTCGCATGAGCATCTCTGCAGTATTTGCTCTCTATTTCTTCCCTCCATGATATCTGCTCCCTGAAGTGCTGGCTTTGTCACTACACATTTACTGTTGTGCCAGTCCCTTCCCTTATCTGCCCCCGACATTCTGCCATTTTCCAACACGACACACTCTCCAACTCTATCCCTGTTCTATCCCACAACTGTCCTCCCCAACATGCTGCTATTCTCTGTTTACATTTGCCCCTCTGTGGGAGTTGCTCCCTTTCTCTTCCCTGATCTCTGCCCCCCAGCATGCCCTTATTCTCCACCATTCACATTACCTGCTCTGTAGCACTTACTCTCTCCCCCTACCTTGATATCTGTTTCCCCAAACTGCTGCCATTCACCATAATTCCCATAAGCTGTTCTGTGTCACTTGCCCTATATTCATCCAATCCATGATCTCTGCCCCCTCCACAACATGCCAATACTTTCTCTATACATTAGCTGCTCTGTGGCACTTGATCTTCCCCCTCTACAATTTCTGCCCCCTCAAAATACTGACATTCACTGTCATTCACATTAGATATTATGTGGCACTTGCTCTTCTACCCTCCCCTCATATCTGCCCCCCCAAAATGCCAACATTTTCACTACACATTAGCTGCTCTTCAGCACTTGCACTCCCCTCTCCAATATTTGTCCCCCAATATGCTGCCATTCACCATCATTCCTATTAGCCCTTCTGTGACACTTGCTCTCTGTCCTCCTCCCTCTAATCTCTGCTGCTCCAACAAGCCCTATTCTCCCTATAAATTAGTTGCTCTGTCATAGTTCCTCTCCCCTTCCCAATCTCCAGCATTTGCTCTCTCCCCCTCCCTGAGCTTTGCCCACCAAATCTGCTGCTATTCATCATAATTCACATTAGCTACTCTGTGACACTAGCAGTTTATCAGTCCCCTTCCCGATCTCTGCCCCCATGCTACTATTGTCCATATCCATTACCTGTTACTATTTATTACTTGCTACTGTTGTTTCTAATATTTATACTACAGTTCTACTGTGTACATTCCTTTTTTCTTGTACCCTTCCCAATACAGTGGTGCCACATACTTGCTGTCTTTAGGTACACCTCCTTTCATTTCTATCTATATTTCTAACGTTGCCCACAATTTATTTGTTCTCATTTGGTACATTTCCATTTGAAACTGTCTTCATTTATTCTATTTCTCTGCACAAAATGCCACTCCACACCAGTTTCCTGTGCCCAGCAGGAATATTTCAGCAATCCAAACAAAAAAAAATGGCGCTAGGCAACAGGATACACTGTACTCTTAAATTCTTATTTAAAAAAAGCTTATATACATTTAAATACTTGACACAGCAGTAGGAAAAAGCCAAACATGCTGTACTCCTGACCAGTTTTGCCCTCAGGCTTTTTCAAAGGATAACAAAACTGGTGGGAAAGTCTGATTTTAAAGTCCTAAAACCCAAGGTGCAATTTAACAATAACAGGTGCAGTGCATATCAATTACATTAATTATGCTTAAAAAACACACTCTCAAATGAGTAGGCTAATACTTAGGTAATCACCAGAATCTGTTTTCTCTTTACAGGTTCCAGGATTTGGTGCTTACATTTTCAATTGTATGAATGGCAAGAAATTTATCTACCATGGGGGGCAGCAAGTAACCTGTTCATACGGTGTATAGCTCATGAATGAATCAGCTTTAAAATAAGCTCTTTGATAAGAATGCATTAAATTGTAATGGGGTAGGATGCTTCATCCTGTATAGCAGCAAGAAGTGCCTTAATCACTTCAGTGATTACCTAACTGTTAGCTAACTTATCTCAATGTGTGTTTTTTTTAGTAAGGGATATAATTGATTATATACTGCACCTGCTATTGTTTAATTGCACCTGGAGTTTAAGCACTTTAAAATCAGACTTCCCACCAGTTTTCTTATCCCTTGAGAAAGCCTGAGGGCAAAACTGGTTGAGGTCACAGCATCTTTGAATTTTTTCTACTACTGTGTCAGATATTTATCTGTATGTAAGCTTTTTGAATAAGGATTAAAGAGTACAGTGAATCCTGTTGCCTGGTGCCATTTGTTTTTGTTTGGATTGCCTATTTATTCTTTGTAACTTTTCCTTTTTATGGCTGCAGGGCAGAGCTCTTCAGACATTTTACTATCTCATAGAAAAATGGACCTCAGCAGATTGCTAACGGACTTCATTAGATTGGTGTTTTATAGCAATCCCTCCACTCAGCAGTCTGTTTACTGCACTATTTTTTTCTCTATTAGTCAGTGTTTCGCAGTGAGGAATGAGGTTCACAATAACAGTACATGTATTTCAGTCTTAATTTGCGCATAACAGGACTTGTGTGATAATATGGTTACTAGTTTCGGATTGCTTTTACAGCTGAAAAGAAGAAGCATACAAGTATACTGGAGTTTCCCTTATTGAAGCTCTGAAGGTCTCAGTGTCTCATTCAGTAGACTACAGTGTCAAATTTCAGACAGTCCAGCTACAGCTCTGCATGCCCTCCTGCTTTTATAGCTTGTTGTGGAGGAATGCTGTGTATTTTCTTTTACATCTTAATAAAAAAGAATGCATTTGCAAACTGGAAAATCATTGCAGTGTAAAAGAACTGTGTGCAAATTGGCACTGAAGGGTGTGTGTGTGTCTTTGCAAAACTCTGTCAGAAGCTCCTGACAACTCTTTCTGCTGCAAAGGCTCACCCACTCCATCCTCCTTGCAGACAGAGCTAAGTTGTAACCCTTGATTATCCTGGTAGTTTACATTTAGCCTTCTTGTAACTTAATGGTATTATTTTATTTTACCTGCCAGTTCTTTCCTGCATAGTACAAAGTGGGCAGATACAGTGCAAGCTTCCCTACAATATAATGAATTTAGTGTTGGTGAAATGTGAGGGACTGTCATCACTAGAAACTGAAACCCTCACTTTATCCATAGAGATAGGTACAGTGTATGTAGAGACACCATGTGAATGTAGTAATGTTGATCAGTGAGGGACTGACAGCTCTCGAACCCTGTTCATCTACTGATACATGTATAGTGCAGAGTTTCCCCACACTGGGATGAAATATAGTGGTAGTGAAAGATAAGGGGCTGACTGCTCTAGAGACCTCTGTTTATCCACAGATGCAGGTACAGTGTAGCATTTCTCCACACTGTGATGAAATGTAGTGTTGGTGAAAGGTGGGGGGACTGACTGCTTTGGTGCCCCCTGTTTATTCACAGGGACAGGTACAGTACAGGCTTTCTCCACACTGATGAATGTAGCAATGGTGAAAGGTGAGAGTCTGACAGCTCTGGATCTCTCAGTTTATCCCAGGGACGGGTAAAGTGCAGGTTCTCCATACTGTAATGAATGTAACAGTGATGGAAGTTGAGGGACTGACAGCTCTGGAACCCCCAGTTCATACACAGGACAGGTACAGTGCAGGCTTTCTCTACCCTGTAATGAAAGTAGTAATGTTGATAAGTGAATGACTGACAGCTCTGGAGAACCCTGTTTATTCACCGATACATGTAGAGTGCAAAATTTCTCCATACTATGATGTATTTAGTGTTGGTGAAAGGTTGGGGACTGACAATTCTGTAGCCTGATGCCCTGTGATTATCCAAACAGGTACAAAGTGGGTAGATACAGTGCATTCTTCCCTACAACATAATGGATTTAGTGTTGGTGAAAAGTGAGGGACTGACATCACTAGAAACTGAAAACCTCAAGTTTATCCACAGAGATAGGTACAGTGTGGATAGAGACAGAGCAGGATTTTCCTAACTGTGATGTGTTTTTTAGTGATCATCAGATGGGAGTGATAGACAGTTCTGAATACTGCATACTCCTGTTCATCCACAAGGACAGGTACAGGGTAGGTGTTCTCCATACTGTGATGAATTTAGTTTTGGTGAAAGGTAAGTGTTAGACAGCACTAGAGAATGAAGCCATCTGTTTATGCAATGAGCCAGGCATGGCACAGGCAAGTTCAGTATGTATTTATTGCTGGTGAAAGGTAAGGGGCTTTTAGCTCTAGAGAATAAAGCCCTCTGTTTATCCACAGGAGAAGGAGCAGTATAAGCAGATAGAGTATGCATGTGCGTGTATGTTATGAATTATACAATGGCAAGAAAATTTCCTGGACTCTGATTGGTCAGTGCGTGCCTAAGACAGTGATGATATTACACAATAACATCACTGTGCCAACATCATGGCTGCCATCCTCTTCTTTTTTTTCAGAAACAAAGATATATTGCCACACTAAAAATCTACTAAAACCTTTCTTAAATATGTTTATTTTATATAACATCGAGCCATTGTATAATTGCAATAAGACACTCCAAGGTGTGTGTTATTGTGTAATAATATCACTCCTGGGGTGGTGAAAGCACTTGGCTTTGCCTTGTACTTCAACCCACCACAGGAGTGACGTTATTACACAATAACACACACCTTGTCGTGCCTTATTGCTTAATTATTATACAAGTGGCAGTGGTGGGACTCAAACAAGAATTTCAGAGCACATACAACTATGCTTCTGCTATTGGATCTGTGTTGTTTTAACAGTTATTTTATACATCCTGTTAATATAAAAATATGTGCACATTTGGATATCATACAAGCTATATACCCCCCTTCCCCATCACACAAACATGCAAACACACGTTTGTGTCAGCCGGGAACTGTGGCACACAATCTTTTAGCTGTGCTACATGTTTTCTTTCCTTTTCACTACTATCAATAATATCATTTTGCAGCCATATTGGTTCTGGCTACAGCTTGTCTATTTATGAAACAATGTGCATACCCTACACTTCTTTTATCCTACTATGAAAGCTAAGCTAATCTTGCTCACTACTCTGCCTACAACCCAGTCCTTTCCACTATAAATTTCAATAAATAAAAAGAAAACATCAATAAGAGGTGCATGTATTTTAATTTTTAGTTCTGACCATCTCAACTCTCAACTAATCCCCCCCAGCTCGTCCTCAGTTTGTCTTTATCTTCCCTAATGCTACTTCATAACAACATTTGTCTTGAATTTGCATAAAAGTAGTCCCAAAGACATATGCAACACAACACCTGTATGCAATTTTATAAACTTAGCATTCCAGTATTTCAAAGTTTCAGCCCCAATGCAACTAATTTCATTCTTGCCATGTCTGTAATTGAACATAATCATCATACAGCCATCAGCATTCCTACATTACCTTTCACAATTTACATATCCTGAATGAAAGCATGTATAATTCCCTAAGTACACAGTTTTACTAAAAATACCATTGCATACCTCTCATAAGATATTGTCTGATTATTTTAAAACCAATGGCTATATCAGTTACATGACCATTGAAGCACATCATTCTGCTGTTTAACTATTTTGTGCACTACCATAAGCAGAACTGTACATTCTCTTGATTATGCAAACACTACTGGCATTCTCACAAATTACATTATTCCTTTGTTTTAATTTCTTCATTATGTACATGCTCCAAACCTGTGTACTGTGCATATTCATGAGGAGAATTCACATTATTCTCTGTTTGCCATTTGATCTCTATTCTTCCCTCATCAATCTGTACTCCCCCTCAAATCACTGCAATTCTCAGTATACTTTAGCTGCTCAGTGACACTGCTTCAGTCCCCCTCCCTGATCTTTCCCCTCCCCAGTTTCTGAGCCCCCCAATATACTGCCATTCTCTGTACACTTCACACATTGGCCATTGCTCTCTCTAAGTCTCCCTGATTCCTGAACCCACCTCCAACTATTTTCTGTACTTAACACTACCTGCTCTACACATGTTTTCTCTCCCCCTATTACCGCTGCCCCATCTTATCACTTTCAACACTACTTCACATCACCTCTGTGTTCCAGTTCCTATCAATCCCTTCTTCCTCCATCTCTACCTTCAGTCCCAAAATGCTGCTATTGTCACTATACATTAACCACCCTCAGCATTTGTTTGCCATCTCTCTTCCATTCTAACTCTGATCCTCTCAACATCCTCTGATCCTCAGTATGGTCTTGCAGTTCTGAGCCTCTTGTTTTCTCTCCCTCTCCCTCTCCCTGAACTCTGCTCTTCCAAAAGCCATTCATCATCATTCACATTACCTGCTCTTCCTTATTTGCTTTCTGTCCCTCCCCTCCTGATCTCATCTCCTCCAGCGTATTGCATTCTCTCTACATTTACTTTTCCAAACAAATGGAATGTACTCCAGTACACTTAAATGCAAGAAATTTGGATCTATGTGATAACAGTGAAAGCCTAAAGGTGATCACCATTACCCAGAAGTCAAAAGTGCTGAAAATTTATTTTGGCACTCTGACACCTTGGCACACAGCAGAACTGCACTGGGGACTTAGGTTTTTAATGTTTTATGTGGAGGGCTGTGACCGCCACACCCCCCATACTTAAGGATTCTCAGCTCCAGGGGGTGCATGTTGGGGGGGGTAAAAACATAGAAAAAAAAAAGATTCGAGCAGGGCACAACAAAAATGCACCAGTGCCCAGACCTGAACCCAGTACCCTGCCGACCAACACAACCAACCCTCCCACTCATGCCATGGCATTGGCTCAGCAACCCACTGTGGAATCACCCCTCACATTCCCTCCCACCTCTCACTGTGCATGCTTGCTCCCCCTGCATGTGTACAGTATGTATAGTGATATCCCATCGCTATATTCACTGACCCCCCCATCCATCCACCCTACCCTATGGTAGCCTTCGACATATGCGCTGGGGATTGGGTCACCATTATTGTAGGTGCCCAATCCCTAGCACTATTATATCTTGCTGCCAAGAACTTTATATGCAAAACAAAATATGACACTAGATCAATGGCAATACTTTCAATTGGTTGTGCATCATTTTGATTTATTACATGTTTGTGTTAATTAAAATGTTCATGTTTTCAGATTTTTAAGACTCTTTACTTAGGTTTCTAAGCATTTCTAAGCATTCTTTGACTATCTGTACTTAGCTGCATATTTTCAATTCTGACCCTGCCTGCTCCATTTTAGTCTGCCATTGACATCAAACAAGGAGTGATTGATCTTAACAGACTGCTCTCACTGACTGGTCTTTTTCCACACAAAATTGAATGCCCTGATCACTGTAATGTATTGTTGAGGAGGTCATATACAATATTTCATTTCATTTTTTTTTTTACTGGAAAGGCATGTGAGCAAAACTGCCTGTTCTGACATCCAGTTACAAGAGATCAGTGCATACATTACATATAAGAATACAAGAATATTAATTGGGGTCAGCAGGTTGTACAAAAACATATACAGGGAGTGACATAACAAAAAACTTAATATTTAGGCTATGTTTTTTAAAAGTAGATGGTCAATATTAAAACAACATTATTTTAAGTACAATTGCAAGTTGAATTGTCCCAAAGGTACTGCTTTAGCTTAAGTTTAAATAAACCAATTGAGGTACACTGGACAAGAGAGTGGGGTAGGCTATTGAAAAGTTTTGTGTGCAAGAACAAGAGAGCACAATTTGAAGATAGAGGGGGTGGCGGCTCAGAGGTAATTTAAGGAAGTATTTTTTCACAGAGAGGGTTGTGGATGCATGGAATGGCCTTCCGGAGGAGGTTGTGGAGTCAAAATCAGTGGTGGAATTCAAGCATGCATGGGATAGTCATAAGGCAATTCTGGGGGGTGGGGGTAGGAAGAAGTAGGCTGCTGGTTAACTAGGATCTGCAGCTTATCCAGTAGGTAGGGAAATGGGCAGACTGGGTGGGCCAAGCGGTCCTTATCTGCCATCAAATTCTATGTTTCTATGTTTCTATGTATCCCTGAAGGAGTGGGAGTGCTGGCCTTGTGAGGTGTGGCAGAAAGGGACAGTGAAGGAGTGATCAGAGGTGAGTCTAGTGGATCGAGTATTGATGGGCCTCTGGAAAATGGAGACAATGCTATTGGGTAGGTGGCCATGAAGGACTTTGTAGAGAAAAGTCTGGATTTTACTGTTAAGTCTGTCCTCCAACTATAATCAATTATCAGCTTTATAAGGGTCACAGTGATGGTTACTTGAAGGGAGGCCTGTGACAAACATGACAATGCTATTATTTGTTTCCCTTAACCTATTAACATTTGTTTGGCAGCTAGAGGAGAAGTAAACAGTCAATCCATAGTAGATAAGAGGCAGTAAGAAACTATTGGCTACCAGTGCCTTAGTTTGAGGTATGAAGAAACGATTAATGCAGAAAAGCATCCTGAGCCATTGGTTTAACTTTCTGATAAGTTTAGTGATGTGGTATTCATAGGAAAGGTGTGGATCAAGGTAAACACCCTGGTATTTAAATTCTGTGACTCTTTCGATGGGGTTACCACTGTTGTCAATTGAAGTGAAATCAAAGTCTGAGGGTTCTCTAATACCTGAGAATAGAATGGACTTAGTTTTCTTGGTGTTGAAGACCAGTCAATGGGAGGAGAACCAGGAGTGCAGTTTACTGAAATCGTGTTGGAGTTTGATAAGCAGGGCTGAAGGACTCTTATCTTTACAGACAAGGCTGCATTGTCAGTGTAGAGGATTAGGTTGGTGTTATTGCAAATATCAGGAAGGGAATTGATGGTGAATGAAAACAGAAAAAGACCTAAGATGGAACCCTGTGGTACCCTGTACTTGATGGGACATGAGTCTGAGTGTTGTTCACCGATCAGAATTTTGTGGGATTTTCCACTTAGATAGTTGCTGAACCAATTCAGTACATCCTCAGAAAGTTTTAGGTGGGAGACCGTGTTAAGTAGTAACTGGTGGTCTAGTAGATCAAAGGTCTTGGTGAGGTCTACAAACACTGAGCCTATGCAGAGACCTGCATTGTTGGCCTTGTTGATAAAATTAGTGAGTTTTACCAGTGCTGTCTCTGTGTTGTGACTGGCCCTAAATCTATGCTGGGATTCTGTGAGTAAATCATAGTTTTCTAGAAAATCAACAGTTTGGTCAATGACAATTTTTTCCAGACGTTTGGAGAGTGGGGCATGTAGGGAGACAGGCCTGAAGTTGAAGACATCATTTTTAGATCCATATTTAAGAAGGGGTTTTATGATGGCATTCTTCCATTTGGTGGGGAAGACACTGGTACATAGCGAGTGGTTGAGAAAGTTGGTGAAGGGAAGGGCTATGTGTTTAAAGACCAGCTTAGGGATTCTGTAGTCAACGGTATCAGGGCTAAGACTGGGCCTTGGATTGTTATTTTCAATGGAGCCTACCACCTGTGAGGTTGAGAGATGGTGAAAGTAAAAGTGTGGGCAGGTTGTGGCCAAAATGGAGTGATTAAGGGGGCAGGGGGTATCATTTGAATTGTGCTCATTGTGTTGAGGGACTGTAGGCTTATATTTGTCAAGGTCAGCAGGTGAGGTTAGAACTGCCCTAGCTGCTGAATTGTTTTTCTCTCAGAAAATTAACTTTGGCTGTGCGGACAGCTATTTTACACTTGTTATGAAGGGTTTTATGTTGCTGTAGGAGGTTAGGGAGTTTAAGTTTTCTATGGTAAGCAATCAAAATCGTCACCCGCCATTATGAAAGTTGATGGATCCACCACTCTTGACCCAAAGACTATTGCTGATGCCCTAAATAAGACTTTCACAGACCTCAGTGGGGTCCTCCCCCCAGATTTCTTCTCGGACTTACCTGTGCCTAAACTAGTATCACAAAACACCCCTAGAGACAAACCACAATTTTATTTCAAGAAAATCAAAGTGCACGAAGCCTATAAATGCATAAAAAAGGCCTGCTCCAAATCTAGAACAAGTAGTGACACCCTAGATCTAAAAATCCTGTCTCTCACCCTGGACAAAGTGATCCACCCCCTTACCAAAATTCTTAATCTGTCCCTTTGCCAAAATCAATTTCCCAACAAATGGAAGTCTGCCATAGTCACGCCAGTGAACAAAGTGGGGGACAAAACCTCAACAGGTAACTATCGACCGATCTCAATACTCCCACCCCTCTCCAAAGCACTTGAACGTATAGTGGCAGATCAACTCTCTGACTACCTGGACAAGTACAATCTACTCTGTAATCAACAGCACGGCTTTAGGAAAGGACATAGTACTACAACTGCCTTACTTGACTTCTCTGGAGAAGTCCTCAGCCCTGGACAAAGGGTGCCAAACCCGGTCGCGGTCTTTATTGACCTCACTAAAGCTTTTGACACAGTCCATCATGGCCTACTTACCTCCTTACTGACCAGCCAAGGCCTGGCTGAAGGTCCCAGTGCTTGGGTAAAAAGTTACCTGTCAAATCGATCACAGGCTGTAAAAATCTCTAATAAACTCTCCGACTTCAAACCAGTCCTCTCGGGTGTACCGCAGGGATCAATTCTTGGCCCGCTTCTCTTTAGCCTGTTCCTTAACTGCCTCCCAGATTTCTGCCCGGAAAAAATAATCTTATACGCTGATGATGCTGTAATTCTCTCCTCTCACAAAGACCCAAACTCCCTACGAAAAAGCCTGCAAATTACCTTCTCTAGTGTTGAAAAGTGGCTCCTGGATAGTAAACTTGTGCTTAACCACAAAAAAACAAAAGCCGTGCTTTTTACCAATCACCAAAACAAAAATAGAAATACTCCACTCACCACACAAACCTCTGCTGGAAAAGCACTGGAGCAAGTAAATACTTTCAAATACCTTGGCATCACTTTTGACCAAGGGCTCACCTTTGCAACCCACATTGACAACACAACAAAAACAGTGAACTAACGTCTTGTAATACTATTTCGAAACCGTCAATTTCTAAACCAAGCAGCATTGAGTATAGCTATACAGAGTTCCATAATCTCTATCATTGACTATGGCCTTATTATCTATGGCTCAGCTACCACCACGGCACTAAGGCGTGTCTCAATCACTCTAAATAAGGCTTGCCGGCTCCTCACGGGCACTCAAAGACTGACTCACACGTGTGAGCTCTACCAAAAAACAGGCTGGTTGCAACTATCAAATCACCTTATATATCTCATATGCATAATGGCAAAAAAAAGCTATCTTGGGACTGACCCCATTCTGTATCCAAAACCTACTCCATCCGAATCCTGGCTTACGACCCTCCACCGGATCTGAACACCAACCTTTCCTGGTTCCCAGATGTCAGACCACACAGGGACAAAGAACATTCGCATACAGGGCCCCGACATGGTTCAATGCTCTAAGACCACCTACTCTATCCTCAACCTCGTTCAGAGCCTTCAAAACCATGCTCTATGCCCACCTCACTACCACTAGCAATTGTGATTGCATTCAATAAAGACTACTCCTCCTCGTTGACCATCCTCACATCCAAGGCCTACTGTCCTTGTCTAATGAGCCCTCACGTACCACTACTATCCCTGTCTGCCACCCAAGTCAGTCCCCCCCCATTCTGTCCCCTCTCACTCACTCTACTGCCCACTGCTTTTCCCTCCTGTCTTGCCTCCCTTTGGATCCTAATGATCTCCCTCTCCCTGGAAGTTTCTTTATTTTCCAAATTGTCTACTCCCACGAAACTGTTAAAAGCATGTTTATTATGTAACTCTGTAATTTTCTGCCTTAAACTGTAAATAGCAAACTTAGTATGTAACTTTTCCGTTTGGTATTACCTGTAATGTCTATTGTTATTGTTTGATGTTCTTTGTGACATGGAACCTTTGTAAAAGAGCCCTGGCTCAAAGGTATTATTTCCTAGACCAATGAACTAAACTAAACTAAACTAAACATAAGGTTAAAAAGATCAGTAGTGATCCAGTCATTTCTGTGGCATTTGACTATTAGCCTTTTGAAAGGGATGAGAGAGTCACATATGCTAAAGAAGGTTTTAGTAAAAGAGTCCAAGACATCATCGATACTTTCGATGTTTCTGATGAAAGAAGGACCAGTCTGTGGCTGATATGGCTTTAGCAAAATCTTCAGTGTTCAGTGTCTTTAATTATCTGGAAAGAATGTACTTTGGTCCACTTTTGAGTCCTTTTGCATACCAGTGACAGTAGACTGTACTGTGACCACTAATGGAGGTGGAGAGAACACTGGATATGATGGCCTGGTTGGGGTTCATGACAGTAATCCAATTGAGGAGAGATTCATAGCCGGAGTTATAGTTTATGCAAGTGGTTGATGAAATAATCTGATGTAGTCCAAGCCAAGAGATTGTTTATTTATTTATTTAATTTTGTTGACCTGGCAGGCCCACTGAGACTAGAAATCCCTTTTTCAGGGGCGACCGAGTGGAGGGGGATACAGATAGTAACCAACTGAAACTGAACCAGATTAAGCTGTTGGTGGTATTTTTAGTGAATATTTAATTTATGTATATATATATATACATACATATATATATATATATTTATAATTTTTAGATGACCTGTTTGGCTTCAATGTCTTGGCTTGTGTGCCAGTTCAAATTGAAATCACCCACTATGATCCATTTGTGGCTCTTAGGGAGTGAGTTCTTTGCTTCAAGGAGTGTTTCTAACTAACTGCAAGAGGTGCCTGGGGGAGGTAGGCAACAGTTACAGTGAGTGCTTTGCTGTTACCTAGCACAAGGTTTAAGGAGAGTGATTCTAGAGTGGGAGTATTGAGCTTAAAATCAAGTTCCATAAATGTAAGGTGATCGGAGATGTAAAAAAGGCAGCCACCCCCTCATTCCCTGTTCTATCATGAATATTATGATAAAAAAATACACAGTTTTCATAGACTGTTAGTGTTGATTCTTGTTTGCAATGTGACTGCAACTGTTAAGACCCTGCTCTTGAGAGATCGGTGTCTCGTAAGGCCCAGATATTGGTGTAAAGAAATTGGCAAAACATGTTTTAATATAAGCCTACTAAATAAATACAGAAACAGATCTGTTTTGCATTATACTGATATTGTATATGTACTCCTCCACAAAGCACTCCACTGATCAGGACACTAAATTTTGCAGGGAAAAAAGACTGGTCAGTGTGAGCAGTCTGCTAAGAACAGTCGATCTTACTTGCACTGCCACTGTAAATGTCATGTTTTATTTTACTTCCTGAACCCACATTTTGAACATAGTCATTTTTACCCCATCTCATGAACATGGCAGGTGTCACTTTCAAAATCTTTGGACTGGGGGGAAGGGTAGAACTGGGTTGTTTAACCAGGCCTGTGTTAAACTGGCCTGTAAAACAAGGGAGGGTAATCGAAGGATTCTGTTTATGCTGCACCAACAGTACAATCTTTGTAAAACAGTCAGAGGAAATTCAAAACTCCTTAACATTAAAAAAACACTGGTCAAAGTTTTGTGGTCATGAGGGCCAACAGTGGTCCTGATTTGAAAAACAAGAAACACAATATTATTTATAATGGCATTTATTTAATTATTTTATTTTTTCAAGCAGATTTTATTTATTTTCCCAAAAAAATTAACATACAATGAATAAGATATTGAAACAATCTCAGTGAATTACATTACTTAAACATAACTTACATATTATAACAATTACATTATGAAGTATCCTACAGTGTGTACTGTATGTGGAATACTAATACATTTCTAAACCTTCACCTAATCTGAGTATCCATGAACTATTATGTAAATGCTGCAGTTCTATCTATTTACAACATTAACTCTAATTACTTGCTTATATTATGTCTAATATCTTAATCTTTTGTCAGCCAAATCAAAAAAGGGGCCCATGTGATTTCATATTTCTATATTGTTTTAGAGTTTAAGTGACTAATCCGTTCATTCAGTGCCACATTAATTAAATGCTTGACCCATTCTTTCAGTGGTGGGGGGGTCTCTATCTTTTCAGTGGCTTAATATAAGCTTCTTAAAGCCTAAGGCAGCTAACAAAAGCCATTTCTTCTTGAGCGCACTGATCTAAAGGCCACCTGTGTTCCCTAATATAACAATTCCTGGCTCAAATGGTAAATCCAAACTCAGAACTTGCTTACATACTGTCTAGATGACTACCCATGTAGATTTAATTATTGGACAATTCCATGACATACTGTATGTAAAAGGTCTGCTTGCAGTTTGGCTCATCTCCAACATTTATTATCAGCCATCAGGCCTAGCCTGTGCAACTTCAATGGAGTGTAGTACCAGTCATGTAGAATTTTAAAATGGAGTAGGTGGCCCTGCATATCCCTGCTGGTTTTGTATGCATTGTACCATAAAAATTTCCATGCTGACTGAGATAAAGTATAACCCATTCTTCCTTCTCATAACCTTTTGGTGTTCTCATTTAGATCTAGGCCCATATCTATGCATAGCTTATATATTTTACCTGCATTACCTCTCAACATGGCAAACAAGTTTGTTAACTCCTTGGAGGGATGGATTGCATGTTTTGTAACCAGAGTGCCCTGTAATGTGTGCCTAAGTTGCAAATATTTATGGAATTCAGTATAAGGCAGTTTATACAAGGTCCTTGATTCTATGAGTGAACGGAGTATCCCATCTGCCGGATTAAGTATATCTCTTAAAATTTCAATTCCTAGTGCCCTCCGTATATCATTAGATAAGACCTTTCCTCCTAAGGTGATCCCAGGATTTCTCCAAAGTGTGGGAATATTCTATGGGAAATAACTGTAACTGCATACACTTGCTGAACCATATAAATGGCTTGGAGGTAGTAGTCAGGTATAAATGTGATGCTATGGTCGGAGGGTTTAGGCTTATCAATAAATGGTACAGAGAGAAATGCCTTACCAGGGTAGCCTCATAATGGCCTCATGCAGGTAGTTCTTTGCTGGCTGAAAACCACTGACATAATTGCCGTAGTTAAAAAGCCAGGTGGTAGCATTTAAAGTCTGGAAGGCCCATCCCCATATTTTGCCAGGTTTTTTTTTTAAGTTTACCTAGACTAACTCTGGCTTTATTCCCTTCCCATAGGAAATTTCTAACTGTGGTATCTATTTGTTTAAACCAATACTGACTAATATTAATGGGTATGTTTTGCAACAGATACAAGATTCTAGGTGCAATTATCATCTTTAAGGCATTAACTTTGCCCCATAATGCTAGATTAAGCTTGCCCCATTTATATAGATTGATCTGCATCTCGTCCAACAGAGGTTTCATGTTATGGGCCAACAAATGTTCTAATTTGTGTGTAATTTTAATTCCTAGGTATGTGTTGTATTCCTCTCCCCATTTAAGATTAAATGTATTGCATACTTTTGTGAGGTCTTTAGTGTTGCCTTTTAGTGGAAGTACTTCTGATTTGAACCTGTTTATTTCTATGCCGTAGATAACTTTAACATTTTCCAATAGTTCCATGGTAGGGCCCAGTGATTTATGAGGGTTAGAGAGTGCTAATAGCATGTCATCCTCATATGAAACCACTTTGTGCTCCATTTTATGAAATGTAATGCTTGATAGCGAAAAAGATGTTCCAGGACTAGAGGGCATGGGATGAAGTTGGAGGGAGGACGATTCAGAGGAAACGTGAGGAAGAATTTCTTCACAGAACGGGTGGTGGACAAGTGGAACACCCTGCCAGAGGAAGTGGTGGGGGCTGAAACAATCACGGGATTTAAGAATGCATGGGATAGACATAAAGGAATTCTGGAGGTCAGGGGTAAGGGGCAACAGACTTCCTGGAAAACATAAACTGAACTTACAAACTTAAATGGGCAGACTGGGTGGGCCATAGGCCCTTGTCTGCCGACACTGTCTATGTATATGTATCTAGATTAGTTTATCTTGTCTAGTATAACACAGCAAAGGCTCCAAGGATAAAATGAATAGAAGGGGTGAAAGGGGGCACCCTTGTCTAGTACCTCAACCTAACGTAAATTTAGTGGAGAGAATTTTATTCATGCAAAGTTTTGCATTAGGTGCCTGGTATAGTAAAGCAAGTCTAGTAATAAAATCTGCTCCTAAGTCATAGGCCTGCAGACCTTCATGTAGATAATGCAATTCTATAAAGTTAAATGCTTTATTAGCATCTAGGGACAATAAAATCAAATTTTCCTGGGCCCGTGAGGCTGCCCATATTGTTGACATAACTCTCCTTACATTCTCAAAACCTGAACGACCCTTAATAAAACCCTACTTGATCCCTGTGTATATGCTGGATCAGAGTTTGTTGCAATCTTGTAGCCAGAATATTTGCCCGATTCTTATAGTCTACATTCAGTAATGAAACTGGATGATAATTTGCAGGGTCTAGTGGCTTTTTGCTTTTCTTAAGCAGGACAGTGATTATGGCTTCTGACATGGTTGGGAGCACAGTACTATTGTCCTCTATTTCAGTATAAACCCTCTGCAATACTGGTGTTAATTCATCTTGTAGTAAGGAGTATACCTGTACCTTAGCTGGTAATCCATCTGAACCTGGTGCCTTGCCTTTTGAAAAGTATTTAATGGCTTCCCTTATCTACTATACTGTAATAGGTCTATCCAAGTTCCCTTTGTGTGTTTCTGAGACATGAGGAAGTTTGGCCTTGGATAGGAATCACTGGATACTTTCTGAGCATTTTTTTATATTTACTTGCATATAGACCTTTGTAAAAGTTTAGAAATACTCTGTTTATGTCTTTATTAGTAGTAAACACAGAGTTAGAATAATCCCTTATGCCCTGTATAAAGTTCCTATGTTGTAGCTGTTTAAGTCTGTATGCAAGTAACCTGCTAACCTTTTCACCAGATTCCCAGTAATTCTGCTGTGTGCAAAACAAAGCATATTCAGCTTTTTTGGTGTGAATTTTATTTCACAATGCATCAGAATTAATTTCCTAAGTAGATTATCCTTGGGGCCCTTTGTTTGCTTGTGCAACCTCTGTAGTTCCTATAGTTCCTTTTCTTTCTTCTATAGGGCCTTCCTCCTCTCTTTTTTCTTGTGAGAGGTAAAACTCAAAATTCTGCCCTGATATAAGCCTTGCAAGTCTCCCAGACTGTGATAAAACTTGTTTCCCCATTATCATTAATAGTAATGAATTGTTTAGTCTCCTCACTTAACCAAGGGCCAAACTCTGCATTATTTAAAAGTGAAAGTCAAACCTCCAGTGAAAAGGTCTGTCTGTATTGAGGTCAAGGTTAAACGTAACAGATGCTAGGGCATGGTCAGAGACTATGATTGAATCAATATCGGCCCTAGCTAGGTTGTTAACCATTTTGTTTGAGATCAGCAGCATGTCTATCCTGTTGTAAGTATTATGCCTACTAGAACAGACTGTATAATCCTTTCTATCTGGGTACATCACCCTCCATACATTAGTAAGCCCCAAATCCTTCATTCTGTCCTGTAAAATCCTTCTAGTCTTTCTGCTGGTTTCATGTAGTCCCAGGTTACTCCTATCTATTAAGTGATATGATACTAAGTTGAAGTCCCCCCCAACCAGAATGATGCTTGTATTATTAATTTTGTTGAGTTCATTGAAGAGGTCAAGGAAAAAGGAGCTTGATTCACCATTAGGTGCATACATGTTGCAAAGGGTCAATTCTATACCATCTAAGGTCCCGCCCAGGATCTGCCACCTGCCCATCATGTCCGTCTTGTGGAAGGTTACCTTAAAATTAGTTTTTTAATTGAGCAATATAGTCAAGTCTTTATTTTCTTTTACTGATTAAGTTGTGGAAAAACTCTCCCACCCAAGATCTTTTAAGCTTTTCAGCTTCATCTGGGAGTAAATGAGGGAGAGGGAGAGAAAACAAGTGGCTCAGAACTGCAAGGCCATATTGAGAATCGGAGGATGTTGAGAGGATCAGAGTTAGAATGGAAGAGAGGTGGCAAACAAATGCTGAGGGTGGTTAATGTATAGTGACAATAGCAGCATTTTGGGGCTTAAGGTAAAGAGGGAGGAAGAAGAGAATGCTCGGAACTGGAACACAGAGGGTAATGTGAAGTAGTGTTGAAAGTGATAAGATGGGGCAGCAGTAATAGGGGGAGAGAAAACGTGTGTAGAGAAGGTACTGTTAAGTATGGAAAATGGCTGGAGGTGGGGTCAGGAATCAGGGAGACATGGAGAGGGCAAAGGCCAATAAGTGTGTGATGAGTACAGAGAATGGCAGTATATCGGGGGGCTGAGAAACTGGGGAGGGGAAGATCAGGGAGGTGGAGTGAAGCAGTGTCACTGAGCAGCTAAAGTATACTGAGAATTGCAGTGATTTGAGGGGGAGTACAGATTGACGAGGGAAGAACAGAGATCAAGTGGCGAACAGAGAATAATGTGAATCCTCCTCATGAATATGCACAGTACACAGGTTTGAAGCATGTGCATAATGAAGAAATTAAAACAAAAGGAAAATGTAATTTGTGAGAATGCCAGTAGTGTTTGCATAATCAAGAGAATGTACAGTTCTGCTTATGGTAGTGCACAAGATAGTTGAATAGCAGAATGATGTGCTTCAATGGTCATATAACTGATATAGCCGTTGGTTTTAAAATAATCAGATAATATCCTATGAGAGGTATACAATGGTATTATTAGTAAAACTATGTACTTAGGGAATTATACATGCTTTCATTCAGGATATGTAAATTGTGAAAAGTAATGTAGGAATGCTGATGGCTGTATGATGATTATGTTCAATTACAGACATGGCAAGAATGAAATTAGTTGCATTGGAGCTGAAACATTGAAATACTGGAATGCTTAGTTTATAAAATTGCATACAGGTGTTGTGTTGCATATGTCTTTTGGACTACCTTTATGCAAATTCAAGACACATTTTGTTATGAAGCAGCATTAGGGAAGATAAAGACAAACTGAGGACAAGCTGGGGGGATTAGTTGAGAGATGAGATGGTCAGAACTAAAAATTAAAATACATGCACCTCTTATTGATGTTTTCTTTTTATTTATTGAAATTTATAGTGGAAAGGACTGGGTTGTAGGCAAAGTAGTGAGCAAGATTAGTTTAGCTTTCATAGTAGGATAAAAGAAGTGTAGGGTATGCACATTGCTCCATAAACAGACAAACTGTAGCCAGAACTAATATGATTGATTGATTGATTGATTAAAAGTTTATTTTTTCACAGGAAATTCATTTGTTAGGACAAAGTCCCATTTACAACAAAGTCCTGCATGTAGATTCTAATACAATTACCAATTAGCAATTGACATTTAACATAACTAATACAAACAAACATAATTGCACTCTACATACATACATTATTTAAAACACATACATAAAAATATAAACTATTAAACAATTCATTTTTAAATTTAAAAAAATCTAAATTTGTTTTCTGTGATTCAGTCAAACCATTCCAACTTAATGCTTCTCTATTCTGGAGCATACTGTCCCCTAGTCTATTAAAGCTTCTATACATTGGGATATTGCTTAATGGATTCCTAGTCTTTATATATGATTCGTTATTTATCTTTCTTTTTAATTGCTTATACAAAGGATGGTTATACTTTTTGTGAATTATCTTATGACATATAGTAAGCCAGAGATAGTTTCTTTTTGCTTCAGGTTGAAGCCAATTTAACTTATTATAAATTATACAATGATGCTCATTTTTAATACTTCCGGAAGCAAATTTACCTATCCTATAATATATTTGATTAACCAAATTTAAAGCAGTTTTAGTCGAATTCATGTAAATTATAGAACCATACTCCAATATGGGTAACAGCATCTGTTTTGCCAATCGCTCCTTTGCCACCAAAGGTAAAGCTCCTGCAACTCTTCTAAGGGCCCCTAATCTTTTATTCACTTTCTTTACCTGAACTGATATATGATTTACATATGTCATTCTAACATCTACTTGAAACCCTAAGTATCTGTATGTTATATGGCTGCAAAATTATATTATTGATAGTAGTGAAAAGGAAAGAAAACATGTAGCACAGATAAAAGATTGTGTGCCACAGTTCCTGGCTGACACAAACATGTGTTTGCATGTTTGTGTGGGGGGGGAGAGGTATATAGCTTGTATGATATCCAAATGTGCACATACTTTTATATTAACAGGATGTATAAAAAAACTGTTAAAACAACACAGATCCAATAGCAGAAGCATAGTTGTATGTGCTCTGAAATTCTTGTTTGAGTCCCACCACTGCCACTTGTATAATCATTCATAACATACATGCATGTGCATACTCTATCTGCTTATACTGCTCCTGCTCCTGTGGATAAACAGAGGGCTTTATTCTCTAGAGCTATAAGCCCCTTACCTTTCACCAGCAATAAATACATACTGAACTTGCCTGTGCCATGCCTGGCTCATTGGATAAACAGATGGCTTCATTCTCTGGTGCTGTCTAACACTTACCTTTCACCAAAACTAAATTCATCACAGTATGGAGAGCACCTACCCTGTACCTGTCCTTGTGGATGAACAGGAGTATGCAGTCTTCAGAACTGTCTATCACTCACATCTGATGATCACTAAAAACCACATCACGTTTAGGAAAATCCTGCTCTGTCTCTACCCACACTGTAACTATCTCTGTGGATAAACTTGAGGTTTTCAGTTTCTAGTGACATCAGTCCCTCACTTTTCACCAACACTAAATACATTATGTTGTAGGGAAGCTTGCTCTGTATCTACCCACTTTGTACCTGTTTGGATAATCACAGGGCTTCAGACTACAGAATTGTCAGTCCCCAACCTTTCACCAACACAAATACATCATAGTATGGAGACATTTTGCACTCTACATGTATCTGTGAATAAACAGGGGTCTCCAGAGCTGTCAGTCATTCACTTATCAACATTACTACTTTCATCACAGGGTAGAGAAAGCCTGCACTGTACCTGTCCTGTGTATGAACTGGGGGCTTCAGAGCTGTTAGTCCCTCAACTTCCATCACTGTTACATTCGTTACAGTATGGAGAACCTGCACTTTACCTGTTCCTGGGATAAACTGAGGGATCCAGAACTGTTGGACTCTCACCTTTCACCATTGCTACATTCATCGGTGTGGAGAAAACCTGTACTGTACCTGTCCCTGTGGATAAACAGGGGCACCAAAGCAGTCAGTCCCCCCACCTTTTACCAACACTACATTTCATCACAGTGTGGAGAAATGCTACACTGTACCTGCATCTGTGGATAAACAGAGGTCTGCAGAGCAGTCAGCCCCTCATCTTTCACCACCACTATATTTAATCACAGTGTGGGGAAACTCTGCACTATACATGTAACAGTAGATGAACAGGGTTCGAGAGCTGTTAGTCCCTCACCGATCAACATTACTACATTCACCACATGGTGTCTCTACACACACTGTACCTATCTCTATGGATAAAGTGAGGGTTTCAGGTTCCAGTGATGACAGTCCCTCACATTTCACCAACACTAAATCCATTATATTGTAGGGAAGCTTGCACTGTATCTGCCCACTTTGTACTATGCAGGAAAGAACTGGCAGGTAAAATAAAATAATACCATTAAGTTACAAGAAGGCTAAATGTAAACTACCAGGATAATCAAGGATTACAACTTAGCTCTGTCTGTAAGGGGGAAGGAGTGGATGAGCCTTTGCAGCAGAAAGAGTTGTCAGGAGCTTCTGACAGAGTTTTGCAAAGACACACACACACACACACACACACACACACACAGACACACACACACACCCTTCAGTGCCAATTTGGTCACAATTCTTTTATACTGCAATGATTTTCCAGTTTGCAAATGCATTCTTTTTTATTAAGATGTAAAAAAAAAATACACAGCATTCCTCCACAATGAGCTATAAAAGCAGGATGGCATGCAGAGCTGTAGCTGGACTGTCTGTAATTTGACACTGTAGTCTACTGAATGAGACACTGAGACCTTCAGAGCTTCAATAAGGGAAACTCCAGTATACTTGTATGCTTCTCCTTTTCAGCCATAAAAACAATCCGAAACTAGTAACCATATTATCACACAAGTCCTGTTATGCACAAATTAAGATTGAAATGCATGTACTGTTATTGTGAACCTCATTCCTCACTAGGAAACAATGACTAACAGAGAAAAAATAGTCCAGTAAACAGACTGCTGAGCGGAAGGATTGCTATAAAGTTCCAATGTAATGAAGTCCGTTAGCAATCTGCTAAGGTCCATTTTTCTATGAGATAGTAAAATGTCTGAAGAGCTCTGCCCTGCAGCCATAAAATGGAAAAGTTAAATAGAATAAATAGGCAATCCAAACAAAAACAAATGGCACAAGGCAACAGGATTCACTGTACTCTTTAATCCTTATTCAAAAAGCATACATATAGGTACATATCTGACACAATAGTAGAAAAAAGTCAAAGATTCTGTGACCTCAATCAGTTTTGCCCTCAAGCTTTCTCAAGGGATAAGAAAACTGGTGGGGAAATCTGATTTTAAAGTGCTAAAACTCCAGGTGCAATTAAACATTAACAGGTGCAGTACATAATCAATTATATCCGTTATTAAAAAAAACATTCAAATAAGTTAGCTAATAGTTAGGTAATCACTGAAGTGATTAAGGCACTTCTTGTTGCTATACAGGATGAAGCATCCTACCCCATTGCAATTTAATGCATTCTTACCAAAGAGCTTATGTTAAAGTTGATCCGTTCATGAGCTATACACCGTGGGCTGGATATTCAAACTGCGCTATTCTGTGGTGCAAGCCCTTGTGCTGCACAAAATAGTTGCGCAGGGGTGTGGCCGGGGCGATATTCAATGGAATTGTGCTCAAAGGTACTGTAATCCAAGACTATAAATAAATTAAATAAAATAAATAATATTAAACCACTTATTTAAACTTAGCATCATATTCAGATATGGATTAGTACATCCTCTGATGTATCTCATTAATCCTATGGTCCATGACCAAGAGCTTACCATTGAGCCCTATCCAAGAAACCTTACTGCCACTTGGTGGTAATAAACTTTCAAACAGTGATACTCGTGCACCATTACACACATATGTACAGTGTGGCATGAATTTGGATTGAAGAAAAAAAATGATATAACATACACTGATTAATTCTGTCTGAGTCCACTATCAGGCAGACTTACTAGAAGCACTTTGCTTTAATAACAATCTCAATAGCTTAGTGATTTCACTTATAGGGTTTCCTAGAAGAGGTTTATGTATGTATATTTTATATATATTATATATATATATTCATAAATCTTAAAGAAAAATAGTTTTAGTTATTCTTAGTTATACATCCTTGGGAGGCAGTGTTGTGTAGTGGTTGAAAGCACTGAGCTTGTTTGATTCCCAGAGCCACCACTTGCACACTTTGTGACAATGAGCAAGTCATTTAACTTCCCTGTGCTCCTGGGACACACCTGGAACAAACCTTGGCTTATTGTGCCTTTCCTTATAACACCTACAATATATGAAGTAGAAATGCCTTTATTATGACATGCGCTTACTAGACTGTGTCTGACCTTAAGTCATTGTGATGCATGGAATAATCTTCACAGAAACACAAGATAATCCTCTGTAAACTGTTAGTACGTGATCTTAAAAGATTGCAGTAACGTTCTTTAAATTATACATCTGTGCCTCTTTCTGCCTATTCGTACAGTTGCAGCAATTACTTGTCATATTCGGAGTACTTTGTCATGCATTACATCCTGCTAAACAGTAGTGTTTCATATAATGGTTATGGGTTTAAACACTGGCTTATAGGCCTCATTTTAGACAAAGTAAAGAATTAAATTAAATTACTGGCCATGATCTCTCAGCCATATTTTACAATGAGTAGTAAAATGATATAAATATAGAAATACAGTATATTATTTGTGTGCATTAAACCTCTTTGCGCTGCACTGTAACTGCAGAATAAAATTATCAGTGTGGATTATACCTTTTTGAAATGTGATGTACATTCAGTGGCAAAGCACTCTGTTAGGAGTTTACACAAGTATCTCATCAGACCATTCTGAACTCTTTATGCATAGTATGCATTTCTCAATCAAATAAAAGCTTACATTGCTAACTTTAATCTACAATTTCAGATCTATAGGCTGCCTTTAACAGTGCATGTTGAGCAAAAAACATAAGTTATCCTATCTGCGTCTTTGACTGAGGATTAATAAATGCTGCCCACTTTCAGATAAGAAACCACTTCAGTCTGTGGCTAAATAATGCTGTGCTGTACCAGTAGCTTGCAAAGAAAGGGAAAATATGCTTTTTACTATCCATTGCAAATTCATTGGCTTTAGACAGCCTGCTCACTACTGTGGACTTGCTGATAGTGGCTGGCCCTGGGATCTGTTTGCCTTTTTCATGTTTTGCTCTGGGGGTGTGGCCATGTGTCATGCTTTCACCGCATCACAATAGCACTGCCATCTGAGCGCTTCTGTCCAGTGCTTGTTTCCCATTTACAATTGCTCTGGAAGAAGATATGACAGGTTCTTAATAGGGCCCGAGATGTTCAGTTCCACAGGGGAGCTCTGTCTGGTACATTTTAATTTGTCTGAATATACTGATGTGCAGTATAAATAGGTAGCTAGTTAATACACTTGAGGTGGCTAAAGGGTTGAGTCCTACCACATTTGCCATCCATAATACCAGCTTGTGTTTGTCAAAGCTAAATTATATCTTATACAAGCTAATTTTAAAAATGACTGCTATTGCTGAAAAAAATTAATGCAAAAAAGCGGGTTGGATAGCGGACAAATGTGGGAGTGTTTTATTTACTAACACCCAGTTTGTGTGTCTAAGTAAATCTGAACCAGCTAGTGATACAATTAGAGGAGAAATAAAAATGCTTTTAAAAAAAATGACACATCTGAATGAAATATCTGGGACATGTCCACCTCTATATATAAGCACTGGTGGTGTCCCATAAAATAGTACTGTATCATGGTAAATTCTCGCTGGTTACTGCATAATATTTTTATAAATACCTTGGGAGAGTCCAAAAAAGAAAATGAGAGAGGAAAATAGGGGTGAACTATAGTAATAGTAAATATTAAATAAGTATGTACAGGTTCTCCTTGAAAAATTACCCAAGCGTGCAGACATAATTAACCATACCTGTATTACTTAGTACGGCATGTATTATCTTTTATCTTCTGGGATGGACCACTGTTGCTCCTGTACATCTTAATAAGTAAGAATACTACCTGCTTTTGTATCTCATATTGATAGGGGATCTAGAGTAATGTCACTAAGTGATGATGGTGGGTAACAGAGGATGGTAGGTAGGAATATGGTGGGAGTGTGAGGGATTGTGGAAAAAGAGTTATCAAGAAATAATCATAAGTACAATAATGAAATCTTAAAAAAAAATTGCCACTGAAAAACTATGCAAGGAAATAAAGAGGATTGTAAGTCCTATAGGAGACAACAGTCTATATCACAGTCCACATGACATTTAATGGGTGCTAAGAAGAAGAATTGCCACTCCTCTTCCTCATTCAAGCCCCATCTTGTTTTGTTGCACAAAGGTACAGTATATATCCACCTCATTCCTCATTGCCACATGTGCAAGTCCCAACTTTTTCATTGGCTCATGTTTTTCAAACCAAGACCACCGTAGGCCCTCGTCGGGTTAGGGAGTGCCTGACCATGGAGAGTTTCAAAACCACACTGAAAACACATCTTTTCAACCTTGCTTTTCCTGATTTGGTATGAATGATTGCCGCTGAAATGTTTTAATTTCATAGATATTTTAATTGGATTTTCTCGAATACTGTGCAAGCACTCTGATCACCTGTGAATAGCGCTTTTTTTGAAAATAAAGCTGAATTGAATTGAACTGCTGAGAGAGGAGGAAGTTCAAGGAACTAAAGGGACTGGGACAAGTGCAACAATGTGTGAAGTGTTTGCCACCTATTGCAATAAACATGCCCCACATGTCGCATACTGGCCAGAATTTTCTCCATCCGTATTGCCTGAAAAATCACTGATAACCCTTCTTATAGGACAGAGTCTGAACATCCATCCAATGCCTAATTATAATTTTCTTAGCTACAGCCATTGTAAGAGCCTTATGGAATCTTTGTCGACCAAATAATTCCTCTGTACCTAGGCCAGTGAGGCGTAAAAGCCATGTAAAAGCTTGATGTAGGCCTAAGAAGGGGTCCAATCTTGCCTTTATTTCTTGCCACAATAGTTGCATTTTGTCACAGTCCCAAAAGATATGCCTCAGTGTTCCTGTCTCAACCTTAAATTTGATGCAAATAGTCTCCAAATTATGCAGTTTAGCCAGCTTAACCAGGGTATAGTACATATTGTACAACAGTTCATATTGAGCTAATTTAAGACAATCAAATTTTAAGTACTTGTGCAAATTGTACCTGACCAAAGCAATATTATCCTTGTTCTGTAATTATGCAAACTCCATGGATAATTTCAATACATGTCCTGCAAATACAGTATCACTATGCAGAGTGATATGGTGATATAATGATACTCATGCTTGCATCTGGCATGCAAGAGATGGCCCTGGAGGTGAGTGGTGGGTCTGAGCCAGTTTTCATTGCAGGAGCCAAGCTGGTTAGTGATCTGGAAGCAAGAGGAGTGAGCCTGGGATACCAGGACTGGGAAGGGTGTCCACTAGACTAATAGGGATTTTTGTAGTCAGTACCATTGGGACTCAGATTGGGTGAGGGTAGGGAGTCCCTTTGACTACCACTGAGTTGTTTCAGAATTTAACACAGTTGTTATTGGGCTCTGGTGACAGTGGGAGATACACTAAACTAACAGGAAGTGTTTTCATAATTTAACACAGATTTTAAGGGGCTCAGGTTAGGGAATTAAATACAGTTCCAATGGAGATCAGGTTTTAGAGGGGCCACTAGACTATCAGGGACTGTTTTCACATTGTAGTACAGCTCCAACGAGGATCGGGCATTACTGGATGCCTCTCTGTGCAGTGCCTCTTTGCATTCCTAGTGAGGTCAGTACCATGTTAGGTTTGGATGACAACCAGAAACAAAAACTGTAACACAAACAAAACAAAACATGTAGGGCACACAAGACCACTAGAAACCCAAGATGAGATGCAAAATCTATTTATTCAAAAAATGCAGCGCATAATCATAAAAGCAAGCACTTACACCTCTCAGCATGGAGACCCAACAGGCAGCCATGACCAAAATCCCCAAAACCTCAGATCCAAGACTTCAACAGGGGGCAGCGAACTCATTTGGAACATGCTAGCCCACTTTTCCCTGGGTTGCCATATGACCACAGAGGCACTGCACCATGCCACATTTCACAGTGTTACTGCAGTCCCTGTGTTTGTACAAGGGTTGTGCACTGAACATGGGCACAAAGCATGGGCACAAACTTGTCTCCATTGGGGCAGGACATAACTGACCACCTTTGAATGTCAAGCCCAAGAACTCTTTGCATCCAAGAACTCTGAGGAACCAAGGAAGCATGTGGATAATAGGTGCATTTTTACTTTCCTTCAGGAAAGTGATGTTACAGGCAGAGATAAACAAAATTATTCATAAGATGTTAGCATGTCCATTAGCATTAGCCATAGGGACTTGTGATGAAAATTAGTCATCTACCACCACTCCTCTTCCTTTTATAACTTCGCCCAGTGATTTTTTTCAACTGGGTAATACTGGTGCTATGAACCACATTACTTGGCAGACTATTTCAGAGTGAAACCAACCTTGTTCCTCTTTTGTTTCCTTTATCATTTTCTTCTTTTAGTAACATATCATGCCCTGGAATGCCTCTGTAATTCTCTCTTGCAGTAAGTCCCAAGCCGTTCCACAGGCTGCTTTTTCCATATGCCTATAAACCACACAAATATCCCCTCTCATTCACCTATATTGAAGGAGTACAAATCCAACCCCTCAATCTTTCCCCATAGGGCCTATTTCTGATTTAAGCTACTAGTCTGGTTGCCCTCCTCTGGCCCCTCTCCAATATATTCACATCACTTTTCCCATGAGGGGCCCACACAGGACACACAGTACTCCATGTACAGCCTCACCAGGGTGGCATAGAGAGGCAACACTACATCCCTGTCTCTACTACTGATATTCCTTGCTATGCATCTGAGTATTTTATTTCCTTCACTTGCTACAGTCTTACAATGATGATCGAACTTGTGTTTGTCTGTAACTAGTGCACCCAGATCCATCTCCTCATCTGTAGTTGATATTTCCTTTTAATTTAAAAAGTACTTTACCTTTAGGTTCTTAAACCCTAAATGCATGAACTTGCATTTGACTGTGTCAAAGTTAAGTTTTTTACTTTTAGTCCAATCCGCTACATGTTTAGTTTCCCTTGTAACTTGATGACATCCACATTATTATTTACAATAACACCCATTTTGGTGTCATCTGCGAACTTACATAGCTAGGCATTACTTGAACAAGTCATGGAGGACACAAAAATATTGAACAGCACCGGTCCCAGAACTGATCCCTACTTGTCACTCTAGCCCAGTTAGAGTAGTATCCCCTTAATCTCACTCTCTCCCTTCTGTTTTCTAACCACAAACTAATCTATTGTATGATACTACCATTAATCTGAAATTCTTACAGGGTATTTACCAGTTTAGAGTGTGAGACTGTGTTGAAAACTTTGGCAAAACTGAAATATATAACATACACAGGGACATTTGAATTCAAAGCTATACTAACCAGTTCAAAAAAATGAAACAGATTAGTCAGGATCTGCCCTTCCTAAACCTATACTGTACTGTGTCATTTTGCCCTGTTTTAACTAAGAACTGTTTTATCTCCTCTTTAATTAAAGTCTCCAATATCTTTCCAATTGCACAGGTCAGGCTAACTGGTCCGTAGTTCCCACAATTTGCTTCTTATAAATCGGAAAGACAAGTGCCAATGTCCAATCCACCACTACTTTCCCATCATCAAGTGATCTCTGAAAAATAACTGCCAAAGGTTCAGCAATCACCTCCACTATTTCTCCTATAAAACTTGGGTAAAGCCCATCAGGGCCTGAGCACTTGGTTCAATCCAATTTTTGAAGCCATTTTTTAATGTCTAGGGCTGTAACCTTGATGTTATTTAAATGTTTTGTCACGTCCCTTATTTTATTAATTTCCTCTCTATTCTGATGTACATTAGAAAATAAATTGTTAAAAACCTCAGCCATATCTCTACAATTGGATGCTATCTCATCTTCCTTGACTAGTGGGCCAACCTGAATTTTAGTTTTCCTGAGGCTCCTTATATAATTATAAAAGGATTTTTTTTTATTGTCGCCTGCATTACTCTCCAGTTTCTGTTCAAAATCCTTTTTAGCCTTCCTAATTTATTTCATACACTTTCTTACTTTAGTCTTATAGTTTTCCCATGAGCTTGGTGTCCCACATGATTTGACCAACAATATGCTCTTTTCTTGCACTTTATTGCTTTTTTAGTTCCTTTGTGAATCATGCTGGAATTTTACACCCATTATTGCACTTTCTTCTAAGTGGTATAAACTTCTCTACACAGTTAGTCAGCTTTACTTTTAGTGATGCTCACATATTCTACAAGTCTTGCCCCATGAATTCCTCCCTCCAGCTCAGTTTTCTCAAATGCTGTATAATTTCTCCATAATTGGCATTATTGAAGCACCTAAGTTTTTGTAATACCCTGTTGATGTGTTCTCTTAATATTAATTAATTAAATAGTGGACCATACAGTGATCGCTTCCTGCCAATGATTCCCAAATTTTGCAGTCATATGAAACATCTTCCATAGTACTAAAGATCAGGGGCCAGATATTCAAAACTGTGCACTGAGTGAAAACCGTTTGCATGGGTATTGTGCCATGTTTGCGTGGGTCTGCTATATTCAAAAGCCTGATTAGTGCAGGCAAACATGAATAGCGCTGTGTAAAATGATAATGTATGCACTGGGCAAAGAGAAGGGGTGTGTGCATAAATACAGGTGCTTTCCAATATTCATCGCATTAGCACTGTACAAAGTGTATTTGTACAACATATAGCGTGGCGCAAGCTACTACCCAGTAAAAGATAGTCAACTCAGGGCAAAACAAGGATGGGGGTGTGTGGACACAGCAGCAACAGGCAACAGGGCTGTATGCAACAACAGCATCAGGGTGCATCTAATAACTGCAGTCATTGGGCAGGAAGAGAGGGCAACAGACCACCTTGGGCCACTCCATATGCCAAGGAAGAGATATGCTGCAAACTGATGGTGCCGGCCATGAGTCCTACATAGTACCCTAGCAGTGCCCACAGCACCTTCATCTGGCACCAGCCCCAACTCTGCCAGGCAGTGGAGGGTGTCCTAGTACCCAGTGGACACCCTGTCAGTGAATATATGCAGCACACACACCCAGTTTCACCATAGGGGGTACACCAACATAATACAGCACACACATGCTGCACTGAAGGGAGGGTGGTGAAGGGTGGTGTACAGGTTCCTGTGATGCACCACATGGTAGGTGGTGCCACATGGCTGGGGACATCTACACAGTGCACATGTTCCAGTGATGGGAATGGCCCTGATATCATTGGACCTGTATGATGGTATGTGTATGCCCCCCGGGCACATACCACACACCCGTACATGAACTCCATCACACAAGACCAGCCATGTGTGTGGTGCTGTAAGAATCCCTTGCCACTGACACATCATATGTGGGTCACAGGACAGTATGACAGTGTGGTCCACTGTTAGTACACACCTGCCAGCTGGGTTTGTCTATGTGTGGATAGCAGCATTCAATGTTACCTGACACACAGTATGCATGGATTTGTCCCTCGCAATACTGGCTACAAATGGTACTGTAGCATTCGATACACACTGTAGCAGGAACATCAATATGTCTATGGCATGAACACAACCCAGTCATGCCTGGGGTGCTTGCCCCTTGGGGCACAACAGTTTGTGCTTCTGTGTACAAACCCAGCCTGCTTCTACCAACTTATAGTTCCAATCTGACATACAGGTGGTGCTGTGTCCACCCTGAAATACTCAGGGCAATCTACACATGGAAATGCATGTAAAGCAGGCCATAATGACATGCTAATGTGGTTGTTTGCCCTCAGAATGCCTAAATAGGCTCATTTGCATATGAGGTTTGAATATGGCAAATGTTTGCCCCGGGCAAACGTGTCTGAGCCTTAGC
Source organism: Neoceratodus forsteri (assembly GCA_016271365.2). Lineage (NCBI taxonomy): Eukaryota > Metazoa > Chordata > Ceratodontiformes > Ceratodontidae > Neoceratodus > Neoceratodus forsteri. The sequence goes on from CM028137.1 coordinate 913,692,270, forward strand.
ATGGCTATACAGTATTTTGCCTTCACTGTTGTTTGCAGTTGTTCTGCACCACTTCTTTGCTGGTGCCCACAGTGGTCACATGGTTTATCTGTGCCTGACTCCAACTCTGTATGTACTGGGCTGCTGTTGCTGTTTGCAATGCCCAGTTACGAACATACGAACATACGAAATTTGCCAGCAGATAAAGGCCTAGAGGTCTATCAAGTCTGCTTGAATGTGCAGCTAGCACCCCTTATTCTGCAGCTGCCTCCTTCCACCCTTCCCTTCATTAACCCTCCCCCTTGTCCTGTCCCATCCCTTTTGAAGCAGTCCACTGTTCTATGCATACCACTTCTGCAGGTAGCATTCCACCCAGCCACCACCCTCTCTGTAAAAGTGTCTCCTCATCTCCTCCTGAACCTTCCTCCTCCAGTCTCATATCATGGCCCTGGTGGCCCTCCCTCCTTACTTTGAACAGCCCCTCTGTACCCGTCTTGTTTATTCCTTTCATGTATTTAAAGGTTTCAATCATATCACCCTGTCCCTCCTCTCCTCCAGTGAGTACATGTTCAACTCCTTCAACCTCCTCTGCGTATGATAAGTCCCCAGCCCCTTGATCATCTTGCATGGCCTCATCTGCTTACCCCTCCAGTAACCATGTCCCTCTTCAGATATGGGTGCCAGTACTGCACGCAGTACTCCAGGTGTGGTCTAACAATGACCTATACAGTGGCAGAATCACCTCCTCCTCCTCGAGGATATACCCCTTGCAATACAACCCAGCATTTTGTTGGCCTTTGAGCTGCCTTCCACATTGTGCTGGGTTGTTCATTGACCCTACAATGAGCACACTCAGATCCTTCTCCTCTGTCTGGGCTAGCTGCACTCCCCCCAGCTGGTAACTCCTCCTGGTTCTTCATCAAAATGCAGCACCTTGCACTTTTTGGCATTAAAGCCAGTTGCCAGAGTGCTGACCAGGTTTCAAGCTTTGCCAGATCATCCTGCAACCCCTGCCATCCCCCTAGGTCATCCACCACCACGCCTACCTTGGTATCATCAGCAAACAGACTGATCTTGCTATTGATGTCCCATGATATGTCTGCAATGAATATCCCAAACGACACTGGTCCCAACACCGAGCCCTGTGGAACACCGCTCATCACTGCCCTTGGGTGTGAGAGCTCTCCACCCACCACCACCCTCTGTTGCCTTCCCTGAAGCCAGTTCCCTACCCAGCTCACCAGTTTTGCACCCGCCCCTGTGCCTACTAACTTCCTTCCCAGCCTTCCATGTGGCACCGAGTCGAATGCCTTACTGGACATCCACTGCATGGCCCCTGTCCAGTTGCCTAGTTACCCAGTCATAGAACTCAACAGGTTGGTTTGGCAGGATCTGCCACGTATGAAGCCATGCTGTCTGCTGTCCTGTAGTCCTTTGGCCTCTAGGAGGGCCACCAGCCTCTCCTTCAGGATAGTCTCCATTAGCTTACCCACGATGGATGTGAGGCTCACTGGTCTGTAGTTTCCGGTTCATCCTTGGGGCCACTCTTGTGGAGGGGCACCATGAGCCATCCTCCAGTCCTAGGTACACACCCCGAATATAGTGAGGCATATAAGGTCTGCAAAGGTCCTGCAAGGACCTCTGCCAGCTCCTACAGTACCCTGGGGTGGATGCCATCTGGGCCTGGCCCTTGTCCACCCTCAGTGCCTTCAAACAATCTCAAATCTGCCTCTATAGTTTCCCCATCTGTTACCACTTCCCCCCGCTTCTGTCATTTCTCCCCTTGGGTATCACCCCCTCTTCTCTTTAGTAAATACTGAGCAGAAGTACTCATTTAGTGCTTCTGCCTTATCATACCCTGCTTCCACCCAACCCCTCCTTCCTTATCCTTACTATGTGGTTCCTAACAGCTCCTTTTCTCCTGATGTGCTTAAGAAGTCCTTCTCCCCTTCTTAATGCCTTGTGCCAGCCTGAGTTCCATAGATGCTTTGGCTCCCTTACTGCCCTTGTCACTCCTTGATTCTGTCAAGTACTCCTCCTGTCCTCCCCCTCCCTGTTTTCTTGTACTTCCTAAAGGCAGCTCTTTTCCTCCTTACCTTTTCCATGACCTCCTTGCTCAACCAGCTTGGTTTCTTAGCCCTAGCCTTCTTGCTCTGGGCTTTGCAACAGGTTTTGGTTGCCTCCACTATCCCCAGCTTTATGAGGCTCCCACCTCTGGTTAGTGTCCATACTAGATTGAATTCTGGCCAGGTACCTTTTAACACTTCCCCATCCTCCCAAAGTCATCCCTCCTGAAGTCCAGCACTCTTGTGCCAGATTCCTCCTTCCTTGCCCATATCCAATGTTGAGCCATACTGAGTGGTGGTCACTCCTGACAGCGGTTCCTCCACTTAAGTTCTCTCACAAAGTCCCATTTGCTAGCACAAGGTCAAGGGTAGTTCCTAACCTGGTTGGTTCACTGACCATTTGCAGCAGGAAGCTGTCCTGGAAAGCATCCAGCAGTACCTGCTCCTTCTGTTCCTGGTTGTTGTTGTGCTCCAGTCCACTCCTGGCATGTTGAAGTCCCCCACAATCACCACATTACCTACTTCGCAGGTCCTCCTGATCTGTCCCACTAGTTTCCTGTCTAACTCCTCCGTCTGAGATGGTGGCCTGTACACCACTCCCATTCTAAGAATCCTATTCTTGGAATCCTGGATTTACACCCAAAGTGACTCTGTACTACCCTCCTCCCTTCCTCCCTTACACACTTCAGTCCTTCCTTCACATAGTGCCACCCTCCTTTCCCAATCACCCTGTCCCTACAAAATAACCTGTGCCCTAGTACAGACAGGCTCAAGTCATTGTATTGGTGACCCATGTTTCTGTGATGTCTGCAATGTCCACCTCTCCCTCTGCCACGAGAACCTGTAACTCTGCAGTTTTCCTCCCAAGGCTCCTAGCATTAAGGGTAACCACCTTCCACCCTTTTCCTCCTCCCATCCTGCCCTCCTTTCCTAGCATCACCAATAGTACTTGCCATTTGTCCTTTGTCACTGTTATGGGGGTAAGCTCATATGGTTTCCCAACCTGAGGTCTCTGCATATCTCTTCCCAACTGCTACCCCCACTCCTAGTTTAAATTCCCAACTTCCTCTATGTACTCCTCCATCCTCTGTTTCAACACTTTCTTTCCCTCCTCACTCAAGTGTAGTCTGTCCTGGCATAGTGACTACTGTCCTCCCAGGTCCCTCCCCACCCCCAACAGCCCATACCCTTAGCACAACACCAGGTTCTTAGCCATCTGTTAAATTCCTCTATTCTCAGCTTTGTTGTGCTTGCTCTGTAACTGGAAGTATCTCTGAAAAAGTTACTGATCTTCCTGCCCCTCACATAATTGTGCTAGTTCCTCAAACCTCCTCTAGACTATATCTACTGTCTTGTCAGCCAGGTCGTTTGTCCCAAGATGTATAATTAAATGAGGGCTTGTCCCTACCACTTCTAGCATATTTCAGAATAGATTGTCCCACCCTTTCTGCTGTTATTCCTGGCATGGACTCCACCCAAATGCGACTATGCCTCTCCCCCTTGCTACCCCACCTGACTCCTCTTAGTATTGAGTCCCCCAGAACTAAGATTCCACCCCTCTTACTTCCATTCATCTCCCGCTCTCATTTCCAGCTCCTCTTCTTCCTCCTGCACATTAGTTGCTATATTCAGAAGAAGAAGAATCAGCATTTATATAGTGCTTTTCATACACAGTATCCCAAAGCGCTTTACAAGCAATGCTAGACTGGTAGTGAAGTGACTGAATATGTGGTGGCGGTGGCCATATCGCACATCATCACCCACACACAGCCTGGATACACACACAGCCTGGATAATTGCATGATCCGGTTTATGGGAAGGGGAATGTTGGCCAGGACACCGGGAATGTTCCCTGCTCTTTATGAAGAGTACCCTGGGTTCTTTTACTTCCACCTGGACACCCACCAGGACAACACCAGGATGGGCAGAAAGGACCTTGGTTTAACATCTCATCCGAAGGACGGCACACACCAGCAGTACAGCACCCCCCAATACTGCACTCAGATGCCAGCGATTTTTAGGTGCAAGTCCATCCCGGTGTGGGACGAGAACCCATGACCTTCTGGTCCAGAGGCGGACATGCTACCAACTGAGCCATGCTGACACCTTCAGATCTGTCTTCTTTGCCAGGCTGTGTTTAAACTGCACTCAGCCATATTTGCCCACCTTCATTTGCCCACTATATTCAGCAGTTTTTGGCCCTGGGCTATTTCTTTGAATGTTGCTTGCTATTGGTTGTGGGTTAATTTGCCCACAAGACAGCGCAAATTTTGCCCCCGGCAAAGTTTTTGAATACTGGGCCCCTGGTCTAATATGTTTTCTCCTTTAATATTGCTTTTAACATAATTTTCTAAGCATAGCACATCAATTATATCCAGAAACTCTAACTCTGTTGAAGTAGTGGTTCTTTTAACTTTCCTGTTTATACTCAGGAAGTTAAATTCCCCTTCAGTATCATTTTATTACCCATATCCAGATTTTTTCATGTACTTAAAAAATCAGTTTTCTTTTTTGGCTGTTAAGGAGGGTGACCTATAGCACACCCCTACAATGATTTTTTCATTAGATGAAGGGGTCATTCTGAGAAAGTGACACCTCCTCTGCTGTGTCTCGTATGCAAAATCAGGAAAGATGGAGTATCTTACACCTCTATATTTAAGAACCTTCCTTATGCGAGCAAGTTTTAATATAGAGTCCCAATCTGTATCGAATGCAAATTGCACCAAAATTGGAGGCTTTGTATTGTTAAGGTTTCTTTTAGATAATGTCCTGTTTGCTTTAGTTATGATGGGGGGGGGGGAGTTATCCTTGGGTAGCTGAAATGTCTGTAGTAAAAGTTCTTTAATCAGTTCCCTCATCTCAGAAAACTCTCCATCCCAAGTATTAGGGATGCCTAAGAATTTAAGATTCCTATAGCGACTGGTATTCTCTAAAGCCTCAATTTTCCTATTGATGGCAGACTGCACTACTATAGCAACCGATGTTCTGGCTTCCATAGTCTTGCATTCCATTTCCTGCTTCTCTAGCCCTTTGTGTATCTGTGTGTTGTCAGCTTTAAGCTGTGTCATTTCCCCTTCAATATTAGATGTTTTGCTATTTAAAGCCTGCAACGTAGTCTCTATATTTGCAAATCTTAAGTCAGTTCTGGCCATCCATGCCTCAATATTGTCAAGGGTCTTTAACATTGGCTGCTCATGAGTGGAACTGGCAGCTTCTAACCCATCAGACCTGCTCACTTTGTCCTGTTTATCAAAAGGATTCTTACTCTGAGATGTTTTCTCAAGTAAGCTTTCAAATACTTGGGATAAAGAGCACACTTCTGGTCGCATTTGCTCTTGTACACTATTGAAATGCTCAAAGTATTCAGAACACTCAGACCTCTCAGGCCGCACAACATATCCAGGATGCTTATGAATATCTGTCTGTATCAATTAAAGGTGAGGATGTTACCTTCAATACTTTTATTGCTTTTCTATCTGGTGTCTTTGACTCTTGCCTTGCTGCTGTAGCCATCGGCGGAGTGCACGCAGGCTTAACCACTGCCCCCACCTTCACCGCCTCCTTGACTTTCCAACTTTAAGTAACTTGTCCAGCGGTCCATATCTAATGAAAGATACCTCTCCCGAAGATGTGAAAGAACCTCTTTCTTTATGCTTTTTTCTGTCTTGATTCATTTCAGGTTAAACTTAGTAGAAAGGTGCAATAATACGATATTAAGGTATCTTCCACTGACCAACCTGCTACTGTCTGTACCAGCATGGACGCAGCTCACATAAATGCTGCTGCCATCTTCCCTTTCTAAATTTTGAGGCCAGACATTCTAGAGTTGGGTGCAGCTTTTATCTTTCAGGCACCCGTCAAAGTCAAGATCACATAATTGGAAAATATTTTTGTATTTTTTGATCCCGACCAAGTTGTGACTTTTCTGAGATCCAGAAACAAGGCGTAGTCACAGCATGACTTAGAACTTGATTCAGAACATGAATCAGATCTAGAATCAGACTCAGAACTGGTAGCTAGTGTTGCAGAAGTGGAAATTACCTTGTTAGATTTGTAAGTTAGAAATGAGTTATGGTTGGACTTTTGGATTTTTTCTTTAGGTTTTCCTTTTGTTTTTTTGATTTAAGCAAAAATGTATTCATGGGGCTAGGTTAAGTTAAAGTTTAAAAATCTAAAGTTTAAGGCTTATAATTAGTGCTTACGTTTAACTAATTAAATGCTTATAATTAACTAAAGTATTCACAGTAAATAACTATTTAATGGACTGGGGTATGTTATCTGAGTATGTTACTCTTTTAATATCATGGTGAAATTGGCTTTGTTAGGTTACATACTTACATACTATTTGCCAGCAGATTAGGCCTTACGGTCTATCGAGTCTGCTCGAACTTTAGATCCTTAGTTGGGTGCCGAGACCCTCCCATCCCTTGTGCTCCAGAAACCCGTATCATCCATCCCACCCCCTGGGACAAGACATCATCTGATACATCCACTTTCTGTGTCTGTCCACCTCTCTTGAAGCCCTCCACTGTGATCTCTGAACTAGCTCACCAGGCAGTGCATTCCAAGGGTCCACCACCCTCTCAGTGAAAAACCTCCTCCTCTTTTCCCCCCTTACCCTTCCACCTTCCAACTTCAAACCATGCCCTCTGGTGATGCCTCCCTGCTTTAGTCTAAAGATCCCCTCCATGTTTACCCTATGTATTCCCTTGAGGTACTTGAAGACCTCAATCATGTCCCCCCTGTCTCTCCTCTCCTCCAATGAAAACAGGCAGAGCTCCTTAGTCTGTCCTCATCGTCAAATCCCTAGCCCTCGTATCATCTTTGTTGCCCTCCTCTGTACCCTCTCTAGGAGCTGTATGTCCCTCTTTAAGTGTGGTCTCCAGTACTGTACACAGTACTCAAGGTGTAGTCTAACCAGTCCATTGTACAGTGGCAGGAATCACTTCCTTGCTCCTAGAGGTGATCCCCCTTACGATGCATCCCAACATCCTGTTTGCCTTGCTAGCCGCTCTCCTGCACTGCTCAGAGTTATTCATACATGCATCCACCATGACCCTAGGTCTTTTCCCCTATTGGGGCCTCCAGTGCCTCCTCCCAGGAGTGTACCTGTGTTTAGGGTTTCCCCGACCAAGATGCAACACCTTGCACTTGGTGATATTGAAATTAATTTCCATGTGAGCCCAGCTTTCCAGGGTGTCAGGTCCCCTTGCAGGGCCAACCTCCCTCTTCTCCCTCAACTACTGCTCCCATCTTGGAGTCATCGTGAAGAGACTCATTTCACCCTATACCTCCCTGATGTCTGATATGTAGCCATTAAACAGGATGGACCCAGGACCCGAGCCCTCTGGTTGCCCACTACCAACCTCTCTGGGGTTGAGAGCTCCCCACAGACCACTACTCTCTGAGTGCGTCCAGCTAGCCAGTTTTCAATCCATCTGACCATCAAAGGGCCTACTCCTAACCCCATTAGTTTCTCCACCAGACCATTGTGGGGGTCAGAGTCAAATGCCTTGCTGAAGTCCAAGAATAATACATCCACAGGCTTACCCCTGTCCAGTTCCGATGTCACCCATTCATAGAACTCCACAAGGTTGGTTTGACAAGATCTACCTGGCACAAACCCATGTTGCTGACTATCCAGACCTCCCACCTCCTCCAAGTACACCCCCAATCGTTCCTTTAGTATACTCTCCATTAATTTTCCCACCACCGAGGTCAAACTGATGGGTCTATAGTTACCTGGTACTTCCTTCGACCCCCCTTTATGGATTGGTACCACATGTGCCTCTTGCCAATCCCTAGGTACCCTCCCTGTCTCACGTGACCTGCTGAAAAGCTCCGCCAAGGGTGCAGCCAGTATGTCCGCCAATTCCCATAGTACTCGGATGAATGCCATCCGCCCAGGAGATTTATCTTTCTTTAGGCCTTGAGGCTAACCACACCTTTTGGCAGAGATAGCATCATCCGTCTCCACCTTACTGGCCTTTTATCTTTACCCAGATGTGACACCCTGGGTACTCTCTCCCTCTTGCTCCATTTTTGTTGCTCCCCTGATCCCACTTACTGATGTTTCTATCCCCTTCGTGCCTTGCTTTGTAGATATCCCATCCCCCTCCCTAGTGAACACAGAGGCAAAGTACTTGTTAAATACCTCTGCCTGGTCCCTCGCCTCTTCCACCCACCCTCCTTCTGATCTCAATCTGCTGAGATGGCCCTTAGTTTTTCTCCGCTCCCCAATGTATCGGAAGAACCCCTTTTCCCCTCCATGTGTATCCCCTGTGCCCAGCACTGCTCTTGCTGGACTTGCTCCCTCATTATCTGGTGACTTTTCTAGATGCAAGCTGGTACATTTCCCTTATCCCTATCCCCTCTTGTTGTTTTATATTTTTTGTAGGCCACCTTCTTTTCTCTGACTGCTACCTGTACCTCACTGGACCACCAGCATGGTTTATGTGACCTTGCTCCCTTACGTTTCAACTCAGCGCAGATCCTGACTGCCTCATGAAGTCCCCGTTTTATGACCTCCCATCTCCTTTCCACACTTGTCATTGAGGTAATCCACATCAAGTGATCCTTGAGAATATTTCCCATGCCCATGAAGTCTGCCCCCCTGAAGTCCACTGCCAGTGTCCTAGATCTCACCCCACTCCCCCCATGCTTATTTGAAACCAGACAGTATTGTGGTCACTCCCAGTCAGGGGGTCTTGTACAATCATGTCCCTTACCAGATCCCCATCTGCCAGAACCACATCCAGGACATGCCCCTCCCTTGTGGGCTCCATCACATGCTGTGTTAAGAAAACATCCTGGAAGCCATCCAGCAGCCTCTGCTCCTTGGCCACCTTAGAGGACATGGTTCCCCAGTTTGTACCTGGCATATTAAGGTCCCCCATCAACACCACTCCTTCCCCTTTTGGTCCACACTGGGCAATGATGTTGTCCAGCAAACCATCCTCTAGAACCTCACTCATCCCGGGAGGCCTATATGCTACACCCTAATCTAATCCATAATTGCTCAACCTCTTTATTGTTCATCAGATTTTCTATAAGTGTAGCCTCAACACAATTTACAGTGTATGGCTAGCCCTTGTTGTGCATGGAAATCTGTAGTTTTCAAATTGTTGTTGTACAACAGTTCAAAAGGTCATGGAATGTGATTGTATCCTGCTGTAGTACAACAACATTTTGAAAACCTCTAGTAGTTCCATGCACCACAGAAATGGCAGGCTTAACTAGATAAACAGTCAAAGTGGCAGCGGCTTGAGCACCTCAACCCATGACTCAGGATCAACCAGATACAAGAAACAAAGGCACGATCAACCAAATACGTGCACACATATTAAAAATAAAAAGCAGGATCAACCAGATATTTAAAATAACTTATGAAATTAAGAACAGACATCTCACAATACACGTCTCACTAAGCAAGGAATATGGATGCCATTTTTATTTTTTTGAAAATCCCTCCCACACTTGATTGGTAACCAATAGAAGGCTGTGCTAGAGACATAGGGACATCTGGTCCCTAGCCACCACACATCTCACCCTGGTAATCAATCCTAAACACTGGAATGGGACGTGGAACAAACAAGTTATGTTTTCTATTTTAAAAATAAGAAAAGTCATAAAATATGTTTAATTTACTTAGGAGGAGACCATACACAATAAAAAACAATGAATGGGCAACTCTGTGCCAACCAATGTGTTATGCCACCTCAGGGTTCTGATTCCAATGGACCTCTTGAGCTTTGCTCTTGTGGTCACAGGGAATCAGAACCCCCCTCAGTGGCACAAAACATTGACTGTGCATAGTTGTCCACAACCTTTGTTCTATATTTAATAAATATCATTACCCCACCACTTTTTGTTTTCCTTGTCTTTAAGAAATAATTGATAGCCCTCTAGCTGTAAACCCCATGTTTCATTTTGCCACCACATTTCAGTAATTGCACACAATGCCATGTTTTCATTATAGAGAATACATTCCAACTCATTTATTTTATTTCTTATGCTTCTTGCATTTAGCATCAGTGCCTTCCAAGTCTCCTGATCTATATTAATACTAACTTTACTATTTCCATCTATTTTATCATGTGAATCTCCTCCCTCCTTTCCTGACCCTTTAGTTTAAAATTTTCTTAATTGCTCGGTTTATTCTTTCTGCCAGTGTCCCCTATCCCAGTTGATTTAAATGCAAGCCATGAGCACCATATAGATTACTCCAATTTTTAAAAATCTCCAATTATCAGCAAAATAAAAGTCTTCCCTGTTACACCACCTTTGTAACCATCCATTAAGTTTGATAGTCTCAATAGTTCTTGCCCTACAAGCCTGAGGTAGCAGGAGAGTCTCTGAAATGACCTCATCACATTCTTTTTTTTCTTCAGTTCTTTACAAACCTGTTCAAATTGCCTCTGGACCTCTGTAATCATTTTTCTACCCACATCGCTAGTGTCTACATGTAGCACAACTAGAGGTTCACTGGTTTTATGTAATAATCCTTGGAGGTTATTTTTTAAGTTCTGTATCCCTGCTTCAGATAGCTTGCTTACAGTTGTGGTTTCTTTCCTATTATGACAAATCATTTTATCTGTGTATTTCAAAAGCGAGTCACCCATCATCACTATATATCTTGTTTTTATACCTCCTTATAAATTGCAGGAGAAATTCTAGGAACTTCATTGGCCATCACCTGACAATGCATTAAATTCTGAGCTCTGCACGGTTGGGTACTGGATGTTATTTGCATCCCCAAAAAACTACTTCTGAGCTATTTTATAAGCACAATAAGCCACCTCAGGGTTGCATCACAGGATTTTAATGCACGTTCCAGTGGCATAAGGACACTTGGCCTTTCACCTCATGTCTTACTTCCCCCTAAGTAGGCATTAAATAGGGAATAATACATGGGCAGAGAGCATAGTAAACACCCAAACTGAGGAAAAGATAGCCAACTCAGTTAAGAAGGGGGATGAAACCTTTTATAGGTACATTAGTGAGTAAAGAAAGACCAAAGGAGGGCTTAATAAAGGGGAAGGGTGGGCAGAGGGTGACAGTGAAAAGGCAGAGATACTGAAAGAATACTTTTGTTCAGTATTCACAAAAGAAGAGGAGGGGGACATATCTAAACCAAACAATAGAAGCACTCGGTGGGGGGGGGGGAGTCGATACCAGATCATTCACAGAAGAAAGGATCCTGAAAGAACTCCTAAAACTCAAGGTGGACAAGGCAATGGGGCCTGACTGGACTCACCCCACAATTCTGAGAGAACAAAGGGGAGAACTAGTGACACCGCTGACTATCCTTTTTAACAAATCTTGGGAGGATGGTGTGGTACCTGAGGACTGGAGGAAGGCAGATGTGATTCCCCTTCACAAAAGTGGGAGCAAGGCAGAGACAGGAAACTACAAACCTGTCAGTTTGACCTCAGTGGTAGGGAAAATGATGGAATCACTTCTGAAAGAAAGAATTGTTGGGTACCTAGAGGCCAGCAGGGCATAGGACCCAAGGCAGCATGGATTCACAGTGGGAAGGGAATGTCAGATGAATCTAATAGATTTGTTTGGCTGGGTGACCAAAGTAGTAGACCAGGGAGGGGCTGTGGACATGGTCTACCTAGACTTTAGTAAGGCATTTGACACAGTCCAACACAAAAGATTAATAAACAAGTTAGCCAGCCTGGGAGTGGGACCCAGGGTGGTAGCCTGGGTAAAATGTTGGCTGGACAACAGGACACAGAGGGTAATATTAAATGGAGTCCGCGCTGAAGAAAAGGAGGTTACTAGCAGGTACCACAGGGTTCAGCATTAGGGCCAGTCCTCTTTAACATCTCTATAAGTGACATTGCAGAGGGACTGGAAGGAAAAATGTGCCTCTTTGCAGGTGACACAAAGATCTGCAACAGACTTGATACACAAGGTGGGGTGTAAAGGATAAGAAGGGACTTGGCATAGTTGGAGGGATGGTCAAAAGTATGGCAGCTTAGATTCAATGCAGAGAAGTGCAAAGTGATACACCTGGGAAACAAAAACCAGTGGAAGAGTACACAATGGGGGGTTACTAACAACAACAAAAATGGAAAGGTACATGGGGTAGTCATATCAGATGACCTAAAGGTAGACAGGCAATGTGAGAAGGCAGTAAAGAGGGCTGGGGGATACTGGGATGCATAGGGAGAGGCATCACTAGTAGAAAACAGGAAGTTGTCATCCCTCTGTACAGACAGCTGGTGTGACCCTCTGGAGTACCGCATACAGTTCTGGAGACCCAATCTCCGGAAGGACACAGACAGGATGGAGGCAGTCCAGAGGAAGGCAACTAAAATGGTACAGGGTCTGTACCAGAAACCATATGAAGAGAGACTAAAGAAGTTTAATATGTATACCCTTGAGGAAAGGAGGGACATGATAGAAACTTTCAAGTACCTCAAGGAAATCAACAAAGTCCAAGAGGGTAGCATCTTTCAGAAAAAGGGATGTGCAAGAACAAGGGGGCACAATTTGAAGCTAGAGGGGGAATGACTTGGGGAAACATGAGGAATTATTGTTTCACAGAGATGATGGTGGAGATGTGTAACAACCTTTTTGAGGAGGTCGTGGGGTCAAAAACAGTGTGAGAATTCAAGAATGCATGGGACAGATATAAGGCAATTATAGTGGGGGGTAGGAGGAAATAGGCTGTTAGTTAACTAGGATCTGCAGCTTATCCACTAGGTAGGAAAATGGGCAGACTGGGTGGGTGCCATCAAAGCATTTGTTTCTATGTTTCTATACGTGATGCTACATAAACCCTGAGAGTGAAGCTTAAGGGGTTTATCCAGCACTACACTGAGGGTGTGTATTAAATTCAAGTTTCACTCCATCCAGTGCATTTGTTTTTATAACTTCTGGTGAAACATAGAAACATAGACTTTGACGGCAGATAAGGACCGCTAGGCCCACCTAGTCTGCCCATTTTCCTACCTAGAGGATAAGCTGCAGATCCTATTTAACCAACAGCCTATTCCTTCCTACCCCCCACAAAAATTGCCTTATGTCTGTCCCATGCATTCTTGAATTCTCCCACAGTTTTAGACCCCACAACCTCCTCAGGAAGGCTGTTCCATGTGTCCACCACCCTCTGTGAAAATACTTCCTCACATTGCCCTGAGCCGTTCCCCTCTATCTTCAGATTGTGTCCCCTTGTTCTTGCATATCTCTTTTCTGAAATATGCTACCCTCTTGGACTTTGTTGATTCCACTGAGGTATTTAAACATTTCTATCATGTCCCCCCCTCTCCCTCCTTTCCTCTAGGGTATACATATTAAGCTCCTTTAGTCTCTCCTCGTATGGCTTCTCTTGCAGACCCTGCACCATTTTAGTTGCCCTCCTCTGAACTGCCTCCATCCTGTCTATGTCCTTGCGGAGATGGGGTCTCCAGAACTGGACGCAGTACTCCAGATTGGTTCTCACCAACTGTCTGTACAGGGGGATAATAACTTCCAGTTTTCTGCTGGTGATACCTCTCCCTATACATCCCAGTATCCCCCCAGCCCTCCCTACCGCCTTCTCACATTGCTTGCCAACCTTAAGGTCATCTGTTATGATTACCCCCAGGTCCCTTTCCATTTTTGTTGTTGTTACTACCTCCCCCCATTGTAATTTTCCCCTGGGGTTTTGTTTCCCAGGTGCATTACTTTGCACTTCTTTGCATTGAATCCAAGCTGCCATACTTCTGACCATTCCTCCAACCTTGCCAAGTCCCTTTCATCCTTTCCACGCCTCCTTGTGTATCAACCCTGTTGCAGATCTTTGTGTCATCTGCAAAGAGGCATACTTTTCCTTCCAGTCCCTCTGCAATGTCACTTATAAAGACATTAAAAAGGACAGGACCCAGTACTGAACCCTGTGGTACCCCACTAGTAACCCCCCTTTCTTCAGAGTGGACTCCATTTACAATTACTGGTGAGCAACTGTTCGTTACAAAAAACTATAAAAACAACAGTAAGAAAGCATGATTCAAGCATGTTGCAACATTGGATGTTAAATATTAACAACAGAGGAAGAATTTGTATTGTGAAATGAATGCATTGAATTACCTTTATGGGAAAACTTTAAAGGAAGCAGACAATCATGATGAATTAAGGAGGATCGAGGGGTAGTGTCTGGAGCCGCTACAGTGAGGGGGTCCAGAGTGCTACGGGGCCAGGCTGGCGGGACGTTGAGAGCGTGCAATTAGATCAGCAGTCGGAAAGGCTGTGGTGAAGTGTACTCACATGTAGTAACAGTAACAGTGGGTAATGTACAGTATTCCTGTCTGGCTAAGTGCTAAATCTTACCAACGTGCCCTGTAGATGCAGAACTAGCTGAGCTATATAAGCATGCACTTCAAGCAATAGGGAGTTATGTGAGGTATGTAGCGGTAGTCCTACCTGGAGACAAGTGGTGGAAAAGTTCAGTAATGTGGAGCTCGGGAAGAGTGCAACTGCCTTGATAGATGCACAAATGGAACTGATTACAAGTGACCAGGGCCACCCAGAGGGGCTGTTCTCAACTATAGGTCACATGTGCATCAAGACAACCTATCTGGTGTACACAAACCCATGATGTAAGGTAGGTGGAGTGCCTCAGAGACCATCCCCCACAATTAAGAAGACTGCAAACTGAGTGAACAGCAGTCCAAGAAATGGCCAAAAAAGCTGATTTATTAAAACTTGTATTTTATCTAAGAAATGTGCACTTGCTTGTGCCTCAACAATGCAAACATTTGGGATAAAAGTGTGCCCATTCCCACAGCTGCAGTGGGAATTGAAAGTGACAGCAACTGTGTGGCTGTGAGAACAAAGCTCATGCTTACAGCATGTGTGGCAGCTTGTGTCTGCAGTAACAAAGAGCCAATCAATACAGCAAATAACTGGTTGAGCCCATAGAAAAACACTGCATACCAATTATCAAGTAGAGAATAATGCATGGGGTGGTGTGTTTTATATATAGGATAAAGTATGGGGTGCAGTGTGTTACAAGAATTTAACACACTCCCAAGTTGATGGATAGCACATAAACCCCGAAGGTGAAGCCTGAGGGGCTTATTAGCTATCCAATAATGAGGGAGTGTGTGAAATTCAAGTCAAATTTTTTTGAGAAAAGTCAAATTCTATGTTTCTATGTTTTGCACCCCATATTTTGTTATTTATAATTGAAGGGTGACATTTTTTTCTTGTAGAGGTTTGGTTTAAAAGTTTTATCTCAGTCGCCCATCAGCAGCACTGAAGAGCCACATCGTGCCCATATGGCTGTCAGCCGTGTAATGCCCCCAGGCTGTCCCACACATTGCCAACTTCTCTTTTACTCCCTCCCACTGTGAGAATACCTGCCACCTCCCGACCCGCTGAAAAAGCAGCCTGAGCTTTTCTGGTCAGTAGTGTGTGAAGAGAAACAGACAGTTTTAAGCTCAAGCTGTGTTTATGTAGTGTCTCGATTCTCGAGCGCATTTGTAGGGGAAGAGAGCATGTGAATGCCGTAACACCTACTCAGGTATTATGGTTTTTAACACACGGATTTTTACATTGAAAAAAAATGGAACCCATTAGTTATAAGAATTTAATACACTCTGTGTTTGTTTAGTAGGCAAAGGATCAGTGTTCAGATCATGGCAGGGACTCATACTGGTTTTGTAAAATGGAAACTCACGTGAGTGGTGATTCATGGTGGTGTGGCATTGGAATAATAAATTATATGAGAAGTAAATTTATCTAACAGCAACAATTTGTGATGCTAAATTGCCTGCTAGGATCCCCACTCCTTTGTTTTGCAGGATGAGACATACCTTTTTTTTTGTAGGGTGGATACTCACTTGAATGATGATCCATGGTGCTGTAGCCTTAGATCAGTTAATTATATAAGAAGTAAATTTAGTTAAAAATAACAATTTGTCCAGATAGAGCACCTGCTGGGATTAGACCCCCAGTTGCCTGTTTTGCAGGTGTCACATAACCTCTACATCATAGGAACTGTAACTCATTTACCTGTAGCTCAGTGCACACTGAACGTGTATTTGCTTAACAGGCAAAGGATCAGTTTTTCAACTCTTAGCTGGGACTTACACTTTTTTCAAATTTCCTTGTAAGATGTAAACTCACCTGAGTGGTGACCCATGGTGGTGTGGAGTTTGAATAGTAAATTATATGAGAAGTAAATTTAGCTGAGAACAATAATTGGGGAAGATAAAGTGCCTGATGGGATAAGATCCCTACTCACCCCTTTTGAAGGATGTGACATAACCATACATCATAGGAATTGCAGCTCACTTAACTGTAGCTCAGTGGCACACTTACTGTGTGTGTGTGTTTGCTTAGCAGGTGAAGAATCACTGATTCAAATATAGGTAGACAGGGTTCAATTCTAGGCAAGGACTTAATTATCTTTTCAAAATTTTTTGTAAGATTGAAACTCACCATTCATGGTGGTATAGATTTGGAATAACAAATGATATGAGAAGTAAATTTAGCTATGAATAACAATTTGCAAAGGTAAATCTGCTGCTGGGATTAGATTCCAGTTGCATGTTTTGCAAGTTGTGACATATCTTCTACACCACAGAACTGAAACTTGCTTACCTGCAGCTCAGTGGTACACTGAATGTGTGTTTGCTTAGCAGAAAAAGGATCAGCATTTCAAATCCCAGCAGGGACTTAAATATGGAAAACTCAAGTGTGTGATAATTCAAGGTGGTGTGGAGTTGGAACAGTAAATGCTATGAGAAGTATATTTAGCTAAGAACAACAATTTGTGAAGGAATATCACCTGCTGGGCTTAGATCCCCATTCACCTGTTTTTCAGGTTGTGACTTAACATCTACACCACAAGAACTGCAGTTATCTTGCCTGCAGCTCACTGGAACATCGAATGTGTGTTTGAAAAGCAGGCAAAGGATCAGTGGTTAGAATACAGTTACAGTATATTGTATTTTATTATATAATTATTTCACACTTTACAGACCTTATTAGGTACTGGAGATGTGCATAGTTGGCAAACTTTGCTCTGTGAAATAATTTGCAAAGTTTGTAACTTCACAATTCACTAAAAAATACCACCAGCAGCTTAATCTGGTTCAATTTTAGTTAGTTCTGATCTGTATCTCCCAGTCGCCCCTGAAAAAGGACTTCTTGTCTCAGTGGGCCTACTGGGTCAATAAAATGAAATAAATAAATAAATATACTTTTGTAAAGTGTGAAGTGCCAACTTTGCAAAGCTTTTTTCAGGTGAAGTGGAACTTTTTCAGAAGAAGTTATGGAAATTCACTTGCGAAGAAGCAACGTCACCTTAACTTCTTCTCACTTCACTTGAAAAAGTGCTATTTCCCCAGGAAAACTCAATGGGAGATGGCAAAGTGGGCAGTTCAAATAGCTGTTCTAGAAGGTGAATTTTGCAACATCGCCTAAACATTACTAGTGAAATAAAACTTTGTAACATCTCTATTTAGCACCTTTAGTGCCATCAGTACTTTGATTGTTTGTTTCATCTTTCACACCGCAGTGTTAATTTTTGGGGGAAAATAAAGAAATGTTTGTTTTTTTCCACAGATTGTGTCAGACATACAATACATTACAAGCTGCTTCTGAAAGAATTTGACATTCCAGTGGAAGAAAAGGAGAGAATGTTGCTATTTGGTATAAAGGGAGTTTAATCTCAAAGCACAGAGACTGAGTAGAAAAAATTACTGGAACATTAAGTACAGTACAGTCAGAGAGATTAAGTGATAAGTACTGGGTCGCACAGTAAGAGGTGGGAGTCAATGCTGAGTTTCTAATCTAACCACTAGACTACACTGCCTCAAGTTTTTTCATGCTCCAAGTTGCATGTGACAAGAGATAATCATTACTGCATTTGTAACAAATAAGTAGTGTGTGTGTGTGTGAATATGTGTGCACGTTCATATGCGTGTGTGTGCAGTGGTGGTGCTGGCACTAAGCAAAAACAGTTTTTCAACCTCATGGATCTATGTAGAAAGAACCAAGAGCAGTGGATTCAGGAATTTTGCTTCTGTAGCCAAGTGATGCCACAAAAATCATATTTGCAGAAAGGAGCCATTGCCAATAAATAAACAGCAGAGGAAAGCACAAAGCCGTTACCCTTTCTACCACAAAATGAAGCCACAGGTGAAATGCAAAATAAACTATTTCTTTACAGGCTTATAAAAGTGCAGTGCAAATACCCCAGTGGTTCACTCTATGTGGAGCACCACCAGAGGTTCCTTTGTCTGCTGCCAGTAGTGCACAGAATATTTATTTATTTATTTTATTTATTTATGTATCTGATAACCAGGTGAGTACACTGGTCCCAGGGACTGTTTTGTGATCAGATTTCTTGGAGTCTGTGAACAATACTTTTGGGATGCTCCAGGGTCAAGATGTGGAGAACATCTCTGAAGATGGGGATTACAGAGGCTCAGCTAATCCATGGAATCTTTTGGATATCCCAGATAATGACAATTTCAGCCCAGTTTGCTTTTGCTTTGAATGGATCATGATGTATTTGGGTGACTATTCTGACAAAGCATGCAGATTATCCATGACTGTCCAGGTAATCTGGGTGTATTAGCCATGATCCAGATATCTGAACTACTTGTAAATATTAACACACTAAACAGGCACCTCAAGTATGGCCCTGACAGGCTAAACATAAAGGACAATTAAAAAACATTCCCCAATCCCTTAAGATTTTTTTGGGGGGGGGCATCTGTCCTCAGTGACTTTCCTCTTCTACAGTATGCTTCTATCAGAAGTTTCATTACCCTGATGCCTAAAATAGATGTGGGTTATTAAAGGAATAATGCCTGACAGGGTGAGTGTTATGCTGGGATAATATCCCATCTCGGGTGGTTGGGCCCGAGGCCACCAGCCGAGGGCATCCAACACCCGAGAAGGGATGTTATCCCAGTATAACACCCACCCTGGAGGGCATTATTCCTATTATACAATGGTTTATTGTTTTATAATTAAAAAAAATAATTTTAAAGTATGTTTTTGTTAGTCTGGAAAAATATTTTTGTTTCTTAGAGAAGATGCAAATAATGATAGAGCAAATGATCATAATCATCCATATCATCAGCAGGGATGTTATGCCAGGATAACATCCCTGCTATGATGGCCAACTGACCAATCAGAAGCCAGGATTCTTTCTTGCCATTGTATAACAGTAGGATATGCAACTGTTGAGATGGCAGGCAGTGTTGTGTAACTGGCCTAAGGACTCCTATTGGAACAACAGTGAAGTATGGGCCTGCATGGATGAAATGTCCCCATTATCATGCCCCATAGAAATGAAAGATGGACCTGTCTTTGTCTTTATCTCCACTTTCACTGTCTTTCCCACATAAAGAATATTAACAAGTTCAGACTTCTTATTCTAGGGCACAATTGAAAGGAAATCTGAAAGCAGTGTTGCTTGGGGACAGGTAGAATACTTTAGTTGAGTGAAGATGGTGCTATGACTGCAGTATTCCCAGGGTTCCTTGTTTTGCATTGGAAAGCAATAATCCAGGGAACTCCCTGTCAGTTTTCTCCATCAAATAAATGTGAAATTCTATTCAAGTCAACAAAGTCATAGCAATACTACTGCATAAGCTGCCATTGTGGCTCTGACTGGAATTTTTTTCTCGTTACAGCAAGTTTCTTCCTTTCTTGTCAGTCAGTTTGACTGAGTGTTCTTGCTGCAGTAAAATGTGACAGATGAGAAAATGACTATAAGGGATTAATATCAAACACAAACACATTCAGTAGGAAAGAACTACCACTGGACATTTGTTAGAACATAAAGATGGGTTTACAATGACTTGCAAACAGACACATAGACATACTGATATATGCACACAAAAGGGAGTCAAACACACAGGCATACAAACATACTAAAACTCATATCCATAGACAGGTGGGCATACCGTCACAGATAAAACTCACACGTACAGTATCCACTCAAAATCATGCACATATACATATTCACATGGCATACAAACACAGAACTAGCCAAGTAGTATTCTCCAGGGCTACCAGAGTGTCAGCAGTGTTAGCTCAGTCCCCTTCCCCAGGGCTACCAGTATCAATGGTTTTAGTCCAACAACCTTTTCCCAAGGATAACAGATTGCCAATGGGGCTATCACAGCAGCATTCCCCAGGGCTATCAGAGTGTCTAGATGTTTGCCCAGTAGCCTTTCCTAGGGTTACCAGAGTGTCAGCAGTGCTAGTCCATGAGTATTTCCCAGTGCTATGAGACTGTCAGTAATGTTAACCCTGCAACCTTCAACAGGGCTACCCACGCTTCATCAATATTAGTCAAACAGCTTTCCCCTGGGCTACTATAGTGTCAGCTGTACTACACTGTTGAATAGAAAGATGCTGCCCACTGGCTGTGGTTGCGTCAGGTTAAAACATACAAGTGCAAGCAAAAGGACCCTGCAACCCTCCCCCAGTGTAGCAAATAAGGCACCTAATGCACAGAAGTGTAAATGCCCAATACTTTGAAATTTATTCATCCATTTTCTAGGCACATTTCAAACAAAATAGATAAAACAGTCTCAGAGCCATCCCCCCAAAAAAGGCAATTATTTCGCCCCTGTCACAGGAGCTTTGTCAAAAGCTAAATAAGTTAAACTTCCCAGTGACTTTATATACTGCAGAGAGTTGAAAAAAACCATGTCCAAATCACAGTAAATTGTGAGGGTTCAGGCCAGGAACATCGCGGATGAATCATCGCGGGAAGAACAACGCGGAAGCAACACCAAAAACCAAAACATCAATGCGGACAAAACGCAGCATAGCAGAATCCTCACCGAGCCCCAAACACTGCAGAACATCACAGCAGCAGCACTGTATGCACGCGCAAGGCACAATATGAGGAGGGGACGCAAGCATAGCTCAAACTGGGAAACAGCCAGCAGTGTGGACCGAGACGGAAAGTCGCTGAACTGGACACAGAATGGACCAGCACTAGATGACCACACAATGGACAGTGCTGGATTGGAGGGGGAGGCACATGCTGCCCAGTGGGAGATGGAGCCTGCACAATGTGCATAGGGTTACAGATGGCCCCCAAGATGGGGGGGCCACAGCCACAGGTGAGCACAGTACAGGTGCCCACCACTGTGCCACACTCATTGTGTGTGCGGTGCATGTTGTATTTGACTCCTCTGTTCTGCCTAGCACTGTGGTTTCTTGCCTTGTGGTGTGCCAGCAGTGTGTTGGGTGGCAGTGTGTTAGCCACCTCTATTGCTGCTGTCGATGATTCCCCCTGTGGTCTGTGGCTTGGCACTGTTGCTGCCTGCGTTCTGTTGTACCTTTGGCATTGCAGGCAGCGCTGTTCTGTCCACTTCGTTTCCATTCGTGATGTTTTATCCCGCGATGTTCCTGGCCTGAACCAATTGTGAGACTCAATTATCTTTACTAGCTAATACATATTATTCCTATCTGACTAAAGTACATTCATTACATCTATAAAATCCCAATATTCTTGCTAACCAATAGTATTTCATCATTCATAATGGCAATTTTCCAAAGATGATCATTGTTAACTAAGTTCATTTGAACATGTTATTTAAGTCCATTGTTCTTGTTTAGAAAAAAAATTCTTAATTGTATTCTGTTAAGGATCTCACAGACAATGTAGTCCATCTTCTTGTTGAACCAATTCATCAATCCAGATTTTTAGATAGATTCTTCTGCTGCACCATTCCAAAGAATAGCTTCAAATGGATCAGCCAATCAAAATGCCAATGATGATATCACTGGTTTCTTTGTATTTTGGTTGCCATAGAGGTGTAGTCAAACCACTAACTCAAGATGTTACAAAAAATGTTCTTATAGACACCAGCATCTAAGGAAAACTAAAGATGCTGCAGTATAACAGTCCCAGGATAAGTGCAAATAGAATTACATTTACAACATATTTCAAGTACTTCATAAATTTATAAATAACATGATCTTATGTAAAAACATTTTTAAAGATATGTCTGTCCTGTTAATGTATTTCAAGATTTATTTTGTGCTAATAAAACATCTTATAAAGCTTCATCTGTTCCGAATGTCAAAAAAATTTATTTCAGAACCTACTTCATTTTGGTGATCAGAGGCCACCAAAGTGAAATGTAGAGAAGGGTGAAGTAAGAGGGAAAAGGGAGGAATGCGAAACATAATCCGAAGTGAGTAATCCTAGAAAGAAAATGGGCAAAGCAGAAGAAGGGGAATGGAGAAGGGCAGGTAAAAGGGGGGCTGAGCAAGCAAAACAAAGAAAAAAAATGGATAAACTAAGTAAAAAGTGTGGGGGGGGGGAGTTGTACGGAAAGGAAAACAGAGAAAAAGGTAAGACTGAACAGGAAGAAAATCCAGAAAAGTAGAAAGGGATGCGACCCAACAGATACATTCACAAATAAATAGTTAAAAATTCAATATTTTCAGCCACAGATACACCCTTTTGAGTACAATAATATGGAAGCCTATGTAACCCTCTTTTAAAAACTAGAACCAACATAGCTCAGTTAGTTAGATTGTTGCCACTAAAGCTGTTGCCCTGCATTTATGTTCATAAATATTGGGCTACCTCTAACCTGGCATTGAGACCTGGTGCTCTCAATGCACCTAATGTATAATTCTAATATGCTTCGTGTTGCAGTCAGTGATTCAATATAGAAACATAGAAATGTAGACTTTGATGGCAGATAAGGACTGCTTGGCCCACCTAGTCTGCCCATTTCCCTACCTATTGGATAAGCTACAGATCCTTGTTAACCAACAGCCTACTTCTTCCTGCCTCTCACCAGAATTGCCTTATATCTGTCCCATGCATTCTTGAATTCCACCATTGTTTTTGACCCCATGACTTCCTCAGGAAGGCTGTTCCATGTGTCCACCACCCTCCCTGTGAAAAAATACTTCCTCACATTGCCCTTGAGCCATCCCCCCTCTATCTTCAAATTTTGCCCCCTTGTTCTTGTACATCTCTTTTTCTGAAAGACGCTACCCTCCCCTGCCCCCCATGGACCTAGTTTTATAGCTTCAATTCCCATAAACGTTCAGGCATGTGCCCTCTTATGTTGTGTAAATTTAATATGAGCTGTCAGAAAGTTTTTCATATTCCCACGCTCAATGTCTCTGATATGTTCTCCCACGTGAAGTTTAAATATTCTATTTGTTTTCCCCATGCAGTATGAACCACAAATACAAACTGCCAAGTATGCAATATCCACTGTGTCACAGGTTATTAGGTCTCGTATTTCAGGGGAGAGGCCAAGACTCATGAGGAAAGATGTACAGGGGGGAGAGGTGGACACCAGCCCATTTACAGTGGATAAAGTCTTGGAGGAACTAGGAAAAGTAAAGACAGACAAGGCAATGGGATCAGATGTGATTCACCCTAGAGTGTTGAAGGAACTCAGGGAAGTCCTAGCAAGTCCACTGACAACCCTCTTCAACCAATCACTAGAGATGGGGAGGTACCTGGTGACTGGAGGAGGGCAGAGGTGGTGCCCCTGCACAAGACTGGAAGTAGGCAGGAGGCAGGCAATTACAGACCTGTAAGCCTGACCTCAGTGGTGGGGAAGCTGATGGAGTCCATGCTTAAGGAGAGGGTAGTGAAGTTTCCAGAGTCAAGCGGTGCAAAAGACCCAGGACAACAAGGGTTCACTGAGGGTAGGTCCTGTCAGACTAATCTTATCAATTTGTTTGACTGGGTGACCAGGGTGGTGGATTAGGGAGGGGTGGTGGATGTGGCCTACCTGGCCTTCGACACCGTTCCTCATATAAGATTGCTTAACAAGTTGGGGAATCTGGGTGTGGGCTCTAAAGTGGTAAAATGAGTTGGTAACTGGCTAAAAGGCAGGACCCAGAAGGTGGTAGTAAATGGCATAAAATCAGAAGAGGGGGAGGTGACCAGCGGGGTTCCACAGGGATTGGTGCTGGGTCCAGTTCTACTCAATGTCTTCATAAGCAACATTACAGAGGGACTGGATGGGAAAGTATGCCTGTTTGCAGATGACACCAAGATCTGTAACAGAGTCGACACACAGGAAGGGCTAGATAAAATGAGAAATGACCTAAGACTACTTGAGGAATGGTCAAGGGTTTGGCAGTTGGGCTTCAGTGCTAAGAAGTGCAAGATAATGTACCTGGGACACAGAAACCCAAGAGAGGAATACAGGATGGGGGGCAGGTTCCAGCTACCACAAGTCAGGAGAGAAACCTGGATGTTATGATATCCGATGACCTGAAGTCAGCCAAACAATGCAAAAAAGCAGTGGGGAAGGCAAACAGAATGCTGGAGTGCATAGGAAGGGGCATAACCAGCAGGAGGAGTGAAGTGGTGATGCCACTGCATAGATCACTGGTGAGGCCTCATCAGGAATACTGTGTCCAATTATGGAGACTGCATCTCAGGAAGGACATAGACAGAATGGAAGCAGTCCAGAGAACAGCAACAAAAATGATACATGGACTGCACCACAAGCCTTACGAGGAAAGACTTAAGGAACTAAACATCTATTCACTGGAAGAGAGAAGGGAGAGAGGTCATATCATAGAGGCTTTCAAATATCTTAGAGGAATAAACAGGGTACAGGAGGGGAGCATATTTCAGAGACGAAAGTGCACAAGGACAAGGGGACATAACATGAGGTTGGAGGGAGGGAGGCTTAGGGGGAATGCTAGGAAGTATTTTTTCACAGAGAGGGTGGTGGATCCATGGAACAGCCTACCAGCAGAGGTGGTGTAAGTGAAAACAGTACAAGGATTCACAAGAGCATGGGATAAGTATAAATGCACTCTGCTGTACAGCAGAGCAGGGGAAAGGCAGTCCAAATAAGAGTAGGGATTGCCAAAACAAGTAGGGAAATGGGCAGACTAGGTGGGCTATATGGTCCTTATCTGCCAGCAGATTCTATGTTTCTATATTTCCTGCCACTCATGGGATGTGTAAAGACTTTGCTTTTCTCCCTTTGGAAAATTGCCATTGTGAATGATGACATACTATTGGTTGCCAAGAATATTGGTATTTTATAGATGTAATGAATGTACTTTAGCCAGATAGGAATAATGGCCCAGATATTCAAAAGGGTTGCGCCATGCGCAATAGGGTTGCGCGTGCGCAACTCCAAAAATGCACCATTCTGCAATATTCAGAAGGGGCCAGTTGCGCCACCGAAAACATGCTGAGCAACAGCGCAATGGAAATGAAGGCATGCGCAACCGAAGGGGGCGGGTCCATGCATAAAGTGCGCAATGCGATATTCGAACACTTGCGCAATGCGCAAGAGTGGCGTAGCCGGAAGTTGCGCAGTACCGGATTTGAGCCAAAATAAAAAGGCTCAAGGAAGCGGCGCAAGAACTCTAGCAGGCCGCAAACTGGGGGAGAGAGACAGAGAGAGAGAGAGAGAGAGGAGCTGGAAGGGCAGAGAGGGACAGTGGGTCCAGGAGGACAGAGAGGCCAGTGGGGGGTGCCCGGTGCAGTGGAAGCAGCAGTGGGGGCAGCGGGGGTAACACAGGAACAGCAGCCGGGCAGAAGCCAGGGAGATGGACAGTGTCAGCTTCCACATGGAAGCTGTAATGAGGAGGTGAGACACCATGCCTGCAGGGGGCGTGGCAGCGGAGGGGCCCGTCGGTGGTATGCCCGACAGGCGGTATCGTGCCGCATCAGTCCGGAGCTGTACACAGATAGTCGAGATTCTGGCCGGTACCGCCTGAACAGGGCAATAATGAGGACGGCTCTGCGAGCTGTGCAGTGATGTGATGCAGGCACCCTCACGGCGAGTCATGCTCTGTCCGTGGAGACCAGGTGACAGCCTGCATGTGCCTGCTCACCACGGGCACCTTCCAGAGGCCGACAGGGGACACCACAGGCATTACACAGTCGGCCATGTCACGCATCCTCACCCAATTCCTCAGCGCACTGCTGCCTCATGCTGTGGAGTACATCCATTTCTCCAGCACCGCGGTAGAGCGTACAACAAACATGCAGGAGTTCCACAGGGTAGCACATATGCCTGGCGTGCTAGGGGCCATAGACTGCACCCATGTGGCCATTCGCACGCCACCTGGCCCCGACGGCCATGCTTATCGAACCGAAAGGGCTTTTCCAGTGTCAACTGCCAGGTGGTGTGTGATGCCACTGGGCGCATCATCAATGTCTGTGCCACACACCCTGGTGGAGCACATGATGCCTTCATATGGCACCAGTCCGCACTGTGCCATCGATTCAAGAGGGAACATCCCCATGGGTCATCTAGTGGGTGAGTACATGTATGGAATGCAAACTCTGTGCAAGGGTGGGAATGACACAGGTGCCATGGTAGTGGCACACAAGCATATGGGCAATATGGACCTGACATGACACTGATCTCCACTATCTCCACACAGGTGACTGCGGATACCCATTCCGTCCCTGGCTGCTCACGCCATACCGGCGCCCCACGACCCCAGCGCAGCTTGGTTTCAATGAGGCACATGCCGCAACACGTAACATCATAGAGCAGGTGTTTGGGATGCTCAAGGCACGCTTCCGATGCCTGGACACCTCCGGCGGAGCCCTACAGTACAGCCCCCAAAAGGCCTGTGGGATATTCGTGGCCTGTTGCATCCTGCACAACATGGCCAAAGACCATGGGATAGCCGTACAGGTCCAAGAGGGGGACAGCGATGGGGACGCCAGTGGCGCCGGTGATGTGGGTGATGAGCAGCCCCCCCTAGGACGGAGGGACCCCGACTGATCCGGCAGGCTCAGCTGCACCGGACACCATTGCAGAAGAGCACTCGCCCAACACAGGTAAGTCAAGGGGACATGTGCAGGCAACACTGTCCATGCGCGCAAACCACAGGCACACAGGGAACACACCGTGCATGAAGGTCAGGGAGTTGAAGGGTCCAGGCATACCAACACACCATCAGAGAGGGTGAGCACTCATATGGACACACACACACACACACACCAGGCAGCATACAGGGGCAGCAGCACATCACTGCGGAAATGACATTGCCAACACACAGCACCACCAACCACCCCCACCACCTGGACTGTCCGCGTCGTGTGTCAGGACCTGGGCAACCTGCACCTTGGTGTACAGTGCAATGCAGGCATCGTCATGCACACGCACCTGTGGACAGCAGTTGGGAGAGTGTGCAGGTGGTCCGTGTGTCAGCTTGGTGAGCAGAGCACCCAGCAGTGCACTGCCCACCATGACACACATTGCACACAGGGCAGCACCAGACAGGGCCTGCATTGAGAGACAGCTCAGTCAGGTAGAACTGTCCCACGGCCACCACGGATGCGTGGGCAGCCCCGCCATGGCCTAGCAGCACTGGCAGGCTGAGCAGGGTCCACATCGGGTGGCGCTGGTGCACCACCAGGGGTCCCAGTGCGCGACCGTGACCTTGCCCGCACAGGGGTCTGCATCCTGCCAAACAAACTTGCACCAGGGGTGCTCGGGATGCCCACAGCAGAACCCGGCATCGACAGGCCTGGTGTCGCACGATGCCGGGAACGGGGAGTGGATCACGCACTGTGTGGGTGTGTGGTACAGGGGCACCTGACAGTGTGTGCATCGTTCGCCACAGAGACCACTGCCTGGGTCAGCCTGTCCAATGGCAGCAGTCCATCCGTCCGCATAAGGACCAGCTCGGCTCGGTCCCGAGCACACTCCCTGCTATGCCACTCCACGGACACAGACAGTGCCTCCACGGACCTTGAAACCCACCCCTGCAGCTGTACCGACTCCTGCAGCAGGCGGGTGTGCGCGTCCAATGGGTACTGTGCCCCAATGGCATCGTCACCCCCAGGGTGTGGATGGTCCTGGTGCACAGCACCCCTTGAGGGTGGGCGCTGTTCGCCAGGACCAGGTATGGGCGGATCAAAGGGCGGTGGACATGTGCCACTGCTTGACACTGTCCCCCAGACCTGGTGTGCAACTGCTGCTGCCGCCCCTCCAACTGCTGAGCCCCCAGGTCCACCTGTTCCACCTCCGTGCTGTCAACAGTGCCAGACACCTGCACAGCCACCGATGCTGCCCCACCGGTGCTGACAGGCACAGCCTAGGACTGTGCCAGCATGCTGGTACACAGGTGTGAACCAGGAAGGCCCAGGGGCACGTGCTGGCCTGCCATGTGTCCGTCGTGGGACACACCTATCACTGGCCATTGCAGGCCGCTGTCATCAATGGTGCAGGTGCGTGCCACTGCCATAGGCACAGCATGCTGGCATACCTGCATGCCAGACTGCTGTGACACAGGCTGTGCACCCCTGCACCCGTATCACTGGCCCGGGAGTTGTTGGCCCAGCTGCATGCTGCTGCAGTGCCTGCAGGCTGGTGGCGGAGTGGATGGTCCCTCCTCCACGTCCAGCAGGTCTGCCTCACTGTCTGGACCCACCACCACCACCGTCCTCCTGCAGCAGAACGGGATCTGTAACAGAAAGAGAGTACATGTGAGTGCATGTGAACAACAGCCCCCAACAACATCACCATGTCATACCGTGCAGTGATGGGCTTCCACCTGTCTGGAATCCTCCGCCTGGAGCGCCCTAATGGCACTCGGCTGCATGGCGCGACCAGTGTCTCCTTTGTGAGGGTCAGCTGCAACACCACTGGTGGGCCCCACCAATGCCAGCACGTGCCACCCTGAAGGCTGCCACCTTCTCCTTCAGCCTCCTGCGGTCAGTCCCCATCTTCTTCCGCATTCCTGCGGGCGCGGTGGCTTCCGTGCAGGTTGGCTCGAGCTACCCCTCCCATGCAGCTGCCGCTCTGAGGGGTGCCCCTCCGTCCACTCAATACTGGCTCATCCTCCAGGTAGGCCTGGAAGAGGGCCTCGGTCTCTGCCGTGGTGAAGTTCGGCCTCCTCCTACGCCCACCGTCCACACCCTCAGCCTGGCTCTGGTCAGTCATGATGATCTGTATGGGTGGAAGTGGACACCTGTCACTGTGCAGTCCACAGCATTTCCCCATGAGCATAGCTGCCGGCCCGGGGGGGGCTTCTGCCCCCCCGTTTCCTCTCCGCCGCATGGCAGATACTGATAGAAAGGTGCCCTTTGTCCCTTTCTAAGTGCCCTTTTCATGCTCAGCCCCCTCAACCTTTATCATCCTCCAGCACCCCTGCCCATGAGCAATGTCCTGAGCATCACACAGCATGTAACTCACCTCTCACCTGCAGCAACCAAATCTGGCCGGCATAACCCACTGTCGCAATTTTTAAAGTGCAACACATGCAAATGAGGTGTGGCGCAACTTTAATGATATGCTAATCGCGCCACTGCGCCTTTGAATGGCTGATCGAATCATTTGCATATGTCGGCTGAATATCGCGTATTTGCGCTTAGCGCAATACGGAAGGTCCGGCTGAGCCGATGGCGCATGTTTGTAGCTGCGTGCTACACTGCATTGTGCATGCCCAGACAGGTTACGCATGCGTCGATCGTGCTGCAGACCTGCTGAGCGAGATAGGCGATTCAGGCCATGGCCACCATTGTGCCAGTGGCGCTACAGCACTGGGCACTATATGGCGCTGTGGCACTTCTGCGCGATAGTCCACTGTGGCACTGGTGCTCTGCTTGGCAGTCGCGTAGGATGCCTATACATCCTATGGTGCTGTGCGTAGCCTGTGTCTTGTCCGTGACCTTGTGCATGCCCTCTGACCCCGGCGCTGTTGGCATGCCATGTGTACATCCCTATTACGCTGTCTGGTGACAGCGCTATGTAAAGTGACGGCGCTTTTCTAATAGCGCGATTGGAGCCTGTGCTGGTCTATTGCGCAACAACTCCACGTGGGGTTCTGAGCGCAGCGGGTGCCATATTGCCTGCTGTAAAGTTGGTGCCATGGCTGGGAGGAGGCGGTGTCCTGGAGCCAGCTTGAAGTGGCCAACCTGGTGGCCCTGGTGGAGCCCACTGTGAGGCACTGTATGGTGAGGCCCCCTCACCATGCCTAGGACCATTGTGGCAGCAAGTGGCCACTGACCTGGTGGAGGTCACTGGCCAGGGCGGTCTGCTGAGCAGTGCCGGCACCGGTACAGTGACCTCCGATGGAAGAGCGGAACTGTTGGCCAGCGCGCTGCGTTCACGTGCCAGGGGGCGTGGTGCCTAGGCCAGGTGAGTGTACCATCTATGCACCTATATTCTCTGTAGGGGTGTGTGTGTGCTTGGGTGGCTGTGCATGGTGTGTCAGTGTGCAGCTGTGCGATGGATGGTTATGGCTGTGTGGGCAGGCACTCTCACTGGGGCAGGAGGCACTCTGCTTTTGAGTCACACTGATGTTTGTCTCAACATATGTCTCCCACAGGCCAGATTGTGAGGACACAGGACCAGGGTGATGTGGGCCATGCCAGGGCCCCGGTGCCAGGGGGTGTTGTGCCACAGCAGCAGCAGCAGCAGCAGCGTCAGACCCAGCTGCTGGAGTAGTGTGAGTATCATTACTTCATGGATGCTATTGCATGCTGGGGGGGCAAGACCACCAGCCATGCGGGACACAACCAAAGGGGAGGTCATAGTTCCACTATACAAAACACTAGTGAGTCCCCACACTGGAGTACAGTGTACAGTTCCGGAGACCATACCTGCGTATGGACATGGACTGGGTGGAGAGGGTTCAGAGGAGGCGACATGGATGGTGCATGGATTGCATCACAAGTCCTATGCAGACAGGTTGACAGAACTGAACATGTACTCCCTGAAGCGGAGGAGGTGTGGGGATATGATGGGGACATACAAGTATCCTACAGGGGAACAGAGTGCAGGAAAACAATATTTGTAGCGTAAAGGATGTTCCAGGACTAGAGGCATGGGATGCAGTTGGAGGGGTCGTTTAAGAGGAAACATGAGAAAGTATTTCTTCACAGGATGGGTGGTGGACAAGTGGAACACCCTGCCAGAGGAAGTGGTGGGGGCTGACTTGGTCACGGGATTTATGAATGCATGGGTTAGCCATAAAGGAATTCTGGAGGTCAGGGTGAGGGAGCGGACTTATAGGACAACAGGTGAATGTACAAGGTCAAATGGACAGACTGGGTGTCCCTAGGCCCTTATCTGCCGACACTGTCTATGTATCCATGTATGTAGGCATGACACAGGTGACCTGCATCACAGTGCAGCATCACGGCACATCTGTGTATGCATCACAGGTGGTCAGGCATGCACTGGGCACATAGCTGTGTAACTGGCATCGCACCGTTGCCACATCACTTGCCAGCCTAGTTTGTACTGTGATTGAGCGTGGGCAGTGTGGTGTGGCGGTGGTGCGCATAGCTGGTGCCGCCTGTTTGTGATGGCCATGTGCATGTTCACTGTGGGGGGTGCATGCCATCACAGGTGGGACATTGGGTTATATGGCTTGCAGGTTGGGTGGTGTTCAGGGTTGTGGTCAGTCTCAGCCATTGACTGTGTTCCCATTTTCCTAGGCCTTGAGGTACTCAGGAGGATTGGGAGAGGTATTGACAGCTCACCCAGGTGTCACAGGAGAACCAGGCGATACTGCAGGCCACACAGTGCCATGGTTCCAGGAGGCGGGCACGGACGGGACACCAGCAGGGGAAGACCGGCAGCCAGCTGAGCCATAGGCCATTCCCTTCCACTTCTCCCATCCCTATCACCCTGCCTTCCCTCTCCAGGTTTTA
Source organism: Neoceratodus forsteri (assembly GCA_016271365.2). Taxonomy (NCBI): domain Eukaryota; kingdom Metazoa; phylum Chordata; order Ceratodontiformes; family Ceratodontidae; genus Neoceratodus; species Neoceratodus forsteri. The sequence continues at coordinate 913,723,926 of CM028137.1, forward strand.
TTCCCTCCCTTGAACACCCCTGCCTTTTACCCGTCCCCCCCCACTTGTACATAGTTTCACCTGTTTATGTTTATATGTTGATCTTTTAAATATACATTTCTATTTTGATACGACTGCTGTGTTGGTCTCTGATTTGCAACTGGCTATGGGTGCTCCGTTGCAGGGGTGTACATGCCATCTGGGCTGGTATGGTCCTGGGTATATGTGTGTGTGTGTGTGTCCATGGGGAGGTATCACCAGCATGGCATTGACTTTCTGTTGGTCTTGCCGTCTGCTGCCACCCACTTCTGGGTGCACAGGGTGGGTCTGGCTGGTATGCTTCTCTGCAGCATGGGGTTGACGTGTGGCAGGGGGGATGCATGGTGTTTCCTGCAGTGCCAGTCACTGCACATAGGCGGTGTCTTGGGGTCATGGTGCACGTGTGCTGTCTTGTCACAGGGGGCTGATGTGCACTGTGGTTGTCAACCCCTGTGTGTGCCACTCTCTGCCTGCCAGTGGTTGTGCTGGGGTGTCATGGCTCTGCTATGCATTGTTGGCTTGTCCCCATGGGCACGTGGATCATCCGTCCACCCCCAGTGATGCTGTGCTTGGGGTGTGCCGGTGTGGTGTGGGTTCTGCAGTGTGTTCCTGTGCCCTATGTGGCATGGCTGGCGGTGGGCCCCAGCCTGCCTCCCTGGATGTGCAGTTCCATTGCTCTGGGGGGCTGTGCTTGCGCTATGGCAGCTCTGGAATGCTCAGCTGAGCTTCCATGGTTGTGCCATAGCGCAGCATTTTGGCTCAGCTTCTCCTTCCTGGTTGCGCGATGGCGCAGTATGTGCGATATTGAGACGTTGGTTGCTTGCGCAATTTGCTCTGCTCCATGTTTGAATATCGCACCTGTTGCACATTTGCGCAACTGGTTTGTGCTTGCTCCTGCTGTTGCGCTACTTTTGAGTGCAGTTTGAATATCTGGGCCAATATGTATTAGCTAGTTAAGATAATTGCTTCTCACCATTTTGCTGTGATTTGCACATGGGTTTTTTCAACTCTATACAGCTTATAAAGTCACTGGAAAGTTTAACTTATTTAACTCTTGACTAAGCTCCTGTGATGGGGCGAATCAACGGCCTTTTTTCGGTGATGGCCCTGAGGTTGTTTTATCTATTTTGTTTGAAGTGTGCATAGAAAATGGCTAAATAACTTTAAAAGTATTGGGCATTTACTTCTGTGCATTAGGCTGCTTATTAGCTACACTGGGGTAGGATTGTGAGGTTATTTTTCTTGCACTCAGCTTTACTACCCACAGGGCTATAAGAGTGCCAGGATGTTAGCCCAGCAACCTTCCCAATGACTGCTAAGGTATCAGTAGAGCTATTTCACTAGCCTTCCCTAGAGCTGCTGCAACTGTCAGCAGTGCTAGCCCACACGCCTCCCTGTAGCTGCAAAAGTGTCAGGTATGCTGGCCAGCAGCATTCTACAGGGCAACCAGAGTATCGGTGATGCTAGATCTGCAGCCTTCCCCAAGGCTACTGGAGTGTTTGTGATATTAGACTAGCATTTATCCCCAGGACTAATGCTGTTAGCGATGTTGGTCTAGCAGTTATGCTCAGGAGGCCAAAGGTTGGAGACAGCCTGGCGGAAGTCCGGCAATGATGCTGACAGGCTTAGGTTGATGGCACATTATGATGGCTATCAATCAGAAATCACCCGTAAGAAGGCAGAGTTCCTGTCCAGGGAGATTTCTGCTGCACAGAACCTACTGGCTCAGCTTTTCCGGACTGTGGACAGATTGTGCAATCCAATCTGTCTCCAGCCCAGAGAAGCTTTTTCTCAGCTAAGATATGAGGCGTTCACTCGTTTTTTTGCAGATAAGGTTGCCAGCAACTGGTCTGGCATCGGTCCGACCTCTCCTATGGGGGATTGCAGTGGTCGACGGGAAGTGGCATGTACTCGGTCTGTCTGGTCAGATTTTCGCCGGCTGGAGTTCAGTGACATTGTGAAGATCATCCAGACATTGCGGCCAAATAGTTGTAGTTTGGATCTGGGCCCTACACCTCTCTTAGTAGGATGTGTAGAAGTTATCTGCCCAATCCTTGCTGACATTGTCTGGAAGTCTTTGGAGAAGAGGGTCTTTCCTGACCCCCTCAAGGAGGCGGTCGTTCGACCACTCCTTAAAAAACCCTCCTTGGATCCAGATTGTCTAGCTAACTACCGGCCTATCTCTAACCTGCCATTTGTTTGTAAGGTTATTGAAAAGGCGGTTGCGCTGCAATTGAATGATCATCTTACAACTCACAATGTCTATGATACTCTCCAGTCTGGTTTTAGGAAGAAGCATAGCACGGAGACTGCCCTTGTCCGGGTATTGAATGACCTCCTAATGGCTGGAGATCGAAAGGCATTCTGGTCCTTTACGATCTCTCTGCTGCATTTGACACTGTAGACCATGGTATGCTGCTGGAGCGCCTGCGGGTTTACTGTGGGCTGTCTGGTAAAGTCCTCAAATGGTTTCATTCTTACCTCATAGACAGGTCTCAGAGAGTTGCCACTGGAATTTATTCCTTGGGCGCTCACTCCCTTCCTTGTGGGGTACTGTAGGGCTCCATTTTAGCTCCCATGTTGTTTGCAGTGTATATGCTGCCATTGGGAGAAATCATTAGGCAATACAGTCTGGGTTTTCACTGCTATGCAGATGATACCCAGCTGTATCTGTCCCTTCTGCCTGGCCAGGATGATGCACTCTCTGTGCTAAACAACTGCCTTGCTGAAATCAGACTTTGGATGAGTTCCAGCTGGCTGAGACTGAATCCGGATAAGACCGAGGTATTGGTAGTGGACCCGGGTCATCCGGGGGTGGGTTTGGGAGCTGGACAACCTTCAGGTTTGTTACTTGGTGGTATGCCGCTCCCTACCTCTGATCAGGTGTGTAATCTGGGCATTATTTTTGATGACGGTCTGACCCTAAAATCTCAGGTGTCAGCTGTCGTCAAATCCTCTTTTTACCATCTGAGGAATATTGTGCGGATGAAACACCTGGTTCCTTCGGCTGATCTTCCAACATTGGTCCATGCCTTTGTCACTACCCGTCTTGATCACTGCAACTCCCTTTACCTAGGGCTACCTGGGGTTGATATCCGCCGCCTACAGCTGGTACAGAATGCAGCGGCCAGGCTTCTGACTGGGACGTCTAGAACCAGTCATATTACACCTGTGCTCCGCGAACTGCACTGGCTGCCTGTTTGGTGGCGGATCATCTTTAAGGTTGGTTTACTAACCTTTAAAGCCCTACATGATCAGGAACCCGGTTACCTGAAAGATCTCCTTATTCCCTATTGCCCCCTCCGTCCTCTCCGTTCCGCCAGTGAGGGATTGCTGGAGATTCCCAGGGTTTGATTGAAGACATCAGGGTCCTGTGCTTTTGCTTTTTCAGCACCAACCCTGTGGAATTCTCTACCTCGTTGGTTGAGAGAATGCTCAACCATCAACAGTTTCAAAGTTGGTTTAAAGACATATTTATTTAGTTTAGCTTTTATTTAGTTATGATCGATATATTTTAATGCTGTTTTAATCTATATTATGTATATGTTTCTATGTACAGTGCCTTGGCTCTGAAAGGCGCTATATAAATAAAGTTGATTTGATTTGATTTGACTACCACAGTATCAGTGATACTTGCCTAAAAGATGTCCCCAGGAATATCAATCTGTGTGAATTTCATGGGTTCGAAAGCAGAAGGCCCAGACCCTGTAAAGCCCTACCAGGGCTGTTCAGACCTGAAAAGATAAGCATCTGAAATCTCAAAGAAAATTCAGTAAATGACTACCTGATGACAAGAGATAGGGAGTAATGTTAATCATATTACAAACACAAGCATCTAAGAGACAAGTAGCTGCATGAATTTTGGAACCGTGGGGTGCACTCAGCTTGTTCAGGAATCCACCTGTCCTAACAGCAAAAACCCATAAAGCCGCTCTCTGCTTGATCTAATCCTACTGAACAGACCGCAAATTATCCCCCACTCTGGTACTCTTTTTAATGGCCTTAGCAATCATTCTGCTATTTCCTGAGTGAGATCTGCCCCAAAAATTATATCTACATCTAGGTATGTCTTCAAGTGAAGTTGTCGGAACTTTGATCCTAACACCTTCCGAGCTGATCTTCAATTTGCTAACTGGCAAAACTTCTACCTGGCCAACACAGTAGTCAAAGCCTTTGAGATTTTCCAAACCATAGTTCTAGACTCTATAAACAGACATGCACCTCTGCTTAAAATAGGCATGTAACCCCTAGGTGGTGCTACCCCAAGGGCTGCTACCCCTGCCTGCTTGGCTAGTTGCAGGTTAAGGGGCCTGAGTTCTGAAACAGGTGCCTCCACCCGGAGGTCAGGGTTGGTAGTGGTCAAGCTAACCTGGGCACAGCCCTTCAGGACACTGTAACCCCCCTCTTTTCCTGCTAGTGGCCGGAGCAATACACAATAATCACTTTCACAATACCCCTTGTACACCAGGCAATTACCCACACTGTTTGCACTTACCACCAGGGCAGGTTCCTCTAGCTTGACCTTGGGGAACCCCTGTAAAATAAGGTTATGCAAAGCAAATAGCAATAGTAAAGTACTCTTGGCACAAACTAGAACCACAGTCAGGTTACATGCAAAAAGAGTTAGATCTGATTTATTTAAGAGACTTGAACAAGGGAGGGGTGTGATCAGGTTGATTGGCTTAAAGACTAATTCAATCAGACAGTTATGCATGCACTTCAGAGTCCCTAAACAGTCACACACTCTGGGTACCCAGGTGGAGAAGAAGTGGGCTAGCCAGGATCGTTGCCGTGGTAGGTCAGCATCGCAGCTGGTTGGGGCCCTGTGATGGAAGAAAACAACATGCACAACGCACACTATTTGTAATCTGGAGCCAAAGGCTCAGTTCGTGAAGGAAAAGAAACAAGACAATCAGATGACACACTTAGATTAAGCTGTTGTTGCAGGGAGCTACCCTGATGATTACTCATGATACCCAAGACTGAACACAGGCTGGACGAAAATCAAGACTGCAGGTGGTTGATCTGGAGTGCCAGAAGAAGCAGGGCCCACACAAATCGCCAAGGCATCGTTCCTGTTCAAGCGTGGAGCAGGGAGCTGATCCCCAGGCAAATCTCTCGTCAATGGCTTTCTCTGTGCAGCAGGTAGTCTGGCTGGGCCAGTGTGGCAAGGCCCAGGCCAAATGTAGGTGAACACGGATTCAGTCCATTTGAGCTGGAGGCAGCCTCCAGCAAGCAAACACAGTTCAAACACACAGTGGGGAACCAAGTCACAACCCACTTTCAGCACACAGCACATTTACGCTACCGGTCAAAAGTTTTAGAACACCCCCATTTTTCCAGTTTTTATTGAAATTTACACAGGTTAATGTCTCAATGTACTCTGAAATTAAAGCATAGAACAAATAAACAATTGGAGATAAAAAGAAACCATAGAATCATTTTGTTTAACAAAATTTAATCTAAATTTTGACTCACCAAAGTAGCCACCTTTTGCAGATATACTGTAACACGAACACCTGTGGCATTCTTCCTACAATGGACATCAAATATTGTTCGGGAAGTTCTTCCCAACACTGTTGCAGAAGTTCCCACAAATGTGTTGCACTTGTAGGTTGCTTTGCTTTCACCCTTCTGTCCAGTTCATCCCAAACCAGCTCGATGGGGTTTAAGTCTGGAGACTGTGCTGGCCATTCCATGATTTGAAGCCTACCGTCTTGTTCTTTTCCTCGAAGGTAGTTCTGACATAGCCTGGAGGTATGTTTTGGGTCATTATCTTGCTGTAGGATGAACCCCTGACCAACTAGGTGTAGACCAGAGGGTATTGCATGGCGCTGCAAAATGCTGTGGTAGCCCTTTTGGTTCAGGGTGCCAGTCACTCTGTGCTGTTGTCCTGTGAGCTGCCTATCACGCAAGCTGTTGACTCTCAGAAACTTGTCTTCTGATTCTGTTGTGGCTTTGGGTCTGCCAGACCTCTTCCTGTCAGAGTTTCCTCCAGTTTCCAAGTGCCTTTTGATGGTGGAAACTGTACTCACTGACACCTTGGCTTTCTTTGCAATTTCTCTACAGCAGTTTTTGCTAACCTAAACTTTTTTTTAACCTCTAGCAGTTTACTGCTTACCTTTGTACCATTTCAGGTTATTCACTGGACTTGAATTGCTTAAATTTCAATAAAAACTGGAAAAATTGGGGTGTTCTAAAACTTTTGACCGGTAGTGTACATGCAAGGAAATTTCCACTGTACCAGCAGACCGCTCTCCAGTCACAATCGCAAAGTCTCTGCACACACCGGGAGTTTAGGGGTAGCCGGAAATCTTGATAGGCTGATCGCATTCAACAAACCTTCAGTCTTCTTCAGGTTGAGCCTGGTCTCAATTCAGTGGCTTGCTTCATTCTCACAGGCAGGCATACAGGCCGAAACTCAGACCTTTCCACAGTTCTCCCGCACGAAACTATGCAGACGGCTGCTCGACTGTCTCAAGCTCTTGCTCCCTCACTTCCCAGCTTTGATCTGACCATAACAGCAAGCAGCTTGGGAATTTACCCAAGATCCAAAAGATTCGGTTGGCTGATTCATCTGTCAGTCACAACAAGAGCTCTCCCACCAGGTCCTTTTAGGCACCAACAGTCCAAAACTACAATTCCTACAGATTTTGACTCCACCAAGCCCCTGTAGGCAGGCTCCATTTTAGAGTCCCAAAGTACTGATTGGTCCAATTTTGCAGTTCAGGACCAAGATAGTGGAGATAAACAAAACAGTCCTTGCTGCAAAAAAGGCAGGTTAGACAAACTACAATATATTCACTGCTTTAATAAATGATCAGCAAACAGTTACACCTTTCAACAGAGCTCCCTCTGCGTAATTAGCGATGGCAGAAACGGAGCGATTATCAGGCAGCCCGGCTGTGACTCGAGCATAGAAACACCCAGCCCCCTTCTCAGATCAATTATTACTGCAATCTAGGTAGCCCTTAAAAAGATAGTACACAGAGGCATTACAGGCACTCTCTGGCAATAACGTTTAACTGCTAAAACACAGGACACCAACCTGGCAGTGAGCATTTAGGCAAGCTCAAGGAAGACTTTTCGGGAACCCCCATTTATAGGGGGTTTACACGCACAGAAAAGAAATCCCATCCTTGGTTCACAGCTAGCCTTAAATCTGCACTTCTAAACTGGGATACCCTATGGAAAAGGGCTAGAAAACATAAGCAGCCTGTGGACTACGAAGCCTTTAATAATAATAAGACTTGGTTTGCTGGCCAAGACACCTAGCTTCACCTGAGCTCTTTCCTTCTAAGATTGCTTGAAAGGACAGAGCAGAGAACCATACCAGAGCAAGGGAAATGGATTAAGACTTCTTTTGGCTAAGCAGATTTACTGTGTGTTACTTTTATTTTGCACTCACAGGGATTGCTACTGTTTGTTGCTAACATTTCATTGCTTTATTTTTCTCTGATTCAAATTGTTATTGCTGGTATACCTCCTTCTGCATTATTACAAGGTGTGCCTACAGGTGTGTGCTAACAGATTACTGCTGTAATCTTCTGATTCAAATTGTCTTTTGCAAGGTATATCTTCTGTTACTGCTTTATTTTTCTCTGTAGCAAAGTGTTTCTTACATGGTATATCTTCTCTGAAATTATTACAGGTGGTGCTTTACAGGTTTTACAGTTTTATCTAACATTAGGAAAAACTTTCAGGGTTACTGCATTTGTTGTTGACTGATTGTTTCTGCTCTTACCTCCTTGTTCTTTCATCCGTGGTTTTTCTTTTTCGGCAGGGGAAGGGCCCAGCCACCCAACCACCCCACACTACACTCCTTTTATAGGGTACCACTGTTGTGACATTTCCTGTGGCAAAGCAGGAAGGGGCGGATCAGTGGGGCAACAACAAGGTGAGCTCATTTACAGGGGCACTAGTAATTTAACTTGTTATAACAAGTTATACGAAAACAAAACACAAAATCAAACCATTACTTGCATTTTCTTCCTTCTAATTACTCTGACCAGGTTATAAACCCAGTAACTTATCAAGAATGGATATCATTAACTGCAGGTACTGTGGAAAACTTTTCAGAATGACAGTATTACAGGATTTAGGACACTGTCCTACATGCTGGGCCATTGGAGATCTTAGGGCTCAGCTCCGGGCAGCATGGGCAGAGATTGCACGCCTCAAATTTCATATTCAGGAGGAAATACATTATAAGAACCACCCACCATTTCCCCAACATCCAACAGAAGAACCTCAACCACAGAGGGTAGTTGTCCAGGAGGTTGGCAGGTGGTTAGGAGGGGCAAATTGGGTGCCCCATCACTCGGTGCTCTCCAACATATTACCTCCAAAAACCATATAAACACTACAAACAGGTATCTGCCTTTATCTCTGAAATCAAACAAAGGGGCAGAGGACACTGCAGAGCAGGACACTGCAGCACAGGAGCTAGCACAACAAAACTCACCCAAATCAGTAACCAAAACAAAAAAGCAAAAAGGAAATCCAAAAAACTTCTGATCATAGGAGACTCCATGATTTGGGGAGTTGATACCCATCTCCAGCCAAGGGTAATGGTCAGATGTCTCCCAGGTACATCAGCGTGGAGAGACACTGACCACATTGCTAAAATTGTTCACAAAGCAGGAGAAAATATTGATGTCCTGGTACACATAGGGACTAATGATCTCACCAGCTGGTCAGTTGTGGAGACCAAGGAACACCTGACCAGGCTGGGTGACAAACTATCATCCATTTCATCTGACATCTCCTTCTCTGAGATCGTTCCAGTCTGGGAGAGGGGGGCAGATGGACAGAAGGTCAGAGAAGGGGAGATAGGGGAGCTAAACATGTGGCTCAAGGGCTGGTGCCAGGAAAAAGGACACAGATTTGTAGGAACTGGCAACAGTTCTGGGAGGAAGTTCTTTAAATTTGATGGACTGCATCTGACTAAGGAGGGAGTCAGTGCATTGGGGCAGAAGTTTGATGTCTTTGCAGAATATTTAAACTAGCAAATGGGGAGAGGGGTGCAGCATCCCATATGTCAAATGGGAAGAACACCCTTCCCACCTCAGCTAGTGGTTAAACAGGGATTCAGAATGTTTGCAGTTCATTTGCATCACCAGGTAAGGAAAAAAGGTCTGTCTCCCCATATGATGCACAGGGAAAATGCCAAACCTCACCCAACAACTAACACACTGAAATCTGGCCAATGGAAAATCATGTACACAAATGCTCACAGCCTGGGAAATAAGATTCCAGACCTGCAGGCAATAATGTCAGAGGCTAAACTGGACATAGTAGCAATTAGTGAGACGTGGTTCACCAGTAACCACACTTGGGAGACTTCAGTACCTGGCTATGTACTGTTCAGAAGAGACCGAGGTGCAAAAAGGGTGGGGTGGACTGGCCCTGTATGTCAATAAAAATATCAAAGCTACAGAAATTCAGAAAACACATAAGGAGGCAGAAGAACTGTGGGTCACCCTGGAAACAGGAAATGGGACAGCCATAAGAACTGGGGTTGTCTACAGGCCCCAGACCAAGGGGAGGACATAGACACATTACTGTTAGAAGATACACAAAACATGACAGCTAAAGGGGAGTTTCTGATAATGAGAGACTTCAACATGCCGGATACAGATTGGTCAATACCAGCAGGAACATCTGCCAGAACTAGACACATGGTGGATTCCCTGCATGGGTAGGGCTTCAAACAACTGGTACAACAACCCACAAGAGACAGGGCTATCCTAGATCTAGTACTGACTAGCAGGGAAGGGATCACAGTTCTCCAGATAGAAGGTCACCTGGGGGCCAGTGACCATCACATGGTATGGTTCAGTTTGGCCACTACATCTAAATCATCCCATTCCAAGGCAAAAATATGGGACTTCAGAGGAGCTGACTTTGATAAGATGACCAACAGAGTTAAGCTAGCCCTGGCAAAAAGAAACACAGGTGAGGGGGTACAGGCAAAGTGGGCAAGCATTAAGGATGCAATACTTGAAGCAACATAGCATTGTGTTAGACAGAAAAGGAAGTGCAAAGAAGAAGAAACCACTTTGGTTCTCAAATACAGTAGCAGAAAGGTCAGAGCCAAAAGGCTGGCCTTCAGGAAATATAAAGGGAACACAGCAGGATGAAGATGGAGGCATACCAAACTGCCCTAAGGGAAGAAGGGAAGCAGTAAGGCAGTCAAAGTCCCAAACTGAGAAACACTAGCATGAACAGATAAAGAAGGTGACAAGACTTTCTATGGATACATTAGTGAAAGGAGAAAGTCCAGAGGTTTTACTAAGCTCAAAAGGAAAAGGGCATGTGAGGAGGAGGACCCTGTAAAGCATCTATCCTAAATAGATACTTTTGCTCAGTATTTACTGAAGAGAAGGTAGGGCAGGGCCCACAGCTCAACACCATGGACACAGGGGAGGAGGTGAGCACTACTCCCTTCACAAAAGAAAGGGTCCTACAAGAGCTCTCTAAGTTCAGGGTGGACAAGGCAATGGGACCTGATGGCATACATCCCAGGGTACTTAAGGAGCTAAGGGTGGAACTAGCAGAGCCATTAGCAGAACTGTTTAGTGAGTCTCTGAGCACAGGAGAGGTCCCAGAAGACTGAAGAAGGGCTCATGTGATCCCGCTCCACAAGAGTGGTAGCAGGGAGGAGGCAGAGAACTACAGACCAGTCAGTCTTACCTCAGTAGTGGGCAAGATTATGGAGGCACTCCTTAAGGAAAGGATAGTGCAACACCTGGAATCATAGGGCACAGGATCCAAGACAGCATGGGTTTACAAAGGAAGGTCCTGTCAAACTAATCTCATAGATTTCTTTGACTGGGTAACCAGAGTGGTGGACCAAGGGAGAGCAGTTGATGTCGCCTACCTTGACTTCAGCAAAGCTTTCGACACTGTTCCACATAGAAGATTGATAAATAAGCTGGGTACGCTCAAGGTGGGTCAGAAGTTGGTCAACTGGGTGGCAAACTGGTTGACGGACAGAAAACAGAGAGTGGTGGTAAATGGTATACAGTCAGAAGAGATGCAAGTCACAAGTGGGGTACCTCAGGGATCAGTCCTGGGGCCAGTCCTCTTCAATATCTTCATTAGTGACACTGCAGATGGACTAGAGGGTAAGGCTTGTCTGTTTGCAAATGACACCAAGATCTGCAACAGAGTAGATGATCCAGATGGGGTGGGTAGAATGAGAAGAGATCTGGATAAACTAGCAAAATGGTCAGAAGAGTGACAACTGGGATTTAATGCAAAGAAGTGCAAGATCATGCACATAGGGAAGAGAAACCCTGAAGCCACCAATAGGCTGGGAGGGGAGTTGCTGGCAGTCACAAAAGAAGAAAGAGACTTGGGCATCATCATCACCGATGACCTGAAATCATCCAAGCAGACCTCTAAAGCAGTAGGTAAGGCTAGGGGATGTTAGGGTGTATTAGTAGGGGTATCACAAGTCGTAAGAGGGAGGTAATAATCCCTCTTTACAAGACACTGGTTAGGCCCCATCTAGAGTACTGCATGCAGTACTGGAGGCCGCACTTCACAAGGACATTAACCAAATTGAGGCAGTCCAGAGAAGGGCAACCAAAATGGTGCAGGGACTGCATTAGAAGACATATGAGGACAGATTAACAGAGCTCAATATGTATACCCTTGAGCAAAGGAGGGAGAGAGGTGATATGATCGAAACATTCAAACTCCTTAAGGGCATTAACAATGTGAAAGAGTCTAACATGTTTAAATATAAGAAAAATAGCAGGACAAGAGGACACAGCATGAGAATAGAGGGAGGCCGATTAAGGGACAATGTGAGGAAATTCTTTTTCACAGAAAGAGTGGTGGATGCATGGAACAGCCTACCTCAGGAAGTGGTGGCTATGAATACAGTGCAGGGCTTCAAACAGGCATGGGATAGGCATAAGGGAGCAATACAGATGAATATGGATAGATAGGTCATTGACAGTGTAAAGGTGTGTGGTACACTCATAAGGTAGAAAAAAATGGGCAGACTGGATGGGCCTTGCGGTCCTTATCTGCAGTCAACCTCTATGTTTCTATGTAATTATAATATAATAATAATAAACTTTATTGATAGGGCACCTTTCAAGTATCAAGGCGCCTTACAATAAAAACATAATCATCAACATTACAATAAATAAGTAATAAAATCCATTATATTTCTGGGAATGCCAGTGCCCACAAGAAAGTTTTCAATGCCTGCTTAAAGTCCCCAATGGTCATTCACTCCCGAAGCTTTAGAGCCACTAGAAACCAATGCACCAAGCTATTTAGGGCTGAGGAAAGCTAATTACTTCCATATTGAGCTTGACTCCTCATCCAACTGCCCAGCTAAATTTTGGAAAATGCTTAAGGATACATAGGCTGGGATATTCAGAAATGTGCCAAAGGCCAGTGCAAGCCCAGTGCAGCGCAAGTCAGGTGTGCCATAGCAAACTGGGTAACATATTCAGAAATAGTGTCAGACGAACTGCGCCAGCACAAGTCGGCTGAATATGGCACAGTTGTGCCATGGTACAACCAGAAATGTGCCAGCACAACCAGGGAAGTGCGGAGTACATCTGCGCACAAACACAGGAGTGCAGCACACAGACAAGAAGCCCAGGGACAGAGCCGGGGAAGCACAGTGACAGTGGGCACAGGATCCCACCAGCAGGGCACACCAGTGCACACACAGGCACAGAGCAGGAGGGAAGAATGCCCAACACATGATGGGGCACAGCCACCAACAGGGGTCCCATGCACACAGTAACCAGAGCCAGACCACCAGCGGTGGACAGGTGTGTGCCCCTGAACCGTTCCCCAGACCACCGTGGTGGTACAGCCAGCAGGTTACCACAAGGGACACTGGCAATGCAGGTCCACCAACAGTGTTCCCCAGCCCACCAGCCAGCTGGCCATGGCCACCTCCACTCTGCAATGGGTGTCCACCCCCATGTCCCTGGTGCCACACACACCCATGCCCCACACGCACACGGGCAGCCACATGCCAGGCAGGAACTGAGCCAGGGCCCAGGCAGAGGGCCAGAACCCATAGGACTGGTCGCCTAACAGGGGATGCAGATGACCCCACCCCAGCATGCAGATATATCCAGCTGGAGGATTATGACCATGTGACACCCTCCCACACACACCTGTTGCCCACCCCTGACTGCAGCCCCATGAAGACCCTGCAGGCACAGAGCACACCCACCAAACTGGGAGATGGCCCCCACCACAATGTGGCACACCACTGTACACAGTCATGAACCACAGGAGCACCACACAGCCACACCCACCCCTGCACAGACACCATTGACCAACACCTGACCACTGCAGCATAGCTCCACATGCCACCTGCAAAGCAGACAAGGAGACAGGCAAGTAGCTGTAAAATGCTTAATAAGGTGTAAAACCAGAATAACAAACCAATGTAACAGGAGCAGGGACAGGGGAGGGACAATGAAGGACAGGGACAGGTAACAGGGGTTCTACAAGGGGATGGGGGACTGTAGGGGAACAGGACCAGCAAGGTTAAGGAAAGAGAGGTACAAGGCCCCTCAATGGCTGCCACAGCCTGCCTTCATGCCATGCCTCCACCTCCTCTGGTCTGCCACTAATATCTCCTGCAAGGAGACCACAGCTGCCAGCACTCTCCTCACGACCACCAGTATCTGGAACAGTAGCCTGGTGTGCGCCCAACAAGTCCTGTATGCAGGAGGCTGTCCGACACCTATGGCATGGGACAAGAAAGGCAATCACTGCAAGAGCCCAGTGACATATGCCCACTCACAGTGTGCAATGGATGGCGGTACCACACACTCCTGGAGAGCCCGGAATGGACACCCATGGGGGGGACAATGCCAGCCAACAACAAGGCACACCACAGTGGTGCAGAGAGGCAGATGCAGCTGTGCAGTGGCCATAGGACCACACCGTGACAGTCACATGGTGCACAGCAACAGCAGCACAGCAGCACAACTGGTGGCATCCGTGCACACTTCCACCCCACCAACTGCTGGTACACTGTGGCCCAAGGGATGGCATGCAGTGGCATGCACGATGGACCATGTGACACACACACACACACAGCTGTCATGACGCATGGCAGAGGAGGCCATGGCTGTGCTTGATCCCCACCACTACCCCACTGTGATACTGAGAAGGAATGTGGCAGTGCATACCTGCCCCATGCTGTGCAGCTGGAGCCTCCTGCTGCCCACCTGGCTGTGCCACCCTGGCCACCTCCGCCACCACCTTGGCCTGTCTACTGTCTTCTGGCCCTATGGAGGGAATGAAGAGAGGTGGATATCAGTTCACAGACATGCATGAGGAGCTCACCGCCACCATACAGCCCGCCGTGCAGTGGGTGTGTCCCCGTCTGTCCCGCAGGCCCACACACCAGCATGGCTGCCACCTGCACAGCAGCCATGCCCGATGCACGGTACCCCAGGCCGATGATGTACCCTTCTGAAGGCCATACCGTGCAGCTCTGCCAACACCACAGTATGATGCCTGGCCATAACAGCAACATGAGCACATCTACCTGGCTGTGGCACTAAACCATGCAGGATATGGGCCTGTAGATGCCATGGTGGTCTGGTGTCCTCTATCACAGGTCCCCATAACGGTGCCTGTACTGCTCTGCCAAGCACCCAACACCGGTCTGCTGCTCCAGGGCATCTGCCACAAGGTGCCACACCTCCACCCTGGCCTGCTGCAGTGGCACCTGCCCATACAGCTGGCCCTCATAGGGCTGAACCACTACCACCAGGTTGATTAGCTCAACCTCAGACCAGTTGGCTGCCTACCTGCTCTGCCTCTGCATCGTGATCATCCACCGAGTTCAACAGGAACATGGCTGTGTATCAGTGCATGTGCCTGCCACATGTGCAGGATGCACGCTAGGGTACACAGGGCTGCAATCGCACAGCACATGGCTGTGTGGTCACTGTGCAGTGCGGGGCCATAGCACAGTCATGGGCATGTGCAGCATGCCGGGGCCTAGCGGGGTTATGGGGTCACAACAGAACCCATGGGTCAGAGGTCAGCACCCCCCACGTGCGCAGTGCACAGGTGTGTGATAGAAGCTGTGCACATATGCGCGACGGCATACCGGCGTGGCATGCACCGTGCCATGACATCACGCAAGCTGTGCAGGACATGCAATAGCAGTGTGGACAATGTGGCACAGATGTGCATTGTGGGCACTTGCACCGCACATGCATGGGTATGGCTCCACAGACTTGCTCCGGCGCAACCCTATTGCACACAGCGCAATCACGCGATATTTAAACGCCGCATGCAAATCACCTCATGAGCCAATGCATGGTGCAGTGGGGTGCATTAGCCTATCATTACAATTGTGCACAGGCAAATTTGCATGCCTTGCACCTTTAAAGTGCCATGGAACAGCACAGGCCACAGATTGGTATTGCAACCATTCAGGTACGTGACTGGCAACATGGAGGTCTGAGGCCTCATCACACACTGCAACAGGGTGCTGCAATGATATGTGCTGGCACCGACCCTCACTGCTGTTCATGTCCACAGGTGGAAGAACGTCGGGAGGTGAAGGAGTGGAGAGCCAGGGGTCTGCTCACAAGCGCAGGCCCAACTTTACAGCTGCTGAGACCACTGCCCTCTTTGAGGCCTATATGGATTGGGAGGGCCTGCTCAGTGGTGCAACGGGCATGCCACAGGAGTGTGCGGTGGCCTGGGGGGAGGTGTACCAGTATGTGAACACCCATGTGTGCCACCACCACCCCACCTAGGAGTGCAAGAAGAAGGTTGGCACAGGCAGGAGCCATATCAAGGACTAGGTTGTGGTCATCTGGGCATCTCACAGGGTGACTGGTGGTGGGCCATTGACCATGCCACTGCAGACTGCCACGGAGGGACTTGTGGCATCCACCATCAGCTGCACAGCAGTGGAAGGCATGCCTGGTGGTGGGTTCCAGACAGGTGGCAGACCCTCACTGCATGGTGAGTATGTCCAGCCACCGGGCATGCCTGTCGTGGGCATGTCATGCAGGTGTGTCCGAGGCCATGCCCACTGCCATGTGCATGCATGGATGTAGACACACAGTGCAGCATGGTGACGGGTGGCAACAGTGGCATGGGAGGGTTGGGGTGGGGGTGGGGCTGGATAGGGTGGGGTCAAGGTGGGGCTGGGGGGATAGGGTGTGGGGGGTATGAGGGTGGACATGGGGTATGCTGCTTCAAAGACACACTGTTCTTGTTTTGCAGCAGCAGCAGCTGCCATGCAGAGGAGCAGGCAGAGGTGGCCACAGACACAGATGCCCGATCCTCAACCTCAATGGGCATCCAGAGCCGAGACAGGCCATGTCTCGGCAGTGTCGGGCATGCGGCCATACCTGACTTGGGGTCGAATGACCCCCTGGATGGGTTCCAGCATGATGAGGGCCTGGAGGTGCTGTGTGCAGAGATCCAGCTCAGTGTGTCATCTGATACTGATGATGACCTCACACTGGTACTGGAGTGCATAGGGACTGTGGTGCCCGACATGCCCCTACCCACCACACAGGCACCAGGAGGTCCAAGCAGCCCAACAGCCACCCCATCCTTGCCAGTGCAGCTATGTGTGGCACTGCAGCTGTGTCCGGTGTGGGTGGCAGTGGTGCTGTGGGTGTGGTGGAGGCATGGAGCCCTGCTCAGCAGACAGTGGGTGGCAGCAGCAGGATGTAGGTGACATTGGGCAGTGTGCCACAGTGCCCACTGCTGGTGCACCAGGCAACACTGTGGCCCCTGTACGGCCCACTGTGCAGCATCCACCTGAGTGCGAGGCTGTGCAACGGCATGCCGTGACCCCTACCCCAGCCCAGCAGCCAGACCAGGAGGACCGAGAGACTAAGAGGCTGCAGGAGCACACCCAGTGACTGCGGGTCTCCATAGAGAATCAGGCATTGCCTACTAGTGATGTGCGTACACTGCAGGCAGCGGTGTGCCAGATGGCCGAGCAGTGGGACAGGGGCGAAGCGAGGCTTATGGACAGGCTTGTCCAGATGCAGGAGGCCATGACTGCAGCATTGGACTGCATGACTGGTGCCATTGTGGCATCAATGGACCACATGGCCAATGCCATTGCACTGGGTCTGTGGTGGCAGCAGCCCCTGGGCTCGGCCATATGCAGACAACCTCCTGCAGTGCACTGTCCACCCCATGGTCCCAGCATCTGGTGACACCAGCACGGCGGACACTGGGATTGGACTTCAGCATCCCAGACACCCCAGGGGTAGGCCTTTTTTTGCTGCCAGGACACCCCTGCATGGACTCGGTCCCAGTCCCGCACATCAACCCCTGGGAGGCTGTCTGACATGCCCCCCATGGCTGATGCCCAGCAGACATCTGCCAGTAAGCCCTGGTGCAGCTGTCCCCATGACCGTGGTGGTCATGGGACTGTGAGGCTGGAGTGACATGTCCGCTGTCCCATCCTGCCATCCATTGCTGTCGCCACACACACACACATGGGGGGTGGTGGTGAAGCTTGTACGTGGTGGTGCACAAGTGTGTTGTGCTGCATGCCCTGTGTGTGTGTGTGTGTGTGTGTGTGTGTGTGTGTGTGTATGTGTGTGTGTGTGTGGATCATGCTGCTGGGATGTGTGGCATGGATATGATGATGGCAGCCCAGCACCGGTGCTGCCTGTGTACCAGTGTCATGTGTCTGATCTATGCCATGTTCCTCACCCTGTGCATGGGCAAGTGTGTGTGTGTGTGTGTGTGTGTGTGTGTGTCCACCTGTGCACATGCCACTGCTACATGTATCTGTGTGTGTGTGTGCCTGTGTGTTCATGGCCCTGCCCTGTCTGATGTATGCCCCATCCCAGCATGCATACTACTGTGCCCATCCTGTCCCCTGTGGTGTGTGCTGGGCCGTGTGAGCCATGCCTGTGTGTCTGTGTACTCACCTGCATTGTCCGTAATGCTCCCTTGTGATCATGTCATGGTGCCACCGCGCCTTCTGCGCTGTTCTGGGATCCCTCCTGCCAAGGTGCACCTGTCCACCACCCTCTGGCCCATCACCACCATTCTCCCCGCTACCGTTGCCCTCATCAGCCTCGACTACTATTCCACGGTCAATGCCCATGTTGTGCAGGAAGCAGCAGGCCAGGAATATGCCACAGACTTTCGATGGGCTATATTGTAAGGCATCACCTGATCTGTCTAGGCAATGGAAGCGCATCTTCATCATGCCAAAGACACGCTCGATGGTGTGTGTGCTGGCATGTGTCTCGTTGTATCTTTCCTCCATTGGGGACAATGGTCACCAGTAGGGATGAGCAGCCATGGCCTTAGTGGGTATGCACTGTCACCTGTGTGGGAGACAACATGGTTATCCCTGTGCTGTGCTGCCACCTGCTCCCTTCCAGCCACCACACACACCTCATCCTCTTCCCCATCCTCCCTCACCCAACCTGGGACCATGCCTCTTGATCACCCTGGCTCACATCTTACTCACCTACAAGATGACCCGTGGGGATGTCTCCCCACTCACATCTATGACACAGCACAGAACTGTGCCATATGAAGGCAGTGTGTGCACTCCTGGGGTGTGTGGCATAGTCATTGATGATGCATACCATGGCATCACACACCACCTGGCGGTTGATGGATGGGTATCCCTTTTGATTGATGTACACCATGCCCTCTGAGTTTGGTGGTGTGTGGATGCCAAGATGGGTGCAGTCTATTTCCCCAATCATGCCTGGCATGCCTGCCACCCGGTGGATCTCCAGCATGATTGCTGTGCACTCTGCCTGTGTGCTGGGGAAATGGATATACTTCACAGCATGTGGCAGCAGGGTGATGAGGAACTGAGTGAGGAGTCTGGATGTGGCTGACTGGGTGATGCCCGTGGTATCACCCATTGGTCTTTAGAAGGTGTCTGTGGTGAGCAGGCACATCACAGCAGTCACCTTCATCTCCACTGTCATGGCATGACTACGTCTGGTGGGTGCCTGCTTCTCATCACTGCACAGCTCACAGAGCTGCCTCCAAACTACCCTGTTTAGGTGGTACTGGCACATGATTTTTGTGTTGCTAAAGTTCTCATACGTGATCCTGGCATGGTACCACCTGTGTCAGGCATACCACCACCGTGCCCTTTGTCAGTCATGCCACTGTTCTTCCTGCCTGCCCATGCCCCTCATGATGGCATCCATCAGGAATGGGCAACTGTCCATTGTTCAGGCACTGGGTGTTTCCATGAGTGTCACTCATGCTCTGTCTGTCCGTCCGTCAGTCTGTGTCATGCTCCCTCCCTGTCTGTCTCTCTCCCTCTCTGGCTCACTGTCTCTCTCTCTGTGTCCCTCCCTCTCTCTCTCTCTCTCTCACTGTGCTCAGTGTTGCGCATCTGCTGTCTGTGTGTTTGAGCCTATATTTATTGGCTCAAGTCAGCCTGGCGCAACCTAGGGCTTGCTTCACACTTGTGCCATGCTCTGCTGTTGAATATGCCATTGTGCCACTTATGCATAGGTACACCCCCTTGCACTTGAGCTGCATACATTATGGTTGCACATTGGCGCAATGGGATTTGAGCTGTTCCACGGCTCCTTTGAATATTGCTCAGTGGCGCATCTTTGGACTTACGCCGGTGCATCTCAGTTGTGCCATGTGCAAGTGCTGTGAATATCCTGGCCAGAAGGTTTCCGCCCAGCCAGCTCGTTCCCACCAAAAATCATATCTGATGGCACTTCCACCACGGATAAAAATAAGATCCTCAAATTACTCAGTAACCATTTTGCAGTGGCTGGTCTGGCATTTGACACCTCACCTGCATCCAAGCTTCATTCACAGATGAATAACCATGACCCTGCATGCCAAGCCACAGCCATCACTACTCATGCTGAAGTAGTCTCCTTCAGTCCAGTTGCATTGAAGCAAGTGGAGAACCTATTATTGAGTCTAGACACCAGGAAGTCAGCAGGCGCTGACCTCATCGAACCGTATTATTTAAAACTGGGATATCACATTTTGTCACCCCCAATCACTCACCTCTTTAATATGTCCCTTTCTCAAGGTGTACCCCTCCCCCTTCAATTTGGAAAACAGCACATATCATACCCCTGTTTAAATCTGGAGAACCAAGAGACCTAAACAACTATAGACCAATTTCCTTCTTGCCTATCTTATCCAAACTACTTGAAAAGGTTGTTAGTGAGCAACTTAGGAGTCATCTAGAGACATTCAACCTGTTAAATCCAGTTCAGTCTGGTTTTAGATCATGCCACAGTACTGTATCTGCATTGGCTAAGGTCACCATTGATTGGCAGAGTGCCCTGGATACAAAAAATTATGTGTGCTCTTTGTTTCTATATCTGAGCAAAGCATTCGATACTGTGGACCATGACCTACTTTTATTTACACTAAAAGGCATTGGAGTGGACCATTTGAAATTGAAATGGTTTAATAGTTACCTAACTGAATGGCAACAGCTTGTCAAGGAGGATGGGGGTTCTTTCCTCAAAAAATGCTGCTAAGAGGTGTCCCTCAAGGGACTATTTTAGGCCCCTTAACTTTTTGCTGTTTATATTAACATTAATTCTGGTATCACTTCAGCAAACGTCGATCTCTTTTCTGATGATACTGTCTTTACTTAGCCAGGCCTACCCCGGAACTTGCCTGTGGTGACCTTCAACAAGAATTTGACCTCTTACAGAATAATCTTCTACAATTAAAGCTCCTCTTAAATGCCAGAAAAACTAAGGTCAAGCTTTTTGCCCCTTCCACCTACGCATCTAAACACTATTCCCTTGGATCAGCTCCCCATGTATCTACACTTTTGGGTGAGCCTCTGGAGTTTGTGGAGAAATTGAAGTACCTCGGGTTTTGGATAGACCACAAATTGTGCTTCATTGGCCATATTGATGAGCTCACAAAAAAATTAAAACAGAGACTTGGACTCTTTTTTCGAATCAAAAATCTACTCACTTTGGAAGCTAAAATTAGGCTTATTCGGACAACATTCATGTCCCTTCTGGACTATGTGGATTTTTTTTTTGGCCAAGGCCCAGGCTTTGCCCTCTCTAAACTGGACACTCTCTACCACCGAGCTATTAGATTTGTCACTGGCCTACCTTACTCCACCCACCACTGTGAACTTTATACCAAAATACGGTGGAGCTCTGTAAGTTTCAGACATCAAAAAAATGCAGTGCTCTGGACCTACAGAGCCATTATCAATAAGCTTCCAGAATATGCTGTGTGCTGCATGCCCACCTGCAGTGCTGGAAAGTATACGTTAAGAAGTCTTTCTTATATCTCACTCATAATCCCTAAGGTGAGAACCAGGTACAGTAAATCGGCAATTAGTCACACTCTTCCAGCCATTTGGAGTATCGTACGGAAAACCCTAAAGTTGTCTACCCCTGTGAAACTGAGCTTCTTTAAATCCTTGTGTCAATGTTCATTTAGGAAAACCAGTAGCTGTTTTTGCTGACTGCACTTATCTTGCATTTATCCTAGGATCTCGGACAATGCACCTTAGGCTGTGCGCTGCTCATTCACTGGTGCCTTCTCTGCTTTAAGCTATGCACCCCTCCCCAACCCCCTCCTACACTCACCACAACCCTTGGCTCCCCAATATTTTCCCCTGCCCCCTGTCTCTCTGCGGTCTCCCTCATGATTCCATCTCAATGCTTTGCGTTACCTCTAGCAGCTATTGCATGTAGGGTTGTGTTATATTTTTGTTACTGTATGTCTTAGACTCTGTTAATTTTTGAATAGTTTTTTCCTTTTGAATGACCTTGCCTTAATTGTATTCTTGTATGTATTCCTTGTATTTATATAGTGCTGTATATATTCCTGAATGCATTCCTATATGTATTTGTCCAGGCCCATCTTGTAAATGAGTATGTCTCAATGATGTTTCACCTGGTAAAGATTGATTGACTGAGTAATTGATCGCTTGATTGATAATATGAAAGTATGATTAAAGATATCTTGTGAAATGCTACAAATGATTGTGAAGTGTACACACCTGTTCTGTGTGGATTGTATTAAGCTGGGATAATATTGGGAAGGTCTGCTGGGGCATATAGGGGAGGATTTCAGAAATAGAAATAAACAGTTTCATGGAGAAACTATTGCTGATGGACTTTTATCATGGTGAACTGTCTAAAGTGTAGAAATATCCATTTTCTGTTCTGGTCATTATTGCAAATAAATGTGTCACCAGAAATTGGTTGAGACATTTTCTTTGATAAAAAAGGAGTGGTGGGACACAGTGAAAAAGATTAACCAGGCAGAGAAGATGACACATAGTGTGACAATTCAGAAGGATGAAAGAGGATTCTTTTGATCATACCTGAATACTGTGGGCACCATTAATCATGACAATGGTAATTACCTTTGCTCATTAAGGCAATATCTTGGTATACCAATGTCTAATGAGATATGCAGCAGGTAACATAGAATCACATAAAAAGAAGTTTGTGGCAGAAAAAGACCTACAGTATGTATCCATCCAGTCTGCTCATAATTTAAGTAACATGAGTTCTTATTTATTTATCCTTTGTCACTAACTAAGCATTGCAGTTTCACTAATAACACAAACATTAAGGCATCCATCAATGTTTGTTCATTTTTGTTCTTCTGTGTCATAGTATGTGCAGTGATAGCATCATTTTCATCTTTTTGGCATCTGACTCTGCTGGCTGAAAGGATAAAGCCTTAGCCATTCCTAATGTCAAATCCTTTATTAGGCTACATTTAAGAGTCAAGTCAAGAACTCCATCCCAGCAGACTCTTTCAGTGTGATCTCTATATCCATCCTATAGCAAGAGATGGCAAGAGTCAACTAGCTTGCATAGGCTTCTTTGCTAGTATGGGTGTG
Source organism: Neoceratodus forsteri (assembly GCA_016271365.2). Taxonomy (NCBI): domain Eukaryota; kingdom Metazoa; phylum Chordata; order Ceratodontiformes; family Ceratodontidae; genus Neoceratodus; species Neoceratodus forsteri. The sequence goes on from CM028137.1 coordinate 913,746,802, forward strand.
TCATGCTAAATTAATGTTATTGAGGGGAGATAGATGAATGGTGTCCAAACGCAGTTGCAACTTTTAAACTAGAGCTGGCAAAGGCCAACAGTGCGTTGTAATGCATTGTTATTGTGTTTTTGCAGGTGACACAGAGAATGAGTTGAGGGAAGCAATCATTCTTGTTTAAGAGTTATAGGTATGTTGGCAGGGTGACACTGAACATGTGTAAGGCTTGTGAGTGATAATAAATACATGTAGGTGGTCTGTAATTCAAGACCCATGTATTAGGTGGGGGTAGCACTTGACTCGAGGAATGTTTCTGACTGAGTCATGGAGAGGGTGAGGATAGTACAAGACCAGTTCCTTGGCTCCACCATCTTTCCCATAAAATAAAACTTCCTCATGTCCCTCTTAAATCTTCCTCCTTCTGGTTTCCAATCACGGCATTGGGTTCTTGAATCTTTACTCCTGCTAAATAGCTCCCTGCAGTTCACCTTGTTTATTCCCTTCAGGAACTTGAAAGTCTCTATTATATTCCCCCTCTCTCACCTGGTCTCCAATGGGTACATGTTCAGTGCCTTGAGTTGATCCTTGTATAAGCTGCCCTGTTGGCCCTAAATCATCATGTTCTCCCTGAGTTATACCATCTCCAGCCTTTTCCTGTCCTTCCTTAGGTGAAGGCTCCAGAACCCAGCACAGTTTTCCAGGTGTGGCCTCTTCAGTGACCTACCGTATATAGTGGTAGTAATACCTCCTTCTTCCTGCTGTCAATACACCTTCCAATACATCCCACCATCTTTTTGAGCCTTACTATAGGCCTTGTTACACTGGTTTGATTGTTTGAGTTAATGATGACTTCTAGGTACCTTTCTTCTGCCATAGTACTCAGTTTTACCCCTCCTATCCTAGAGATGTGCGAAATTGCCAAGTTTTGTTAAGCGGAAAATTTTGTGTAATTAGCTGATTTACTAAATTTTTTACAGAATTTCACCAATTTTGCCCGTGGAGTGCAAAATTTTGCCTGTGAAATTCACCACTTGCTGTTAAATTTTGCCATTTTCTGGCACAATTTTGCATTTCACAGGCAAAAGTTCCTAACTTTGCACCCCGCAAAGTATTCCACAGAATGGCCGAATTATGCAAAATATTTTGCACAGCTAAATTGACAGTTTTATGGGAATTTCACCTGCAAAATTTAATTTTGCAACATCTCTATCCTGTACTTTGTTCTGGGGTTTTTGTTCCCTTGGTGCATAACCTTGCACTTTTTGGTGTTGAATTTCAACTGTCATACCTTAGTCCACCTCTTTAGCCTTTGTAGATCACTCTGCATCTCCCTGATCCCTTCATCAGTAACACCTTACCACAGAGCTTTGTGTCATCTTCAAAGAGACACAGCTTGCCCCAGAAGCCCTCTCCAGTGTCACTGATGAATGTATTGAAGTGGACAGGACCCAGAAAAGATCCCTGTGGCGCCCCATTCATGACATACCTCTCTTCTGATTTGATCCCATTTACCACCATCCTCTGTCATCTCTCCTTCAAACAGTTTCCCAACCATCTATGTCCTTAGCCACATCCAGGGTCTACAGCTTCCTTAGCAATCTTCTCTGTGGCACTGATTTGAAAGTCTTGCTGAAATCAAAGTAGAGTATATCCAGAGCATGGCACGTATATACAACCTTTGTTACCCAAGTCAAAGAAAACTAGCAGGTTGGTCTGACAAGACCTCTCTGTCATAGACTCATGCTGTTTACAGTCCTGTAGACCATTGCTCTCTAGGTAATCCACAGCCTCCTCTCTGACCAGTGGCTCCATCAGTTTATCCACTACAGAGGTAAGACTGACAAGTGTATAATTCCATGGTTGCTCCTTTTACCCCATCTTGTTTATTGGGACTACATCTACTACCCTCCAGTCTTTTGAAACTACTTATCTGAACTGAGATAATGAATACTACTAGGAGTTTGGCCAGTTCCATTGCCAATTTATTGAGCACCATTGGGTACATCCATCTGATCCTGGGACCTTATCTTTCTTTTGGGCTTCTGGATCCTTTCTTCAGTAAAGACTGGTTGCTTCATTTCAGGAATGCACCTGACAGCTACTCTGATGCAACTTTCAGGCAATGTTCTTCTGTCTTGCCTTGTGAAGAAAGAGCAGAAGTAATTGTTAAGGACAGCTGCTTTTTGTACCTTTTCCTCTATAGCCCACCCCCCTTCTTGTAACCTAACAATACCCCCTCCATGTGTCCATTTTTCCTTTATACAGTGGAGCCAGTCACGATGCAATGCAATAACTTGCAGTAAATGAAATATCACAAAATACTACAGTATAAAAGGACTTAATTGCCATTTCTAATTAATGTTATAAAAATTTTGCACGAGCACTTTGAGGCTAATTAAAGCTGTTAATCATTGTCGTTATTTAAGCACTGCGTGAGTAGCCCAACACAGCCTCTGATAAAGCACCCCTGGCGTGAAACGTTAGGCTGACATGAGGTGACAGGTCCATTACTCTGCTGCCAAACTATGAATGTTTGTAATTTTAACTTTTTGCAATGTTTATACTAATTCAGTAAAAGACTGAACTATATTTTTTGAGTTATTAGCAGATTTACAGAGACATATTCTCCATTTTGGTTGGATGAGTGTTGGTAACTCTTCCCTCTGTAACTATTAAATATTACACAGAACTACACAGACTACTGAACTGTCTTTATCTTAGCATTATATCTGAAGAATAATTTTTCCCGACCCTTAACCCCCCCAATATGCAGCTCCAAGTCTGTCTTTGCCTCCCTGACAGTCATCTTTCCATCCCTAGTTCTCATTAGGTATTTCTCCCCTTCCTCCTCATCCTGCTTTTGCTTGTACCCGGTGAAAGCCTTTTTCTTGGTCCTCTCTGCTTCCCTGAGCCTTTTTGTCAACCATACTGATCTCTTGTAACTATTTTGTAACAATTGTTGTGCGTGATTTTGTTGCCTCGAAAATGATTCCCTTGTTTGCCCCGTTCTTTCCTTTACACCTGCAGTGTGTTTCCCCCTGGTCAATTTGTCTTGGACCAGTTACATTATCCAGTTGAAGTCTGCTCTTCTGAAACCTAGGAGTCTAGTTTTTGATACAGTAGATGCATTCTAGTCATGAGGGCCAGCCTGGACCTAATGAAGTTATAGGCTCTGGACCCTAGTGGCTCCCTTCTCCTCACTTCACCCACCATCTCTGAATTTATTAGCACCAAATCAAAAATCTTCACCTGTTTAGGGGGTTCCATAACCAGCTGCACAAGCAGGCAGTTCTGCAATGTGTACAACAGGGAGTGACTTCTGATGCACCTGGTCACTTGAATGTCTCAGTCAGTATCTGGCAGGTTCAGATCACCAACTTCCCTCATTTTCACTCCCCTGCCAGTTCTTCCCAAGCTCCCTATCTCTCTCTTCTCCTCCCCTTGTCCTTGTGGTCTATAGATCACCCCCACCTATATTTTCTTGTCTGAAGAAATCATTAGGTGAGCCAACAGCTACTCAGTCTCCCCTTTGCTTCCACTGGTGTGTCCATCCTCCACAGTCTTTATGCACTCTCTGACATATAGGGCAATGCCACCCCTCCTTTGCTTTTCAGCCTGTCCTGTCTAAATATTGTGTAAGTTGGGACTGATAAGTCCCAGTCACTATTCTCTGTGGCCTAACTTTTTGTGATAGTTACTTAGTCCACCTCACTGTCTGCTACCAATGCCTAGAGCTCACTGATTTTATTACCAGATCCTGCCATTAAGGCAGATCCCATCTCAACTAGCTTCAGATCCCCTTTTGCTATTTTGTGATCTTACTTCTACATTCTTTCCCATTATCCTTAACTTTTTTAATTTTCCAGTTGCTTGGACACCTTGAGAGCCTCCCCTCCTTATCCACTACACCTGTTTGAACCACAACCTTATTTTTGCCCACTTTACTGCTACCAGTCCCCAGTATAGGGGTAGCACTAGCTAGGTTCTCCCCTCTCACTCCTTTACTATGGTTGCCTTAGCCTCCGTGTCCTCCGCAGTCAATTTAACTGTCCAATGTAGACATCGAACTTTTGCCCCAGCACACTGGTTCCCTATCTTATCAGGTTTAGGCCATCAGCTTTGAATAGCCTCCTGCCTCAGAAGTCTCCCCATTCCCCCCAAAGTGGTACCCTTTCTTTGGACACCACCCCTTTAACCTTCCATTTAACTCTTTGACCTCTTCCCTCCTTACTTTGTCTTTTCCTCCCTTAGGAAGGAGCTCCAGAAAGGCCAGGGAGGCCAAGTTTAGTTTAGTTTTAGTTTTTTTCTTGACCGGGTAAGTGCACTAGACAAATCCTGCCTATTTTCTGGCACGACCCAGGGGAGGGGGATACAGATGAATGGCAACTGACCTTGAACCAGATTAAGCTGTTGGTCGTATTTTTTTCAGTGAATGAGGGAAATTTGGCCAGGACACCAGGGAAATTCCCCTACTCTTTTTTTTTGATAAGTGCCATGGGATCTTTAACATCCACCTGAACTACCACCAATCCTGGCAGATGGGACCTCGGTTTAACGTCTCATCTGAAAGATGGCACCTCAGAAGTGCAGCACCCCTCTTATGCTGCACTACAGTGTCAGTACTTGGATATTAACCCAAGTGCCAGATGTGGGAACTGAACCCACAGCCCTCTGATCTCCCGGCCTCAGAGGCAAGTGTGCTACCTACTGAGCCACTGACACTGCTGTGCCTGCAATGTGTCCCTAACCCTCTGCAAGTTCTGCTTCACTTGCTCAACAGGCTGGTTGGAACTATCACTGGTACCCAACTGTACCAACACCCCCAACTACCCTTCTCTCTTCTGTATCCTCCCTATTATATCTATGTTCTGGAAGATTGAAGCCCCAGGAAGGCACCTGATCACCCTCCACCCCTTCTTGCCCCACTCCCACCCTTTTTACTCCCCTGATAATAGAATCTCCAAACACTAAGACTGTCCTAGCTGCCTTCTTTCTGCTCACTCATGGGTGCTGCCAGGTCATCACTCCCATTTCCCTGACTGACTCAGAGTCCCCACAGTGGAGTCAGATACCTGAGTCACCTCTCAGAGTGCAAAAGAAATTGCCATTGTGATGGCATGGGGCTGGTTCACCACCAGGTGGCTGCCCCTGCAACCACTCCCCCTTCCCCTCCCCACCGCTCTCCATCCACATTGACCAGAGAGCATCTAGGAGAGTGAGGGTGTGGGCAGTAGCAGAAATGGCACCACAGGAGAGATACCACTTCCCTCATTACTACCAGCTGAGCATGGAGCTCTGCAAATGTACTGCAGAAGGGACAGTAGCCCATCCTCCAGAGTGTTACCCTGGAGAAAAGCACCCCACAGTCCTTGCAACTGCCATTCTCTTCATTTAACCTCATCCATATAATGATCCTTATGATAACCCTTAGGCTTCTAATACTAACCAGTTCTGCCCTACCTGTCTAGTTGGGGCCATGAAGTGGACCTGCTTTACTTTGACTTTAGTAAGGCATTTGACACAGTCCCACACAGGTGCCTCTTAAAGAAATTGGAGGATCTGGGAGCAGCAGAGCAGATAGTAAGGTAGATGCAAAATTGGCTGGAAGACAGGCAACAAAGGGTAGTAGTAAACGGGGTGGGATCTACTTAAAGGCATGTCACTAGTGGGGTGCCTCAGGGGTCAATCCTGGTGCTGAGCCCTTTCAACATATTCATAAGCAACATCAATGAAAGTATAAAGGTTAACATAACCCTGTTTGCAAACAACACAAAACTTAGTGGTAGAGTGGACAGCATGGAGGGAGTCAGAGAGCTTCATGAGGATCTTAAAAAATTAGAAAGGTGGACACACATATGGCAGTTGAAATTCAGTGCTAAGAAGTGCAAGGTGATGCACCTGGGCAGAGCTAACCCTAAAACAGAATATGGGCTAAACAGGGCCAAACTTAGCTCTCCAGCTGAGGAACGGGATCTGGGGGTCATCACTATGGATGACTTCAAGCAGCAAAGCCACTGTAATAAAGCTTACAGTAAGGCTAGAAGGGTACTAGGATGTATTGGATGGGGCATAGATAGCAAGGACAGTGAGGTGATACTGCCCCTCTACCAGTCCTTACTGAGGCTTCACCTGGAGTACTGTGTCCAATTCTGGAGGCCTCACCTTAAAAAGGATAGTTATTTATTTGGTAATCTGGATACAACCTTTGAGTATACACTTTTTTACAAAGCTTCCACATCAGGATGTAAAACAGCAGAGATGTAACAAAAACTTGACAATTAACATGAAACATAAGATTGCTATGTAATACAGAAAATAGATAAATAATACATTTGAGTAACCTAGACAACTGAAATTAAACAGGGGGACAGGATTCCCAATTAGCAACATATGGCATAGCTGTCCTGGGGACCTGTCAAGGTAGAGTATCAGAAAGGGTAGGAGAAAGAAAGGGGGGAGAGTGTGAATGAGGGGTAGATTAGAGAGAGAGAGAGAGAGAGAGAGAGAGAGAGAGAGGGGGAAAGATTGGGAGAAGGAGAATATTTATGGGGACAGTGGGTGGAAAGGGGAGGTATTGAGGGAGTATGAAGGGGAGGAAGTTGGAGAGTGCTAGAGGTGTGGTGGCAAGGGATGGCAGGTGGGGGTCCAGGGTAGGTAAAACAGGAAGAAAGCTCAGACCGACAAGGGGGGGTATCCAGGTTGAGAATATGGACTCAGGTAAGGGAGTCAGAGGTGTTTAAGAGGGGTATCCAGGTTGAAGATATGGATTCAGGTAAGGCTGTCACAGCCATTTGAGTTCAACAGGTACTGCTTCACTTCTTTTTTAAAGGACCGAACATTTGTTTTATTAAGAGCCGCAACAGGGATCTCATTTAACCATAATGGAGCTCGGTACATGAGGGGTCTTTGTCCTAGGGAAGTTCTATGAAATGGGACATCAGACTGTGTTGTCACTGTTCTTCGTGTATTGTATTTAGAGCTTGCTTCCTTTACCAGGTCGGCAATGCAGGTAGGGGTTAGGGAAAGCAGGGCCTTTCTCCCTAGCAGGCAAGCTTGGTATCTGATTCTGGATTGAAGCAGTAGTATGTGGGCCAGACCATACAGAGTACAAGTGTGCTTGAAGCAGTCAGCATTTAGCAATAGTCTGCAAGCCTTGTTAAGGGCAGTGGTAACCTTTTTGAGGGCCGTATCAGTGGCAGCACTGTAAACCACCAGCCCATAGTCGACCAAGGAGAGGGCAGAGCTGGAGATTGAGAGCCAGAGGGCTTCAGCAGTTAGGCTTTTCTTGTGCCTAATCAAGATCCCTAATTTAGTGTTCACAGCTTTCACCACCATGTCAATGTGCTGAACATACGAGAGGGTATCATCCACAATGACACCCAGGTACTTAAAGAAGTGAACCTGTTCTAATGGGGCAGTCAGGTGATTTGTGATTGTTAGTTCTGGGCATCTCCTTTTTAGTTGGGAGCTAGAGAGGAGCATTGTCTTTTTTTTGTAGTTTAGTAGCAACCTTTTGGAGTTGAACCAGGTCTCCAGTTGCTGGAAGGATGATTGTAGCTCAGCCTGTAGGTGCTCTATGCCAGAGTGGTAGTTAAGTAGGACAGCATTATCGGTGTATAAAATGACTTTGCTAGTGTAGGTATTGGGTAGGTCATTCAGAAACATGCTGAAGAGTAGTAGACACAGGATGGACCCTTGAGATACCCCAGTGAGACTTCCTTGGATGCAGATATGGAGTGACCTATCTTGACCCTTTGAGACTGACAGGTTAGGTAGTCCTGGAACCGTAGAGCAGCATTTGGGGAAACACCAAAGGCATGCAGTTGAGACAAGAGGAGTGGGTGACAGACTGTGTCAAATGCCTTTGTTAGGTCAATGAAGATGGACCCAACCAGTTTTCCCTCATCCAATGTCTTATGGACATACTCAGTGAAATCCACCAGTACAGTGTCCGAGCTGTGGAGTTTCCTAAAGCTGTGCTGCTGGGGACATTGTAGCAGGTATTTGTGAATATAGACAGTAAATTGGTCTGCCACAGTCCTTCCCAGTGCTTTAGAGAGGGGGAGAGGATAGAGATGGGCCTGTAGTTTGCAGCCAGTGATCTATCACCTCCCTTATGCTCCGGGGTCACCAGCGCTTGTTTCCAAGGAGAAGGGAATTTGACAAGCTGAGGGGATTTATTGAAAATCGTAGTGATGGGAGTGATGACTTCATTGATTCCCAGTGCCAACAGTTTCATGTCAATGTTGTCAGACCCCATTGTGGTTTTCCCCAGGACCTTTTTAACATAACCCAGTGCTTCTTTGATAGTGACTCTCTTAAAGTAAAATTGAGGGTGTGAGTTGATGTCTGGTGGGCGTCTATTATCAGCTTTGATAGGCTTGAGGTATTCAGCTGGTAGAACAGAGCTAAGATCTGTGAAGGTGGAGTCGAACTCTTTGGCAGTGGTGTGGGGGTCCTTGGTATTTGTGCCATTAATGTTTAGCAGTGATGGCTGTGTTTTGTCATCCTTCCCTGTGAGTGCCTTTATATTGCCCCAAAACTGCCTCCCATCACCACAGGTTCTTTCCAATTGATCCTTGTAGATATTAGCCTTAGCATTCCTGATGAGATTTGTGCATTTGTTTCTAGCTGCCCTGTTTCTTTGAAGGTCACTAGGCTTACCAGAGGCCCTGGCTTGATACCAAAGGTTGTCCCTTGCCCTCATGTGATTAGCAAGCAGAAGAGAGAATAAGGCTAGGAGACAGCAAATAGCAATTAAGAGTCATAAGCAGGCAGAAGAGTGAGGAGGGTAACAGTCATGATGGTAGTGGTGCAGTGCAGTGGTTGTGGAGCAGCAGTTTTCAGGGTGACAATGCTGCCCTATCTGCAGACAACCCTCTGGGTTGAGGGAGGAGGTTGCCTGTCTCAGTGCAGAGTTGGGTAGGTTACAGGTGACATCCACCCCTACCCCTACCCAGAGACCACTGGGTCCACAACATGAACCTCATAGGATGCCCAGAGAGAAGTGTAACCGGACCATGGTGGGCTCAGGGAAGGTGAGGGGAAGGAGTCAGAAGTACATTCCCCAACAGGTCCAGATGAATAACTTCTACACTGCTTTGGAAGAATGGGAATGCCCCACACAGACGCCCACAGCTGGGACCAGGGAGGATGGTCAGGACCTCCAAGCTGAAGCCCCAGGAAAGGGGGATGGGGACCCTGGAGAAGGGGAAATCTTCTCCTAGTGGGGGACTCTATTGTTCAGGGTGTGAAGCTAGGTATACCTAGCAGGGGGGAGAGGGAGGTCAAGTGCATCCAAGGAAACACTGCATGGAGGGATGGGAAGCAAATCCATAGGATCGCTAGGGCAATAGCCAGGAGGGAGGAGCTGGATGTCATTGTCCACCCAGGGACTAATGACCTGGTATGGAGAAGGGTGGAGTTAGCCAGAGTGCAGGGAGGATTTCAGGAAGCTGGGGAGACCTGAAACAGGTAGAATGTTCCATCTGATTCTCAGAGGTGCTACCTGTCCAAGGCACAGGGGAGGATAGGGCATGCCACATTTAAGCCTTCAACACCTGGTTGAAGGATTGGTGTGAAAGGGAAGGATCTGGCTTCATAGGGGACTGGGGCCCCACCTGGGAAGATGTGAGCTTATGTCAGGAGGATGGCCTGCATCTGTCTGGGAAGGGAACCTCACTCCTTGGTGAGAAATTGGAATGCTTCAGCAGAGAGCATTTAAACTGGCCAAGGGGGACAGTCAGGAGGGCCAGGTGGCTTAGGATCACTCCCCCAGGGTAGCATGCAAAAACACAAGTTGAAAACAGGAACAACTGAAGTGCGTAGTAAGGAGCAGGCAGGTGAAGAGTGTAAAAGTGGGGATGGGGCAGGAGCACATGAACAAGAATACCAGGATGGTGGAAAAAGGCAAGGAAGAGAGAACAAGAACAGAGGGAGGGCAGGGTTTAAAACATGGAAGTTCATGCTCACAAATGCCCGCAGTCTGGGAAATAAGGTTCCAGACCTGGAAGACTCGATGATGGATGCAGACCTTGACATAGCAGCAATAACAGAGACATGGTACTCTGCTAATCACAGCTGGGATGTCAATGTAACGGGCTATATGCTGTTCAGAAGGGACTGGGAAGGTAAAAAGGGAGTGGGGTAGCCCTATACATCAGAGAAGGCATAAAGGTCACAGAAATACAGGGAAGAGGGGAGGCCGAGGCAATGTGGGTCACCCTTGATCCGGGGAATGGCACAGCAGTACATACTGGGGTGATCTACAGACCTCACACAGAGGGAGGAAGTGGACAAGGTACTAATGGAGGAAATTCATAACATGGAAGCTAAAGGTGAAATCTTGCTGATGGAGGATTTCAATAAGCCAGATGTAGATTAGATCACCCAGACAGCTGCTTCAGCCAGAAGCACAGCCATCCTGGAATCCCTGCAGGGGGTTGGACTCAGAGAGCTGGTGCATGAGCCAAACAGAGACAAATCAGTTCTGGACCTGGTATGGACCAATGGAAACTGAGTTGAAGGAATCCAGGTGGAAGGGCAGCTGGGAGCTGGGATCCAGCGACCACTGCATGGTGTGGTATGGCATGGAGACAGAGACTCAATTAAGCCACACAAGGGCAAAAGTATTAGATTTCAGGAGGACAGATTTCAGTGAAATGGGTAGTTGGTTAAGAGCAGCACTGGAGAAGGGAGAGGTAATGGAGGAAGTGGAACAACAGTGGGGAAACTAAAAGGAGCCATAGTGAAGGTAACTAACCAATGCCTTAGGATAGTGACCAAAGGGAAAAGAAGAAGGAAACCACTATGGTTGTCTAAAGAGGTAGCAGACAAAGTAAAGGCTAAAAAAGCAAGTTTCAGGAAGTATAAGGGAACCCAATGGGAAGAGGACAGGGAGGTGTATGATGAATATCTAAGGGAAGCAGGAAAAGCTGTTAGAAGAGCCAAGGCACAGACTGAGGAGGGTTTAGCATGGACTGTGAAAAATGGGGACAAGACATTCTATATGTACATCAGTGAAAGAAGAAAAATGGGGGGGTGACTGTGAGGCTCAAAGGGGAGGAGGGAGAGTGTAAGGAGGAGGATCTAGACAAAGCAGAAATACTGAACAAATACTTTTGTTCAGTGTTCATTTAGGAGGGTGAGGGTCAAGGACCACAGTTGGGGAGAAGAGCAATTGGGGGAGTGGACACCAGTCCATTCACAGTGGAAAGAGTTCTGGAGGAACTCATAAAGCCAGGATATTAAGGGAGATGAGAAGGAAACTAGCAGCACCTCTGGTCACCACGTTCATGAAGTTACTCAACACAGGCATGAGTCCAGAGGACTGGAGGAGGGCACATGTAGTTGCACTGTACAAAAGTGGCAGTAGGGAGGATGCAGGGAACTACAAGCCAGTCAGCCTCACCTCAGTGGTGGGGAAGATCATGGAGACACTGATGAAAGAAAGGATAGTGGCACACCTGGAATCCAGTGGTGCCCAGGATCTGAGGCAACATGGATTCACAGCAGGAAGGTCTTGTTAAACAAAATTTCATAGATTTTTTTGATTGGGTGACTAGGGAAGTGAATCAGACAGGGGCGGTAGACATTGTCTACCTAGATTTCAGCAAAGCCTTTGATACCATCCCACACACAAGGCTGGTTAATAAGATGAGTAGTCTGGGCATGGGGCATAAGGTGCAGCATTGGGTAAGAAACTGGCTGATGGACAGAAGACAGAGGGTGGTGGTAAATGGGATCCAATCTGGGGGGGAGAGGTGACCAGCGGAGTACCACAGGTATCTGTACTGGGACCAGTCCTGTTCAATGTCTTCATTAGTGACATTGCAGAGGGGCTGGAAGGAAATGTCTGCTTGTTTGCAGATGACACCAAGATCTGCAACAGAGTGGATACTCCAGAAGTGGTGCCAAAAATAAAGAGGAACTGGAGAAGCTTGAAAGATGGTTGGAGGTGTGGCAACTGAGGTTCAGTTCAAAATAGTGCATGATAATGCACCTGAGTAGGGGGAACCCTGGGGATAGCTACAGAATGGGGGTGGAGGTGCTGTCACCAAAGAGGAAAGGGACCTAGGGGTTATTGTAACTGATGACCTTAAGGTATCAAAGCAGTGCACCAAGGCTGCAGGGAGGGACAGTGGCATGCTGGGATGCATAGGCAGAGACATCACTAGCAGGAGACAGGAGGTGTTGATGCCATTGTATAAAACACTGGTAAGGCCTCACCTGGAGTACTGCATGCAGTACTGGAAACCACACATGTGCAAGGACATAGATAAGATGGAGGCTTTCCAGAGAAGGATGACAAAGATAGTGCATGGCTTGCATCACAAAACATATGAGGAGAGACTGAGAGTCCTCAATATGTACTCACTGGAGGAGAAGAGAAAAAGGGGGGACATGTTTTAAACATTCAAGTACCTCAAGGGCATAAGCAATATGCAGAAGGAGGATATTTTCCAATGTAGAAAATATATCAGAATGAGGGGACACAATATGAAACTGGAGGGGGGGTAGATTAAGAGGTAACATGAGGAAGTGTTTCTACACAGAGAGGATGGTGGATGCTTGGAACAGTCAGCCACAAGAGGTGGTGGGGCAAGCACAGTGGAGGGGTTTAAACATGCCTGGGACAGGCACAAGGCAACATTGGGTGGGAAGGGAGTGATGAAAAGCCATTGATCACTTAGGGTCAGTGACTGCACACATGTTTAAGGCTTATGGGCAGACTAGATGGACCCAGCGGTCCTTATCTGCCAACAATTTTTATGTATCTATGTGTGGTGGTTGCTAGACCCTAGGTATTTCTGTCTCCATTGGTCAGCACTAGGTCCAGAATTGCCTTTTCCCTGGTGGGCTCCATCATTACCTGCCTGAGGCCTGCCCCCTGCAAGGGTACCACGAGGTCTTAGCTCCTGGCTGTGGCAGCCAGTGGGATGGTCCTATCCACATCTGGCATATTAAAATCTCCCATCAGCAGTACCTCCCCCGTGTGTGCTCAGAGTCTAAGTATGGCTTTGAAGGAGTTAAGTGGGTGGGATGAGGTAGCACTTGGAAATTCAGCCTTGAAATAGATACAGCAGGGGAGGATTAGTAGAGCAGGGCTCACTTGATAGGGTGGGCATCATCAAGGTGGAAAGTAGAGTCTGATGCATCCTGGACTATCCCTATTAATGGAAAAGCAAATGATGTGAGATAAATGCAGTGGACCTGCAGGACAAATCCTTAATGGATATTTGTCACTTTCCCTATTTGTTCATTAGGATAATTGTTTTTTTAAATGTGCTGTTGTTATTATGTATTGTTTACACAACAGGCATTTTCGTGGTACTAACAGTTTTTATTCAGTCAGATTGTAAAAATTCAGCAACTGGGGGATTTCCCATAGTAATAAAAACACACAGTGCATGGCTGTTTCTCAATAACAATCAATTTCAATACATTTTCTAAAAATTCCTTGTGACTTATAACTTGAGATTTATCAGTAACAAATAATGCAATTTCATTAAAACAAACTATGGACAGAGCTGATAGGGCTGCAGCTGAGGAATTTGGAGCAAAAATATTGTAAATTATTTTCTTAATATTTTTACACCAAGTTTTCAATGTTGCCTTGTTATAAACCTGCCTCGTGAAGACAGGCAGATAAAATGTTCAACTCTTGGCTTAAAGGTGATTTTGCACAGGGACTGCGAAATCAACTTTTGGGATGCAAAAACCTTTTTTGAGCAGGAGTCGAAAAATGACACATATCACATTCATAAGGTGCTGTAAAGGAATGGCTATGTTGAAAATTGGGGGTTAAAATATTAAATATTACCAAATGTACAAGCCTGCATTTGTAAAATTTAATGTAGGTTCATATCTTTGTTGAGTTGCAATATTTTTGCTCTAAATTTTCAACATAGCCTTCCTATGTCCCCACCTCACGAACAAGTCCAGAGAAAATTGTCGACTCCAGCCTGAAAGGTGATTTTCTACAGGGACCGTGAAATCACCTTTCGGTATGTAAAAAAATGTTTTGACCAGGATTTGAAAAATTGCAGCTGCCATATTTAGGAGGTGCTGGAAAGATATGGCTATGTTGTAAATTTGGTGTATGAATATTGAAAATTAGCAAAGTTACGAGGCTTCATTCACAAAATTCAATGGTTTATAGCTTTGCTGTTTTTTAATATTGTTACACCAAATTTTCAACATTGCCTTCTTATGACCCCATCTCACGAACATGGGCAGAGAAAATTGTTAACTCCTGCCTGAAAGGTGATTTCATGCTGGGACCGAAAAATCACCTTTCGGGATGTAAAAAAACATTTTGGCCAGGATTTGAAAAATGGTAGCTGTCACATTCATGAGGTTCTGTAAAGATATGGCTATGTTGTTAATTTGGGGTAAAAATATTGACAATTACCAAAATTACTAGGCTGCATTTACAAAATTCAACGGAGGTTCATAACTTTGTTGTTTATTGTTTTAATATTTTTATACCAAATTTTCAACATACTCTTATTATGACCCCCACCTCATGAACAGGGGCAGAGAAAGGTTTCTGCTCCTGCCCAAAAGGTGATATCATGCAGGGACTGCAAAATCATCTTTCAGGATGTAAAAAAAAAACATTTTGGCCAGGATTTAAAATATGACAGCTATCACATTCATGAGGTGCTATAAAGATATGGCTATGTTGTAAATTTGGGGTACAAATATTAACAATTACCAAAGTTACAAGGCTGCATTTGCAAAATTCAGTGTAGGCTCGTAACTTTGTTGTTTTTTAATATTTTTATACCAAATTTTCAACATACCCTTCTTATGACCCACCTCATGAACAGGAACAGAAAAAATGTTCAATTCCTGCCTGAAAGATGATTTTGCATAGAGACCACAAAGTCACCTTTTGGGGCAGATGAGCCTAATGACAGTGACATTGTTCATGAGGTGAGGTCACAAAGAAGACATGCAGAAAATTTGGGCCAAAAATATGCAAACATGCCCAAGTTATGCCTCTAAGTTCAAAACCCCACTGAAATACATTGAATGGCATACACGTTTCTTCAGTTTGCGGTCTGACTTCAAAGAGTGAAGATGTGTCTGTGGTCCATAGAGGATTATGGCATTGGACCCCTGCTGGGTAAGTAATGGCTTGTGGGGTGCAGGGTGGTGGATGTTGAGTGAGAGGGCTGGGTGGGGGGACTGCAATAGCACAAAAGATATTGATGGACAGGTTTTTTTGTTACAGGTTAAATAAAATAAAAAAACAGGATGGAGATGTCAATCGACACTGGGGGATTAGGCACCCCCAGTGCCAGTGTTATGTTTTTGGGGGGTGGGCACTGACAGGGATGACGATGGGGTGGGGGAGGTAAGTTAAAAATATATATATGAAATCACTGGAGGAGGGATGGGCGGAGGATTACAAAAACAGGATGGAGCTGCTGATTGACACTGGGGGATTGAGCCCCCCCAGTGTCACTGTTATGTTTCTGGGGAGGGTGTATGGGGTGGTGGGCACTGAGAGTGAGAGTTGGGTGGGGAGGAAAGTTAAAGCGTGGATGATAACTGCCCATGCATGGTAGTGGAGGGGAACTGGACAAGAATTTCTGCACTGAGGTTGGGCATCCCCAGTGCCACTATTGTATGTTCGAAGGTGCAGAGAGGAGGGTTGGGTGGGGGTTATGTATTTCAGCAGTCATGGACTGCCAAAACAGGGTACAAAAAGTAGTATGAGCACAGAGTGGTGCATGGTGCACAGACACAGAGACAATTTTTGTCACCTCATCAGGTTGTTCGTTCGCAAGGATTTCAGGAGTGCTTTTCTCCTAGTCCTTGCACAAATTCTGCAGGGCTACATGTACTGCAGCCCTAAAATGTTCTTCAGAATTTATTATTTTTAGAATAGCCCAAAGAACAAATTGTACGTGGTATAGTTTTAAGCTGATTTGGCAAAGCCTGGTTGGATGGACTTAAGGGGAAATCTGGGGATATACTCACATTAGCATTCCTATAAGTAACTGTTGTGTTCCTTGTGGAATTTGTCCTTACAGAAGGATGATCTGGTTGGCTGTCAAAACATTAATTAGCAGTTGTCTAATAATAATGAAACTGCCTAATTTTATTTATTTATTTGATAACCTGGTGGGTGCACTGATCCAATCGATAATTTTCAGGCATGACTCGAGTCACTCATGTGACACATTGACTATAGCAGATACACACAATGAGTATCTCACAATGCTCCAATGTAGGCAAATGTGTTGTGGTATGCTAGGAATTTTTGCAATAGTCATATATTTTTGAGGGGTGGGTGGAGATTTTAAAAGTGGAATCCCCCCCCCAATTGAAAGAGCACTGGCACCTTTGCAGTTACTAATATTGCATATTTTATCAACTGCAGCCATGCTGTTTTCGCTAGTTTTGGAAAAAAAAATCACCAGTGTTGTTTTTTTCCATGTTGTATTAGCTTACTTTTTAAAATAACATACACCTGTATCACCTGTATGTTGATATGAAAAATGAAGTATCCTGATTGCAATTTTTTCCCTTGAGGTGCAAGTGAGATCTTTTCAAGCCCTGACAACTTATGTCAGAGCACATTCTGTCTCTATCCACCAGTACAGCATGATTCAGATTCAGATATGCAACACTCCATTGTGCCTGTCACCCAATAGTGCTGGTCCAGGGTTCCCTTGGCCACTGCTTCTGAAACATGATGTGATGCCCAGCACATGGACTGTTCCTTTTAGAAATTTTCTGTATTTAATAATTCATACGTCTTGCAAAGTATCATTTTTGTGCAAATGATTATCGACTTTGACTTGAGTGAAATGCATTTCCTCTGTAACAAGCCTTATGAAGCACACATAATATTTGGTGGTATGAGTGAATACAGATATTCTCAAAACTGTCTATAGTTACACCAAAAATAATATGCAGGATCAGTGTACTGTGCAATTTATCTAACAGAAGCCCTGTGATTATAGCTTCAGACTGTTCTGTTTATGTAGACCTGGTTAATGATTCTGGTGGGTTTTTTTTTGTAATTAACTGAAGTAATTTATGTGTAGCATATTTAACATTTAAATTCATAGTTATCAGTTCATTTATAGAATGTGATTGTTTGGAGTCCTTCTGATCACACACACATACACTTACATCTTAAATGGACAGGAGTACTGTTATTTTTGTACACAATACATAGGCTGAGGTTAAGGCTGTCTAGAATTTTCTAAACTGTTTTAAAAGAAATGCTCCATGGATGACAAGCAGATGCACACAACCCTTCTTCAATGTTGCAAGACATCTGCTTGAAATTATGAAGGAGAGAGTTAAGTAACACTGAAGTTTTGATGCAGCATTTCCATGTTAAAAACGTTCTTTGCTCATCATTAACTTACAAAGACATTGAGCTAAAGCTGAATTGGTTTTGGTTTTGGAGCATCTACAGAAAGTGAAATAACTGGAGAGGAATACATTATATCCGGTTGGTGGTTCTGATATAGCAATTGCAAATTGATTAAGGAAGCCTTTTGGAGCAGTGGGTGGCATTCGATGGCAGAGATGGTGTGAATAACAGCACCTAGTATTTTAGGGGTTCATTATACTAGCACACCCTAAGAAGTAACATTGCATCAACTTGTAACCACACATGGTTAATTTTCCAACTTTATTGCAGTTCCCCAGATGGTGTTTCTGTCACAACCTCTGCTTATCTATAGAGATGTGTGAAATTAAAAAATTTTATTCTGCAAAATATTTAGCAAAATTCGGACATTTCTCAAAATATTTTGTGGGTGTGAAATGCGAAATTCCACAGACGAAATGTGAAATTTCACCTGTGAAATGCAAAAGTTTGCTGCAATATGCAAAATTTCATCTGTGAAACATGAAATTTGGTGAAATTGTGCATTTTGCAGTGAAAGTTCGTATTTCATGGGTGAAATTTCATGCCTGGCAAAAATTTTGCAGAATGGCGGAATTTCAATTAATATTTTGCCTGGCGAAATTGCCAATTTTGCTGGTGAAATTTAATTTCACATCTCTACTTATCTATCAGTACAGATTTCAACTTTTCAAAAGTTTGTGAGGCATTTTAGGAGACTAGTCTTTGCACTAGAACATATGCATTCAAAAACATGCTGTACAAATACAATTCAGAACATGAATAGATAGCTTTACTTTTCAACTGAGAAAAATTACCTTTGCACAAAAAAACAAAGAAAAAAACATGTTCTCATATGGACAGTATTGGTTATACTTAAAAAGAAGATCCTAATATACATAATGAAAAGATATTGCACCAGGCCATTTCCTAACATACACAATGCACAATGAAAGGATATTGCACCATGCATTAAACAACTGGCATATACAATCTAATCTGTGTATTTGTAAAAGAGCTATATTAAAGAATGCAACATGGCAGACAGCTTGGTACAAAACTGCAGGCAGATTGGTGTAATCAAATATTTAAATGTGGAAGCTAAACACTTGTGTAACTGGTACAATTTAAACAGATGGTGCCTTCTTTTAGCTCATGGTTGGTTAATCGACTCACCACACTAAACTGAATCGAGTAGCAAATCAAAACATGCTATAGACTCTTTGCTAATCACTGTGCTGAGGACAGTAATTTTTCCCAGCTAATGGATTTTCATATTGTTAACAATGGGAAGAAAATGGAATACAGTTTCCCCAAAATACTCCTGTATATCAAAACCTTAGGTTGATCTGCCCATTTGAGATAGGTTTCCATTGAGGGAATGATGGGGAGAGAGGAGAGAGAGAAAGAGAAAGAGAGAGTAGGAACATAAGCATTTGACAATGCTTATTACCAGTCTTGGCAATTACAGGTGCAAGGACACTAGCCAATTCTCTCAATAGCTTAAAATGGAGACCATCCAGACCTGCAGATTTATTTACATTCCACTCTATCAGTTTCCTATATACAATATCATTTTTAATAATCACTCTGTTAACCCTACTAGCCAGCTGTAATACTAGAAGACTAATGTGTCCATCAGTAGGATGGGAAGTGATGCTAACCTTATTAACCATTTGAGAATTTTCTGTTGTGATAGCATATCTTTATTACTGGCCACCCCCCTTCCCACCCATTAGATAATATTGTTATATTTAAATGCTTAGCTTGATCTTGAGGTACTACATGGCTTTATGTTATAGTTTTACTTTTAGGGGCCCACCTATCGTTGTTCCATGTGTTGTATATTTTTAAGGTGCAGGTCATGGGGAGGGGGTGGGCGGAATTGTATTTTTTTTCTTTCTTGTTTTATTTTTTGTTTTTCCTTTCTTTGTAGTATACATTTTTATGCTTGCAATATGAGTTTTGTTTCTCTGAACTCTTTCCAAGCTGGTTATTATTCGTTGTTCATTGTAATTGTATTCAAACCTTTTCAATAAAGCATACTTAATTAGAAAAAATCTAGCTGTATTTTATTAATAATATTAGCCCTGGTGGTCCAGTGGTTCCCCCCCAACCCATACCTCTGATCGGCATATTTTAATAATAATATCAGCCCTGGTGGTCCAGTGGTTCCCCCCTCCCTACCTGTACTTCTAATTGCCGAAAATAATACTCGTTATTATCCCTGGTGGTCCAGTGGTACCACTCGAATCCCAGACATATTATTGAACTAAATTTACCTGGTGGTCCAGTGGTTCCTCCACCCCCCACCCACACAGGACCCCCAGCCCACCCAGCTCCCCCACCCCGGTCAATGGTGGGCAGCATACCCCTGCATACCACCACGGCTGACTGCCGAATGACAGCTTTGCAGTAGCTGCTGCAGCTCATTGGTCCACACTGTGGACCAACTGGTGTGCAGTGGATACTGTAGTAATTACAACTTTGTGAATGAAGTCATTCATTCACACAGTTGTGCATTATTACAGTAGGCATCTGATGCCCATTGGTCCACAGTGTGGACCAAATGAGCTTGCAGCAACTACTGTAAACTGTCATTCAGTGGGCAGCCGGGTGGTATGCGGACGGGTATGCTGCTCGCCAATGACCGGGGAGCTGGGTGGGCTGGAGGTTCTGTGTGTGTGGGGGTGGGGAAACCACTGGAACACCACAGGAGTTCAATAATATGTCAGCGATCGGGATTTGGGTGGGAGGGGGTACCACTGGACCATCAGGGATAACAATGAGTATTATTTTCAGCAATCGGAGGTATGGACAGGGAAGGGGGATGACTGGACCACCAGGGCTAATATTATTAATAAAATACAGCAATCAGAGGTACAGGCAGGGAGGGGGGGAACCACTGGACTACCAGGGCTAATATTTTTAATAGATTATGGCGATCAGAGGTATGGGAGGGGAAGGGGATATCATTAGACTACCAGGGACATATGTGGGTGCTGTGCATGGTGTTCTGGGGGCATTGCCATCCACGGCTGGTGGCTGTTGTGTTGCACACTGCAATACAGCAGCACACCTGTGGGTAGAGGTCACTTGAGACATTTTTTATGGGCTCAACTTTGAGCCCAGGTAGGTGGGCATGTCTCTGGGTTGTGCCAGCAGATGTCCTGCACATCCTGGGCTGAATGTCAGGATGTGTCATATATGCATGGGCATGCCCCCTGGAGATGTGACACATACAATATCTTTGCACCCCGGTACATCAGGAATTGTTCTGCACAATTCCCACTTTTGAATATTGCCCAGGGGCGCAGTTCTGGGATTGCACTGGCACAACTCAGTTGTGCCTGGTGCAACCCCTTTGAATATTTAGGCCATGAACTACAATATCAGGAAATATAAACCATATAGAAATACATTTTGTGGGTGTTGTAGTGAAGCAATGAGGATATAAAATTGACAGGTATTCATTTATATATCACTTCTCTTGAGAGACATTTTCTTTAGGATTGTGGAACCAATTAACTCTGCAGTACAATGATTCAAAATATCAGGAATCTATTCTAAAACATTAGATAAAAAGTAGGGCATTATTATATCAGATGCTCAGCAATAATGGATCTATACCTTGTAGGCTCGCTATAGCCCAGGTGTGAATGATTGCTTTGAACTTGTGCACTTTCTGTAAGATTTCTATGGACAATCTTCATTTCCTGTATATAAAGTTGACAGGCATACTTTGCAATAGAAGTGTTTTTTATTGTAATACAGTGGTAGTTATCTAAATGTTGCCTACCTTGAGGTACCTTGAGGTACCACTGAGGTAGCACTGAGACACACAAGTTACAATTTGCATTGACTGTAATGTGATTCTGCCTCATTCTGCTTCAATATACCTAGGTATACCTTAGTATTAAGAAACTTCTAGGTATACCTCAGTACTGAGAAACTTTTCTATGGCAACTGCTGTATGATTAAGACTAAATGAGCATCTGATATAATAATGTCCTGCTTTTTATTGTTTTTTAGAATACATTCCTATTTGTATTTTGTATCGCAGAGTTCATTGGATCCACAGTGCTAGAGAAAATGTCTCTCAAGAGAAGGAATATATATGGATGACCACCTAAAAATTTTATATCCTCAGTGCTCCACCCCAGCATATACAAAATGGACTTGGTATAAATTTATATTTACTGATAATGTAGTTTATATGTAAAGCTTGTTTTAATACTTTCATCTACTAACCAGCTGTTGAAAATATGCCTTGTGGGTAGTTAATACCAGGTCTGATGTTATACTTTTCATTACTGTTATTGCCAGTTGTAACTTTATGAGCCTCCTCGTATCCTGAGGATGTGTCACATTAGCATCAGACTGCTAATGTCTCTTTCATATATGATACTATATTCCATTTTACATGTAATATGAAAAAAAGAAACGTGGTAGCTGTGTTAGTCCTGTCAACAATGTAGAGAGAGAAAAAAAAAAAAATATGTTGCAGGTGATACCTTTATTAGACTAACAAAATTATTTCTGAGACTAGCTTTAGAGTGATAAAACTCTCTTCCTCGGGTCAAAGTGGAAAACAGCTGAACAGCATGACAACATGACAGATCCACATCCAATCTTTGTAGCTGTCATGCTGTTCAGCTGTTTCCACTTTCACCTGAGGAAGAGAGTTTTATCTCTCGAAAGCTAGTCTCAGAAATAATTTTGCTAGTCCAACAAAAGATATCACCTGCAACATATTTGTTTTTCTCTACATGTGATATGACACATTTTAAATAGAACCTTTAACAACAAAACAATATGCTAATTCCTGATATCATGAACATTTACTCAAATCAATTTGCTGCCATATTGGCTCTGACTAGAGTTTGATTTTTTCAGATTTGTCCCTAATGTTGACTATTTCTCTTTAATTTTTTTTTTTTGCCATTGATTTGTGAGGTAAAGGACTGAGCCGTATGCTTGCAGGTTCCCCTAGCCCTGTTTTCAGAGTGCCAATCCACTTCTTCACCCTCCTTCTCCTCCTCGTCCTTCCATTTTTGTACTGAATGAAGACTTGGGTGTTGCTCATTACTCTTGCTGTTACCCTTGTGTCCAGCCCATCCTTGACTGTCCCAATTCTAATCTTGTAGTCCTTCAAGACTAATATATACACCTCCATTACCTGGAGGCAACCTGCCACTTTCTAGCAGTTGCAGACCTTCTTTTTATTCAGGATCAGTTGTCTCAGATCCCTGTTGAATGACAGGAGGCACATCTTGACCATTTTTTCTTATTTCTTACAGTGATGCAGACCGCTGCTGTTTCAAGCACCTTCTTCAATAAGCCTCACATATTCTGCATTGCCAGCCTCATGCAGTTTGTCCATACTTTTGGACACTAGGTCCTTCATCTTGTGAAAGTCCACCTTTCTGAGGTTCTTGGTTCTGGTGGTTAAAGACTGGCACATCTTCTCTGTCACCAGGGGTGAATTTTAGCTGGCTATAGTCATTGCCTCCCAGCAGTTCTTGGATGTTCACATTGGAGATTAATCCATCCCCACTGCTGAGAGCAAGATTAATTGAAGGTGGCCACAAACTTAGTACCTAATTTTACATGCTGTTCTAGGAAGCAATGCTTGAAAGTCAATAGGAAATCAGTTTTAGCCTTGACAGTAGTCTTATCAAACCACCAATATATTCCTGGAAGATTAAAGTCCCCCAGGATCACCACTGCATTTGATTTGGCTGCTATGTAAATTTCTGTTAAAAGTAGGTCATCATACTCCACTGAGCTGATTGGGGGCCTCTAGCATACCCCAAGTAATACTTCTGCCCTCTTTGTCCCCCAACTCAGCCCACATAAGTTCTGTGGCACTGTTTGCCCCCAAACATCTTTCATATCTGTAATGGTGACTTCGTCACCTACAAAGACAGCCACCCAACCTCCTGCCCTATATAGCTTATTCCTTTGGAATAGTGTGTATCCCTTTATCTATGTGTCCTAATCACTTTAATCTCCCCCATCAGGTCTTGGTGTGTGCCACTATGTCAGGGCTTTCAAAATGCATCAGGACCTCAAGATTGGCCATTTTGCTGGTGGTACTCCTAATATTAGCCCTCATAAAAGTAAAAATAGTTGCTTACTCTTCCCAGGATCTTCTCTCCATGTTTCCTCAGCACAAACTTCCTACCTAGACATTCCCTTGTATACATCTACTGCCCTTGGTGATCACTAAGCATCAGCCCCCCCCATTATCTAGTTCAAATCACTCAGACTGCCTTTTTCATTCTTCTGACCGATATCCCCACTCCCTCCAGGCACAGGTGCAGCCCATTTTGGACACAGAGTACTAGCATTTTGTGTCACAGAAATCCCTCCCATTTACCAGGAAAACAAAATACTCCTTCTTGCACTAGACCACACAATGAGGAACATTTCACAATCTAAAAGATGGGGGAAAGAAACCCATTGAAAATCAGTCCCCAACCCCAGCGTGCACACACACACACACACACACACACACACACACACACACACACACGCACAGTTTTTTCTAGTCCTATTGGAAATACCAGTGCTGTTAAGTTGGTTTATTTTATAGAAAACAATCAGAGCACAAGAAAGAAAAAAAAAATCACAAAGCCAAAAAAAAAAAGATTTTTTGATATATCCGGCACAGTTTTGTGAGATACCAGGAAGAAGTATTACAGATGCTTTATGTTTATTAAGGGAAATAATGGATGGTGGGAGGGGTACTGCGCATTCTGAGTCAGATGGGGGTTTTGTGTTTAGTCTAGACCAGGCAAAAGTGTTTGATAATGTTTCACATTATTTTTTATGGCAGTGTCTACATTCTTATGGGATTCCCGAGATATTTATTCAGTGGATTCAACTATGTTATGCTTTGGCTTTTGTGCGACCATATGAGAATGGGAATATTGAAAGCCCTTGTAAGATTTTGAAAAGGGGTACGACAAGGGTGTCCACTAAGCCCTTTGTTGAATGTCTTTTATATTGATCCAATACTCAGAATTTTACAAAGGTCACCTTTGATTAAGGGTTTGGGTTCTGAAGTGGCACAGAATGTTAAAGTTATTGCCTATGCAGATGATATTTGTCTGCTAGCACAAGATGATATGTCTCTTTTGAGGGCATATGACTTAATTCAGAATATAGGGTCAGTTATTGGAGCATGGTTGAACCCCCCCCCCCAAAATCCATTTGTTTGGCAATTCAGGGTTTTGATGTTCCAGTCCTAGAGGTAAGAGGTATCCCCATTACTAAACAGCCTAGTAAGATTCTGGGTATTTACTTTGGCCATGAGAATTTGGCTGATGATAATTGGAACAGGGTATTAAAAAATGGGATGGATAAGGTAGCTCGTTGGAACATATGGAAAATGTCAAAAAAGAAGAGAATTTACTTAGATACATAGATACATAGACAGTGTCAGCAGATAAGGGCCTATGGCCCACCCAGTCTGCCCATTTGAGCTTGTAAGTTCAGTTTGTTTTCCTAGAAGTCTGTTGCCCCTTACCCCCTGACCTCCAGAATTCCTTTATGTCTATCCCATGCATTCTTAAATCCCATGATTGTTTCAGCCCCCACCACTTCCTCTGGCAGGGTGTTCCACTTGTCCACCACCCGTTCTGTGAAGAAATTCTTTCTCATGTTTCCTCTGAATCATCCTCCCTCCAACTTCATCCCATGCCCTCGTCCTGGAACATCTTTTTCGCTTAAAAATAGTGTTTTCCTGCACCCTGTTCCTCCTGTAAGATACTTGTATGTCTCTATCATACCCCCTCTCCATCTTCTCCTCCAGGGAGTACATGTTCAGTTCCTTCAACCTGTCTTCATAGGACTTGTGATGCAATCCATGCACCATCTTTGTTGCCCTCCTCTGAACCTTCTCTAACCTGTCTATGTCCTTACGTAGGTATGGTCTCCAGAACTGTACACTGTACTCCAGGTGGGGCCTCACTAGTGTCTTGTATAGTGGAATTATGACCTCCCTTTTCCTGCTGGTGATGCCCCTGCCTATACATCCCAGCATCCTATTTGCTTTACCTGCCCTTGTCACACTGTTTCCCTACCTTGAGGTCATCAGAGATGACAACCCCAAGATCCCTTTCCTGCTTGGTGCATGCTATATCCTCACCCCCCAACTGATATATTGTGCCAGGGTTTTTGTGCCCCATATGCATTATCTTGCACTTCTTTGCATTGAATTTCAACTGCCAAACCCCTGACCATTCTTCAAGTTTCTGCAGGTCGCTTCTCATTCTGTCTACACCCTCTGATGTGTCTACTCTGTTGCAGAGCTTTGTGTCATCAGCAAACAGTGAAATTCTGCCTTCTAGGTCCTGCGCAATGTCACTGATGAAGATGTTGAATAGGACCGGTCCCAGCACTGATCCCTGTGGTACCCCATTGGTCACTCTTCCCTCTGTGGAGTGACAGCCATTTACCACCACCCTCTGTGTCCTGCCACCCAGCCAGTTACCTACCCACCACACTACTGTCCTGCCCACACCCATATTCCCAGTTTGTGTAATAGTTTTCTATGTGGCACAGTGTCAAAGGCCTTGCTGAAGTCCAGATAGGCCATGTCCACTGCCCTCCCTGATCCACCTCCCTAGTCACCCAGTCAAAAATTCAATGAGGTTGGTCTGACATGACCTCCCCTAGTGAAACCATGCTGCCTTGGGTCCTGTAGTCCATTGACAACCAGATGTTCCACCAATCTCTCCTTCAGTAGTGCTTCCATGATCTTCCCACTACCGGTGTGAGGCTGACTGGTCTGTAGTTCCCTGCTTCTCTTTGTTCCCACTTTTATATAAGGGGACTACATCTGCTGTCCTCCAGTCTTTGGGTACCTCCTGTTTCCAGTGATCAGCTAAACAGGATAGCCAGAGGTTCAGCCACCACCTCTCTTAGTTCTTTAAGGACCTAAGTGCACCCCATCTGGCTCCATTGCTTTATCAACTCTTATTACTTCCAGTTCCTTTAGGACCCTTTCTCGTGTAAAGGGACTTGTGTCCATTCTGCACCATTCTCACCCTTGTACTCCTTCAGACCCATTACCCTCCTCTTCCTCAGTAAAGACTGAGCAGAAATACCTGTTCAATATGTCAGCTTTACTGTTGTCATCCTCCATGCCCCCCATCCTCCCCTTCAGTATCACTATCCCTTCCTTTGTCTTTCTTTTTTCACTTATGTACCTGTAAAAGGTTGTGTCCCCTCTACCCACTGATTTTGAAATGTGTTCTTCTGTCTGAGCTTTGGCTTCCCTTGCTGACCTCTCTGCCTCCCTTTGCTTCTCCTGGTACTTCTCCCTGTCCCCTTCTGCCTGTGTCTTTTTGTATTGCCTGAATGCAATCTTTTTGGCTTTCACTTTCTTTGCTACCTCTTTGGAAAACCATAATGGTTTCCTCTTCCTTTTCCTCTTGCTAACCTGCTTAAAGCATAATTCTGTTGTTCTTGTAATCCCCATTTTAAATACTGCCCACTGTTCCTCAACCCTTGATTCCTGTCCCATTCCCCTTAATGCCTCTTTCAAGTATTTATTTAATCAATTCATTTTTAGTTCCATTATTTGTGTTTATAGGTACAGTTTTTCCTCTGCCTCGGTCCTTAGAAACAAAATTATTGTCATTTTTTTTCTTGTGTTTGGGGTAGTCATTTGAATCCCATCAAGCGGAATGTGCTTTATAAATCTATTAAGGAAGGAGGACTTCATATGCTCAATCCACTGGTATTTTTTTTTTTGGCAATTTTTGTATATAATAATTTGCTTCCTTTAATGAAACATTCATCAAAAGTATGGGTAGATTGGGGCTTACCAAAATTACAGGGTATAATATTGGAATGGAGCACAAATGTTTTTTTACATAAAAATAAATGTCGTCCCCGACTGGACAGCCAGTGGGAGGGGTTTTTGACAAAGTGAAACAGTGGAAGGTGACATTTGATTCAGTTTTAAAATTTCCTAGGAAAATCCTGTATGAGGACATTATTCAGGAATGTTTTATGGAACACCCATTTGCAGGTTTCTCAGTGGTGGATCAAAATTCAATCTCTAATTTAATTACAGATATTAGGATCCCAGAGAAAATGTGGGGCACGGTATGGCTGGCAATTCATGGAAAAGTCAATGTTGGGGGGAATCAAAAGCATAAACAGCTTTAGGACCGCTATTGCCCAAGAGACACCTGTGTACAATGCATTGAGACTATGAGACATTTATACTTTGAATGTCCTTATATTAAACAATTCTGGGAATTGATTGAAAATTTAGGTACTTGGAAATTAGAATTTCCTTCAGATGAGTGATTATTGTTTTATGGTATAATTCTGATTTCACAAAGATCCATTCCTGATAGTACATTACATATGATCATGGTACACGTTATATACTGGATATGGATAGGATGGTGTAAGCTGGTACTTCAACAAATGGAGATTTTGGGAGGGGAACTTTATTTTATAATACTCACTGCATTAAAAGCATTTAAACATATGGAAATTTTTAACGCTTTCTCCGGATAATTGGGAGTCTCACTGGAAATATTTTGATTGGCTTTAATGAAAAAAAAAAGGGGGTGGGCTGGGGGAAGGGTTTTCTATGAGTCCATTGTATGAAGTAATACTTATTTTGTTTCAGTGGTTTTTCTTTTTTATGATTTTGTGCAGTGTTTTTTTCCCCCTACTTTTGTAGTGGGCAGGGTGAGGAGGTGGGTTTATACTGTTTCTTTCTATATTTCAACATTTTTTTGTACGAATTAATACTTATTTATGTTCTTGATTTTCTGTATATTATGATTATGTATGATATAGTGTTGGATTGTATGACATTGTTATGATTTGTTTAGATTTCAATAAAAAATTCCCCAACTCTTTTCAATAAGTGCCATAGGATCTTTAACATCCACCTGAACTACCACCAATCCAGGCAGATGGGACCTCGGTTTAATGTCTCATCTGAAAGACGGCACCTCAGAAGTGCAGCACCCCTCTCATGCTGCACTACAGTGTCGGTACTTGGATATTAACCCAAGTGCCAGATGTGGGAACTGAACCCACAGCCCTCTGATCTCCCGGCCTCAGAAGTGAGTGTGCTACCTACTGAGCCACTGACACTGACAAATATGATGTGATGTCATTGATGACATCACATGCAATACATGAGGAGGGGTTTCAGGCTAAATGAGAGGGGGAGGGAGCTGGGCACTATAGGAAAACTGTATATTTGAATGAAAATTCATCAAGAACAGTGAAGGTTGTGGCACTATATATATTTTGCAGCATGATGCAAATTCTGTGGAAAATTGCACAGCCACGGAATCATAGAATTCCAGGGGCCTTAACTGTATGTTTGTATTTTCTTTATTCTCTTTTTTTTTGTACCTGGTGTTGTTTCTAATAGTTATAAAGAAAAGCAGTACACAGCAGAGCCTGCCAAGAGGTAACACAATTTATCCAATTTCTGCATAACAAAAGGGATTAACCGTCATTGAAATTGCTTTTGTTTCCTGCAATAACTCTGCTGCAGAATTCTGTAGTATTGTGTTGCATCCTGGTGGGCCCTACTGTAGATCCTCTTTTTAATGAAGAGATCTGCTCTCTTCAACAGCAGTGTAACTGTGTCCTTGTGTTGGGTATACTGAAGTTGAAACCTGGACCTCAAGAATAGAGTACAATTTAATCAAAGCCAGACAATCACTTTTGCCTAATCCAGTGGTCCTGTTTATGGACTTTATGGTGATATTTAGTGCAGTACCATATGGTAGCATCCAGGTACAGAGGAGAGAGAAAAATGCCATGGACGGGAATCTCTAGGAAACCAAGGCTTCGGATGTGCACAGTAACTTTTCCTCCCATGAGTACTGTGTTTATGCTGTATTGTGTGTTGGCTAAAATATACAGCAAACATTGCCATTGTGCTTATGGTATGTAGCTACAGTAAAGTTGTATACAAATACTTCCAGTTGTCAATTTAGATTCTGTTTGAGATAGGTCCATTTCAGCCAATTACAAGGGTTTAGATAATTTTAAGCAGTGTTACATAGAAACATAGAAGTTGACGGCAGATAAGGACCGCAAGGCCCATCCAGTCTGCCCATTATACAGTAGCTATCAACCCCAAGTGTGAAGATTAGATTGTATTACAACTCTCTTGATCAATTTGCTTTCTATATAGCCTCTATTTTTTACTTTATGCTGTCTGTTATTTCAACTAATGGTAATAAATGCAAAGCCGAGCTCAGATCATTCTAAAGAGATACTGTCAATCTCTTTCTTAGTAGAACAGAAATGCATGCCAATAGTATAATTTGAGATGCTGCATATTTTAAATCCACCGGTGAAGATGGTACAAACCCATGGAAATTCACAATTTCCAAAATTCATGAATTCCATGGCAGACGCACCAACTTTGCCAGTGGATTTAAATAAAACTTAAAAAGCTGTCCCTACCCACTGTGTTGTAAAACCACCCCCACCCAAAACATAGAAACCATGATACACCCTCCCACCCACCCCTGCTGGCACCTTCATCCACCTCTGCCTCTGCAAATTTCATTACATGTTGCTGGCATACTGGTTACTCTGCTCCAAATAGTAATCTGTTCCCATACTGCCCACCAAACACACTCCACCTGCCTCCCCATCTGAGTCCCACTGCCTTTATTAAGCCCACCCTGTTCCAAGACCCCACCCAACCCCTTCAAGTCCCCACCACCCTTCTCTTCCCAACAGCACATACAAACTCAACCTGGAATAAAGAAAATGGTCCCCTACTGCAGAGCATTGCTCTGTTCAATGTCCATTTAGTAATGGCAGGAATGAATGAATAGTGACATCTTTGCTCCTAGTAAAACCTAATTCAACAAATCAGATTTTACTAGGAGCAAAGATATCATGATTCATTCACTTGCACCATTACAAGATGGACACTAAACAGAGCAGGTGCCGTGTACAGGGAGAATGCATTCTTTATTCCAGGTTGATTTTGAGGGAGCTGCTAGTGGGATGAGAGTGGTGAGGGCTGGGGGGGTTGACGGGGGTCAGGGGAGTAGGCATGATTAATAAAGACAGAGGCACTCATGTGAGAGGAGCCATGTTTGGTGTGCAAGTGGGTGGAAGGGATTACTTTTTAGAGCAGAGCACCAGCACACATACCAGCAGCATGCAATCCACCATGGCAGGGGGAGGAGGCAGGGGGGCACCAGAAGGTAGGGGGGTATCATGGATTCTGTGTTTTTTGGAGACTGATGGTGGGGTGTAAGCCACAATTCACCTTGGGATTCACCTGTGAATTGGCCTTTCACCATGCAAATTTGATCAGTTCACCAGATGAATGATAATGGGAATTGTGGTCCTCAGCTTTGTGAATATGCCATAATTTGTGGATTTTTTTGTACAGTGAATTTCAGAAACTTCGTACACCACTGGAAGTAATTATACCCAACCTAGTTTTGCTTCAGCTCCTTCATCTACTCTTATTGCATACTCCCTGAACATTAGAAGCACCTCCAAACAGTGCAGCCAGTGATGCAATAGTGTCCTCTCTACCAGCTGTATCATGAAATGCTAAACTGTGCTGGGGTGGTCGAAAGTCCAGGAAAGATGCAGTGTGAGTTGATCAAGGAATGTAAACAAACATGTTTTTTGTGGTAATACCAGTATAGTGGCCAGTTTTTTTCACTTTTGAAAACAAAAAGGAAATCAGACCCAAACTACCAGCTACATTAGTAGTCTCTACAGACTATGAACAATTTTAATATGTTTTTTTTTTTTAATTAGGGACACATTGAGGCCTAAGAGACTTGGCAGTGTCCCTTTAATTCTCAAACTAAATTATACTATCAGTTACCATAGCTGTAAATAACAACTGACTAGCATATCTATTTTTGAAGTAAAAAAAAAGTTTTTCACAATGTATTACAGTTGTAGCTGCATTCCTAAAATCTAGTTTATCTAGAGAATGTTAACTAAAAAATGATTTTGTTTCCATTTCGCTACTGTTCTTGGTCAAAACTGCTATAGACTTTTTTTAAGCATGATCTCCCTGTATTATGGCCTTTCCCAAAATGTTTTCTGAATGCTTTGGATGCCCCAGGTTCATCCATGGTTAACCATGGTTCATCCATTTTTGACAATGTGTTTGTCCATGGTTATAAGAGCATGGGGCAGCAACCACTTTTACATCATTATTAACATGCATAATGCTGAATTTGACACTTTATTACAATACTTACCTTTTTTGCAAAGTATGAAGAAAAATAAGGTTTAGGCAAAAAATGTATTATATGAGCATAGGAAAACATGAAAATTCACCAGTTTTATGGTAGTATAAATAGTAATTAGGTGATTATTTCAGTTATGAATACAGAGAGACTATTGGAAAGATGAACAGGAGCAGCAGTGAACACTTAAATAATTAATTTGTCTCTAAATACTGTATCAACCATTCATGAGTCACTGACATTTATTAAACTCAGCTTCCCACTTCCAATTGGCTAGACAGTGTCTCATACCATTAGCATCCTCTGTGTTGTACTGTATCTGTAGCATCTTGTCGTACCCCTCTTGATGATTCCACTTGTTTAAAGAATGCATTTAACTATATGATGGTCATTTTCCCCAAATTGCTGTCTTACATTCCACCAGTTCATGCCATTTCCGGTATTGGTAAGGATGATATCCAGTATATTGTTACCTTGTGTAGGCTCTGTTGTAATGTGATTGAATCCCAGTTCATTAATGATATCTAGAAATATATTGTTATTACTTCATTTTGCTTTTCCCAGCATGGTACAGTAACCAGGTAAATTAAAATCACCCATCAAAATGATGTTGCTTAAAGATGTAGCCTTATCTAATTTCACAATAATATTATTACTGTTGTGTTGTTTGCATGAGGGGGTCTATAGTATAGCCCAATAATGGTAGCCTTACTACTTTGTTGGACCTATTTTTATCCAAAGTCTCTCAAAGTGGGCATCAGCTTGAGTACTCTCTTCAAGTGAAATACTCTTGAAGTTACTCTATTACTATTCATACCAATATCACCCCTATTTCTCCCATCCCATCCTTTCAGTATAGTTTCTACCCAATTATGTATCTCCCCAAATCACCATTGATAATCCTCTTGTCTCTGTGACCACAATGATTTCTTGTTTCTCTTCATAAGTCAATAATTCATGTTTTTTTCCATTTATTATTTAGGCTGCATGTGTTGATATAAAGGAAGTGCCAGCTATCATTTGAGATTTTCTTTGGTGTGCTTATTACACTGGACCTATGCATGGCTCCTCACCTTACTGAAAAGGAGAATAGAATGGTGGTCAAGAGGAATTAGTAACCTGCTTGCATGCTGACTGTTCATGCTCTAATAATGTCATAATGGTCACATACTACAGTATACTGTACCTATGTGCCACACTAACACAAAATTAATTAATTTCAGTAGTGTTCTACTGTGTGCATATTTCCTTCTCCCAGAATGTTTGCCAATGTTTGTTAACATGGAAACATATAATTTGTTGGCAGAAATGGATTGTTGGTCCACCCAGTCTGCCCAGATGGTCCCCACCTAGTCTGGCTTCACAGACCCTAACTGCTCTCTGATGACCCTTCCTCCATCCTGTCTATTATATTCCACTTTGATGAAGACATCATCAGTGATGTCAAAACATTAGGGTGTGGCTACATCTGTCAGAAGCCTCATCGGGGCTCACTGAAAGCCGTTGAGCTAATATTATGTTTGTATTTTCACATGGATGTAAGCTACTGAGCTAATATATATTGGACATTGTCATGATAGTGATGGCTGTGTTGTGGATAATATAACTTTTTGATACCATTGGCTATGAAGATTGAATTATAAACTGCTGTGAAGTTCCATGGTGGCATATCTTTTAACAACTGTGAATAAATTAGGCAAACTAAGCAAATGCTGTTTAAAATAACTCTTAGATTTGATTTATGGAGTGCTGACCTATTAGAATTGCTGCTATGCAGTCCAGTGTTTATGATATTTGTAGCACTGGGTATGTGCACTCTTTTCGTATGAGCTGCTGTAAGTTTGGTGTGTTTCAATGTACTTATATTCCTCTATATCTATCCTATCTGTGCTTGAAGCCCTTACAGTTTTTGCCTTCACTGCTTCTGCTGGAAGTCTGTTCCAGGTGTCTATCACTCTTTCAGTGAAATAGTACTTCCTCACATCCCTCTTAAACTCTCCCCTTCCAGCTTCATTTCATGCCATCTGGTCTTGGTGCACTTTCTCATTTGAAAAAGATTCCCCCTCCTGTACCTAGTTTAGCCCTGTAGGTACTTGTAGGTCTCTATCATGTCCCCTCTCATTCTCCTCTCCTGTAGGGTGCACATGTTGAGATTCCTCATTCTCTGATTGTAGGGCTCTTCATGCAACCCCTGCACCATTTTAGTTTCCCTCCTCTGGACTGCCTTCACCATGCATATGTCTCTTTTGAGGTATCACCTCTTGAACTGGATACAATATTCAAGGTGGGGTCTTGCCGGTGAGCAAGACAGTGGTAACACCACCTCCCTCCTCCTGCTAGTGAAACAGTGCCATTGTCTATGCATCCCAGCATCTCACTGGCCCTACCCACAGCATTGTCACACTGTCCTGCCTCTTTGAGGTCATCAAATATGATAACCCCATAGTCCCTTTCCTGCTCAGTGACTGTCATTGCCTCCATCCCCATCTTATGCTCAGCTGCTGGGTTTCTATGTCCTAAGTGCATAATTTAGCACTTTTTGGTATTGAACCCCAGCTGCCATGCTCTTGACCACTCTATTAGTTTGCTTCAGAAAGGACGTTAACTAGTCATTTTTGCTTGTCCCTTGCACATACATTTGTAAAGGTATTACTAATGATAGTTTTTCCCTTGCACATACATTTCTAAGGGTATTCTTAATGATAGTTTGTCCCTTGCACATACATTTCTAAGGGTATTACTAATGATAGTTTGTCCCTTGCACATACATTTCTAAGGGTATTACTAATGATAGTTTGTCCCGTACACATACATTTCTAAGGGTATTACTAATGATAGTTTGTCCCTTGCACATACATTTGTAAGGGTATTACTAATGATAGTTTGTCCCTTGCACATACATTTCTAAGGGTATTCTTAATGATAGTTTGTCCCTTGCACATACATTTCTAAGGGTATTCGTAATGATAGTTTGTCCCTTGCACATGCATTTCTAAGGATATTCCTAATGATAGTTTGTCCCTTGCACATGCATTTCTAAGGATATTCCTAATGATAGAGTTCCTTATAACTATTAGTTGATTCTTTTTGTCAATATGCTGGTTTCAGGATCTATACTGAGATACTGGTCTAGGGGCTTACATCTTTTGCTCAAGGGGACTGTATGATGCCCTACTCATCTGCCTCTTTTCATACTTCTCTTACCAGTTACTGGAGCCCACAAGTCACCCTCGCTATGACTTAGTATTTTACAATGATATGGGTCCCCAGCTGTGTCTCAGTATCTACATTTTTAAAGGTTGTTTCTATTAAGTTTTCCAAATCTCTAGTTTTTTGAGTCTCTTCATTTTTGTTCATAGTTTGATGATTTAATTGTGTAAGGACTTCATTGGTTCACATTTTCAATACTTGTGTTTATTCAAGAAATAATTGGAAACTTATTGAGGCAGGCTTATTTACAACAGCTTCCACAAACATGTACAAAATTACAAATTTGCAGTAGAACAGACATAATTTCAAAAATAAAATTCAGTACAATAACATCCATAGTGGGTAAAATAATTAAAGGTATAATTAAGGATGAACTAGTTAATGATCTTACAGACAGGGGCTTATCTGACTTATCACAGCATGGCTTCTCCAGTAATAGTTCCTGTGCCACTAACTTAATCAACTTTTATGATTTCGTCAGCCATAACGTAGTCCTTGGGAAGAGGGTGGATGTACTATTCCTGGATTTCAGGAAGGTGTTTAGTTCCCTCCCTCATAACATCTTGGTGAATAAACTTCTTAATTTAGGAGTGGATTTGTGTCTAGTCAAATGGATTCAGAGCTGGCTGGTGAACAGAAGCCAGGCCATAAGAATCAATGGCATAGTCTCCCCAGAGGGCACTGTGGCTAGTGGAGTGCCCCACAGCTCTGTCCTGGCCCACTGCTTTTTAACATATTCATAATTGATTTGAATATTACTAGTAACAACAAGTTGGTTAAGTCTGCAGATAATACCAAATTTGGAGAATAATGGACAACAAGGCACAGAGAAATATGATGCTAAAAGACCTTGAAAACATAGGTAACTGGGTAAGCACTAACATGTTGCAGCTGAACACCAAAAAATATATGATTTTGCACTTCGGAAAGAATAATGGTAGACAAATATACCAAGTTAATGGAACCATAATTAAAGATGGGACTGCAGAGAGGGATCTGGGGGTCATAATAAGCAGCAATCTCAAGCCTAGTCTACACTGTAGACAGGTTGCTTCAAAAACAGGACATCTATTCAACTGCATATGCAGGTACTTTTCCTCCAGATCTAGATCTGTGTTGTTAGTCCTTTACAGGTCTTATATCACGCCACACATGGACTACTGTTCATAAGTATGGAGTCCTTATCTCCAAAAGGATAAGAACATGATAGATAAAGTGTAGAGGAGATTTACCAAACTTATCTCAGGCTGCAAGGAGTTACCATATGCATAGCGTTTACAGCACCTGGGCCTGTGGGACTTAAGCATCAGGAGATCAAAGGAAAGCACATTACTCCTGTTTAAGGTTTTGGAGGACCCGGTCTTAAGTGCAGCTCTGAAATTGGGATACAAGGATATTAAATATGATCTTGGAGGCTATAAGCAGCAACTAGTTGAATCCTGTCCAAAATCATAACATAGAAAAAATGCATTTATTCCAAGGGCCGTTAGACTTTGGAACCAGCTCCCGGGGCATCTGGTAAATGTATAAAACCTGCCAAATTCAGAAAAGGGTTGTATGCCCTTATACAGGAGGGCAACTGCAACTTAGGTAACTTCCACTGAGCAGTGGGGGTGGCAGCATCCATGGGCCTCAGCCTTCTCTTGCCCTATTGCCAAAGTATAAACCAAAGTATAATATGATACAATATTAGTGCATATACATTTGCAGGTCAATTCAATGGCAGTTACATGGTGTACTAACCTGACTCTTAAGCCACCAAGGTAATAGAGAGGTAGATGGAAAAGGACAATTACTGGTACATCAGCTGGCTGTTATGGAGTTCCAGAGAGAAGGACTAGTAAAACAAAAGGCATGCTGTTAACAGTTACTTTTAGAAGCTGGAGTCACCTGTTCATGGCCAGCAGTAGATCTAAAACCAGACTGAGGAGACTTTCTTGTATGAAGGTTGCAGAGATAAGGTGGAGAAACATATTTTGTAGCAGATGTGTTGGCTGGTACTATCAAAGTATCCAGGTTTAAGCATCCCACATTTCCTACAAGATTAGCATTCTAGTCTGACAAATTTGCTTCAGATGTTGCAATCTTCATTAAATTTTTGTGGAGAATGTATGCTTTGAATAGTTTGCACAGTAAGATATCACAACTATGATAAGTAGCAATCTAAAGATATGTGGTATAAATTGTACAGTGTAGATATAGTGCTGTCCAGTCTTTCTGTGCTGTCTAGAGTGATATAAGAAAGGTGATAAATAGTACTGTAAGACAGGTTCTCTTCATATTAGTTATATTTATCACATAGCACTAAATTGCCAAAATTGTTTAAATTTAATTTAGCACAAAGCAATGAGGGATTAATTCACTACTATTGAAAATGTACAATTTCTGCTAATCAGAAACATCTTATTTTTATACAGTAACCACACTGAGAGAAAACAGTGAAAATGAAATTACAGAGAAAATACCTAGTGTTACAATTTTGCGGTATATATAACCATTCAAACACACCAAAGAATTGAATGCTGACCTATTTTTATTGATAATAGTGCCATATCCTTTTGATTTCCCCTGCCTGATTACAGGGAGATGCCATCTCTGCCAGTGTCACCTCCACTAGTGCCAGCCAAAGCTCACACAGGCAACCAAACTGATGCAGTGGACGCTTTAAGAAACTGGAAACAGCTAATTTTTTCTGGAAAATCTCAACTGCTCCAAGTTCAAACTTTTAGGCAAAAATCTGTTCAGGATACATCACTGTTTCAAACTGTTCAGAATATATCACTATCCCAAAGTGCTGTAAGCCTACTCAATGAGTGAGTTTTCCATTTAAAAGAAATCACCCCTTGACTACTGCAGAGTCAGCTACTGTACACTCTCCAAGGTGTCCTGAAGAACAAGTGACTTCAGGACCCCAGGGGTTTTCTCCTGCCTGCAGACTAACAATTGGAGAAGAGTATAGGAGGGAGGGGAAGGGGAGATGGGGGAGAGAGAGAGAGAGAGAGAGAGAGAGATTGAGATTTTTGTAGACATTTTTTCTTTATTTTTTTAAGTCATAGGCTCCTTCACTGCCCTCCAACAGTCAACATCAAAGACTCACTACCTCTCAGACAGAATGTCTGCCACCTAACATGTTGGTTGCTGAAAAAGGACTGTTTGTCTGAAACAAGTCAGGTGGTGGAGTTTTATTGCTTCTTAAAAAAGGTTATTATATTTATAGCTGAGTGTTCACTTTTTAAATAAAAGAGGTGGTGAGTGCCAGAATTCCTTTGTTTCAATGTGTTTTTTTACTCTGGGCACCTCCATCCCAGTGCTACCTCTGAAGTTGTTGTGACACTCAAACAGGCAGTCAGTGGCTGCTTCAAGAAACTGTAAGTACACTCTGCTTCTGATTTCCCAAAAATTGCAAATGCCTCAAATTAAAACCTTTAGGCTACAATCTATTAAGGCTATAGAACTAATACAAACTCCAATTCGCACACTCACTCAGTGAGTTTTGTATTAACAAAAACTGTCTTTTGACTCCAGCAGTGTTAGCTACTACATACTATAGTGCAACAAGAGAAAGAAACAGAGATGGTGGAAAAGAGAGATAAACAGACAGACAGAGACAATGATTGAGTCTTTGTTTTAGAAAATGTTGTTTTTTTAGGGCTGTGGGTGGAGCCTACAGTCATATTGGGATCCTAGTTCTGAAAACAGCCAATTGTGGAACAGGAATAGATCGGGACTTATGAAAGAGTAAGACAAACACTGGCAGTCAATTCCTGAACTCACTTGACCAACTGGGGTTAGATCAATTTGTCACCCAGCCCACCGGGATGACAATATTCTGGACTTTGTGAATATTGGCAATTTGATTCAAAACTGCAAGATTATGGCATCATTAGGTGGTAGCAACCATGCCATGGTCATGTTTGGGTTGC
Organism: Neoceratodus forsteri; assembly: GCA_016271365.2. NCBI lineage: Eukaryota > Metazoa > Chordata > Ceratodontiformes > Ceratodontidae > Neoceratodus > Neoceratodus forsteri. Next base: position 913,785,546 of record CM028137.1, read on the forward strand.
AGGAACAGTACTATGTGGTGCAAGGTACAACTAGGATTAAATGTTTTGACAAAGCAGACTTCCAAGGGGTAAGGGAATATTTCAGAAAATGGGATTGGCAAAAGACTTTTGAGGCTAAAAGTCTCAATGAAATGTGAAGAGTATTGGTGGACAAACTAGATACATTAGTTAGCAGATACATCCCAGTGAAGGATAAATATACCAGGACTGGCAGGATCCCATCATGGATGGCAAGGAAACTAAGGGGAAAATTAAAATAAAAAACGGCATATAATGTGAAAGGCAATAAAAAGTAAAGATCACAGTGATTGGGATAGAAACAAATTACTGCTGAAAGAAAATAAAGGAGCAATCAGACAGTCAAAGAAGAGGTATGAGCTGAATTTTGCCATTAAAGTAAAGGATAATTACAAATCCTTTTATAAGCACATTAACTATAAAAGAGGCAATAATACACAAGTGGTCCCACTTGAAAACAGCAATGGAGAAATAGTTACACATGACAGCAGTAGGGCCCAGATGTTTAGTGACTATTTTAGTTCAGTGTTTAGCGATAAAGTGGACTGTGACATAGAGAGACATGCAGAAAGATTATGTAACAGATTGACAGTGGACAGAGATAACATTCATGACAGATTACTTAAAATCCACCCCTATAAAGCACAAAGGCAGGATGGAGTGCACCCAAGAGTGGTCAGGAAACTGGCTAATGAATTGGTGGGGCCACTCACATACTTAATTCAAGAATCTTTAGATCAGGGTAGGGTGAGGGAATGCTGGAGGTGGGCCACTGTGGTTCCGATCTATAATAAGCTCTAGCCAGAGCTGATAGGGCTGTGAATATCTAGCAAATGACCAAAGTTAGAAATGTGCATTGAAATTATGCAATGCCCAAGTGTAACTTGACCATTTTTGGGAGATATTGCACCAAATTTTCAACATGGCCTTTTTGGAACCCCTCCTCATGAAGAGTGCCAGTGTCATTTTGTTCACTTGTCACGAAGGTGATTTCGCAGAGCGAGCACTCTATTTTTTATTATTCAGAAATTGGTAGCAAACTTAATGTGAGGTTGGGGAACTTTGCAAAGCTTCGGGAAGTATGACATTCACAGATTTTTACCAACATCACTGAAAATATTTCCATGTCCAATACAAACACATTCCCTTTTTGAGTTTTTATTTTGAAAGAGATTATTTTTGCTGTTGTACATGACATGGTCATAACAACAAGAATAAATAGTATTTACAAGTTAAATATTTAAAATACACACTACATATTGAAATAATATTATATGACTATTAATAAGCAATGGTCAAATATGGAAAACATTTTTTGTAAAAAAAAATGTTTCCATACTTTCACTCAAATATTATTTTGGATAAACATTTCAGATAGCAATTTATTATTTTCTTGTTGGCACCATATAGTGCTGTTCAGTCACAATAATCAAAAACTGGTATACTGCTAATTCAGTCCTCTTGAATTTATTTAGCTAGAGTACAAGCTGCTGTGTGTGTGTGTGTGTGTGTGTGTGTGTGTGTGTCTGAGTGAGCATGCAACCTGTCACTGTAGATAAATAAAATGCTATAGTCGCCAGTTCTGGCAGTCTCTCACCATTCACCAGGACTAAATGCAGATAGTGTGGAAACTAAGCACTTACCCTGCCCCCACACTGTAGCTGTCTCTGTGGATTATCCAAGGGTTTATAGCCCAAGCGGTGTCAGTCCCTTACCTCTTACCAGCACTAAATCCATCACAGTGTGGGTAAGTTTGCACTGAGCCAGCCCCACATGGTGCGGTATCTGTGGATGAACTGAGGGCTTTATCTACTTTTTATCAGCACTATTCATCACAGTGGGTGAGTGGGGGGGGGCAGCACAGTACCTGTCCCTGTGGATAAACAAAGAGTTTTTGTTTATCATCTAGTGCTCCCAACTCTACCTTGCATGAGCATTGAGAAGAAAAGTCAGCAGTGAACCTGATTCTGTGGCTAAACAGAGGTGTTGTAAGTCCCCACCTTTCACTAGCACTGGATAGCAAATATACAAAGGCTGGATATAAAAATATATAAAAAAAAAACAGAAGAAATGGTCACTGGAACAGTTCACTGATGGTACAGAAAACCCATGTGTGTGATGACCATCACAGAGACAGGAATCGGCCAATGGCTGTACATCACTGTTATGGTCTCTGCTGGTGCTGGGACTGCCTTGCTGGTGTATTGCCCCTCCTCTGAGACAACCCCAACCTGGAGTTAGTAATCCCCAACAGTGCAATGCCAACACTTGGCATTGTGGCTGTTGCTGTTGGGGATGTCGGGGCTGTGGATCTCCCAGCACCATAGTAAAACCCTCAGGAGCAAGGGTAAAAACTTACGTTCATCAGTAAGGGGTGAGGGACTTGTAGAACAAAGCTTGGATTGTCTATAATCTGACACTGTAGTCTGCCTGACTGTTTCAGAGCTTCAATAAATTCCAGTATAACAGATAGTGAGTTAACCCCTAGGTTGCTGAAAGAAATAAAATAAATCTATTAGACTGAGCTGGACAGATCCCGGGAACAGATACTCAATCTGCAGCCCTGCAAAGGTTCAATAAAGGGCTAGAAACTGCAGTTTCAAAAGTTGTTTTTTAATATCCTGAGAAGTTAAGAGATACAATACAGTAGCATCCCCCTCCCTTCAGATGCCTTTAACATAGAGCAGCAAATAGCAAAGATCAGAGGGGGAGTGCACTATTTTGCAGCTGTGGAGGAATACTTCCAAATGTCCAAAAAGGAAGTTCCATGATCAGTCATTTTTAGAGCTACAATCTGATCCCAGTAAGGCAGTAGGCTCCTCTACCCACAGCCCTAAAAAGGGGAGCAGAAAGGAGTGTGAAACCTATAGGCCAGTAAGACTGACATCCATCTTGGGTAAGATACCTGAAGGGATAATAACAAAATATATAAACAATTTTGTCAAAGAAAATAACTTATTGGATGAGCTACAGCATGGATTCACAAGAGGCTGCTAATGTCAAAGAAATCTGATTCAGTTTTATAGCAAGGTCAGCTATGCACTGGAGTGCAACTGCTCTGTGGACATGATATTCTTTGACTTCACAAAAGCATTTGATAGATTTCCCCACAGGGAATTAAGTGAAACCTTAAATAGCTCGGGTTGGATAGTAACATTATTAACTGGATTGGGTCATGGCTGATGGATAGGAGGCAGCAGGTAAGTCTTAGGGGTTGTACCTCAGGATGGGCAAGTGTGACCAGTGTGGTCCCCCATTGTCCAGAACTTGGTCCCTGCCTGTTCAACCTGTACATTTCATCTATGAGGTACAATAAGGATACATGGATTGCAAAGTTTGCAGATGATGCCAAATTAGGCATGAGGGTAAGAACTACAGATAAAATATCAAATCTGCAGAGGGGCCTGGCAGAACTGGAACAATGGGCCAAATCACATGGGTTAGATTTTAACATCAATAAATGCTCAGTTATGCATTTTGGCAAGAACAATACAAGGGAACTCTATTCCTTAGGTAGTAAGATGCTGAAAGAAGTGACACAAGAAAGAGATCTGGGTGTGATAATATCCAATGATTTAAATTTCACAAAGCACTGTCACAGCATTAAACAAAGAGCCAATGGTGTTCTTAATAGCATTCTTAGGCACGTTACGTGCAGAGATAGGGAGGTAATAGTCCCCCTATTTGTGTCCTTGGTAAGGCCGCATCTCAAATACAGTGCCCAATTCTGGGCATCTGGGACTAAAACTGAAATAAAAGCACTGGATAGGATACAAAAAAGGCAACTAGGACAATTAGGGACCTATGAGGCCTCAGTTATGTTGACAGGCTATAAGATCTGAGGTTGTTTACAGTGGAATACCACAGAATGCTGGGTGAATTGTGTTTAGCCTTTGGCACCTTGACCAGTCATGGCCTCTGGGAATGCTTGGGATTCAGCTTTAAAGACCAGTCCCATGACACAAGATCCCTCTGTCCGCAACTCAAAGGGACCTTTGTCACTCAATGAACCAGGCATCTTGGTATAACCATAGGGTAGTAGATTTATGAAACTTGCTACCACTGGAGATAGTAGACAGTAATGATATGAATACTTTTAAAACTATACTGGACTGCTATTTCAGTAATAATAAAATAACTGGTTATTGTTGATTTAAGTGTGAGCTTAATGGACCTCTGTCTGCTTGCTCTGTAAAAATCTATGAAACCTATGAAACTAATATTGCCTACTTCCTTTTTTAAAAATAATTATCAATTTGTGAATAGAATACACTCATTTCTCTGGCATTGAGGGTTTTCCATCCATATTCAAATCCATTTCATTATATAAACAAGTTATTCTAATCTTAGATTTCCATTTCCTTTAATACTATATTAGTTTTTTCTAACATGCCATGATTAAATTATGTCAACTAATGTAGTCACTAACATACTTGTCAAATATTGTATAGCAATGAATGCATTTTAATTTATACTAAAATTGAAACTGTTTTCTGGCATTTCTTGCTGGTAGCCTGCATGTGTGGCAGTTGAGCTGATATGTTGCTCTCTATATGTGTTTCCATAAAGATTTGAACCCGTTAAATGAAAATTAGCTATTTCATGAATGTCAGTCCTTCCTACATCTAATATTAAGATTAATCATTGAGCTGTACAGTACTCAGTTTATATTTTGATATTAAGATTAATTAGTGAGTTGCACAGTAAGCACATATTTTTCCATGAGTCTGTCTGATGGCATGACATTAATAATATGGAATAGGTATTTGGTGGCAGATATATGTAGAATTATGAATGATAAAACATACTAAAGTAACACTTAAAAATGTGAATAGACTAAATAGAATGTATTTTTAGGACATAAGAGCATGTCAGATTTGTTGAATTGATGAATATGTATATTTCAGCATACTTTATTTGTGAAGTATGTTGTAAGCAGGATAAAAAAATCATTAAAATATGCCCCATTCAGTGAAGCTGGAGACCATTACCCACTGAATTGTATACTGTATATCACAGCATGATGTTCGATCACTGGTTCACACTGTGTTATTTGTTGAAAGGAAAATAGTTGACACAAATGTCCCTATTGTATGAGAAAGAAAAATCAGTCAGATTGTTGCTGCAGTCCATGAAAATCAAGATGGCAGTGAATATGAAAGAACAAATAATCTCATAGATAAGCTGTAAATCATTCTATGCCACAAGAGCACAAGATAAAGACAAATCAAAACTGTTGGTGTTTTCATGTTTACTGTTGTATTTAATTTGAGAAAGGTGATAGCAGAGACAAAACAGTGAACATGATCACATCTGTATTTGCCGTCTTATACATTTTTTTGTCAGTCACAATGCTAGCAGATTGATTTTATATTTTCCCTGTAAGTCAATGACAATTGTTTGTGTTTTTTCTGTAGATTACATTATTTCCTATGAAAGCCATATTGCTCTGTTTTCCTGTATAACCAATACAAGTCTGTTGGAAGAATTTCCCTGATGATGGCTCCAAATCTATGTAAAACACAGGAAACCCTGTAGATCTGGGACCCCTGCAGTCAATTACCTGGATATGAATGACTGGATATTTTATAAGATGACTACCATCTACAATCAGCATATGAATTTAAATACAGCAGCAGTTTATCTGTACAAACATGCTCTTAACATTTTGTACTGATTATCTTTAGACAGTGTGTTGCTACACTGTGTTCAATAAAACTGTAACTGCACACCATTGCAAAATTTGGCAGTTTGAGGTACAGTATGAATGAATAGCATGTGTATGTTACAGATGAGATTTTCTATAAATCAACATACTTATTATAACATAACTTAATATAACTGTGCATTCACACATACCATAGGACACTGCCAAGAAACAAACATCCACTCTGTCTTTCTCCAGCATAAGTGAGGAATGTGTTACATCACCTTTGAAATTCAAGTTTACACTAGAGAAAGGGAGAGGAAAAAAAACAACCCTCAGTTTGCAAAGGTGATAGGATTCTACAATTTCAAACATGTTGAAAACACAATGTGAATGTATCAAACCATACAAAAAATGACCCATAAACATTGTTCTGGAGTGTAAATCTTTATTACAGCAATAAAACCTATGCAAATTCATTATCTGTCTCCTTTAAAAGGCGGCCTTATTTGGACATACTATATTATTTTGTCCTGATGAAACAAATTTCATCAGTCACTTTCATCTTGAATTACATAAGAAAAAGATCCTCTTCTCCTCTGGTTAATGGGATGATTTGAGGCATAGTGTCTTCTCTTATCCCCTTTTAAGGACAACAGAACAAAAATCCTTGCATCAATATTGGGGAATGTGTTTCTTCTGATGATTCCTTTATTGAACTGTTTCGCTCAAGTTTTACCTCCATTTTAAAGGCCCTACCTACAGTATATTCACACAAAAATTACTTTATGGTGACCTAGTTTAATACAGAATTACGGTAACCAGCTTTTGTTGAAGCTTGCCCCTGACTATGCTGACCTATTATGGATACAAAAGTTGAATGTGGATGCAGATAACCAGACCCAAATTGTTCATCTCTGCTTCCACTTACATGTCTGGTTCAGTGGACATTAGCTAATGATTGATAGACTTCTTGGGAGCTTGTATTCATTTCATGTACCTGTAATGATGATTCACAAATGTTGCATTATTATTTGAATGTTACAGTATTTTGTACTCTTTTTATTGTTATTCATTGTTATTGTTACCCGCCCCCCCAACAGTGACACTGGTGCAGTGAATGACACTACAGTGACTACAGTGCCACGTCACTGTAGTGTCCGTGCTGGAACCAGGCACTGACTGTCGAGGGTCTTGCACCCCCAAAATCAGCTCTGACTCAGAACTGATAATCGTCAGTGGGAGGGTGCGGGGTGCAGTCCTCCCATGTGGGTGGTTCAGGAACTGGCAGCCAACTGTGAAAAATGGTCAACTTGCCGGTCTTGTGTCTGGTCGTTCAACAACATGTTTGTCGATGACCAGTCGTGGATCCATTAATGTCCTATATTGTTGTGTTTTTGTTTTGTATCTACTTTCATCTAATTGTCATTTTAAATACTGTAAAGACTCATTGTTTATTTATAAAGAACAGAAATTGACTGTGATGGGACGCTATGTGGGTCACTGGGAAGATCCCCAAAATATTGTTTATGTGTACTGAGAAACCCCAAAATACCTTACTGCCAAAATGTAAAACTGGGTGGGACTAGTAAAGGTGGAAATTTGGAAAACCTTATCTTGGTCAGTTGTATTTGAACATAATTAGGAAGGTTTTCATAACCTCCTGAAGAGCAACACTGATAGGGTGTGTCTCCCCTACAGGACAAGAAGCAGGAGGGATTCAAACAAAAATTTCCCTTGAGTGATTCAGAACTACAGTATATGGCCCAGAAGGGAAGCCCAAGAATTCCAAAGGGCAGAAACAGAGGGGAAAAAAAGGATGGGACCCCTCTGTCTGAAATGGTAGTGGTTGGGGACCAAAAGAACCTTAGTTCAAGGAAGGTACAATGTGACTCAGATGAGAAGGAGACATCCACTTCCACTTGTGGAAGCCAGGCCAAATCTTTTTCAAGACCTGGCCAACATAATTTCTGAACAGAACAATGATAAGGTTTTTGTAAATGCATATCAGAACCTAGCCCTGCTGAGTGGTAAAGTGACAGATGACTGAAAAGCACAACACTTTCCAAGGCTTGAACTGCAAAATTACATATTGTACAGGGTTGGACCCAATAAATAAATGGGACATTTACAATATAAGCCATAGGTTCCCAGCTCTGCAAGAAACAAGGTATTGAGGTTTACCCATGTCCTCACTATTCTGGGTCATTTGGGCAAGAGAAAACTGAGGAATATAAAGGAACTTGTTTCTTTTGGACAGATATAAGGCAGGAAGTATCTGAGTTTAGTGCTTCATGCTCAGAGTATCAGCTGGTAGCCTCCAGAAGCATAAAAAAAGGCCCTTTAGATTTCTATGCCCATACTATATACCCTGCTCAAATGAATTGTGGTGGTGTCATTCATAAGAAGTGCAGGTAGACAGCAGTATATCATGGTTATAATATAAAATATCCTGAGATAATTCCACTAAATGCTGCTATGGCCCAATCAGTGACCAAAGGGTTAATAAAGGTGTTTCCCGAATTGGGCTGCTGGAAGCGATCCTCACTGATCAGGGCACCAATCTTATGAAAAACAGTAGCATGAGATATTAGCATTGGCAATTGGGCACCTACAATAATGGCAACCCAATCCCCAGCACTTGTCTGTAGGGCTACAGTAGGGTAGAGCGGCCGGATGAGGGGGTTGACGAATACAGAGATGGGATGTTGTTATAGGTACGTGCACAGGTGGGAGTGAGCATGCACAGCGAGGGGCAAGAGAGTATGTGAGGGGTGGTGCCACGTGGGTTGCTGACCCGACCCGGTGGCATGGTGGGTGTGTTGGCAGCATTGGTGGGCAGGGTTCTGGGTTTGGGTCTGGGCACTGGTGCTATGTTGCTCTCAGCCCAAACCTTTTTATTTTTGTTTTTCACCCCTAACATTAAAAATGAAGTCCCCAGTGCTGTTTTGTTGTGTGCTTTGATTAGAGCCAAAATAAATTTTCGCCATTTCAATCCTCAAGAGATGGTGATCGCCTTTAGGCTTTCACTGTTATCACATAAACCCATGAAAAAATGATAAGGAAGGTGTACGCTTTACTGAACTTTATGTCCATTTGGATATTAGTACAGTATATCACTCTCAGACTTCTGGCCTAATGGGACGTAAATTGCTAAAGAAAATGTTGTGCAAACATGGACTGACCGAAGTATGTATACCAAAATAAATTGCTGCCTTATTCAATGTTTGCAGTCTGGGAGAAGCCACAACTCTCCACTAGATTCTCATCCTTTGAACTGTTCAATGGATTAAATACCTGACAGATGTCTGATCTCATAAAAGAGTTGTGGGAAGAACAGGCACATAGACAAACTAATGTACTCCAACATGCATTGCAGATGAGAAAAGGGCTGGACACAGCAGATTTGTGAAAGAAAATGTACTACAAGCACAACATGCTCAGACAGGTCTCTAAAACTAAGGGATCAAATATTGGAAAATTCAAGTAGGCAGATTGAGTGTTACTCCTGTTGTCCAAATCTCAAAATAAGCTCATGGCTTAGAGGAAAGGACTGCATGATGAAACACCCTGGAAGCTGGGACAAGTTGATAATGAACTATCAAACCCCCCCCCCAAACATAAAAAAGTGTTTTCATGTTAATATGCTGAAACCTTGGAAAAAACAGGAGGTACTCCTGATTGACCCAGCAGAAAAGAATGGTGACCCATGTCAAGTTACAGACAAGGACTTTGAGTATAGACCCCTGTACATACTGTAGGTCCTAAAATTGTAAGGGAACCAAGGGCCATCAGAGTGGATTATTGACTCAGGAACAAACCAGAGCCAGGAACCCCAGAGGCTGTGAGTGAATTCTGGAGATTTTTTCTCCCCAGAGCTGAGACAAACTCATTTTATCTAATACCACATAAACATGGAGCTTGGTGTCTGGCTTGCCAAAAATCATAAAGGCCTCTGGAATGAATCAAAGAGAAGGTACAGGAGGAAATGGTAAGGGAGGCAGTATAGCACAGTGGTTTAAGGGTCTGAGCTGCAAATCTGGAGACCTGGGTTTGAATCCCACAGCAACTACTTGCATACTGTGTGCCCCTGAGCAAGTCACTTAACTTCCCTGTGCTGTCAGGTCACACCTGTAAAAAGCTTTCAGCTTAGTGTGCTAGTCCTGGTTAAATCTCTGCAAAAAAAAAAAAAACAGTTTATGCTGCAGCTGGGAGCCAATGAGAAATCCAAGAGAAAATGGTCAAGCTAATCAGTTTTGGTCCCAAAACCAGACATGTTCATCCAGGTTTTTACTGCACAATCTTTAGGAAAATCAGTGCTGTATCCAAGTTTGCTGTGTACCCTCTGCTCAGGATGGACAAACCTTTGGACTGCCTAGAAAAGGCCTGGAACATCATTATCCTGGGCCTGATGACAGAGTATTAAAAAATTAAAAATTCTATAAACTCCAAAGTCTCATGAGAAAACAATCTTTTTCACCCCATTTTCAATCAATCAATCAATCAATCAATCAATCAAAGTCTTTATTTAACCAGGCGTTCATCATTGAGCAGAAGCTTATTTGCAAGATGGACCTGGGTGGAGCACGAACAATTGTATATACAGGTCAAACACAGGTATTTACAAGGCAATACAGATAATACTCTTTACAGAAAGGAAGAAAGAGAAGTTCATATGTACATAGAATTATACAGATATTGTACAGATTACACTGTATTTACATACATAGAAGTGTCTATAGGAAGATAAAGCAGGTTATCTAAGGTTGCAGGAGGAAGTAACGGGAGAAAAAAATAAAAATATACACCAGGTAGAGGTGAAGGTAGGGGGGAAGGGAGGGAGGGAGGTAGGGGAAAAGGCTAAGAGGGCACGGTGCACAGAAAGAAGTTGGTAAAACAGGATGTAGAGAAGGTGGATGTAGAAAAGGAGTATGTGTGAGCCCCGGGATTGAATGCTATAAAGTACGGGGCATGGTAGGATGTCACAACCCAGGGTAGTGAGCTCCTATCCGAGGTTGGGAAAGGAATAATAAGGGGATGGATGGGCCTAGTGTTGATAAGACAGGGGGATAAGAGAGAGAACAATTAGGCTGGTGAGGAGCAAGATGGGGGGTCAGTACTTAAAATTGGGTCTAGGCGTGGCTATATACCAGTGCAGACACCGGTACTGAGTCTGAGTGGGTAAAGCAGTTACATACTTCTCTGACTGTATGGCAATAAAGCATCTTCAAGGCATTTATACTGATTAGAGTGCTTAATTTGAGGGTTTTTTGTAGATCGTTCCATAAGGTAGGTAGCACGAAGCTTATGGCTGCCCTGCCAAAGTGGGATTTTGCTTTGGATACTTTAAGTGTGATAGCTGAGTAACTTCTTAATGTGTATTTCCCAATTATACTCAGGGGAAGACAGCAGGAGATATAGTAAGGCAGCTTATTAGAGATGGCTCTATAGGTCCAGAGAGCGGCATTTCTGTGGCGCCTGAACTTTAGTGATGTCCACCCCACTGCCACATATAGGGTAAAGTGATGCATGTTGAAGGGGAATCCTGTTATAAACCTCAGTGCTCGATGGTAGAGTGTGTCCAGTTTAGCCATGTAAGAGTTGTGGCATTGGCTATAGAGGAAGTCAGCGTAATCAACCAATGATAGGAAAATGGATTGGACCAGTTGTTTCTTGACATCTCTGGTGAGAAATTGGTTGATTCTAAAAAACAGTCCAAGTCTTTGCCGAAGTTGTTTTAGCAAGTCCTCGATATGTTCAATGAAGAAGAGTCTTTGGTCTATCCAGACTCCCAGATACTTGAATTTTGTAACAAATTCTAATTTTTCACCTAGAACTGTGGTAATTTGGGGAACTGTCTCACTGGACACAGGGTTAGCTGTATGGATAAAAGGGGAGAGGACCATTGCTTTAGTTTTTGGCATTAAGGAGTAGCTTTTTTGGAGGAGTTGGCTTTGCAAAAGGTTGAATTCTGACTGTAGGTAATTGCAGGCAGCTTCAGGTGTTGGGTGACTCACAGAGAACTGTATCATCTGCAAACAGATGGATGTTGGCTTCTTTATACAGTAGTCAATGTTATTAATGTAGATTGCAAAAAGTAAGGGCCCTAATATAGAACATTGAGGTACCCCTCTTTGCAGAGTTTTTAAGGGGGACAGGCCTCCTTCGGCTTTAACTTGTTGAAGGCGCCCTGTAAGATAGTCAGTAAACCAATGCAGAGGGGAAGGGTCCACACCTATGGTTTGAAAGGAGGAGAAGAGCAGACTATGGTCGATGGTGTCAAAAGCCTTGCTTAGATCAAGGAAAACAGCACAAATAAAGTTTTTGCTCTCAAGATTACGTTGCCAGTCGTTAATAACTTTGGCGAGGGCTGAGACAGTGCTATGTTTAGCTCTGAATCTGGACTGCATAGGATTTAGCAGTTCCCTAGACTCAAGGTGAGTCCTCAGCTGTGCATTTACAATTTTCTCTACGAGCTTGGACAGGACCGGAAGGAGGGAAATTGGCCTGTAGTTATTGAGATCGCCAGGCTCACCTGATTTGAACAGTGGTATGACATGTGCTGTCTTCCATATAGGTGGTAAGGTGTCCTGAGACAGGGATAAGTTAAAAAGGTGGGTGACGGGTATTGCTAGTATGTGGTAGGCAATTGGGTGTCGGCCCCAGCACTTTTTCTAGTATCCAACTGAAGCAAGAGGTCCTCTACCTCTTTCAGTGGGGCAGGTCGAAGCAAGAAAGGCGGCAAAGCTATCAGAGTTTCAGGCAGTTGGCTGGCAGTCTGGGAGCGAAGTATGTTTGCAGGGGAGTTATCAAATGCCATGCCTGCAGTAGCAAAGTGGTTATTGAATGCGTCAAGTATATCCATCTTTTCGGTTACAATCAAGTTGCCAGAGGTAATCTTGGTCGGGAGTGAATTTCCTGGGGAGTGGCCTAGCAGATCATTGATTGTGTTCCAGAGCTTGATTGGGCTCTTTGTGGCAGAGTCGAGTTCAGAATTGAAGAAGGTGGCCTTCAATTCTCTGATTATTTTGGTACATAAATTTCGTAGTCTTCTGAACTGGTTCCAGTCCTCTGCAGTGTTCAGTCTGCGCACTTTTTTCCAGAGCTTATCTCTTTCTAGAAGCAAGGACTTGATCTGAGGGGTGAACCATTTACAGGTTTTGGTCCTAGTTCGAACTTTAATCAGGGGAGCATACTTATTAATGGCCCTTGATAGAATATTGTGGAAGATATTGTAAGCTGACGTATTCATTTTGGCCAGGTAGAAATCTTGCCACTCAGGGGAGTACTTAAGCTCATTTAGGTAGGCATGTTCATTGAAGTTGCGCCTGGATCTCTTCATAGAGAACTTGCTGATGGGTGCTGGGTTGTTGGTGGATCTTACTCCCGCAATAACAATGGTCGCCGCGTCTGAGAAGAAGACATCAGCGTGGGAGAAGAGATGAGGTTTGATCACCATTAGCACATCCAAAAGTGTACTTTTACTGGGGTTCTTCATGTTTGGGCGTGTTGGTTCAGTAATAAGTTGTGTCAGCCCATGTTCATCACAGAAGGATGCAAGGGGGGCCACTGTGTTAGAGACCCAGTCAAAGCTGAGGTCTCCTAAAATAATAGTTTCTGGCAGCCCCTGTCCCAACTTGTCACTTAGATATGACACAAGCTGTAGGCCAGCAGACGGTGGTCTGTAGCATCCTATTGCACGAGTGCAGTCTGTGTAATTTCCACTTTGAGAATTAGGCATTCGAATTCGCTGGCGACAGATGCAGAGGATAAGCAGAAGGCAGAAAATTTGTCTTTAACGTAGATAGCTACCCCTCCTCCTCTGGCATGCCTATCAGCTCTGAACAAGGCATAGTTGGGTATGTTTACTTCTCTATCAGTGGTGCTGGGTCTAAACCAAGTTTCGGAAATCACAAGTATGTCAGGAGAGGTATGCTTTACCCAGGTTTGTATTAAGGTTATCTTTTTAAGGAGGCTACATACGTTAATATGCAAGAAGCTTATTCCTATTAAATTTGCTAGTTCTGCTGGCAAAGCAATAGCTTCTGGGGGGCAGGGTTGAGTTCTACATTGCCTGAACATAGCAGGAGGATAAGTAGGATTTTTCTAAGAGCGCTAATTATAAGCTTGTAATTCCTGCCTTTCTCCCGTCTAGTAGATCTGATGTTTTTAGGGACTGGAAAGTAGCCACCATAGAAGAGCTGATCTGTTGTAGCAAGAGGTGGTACCCCTACCACAATAGGCAGGGAGGAGATAGAAGTCTGCGTGGTGGGAGGTGGGCCTTGTGGTGGGGGAGTGTTATAAGTACTACTGGTATGTGTGGTCCAAGAGCAGGGTTCAAGGTATTGGTACTTGGAATCACTGAGGCAATTAAAAGATAAGTTGCCATGTGGTGTACAGCACAAGGTGCCGTTGTAGACCAAACATGATGGTAGTTCAGGTGTCCAATGCTGGGCAGCTGGTATCAGCAGAAGAAGGGGCAGTATAAGGAGCCATATAGGGCCCGACATGATGATACCTCAAAAAAGGAGCCACTCAATTAGACAAGGGGCCAGTGGGGTTGCTGGATTAATGCAGCTTATCAGTAGCTTTCTGATCCAGGTTGACCCAAATTTGATAGCATTAAAAATATTTAGTGGTGAAGGCACAGCCAAGGAGAGCCTATACGTTTTAGTAAGGCGAGGCCCTGAGAGTTGGATCCCGTAGGCTGGACAGAGAAGAGGGGGATCACGAGCTATGCCTCTATTGGTGGGACACTGCACCAGGGGACATGGACTAATATTTTGGCAGGAGCTACTATATTTAATAATCAGCAGAAGTGGGAGGGGGCAGTTGAAAAAGTTGCGTCAGTTGCCGTACTTTGTAGGGCCTTGGGTCCGTGTCTGCAGTCTCGAGCATCGGCTAGAGGGGCGCCGACTGCCCGGTAGCCGGGAATCCCACGGCTTAGGAGTTGGGAGCCTGGGTGATAGTTCCTCAGCTGAGGGAGAGAAGGAGAGTAAGGGTTAATAAAGTGGATTCACATGAAGGGTTAGACAGAACAGTGGGGAGTCCAAAAGTTGCAGAACAAAAGGACGTGTATGGTACCAGCAATGCCAAAAGAGGTAGTGAGGAGTAGTAGTAGGTGGTTGCACCCCAAGGTAGTTTGTTTGGTGTTGCTGGCCTGCTTAACTGCTAGCTGGTTTATAGTTGAAAGGGTATATAGTCAAATTAGGGTGAGGTCCCTAACAATAGGGCAGGTGGAGCAGTAATTGAGAGGAGTTAGATGGAGTGGCTGGAGAAAAGGTTGAGAGGAAATGTGTGATCCTGTGGGTGGGACTGCTTTAAAAAGGGGCGGTGAGAAAGTGGGTCAAGTCAGGTATTGAAGACAGGGAGGCCAATAGCATGAAGATGTGCAGCAGTGGAGTAACCAGTCTGCTGCTAGACTGAGGAAGGGGTGGAGTAAGGGTCTATTTAATACTGTGAGGAGGAGGGAGAGCACAGAAAGAGATTTCCCTGAGATCAGGAAGCGCCAGGCGTTGGAAAATCAGCCAAGGAGTAAAGCTGCCAATCAGTGCCTGGTTCCTCCACTGGGCATCAGTCAAAACAGTGGCATTCAAAACCACGAGTTTCGGAGGTCCGGTGCGTACCTGAATCTGTCCGGGGGTCAGTCGGGTGGTCTGTTAGCTGTGGTCTGCTCAGAGAGAGCCAAGGCCACAGGAGCAGCTTGGGAAGCCCACAGATGGGCTGTCTGAATCTGTCCAGGGGTCAGTCGGGTGGTCTGTTAGCTGTGGCCAGCTCGGAGAGAGCCAAGGCCACAGGAGCAGCTTGGGAAGCCCACAGGTGGGCTGCCTGAATCTGTCCAGGGGTCAGTCGGGTGGTCTGTTAGCTGTGGCCTGCTCGGAGAGAGCCAAGGCCACAAGGAGCAGCTGGGGATGCCACAGATGGGCTGTCTGAATCTGTCGGGGGGTCAGTCAGGTGGTCTGTTAGCTGTGGCCTGCTCGGAGAGAGCCAAGGCCACAGGAGCAGCTTGGGAAGCCCACAGATGGGCTGTCTGAATCTGTCCGGGGGTCAGTCAGGTGGTCTGTTAGCTGTGGCCTGCTCGGAAAGAGCCAAGGCCACAGGAGCAGCTTGGGAAGCCCACAGATGGGCTGTCTGAATCTGTCCGGGGGTCAGTCAGGTGGTCTGTTAGCTGTGGCCTGCTCGGAGAGAGCCAAGGCCACAGGAGCAGCTGGGGATGCCCACAGATGGGCTGTCTGAATCTGTCCGGGGGTCAGTCAGGTGGTCTGTTAGCTGTGGCCTGCTCTGAGAGAGCCAAGGCCACAGGAGCAGCTTGGGAAGCCCACAGATGGGCTGTCTGAATCTGTCCGGGGGTCAGTCAGGTGGTCTGTTAGCTGTGGCCTGCTTGGGAGAGGCCAAGGCCACAGGGCAACAGGAAGCCCACACATGGGCTGTCTGAATCTGTCAGGGGTCAGTCGGGTGGTCTGTTAGTTGGCCTGCTCAGAGAGCCAAGGCCACAGGAGCAACAGGAAGCCCACAGATGGGCTGTCTGAATCTGTCTGGGGTCATTCGGGTGGTCTGTTAGCTGCGGCCTGCTCAGAGAGAGCCAAGGCCACAGGAGCAGCTTGGAAAGCCCACTGATGGGCTGTCGGAATCTGTCCGGGGGTCAGTCGGGTGGTCTGTTAGCTGTGGCCTGCTCGGAGAGAGCCAAGGCCACAGGAGCAGCTTGGGAAGCCTACAGATTTTGCCTGATCAGTGCTTTTCTTTGGGTTGCAAGGAGCTACAGCGACATTCAAGCAGATATTACTAACATACTAAAATGCCTGCAGAATAGGCCTAATGGTCTTTCGCGTCTGCTCATTTGGTCAGCCCCCACCCTGGGAGCTGACTTTGCTGCCCCCCTCGCCTTCTCTGGCTTCTCCCTTCCAGTTACAGATAGTCTCGCTGCATTGGATTTTGCTTCCAGAACTCTTCCCCTGTAACTGTCCCACTCCCCTCTTGAACCCCTCCACCATCTCTGCCTCCACCAGCCCCCTAGGCAGCGCATTCCATGGCTCCACCACCCTCTCAGTGAAGTAGCACCTCCTCCTTTCTCCCCTGAATCTTCCCCCCTCCAGCTTCCACCCATGCCCTCTAGTGGTCCCCTCCTCCTTCCTTCGAAGCACCCTGACTGTTCCTCCCCTATTTACCCCCTTCATGTACCTGAAGACCTCTATCATGTCCCCCCGGTCCCTTCTCTCTTCCAATGTGTACATATTTAGCTCTTCGAGCCTCTCCTCATAGGTCCTGTCCTCCAAGCCCCAAATCATTTTGGTTGCCCTCCTCTGGACCCTCTCCAGGAGTTTAATGTCCCTCTTTAAGTGTGGCCTCCAAAACTGGATGCAGTACTCGAGGTGCAGCCTCACCAAGCAGTTATACAGAGGGAGTATCACTTCCCTCCTTCTGGAGGTGATCCCCCTAGCGATGCATCCCAGCATCCTGTTGATCCTGGCTGCTGTCCTCCTACAATTCTCTGAGTTGTTCATCTTGACATCCACCACCACCTCCAGGTCCCCCTCAGCCATCGAGACCTGTAGCATTCCCTCCCCCAGGGTGTACACTTGGCCCGGGTTTCTGGCCCCCAGGTGCAGTACCTTGCATTTCTCTGCATTGAACCTTAGCTTCCACTTTCTAGACCATCTTTCCAGAGCCTCCAGGTCCCCCTGTAGGGCCACCCTCCCCTAAAATACTGCTTTCTTTGCTACATTTCATTTATTTTATGGGCTCATCTGGGATTTGAACCCAGGACCTCTCGCACCCAAAGCAAGAATCATACCCCTAGACCAATGAACCGCTTGCCTGGGTAGCATCATTTGCTCTCATGAGCTGTATGTGGTGGAATACCTAGATGTTATTGTCATATTTATCTCTGACCAGGACAGTCACCTGTGGGGTGCAGTATTTCAGTCACTCAAGGAAGCAGGTCTCGTGGCCAATACCATGTACCCTCATGCCACAGGAAACATAACGCCTGAAGTACATGGCTGAGAAAGGACACATATGCCCACTTGACTGGTATTGATAAAGTCCTTAGCAAAATGCCCTACTTCACCAGTGAAGATGAAGGCTAGGTTCTTTCTGTTGCTGCAGGGTATTATCTCCAGCTTTTTCCTGAATTCTCAACCCTCACTACCCCACTGACTGGTCTGACTAGGAAGGCTACTGGAATAAGGGCTTTGGTCCCCAGAGTTTCAAACTGCTTTTCAGACCAATAAGAAGGTGTTATGCTGGGCTGCCTGATGGCCCAGTGGAAGTGTGTCAGGTTCAGTAATGAGCCCGGGGTTAACAGAATGGAGCAGCCACGCTGGGGAGAGCTCCTGAGGGGAGCAAGAGCCAGCTGGGGAGGGAGACAGCCAGATTCTAGTGCAGCAGCTGCCCCATGTGGTGAACCAGGGAGCTAGCTGCCTCCCAAGGGGTGGCATCAGTCCACTGTCTGCTGCTGATGTCAAGGTTGCAGGAGAGTGCACCTAATGTTATGAGGTGGGAAGAGGGAAGGAGGAAACAAATTGCAGTAAACTAATATGTGCCTTGGCCATCACGAATGACCCCCTAAGTCCTCTGATCTCACTCTGAAAAACTAAGAATGCCCATTCAGCATGTTGTGGAGTACCGCTGCACATGACAGCAGCAGTAGGTGGATGTCAGGACTGTGGGTCCATAGCGGGAGCTGAAGTAAGGAGCAGGCAGTGATTGAGGGCCAAACAGCTACATGAAAAAAAGAAGCTGTTGTGTGAGGGGCCATTCATATGTCTCACTATCTGCTTTGTTTTGTACATGGACACCTCTGAGGTGGTGCTGGGGCTGTCCTGTCATAAGATATTGAGGATGGGATCCATTCCATCATATATCTGAGCAGGAAACCTTTTCCTAGAAGCAGCATTATGTCATGCAGGGGAAGGAATCCCAAGCAGTGCCATTTCTATGTTTATATGTGAAAGGGGATATTGTGGCCTTCTGCTACTACTTGTTGGGTAGTCAGTTCACCCTGGTCATAGATCATGCTTCTCTCAAACGATTGGATGCCTTAGAGGTAATTAATCCTGGGTTACCTGGTGGCACCTAATGCTGCAGCCCATCAAGTCTGATGTTTGCCACTAGGCTGGCTCCCTGCATGGCATCAGCAACTTCATTTCCTAGGACTGTCGGTCTATGATGGCCATTGCTAAGCATGTCTTGGACTCAGCTCTAAGGAGGAGGGTATCTGATGGGGAGTGTATGTTCAGTATGTCCTTGATATCTGCCACACCCCACAAAAAAAGGTATTGGTAAGGCCAAGGGGAGGTTCATAACAAAACCTGCCAAGGGGAATGGAGTGCTAACAAGGCACACCTGTACCCCATAGAAAGTGGTCAGAAGGAAGGCAAAGAAGGAGACTGGTGGCAGCAAAAGACTAATCAGAGAGAGAGAGGGAGAGAGCATTGTATGTTAAGTTGAAATGTAAGCACCCTTTTTTGTGTTTTGGCAGAAGTGAAGCTGTTTTCTTTCATTTAAACGGGTATCCATAACTTTGCTGTCTGTGAGTGTTTCCTCTAGAAGCCACTCAGCCAACTGCTCTGTCAGATAAGTGTTGGAACTGTTGGGAGTTGCCTCTGGCTTTTGAGGCATGCTAGATGACACATGCAGTATGTTGACTGCTGCAGATAGATAGTTGCTTTCTGCTCATCTAATGACATCCATAGATAGTGGTGATAGCATCTGGTTGCTTTGATACCATATTGATGGCAATGGTGGATGTTGAAAGATACCACACCTGTGGTGGTGGTAGCTACTTTTAAGGTACCATAATGATGGCATTCTGGATGTTGAACAATATCCAAAAACACAAGAAATATAAACAATGTGACCATTAGGCTGTGGTCACATGATGACACTGTCCAAATTATGTGCATCTGTTTATTTGTGTCAAAAGTCTACAGAAAAGGTTAGCAGCAAAAGTTAACTTTCAGTAGCGACCATGTGAAAAACGGTTCCAACACCAGTGGAAAATGACACTTAGTCAAAGGATTTCCAAACAGGGGTGGCCCAACAGCCCCAGTTCTTTGTGGATGTTTTGTCCTCTTCATCAGGGGGTGAAGACTAGGCTAATTAAACCTGTTAAGTTCTCCAAAGCAGACAAATTTCTTGATCCCGGTAAAAATACCAGAACAATAACCCTAGATCAAGGCAGCAGGGTGAAGGCTGAGAAAGAACACTCCATATGGAGAAATAACCAAATACAAACACCCGAGTGAATTACTAACAAAAATTAAACAAGCCTTGGCCAAGGTCAAATATGTTTGTTTGCTTGTATTTGCTGTGTAGTTAGTAACAGACAGTTAAGCAATGAAACAAGTTTTAATAGTGAACTTGTCATGACTCAGCAGTGAGGTGGTTCACTCATAACCTTTTTGTTTTTTTATGATTTTGACCCCACATTTTCAATATGGTATTTTTAATGTTTCACCTTATGAACATGACAGATGTCTCCTATCAAATCCCACCCACAATAGGATATTGAGGAACAACCACGTAAACAAATGTCAAGGGGGGACTGAAAAATAACACCTGCCATGTTCATAAGGTAGGGTATTTTTTTTCCTTTTATGTTGCTTGCACGCATGCGCAAGAAACATATTGCGGCAGCTTTCTCCAGATGCAGGTTGTAGAGGCACGGCACTGTTGTTGTCAATGCCCCCACAGCCTGTAAAGGCTTGGCCTGCTTTCCCCAATGTCGTGGCATGTGGCTACTGACACTAGTTCAGCCAGCGTGCTGCAACCTTGTAAAAATTTAGCCGCTGCAATCAGGGGCTGCCTCGTCATTGCAGCATCAACTATTCACTGCAATGAGGGAGTGACCCGTCATTGCTGGGTGGGACATTGTTGCAATATTAGCCAGGAACATGGCAGCGCCTGCCGCCATGTTCACAAACAATATTAAGCCAGCCCCAGTGCCAAGAGGGTGCCCAATCCCACTTGGCATGGCCCCTCCCAGAGCGGTGTGTTTTGCTGCGAGGCCCAATCCCTGTCAGTTTTCTTCCCCAGTGCTACTTGACTTGCCGACGAGGGAGCCCACTCCCTATAGGCATCAAGTCCCCCTTGAAAGAGTAGTGGGAGAGTTGTGCTGAGGGGGTGCCCAATCCCCCCTTGGCTTTTGCACTCCCCCCGCTTTTGTGCCGATGGGGGTGCCCAATCCCCCATTGACTGCACCCCCCAAAACATTCAGGTGGTGCACCGGGAGTCCACCCGAGCATGCCCAATGTCCCTGTAAAGAAAAAAAGTCCTGCAATGGTTTTTTTGTTTTTCTTTTAAACCTGTAAAAAAAACCGGTCCCTCGTGGTTTCTCTGCCCCCCAACCCGCACCCACCCACTGCGCACCTTGCCTCCTCACACCTCCCCTCACCCTATACTTACCTCCGGAGTCTGGCGCGATGATCTTTGGTGGACTGGGAACACGTCTGCACTCTTCAAAGGTGACTGCGAACTGAGTAAACACCGGTAAGCTGTATAATGGAATGAATAGGGCTTTTTCAACTTTGATGCATATCCCAGGCGTTTTTTGGAATTTTGACACCAAATTTTCAACACGGGGTTTCTGGCACCCCTCCTCATGAATTCTGCCACTGTCATGGCATTCTTCGGCCCCAAAAGGTGATTTCTTGGTCACTGCATGGAATCCCCTTTTGGGACTGATTAATGAAATGACAGTGCCAGTGTTCATGAGGTGGACTCTCAAAAAGTCTATATTGCAAATTTGGTGGAAAAAATACCAACAATGACTGTTTTACAAGCATGCATTTTGCAGTTGCTATGCACGCTCGTAAGTTTGTGAATTTGCAATATTTTCAAGACAGATTTTCAACATTGGTATTTTTTCACACCTCCTTGTGAACAATACAGCTGTCATTTTTCACATCCTGGCTGAAATATGTTTTCGCGCTTCTGATGCAGAATAGCGTGGCTGCTGTAGGAAATCAGTGTTTGGGACAGATTAAGAAAATGACAGTGACACTGTTCATGAGCAGAGGTCCTAAAATACCTATGTTGAAAATTTGGTGACGATACTCCTTAAAATGCCCGTGTTACGAGCGTGCGTTGCACAGTTTGCACGCACGCTCATAACTTAGCGAATTAATAATATTTTCACTCCAGATTTTCAACGTTGCCATTCTTCTGCCACCTCCTTATGAACAGTACAGCTGTCATTTTTCACATCCTGGCCAAAATGTGTTTTCACAGTTCCAGCGAAGAACAGAGCGTTCGCAGTGGGAAATCTGTGTTTGGGACACATTATGGAAATGACAGTGACACTGTTCATTAGCAGAGGTCCTAAAATGTCTATGTTGAAAATTTGGTGATGAACATCCATAAAATGAGTGTGTTACGAATGTGCATTGTGCAGTTTCTACACACGCTCGTACCTTAGCAATTTTGCAATATTTTCACTCCAGATTTTCAACATTGCCATTTTCCAACACCTCCTTATGATCAGTGCAGCTGTCATTTTTCACATCCTGGCCAAAATGTGTTTTTGCACTTCCAGTGCACAATAGCATGGTCGCTATGGGAAATCAGTGTTCGGAACACATTAAGGAAATCACACTGACACTGTTCATGAGCAGAGGTCCTAAAATGCCTATGTTGAAAATTGTGCTATGAAACTCCATAAAATGACTGTGTTATGAGCGTGGATTGTGCAGTTTCCATGCACCCTTGTAAGTTCACAAATTAGTAATATTTTCACCCCTGATTTTCAATACTGCCATGTTTTCACACCTCCTTATGAACAGTACAGCTGTCATTTTTCACATCCTGGCCAAAATGTGTTTTTGCGCTTCTGGCACAGAATATCATAGTCGCTGTCAGAAATCAGTGTTTGGGACAGATTAGGATCAAGCGAGTGAGAGAGGAGAGGAGTGATCGAGCTCAACTGAGCTCTTTCGGGACTGCTGCAGATTTCTTTGTGGGCAGGAAAAGGCACCAACGCAGGCAGAAGCCCAGTACAAAAGGGCAGCCTGCAGCACCGGGTGAGAGAATGAATGAGTGAGTGAAGGAGGGGGAGTGAGTGAGCTCAACAGAGCTCTGTTGGGATGCTGCGGATTTCTTTGTGGGCAGAAAAAGGCAACAATGCATGCAGGGGCCCAGTACAAAAGGGCGGCCTGCAGCGGTGGGACAAATGGAATGAGCGACTGAGAGAAGGGAGTGAGCGAGCTCAATGGAGCTCTATCATGACTGCTGCAGATTTCTTTATGGGCAGAAAAGGGTGGCAAAGCAGGCAGGAGCCTAGTACAAAAGGGCAGCATGCAGCCCTGGCAAAAACGGAATGAGCGAGTGAGAGAGGGAGAGTGAAAGAGGTCAACAGAGCTCTGTCAGGACTGTTGCAGATTTCTTTGTGGGCAGAAAAAGGTGCCAACAGAGGCAGAAGTCCAGTACAAAAGGGCAGCCTGCAGTGCCAGGAGAAACAGAATGAGCGAGTGAGACAGGAGGAGTGAGCAACCTCAATGGAGCTCTGATAGGACAGCTGCTGATTTCTTCGTGGGCAGAAAAAGATGCCAACGCAGGCAGGGGCCCAGTACAAAAGGGCAGCCTGCAGCACTGAGAGAAACAGAATGAGCGAGTGAGAGAGGGGGAGTGAGCGAGCTCAACGGAGGTCTATTGTGACTGCTACGGATTTGTTTGTGGACAGAAAAAGGTGGCAATGCAGGCAGGATCCCAATACAAAAGGCTAGCCTGCAGCGCTGGCAGAAACAGAATGAGTGAGTGAGAGAGGGGGAGTGAGTGACCTCAGTGAAGCTGTGTCAGGACTGCTGCAGATTTGTTTGTGGGCAGAAAAAGCTGCCAATGCAGGCAGGAGCCCAGTACAGAAGGGCAGCTTGCAGCAGCGGGAGACACAGAACGAGTGAGAGAGGGGGAGTGAGTGAGCTCAATTGAGCTCTTTTGGGACTGCTGCATATTTCTTTGTGGGCAGAAAAAGGCAGCAATGCACGCAGGGGCCCAGTACAAAAGGGCAGCCTGCAGCACCAGCAGAAATGGAACGAGTGAGTGAGAGGGGGGAGTGAGTGAGCTCAATGGAGCTCTGTCAAGACTGCTGCAGATTTCTTTGTAGGCAGAAAAAGGCACCAACAGAGGCAGGAGCCTACTACAAAAGGGCAGCCTGCAGCACCAGGAGAAACAGAATGAGTGAGTGAGTTGGGGGAGTGAGCGATCTCAACAGAGCTCTGTCAGAACAGCTGCGGATTTATTTGTGGGCAGAAAAAGGTACCAATGCAGGCAGAAGCCCAATACAAAAGGGCAGTCACAGTGCCGGCAGAAATGGAATGAGCGACTGGGGGGGGGGAGGAGTGAGTGAGGTCAATGGAGCTCTGTCCAGACTGCTGCAGATTTCTTTGTGGGCAGAAAAAGGTGCCAACAGAGGCAGAAGCCCAGTACAAAAGGGCAGCCACAGTGCCAGCAGAAACGGAATGAGCGACTGAGAGAGGGGGGAGTGAGTGAGGTCAATGGAGGTCTATTGTGACTTCTGCAGATTTCTTTGTGGACAGGAAAAGGCAGTAATGCTGGCAGGAGCCCAGTACAAAAGGCCAGCCTGCAGCACCAGCAGAAATGGAATGAGCAAGTGAAAGAGGGGGAGTGAGCGACCTCAACAGAGCTGTGTCAGGACTGCTGCAGATTTCTTTGTGGGCAGAAAAAGCAGCTGATGCAGGCAGGAGCCCAGTACAAAAGGGCAGCCTGCATCAGCGGAAGACACAGAACAAGCGAGTGAAGGAGTGGAGTGAGTGAGCTCAATGAAGCTCTGTTGAGAGTGCTGTGGATTTCTTTGTGGGCAGAAAAAGGCAGCAATGCACGCAGAAGCCCAGTACAAAAGGACTGCCTGCAGCAGCGGGAGAAACAGAATGAACAAGTGAGAGAGAGGAGTGTGTGACTACAATGGAGCTCTATCATGACTGCTTCAGATTTCTTTATGGGCAGAAGAAGGCGGCAATGCAAGCAGGAGCCCAGTACAAAAGGGCAGCCTGCAGCGCCAGCAGAAATGGAATGAGCGAGTGAGAGAGGGGGAGTGAGCAAGCTCAACGGAGCTCTGTTGGGACTGCTGCAGATTTCTTTGTGGGCAGAAAAAGGTGCCAACAGAGGCAGGAGCCCACTACAAAGTGGCAGCCTGCAGTGCCAGGAGAAACAGAATGAGCGAGCGAGACAGGGGGAGTGAGCGACCTCAACAGAGCTCTGTCAAGGCAGTTGTGAATTTCTTTGTTGCCAGAAAAAGGTGCAACACAGATAGTAGCCCAGTACAAAAGGGCAGCCTGCCTGCAGCACTGGGAGAAACACAACGAGTGAGTGAGAGAGTGAGCAAGCTCAACGGAGCATTATCATGACTGCTGCAGATTTCTTTATGGGCGCAAAAAGGTGGCAATGCAGGCAGGAGCCCAGTACAAAAGGCCAGCCTGCAGCACCGGCAGAAACGGAATGAGTGAGTGAGAGAGGGAGAGTGAGCAAGCTCAATGGACCTGTGTCGGGACTGCTGCAGATTTCTTTGTGGGCAGAAAACACCGCCAACAGAGGCAGGAGCCCAGTACAAAAGAGCAGCCTGCAGCACTGGGAGAAACAGAACAAGTGAGTGACAGAGGGGCGGTGAGTGAGCTCAATGGACCAACGCAACCAACATGTGACACTGACAAATGCTTGTTATTTATGTATAATATTGGACACATAGTTAAGCTGGGGATGAAGCAGCAGGATGGCTGCACTGCTGCTCCGCTCCACAATGCGCTGAATAAGTGTTTTTCGTCTTTCAGATCGTAAGTTCATTTTTATGAACATTTATATTAAATGGTGCCGTGATTTATTTATTTGTTTATTCTCTGAGTCCCACGGAGTTAAACTGTTTTTGTTATGCCAAAAGATCCCCCTCCTGGCTATATAGTGCGGGCTACAACCAGCTTTTAGCACATGAAATGGCTAAAAGTTGATTCAATAATTTTATGGCAGAAGCAAGAGTGTTTTGTCTCCACTCCATGCTGGAATAACTGAGCTTTATTTAAAATGGTTCATTTAAAGTCTGCTTTTTCAGCCGACAGCTCTAGCATGGTGCAGTTGGCAAGCTTTCATTAATAGCTGGCATGCTCTGATTTTGGCATGCTGCTTCTGCAAGTGAAGCTGTACTTGCATTATTTGTTGCAGTGCACCTCACTATATGGGACAAACAGGTTGGAGAGCTTTTTACAGAAAAACTGTGCCCGGAGGACCAGGAGTAATCTTTGTTGAAAGTGGCAGAATGCAGCACTGTGACTGGCAAGTACAAAAGCTACTGAAAAGCATATGTTATGGAAGGGAATTGAAAGAGCATGAAGAGAAGCTGATAAGTTCTGTGAAGTTGATATGAACAAATTTGTTTCAGCACTGTGTGTGCTGATACGTCCATTTTTTTAATTAAATGTATGCCACCATTGCCAGGGATGGTGGGGTTTAGTATTCCTGGTGATGAAATTTACTGTTCTCAGTGGAGCTTTTTTTTGTTCTATATTTTTGGGTGTTCTCAGAGGCAACAGGAGACCAGAATTACAATGATGGCACATATGAAGAAAAATACGAGATCTGGACTCCTGGATTGACAGACCCCCGAACTAAGAGAGAGAAACTAGCTGATTGTGTTATTCCCTCTGCATTGCTCCCCATGTTAACTTCAACAAAAATGTTCCTGCAATAACCAGTGGAAGATGAATTTGGGGTAATCCCCTTTGGAGGTACTGTTTACTATTTTCTTTTTTTGGAGATGTAATATGCAGGATATCAACAAACAAAGATCCCTGGTCTTGTGAGTTTGCGTACTGTTTCAATGATTATTACTGTGGAGTATGAACTTGAACATGGTGTCCAAATTCACTACACAGGTCTTCGCACAGTTTAAAAAAATCTGCTGCTTTTCTGTGCCACAGTTTCAGTGGCTAAGTTTAGAAAGATGATGTTTCAGCGAATAGTAAAGTTTTGCTGTGAGGGAAAACTCCAAGTGATGTTTTCTTTTTGCTGTGGAGCATAAACCTTTGATATAAGTACTCCTAGATGTTAGTGAGAGCTTTGTCTCCAGTATGAAACACTTTAACATGACCCTGTTCTGATGAACTGCTAATATAAAAGTTATTACACTAGGCAGATTCTCCCCTTGTGTACTTTAAGGAAATTGGGGCAATTCCAGCTGGACAGTTTAAATTTGACACTTCAAAATGTTCTGTATTTAATATGGACATGATCATTGTGAACAAATCCTTTGGAAAATGTTATGTATGACTGACTACTATTTTACGTATCTAGTGTGTCTTATGTGTCTAAACAGCGTATTGTGTTATTAAGGATCTGGCATTTAATCTGCTTGGACTGCACATGGCAAGCCCACGATGCTTTACATTATGGGGGTATGTGTGATTTTGTATTTCTTTGAAACTTGGCTTCCCAGCCAATGCCCTTTGGGGTAACCATTGCCTCAGTGCTTGTGCATAGAGGTTCTTTGATTTTACTTGTTTTTTGTTTTAATTGGGTTCATCACAACATAACCCAGATAGACCATCTTACGGTAGCTGGTTCCTTCCACTGGGGCATCAAACAGATGAGGCATACTTATGAGTCCTGGTAGGATGAAACATGTGTCTATGTCTTCTGTTGGCACCCTTTGCAAACTGTGTGAGAGGTCTTTTGGCACCATGCATTTCTGCTTAAAGTTGAAACAGCATAACATTCTGTGGTGATTTATACATGCAGCTCATGATGCTTTACATTATGGGGGCATGTGTGACTTTGTATTAATTTAGGATGTATCTGCAATACTCAATATGGATTAGTAGATCAAACATGTTTATAGTATTCAAGATGAGTTTTAGAGATTTCTTTTAATATTTTATTACTAACAGTGGATCCCTTGTTATTACACGTATAACATAAGTACAATTCTGTCCAATGAGAAAGTGGCCATCAATGATTATGGATAATTGAGATACTGCCTTGTTAATGAGAGGCATATGCTTCTTGTGTGATTTACCCTGATTCTCTGGACATGATGGTACAGGTATCTTGGGGCAAGTTTAGAGGGACAGCCTGGGAAGACCTGGTAGAGCCTAGCCTGATCTGGCAAAGCTAATGCCTTTGGGAAATGGATATCTGTATACTTATAGCAGTGAGGCACATTTGAGTTATGTTGTGGAGCCTAGTACCTGATTCTGAGTTTGGACATGAAGCAAAATGATCCAATGTGTAACTAAAGGTCTAGTACTTTCACCTTGTACTAGTGTCCTGAAGTACAGGCTGGCAGAGTGTACTGGGCTTTGGGGCTATGTAGAGGAGTACAGGGCAGTATGCGCTGCTGGGCACTCCTATTAGGCTCCTTTAGTGGTAAGCCCAAGCTGGCAGCACAGGATGGCCCATTTTGGGTGACCTGACAGTGACATGTTACCTCACATTGGGATAGAGTAGCTTTAAGCACCAACTTTGGTTTTTGGTCAAGATACCACATTTCAATGCTTAGTCCTGCCAACTGTTGGTTATTTGATATTCCACTGAATATTGTATGGGGAAATCAGGCAGGCTTTTTTCTGCTGGTGCTTGGGTAGGTCATGTCTCAAACAGCACTGAGGGTTACCACCTAGCTTAGAGAACCTTTGTAGTAAGATTAATCCAAGTGAGTAAAATAATTTGTAGGAAATGAGTTAGAGTAAGAATCTTTCAGTTATCAATGCACAGACTCTAAAATTATTTTTAACAGAATGTTTTTACCTATTACCGAATGTATAGAATGTATAGAAGATATTGTGTCTATGGTAACAGTGTAACTTTAAACAATAATGTGTATATCTAATATGTGGATTATTGAATGTTCTTTTAATGCACTTTTTGATTTGTACATGTTATAATGGTTTGTAAATCGATCAACAGTAAATTAGCTTGACTTGACTATTGGATACAACACCTTTGAGCTTGCGAGACTCATTTACAAAGGTTCCTCATCAAATGGATAGAGAGACTATATACACATTGAGTTTCATAAAGAATAGCCGTTAGTACAGAATAATAACATGGTATATACAAAATGCAGTTTGCCAAAATGGGTTGAAAATATTGACAAATGTGATACTCAGAATTTAGAAGTTTTTAGAAAAAAAACACACGATACATACAGGATGTGCTAGTTGAGAGCATTGCACAATTGTGGCATTATCAGAGTGAATTTTGTCAGGACAGATGTAACTGATATGGATGTCAAGGGGTACAAGCGGTGACTTGGCAGCAACTGGAGTTTTGCCAAGTGGCAGGAGAGGTGGTATGTAGCACCTGTGGTGTTAAGTTAGTGACAGATACAGCTGGTGTTAGGGAGTGAGTACCTGTTTTAGTATTTTCTTAGGTCTAATTTAGGAATGTTTTGTAGAGTATCTGGTAGCTCATTTAACCACTTTGGTGCCCTAATGGCAAAAGAGCACAAGGCTTGGGATAATCTGCAATATGGCATGGCTTAGGCATTTCTGGCAACATTTCTAGTGATGTGGTGATTTGGAAGTGGACAAAGGAGGTCCTGGACTCTCACTGGTGTGAGTCCCAGCAGTGCTTTTTTTGCCAAGAAGGCATGTTTGGAGCTTTATCCTATCCTGAAGTGTGAGCTGTTTAGTCTGGGCATATATAGGGTGCAGGTGTGAGTTAGCCTAACTTAATTGAAAGCAAAGCAACAGGCCTTATTTAAGGCAATTCTGACTCTGCTGAGTATGGTGTCAGAAGCTGCCCCATAGATTGTAATTCCAAAGTCAATAGTAGGGAGGATTAAGCTGGATACAGCTACCAGTTTGGCCTTCTGGGTGAGATTGTGCCTTTGCCTGCATAATGCCCCCAGCCTCCTATTGACTGTATTGACTAGGATGTCCATATAGGGCTGAAATGTTATAGCATCATCAATAGTGATACCTAAGCAATTGAATGTAGTGACCTGTTCTACAGTGGCACCAGTTTCATTAAGGATTATTAGTGGATGAGTTTTCCTCTTCATCTGTGGGCCAGCAAATAACATTGTTTTTTTGTTTTGTTTTTTATATAGTGAGGGCTAGTTTATGTTGTTTAAACCAATCCTCTAGTGAGTGGAAATCATCTTACAGGTATGTCACGAGAGTGTCCTGGTTCTGGTTGCTTGTGAATATAATGATATTGTCTATGTATAGCAAGAACCTTGAAGTCTGGCAAGATATTGGGAGGCTGTTTATAAAGAGGCTGAACAGGAGTGGCCCCAGTATTGATCCCTGAGACACTCATGTGGTGACATTTTGGATATCTGATAATACTCCATTGATTTTGACTTGCTGTGATCTGCCCATGAAGTAGCTGTTAAACCAAGCTACTGTGTCATATGAAAGACCTAGTGAGAGGTTTGTCAATCAGTAGTGTGTGGTTGATGAGATCAAAAGCCTTTGTCAGGTCAATGTAAACTGCCCCAGCTATATGTCCAGAGTCGAGGGCTTCATATATGGAGTTGGTGCATTCAACTAGTGCTGTGTTTGTGCTGTGTAGCTTGTGAAATCCATGTTGTTGTTGTTGTTGGCATTGTATATTGTACTTACTAAGGTAGTCAACAACCTGGTTTGAGACTACTTTCTCAAGAGCTTTAGACAGTGGTGAGAGATAGCTGATTGGTCTAAAATTAGAGAAAGGGGTGTGTTCTCCATTTTTAGGGCTGCATGGGCAGAGCCATGCTGACTGTTGCCATGATGTAGGAGAGAAAAATTACTGGTGGTAGCATGACAGGAGTGTGAGGCAGTTGTCCTCTGCTAAGTGTTTCAACTGGTGCTGTGGCACACATCTCCGCCTTAATGAGTACAGTGGTGTTTGTCTGCTCCACCCTGCCCTGTCACCACTGCAGGGCACTATTTGCTTCCTCAGTGAGTAGTGAGGTGCTCTGTGATGGGTGCATTTATGGAAAGGAATTCAGAGGGTATAGAGTGTGTAGTATGTCAGTAGTACTCAGTATGGCTTTGTTTCAGTTGCTGTTTCAGTCCTGTGTAGGACTTCTAATTTTTCGCTGATCATTTCTTTGAGCATGCTAAGGAAGGAGCACTAAAGGTCCAATGAGAATAAAAAATCAGGTTGCTGGAAACTATTATTAAGTACTGCTCTGCATACAGATATAGTTCTAATAAAACAAGTGATTGCATCCAATATATCATCCTACACCCCGGCAATGACATTTCAGTTTTTGACTATAGTTTATTAGGTAAGTCAGGTATATTTAGTGATATACAGACATTTGATTTTGCTTTACAAGATTGTTACTGGCTGTTTTCTGTATTATTACCATGTGCCAGAGATCGCTATGAATAATTTTACCCTATCCAATCAACAAGGTCGTTACTGGCTGTTCTCTGCATTATTACCATGTGCCAGACATCGCTATGAATAACTCTACTCTATCCAATCAACAAGTTTGTTACTGGCTGTTCTCTGTATTATTACCATGTGCCAGACATCGCTATGAATAATTGCACCCTACCCAATCAAAGTAGCATGTAAGTATTATAATGTATCTATCATATCTCGATCACAGTTTACTGTGGTGTAGTAAACATGATCATGGGGAGGGGGTGTTTGTTTTTTCTGAGCTGCAGACTGGGGTCATAGTACGTCAATAAGGGTCAGCCACCGTCTCCACAAAGGGGTACGCTCTTACTCTCACTAAAAAATTAATAGTCTATACTTCGTAAAGTGCTGCACAATTGCATAACAACCATGATCGCGATTCAGACACATTTAGAAATCACAAGCAAAAGTACATATTTTTTTATCTCAATCACATTTTCCATTAGTGGAAATAATATTGTGTGCTGTGTGTACCCAATCAATGTCATAATACTTGTTACATAAAAAATTGAAAAACAGGTGCGATCAAAAAATACTTCACCACCCCTGTGTTTCAAAGTGAGTGCTCTGCTGACCCTCCTGAACCCCGGTACAGCTGCCCATGTCTGTAAGCATTGCTACTATAGCTGTCTTGCACCGTTTGTTGTAGACACGGTGGAGAAGTGGTTCAACAACTTGAGTGTCAGAGCCACAGTGCTTGCCAGTCTGTAAGAAGAATGGTCATCTTGAAAAAAAGCAAAGCAAGTATCAATGAAAAAAAAAAAAAACTTGACAAACCCTATTTTCAATGCAACAGATCTTCCAGTCTATGTAAAGTGCTGTAAATGTTCATAATAACCGTGATCGCAATTCAGGCGCTTTGGCAAATTTCAAGCCAAATTGTTTTTTCTTTCACTTTTGCCATCAGTGGATGAAATAATAGCTGCTCTACACATCAAACGAATTCCATGATAATATAGATACATTTCAAAACTAGTGTGGTCACAAATAACTGCCAAACCCCCTGTGTTTCAAAATGAGTAGTCAGCTGACCCCCCTGACACCCCAGGACAGCTGCCCATGGCTGTACTCACTGACGTGTCAGTAGATATGCATTCTATGTATGCACTGACACTTTATTTGATGTGCATTCTCTGTCATGGAGAAGTGGTTCAGTGCTTGCCAGTGGGAAAGAAGATTAACTTAGCAAATGTCAAGGTAAGCAATAATCGATGTACAATAAATAAGTAAATAAATAAAAGCTGAAATAGAAAAGCCCAAGATTTGAAATCAAGTATTGTCTATACTTTGTAAAGTGCTATTAAACTTCATATTAATCCGAGATTGCATTTCAGGCACTTTTACAAATGACAAACAGAACTGACATTGTGTCATTACATCCCATTTTCAAATAGTGGAATAAGTATTGGCTGTTCCACACATCAGATCACTGGCGTATACATACAAAAAAAAAAATATGATGTCAAAAATTACTACTTCACGCACCATTGGGTTTCAAACTGAGCTGACAGGTGACCAACCGGCCCCCCTCCCCCACCATTGCACAGAAAGTGATTAAATAGCAATTTACATAAAGGGAGATCAGTCAGCGAAAACAAAAATTATCTCTACCACCCTGGTCCAAAAAAGCCATGTCTGTGAGATAGGCAGACTGATAACTGCCTATTTCAACATGTTTGGAATGATGTCTCTCTCTGTGGCAGTCACACACAAATGACTAACAAAACCGGGCCATGCTCACCAGGAGAAAACACTGCTAAAGGGTGTTTCTTACATTAATTAAATGTCTGTGCAATACGTTCAGTGTCCTTTTATGCATCATGTACAGATCGCTGATAATACAGTTATGAGAAACTCTGTTAGTGGCTCAAGCATGCACCCAATCTGTCACACGGTAATAGCATTCAGAAATCAAGTTTGTTAGCTGAGAAAACTATGAAATGTCAAATTAAACACAGTGAAACACAATAAACTTTTTTTCCCATTCAAATGAAGTAGATTCCTTTGAAGATCAAAGTTAGTACAGAATGACAGCAGTTTGACAGCACTTAAAGAGCGGGAAAGGTCCTGCGAGAAATAACATCGCTATGCAAAGCTCAGTGACTGCCACCAAATGATCTCATCTCACAGCACGCAGCATTGGGATCACGGAAGAAAGCACAAAATGAGCATGGCCAAGAAAAGGGAGGCACTCTTCAAAGTTAAAAAAACAGCTTTATTCCAAGACAATTCTGTCTGAAGTACACAGCTATAGGTATGTAGGACACTAACAGAAGCATTACCAAAACGGAAAGTTACAAAGATTTATACATGATCATATTGTTGAGGAGTTGGGATGATGCTATAGTGTACATTTTGGCAAGTTCACAAGTTTTATTAAACTAGTATCCCATTTTACACAATGTCAATGATTCTGTCATTGAGCTCTGTTTGTGTTTCTCCATTGAGTGGTATGCAGTGCAATGTGTCTGATGACATGACCAACTCTGTGACAGCTCGGAGTGAAATTTTACACCACGCTGCCACCTGCAAGTCACTGTGATACATTAGTAATCGTGAATTTCTGTGGTAAGGGACTATATTTATTGTGCCTCCATGTGCTCCTTGTTTTGTATGCTTTACAGCAATAGAATAAAGGATTTTAATTGAGAAAGAGACAGTTGTCCCCAGAGAGTGGTGTTTGTTTTGGTTTTTTGCTTTCCCACCCAAATACGGCATCACTTTTACTGTCTGACACTGCTGCAACTCCTTACTAAATAGACACCGCCGGGATCCAGAAATTGTAGACTTGCCCCTTGACTTGGAGAGTGCCTTACCACCTAAGGGCATGGAGATCCTTCTGCAGGGTAATCCTGCTATGTGGCTTCCAGCTGCAGTATGATGCATCAACATGTCAAGGGTGCACACACTGGGAATTGGAAATACTACTTTTAAAAAAATGCTCCAACTGTGGACAGGTCAGCATTTCTCAGAGATATAACTTTGATTAGAACTTGTTTAGGTAGCTCATCCCATTCGCAAGTCACCAGGGATCGGCGCACCTCCATGCAAATGGGGCCATAATGACATGCTAATGGCCCCAGTTGCACCTTGCATGCATTATGGACCCTTTTGCATATCCACCACTGAATATCACCGTCCCTGCACCTAGCACAACTGCACTTGTGCTGGTGCATCCCCCTGCTTATCTCTTGCCACTTGCGCTGGCACAGTGCCACTGCACCATGCAATGTGGGAGGCCATGTTGACATATTCAATGGTGCTGAGCCATGGCGCAGCACTGTTGAATATCACCCAGCACACTCCCTGGTGCATCCCAGTTGCGCTGCGCCTGGCTTGCACCCCTGCCTGGTGCATTTCTGAATATCCCACCCGAGGTATTTAATGTTATAGAGTTCCTTATTTTTAAAACTTAATATTCTAAGAAGTGTGGATATATTGAAAAGAATAGAAATATTACCAGTTTTGAAACAATATATTTAGTTTAATGTTATTCATCTGAATTTTAGTTAAATGAGGTTCTGAAATAGAGAAACATTAATTTTTGATTATGCCAGTGTCATTGCACAGTCATGAAGAAATTGTACTATTCTAAACAAGTCTGAGTCTTGAGTGAATAAGTCCAAAGCACCACTGAATATAATTTTTACTGAAAACTGGACACTGTTTTTGTTACAGAGGACGGTTACCCTTAACACCACTGCATTATGTCCTTATGAAGTTTGGCTGTATATGTGGTGAGCAGAGAGACCACTTTTTATTACATATTTAGAAACAGATTTAGGGGCTTAGTTTCAAAAGGGTGTCTCCAGTTTTGTGGCAAAACTCTTGAAAATGATAGATTCCCAAAGTACTTATCTAGTAACATGGAAACCAATAGAAATGTTAATCTGTGCTGCATTGCCTATCATGTAAGTGACAAAATTTGTAAATATCTAAAACACTGTAAATAGAAAAAATGAAAAAATAAACAGAACTAGGAATAGCAAGGACTGCAAATAAGGATAACATGAAAAAGTGCTGTGGATACATAAATTCTTTAAGAAACATAAAGGACTTTGCTCAATAATTTCAAATAATCAACAGACTGATGACCCAAAGGAAATGGCGAACATATTTAACACATATTTAGGGACGGTGTTCTCGAAAAATGAAGCTTACACAGGGGATATACCAGAACACACATCCAATATGGATGAGATTACAGAGGAATCTATAAATAATAAAATTCAAGCCTTAAAATGTTCACACTCGGCAGGACCAGATAACATACAGTATCCTCCAAAATGTTAAAATTAGTAGCACCACAAACTGCTACTCCACTAAGATTACATGAGCGTACTGGCTAGGAATGAAATTCCTGCAGACTGGCTATTGCCAGCGGGTTGTCCCAATTCATAAAAAAGGAAGTAGAATTAAAGTTGTAAATTACAGACCTATAAGCCTCTTGTCAGTACCAGGAAAAATTATGGAATCTATACTAAAGGACATGATAAACCAGCACATTATAAAAAATTATCATACAGATGATAGGCAGCATGGTTTTATGGTGGGGAGATCATGCATAATAAACCTTTTGTTTTTATGAGAAAATATCTGAATTACTGGACAGGGAGATGGCTGTGAGTTGCATTTTCTTGGACTTTGCTAAGGCCTTTGATAAAGTACCACACAGAGCTATAATAAATAAACTAATAAATAAGGAGATAGATCATAAAATTGTTAAATGGGTTCAAGGTTGGCCGAGTGGAAGGAGTCAGCGAGTTAGTATACAGGGATATCTGTCTGATCCAATAGAAGTGACTAGCAGTGTGCTGCAGAACTCAGTTCTGTGACCCCTGTTATTTCAAATATTTATATCTGACATGGGCAAACATTATACATGATGGCTAAGTAAATACACAGATGACACAAAAATAGCAAGGAGTACTAATACACAAGAGGATGTAGACGCACTACAAAATGAACTGGATGACATATATAAATGGGCTGAGACATGGAGAATGAGTTTTAATGCTGAAAAATGTCATGTGTTGCATTTGGGACATCACAGCGAAGAAAACATATACCACCTCAGTGGCCACCCCTTAAGGAAGATGACAGAGGAAAAACCCCAGTGCATAACAATAACGGGGAAATTTGCAGATGACACACATTGTAACACAAAAATAAATAAGGCAAAAAGAGTACAGTACTTTGGTCAATCAAAAAAAACCTTCAAAAGCAGAAATGAAGGAGCGATAATACCATTGTATAGGTCATATGTAAGACCAATTCTGGATTATGGCAGTCAGGCATGGTGCTATATCACAAAGGGGACAGCTGATGGTTTGGAGAAAATTCAAAGACAAGCAACAAACTGATCCATAATATAAAGACCCTTCATATAGGGAGCATCTTCAAAGTCTAAATCTTATGCCTCTAGAAACAAGAAGAATACGAGGAGACTTAATGTTATGTTTTTATACCTTGCAAGATAGCTGTCTGATGAACAAACTAAACCTTGAATTTAAAAGTGATAACCAGGGTATCGGGGTCACCTGCTCCAGCTTAGACAAAAAAGATTCTTCATAAATAGGAGAAAAGTGTTTTTCACACAGAGAGTGATAAATCCATGGAACAAATTACCCCTAGAGGTAATAATAAAGACAAAAAAAAACCAGTTTAAAACTAGACTTGTTGCTTACATAATTGGCTGGCAGTATAGCCTAGAGGTTAGAGTAATGAGCTGTGAATGAGATTGGTACATCCAGCAGACCAGACCTTGGTTTGATTCTCATAACATCCACTTGCATACTGTGTGACTCTAAACAAGTCACTTAACCACCCAGTGCTCCCAGGTCGCCCCTCAAAACAGGCACTTGTGCCTATTGGGCCTTACTCAGTTACCAAAGATTAAAATTAAAAATAAATAGCTTGTGCTATTATAGGGGAACAGCAGGAGCTCACATGGGCATACCGCCTCCTTGGCTCCTTTACCCTTAGTATGAACCTTAGTATGTTCCATCTATTTTTACACCTTTGCAGCATACACCGGATTTCATACAAATCCAGTTTTCAGGTTTACATGAGTTTCTTAAGTCTTTGATATACTGTAGCTTTCAGATTATGAATTCATCTTTTAGAAACTTACTGTGCATGCACGCGTGCACACATACACACACACAATTTTCTTTAAAGTACTTGTGATATTTAACTTTTTTACTTTATTTTATCATTATTTACAATATTTTGGTTGCAGTGATACTTCACAAGAAGTTCAGAAACATACACACATGCATATGGGACTCCTCACCAAACAATACTATTTTGATTGTATATAGATGATTCATATTTAGCTTTAATGGGATAATCTAGATCTATAGCTCATAAGTGATGAATCCGGGAGTGTGTTATGAAGATGCAATCTTCACTAGTGGGGGCAGGTGTGAGATACTGTATATAATGGTCTGACACAGAATATGTCATTTGCCTTCATGAGTGAAGGGGCAAGATGATAACTGTCAAATGGTAGAGCCCTAGTGAGTTTTCCTAGCCTCTCATAAGTGATGTTATGTGGCAAATTCACAGTATGGTGATTGTTTGACCAGGTATAACAGTTACTTTTAAATAGGTAAGCTTTAAATAGGTTATTTTATAAATGTATAACTTTCTGTTTTACTAAACTGCTATTCTTTGAGTGCAACAGAGGGCACTGCAATACCGTCAGGCACTGTACAAGCTGCTCTCTCACTTGTGAAAATAAATGCTGATAATATATCAACCATTGATACAAAGGATTTATCTTTACAGTATGTATAAATAATCAGTGGCTAAACTTAAGCATTGATCTGTGTGGTTTGAATAGTGACTGTATTGTATGTTTTTTTAATGTACTGTATATCAGATTCCTCTCATCAGAATTGCCAGATGAGATGCAGCATTTTAACGTGTGGAGTCCTGGAAGCAGAATCTGTATAATAACAAGACTGGGAAAGTGGTGGGACCTCATATGCTAAGGATACAATGTGCTATGCATCAAAATGGGCTAGTTCCATATACCCAGCCCCCAGGGTGGTAGTCAAGAAGCACTGCATGCTGTCCCCACACTCACTTGAGTACACGTAATAAGATTATTCCATTTTAATTAAGCATGATAATACGTTTAGAAGAAATTGTATGGTTCTGGTACTACTGTGTATGTATACATAATATTGCATCCCTCAGAATGACAATTTCAGCTTGTTTTTAATTCAGAACTCTATAGAGACTGACAGTGGATATAACTGGGAGGCTCTCTATTTACTGAAATATCATGCACCAGTCAGTGATTGTTTTTCATGCCACTTTCAAGTCAGAAATGTAACTGTTACAAATAAAATAAATGCATGCCATTATAAAACCAGTTTGTACAGACTGAGGTTTCTGTACTTAGTACAATTCATGAAACAGACAGACAGAACAGTAGATCACCAGCCACTGCTGTCACTGCAGCTCACAGACCCACTTCCAGGTGTGGCTGTTGAGCTCAAGAAATTCCATTGCTCTTATACAGAGAACATGGGTCAACAGCTCCTCTCACTAGAGGCACCCTGGATTCTGGGGTGCCCAGAAAAGGTATTTATGGCAACTCTTTAAGAAAAGAAACACCTGAATCTAGCTTAATGGGTCTTGTTTAGCTAGGTTCAGGTGTTTTTAAGAGATAATGTTTATTAATTTTCAATGTTTGTAAGTTTAAAAGGTAAAAAAAAAATGGGGCCCTCTAAACTGGTATTTTTTTCAAAACAATTGTTTTTTTTTCCCACACGATCAGTATTTTTTCCCTTACAAGTAAATCATGTAAATTAGCACTCGCAGTATGTTTTTTTACCATTCACAATAGTTTTTTTTTTCACTGATTGAACTTGAATGTTAACACAAAAATGTTTATAACTGAAAAATCGTATAATATGTTTTTCATCAAACCATTGCAATGCAGACACTTGGCACAGACCCCTTCAAATCTGAAGTTTTCATGAAAAAATTCCATACTATCCAGGCTGTAGGTGAAAGAAAAATACGTAATGTTAAGTATAGTGTTCCCTGGTAGTCTAGTAGTCCCTCCTCCTCCTCCCCCCGATGTCCAAGCATCATTCCCGTATAAAAAATAAATATTTCCATGATAGTCTAGTGGTCCCTCCCTTCCCCCAATGTATGATCATTGTCCCCATATAAAAACATATATTTCTCTGGTAGTCTAGTGGCCCCTCTCACGCTTGCTGCACTAAGCAGCCGTATTGGCTCTGAACAGAGTTTGTTATGTATGGGTGTAACTAGCCCTAATTTCCAGATGTCAGAGACCTGGGAGTGTTGTAGTGATAGATTAAATATTTTAGTTAAGGAGCTAGCAGTCTCATTAAGAGATAGAACAATAAGTTTCATATCAAAGGTATCACTGCCTATTCTGGTTTTACCTAGGACACACTTTATATACAGTAGTGGACGGTGTCAGTTACTGATATGGTTTTAAAGTAAATTTGGGGTAGCTTGGATTGCTAGGGTGATTCGGATTCTGGGGAAGGTGCAATGTGTTTGTAGTGTTGTCCCAAGTAGTAGGTGGCAGAATAGCACTTAGATCATTGAAGGTGTTATTAAACACATTTGCTATTTCCCCTGGTCTAGTTTCATTATTCCATTGACATTGAGCATTGTGAGGGATTGCTTACTGTCTTTTCCAAGGAGTTCCTTTAAGTTATCCCAGAGTGCCTTACCATTGTTCCAGGTGCGAGTCTGTGTATCTTTATAGCTTGCAGCTTTTGCCTAATGCCCATTGTACATCTATTGCTATCTGTGAGCCATGGCCACTTCGATTGGAATGCCAGGAGAGCAGGACATCCCCATTGGAAGGGAGAGTTTTTATCCTGAAGAAATTGTTTTGGAGGATTCTGAGGTATTTATGGATGTAATGTCTGACTTTCAGCAAGTTGGAGACTTAGCATTGTTACCTGCTGAAAATGATTTAAATGTGCACGAACCTGAAGTTACACTTTTTGTACAGAATAAGCCTGATGTTGAACTGGATGAGAAAACCCTAAAAGAGCTGCTAAATGCATAAAAGGAAAGACATCTATGTGAAACTGAGCACTTGGTTGCAAAACTAACCCGTTTTCAAGCACCTGAGCTTGCTGTCAAGACGCTGGGCTCGACTGCTTCTGAGTCTGCATTCCGGAATGACGTGGCAGCTGAAGCACACCTTGCAGGGCGAGGTAAGACTGACAAATCTTTTTCTACTGGAAATGCTTCTGCAAATCCTGAGACTTTAGTTTCTCCAGCTGGCAGTAAAGAGGTTATCGATCACTCATGCCGAAAGCTGGAGAAACCCACTGTTTTGCCTCACAATTCTTCGGTGCAAGTAGAGACTTCTGTCTCTGAGGGTACTGTAATTATGGCTTGCTCAGCAATGCCTGTGCTGCCTGACAGTCAGGTGGATCTAGGAGAGCTCTCCCACCCTACTGTCTCTCGAACTGCAGGTTTTGTGTTTAGATCTACACTACCTGCAGAGCCCTCACTTGCACAAAATACTGGCATTATTTACCAGACTTCTCCCACCAAGCAGAATGGACTGACCATCTTCTCTTTTCAAAAATCAGACCCACAGCCTGGGTCCTGAGTAGACTAAATGAACACACTGCTCCGACTACACCTGAAGCAAAGCTGACTTCCTCCACCTCTCCTATGTTAGACAAACCTAGGATTAATCCTCCACTTACAAAGACTTCCTATGGGTCTGCAATATGGGAAATTGAAGCCATACAATCTACTAAAACCTCAGATGACAACTGGTCTCCCCAGAAAGCCTTAAGTGAGGTGGGTTGGACAAGAACTGCTAAAGGTATTTGGATTCCTACCCCAATTGGGATCCCACACTCAACTTTACGCAAAATGCCCCTGAATGGCACCCTAAAGTTTCTGATTCTACCTTACCAGTGGGACTACCAGAAGGAACTATGACACAATATGCAGTGTTTTCTCCCCCTGTTGTTCCATTACAAGATACAAACTCTGCAGATCAGACATTACCAGATATTTCAAATACTGAGGCATCCATACCAGTTCCTGAAGATCCTCTGGCCTTTGCAGAACCAACTAAACCTCTTCTTTCTGATCTTTTTTTGAAAATAAAGAAAGAAGTCACTCCAAGTCGTAATGTGGTTCACATACGAAATAAAGGGGGTTTAGAAGTTCACTCTGATAGGCATTATGTTGGCAAATAATTGTTAAAAGACTCCTTGAAGTTTTCCCCCAAAGATGTCTTTGCCTTTATCAATATTTCTGGAGAAGATAATTTTGACACCAGCTGCTTCAGAACTGCTTATGGGTTGGACATGTTTTGGGAATGGTACAACCAGGTTAAGTTTTCTCCTACAGGGAACCCCTCTTTAGTCATTCCTTTGAGTAAACCGTTAATAAAATATGTTACTGTGATGTTCAGAAATGAGGGGGTCCATGTAGAATACATAACTTACTGGCTTAGTCAGAAGTGTGATGTGCTGAGTCCCTCTTAGGCTATTTTTGACACTGAGCTGTTCTGGACAGGAGGTTGGCATTATAAAATCAAGCTCAGACAATCTGAAGCTGGTCTGGAATATATTCCAAATTCCTTTTTGCTAGGCAGGGATAGAGGAGTTTGTTTTTATGCAGGTCAACCTTGGGCTTGGTACAAATGTGGCTCTAAAACACATCTCTCAAGCTCTTGTGATAGGCTCAGGTGTGACAACTGTGGGGAGATTGGGCATATAGCTTCCCAGTGCACAAATCTTACTAGATGTGACCTCTGTGAGGAGACAGGACATGTCTTTGTGGAATGTCCCTGGGCTGCTAAAAATAAAGCTTCTTGCTTGAGCCCAGACCTTCTTATACAGAATGCCCAGAATTCAGTTTCCTCTAAACCTGCCAAACCATTAGTATCGGAGGCCCTGATCAAGCCTCCACCTAAGGAATCTCCCCCTCCTTTGTCCTTTCCACTCCCAGACCCTCCTGTACAGGTAGTAGTGGAACCCCCCAACCCCCTTTCTGCAGTTCTGCCACCAGATACCTATCTTCCTGTATGTTATACTGATACAGCAGAAGGTGTAGCTGTTACTACTCACCCATCACCTTTCATTACTGTTCTGGTTCGTACATCAGACAGGAATTTGAAAGGGGGACAGGCCCAACCTCTGGCAGATCTAGAGCTGAAAAAACCCTTTTCTATTTTCCTTTCCCAATGGGGAGATAATGAAATGGATTTGGGAGACTCAGACTCTCAATCAACTAAAACAGAAGCTAGTACCATGTCACTGAACAGATCTGATTATAAAGGGAAAAAAAAGAAAAAAGAAAAAAAGAGTCTTGAATTCACTGATGACATTTCTGTATGGCTTCTTTCCGTGTTGGTTCATTAAATGTTCATAATTCATTGAACTATAAAAAAAGGATGATAGTTTATCAGTATATTCATGATCACGATATTGACATCTGTTTTTTACAAGAGACATGGATGTATACCAGCGATCAAGCAAGGTTCTTTCAAAAAGAATGGGTGTGGGAGCCTTCTTTGTGGTCCTTTGGCACTGCCTGTGCAGATGGTGTGGGTTTTCTATTTAC
This sequence comes from Neoceratodus forsteri, assembly GCA_016271365.2. Lineage (NCBI taxonomy): Eukaryota > Metazoa > Chordata > Ceratodontiformes > Ceratodontidae > Neoceratodus > Neoceratodus forsteri. Next base: position 913,828,174 of record CM028137.1, read on the forward strand.
TCATTTAATTCTACATTAATCCAACTCATTGATCTAGTCCCTGAGAAGGCTCTAATTTTGGATGGTATGTGAAGACAATTACATTGTCAATTTATAAACATCTATGGCTCACAAATTAAATCTGAATGAGTAGCTCTTTTTAACAGTTTGAAACCATATCTGCTTACTACTTATAAGGTCTTTCTTTGTGGAGATTTTAATTGCACTTTACAATCTTCATCTGCCACAGCAGTCCCACAAGGGAAGAAAATATATTGTGACCCCAACGCTTTACATAAATTAATTGATAATACAGATCTCTTAAACTGTAATTCACTTCAAACTTCCGGGCCTAAATTTACTTTTCAAAGGAATAAATATACTTCTACCGTTGACTATATATTTTTTTCCAAATCTCTCTCCAATGTACAGTTTCAGACTATAGTTACAACCTTTTCAGATCATCTGCTATTATTAGGTTCCTTTCCTCTTAGTGCATGCCCATTAAATGTCAGGCCAAGATGGAAATTTAATTCTTCTATCCTGAATGATCAGGAAGTGAAACTACACATAGCCAACATTTTACTGGCTAGATTATCTGTCTGCTTTTTGTATAAAAAGGCAGATGAGTGGTGGGCAGACTCAAAATTAGATTTTAAACATTATTTTTCGAAACTAGGGAAAACCAGGGAAAATATAAAATTTTCAAAATACTTACAAATCAGACAGCAGCTCCAAAACTTGTATTCTTTGGCCAATACTTATCGATTTTATTATTCAGATCAGATCAAATTACTTAGGGAAGACCTGCTACAGTACCAGTGTGATAGGGCCCAGACCATGAAAAACTTACTATAATATGGAGCATTAAAAACTCCCCAAGAGGACCCCTTTGAAGCTTTCCGAACTTGTAAAAATTCTATTTTTCTAGATTCTTTAAGAAATAAATCAGGTGACATTGTGTCCTCATTAACAGGGATGCATGATATCATTAAAGATTTTATGCTATTCCATGTCCCTACACAAGCCCCCTCAGAAACTAATATCAAACAATTGTTTGCCTCAATAGTAATCCCTACAGCTCTGAATGTTACAAAACAACTAATACAACCAATTACGATTTGGAAATTCAGCAGGCCATTAGAACTTTAAAAAATGGCACATCACCTGGGTCAGATGGTTTGACTAATGAATTTATAAATCTTTTTCAGGTCTTTTAGCCCAGTGTTTAGTAATAGTGTTTAATTTTTTCATTACCCATACTATACCTCCTTGGCTCACAGAAGGTTTATTGATTTTGCTGTTTAAATCTGGAGACAAACTCTTAAATGATAATTGGAGACCAATTACACTTTTAAACACAGATTATAAAAATTTGCTATCATTCTAAATAATAGAATAAAAACCCATGCTAAAAAAGTGTTTTCTCCTTGGCAATTCTGTGGTCTGCCTGACCGTACAATTCAACAGGCCCTAATAATTATTAGAGATTTAATTGATTATGTGGAATTACACAATAGTCAGGGATGCCTTCTCTCGGTTGACCAGTATAAGGCCTTTGATAGGGTTTCTCATCCCTTTCTTTTTCTTACTCTGGAAGCATATGGCATTCCACCACAATTACTGCGGTGATTCAAATCTTTATATCATGGAGCAGAGGTCTATCCTATAATTAGACACCACATTACGGCAGGAATCCCACTACAAACAGATGTAAGACAGGGCTGTCCTCTTAGCCCTCTCCTATATATCTTTACTTTGGACCCTTTGCTGCATCTTTTAACTAATACCCCTCAATGGACAGGTATTGTAGGCCCAGACAGGAGTAAGGTTTTTCATATGATGGCATATGCAGATGATATTTGTGTATTTTTTTCAGACTACACCGAAATTCCTATTTTTTTGAATTTTATGGTTAATTATTCCACTTTTTCTAATTCTAAATTAAATATATCAAAATGTAAAGGGCTATTTATTGACACTGACTGCCCGAATCAAGTCTGTCTAAAAGAGATCTTGATCTCATCTGAACCTCTTAAAATTTTAGGTATCTATTTTGGTACACAAAATCTTCCCTCTTTTAATTGGGATCTAGCATTAACTAATGTTGATTCTAAAGTACAAAAATGGAGACATTGGAGAATGGCCAAACTTAAACGAATTCAGATTATGAAGCAATTTCTTATTCCTATGGTTTTATATGTTGCCATGATTTTTCTACCACTACAGCATTTGGAGACAAGATTATATAGTATATTTTTTCAAATGCTGTGGGGAAATAGATTAAATCCAATTAAACGCCATTGTATGTATCTCAACAAAGAAAAAGGGGGTTTAGGTATGATAGCTCCAGTAATATTTCTCTACTTTATGTTTTACTCATTCTGTTAAATGTAGCTTAATATCAGAAGAGGCACTATACTCTTATTGGAGTAAGCTAAATTTAGCAGGGTATATTACCAAATGGCACAACATCCCACCTAAATTGATTAGTACCTTATCTATTCCATCTTGGTTTATCCCTGCTGCAAAACGATTATATAAATGGGGGGTAATACCACAGATGATCATTACCAATACAGGGCCTCAGTTATATACCATAGTTATGTCTTTAGTGCATCCCACTGTACTCTGTTTTAAAAATTGTCCATCCTCTCAAAATCAAAAAGTCTTGAAACAATTAAATAACCCCAGAATACCATTTTACATGACGGATTTTTTGAGGTTAATGGTTTATGGCAGAAGTAATGTAAGAGGCAATGCCAAATATAAGGCAAAATCTGAAAGAAACTGCCCGTATGAGGCTTAAGGAAGGAGGTATAAGGAAGAAACCATTGAACATTTTTTATTTCATTGCTCATATGCTCAATCCCTTTGGAGTTACCTTGCTTCAAAATGGAAAATGGCATGGTTGAAAAATATGAATTATGACAACCTAGTTTTGGGACACTTTCATAATTTAGGAACTTCCTATACCACAGATAAATTAGTAATTTTTTGTTGTCTTTTAAAATATTATCTTTGGCAAGCTAGATGCCAATGGGTCCTTTACCAGAGATGGATGCCTTGTGAGACAGTGGGAAATCTAATACAGGTAGCTATGGGAAAAGTAGATAGCTCAGATTTAGTAACTTACACAACTAAAAAAGTCACAAATTGGTGGAAGGGTTTTTCTTAGTTTATTAAATATAAATAATAATCAGAGGTCTTATAACTGAATTTGAGTTAAAATTGTTATTTAAAAAATGGTTCTTCTTGTTTACTTTTCTTTTGAGTTGACTGTACTTTTTGATTTCATTTCAGCATAACTATGTGTGATTTTAACACTGTTTTTTTCTCTTGATTTCTGTATTTTGAAGCTTTATTACTTGATGTTATTTCAATAAAAATTCCCCTACTCTTTTCAATAAGTGCCATGAGATTTTTAACATCCACATGAACTACCACCAATCCAGGCAGATGGGACCTCAGTTTAACATCTCATCTGAAAGACGGAATATTTATGGGTGATCTAAACTTAAATGATATTAATTGGGCAAATAAATCTGCCTCATCCCAAATTTCAAAAGACTTTTTAGATGCTTGTGAGGAGTTGAACCTTGTTCAATATGTCACATTTCCAACTCGTGGGTTGAACATCCTGAATGTTGTCCTCTGTAATGAATCTTTAAATATCATTAATTGTACAGTTTCAGCCCCCTTTGGAAACAGTGACCACTGTCTGGTTACTTTTATTCTGTGAATGGCATTTCACCAGTCAGTAAAAGTAATAGAAGTTTACGAATTACATGAAGTTGATAAAACTGCTTTATGAGAAGGTCATGGGGGGTCGGTGTCCTGCCCTTCCCCAAGCCACCGGATTCCCCACCAAGCTGCCAGATTTCCCCACTGTGCAGACAGTGCCAAAGGAGATTGTGAGGGCATTAGTGTCCTGCCCTCCCTCAAGCCGCTGGATTCCCCACCAAGCTGCTGGATTTCCCCACTGTGCACACAGGTACGATGGCCATGCCACACCACGCTGCTGCAGGCTTTGGAATGGTGTATTGTGGTCAAAGGACTTATGAATTTGGCACCTTTTGAAACAGGATGATTTTTTAGTCGGCAGAGCTATGCTGATGATTTTTGGCTCCTCAATTATTGTAAAGTATAGGGTGCTGCACCCTTTAGTTGGGAGCTTTAAATCTTTAAATCTGATTAGTGCCTGAGTTCAGCTATTGTGCAAGGTGCTTTAAGGGACCAAAATACTGTTGTAGGTTAGCCTGCAGTGATCTTTACTCCTGACAGCCTCAGACTCTGTCTGCATGCCTTGCTAACATTAGGCAACCTCAGTCCTTTGTAAAATGCTGTGCCAGGTTCCTTAAGTTGTTGTACAGGATACCTCAAAATGTGCTGTTTAATTACTTAAGTAACATCAGGCTGCTTCAGACCGCACTGCAAAGATAAGTATAATCCTTATAGCTGGGCAATTTAAATGTGGTAGTTCTATAAGGGGGTGTACTTGTGAAGAAATCCCTGTAGTACGCTAGTAACAGCCACGTCTCAGAAGTATCCGAATGCTGTAAACAGTGCAACAATAAAGTAAAACCCTTACAGCTGGACATATTACATTTAAATTTAGTCAGTGGCAACAAAGCACAGTCTAGATCTAAAATTGCCTACACCTCATCATAATCCAAATTGCATGTTTAGCTCCTGAATATGCTGGCCCCTGCAACTGTTGCTGTAAGCTCCTCCTCCTGCTGGCTTACCTGCTAAAAAATTGTTCTCCTCTTCTTTCCCCAGTGCCAAAGGAGGTCGTGAGGGTGTCGGTGTCCTGTCCTCTCCCAAGCCACCAGATTCCCCACCAAGCCGCCAGATTTCCCCACTGTGCACACAGGTACGATGGCCACACTACGCCATGCTGCTGTGGGCTTTGGGATGGTGTATTGTGTCCCCGCCAGTGCTGTGCACCTGCTCCCCACCACCCTTGGTGGACTTTGTCTTATATAGCCTGTATGATCACGCTGTGTGGTCATGCAACAATTTCTATCAGCCAGTTTTCCCATTAGCAGATTATCTGCTAGCACCACTAGTGGCCACCCTAATTAAGCAATCTGCCTCATCTATTTATCACCACTAGATGCCGCCCTCTATGCATGCAATCTGCACCATGTTGCCACTGTATAGCATTATGCTGTGCATATTCCCACCCTTTACATCCCTTCCACCTGCCTCCTTTCCAGTCCCACAGCCATATGCCAACTTAATAGATAGCTGGTCTGCTCCCTCACCTTTCTACACCACCACCTCCACTGGCCCCCTGCCCCAACAGCTCTCGATTAACTGGCTACCTGGCCCCTCCATCCTGCAGCCCCCTTTCCAAGCTGGGTTCACTGGACTAAGATTTTCTCACACACCTGGAACTACTAAACCTATCCAGCAACTCTGTGCACTAAGTGTGCCACCAGGATGGATGCCTAAAATTAAACAGCTGCTCACTCTGCTGCTTCTTATGGCAGGTGATATACTGCCTAACCCTGGCCCAACACCCCCTACCATGTCCACCCCTATAAAACTCCCACGGGGTTTTAAAATAATTCACCTAAACATATGCAGCATCCTGAACAAGCTCACCATCCTTCAACCATATGTCCTTATACTGCGCCCTGACATTCTAATCTTAACAGAAACTTGGCTGAAGCCCCATAATGTGGATGCTGAATTTTCACTCCCTGGCTATTCTCTCATCTGGCACGACTGGCAAGGTAACAAAAGAGGTGGAGGCGTTGCCATTTTCATTGCTGCACACCTCCACTACATCCCAATCCAGCTCACCTTGCCCACCCTATCCATTGACTCCTTGCTGATAAAGCTCCCATTGCCCCACTCAGTGCCTTTATATGTAGCTGGGTCCTACTGTGCCCCCAACACCCCCCCCACTCATAATGGACCACCTGAGCACACTTAAACTACTTGGCTCAGTGAGAGAGCTGATTATCCTTGGTGACCTCAGCTCTAATTGGCTGTCCAGTACCAGTTCTAAGCTACGGAACCACGCATCATCCTTAAATCTCTCCCAACAAATTACCAAACCTACACGCTTAAATCATAGGTCCAAAAACCACTCCCTTCTAGACTGGGCCCTTACCTCACACCCTCACCGTATACTTGAATCTGGTCTCCTTCTGGACTCACTAAGTGACCATCACCTAATCTACGTGGTCAGAAAAATCTTCAGACCAAAAGCTCCCTCATGGTTACTGCTCACCAGGTAATACAAATCCTTCACTCTCTCAGTGCTCCTCTATGACCTGTCCACCTTGGACAGGTCTTTCATCCCCCAGGCACCTTCCATCGACTCTGCCCTGGACCTTTTCAAATACAAATTCCTCACTGTGTGGAACCTCCATGCACCACTAAAAAGGACCCGGGTAAGAGGTGACCACCTGCCCTGGGTCTCCGCCAACATTATCGATCAACTCCATGCCAGGGACCAAGCATGGAAATCATATAAGGTAACCAGTTCCCTGAAGGCCCTCCAACACTACCGCACACTTCAAAACTCCTGCACCAGGCTTCTACATCAGGCCAGCCAACTACTTCAAGTCCTCACTCCACTCTAACCTAAATCACCCAGCGAAATTCTGGAAAACACTAAAATCGCTACTCAACCCCCTGTTCAGCCCCTCACCCCAGCCTTAAACGTGGATGGCTCAACCATCACTGAGCCAGGTGCAGTGGCCTCAGCTTTTAACAACTTTTTCCCAAGTTGTGCAGCCTCTCCCCTCTCCTCTCCTCACTCCCCCATTCACACCCTCACCCGCCCACATCTAAACCACCTGCCTCCATATCTTTCACCTTTTGTCTAGTCACCCCGACCGAAGTACTAACACAGCTGCAGGCCCTTAACCCCTCTAAAGGAAAATGTCCCTTGGGTCTGGACTCCAAAATGCTTTACTTGTCCGCTCCAGCCATCACCACCCCTTTGGCCGCACTATACAATCTCTAGTTCTCATTTGCCCTGTCCCAGCCAATTGGAAGTGCACCACAGTCATTCATCTCCTGAAAGGGGGCGATCTCTCATCTCCAGGTAACTACCACCCTATCTCATTACTCCCCATCCTAACAAAAATCCAGGAATGCCTCATACTAGCCCAATTCTCCCCTTTTCTCGACTCCACCTACTACTTCACACCTTACCAATCTGGCTTTAGGAAGTCACACTCCACCGTCACTTCCCTCATATGGCTCACCGACACTGTACTCATGGGTATGAATCATGGGCACATCACCTCAGCGATGTTTATCAACCTTGCCAAGGTGTTTGACACAGTCTCTCACACCCTTCTGCTATCCAAACTCACACAGGCAGGTCTATCTGCAACTAGCTCCAACTGGTTCCAATCCTACTTAGCTGGTAGGTCTTAAGCTGTAAAAGTTGGTCAACATACTTCTACCCCCCTCCCAGTTAATACGGGCATCTTCCAAGGCTCAGTCCTCAGCCCCATCCTGTTATCCATATTCCTAAATGACCTGCCCTTGGTATGTAAACACGCATCTTTACATATGTACGCAGATGACACGGCTCTGTATGTGTCAGGTCTCTCCCACTCTGAGGTGGCCTTCAGACTTCAGGAAGATTTCACCGTTGTCCAGAAATGGCTTCGCTCTAACCAGCTCTTCCTAAACCCCCCCCCAAAAATCTCCATTACCTTCAGTATCAGGCAGAAACTCACCCATCTCCCCACCACCCCCTCTTTCCACACCTTAGATGGTATACCATTGGAGGCCCTCACCTCCTTCTGGTACCTTGGGGTCTGGCTTGACCAGCACCTTGACTTCTTGGGGGCACATTGACTCAATCCACATGAAACTGTACCCCAAGTTTGGTGCCTTATATCATAACAGGGGCTGTATCCCTCTGGAAACCCGCAAAGCTGTTCTACAGAGAATGAGCCTCACGATACTGGACTATGGTGATGTAGTATACACCGACGCCCCCAATTCCACCCTAGCCAAACTTGACCCTCTCTTCCACTCCTTTTGCCGATTCACCCTAGACTGCTCCCCCATGCACCACTGCACACTCTACAAGTCCCTTGACCTACCATCACTACAGGATCAGAGACAGCTCCATGGTGCAAGACTTACTGCTAAACTGTGGTCCCAGACCCTCCTCCCTACCTTGGGTCCACACTCCAAGCTCAACCACCCACAGTGTACTCCCTCAGGAACACTGACTGCTGGCTCCTCTATGTCCCACATATGGCTACTGCCAAAGGGCAGGCCGCCTTCAAGTATCGCATGCCTAAACTCTGGAGCTCCCTACCAATGGCCATCAGGCACACAGACAACTCACAGCAGTGCAACTTGTTACTCAAAGTGCATTTCCCACCCACCTGCTCCTGCCGACATTCCTCCCGTGACACCTAATGTTCTGCATCTCGCTCCTGTCCCCCTAACTGCTCTCCCAGGCCTCAGTGCATTCCCTGGTTTTTGTAGGCCTACCCTCACCACATTGCTACTGAATTCCTCTCTGTAGTCAAAGGGAGTGCCAATATATGTCTTATTAGGCTCTCTTATGGCATAGCTGAGTTGCTGAGTTGTAGTAGGTAGACCTGCTTGTTAGGTAGCCTCCCTTCATACTCTGTTGTACTAATTGTTTCCTCATACATGTTATCATTGCTCAAGATGTAACCTATTTGCTATGCATCATTGGTACTGTGTGCTATCTGTTTTTGTACATTTTCATCCCCTTCCCCTTCCTCCCAGGACGCATCTGGAATCAAGCAGTACTCTGCTCAGTATGCCTTCCTGGTGAGACTCTTAAATAAATAAATAAATATAATTATTTGAATAATATTGATTGGATTAATCATTTAAATCAAAATAATATTGAAGATGTGTGGCTTTCATTTAAATCTGTTATTACAGACACAACTAATAAATTCATTCCAAAAATAAAGAAGCTGCAGACTGCAACCTAAATGGTTATCTAGCAGTTTAAAGAAAATTATTAAGAAGAAAATTAAATTGTTCAAGAAATGTTCTGCCAACAAACCTTGTTAGAGTTTAAACAAATTCAAAAGAAATGTAAAAAAAAAATCAGGAAAGCAAAACTGGAGACATAAAAATACATTGCAATGCAGGCTCAAAAAGGAAACAGTAAAATTTTATTTAGTTATATTAAATCTATAAAAAAGCAAGAATGCAAGGTAGGACCCTTAGTTAATAATGATTTGGTAGCTTCACAGCCAATAGAAATGGCAGATGCGCTCAATTCACAATTCTGTAAAGCATTTAGTAAAACGCCAAACAATATGGATATTGAGTTAGGTCCTATATCTGGTGGAATGGATATCCCCTTAGACACAATTAGGAACAAACTCAATGAAATTAAGATGGGTTCTGCCCCCGGTCCAGATGCTTTTTCAGAAGACATCATTTTACTGATGAAAGATTACCTATGTTTTCCTTTTAAGATATTATTTGAAAAAGGTTTAAATTCAGGTTGCGTGCCAACTGACTGGAAGAAAGCTAATGTAGTCCCGCTGTTCAAAAAAGGTGAAACAAGCTCCCCGATAATTATTGTCCCATCAGTCTTGCCCCTATTTTTGGCAAAATTTTGGAAAGAATAATCAAAGATGAACTAGCTCCTTCCTTAGCAATAGTCGACACTAGCCAACATGGCTTTGTAAAAGGTTGTTCATGTGTAACCAATCTTGTGAGCATTTATGATTCCGTCAGTAACAACATTAATAAAAAAGTTTCATGTGATGTAATCTTGCTGGATTTTAGAAAAGCGTTTGATTCTGCTTCTCATTGGGCACTTGTCAAAAAACTGCAGACTCATAACATCAATCCTCTGTTTGTACTCTGGATTGCAAACTGGTTAAAAGACAGAAAGCAGCGAGTCATTGTAGATGGCCATCAGTCTAGCTGGAAATCAGTTGGAAGTGGAGTCCCTCAGGGACTGGTTTTGGCACCTGCCATTTTTCAAATATTTATTTCTGATTTATCATTTAACACTCAAAGTAGTATTTCAAAGTACGCGGATGACTGCAAACTCTTTAATATTTGAGGTACATCCACAGATTTTCAGATTATCCAAAAGGATTTACGCACTCTGGAATCATGGTCTAGTAAATGGAACCTAAAGTTTAATTCCTCTAAATGTTGTGTTATACATTTGGGTAAACAGAACCCAAGAAATCAGTATTATTTGTATAACGAAGTTTTATTTAATAAGGAAAATGAAAGAGATATGGGAATAGCTGTAGATTCCAAATTAAAATTTGACTTACATATTACTAATATCATCAGTAAAGCTAATAACATTTGGTGGGCAATTAGACATGATATCATTTCTAGAGACCCTTATATCTTATTATCCCTTTATCGGGCCTATGTTAGATCTTGCTTCGACTATGTTTCTCAGTTATGGAGCACCTTTAAACAGAAGGACATAAGTAGAATTGAAAAACTTCACGTAGAGTTACAAAAACAATCTGTTTAGACAAAACTCGTACTTATGAGGAAAGGCTCCATAATCTCACTGTAATGTCCCTAGAACAACGGAGACTTAGAGGGGATCTCCTATTTACATGGGACATTTTACCAAATTTAGAGCTAACATTAGAATGCATTCTCAAATTCAAACAAATATCAATTAACACTAGAGGCCACCTGCTCTAATTAATGAGAAGCAAATCTTATACAAAAAAGGGCCTATTATTTTCACAAAGAATCATTGGTCTATGGAATAAACTCCCTATGGCTGTTATTGTTAGAATAAAAATACATTTAAAAATTGGTTAGACGACATTTTAAGAACAAATAAATCCTTGGCCTACTATATGTAGTTTTTCACAGCCTAATGGGCATCTAGCCTCTTGCTCTTTGCTATCCTTAGTATGGACCTTAGTAGGAAGTATGTTAGCAAAAATAAATGGGCCAGATTCTCACAAGGGCTGAGAATGGAACCAAGCCTGGGGTGCACTGAACATATGGCACACTGGGCTTGCAGCATTTGCTGGGTGTTGATTGGGATTCTCAATCCCGTGTACCGATTGCCACAAGTTGGAACAGATTTTTCTGATCAAGCTTGCGGCAATCTGGGGAACTCTTTTTATAGGGCTTGTGCCAACTATTTAGTGCAAGTTGCTGTAAATTGAATTAACTGTCATGAATACACCCAAGTCTTCTTGAATGGGGTGCAGTGTATGTCAAATTTGTTGGTGCATCCGTGCCACCACACGGGTTTGACACAAGGATTGATGGAAGCCTTGTGTCGCCCTTCATGAATCCAGGCCACAGACTCCTCAGTATAGATGATAAGCTTGAACAGCATGGATGATATGAATAAGGTAGGCACACTGCTGTATGACTACTGAGGGTGAAGGACATGCTAATGATGCTGGCCCACCTGAGGAAGTCCAAGAAGAGCAAAGCGCCAGGGCAGCTCTTTTTGCAGCTTCTGCCACTACACATTTTGGTTCAGGTAACACATTTTGCCTTTGTGCTCTATATCAGCAATCTTTGCACTACATTGAGACCTGTCTGGCCTGTCTGCACTGTACAAGCTTGTGCTGTGAGTTAGCTGCAACATTTCTTAAATCAGCATTCCAGAATGTAATACAGCATATAAGCAGCAGAGCTTTTTCCAGCATAGCTGGACATCTATGGGCATAGTCCACAATCAATGCAATGTTGTGTTGTGGTAGATTCTCTCTAATTCAGGGGTTGGCCTGCCAGCGCAGCAGTAGACCTACCGCTTGTGGCACCAGTGACCCGGGGTCAGAAGCGACCTCGGGAACTAGAGGGTCAGCTGGGGGGAGGTGGATAGAGCATCCCATGGACTGCTTTCCTCCTCCGGGGCAGGAGGGATGGACCACTGCAGTACTGGCTCCTGGTGGTGGCTGGGGGCTGGTGCACTCAGAGGCTAGAACACGGGATCGGTGCAGGCAGACATCTGTCATGGCAGCATCATTGCTGCCATTGCACGCCCATGCTGTGAGGGAACAAGGGAAAAAGATTCCTCCTGCGCACATGAAGACTGGTGCCAACTGCACTGCGCCACTTACATTCAGGCTGCTCCCCTTGGATCTTAACACTGGGCCTTTCACAGTGGTGGGGTAAGTACCTGCTGTGAAGTGGCTTGTGAGATGAATGGAGGAGGGGGTCGAGCACAAGTACTGCGAGTCGTGCAGTGTCGTGGGGCAAGTCGGATAAGGGGAACCACAGGCACCACCCCCCATTGAGGAAGGAATAAACAAATAATCTGAAAAAAAAAGATTCTCTCTAATTCAAAAATCTGTATTTGTGCAATAATTATGTATGATCACTGATAATGTATTTAATAACTATCCATGCTTCTTGAAATATTTTTCAGTGTTTATTTTCAGCCTAGTGGTATTTATTTTTTGTACCTTTATACTGAGTGCGTTTTCAACATTTGTGAATTTTTTGATATTGTTTGTGACCAGCTGGTCCACATTAAGTATCACCCCCCCCCCCCATTTGCACTGGTTTGTGGCCTTCCTGGGTTCTGGTGCAGGCACTGGGAATGAAAGTCACTCAGGAATGGAGGTGTCAAAGCTGCCCTATGCCCTGGGCAGGATAAGTTTACTATACTATAAGGATGATGATGGCCACCTGTGGCAGGTAACCAAGTCAGTTATGATATGAGTAAGCGGCCTTCGGCCATGTATTTGTTTCACTGTTTTGGTTTTGCATGACATACATGGCTGGCTATGTCTTTGCAGCTGTTCTGCAAATCACACTAGAACCAGGCCGCAGACAAACAACACCACTGTTGGGGTCTACCACTGATTCACAGAGACCTGAAGTGGACAGACAACCTGTACATTGCCAAGGTGGAACAATTTTGTGTGTAGTCAAGCCATTTGTGGTACAGTACATTATCTAATATTTTGGGAATCTGGCCTTTTCTGCAGTTTTGATGTAGTGTATTGTTTGTCTTTGTGCAGTCCAGTGTTATTGGTGATGGGGGTGGAGTATGTGCAGACCAGTGAGACAGTTGGGGTGGGGGGAGGGTACGTGCAGTCTGCTAAAATGATAAGATGCGGTATGTGCAGTTTTGTGACTCATTAATGGGACAGCTGTTTTGACATTACCTGGGCTGGTGCTCCATGCTGTCACTCATGCCCAACTTGTCTTTCTCATGTCATTGCAGAAGGATCATGATCAACTCACATGCCTACTCCTATGATGCGAGGAACCTAAGAATGGTCTATGTGGAGCCTGTGCCACAGCAGGAGCTGACGGATAAAGAGGGAGTGCACTGCCATGATTGTGGACTTTGGGGCAAGTGTGGAGTGAGGGGCATGTTATCTGTTTTCATAGAGTAAATATTTTGAACACCAATTCTACAGGTGTTTATATTTCTTGTCTTGTGTTATTCCTTCTGCGGTCCTTCACAAGGCTGGGGGGCAGGTGATTGCTGGCAGCAATATGCATATCTGACTTTTATGGTAGGGTTTTCGATTTCAAAGTACAGTTCCTGTGATATGCATGTCTATGCAGTCCTAGTTAGGCTGGTGCATGTGTGGCTTATTACGCAACGTACACAATTATGTGGCCATGCCACCATGTTGTGTGTATATCTTCTATTTGCATAGCTGCAAGAGACATCCTTCAGCCAATATGTGAACGTATGTATCCATAGGTGTACAATGGATATATTTGCAACTGGCACATGCACCCTTATGTACCTAATTTATACATTGCATATCAGCTATGCCCACTTAGTACTCAGAGCCTAGAAGGCAGAGCAAATGTAACCAGAAAACAGAATATCATGCTGTTATGGAGTATCCAAGCGATATGTATTTTTAGTTGAATAAGTCAGGCAGTTTGCTCAAAAGTGTGTCAAATATTAGCATGAATCTTTGGAAAAGCAAGAAAATTATTTCCTTTGCCTTGCTTGTATGACAAACGAACATTATACGTGCTGTTCGTATTAAACAATAAATACATTATGTGGTCCCATTTCCTACATGTTTTGTAAAAAATACCATTATCACTTCTAATGATACTGGAGAGATGCACACATTGAAAAAGTGTGTTTTATAATAATAACATGGAGGCCTTCGCACATCTCTGAAAAAGTTACAATAAACTGACTATTAGTGCATTGCCTGCATATCTTGCTTTTCATATACATTTTGGAATTCTTAACATTGTGAAAGAACAATATTGTAGCAGAGAATGGAAGGTCATGATGGCAGTAAAGACAGAAGTATATATCAATATACACGCTGTAGGTGCCAGTGAACACAAAGCACATTGTCTCACACTGCACTGCCTCAGCATTTCCACTTATCATAATCTAGTGGTAGTACTTTACTATCAACCCCTTGATAGAAGTTATTTCTTTTCTATCTATTGTGCAACCATGTAGTTGCTTTTAATTTATACTAACATACTAAAATGCCGGCAGAATAGGCCTAACGGTCTTTCGTGTCTGCTCGTTTGGTCAGCCCCCACCCTGGGAGCTGACTTTGCTGCCGCCCTCGCCCTCTCTGGCTTCTCCCTTCCCAGTCCTGGATATTCTCGCTGCACAGGACTTTGCTTCCAGAACCCTTCCCCTGTACCTGTCCCACCCCCTCTTGAGCCCCTTCACTGTCTTTGCCTCCATCAGGCCCCTGGGCAGCGCATTCCATGGCTCCACCACCAATTTGTAGTTATTCATTTTTATTTAATGTTTTCAAAATATGATATCACATAAAGGACACCATCAACACATAAACATGCACCAAAGTAACAATCAGATATGGGTCATGCAAGTTCATATACACAGATCCTTCCAAGGATATCTAAACAAAACAGATGCATGTCCCATAACAGTACTAATTGTGCAATACAAGAGACATATGAGTGTAGTAAGAATGCACTGCCTTCCAAGTTGACCCTTTTCTGACTCCAATGTGCCTACTACTAGGGCCCTCAGCCTTCCCTGGTGAAGGTGCTATACATCTCTTTAACTTTATGCACCTGCAGGCTAGGTATACCCAGTACCTGCAACACAGTATCCCCATTGGGGAGGTGTTGCAGGTGTTCCAGTTTTTAGGTCCGCAATATTGAGTATGTTCTTGATCCCCTCATGGGGGGGACCACACCATGGTAAGGGAAAGTCTTGACTTTAGACCTGGTTCAATTGGGGGGGGTTGGTCAAGAATTGTGTCCTCTAACCTGGTTCAGTTGTCCCACCAGTTTGTGGTTGGTTGAAGGGAGAGATATGAAATGGCCCATTATCTAAACATAGCTATCCATCTCTGGGTGATGAAAGAGACAGAGAGAGAGATGTTCAGAGTTCTTGAGCATACCTAGAAAGTTGACACATTCCTGGATGGTTGGTACCTAACTTTTGCATGTCACATCTAAAAAAGGAGCCTTTTGGCTTCCACCAAGGCTACTATGGTTCGGCATACAATACAAGTTGCATTAAACTGTTCCACCAATGAGTTAGTTTAGCATTGTTTTTTACAGTTGGCAATGCATTGGCAACTCGTATTGCATTGTTTTTCATGTTTAACCAGCTGAAGAGCAATGTATTAAAATGTTTTTGCCACTCAGTTGGAATGCATCGGCAGTCCAGGCACAATGCAATGCAAAACTGAGTTTTAAATCTAAAGAAACAGTTTGAGTAAGGCTTTGTGCTGTATCCAGCAACACTTATGCAACTCAGTTGGAAATGCTAAAACAACTCATTAGAGGAACAGTTTAATGTGACTTGTACTGTACCTGTGCCTCACGCGAGGAGGGGGGCCTGAGGCCAGGTAGCCCATTCAACATCAAAAAGGGGGAGTAAAATATAGGGACTTGTAGTGTGAAGTCACAGGCTTTTTGTAGCACTACCCAGAAGCTTCTTATCTTGGGGTATTCCCAGAATATATAGGCTAGGTTCAGTCCTATGGCCCCACATCTCCAGCAATAGTAATTTGGTAGTAATTTCAGTTTGCGCGAGACCCAGACGGCACTGTATCATAAAGAAAGATCCTGTTTTAGATTAGCCTGGCACAGCTATCTGAACATGCTGAATGCACTAGGCACCAGCATTTGGACCACTGGTCTGCTGCAATGGTAATATTTAAGAGGATTTACCATTTCCCTTTGGCAGCCTGGAACTGATCTCGGAAAGCATCCAAAATAAGAGAGTAGATATGCTTTGCTCTTTTTCAGCCATACCCATGAAGGAAGTGGTGACAAGTGGTTTTCCTTTTTAGGGCTGTGGGTGGAGCCTACAGCCCTATTGGGATCAGACTAGCTCTAAAATGGCTGATTGTGGAACTCCCTTTTTGGACATTTGGAAGCATTCCTCCACAGCTGCATGCAAAATAGTGCACTCACCCTCTAATGTTTGCTATTTGCTGCTCTCTGTTGAAGGCATCTGAAGGGAGGGGGGGTGCTATGTACAGTACCTCAGAACTTTTCAGGATATTAACAAAAAACCCTTTTTAAACTGCTGGTTCTATCGTCTGTCCAGCTCAGTCTAATAGATGTATTCTATTTCTTTCAGCAACCTATGGGTTAACTCATTTTGTTGTCTGGAATATACTGAACCTCTGGAAGTCAGACTAGTGTCAGATTACAGACAATGGAGCTGCAGACTATGTTAGATATCACATTACAATGGTCACACACACACACAGCAGCAGCAGCAGCACCATGTACTCTAAGTAGATTTAAGAGGACTAAATTAGCAGCATGCCAGTTTTTGATGATTGTGACTAAACAGTACTATATGGCACCAACAAGAAAACATTGGTAATTTGGAAGCTCTTCACAGCCCTATTGGCTCTGGCTAGATCTTTGCTGTGAAATGATGGGTCTTTTAAGAGGTGAAATAGGGCACAGCATAGCTGTAAATATTGTCAGAATTCATCCTCTGGGAGACCAAACTGGGCTTTGAGATTCTGAAAGAATTTCAATTGAACAGAGCCAGGGATCACAGCCCAAAGTCCTTTTCCTTGACTACTAGGCCAAGACAAAGTTGTAATCCCAATCCTGATCATTGGATTATGCCACAGTGAAGTCCACATAACTGAGGTAATTGGAGCTTTCACCAGTTTTCCCAGATTTTTCCAGGCCTTGATTGAACTGAGAATGGTAGGGTAAAGACACATTTTGGAAGGTGCTTTGGAATATGATATACCGCTGGCCGAATCCCCCTGCGTAGATGTCATCTACATCTATGTCCATTGAAGGAAGAGACAGAGGACAGAGCAAACAACCTTTTCAGGGTCTGGGTCCCCAAGTATGCAAAGTGGTAACCATAGAGCCAGACACACCCTACCCCTCATGCCAATGCAAGCATAACTTCACCCTGGTAAATCATAATGTCTTCCCTTCCTATAGGAAGGTCCCCAAAAAACATAAAACCACAGAATTTGTCAGCAGAAAATGACCACTTGTCCCATGAAGTCTGACCAGATGTTCACTAACTGACCCTAACTGGTCTCTGGTGAATCTCCCCCTACCCCACCGCTTATTTACCAGTATTGCCCCATGCCTGTCCCATGCATGTTTGAAATCCTCAGCTGTTTTTGCCTCCAATACCACTGATGGTAGGCAGTTACAGGTGTCCACCTCTCTTTCTGTTTTTATTTATTTATTTATTGAAATATTTCACTAGGAAGGCACACTAAACAACAAGTTGCTTGTCTCCTGGTGCAACCTGGGGGGGGGGGGATACAATTGGATGAAGAATTAGACATACAGTTTAACATTTAACATATCTGAGAAATTAAACATTCAATTACATTTGTAACAAGACATACATTTAAAAAATATCATAAATAAACATACAGTCGCATTTGTGACATAACATACAGTTAAATATATCATACCTGTGGAATATGCATTTAATTACAAGTGGCACATCTGAGGAACATAGTACAGAAATTTAATGTAGCCTTGGAGCCAACTCCTTGCAGGAATGGATTATGGTTAAGAGGCAGATTATTTAGCAATTATTGAATGAATGAAGTCCAGTGAGGGGACAACAAAGAGGGTAGAGGGGTAGACAGGGGAAACCAGCTGGGGGAAGGAGAGGATAAAGATGGGGGAACATTACTGGACAAAAATGAGGAAAAAAAATCAGTTGTGAGGGGCAAGTTAACGCAGGGCTAGTGCAATCTGGGAGCACCTCACACAGAACAAAAAATGCAAATTATTAGCTCAAGTGAACTAATTCCTTTGATTAAGTGCGGGGGGGAGAGAGGGGATCAGGAGAGAGGTGGGGGTAAGGGATAGGGAAGGGAAGGACAAGGCATATCTGGAACTGGCTCCTTCAGAGTGCGGAGATCGATGCCAGTGGCGGAATAAGGCAAGGACTTAGAATAAGGGGCAGGAGTAGGCAAGGACAAGTTGGGTAGAGATAGTGGTATTTGTGGTATTACCTCACTCCCCTCCTAAACTTCCCCCCTTCTAGATTTGTTACATGCCCTCTTGTTCTGATACACTTACTCATTTGCAACAGGCTTCCCACCTACACTCTGTTCACCCCTGTGCGATACTCGTAGGTCTCTGTCATGCCCCCCTCTTCCTCTGCTAGAGGGTGTACATGATGAGATGCCTCAGGGTCTCCTCATATGGTTTCTGGTGCAACTCCAGCACTACTTCATTTGCCCTCCTGTAGACTGCTTCTACCCTGTCTGTGTCTTTTATGAGATGTGGCCTCCAGAACTGGACATAATATTCCAGGTATGGTCTCACTAATGATCTATACCATTGTAATATCACCTTCCTCTTTCTGCTGGTAATGTCTCTCCCTATGCACTCCAGCATCCTACTTGCCCTGCCCACTGCCTTGTCACACAGCATTGTGACTTTGAGGTCGCCAGATATTATAACCCCAAGATCACTTTTCTGCTTAGTAACCAACAGTACCCTCCACCCACCTTTATTTTATACTCTTGTTCCTGGTTTCCTACGCCCCAGGTGCATGATTTACACTTTTTGGCATTGAACCGCAGCTGCCATAATGTTGACCACTCCTCAGGTTTTCTAAGGTCCCTACTCATTTTCCTCACCTCCTCCTAAGTATCTACCCCTTTACAAAATGTTGGTGTCATTTGCAAAAAAGCATACCTTCCCTTCAGGTTCAGGTTCTTCTGTAATGTCACTTATGAAGACGTTGAACAGGACCAGTCCCAATACTGAGCCCTGTGGCACCCCACTGGTCACTCTCCCTTTATTAGAGTGAGTACCATTTACCACCACCTTCTACCACCTATCCAGTTACCAGTTTTTTACCCAGTTTACCACTTCTGCTACCACCCTTAGACTATCCAACTTCTTTATCAGTCTCCTATGTGTCATAGCATCGAAGGCCTTGCTGAAGTCCAAGTAGGCTCAGTCCAGTGCCCTTCCCTGATCTATATCCTTGGTCACCCAGACAAAAAAATCAATCAGATATGTCTGGCATGACCTCCCCCTCATGAATCCATGTCACCTTTGATCTTGCAACCCATTGGATCTAAGATATTCCACTAGCCTTTCTTTTAACAGGGTTTCCATTAATTTACCCACCACTGATGTGAGACTGACCAGTCTATCATTGCTAACCTTCATCCTGCTGCCAGTCCTATGGAGCAGAACTAAATCAGCTCTCCTACAGTCCCCTGGAAACACTTATGTTTCCAGTGATATGTTGAATAAGGCTGTCAGTGAGTCTCTTTAGCAAGCTTGGATGTGTCCCATCCAGTCCCATGGCCTTGTCCTTTTTCAGGTTTCAAGTCCTTTTAAGACTCTTTTGTCTATAAATGGGCTTGTGTTCACCCCCCACCCCCACCCCATTCCTGATGCTCCTTGCTGGTCCATCCCCCTCTCTCTCTCCACTTTGAAAACTGGGCAGAAAAACTTGTTCAGGATGTCAGCTTTTTTCTGATCCTTCTCTGTGCAGTCACCATCTACCACCCTCCTTATCCCCTCTATCTCTCCCCTTGCCCTCTCACTTATGTACCTGAAGAAAGTCTTGTCCCCTTCTACCATTGCTTTGGCTAACTTTTGCTCTTTTTATTCATTTGCTTGCCTCACTGTCCCCCTGCGTACCTCTATTTCACCTGTTCTCCTCCCTCTGTGTTTCTTCATACCTCCTAAATGCCACCTTTTTTTCCTTCACTTTCGTGGCCACCTCCCTAGAGGAGTACCACAGAGGCTTTCTTTCCTCATGCTGTTACTTAAGCAATAAGGCATGACAAGATGTGTGTTATTGTATAATAACGTCACTCCTGGGGTGAGTTGAAGCACGAGGCGAAGCCGAGTGCTTCCACCACCCCAGGAGTGACGTTATTACATGATAACACACACCTTGGAGTGCCTTATTGCAATTATACAATGGCTCGATGTTATAGAAAACAAAAATAAAAATAAAAATGTTTTTAGTAGATTTTTAGTGAGGCAGTATATCTTTGTTTCTGAAAAAAGGTGCATGCTCCATAAAATCACAGTGATGTTACCGTGTAATATCATTACTTTCTCAGGCACACACTGACCAATCAGAGTCCAGGAAATTTTCTTGCCATTGTATAATCATTAATTTCACACAGAAGCTGGTTGCCTTCACTATGCCTCACCTTATTTTTGTTCACTGTTCCTCTACTCCACCCTAGCAATCCACCCCTGCTAGGCTGCATCTAAGGCAGTTTCCCATTACTTTAAAATCCATTCCCCTAAAGTACAGGGGCCTCATCCTTGTGTAGTTTGCTTCCGCACCCATCTTAATACTGAACCCCACTGTATGGTGATCACTAGTCCCCAGGGTACTGCCCACTGTGACATATGCTATACTGCCTCAGTTAGAGAGCACCTGGTCCAGTATTACCCCATCCCTAGTGGGTTCACTGACTAACTACCTGAGAAATCCCTCCTGCAGGGACTCTAGGATTGCCTGCTTCTAGTCAAAGCTGCAGCTGAAAGGCTTCAGTCCACATCAGGCAGATTGAAGTCCCCAACCAGCAGCACCTCCTCCTTATTCACCATCCTGCTGATATTTTCACCTAATGTCTTGTTAAAATCCTCCCCCTGTGTTGAAGGCCTGTATACCACCCTGGTGCGAATAGTAGTCCCTCCTCTTGTCTCCAGGGTGACACACAGCACCTCCAGCACTTCCCCTGCCTCTAGGATCCCTTGTACTTCCATAGCCCCTATACTCTCCCTCACATACCTATGGCCTATGGCTCGATAGGAACCTCAACTTTGCTGAGCACATGGATGCAATCCACAAAAAGCTACTCCTCAAACTCAGTACTCTGTATAGACACAACAATTGCCTTCCCCCACCAGCACAGAGGGAGAACATCAAGAAGATGATACTCCCTATCTTTGACTTTGGAGACATAGTTTACAACTCTGTCCCCAAATCCACCCTTTCCAGACTGGACACTCTTTTTAAGTCATTCTGATTTTTCGTTCTTGACTGTCCGCCTCTCACCATTGTGACCTCTACTCTAAGCTTGCCTTTCCCTCTCCTAGTGCCAGAGGACTTGCCCACAGTGCCTCTTTAATTGGGAAGTTCTGGCTTGGTTCTCTCCCACCTACCTTCACTCCCTCATCTTTTTAGCCTTTACTCCTCTCTACTCCCTCCGCAACTCCGCCCCTAGGACCCTCACCCTCCCCTCCCGGTTCTCATCTGGTCATGCTGCTTTCTCCTATCGCTTCCCAAGCCTCTGGATCTCCCTCCCCTTAGTCATCTGCTCTGCCCAATCCTCTTGTTCACTTTCCCATCTCCTACGACTATACATACCCCCATCCTGAAATTGCTACTGACCCTTCCCCACCTCAAGAATGGACCTCCCCCTTGGGGGGTACTTGCATCCTGAAGGGGTGCAGGCTCTCTCAACTACAAATTTCCTCCTTATTGTACTCCTTGTCGATCCCCTTGTGAGCTTCCTGCACCCCGGAGGGGTGTAGGCACTCTTGCCTGTCTGACTAACCCCCCCCTTCTCCCATATCCTGATTATTGACCTGCATTCCTACCCTCATACTTTATAGCTTACTACTTTTGTCTGGATACGGGAGCTACCCTAGTGGTCCATTAATGTAATTGGATTTATATCTCCATGCATGTATATGTGATTTGGTTTCATGTACAGTAAATATATATATAATTTGCTACAATGTATGTATAAGTAAACTGGATATATTTTATGGTATGCACCACCGACAGTAACACATTTATAGTGACCGTCAGTACAGTGACTACAGCACCAGGTCACTGTACAGACGGTTGCTGGACCCGGGCACTATATTGGGGATTTGCACTCCCTCTACAAATCAACTCCGACTTGGGTTGACAATATAAAGTGGCGAGGAGATGCGGGGCACAACCCCCGATGTGGGGATTCGGAGATGAAGCCTCCCAAAGAAAACAAGGTTCCAACTTGAAACCGTCTGCTGATCGCAAATGCGGTCGACATGATGGTTTCACTGACCAGTAGTTTGACAAACATTGGTCATAGACACTGGTCATAGATCCTATTTTGTTTTGTATACACTTGATGGCCTGTTCTGTCTGCATATAATGCTTAAGTGCTGCTAATTTTGTTACTCTGTATCTTACTGTATCCTCTGCACCCCTTCCCCAGGACACACCTGGCGACAAGCTATTGCAGCTCAGCGTGCCTTTCCTGGTGAAACATTTCAAATAAATAATAATGTAACCCCTTGGTGACACTGCTCTGAGCGTTACTACCCCTGCCTGCACAGCAGCCTGCAGGTTGAGGGGTCTGGGCTCTCGAACCGGGTGCCTCCACCCAGAGGACAGGGTTGTTGGCAACATGTCTGCCCTGGATACAGCCCTCCGGAACACTGATACACCCCTTCTTTACCCCTAGTGGCCTGGCTAAGCTGGCAGCTACCCCACACCAACACACTTTTGCAATACACAGTGAATCCCTCCTTGTAACCACTTACCACCAGGGCTATGATCAGCTAGAATGCGCTGGATGACCCCCTGGAAAACAAGACCTGTAACAATTAAGCAACGTTGATGCAGTAGTTTTTATACAGAGGTACACCACACCCAGTTGAACTGCAAAAAGATCCAGATCTGATTTATTGGGGGATGTGAACAAGGGAGGGGCAGTAATCTGGTGGTTGATTTTAGATCTATTAATTCAGGCTATAAGGCATGCACTCAAAGGCCCCTGGAACACAGTCACACATGCTTTGGATATCCAGTTGGAACTACAGGCTAGCCTGAAGTGTTGCCCGGGGTAGGCCGGCATTGCAGCTGGTTGGGGCTCTGTGATGGAAAGAAACATGCATGCACTGTAACTAGGGTTGCCACCTGTCAGGTTTTTTACCTGGTGATCAGGTTTTCAGGGTCCCTATCAGGTAATCCGGTTTTGCTCTCTGCTGGTCAGGTTTTTGAGCCATTTTGAGTGCTCACATACTTTTGAAACAGATTTTGTCATATCACTCATTATTTCAGCTACATGTCCAGGTTACAAACAAGTTCTGTTGTCAGTGTAGCCTTTTGTTTGTGAATGCAGTCACCATGGGAGGTGTAAAGTTATGGCCATTAACACCATTAGCACTTACTTAAGCTAATCTTTCCACTGCATCTTAAAGTGGCATAGCAGCAAAGCTGCCACCACCTTTTGTAACAGTAACAGAGCCAGTTGTCCTCCACTTTCATTTGTTGGCAAACATTTTCATCTCTAACAGAATTTAAGCATTTTTAAATGTTTTAAATAATTTTTTCCCACAAAAAAAAAGTATGATCACTTCTTTGGCTTTGGAATAGTATTGTGGACAAGAACAGGAAATGGAGGCAGAAAAAGATATAATGTATGTATACTGTTGTATGCTATTTACAGTATTTCCCTTACTCCCCCCAGATCATATCTGTAAATTAGATTTCTTTTATCTCTGTATGTTTATTTGGTTAACCAATGTCAATCAATAAATAAATAAATAGGAAGAACCTTGGAAAGTAACTTTAACAGGCACAGTACAGTATCTTAATTTTATTTCACTGCTGTTTTATTTAGTTGCCTTTTATTGGAGAAACAGTGCATGATGAGTCATGAAAAGGGGTGGAGCTAGAGGCGGAGCTTAGGATCCGGTTTTTGCCTCATCCAAAGGTGGCAACCCTAACTGTAACCCATGATTTGTAATCCAGAGCCGGATGGCTCAGTCCACAAAAGCTTAACAACAATTAAATCAGATGACACACTGATTGTTAACTGGGCTGCAGGGAGCTACCCTGGTTTTACTCACGCTACCTAAATTTGGATGCAAGATGGTTGAAATGGAGATCTCAAGATGAAGAGCTGGATGGCCAGGAGAAGCAGGGCCCACACAATGCAACATGGCGCTCAATCCTGTTCGGTGTTGTTGATCAGGTCTTTCTTCGGATCTTTCTCTGCAGTGGAAGTGGGTGTCTGGGCTAGGATGGCAGGTCCCAGACTGGGAGAACAGTTCAGATGCAGTTCGGTAAGGTTGCTGGACGCAGCTTCCAGTAACCGAGACACATTCAGAAAAGTGGGGAACCAAATTGCGACCCACTGTCTACACTCAGCACACTTACAGTAAAGGCAGACAAATACCGCAGTTTGGATGACAATCCGGTTGCAATTCACAGTGTACCTGTGCAAACCGTATGCTTTGCGGTCGTGATGAAAGTCCTGATAGGCCAATCACACAAAAGCAGGTCTTCAGTCCTCTTCAGGTGAAATTAGTCACAATTCGGAATGAAGGTCACAAATCCGGATAAAGTCTGATGGCTGAATTAAGTCTCTTCACTTCAGGAAGATGGTAGGAAGCAGGCCAGACACAGCCTTCCCACCAATTTTCCCTGCACACTACGCAGGAGCAGCTGCCCTAATTGCTCGAGCTCCTCACTCTCTCAACTCTTACTCCACTACTGACTTCTGCTGTAGGCAGCACCGGGGCTTCCTAGTGATCCAAAAGATTTGGTTCATTGATCCATCTGCCTGTCACAGCTTGAGCTCCCCCTCCAAGTCCATTTAGGCATCAGAGGGTGAAAACTACAATTCCTACAGAAATTTACTCCCACAAGACCCCTGAGGGCAGGCTCCATTTTACAGCCCCAAGTCCATTTAGGCATCAGAGGGTGAAAACTACAATTCCTACAGAAATTTACTCCCACAAGACCCCTGAGGGCAGGCTCCATTTTAGAGCCCCCAAAGGTACTGATTGGTGCAGATTGGCAGTCCAGAACCAAGATGGTGGTACATAACAGAAATGTCCATGCTGCAAAGGAAGGCAGGTTAGACAAACTACATTATCATTATAATTAAAACAGATAATCAGAAAACAATCACAGAGTCTAGTAGGGCTCCCTCTGCGCAATTGGCGATGGCAGAATGAAGAGGCTGTACTGCAGCCCGGGTGGGACTCAAGCCTAGAAACACCTGGCCACCACTCAGATTAATTATAAACTATGAGATAGGCAGCTCTTAAAGAGACAGGCACAGAGGCTAACTGTGCGCTCACATGCAAACACTTTTAAACCTACTAGGACACAGGACACCAGCCTGGCAGTGGACATTTAGGCACACCCAAGGAAGACTTTTGGGAACCCATTTTTTGTTGGGGAGTTACAATAATAATAAATAAATACATACAGGATAACATCTCCCCCCTCCTCCTTTCCCTTTCACCTATGAACTGGGAATATCCTGGTATGGCTGTGTTCTAGTTGTGATTTTCAGTGCATCATGACCAGTTATGGCCACTATATCCAAGTTCTCATCCATTATGATGGCATCCAGTTCTGATATTTTATTTCCTAGGCTCCTTGCATTGGTGCACGTAGCTCTCCAACCCTTGCTGCTTCCCTCTTTGCAACCCCAATTCCTCCCCCTTTCTGCCTGTAATGCGTTCAGAGTCTCTCCTTAACTCATGTTTCCTTCATTGATCCCTCTGTTTCTTGTCCACTTTACATCTCTCCTTCTGAATCTTTTTTCTAACCACCCTTGTCCTCCACCCTGCCCACCCTCCCTTCATCTTGATCTCTGCCCTGGGGAATTTTCTCCCTCCTGCTCTTCCTCACTGTTATTTTAACCTGGGGGGGCAATTTATTTCTCTCTTGGTAATACAGCCTCCCCATCTGTCAGTGTAAATGCTCATCTATGTACCATTCAGATCTCCCATTGAGTACAGAGGTCCCCATCACAGAAGAATATAGGCGGTCACCTCTCTATAGGCCCACATCCTTCCATGTCGGCTCCCACTTCCCAGTGACTCTGAATCCCTCTTTTCTGCACCATGACTTCAACCAGCTGTTGAAGTTCCTGATGCAGAGTGCCCTTACTTCCCTTTTGCCTTATTCAGATAGCACCTTAGCAAATGCCACCATTCATGCTACCTGTTTGAGGACACTCTCCAGTCCCTGAACTGCCCCTGCACTACTCCCCTTCCATCCCTTGTCAGGTCACTAATCCCAAGGTAGACAATTTCATCCTGCTCCCTCCTGTGGCCTGCTGCCATAGTGATCCATAAGATCTGCTCTCCATCCCTCCAAGCCAAAGCACCAGGTAGGCACTTTACCTCCTTCTCTGCTCTCCTAACTGCTCCCAAGTCTCTCCCTCTCTTGATCAGTCCCCCACTACCAGCTGCTTCTTCATCTGCTGGGTGCCTTTTCCACTCACCCTGGGACCTCTCCTTTGGGGTCCACCACTTCAGGTGCCTCCTCCTGGCTGTCCTGTCCCACCAGAACAGAGAAGGAATTTCATAATGGCATAGGCTGAGATTTATGTACCCAGCCTGCCACACTGACACTCCTGCAGCCCACAAAGGTCTAGCCTTCCCTCCTCTTTCCAGGCATCATTTGAGGCAAAGGCAACATACTCAGTGGCCCCTGTGAGGGGCAAGAGGTCCTCTGGATCATTGCCAGCTCAGTTCAGAGTCCAACGACCTCTGCCTCAGCACAGAGAGGTGCATGCATATAGGGCAGCACCTAAGGCTCCAGAATGTGTCCCGGAAGACTGTGGTTCCACACCCATTACCCTGCACCACTCCCATAATGGATTGCCCTTTTGCCCTTTTAAACCACTGAATCTAACCTCTTTTTGAACCTCTAAACCCTACCTGTGTGCCTTTTTTAACCTCAGAACCCACTTGCCTTCTTTATCACAGAGCCTGTCCTGACCCTTTCTTCCTCCTTCCTATACCTGTTTACTTTCTTCTCCTCCTTACACTTCTGGAGTATGGTTTTTCACCATACCCTAGATAGGGTATTGCCTGCTTTCCCTTCTCTTAGTGTTTTTGTTAGGCAAACACTTCCTTCTTTCCTATACCTCTTTCCCTACTTTCCTTCCTAACTCTTATTGAATTAAGTTTATCATCTTACCCCTGCTAGGTTGTTGCCGGTGTAACCCCCCTACTGATGGGGGTTCTAAAAAGCCTCTAGGAGCTTGACTCAGTGTTACCCTGCCTGCTGGAGTTCGGCATTTAAGCTGCTAGAATGGCACTGTGAGTGCTGGTAGAGCCTCCACCTACTGTCTGTTTAAGAGCTGTCTGCTTGCAGACATAATTGATGCTTTCCTAGGGGTGCTGGTGTTTCCCTGCTCGAATCCCACCTGAACTGTGGGGCAATTGCTGCATTTTGCAGTCGCTGAAAGCACAAAGGGAGCCCCTCTGAAAGATATACCTGTTTCACTGTAAACATTTAAGGTATTAATAATATTGTAATTTGTCTAACCTGCCTTTGTTACAGCTGGGACTCTGTGTGTGTGGCTCCTCCATTTTGGAACTAAACTGCTGTGTTGGGCCAATGGAATAAGGGGAGCTTTAAAATGGAGACTGTTTGGACCAATCAGAATTCGGACTCTCCTGGGAGCCGGCTTACAATGGGAGGTACAGCTAGTAATTCTGGGAAGTTAAGTTTTTGGACCTTGGCGCCTTTTTGCACCAACTGAGAGAGCTTTGGAGCGATTGACAGCTGAGTTCACCAACTAGACAGAGTGGTGCCCTAAGAGAATGTTCTGCCCTGCGACTGAGAGATCAGATCTGTTGTGACCGTGAGGAGAGAAGGAGCTCTGTGCTTCTGCGTTGTATAGTTTTGCGCGGGAAGCACGTGAGAGGCCCTGCAGTCGGTTGGTGGCCGTGGCAAGCTTGAGTCAGACTGAATCCGAGTTGCCTGAAAGGAAGGAAGGCTGAAAGTAGAAACCAGGCTCACCCTGTAGAAGACTGGAGAAATTGCTGAATCGCACTCAGTCTGTCAGGAACTGAAGCTGCTGTTTGAACTCCCGGGTGTTTGCAGTAAGTACAATCATGACCTATGAGCAGCTGCCTGGTATAGTAATTTCCTTTACATATAAATGTGTTGAATGCTTGTGGAGAATAGCTATTCCAGTTTTCTTGTCACCGTGTGGTGTAAGCTGAAAGCTGAACTAAGTGAAATCGGACTAAATCCATCCACTAGTTAAAGTTGTTTGGCCTGGCCTGTAGAATCTCATCACTCTGCCTTAATGTCTGGCAATCCAGAACAGCCATCTGCAACAGGTTCTCAGCTTGGGGTAGTGTGAGTACAAATCAGGGCATTCCCCTGCGACCTGTTACCAATCACCAGTGTTTCATCTGATTTTCTTTATTTCATTTCCTCAAGGACTGAGCCATCTGACTCCAGATTACAGTTGGTTATTCTGCATATCTTTTTTCATACAGGGCCCTATCCATCTGCACCTGCCGGCCAACCCCGGGCAACGGACCTGGCTAGCCCCTCTAACATGGGTACCCAGAGAGTGACTTTTAAGACCCTGTGTGAGTGCACAGTACTGTGATTTAATTCTACCAATCAGCTTGATCTCCCCCTCCTGTGTTCCACATCCCCTTAAATAAACCAGATTTGATGTTATTGACTTTAAACTGTCTGAAGTGTCAGTACCTATATAACAGTCATTGCATTAGTTGTGTATGTTGATCAACCATTATTTTACAGGGTCCTTCAGGACAGACTTCAGAATCAGTCTCGGGGGTAAGAGTACTCTATGGTTGAACTGTGTACATGTGGGGTAGGGTACTGTAATTCCTATGTATTGTGTGGATCATTTGAGGGATTGGAAGGGGGGCCTCAGTGTCCCAGAGGGCTGTGACCAAACTCAACCAACCATTACAAACCCTGACCTCTGGGTGGAGGCATCCGCCCTAGAACCTAGGCCCCTCAACCTGTTTGTAGTCCAGCAGGCAGGGATAGTAGCCCTTGGGATAGCGCCACGTAGGGTTTACACCTGCTTTCCCTCTTAACTTGATGTTAACTTAGAAACATAGAAATTGTTGGAAGATAAGGACCGCTAGGCCCATCCAGTCTGCCCATAGGCCCTATACATTGTATGTGGCCACTGACCCTATGTGATCAATGGCTTTTCATCACTCCCTCCCCCTCTCAGGCTTCCCTTGTGCCCATCCCAAGCATGCTTAAGCCCCTCCACTGTGATTAACTTAAAGTTAACTTGTACCCTACCTGCCAGCCCGACACTCCTGGAGCCCACAAAGATCCAACCTTCCCTCCTTTATCTAGGCACTTACTGTATCCATGCATTGACACTGTATGTAACTCATTATTTTGTGCTGTTGATGTATTTATGTACTGAACATAACTGTAAAAGAGAGCTCTTGCCCTTAATTTGCTTTCCAACAAACACTGATTGATTGATTGACTGAGTGATTGATAACTTAGAAGCTAAGAAAGCCGGTTAATTAAGTTGAAGTTGCTACATTAAATCACTCACAATGTTTCATGGCATACCCTAATTAAAAGACAGTGCCCCTTGACTATTACCCATTACCTCCTTTTTTTTGTATTATCTTTTTTATTGAGTTTTTAAATACACACAGGTGCAGTACTATAAAGAGATCAACTGCATATCAAATCATTTACAGAGGTGGTAAAAGCCATTATAACCATAGAAAAGGTCTTGAAGAGAACACCACTAAACTGTATCTGTGTCACATTATGATGTATTCTTAACTTCAGAAGTTCATAAAAAGAACCCCAAAACAACTAACTAAAAAAAAGAATACCTCCATATCTACAAACAAGAGGTCAATCTAATAAATTGAATATTTAGTACCTATAAAAGATGACAGGCAAATGAAAGAATGCTGTGGAATATAAATATCAGTTACCCCCCCCCGACAGCGACATTTCTCCAGTGAGGTCCCCCACAGCTACTACAGCGCTGTGCCGCTGTGGTAAACCCGCTGGAACCTGGCACTGTCTGTCGGGGGTCCTGCACCCCTCCCAATCAGCTCTGACTCGGAGTTGATAATCCTTAGGTGCAGGAGGTTCGTGGGGGCAAAGCCCCCCGCAGAAAACACAGATGGACAGTGCAAACTGGCAGCCGACTGCAGAATGCGGTCGACCTGCCGATGTCGCTGACGGGGCTCCCATCGTGGATCCTATAAATATTACCTGGATTGATCTGAATCGTGACTGTGCTCAAAAGCTAGTGAAGGCTTCCTCCAATACCAAGGTCTCAAGGAGAGATAAAAGAGTCCCATGCCCCCAGAAGCTCCTACAGGGTGCACTTACACTACCCCTTCACAAAGGGGGTGAGCCTCCATGGGAGACACAGAGTTCAGAAAAGGCTCCCAGGTCACAAGAAAGCATTCACCCTTTCCCTTCAAAACAAATGAAAGTCACTTTAGAGCTAATGTTTGTATAGACAGCACTCTCCATTGATTAGCTGTGGGAGGATTACAAGACACCCAGGTGTTCATGATGCATTGGTGCACCAGGATTTATAGCCCCTGGATCCATCTGGGAAACATCTCCCAACCCCTACCCCCATATCCTCCATTCCAAATAACAAGTCTACCAGGGTTACCAGTGTCTGTCTCCCAGCCACATTTGTAAGCTGATGTGCCACCATCTCCCAAAAGGCTTGTAGCACCAGATACATCCAAAAATAATGTATGTAAGTACTGAGTGCCACCTGGCATCTGCCCCACATAGGGGATATTGTGAGGTGATACGTGTGTACTATTACTGGTGGACAGTATAACCTGTGGATAAATTTATACTGGGATTCCTTGTACCGATTACAGAGTAGGATGCCCATGTGTGACTGCAACAACAATGCCCAATCCTCATTCCTGATGCGGGTCCCAAAATCTCTTTCCCTCAACAACTTTGTTTTAGCTGTAGCATTGGGGTACAAGCACCTATCTAGGTGCACAACCTTGTGAACAAAGCTCTGAGAGTGCAGTCTAGCCAGCAACACCAACTGCTCAAATTAGGATCATGGAGATTCAGCCAACTGATCACTACCTAGGCCCATCCCAAATGTCCACACTTGTAGGTACTGAAATAATGGGAATGTGGAATCTCGGTGACCCC
Source organism: Neoceratodus forsteri (assembly GCA_016271365.2). NCBI lineage: Eukaryota > Metazoa > Chordata > Ceratodontiformes > Ceratodontidae > Neoceratodus > Neoceratodus forsteri. Next base: position 913,859,468 of record CM028137.1, read on the forward strand.
CCCCAACCGGACCTCAGTGAAAGAGTGAATCCCCTTCCAGGCATATAACTTACTTAAACAAGAAATACCCCTGGCCACCCATTCGCCAAACCACCCATCAGAGAGCCCAGGCAGAAAAAAAAGGGATTCTGGTGCATCAGCACTAATAGAGTTTCTTTATTCAGCACCCTTCTACGATGCCTCAGGAGTCCGCACATCTCCAAGGTGCCATTACCTCTTTAAAGATAGCATGTGCCCCCAGCACCAATATACAAACACACCCTGAACACAGAATTTAATGCAAATTGAAATGTTTAGGATTCAGTAACAATCTGTCCCTTTAAACCACTCCTTCATTTTTCTTTTATTATTTTTTCCTACTCTGTTCTACTGTTCATCTACCCTTCAGCATAATCTTCTTATAGTATTATATTTTAATTACTATGTTTGAGACTTGATACAGGTTGCTGTAATATCTAAATTGCATAATCATATATAATTAAGTTCTTCTACACTTAAATTGCACTACAGAGCAGTTTGGGATATCTTACTTGTGTGCAGAGTCTCTTGTCCACTGCCACCCCACACAGATACACACAGTGTGACAACCTTATGCCCTGGTCTACTGGCCCTGGGCAACTGCTACGTACCGCTAGGCCAAAGCCCCAAAGTGCTAATGTTTTATTTTTTTTATTTTTTATTTATTTATTGAAATCTTGGATGACACCTGTGAGTGGATGCTCGTTGAGAGGTTCCACATCAGATATATTAACACAAGAAGACACAATATACTGTAGTTATAGTAAATTATATATACATATTACAAAAAATTTCAACAGTACATGGGTTGCAATGATAAACAGTTACACAAATTGTGCTAAGGCATAGTACATGGTAAGCCAGTGTCCTGCAGTAGGGAGAGAGGCAGACTGTTATGGTGAGGTAGGGAGGCACAGTGGGAGCTGGGATAGGAAAAGCAGAGGGAAAGAAAAGAGCCAAGGGGTAGGGGGTAAGAGGCAAGTGCTAGGGCAAAAGGGGGTGGGAGTTAAGTGCTTGGTAAAAGATTTAACTTGACTTAACCTAAAGTACTGTTAAGTACTGTAGCCTTTACTCCACCCACCACCAATGCTGGCTTCTATTTGCAGCTATATGGCTAGGGAGCTGAGTGAGAAGAAAGCCTGCTCTCAATGGGCAGGACAGCTGCAGACAAAGTATAGAACTCCTTGTTGAAGTGTGCTCAGTTGTTGTCAGTTCCTGCACACTAGCTTATTTGTCCCTGACTTACTTGGACCTGAGCACAGCTGATTGTATCCTTTCAATGCATGGTGGTCTCTTTCAAAAGCTGCACATTCAAACCATACTCCACCCATCACCAACGCTGGCTCTGGATTGGACCTATAGGACTGGGGTGCCATGTTTAGAATAGGAAGCCTGCTCACAGCAGACAGGACAGCAGCAGACTAAGTGTAAAAAGTAAATCCTTGCTGAAGTGTTCTCAGTTGTTGTCAGTCCCAGCCTGATTGATAGGAGAGAGTCTATTCTTAGAAACCAGGACTGGGCTATGGTAACTGAGATATGGGACAAACAGTGGAATAATATGGAAGCTGTGACCATCTTAAGTGCCAATATCTTTCCTACTAGTGAGAGTTTTAGTTGCTGCCATCTGCCACATTCAATTCTGAGACTGATGATGAGGTGGGTGAGGTTTGCAAAGTCCCACTTTGATATGTCCGGTGTTAGATTTTGATGCCCTGAAAGGTGATCACCTGATGTCCCCATCTCAGCCCTCAACTCATGAAAGGGGGATTTGGGCAATTTGTATGCAAGGGGAGGATCTCTGTTTTTCCTTGGTTTACCCTCAGACTAGAGACAGGTTGTTGCTTTTAGTAAGAAACGGATTGATGTCATTTTTAACTAAAGCTGTCAGTTTCTTCACAGGCCAGGTTGAGTAAGCCACAGTTTTTTTTTTTGTTTAGTCCGCGGAACAACAATTTTTCTGTGGAAATTCATTCCATAACTATTTTCTGCTGCGGAAATTCACCATTCCATTTCTGGTGAAATTCAGCAAAATTTTGGTAGAATTTTGAAAATTCTGTTGAATTTCATTCTGCCAGAATTTGAAAATTCCACGCAGCACTAGTTTCAGGTTTTTGTAATGGGAATTGTGGCTGAGTCAAAGTTAACAGGATGCCACCTGCAAATGCAATACTTTATTAGAGTATTTTCCCAACTGTACCCCATAAATCCTTTTAAAGTTCATTATTATTTTAATCAAGGGCTCTATGGCGAGCACAAATAGTAAAGGGATCAATGTCATCCTTGTCAAGTACCTCTGTGGGTGGGCTGGGATCTGAAATAATACCATTCTTAATAATAGCTGCTCTAGGATTATTATAAATTGCTAAGATCCATTTTTGCAAAATGGGGCCACAATTGTGAGCATTTAACACTGCATTCAAATAATCCCATTCCAATGAATCAAAAGCCTTCCTAATATCAAGAGAGATTGTCAAAATAGCCAACTAATGATGTTGGCTTCTTTGAGCAGCCCAGATTACCAAGAATAGTCTGTGTAGGTTGTCTGATGCTTGTCTTCCCTGCATAAAGCGAATCTGTTCCTTCCCAATAAGCTTTTGCAATACTGGTGCTATCCTATTAGCCAATATCTCAGTATTTCATAGTCTAAATTTAGCAAAGAAACAGGCCTATAATTAGAACATTCCAAATGACCTTTTCCTTTTTTTGCCAACAAGCAAATTAGGGCTTCATTGCTAGAATCTGATATGGAACCCAAGTCTAGGGATTTTTGGAATACAATGGTTAAATGCTTACCAATGATGGGGCTCAAATGTTTATAGATCTCACAAAGAAGACCATCTGGACCAGGTGTTTCCTTTAGGTGCTTTGACTTCTATAACTTTCTGCATGGAGTTGGATTACATAAAAACATAGAATTTGACAGAAGATAAGGACTGCTTGGCCCACCTAGTCTGCCCATTTTCCTACCTAACGGATATGCTGCAGATCCTAGTTAACCAACAGCCTGCTTCCTGCTACCACCCACTAGGACTGCCTTATGTCTGTCCCATGCATTCTTGAATTCCCTCACTGTTCTTCACTCCACGACCTCCTCAGGAAGGCTGTTCCATGCATCCACAACCCTCTCCATAAAAAAATACTTCCTCATATTACCTCTGAGCCGTCCCCCCTCTATCTTCAAATTGTGCCCCCTTGTTCTTGCACATTTCTTTTTCTGAAATATAGTACCCTCTTGGACTTTGTTGATTCCCTTCAGGTACTTGAAAGTTTCTATCATGTCCTCCCTCTCCCTTCTTTCCTCAAGGGTATACATATTAAGCTCCTTTAGTCTCTCTTCATATGTCTTCTGGTGCAGACCCTGCACCATTTTGGTTGCCCTCCTCTAGACAGCCTCCACTCTGTCTATGTCTTTGCAGAGATGGGGTCTCCAGAACTGCACACAGTACTCCAGATGGGGCCTTACCAACTGTCTGTACAGAGGGATAACAACTTCCTGTTTTCTACAATTGATGCTTCTCCCTATGCATCCCAGTATCCCTCCAGCCTTCCTTACTGCCTTCTCACATTGCTTGCCCACCTTTAGGTCATCTGATATAATTACCCCCAGGTCCCTTTCCATTTTTATTGTTGTCAGTATCTCACCCCCATTGTGTACTCTTCCCCTGTGTTTTTGTTTCCCAGGTGCATTACCTTGAACTCCTTTGCATTGAATCTAAGCTGCCATACAGTTGACCATTCCTCCAACCTTGCCAAGTCCCTTCTCATCCTTTCCACTCCATCTTGTGTATCAACCCTGTTGCAGATCTTGTGTCATCTGCAAAGAGACATGCTTTTGATCTACCCTTTGTTATTCAGTCTCAGACAGCATGGATAAGTCAGCCCTTTTTTAAAAATCATTTACTAGGTCAGGACAATGAGCTGCTTGTAACTTGTACAAATTCCTATAAAAGTCTCTAAAGCATTATTAATAACCTTTAAGTTATGAGAGACAATACCCCTGTTATCTTTAATTCTTTTAATACTATTGGTTACTGAACTATGGCAGAGAAATAACAAATGAAGGTCCTTCCCTCTAGCAAGTGATCTGTGGGCTGAGCACCACTTGCTCTTAGAACTCTCCACTCAAACTCTGACTTCAAAACTGACTCTCAGTTCAAAAAAACAGTTGCAGGCACAGTGTAGCTTATGCTGCTGCGAAGGTTCTAAATTCCATGACGTCATCCCCTGCCTCAACAAGGCTGATCAGATGGTGATGCAATGTTTTACAGAGAGCTTTTAAACCCCTGACTGCCCAGGCTAGCTGCCTGATCTAAAGCTGATGGGATTCTAGTAACCCCAGGAACTGGTCAGGTACATAATGCATATTCAATCTTGGCCAAATGAAGTTTGTTTATTTCATATTTTAACTTTGTAATTTGATATAGAAGTTCTTGTTTTTGAGAGGGATTTGTTTAAAGGAAGATAAAAGATGACTTACCTGAAGTTCTTGACCTGTAAATTCCTTTTGTCTTTCTTTCTTTGGGATGCAAAACCAATATTTTCCCCAATACATGCTTTGAAGGCTTCCCATAGAGTCCTAGATGAGACCTCACCATTATTGTTGATCTCAAAATATGAGGCAGCCTCCTCAGAGATCCAGGTTTTACGCTCAGGGTCCTGTAAAAGGGCAGCATTAAACTTCCATCTATGATTCCTGTCAAAGTTTTGCTCAGGTTGTCCCAGTGGCACAAAGGGCAGAGGCACCATGCACCTCACCTGTCTCACACTGGTGACCTGTGTTTGGGAAAGAGCTCAGGGCACCAAGGGTTGGCTGAGGGGGGTCTGGGAGTGAATTGAGTGGCCACCAGGCAGCTCTCCTCTCCTAGATTGGGGATGTAAGCTTTACCTGCCCTTGGCTGCCACTGAGTGGAGGCTCAGTGGCAGTCACAGTTGGGGGCTGGCATTAGACTGAGTGGATGGAGCGGGGCCATCACCAGTTCCAGCACACATGTGCACCTCCATGCACATTTGTGACCATGTTTGCTGGGGATCTGGAGAGTAAGGGGAGAAAACCAAGAGGAAAAGCACCTCCCCAGAGACAGAGTATGACCAACCCCTTGCAGGCTCCACACCAATGGCCAGGCATACACCACAAGTTCTGTGGCAGAGGGCAATGGAGGAAGGTAAGTCCTGGGTGAGCTGAGTGATGGGACTGGGGGTGGGCAGCCCAAAGGGGGTCCCCAGGGAGGCATAGGGGAGAAATAGAAGGAAAAAAAAGCTATGCTCAAATAGGATGAAAATTTTCAGCATGCTATGATCTGAAATCATAATATTTTCATATACAATGTTGCTAACAACATTGCACAAATCTAAAGGGAGAAAAAAGTAGTCTAGTTTACTAAAAACTCCATGCCTTGCTGAATAGAAAGAATAATCTTTGCCCTGAGGGTTTTCCAGTCTCCAGACATCTAGTAGGCCCAGGTCACTTAAAACATTAGGCAGAATTTGTCGGGATTTAGTGGGCATAGTTCTAGTCTTTGTATTGGACCTATCTGGCACTGGATCCATGACTTCATTAAAATCCCCCCCCCCCACATTACTTCATACTCTCCCAAGGAACCAAGAAGGAAGTGCAGAATATGAAAAAATCAGACTGTTTAGAGTTAGGAATGTATATATTACATTTGGCTATTTTTTACCATGTAAAGAACCTGTCAATATTTGATACCTGACTTCTGTGTTAGCTATATGATTGTGTTTAATAAAACTAACCCCTTTTTTAATCAGAATGACTACTCCTCATTTCTGAGAGGGAAAACAACTGTACTCAACACTAGCCACCCAACTTCTGACCAGTTTATCTGCTTCCAGAGGAAATAAGTGCATTTCCTATAACATAGCAATATCCACCTTACATTTTATAAGGTGATTCAGTATCCTGGCCCTCTTAGTTGGGGAATCCAGGCCCTGAAAATTTCATGAAGCAACACTAACAGTACTCATATTAAGTCTAAAATGTTTACAGCAAATATAGTTCTAGATTAAAGATGGCTACTATTTAAAGGAGCTTTCAGTGAGTAAAGGAGAAAAAGACATCACAGACTAGTTACTAAACTAACACTAATTAACAATAACAACAACAAAAGCCATTCAAAAACCAATTATTTAAAAAGTACTGTAGAATATAAATATAACAACAAATAGTTCCAAGGAGCGCTGCAAAGAGCCCACAGAGATCAACAATCTCAATGTGGAGCAACATGACTCTAAGGCACTTAGGAATAAGCACCTCACCTTAAGTAAAAAAGAAAACTTATAATTGCAGAACAATAGTAATGACAGACTCTCACTGACAGAAAAAAGTTAAGGGTGGCTTATGTATAAACTTTAGCAGTTACGTTAACACTGTTATAACTTAATAGTGTTGTCCCACGTAACCCTATTACCTATAAATAATGTCCAAGATGGTTGCTGGACCACACATCTTAAGGTGTAAAGTTATAGAACAGTGGGCCCCCCCCCCCCCACAGGACAGTAACAATGGAGGGATATCTCTAACAGCAAGTAGAACATTATAAATACAATGTCCGGTAAGTGTTTAAAAAAAGGACCACCAGTGTCATTGTGACAGAAACAGTTTTGAGAACCAACAGCACCTCCTGATCTTGTTCTTGCATTTTATTATCTTAGATCCTTCTTACCACAGCATAAACCAGTTTCTAAAATCACTATCAAAAGATGGTCAGATTGAGCTCACCCAGCTTCCCATGAGCCTCAACCCGGGCATCTGATGACAGTTGCCTCTTTCCTGTTATTCACGCCAAGTTCATAGATTAATTTATGTGCCATGGTAGTAGTAAGATGAAGCAAAACCATTTAGGAGAGACTGACCAGAAACCTAGACACATTACAGAAACAAGTGATGAAAACCTCACCAGATAAAATGGGGTACGTTCGAAGGAGCGGACGAAAGTAATGATTTTAACAAAAAGGTCCATTGCTATTAGTCAGTCCCACAGTGTTCTCATCATAATCACTAATGAGGAGCTTGACCTTTATTAGTAAAGACCGGGAGAATCCACATGCACTACCAAACTAGGGGAAATGTAATTTGATTATGCAGGACACATGCTCAAATACAATCCTGAGAACTTGCAAACAAACTTATGTAGGCTGCAACATTAAACATTAAACAAATCAATAGAGAGGTTCCCCTTTTGTAAATTTTCTCTTGTTGTATGCAGTCATTAACTTGGAACAATAAACCAGAATGTCTCTTCAATCTGAACAGTAAAATCAATGTTGTACCTTAGTGTTACCATTCACCAGTGTGAAGAGAAAACAGCTGTGCATTATCTTCTCGTTCTGGTTTCTGTAGAATTTCCACCCTGAATAGCTATGAATCTCAGATCTAAATTAAGAAACGTACAGAAAAATAAAGAAATAACTATAACATTTAATGAATTACATGCAAGGGACAGAAGTGAAGAATATGCTTCTGGAGAAGTTGAAATATCCCAGGTCTGTGCATGTGTAGATCAGTACTGGTCTTCAGAGTGAGATTTCCTAAGTGCATTCTATCAAAACAGCAGTACCATGTGATCACAGGCTCTAGAATAACACCACAGCTGCTGCAGATTGACAAGTAAATGCAGGGTTCAGAACAGTGAACCGCTTTTTGAATAGCCTTTTTTTCTGCACATTGTAACTGCAACATGTCTTTATTGCAGTTAGGCCTCATGCAAGATAAAGGATAAACTGTGGAGGCATTTATTTCACAGGCTAAAAGATGCTTTTTACATTTACTATCTGCACCGCTTTATAGCCTTTTGCAGTAAGTACTTTCTGTAAAATCTATAAAGTGGCTACAAATATAGGGCTCGATGTACAGTTCAGGCTTGCATATGAGGAATAAGAGTGTAACTGGCCCAAACAGCTTCACAGCCATGCCAGATAGAGTGTATTTCATTCCAGGAGCATACACGGTCCCAATATGTCCTCTCTATAGCCCTGCAGAGCCACTCAAAAGGGGCAGGAATGCAGAGGGGCAGAGCCACAAAGGGCACAAGACTTCCAGCTGAAATCTCAGTCCAGCCACAGAATTGATTCCCTACAGTGAACCTATGACAGTCCACAGATGAAATGGCTGTAACCTCAACAACGATAGTACAATTTTGTAAAAATTAAAAATAACTTTATTTACTGGTCCCATGTCTCTCAGCCCTGCATTTGATGAGGAGTACAGGCCATGTCTCCCAAATTTCCATAAATTCTTGTATTTTGTAGGGAAATTGAACCATCTACAGGGAACTTCGTCCCATAAACTTACTTTGGTTATAAAGGAAAACACCGCAATTCCGTTTCCACTGGAAATAATGTAATCTATAGGAAAACCCTGAAAAATTGCCCTGGACTTACAGGGGAAAATGTCAGCTCAGTCTAGGAACACTGATGCTGGACACAGACCAATGAAATTCTGTGGGCGCTCCTAATTCCAACTGACACTCCACTGAGGTAGTGCATATTACGTTATGATAGGGTTGTTCCTGTCACAGCTACAGTAACACCCCCAGTTGACTTCAGTTACATGCAAGTGGCACTGTGTATTGATACCACAGACTCCATGGAACAGTCAGGGTTGTGCAAAAAAGGATCAGATGAGCAAAAGGTTGGCAGTAAATACAGGTGCAGTTTATTGGTAACAAAAAAAGAGGACAGACACAAAACCCTAAGGGTTTTTTGTTGCTAATAAACTGCACCTGTATTCACTGCCAATCTTTTACTCATGTGACCCTTTTTTGCACAACCACTGTCTCTTCCATGGAGTTTGTGGTATTGCAACTGGTTTTGTTTGTTGCATTTTTCTTTGTTGTGCACATAACTGCTTGGTTTGGGATATTGCATATCAAACAGATAACAGCCACATCAGCAGTATGCCCCACCCTCTTACAGGCAACCTGTATAGCTCTGTGGGATGATGAGGATTGGTGGTATTATGCAGCACACAGGACCAGTAGGTGTGGGTGGAGGTGCACTTTACTGGGGCCTCTCTGGTTCCCTGCTACATGGCTTGTTTTTGTACTGGAGCAGGTGGATTGCATTTTGCTTGTCCTTTTAGAAGCAGCAGATTTGTGAGAGGAACAGTGGAAAGCAGCTACAGCATCCCCTTCCCAGTCACTTAACTGCTAACTGCTAGCTGAGACAGCTAATTGGGAGGGGCCTGTGACCTGAGAAAGCAGAGTCAGCTATGCCCCAGTTCCATTTTGCCTTCCCCTTTAGAAGCATCAGATTTGGGAGAGGAACAGGGGAAAGCAGCTACAGCTTCTCCTCTTCCCATCACTTAACTGCTAGCTGAGACAGCTAACTGGAAGGGGCCTGTGACATGAGAAAGCAGAGTCAGCTGTGCCCCAGCTCCATTTTGTTTCACCTTTTAGAAGCAGCAGATTTGGGAGAGGAACTGGGGAAAGCAGCTACAGCTTTTCCTCCCCCCCCCCCGTCACTTAACTGCTAACTGCTAGCTGAGACAGCTAACTGGGAGGGGCCTGTGACCTGAGAAAGCAGAGTCATCTCTGCCCCAGCTCCATTTTGCTTCTCTTTTTAGAAGCAGCAGATTTGGGAGAGGAACAGTACCTCGCACGAAGAAAAGGACCTAGGAGTCATCATCTCGGACACCCTTAAGCAATCGGCCAACCAACATAGGTTATAGCACAGCTAACAAAATGTTGGGATGTATAGGGAGAGGCTTTGACAGTAGGAACAGGGAGGTGATCCTCCCGATCTACAGGTCCCTGGTGAGGCTCCACTTGGAATATTTGTCCAGTTTTGGAGTCCTCACTTAAAGACAGGGATAGACTAGAGACTGTACAGAGAAGGGCAAGCAAGATGATACATGGGCTCCACTTGAAGGTACTAGACATGTACCCACTGGAAACTAGGAGGGAGAGGGGCTATGACTGAAACTTTCAAATTCATGAGGGGCATAAACAAGGTGCTCTACTTGGAACTCTTCAACAGGAGATCAGTTCAAATACAAGGAGACATGAATGGAAACTGAGAGGAGGTCACTTCAAGAGGGAGTTAAATAAACACTACTTTTCAGAAAGGGTGATGGAACCAAGGAACAGGTTGCCTGCCGAGGTGGCAGGAGCTAGGTCCATGGTGGCGTTCAAACATGGGTGGGACAGTGCAAGGGCTATCTGCTATCTCAGCCTCAAATGGAGTTGGAAAGAGTATAAAACTGAATGGGGGGGCCTAGAACCCATGACCACTAGAGGACTCGGAACCCATTGGGCAGACTTGATGACCCTTGGTATCCTTCTGCCATCTTTTTCTATGTTTCTATGTTTCTTTGTGCATAAAGACATTGTGAGCTAGACAGATTTATGAAAACTGGCAGCATGTGGGAAAAAAATAAGTATACAAAAAACATCACATAAATTCTTTCACCTACGTCTAGATATAGCTTGCAGGATCTTTACTGTATGTGTAACCCCCCCCCCCACCGGCCCCCCTTCTTTAACTAGCAGGGCTGCTCCTCTGACCACAGACATCTAGGGGAAAATGAGAGGGGTGGGGGTTTACATAAGTGAATACAGATTTAGAAAACAGAGAAATGGCCACCATTAGGCTAGGTGACCCAACTGTTACACTAGAACAGTCAAACCCAAGTGTGGCTACATGGCACACATCTGGGGGGACCAATTACCATGGCCAGCAACCCAGGTCCATGAGAGAAAACGTTTGCTCACAATTATGCTAAGTTTGCATTTCTGGACAGGGGCACCGAAGTAAATCCAGACACAAGGAGGCAATAACAATACTGTACAAACCAGGATGGGATTCTAGAGTGTGGCTTTTATTCACATAACAAAGTAGGAATAATCACAAAGCAAAGCTGGAGCCCCATAGGGCTACACATACTAGTGTTGCAGATTCTCCATGGTACAGAAATTCCTGACATTCCCATTTAGCATAGGCTGAAGAAACACAAAACAGCAAACACGCTGGTTCTGAAATGGAGATTGACACACACAGCCAGAACTGGTACATTTCCCATCGACTAGGCACATACGGCCAGTACTTGGACACTTTCTCATATTTCATGAGGAATGAAGGTGGTACACACAACCACAAAGGAGCACATCCGGGTTCAGGAACTTTCAGAACCCACTATACTGGGGTAAACTAAGAACAAACAACCCACATCCAAGGGTAACTACTTCCATTAGGCACTGGCCAGATGTACTAAATGAAAAAGTACTGGTGCCCAAACTGAACCAGGAGAGGTAAACAGGGTCACCCCAGATGGGGGATCTCCCACCTTTTGCCTCCAAGTTCATACTCGGCCATTCATCTGGTTAAAAACACCACCCAACTGTAGAAAACTATAGATGCTGTCTTGAAATGTATTTCACACTTAACATACTACACACACACTTCTTAGGTGTCAGAAGTTAACAGTTCTGTACTTGAACGGTCACATACTGGACTCCAACATAGGCAGACACTTTTGTCTAGGTGACAGAGTCCCTTTGTCAAAGAAATTCACCCCTAGGTGTTGCAGGTGCCCCTCCTGGGCTTACTCAGAAGAAAAGCTGTACTCGCAACAATTGAAGATGTCCAAGGCAGCTTCACCAGACAGAATGGGTTGAGGGGATTGCTCCTCAATCCTGAAGATCGCCCCTATCCCTCCTGGGATGGGGTAAAGGAAAACCCACTTAGCAAGGTCTCTACCACTTCAGACACTGTCTTCTATGTTCTTCTTCTAGGGTGAGAACAAACTATCCAAAACTAAAGAGGTAGCTCTCTCTCAGTGCTAAATGAGAAGCTGCACAGCAAGCTGCAGCCTCCTCCAGGAAGACTCACTCACAGACTCTGAACATTCTACTCTAGCTGACAACTGCTTGCCAGAGTGTGGTTTATGCCGCTGTGAGAGTTCTAAGATTACATCATCACTACAGCTCAGCTAAGGTTTAAAACAGTGTGACAGTGTGAAACCCATTTACCTGGCATTTCACAAGCTGCCTTCCCTGCTTGCCACTGATTCTAAGTGGGATTCTAGTAACCCCTGGGAACAAGGGGGTTACATATGCAAATAGGAAAATCTGGTATAAGAGAAAAGTGCATTGCTTGTGGATTAGAATGGGATGCTGTATAGGTGCAGTGGTACAGTGCCCCTCAATGCTTTGAATAGTTGGTTTTATAATATTTTATTTTTTATTGATTTATTCAGTCATTCGTTTATACAAGGATGAAGATAAATGTTCCATGGTCATTTGTTTTTCCTTTTAAACTTTTTATTTATAACTTTCATGATGTATGCAAAATAAAAAGCACAGAAAAACAAAGACAAATTATCTTTTTACAACAGAGTTCCATTGAAACAAAATGAACGGAAACAATTAGCAGTGTACTCAGTTCGGAGGCACATGGTTATTTTATACATAGGTGGAAGGTTTCAAGCATATTGCAAGAATTAATGAATCCACAATAATTTAAATATAAGGAATTGAATGCCCCTGAGATTGTTATTAGGCTATAAATATGTAATGTTCTAATTTGTCAAATTCAAAATTCACACTTTACAGAGAAAACCACAACTGGCTATTCATCAGAAATGAATAACAAATAGAAAATAAAAATGGCACAGTACAGTGCATGGTCTGAATTATGACAACTCTCATGCAATTCTATGAATATAAAGCCATATGTTTAATTATGAAATAGGTAGAAAGACTGCTGACTCCGGATTGGCCAAGTGATATTTACAGCCAGGCTATTATCCCAGCATGACAGCCCGGCAGGAAGTGTCTCAACAAAACATGTTTACAAAATGCATTCAGTTTACTAAAAAGCACCCATTTCATAATCACAATAAAGCACTTATGATGGGCTAACAGCCCTTCTCAGGTGGTGGAAGCACTCAGCTATGCCTCATGCTTCAACCCACCCAGTACAGGAGCAATAATGGCAAGAGAAAGAAACCTCAATATTTACTTTACATATTCACAGGCAAAACAATGAACTGGAGCATAAGTGAATAATTCAGGTAATGTCTCTCTCAAATACACTAGCATTTAACAAAAGTATTTCTAATTTTTGTTATAATGTCCCATAAACCTAACCATTCTTGTCAATGATGCCATATATTGATAAACATATTTGAGGGATAGGCCACAAACTATGTTGTAGAACTGGTTCAGGTAAAGCTAATTTAATAGGATCATAGGAGAAAGGAACTAGAAAAAAAAGTTTAGACAGCCCCACCACCATTCCCATAAAATAGAACTCTCTCACATCCCTCCTAAACCACCACCTCGCCAGTTCCCACTCACAACATTGGGTTCCTGACTCTGAACTCCCACTACATAGTTCCCCGCAGTTCACCTTGTTTATTCCCTTCAGAAATTAGAAAATCTCTGTCATACCCCCCCCCACACACACACACACACTTCTAGTCTCCAGTGAGTGCATGTTAAGTGTCTTCAGATTATCCTTGTAAGATCTGCCCTGCTGGCCTGAATCATCTTGGTCACCCCGCATTGCACCATCTCTAACCTGTCCCTCTTCTTCCTTAGGTGAGGACTCTGAACTGAGCACAGTATTCTAGATGTGGCCTCACCAATGACCAATATAAAGGCAGTAGTACCTCATTTTTCCTGCTGTCAATATCCTTTCTAATACACCTCAGCAACCGTTTAACCTTACTAAAGACCTTGTTACATTGACTTGATTGCTTTAGTGAGTCACTAATGATGACTCCCATGCACCTTTCTTCTGATCTAGTGCTAAGTTTAACCACTCACATCCAGTACACTGTCCTGATTTCTTTCCCCGTGTACATAAGCTTCCAAGTTTTGGTATTGAATTTCAACTGCCAAACCTTAGACCACCTCTCTAGCCTTTGTAAATACCTTTGCATCTCCCTGATCCATTTCTTGTTATCTACTCTACCACAGAGCTTTGTGTCTTCTGCAAAAGACACACAACTTGCCCTGGATGCCCTCTCCAATGCTGGTAAACATATTGTAGAGGACAGGACACAGGACAGATCAATGTGGCACCCCACTCATGACCTTGTTCTCTTCTGATTTTACCCCATTTAGCCCACATTCTGCCGTCTCTCAACCAGTTCCTACCCATCTAACTATGTCCCTAGCTGCAGCCAGGTCTTCCAGCTTCTTCAGCAATCTTCTGATTGGCACCATGTCAAAAGTCTTGCTGAAATCGAAGTTCAGTAACTCCACAGCATGACCCTTATCTACTACCTTTGTTACCTACTCAAAGAAAACTATCAGGTTGGTGTGACATGAGCTCCCTGTCACAGACCCATGCTATTTACTATCCTGTAGGCCATTGCTTTCTAGGTAGTCCACAAAGTTCTCTTTGATCAGTGACTGCATCTGTTTATCCACTACAGAAGTAAGGCTGAAAGGTCTGTAATTCCCTGGTTGCTCCTTGCCCCCTTACCCCTTGTGTAGCGGGACTACATTTGCTATCCTCTAGTAATTTGGAAATGCACCCTTTCTGAAGTGAGCTATTTGAAAAGCCCCACTGGGGGTTCAGCCAGTTCCTCTGACAAGTCCTTGAGCACTCTTGGGTGCATCCCATCCAGCCCAGCAGCTTTATCTACCTTTAGATTTCAAGCTCCTTCTGGTCCCTTTCTCTGGTAAATACTGGCTGCCTCATTTCATAAATGCTTCTGCCAGCCCCCTTAATGCCGCTTTCAGGCAGGGAGCCCCTGTCTTCCCTTGTGAAGACAGAACAGAAGTAATTGTTAAGGTCAGATTTTTTTTGTTAATCTTCCTGTAGTACTCTCCACCATCTTGTAGCCTAACAAAATACACCCTCCCTGCTTCCTTTTTTCCTTAACACATCTGAAGAACTGTTCTTCTCCACCCTTGACTCCCTCTACAATACGCAGCTCTGTGTCTGCCTTTGCCTCCCTAACTATCCTCTTTGCTTTCCTAGTTTTTATTTGGTACTATCCCCATTCCTCCTCCCCCTGCTTTTCCTTGCACCTGGCGAAAGCGTTTTTTTTGGCCTCACTGCTTCCCTGACCCTTTCTGAGAACCATGTTGATCTCTTGTACTTGTTTTGTTTGGTAACAATTCTCATGTATGACTTTATTGGCTCAGGAATGGTCCACTTTATTTCCCCCCATCTCCACACTACACCTCCGATGCTGTCCACCTTTGTCAATTTTTCTTGAACCAGTTCCCTCAACTGTTGAAGTCTGCTCTTCTGAAGTCTAGGATTTAAGTTTTTGATAGGGGCATTCTAGTTTTGGGGGCCAACCTGAATCAAGTAGAGTTATGGTCACTAGACCTCAGTGGCTCCCCTACTCACCATCTCCAAGTTGGAGAGCACCAAATTGAGAATGGTTGCCTGCATAGTGGGTTCCTTAACAAGCTGCACCAGCAGGCAATCCTGCAATGCATCCAACAGGGCCTGATGTATTGTGTACCTGGCCACTGGAATGTACCAGTCGATATCTGGCAGGGTCAGGTCACCCAGCACAGCCACTTCCCCCCCTTCCTCTCCCCCCCCCCTTACCAGCTCTTCCCCATGCTCCCGATTTCTCTTTTCCCCTTGCCCTTCTGGTCTATAGATCACCCACACCTCTATTTTCTTGCCTGAGGGTGCCGCGACATGAACCCACAGTGACTCTGTTTCCACTTTGCTTCCCCAGATGTGTACATCCTCCCAAGCCTTTATGCCCTCCCTGACATATAGAGCAACAACACCTCCTCTTTGCCTTTCCATCTGTCCTGTATCCTGCCTAAACACTGTGTAACCCAGGACTGACAAGTCCTAGTCATTATTCTCTGTGGCCCAAGTTCCTGTCATGGCTATGAGGTACATCTCAGTGCCTTCCACCAATACCTGGAGCTCACTGCTTTTATTACCCAGACTCCTGGGATTAAGGCAGACTCATTCCAAGTAGCTCTGGATCATCTTTTCCTGTTTTGTGACCCTACACCTTCATTCCTTCCCATTCTCCTTACTTTCTTATGTTTTCTATTGCTTGCAGACCCTGAGAGCCTCTCCACCTTTGCCTTTTCCATTATACCTTTTTGAAACACAACCTTATTTTTACCTACCTTACTGCTACCAGTCCCCAGTGTAGGGGGAATGCTAGCTATATTCCCCACCCTTATTCCCTTTTTAGTGATTCCTCTAACCTCATTGTCCTCCACAGTCAGTTTAACTGTCTAATGTACACATCAGACTTCTGCCTCAGCATTCTGGTCCTGTGTCTTGTCAGGAGAAGGATGTCACCTTTGAAGAGCCTCCTGTGCCAGAAGTCCCCCCAGTCCTCCACAAAGTGGTATCCTTTCTCCTGACACCATCCCTCTAAACACCAGTTTAATTTCTCTATCACTTCCCTCCTTGGTCTAGCTTTGCTTTCCCCCACTCCACACAAAGAGGACCTCAGAAAAAGCAAGGAAGGCTGAGTGTTCCAGCAATCTACCCTCCAGCCTCTGAAAGTTTTGTTTCACTTGCTCCACAGGCTGGTTCATCAGACCATTGGTACCCAAGTGTACAAAGCACCCCCAGCTCCCCATCCTCATTCTTTGTTATCCTCCCTGTTCTATGTCCCAGATGGCTGATGCCCCAGGAAGGTACCTGACCACCCCCCTTCCCTTCTTCCTCCCCAACCACCACCCTCTCTACTCCCTCAGTCATAGAATCCCTGACCACTATGACTCTCCTAGATGCATTCTCCTTACTCTCACCTCTGAGTGCCACCAGATGGTCTTTCCTATTTACCTTTACTGACCCATAATCCCCTCCTGGTGGAATCAGGTACCTGAGTTCCCTGTACCTGAGTCTCCTGAAAGTGGATAAAGCCACAAGACCCAGATGACCTGCACCCTAGAGTACTAATGGAGTAGAAAATGAATCAGGCTGCACTCAAAGAGGAAAAAAAGCAACAAACTTACTTGCACTTTAAAAAGTGTTTTTTTTTTTTTTTTTTACAGTTAATGCTATTTTTCCTTCCCACCAAGGTGCAGGCTTAGCCATCCACAGATCCACCCCCCCCCAAGCCCTGTCACCCGGCATCCCAGGGACTTATCTTTGCCTGGTGCTTCCCCCACGGCTTACCCCCTGAGGTGGGGATTGACGACTGGCACATTACCGCCGATTATATGGATCTGGTTCCAGGAGGAGGATCTGTAGCTGGTGTCCAGCCTGCAAGGGGTCAGTGTCATCCCATGCTGTACCAAGCAATTTTCCCTGTTCTGTTTTCCTTGGAGGGATGGAATTGCAGTGCTTTCCAGATATACCCATGCACACTAATGTATGTAGGACATCGATGGCTGCCACCCATCCTTCCCCCAAGTTGCTGATCTGACTGCCTACCTCCCAAGCCACTGCTAGAGACCAGGCAAGTGATGGGAAATTACAGCCATCCCTCCTCAGAGGAGGAGAGCAGTGAATTGGACACTTGATCCTGATCTCCCCAGCCAGCCCCCAGCAACCTGAGTCTGTTCTTGAACCCGGATCACCGGCGTGGCAGCAGGTGAGGCATAGGTGCCTCTGCCCTCTTCTCCACCGGTCCAGCCCTTAAAACTTGTTTAATGGCATACACCATAGTTGCACTGACCAGCACAGTATCTGGACCAATGAAGGTTAAAGTTAAGCTCCTATGTAAAATAATTTTTGTGCCCATTATTCACTATGGTGTTTTCTAATTGTACATTTATAAGATGCTTGGTGTGAAGGTTAGTGTGTTCTTCTTGAAATTAATTATGTTATAAGGCACTCTTAAGATTACTTGTAGGTCAAAAGTGGGATGTTCCCTTTACTATTCTTAGAACTTTTGTATTGACACTTGGACTCATTTTTGTCCTCTGATTGGGTAGTTTAAATTTGATATTAACATTGGTAATAGAATACATCTGGGGTTTGAGTGCCACACAAAACATCTTAGATGATCGCTCTAATCTGCCCCCTGAAGAAGGTTACATGTTGACCAAAGCATCAGGGGATTCTTTGTTGGTCCAGACACTTTGGATCAGTGTAATCGAAGTATATGTCATTAACACTTTTTAAAGTGCAAGCATGTTTCTTGTTTTTTTTTTTTTTTTTGCCTCTGTCAGTGTAACCTGATTCATTTTCTACTTTACTAGTTAAGTATCACATTCATGTAGGCTAGGTCTGACTGCATTACTTTGCACCTGTTCTGATTTTAATTTACTTTTTAGAGAGCTAAGTGAGGTTGCCTGGTTCCAGGTAGAATCCCTAATGGACCTCCTTAACTAATCTATAGAAACAGGATTGGTTCCAATGGACTGGAGGGAGGTCAATGTGGTCCTACTCCACAAGAGTGGGATTAGGGAGGACCCAGAGAGCTACAGACCAGTCAGTTTGACCTCAATTCTGGGGAAACTGCTTGAAATCCTCATAAAAATCACAAAAACTAGAATGGCTGGGGGGCCAACATGCTCCATTACAAGAGGCAGCATGGGTTTGTGTCAGGCAGATCATACCACACAAACTTGATAGACCTATTTGACTGGTTCATGAATAGGTTGATAGAGGCCAAGCATTAGAAATACAATATCTGAGCTTTAGCAAGGCCTGCAACTCTTTGCCCAAAGGAGACTTGAGAAATACTGTAGCTGAGTGATCTGGGAATGGGAGACAAATTTACTAGGTGGATAAGTGTCTGGGTACGAGAACTTAAACAAACAGTAGTTGTCAACAAAAAATATATTGGGGTTAGACAGATCCTTAGTGGGGTACCACTGAGGTCAGTCTTGGGACCAGTCATTTTCAATGAATCTAGTACAAGATCCCAACACCCAAAATACTTAGGATCAAATCCCGACAGCAAAATCCCAACGGCCACAATCCCAGTGGTAAGAAAATGCAGACAGCACAGTTCCTGATACTGTTCTGAGGGCCCCCCCCCCACACTCTCCCTAATATATATATAAACACCTTGGGGTCACCATACTGTGGGGAATGTGACTGTCGGGAGGGCCACCATACCATTGGGATTGTGGCTGTCGGGATTTTGGTGTCAGAATTCAGATCGTTGGGATTTGGGGTGTCAGGATCTTGTACAGATATCCTTTTCAATATATTCATCTATCATAAATCAGTGGTTAGGCCACTGGGACAGTATTCAGTTCCCAGTAGGTCACATTATTTCTTTCTCACTACAATTTGTGATCTAAATTGCTCAGCAGTGGCTAGTACTGCGCGCCAAAATCAACTAATTGTCATCTAGATTGTTCCTAGTTGCAGGATTTGCAATACCAGAGAAAGCAAGTGTGTCTAGGAAGAGTCAAGTTAAAACACGTGAGCCTATTACCCAGTGGTTAAAGCAGTGGGACAGTAGTCTGGGGGCCTGGGTTCAAGTATTTCTTTCTCACTCTAATCTGAAACCCCCCAATAATCAACATAAGATGCATAGTGTTATATCAAATATTCATTGCTGACCCTTAATGCCACATAAGTAGGGAGATGCCATGTTGGGGGGGGGGGGGGGGGGGAGAAAGTCTCCTGAGCATTGTGGAATTTGTGGCTTGGTGTTTCTCTGGTATTGAATGATTGTGCTACTCAGCATTGGCCTTGCCCTAACATTGGCACTGTCCTGCCATGCACAGAATACACTCCAATGCTTGGGCAGAGTGTGCCAGTGTTAGAGCAATGCCAACCCTGTGTTGCATGATCATTCCAACTCCCAAGAAGCACCACTCTACAGATTTTCCATGGCTCAGGTGAATTTATTATATCCTGACATTACATTTTCTCATTTTTGTGGCATTAAGGGTCAGTTCTAACTGTTGCTTAAATGTTGTTTTTTTCTGCAATGAATTTCCTTACATTTTTTAAAAGAAATTGAATATCAGATACAGTGTGGGGGTGCAGATGGGGGCGCAGGGTATGCCAGGGAGAACCCTGCCATAAGTCCCCTATACACCCTGTGCATACCGACTGCGACCCGGTCCAGGCAGATAGCCACCATCCCTCATCAGCACGTCTCCAGCACTGGTCTCCAATGGCTGCCAAGTGCCACTCAACCCAGTTCCCAGCCATGCTGTTGTGTGCTATTACTACAAATGGCAAGGGCCACCACTGTACATGCTACTTTGTAATAAATGGGGGACGTTTTTTACTCATAGGAGAAACTGGTTATAGTTCGCCGTTATAACCCACGGGTTATAACGGTGAACACGCGTTAACTTCTGTGCCCAGCTAGCGATCACTCACTGTTCTGTAAAAAAATGCAGTCAATCGCCAGAAACACAAACAGCTGAGTGAAGCATGCACCAAATGAAAAAAATTGTACTACAACATAAAAATAGGCCAAAAAACTAAACGTGACCCTTACTAACCTTCTGACTCAGCACCAGTGCACTTCTCAGTCCCTAGCTTTGAAACTCACTGTCGCTCTCTCTCTTCTCTCCACACAAACTGCCATGAACTCTGACCTCTGCAGCTTATTATCATATCGCCTTGGCAATGGCGACCTGCAGCAACTGAAATCAATTCAAACTAAAACTAAAAACTTTCTTGCCTCAAGTTCACATTTTTAAACATATTTCTTTTCATTTGCCACTATTGTCATGGTGTTACTGTTTCTCTAAGTGCTGATTTCACAACCTGTGCTTTCAGACCAGGATTGAAACTCTATTCCCACAGTCTGCTAGTGAAAGCAAGCCATTTCTATTTATGTCAAAAGGTGATTTATTCACAGAAACACAAATAGGATGTTGCTGAATGTTGAATGTGTATTAAATGTCTTGTTTACTGCTCTGTCATGTTCTACTGAATAAAAACAAGGCACAACACATTGTTTCACAGACATTTTTTTTATTTTATGAAATCCTAGTTGGAGAAAAAATCTCCCCCAGCATTTACATAAAACAACACATGGGGGGACTGCAAAACTCAAATTTTATGTACACCCTTTCTGCGGGATGCTTTGATAAACCCCTTGGGCTTCACCCTTGGGGTTTATGTAGCATCCCACATCTCAGGTGTGCATTAAAGTTTCATTATGCACTACCCCATGTATTATTCTATATTATATATTTATATATATATATATGTAACCCTCTTACATATGGGGGTTCCCCCGAAAGCCTTCCCAGGGCTTGTCTAAATGCTCCCTGCCTAACTGGTTTTCAACGCAATGCTGCCTAAATGTGGGTGTTGTGAGTGCTTCCGAAGCCTCCAGTACTGTCTCTTTAAGAGCTGCCTGCTCGCAGGCTCCAGCGGGTTGGTATGGGGGGAACTGGTGTTTCCTTGTTCAAATCCCGCCTGAGCTGCAGTGAAATTGCTCCCCTTTGGCAGTTGCTATATGTGCAGTGGGAGCCCTTTTGACAGATGTAACTGTTTGGCCATAATTAGCTAGCATGTTGGTGGAATTACAGTTTGTCTAACCTGCTTCTTCCTCAGCTGAGACTGTGTGCGCTTGGCCCCTCCATTTTGGACCTGGACTATTGCACTGGGCCAGTAATAATCGGGGGGAATGTTAAAATGGAGATTTTTCTGACCAACCAGGATTAGGACTCATGTGGGAGCTAGCTGACCAATGAGACACAGCCAGTGGTTCTGGGAAGTAAAGCCTGAAGAATGGCACCTTGTTTGCACCAATAGGGGTAGCAATAAGTGACTGGCATCTGCAGCCCACCTATGGGATCAGGTGGCACCCGAGTGGGGAGTCTTGCCCTAACTGCCGAGAAGCAGAGATGTTGTGGCTGTGAATGAGGAAGGAGCTCTGAAGCTCCTGCGCCATTGAGTTTTCGCACGGGAAGCGCATGTGTGGAAGGCCAGATTTGGGGCGGCTCGGTCGCCGGCAAGTATCGGACCAAATCTGCTGGGCAGCGGTCAGAGGAGGCTGTGTGGGAGCGCAGCTACCTACCAGGCTCACCCTGTAGAGGACTGGAGAATCTGCTGAATCGCACTCAGTCTGTCAGGAAAAAGCGAAGCTGTGTTGACTCCCCCGATTAGCTGTGAGTTTGGTCGGGTCCTAGGAGCAGCTGCCTGGTATGGTACCCCTTTGTTGCTTTCTATATAAATGTGTGGAGATGTGTCTGAAGTTCAGGCTCTCGAGTGGTGTGAGAGCATGTTTCTGCTGGAGTTGTGAGTACAAAATCAGGGTAGCTCCCTGTTAAATGTCTCTAGCAAGGGCAAGATCTTCAGGTTAGTTTGCTGATTACATTAACTGAGCCTGCTGGCTCCATCTAATCTTCGTAGGAATGAAATGCTCATTTGTGTCAGGGCCCCAACTAGCTGCATCAAAGAACTAGCCTTTAGGGCTTGGGTACTCATAGACAGTAACTTATAGGTTAGGCCTGTGCAATGAGCCCTAGGTAGATACTTATATATTGTAGTGGTGAGCCAATCACCCTGATTCCCCTCGGTCCTTGTTATCTCCCCTTAAATAAATCAGATTTCTTGTTTTTCAAAAGTACACTGGCTAGTTTGTGTATTAATGGTGAAATACTGCACAGTAAATATTGTGTAACTGTACCTTACTTTCCAGGGGGTTCCCGGAGTGAGCTGAGTGGTGTGAGCCGGGGGTTAAGTGTATATGGTAAGGACACTGTAACTGACTTGTGTGGGCCACTAGTGGGAAGAAAGGGGGGTTGCAGCAACCCAGAGGGCTGTGACTGAGTCGACCTCGACTGTTCTAGCCCCGACCTCTGGGTGAAGGCACCCTACAACGGATCTAGGCCCCTCACCCTGTCACAGTTGGGGCAGGCAGGGGTAGTAGCCCTTAGGATAGTGCCCCCTGGGGGTTACTTATATATATATATATAAATATATATATATATATATTTACACATATACATACACATTTACTTTATTGGCAAGCAGTACCTGGTCACAGTGCTAGTAGTCTGGGAATACACTATGATATCCTGAAACTTGGTATCCTGTCATTCGAGATACCGAGTCAACATGTCCAGAAGGCAGCCACCTGATGGCACCAACTTCCTGACATAATGTTGGTAAAATTCACCACCCACACCCCCCGTAACTAAAATAACAAACTCTGAGGGGGAGTGGACCTCGAAGTAAACAATAAAATTAGTTACGGGGGAAGGTCGAGAGCAAAGCAGTACCCAGATTGGGAACAGAACCCAGGTCTACTGCATGCTAGCCAAGCTGCCAGTGGCTTACCCCTCCATGTCACCAGGGCAGCTTGGCCAGCTTCCACATCCTGCACTACCTTGTAGTACATTACATAGTGCATCCGCTTCCTCCCCGTTGAGCATCCAGATGGCAGTACTACATCATTCAGGACAGTGCAGCTGTTGGGCAGTAGTGCCCAGGCAGGTAAGTGTCTGGGTAATCAGCCACAGGAAAACATAAGGGTACCCTGCCTGTGGGCAGGAGGCTTTACAGATCTGTTCATGGAAGGGGGAGGGAGTAATGGGTTCTAGACTAGTGGATGGGGAAGATAATATTTTTTGTATGTTTTTGCTATCTTGATATATCTGAACAGGCAGTTGGGCACCCTGTGTTAGAATTGGGGGGGGGGGACTTTAACGGCACTGGGAATGGCACACCCAGTGCCAACATTTTTTTTTAACAGTTTCTGACACTAGGGATGGACAACTACTATTGGAAGGGATGGCTTCAGCAGTGGGGTTGGGTCACTGGTGTCTGTGAACTTGCTTTTCTTAAATAAATCTTCATGATTCTGGTGCTGGGCACCTTCTGTTGCAATAGGGGTATCACAAGGGGTGGACTCCCAAGAGGTCAAACATTTCTTTATACTTTTTAATGCTTTGGGGGGGAGCTGGGAGGGAAAGAGATGCTGCATCAGTGACACTAATAGTGGCAGGAATGTACTCATGACTGGGGGTGTGTGAGGGACAAATAGTATTTCCTGAATATCATGACTAATGCACTATTCATTATTCAGATATGAATAACAAATAGTGGCACTATTATTCTTATTTGGGAAATGCTTTACAAAAAGTAAAAAAGTTACAAACAGCCCCTGCCCTTCTCCCCAGCCCAGCTGTTTAAACATACACAACCCCCCATTCCCCTACCCAGCACACACAGTTTAGTGTTTAAAAAAATTATCCCATTATGGGTGACTGGCACAACACGCCCACCTCCATGGCTGGCTGCCATCTCTTGAAGTGCTGTTTGCTTCTTAATATGGTCCTTTTTCCAAGAAATAATCGCCCCCACCCCTACCTTAGCAGCACCCAACTCCATCATCCTCCCCAGAATTCACATTTTCTTATTGAAACCCCCAGGTGCAGGAAAGGGACTGACACAATCTGCCGTCCAGCACAGCTGGCCACTTTCTTGTAGATGAAAGCGCTCCCATGCTTGCTCACATAGTAAACCAGCTGGCCATGTGATATCAGAAAGTGCAGGAGCACTTTCCTTCACAGGAAGGCAGCTAGCTGTGATGGAGGGTGGGTTGCATTAGTCACCTTCCCATGCTGGTGGGGCTTCAGTAAGAAAATGTGGGTGCTGGGGGAGGAGGTTCAGAGTTGGGTGCTGCTGCCAAGGTGGTGTGATGGGGAATTATTTATTTCTTTAAAAGAGCACTGTATCAAAAAACAAAGAGCCCTACAAGAAATGGCAGCCAGACGTGGAGGCGGGCGATTTGTGGCACTTTCCTATTGTGGGATAATTTTTTAAATACTAAACTGTGGGTGCTGAGTTGGTGTGAGGGTAGGTGGGGGAAAGGGGTTTCTGTATGTTTAAACAGTTGGGTTGGGGAAGTGGAGTCTGTTAATTTTCTTTGCCCACAGGAACATAAATAATGAATATGAATACCAAATTCCGAATATTTTGAGACCCAAATACAAATATTCAGCCAAATATTCAAAATTCCATTTGCCCACTCCTACTCCCAGCCACTGGTCATTGCTCTTTGCTCCATATGTCTGCTAAGGCTAACTCACATACCACTGGTTGTGTCAGATATAGTGGTGTATGAATCTGTCATAGAAGAACCAGTTAGAGGGGGAACTGGATGACTCTGTGCTTGGTAGTGGGTTAAGGAGCCTTTCACCTTTTGGTAACTGGTTCAAATCCACCACAGGTCAGTAGTTACCAAAAGCTGTTATCACCTGAGGACTGTTCAGTGGTCTATGTGAAATGAGTTGTGACGGTCTCATTCTAGTTCCCAGTGGGCAGGTGTCCACATCACAAAACTAGCAACACATTTGGCACTAATTGGCACCCTTGTTGGCAGTCTCACATGAGAGGCCAAGGATTGAATGGGCATGGAGACTGAACAACCCTCTCACCTACGTGATGGTCCCTCTTGGGCAGGTTAAGGCACATTGGCAGGGCAGTGTGAGGAAGACTGCATTGTAATCGGCCATGCTTCACCTGTCCGGCATCTTTAACATGCACTAAAAAAAATTCACACATACACACAATCTTTAAAAAAAACAGCCAGTTATATTATTTATATATTTTGCCACTCTCAGTCAAAAAAATCACTGATTCAAATTTTGTCTAAAATGTTTAGATCAAGAAGATCCTGTACCAGAATACACACTTTCAAAAATGTTATGAAATTCCTAGCTGAAACTTATGATTTAACATTACTCTTCCTACCGAGCCCTAACTACAGTGGCATTTCTGCACATTATAATGTATAAATCATTCAAACCCATTAAGGCATTTCTTAAGGTATTAGCTAAAATAAAGAAAACATTTCTGTTAAATATGATAATCAGCCTTGTGGCTCCACCAAGAACCAGTGGGGCAGCTCAGAGGTAATGTAAGGAAGTATTTTTTCACAGACAGGGTTGTGGATGCATGGAATGGCCTTGCAGAGGAGGTTGTGGAGTCAAAAACAGTGATTGAATTCAAGCATGCATGGGACAGCCATAAGGCAATTCTAGGGGGTTGGGGTAGAAAGAAGCAGGCTGCTGGTTAACTAGGATCTGCAGCTTATCCATTAGGTAGGGAAATGGGCAGACTGGGTGGGCCAAGCGGTCCTTATCTGCCGTCAAATTCTATGTTTCTATGTTTCTGTGTTTCTATGTTTTAAGCATTGCTAAAAATTAAATAGGGATATGATTTTCAGACTGTTTGACATATACAGAGGCACCTGCCAGGATTAGATGTCTAGTCCTGCAGAATTCTGCAGCACACAGTGCAGTTCAGTGGTGGTAGTCATGTAGAAAACTGTGACACACAGGGCTCAGCTGTCCAAAGAGCCAGAATGCCACAAGTTCCGGGTATGCCAGAGATATGGCACGCAGAGCTTACGGCTTTCACTTGGCCAGCGATCACGATTTTCTGTCCCGTGCAGTATTTGTCGCAAGTTAGATCAACTTTTTTTAGTCTAGCTAATGGCAGTCCTGGTGACACATTTCACAGTGTTTGCCCCAAGGAGTAGGCACAAGCTGTCATAAAGCAGGTAAACTGTTGCAGCTGCGTCCAACCTACAAAGTCAGGTGCTGTTGTGGCAAAGGGGTTTGGCACAGCTGCCCCAAAGTCTGGGGATGATGGAGGGCTTGATGCAAGGCCTGCATCAGCCTTTAAAAAATGAGCCCCCTGTATCACCTGCTGTACTATCTGTTGAAGTAGTTTCTTCTGCAGTATTTAGTTACTATGTGTGTAGCATATTTACCCATGCCACACAAGAGTTTGGTGTATATATATATATATATATATATATATATATATATATTTTTTTTTCTTTTTTCATGCTGCAGTGCACAAATTAATGCATAAATGTACAAAAATGAATGGCTTAATTACAGTCAGTCCCTGTATACCCAGATGAAGAAACCAGATGGCCACAAAACGTGACTAAATTCATAAGGCATCAGTCAGCATTTTTTAAATTAGGCCAATGCGTATCCCCTCATATACACCATCGATGAGTTAATTTGGATGCTGGACACAACAGTCCTAAATTCTCATAAATATATGTTTATCCGGATATGTGGCAGCAGGCAGATCAAGTCTGCAAATATTGTTAAAAAGAGACATTCAGTGTCTTAATATTGAATGTTCATCCTGCATATTGTATTGCTATACTCCATGATAGGCAATAGGATCTGAAGTGCTAGGGATTCCCTGCCCTTGGATGTTTCTGTATCTTTCTTTTCAATATAATGTGCAAAGTGTGCTGTTAATCAGGGCTGTCACTTTATCAATGTGGTCAGCAAAGTTCAAGTTTCTATCTAAGGTTTACCCTAAGTATTTGTAGCTGCTGGCAAAGGTTAAAAGTGTTCTATTCAAGCAGTTTATCACCTTTGTACCTTGACTTTTATTCTGTGTTTTGTACTGTTCTGAAAATGATCACTTGTTTTTTTCCTGTTTTAGTAAATGCCTATTTTTAAGGGGCCATTGCAAATAACCAAATGCAAACTGTGATTTTGTTTATCAGTAAATTCAGTTACAGTGCAATGAATGACTGTTTTCCCAACATGCATCTGCATAATTACAATGCAAAGGTAAATTATGAATCAAGTTAAAAACAATATGGGGTGGCTGACCCCACCTTGAGGAGCTCCACCACCAACATTTGCAACGTTTTAAAGATTATTTATTCCCCCACTTTATATTCCTTTTCTATAGTGTTGCTGTTTTTTTTATTTATTAAGGTCGCCCTTGCAATTGTGTAAAGTAAACATATTGGTATGACAGTGGATTTTGAGAGGTGTGTCACTGCCTGTCCAATGCAGGGCAGTCTGCAATGTGCTCAACATTGTCAGACCAATCATCAGCCAGGCTGCTCATGACACTGTTATGATCTTGCTGGGCAGAAACTTCATGTTGTTCAAAGAAAAGAACCCTGCACAGCAAGCAGAGATGATCAGTATCATGATCAGCCTGCTGTGCCCCCCAATGTAAAAACAATCTCTCCCACCCTCTTCCAAGTATCCCTCCCACATCCCATAGCTTCCCACTTCTTAATTGTTTGACATCAGAGTGACCAATTTCCAGGGCCACCTATTATTCCCCCACACTACCCATTTTCACTGTGTAATACCAGGGAGCCCACCCCGGTGTCACCAAACATAACATCAGCATTGAGGTGCCCAGTCCCTTGAATTGGTACCTGAAATAAAGAAAACCATCCCTTGCAGTTTTTTTAATTTTTATTCACACTGTAAAAAAAAGAAAACTGTCCATCAATGTCTGTTGCTGCAGTCATTACCTTCCCCTCACCTGACCCTTCCACTCAGCACCAGCCATCCCACACACCCATTACTTCAATTTGCTGACACCAGGGTGCTCAATCCCTTGTGCTGGCTAGTACCCACCTGCCCATCTTAACTGTGTGACACTGGGGAGTCCACACCTGATGCCACCCAACATAACACCGACACTGGGGAGTCCAATCTACAGTGTTGATACCCGAAATAAAGAAAACCAGCCCTCGTATTCTACTTTTATACACCCTGTAAGAAAGGAAACCACCCATCGATGGCTGCTGTGTCTGTACACCGCCACAATTACCCTCCCCCACCTAACCCTCCCAGTCGGCACCCACCACTTCACATCCCCTCCTTACTTACCTACCAGGGGTCCAATGCCATAATCCTACCTGGACCAGAGACTTGTCTCCACTCTTCAATGTCAGACTGGGAACTGAGGAAATCAGGTATGTGGTTCAATGTATTTCAGTTGGTTTAGAACTTCTCCTCATAATTGGTCATGTTTAAATATTTTTCCCTCTAATTTTCAACATGGCCTTTTTGGGATCCCACCTCGTGACCAAGGGCTGTGAAATTATGCAAATCCATCCCAAAAGATGATTTCACTATCACTGTGCAAAATCACCTTTCGGGCAGGGTTTGAACATTTTCTGCACCCTTGTTCATGAGGTGGGATCATAAGATGGATATTTTGAAAATCTGGGTAAAAATATTAAAAAAAAAAACAACAACAAAGTTATGAATTTACTGTGAAATTTTTCTATGCACGCTTGTAACTTATTTTCACTCCAAAACTTTTTAGCTTGCTGTTGCTGATTTTGGGGTGGGGGTGTTTTATTAATAGCAAAGTGCAAAGAATAGCATACAAGTCCAGCGGGGTGACGTGAATTTTGAGGCCCTCTTTTGTAAAGATTTTACAGTTCCATACTATGATAATTCAACAGGATCACCACTAATATAGACTACATGTATGTGTCTGTTGACCAGGTGTGAAACAAGATGTAGGCATGTTAGAATCAGGGCTATCATGCCACTGTAAGATGTGTGATATGTCAGAATTCAGGACAGTAGTGCTCGAATTTGAGACATGTCAGGATCAGGGACATCAGTGGCACTGTAAGAGATGTGGAACATGTCATGATTATGGACAGCAGCAGTAGTAGCATGGTAAGCAATGTGAGACATGTCACCGTTGAGTGCAGCAGTGTCACAGTGCGAGATGAGGGGTATAATCTGTCACTAAAGTAGGGACGTTGCTGAGAATGGGAGATGGTGTGAATATAGACTGCTTTCTGAAACTGGAGCACTTTGTATTCTCTTTCTGGTGACAAGGAGGACTGGTGAATGAGCTCTGTGTGTGTGAGATGGATGGGGTGGGGAGAATGTTGCTACCAAAAATATCAGCACATGGGTGGGGGCAAAGGTCGTAATCTTCTCCCACTGACCCATAAACCACACAAGGCACACCCGCTGGCTCACTTTTCAGCACAATGAATATACTAACAGCACAAAACAAACACACACTCCTATATAGCCTTCCTAAATTACAGTAAAACAGCTACTGTTGATGATGTTGCTGGCAACATTCACTACCCTCTACCCCCCACACACACTTGAACAAAAGGACAGCATTATGCAATTCCACCTTTCACCCCCACCCCCACCACCAAAACCTGGACTGGAGGTGGTGATTCTGGTCAGACTCATGAATGAGACTGTATCTCATTTATGTAATTTGCCAAGGAGCAAATCACATTTGATAAATGCTGTAATAAATGGCAGTTACAAAAAGGCAGATTTTGATGATTTTTTTTTTTCAGTTAATCTTTTTATTATTTTAGAATGTTTTTTCTTCCAACAATACATAACATGTAAACACATAGTGAAGCTAGACATGGTAAACAGCAAGCAAACTTGAGTCTCGAAACAGTTACTTATACAAAGTCACATGTCTGTAAGGTAAATAACCTACATTAGCCTTTGGAATTCCATGCACATATTGATTGTTACAAGTGAAAATCGATGCATATGGCAAGAACATCTGGTAAAAAGGAAAAATAATGTGAAGAAATATAATGAAAGTCAAGTATGCCAACACTCATTAGGGGGGTGTAATAAGACATTTGCCATCCGTGGTGAAAACAAACAAGATTTTCAATAAGATGAAATTCATCATTTCAAAAAGCAGTGTACATTCACACCATCTCCCATCTCTGGCATTATCCCTATATTAGTGAGGGACTGCTTTTTATAGGAGATCACCAGCACGGCACTTTACAAAATGGGATCAGGAATGTTGGTTTTGGTTTAGCTCATTGAGGCCTCAGGAGCTCTTTGAGAGTTCTACCAGTTGTGTCCTGTATACTTTTAACACTGCATCCCGGGCCTTTCTAAACAAAATCAAGCTATAATCAACATGCCACTAACAAATGTGAATACCTCGTGAACTGTAAGTGCTACACACAAAGTACAAGTGGCAAAGCTACTAAGCACACAATTACCTTTCTAACAGTGCTATGCAATCAGTTCTAAGCAATTCAGTTTGTTTTTAATATTTAGGGAAAAACTGCTGATTTCCTCAGACATTTCCAGACCTCAGTGAAAGCCAGCTGAGTACATCTACAGTCATTATTGTCCTGAGCGGCTATGCTTTGAGACACCACCTACAGGCATATCCAGGCCTCAGTGAGACAAAGATGATAAACATTGGCCCCAAAAACAGAGCCGCATCAGTATAACCCTGTTTTTACTAATTTATTGATTGATTCTGTATCTCAGTCATTTTCCAGCTCTACATTATTCTTTTGTAAATCCCTCATAGTGATGTGTACACATAATGTATTACTTTTTTGTTTGCTGAAATGTCCTCATTGACTGTCTCATTCCTGTTTTTTACCTCCCTTTTAGACCCCCTTTTAGAAAGCAGTCTTATAGGGCTTTCTTTTCATTTGTTTTGTATTATTCTTATGTGAGAATGACGGAGGTAAGAAGTAAGAAGTTTGGCTTTTTCTAAACACTCTGCAAAAGGTTTAATGAATAAAGTGGCTCTATGATGCCAGTTTGCCAACACTTTCATCGACCGGCATCGCAGCGACAGGATTTATGCTGTCCACAAGTTGCGGTCGATAGAATTCCCAACTGTCTCCAGGTCCATGTTTTCAAAGAGGGGCTTTGCCCTCAAACCTCCATCCAATTCGAAGTTGATTCACGGAGTGGGTGCAGGACCAGGAGACAGTGTGCCCCTGTGTCAGGTGCACCAACACAGTGACCTGTTGGTGAACTGTGGATTTTGTCGACAGGTGTGTAGACCGCTGTGTTGGTGTTGCTAACTGGGGCACATACTGAATAAAGTGATGGTTTCAGATATTTAGTAATGGTAATTTGTAAACCTAATTCACTGTTTGTCATCTGCATGGAAGCACAGTATAATCCTGACACCCACATAGCGACACAGCTACGGAGCAGCCTGCAATCCTGACCGCAACAACAGCGCAGCTCCACAACACCCGACATGCCCCCACAGCATCAGCAGGTGCACCGGTTGCTACAAAGTGAAACACTGCACCTGCATGCACTGGATGCAGAAACCCACTGAGGGAATGGAAGTGGAGTACATCGACACAGGCTGCTGGTGGCAGAGTGACAAGCCTACCAGCAAGAGAGGACCCGTGGTGAGCGCACATACTGGAAGTGCTGCAAGTACGCTGCCAGTGGATGTAGGGATCAGATGATAACCATGGCTGGGAGCCCACCAACATTAATGGGCACACAAAACCATGTGCTGGACACCACAGCTATAGGTGTCCACAGGGTCCATGCAGCAGTACGGCAGACAGCAAGGGACACCATTGAGAACAGCCAACAAATCATCGTGGCATGCTGCTCAGGGGTCCATGAAGCTGTGGGATGAAGCCTACCATCTGTACCCCTCCTGAAGAGATCAGCACAGCATGTCAGGAGAAGCATGAGGAGGGCACCCGTGGATCTGCGAACACTGGCAGACCTAACCATCCCTGAGGAGTACTGCAGGAGCCACGGTGGTGAGCCATTCCTGCTCCATGACTCTGGGCAGGGAGAGGGGGCCGGCAGCGAATACAGGTTCCTGCTCTTCAGCACCACTAGGAACCTTGAGTTCCTGGCCCACAGTCCAACCTGGCTAGGAGATGGGACATTCAAGTGCTGCCCCAGGCTGTTCACCCAACTATACACACTACATGGGGTGGATGGGGCTACTGTGTTGCCCACTGTGTATGTCCTCATGTCCAGGAGGACTGTGGCTGCATACACAGCGATGTTCCAAAAGGTGTCTGAGCTGTGCCCCATAGACGGACCTCGCTGCATGCTCCTGGACTTTGAACTTGCAGCACACAGAGCTGTCTGGACAGTGCTGCCCCAAATGGAGGTGCATGGGTGATTTTTCCACCTGTGCCAGTGTGTGTGGCACTGAATACAGCAGACAGGGGGCTTGCACACAAGTGCAGCATGGACGATGTGTGCGTCATGCATCTTCAGATGCTGCCTGCCCTCGTCTTTGTGCCACCGGGTAATGTCTGCACCTCCTTGAGGAGCTCCATGGCTGGGAGTACTTTAGGGAGCATGAAGAGGATCTGGCCCCCATCCTCGACTATTTTGAGGACACCTGGCTGGGCAGACCTCTCCGCAGTGGGCACCGCCGCAAATCACTGTTCCCCATCCCTGTGTGGAACTGCCATGCCACTGTCCTGGAGGGGATGCCACAGACCAACAATGCCATTGAGGACTAGCCCAGGGTGTTTAATGCCCTGTTGGGTGTGGCACACCCCTCCATGTGGCAGTTCCTGGATATCCTGCTTGGGGAGCAGTGGCTAACAGAGGTTAAGCTGCAGCAGGCAGTGTCGGGCATGGTCGTGGGGCGCAGCTGTCAGTGGTGGTGGGAGAGTGCCCAGAGGATCATGGACCTGGTTGACCAATATAACACCCGTAGCCACAGAAACTACCTAATGGGGCTGGCACTGAATATCAGCCTGCAGGTGTGAGTCCCGGGGTGCATGGGGGGAGTTCTGCAGCCTTGCCTGTGCCACCTCATGCAGACACCTTCTGTGCCCTGTTCTGCGCTGTCATGGGGGCAGTGTCCTCCATGTGGTCCACTCACCCTCACCAGTCTAGTGGCCTCTGTTGCCTTCTGTGGTGCCTCTCCATTGCCTGGCTGCATTTGGGCTGTCCCCCTGTGTATGATTCCCTGCATCTGTGTGTCGCTGGCCCAGTCACTGATTCTGTGCCTCCCAGTGTACCCCACCCACCTTTCATTGCACCGTGCTGTAGCTCATCGGGTCGTCCATGGCTCGGGGTGCTTGCCATCATGTCCTGCACCGTGGGTACCACCGGTGCTAGTGCTGCGGTGTTCTGTTGATGTTCATGTGTCTGTCCATTGGGATTCCTGCTGTGGCGGCATTGTTTCATCCATTGGTATCAGGGGCGTCGGGACCATTTGAGGCATTTACTTGGTGTCGCTGTGGAGGATGTCGGCCAGGATGCTGGCGTCCTCCTGTGGTGCTTCCCATTTACATGCACATACATTTAAAAAAATGGCAAATACCACACAAGATATGTTTATTTATGCATTTTGTCTTCCAAGTGGTATTATTCATCCATGCAAAGCTATGATGTCACAAAATGATTGTGCATACAAGCCATTACCTGTTATCTGTCAGCACTGTCATTTGCTTCTGATTGTTTGACTTCTACAATGTCTACTAGGCTAATGTTAAAATAAGCAAGACAGACACATAACGTATGTACTCTATGTACTGTTTATCACAAGTCAGCGACTGGTTCATACCCTACTCTCACATCCACAGGCAGCCACCGAATGACAGATCATGATCCACTGCAGACCGTATCAGATCTTTCAGTATGCAGTCATTATAATCTTTCATTTAGTGGCTGGCTGCAAGGGTGAGAGGAGTGTATCTGTGGGTTGCTAAATGGATGGGGAGCTGTTGCAACTGGAAATGGCTGGTGCACTGACTCTGAATAATACAACTTTATATACAGTATATATTGTAAAGTTATGCAGGCTCATGGTGCAGCTGAACCATACAGAGTTGCTGTAATTTGAACCTGATGTTCTTAGAAAATTATTCTTACTTGTATGGGATTCAACCATGTGTTTAGCGGTAGTTAGTGGGGCAGAGCATGACAATATTATTTTCAAGGATTATTTATTTATTTATTTAGTTTTTGTTAACTGGTTAAGTGCACTAGCCATGATATCACTATTTTCAGGCACAACCCAGGAGAGTACAACAATCATAAACAAATACATAGCATGAATACAAGAAAATTCGTATAGCACAAGTCAGATTGTCAGTAAAAATGATACGTTCAGCCAAATAACATAACATGACATCAACGTTCACATAGAGTCAGGGTAAATAATTTACACAGTAAAGGAGAAATAACCCAACAAGATAAGAAGGAATAGTGGTTAAAATTGGTCACAACAATGAAGACATTCATGAGTTAGCACATCAAGGCAAGGTCAAGTTCCTGGTTGGGCAGGATGCACCATCATGACGTACAAGGCAAGACTCTGTATTAAGAAGGGAGGCAAGGGTAGCCTGCTAAGGAGATAGGAAGGTTGAGTGAATGCTAGGGGAGTGGGGTAGTGGACAGTATGGCAGGAAGTAGCTGGAGGTTGAGGGTATTTAAGTAGGATCAAAACAAGGGCAGGAGTCTGCGAGAGATAGATGATGGCGAAGCCACCTTTTAAAATTGTCATGGGATCCTGCCTGTCGAAGTGCTAGGGGAAAGGAGTTCCAGAGCTTGGTGGCAGAGTAAGAAAAAGTACCAGAGCCTTTGGATGTATAACATCTAGGCACATTAGTAGTAGTAGTATTGTATTAAAACAATATGGAACTGTCTTTCACATTTGGAAATTGTATGTGTGACTGTCCAAAAATTAATATTGTCCATACTATACAACATTTTCAATGCAGACAAACAAAATACACATCAGTAACTGCAGACTAAGCCAACTCCTGGTGCGTACTGGAAAATAGACAATCACTAAGGGTGTTCAGCAAAATATAAAGCAAAAGACTGGATATAATAACAGGTCTGAGCAACGTCACCAATTACCTATGAAAAGGTTGAAACTAATGCTAAGGCTGTAATGTTTGACCTGCGCTGCAGAGGTGACATCCCAATGATGAAAACAAATACATGCTATATGTGGTATATTACTAGGGTATGACCCATGTACAAAAACCTCTTCCTGGGAAAAGAAAAACTCAATTCTCAGGCAGAAGAAATTGACAAACTGCTGCTGGAAAACATGCATCACATGACAGCAAAGGGAGAGGCACTGCTGATGGGAGACTTTATCATGCCGGGAATAGACTGGTCCATCCCAGCAGGGGCCTCAGCTAGGGCACGGGACTTCATTGACTCCTTTGAGGGAATGGCCTTAGGCAACTGGTGCAGGAATCTACCAGAGACCGGTCAGTCCTGGATCTGGTACTGACCAACGGGGACAGGATAACAGAGCTCAAGGTAGAAGGTCAGCTGGGGTCCAGTGACCACCATATGGTGTGCTTTAAGATGGACACAGGGATTCAGTCAACCCATTCAAAAGCAAGAGTCTTAGACTTCAGAATGGTGGACTTTACAAGGATGGGACTCCAGCTTAAGGAAACCCGGGAAAAAAGGGGGATGGGGGAACACTGAGGAGAAATGGGCACGCATCAAGGATGCCATAGTAGAGGTCAGAAAACAATGTGTTAGGCCGGTAAAATGAGAAGAAAACCACATTGGTTCTCAAGTGGGGTGGCTGAAAAGGAAAGGACCAAGAGGCTAGCCTTCAGAAAGTATAAGGAAACACAAAGAGACGAGGACAAGGAAATGTGCTAGAAGTGTCTGAGACAGGCAGAAAAAGCAGCAAGATGTACAAAAGCACAAACAGAGGAAAGAATAGCTCAATCAGTTAAAAAAGGAGACAAGACATTCCACTACTGCATTGAATTCCATTAAAATTCCATTAAAATCCATTATTTTTCCATTAATATCATGCAGACCCATTAATTTACCCCATTAAATCTTGTTTAATGTGAAATTTGTTCTCCCATTAAATTCCCATTAAGTGTTGCTGTTTCATGGATAAAAAACATTAATGTTGTCATCCATGGCATTAATTAACCATTACTGACTCCCAGTAAATGTTTAACAGGTGTTAAAAGTCCATTAAATTTTGTTTAATGTACAGTTAATGGTGGTTTTAATATCCATTAAAACATAGCAACAAGCTTTTGATAGCCATTAAAACATGAGCACCTAGTTTCATTGCCATGAAAGCTGTCATTGTTACCATTAATTTATTTATGGCCATTAAATATGTGGCTTACTTTGATTTTAATTGCCATGAAATTGTTATGACTATCTGCCAATACAGCAATGGGCATGACAACGGCCATTAAATGTCTTCAGCTGAGAGTTTAATGTGTGTTAAAATGTAAAAACCTAGTTTCATTGCCATGAAAACTATCCTTGTGGTTATTAAATACATTTATGGCCATTAAATGTCTTCAGCTGAGAGTTTAATGGTCATAAAAACGACATGCTTTTCCACTAATAACCATTAAAACTAAGAAATAAGCTTTTCATTGCCATGAAAATTATGTTAATGCTATGCCAATACATTAATGGCCATTAAAACCATCTAAATGAGCTTTCTATATTGCCATGACAATTATATGTTTATGTTGTGCCACTACATTAATGGCAATTAAAACTTTCCAAATGAGCTTTTCATTATCATTAAACATTATGGTTACATTGTGCCAATGCATTAATGGCAATTTTATGTGTCAAACATAATATTTTCCACAGGACTGACTGGACTTTGACCTGTGCTTGCAGATAAAGTATACTTTTATCTACTATTTGTCTTATCTGTACTTTGCCCTAAGAACTATGTCTCCTCTGTGATGCCGGTGTAACTTTTGTTTTACAGGTACTCCCCATCATCCAGAATTGAAGTCTACATGCAAGTTCCCTCACCTGGACCAGTACACATGATTTAGTTACTTGATTGGGAGGTGGGAAATGTGAGCCATAACGGTGAGTCTGCCTCTGTTACAGCTGGAGTCCACTGAGATTACATGTCACGTCAACGGTTAATCTGCTGTTTGAAAACTTGCTCCGTACTATTAATTCCAGCGTCAATTGGCTCCCTGCCCAATTTGTTCCCAAATTGTCCCCCCCCCGGGAGTTTAATATATAAAATTTATGCTGGGGGTAAATTGTCAGGGAATGACTTGTAAGGGATGATTAACATCGGAGCAAATAGTACAGAATGAGTTCTCACAGCGCAGATAGACTAGAATGAATTGACATGTTACCATGCAATGAAGGAGTAAAGGAGTGGGTGCCACAAACCTAGCCTCATGAGGGACAGTAAAGAGGTATGTGGTCAGTCCCTCCAGATCTGGCTCCTCTGCAACTGGACCCCCCCTTCCTCCGTGTTTCTGGACTCCCACAGCCAAAAACTACAATTCCCAGTACCCAGTAGAACCCAGCATGAAATGCTTGCGAGAGCAAATGGCGCAATGCACCTAGGAGTTGTAATTTTGTCATGTAGGTGTCTACTGCTGGTTACGGGAGGGATGTGCTTGTTCAAAACGACATGTCCCAGAAGTCCCCACGTGAAGCATCACCAGTCCCTGGTGCACGAATGCACGTCAACATGGCAGATGCTGTTGTGTGAGACAGTATTGCATAGTAAGGAGAGCAGGGGGGCATTCAGGGGCAATAGTTTACCACCAGAACTGTAAAAAGGAGGAGTAGTGGCCTGTGAGAGGGGAATCGTGACATACCATGACCAAAAGGTGAGCCTGAGGAGCCCACGGACAAAGGCATACCGAGTGCGCAGTCTGTGAGAAGGAAAAGGACTGGAGACATGATGAAGGAATGGGGTGGGAGTGCACATGGGACCTGTTGCTGAAAACTGTGGCCCAGTGTGGCCTGTGAGGAGAGAGACCCCATGGTGGGCAGAGTGAGGGGGTGACGGGCTCAATAGGCAGCGGCGTGTGCCAAGGCTCGGGGGCCTGTGCTTATGAGCACATAAAACATAATTTTGCTGCTTACTTGATCATGAACCAGCCATTGTGGGAGTTGAAAGGAAGTACAATGCTTAGAGAATGCCCCCTGTAAAAATGTATACAGAATTGTAAATTAATGAAATGCATCTCAGCTAAGACACTTTTTCCATTTTGTGACTCTGAGGTGAGTGGGAGGGGGCAACATGAGATGGTGGCTAGTATGCAGAACTATGAACATGGAGTCCCAATACTGAGTCTCACAACTACTTTATTCACTATGTGTCCCTGAAGGCATTGTAAAAGAGAAATAAAGGGAAACATCCATCAGTAATCAGGCCATGCCTGGGTGTAAATTACGGCCTGATAAGCTTTCTTGCAAAGTGTATTAATTTTAATTTACTGTTGTTTAAATATTTATCTTGCATCTGGTTGATCCTGCCTCCCTCCTGCCATTTTGAAGTGCACGGTGCACCCCTAACCACCGCTGTCCCAGTGTGACATATGACACGGGGAGCAGCCAGGGGCACATCATACAGACAGCCTGAGTAAACAGCACTATTAACAGCTCTGGTTTCCAAAGTACATATCCCAGTGGTATACTGAGACCAGGTATAGACTGGCTGTCAGTTGCTCCCAGTGTCATGCCTCACACTTGGACAGCCACAATGGTTGTGAGTGCACTACACGCTTCAAAATGCCAGAGGCAGGGAGGCAGGATCAGTCAGATAAGTATGGGGTGCACCAGACCCTTAACACCCATCATTTTTAAAATCAGTCCTTGGTGGTCCAGTGGCTCCCCCCTTCATTTATGTTTGCGACGTAACAGAAATGATCTTGTGGTCTAGTAATGCCCCTGCCTGATTGCCTGATACACCTCTTTGTAATAGCCTGGTGGTACATACAGGGCACAGTTAAAATAAATAAATGGGTGATGGAAGCAGATCCAGTGCCCCCAAGGCTGGTCCAAGTAGATGGACAATGGAAACAGACATGGGACATCATTTTGGTCATTCCATGGCTGGTCAATGTGGGGCTACCACAGGGACATAGTGAGGCAGGCCTCATGTGAGTGTCTCTGTAATATGGCCAGCCCGGACTTCACACTGCAACACAGAAAAGTTTAAGCTGCAGATTGAGGATGGAGCATAGCGGCTGCAATTTGAGGAAAAGGAGCATAACAAAAAGGCAGTCATCCACTTGGGTCCGGGCTAATCATGGACTTTGTCTGTCAGCCAGGTAAGTGTGCTAGGGCAGCCACCAGACTCAGAACTTCTGTGCCATATTTTATGAATCAGTAGGGGTCATCCAGTTGCGAACAGCCTTGAGATAGCCGAGATGTTGGGGGGAGGAAGAGTACTCAGCAGTCGTGTACTAACCGTGAGGACTTGAAATGCGGTCTAGTAATTCCAATTGAGCAAGGAGGATGGGAATGGGTCTTTCTCTAACAGGGCTACAAGCTTAAGTCTGGAAATTCAAACCTGATGGAGGGGAAGGACTTGGGCTCTGAGGGGCATGTATAGCATGTGGCCAAAAGGAAAAATTACTTTAATGCATTATTTGTATAAAAATAAATACCTGGGAGCTTTCAGCATAGGGAAAAAAACATCTTTGTGATACATAATCATGTATGCTTAGATGCCCCCACAATTATGCTGCAGCAAAATGCCACTAGCCAGCTACACAACAGTTCATACCAACAACGGTCAGGAAGAGGCAAAGTAATAATGCAGGATTCATATGCAAGCAAGTGGTTGAATAAACAATTATATGCCTTACAAATGGGGGGGCAGGTGCCAAAAGCTGCAGTTAGCATCTGAAATTTTGAACTTGCAGTGTTTAAACAAACATATTTTAATGTACGCTATTAGTAAAGATATAGTTTAAGTTATGTGGGGCTTTGTCTTTAAACAGTTTCTGTGCAGTTAAACTGTAGTTGTTTGTCCAGCCAGATACTCTGTAGGACTGTGCCCTCCTACTTGTGTCTGTTTTACTTTAACTAGATTAAAACAGTGGAATTTGGCAAAACAAATGGAAGCTGCTCTTCAGTTTCCCTTACAATGCCCGCTACTGCATACAGTAACAGTCCCCTCTTCTTTTTCTTTTTAATGAACTTAATCTCAGGATATTATCTTACTATAGCACTGCACACAGTCAATGAGAAACTAGAGTAAAGCTGGCAAATTCATTGCAAATAATGTTCTAACAAACATAATATTGTGCAGGCAACTCTGTGTAAATCTCCGCTAACATCCCCTCCCCCTTTGAAATCTCAGTCTCTGGTATTGCCAGGATGAAAAACAGAAGCTGCAGTGCTTTCAGTTTGTCCCTCCTTTTACAAGTTTGTGTTCAGATGTTCAGAAAGCCACCATTTTAAAGCGGCTGGTCACAGAAGAATAATCAAGTACTGAAAAGTTAACCAATAGCATTGGGAAACCATTCCATTAAGCACAACAGCAATGCCTAAAATAAAATCGATCTGAAACCAAGAGCTGAGTGCAACAGAAACGGTCACAGCAAATCGGGTGTCTTCTTTCATTGTCTACTGCAGCTAACATCCAATCACAGCAACCTTTACATAACACAGCATCAACCAATTAACTCAGCATTCTCCAGTTGAGTGGCAGTAGCCAATCACATTCTAGTTCAGCTCAGTGTTTTTTCAACCATCTGAGTGCACAGGAGAAAGAAACTGTTGTTTCTCATAGACTTGGAACCAGACTTCTGAGAGTGAGTTCTTATTTATCCTACTCTGTGGGTGATTGCTTGGGGGAGTGTCTGACTTTAATAAAAACTGTTTGCTCCCTAATTCAAACCTGAGAGTAAGGTGGAAGAGAGAGATGTGAAGGTCTCAGAACTGCTGTTCTCTACAGATTTAACCTTGAGTAGGGGAAGGGAGCTGAATTTGGTTAGAGAGTGCAGTATTGGAACTAAACTTAGAGCTATCTGATCTGTGGATATCTCTTCCACATTTAACACAGCAGTATGTGTGGGCTACAGGAGAGCTGGGGGGGGTGGAGGGATCCTTTGGTGGGGGTTGGAGGGAGCCGAATGGGGGTGTTGGAGGGAGACTGTGGCTGCTGGGTGGAGTGGACATGGGGAGACGGTAGCTGCACTGGAGAGGGAAGAGAGACCTTTTCACCAGCCTAATCATATGCTTCTGTTTTGTCATCTAGTGGCCCTCTGCAGCCTGTGAGGAGAGAGCCCCTGAGGTGGGCAGGAGTGAGGGGGTGAAGGGAGCTCAGTAGGTAGGGAGACAGTGGTGCCAAGGCGTGGGGGCTTGTGCTCATGAGCACATAAAACATAATTTTTCTGCTTGCTTGATCAAGAATCAGCCATTGCAAGAGTGGAAAGAAAGTACAATGCCATGCTGAGCTAAGGCCCCTGTAAACATGTGTACAGAATTGTAAATTAATGAAATGCATCTCAGCTAGGCAGAACATTAAACGACAGATCCTTGTACTTAAGTTCTTGTGTTTTCTAGTGTAGCTTCAACTAGTCCCCAACTGTACTGCTCTGATCATCCATTTGGTCCCAAGCTCAAATTTAGGGATGTCTTACTCCAGATTTGTGTTGCTTGGCACCCACAGTTCCATGTGGGCCAAAAGGCCCCCATTTCCTGACAACATACAGGCCTTTTTGTCCTAAGCCTTATACCCTTCTTAATGAGACCTTGCCGCTAGTCACAACCACCTGTGAATCAACCCTGCGTTGCCCCAGCTTACCCCTTGGTACCGGTTATGCCATCAGCTTTTGGAATTCCTTCCTTGCAGTCATCTGGCTGGGGGTGGGGTGGGGTGGGGTGAAGGTGTGGATCCAATCCAGGAGTTCTGCAGCTAGGGTTCTATGCAGGAGTAGCTTGTGGTAGGGCTTCATCTGCATGCTGTTTCCATGCCCCCAACTGGGAGCACACATTTGGATTGACTATTGGCAAGACCTGGCACAGCCAACCTGTGGGTACACTCCAGTGGCCGTCTCTGTCACTCATGGATTCCATTCACCACCACCAACACCTGTGGGCACCCATGTGGTGCTAGAGCAGTGGGATGCGAGACCCCCCCCGAGAAAGGAAGTGTCCTGTTCTCTCCTGGGGTGGTCCTCTGACTGTCCAAGCTCTCCGCTGTGCCTGTGGGCCATCTCTTATTTGCTTATGACTTTATTTCCTTGTCTTCTTGCTTTTTCTTAACTGTAACTTTTTATTTAAGCTCATTTTCTCTTTACTTCTGTGCTGTCATATACCCTTTTCATATCACTGGGCCTTAGCCCTCACTACTGTATTTTCCTCATATTAACCTTTTTTGTCTTTGGATGGATGGCTGATGACTCCTTGTTTATTATAACCTGTTTTTCTATTTTATTTTTTACAGGTCTGCCAGGATGAGGGTTCCTAAATCTCATCAGATAAGTATATTTTTATGCCTGTTCTGTCCCTTCCTCCCTTTTGAACCTCCCTAAAGAGCTGCAGATCCTTTGTGAACCCTGTTCTATCTTTTATGTTACAGGAACAGTGTACATCACCAATTTGGACTCCTACTTATGGCTCCCTATGCAGGTAAGTCTCTACATTTTACTTATTACTAAGCTATTGGGCTGAACATGTTATGGAGACCTAGGAGGGTGTTCAGTCTGCCACAGACTAAAGAGGCCAGAGGGAAGACTGCAGTTGCCTTTCAGAGAACTGGAGATGATGTTGGCAGAGAGAATGAGAAGAGGCCAGGAGGGCCTCTCCAATGGGGTAACAGGATGGAGCTTCAAAAGAAGGACATTAGGTGGAGGGAGGGACAGGGAGGGAGGGAGTGCAGGTTCAAATCTGATAGCGGGTCAAGTGTTGAAGTCAAGGTACAGGAAGAAGAGGCCAACACTGGACAATACCATGGTGGCAGGCAGTAGGCTTGCAGTGCTGGCAACAATGGTAGAATATGGGGAGTTGGTGGAGCACCAGGAGAGGGAGAGGGAGATGGTGGGGAGAGGGGAATGGGGGTCAGGGCAGTTGGAGGAGGGTAGAGCTGAAAAGCAAGAGATGGAGGGGTACATAGCAAAAAGGATAGTTTTAAACTAGGAAAGTGGGGTGGCAAGTGGAAAGCTGGTAGGCAGGTTTTCCAAAGAGGGGAGCCAGATAAGCCTACCCTCCAAGCTATAGGATAGGGCATCTGGGTAGAAGCAATGGGGGTCAGCAGGGGAGGGTGGAGTATGAGTGCCCTTGTGGTGCTCTCCTCCTCAGGTAGAAGGTGCAGATGTCCTGGAATGCCAGTGACCCCCAGTGGA
Source organism: Neoceratodus forsteri (assembly GCA_016271365.2). Taxonomy (NCBI): domain Eukaryota; kingdom Metazoa; phylum Chordata; order Ceratodontiformes; family Ceratodontidae; genus Neoceratodus; species Neoceratodus forsteri. The sequence continues at coordinate 913,902,936 of CM028137.1, forward strand.
GACTGGGGACACTGCAGCATGCCAGACATGCATATAGTCTAGTGTGGATGACGCTGTAAGGTTGCTGTGTGCCAGTGCATCAAAGTGCACCATGCAGGGAGGGACTGGGGAGATAGCGCATAGAACACGGAAAACAGCGCCATGGACAGGTGACGGCGCCTGTCTCTCCCCATGCCCTATGCTGGGCCAGCCCTGACTGACCTTCCAGGTCCTCCACTGTGGGCCCTACCCTGCAGCCAGAGTCTGTCTCATAAGAGCGCCTAAGAGGTGGGGGCGACCCACCCTGAGCATGTTACACTGGGTGTGCTGGCTGCGGGGGGGAGAGGAAGTACAGATCGGGGAGGCTTCAGGTGGGCAGGACAAGGATCAGATTGCCCAAGAGAGGTTCCATGGGGGCTGCGACTGGAAAAAAGTGGTCCCCATGCTTGTCTGCACATTTTAGAAATGACCCCTTTCCTTGTTTTGCTATAAAAAAAAGATTGACCTCTTTAACACAAAAACAAGGAGTCAGTTATGGTGTCCACCCCACCCCTGTTTGCTTCAAGTGAGGAACATGATTATGAGGTTTGCATCAGATGTACAGTGGCAGCCATAGATGCATAATATTGTTAAACAGTAATCAACTGTATGTAGAAGTTTTTTTTTTTTGAATGTGTGCTTTCTTAATGTTGTCAATACCACACCGCCCATTTTGTACTCTGCCCCTGGATTGCTGTGCCCCAAGTGCATTATTTTACATGTTTGTGTTCAGGACAAAAAGGCCTTTCAAATGAGGGTAGTCACTAATCCAAATTCTTTATAGTTTTTGTTTAAAATTGCCATCAGAAATGTTAATTTCGTAAAACAAAAATTTAAATACAGGTAATAAGATAACCATATTTTACAAAATATAAGGAATTCAGATTAGTGACTACCCTCATTTGAAAGGTCTTTTTGTCCTGAACAACATTCAGACTGGTTGTTTTTGTGCACCTGGAATAGTTTTAAAGATATTTAGATTTGTTTGGAATGTGTGCACATTTGTTAAGAATTCTGCACAGTGCCATAGGAAGATTCTCAACAAAAAGCAGTTTGGAGTTCTGTTCTGACACAATGGGTCAGAATGAGTTAAAGGGGACAGGAATTGATTACTTATGTGCAGGTGTTTGAAATGTCTCTATTTTCCTAAATTATATTCATACCTCTAAAGGATCCCTATTTAACTGTGCCTGTATAAAAGCTGAAGCTGTCAGTTGTGTTTTGTTTTGGTTTTAGATTTGAAGAACTGTTATTTAATACAACAGCAGATTAGGTACATATGGACACATGTTGATGCATGGACATATTGAGATAACAGTATCTCAATTAAAATCGGGTCTGTGTTAGATTTGGGTTTTGAATATACACATACACTAGCCACTTGTTACAGAATTGCAGATGCATCATGTTTAAGACAGTATAAGCTTGACTATTCATTTTACTAGTTTTATTATTGTATTGATGATTACAGCCCACTCCCTCTGCTGAAATAGCTGAAACCTGTGCCATGACACTGAGAATGTACTGTAACAAGTGAAATGCGTACCCTAATATCAGTAATATCACTGATCTGCATGAACCAGCACCCTGATATCCATGCCTCCATCTCTGATCCTCTGGAACCGGCTGCTGAAAGGCTATTTATTGAAGGCACTAATTACTTCTGTATGTCTCCTCTGCTTTTACAGAGTACAGCAATTCAGGCGTGAGGATTTGAAGGAGATTATTAGAATAAAATAATTATATTCCAAATGCATTCCAAGTGTCCCGGATCTGAAGCCGCTCTGCTTTAATGCTTTTCAAGTACATGCTGCATGCAGCATGAGCTCCAGGAAAGAGCTCCTGATTTTAAATAATAATAAAAAAAAAAAAATGAGCAGGCAAATTGTTAATCTGAATTCAAATTGTCTCTCTCTCTCTCTCTCTCGTTCTCTCTGTCTCTCTCTCTCTCCTCCGCTTTTACAAAGTACAGCAATTCAAGAGTGAGGATTTTGTGGAGATTAGCAGATGCTGACACTACATTTGTTTTTTTATAAACATTTTGCAATGCACTATGAAATAACTGTTTTTTCCCTGTGATGGTGCCATGAATTTGTCCACTTCATGCTGTAAAAAAAATTACAACCCTATTCATGTGTAATATGGACTTATTGTACACAGAGTTTAAGAAAATGTATCTGAACAGTACACTGTGTAAAATTTGATTGACACCACTGTGTGAAACAGCTGATGAATGCTTAATGTACACTAGGGCAGGTTGTTTTCTAACCTATTTTTTTACTTAACACATCAATATTTTCATATGTGTAAGACTTGTAACATTATTTACCAAGTATTGCTGAAAGAGCTACTGACGCCTGAAAGAAAACTTTGAAAAACATAATAAGTAGGTAAAATTCTGCTTGTATACCATATATATTCTAGATTTCTCCTCCCCATTATTTATTACTGAGGAAATGTGCATGAATACGTACTTTTTATCCCTTACAGTTACTTTAAAGTTAATCTGCCTCTATAGCTTACTCCCTACTTCAAGTCATAATGCTCTGTTGTGACATCACAATCTGTTGCAATCAGAGTAACTGTGATGTCACAAACAGTGCATTATGACCTCAGGTAGGGGGACAGCAGCAGAGATAGATGAACTCTCCAGGAGCAAAAATCCTGTTTTCATGCAATTGACATCAGCAATAAATAATGGGGAGGAGGAATAAAGAAATTATGTGAAATACAAGCAGAACATTATCTAAATATTATGTTTTGTTGAAGTTCTCCTGAAGTTGGCAGCTGCTCTTTAAGCTTATTTTTCCTTGTTTTTAATCATTGTCATTTACTAATGCTAGCACAGATGCACAGAGAGGGTTTTAAAATGAAGATTCAGTTGATTTATAGCTTTTTCTCAGGGAGTGAACTTTTAAGCCAGTGTCATTTGACCTTGGCTTTCTTTTGATGGAACATTTGCTGTCTTTATATGGGTATGTTTTTTTTTTTTTTTTTTTTTTTAATGCAGTTTTAACCAATGGGTTCCTTAACAAATGTTTATGTTTTTTTTTTTTGTATAATCTGGGTTTTGAGAAAGTATGTTCTTCTAAAACAACTGCCAGTGTTATCTGACAAAGGATTTTGTGTACTCCAAAAGCTAAAAGCATCTGCGTTCTTTTGTAACAACTCTGTTGGTCCAATAAAAGGCATCAAATCATCTGTTTCTGTGGATCTTGTGTTACAAAGACCAATATGGCAACAAGTTTTTCTGTGGCTTCGCGGTTTCAGAAATGTTAGCAGAAACATCAGTAAAGTGCCCACAGTTCTGAAATCATGAAGTGACATAGTCACAACTCCAAAGTCTTGGTTCCATGAAAGGAATTGCATAGAATGTTGTCCATACAAAGAAAACAATGCAAAACACAGCTGACAGCTTCAGCTTTTATTCGGGCACAGTTAAATCAGGATCCTTTAGAGGTATAAATATAATTTATGAAAATAGAGACATTTCAAACAGCTGCACATAAGTAATCAGTTCCTGTCCACTTTAAATTAGGCATGACAAGAGATGAGCAAGGTGGTCTGGTTTAGAATTTCCCTTGAGTGGTGTAGTAATTTGCAAAACTGAGGCTGTTTAGAAGTACAATAGGAGTTATGCTAAACAAATGTAAATATCTCTAAAAGTATACACATTTACAAATAAACCATCAGTATAAAAGTTGCTGAGGACAAAAATACATTTCCAATAAGCCTATTCATTAAGGTGCACTAATTATATTTTTTAAACTATGACCATGTGATTACCTGAATTTTCATTTTTCTTCATAATTTTCACCTTTTGGATGGCTGTATTTAAAAAAGTCTAATGAATTCAGATTAGGGACTACCCTCATTTCAAAGGTCATTTTGTCCTCAACAACTTTCATGTTGGTTGTATATTGATAACTTGTATAAGTTCTGAGATATTTACATGTGTTTGACATGACTCCTACTGTGTTCACTCAGAGAGAAAAAAAATGAGTTTTTTTCGAAGACCGTATTTTACAAAATATAAAGAATTCAGATTAGTGACTACCCTCATATGAGAGGTTTTTTTTGCCCTGAACAACTTTCATGCTGGTTGTTTTTGTGCACCTTGAATCGTTTTAAAGCTATTTAGATTTATTTGGAAGTTGTGCACATTTGCTCTCAGAGAAAAGCAGCTTGAAGTTCTGTGTCCATCATTTCTGAAAAGAAAGAAGGGAGTATTTTTTAACTGCCACAGGGATTTGCAGTGTTATGGAAGGATACACTGAAAACTACTAAAAAATGTGTTCAGCGGAAACCCCTTTTTGAGCTAAAGCGATATGGCTGTAGGCTCTGCCCACAGCCATAAACATGAAGCTAATGAGACTAAATGGGCATCATATGATCTGTCCTTTCAGAGGTAAATTCCAGTTCTTTGCCACTCTGCAGTATAGCAGCTATAAAAAAGAACTGTAAGCTTTATTAACTGTAAAAACATTACTTTCCCTGTCTATGGTGCTTGTTTTTGACCCCCCACTTCCAACCAGGATTTCTATTGACTCCCCCCTCCAACCTGAATCTTCTGTTACCTTCCCACTCCGCTACTTGTTACAAGTCTGCCACTGGCTCATACCTTACTCTCACATTAACAGCAAGCTGCCAATTGACAGATCATGACCAACTGCATACTGTATCACAGCTTTCAATATGCAGTCAGTCATCTTTCATTTAGTGGCTGGAGGCAGAGGTGAGAGGTGTATATCTCCAGGTTGCTGGATGGATGGGGAGATGTTTCAATTGGAAATTGTGGGTGCACAGACTCCAAATAATACAACTTTATATATGCAAGCTCATGGTGCACTTGTCCTGATTGGGAGCTTCGGGGGGCGGGGGTTTGAACATGATGTTCTCAGAAAATTATTCTTTTGGGTATGGGATTTAAATATGTGTTAGTGGTGGTTACTGAGGGCAAAGCGTGACAGTATTATTTATTTTTTTAAAGCCATATTTACTGGGATTAGTAACAGTACTGTATTAAAATGATATGAAACTACCTTTCACATTCTCTCTCTAAGAAGAAAGGCCATACACTGGGTCAATGATGTCAGCTCTGCTTCAACCCTTGCCTTTCCTCTGCTAAAAAATAAGAGTTCAATCCCAGTTTAGTCAAATAATGTTTGGGTTAAACTTTTATTGTAAATGTGTAAAATAAAACTAGATAATTTTATAACAGAATACATGATTAAACAGCTGTATTTCATATCAAGTGTCCTAATGGAAATCCCAAGGTGTGTCAGAGGACCACAGAGGAGGAGGAGGAAGCAAATCCTGTTGCAGACTCCATAGTGAGGGGGATATAGTTGGGGTAGATTAGGATGAGGAGAGGGAGGTTAGGTGCCTTCCTGGTGCCATGGTTCAGAGGGATGGGAAAAGGATACAAAGGATCACTGGGGAAGCAGGATGGGAGGGACAGCTGGACATCATTGTCCATCTGGAGACTAATGATCTGGCAAGGGATGAGCCGGAAATAGTTCAGGAAGAGTTCAGGAAATTGGGGCGAGGTCTTAGGCAATTAGCTCCTTCTGTGACCTTCTTGAATGTGCTGCCTGTCTATAACAGGGGGAGGACAGGATTATCTACAACAGGAACTTCAACACATGGTTGAAGGCATGCTGCAGACAGGAGAGATTCAGATTTATTGTGAACTGGGGTTGCAAGGATAAAGGCCTGTACAGTGGTGAAAGCCTGCATCCATCCAGGAGGGGCATCGTGATCCTCAGTGAACAGTTTAAATGCCACATTGGTAAGCTTTTAAACTAGCTGGGGGGGTGGAATGAGACAGGAAAGCATAAACTGTCCCCCCACAGGCTTACAAGGTCAGTAATGGGACTCTGGAAGGGAGAAATACCAAAAGGAACCAATCAACATAAGAATACAGGAAGTTGAGGGAAAGGCAGAGAGAAAGAAGAACAGTGGAGGAAATAATGGAGGACAAATGGGGAAAAAGGAGGGAGGTGGCAGTACAATCTGGAGAGCCACGTGTGCAAATGCTTGAAGTCTGGGCAGTAAGATTACAGACCTAGAGGCAACCATGGCAGAAGCAGACCTGGACATAGTCACAATTATCAAGTCCTAGTGCAATGAAAACCAGGACTGGGATGTAGCCATACCAGGTTATACCATACCGTCTATTCAGATGGGACATGGTAGGTTAAAAAGGGGGTAAGGGTGGCTCTTTATGTGATGGAAAACATAAAAGCTACAGAAATACTGAGAGATGCAGGGAGGAGGAGTAGAGGTACTGTGGGTCAACATGGAGATACAGAAGGGGGCCTCTATTCACACAGGAGTGATCTACAGACCTCCAGCACGGGGGAAAAGAGGTGGATAAGAATATGTTGGAAGCAATCCAAAGGCTAGCAATCAAGGTGGAGGTATTGCTGGTGGGGGACTTCAATCTACCAGATGTGAATTGGAGCCTCCCAGCTGCAACAACAGTTAGAAGTAGGGATATCCTGGACTCCATGCGGGGGGGGCATTCCTCCTGCAACTAGTTGGGGAACCTACTCATGGGGGAAGCAATACTGGACCTGATACTGACAAATAGGGACAGTGTAGCTTACATCATAATGGGAAGCCACCTGGGGATCACTCATAATCGTACAATGAGGTTCAATATAAGAACTGGGCCAGTATCGAACCACACTAAAATGATGGTCCTGGACTTCAGGAAGGATGATTTTAAGAAAATGGAAGAATGCATCAGGGACACCCTAACAGGGATAGGGAAACTGGGAGTCTGGGAGTGAACATTTGGGTGATGGGCACTGCAGAGGGAGTTGGGGATGGGAAAGGGAAGCTATTGCAGCCAGAGAGTGCCACAGGAGCTGCTGGAGTCTAGGGAAGCTGGAGAGGATTGGGTGGGCAGTGTGGCCTAACAGCTGAGGAGTAGCAGAGGGAAGGAGAATTGTAAAAAAATCTCCTGGGTGGTTTCCCTGAGTCAGCAAATTGGGCAGCAATAAGGGGGACCAATCAGGATGCATGCTCAGGAGCCAGTGGGGCACAGCAGCCCCTGATTTCAATGAGCAGCTGGGCCATAAGAGCTGGGCCCAGCCACTATACTGTGAGTCAGGGAGCGAGTGTTCAGGTGGCGGGTGCCACTGAGGGAGTCAGGATGAGAAAAAGAAGCTACTGCAGGCAGGGAGTGTGGCAGGAACTGCTGGAGTCTGGGGATAGGATAGGATAGGATGGGGGCAGTGTGGCCTTATAGCAAAGGAGTAGCAGAGGGAAGGAGCTTTGCTGAGGAGCAACAAAGAAAAGGAGATTTTTGTCCCACCCTCCTCCCAGGCTCCAACCTCCTCCCAGGCCCCAACCTCTATTAAATGGTTGAGGTGGGAGGAGCCAGGGCACAGAGCAGCAAGAAGCCATGAGCAGGGGAGCAGCAGAAAGTGCCACCTACTAGGGGTAAGAGCTGAATGCTACTGGACTTCAGGAAGCTGGTTGAAAGAAGATGATGAGTAAGGCTGACACTTTTGTTTACATGGGTGAAGGAGTGATCAGGGCATTTTGAACAGTATCTTGGTATAGACACTGTATATGTATGTGTAGGATATAGTGGTGTAGACACTATTTGTATCACTGTTGGGTAAGTTTATTACTTTGGAGAGAAGGGGTAGTTAAGCTAGCACAACTGGTACTGGTAATTTTATTTTTACTGATAATACTGTGTTTGCTCACATTGCCCTTTACTGATAGTTAAGTCTGCTTAAGCATAGGTAGAATAGTGGTCTGTAATGGTTGTGGGGTGGCTGTTTGGATGAACATTTTGTGGAAACTTGGATGGTGTCCAATCTGTCACAGGCTGAGAAGGCTTGAGGAGGAGGTGAGGTGACTTGGAAGTGAATTGGAGAAGATGGTAGGAGGGAGGGAGGGGGCTGCTGGGGCAGATGGGCCACCCCCAGAGGGGATCATGAGGATACCACAGGGGAAGAGAGTCAGGTCAAGAGAGGAGATGGGGAGGGGGTGGAGCAAACCAAATGGTAGTTTGGGCTCTGTAGGGGGTGCCATGGGAGAGAGAAAAGAGCCAACATGCAGCAAGGAACTAGGGGCAGGTAACAGGTTTGCGATCCTGGTGACATTAGTGGAGGGGGAAGGGGGAGCAAGGCTCCCCAGGAGTGGGCAGGGAAGTAAGTAGGGTGGAGGAGGGGGCCAAGGGTAATGGGATGAGGGACAAGCTGGAAGGATGGATGAAGGGAGTAGAGTGGAAGGAGAAAGGAACAGGATAAGGAGAGAAGATGGGATAGGCAGTGGGTGGGTGGGCTCCAGGGAGGTTGGGAAGGAAGTGAAGAGTAGGGATGATGTGGAGAGGAGAGGAGGAACAGACCAGGGGTGGGGGGTGCAATATGGGAAGGGCAGAAAAGCAAAGTGGCGGACTCCAGGGATGGATACAGAGAGAGAGAGTAGGTGGGGCAGAAATGAGGAAGGACGAGGGGGGATACTAGTACTGGGGGATTCTATACCAAAAGGGATAAGATGGGGAAGTAAGGGGGAAAGGCACAGTCGTATATGGGTGAAGTGCATACTTGGGTTAATGGCAGACAAGGAGTGGCAGTCAACTCTGAAGTGCACAAGAAGCAGTCAGAGTAAAGCGCATCATGTGGTGCACGTGGGTACAGATGACCTGGCAGAGAGACTGTGGATGTGGTGAAGGAGAGGTTCGAGGAACTGGGTACAGTGTGTTAGGAATTGGGGAAATCTGTGGCCTTCTCAGAAGTGCTCCCAGTACCATGCATGAGTACAGTGAGAAAGGGGAGGATTAGAGAGTTCAACACATGGCTGGGGGAATGGTGTCAATCCAAGGGGTATGGGCTAGTGGGGGGCTGGGGACAAACCTGGGAGAACAGTGCTCAGCATGCAGGAGAAAGGCTGTGTTTGAGCATGATGGGGAGAGGAATATTAAAATGGGATAGAGGGGTATACAGCAGCAAAGGGGAGTTTAAACTAGGTGGGGGGTGGTGAGTGGACAGCTGGTAGGCAGAGTACCTGGAGAGGTGAGCCCAATGAGCTTATCCCCCAAGACAGCAGGGGAGGAGTCAGGGTAGAAGCACTGAGATGGGAAGGGTGGGAGAAACCCAGGATAAGGCTAGGAAGGATACAGGCTGGAGGGTGGTCACTCTGAATGCTAGGAGCCTAGGTAATAAGTTAGCTGAGTTGCAGGCTCTCTTGGCAGTGAGGAGGGTGGACATTGCAGCCATCACAGAAAAGTGTGCTACGCAATACCAGGACTAGGATATGATGATCCCAGGGTACATATTATTCAGGAAGGATAGGGCTAAAGGAAAGGGGGAGGCATGGCAATCTATATATGAGAAGGGATGAGGTGTACAAGAGAAGAGGGGGAGGAAGGTAGAACAGAGGCCCTATGGATGCAACTTCAGGACTTGAGGAGTAGGACACTGAGGATGGGGATAGAATACAGACCTCCAGCGCAAGGGCAGGACCTGGACAGTGAGCTAGTGGAGCAAATCAGGATGGTCTGTAGGAAGGGATGCACTGTATTAGTGGGGGACTTCAACCTACCTGGGGTGGAGTGGAGCACTCATGCCACCACGAGTGCAAGGGAGTAGGTCATACCGGAGGCATTTCAGGACAGCTTCCTGGAGCAGCTGGTACATGAGCCTACTAGATTGGATAGGACTCTGGACTTGGTACTTTCAAATAGGGAGGCTGTAAGGGATCTGGGGGTGGAGGACCCTCTGGCTGAGAGTGACCACCACTCAATGTGGTTCATGCTTAATATGAGTAGGGAAACACAGTGTATAGAAGCCAAGGTGATTGATTTTAAGGGGACGGACTTTGGTAGGATGGGGGAGAGTTGGGGTAAGCATCTGGCAAGCATTTGTCAGGACATGGATGCTAGTCAAAAGTGGGAGGTTATTAAAAGAGGCCTGGCAGAGGCCACTGGGGGTGTGTACAAAGGTGTGGAGTAAGAAGGGAAGGGCAAAGAAGCCCAGTTGGTTGACTAGGGAGGTAATGGAGGGGGTAAGTGACAAGAGAAAGGTATTTCAGAAACTCAAGACATCAGGAGGGAGGGGGTGTGAAGGAAGAGTACACAAAGAAGTCCAGGAAAGTTACCAGGCTAGTCAAAGTGGCCAAGGCCTCAAGAAAACTGAGACTGGCACAGGGTATTAGGGAAGGAGAAAAGGACTTCTTCAGATACATTAGAGAAGGAAGGAAGAACAAGGACCAGATTGTGAGGATTAGGAAGGATGGAGGGTGTGTAGAGAAGGGAGGGGAATACTTCTGTTCTGTGTTTACAAAGTAGAAAGGGGGGGAAAGTTCCCCAAGGGGGAGTAGGGTGGGTAGTGGAGGGGAGGGGGTGACTGATGTAGGGATTATGGAGGACAGGGTTCTGGAGGGATTGAGGGCATTAAGGGTGGACAAGGCACCTGAACTGGATGGCATCCACCCTAGGGTACTCAGGGAGCTGGTGGAGATCCTGGCAGGGCTGCTGACTGACCTGTTTAATACTTCCCTGGACACAGGATGCATGCCACAGGACTGGAGGATGGCCCATGTGGTGCCCATTCACAAAAGTGGCCCCAGGGACGAGCTGGGCAACTACAGGCCAGTGAGCCTCATATCATTTGTGGGGAAGCTCATGGAGACAATCCTAATAAAGTGGCTGGTGACCTTCTTGGAGGACAATGGTCTCCAGGACTGTCATCAACATGGGTTTGTCTCTGGCAGATCCTGCCAGACAAATCTAATTGAGTATTATAACTGAGTGACCAGGGAACTGGACAGGGGCCACATGGTGGATGTCCTGTATTTGGACTACAGCAAAGCCTTTGATTCTGTGCTGCATGGGAGGCTGGGGGGAGCTGAAATTCATAGGGGTGGGAACAAAGATGATAAATTGGAATGTCAACTGGCTGAATGGAAGGCAGCAGAGGGTGGTGGTGGTGGGGGAGCTCGCATCACCAAGGGAAGTGACAGGCGGGGTGCCACAGCGATCAGTGCTAGGCCCAGTGTTGTTTGGGATATTCATAGCTTATATCTCACACATGGAGTATGATCAGTCTGTTTATGGATGACACAAAGATGGGAGCGGTGGTAGATGACATCAAAGGCTGGAAGGGGCTGCAGGGGAACCTGAACAGACTACAGGAGTGGTCGGTAACATGGCAGCTGGGGTCCAATGCCAAGAAGTGCAAGGTACTGCACTGTGGAGCTAGGAACCGGGAAGGAGCTATCAGCTAGGAGGGGTAGAGCTGGAAAGTAACGAGGAAGAAAAGGACCTGGGGGTGATTATAAGGGGCAGCATGAACAACTCTGCTCAGTGCAGGAGGGTGGCAGCAAAGGCCAAAAAGATGTTAGGGTGTATAGAGAGAGGAATCTCATCCAGGAATAGGGTGGTGATCCTCCCTCTGTACAGGACTCTGGTCAGGCCTCACCTGGAGTACTGTATGCAGTACTGTTGCCCATTCCTAAAGAAGAACATCAAGTTGCTGGAGGGAGTGCAGCATAGGGTGACAAAGATGATCCAGGGTTTTGAGAGGAGGTCCTATGAGGAGAGATTGACAGAGCTAAACATGTATTCCCTGGAGGAGAGGAGGGATAAGGGTGTTATGATCAGTACATTTAAATACCTCAAGGGGATAAACAAGGTTAATATGGAAGGGATTTTCCAGCTTAGAAGAGGGGAGAAAACAAGGGGGCTCCAGTTAAGGTTGGAGGGGAGAAGATTCAGGAGGGAATTTAGGAGGCATTTTTTCCACAGAAAGGGTGGTGGATAGGTGGAATGCTCTGCCCAAGGGGGTGGTGTCCTGTAGAATGGTGGGTGGCTTTAAGAGGGGTTGGGATAGGGTGGGGGTATGATGAAGAGGGTGAGGTGGGAGGGGCAGCTGCAAATTGAGGGGCCAGCTGCACAATCAAGCAGAATTAATAGACCGTATGTCCTGCTTCTGCTGGCATTTTCATATGTTTGTACGTTCGTATGGGTGGTGTCGAGTAACAGTGGGAAAAAATAAAGGAGGGCATTAAGAAGGCAACAAACCTCTGTGTCAGGCAGGTTAACAAGGGCCAAGGAATAAAGGGACTGCTATGGTTTTCTAAAGAAGTAGCAGAGAAATTAGGGGCAAAAAAGCTAGTATTTAGAAAATACAAGATGATGCAGAAGGAGGAGGATAGGGAGAGATATCAGGAGAAATAAAAGGAGGCAGGGAAAGTAGGACCGCAAAGGCGCAAACGGAGAAGAAAATTGCTAAGTCATTAAAAAAGGGGAATAAAACATTCTTTAGGTTTATAAGTGAAAAAAGGAAGACCAAAGGTGGTATAGTAAGTAGGGATGTGCAAAAAAAAAAAATTTTCCACAGGCAGAATATAAGCGAAAGTGTGCCTTTCACTTGCTCAAAAGTTTGGAAATCATTTTCTGATCTTTCATGGAAATTCCGTCTGCTATCTTCCATTGCCCTATTGAAAAATAAAGAAATCCCTAGTGGCTAGTGGTGCCCCCAACCACCATCCGATCACCCCGCACCCAACATATTTAATAATCAACCAAACCCTGGTGGCTAGTGACCCCCTACCTGCACCTGACCACCCGTCAGTGTCTCGCCCAGAATTATTAGTCTGCTACCCCCCCAGGTGCCATTCCCATCCCCCGGATATTAATTTTTTTTCCCGGTGATCTAGTGGTAGTAAATCCCCCCACCCAGTCCCTGAATACCGATCCCCAGTACTTTTTTTATAATGTATTTATTTCCTGGTGATCTAGTGGCCCCCCTGCACCCCAACAGAAAGTGTCCCATGCTGCTCCCTCTACTTAAAATGGAGCAGGCCACCAGCACAGCCCTCTGCTCTCCTTCTCGGCTGGCTGCCCACCCACTGAAATATGAATGAATGATTGAATGAGCAAGATTTGATGCCTGAAGGCAGAGCCCATTGAGCCAAACTGCATTCAGCTGAACTGCATCATGTGACCCTGGTCAAGGAAGGTTTTGAAAATTTTCATCTACCAAGTTCATAAGGTAGGGTCATAAGAAGACTATGTTGAAAATCTGGGGTCAAAATATTAAAAACACAACAAAGTTATGAAGGTACATTGACATCTTTCAACACTTGCTCGTAACTTTGGTAATTTCCAATATGTGCCTAGATTTCAGGAAGATCAATAATTTATCATGCTTTGATGGATATCCCATGCCTAGGGTAGATGACATGATAGGCAGCATTGGATGTAACTATGGGATACTGGCAAATTCCCTTATCCCCTGAGTCTAGGGAGAAAATAGCATTCGATATGCCACTTGGATTATACCAGTTCACTACCATGCCCTTTGACCTACATGGAGCCCCTGCAACATTCCAGAGACTTGTGGATCAGATCCTGACCCCACACACTGCCTACTGTGCCACCTATCTGGACGACATTGTCATCTATAGTCTAGATTGGTCGACGCACATCACACAGTTGACCACCGTGTTGCGTTCCATCCAGAAAGCTGCACTCACTATAAACCTTGCAAAATGTGCACTAGCTATGTCAGAAACCAGATACCTTGGATTTCTTTTGGGTAATGGGTGTGTGCGGCCAGAAATAGAAAATGTAGAGGCAGTAGCTAACAGTACTGTGCCAAAGACCAAACAAATGTCAGGTCATTCCTAGGCCTAGCTGGATATTATCACTGGTTTATAGTTAATTTTGCCTCTATAGCCACACCATTAACGGACCTGAAAAATAAAAGGTGTCGTAACCTAGTGAAATGGAGTCCTGAGTGTGATGAGGCCTTTAGAGCTATTCAGACAGCCTTGTGTATCTCACCTGTATTGAAGTGCCCTGATTTTAGTCTCCCTTTTGAAGTGCACATGGATGCTTCTGAGACAGGGATAGGAGCAGAAAGTATGCCACAACTGAAAAAAGAATGCCTAGCCATCAAGTGGGCAATTGAAGCTTTGTGCTTTTATTTGTGGGGTGCAGAGTTTACTCTCCTTACAGATCACAATCCACTTGTGTGGATAAATCAAATGAAAGATCAAAATTCCTGCATCAGGCAGTGGTCCCTGACATTGCAACCTTATCATTTTGTGGAAAACATAGGTCAGGAAGTCAACACAAAAACCATTGATTTTTTGTCACAACACATGGCAGATATAGTGAAGGAGAAAGAAACATGAGAATGCTTGTATATGTTGAATTGTTATAATGATGTACTATGATGATTAATAGTGCAATGTGTTTTAAACCCCAGGGTAATGAAGTAATTACAGTGCATGCAGTAAAGACTGTACTGTAATTTGTTTAAAGGGACCCTGGGGTGGAGCTTCTAAAGCATGGGTGGATGGAAGCTCCAACCCAAACCCCCATCAGTATGGACTGTACATACATTCTAGAAGTTTGTTGCTAAAACCAGTTGCTGCAAGAGTTACTGTTTTTTTCTTAAAGAGGAAGGAGTATGGCAGAACTGCATTCTGCCACTCTGATAACCCTGATGGAGGGATGCCTTTCCTATCTTCTTTTTCTTTCTGAAATCTGTTGCGCAACAGTATTTTCCTATGCTATACTTTACCATTTTCCATCCCTGGAATAGGTTGGTCACCTATGACTGTCTTTTCTATCTCTCACAAAACTTTTTCCCTACTATTTTTATTTCTAATTTCTATATTTCCATTCCTCACCAAGAACTTCCTAAATAATGCACCAGGCTAAGGCCAGCTGGCAGGAATGAAATAAGTTGCTGGTTAAAGTGCATTTTGTGCCATATTATGAGTTTAAAGTGCTGCAGTGCTTAATTAAGTTAATGTTTATGCCAATTGTATGTATATGGTGCAGGAATGTTTAGAAATGTTTAAAATAGCAGTTAAATACAAAATAACATTCACTCTGATAGGTAGAATATGAGTATGACAGAACGGCATTATGTTGCCTTTGTTTAAAATATTTTGCTGCAGCTCCGTTGTTGTGTAGAATGTTATGCCAAAGAAATCCTGCATTGAAACAGGAACTGTTTGAACCGAGGGGCAAACTTTAACTTTTACTTTTGCTGCAGCTTGGTATCTGTGTAAATAATTACTGATGTCCCTGTATTATTAGGACTCCCGGCTGATGGCTTTGTATAAAATATGCTATAGAACTGTGCCAGCTAGCCATGGAGGAGTCTGTGGCATGTGTGCAGCCAGTCCAGGCTGCTAGACAGGCAGGCTTCCCCGAGTAATCTGTGTGCTCTGAAAAGCGAGTGCTTGAAAATAGAAAGGGACTATGCAGTCCCTAGACTTAAAAACTACTGCCCAGGATAAAAATAATTAAAAAGGGGCTTACCAAGTTTATACAGAGCCCCAAAGCAGAGAGACTAGAGAATGATTCTCTAACAGTCTGCTGCAACATGGAAATCAAATGATTTAAAGTGACAGGAATATCCCTATGTATGGAAATGCTTTACAGAAAGAGAGTAGCCTCAGAATAAGGACAGGGCTGCAAGATAAACTAAACACAATAAAGAAATTAAATAAATTAAAGAATAAAGAGACACTGCAGGTCTCTAAAGAAGCCCAATTATGTATAGAGAGCTTTGAGATATAAAGGGCTAGTGTTCATACTATAAACAATACAACACATGTTTAAATGAAATAAATGTTTCTCTGTTTGCTTATATAGAAAGTAGGTGCTGACCTGTTAGCAAGACCTCATGAAAGGGGATTTCCTACAGGGGGACAGTGGTCCCTAGAGGGCTGTATTTATACTCTGTGAGCTAAAACCTCATTATGTAATAGAGGAGGAGTTTCCCTATTTAGGGACCATTCTAGAACTAATTGAATGTTATGGGAGGGTATTTCCCATAAGTGGGAGGGCAATATGAGTCCTCCTCAAACACCAAGAGTCAGATTAGTTGCATAGACAGTCTCACTTACCTGAAGGAAGGTAAGCAGAAGGACCTGTGCCTGAACCAGGAATTTATCTCTAACAGCAGGAAAACTGATGAATTGTTTTGAGATACCTGAAGTAAGGTAAAACGGCATTGAACTATTGTTTATTTTCTTGTTCTGTTTGAACTGTTTTATTTATATTTATTTATTTTTTCTATTTTTGTATAAAATAAAACACACTGTGGGTTTGTTGTACCCTATTACCGTGTCCAGTGCTATCTTTATACCCACATACCTGCAACAGTAAGAAAACTTTATTATTAGTACTGTATCTGTGCTAGGATGGTACAATGTAATAGTACAACTCCAAGTACTGACACTGTTGTCTTTCACTTGAGAAGCAGGGCTGGCAATATCTCAACTTCTGTTCATTTTATTTTGCATGGGTCCCAATGGGACTTGCATGAATGAGTATATGATTCCACTCTCACAAAATCAAGGAACATTAATTGCACAAAACTGCATTAATGCAGACATTATGGATGAAAAACACAAAGCACACAAAGTAGGAAAATGAAAAACATTAGGGTTTTGGGTCTCAGGAGTCCTGGTGAACCTGTATTCCTTGGAACTGTCAACTCTAATGCCCACCCCTTTTCCTGAACAAAACAGGTTATGCATGATCTCTTTTCGTGATGTAGGGCCTGCAGGATTTGGCATGAAGAATACTATGACTGATTCAATTGGTCACATGTGGAGAGACATACTTCTCTACCTCCAAAGAGTATATCACCATGAGGCACTGGCTTGGAGGTGCACCTTGTGTTTCAGACAGGAAGCAATGGGCTAGAGGGGATGGGTGGGCATTACGGTTGACAACCGCAAGGAACAACCCACCACAAATTTATCAAGAATCCTGAGACCCAAGAGCCTGATGTATTTCATTTCCCTACATTGTGTGCTTTGCCTTCTTCAACCCTAATATTTGTATTAACGCAGTTTTGTAAAATGAAATAACCTACATTCTGTGATAGTGGCATCATATCCTCAATCATGCAGTCAAATGGTAAAAATGGTAAAATTACCAAGCTATGAGTGAACATGTGACAATACCCCAGCCTGGGAAGGGAAGGTACAAGGTTGACCACATTTGGATGGATGGATGGATAGATAGATAGATAGATAGATAGATAGAGAGAGATATCTACATTTTATGATTATTAATACATGGAAAAGACATGTGGAGACAGCAAGAGACAAATATCCATGTGCAAATTTCTATTCTATGTATAATGAGTTACAGTGAATTGTGTCATGTAGGAATCAAAATTAAGCTTGAATACTTCAAATTCATCACTTATAACACTAAATTGGGATAGTGAGTTCCATACTCTTATTATACAGTATGTTCTGTTTAGAAAGGCTTTCCTTTTTTGGTTGTGTTTTTTTGTTTTGTTTTGTTTTTTCCCCTTAGCTGTATGTTATATATTCTGGTATTGATCTGAGGTTGGACAAATTGCAAATTTAGTTGATGTAATATACCCTTACTGTTATTTTTTTTTCTGTGTGTGTGTGTGTGTGTGTGTGTGTGTGTGTTTATTTTAAAGAAGTACAAGTCCCTCTCAGTCACCTGTTTTGCAGACTAAGCAGATTTATGTTGTACAGTCAGTCATCATATTCCTTGTTCTTCAGACCTGTCATTATTATGTTTCTTTTCTCTGCATTTATTCTATTGCTGTGCATGACCCTTAATAATCCCCCCAGTTGTGTAGAATAATAATCAGTAGTATAATATTGGAGTTATAAGTAGGAAGGACATATGTATTGTGTTGTACAAAATGACAGTTTACTATGTTTAGTTCATGGTTAGCTCAATGAAACACTGTGTCAAAATGTTTCTGGTTAGAGAAGTCAGATGTCATATGCATGCCATGGTCTTTTTCATTTTTAGATGTACATAGCTTGTTTTCATACAGGTGAATTTGATATTTTTTGTTATTTATCCCAAGGTACATGACAGCACAGTTATCAGTATTTAAGCGCACACCCCACATTATGGTTCAATTATTTAACCTGCGTGAATACTGTTGGAAGGTTGCAGCATCCTTTTAATTATTGACTGTGCCTCCTGTTTTAGTATCATCAGCAAATTTGCTACACGTGTTCAGTGTGTCCATCCCTAAAAATGATGTAAATAGGTTAAATAAGGGTAGGTCCCAAAATTTAACCCTGCAGTATTCCACTTATGATATGCACTTTTTCTGATACATAACCGTTAATCTTAACCATTTTAGTTCTATTTGAAAATCAGTTTCTTATTAACAGGATTAAGAGACTACTGAACCCTAAAGCTGTTAAATTTATTATAAGTTGGTCTAGTGGCACATGATTGGAGATAATGTCCATTGTACTGCCGTTGTCCAGACTGGCACTGATAGGTTTGTAAAATGTTAGTAGATTTGTCACACAAGATCTACCTTGTCTGAATTCATGTTAAGTGTTGTTTATTATTCCAAATTCATTGCATTCCTGTTCAATAAATTACTTGATTTTGAACCCCATCTGTTCCTCAAAATTGAACTTGTACTTATTGGTCTATAGTTTTATAAAAGTTTTTTTTTATCTCTTTTAAGGCTGCAGTGGGCAAAGCCTGCAGTCATCTTGGTGTAGCTGTAAAAATGGGATACTGAAGCACAAATTAGGAGTTTTCAGTGTATTCTTCCACAAATCCAAATCACTACACCAGTTGAATGAAATACTCCCCTCTCTATGTTCAAACCACCAGTTCCAGCAGTATTTTTTTCAGCTCGCTTGTCTCTCTTGTTATGCCTACTTTAAATGACCTGCCAGCTAGTGTCTCAGAGTAGGCACAAAGGCAAGTTACTTACACAACTCATTTGAAGCAATTAACTATCTGCAACAGTACAATTAGAATTTTTTTGCACACTAGTGTCAAGAAACCTTGCTTGAATAGCCAGCTGCTACTGGGGGGAAGGGGGAGCAAGAGATGTACCAGGCATTTGTAAAAAGGAAACATCAGAAATCTATTTGACCTGTTTTAACACAGGATTTAGTATGTTCACTTGCTGGCTTGTGCATTTTTATTTATTATTAAAATGTGATTTGCTAGTCTTTGGAACCTAAACAATTTATTGACATAATTTCTGACAGAGGACACAGGCATTTAGAGGAAATAACTCCAGAGGAGTTTCAAATTATGTTATCACTCCCAAATGTGTGTGTGTGTGTGTGTGTGTGTGTGTGTGTGTGTGTGTGTGTGTGTGTGTGTGTGAATGATTTATCTTCTCAGAAGAACTGGTTTATGTTTACCCTTTCAGGACCTATCTAATTGTTAGTGGCATTGGAACTCTCATATTATATTTGTAGGAGGGGTAAATGCTATGCAACTAATGTTTTAGGGGTTTCCAGAGGTTGCAATGGGCATCGTAGGGGATTGCAAAGAAATCATAGCGGTGTCAACTACAACACCTGGCTACCCCAGAATGCATATCTCTCACCCTGCCAGGACCAAAATGAGGGACACTGCCTATTAAAATCAGGGACAAATGCTCACAATCAGGGACACAAGTCTTACATGATGTACAGTGCAGTGTCATGATTTTTACATCTATTCAAATCCACTCCACAACCTGTCCTAAGGATAATATTGTGCACTGGCATTAATACATACAGTACTCACTTGTAAAAGGCATACATCGGTAAACCAAAAGTTAATTGACTAAACAGAATTGTAGCCATGTCATCAAGTGATTTCCCAAAAATGAATAAAGTGGTTAAAAAAACAAGGTCTCAAATTGTAAGCAGCATCATTGGCTGTGTGTCATTACTGAGTTTGAATTATTAAAAATAAAACAAAAATAAATACAATCTCATATCATAGCTTATTCAACACTGGTATACAGCTGGATACCATCATAATACAGTAAATATGGGCAGGATGTATCTATCATGGTGTCACCACTCTATGAGTAGCATATTGCTTTACAAGTGTCCTCTTTGATTTTGTTCTCCCCTGCTCAATGCATATATTATTACATTGACAATGACAGCAGAAAAAGACCAAAGGTTCATCTAGTCTGCCTAGACTTTCCTATCTGCTCTGACACCTATTGTCCATACAGGATTTTATCCCTCCCGGTCCACCCCCTGCTCCCCTCCTTAATGCTGCAGACCTGAGCAACCACCAGACCCTTCACTCCATCCCAGCCATGCCTGAAACCATTTTTGGTCTTGGTGCCAACCACCTCCACTGGCTGACTGTTTTACAGCTAGAGATGCAGCGCAGCATTGTCATTCCGCTATGCAGAGTGCCTACTTTAAAGGCTCACTTCACATTGTAATTATCACTTCATGTTGTTACTCCACCTTAAGGTGTATTAAGGTGGAGAGACAAGTCTATTGGCACTGCAGCCCCCAGCACATCACACGGCTTACAGTAGTGTAAGTCACATGCTTTAGCCAGGCAGGAAGGAAGTGACTCACTAGGAGATAGTTTCACTTTCCCCTTTGCAGAAGGAGAGAAAGGAGCCTGTAGAGAGGATAGAGAGAGAGTTAGAGGCAGAGTTTAAAAAACACTGTTTAAAAGCCAAATCCTTCTATTTTTTTTCTGATCTTGTTCTTTGTTTATTAGTTCATCTGTGGATTTCTTTTTTTTTATTAATTCTTTGTTTTATTAATTGGTGTGTGTGTGTGTGTGTGTGTGTGTGTGTGTGTGACTATGTTGGGCCACAAGGTAGAAATTCAAATGGAGGAGGGAAGATCTGGGGCAGGGGCATTTCTGCGGCATGGTGAACGGGTGGAAGTTCACATGTGTGGGGGCGAGGCCATTTTTGGCTGGACCACAGTAAGATCTTGCAGCCCCCCCAGAAGCAGGAGGAGTTGATGCTGCTACTGCAGCTGTGATGGAACCACAACCACCACCACCACCTCCCACTGCCTCACCACCACCAGTGCCAGCAGCACCTCAGTAGCATGTTCCTGTGCCCCCAACCCCAAGGGTGGAGCCTCAGCTCCAGGCTCCCACAGCATCTGGGCCCCCCACCTGTGCCTGGTCCTCCCTGCACCTCCGTTGTTAGGGAGTTTTTTGATTTTGTATGGGGGGACAGTAGCATCATAAATTGCTGGATGTGTGATATGGAGGTGCACTGTGGCCCCTGAAGAAGTCACCTGGAGACCAGAGACCAGTGCACCCATATGTTGAACCACCACTGGGAGGAGTGGCAGGCTGCTGTCACAGAACAGGCCAGGACTGCACCCGCTGGCCCTTCTGTGGCAGAGGGGGCAGCTGCATGGCATTAAGCAGAGGAGTTCCATGGCAGCAACTGCTACTCCACCAGCACCACCACTACTAACTGCAGCACCTCCTGCTGGTGGAAACCTCACAGAACTGCCTGAAAGTCAGGCTGATTTGGGAGTTCTGTGTAGTGCGGTGGATGCTGCCAACCACCACCTGACCAATGTTGAGCAGTAGTTGGAACAGATTGAGGGCCATGAGTTGCAGATGATGGCCATGCTCCAACTGCTGTTGTCCCAACACAACACTGAGCATTAGATTTTTAGATTTTCCTTCATTGTACCCCACCACCCTCTGTAATGCAAAATATATTCCTATGTTGCTGCTGACCCTTCCACCCTGTATCTTGTAATTGTTTCCCCTTTTTTATGCAAATTTTTTTCTTGTCTTCTGTTCTGTTTACGTCTACCCTGTTGTTGATTCCAGTTCTGTACTTTATAGTTTCTAGCCTATGCCCACCTTCCTTCTGTTAAGTGTGTGTGCTGTTTTGGTTTTGTCTAACCTTGTTTTAAGTAAAAAATGGTTGTCCTTGCCCTCATTATTCCAAATTAAAAGAGTAGTCCACCCAACATTTGCAACAACATATGTAATGCAGAGTGTTTTGATTTGTATGTAAAGTTCTAGTGTCTTCTCCACTCTGTCTACTATTATGAGTTTTTTCTAAATTAGCCTGCTAGTTTTATGCTAGTTTTATTAGTTATGACCCCTCCATCTCAAATATTGTATTGCCTTTCTTTTACCTACAATGCTCCCTGTGTCGTGTGACAGTGATGTAGCATAGCACATCGAGTTAGCAAATGTGCAGTTCACAACAGCAGAGCTGTGTAACTGTTCTTATCCAGAGATCACAAATGGCAAGTTACAGTTTAGCAGATACTTGATAGCTAGCTGAGTGGGGTTTCTTTAAGAAAACAACTATTAAATAGCTATAATTTGCTATTTGTGTTTACTGTGTGTGTCAGGTCAAGTTAGCAGTAGTAATTGTTTTCATTTTAAAATTTGATTTAATCTACACACAACAATAAAAGCACAGAAATTGCCCCAGATCATCAATGCTGTAATTAGTAAAGACTGGCAGTTTTCTTAAAGAAACCCCACTCAACTAGCTCTCAACTATCTGCTAAACTGTAACATTAGCCATTTGGGCTCACTGGATAAGAGCAGTTACACAGCTGTGTTGTTGTGGACTGTGCATATGCTAAATCTATGGGCTATGCTACATCACTGTCACATGAAACAGGGTGCATTGTAGGAGCAGTAAAGGCAATAAACCTATTTGACATGAAGATCCACAGGGGGTCGTGAAACTACCATAAAGCTAGCAGGCTAATTTGGTAAATGCTCCTAATAGCAGACAGTGAGAAGGACACACTAGGACCTTACATATAAATGAAAAGTGCTCTGCATAACATATGCTTTTGCAAATTCTGGGTTGACTACTCCTTTAACAAAACCAGAAAGCCATAACTCCGCACGAATAGATGCCAGTAAAATATTTTCACTGCTAGTGCAGCTGTATTTATGACAAACAAGGCACACAATAATGACCCTTGCGCTTTGGTGGTTAGGCCTTCAGTAGTGTGCCTCCTAATGAAGGTCTAAGTGCCAAAGCACAGTGGGCATTTGTGTGTGCCTTCTTTTGCTATCAATAAAGTTGTAGCAGCATTGAACATTTTTTTTGTGGCATGTATTCATACACACAGTAAACATTACTGAGGCATCAAAAATATTGTTCACACACAGTCACCAGAATTAATGTGCATCCACAGAATGCTACTGTCTTGTCTCCAGAAAATTCCCCAGTCCACACAAAGTGAAATGAGAGCATAACAACAAATGCAAAGTCTCCACACGCCACACTCCAATAAGACCTAAGTGTCCTGTTGCTGCTGTTGGAATTACATGTAATGCTGCTGTTGACCTGACTGTGATGGGATGATGCACAGTGTCTTGCCAAATGGTGCGCAAGAAGGATAACCTGACCATTGAGTTTACGATCCAAGATGATGAGACTGAGAACGCTGCTGTTGGTTGCCCAAAGTGTGCTGCACTGACCCCAACATGAAGGATGCCCTTTGTGTGTACACTAATACTACCCTTGGTAAGTTGACTAATGTACACATATATGTGTGTGTGTATATATATATATTTATATATATATATATATAATTTTTCTACATATATATGTATGTAATCATTGTTTTGTCTTGAGTCACAGGTCACATAGTCACACTTGGTGCATGCATGTCTGTGCTTGATAAGGAATTGTGGCATTGGAATACAATCAAGCCAGTGAAGGTAAGTATTTTTTTTTGGGGGGGCCGGGAATTTTCAAACAAGTTTCAATAATGGTTCATTGTTTGGTAAATTCTTCACAGGTCTTATCTGCATCCTTCTCCAGTCCAGTACTGATGGTCATGGTCATGGATTCATACTACTTGTTGCGTCATGTCTGCCGGCCCGGGGGGTATGATTTTGAACTTGTTATTTGGAGAAAGCAACAATGACAGCACACAGCATCAGAATGTTTCCTCCTAAAAGAGATGAAGAAGGAGTTGTTAGTACTTGATTGCAGTAACACATTATGTTTCAAATGTGGCTGTTCCATCCTGTCATATATGCTGATTAACAGATACAAAGCTGCCTCAGTAAGCCACATGAAGACCTAATCATCACAATCACAAATTTAATACCTGTAACCCATACACTGTGTCAGTGTCCCTATGTCTTAACTCAAGTTACATAAAAACACACCTTGTCAAGTCACAACCTGGATCAAACTTTGTTCAACACTGGCATGACTGCTGCAGCAATATGGGGTGTGATGTGCATGACAAACATATTATGTGATGTACATGTCACCTAATTTATATGACTCGTCAGTTGGATTTGCACTCTTTTGAGACAACGAAAAACAAAAAAGCACTGATGAAATACAACTGATATACTTACCGGTCTGGAAGTTGATATCCTGTAGGTTGCTGTAGACAGTACTGCAATACCATAGTCCTCCAGCTAAGGAGAGTTGATTGTTAACCTGTAAAAAAAGAAAATAAGTTTACTGTATGTGTTTGACCACTGCATCTCATAAAATCAACAGGAAACATAACACAGCTAGAGGAAGTTCCATAGTATGAAACATTAGTTCACATACTCACTTTAAAGTATTAATAGTACCAAAGAAGTCTTGTGGCTATGGTTGATGTATGAGGTCTCCTCTCCAACTCCTTCTGAAGAGATGAAAGTCACAAGTGGGGTACCTCAGGGATCAGTCCTTGGACCAGTCCTCTTCAATATCTTCATTAGTGACATTGCAGATGGACTAGAGGGTAAGGCTTGTCTGTTTGCAGATGACACCAAGATCTGCAACACAGTAGATGATCTAGATGGGGTGGGCAGAATGAGAAGAGATCTGGATAAACTAGCAAAATGGTCAGAAGAGTGGCAACTGGGATTCAATGCAAAGAAGTGCAAGATTCTGCACATAAGGAAGAGAAACACTGAAGCCACCTATAAGCTGGGAGGGGAGTTACTGGCAGTCACAAAGGAAGAAAGAGACTTGGGCATCATCATCACCGATGACCTGAAATCATCCAACCAGACCTCTAAAGCAGTAGGTAAGGCTAGGGGAATGTTAGGGTGTATTAGTATGGGTAACACATATCGTAAGAGGGAGGTAATAATCCCTCTTTACAAGACACTGGTTAGGCCCCATCTGGAGTATTGCGGGCAGTACTGGAGGCCACACCTTCACAAGAACATTAACCAAATTGAGGCAGTCCAGAGAAGGGCAACCAAAATGGTGCAGGGACTGCATCAGAAGACATATGAGGACATATTAACGGAGCTCAATATATATTTTATATATATATATATATATATATATACCCTTGAGCAAAGGAGGGAGAGAGGTGATATGATCAAGACATTCAAACACCTTAAGGGCATTAACAAGGTGTAAGAGTCTAACATGTTTAAATATAAGAAAAATAGCAGGACAAGAGGACACAGCATGAGATTAGAGGGAGGCCGATTAAAGGGGAATGTGAGGAAATTCTTTTTCACAGAAAGGGTGGTGGATGCATGGAATGGCCTACCTCAGGAAGTGGTGGCTATGAATACAATGCAGGGCTTCAAACAGGTATGGGATAGGCATAAGGGAGCAATATAGATGAGTATGAATAGATAGGCCACTGTCAGAGCAAAGGCCGATGGCACATTTATAAGATAGAAAAAGAAATGGGCAGACTGGATGAGCCATGTGGTCCTTATCTGCTGTCAACTTCTATGTTTCTATATGTTTCTGCCATGGCATGGGCAGGACACAGAATGAAAAACATTAATGTACTGGTGGTGGTGGATGGTCATGGGCATATCATGATGACATTCCGTTTCACATTTATCTGCATCTTCTGGTGACTTTGGCTAACAGAGGTTTTCTAGTGGTGGTCATGGGGGCACATGCTAACATTTCCTCTCACGTTTATGTGCATCTGGTGGCTTTGGCTAACAGTGGTTTTCTCGTGGTGGTCATGGAGGCACATGCTGACATTCCCTCTCACATTTATCTACATCTGGTGGCTTTGGCTAACAGCGATTTTCTGGTGGTGGTGGTCATGGGGGCACATGCTGACTTTCCCTTTCACATTTATCTGCATCTGGTGGCTTTGGCTAACAGCAGTTTTCTGGGGGTGGTCATGGGAGCACACGATGACATTCCCTCACATTTATCTGCATCTTCTGGTGGCTTTGGCTAACAGAGGTTTTCTAGTGGTGGTCATGGGGGCACATGCTAACATTCCCTCTCACATTTATGTGCATCTGGTGGCTTTGGCTAACAGTGGTTTTCTCGTGGTGGTCATGGGGGCACATGCTGACTTTCCCTTTCACATTTATCTGCATCTGGTGGCTTTGGCTAACAGCAGTTTTCTGGTGGTGGTCATGGGGGCACACAATGACATTCCCTCACATTTATCTGCATCTTCTGGTGACTTTAGTTAACAGCGGTTTTCTGGTGGTGGTCATGGGAGAACAGCTGCAGCCTGCAACACATTCACTATCACTGTCACACACACACAGGTGGGTGGGATATGGAAGTGCGCACTGTGTTACAAATATGACATATGGAATTTGAGTCATTCTGAGTGCGACACTGATTTAACTTTATGAAAAATAAAACATGTACCATAGAAAAAGTGTGACAGCCTTTTAACCACTTCAATTGAAGCCAATCAGCATCAGCCTCATCATCATCCTCATACAGAAAGCTGCCCTCACAGTCATCAATGTCTGAATTCTGCCCACTAGGAAATTCTTTCTTCATCGTGTCAGCAGCTACTTCACTGGTAGGCCATTTCATGTTGCCAGTGCCACCAGTATGGTCCATTTCTACAACATCAGCACAACCATGACCATGCCATAGTATGAATACTGAGATTGCAGTTCAAGCTGGTATATGGCAAGCTGACATTTGCAGGAGAGAGGTTTGTACAACGATCCTGAACTATTGCACCCACTGAACTGAATACTCTCTCGACACTTACACTAGAGAGTGGGAATGTCAGGTACTTCAGTGCCACTGAGGTCAGCTCTGGCCATTCACTGACCTTTCCACTCCAGTGTAAAAGACGATCATCAGTTATTGACAGATGCCTGTTTTCAGCCAAATATGAGTCAAACATTTGCTGTGCTGCACGAAGCCCGGTGGTTGATGCATCATTCTGTTCTCTGGAATCATTTATGTCACAAATCCCCACTTGGGACAAAGCACCCCAAAGTGGGTTAATGACAACCAGATTTGATGACAGACCACTTGGAAGTGCAGCCCCCTTACAGGAAGTGCTTGATACTACTCCAAACTGACCTTCAGCCTGATTATGCTGCTGAGGTTTGCTGACTGTGGCTCATGACTTCTGTGCCTCATGAACCAAGCACACCAGTTGCCCACTGACATTTTTTACCTGTTCAGGCCCTCCCTCCAGTAGTGAGGCAATTCCACGTTTGTATCGTGGGTCCAGCATTATTGCTATTGCAAAGTCATCACTCTGCTGAATGCTCCAGATGTGCTGATTGCACTTGAATAGTGTCAGCAAGTGTTTTGGCAACACACTGCTAGCACAGGCTCCAGAACTATCAAGGCTATGCTGTAGATTCAGCAATGTCTGCCTCAACACCCAAGCACTGGAATTGATTGGCTAATGGAGACAGACTCGCCACTTACTGCCTGTATGGCATGTTCAAAAGGCCTCAAAATTGTTATTTCAGAGTCCATGAGGTGTCACTATTCAGTACTGAGAGACATGGAGACCCCAGAAGTGTCACAGCTATTGTGCATGACAAGATATTCTGAAATGGCTTTGTATTGTTCATACAACCTCTCCGCCATGTATAAAGTGGAGGTCCACTGGATGACAACTTTCAGCTTGAGACAGTGCTGCGGGAGGCTGTTTTGGGTCTGCAACTGCCGAAGCTGGTCAAGGGCCTTTACAAAGCATGAAATGTGAAAACAGATATGGCGTGCAACTGTCAGCATTTCCTTTATATCAGGGTGCTGCAGAAACTCCTGCACCACAAGATTTAAACAGTGGGCCATGCATGGAATCCGAACAAAGCCACCATTCATGATGCATTTACTCGCATTTGATCCATTGTCACTTGCTATAAACCCAGCTGTCAGGGATAGGGGGTTCAGTCACTAGTCAATTTCAGTCAGTAGCAAGTCCAGCATGTTTTCACCAGTGTGTGAACAGGTCACACTGAGCATAGCATACTGTCAAATTCCTGGAAGATTGCTACCACGACAGTCCACGTTACTACACTGATTATTCACACTACCACCAGCACAAACAACCCCCGGCACCTGTGCCCAATGTGCGGTTATACACAAATATGAACTCCCTGCTGTTGTGCCACTTGTCCACATA
Organism: Neoceratodus forsteri; assembly: GCA_016271365.2. Lineage (NCBI taxonomy): Eukaryota > Metazoa > Chordata > Ceratodontiformes > Ceratodontidae > Neoceratodus > Neoceratodus forsteri. Next base: position 913,931,043 of record CM028137.1, read on the forward strand.
TCCATACTTAAATGGATGAATGGAGAGGAGGAATGTTGAAGGGCATGTCTTACAGAGTCAGCCACAGTACGGTATAACTCAGGAACAGCATGGGTGAGAAAGTATGTCCTGGATGGGACTCTCCATTTTGGACAGGATCATGCCACAAACTGCCAGAATCAAGAATTATCCATGAAGGAGAGGAGCAAAAGATCAATTGCCAGCATTTCAGCTACAGCAGCATTATGTTCACATGACACTGCATGATTGGGTGGATACTTCAGGTTATGGGTAAAAACACTCTGCAGTGTGGGATGAATTACACATCTTGCACGGGGTGTGACAAATGGCTCTGCTCTGTGAATGGCCAGGGGTTGGGTGTGGACATGTGATGAACAGGCTGCACAGGTGACAAATCCACAAATTAAGTTATTTTCCCAGATTTATGCACAGGGGTTGATGTACCAATTGCACTAGATGTACTGCATTGACTATCACCACCACTGCTACTCTCACCACCACCTGACAAGATTTCAAAATCATTATGCTCCACATTATCATGCCTGTAATAATCCTCTGCTGTTATTTGATCACTACTACAGACATTTCTACTTGGTCTTACAGTCATGGAAGGGAATAACATGCTCATTAAGGTTGATGATGAGGGTGAATGCCCCACGATGGCATTAGTTGCCATCTGGTGCCAGGTCCGCAGTGCCATGAGACTGTTCTTAAGATGTGTATGCTGCCCCCCATGCCCAGATGACTCCCCTTTTTACCTCAACTCGCACATGCATGGCAAAGCTGGCAGATTACAACTGACTTATCATTTGCATCTTGCACAAAAAAAATTCCAAACAAAAGATTGTGATCCCCTACTTTTAACATGTCCCTGATGCTGCTTATTGGACTCCATTTTTTAAGCCCTGAAATGGGAGGAGGGGTGTGTGCTACATGATTTTTCAGGCAGGACACACTTGGACTACAACTGACCACCATGGCTACCTATCATTATTACTGGGTCATCATCATCATCAACATCAACTTGAACAGCTAAATCACAACTTTTTCTAAGAGGGGGGGATTTAACACTAACAGACCCAGACACAGCTGCCTTGACTTTCTTTTTCTCCAGTTCCCAATCGCGGTCACTGACATCATCATCATATTCATCAACATCATCCGCATCCACATTTTCTGCTTGGATGCTGTCTTGTGGACTGCATGTTGCAACCACAGCAACATCATCATCAACAGCATCACCCAATATTTTTGCGCCACACTGAGAATCATTGCATGGCAAAGGCTTGACGTCAACTGCGGTAGAAGAAATGTGACATTGTGCTTTATTGTCGCCATGATCAGAATCATGTTCAACTACCATGGGGATGTTACTGGGAAGTATGACATCATCTACACTGTCACTCATTGTTTTAGCCTCAATACATTTTTTCACACAGTTAACTGGTCAGAAGTGGAACTTGAGGCAGCAATATTCATGCCAGCAGTAACTGCACTAACACCACTAATTGGGACAACATCATCTCCTCCAACTATGAGTGAAGCTACAGATTGTGCTGTAAAAAACATTGATGTAGAAATCCCTTTACTCACATCAGCTATGCACTTCTGTGTACTACCATGCCCACAGACAATCATGCCACTGGCAGCAGTGCCATGGCCAGAAACAGCTTTACTTGCATGTCTATTTGCAGGCATTGTGGGGAATCACCAAATAAACTGTAAAGCAATTTAGATTTTGGAACTTTTAATCTGGCCTGGTGGATGTGATGTGAAGCCCAGAAAAACAACAACAGTGGCTTGCAGTCTGTGGCTGTAGATTGAAAACTAAACAGATGCAAAGGCACAGACTGACTAGATTGAACTGCGCAACCAAGAAAAAGATGCAGATGCAGACACAAAGTCACAACACCTCAACCATTTCTGCTCACAACAGTCACAATCCAAATCCAGTATGGAAAAGAATACCTTTTGCCGGTTGGGGGGGGGGGGGCAGTGCACTGCAGTAACAGTACAAAACCTAACCAATATATCACAATCCCTCCTGACCACAAAGCAGTACAAAATCATGCAGCTGCAGTGGATAGCAGGTTCACACTGCTGCAATTACTCTGAGGCACAATAAAAGGTGCCTGTGATTTGATGCATGCATCACACACACACTCACGCACACACACACACTACAAGTAATGCATGGCAAATTGTAAACTTCAGTAATATAACCAGATCTTTTCAACAAACTGAAATTATGCACTGCTGCAACACAAAATTCAAGAAAAAAATGTCCAGAATTACTGAAAATATTACTGTGTGTACATTAACAGTTATACAACAAAAATATAACCAAAACAAAAAGACTGCCTTTTTCTCCCAGTGTTACTCTACCTACACCACAGAGATATGCCCCTCCCTCAAAGCACACTTCAAGTGTCTCTCAGTACACAGAAAATGTTCAAAATTAGCATTCAAAATCCACACACAAACAATAAACGCTCGATAATATGAGTACAGGAGGGTTTTCTGCAATCGATGTACTGTGTTTTAAGCCAAACAAATGGCTCAAAAAGGATTTTTTAATGGCTCTTATAGAGTTTGAATCACAGAGCTCTGACAGCAAACTGTCTCCAACTACCACTACACACATATTACACCGAACTGAGTCTGTGCAGAACAATCTGGAGCCCATGTGACGTGCAATCTCACGAATCAATACAAAATTCACCTTGGAGCCCAAAAACAAGGTGAAGGGATGCGAAGTACATTGGAATCAATGTACTTCACCTAAAAATAGGCACAGAAGTGGTTGGGGGAAGGCGGAGTAAAGCGAAGTGCATTGAAATCAATGACTTCACGATCCTCTTTATGACATGGAGTACTCCACTTCGCGTTGCAGAGTACTTCTCGGATTCCCAGCCACTCCACGGATTGCTCTGCGGACCAAATTTCGGCCACTTCACCCACCATCTACAGCTTCACCATCCTTTCCATAAAACAGAATATCCTCACATCTCACTTAAAACTTCCATCCTCCACTTTCAACTTGTGACCTCAGGTTATTGTTTGTCAAAACATGTTTGTTTACAGTCCTTGATGAACTCCCTCTGCATCTTTCCTGGAATTGGGACCCTCCCAAAAAACATCATTATGTAGTGGGAAGGTAGGGGAATATGGTATCATGAGTGACTGCAATGTTTGGGAGTGTTCCCAAAAGCTCAGGTAGTTTACGATAAGAGTAGGTCAAGGATTTGAAACAAAACAAGTCTGGATATAGTAACGGCATTAGCATGCATTTCAGTTCTACTGTGAAAGGAGCAGATAAAACAACCAGTAACAGTAACACATTTTATAAAAGGTAAGCAATTGGAAAGTATGGGTTTTCGACTAGAAATAATATGATGCAAAAAGGGTTGACAGAGACCCCTTTAAAATAAAAATTAAAGTGAAAAAAGAAAGAGAGAGATCCCATTCCTTATCCATCTTGGCCATTAATAGGGGTCAATTTTTATTCTTCCTGGCACTGGGTGTGCATGAAGAATCACCACCATCACCAATGGCTACTGTAATATCAATGTGGCTAACATTTCTAGGCCCCTTTTGCCACTGTGGCTAAGACATTTTGACAAATGTAACTGAATGTGGCTGGCTGTTGCACCACACCACAGCAGGCCAACAATGTCACATCCATCAGTATGTTTGACCAATTGGTACCATACAGAAGAGCATTTTTTTTTGTCCTCACGAAAGTCATGAGCAAAGCCTGCAAGAGAGTGCAAGTTCACTCACTGCCCCTTGAAAACATGACATCTGTCAGTCCAGTTCAGATATCAAACAGTGGAGAACCCCAGGATGTTTGGGTCACAGAGACAGGAAAGCAGCATCAGACTACGTTTGTAGAGTGGCTAATTCAGTTCAGGTGTCTAAAACACTGAGTGCATTTTAGCCAGTGGCTAATTTTTAGACCCTAGCATTTACTCAGCTGGTATGTTATGTTCTGTCCCCTTGTCTCAAGTGGCACTGGACCATTTACTGGATGTGTAAGGGAAATATGTTGTACCATTCCCCATATCATATTCTTTTACACTTTGGAGTTGGATAATAGCAAGTTATATTATTTCTTACTCCTTATCACAGCCCTTTGTGGGAATAAGGAACCTAGAGAAAACTAGATTCATATGGATGGGGGATAAGTAAGTCATCATTTTACACGATTATGAGACAACTATATATGGATGTACAACATCTCCTGTTGTCTCAGAATTCCTAGTAATAACTCCTAAGTATTAGAGAAAACAGTTTTGGAAACAGGAAAACAATAAGCTGTTATCGGTTTTTATATCTACAGTGCTGTGTAGAGGCATGACATCAGACTATACATGGCAGACAGGTATCTGGGCATCCTTCTGCACTCTGTCCACAGGAAAATGCATGTGACCAGCTGACACTGAGCTAGCAACACCTAGCTGTCTCAACTCCTCTATCCTCTATTACCCATTTGATTATTATGTCTGTGTAGCATTATATGACATGAATTATGTGAAATGCAAAATCATACATACCCCATGATGCAAAGCATCATGGGATGTATATGAAAATCACCATGAAATTTTCAGCTGGCTCACCTTTAAGCAATGGTGCCAGAGGGCCTCTCACACAATCTGCAAAGGGTGCAAACAGAAGTCACAGACACATGTTTCATCTTACCCAGGACCCATCAGTGTGCCTCATCTTCATCACACCCTAGGTGAAATGAATCGGAGCCCTAAGTTGGTCTTATGGGTTTGCGTCATGGTGAGCCCCCAAAAAACAAAATAAAATAAGTGAAAAGACAAAGAACCTCAGTGTAGATTCACTGCAGCAAGGGTTACCCCAAAGGGCATTAGCAATAAAGCTAAGTTTCAAAGAAATACAAAATCACACATACCCTATAATGCAAACCATCATGGAATGTATATGCAAATTGCCATAAAGGTTTTGACTGGTTCAGATTTAAGCAAGAATGCATGGTGCCAAAGGGCCTCTCACACAATCTAAAAAGGGTGAAAACAGAAGACACAGACACATGTTTTGTCCAACCCAGGACTCATCAGTGTGCCATGAATTATGTGTGCCACACAGTTTACAGTATCAACATTGTGCATATTATTAATTTTGCACTGTATCCATTTGAATCACATAACTTGTCATACACAGAAACATAGAAACTGACGGCAGATAATGACTGCTTGGCCCATCTAGTCTGCCCATTTTCAATTATGATCACTTTTGCTGCAGGCCCAACGTGATCTACTGCACTGTTTGTTCCACCCCTTCTGTCCTCCAAACCAAATCTTAATGCAGTCACATTACAAGTGATTTCCCAAAAATAAATTAACCCACCCGACCAAAAAAAAAAAAAAAAAAAAACAAGTCGCAAATTGTAAAGAGCATACTTGGCTATTTGTCATTACTATGTAGACAATGTCTGGATTATAAAAAGCAAAAATAAAATCCCATATTGTAGCTTACTCAACATTGGTATACAGTTGGATACTATCATAATACAGTAACTTCATACAGTATGCGCCTATCATGGTGTCACCGCTCTATGAGTAATATATTCCTCATGTTCACCTTCTGTGTTCCCCAAATCATGTTCCCCTTGATTTTTTTCTGCCTTGCTCAATCCATATAGTATTACTGTTTTGATCATTATGTCTGTGTAACCTAGTACAACATGAACTATGTGTGTCACACAATTTACAGTATCAACATTGTGCACATTAATAATTTTATACTGTATCCATTTAAATCACATAACCTTTCATACATAGAAACATAGAAACTGGCAGCAGATAATGACTGCTGGGCCCGTGCATTCTGCCCATTTTAATTATGATCAGCTTTGCTGGAGACCCAACTTGATCTACAGCACTGTCTGTTCCATCCCTACCCTTCCACAAATGGTTCCTTTGTGCCTATCTGAGGCACTTTTGAATTCCATCACTGGTTTCACCCCCACTGCCTCCCATGGAAGGCTGTTCCAGGAATCCACCTCTCTTTATGCGAAGAAGTACTCCCTCAAATCTCTCCTGAATCTACCTTCTTCCAGCTTCATATCATGACCCCTTTTTGTACAGCACCTTTTTCTCTGAAACATATCTCCCTCCTGTACCTTATTAACCCCTGTGAGGCATTTAAAAGACTCCATCACATCCTAACTCTCCCTCCTCTGCTCCAGGATGCACATATTGAACTCTTTCAGTTTCCTCTCATAAGGATTCTAATGCAGACCTTGCATCATTTTGACATCATCCTTCAGCTCCGTTCTTGTGATTTTCTCCTTTTTTCAATTGTTCCTCTTTCTTCACCTTTCTATTTTGTCTGCTCCTTTTCCATCCTTCCTCCTTTGCTAACCCCCTGCTTTCTTGAATAACTTGTATTCTAGTGGAACTCTCTACCCTGGAGATCTCCCTATTCTCTATCTCAGCCTGTGGTGGCCCACTTTCTGCCCCCCTGATTTCTTCCATTACCCCCCCCCCCCGGCTACTTTAAATGTCCACTGAAGTAACATTTAACTGCCTACTAAGGACTCTGTTTCTCTCCTTAATGGTAGCTGGCCATCACCTTGGTATGGGCTCTTATTCGTCAAGGTTGGCCCTCAGTCCCCATTGTAGCCACATCTCTCCTTTCTACATCATTTCTTTTACCATTATTTCAAGGCCTTGGTTTGGAACTACCGCTCCTTCCCCACTTAGCACTAAATGCTCTCACTGCTCACATTTTAAACACATAGGAAACATAGGATCAACCATGTAAATGATCTAACTTTACCAAAAATGAAATTTACACATGAAGCTGACTACAGCGATTCATCTTTATGTTTAAGCCCATGAAGCACTTTCATCAAGTTAATGCATTAGCAGCCATAGTAGCTCTGAACAGAGTTTGTTATAGATAAGTATGACTTCAGCTGTTTTCCAGTCTACAGGAAATTCTGATTTTAGTGATTTATTAAATATTTTGGATAAATGAAGTGCAATATGATGTGATACTTCTTTTAATCAACTAAGGGACCTGCTGATTTTGAGGTGTTCACTTATTTTAATCCTTCTAGTATAAATTCTTTTTTTATTTATTTACTTTATTTAGTTTTTGTTGACTGGGTACATGCACTAGACAAAAACATTTCCTATTTCCAGAAACGTTCCAGGAGATTAGGTGGGTATATTTGGTCCAATTGATTTTCCAAGTTATTAGTAATGGCAGTGTTATTAAATGTAAACCAGAAATATTTATTGAACTTATTTGCCATTTCAAATTCAGTGGTTATATGTTTATTATTGATTTGAATTGATCCTACATGGGTATTTGGAATTAATGCAGAAAAAAAGGTTTTGTTATTTGTTTGTTTATTGCCAATCTAAGTTCGTAAGCTTTCTTTGCTGGCTTGCTTTCCATTTAGCATAATTTCAAGGCAGGTTTGCATCTTTTGATGTTGTTTATATTATTATTTTTCATTATTCTGTACATCCCTTATTCCTGGCAATTAGATTTAATAGTTTTCTATTAAACCACAGTGGCGTTTTCCCCTTTTCTCATTATATTTATTTATTTATTGAAAGAATCAGAATTACAACCCTCCTTTTATAATGTTATATAGGCCTTAGTTAATTTGTGTGCTAGATAGCTAGATAGATAGACAGACAGACAGACACATACATACATAGGAGATAGATAAAACACCACTGATGATAAAGTAAATGTGTGAAAATGGATTGTCTTATCCTTGATGATGACATACCTAGCCTCCATGATATTATGATATCATTGCTGATTGGTAGGTAACAAAGGCTAATATGAAGGTAAGGTACAACACAATGGAATGCTGAACCAATCAGAGAACATCTTTTACAATGCTAATGACATCACAATGGTGTTGTAGGTCAGCAGTTGAAGTCACAGAGAAACAATTAATCTTCACATAAATAGCATATTTAAATGTTATAATTAGTAAAGTCATGTTGTCTATATTGAATATAGAATGGCCTGACTTGAAGTATGCAATTTCCATTATGTTTTGTATTTTACTTGTTTACAAAAAGAAAGCTCCACTGAGCAGTGCTCATTTATAGAGAAGACCTGCATCAGGCAAAGAATTGATTTTGAAATAAACCGAATAAAGATTTTGAACAGAAATGGCATATCTTGCTGAATGTCAGCTTTGAAGAAAATATCAAGGTGCTTACTTGGCATTTCAAAGTCAGCAGTGATGGAGCAGCAAATTGCTTGACACATTTGCAAGTATATATTAAGGCAATTGCAGACAACCTAAGTTCAACAGAACCAGTGAGTCGTTTATCATCACTCCTCAGGGGGAAAGACTTTCAAAACTCACTTGTGGCTCTGCCACTCAAGAGTATGGTCTTTCCCCTCATACTTGAAGATGAAGAGGAAACTGCATCTGTCTATCTATCTGTCTGTCTGTCTGTCTGTCTGTCTGTCTGTCTGTATATCTATCTATCTATCTATCTATCTATCTATCTATCTATCTATCTATCTATCTATCTCTCCTTCTGTGTACATGCAGGTACAATTCTGATCATGGAAAAGTTCCTTGTTACTGCAACATGCCTTAAGGTACCTTGAGTTAATTTTGAACTCTCACTGAGAACAATTAAGTAGCTTCAGAATGAAGTACCACTCTTGCTACAGTAATCTGAAATAATGGAAACTTTACAGTACATGATCAGAACAGTACATATCCACAGTAATCCCAACATAAGAACATTCAATGTTTTAGGATGAGCCTCTATGTAATGTGCAGTGTCTATTTTTCGAAAGCAAGCTATAGCTTCACCGGAAGTGACATCATTATCCCAGCATGGTTGGTAGCAGACAAACTAACCAGTGTGGACAGGTTTTCTTATCACCAAAATTTGAAGATAAAAAATGAAATGGCGGAAGCAGTCTGAAATGTACTAAACTGCTCCCAAGGTGTTCTACAGACCAGCTGAAATTCTACATCTTTTAGGATAGCATGCAGAGTACAGAGCCCCAGACCATATCTAGCTTCTCCCACCAGTTCAAGTTTCACAGTTTGCATCCACATACAGCAGCTTGCTAAAACCACTGTGCATAAATATTGTATCTGATGATGACACATACCAGCAAGGAACCCTACAGACAAAATGTTTTAAGCCTCAGTACTATACCAAGTTTCTCAGTATTCAGTCAATTCTGCAATAATCTTTTCAAGGCCATGACTGCAAACATATGCCAAAATTATCTGATCTCTCAAACAGGCCAAGCATAACCTTACAGACAATCTGCAACATAAAGAGCATTTGTTTGTTTTTATTTTTTGAGATATTGTGCTGTATATCTAAAATAAGTTAGAAACAAAATAATTCTTTTAAAATCATTCTTGTTCAATAAAAATGTTGAGATACACCACTTTACAGTATAAGTAATTTATGTCACAGCACAGTTAAATGTGGCAAACTTACCATTTATTATAAAGAAACAGTTAATGTTGTCACAACATGTTTATATCTTAATACTTCCAGAAAGATAACTTTTCGTAAAAGTCATAAATGGTGCCTATAACATGATCATAATATCGATGCATTTCAATAGGACATCCTGTTATATTTCCACAATATATTCAGATATTTAGTGCAGGTTGTCACTGGCTGCCACCAAAGGTCTAGGAGTAGAAATATTAGAGAGCTGGTGGCCTAATGCTATCAAAATGGTGTGCCTCTGCGATAACCGGAATCAAGAAGCAGTGCAAAAAGCACATGGGTACATTAATATGATAAGTTGGAAAAATGTTGGATTTGAATAAAAAATATTACTTTTATATTAAAAATACATACCAACAATAACACAAACACTAAATATTGAAAACAGCAAAATACAAATTACCTGAAAATTACATTTAAAGAACATTTGTTTGTTAATTTGTTCAGCTAATCAGTCACATATGCAAATGAATGGGGATTCACATATCCAGTGTTTTTAATTTGTATCTTTTTCTGAATGGCCATTGATATAAAATAAAGAAACCTGTCTTCTCAGACACAATGGGTGGTCATGCAAAATGGGGGGCAAACCATCACCACATTTGACAGACACCCATTTGTGTTATTTACAAATGGCCTCATTAGTCACAAGAGATAGACCCCCCATAACACAATAGCTATGTGTAGTAGTGCCTGACAGGATGCCATGCAATACTACAGAATCCTTCAGCAGAGCTACTGAAGGAAGCAAGGAAATTGCATTGACAATTAATCCCTTTTGCCATGCAGGAATCTTGGATGCTGCTGTATCCTGAGGAGCTCAACTGTAAATTAGTTGTTCTGATGTTTGTGGGTGCAAGTTACCCATTGTCATGCTGGTTTGAGGCACCCACAGAGTCACAGTATGGCATAGCACCTGGCGCATGGTGCTTTGTCATGCTGCAAGTCTATGGAGTTAAGTGGTACCACCCAGAGGTTGGCCCTTCTCCATTTACATTACCCTTGGAGCCCCTGTGCTGGGTGCTGTTTGCATTTTCAGTCCAGTTGGCTTTTGCCCTGCTGGTCCTGAGCCCCACCTATACCACCAGTATCAGCCACCCCACAAGCATCCCTAAATAAATTACAGTATTGTAACAGGATCAACAGGACAGGACAGGTGTAAATGGACTTCATGGTAAACACTGACAGTCAGTTTACCTTTTTTGGGAACTTGGCCAAGGAGCAAGGTCCACTGGTCACTAGAGATTGTTTACAGAGACTCAGACAGGAAATTAGAATCTATTTCTTTTTGGCATTAGAATTTTTATTTATTTATTTATTTGTAAAATCAGTTTACAACCTTTGAGCCAGAGGCTCGTTTCCAAAGGTACTTCGTCACATAAAGACATACATTGTGTTTTTGGTTACATAGCGTAGGTTTGCAAAACAATAGGCGTTCAACAGAGGCGCCACGTCACACTGTGGTCAGACAAATACATTTGGGTTACAGGGTACATGTAAGTTGAGAACAGGTGTTACACAAGTACATGTAAGTTGAGAACAGGTGTCACACAAGTTGGTATCAATAGTGAGCAATCTAGTAGGTAAACACTGAAACAGCTGGTACTGGCCAGGTTAAACATAGGCACGGTATACAGGGAAGTGGTAGTGGGGATGGCTAAGTGGAGAGCTGCCTGGAGGGCGTTGTCAAGAGAAGTAGAGGTGGAGGCTACTTTCAGAGACAGGAGCAGTTACGAGTGTTGATGATGTGGTTTCGAAGGGTGGTTTTGAACTTAGAGATGGTGGTGGCATTGGAGATGGGGGCAGGGAGAGAGTTAAACCAGGTTCGGGCTCTATAGCAGAAGGACCTCTGGCCATGGCTGGTTCTTGATCTGGGGACCATTAGAGTGGTCTTGTTGGAAGACCGTGTTGCAGTAGTGGGAGGGCTCTGGTGGATGGATGCTGTTACCCCAGGGGGGGAGAGCCTGAGTAGGGTTTTGTTTGTGAGGAGACAGGTTTGGTATTGCAGCCATTCATCCAGGGTAAGCAATTTAGCCTCAACATACAGCTGACAGGTGTGTGTAAGCCTGGGGACACCAGTATTCAATCTGCAGGCTTTGTTCAGGGTTAAGTGAATTTTTTGAGTGCAGTGGTGTCGGCAGCACCATAGACTGGTAGGCCATAGTCTACAAGGGACAGAACGGATGATGTAACAGTGAGCCGGAGAGCATTTGGGGGAAGGCAGGTTCTATGGCGGAAGAGAATGCCCTGGCGGATGTTAGGGCATCGATGTGGTTGTGAAATGTGAGGGCTGAGTCGAATATAACCCCAAGGCATTTGTAGGAGCAGACTTGTTCCAGTGGCTGATTGGTACTTTGAAGGATATAGAGTGGGTGGTTGCTAGCTTTGTTTTGGGGGTTGGAAAAGAGCATAGCTTTGGTCTTTTTAAGATTGATGACGAGTCTGCGCTCCTTAAACCAGGCTTCGGCACTGTTGAAAGACTGCTGTAGGGTGTCCTGGAGGGAGACGGGATTGCGGTGGGTGGCAAAAAGGACAGCGTCATCTGCATACAGTAGAATTTTGCCAGGGCATGCACTGGGCAGGGTGTTCAGATAGAGTGAGAAGAGAAGGGGGCCCAGGATGGAGCCTTGGGGGGATCCCAGAGTGAATGGGATGGGTATCGGAGACTGTGCTATTGATTTTTACACACTGTGATCGAGCGTCAAGATAGCTTGTGCACCATGCTAGGGGGCCAGCCGAGAGACCAGTGTGGCAGAGTGCATTCAGCAGAAGTGGATGGGAGACGGTGTCAAAGGCCTTTGAGAGGTCAATGAACACTGCACCAGCTAGGGAGCTGGTATCCAAGGAGGAGTGCAGGAAGTTGGAGAATTCAATTAGGGCAGTGCTGGTACTGTGACCAGCACGGAAGCCATGTTGCTCTGGGCATAGAATGTTATGCTTCGCCAGATAATCAGTGATTTGAATGGCCACCACTTTCTCCAGGGCTTTAGAGATGGGGGGAGGATGGAGATTGGCCGGTAGTTGTTGGCCGATGACCTGTCGCCCCCCTTTATGAATTGGTGTGATAATGGCTGTTTTCCATGCTGTGGGAAATTGTCCCAGGCAGAGTGACTGGTTAATTAGGCTGGTGAGTGGGGCAAGGACTTCATCTAGCACCAGCCTGAGGATACTGGGGTCCAGTGAGTCACTGCCGGACTGTTGCTATTGAGAGCTTTGATTAGATGGGTCTGGCTTCCCGGTGGAAATCTTTCGTGAGGAGGAAGCTGGGGCGCTGGAGGACAGGGGAGGTTGGTTGGGGAGGTCAAAGAAATTACTAGGGAGGACTGAGCTAAGGTCAGTGAAAGCGGTGTTGAACCAGTTAGCTATGGTGGCAGGCTCGGTGGTGTAGTGCCATTTCTAGTGAGCTGGGATGGGGCAGGGGCCGAGCTTTCCATTAAGTTGCTTAATATTATCCCAGAAAGTCGGGCGAGGCCCAGGAGGAGGTAAGGAGGCCGCTGGTAATGGTCAGCCTTGGCTTTCCTGATGGCCCATGAGCACTTATTCGGGCTGCATCATAAGCCTGCCTATCAGACAGAGCGATCCGTTTCAGTGGCAAGGTGCAGAGGTTATCCGATTCCTTAGTAATTGTAGAAGGGCCGGGCTAACCCAAGGTGCATTCTGTTTTGGACCGGATTTTGTGAGGGTGCAAAGAGATCACAGGCCATGTTGAAGGTGTGAGTGAAGAAGGTGAGGCAGTGTCAATGTCAGTAGCATGATGAATGGGGACCAGTTTATCTGGGTGAGGAATACTTTAAGTTTTTTCAGCCCACCAGGGCGGAGGCGCCTGCGGAGGGTGGTCTGGGCTTTGGGTTTGGGATTGGAGACTGCCCAATGAAATAGGATAGGGGAGTGGTCACTTAGGGAGTCTGGGAGGACCTGGATGTTTTGGATATTATGGGGTCGGTTAGTTATAATAACATCCAGAAGGGTGCTGGTACCTCTCTTAGGGTTTATTCTTCTGGGCTGGGTGACGAGTTGCATCAGGTCTTGGGTGGCAAATGAGTCTCTGATCGCAGATGAGGAGGTGCTGAGCCAATTTACATTAAGGTCCCCAACTAGGATTTGCTCCGCCTTATGATGGAGGGTTGCCAGGTAGTCCGTTAAAGATACCAGGGCTGGGTGCTGCTTCTTTGGAGGAACGTAAGCTGTGGTGAGATAGAGAGGGCTCCTAGAGGGGTCCAGTGTGAGTTTGAGGGTAAGAGCCTGGGCCCCATTTACAAGGGCAGGGGTGGGGAGTGCATGTCCAAGTATTGTGTCCCTAGTGTAGATTGCACAGCCACCCCCTCGTTTGCCTACTCGGTCCTCCCGGTATAAGGTATAGCCTGGGAGGGAAACAAATGAGTCAAATTGGCCATTTGGTACAAAAATCTTTAATACCAAAAGGATCAGAATCTCATGAATTCAGTTCCTTGTCTGCAAGTATGAGCATTCCTGGAATATGCATTCTTGCTGTTTTTTTTTTTCTTCAAGCTGTTTTTGCTGCTCTAGCATATGTACACTTCATTTTACAGCCTTTGTTTGATATCCTTTACCCATCCAGTGGGAATGAACATATCTTTATTTATATCCCGTGGTGTTGCTTGGGCTAAACATGTGCACAAGCTGATGTTAAACCTGTCTGCAAGTTGTGCAAGAAACATATGTGCCACTTCTTTAATGAATACTGCATCCTGCAGATGCTATTACTGCTAAGAAGACTCCGATAAACTAGTTGTTTTTCTGCCTTAAAGCAGCAGTATATTGAATTTGAGCAAAACATTTGACCTAACCTTTTTTCACCACAAATAATTCCAGGCATCTTGCAGTTTTACTCGGTTGTAACATTTTCTATTTCCACCAATATTTAAGTATTTTATAACTATTAGAATTTAGTTAAAAAAATGGCCACCTCATTTGGTTTAGAAATCGCATTGTAGATCTGGCAAGAATTAGGACTGAAAAAAAGAAAACTCATGGTGCATAATATGGGAGGTGCTTAGAAAAGCAGATTTGACAGGCATGCTAATCTTTTTATTAATTGTAGTTGGAACTAGCTTTTGGGACAAACATTTTTTGCTGTGCTGCTGCGTTAACCACCATGATTGAGGTAATTGTCAGCACCACCACCAGTGCCACCACAGTTACCTTCACCAGCATTGCTTTGTCGGGTTGCTGTAGATGAGTTAAAATAATGGCATAAGTATCTTTGAAGTAGACTCACCAATGGAAAAAACATTTGCTGATTCAGCACTGAAATATTTTGTTGCTTTTTCATATGGTTGCAGAGAAAGAATAAACTTTGCAAACACACCACTCCATCTGTGGCAGATATCCACTACCGTCTAACTCCTTACATTCCATAGCCTGGAACTCAGCTTTCTGTTTCAAAAGACTTTCAGCCATATAAAAGATGAATATCCATTTTGTGAAAACATAATGGGCCCTAAAATCAGTCAGTGATGCTTGCACTAGTGTAGCACCTGTACATGGCAACAGATATTCCGAAGTAGTATAGATGTACTAACACCGCTGAATAATTGGCCACAATGCAAGACACATGCATAGCACACAGCATAGTACTAGCGCAACAGCCAGATGTTCGTATCATCTCAGGTTCATGGCTCTCACACAAGGTCCAAGACCCTGTAGTGTCCATACCTAGTTACTCCATAGCTAGGCCAGATCGTCCCAAGAGAGGTGGAAGCGTTTCAATCTACCTCTCTTCTGGAACCCAATTTGTGCCTGTACTATCAGTCTCCTCTCTTTCTACCTATGAGCTACTCCTCCTCCTCCTTAAACTCTCCCATCCTTTCACACTTTTTGTAGCAGGAATGTACTGCTGTCCTGGTATATCCACTACTTCAGTCCCCAAACTCCTCTCCTCCACCTTCTCCCATTTTCATCTGATGAGTGGCTGATATTTGGGGATTTTAATACATACCGGCCCTCCCGCTTAGTGTTCAAACTTAGCCAGAACATTAAATCCCTACAGCTACTGCAACTAATTTCAGACCCCACCCAGCAAAATCATAAGTCCTCGAACTGCACTCTTTGGGACTAAATCCTCTGCTTTCACCCCCACCTCACTGAGGATGGAGGTATTATCCTCCCTTATGCTCTCAGTGAGCATCATATGGTATACTGTGTGCAGAAGTTCCACCACCCCAAAGGACCTCCTAAAATCAACCTCATATAGTCCTTCAGGTTGCTGGATTTTACTCTCTCCATACTGACCTGTCTGTCACCGACTGGTCCCACAAATCTACAGTTGCAGATATCAAAACTCCTTCCATAAAACATTTAAGGCTTTCTGGGACTACCACACACCCTTAAAGGAAAGCCAGGCTCTGAGGTTTTCACCTTCCCTAACTCTCCTCTTAGTTGCTGGCCTGCCCTTGAGCTTGTGCTCTGGCATAGAGGTCCTGTAATGCCACTGGTTCCCCTGCTGCCTTGTTACATTATTGGACCCATCACAATACTTGAAACAAGGCCACCAGGCTTGTGGAATCTGATTATTTTGCATCCACTCTGCAAAGCAACTTTAACCACCCCTGCAAGTTCTAGAAAGTTGTCCACTCCCTTTTCTCCTCCCATCAGCCCAGTTCTTCCCACCTGTCTTCAAGGTTGGCAACTCCCATATCACTGACCCTGCTGCTGTTGCTGCTTCTTTCAACTTTGTCTTCACTACATGCTCCGTATCTCTGCTCCCCCTTCCCCTTTCATGCTCCGCCTACCCCCACCTTTACCCTCTTTTCTTGTACTCCTTCTTCTTCTTCTTTTCTACCACTCCCTCATCTTCTCTTAATGGCCCTTTTTGCTCTTGACCCCACAAGGGTACAAGCCCAGATAGCTTTGACACCAATCTTCTGTACCTCTCTGCCCTGGCCATACCCTCCCTATCTCCCTCCTGTTTAACCTCTTCATCTCCTCCACCTCTGTCTCTGATGCCTGGAAGCAGGTTACTGTCATCCATCTCCCAAAATGGGGTGATTCTTCAACTCCTGGAAACATTTGGTCTGTTTCCTTCCTCCCCACTGTGGTCAAGCTCCAGGAACACCTTGTCCACTCACAGCTCACGCCCATTCCTTGACTCCTCCTCCTATTTAACTCCCTTCCAGTCTGGTTTCAGGAAGTCTCAGTCTACTTCTACCTCCTTCCTCCAGCTCACTGACTGTATCATGAGTGGTATGGATGGGTCCAAATCATTTTCAACATCTTTGTCGACTTGGCCAAAGCCTCCATACTGTGTCACACTTCCTCCTCCTGGACAAGCTTAAGGCAGTGAGCCTCTCTGCCTCCACAATCAGCTGGTTCTACTCCTACCAAGTGGGCAAGTCACAAACTGTTCACATCATCTTCTCCATATTCCTTAAATAACCTTCTCTCAGCCTGTTCCTCTGTGTCCATCCACATGTACATTGCTGACACTGTGATGTTTGCTTCTGGCTCCTCTGCTGCTCACCTTGCTGTCCATCTCTAAAAGAATTTTGATACAGATTTTAATAGTGTCCAGCATTGGTTCTGTTCAAACCTTTTGTCCGTTACTGTCAAGAAAGTCTCCATGACCGTTGGCTCCTGGCTGAGGCTTGTCATTCTCACTCTCCTCACCTCCTTCCACACCCTTGATGCTACTGTGCTTGTGAATGCCCCTCCTAAGTACCTTGGGATCTGGCTGGACCAACACCTCAACTTCCCAGTGCACATTGACACACTCTAGAACAAGCTTTATCCCAAACTGTGTGTGCTGTGTAGAAATAAGGCCAGTTTCCCTCTCCCTGCCCACAGAGAGCTAGTCTTTCCCATCTTTGACTGCAGTGACACTGTCTGCAGCTCACTCCAAAGTCTACCCTTGCCAGACTGGACCTCCTCCTTCACTTCTTCTGCCACATTTACCTTGGGCTGCCCCCCTCACACTGCACTGCACTGCACTCTCTACACCTCCATCTCTCTCCTTTCCCCGAGTGTCAGATGCCTCATGCATGATACCACATCCACCTACAACAACAGAAAGTGAGGCTAACTGGAAAAAATACTAAAAAAACAGTGTGGTACGGGTTACAAAAAACTTTATTATAAATATTACATACAACAGTAGCATAGATTCCCACCCCCTAATGTTTCATGCCAATACTTGAGCTTTATCAATATTTTTTGTTGCTTTGTGGCCTTCCTGCATGCTGTATGTGTACATGGAAAAGATACTGACTGTAGAAACACACTGTTCTGTACAGCTGACATCCTGGCTATCAATATCCCATTGGCACATGACCTATTCATACAACCAGACACTGCATCTAGGAACATACACAATGATCATATGTTAATGTGATCTCACTCACCCTTGATGTTATTACAAGCAACAGTGCTCCCCAATCCACAGTGAGTCTTGTATTTTACACAGCAATCTGGGCATCTACAGTAGCAGTGGTCCCATAGACCTACACTGGTTATACGGGACAATACAGCAAAACAAGAAAATAGTGCACCCAACAGGTAAACACAGATGCATTGCCATGGAGTCTTACAGAAAGTAACAAGGCAGTCTTTGAGCATTAGCACAGTACTACACACGAAACACCACAGCAACCATACATACACCTGTATGTACTCACTTAGGTGTAATAGAGTGCCACTATTCACCATCACCTCAGTTGCTGCAGGCAAAGCAGATCGCTCCAGGACAGATCATTAAATCTGGTGGCAGTGGTCACCTGTATGGGAAAGGCCCATCCTGTAAGCCAGACACCACCACACAGATGCTCACACCTCAGATCTGGGCCTGACTGCTGCTTCAGCCCCCTCACCCAGCAGAAGCTACTCCCTGTTAACCACCAGGTTGTCAAGGTTGGCCAGCTCAATGGCTGACCACCAGGTGTCCCTCTGCCATATCCCTCTCACCCTTGAGTGCCTGTCTTGCATCATTAAATACATCTATTTCAAGTCCCTAGCACCCCTCCAGCTGCTGTCAGGACTATCCTGTCTCTATTGAGTAGGTTGGCCATTAGCGCTGTACATTTTGGTGTTTATACTGTTCTAATGTCACGTTGTTTATTGCTATGCATGCTTCTGGGTAGGGGATAGACAGCAGCATACAGACAGCAGTGTGACTCCTGTGTGTATGGTGCACATGCACAGTAACATGCTGCACATGTGCAATGCCATACCACAATGTCATACAGCACACAACTGCACAGCACTATGATGCCAGCAGACAACATGTGACGTCATGTCTGTGCCTCACTGGGCCTAGTGCTAGCACAGCACAAAGGGGACAGTGCTATGTGCAACATTGCGATATTCAAACTATGTGTGCACACACACCAGTGATGTTGGGGGTTGTATGCTCATGAGAGGGAAACATGCCTTGGTGATGTGGGCCACAGCCACCCAAGCACAGAGGGCAAGCACAGAATGTACTGTACAGATCTTTGTTCTGTGTACACATCTTACCCTATGCATGCATTCCATATGGGACTCAGTACATCATGCATATAGGCCATCACTGCAGCATGTGCTGTTAGTAATATTGTACTTGCTGGATGGGTTACTCAAGGGGTGAAGGCCACATGGTGTTATAAGGTATCCTGGTGGTGTGGATGTCTGAGGGGCAATTCCCTGCTGTGCCACATGGGTGTCATATACTGTGTGATCACTGGTGATGGGAGATATGTGATATGTACAGTACTTGGGCCATATGGGCACTGCACCTCACGGGTGGCATGTGTGTGATGATGCACAGTACACTGGGCCTGCATGCTGTCATCGTCAGGTCACAGGTAGGTGCATTACTCAGCAATGTCACTCTCTTTTCTCAACAGCCCAGACCATGGTAGTGGAATCAGTGTAGGAGGCATGTATGGGAACATGCAGATGGCTGCTGCCCCAGAGGCTGACCCCTGCTGGGACACACCTGGAGTTGGACAGCGATGTAGAGACCTGTGTGGAGAAGTGGCAGAGAAAGAAAGTATTCAGGTCCAGCTTGTACGTCCCTGTTGGCCCTTCTACCAGTTGGGCCCAGTTACCTCCCTCCCAAAACCAGACATCTCTGTATGGCCCCCAGCCACAACCTCCAACCCTGGCACCACTGTGCGACCCAAGACTGATACCCATGGCCACCACCATGCTGCCTCATGCCCATGCCCCTGGACAGGACACCACTTTGCAAACACAGATGATCCACTGGCTCAGCCACTGCTGCTCACACAGAACTCATGTTACAGGTGCAGCACCAAACACTGCGCAACCCCAACCTACACAATGGGCCAGGGTGCAGCTCAACCCCAGGACAGTTCATGCTGGCAGCAGGTGGAAGCCAACAGACAGCTGCTGCAGTCCATTGTGTGGGCTTAGGATGGCCTGCAGGCCAAGTTGGACCATATGTGCAACATAATGCAGGATCTGCATGTGGAGGTTTGCCATGTAGAGCACATGGCTGCCTTGGACACAAGGGAGCAGTCTCTGTTTGCCAGCTTGGATGCTGGCTTTGGGAGACTGCAATGGTCACTTGTGGCTGGCTTAGGTGGGGTGGCCTCTGCCATGCTGGAGGCCATGACCATGGACTTCGGCAATGAGGGTGCTGGCCACAGCACTGTCTAAACCAGTGGGGCAGTCTTACCCCATGGCAGGCACCTTGGCATCTGGGCATCCCCAGTGTGAGCACATAGACACCAAGGACACCCAGCACACACAACATTCTAGCACATGGTGGCCAAATACTGCACATCACTGGCCATAACCAGATCCTCAGAAGGGTCAGTATCCCATGGAACTGTGACCATGGGCAGCTGGCATTGTCCCCACACCTGCCCACCCTTTGCATGGATGATGTCCACTCTGCTACCCACCAAGTCACATCACATGCACCAACCCTGTGTCCATGGTGGAGATACGAGCCACAGCTAAGGTGTGTGTGACACCTTTGGCCTACCCCCTGCTTTGCCACTTCATGACCACCTTTCCACAAACCATGTTTCCACCTGTTATGGTTTATTTTATTTTGCATACCTTTTGCCTCACTACCACAATGGTTCTAATTTTCTTTGGTTTCACCCCCCACCAGACTAGATATGGCCTTGTTTGCTCCCCCTACTGGGATGGTTCTTATATTGTTTGGCTCCCAATTCCTCTCCTCTGCCAGGAGGCATCTAATTTTATTTGGCTCACACACCCCCATCCCATCTGGATGGCTATTTTGTTTTACACAGCTTGTTTCTGTTATCATTATAATGCATTTTGTTGTACCATTACTGTCTCCTGTGTGATCTTTACTCACCCATTGTATGCATAAAGGCCTGCAATGAGGTGGTCTCTATACTCCCTGGACCTCTTGGCTATCCTGAGGTAATACCTATCAAGCTGCTTCTGCATCCTCTGGTCTACTGGTTTAGCATTCACTGCTGTGTTTCCCTCTGGGGCCAGCAGGCATAATCCAGGGTTAGTCATAAGAAATCCAAATTATCCGCGAACACTGAAAATCTGGTGTGGTGCACCTTCGAGGGCTGGCAAGCCAACAATGATGATTAGAGAAAATTCTTAATTGTGTGACGACCACTGATTTATTTATTTTGACAGGTGTGGCTAGCAAACGTAATGGAGACCATTACATTTACTGGACACATACTTTTTTTAATGGAAATAAATCAGTGAAGTGAAATATCAGTGTTGTGGTCATTCCTGCTTTTTGAGTGCACTCCAGTTTGGAACTGATATTCCAGGGTTAAGTGCCATGTTGTGTAGTATGCAGCAGGCAAGGAATATGGCACAGGCCTTCTTGGGGTTACATTCTAGGGCAACACTGCAATGGTCAAAACATCTAAACAACATCTTGAGCATACCAAAGGCCGACTCAATGACATTACAAGTAGGAATATGTGCCATGCTGTACCTGTCCTCTGCAGTGGATGCAGGTGATAAGACAGGTGTTAGCAGCAAGGATGCAGGGGATAGGCACTGTCCCCTGTGTAGGAAAAGGGCATTGGTTAGTGACATCAATGGCAGTTGTGGGGGGAGAGGGTCTTGTGCATATACCCGCCAATGAGGTGCCCACTAGGTATATCCCCACCTGCAAGCATCTGGCACATGATAGAGTTGTGTTAGATAAAAAATATTGTGGGCACTTCCAAGGTACCATGCCAAGACACTGATGATGCACTCTGTTGCATCATACACCACCTGACAGTTGATGGAGTGGAAGAGCTTTCTAGTCACACAGGCCCCCACCCCACCTCCTGGGGGTGCATGGATGACAATGTGGGTGTAGTCAGTGGTACCTAGTATGGCCGGTAGGTGAGCAGTTTAATGGAATTGCTGCATAGTTGCCATTCACTCTGCTGGTGTGGTGGGGAATTTGATGAACCCCCTCACATGGACCAACAAGGAATCTTGGAATTGGCCCAACGGGCAAGAGGTGGGCAGATTGTGTGATACCAGTGGGGTCACCCACTAGTATCTGGAATGTTCCTGTGGCCAGGAAGCACAGTGCTGCTGTCACTTTCAGCACTAGGGACACTGTGGTAATCCCACCCCCACAGCAACTATTTGACAGCGAGGTCCCCTACAATGACTACAGTGACACGTCTTTGTAGGGAACCCGCAGAAACCCAGCACTGTCTGTCAGGGGTCCTGAACCCCCCCAAATCAGCTCCGACTCGGAGTTGATAATCTTAAGTGGAGGGGTGTGGAAGGCACAGCCCCACGTGTGGGGGTTTGGGGAGGGACAACGCTCCCGAAGAAAACACTAAGTTCCATTGGAAACTAGCATCTGACTGCAAAATGCGATCGACCTGCCGGTTTCGCTGTCAGGGCGTTCAACAAAACTTTTGTCGAACACCCGTCATGGATCCGGACACTGTATGGCTGTGGGTGATGTCTGTCAGGAACTCCTCATGCAGCAGCTCACACAGCCACCCACAGTTTGTTCATCACTAAGGACTTTAAATGTGACTCATGGGCAGTATTCAGGGCCCCTGGTGTTGTGCGGCAGAATTTTCTGACTTCTGCGGCAGGGCTCCTTGACTTCTGTGGCAGCATTTTCTGATTTTTGCGGCATGAGTTATTCATTTCTCTGGCAGAATGCAGTCCTGTCATTGGCTAAATATGATGTGATGTCATCAATGACATCATATGCTGAGCATAGAGGGGGGGCTTCAGGATAAACGAGTTGGGAAAGAAAGCCTGACACTATGGAAAAACAGTTTATTTATATGAAAATTCACCAAAAACAATGAATTCTGCAGCACTATATATATTCTGCGGCATGATGCAAATTCTGCGGCAAATTCTGCAACTGCAGAACTGCAGAATTCCAGGGGCCTTGGCAGTATTGTCTGTTTTTAACATAGTGACCTCAGGTCTTGCACAGGAGTGCAGTGGGTATTTGCCTACTCCTCATTCTCCATGACAGCCTCCATGAGGTACACAATGTGAGTCATTATGTGTTGTGCTGAGCTGCATCCCACATCTGGGGTTTCCCCTGGTTAAGACCTGCTCTTTATACACCTTAATTTGTGCAGTGCTAAGTTGTACAAAATGTCATTTGTGTGTCACAGAAACATTGAATATCATGCTGCGCAGTATATTCACATCCCACCCCCCCATTTTCTATGATGAATACATTATGTTTGCACTCAAGTGCTAGTGCTAGTGCTATTGTCTGGGGCAGCACAAATGGCTGAATATTCCATTCCAGCCATTCACGCTGGTGCAAACAACCCGTGCTTAGCTCAACCCTTTTTTAATATAAGAGGCCAAATAATTAAGTGATGTTGATGGGCATTTTGCTTCTGCTGGTGCCAACAGCGGAGCACATTTTTGTAAACACCATGAATATATACTGTAGTGACGTCCTGTATAGTATCAACTGATTTTTTCTAAATGTGCATGTTTTCTTAGCACATGACACACCAAACCATGGAGTCATTAAATACATGTTCCCTGTTGGCTTCCTTCTTACCATCTTCCTTCAGGGTGTTGCCCTTCCAGCTTGCTGCTTCTTCCCAAGTGGCTCACAACCTCCTTTGGGAGAGTCAGGTACATGCACCTCATCCAGAGTGCAATACAGTTTGTAGTCATGATTAAAGTACTTTTATTACCACCCACATGCCTTGTCCCCCCCCCCCATCTCTCCGCTATCCTTCACCTCCCTGGGTCAGTGGATCTCTGGGTAAGGGGAAGGGAAGAATATGGTTATAGACTCCAGCCCAGCTGTCCGTGCAGCAGGCAGACTTCATCCCATGCTGCTCCCAGCCAGTACTGGAGTTTTGCATGTCTCCTGCTGATGGGGTAGTGACTCACTCTCCAGAGCCTTGGGGATGGTTGTTCCAAAATCTCTACAGTTAACTAGCCCACATGATACTTGCCCTCCATACTGCTTGACACCCTTTAGCTGCTGCTTAGTGCTTACAATCTCTTCCTTCACAGAAATCCCAAATCCCCTTCCCAATCTGCAGATTTGCCCTACTCTAGATAGTGTATAATGGCACTTTGCTATCTGCAATTCATTCTACACAGATTGTACCACAATCCCTCCTTTCAGCTGAACTACCACATCCTTTTCCTCAAATGTTTAACAGTTGGTAATTGGCACTGGACCAAGACTCCACAAAGGAAACCCAACAAGACATAGCGGTTCTGTTATCATTAGCAGTGGACATGGGGTGGTTAACAGAAGATGAGAAAGACATGCTCACAAATGGGAGCCTGAGAGTTCCTATATTTTATGTTTTACCCGAGATACATAAGGATTTTGTTAAACCATCTGGAAGACTGATAATTTCAGGGACAGATTCTATCCTGGAACCCTTGTCAAAGTATATTTATTACCACATATATCTGGAAGTATACAAGATGGACATATACATAAGAGATTCAGAATATATGATAGAACTAATAATGGAACTGAACAGGAAAGGGATACAATGAGGAGAGATGATGCTAAAAGATCTTTACATAAGCATCTAACACCAGGAGGGTTTAGAGTCTTTACTGAAAGCCGTGCATGACAGAAAAGACCTCCATCCACCTAGTGAGTACTTGAATCAAATAGCAGAACTAGTATTGACTAAAAACTATTTCAAAGTTGAGGATAAATCCTTCTTACAGATCAAGGTCATGGTGATGGTCAGTACTATGGCCCCATCTTATGCCAATTGGTATATGTGGGACTTTGAGAAGACATTTATGATGGACTTGAACACAAACCCTTCCATCAAAATATAATATATTGGAAATGCCTACATTGATGGTATCATGTTAGTACTGTATGGAAGGGAGGAGAAACAGATCTAGACAGATTTCTTCATGATCTGACTACGAAAATCCCAACCTAGTTTTTGCCATGACAGCTGATTGTGACAGAATCCTCTTTCTGGATCTAATGATATATAAGTGAAAGAATGGACTGGAAACTGCCTTATATATGAAGGAAACAGACAGAAACACCACTCTTCATGACAGTAGCTATCATGACCGAAATATAAAAAGAAGTATCCTTAAAGCACAAATGATCAGGGCTAGATGCAACTGTAATGAAGAGGAAGAGTATAGATGAATATCTAGGGGAAATTATATCTAGATTTAGAGACCATGGGTATAATGAACAATTGATTCAAAGGGCAGCAAAAGAAGTTTCCAGGATCCCAGGGAAGAATTTTTAAGATCACAACCTAAAAATGAAATAGAAGACAGAATTGTTTTATCTACTGCATATAGTCATTTAAGTGGGGATGTCAAGAAGAAAGTTTCATGGAATTGACACATTTTACAGGCCAGAAATGGAAATAATCCACACTTTGGGAATTTTGCCACATATAGCCTCTAAAAAACATACAACGGAAGACAGATTGGTTTACACAGCACATCGTATGCCCCCTGCTGTACAAAAACAACTTTTGTTGGGACGACTGCCCAGTGGCAACTTCCCCTGTGGATGCTGATATCAGTGTGGCAGCACAAGTAAGAAAATCATTTTTGAACATCCATATACAAACCAGAAGTTTCTAATCAGACAGCACATCAGCTGTTCTAAGGATCATGTTGTATACCTACTTCAGTGCCCATGTGATAAATTACGTGTAAGAAAAACAAAAGGAGAACTGAAAATAAGAACTGGAGAACATACAAAATGACATTAGAACAAAGGATAAAAACTCTGTAGTAACAAGACATTTCAACACTGCAGGTCATTCGGTGACCGCCCCTGAGGTTCTGGGGAATAGAACATGTGCAAGCTCCGGCAAAAAAAAAAAATGATGTGAACTGGAACAAACTTCTACTTAGAATGGAAATTTACTGGATATAGAAACAAAGAAACATAGACAACGATGGCAGGAAAAGGCCAGAGGTCCATCCAGTCTGCCCAAGTTCACTATAATCCCTGGAACCTACTGTTCTTCCATTGCATTAATCCTCCCCATCCCCTCTCTAGTCTCCTCTTTGGTCCTGTTCCCCTAGTAAATACTATTCCCTTCATTATGTCCCAGCCCTGCTTGAATCACCTGACTGTTTTCATACATACCACTTCAGATGGCACACTGTTCCAGTGTTCCACTGCCCTTTCCGTAAAGTAGTACCTCTTCACAGCTCTCCTGAACCTACCTCCTGTTAATTTCCATTCATGTCCACATGACCGTGAACTGATATTCAGGCTAAAGGATTCCCTGCAGTACACATTGTTAATTCCTTTAAGGAACTTGAAGGTCTCTACCATATCTCCCCTCTCCTTACTGGTCTCCAGTGAGTACATATTTAGTGTATTGAGGCACTCCTTACAGGATCTGCCCTGCTGGCCCTGAATCATTTTTGTTACTCTGCACTGCACTGTCTCCATAGAAGCATAGAAACATAGACTTTGACAGCAGATAAGGACTGCTTGGCCCACCTAGTCTGACCAAGTTCCTACCTACAGGATAAGATGCAGATCCTAGTTAACCAACAGCCTATTTCTTCCTACCCCCACAAAAAATTGCCTTATGTCTGTCCCATGCATTCTTGAATTCTCTCACAGTTTTAGACCCCACAACCTCTTCAGGAAGGCTGTTTCATACATCAACCACCATCTCTGTGAAAATATACTTCCTCATATTGCCCCTGAACTGCCCCCCTCTATCTTCAAATTGTGTCCCCTTGTTCTTGCACATCTCTCTTTTTGAAAGATGCTACCTTCTTGGACTTTGTTGATTCCACTGAGGTACTTAAAAGTTTCTGTCATGTCCCCCCTCTTCCTCCTTTCCTCAAGGGTATACATGTTAAGCTCCCTTTAGTGTCTCCTCATATGGCTTCTCTTGCAGACCCTGTACCATTTTAGTTACATAGATACATAGATACATAGACAGTGTCGGCAGATAAGGGCCTATGGCCCACCCAGTCTGCCCATTTGAGCTTGTAAGTTCAGTTTGTTTTCCTAGAAGTCTGTTGCCCCTTACCACTGACCTCTAGAATTCCTTTATGTCTATCCCATGCATTCTTAAATCCTGTGATTGTTTCAGCCCCCACCACTTCCTCTGGCAGGGTGTTCCACTTGTCCACCACCCGTTCTGTGAAGAAATTCTTTCTCATGTTTCCTCTGAATCGTCCTCCCTCCAACTTCATCGCATGCCCTCTAGTCCTGGAACATCTTTTTTGCTTAAAAATAGTGTTTTCCTGCACCCTGTTCCTCCCTGTAAGATACTTGTATGTCTCTATCATATCCCCTCCCTCCCTCCTCTCCTCCAGGGAGTACATGTTCAGTTCCTTCAACCTGTCTTCATAGGACTTGTGATGCAATCCATGCACCATCTTTGTTGCCCTCCTCTGAACCTTCTCTACCCTGTCTATGTCCTTACGTAGGTATGGTCTCCAGAACTGTACACTGTACTCCAGGTGGGGCCTCACTAGTGTCTTGTATGCGGAATTATGACCTCCTTTTCCTGCTGGTGATGCCCCTGCCTATACATCCCAGCATCCTATTTGCTTTACCTGCTGCCTTGTCACACTGTTTCCTACCTTGAGGTCATCAGAGATGACAACCCCAAGATCCCTTTCCTGCTTGGTGCATGCTATATCCTCACCCCCAACTGATATATTGTGCCAGGGTTTTTGTGCCCCATATGCATTATCTTGCACTTCTTTGCATTGAATTTCAACTGCCAAACCCCTGACCATTCTTCAAGTTTCTGCAGGTCGCTTCATTCTGTCTACACCCTCTGGTGTGTCTACTCTGTTACAGAGCTTTGTGTCATCAGCGAACAGTGAAATTTCTGCCTTCTAGATCCTGCACAGTGTCACTGATGAAGATGTTGAATAGGACCGGTCCTAGCACTGATCCCTGTGGTACCCCACTGGTCACTCTTCCCTCTGTGGAGTGACAGCCATTTACCACCACCCTCTGTGTCCTGCCACCCAACCAGTTACCTACCCACCACACTACTGTCCTGCCCACACCCATATTCCCCAGTTTGTGTAATAGTCTTCTATGTGGCATAGTGTCAAAGGCCTTGCTGAAGTCCAGATAGGCCATGTCCACTGCCCTCCCTGATCCACCTCCCTAGACACCCAGTCAAAAATTCAACAAGGTTGGTTTGACATGACCTCCCTCTGGTGAAACCATGCTGCTTTGGGTCCTGTAGTCCATTGATAACCAGATGTTCCACCAATCTCCTTCAGTAGTGCTTCCATGATCTTCCCCACTACCGAGGTGAGGCTGACTGGTCTGTAGTTCCTGCTTCCTCTTGTTCCCACTTTGTATAAGGGGACTACATCTGCTGTCCTCCAGTCTTTGGGTACCTCCTGTTTCCAGTGATTGGCTAAACAGGATAGCCAGAGGTTCAGCCACCACCTCTCTTAGTTCTTTAAGGACCCTGGGATGCACCCTGTCTGGCTCCCATTGCTTTATCAACTCTTATTACTTCCAGTTCCTTCAGGACACTTTTCTGTAAAGGACTTGTGTCCATTTCTGCACCATTCTCACCCTTGTACTCCCTTCAGACACATTACCCTCCTCTTCCTCAGTAAAGACTGAGCAGAAATACCTGTTCAATATGTCAGCTTTACTGTTGTCATCCTCCACGTGGCTCCCATCCTCGCCCTTCAGTCTCACTATCCCTCCCTTTGTCTTTCTTTTTTCACTTATGTATCTGTAAAAGGTTTTGTCCCCTCTACCCACTGATTTTGCAATGTGTTCTTCTGTCTGAGCTTTGGCTTCCCTTACTGACCTCCCTGCCTCCGTTTGCTTCTCCTGGTACTTCTCCCTATCCCCTTCTGCCTGTGTCTTTTTGTATTGCCTGAATGCAATCTTTTTGGCTTTCACATTCTTTGATACCTCTTTGGAAAACCATAATGGTCTCCTCTTCCTTTTCCTCTTGCTAACCTGCTTAATGCATAATTCTGTTGTTCTTGTAATCCCCATTTTAAATACTGCCCACTGTTCTTCAACCCCTGATTACTGTCCCATTCCCCTTAATGCCTCTTTCAAGTATCTCCCCATTTTCCCATAAGTATGCCCCCCTAAAATCCAGGATATGTGTTTTTGTGTGGTTTGGTTCTGCTCTTTCTGTGATTTCAAACCACAATGACTGGTGGTCACTGTTTCCCAGGTGCTCCCCCACTGTTACCCTCATCACACTGTCCCTGTTTGTGAGCACAAGGTCCAGTATTCCCTTCTGCCGAGTTGGTTCCATGACCAGTTGCTTGAGGAAGGCACCCTGCCCTCCTTTGGACTGCCTCTATCCTGTCTATGTCCTTGTGGAGATGGGGTCTCCAGAACTGGACGCATCACTCCAGATGGGGTCTCACCAACTGTCTGTACAGAGGGATAACAACTTCATGTTTTCTGCTGGTGATGCCCCTCCTTTTACATCCCAGTATCCCCCCAGCCCTCCCTACTGCCTTCTCACATTGCTTGCTAACCTTAAGATCATCTGATATGATTATCTCCAGGTCCCTTTCCATTTTTGTTGTTGTTACTACTTCCCCTCCATTGTGTAATCTTCCCCTGGGTTTTTGTTTCCAGGTCGTTATTTTGCACTTCTTTGCATTGAATCCATGCTGCCATACTCTGACCATTCCTCCAACCTTGCCAAGTCCTTCTTATCCTTTCCACGCCTCTTTGTGTATTAACCCTGTTGCAGATCATTGTGTCATCTGCAAAGAGGCATACTTTTCCTTCCAGTCCCTCTGCAATGTCACTTATAAAGACATTAAAAAGGACTGGACCCAGTACTGAACCCTGCGGTAACCCACTAGTAACCCCTCTTTCTTCAGAGTGGACTCCATTTACAATTACCTTCTGTGTCATGTTGCCTAGTCAATGTTTCACCCAGACTACCACCCTGGAACCCACTCCCAGGCTGGTTAATTTGACTATTAATATTTTGTGTGGGACTGTGTCAAATGCCTTGCTAAAGTCTAGGTAGGCCATGTCCACAGCCCCTCCCTGGTCTACTACTTTGGTTACCCAGTCAAAGAAATCAATTAGATTCATCTGACATGACCTTCCCACTGTGAACCCATGCTGCCTTGGGTCCTGTGCCCCACTGGCCTCTAGGTACTCAGCAATTCTTTCCTTCAGAAGTGATTCCATCACTTTCCCTACCACAGAGGTCAAACTGACAGGTCTGCAGTTTCCTGACTCTGTCTTGGTCCAACTTTTGTGAAGGGGAAATCACATTCACCTTCCTCCAGTCCTCAGGTACCTCACCATTCTCCCACAATTTGTTAAAAAGGGTAGTCAGTGGTTTCACTAGTTCTCCCCTTAATTCTTTTAGAATTCTGGGGTGAATTCCATCAGGTCCCGTTGCTTTGTCCACCTTCAGTTTTAGGAGTTCTTTCAGAACACTTTCTTCTGTGAAAGGATTGGGATCGACCCCCCTATCCAGCGTGCTTCTGTTAACTGGATTAGGCACCTCCCCCTCCTCCTTTTTTCTGAATAATGAGCAGTAGTATTCATTCAGTATCCCTGCTTTTTCACTGTCCCTCTCTCCAACCTATCCTTATCCTTTCTGAGGGGAGGACTCCAGAACTGAGTGCAATACTCTAGGTGAGGCCTCACCAGGGATCTGTAGAAGGGAAGTTACCTCTTTTACCTCTTTTCTTCTGCTATCAATACCCCTCCCTATACAGTTTTATTGTTAGACACATTAGGTCTTTACAATTGTACATAAAAAGACAAACATAATTAAGGAAGCTAAAAGAAAGAATACAATTAAGTATCAATATTAATAGAGAAACACTTTTAAAATAAGTCATTCCTCTTAGTGCAGATATAAATATTACTGTACAAGCAAATTCTCCTGATACTTCTCAGCATCCTGTTAGCCTTTCTACAGGCTCCGTTGCACTGACTCGAATGTTTAAGTGAGTTGCTAATGATAACTCCCAGATCTCGTTTCTCAGCTGTAGTGCTAAGTCTCTCTCCTTCCATCCAGTACTCTGTCTTGGGGTTCATTTTTCCTAGGTGCATTACCTTGCACTCTCTGGCATTGAATTTTAACCGCCAGACCTTTGACCACCCCTCTAGCTTTTGTAGGTCTCTCTGTACTTACCTTATTCCCCTGTCACTATCCACCCTCCCACATAGTTTTGTGTCATCTGCGAAGAGACACAACCTGCCCTTGATTCCTTTCCCAATGTCACTAATAAACATGTTGAAGAGGACTGAACCCAGGACCAATCCCTGTGGAACCCCGCTCATAACTTCCATCTCCTCTGATTTAACCCCAGAGACAACCACCCTAAGCTGCCTCCCCTCTAACCAGTTACCCACCCAGTTCACTATGGGTTTCACTGCACCTAGGTCTTCCATCTTCTTGAGTAATCACTTGTGAGGTACTGAATCAAAAGCCTTGCTGAAATCAATATGCATATTGATCATCTTAAATGGAGAATTTGGACTAAATGAGGAGTGTGGTTGAATCTTGATTTTGTTTTAACTTTCGCCACATGAACATAGCTGTTTGAGTTTCTGGAGCTTATTTAACTGTACCCCTCTGATTCCCTGCCATTGAAAAAGGATACTCTGTACATTTTAAATAATCTGGGAAGCTCTTATGATATTTGTAGACTTCTTATGGAGAATTACTTATTTCCTTTTTATAAAAAAAAATACATTTGTAAGTTATACTGTAAAGCCACTAGAGGCCAGCAACACATGCAGGTTGCAGTCATCTTCCCACTGCTCTCCCCTAACACTTCTAGTCCTGGGTCATTCATAGCTAAAGCAAATTATCTACGTCCTAACATTCAGTGGTGTGATCTGAATCTGTAAGCCTGTACAAAGCCTAAAGTACCCTACCCAAAATGGTTTCCATCTCCCTCCTACTCACACCCTTCCTGGTTCTTACCCTTATCCCAGTCTCCCCCTCTACACCTATTGCCACTTCTCTCTCCCCTTCCATTCCAGATACCTCCTTCATCCTGTCAATCACCCCCACAGCTCCCCTTGTAAACAGACCCCACTTTCCCTACTACCCTCCAGCCTCTTTGTTTTCCCTTCCTAGTCACTTTGCCTTTCTTCATTTCCTTATCTCCTTCTCTCCACCCCATCCCTCTTCCCCTCCCTCCAGTATTTTCTACTCCAATTACAAAAGTCCTAAACTTCACTACTTCATCCTTGCCCTCCTACTTCTTTCATCATGGAACATCCACCCCAACCCTGGCCCTATTTCTCCTCCTACCCTGGATCCTTACCCAAACAACACGTCTCCAAACCCCACTTCCACTACAACCCTCCCTAACAGGTTGAAGCTCTGCCACCTGAACTTCTGCAGCCTGCTACCTAAAATTGACCTCCTATAAATTCTTATGATTTCACACATCTCTGACATCCTAACTATTACCGAGACATGGCTCAAAAAAAGCACCCCTGACAGTGCCATTGATATCCCTGGGTATTCCATCTCCAGACAAGATCAATCAGGTCATGGAGGGGGAGTGGCCATGTATAACCTGTCCTCACTGCAGTTTACTACCACCCTATCTACCTCCATCCCAGCTACCTACAAAGCCCTTGTCACCCACATTACCCTTCCTTTCTTAATCCCAATCTTTGTGGCTGCCATCTATTGCTGCCCAAGCATTCAACCCTTGGTCATGACTGAATTCTTAACCAACATCACCTCCTTCATGCAATCTGGTAAACTGTTCATAATGGGTGACGTGAATCTAAATTGGCTGTCTCCCAAGTTAAACAAGTTGTGCAATGACGTCACTGTTCTAAACCTCACTCAATTTACACTTGAGCCCACATGCCCTAATCCCAAAACACAAAACCACATCCTGCTTGACTGGGCACTCACAACCCACCCGAACCACATCATTAAATCTGGTCTCCTCCCTGATGCCCTTAGTAACTACAACCCCATTTTCATTGTATGTAAGGTTCATCACCCAAACCTCCCCCTAAAATCATACAGCTCCAGTCCTTTAAATCCTTAGACCTTACCCTACTCAGCTCTGCACTCACTTCCACTGACTGGGCCTCCCTCTCCACTGCCATTTCTGTCAACCAAGCCCTTGACTATTTTAAGGATAAATTAATTACCACCTGGAATGCCTTTGCTCCTTTCAGAAGAACTAGAGTCCATGGGCCTCACCTCCCCTGGATCACCCTCGAACTACTGGCCTGCTTCAGGGAGCGTGACCAGGCCTGGAGAAAACACAAATCTACTAAACATCCAAACGACTACGCCAAGGACAGAATGCTACTTAATTCAGGTACTAAAGCTACTAGACTGGCTAAGTCCGAGTATTTCAACTCCTCATTCCTGACTAACATTAACTCTCCATCTAAATTCTGGAGGGTAGTTCATGGCCTATTCTCTCCCCCTCCCCCCCTCCAGTTCTCAAAATAAATAACTCCCTAGTTTCAAACCCGGCTCCATGGCCAATGAATTTAATGCCTACTACACCTCATGCGCCACGTCTCTTCTAAATTTCCTCTCCCCATTGCCACCTACTAACTTCAGCCCTTCACTTCTGCTTTTGCCTGCCCCTCCCCCTTCCCTTTTTCCTTTTTTACTATCTCCTCTGATGAAGCTCTTAGTGCTCTCCTGTCCCCCAATCACTCTAAAGGCTCCTCACCAGATGAGCTCAGTCTTAAACTTCTCTACCTTTCTGCTCCTGCAATTGCTTATCCTATCTCCCTAATCCTTAACCTCTCCTTTATTTCTGCCCAAGTACCCTCATCCTGGAAACATGCTGTTGTCCTTCCTCTCCCCAAGGGTGGTGACACATCCACTCCTGGTAACTATCACCCCATTTCCCTCCTTACTACCCTTGCCAAACTTCAAGAACATTTAGTTCTCTCTCAGTTATCACCCTTCCTCTCTAATTCCTCCTTTTTCACCCCTTCCAATCTGTTTTTTGGAAGAACCACTCAACAACCACCTCCATCCTCAAGCTTACTGACTCCATCCTTTCAGGGATGGACGATGGCCTGATTTCCTCGGCCATCTTTGTTGACCTAGCCAAAGCTTTTGACACTGTTTCCCATCCCCTGCTTCTTGATTCCCTCTCCTCAGCTGGCCTTGCTTCATCAGCCACCAACTGGTTTAAATCCTACCTCATTGGCAGGACCCAATCAGTGAGAATCCTTGATTCCATCTCCCCTCCACTCCCCATCAACACTGGTGTCCCTCAGGGCTCAGTGCTTGGTCCCCTGCTCTTCTCCATTTTCCTTAATGATCTTCCCACAACCTGCTCATCCTCTTCTATCCACATGTACACTGACGATACTGTTTTATACAGTTCCAGCAAAAACCCTGCTGCTGTGGAAACCAGCTTACAGCATGACTTCAACAAAGTTCAGCTCTGGTTTGCTTCTCACCAGCTTTTTCTAAATGCTGAGAAGACAGTCTTAATGACCTTTGGCACCAGGCAGAGACTCTCAAGGCTCCCGGCCCTTCCCACCTTCCACACCCTTGATGAGACCATCCTGGAGGACACCTCCTCATTTAGATATCTGGGGGTTTGGCTGGACCAGCACCTCAACTTCTCTGTGCATATCAATGCTATCCTGAAGAAACTGCACCCCGAGCTTGGTGCTCTGTACAGGAATTGTAGTTGCATCCCACTGACTGCAAGGCATGAAATTGTCTTGAAGATGATACTCCCCATCTTTGACTACTGTGACATAGTCTATTGTGCTGCTTCCAAATCTTCCCTGGCCAAGTTGGACACTCTCTTTAACTCCTTCTGCCACTTTACTCTCGGCTCCCCTTCCTGCTTCCACCACTGTGAACTCCATTGCTCTCTAACCTTCCTTCCACTATCTCACAGATGCATCTCTCACTGCACCAAACTAATCTCCAAATTCTGGTTCGGGGGGGCTCCCCTTCTATCTCTCATCCTCTCTCTCCACTCCACCTCCCCCCATCCACTCTCTCAGATCAAATGATGCCCGCACCTTGACAGTCCCTCGCCACTCCACCCTCATCGGTCAGACTGGTTTTGCCCATCGTTTCCCTAAAATCTGGAATTCCCTCCCCCCTGAAATACAACACTGCTCCTCCAGCTACTCCCTTATCTCTGCCCTACACAATTACCTCTCCCTCAGCTGTACCTGCTTTAACCATCCTTAATATGTATCCCCAGTTTCTCCCTTCCTACCATGATCCCCCCAGTAGGGTTCTCAACATCCTGAAGGGTGAAATCAGAAAATGGCTACCCCTTCTCCTCATATTCAGTTCTTGCCTCTCCCCCTCTCTTCTCCACCTACCCTTCTGGGTCACCAGTGTGCACAACCTACCCAATCCTTTTTTTACTCCAACAGCACTTGCGTACTACCTTAAGCCTGCTCCTGGTACACTCATGCACTATAAATGATTCTATTGCTTATTACTGTTTTGTACATTTATGTGTTCTTTTGTATGATTTTAGACATGTATTGTAATGTATCCAATGTTCCACTACTGTTTATTGTACAATACCTTGTGTTCCAACTGTTGCACAATCTTACAATGCTGTATTGCTTGTATTACCCACATACTATTGTAATTGATCATCTTTCACAACCCTATATAACCCCCTTCCCCCAGGTCACACCATGAGATGAGCAACTTGTTGTTCAGTGTGCCCTAGTGGTGAAACATTTCAATAAATAAGAATGCAAAAAAAATGAGTGGGCAAAAGCCAAAGTGGGGGGCAAACCACTGTAGTGATGAGTATCCTCGGGTGCAGGGTGAGCCATCATACATCTTTCCCCTACACCACAGAGCTCATGCAATCTCCTGCACTCTTGCAGGCATCTATGGCAGCACTGTTGGGCAGAGACAGTGTTGATGTCACTTGTGATGCCCCCCCACTGCAATGTGGCATTTATACCGAGAAGGCATGAGCAGTCAAGCCACTCCTGCTCACTGAAAGAGTTGGCTTTTGGCATGGCACTTTCCCCCTAATTCAGAGTGAGTACTATTGCACTAAGGAAAAGCACAATTCAGAGTCATGGTTTGAACGGAGAGTAAAACCGTATTGTATATATTGTACAGGAAAGAAAAATATTTGGGGCATTAAGAAAAAAGAAGTTGAGAGATGGAACCAACCAGTCAGTCAAAGTGTGTTTTACTCTGAGGTAAGAGAAGTTATTATGGAAAGAGAAATGTCATATCACTTAGTTTGACAGACAAATAAGGGAACAAATAAGAATAATGTACAGCTGATCATATATGTATGTTTTCTAGATTTACACAACATGCTTAAATGAGATAAGAGAAAAACCATGCATGTTAGCAGATGACTCAAGATATTAGATTTGCATACGGCATTTCAAGATACGTTAAAAGTCATGTATGTATTAGCAAATATTTTTACAATGATGTAAGGAAATGTTGGATTGTAGAATTATGTTTGAATTATCCTTATTTGTACAATAGAGGTTTAAGAGTTTTAACACATTTAGGGAGGTTCAGGAGATAGTCTAGTGTCTGAACATTGAGGGGAAATACATAATATGAGATGCATAATAGGAGCCACAAGTTGTGTTCTGGTGAAAGGATACCACACAGCTGAGTAGGAATTCAGTACAGTTTGTAGATTTGTGGAGAGCACTATGGTGGTGCTGTATTTAAATGGCAAAAGAGTTTACTGAATTAATTTTTTATAAAAACTTTTATAACAGAATTATAAAACAGTTGGCCAGAGGAAGTAGCTACTCCACAAAACATTGCCCCAAAGTTCTGTGGAGTTAAAATAAAGAACTATAATTTGGATTCTAAGTGGTGTTCATCCTGTTTTTTCTGTAGATTCTTGTCTTTTTTGGATGAACCAAGACGTGAAATGGTACCTCAGAAGAGGAAAGGCAGCCTGGACAACCCTGTAGGATACTTCCCCCTGTGTTCTAGCCACCCTTTTATGAATAGATGTCTTTCCCCATGTGCCCTCATATGCGGATCAGGATTCTGGCAACACACTGATCTGTCCACTCTCATCTTCTGCCACCATACTAGGACTCTTGTTGTATA
The DNA here is from genome assembly GCA_016271365.2 of Neoceratodus forsteri. NCBI lineage: Eukaryota > Metazoa > Chordata > Ceratodontiformes > Ceratodontidae > Neoceratodus > Neoceratodus forsteri. The sequence continues at coordinate 913,967,992 of CM028137.1, forward strand.
ACCATGTCTTATGCTCAGTATGCACACATTTCAAAAACTGTTCAGTTGGCATCACCTCACAGATTTCATCAGGAGATACTGCTTTCTTCCCTTATAACTATCTCCACAATGAAGTATTCAATTGCACATTCAGTTCCTTGCAATTATAGTTTGTCTGCTTTATTTACTGCCTGAATCTAAGTCTATATCTCTCAAGGATTTATCATAACAGTTTAAAATAGCAGCCTGGATTTTTATGTAGTCCCTGATATTATCAGGGTTCCAGCATAAGAATACTTGCTATGCCTTCCTAGTGAGCGTCAGTGCCAGATGAGAGGGCTAGTGCTCATGTGCTACAATAATTGATGCTGGATCAATAACGTCACAAATAATCTAAGGATGTCATCAATATCCATGTCCTCTGTGAGTTTTGGAAATAATTTGGACCCAGTTTTTTTAGTCTTGGCTTTTCCATCTATCCCATTACTCACTTGGCCTGGCACCTGTCTCTGATAGATTGTTGGCATCTACAATTTGTGGTGTCTTATCTCAATATGGTGTTTGCATTCTCTTTCTTTTTCATCTTTTTTTTCCAGCTGTTTAACCAGGAGTAGCACACTAAGCTAAAAGCTTGTTTACAGATGCGACTTGGGAGCACACAGAAGTTAAGTGACTTGCTCAGGGTCACACAGTATGCAAGTGGGGTTGTAGGATTCAAACCCAGGCCTCCAGATTTGCAGCTCAGAGCCTTATGCCTCCATCCAGGCCTTATCTAGATCAGCTTAGTACTTCATCTTTCTCTTTCTCTTTCTCTCTCACTCATATACTGCGTGCCTGATTTTCAGTCGCATTTGCTCCTACAGTACCTGAGCCATTTCTATTTGCAACTAGGCTAGGTCCAGCTCTCTATTGTTTTGCCTTTCTGCAATGTGAGTCTTTTTTATTTCAGTTTGCTTGGCCTCACTTTTCTCTCACTTGCCACTGTGCTTGCCCAGGGCTTCTAAATCTGCTACTTCTGGAGCCAGAACTGCAGTAGTTTAGCCCTATTTAAGCTCTCACACAGTATGCCTCTCTACTCACTTTAATACCTTAACCACAAGAGGTTGCTCAGTATCACTGCTAAGAGCCATTGCAGAAAAATCTAAAAGTTCAAAAATACGGAACAGGGCTAACTAGCAAAAACTGAAGCTACACTTTATGCTAGTGTCAGAATAAGAAACATTTGTAAAAAAAATAAATATACATACAGTGGCATGTGATGAGGGGAACAAGCCACTGTATGTAAATTTACTTTTTTAATAAATGTTTCTTATATTGACGCTAATGTAAAGTGTAGCTTCAGTTTTTGCTAGTTAGCCCTGTTCCATATTGTTGAACTCTCTCCTCACATATCTGCTGGTGCTCTGGCCCCTTACATAGAAACATAGAAACATAGAATTTGACAGCAGATAAGGACCGCTTGGCCCACCTAGTCTGCCCATTTTCCTACCTAACAGATAAGCTGCAGATCCTAATTAACCAACAACTTACTTCCTCCTACCCCCCACTAGGACTGCCTTATGTCTGTCCCATGCATTCTTGAATTTCTCCACTGTTCTTGACTCCACGACCTCCTCAGGGAGGCTGTTCCATGCATCCACAACCCTCTCTGTGAAAAAATACTTCCTCACATTACCTCTGAGCCGTCCCCCCTCTATCTTCAAATTGTGCCCCCTTGTTCTTGCACATCTCTTTTCTGAAAGATGCTACCCTCTTGGACTTTGTTGATTCCTTGAGGTACTTGGAAAGTTTCTATCATGTCCCCTCTCCTCCCTTTCCTCAGGGGTATACATATTAAGCTCCTTTAGTCTTTCTTCATATGTCTTCTGGTGGACCCTGCACCATTTTGGTTGCCCTCCTATGGACAGCCCACTGTCTATGTCTTTAGGAGATGAGGTCTCCAGAACTGCACACAGTACTCCAGATGGGGTCTCACCAACTGTCTGTACAGAGGGATAACAACTTCCTGTTTTCTACTATTGATGCCTCTCCCTGTGCATCCCAGTATTCCTCCAGCCTTCCTTACTGCCTTCTCACATTGCTTGCCTACCTTTAGGTCATCTGATATAATTACCCCCAGGTCCCTTTCCATTTTTACTGTTGTCAGTATCTCACCCCCCCCCCATTGTGTACTCTGCCCTGCTGTTTTTGTTTCCCAGGTACATTACCTTGCACTTCTTGCATTGAATCTGAGCTGCCATACATTTGACCATTCCTCCAACCTTACCAAATCCTTCTCATCCTTTCCACTCCATCTGGTGTATCAACCCTGTTGCAGATCTTTGTGTCATCTGCAAAGAGACATACTTTTCCTTCCAGTTCCTCTGCAATGTCAATGATAAAGACATTAAAAGGACCAGTCCCAGTACTGAACCTCTGCGGTACCCCACTAGTAACCTCCTTTCTTCACTGTGGACTCCATTTAGTACTACCCTTTGCGTCCTGTTGTCTAGCCAATTTTTATCCAGGCTACCACCTTGGGACCCACTCCAAGGCTGGCTAACTTGTGTATTAATCTTTTGTGTGGGACTGTATCAAATGCCTTGCTAAAATCTAGGTAAGCCATGTCCACAGCCCCTCCCTGGTCTACTACTTTGGTCACCCAGTCAAAGAAATCTATTAGATTCATCTGACATGACCTTCCCATCGTGAATCCATGCTGCCATGGGTCCTGTGCCCCACTGGCCTCTAGGTACTCAACAATTCTTTCCTTCAGAAGTGATTCCATCATTTTACCTACCACTGATGTCAAACTAACTGGTCTGTAGTTTCCTGCCTCTGTCCTGCTCCCACTTTTGTGAAGAGGAATCACATCCACCCTTCTCCAGTCCTCAGGTACCACCCCAACCTCCCATGATTTGTTAAAGAGATTAGTCAGCGGTTTCATTAGTTCTACCCTTAGTTCTTTTAGAATTCTTGGGTGAATTCCATCAGGCCCCATTGCTTTGTCCACCTTCAATTTTATTAGTTCTTTCAGAACCCTTTCTTCTGTAAATGGACTGGTATCGACCCTCATCTTTAGAGTGTTTCTCTTGTTTGGTTTAGGTACCTCCCCCTCCTCTTCCTTTGTGAATACTGAGCAGAAATATTCATTCAGTATCCCTGCTTTTTCATTGTCACCCTCTACCCACATTCCCTCCCCTTTATTAAGTCTCAGTATCCCTCCTTTGGTCTTTCTTCACTCCCTAATGTACCTATAAAAGGTCTTATTCCCCTTCTTAACAGAGTTGGCTATCCTTTCCTCGGTTTGGGCCTTTGCTATTCTGACTGCCTTCCCAGCCTCTTTCTGCTTTAATTGATAAAGTTCTCTGTCCTTCTCCTTCTGTGTTTACTTATATTTTCTGAATGCTATCCCTTTCTCCTTAACCTTCCCTGCCACCTCTTTTGAGAACTATAGCGGTTTTTTCCTTCGTTGTGTTTTGTTGATTTGCTTTACACAAAGGCTTGTTGCCTCTGTGATGGCTGTTTTGATTACTCTCCATTGTTTCTCCACCTCTCCTTCTTGCCTGTTTGCTAGTGCTTTTCTGAGGCACTCTCTCATTTTCCCAAAGTCAGCCCTCCTAAAGTCCAATACTCTTGCTTTTGTATGGCTTGATTGTATGGCTGTGTTTATCGTGAACCACACTGTTTGGTGGTTGCTTGTTCCCAGATGGCTACCCACTTCTGAATCTGAGATTCTTTCTCTGTCCCCATTTGAGAATACCAGGTCTAAGGCTGCTCCCTCCCGAGTGGGTTCCAATACTAGCTGTCTGAGGCATGCCCCCTGTAGGGCATCAAGAATGACCCTACTCTTGGATGTGCCTGCAGCAAAGGTGCTCCAGTTAACATCTGGCATATTCAGGTCCCCCATCAACAATATCTCCCCTTTTTCTGCCATTCTAAGGAAGTCTTTTATCATTTCCTTGTCCATTCCTTCCCCCTAAGATGGGGGTCTGTATACAATCCCCATGCAGATTGTGGTGCCATTTCCTGTCTCCAGGGTGAACCAGAGTGTCTCATCTGCTCCCTGTTTACTCTTTAGTTCTGTTGCTTTGATCCCTTCCTTTACATAAAGAGCTACTCTTCCTCCTCTTTTACCCTCCCTGTCCCTCCTGTAGATTGTGTATCCTGGTATGCTGACATCCAAATCATGGTTCTCTGTGTACCATGTTTCTGTGACTGCCACAATATCCAGGTAATACTCTTCCATCAAGGCCACTAGTTCAGGGAGCTTGTTACACAGACTATGGGCATTGGTACTCATCACCCTCCACTTGTTGATGGCCTTACCCCTTTTAGCCCCATTCCTGTCCTTACTGCCTTTGCCTTTTTTTACATTTACTTCTGTCCTGCTCCCTAATGACTTCTCTACCTTGGTGTTTACCTCATTAATTACTGTTGTTTGTGGGGGGGAGGCTGGGATTTCCCTGCTCCCTTTCAGTGCTCTCCCTTGGCTAGTTTAAATGCTTGCCAATGAAGCATTTAAACCTCTCACCTAGGATCCTGATTCCCCCTCTGGACAGATGCAGACCATCGCACCAGTATAGGTCTGCATCCCTTCAGGTGGCTTCCCAGTCCCCAATGAAGCCAAAACCCTGAGCTCCACACCAGTTTTTTAACCATTCATTGAATTCCCTGGTGAGGAGTACCCTAGCATACCCCTTGCCATAGACAGGCAGCACCTCCGAGAAGGTTATTGCATGCGCTACTTGTCTAAGGCCCCTCCCCAACTCTACAAACTCCTCTTGCACTGCTTTGATCCCATTCCTAGCCAGGTCATTTGTCCCTAGGTGGACAATGACATCCAGCTCCCTCCCTCGTGCAGCTGCTCCCACGATCCTGAGGATTCGCTTCCTGTTCCTCCAAGCTGTGGCGCCAGGCAGGCACCTTACCTCCCTCTCCCCTTCCTCCCCATTTCTACCCCCCTAATGATTGAGTCCCCCACCAGGAGTTGTTTCCTTCCCCTGTGGGGTCTCATGCCACCCTCCTCTGGGTCTCCTTTGTGAAGGTTCCCAGCATCTTCCTTGGTCTCCACTGCAGGTGCCTCTGTAGAGGAACCACTATCCACCAGAAGAGCAAATGAATTGTGGAGAGGTACAGCTGGAGGATGCAACTCTGTTCCACCACCTCCTCCCCTGAGCCTACCCCTGATCCAGCCTCTCCTCTTTCTTGGCAACCTCTGAGGTAGTGGCATTGGCCCTGGTGGTCCCTGGGTGGGGGAGGAGGTTTCATGAATCCTAGCCAGGTCAGCCTGGAGAAAGGCAACCTCCTCCCTCAGACCAGAGAGGTGCCTGCAAATAGGGCAGCATCGCAGCTTCCAGAATGTCTCCCGGAACACTGCTGCCCCACAGCCATTGCACTGCACCACTCCTATCATGTCTAATTTTGTGTCCCCTCTCCTGTTTCTCTGTATGCTTACTCTCTCCTCTCCTTACAACTCCCACCCTTCCTGTTCTGGGACAGTAACTTCCTATATTCTTCAGTAGCCTCCTTCTTCCTTGCTCAGTGTCAGACCACCAACAGCTAGGGGGGATAGTGAGCTACTTTTTTCCTTTATGGTTGACAAAACCAATGTTTTTCTATGATCCTTCCCTTCCTACTGCCAAACAAGAAGTTCCTGTTGACAGTCAAATCCAGTGGCTATAAAAGTAGATCTGGCCTGGGGTTGGATGGAAGGCAATTAGTAAGAAAAAAGACTAGCTACAGGAAGTTGTAATTTGAGTCACCTGCTTTTATAGTATCTAAGCCACACCCCCAATTAAGCTCTCTCTCCTTCTACTGGTTTAGCAAAGTAAACTGATACAGAACCCTTCCCAGCACAGAACACACACTGACTTTCTTTCTTTTCTTTTTTTTAAAACCTAAATAAGACCCCTTCTACTTCTAATAAAGTATCTGTTTGCTTAATCTCAACAGACACTGACTCCTGCTAAGATATAAGTGTTAAATTAATAAGAAAATGTAGCTTCTTTTAGTTAGCTGCTTTCTGCTCTACAAGCAAGGCTAGCAACAGGAAGTTGTAATTTGAGTCACCTGCTTTTATAATGTCTAAGCCACACCCCCAATTAAGCTCTCTCTCTCCTCCTACTGGTTTAGCAAAGTAAACTGATACAGAACCCTTCCCATCACAGAACACACACCGACTTTCTTTATTTTCTTTCTTTTTTTTAAACCCTAAATAAGACCCCTTCTACTTCTAATAAAGTATCTGTTTGCTTAATCTCAACAGACACTGACTCCTGCTAAGATATAAGTGTTAAATTAATAAGAAAATGTAGCTTCTTTTAGTTAGCTGCTTTCTGTCTACAAGCAAGGCTAGCAACCAGCTGCATCATTGTTGCCAAGCATTTCTGAATGTCATCATTTTTGGTGTTTGCACAGAAAAATTAAAAATCATGGTAAATAGGAGAAGATAGAAAGAGTTGCTTGTACTTGCTGCTGTATACACCTGTGAATAATATTCTTAATTTTGTGACTGACCCCTTCAGTACTTGATATCTCACAAGAGTGCTCTATGCAAGCAAGTCTCACATTCATCTTACACCCTGCCACCAGATGTGATGGTCAGAGCACCCTATGGTCTCCAGTGTGCCTCTTCTTCTTTCTCAGGTCCTGCCCCCAAGACTATTAGGATCGATGTTCCCACTATTAATGTCTCTTCTTTAACTAGAGTGTAGACCCTGGTACTTTGATAACCTTATTTGCCATCCTCTATCCTTCAGACTCCATGTACAATAGTAAGGATCTCTTGCACTGGGTTCTCACAGAAATGCTTCATCATACACTCCTTTTATCTAGGTACCCCAGCGATGCAATAATACACGAATCAAGAGATCCAGCATTTATAGATAAATGCTGTACCTAATTTATTGGTGTTTGTTGGGATTTGACTGATTATTGGAAGATGCATTGGTGTTACCCTAATTTTTGGCACTCTGAAGCAAAGCTTTGGCGTGTGAGTAAATTTGTGTGCCAAGAAACACAGTGCTGAAGTTAGGGTAACACAACTCTATAGAAACATAGACTCTGACGGCAGATAAGGAGAACTTTAAAGGTGATAGGAAACAGTTTTTTACACATCTAGATACCCTTCTGTTGTTCCTGGAATGTCCTTCAAATATTCTGATATGTTACTGGCCTTTTATGCTAAACTTATAATCTAATTTTGTTGCCTTTGTAACTAAGACGACACCCTCTCTCCTCAGCAATTGCTGCTCTCACATTTCACACTGCCTGAACATTCTATGACATCAATAAAACCATTCCAGGCCATTCAGATGAACAGCATGGAATGGTGTTACTGATGTCTTAGAGTGTTTTAGAACTATGAAAAGAAAGAACAGTAGCTACTGAGGAGAGTGGATCTCTGTGTAGAGCTGGGGCACCCCAAAGTTAGATTAATTATTTAAAAATTGGTCACAGCAAATCAGAATACATGACTAGCATGTAATGAAAGATGGGAGGGCAGTTAAACATGTACAAATCATTTCCTATCTCCTTTAAGTAGTGGTTCTGATTCTGTGGAACACCATACAACAAAGTCCTGAAGAGTCAGGGGAATTTTTTTTCTAACAATCACATTTCCTTACTTTTGTGGCTTTGTGCTTCATTGATGCCTAAATGTGGATTTTTTTTTTACAATTAGTTTAAATTAAGACTATTCTTATTCTTGCCAATCTATGGCTGCAGCAAACCCCAGGGTAACTCAGGGACCCTGAGTCCTGTTTTATAGAAATGGAGGTCCCTGCACCAAGTTCTAGAGAGTTGCCACAGCAGGAGGGCTGAGCCAAACATGTGGTGCACCTGAGGGGTTTGACAGAGGGTCCCATCAAGCCCCATCCACCTGGCACAAGCCTAAATAAGCTGAGGATGTTGGGGGGTTCATTATGCCTGGAAGGTGGGGACCAGCAGCTGTCAGAGCAGTGGGGGTGTAATACTGGCAACTGTGGCATGGCCACAGTGCAAAGGATGTGGTGAGGCACCAGGTGGAGGTGCCTTGGAATGTGGCACAGAGAAAAAAGCCCTAGCACCTGCCCTACCGGACCCACAGGTCCCTGGCAGTGAAGTTGGGCATCTGCCAGCCACCACATAGGGGGCTGTGGACCAGGGCAACATTGCAATGCCCAGAGCATATACCCATCCACCCAATGTGTGCTGCAACCTGCACCTACTGCCACCCACCACATGTAGGGAACTGGGTTCCATGTTAAAACAGCGATCACAAAACAGTGATCACCGTTACAGTGAGTGTACATCACCGAAAAGCAGATCGGTGATGTACACTTGCAGATGACAAGACATCTGGTTACTTAAAATAGTATTTATGTGGGGGGGTGCACCCACCCACAGCCCCCTACTAAATATAACTAACTTCAGGAGGGTGCATGTCATTGAGGGGGAGACAGTCTGACAAAAAAACAAATAATGCAGCAGTAAAAGTTTCCCTGGTCCCCAGCCCACAGTACTTGCTGCACCAAAGCTAGCCACCCCCACCACCACACCACACAGGTAGCTCGGTGGCAGCATGGCACACTACCCCACACAATCCCTTTTCCCTATCCCTCCCCTTCTCCTCCCAGTCCCTCTCCTTCCAGTTGCCCTGCCTTGCTTATCCTTGCTGTTGCTTTTGTATTCCATCTCTACTCTTACAGGGTATCACAAAAGGAGAGCGCTGTAAATGAGTGACTGTTTTGACAGTCACTCATTTACAGTCGCTATCATCACTGGATACCAGGGAACTGTGAGTCCTGTGGAGCAGCTGCTAGGGCTGATGCCACCTGGGATCCAGGTCATGATTGTTCAGTCATGCCACCCTCCTACCCAGACCAATTGGCTCTGTGACTCTTTTCATCGCACTTCCACTTGATGCCTCTTCACATCCCTCTCACTGCCGTCATGCCCCCACTGCCCCCATGGCACCCCCACTGCTCCATTAGCACCTGTTCCCCTCATTCCAGTTTTCTACAATCACTACCCTGCCAGGCAGTGGTGCAGGGCCCTTAGACCACCTCCTGTTTGATTTAACCTGAGCCCCTTCTTGTGACCACAGTCGGACTTCTAGAATTCCAAATAAGGGGATGGTACAGCCCTTTTGTGATGCAAGCCCCATTGTGACCTGGTGCAAAGGTGCTTCTGCTGTAAGGGTGGCACAGAGTTTTATTTCATTTCATTTTTTATTTTTAACCAGGTGGTGGGCTGGGCACTGCCCTTTTTCAACCATGCCTGACATTTAAACAATAACAAAATTTAGAAAACTTACAGCCATATAGATAAGAGTAGCTTTAGTGCATGGCATGCTGATTTCAATGCAGCCTGTGTTCAAAAATTAGGATTGCCACAAACTTTGATGTAAGGTGCCACTTGTTTCACAGCTGTTTGGTGCAGGCACCTTGCACCAAACTTTTCCTTTTTGAAAACCTAGCCCAAGGTGTCCTCTGTTCGGACTGAGATTGCTTCAAGTGGGAAGTTGCAGCCCAGAAGAGGTGAGGCTATTTGTTGCAGGTGCACTGGGTTGTATTGGGATGTGTTTAAGTCGGTGACGGTGGGTGAGGTCAGTGGGGTGATCTAGAGGTGTGACTAACATGTTGTGAACTCGGTCTAACTCCAACATGGCTACTAATGAGCCAAGTGGGTCAACTGAGTCCGGTGTTCTCTGAGATTATTCGGTGTTCCCTTTTTGAGGGGGATTTCCTAGCTGCATTGAAAAATGCACTGGTGAGGCTCATTCTGAAAAAACAACATTGTACCCTGAATGACCATTCTCTAATCTCCCCTTTTTGAGTAAGGTCATCGAGAAAGTGGTTGCACCACAACTTGAAGAACACCTCATGGACTTTGACATCTAAGGGCCTCTCCAGTCTGGTTTTAAGTCAAAGCATAGCACAGATACTGTGCTGGTCAAGGTGCATAATGATATGCTCAGGGTGGGAGACAGAGTGGAATGGTCAGTTCTTGTTCTCCACAATCTCTTCTCAGCCTTTGACACTGTGGACAATGGGTTGCTATTAAACAGGCTAAGGGAGAATGTTGGGCTCGCTGGCAAAGTTATCTGTCTTTTTAAGTCCTACCTCAATGGCAGGATACAGAGGGTGACATTGGGAAGTCTCCCTTCATCCCCAGTGTCACTGTTCTGTGCCATATCTCATGGCTTAGTTTTTTCACCCATGCTGTTTGTGGTGTATATGCTGCCCCTGGGTAGGATCACTAGACAGTATGGACTTAGGTTTCATTACTATGCAGATTACATCAAGCTCTGTTTGTCTTTTGTACCCAGGATGCAGGCACAGTCACTGTGCTGAATAGGTACTTGTCCAAGTTCCAGGACTTGATGTCATTGAGCTTGTTGAGACTATATCTAGACAACACTGAAGTACTAGTTGTTGACCCAGGTCACAGAGGGGGTGTGGTGGCCACAGAGCATGGACAAGGGTTTCAACATGGTTCCACTGATCTAGTGGCTGCCTCCAATGTGAACAATTTTAGCCTTGACTATGTACTCCCTGGAGGAGAGGAGAGAGATGGGATATGATAGAGACATACAAGTATCTTACAAGGAGGAACAGGGTGCAGGAATACACTATTTTTAAGCGAAAAAGATGTTCCAGGACTAGAAGGCATGGGATGAAGTTGGAGGGAGGATGATTTAGAGGAAACATGAGGAAGAATTTCTTCACAGAACGGGTGGTAGACAAGTGGATCACCCTGCCAGAGGAAGTTGTTGGGGCTGAAACAATCATAGGGTTTAAGAATGCATGGGATAGATATAAAGGAATTTTGGAGGTCAGAGGTGAGGGGCAACAGACTTCTAGGAAAACATAAAGTGAACTTACAAGCTCAAATAGGCAGGCTGGATGGGCTGTAGGCCCTTATCTGATGACACTGTCTATGTATCTATGTATCTATGTAGCCTCTTTTTGGATGAGAAGCTGACATTTGAGGCTAAGGTATCAACAGTAGTCTGGGGTGGTTTCTACCATCTTAGGAATAATTGGCAGATAAAATCCCTTTTCCCACCTTGAAGACCCGGCAACACTAGTGCAGGCATCTGTGACTTCCAGTATTGATTACTGCAATGCTCTGTACCTCAGGTCAATGGAGGTACTTAGCGGCACCTGCAACAGGTGTAGAATGCAGCTACTAGGTTGATCACTGGCCTTCCAAGGTTGTGACATGTCTCCCCAGTGCTGCATGATCTATGCTGGCTGCCAGTTAAGTGGTGTATCTCCTTTAACATCAGCTTGCTGACAAATAAGGGCCTACATGTGTTGGGCTGGGCGACCTGAGCGAACTCCTGCATCCATATATGTCCTCGTGCCCTCACCGTTACTCTGAGGAAGGCTTCCTTGTAATATCCAGGGTAATATTAAAAACCTTTGGGGACTGGGCTTTTGAGGTGGAAATCCTGGTCATTTGGAACTCCCTGTTGAGCATCCTGATTGAGACCCATTCGGCTTGAGTCCTTTAAAAGGGGCAGCAAAACTTTTCTGTTCTTCCATGCTTTTAGGGAATAACTTTCTGCTACTATTTATTTTCATCCAGTCTGTGCTATTTATTTATATTTATAGGGTATTCATTAATTTATTAGACAATATTAATGATATTATAGTAGGTATTTTTTTATTCGGCAACATGGGTTTGTGCCAGGTAGATCATGTCAAACCAATCTTGTGGAGTTCTATGAATGGGTAACATCAGAACTGGACAGGGGAAAGCCTGTGGATGTATTATTCTTGGACTTCAGCAAGGCGTTTGACTCTGTCCCCCACAATGGTCTGGTGGAGAAACTGATGGGGTTAGGAGTAGACCCTTTAATGGTCAGATGGATTGAAAACTGGCTAGCTGGATGCACCCAGAGAGTAGTGGTCTGTGGGGAGCTCTCGAACCCTAGAGAGGTTGGTAGTGGGGTACCGCAGGGCTCGGTCCTGGGTCCAATCCTGTTTAATGCATACATATCGGACATCAGGGAGGGTATAGGGTGTGAAATGAGTCTCTTCGCAGATGACTCCAAGATGGGAGCAGTAGTTGAGGGAGAAGAGGGGAGGTTGGCCCTGCAAGGGGACCTGGACACCCTGGAAAGCTGGGTTCACACATGGAAATTAAATTTCAATATCACTAAGTGCAAGGTGTTGCATCTTGGTCGGGGAAACCCTAAACACAGGTACACCCTGGGAGGGGAGGCGCTGGAGGCCTCAATAGGGGAAAAAGACGAGGGGTCATGGTGGATGCATGTATGAATAACTCTGAGCAGTGCAGGAGAGCAGCTAGCAAGGCAAACAGGATGTTGGGATGCATCGTAAGGAGGATCACCTCTAGGAGCAAGGAAGTGATTCTGCCACTGTACAATGGACTGGTTAGACCACACCTTGAGTACTGTGTACAGTACTGGAGACCACACTTGAAGAGGGACATACAGCTCCTGGAGAGGGTACAGAGGAGGGCAACTAAGATGATACAAGGGCTAGGGGATTTGACGTATGAGGACAGACTTGAGGAGCTCTGCCTATTTTCATTGGAGGAGAGGAGAGATGGGGGGGACATGATTGAGGTCTTCAAGTACCTCAAGGGAATAAATAGGGTAAACATGGAGGGGATCTTTAGACTAAAGCAGGGAGGTATCACCAGAGGGCATGGTATGAAGTTGGAAGTGGAAGGGTGAGGGGGAAAGAGGAGGAGGTTTTTCACTGAGAGGGTGGTGGACCCTTGGAATGCACTGCCTGGCGAGCTGGTTCAGAGATCCACAGTGGAGGGCTTCAAGAGAGGGTGGGACAGACACAGAAAGTGGATGTATCAGATGATGGCCTGTCCCAGGGGGGTGGGGATGGATGATAGGGGTTTCTGGAGCACAAGGGATGGGAGGGCCTCGGCACCCAACTAAGGATCTAAGGTTCAAGCAGACTCGATAGATCGTAAGGCCTAATCTGCTGGCAAATAGTATGTTAGTATGTTAGTATTAGTGGGGTTATTGAATTTTATTTATTAAAAATTTTTCTGTGTTGCTGTGACAGGAATGTAATCCAGTTATTGCAATCTTCTTTTGTTACTGTACTTATTTTCATCTCTACTTATTTTAATTTTTAAGTTCTTTCTATTGTTGAAATGTCATGGGATGAACAAAATGGGGTTCAGGTCACATGTCTCAGCAGCAACTTTGGGAAACCTACAAGGGGATCAGTTTGCCAGGTAGAACAGTGTTAATTTTCCCACAGAGGCAACCAAGCAGCTAGGGAGTAAACAAGTACAGGGTTCTTGCACTCAGACAATAGGACAAGAGGATGTTGCTAGGCGGGAAAAGGCAATTCAGCCTGTCAGCTGTAATCAAACATACCCTCCCACACACACTCACATGGGTGGGGAATACTGGAGGGGCAGTTACTCAAAATAGGTCCCATCTTACTGCCCTGATTCCATAAATAGAAGTTTCACCACAACTCTTTCTCTCTCTAACTTCCTGCAACTTTTAAATCAGAAATGGGGTTTTGTCTCTTGGTGAGTGTTCCCCAGTAGGAAGGGAGCCCTGCTTCCACAGCTAGATTATCTGGCTGAGTAAAGAACAGGCTTTGTGAATATTTCTGTCAAGTCAGCTGGTACATAAATATGGATCCTAGTGTGAGACTACATTGTGAGTTTATTCTGTAAGACATCTATCTGTTTAAACTGCTTTATTTTCCTGTCCTGTAAATGTGCATATCTTTTTGTTTGCTGTACATATCCTGTTCATAATATCTTATATCATTATAGTAGTAAAGATCTATTTTTATAGTACCAGTGACTGAGCATCCTTATTGCAAAGGTAAATTTAATATTTCTACCAGCAAAGTGAAAATTCTGTTTCAAGTCTTCCATCTGAAGTGCACTCTACCAAATATGACTGTGTTTGATCTTCCAATCCCCTGAACAAGATCGAGGTATTTTCCAGGAGTAACCAGGTGGTGGCAGCAGAAAATAATTAGACAAACCTTGTTAGAAACTGATACAGCCCAAAAGAGTTTTTGTCACAGTTGCTCTACTGGTATCTTTTATAACGGTACCCTGAGCCTCCAAGGAAGGGTGCTAAATATAAATAAACTTTACTGCTACTGCTCAATGAAAAAGTCTAATAAGGGTGCTGCCAGGGCCTGCCATTTCTCAGTATGTTCCTTGTGTGCTTTCCATCTGTCCCAGGGGACTTGTTTACATTCAGGTTTTACAGATCTTTCAGCACTTTCTCCTTAGTTATACTGTAGTTATCATCACTAATTTTTTCCTATCCGTACCCTGAAATTTTAACTTACTGCACATTACTGGTCCAATAGCTTCTATAGTATACACAGAGCTAAGGTACTCATTTTACAGTATATGCTCATTTTCCTCACATCACTTTTCACACACACCCTACCTTTCTTCATCCTTTCTATGCTGACTTTTGTTTGCCTTTTCTCCCAAATGTATCTGAAGAAAGTCTTGCCATTTGCTTGATGCCTTCCTCTTTGTTTGCATTTACTGTATGTAGCTTCCAGCGTTACAAATCTCTGTAGTTCCCTTTCTTCTATACATCCAATTTCACTAAAGTCCAGACATATATTCTTGTGTTACTTTATTCAAGTGGCAAGACCCACCTGCATGGCTCATTTTTTCTTGCAAAATCTTTGCTTTTATGCACCCACTATACCATCTGACAAGATCAGCCCCCCTCTTCCTGCCTGCAGTATCCTATAAATTGTTCTCCCCTCCCAGCACTGTAATTGGTCCCTGAAGCCCTCCAGACAAGGTAAACATGAAACAGTCAATTCTTCACTACAGTTAGCTGACAAAGCCACTGGCCTATTCTTTATCTATTTTCTTTTCTATGATGTTCTCTCTGATGTGAAATGATATCACTCAGGCATCTGGTTTCCATTCCAACAGCCCACCAAAATTTAAAGAAAAATCATGCTTTCTATGCTCTTGCCCTTTCTTGCACCAGTTACCACATGCTTCCAACTGAATAAATCCTACTATTTTCCCAAATCCCACATCACCTATTCACTGCACCACAAAAATAGCTGCCTCCTACACTAAGCAAGCTGTAAATCACATTTTAATCAAGAACATCTGAAGCCCCTAGTCTCAATTCCCAGTGATTTGTCAAAGTTTGCATTATTGTCCAGAGTTTATCACAGTACGTTCCCCCACAATCAGTCTCACTTTTCTGTGATTGGAATACAAACAAAGCAAGAAACTCTGATTGCCTCAGCTTGTGTTTTGATTTCTTCTTTGGATGCCTCCTCTGCTCTCTCCAAATCAGTTTTTGTGTCAAACTTTGTAAGTTAGCACAGTAACTGCTCCCCAGTCAGTTTTTCTGCTCCATGAGTCTGCTTCAAATATAAACTCAAATGACTTCAGCTACTGTTTGCTTGCTCCACAATTCTCCCTGAAGCACTTTCACTGCTGCATGTAAACTCCTAGCCTCTGCTAATGTTTGAACCCATGTTTGACCTCCTGCTGCTAGGAATGCCATTGGGTTGCTGGTCTGTTCCATATTAATAGCATTCTCTCTGCTACCTAATGAAATCACTCTAACATCTGAACACCACTCAAAAAAAAGCCAAAATTCAAACAAAAAGATGCAGTTTTCCTTTTGTCTTTGTCCTTTTCTAGCACATGGCTACTGAGTGCTCCCAAACTAATAAATCCTACTACTTGCCTGTATCCCATAGTGCCTGTCAACCACACCACAAAATATCTGCCTCCCTGTTCTAACCAAACTGTAAATCACAGTTCAATCAAACAGGTTTGCTGCCCCTAGTCTCAAGTCCCAGTGATCTGCTCGTTGAGTATGGGTGGCCATACTTTATTCCTCATGTTCTATGTAGAGATCCATTCATTTCAAAATGCTATTGTACAACACTTCAAAGGTTATGGAATGTGATTGTACCCTATGTGGTAGAGCAGCATTCTAGAACCTCTAGAGACTACACAAGTCAATTTCATTGTGAAAGAGAAAAAACAATGCAATGCACACATTTCACATAAGACTACACACTAAAAATACAGGATGAGTAACTAAATGCATAACCAGTGTGTTCTGTTACTTTGGAGTTCTGATTCCCATGGACCTCACAAGCTTCACTCTCGAGGTCAGAGGGCATCAGATCCCCTCTGTGGTATAACACACTGGTTGTGCATAGTTGCCCATACAGAATTCTCTATGTTCTGCTCATTACACCTGTTTCAAAGATAAGAATTTCAGCATCTTTTGTTTGCTACTTCCACTGCTTTCTCAAAGCTGAATTTTACTGCTCCATGCAAGTTAACTCTTGGGCCCCCTGCTCGACCTCCTGCTCCTTGGAATGCCCTGGGACCTTTTCTTTTCCTTTTTTAGAAACTCTGTTGATGATGTTTGATCTCTTACCTGTCACAGGTCCCACCGTTCCCCCTCAAACTCCCCTTAACCACTGCTGCTACCAATTCTTTAGGTGCCTAACATACTTGCAGTCAATGTCCTTGTCCCCACTCTCCCCATAGTTAAACAATGAGACATGGCAAAGTATGCATTGAGGTAGAATAACAGCATGCATCAGGTGTGTTGAGAGACACAAGGCATCACCGAGTGCCTTCAACTACACAATAAGTATCATTTTCCTACCACAAAGCACACCCGTGCATGTCTTATTGCAATTATAAAATGGGTCCAAGATTTGTTTTGGGGGGTGTGAAGAAATACACAAAAATAAAAGCCATCTCAGTTTCAAATATAATGCACAGCTAAACACATTTTTATTTTTGAATTAGCCCTTAAACCATCTATTTTCCCAGACTCACCCCATTTACTTGTTTTCTCACCTTTCTTCTTTATATTATTTCCTCTCTTTACTCCACCTTGTTTCTGTTCTAGCTTTCCTAAATTTAGTAGATGGAATGTTTACTATGGATGAAATACAAGAATTCAAATCTCTGCTTTGTTCTGCTTGCAGAATATTCACCCACTCACTCACTCACACAACAGAAGGCCTCAGATGAAACCAAGGCTTCTGTTGTATCTGTAGCAGGTTAAACAGCATAGATTTCCCTTTTAGGCAGGTAAGGATAGGAGGGGCATTTATCATGGTCAGCACAGAAACACCATTAAGTACTGTGGTACTTCATTTTTAAATGTACGTATGTGAGTATAAGAAGAGGATTATGAGGGCAAATAACATTTAGTAATTTCTTTAAATTTAAAGCAGTGTTATTTTTAGGGCCTAATTGAAGGTTTTAAGTAAGTAAAGGTGGCAGTCGTGTTTGTGATGGTAGTCAGAGATATGTGGTTAGTACTGATTTTATTGTGAAGAGGCTGTTTGATCTTTATACAGTGTTGTTGAGCTGAGATAACAGCACTGGTAAAGATGTTCCTCAGCCAATTAGGTTTCACAAGTTTTCAACCCAATTTTATAATCAATATTGCCCTCCTTCTCCTGCACGTTTGTGTGCCACCTCTTTGTTTTTGCAACCATTATTGCCCAGATCCCAACTTTTGAAGTACTACTGCAAGGGGTAACTACAATTTGTGACACTTTACAGACTGTTTATTTACATACGAACATATGAAGAAGCCAGCAGAAGAAGGCCATTTGGTCTACCAAGTCTGCTCGCATTGCAAGGTCCACAGCTTGAGTTACTGTCCCTGCCCCCTCTCCCACTTCTCCCATCCTCCCTACCCATGACCCTTACCCTTCCCCTATACCTGTCGCAACCTCTCTTAAAACAGCCCACTGTCTTCAATGAGATTACCTCTTCTGGCAGCGCATTCCAAGTGTTCACCCCCCCTTTATGTGAAGAAGTGCTTCCTGCCCTCCCTCTTAAACCTCCCACCTTTCAGCTTAAGACTGTGCCCCCTCGTTACTCACTCACTTTCAGTTGAGGGTCCTTGGCTATTCTGACTCTGCATTGGTTTATCTTTGCTGCTCCAGGATGATTTCGTGCCCCCCATCTCCTTCTCCTCTCTGCTGCTGCTCCATTGCACCTTGACTATAGAAGGCTGCACCCCTTAACCATTTGCTGCCTACTGCCAAGGCTTCATTGTGTAATTTCTTTCTACCCCTTGGCCTCAGGGATATGGACAAGTGAGTCTGAATCACAAAGCAAATGCTGTACCAACTCCTTTCTTTTATATATGGGATGGGAAAAAGGTGCACAAACCTCACTCCACTGATTTGTAGCTCTCCTTATGACAAACAACTTCTTTCAACTTCTCAATTAAACAGTTACATTTATTAAAACTAGAAAAGGGTAATCTGAACACACAAGCTCAGGGGAGCAGAACCCCCTCACCAATGTATGTTTCATGTGACACTATGCATGCTTTTTCAAGGAACAGCTACCTGCCGTGCTTAAGCCCCTTTTATACTGATGCATTTTCAATTAAAGACATAGGAACTGTCATACTTCTCATTGGCTGTAGCAGTACAAGGAGGAGGAGAAAAGATATTCACAGCACATTTAATATTAAAGGTTATTATAAAAATAAATAAAATCTAATACACTTGAACACTACAAATAGTAGTATTTTTCAAACTGTCTAATAAATGGCTTTATTAAAAAATTGGCCCCCAATACAGAAGGGTCAAGTTCAAGTTTTTTTGAAGAGGACAGAGACCAACTGGCAGGACAAATTGGGGTGGCATGAGTTAAGGAGCAAAACTGCTTGGTTCAGTTCAGATGTAGACTACAAACAAGTAGGGGAGCAAGAATAAATGGCAGCAAAGACAGATGTACAGGAAAAATAGAAGGACTAAAGGGAGGAGGAGACAGTGGAAAACAACATTATAAATATGACAAATTATACTCTTTCACCAACTGAACTAAATGCCCTAAGTAAGGGCTTAGCATTTGTACCAACTGGCAGTTTCAGGTTGTTTGACAGTATAATAGACATACACCTCATGTGCACACATCTCAGTCTACATTCAGTTTTTAAGATACAGCACGAGACTAACCAAGTTGATACTGTCAGAACTATCCACAGCCCTTAAAAAGCACCATTGACTTTTTGCCCAACCCCCACCCTTCAAGACTATAGAGACATTCTAGAAAAAATGTGAACTGGCATGCCTGCTGGATTGCTAGCAGGAGGGGGCTCCAACAGAAACATGGAGACATCTTCAACTTCACAACTCAGCTGATTTTCTGATCTCTGGCAGCACTGGAGCTAACAGTGAAGGGAGGGGATCAGGAGGCAGCCAATCTGTGCCTTATTCACAATCCCCATCTTCCCTCCAGCCAGTCGCCAGAAAGCAGGAAGCAGCAGGACCTTGAAACAGGGGCTTTAAAAAGCCTTGTTGTGCCCTGAATCATGGGCACCACCACCAGATCACTAGCAGGAGGGGGATCCAACAAGAATAGACAGCCTTTCTCAACTTCACAACTGAGCTGATTTTCTGATCCCCGGTCAGCGGCACAGGAGCTAGCAGCAGAGAGAGGGGGGGAGCAGGAGACAGCCAGTTGGCCACTTCCCCATGCTCCCTGCCTTCCCACCAGCCAGTCACCTCAAAGCAGGAAGCAGGAGGACCTGGAGTTCCTTCGGGTACCATTCCCTCTTTGACTGCTATTTAAGGATCAAGCCACTAAGCAGCCCCCCACGCTAAGGACAAATGTGACAAGGATGTCACAACAGAGTCTGCCCACTGGAATCAGTCCAACAAGGCAGCCAGCAGCCAGACACTTTGCACCAGAGCAGTAAGTGAATAAAGCAGGAAGCCAAGGAGGTGGCAAGGAAGCAGGAAAGCAGGAGGTCTGCAAGGGAAGACAGGGTGAAACAACCTATCTAGGGTAGGGGTACAAAAGATTTTTATTAAAAAAAAATAGTGCGGGGAGATGCTAGCTAGAAACCTATCCAGGTCAGGACACAAGGCTAGGGGACATATATGTGTTGGAGCCACAATAGGTAATGAAGAAGGGAATAAAGGAATTAACCCTAATACTACAGGGTACTACTAGCTGAGTTCACCCTAGCAAAGGAGAGGGGACCAAGTATTTCCAGGGGTAACAGAGTAGAACTTATGATGGGAGTGATGCAATGTAGTAGCTGTGGGGCAGCAGTTTTCAGGGTGCTGCTCCATCTGTGTACACCTCACTGGGCTGAGGAAAAAGGCTGCTACACTCCAGGCCAAGTTAGTTAGGATTCAGGGGGCCTCCTACTCCTTTCAAGGACCACTAAGTCTGCCACTACTACCTTAAAGGATGCCAAGAAGGAGGAGGAGGAAAGGCTGGACTATGGTGGGCTCAGGAAGGGTGAGGTTGGTGGGTCAGAAGCACATTCCCTATATGGTATTACTACACAATTCCTATGCCACTCTGGTGGGGCAGGACTGTCCCATGGAGGCACCCATAGTAGTGACCAAGGAGGATGTTGGGGTCCTTCTGTGGTGGAGACCCCAAGGATGGTGGAAGAGGACCTCAGTGGAGGAGGAGGAAGCAACTTCTAGTGGCTTATTCCATTGTGAGGTGGATAGATTTCAGCACAGGAAGCAAGAGGGAGAAGGAGGTAAGGTGCCTTCCCAGCACCATGGCTTGGAGGCACAGGAAGCAAATCCTGAGGATCGCTAGAGAAGCAGGACAGGAGGGAGAGATGGATGTCATTGTTCACCTAGGGACATCACCCTGGTGTCCACCAGCTGACATAGTAGTGGCCCCAGGGCTTACCTCCCCAGTGGGGTCGGAGGGTGGCCCTCCCCTCCAAGACTGGATCAAGTGTTCCTGTGCCATGGCTGGCCAGGTGTGAGGCCTGCAAGCTCCCCCTTCATCCTCTGTGGTGCATTTTGCCCTGGATTCCTTCTTGTTGGCAGGGTGCATGAAATGATGCCTGTGACGGCACTGCGCATGCTCCCGTGCATCCAGCCATCAAGCATCTGCACAGCTCCTGACCCCCTGTCTTGTGGTGTCAGTGCACCAGCCTCCAGCTGCTGCTAGAGGCCAGGCTAGCACTGGCAGCCAAAACAACCCCTCCCCAGAGAAGGAGAGCTGTCATCTGACCCCCAGTGGCCCACGCTCATTCCTGAATGCGGGTCACCGGCATGGCATGAGGTGTGGTGTCCAGCACCTCAACCCTCAGTGCCACTGGGCTGGACAAGTGACAAGTCTTTGACAGTGAAGGAGGAGTTCAGGATGTTTTGGAGGGGTCTTAGGCAGGTAGCACTCTCTGTGGCCTTTTCTGAGGTGCTGCCAGTCTACGACAGGGGGTAGGACAGAGTATTCCATACCAGGTACTTCAACTCATGGTTGAAGCAGTGGTGCAGAGAGGAGGGGCTCGGCAACATTATGAACTCGGGTTCCACCTGGAGGTATAAGGGCCTATACAGGGGAGATGGCCTGCATCCATCCAGGAGGGGAGCCATGGTCCTCAATGAACAGTTTAAATGTTACCTTGATTAGCATTTAAACTAGCCAGGAGGAATGGTGGAAGGAAGCAGGGAGGCATAACCCCCCCCCCGACAAGCTGAAGTAGTTAGTAGGGAGAACAATAAGAGAGAGAAATCCCCAAGGGTACTTAACAATAAGAAAAACAAAATGGTAGAAATGAAGAGAGATGGGAAAGAGAGCAGAGGGGACAAGGAGAGAAGGCAAAATGGAAAATGGGGTTTGGCAAGCAAGGTGGCAGTAGAATCTGGAAGGTCATGTGTGCAAATGCTCAAAGTCTGGGAAATAAAATCCTGGACCTAGAGGCCATTATGGCAGAGGCTGACCTGCACATTGTCACCATTACCGAGTCATGGTGCAGTGAGAACTCAACTGGGATATGGCCATACCATCAGATCAGGAAGGACAGCATGGGAAAGAAAGGGGGAGGAGTTACTCTTTATGTGAGGGATAGCATAAAAGCAACAAAAATGCAGGGAATTCAGGGAGTGGTGGAGGTCCTGTGGGTCACCCTAGAAATGGGGAATGGTGCTCCATTTCACACTGATGTGATCTACAGACCTCCAGTGGGGGGGTTGGATAACATTCTGGTGGAAGCCATCCAAAAGATGACAAATAAGGGGGAGGTGATACTGGTAGCAGATTTCAATCTGCCCAATGTAGATTGGAGCATCCCAGTTGCAGCTTCAGCTAGGAGCAGGGACATCCTGGACTCCCTGCAAGGGACTTTCCTCAGGCAACTAGTAAATGAGTTCACTCATGAGTGGGCAATACTGGACCTAGTACTCAGCAACAAGGACAGTGTTGCAGACCTCACAGTGGGTGGCCACCTGAGCACCAGTGATCACCATATGGTGTGGTTCAATATAATCACTGTGGCACAATCAAACCACACAAACTTGAGGGTCCTGGACTTCAGGAGGGCAGATTTTAAAAAGATGGGGGGATGCCTCAGGGATGTCCTGGACTTGGGTGGAGCAGAGGAACAGTGAGTGAAACTAAAGTGGGGGACAGTGAAGGCAACAACCTCTGCACCAGGCAAGTAAGCAAAAGCAAGAGGAAGAAGAGACCGCTATAGTTCTCAAATGAGGTGGCCGAGAAGGTAAGGGCCAAAATGTTACCATTCAGAATGTATAAGGAGACACAGAGGATGGAGGATAGGGAGGTGTATCAGGAGAAACAGAAGGAGGCAGAGAAATGAATTAGGCAGTAAAGAATGGGGAAAATACATTTTTCAGGTATGTAAGCAAAAAGAGAAAGCTCAGGGAAGGGATTGTAAGGCTTAGGAGGGAAGGTGGGGAGTGTGTGGAGATGGACCAGGAAAAAGTGGACATTCTGAACAAATACTTTTGTTCAGTGTTCACAGAGGAAGGGGAAGGCAAGGGACCACAGATAAGTGCCAGGAGCATCGAAATAAGGGAGGCGGACACTAGTCCATTTACAGAGGACAACGTCCTAAAGGAACTCACAAATCTGAAGGTGGACAAGACAGTGGGGCCATATGGGGTGCATCCAAGGATATTGAAGGAGCTCAGAGAGCTGCGGGCTGCACCTCTGACATCCCTGTTAAACCACTAACTGGAGGTGGGAATGGTTCTGGAGGACTGGTAGAGGACAGATGTAGTCCTGCTTCACAAAACTAGTAGCAGGGAAGAGGATGACAATATAACTTTGGTGGTGGGGAAATTAATGGAATCACTACTGAAAGAACAGATTGTGGAATATGTTGAATCCAGTGGTTTACAAGATCCAAGGTAGCATAGATTCACAGGGGGAGGTCAATTCAAACAAATCTGATAGATTTCTTTGACTGGGTGATGAGGGAATAAGATCAGGATGGAGTGGTGGATGTCACCTATCTAGATTTAAGCAAGACCTTTGGCACAGTTCCACATAGGAGACTCATAAACGAGATGGGCAGCTTAGAAGTGGGTCCATAGGTGGCAAAATGGGAAAGAAATTGGTTAGGGGATATGAGACAGAGGGTGGTTGTAAATGGAGTTCACTCCAAGGAAGGGATGGTGACCAGCAGAGTGCCACAGAGATCAGAACTGGGACCAGCCCTCTTTAATGTCTTTATTAGTGACATTGCAGGGTAGTCTGTGACAATGGTGACTGCAATTGAGTGCTTTCAAAAAGGGCGACTCAATCATGGAGCGGAGGGGGAGCAAGCACATTGTGCAATGGGTGGAAGGAGAGGGAGGGTTTGTGGGGTTTAGTCCGGCCATCAGCTGCCAAGCTGGCCATGTGGCATAGTGGGCGGGGGGGGCAGGCTAGGGTTCAGAGGGTAGTGGGTTTGGTCCTAGGCACGGTTGCTTTTTTGTGCACCGTTTGGGAATTTTTTGTTTTTATTTTGCACCCCCCCAACATGCACCTCCTGGAGTTGAGAATCCTTAAGTAAGGGGATGTGGGGGGGTCTCCAGTGCCCTTTTGCTTTGCACTGGTAGTGTACATTGCCGAAATTGATTTTCAGTGATGTACACTCTCCCTAATGGTGATTGCCTTTCCGCGATCACCATTATCACATGGAACCCATTGCAGAGGCACTAGAAGAGAAGGTATGCCTTTTTGCAGATGACAGAAACATCTGCAACAGAATGGACACTCTGGGGATGGAAAAATGAATAGAGGTCTAAGGAAGTCTAGAGGAGTGGTTAAGGGTGTGGCAGCTAAGCTTCAATGTGAAGAAGTGCAAAATCATGCACTTGGGGCACAGAAACCCAGGGGCAGAGTACAAAATTGGGGGGAGTAGTATTAACGACCACCAAACAGGAAAGAGACCTGTGGGTAATCATATCCGATGAGCTAAACATGGCCAGACAGTGTGACAAGCCAGTGAGGAGAGCTAGTGGGATGCTAGGGTGCATAGGGAAGGGTATCACCAGCAGGATGAGAGAGGTGGTATTACCGCTGTATAGATCACTGGTGAGACCTCACCTAGAGTATGGTGTCCAATTCTGGAGACCACATCTATTGAAGGACATAGACAGAGTAGAGGCGGTCCAGATGATGGCAAATAAACTGGTACAGGATCTGCATCCAAAGTTCTATGAGGAGAGACTAAAGGACCTCAGTATGTACAGCCTGGAGGAAAGGGGGGGATATGATAGACACTTTCAAATCTTGTTCATCTATTGTGCATTTTCTGCACTCCCCCCCCCCCCCGGTCGCACCTGGAAACGAGCTCCGACTCAGTGTGCCTTTCCTGGTTACCAAAATTTTAAATAAATAAAATAAATACCTCATTGGTATAAATAAGGTTCAAGAGGGAAGCATTTCAGAAAGATGCTCAAGAACTAGGGGTCATGCTCAGAAGCGGAAGTTGTAGACTCAGGGGAGATGTGAGGATGTACTTCTTCACAGAAAGAGTGGTGAATGCCTGAAACAGCCTCTCAGTGGAGGTGGTGGGGCAAATTGGTAACAGGATTCAAGAATGCATGGGATAGGGATAAGGGAACCTTAGTGGTAAGGAAGAGGGGGTTAAAGCCAGAGATAATTTAGGATCTGTGGTGTTACAGTAGGTCCTTATCTGCCGTCAAGTTCTATGTTACTATGTTTCTGTGTTTCTATATAACAGCCTCTTAATAAATTTTGTAACATGAGCCAGATTGAAAGGGAAGCACTTAGAAATCTCGAGGACAACCACACTATTACCATTAAACCTGCAGACAAGGGTGGTAGTATGGTTGCTTTCATTACTTCGGATTATGAAAAAGAGGTATGTAAGTTTTCTCATAAGTTGGATTATGACCCCCTATGTGATTTATGCAGAGATAGATGTAGCTTTTGAGTCCGGCAATATCACAGAGAAAGAAAAAACAAATTTAAAAGTGCTTTTTCCAGTTAAACATGTGATACATATACTCCTGAAGATGCACAAATTCCTTCTGATCCCTGGGTCATCTTATATTTTTATAGATTTGCACTAGATTTGTCTAGTGCACTTATCCGGTCAACAAAAAATAAATAAAAAAATTAAAAAATGTAATGGAATTGGGTTGGTTACAGAACCGCTGTCTAAAATGTTGGATATGCATAGAAAACCCATTTGTAACTGAACTGAGGAGGAGGGGAGGTTGTACTTTAAGGATAAGGTGATGTTCTCCATATCATTATAAGGATCGTACTAAGGAGTTGTGGGCGCTAGGAGGCTTGGATGCCCATGGTTGCTTCTTTTAATCTAATAATAATTAATTTTAGCACCTGAAAGTATATATATTTATCCAGTCTGTGCTTGAATACTAGTTTCAAATTGCTTGTGATTAACTCAATAGGGAGTGCATTCCAAGGATTAATAGTTTACAAAGTATAGAAATATTTCCATGCCATCAAGTTAAATTTTCTACCATATGACTGTAGAGGGTATCCTAGGCAATGTGCAGATGAAAGATAATTACATTTTAGCAACTTTGGATGTAGAGTTCCTTTACTCAAATATGCATCATGAGGGGGGATTAAATGAAATGGAATACTAGACTGTCCACAGAATGCCTTACTAGAATGTCTGAACTTGTTCTTTAACATAATTGTTTCACGTTTAAAGGGACAAATTATCTGCAGGTGTCAGGAACAGCTATGGGGTCAATGTTCACTCCCAGGTTCTCAAAGTAGGAGTAGGAGTATGATGTCATCTGTAACTAAAGCATCAGTCCTTTCTTTGAACACTTGGAATTTTGGAAGAGGTTTATAGATGACATCATACTAATCTGGAAAGGTAATTTAGATGAGCTGAAAATTTTTAGAATTTTTGCACTCCACAAACAAACATCTGATGTCTATTTTAAAAAGCAGCTTCGATGGCATAGAGTTTCTGGATCTGTATATTTCAAAGGATGGGGATGGCAATTTGGACAGTAACCCTTTTAGAAAGAGCACAGACTGTAATACAGTTCTTTTGGAGACTAGTAGCCACCTCAAACATGGAATTTCTAACATTCCAAAACACCAGAAGCTACGTGCATGCCTAAACTGCAGTTCTGATGAAAGTTTAAAAAAACAATGTAAGGATCTTTCAGTACAGTTTAAATAGCAGGGATATAAACATGACATGCTTATTAATACAGAGAAATTTGTGAGTGACCAGCCTAGAAAGAGTTTGCTTTATGATAACAATGCAAACAGAATGGCAGCCTAATCCCTATTGTCTGAGAAAACCCTGCAACCCCCAGGTATGGGGGATATTGATAGGTGATACAGAGTATAAATGATCTGCTTATATTGATGATTTGCTGCTCCACATCAAATACCCTTGTGTCTCCATACTGGAAACCCTGAGGGAAATTCAACAGTTTGCTGTAGTTTCAAGGTACAATTTAAATTTATGGAAAACCAAAGTGTTAGGATTTAACAACCTAGTGGATAAAAGGGAGATTTCTGACTTGAGCCTTGTCTGGGAACCCCATACCTTCACATACCCAGGTGTTAAAATCTCCAGATACCTCTCTGAATTGGTTAAAAAGAACCTGAACGCTCTTACATGTACCATTAAGCAAGACCTCTGGCGTTGGTCCTCTTTACCCTTGTCCCTGTGGGGGCATAGGAGTATAATCAAAATTAATGTTCTGCCCCATTTATTATACCTTCTTGGAATGCTCAATATATTTTTTCCCAAATCCTGGTTTGCCTGACTTCAATGCCTTCTTATTGATTTTCTTTGGTAAGGTAAGGCAGTGCACAGGCCATATAGCAAACTTACTGTTCCTACGAAATTTGGAGGACTGAGTCTTCCCGATTTCTTTCTATATTATTTCGCACTTCATGCCAGTAAGTTCTTACAATGGGTGAGTCTGGAACTGGGGGCTGCAGACCTATTTTATACTCCTTCTTGGTTGAATACTGAGAGAGATCTTTGTAGAGTTGCAGGATTGCAGTTCCGGAGTCTCCTTTGTACTAAACCTGCACGACTCCCTCCCAGCCTTAAGTCAACCTCAGTTCTTTTGTCAATTAGAGCTTTAACCCAGTTTACCTCTTCACTACAATTACATTTATTACACGACCCCTCTCTTCTGATTTGTGGTAACATTAACATATGGAAAGGCGGATGTCCCATTGTGTCCCATTTTTTACCTCAGATTACCCATCTCTCTCTGGATTCCTTTCTTTCAAATGGGCATTTTCTCCCATTTATTGAATTTTGAGAATGATACCAAATGCCCGGGTCCTCAATGTTCATGTATCTTGTGATCGGAAATTCTCTCACTGTAAGTATTACCTGAGCAACCACTCCCGTCGTCACGGGGCCAAAACCACACCACTGGGTTTTGTCTTAACGTCGCTTTATTTGATCAAATCTTACACATGCATGTGGGACTTCTACAACGGAGAAGTTCTCCGATTACAATTTACAGCAGCTTTTTATAAGCTAGATTTTGCACTTCTTATCTTGAAAAATACCAGCATTTCAGTATAAGCCAATCATAAGACTGCATAACAAGAAAACATGAACTCAGAAATTTCTACTACATGTATAAAAAACTTTAATTATGAAAATGTATTAAAACCCAGTGGTGTGGTTTTTGCCCCGTGACGACGGGAGTGGTTGCTCAGGTAATACTTACAGTGAGAGAATTTGCGATCACAGTTTTGGCGTAGTTGGCAGGATGAGTTCTTCGGTCCGTGTCACCTCATGATCGGGTTGTTTCCCTTGGACAAAAAGAAGGACATTTTTGTGGAACCCCATCAGGACGTGACGCTAGGGCCGCGACACTCATCATCACTGTAAGTACAAGAATACCTTGGAGCGAGTGTGCACTATAAAGGACAGGCCTAGATAATATGGGAAACAAGGAAAAATAGTTGGGTCCAGAGTTAGCATTATCTGGACCGCAAATGTATGTTTGACAAGTTTGACTAAACAAATTACAAGGGCAACTGCACTGCCCTTTGTACTTGTAATTTGTGCTTGCTGCAAGTATATACTGTTAGAGCCAATGATGGCTTTCATAGTTCAGGCTGCTTTTAGGAGAAAAGCAGCTGTAATTAAGTAAAGTTAGATAAGCAACATCTAGAGAAAGAAAAATAAACTATCATGGATGTACACAGTAGAGATTACAGACGGATGATTTGAAAATCCTCCCCCATGTTGCCTATCTGTGTAGTTTCAAGTTTTCTGTATCAATTTCAAGTTCCCTTGCCTCCTATAGAGGCTAAAACATTTGATCCCAAACCCAAGTACTGGGGACCTCTACCAGATGGATCTCAACCTAGTACTGTTAGAGATTTTTTGTTTTGTTTTTAAACTGCAAACCAGAGCTCTGGAAAAGACTTGGTTTGGCAGGTTACTAAATGGCTAAAAGAAAACCTTGAAAGGGTTAAAACTTTGAAAGGGTTAATAGCTGCAGTGTTTGGAAATTATCATGAAGGTCCTGCAGTCAGTTTTCTTACTCAGACTAGTGTATCAGAAAAGAAGAAGAAAATACCTTGGCACTGGGTAAGTCTGAATTTTTATTTAAAGTTGTTTTATGTCTGTCTGTTTTATTTCTGTAATACATATACTAAACAAGGTATTCTCCTCTTTTCTCGTGCATGTTTTCTAGCTTATATCTGTGTTCTGTAATTATGTTCTGTTGTCAAGGTTGATGATAGGATTGATTGCCTTCAGTGCACAACATGTTATAGTAAAAAAAAAGAAAGAAGAAGCTTCTTTGCCTCATAGCTGACTGTTTTAATTGGCTTTATTTTTAATGGAACATTTGTGCTGCCTAGATAGGGTCAGAAGAACTTTTGTTTGTAGTTGTTGGTTGGAGCAGGTAGTGTTGATGTGAAGAGTTATGACGTCTATATAGATTGCAATGTGCAGAAAGATTTAGTAGTTTGCAAGCAATGTGCCAAGCCACTGCTAGGTGAAATGTAATGTGTTAACAGCTATAAATGGCTTTATCATACTTCTAGTTATAACCAGAAACTTTTGCAAAATGGCAGGGTGCCATATTTTGGCTATGCTCCAAAAGGTGTAACCATGTTATACAAGATGTGTTCACTTACAGATGATATAGTTGTGCTGCTTTTAACGGAGTTAAAATGTGTTTAAAAAGTGTTTTGTTCTGGAAAGATTTGGCATGGCGATATGTATAAATGTGTTGATTTAAAAATTGTCAGTGTTACAAGACAGGGGGAGGCAGCACATATATCTAAAACACGTACAGTTTTCTAATGAAACTATGGGCATTACCTCAGCAAATTGGTGTGAAACAATGTCAGTCTTATTTTGTGTTAAGTATTTCTTTTTGTGTATGTGTATGTGTGTGTACTGTCTTGGCCAGCAGTTTTATTGTATGCTTTATTATTATTTAAAATATTTAATATCAGTAGTGTTCAAGGACACTAAAAAAAAATAACTGGGTTTGAACGACCCTTGCATGCACACTGTGACCTTTTGCACGTTATTTGACCTTCTTGTGTTTCAACATTTTATTTTACTACCAGTTCAAACTTGATGTGTATTCCATACCTAAAGCACAACTTTCACACAAAATGTATGTTTTCATGAAAGCACACCAAGAGTGAACCATGTAATTTGACTTTTTATTGCAAAACTAGTATTCTAAGTGAAGAGGAACAAACTTTTCTTCTCGTCTCACTGCTTCTGACTTGCAGCCAACACAGGCAATAATCCAGCTGGAAGGGGAGAATTATTCATCATCTCCCCATATTTTTATTATACATATACAGTATGCTTTTGAAAAAAGGACTATTACAGCTGTTTTTGAGAGTTTACCATCTACAGTTAAAAACAATGGCTTTTGTTTTTATGTGTGACCATGGTGTAATCATTTTTTTTGTCTTTTTGAAATGCATTCTAAGAGATACGTACGTACGGTATTACCATCAATCTGGATTTTTTATAAACTCAGCTGACATTTTGTCATGCTTAGGATAAGGGAACCCAGGGACGCTTGGCTTCTTTTATCCTATGGAAATAATCTTGTTTTATTTTTAAACTGGTGTGTGTTTGTTTTTTGTTGTTTGTCTGTGTTTCTTCTCTTTCTTCTAGAGAAAAAGAAGTTCCCCATCTTTATAGTAAGGTATGAAACTTACTAAACTAATTGTAATATTATCTTGTTATAATTTAAAGTGTAGTAGGTGGGGATCATGTCACCATCCACAGCTAGCTTTTTTATTGCTACAGTATTCGAGCTGTCTCTTTCACTTCAAGTTGTCTCTTCTACCAGTAGGAGCTTGGGGGAAGGGGGTTAGCTACCCTTCCTCCCTTCCAGTGTAGTACCCACAAAGGTTGCAAGGTACATCACTGTTCCCCCAAAGGGGTAAATAAAGAAAATGTATATTTGCCAATAATTGTTTCTTATTTACAGGTTTAAAAAAAAAGACCCAAGGTATTTTAACAGCATAACCCAGCCTAAGCCCTTCTGTTTTTTCTAGTGCAAACAGTTAAATCTCACACCTATTATTGGTACAGGGTTTCTGCCCTCAGCAAGTAATCAGTTATGCTGGAGGGTGAAGTTGTGTATGTATGTCCCACATATTCATTCTTTGATTGTCTTTTCAGCTTTCTTATCCTGTTAAAACAAATGCAAAACAACTTTTGTCATTGCCTTACAGCAATGAATGCATTTTTTTCAACCAGTAAATTCACAGTACTCTAACATTTCTGGATTCTAAGCTAAGTTTACAGTATATATGTGTTGTTTAAAATGTATTTTATGCATTATGCTCAATACTGAAATTGTTCTATTACAAACATGCTTATGTTTCATGTTTATGTTATAATGTTTTGATATACATCTTGCTACACTGTATCATGTGTGTATTCAGAAAAGTGCTCCACATGTATAACGTTTTTAATGCTCATAACCAAACTTAAATGCTGGACAGCATTGCTGACCCACCCTCACAATATGTTCCAAAAGCAAAACCAAAAGTAAAATTAATGCTCTGCTTGTCTTATTACTCACAGGTACCCCTAAAGAATGAGTGTACTCTATGCAGGTTTTGTCATTTTAAATTTTAACAATTATAATATGCAGAATTTAGATTGTACTCAAACCTATGCTTCAAGCCTTACCCCACTCAATACTTTGGAGTATTTCACTATACAGGGTAAAGAAGGTAGACCTTTTCACTTGTCACAGGTGCAATAGGCTCTGTTATTAAATTGGCATAGGCCAACAATATATGTATTTGTCCCACTAATTGCATTGTGTAACAGGCATATTGCTATGAACTATATGTTTGAAGTGTGTTATTGTAACATTACAAGATTTTATAACTCAGGTCTCAGTCAGGCCTGCTTGCAACAGACAGGGAAATAATGTTCATCACTGTCATAACTGCTTCTGTGATTTAAAAGCAGGAGGTAACCATAACACTGTCATGATTTACAGATGGTCAAATGGTATAATTGAACCTCGGCCTGCACCCCCAGGTGTGCGGTTAATGTCCAATTTTTATTTTTTCTCTTTCTAATTGCCAGAATTTAGGCTCTGTCACACCACTCTTTACAAAACAAAAAGTTAATGGTTTAAAAGATTGTTATTTATGTGTTTTTTAATTCAGTGTCTAACACACTTTGCAAGTTTGCAGGTTTCCAAGGTGTGGCACACATAAGATCTCCACATTCAACAGCAGTAATACTTACAGTGAGAGAATTTGCTATCACAATCTTCAGCTCACTAATGCCATAGTTGCGCATTTGGGTCCCAGGCCTTGGCCTTTTGAGGTTGGAAGAGTTGTTGGGTGATCTCTTCACCTTAGTTTCTCTGCCTCATCTCATCTCTAACCTATATAAACAATTTTACTCTTTAAGCCATAAAAGGCTAATGGGCATTTGTTATTACTGGCAGTCTGCACTTGGGGCGAATTGGGATGCTAAGGAGTGTCAATCTGTTTGGTTATCACTATATAAATACATTAAACAGGACCATTACTGTTTTATTCAGTTTATAGTACTGCATAATCTCTACTTCACTGCCTATCATCTAACATGGATGGGCCAGTTATCCTCCTCCATCGGTAATAGATGTGGTTTAGAGGAGGGAACCCTCCAGCACCTTCTATGGTATTTTGTCAAAGTGCAACCACTCTGGGCTTCTATTCAAACATGCCTTTGTCTTGATCCCCTCTTGGGGCTTGAGGAATTATTAACTCCCTCTATTTGTTTAGTGGGACATTATAATGAAGCAGTCTCTAGGCCCAGATGGCAATACATAGCTCTGATTGCCATAGCAGCTGAAGTGGTCTTTCTGTAACATTGGCTTGATGATAATGTCCCTTCTTTCTGGGACTGGCACCAGGAAATATCATAGGTTACTGACTCTCAGATCACGTAGTAACCAACTAATGATACCACAGGGCAACCCAAACAAAAGAGATACTGTGAGGGCACTTAAGGTCTGGAACACACTACCCTAATACCTCATTAAAATCGAGGAATTTGAACAATTCAAGCCGGAGTTGGATAATAACCTTGCACATACCAAAAAAGAACCAGGAATTAATATCCCCACTAAGAATGGGAGACAGTCCAGATGGGACTTGTCCCTTCTTCTGTTTCAAATACTGAGTAATACAGAGTAATACTGAACTATCTTACAGGCATTCAAGTAGAAAAGCAGATTGCTTCTGTTCGGGATAGATATGATCTATTTAAGACTCGTTGGGAGCCCTTTATGTTGTACCTTGTTATCTGCTATTCGGTAGCAGTTCAATGTTGAAGGCTTTCATGTACCTGTTTTTTTTCTTCTTCTATATACAATTTTTGCTACTTTTGCCCCATTTTCTCCCCAACCCAGGACCCTAGCAATCATGGCAGTGGGTGACTGTGGAGGCACACACACACTCTGGGTGCCGGCTCAGCCCCTTCCACGCCACTCCTGGCAATAACAGCCACCCCCTCCCACCTATGCTACCTATTGGACCTCCACTAAATGGGAGTGGAACTACGAGGGGGGTGGAAATCTCCCCAGGAGAGGAGAGTTACCTTTTGGCTGCTCAATCCTGCTCCCTTACCCCATGCTGGCTCCCCAACAACCTGAGGTCATTCCTGAACCAAGGTCACCAGCATGATACGAGGTAAGGTGTCCAGCACCTCAGCCCTCTGTGCCACCGGGGCCGGCATGTGCCTGTTCCTGGTTCTGTTTCATAGGTATTTAGAAAGATTCTACCAATGTTAACATGGATGTGGTGCTCCAGGGGGTGTGGGCTGGGGCTGTGTTCTTGATCTGTTTGGGTGGTTCTTTATTTCTTTATTATAAGCTTTCTTTTTCTTTCTTCTATGGGTTTATTGTTTGATACTATAGTCGGGCTGTTTGTTCCACTGTTTTCTTGTTATCTGTGTTTTTTTCAGGATATTTCTAAACTAAATAAAGTATAATAAATAAAAAAAAACCAAAACCATAATTCATTTATCTATTCTGAGCCTATACTAAAAAGCTTGACAGTATGCAGTAGCCTCTAACCTGCTAAGTCTCACAGTGCTACTCTCATCGAGGTCTGTGCCTCCATCACCAAGTAGTGAATACCAACTCCTTTTGCTTGAGACGTTCATTGGGCCATATAAGAAAATGCTACAAAATAGCTGCAGTGAGTGGTACTCCAGTGGACTCCAACCTGACAGAAATAAAAGTCATGTTCACACAGTTAATATCCCAAATCAGAAACTTGGAGATTGCAACACAATGAGCATCTGCTGAGGTTGTTGAACTCTCCAACAGAATCAACATTTCAGAACAAAAGATCACAGACACTGAGGATTGCATGGACAGACTAATGGCCTATATTACAGAACAGGACCTTACAATATGACTCCTTTGGGACCATGTGGAGGATCTGGAGAACCGCAGTCACCGCAACAATCTGTGGCTCATTGGTCATGGTGTACCCAGAGGGCTATGAGGGCCCAAATTCAAGCAGATTTCTTTAGTCAGCAATCCTTGAAATACTGAAATACAGGGCTGCAAGTGGACTGCAGTGCTCAAGATCGACAGGTCTCATTGATCGCTAGCACCTCGTCCCTCTCAGGAAGCCCACCTTCTCCCAGTACTAGCCAGGTTCCTCAGATACACTAATAGAAAAGCCATTCTACAAACAATGATAGAGAAAAAATCACTTTCCTGGTATAGGCACAAAATTCAGATATTTCAAATGTTTCCCAATCCCTATTAGAGCACTGGTGAGCCTGTACAACCTCCTGCAGGGCCTGCATTGACATTTGGTTACAATATGTGCTGAGGTGCCCCCACAACACTGATGATTATAGCAAATGGAGTTGATAGATCATTTGACTCCTCTGACTCAGCTGAAGCCTTTTTTGTTAGATATTCACCTGAGCTGCAACTTTCCAAATACAACCTGCCAGAACATGGGAGGACGCATGCCCAGACATCAAGCCATGGACACAACACCAGCTCCTGAGAGCCCCTTGGCAAGGTACAATATCTACGGACCCCCACTCCCCTAATCCCCTTGAGAGAGGACCCCTGGATCCTATCCCCTAAGGAAAGGCAAAGAAAAAGAAAACTAAATCAGGGGCTGTTCATATAAGAGGGTGCTCCCAGAGGGTCTGCTTTAGAAGCAGAAGCCTCAGAAATGACTCAAAAGAATTTCCAGTCTCCAACCAGGCCTCACTGACTAATAACAAATATGCCCCCCTCATGGATATGTCAGCAAACTGCCTACTTACCCAAAAGATTCTTCAACCACAAGTCCCTCAGCAACCACCCACCATCAAATCCTGGGCCAAAGCTATTACTCAAGCACCTTTACCTTCAAGCAACTTGATGAGTGAGGAGGACATCGTCAAGGTGAGGCCATCTAGCAAGGGTACTTCAGTGCTCCAGGTTGCAGCTCCAAACACAGAATGATTCTATTTTTCCTCCTGAACTGAACACAGAGACTACAATGTGTGGTCATTTTATATCCCATGAATTGTATCATCTTTGTAATGGTCTGCTGGGCAGGTCCCTGCTGCCTGCACTCTGTCCAGACTCCTGAGCAATCAAAGACACATATGACCTTAAAGCAGTAGAGGCAGTCAGGGCAGAAGGTATGATTGAGGGACACCCAAACTCCTATGTCCCCTTTAAGGGATTGCTATCCATGCTCTTGGCCATGGAAAAGGTCTCTCTTCTCAGCAAGGATAAACATTTGCCACGTCTGCCCCCCTCAGTCATATCTCTGCTGTTGAAAGGTAAATCCTTTGCAAGAACTGAATATGAATTTTTGGACTAAGAATTATTCCCAAAATGTAATACTGCCCTTTGTTATGCCCTCAAATATATCTAGGGCAAAAAAAGGGTTTGATGGTGGGGGAGTGGAGGGGGGGTATGTGTGATGGTGCATGGGTGCTAGACCAGAACACAGATGCAATCACAGCCAGACCTGTTAGGACATCCCCTTAGTCTAACTTCACAACACGCAAATCAGGTCTCACTCAACTGGAGGGAGAGTGACTAAATGCCAGTTGGTAGCAATTGTATGGAATCTCCCCACAGCTATCATTTCATGGGGGAAGCCCATAGGTAGAGGAAAGGAAAACTAATTTACACGGTTACCAAAGAATAAATAAAATGAATAAATAAATAAGGTGTTTTGCTGCCAAACCACACCTGCTAGCCTAGTTATTTAAACCCACTGCCATATGAAGGGTCTGATTGCTGAAGGGAACTTGGGAGGAGGGCTATCTAAAGGGTCTATAGGTATGTGCCTTTTAGTGCACAGGGCACAGACGACACGAGGTAATCCTGGTGGTGACTGAGAAGTTGTATTCTAAACTGGATGTTTCCCCAAGAGGAAATGGTGTCCGTATTGGCTTGGGACTGTCCAGTGGTATATGATTGTTCATGCAGGGCTACTTTGGGGGGGGAGAGGGATACAGGGGATATGTCGATTCATACAGTTATTTTATTTCACTTTGCACTGTTCTACATTGCATGATAGACCCAAGAAGTGGATAAACTCTGTAGAGGGGGAAGGGGAAACCTGATCTACAAGGAAGGATGTGGGTATTGCACAACCTGTAACTACAGAATGGCATAGTCATATGGAATCCAGTGAAATGTGGTACAGTGAAATGTCCTGTATGTACAGTGGCATCCCCCAGGATGAAACACACTTTTAATGCACTCTGCAGTATGCTGCAGCAGACCTACTGAATAAAGCAGTCTCATTTCAATGGCAATTAGTCCCCTTTGTCATGCAGGAAACTGTGGCATTCACTTCATACTGGCAGTGTCACATTTTCCTGAATGACAAAAGGGACTAATGACCATTGAAATTACATTGCTTTATTAAGTAGGTCTTCTGCAGCATTCTGCAGAGTGCTGCAAAATGCTGCAGAATTATGTTTCATCCTGGGGGATGCCACTGTATGTAATGGAATGTCAGGGGACTCAACTCCTCTGTTAGAGGAAGATGGCAGTGATACACCTGAAAAAGCTTAAACCTCATGTGATCCTTCTCCAGGAGACAAAACATTCAGCTTTGAAGGCCTCTAAATTAAAAAGGGGTTGTGTAGGGAAGAGAGTCATAGTGTGGGCCCGAATATTAAAAGGGGTGTCTCTATACTAATTCACAAAAACTTGGGGTGGAAAGTTTCCAAATACTGTACAAGACTGACAATGAATGTAGATGGTTTCTGGCCAAAGTCATCACCCCAGAGGGTCCTCTAATACTGGTTAACATCCATGGTCCAAACTCAGATAATCCAGTCTTCTTACAATTGATTAATCAAGACCTATCATACTATAGTGAGAATTTACCCATACTGATGGGGGGACTTCAATGTCATATTAAACACCTCTATGGACAGAAGTGCAGGATGACCCGAGACACGTGTCAATACCATGAAGATCATTGAATCCCTTATGTCAGAAAATAAACTGGTAGATGCATGGAGGAGCCAATATCCCAGAGAGTGGGGCTACACCTGTTTCTCTGCCACCCAAAGCATGGCAAGTAGAATCAACCTCTGGGTGACGTTGCACTCTCTGCTGCCAAAGCTGACAGAAGCCAAAAGTTTTGCCTCATCATTATTTCATACCATGCTCCACAGACCCTGAAAATCTTACGGGGCCCAGTACAGAGGCTGTCCTCATCCTGACAGATGGATCCCCTGCTGTTAGAGTATAAATTAGGTCTGGATAAAGCAGGAATGTAAAGCCTATTGGGAGGCCAAGGACACTGGTGATGTATCAGTCTCCACCTTATGGGAAGCTTTTAAAGCTAATTTAATCACTAAAAAAGTGTGGTACTCTACCCAGAAAACACACTGTAGACAATATTTACTTCAAGTTTCCTTTGTGAAAATACATTCAGGTCATGTGGATTATTATCTACTTTTTTAAAATGTATATTGAGACCATTCTTACAATTTTTCAACCACATTGAGATGTCATGCAATTTTCTTGTTGTTGCGCCATTTGACAAATTTCTATATAAATCTGGCTAATGTTTCAAAACCCACTTGGTTTCTTCTTCAGATCTTGAGGGCCTTACAAATAGAAAATGACACAAAAAGCTTGTTAATGTCTCTAGTTTTCAAGACATTAAAATTATAAGTGCTGAAGAAAATTCCTTATAGTTAACAGCTTGTAGGTGGAGCTGACCTGCTTGCCTTAGCAATTCATGAATATGTTTTAATTCAAATACTGGCTCAGTATCATGAACTCTAGGGTTTGACTATGTCAGCACCTGCATATTTTTATTTTTATTTTATTTAATCATTTGTTAAGGACACTGGGCCAAGTAACCCTTTTTCATGTCAGACCTGGAAATCATAAACAGTTATAAAACATCATATGCAACTTGCAATACAATCAAACTAAGGCAACATTTACTTAATACAATTACATATAGTTTGAGACAATAAGTGTTGTTTTAACAACATCTTAAAATTCATCAACGAGTTTGCCATCCGGATAGAAGAAGGTAAGGAATTCCATAAGAGGGGTGCAGAGATTGAAAATGCACATGAACCAGGTTTTTGCTTACACATTGGGGTTTCCAAAATCAGACAATTTGATGATTTTAGCTTGGATGGTATGTTATGAATTGTAATTAAGTCTGCTGGGGGAACATAGAATTTAAAGAAATAGTCTTAAATATTAAACACCCTAAAGAATACTCTAACCTAGAAGTAAAGGGCAGACAATCCAATCTAAGGTACAATTCACAATGATGTGTACAATTTGGGACAGACAATACAAAATGACAAATGTTATTATATGTTACTGTTAGGGTGTGAAGCTCCTTTCTTCCCAGTTTATAATACAAACTTGCCACATATTCTAGATGGGGAAGCAAAGTCCCCACAGCAATTGCCTTTCTTGTTTTTTTTTTCTATGAAATGGCTTTTAAATTAATATAACAGCCCTAATTTTTCATTTGTCGTTCTACAAAGTGTGGTTACCTGTGAGGAAAAACTAAGCACTAGGTCAAGTGGTATCTCTAAATACTTAAATGTATGTACCTGTTCAATAATTACCCCAGTCGAATCATGAATCTGTAAATCTAAACTGTCCCTTAACATGTAATTAGTTCCAAATAACATAATTTTATTTTTTTTAGTTTAATACCATTGAACTTTTTGTAAACCAGTTACATATAACATCAAAGTCCTGTTGTATATAGGATGTAATATAAATAATCGATGTGTCCTGATGAAACAAAAATCAAATCAACTGCATAAAGAACTGTGTTGCACATTGAACAATGTGACGGTAGCTGGTTTATGAATAAAGAAAATAGTAGGGGTCTTAATATGGACCCCTGTGGGACCCCACAGACCACAGAAGATTTGAATGACTCAGCCTGCCCTATATATACCACCTGAGAATGGTTAGTTAAATAATCTTTCACCCATTCGACTGGGCCACCTGAAAAACCCAAATCTGAAAACGTATTGCAAGCCAACTCATGTTCAATAAGGTGAAATGCCTTGGTCAGGTCCACAAACACTGCTCTAGTCATCAATCCACTCTCAAACCCCCTTAGAATGGTGTTTGTGAACCTGACCAAGGCTGTACCGGTCCTATGATATCTCTGTAAACTGTGCTATTGTGAACACAAAAGTCCTTGATTTTCCAAATACTCATTTATCTGATTAGCTGCTATCTTTTCCATGATCTTACTTAATGAGTTAAGTATTGATATAGGCTGGAAGTCCTCTAATAACTCAGCATTCGGTTTCTTTGGGACCTGTATAACCCTTGCTCACTTCCAACTAGATGGAAATTGTTGTGACAACATAGATAAATTAAAAATATAACATAAAGGGTCATTAATATATGGAATTATTAACCTAAGAAAATTACCATCCAACCGCCCCCCCCCCCACACACACAGTTACTAAATTTATTAGGTAATGTATACAATAGTCTATAAACTTCACTTGCCTCTATTCTCTTAAGAAATAACTTTGGGCCTTCATTCACTAAAGAAGGCATTCTGGATTATTTTCAATCATTTTGGAGTGTAACCTTTTTGTAATCTGACACATCAGTAAATTTCTTATTTAAAAGATCAACAATCTCACCTGTTGTAGTAACCTCCTTGTCCCTGATCTTCAGTTTTTGTATGTGATTTGTCCTTTTTGGAGATAATAATGAATTTACATTGTCCCAATAAGTTTTAGGGTTAGCCAGATTGGCCTCACATTGTTCTTGAAAATATTTCTTTTTTGCTGTCCTAACCATCTTAGATACCCTATTTTGTAAATTTCTGTATGTGTTCAACAAAGCAATAGTTATGTTTTTTTATATGATTCCCTAGCCATATTTCTTTGCCCAGTTAACTGTTTTATCTCAGGTATAAACCACTTACAGTATTAGGGGATCCTCTTAATTTTATAATCTGTAGGAGGCAGAAGACATTCTGTACTGGTAATAAAACTTCATAAAAATCATCCAAAGCCAGGTTCATATCAGTAATACACTCCAAATATGACCAGTCCAAAAGAGATACATGTGCAGCCAAAGCCTTAAGATCAATGTTTTTAAAATTTTGAACTTGCACACTACGTGTGGGGATTTTGATGTGTTTAAAATTTAATACACAAAAAATTACCATATGATCACTCACAGACTCCGGCAGAACCCCTGTGGAACCAACCATGTTCTCCCTGTTAACTATACTATATTGGATTGGATTGTAGTTAACAGTTGTTAAGTTATAATCTGCAATAGACCATACATATATAACAAAGATTCCCTGCCCATTTCATCTTTTAATAACCAAGTTTATGTTCCTATCACCCACCAGTACAGAGTCATGACCTTATAGTAGAGGGGCAACAGATTCTAGGTATTCTTTCAATCCTTGTGTCCCACAAGTAGGGGGATTATAAATACACTGTAACATAATATGTTTCCCCACCAAGCAGTAACTGGAGTAACAACCAATCAGTGACAGAATCACTTTTGGTGCTAGTCTTTTGAACAATTACCTGCAGTTCCTCTTTAAAATAAACTGCTACCCCCCCCAATGCTTTTTTCCTTTCCAGTTGTCTCTCACTACCCTGTACACTGATATTTTACATACACTATCTGGCAAGGTAGAAAATAACCAAGATTCTGATATAGCTACAGTACAATGTCAGGGTTATTATGAATAATAATTTGTTCTGTTTCAGCCATTTTTGGGATAACACTTCTAATATTAAGATGTATGATTTCAAAACCATGCAAATTGTACCTGGCTGTATTCAATATCTTTTCTCCACTTTTAGGACCTGGATTAGGTTCAATATCTCCTCCTAGTAACAATAGTGATAACTTATGTACACTGAGTATCCTATAAACCCCATGTAACATACCTGTAGCATAGAGTACCTCCATAGATAACCACATACTGTCACCTCATATTTCTTTTACATTAAGAGTGGGATTAAGTCTGGTATCTTGTCACAAACCTGCAACAAATTAGACATCTCAAAATCTAACATTGTCTGTTTCCCTCCTAACACTTCATGAGGCATACAAAGGTCACTCAATACCAATCCCCCATTTAAAAACAGGATGATCCCTAAATACAATATAGGCTTGGCCATTTTTCACACAAACACAACTTAGTGATATATATAAACCTATATTCTTACTGGCCCCAGCTCCCTGGCCTCCCGCGGACTCCCACCAACTCCCATCTCACTTAGCCGCACTTTGCCACCACAAGCTGCCACTGTAGACACTGCCACATCTATCCAGTGTCTGAATTTAAACCCCTTTACCCCACCAAACTGGGCTGCACCACCAATGGGGGGGTAGGGGGCACAGTTAAGCAAATTAACCGGTTGGCAGTGCTCAGTGTATGGTTGCTAAGGCAACCCTCATGGAGCACTAGGGCACAGATGCAATCAATTTAACTCAGAATTTATGCAGCTTGGAATAACAGTGTCACTATGGCAAACACTTTGAGACAGATTGCAGCTGTGAAATGCAGTTATAGCAGCAGGAGCGAAACTCTTTTTTTTTTTAAACAGTTAAAATTGCAGCTTTTCTTGAGTGAAATTTACAGTTCAGGCTTGAGAAAAGCAGCAGGGAAGGCAGCACTATGATTCTGCAGGCACAGCTACATAAAATCACTATACACAGCTCAAGCAGCATTGATACGGCAGACTAATTTGCACTTTGAGTTAACCACAGTCACTCATGGCCCTCCAAGGATCGGTAGTTCCAAAGAATCCCAACAGCTGATGATGGTTACTTTAAACTGTAGAAGTTGGATCTCACAATGCAGTTACTGATGGTTTATCAGCCAGACAGTAGTGCATCTCATAACAGGGCCAGCGGGGTTGGCCACTCTCCCACCGACTCCCGTCACACTTAGCCACACTTCACCACCACAAGCCACCGCTGTAGATGCCGCTGCATCTGTCCAGTGTCTAAATGTAAACCCCTTTACCCTGCCAAATCAGGCTGCCACCATCAATTGGGGGGGGGGTTAGGGGCATGACTAAGCAAATTCACAAGTTGGCACTGCTCAGTGTATGGTTACTATGGCAACCCTCATGCAGCGCTAGGGCACAGATGCAATCAATTTAACCCAGAGTTGATGGAGCTTGGAATAACAGTGTTGCTATGCCAAACACTTTGAGACAGATTGCAGCTCCAAAATGCAGTTTTATATATATATATCAAAATATATGTTTTAGAAGGCAGATTAAAATAACTTGTGTTAGATTATTATTAATTATAACAAGGAGGTTCAGGGTATCTTTTCATTTCAGCTCTATTTTTAATCCTCTCTGTGCCATTTCTGATCATGCTGACATCTGAAATGAAAATTGCATTTACTGTAGAACACCCCTCAATATTGTGAGCTCACTGTGCTGTACTGGTTAAAAGCCTCTGTGAGGCTTTGTCTAAAAAAATCAATTGCTCACCTTTGAATCTTTGTCTAAAATCCCAATAATGTTTGCCCATTGCCATTAGCAGGGACACCAACTCTTTACAATGAGGTTTCTATGTGCCTCAGGAGAGGGGACCGGGCCAGTTTATCATGCATCATAGATCCCTCGGCACAAAGAAGCCTCCTTGTAAACAGTTGACATCCTCGCTAATGACAACGGACAACATGTGGCACTAAATTTAAATGCAGAATCAAATCAACCCACAACAAAGGGAAACAATTCCATTAAACATTAGTGGGACTTTCAGCAAAAGATTGAAAGTTGAGCAATCAATTTTTTAGACCAACCCTACACAGAGGCTTTTAATCAGTATAGCAGTGATCTTGCAATACTGAATGGTGTTCTAAATGCAATTTTCATTTCAGGGGCCAGAAAGTCAATGGATTGCTGCGAAGGTTAGTGGGTAGACAGATGCAATAAACACAGGTACAATGTGTAGAATGCACTTTGCGATATTTACTTTCCAAAATAAAACAATAAAATAATTAACATACAGAAAGGAAATAGGTGATTAGTCCTTCAGTTCTGCAAAAACAGTGCACAATTCCCTCAGTGCACAACTTCCAGGCTTAATAGATTCCTAGCACATGTAAACTTGCATGAACTGTGAGATGCTTCCTCCACGACAGTCCAG
Organism: Neoceratodus forsteri; assembly: GCA_016271365.2. Lineage (NCBI taxonomy): Eukaryota > Metazoa > Chordata > Ceratodontiformes > Ceratodontidae > Neoceratodus > Neoceratodus forsteri. The sequence goes on from CM028137.1 coordinate 914,011,332, forward strand.
TCTCCACTGACTGATTCATCTGTTTTGCATCTCAGGAGATAGGCTTTTATACCTGTCTACTGATGATGTCAGCACCATGTGGCATGGAATGAGCAGCACTGAATACAGCACTGGGGGCAGTGCAGTCTGCCATGGCAGTCCAGTGCTGCAGTCAGTGACTGAGGAACCTGGAGCACTCAGCATCAATAAACAGGGGATGGAATGCACTGATGCCCATGCCCACACAACATACATGAGTGCCACACATGCAGCCATGGCATGCAACACATGAAGGATGTAGCCTGATCAACATGTACAGTAGTACAGCTACTAAAAGGAAAAGCCAGGAAGTGGCATTTCCCAAACTAGTGTTATGCAAAGTGATACCTGTGGGATGTAATGTGACAGCCAACAAGTCCCCATATCTGCCAGATGAGGAACCTTGGATGTGTTGGAAAGCCACCACAGACAACCCACAGGACCTCCAGGGTGTAGCCCTCAGCAGAGGATAGTGAAGGATGTATCCCACTGAGATGGTCATGGGTGGAGGGAGGGTAACACGTACTGTAGAACCACAGTACAATGGTCATACAGGAAAAGACCATGCACAGGACACAGGAGCATCAGTAGGAAAAAAATAATTTAATGTACAAAATAAGCAACACAGTAGAATATAACTACAAGAACCATAACAAACAGGGGTTGATAACTGGCAAAACAACAAGTAAGGGGATGGAAAGGTGGGTATAGGGTTTAGAAACTGAGAAAACAGGGGACAGGCTAGGGTTCAAGTGGAGGTGGCAGCTGAGTGTTGTGGGATATCTGCTAGAGGATGTCAACCTTCTGTGTCCTGATCATCCTGCATCCTGGACAGCCTCCAACATTCTTAACATGAGCTGCTGTTTGATGATCCTTCTCAGCAGATCATCCTGGCTTTGGTGTGCCTCCAGCTTATGGGCCTTGCCCACTGTTCTGTGGTCACCTATGGAGGAGAAAGAATATCTAGTAAGAGAAGTGGGTTATATTAGCACACACAGCCATGGGGTCCTCCCAGCACAGACAACAGTATTGTAGAATGGGTACACAGGTGGCTCAGTTACCCCACTGACTAGAGACAGACCATGCCATCCAGATGTGGATGTGTGTGGCTGCTACCCATGCAAAGGATTGCCACTTTGTGAGCACAGGGTGGCCTGGCAGGTGCTAGGAAGGACTGAAGGCCAAGTATGCAGAGGTTGTGGCTGGACAAGGCAGCTGCGTATGTTGTATACGAGGCCACAATCTGTGGTACAGATGTGGAAAGAATTTAATTGGAAAGCATTGGTTAGGTTCTTTTGTACACCCGTAGTCACTAAACACTTTCATTCTAGCTATATAGACAACTGCAGGCACAATTGTGGGGTGGCACGGGGGTACTCACTACCACATTTGTTGGGACTGCACAGTCATTGGGAATTTCTGGCATTTTATTCATGCTGAGCTCCAGAGAATCATGTGTATTTCTATACCCTTTTCCTTTCAGAAGTTAGTTTTGGATTTCCCCACATTGCTGAACTGCCCGGGTGTAATTCTGAAACTGGGCCAAGTTATGTGGGTGGCTGCACTGAAATGTATCACATTGAATTCCCTTGTACCACCCTCACTGATCCAATGGTGGACAAAAATAAAGGAACTCAAACATATGGAATGCATTACCTAGATCTTACACCTAACTGAAGACACATTTATGGCCATCTGGCAACCGTGGCTGTTGATGGAAGGGGAAGGGGAAGGGGAGATGTTGGGAATATGTTTCGTTTTTTTAGCCCCGACACATGAGACAACCTCCATCTAGGTTTTAAGAGATTTAACCGAATGGAGTGATCTGGGAGGGGATGCACCAGCTCAAAGTTTATGAGTTTTAAATGTTATTTTCTTGTTTTATAATTAAGGATTTCTTCTGAAAGCCCTCCATATTGTAGAAATGTTTGATGTTGAAGCTTTGTTGATTTAAGCCTTATTGTACCATGTACAGAAGGACATACCAGAAATATGGGACAATCTACACCTTAGAAGTTTTCATTTAGCCATTTTTAAAATTCCAGTGGGAATCTCTGTTAGTCCATGAGGCTTCCACTGAATGTGATACACTGCCAATTACCCAAGGAAATCCATTTCTAAACTATCTGGTCTGAACTATATTTGAAATGTCTGTGAGTACAAGTGTATGAATAATACAGATAGGCTATTTCTATGTATATCATTATAATTTTCTTGGCAGCTTACTTGTGTTATGTACAAGTTATTTGTATATGGACGCTTCATGTGCTATATCAATAAAAAACATATCTGAAGTTAAAAAAGGAGGTCTGTAATGTGCAGGCCACCTGTGGTGCACTGGGCAGGCCAGTCACGGCCATCATGAGGCACAGAGTGAGGTGACACAGTCACACAGAGAGTGCACACAGCAGCAGTGGACAGAGCAGGGAGTGGGCGGCAGCAAGCTGTGGTGGGTCGAGGGGCATGCTACTGCAGGGAAGTGATCTGTGACAGAGTACAGAAAGCATGCTGCACTGCTGCCACATCAGTGGACTAAACTATGCAACAGGTGGGGTGGGATGATGCTCTTGGGCTACCACAGTACCCAAGGGGGTCATGGGCCATCAGTGTGTGTCAGACAGAATACTTGTCAGTGGCCTGGGAAGTCCATGCAGAAGTGAGACAACCACCTGCGCAACACTGCCAAACAGGGCATGGTGCAGGCAGTCCTCCCATGCTGGGGACAGCGATGCCAACACCTTGAATAGAAGATCTCTTGTGGGCAGATGTGATGCACACTGTATGAGACCATGCAGTCAGGCATAGCTTATGGTGGGCTGGCCCCAGGGCAATGGTAGCATGTCCCTGTTGCCACTGCTGGCATGGTGAGTTAACCTGCATGGGATGTGGACAGTGCCTGAAGGCAAAGCCCCACAGAGGTAGGGAGCACAGTTGTCTGTTAGATGCCTGTGTGGCCGGTGGATGACAGACACACGCAAGGGGGTATGTAGCCCCAGGAAGTTGTTCTGTTGGGTACTTTGTGCTGCTGACTGCAAGGCCAATGCACACACCCACAAGGACCCCCAGTTCCTTCTAACCCAGCCATGGCCCATCAGGGTGCCCCATGGTGCCCACAATGTGGACTCTGTGTTGTTGTGCTGCAGCATGCCACACAGTGATACTGCAACCAGGTCAGGTAGTAACCCCCATACCACCCACAGCATACATCCATGCCACTATGTTCTATGTCCATTGTGCCATGGAACCACCACACAGACAGACACAAGCAGCCCAGTGGCAACACCACATACACATTTGGAGGGACTGGGACATTGAAACCACAGATGCAGGACCCACCCCAGGGCAGGTGTGAAAAGTCACCATGGCCCATGTGTGATACTGGGTGGCACACATGACACGTGCCAGCCAGCCCAGGAGGAAGTCAGGTGGTTCAGTTGGGGACTAACTGGAAGACATATGGCCTATGTTGATGGCACACCCCGTGACATGGTCCATGGCCAGTGTATGGCAATAGGGCTCCTGCAGAACCCTGGTGGGTACAACCAGGTGGCCTGGGCCAAGATATATACACTGAGCCTGTAGCATGGCATCCCCAACCACCCAATGTGGACCACTGCAGAGGTGCTGCCAGGGTCTTGCATGGCACAGATGTCCACCATAGGCCACCTAGGGGTACTAGCTGGTGCTCTCTGTCCCTGGCCATGGGAAGCTGGTGGGACATACCCAGTGGGTGCACCCTGGTGTCATAATGCCCCAAACAGGTGCTGATGGCAGTGTGCACTGGGAACATCCAGAGCACCTGGTGATCCCACCCCACATCACACCCCCTGGCCAGCCCAGGTGCAACATGGCAGTGAAGGGACATAATGGCCAATCTGCAAGTGGACCCCAGGGCCCTGCGGTCACCATCACTGCTGCCAGGAGAACAAGCACAAGGACTGGGCATGTAGACTATTGTCCTGTGAAAGCATGTGCAGCAGTGGCAGGGGTTCTCCTTGGACTGCGACATAGTGCACAATGGGAGCATGTGATGCAGTCAGGGTGGGGTGACACATCATCAGTGTGGGCTTCACCAATACTGTGGCTAGGGTGCAGTCCATCAATACTGTATACTCCTGGGCTCACTGCCATCCTCCAGACCTGGAGGGGGCTCCCATCATGGCCCAGGGACTGTTCAGATGACGTCCTCAGCTGGATTGTCCTATTGGACTGGTCACCTTTCCTGGAACATCAATCTGTAAGGGTGATAAGAAGGGGTGAGTTGAGAACTGCATTGTTCAACACTGTGCCCTAAGCCTGTCACACCGTCCTTGAGCACTGCATGTGCCACCATGATGGGGAGACCCATGATACATGGGGGGGTGTGGAAAGCCAGCCCGGTTAGGGCCCCTGTGTAGCAATGGTGTCTCAGGCATCTCGTGTCTGGCTACCAGCCAGCAGATGTTCAGTTTCCTAGAAGCAACGAGTGACACAGGCATGGTACAATGGCCAGCCATGGCAGGTGTGGGCTACGTCCATCCTGTTTATGACATTGGAGTCAGGGTGCATCCAGTGACACACGACACTGGTGGCATGTCTCATGGGTGCATTAGAGTAGGCTGCCTTTGCACTAGAGTGTTCCCAGCACACCGTGCCCCACCAGGTGTCATGCCAGGACATGGCTCCCTCAACTGTTCATAGCATGTAGTGATAGTACAGAGCTGTATATGCAACATGATAGAGTACAGTGGTTTGAGTTGTGAAACATGTCATGTAACAGATGACAGGAGATAACATGAAGAAGTACATCACTATACACACAGAGCAGTGCAGGAATGCACATCAATCCAGTGACCCCCATGATATCACCCTGGAGCTGCCACGCATGAGGTGCCCACCCAGGCTTCACCCATCCCATGCCCATACACAGATGTGCCACAGACCACACACCTCCTACCTAGCTTAGCTGTGGCATGGTGCCAGCAGTCACCATACCCCTGTATTGTTGTCGGAGGCATGCCTGATCCCCCCTCAACAGATCACTGTACCTGTGGTAGCACAGAAGTGCATGTCACCCCCATGTGCCTGGTGAGGCAGCAGCCCACAGAGGCTCACATCTCACAGCATGGTCTGTCTACCCCTTCTGTATCTTCCAGGAGCTGGGACTCCCGCTTCAGCACTAGCTCCACCAAACTGGCCAGTTCAGCTTCTGTCCAGCACTGATCATGCTGAAGGATTAGTCATCTCTTGCTGGTAGCCATTGTGGTGCTGCTGGTGAATGCAGTTAACCCGTCTGCACATTGCTTCCTAATTGTGGAAGACCATGCCACTTGTGCTATATTATAGATGGGCTGTGCATCGCAGGGTCCTCTTGCACAGTGCTAAATGCATGGCCCTGCATACACATAATGAGGTCATGCATACGTGACCTGTCCATGACCTGCACTTCGTTGCGCAGTGGTACAGTGCTGTGCTTACCCACACAGGGGTTGGCACCAGCTAATGACACCACTGGTGGGCAACAGTACCATTCCAGTGCAGCACTAATAATCTGCGCAGGTCAGACCCCTGCACTAGTGCAAAACCAGTTTGCGTGATGCGCTACATGCCTATATTCAACCAAGCTATGCAAATAAGCTCATTGGGCAATCCATAGGCAATAAGGCCACTTGGTATATCATTCCAGCACTTTCAACATACATTAGCATGGCTGATTGCACCCAGGTTATTTAAAGGGATATGTGCACCACCTAGACAGCAAAGTGGAACTGCATCTCAACAAACTAGAACTGTAGCCCAGCCAAGCCAGCAAGGAGGATCAGATCGCCACCACAGGTATGTGCATGACATTTCTACATTAGAAAAAGACTTCAAAAACATTGACAAATTCCCTAAATTGAGGGCATATCTAGAAAACAGATAAAATGCACTCAGACTGATAATATAGAAGGAAAGTACTGTAATGTACAATGTATTTCATTGGTTAGCACAAGTCTGCAGCTGTAAGGTGTGACATAACGTTGTGCTGACAACCTCACTGTTCAGTCACAGCAGCACAAGGTTGCTGGGGGATAGATAATGATTTGGAGTCATTATCAGGGACATTTCTGAACATCCAGGTCCATGTACAGGTACAGTGTAGGGGGCTGTGCATGGGGTGTGGAGGTATGGTATGCAGGGTGACATCACAATGCCTGTCATGGTCCCTCCAATGCATGGCCTCATGACAGCACACTGCCTGCCCACCCACAGCACCACAGAGACCTGAGGGCCAGCCCTGCACACATACATGTCACCTGCCACACAGGATGGGGTCCACCAGCCATGTGCATGGCATAATGCCATCAATAGATGTAGGGACAGTGGATGTCTACATGTCACACTGGGGAGTTGCAGCTCATGTGGTTCACAGCATGTCACACAATGTGCTGCAGGCAGGTCAAGAGGTAAGGCTGCTAGCCACACCTGTAGGACTATCAAAGGATATCCCCACCTGTCAGGGGTGTAACTCCCCCCAGAATATGACCCACAACAGGCCATGTACTCATCAGGGCTGTCACCCACACCCATGTGTCCCCCATGTGTGCAACATTGCCATTTGTGTACTGGAACTAGCCAGGACAATGTTGAGCACAGTCCCCTGCCTGCAGTACATATCCACACACATGGGAGCACTCTGCTGCCCAATGCCTACCCGGTCAGAATAGTGTTACCAGAAGAGCACACATAAAGAAAGCACTAGTCTGAATAGCACTACCACGAACAATGAGAGGGGATTGACAGCGCTTGCAGTAAGCGCTCCCCAGGTCACTGTCCATGGTGCTGCCACAGAACAAGGGCAGCAGAATTCTGGAGGCTGGCTAAGCTCTCCTGTGGTGTGGAGGACTGAGACATAGAGCAGTTGGGCTGGGTTGTAGTGAAGAATAGGGTTCTAATCCTGGTCTCCCTAGATTTTGCCTTTATCAGAACTTAATTTTTTTTTACAAGGGGCCATGGAAATAGTATTCCACAGCCCCACAATTTCTTCTTGCCCCATGATCAGCTGCCCCCTGAGTTATGCTGTATTAGTCCAGGGGGGTGCAGAGGTGGAACCACTCCGCAAAACCCTAAAGTGGTGGCATTTTGACGGGCGCGATTCTTGAACGTGCTGTTTTCAGTTGTGCTATTCTGACCTAGTGCCACCCAATGTGGCACCACTTGTGTGCAAATGTACAGACTGTCTGTGTGGTACACCACCACTGGCTAGACTGCAAGTGTTGGTAATAGCTGCTTGTGCCATACATAAACTCCCAAACAGAATCACCATGAACTGCAGTGCGAGGCAGGTTCTGACACAGCGGCCAGCCCAACAACTAACAGAGTTCCAGAAGTCAGCACTCCAGTAATAGCCACAAAAAGCCGCAAACCATATGAAATTGATTCCACATTTCCATCTGGAAGAGTGCTGTATTCCTGGGAGATCTGAGCTGTGTGGCAGTGGGTCTTTGGAGAGACTACAGGAACCGTAACTATTATTGCTGCACTGTGTTCCATTTTATTCAGAGACTGTGTGAGCTCATGTTGCTAGAGTGTGATGCTGCTAAACCCTTTATTGACTTTGGGAATTAACTAAGCCTGCTGGTGTATGACTTGTCACAGTATTGGGGTGCATTTTAATGCCGTGGAGATTTTATTATTTAGCACTGCTGGTTTTAGTCCCTTCTGAACTGCTGTTTACAAAGTGATTACTTGTGTGCTGCTGAAAAAGGGACCTAAAGTGTACTGTTCAGGGTGTTTGTGTTGCCCTTCCAAGAATGGAGCCGATTAATTAAGTACAGCTGCTGCCACTTCAGTAATTGCACCCTGTTCATAGCCCTGCTGCTAGATACTGACTAGCTTCTTCTACCTGCTGCTAGCTGCACCCCCTCCCACCGATTGGTGGTGGCAGCCCAGTCTGTGGGGTTGAGGTGTTTAAAGATCTCACTTGCCAAATGCAGTGGCGTTTGCGCAGTGCAGGTGCAGCAAGTGCAATAAGTGCAGGGGAGTCTAAGGGAGTCCAAGGGAGGTAGGGGAGTGGGAGTGTTTGATTGTAATACTGTCGGTGCTGTAACTATGTTATGTTAATAATGTGGGATGCTAAGTGTTTACCTATTTGGGTGTATATTCTTTGGGGGTTTGGTATATGTGGATCATATTGAATTATATAGGTTTGGTGCCGGGAACACTGCCTCATATGAGACAAGTGATTTTTGCTTTTCAAATTGCTTAGTTGCTGATGTTGTTGTTACTGATTCATGGCAATTGTTGTTGAGTAGCCCTGTACCCATAAGACAATGTGGGAATAGGGGTTACTTTACTTGTTTGCACTATGGCATGTTTGTTCTAAATTGGGCAACTGTGTTTCAACCACCTTTCTGTTGTTAGTTTCTGGTGATGTTGAACCGAATCCAGGGCCTTGCTCTTTGGAGTCTATGTCTTCCTCTTAAGCATCGTTGTTGAATAATTGTTTGAAATCCTGTCATGGATTTAAAATTATCCATTTGAATGTTCGTAGTTTAATCCCTCAGCTTGCTGAAATCGAACAGCTTATTTCTCTATATCTGCCTGATTTGTTGCTTTATCAGAAATGTTGTTAAAGCCTGTGGTGCCCGATAATGTGTGTCATATTGGGGGTTATAACATTTTTAGGGTAGACCGTAAAGGTCGAAAAAAGGATGGTGGGGTCTTGATTTATTATAGGGATCATTTAGAAATTAATTTTTTAAAGTCTAGTGAGGATTTGGATTGTGATACTGATTGGTTGGTTTTGCAATTTGTTATCAGAGGAAAGAAGAAGTTAAATGCGGGCTGTTTGTATAATCCCCCTCAATGTGGTCTTCAAGGGCTTAAACATTTCTTGGATGTTTGTGAAGTTTATTTAAAGCAGAGTGATTCTGTTGTTGTTGGAGATTGATACGAATTTGAATTGGAGGGCTAATGACACCCTGGGGCTTGAATCTCTTCTTCTCTCTTATGGACTGACTCAGCGTATAAATGTGCCTACCCATCTCAATCCCATCTCACAGAATCATTCTCTGTTGGATTGGGTCTTGACTAATAGAGTGGGGAAGGTAGGGGCCTCTGGTGTCTTGGCAGATTCCGTAAGCACCATATGGCCACTTTTTGTGTCATAGATTTTCGCTGTCTTAAACCCCCTCCTTCTGTGTTTCAGACTAGATCATTTAAAAGGATAGATTATTCCCTGTTATATTCTTCTTTGAGGTTAATTGATTGGTCATTTCTTGAATGTATTCCAGATGTGGACATGGTACTAGATTTTTTTTGCAGCCAACTTCTTCCCATTCAGGAATCCTTTTTCTCTTTGCGGACCATTCGGTGTAGAGGTTCTCCTACTGGATGGTTTGGTCCCAGCATTAAGAAATTAATTAAGGAGCGGGATAGTGCTTGGACTAAATTTAAATTATCTCCCAGTAGAGTTTCAATGGATCTCTACCATGGACTTCGGAATTTAGTCTCTCAAACTGTTAGAAATGCTAAAAAAGCTTATTTCAGGGATCGTTTTGAAGATATCTGGGCAGATCCAAAGAAGTTTTGGAATAATATAAATTCTTTACTTTCTCCTAAAACAAAATCTGACATCCAGAAATTAAATGTTGACAACAAAGAAATTGGTGACTTGCCAGAAATTGTTAAATTTTGAATTCTAAATTTTCAGATCTTTCTAAGTTTAGATATTTTTTCCTCAGGCTGGTAATACTAAATCCTTTTCCTCTGTTCCTTTGGTAGATGGACCCAGGTTTTTGTTTAAGGAAGTAACATCAAATGAAGTTTTTCATCTTCTGCTGTCTCTCCCAAATAAAGGGACTGACTGCGAGGAAGGGTTGGATGCCTGCTTCTTAAAATTGGCTATCCCCTTTGTTACATATCTCCTTTGTTATATTGTTAACATGTCATTGGCTACAGGTGTTTTTCCCCTGTCTTGTAAGAAAGCTAAGGTGGTTCCAATTCCAAAAAAGAGCTGTGCTACTTCCGTGGATGATTATAGGCCAATATCAATACTGAATCCCTTTAGCAAACTACTTGAGCGTTTAGTGGCTAAGCAAATTGATGCCTATTTGGTTACCCATGATTTGTTGTCAAGGCAACAACATGGATTCCGTAAGCATTTTGGTGCAGGCACGGCCTTGGTTGGGTTCATGAACACTGTCCTACGTGGTTTTGAAAAGGGTTTGATGACCAGGGCGGTGTTCATGGACCTAACCAAGGCTTTTGATTTGATTGATCACAGTTTGGCCTGCACAAAATTGAAAGATCTGAGGTTTTCTGACGTCGTTGTTTCTTGGTTCTATGATTATCTGAGTAACAGGTGTCATTTTGTTCAAGTAGGTTCTGTGGTTTCTGATATCTTGCCAATTAGTTGTGGTGTGCCTCAGGGGTCCATTTTGGGACCCCTGTTATCTTCTATTTTTATTAATCAGCTTCCTGAAGTTTGTAGGTTTAGTGAATCACTGCTTTATGCAGATGATCTTGTAATTTGTGCTCAGTCAAATTCTGTGTCTGAACTTTCTTGTTCCCTGGAAAAGGATTTTGGTGCCATCTGTTCTTGACTTACTTTAAATGCTACGGTTTTGAACTCAGCTAAAATAAAAGTTATGTTTGGCACGCAATTTATGTTGGTGGACACCCCGGAAGGGAGGATATCTGATTTTCGGGGTGGTCTGCTTGAACAAGTGTCTCAATTTAAGTATTTAGGCACACTATTGGATCCCAGTTTGACCTTTTCACCTCAGAATCAGTCAATGGTTAAGAAAGTAAATCAAAGAATGGGGTGCTATACAAATTCAAGTAATTCTTCTCACAAGCAACTAGATTAGCAATTGCTATTGGTTCTCTTCTTCCATATTTTGATTACAGTTCTTGTTTATATTATAACATAGGTACAAAAGAAATGCAAACAGTAACTGTGGCCTATAATAATATTTTGTAGGTTTATTTTAGGAGCCCCCAATAGGACACATCGGTATAATTTTTATTCTCAGTTGGGGTGGTTTTCCCCTAGTTGCAGAATTGAATATTTTGTTGGCTGTCTGATGTATAAATGTTTTTACTTTGGCCCCATTTTTCCTCTTTCTGATCTTGTTGTAATGAGAGAATTGCTTCCCAGCCTGAGGTCAGCTGATGGCCCCCTATATTTTGTCCCCAGCTGTCATCTTAAATTAAGTTCTGGAGCTTTTTCAATAGCAGCACCATTGTATTGGAATTCACTCCCACTCGATGTTAGGATTGTTCCTTCTGTTGTAACTTTTAAACAAAGGTTAACAATTTATTTATTACATAAATCTGTTTGTAACTGCAATGTGTAATTTGTATTTTTTTAGTTTTGTATTGCTGTCAATTGTATTTGTGTATTTTTGTATGTTGTTTTGTCTGGGTCAGGCCTGAAAAGGGACCTTTGGTCCCGTGCCTTTACTTGGTTACCAAAGAATAAATGAAATAAATGAAAAAAAATGAAAAGTGAACATTTATATGTGGAAAACACCAAGGCAAACTTGTACTAACTACTACTCACTCACTGAGCTATCAATCAATGAGCTCATACATGTACTCAGTGAGTGAGCTGTCAATCAGTGTGCATGTACTGTACACAGTATGCACACATTGATAGCTCAGTCAGCGGTCAGCCATGGTGGGGAGAGGAGGGCTGTACTAGTCACTGGATTGAGGATGGGATGGATGGAGCAATGTGGTGACGCACTGCCTGCGAGGGTGAGGGGGCGGGGGATCCACTAGACTACCAGGGAAAGAGATTTTTATATTAATATGGATGGATTGGGGATAGGGAGGGGGGTCAGCTAGACCACTAGGGACTGTGATATATCCTTTAATACAGGAAGATTGGAATGAGGGGGCTGCTAGATCACCAGGGACAGGCTTCATATTAATATAACAGGAATCGGGTCTGGGGGGTCCACTAGACCACCTGGGATGTGCTTATGTTTATAATTGGGGATCGGGGCTGGGGGAGGCCGTGGCACATTGGTGCAGGTTCTCCATTCCTCCCAGGGGACACACTTCTAAGTACCCTTAGACCCACCCTGGTTGGTCTAATGGTACCTAGAAATTTGCCTTCTGGGAGGGTTTTGAGAATCCCAAATTAGGGGATATGGCAGCCTTCGTCTGCCACAAGCCCCCTAGCATGATGCCACAGGCCATTTATTGCCACAAGGACGGTACATACATTCTTTGGTGCACACAGCCTGCAGGTGATGCAGGATGCATATGAGAATTGCTCCAGGAGCATCATTTGGCGCAATGGGCACTTTGCGCCATTCCTTGAGGCACAAGCCCCTTGTGCCATTCTGGGGGCTTTGAGAATTGGGCGCTTAATGTTAATCATATTTTTATATTTTGTTCAATGGTGCTCAATAGAATAGAAGTAGACACATTTTTACCATGACTTAGTTAATATTTATGAGGTGCATTTTTTAATATTATCATGTTTTCCCTCACTCTACCCTCCCCTTTCCCCCAACCCGTTCTTTCCTATGGTCGAGTGGGCTTTGTATTTGCAGCTATTATGTATACACTTAAGGGCTGTCTATTTAGTGGTTTAATATTGTTATGGTTTGCATGGCACAACACTATGTCTATGATGTGACTAATTACAATGTTTAAAGGGACACTGTCAACCTGTTTTGCATCATATTATTTCTAGTTAAAAACCCACATTTTATGATTGCTTACCTTCTCTAAAATTCGTTAGTGTTGCTGTTTGTTTTGTCGCTCTTCTTGTTTAGTAGAACTGAAATGCATGGTAATGTATATTTATAAACAACTTTGTTTTGTTTCAAATCCTGAATCTATTCTTCTTGAATACTTTCTAAACATTAGAAGCACCCCCAAACAGTGCAGTAACTCATGAGGTAGTAGCCACCTAAACTCCAACTGCATCATGAGTGGCTAGACTGTGTTGGAGGTGTTCCCAAGCTCAGGAAAGATGCAGTGGGAGTTGATCACAGAAATGTAAACAAACCTGTGTTTTAGTGGTAACACCAGTATGGTGGGCAGTCTGTTTTTCACTTTTTAAAAGAAAAAAAGAATCAGAATCAAACTACTAGCTAATCAGCAATCTTAACAGAATGTTAGCAATCATAAAATGTGTTTTTTAAACAAGAGACATTTTGAGGCCTAGAGGGGTTGACAGTGTCCCTTTAAGATGTTGATTACATGTTATATAATTGAGTGTATGTTGCATTAAGAGCTCACCTTTTAAGTGCAAGTAGCAAACCACTAATTCATGCCTTGAGAAAAAACACAAGCATATGCTCGTCTGGCATTTTGTGGTAGTGCTGCATCATACATTTTTTTTTTTTTTTTTTTTACTTGCCCAGCTCTTCGGCTTCAGAGGGGGCCTCATACCCCATCCTACTCCATCTGCCAGATCCTGCCACCAGGATTCCCCCCTGGTTTCACACTGCTCATTCGGCCGGGGGTGTATTCATTTTTTTCCCATTTTCTCCCCGATCCCCTGAGGATGCCGGTGCGGAGGGAACCATGTGCTGATGCATGCCATCATCAAGTGCCCGACAGCATCCTCCCACGACTCCAGAGAGCTGTGTGCCCCTACTGCCTGTGCTTCCACAGACAGAGGGACTGCAGATGCTTTGAAGCAACCCGGTAACCCACACTGGAGAAGGAGAGCATCCATTGGGACTCTCAGTCCTCCTCCCCTCCATCTGACCCCCGATGGCCGAGTCCATTCCCGAACCTGGGTCACCAGCGTAGAGCGAGGTGTGGCGTCCAGCACCTCAACCCTCAGAGAAACTGGGCCGGTGCATCATGCAGTTTTAACAAACAAATAAATGTGTTGTTTGAATCAGACAACCAAACGTTTGGTGGTGTATTTTATCCTGCAGTGTAGACTTAGCACGAACTCTTGCTACTGTGTTACTCCTCTGGCACCACCATCAGGGGTGTTCCACAGTGACCATGGCTCACACCTGGTCACACATGCTCCAAACAGGCCCATTCAGTCCCTGCACACATACCGCATCTGTCTGCTGGAGGTCTGTGCCTCTGCCATGCCTAATGTGTCAGACACTATCTGGAGCCAACATCAGGCATTGTGGCTTGGGGGTAGGCAGCAGGCTCTTGTCCAGCACTGGCCAGTGGCATGTGTGGGGTCACCCACATGGGCCTACCTGATGGCCCTCTTGTGATATGGCATTATGGGAATACCTCTACAGACAGAAGCCATGCCATTGGGTGGCTGCCATGGTGCTACGTCCTGAACGCTGCAGGCCAGCAATCTAGAGGTGTGTGTTTTCCCTCCACACCTGACATGTTGGTTGGGCTACCTGTATGCCATATATGTTTACAGATTGGGGAGCCCATGACATGCCTGCACCATACACAGTTCAGCCCGGGCCACTACCAGTTTCCCGTACCAGCTATCACCAGCTGGCCTGGATGTGGAGGGCTGCCATACATCCATATGCATCGCACTCTCCCACTCCTAACTCAACTATTTTGTACCGCTACCTCTGGCATGTCCCATGGATGACAGTGACAGGCAATGTGCTCACCGCTTCAGTGCCAATGAACTGCGTGCACTTGTGCAGGCCTACAAGACCAGGAGGAGATCCAGTCCCACAGTCACAGCACCGATGCCTGTGTCCAGAAGCCTGGGAGGAGATAACAGATCAGATTAATGCCATTAGTGGCCAGGTCAGGACTGTGGAGGTGGTGCATAAGTGGTTCTGGGACCTGCACCACCACTCAAAAAACACCCTTGCAACCCTGCATCAGGAGCAACAGCCATTGGTGGAGGCCCACGAACATTGAATGCCACCCAGTCTCTGGATCCAATGAAGGAGGCCTGTGGAGGTGACAGGGATGCCTGGTGGTGAGTATGAGTCCCAGGTACCAGCCACCCAGCAATGTAAGTACCTGCCTGTGTCCACTCTTTGTGTGCATGGACTACACATGCAGTTCCTAACCCTGCTGGGGCACATTACCATTATGGCCTTGATAACCTTCTGTGGGTCTGCTGTGGGGCCCCCACTACAGCGTGTTGCCCAGAAACCCCAACAGGTGGTAATCGTGCACCAAGCACCACTGGGGTGTGTCCATTCACACAGGACATGTGCACACTGTTTGTCTGCCTGTTGCCAGAGGTGCTGGGGCATGCAGGCACGTGTACTGTGTGTGTGTGTCTTCGTGGTGGGGTGTGGTCTGCAAAGTGTGTGGTGTTGTGCATGTCTGTGGCATGTGTGCACCATGGTCAGGGAGCACTGTCATGCTCACATTGTCCCAACACCCTCCCCATGTTACCTGTGTGGCCAGTGTGGGTGTGGGGTTGTTCTTGCTTTTGCCAGATGTTTGCAGAAACTGTTTTGGCACTTGACACTGGTTGGCTGCCTAGATATGCTGCCCCACCCTGCATGGCATACTCTGAACTGCATGCTACACTGATGCCCCTCTCCTCTTCCTACAGCTCAGGTCATTGTTTCAGACATGGAAGAGGAGGAAGAAGCTGGACCATCACTGCCTGCGCAGCAGCCACCACCTAGCCAGCCATACCAGACTGAGGAATAGTGCGAGTAGGCCCTGGATGACATCAACGATGAGACATACTGTATGTTGACAGCCTGGAGCTGGAAGTACTGGCCTTCCAACTGGACAGACAGTCCCTCACAGCCAGCCCTCCACCACGGTCTGGCCACAGGTGCCATGCAGCCCCCTGGCATGCTTGTACTGCATACCCAGGACCCTAGCATGGATGTGTCGGGGACACAGGTGAGCCTACTCACCACCACCGCAAACACCACACCTGAGACCACCACAACTGCTACTATGCCACCTGTGCACCTACATAGGAGGAGTTAGTCTGCCTGTCTGAAACCCCCACTGCCCCACATCCATCACTCTGGGCTGGACATGGCCACCACAGCATGGCCCTCTCCCCCACCCCCCCAGTCCTGATGTGTGTCAGGTCTCACAGTGCCCAAGGGTGCAGCCACTCCCTGTCCTCCTGGACAGTTCTTGTGAGCAGAGGGATGCATTGGAGGCCAGGCAGCTGCTGCTCTCTGCCATGGAGTCACAGACTGCTGAACAGTGGGGCTTACAGATCTCCAGCACATCATGCATGGTGACATGACCCACCTCTGCCACCTGCTGCATGAGGATCTGCAGAGGGCAGAGCAGTGAGCAGAGGAACATGAGGTTCAGTCCTCAGTGCCCTACAGTACCTGTTTGGGGACCTCTGCAGGTCAGTACGGGATATCACCACCATGGTGGCAGACACTGTGAGTGCCATTCATAGCCTCAGCCTCTCCATTGTACATAGCCCCAGTGCCTAGTGAACACCATGGTATTTGCCAATACCACAGGGTGGCAGAACATACATTGGCAGCATGCCTGTTCTATGGGCACTCCTTGCACAATGGGATGCAACCTAACCCTCTCAGAGTCCAGCACCCCATGTAGCCACACCTGGACCAGGGCAACACTGTCACAACAAGCATCCACCTTACTGCCGCTGCGGGTTGCCTCACCCACACAGAGGGGTCTGCACCACCATGGGGTGTGTACCTGATGTGGATGCTGACAGATGTAGGTGGCACAGCTTACCCACCCCATCCCAGCATGTCCCCATTGTCTTCCCAGACCCACAGCCAGTACAGTGGCCATATGGGTCACCCATGGACCATGGTGCCATGGCCTGCCTGATGGTGCACGTGTCCCATGCCCCATGTGTGGGTGGTTGTACCTGGTGACCCCACAACACAAACACTATGTGGTGGATCTGACCAGGCAACCCTATGTGCCATAACCCTATCATTGTACACTAGTACCCAGCACCCTCATTACCCCCCCACTGTTAGTCCTGTGTGCACTTTGGCTGCCCCAGCCCACCCACCCCAGAACCTTTAATCTGCATGACATTTACTTCATCCCCTGGCCCTGTGGCATGGCCATGTGGGAAAGTCACCCCTTCTTTTCAATGTCCATGACCATGCTTCACCACTTTTCTTGTTGCCACCTCTTCTTCACCCTCTGTTGTGTGTACACTTTTTGTTGCTGATGTTGCTCTGTTACCTTGTGCTCTATGTTCTGACAGTACTGTCATGTAGCATGCAACAGTGTCCTGTGTGGTTTTTACTCACCTGGTAGTACCACAGAAGTTATATAGGATGCAGTGTCTGTACTCCTGTGCCCTCCTGGCTATGCAAGGGTCTCACCTCTTGAGCTGCTCAGCTATCCCTAACTCCTCTGGCTCCATATCAGATACACTCTGTACTTCTTGGACTGGCAGGCATATTCCATGGGAGAGCCATGTTGTGTAGGCTAGGAATATGGCACAGTCCTTGTGAGGGGTATGTTGTAGGGCACCATTTGAATGGCCCAGGCACTGAATCCACATCTTCAGCATGCCAAAGATTTGCTCAGTGATGTTGTGTGTTGCAGTGTGTGCTGCATTGTACCTGTCCACCACAGATGATGGATGGAGGACAGGTGTGTGTTGCTAGGGGTGCAAAGGATAGGCACTGTCTCCTGTAAGAAAAAGCACATATGTTAGCATCTGTTCATGGCTAAGGAACCTGTGCTACGGTGAAAGCCCACGGGCAGTGCCTTATCCCATGTACCTGTCCACCCTCCCCTTCCCACAGTGAGGCACGTGTGTGCTTTGCAACAGCTTTACACACCCTATTCAGAGTTTGTGTGGGGAATCTGCTGTGTGTAATCATTGACAAGGTGTCCCTTGTGTATGTCCCCACCTTCAAATCTCTGGCAAAGGATAGAATTATGCCATATGAAGACATTGTGGGTGCTGCCAGGGTACCAATGCCAGAACATTGGTGATGTGCCCTGTTTTGTTGCACACTACCCGACAATTGATGGAGTGGTAATCTTTCCTACCGAGGTAAGCGTCCACCCCATCACCAGTGGGTGCACATATGGAAACATGGGTGCGATCAATGGCACTGGGTACTGCCGATAGGTGCGCAAACTGATGGAAATGCTGCATTATTGCTATATGCTCTGCTTGGGTGCTGGTGAATACAATGAACTTGCCAACATGTGGAAGAAGTGTGACTAGAAATTGGTCAGCAGGTGTGAGGCGGAGGACTGTGAGACACCAGTGGTGTCCCCACCAGTGTCTGGAATGTCCCCGTAACTAGAAAGTACACTGAAGCCATCATCCTGAGCTCAGCTGACATGGTGTGGCTGTGCTGGGCGGCACTGCATAGCTGCTCGTGCAGGAGGTAACAGAGTTGCCTAAGCATGGTGATGTTGATCCTGCACCGGCTAATGAGCTGGTCATCTGAGAGGCTCTCGAATGTGACTTGTGGCTGGTACCATCTGCATGCAGAATAGTGTCTCCTTGGCCAGCGCATGGGCACAGGGTGAGCATCTGCTCAATTATCCTCCTCCTCCTCCTCTATGGCATCATGCAGCATGAAGAGGAGGTGTGCTCCCCCTGACCCGCTATCTTGGTTGGTGACTGCAGTGTCTTCGCCCACCTCTGGGGTTTGCCAGGCTTTAAGTCATCCTCTTTATAGTTGGTAACTGCACAGCACAATGTGGCCTGCACTAGCCCTTTCGCACAGTGCTATTGTGCTAAATACCATACTGTGCCAGTATGCATGGCCCTGCCCCTCCCTTTGAGCACCACCTACATTATCTTTCACAGCGTGGGCTAAGCTGTTTAGCATGCACTTCTTCCCTTTTTGAATATTGCACTCTATTGAGTATTACCTCAGTTAAATTATAATACATTTCTTTTTTCTATCTTGTCTAATAGAGAGTTATCTCTTCTTACTAATGTGTTTCATGGTATTTGCAGATTTACTTTTAAGTTGCCCTATTCTACACATCATTGTGAACTGTATAGACTATCTGCCTGGCTTCCACCTAGGCTTGGTTGTTTATACAGTTTATGTTTATTAACGGATAAAGTTCTCCGGCAAGGTATAGATTCTCCATTGTATCCATTATTACATATTAAAATAAATTCACGGGAACTTCGTTCAGATTATCAAATTAAGTTAAATGTTCCTAAGACCAAGACTAAAATGGGTGATGGTTCTTTTACTTATTCTGCTGCTAAAAATTGGAATGAGCTTCCTATTGTTTTATATGATAATGTTTGTCATCAAACTTTTAAAATTAGGTCAAGAAATTATTTTCTTGATAAATTGCATTGTTGTTGTTTTCAATGAGCATTTATTTTTAAATTTTTTTATTACCGTACTGTAATTGTGTGATGTATGTCTTAAAATGTTGTATTGTATTGTGATGTGAGTTTTTGTTAATTGTAAACATCTTGACTGTATATGTATTCGGTCCCCGGGTCGTACATGAAAATGGGCCTTGGCCCATTGTACTTACCCGGTAAACACAGGTTTAAAATAAAAAAAAAATAATAAAATTCCCAGGCTAAATGTGTACAGTCACTTTGTGTGCTGGGCAACCTTTTGAATACTGGACCCCAGATGTCAGCATGATCAGAAAAGGCACAGAGATGATTAAAATAGAAGGGAAATGAAAAGGTAACCGGAACCTCCTCATTATTTTTAATTAATAATCTAACATATGTTGTTTTAAAGTAAACTTTCTAAACCATATCTTTTACATCTCATACACAGGTGTTGACATATTCAAACCCCAGAGTAAAAACTTCATAATACTGAGCCAGCAAATTTGAATTAAAACATTCTCATTGTTGATAAGGCAAGCAAGTAATTTCCCCCGGCAAACTGTTACCTGTAAGTAATTTTTTTAACACTTATTATTTTAATGTCCTGAAAAATACAGACATTTAAAAGCTTTTTGTATCATATTTTATTTATAAAGCCCTTAAGCTCTGAAAAAGAAACCAAATGTATTCTGAAGCACTAGCCAGATTTATACAGAAATTTGACAAAGGGCACATGAACAAGAAAATTAAACGTGCATGAAATCTCAATGTGGATGAAAAATTATAAGACTGGAGTCAGTATGCGTTTAAAAAGGTTCAAGGATGGTAATCCCCATGACCTGAATACTTTACACAAAGGAAACTTGAAGTAAATACTTTCTGCAATGTGCTTTCTGGGTAGAGTACCTCACTTTAGTGATTACATTGTTTGAACAGCTCCAGAGAGCCCCCCCCCCCCCCACAAAATATGAAATGAAGCAGGGAGCAAGGGGTGAAACAGAACCCTGGGACAAGGCTCAACATAGAAAGCTTTCAAAGCTACCATACATGGGAAGATTATTACATATGCCACCCATAGGTACAGAACAAGAGAAACCAAACAAGCCCAGCTAGAGTGTGAACTCCATGACTTAGACAGCCAATAAAAAGTGGCCACCCCATCACCCTCACCCTCTTAGGCAGCCAAGTTCATAAGTGCATGCACCAAGCTGCGCATCTTATTGACCGGGAAAACTCAACTGTCCCTCCTTCAAATCTATCATTCATTCTAGGGGGTGGGAAGAAGTCTAGTAAGCTCCTGGTGTATTTGCTGAAGTGTAGGTGAGCAGCACAGCTTATTCCAGGGCTGATGGACAGTGGTGGGAAGCTGCATAATAAGCCAGAGAGAATTCCATGATAAAACGGTTCTAAGAAGGATTATATGCATTACTCTCCCTGACAGACAGCAAAAAAATCAGGTCCTTCCTGGACTCTCTGCCTATTCCTACTGTCTCACCAGTTCAGGATTCAACCCTCGACGTATCACTATTGGATGCTAAAATTCAACAAACCGCTCAATCCATGAACTCTCATAGAGCACTGGGGCAGGGGATGGAATCCTGGTGGACTTCTACCAGCTACTGAGTGAGAGGTCACACCAGATCTTTAATGGCTATTTTTAGAGTCCCAACAGACTGGAATCATGTCACCCACAATAAGGGAAGTGGTGATTACCATGCTCCAAAAGATGGGTAAGGATCCCAACAATCCAGGTAGCTACTGCCCCATTTCTTTCATCAATGCTGATGCCAAAATCCTTGCAGCAGTAGTAGCCTCCAGGATGGTATCTGTCACTGCAGGTCTTATCTACCCATCTCAGGTAGACTTCATTAAAGGTTGTGTCAGCTTGGACCATCTAACAGCACTAATGTCCCTTATTCTTCTGTCCTGCCATGATAGAACCTCAGTAGCTGCATTAGCAGTGGATTTCAAGAAGTCCTTCAACTTGGTCAAATGGACCTATCTCACAGAAACTCTGACCAAAATAGGTATTGGCCGAATCCCTCCCCTCTTCACCACTCCATCAACCATTGGTTGAAGCTCCTGGTATGGAGTACCCTATCACTCAGCAGCTCCACCACTCAGCTATCACGTCAGACTATTGTTTGTGATAGGTTTTAACACTCTAAAAGCCTCTAACCCCCATAGTCTGCTAAAATATTTTCTGGGTGCTACTGCAGGCTTTGAACCCTTCACCCTGCAGCTATTATCCTGGGACCTTTTCTATCACCCTAGGCAAGCCTTGAACCTGGTACCCTGTGCACTTGAGGCGGGGGCTCTTCCACTGTACCAAAGTGGCAACTACACTTATGGGTAGACCTTTCACCCTCTTCTACCCATCTCATTACTGCTATCTGCAGACCCATCCTAAGATGACTGCCCACCTTCTCTTGTCATGCCTCTCCCTCCTCCTTCTCACGTGGCCTCCATCTAACCCAGGTGTCCCCATGGCTCCACAGATCCCCTACTCTGGGGCTCCGGAGTCGCCTCCCTCCTTCTCTACTATCTTCTTGTACCCCAACTTATCATACCCTGCCCCCAGTCCCCACCTAGCTTCCCCCCTTTGCACCTACGGGCAATTTATTGTACTAGCCTGCCCATCCTGTACCTCTTTGTCCACCCCTTGTGTCTCTAAGCTCTCCCACTCCTACTATCTCGCTCGATGCAAAAATGCCTTCCACACCCCCCTGATCAGGGCTGTACTTCTCCTCCTACACTTGTCAGGGAACATTCATCCCAACCCTGGCCCAACCCACAATAACTCCTTGACTAGATCCCCTAGGCTTCTTATTGCTTCTATGAATATCTGCAGTCTCCTGAAGAAATTTGACTCACTTCAATGTTGGGTCACTGTCCACAAACCTGACATCATCTCCCTAGTCAAAACCTGGCTATCTGACTCTACCCCTGACTCCCTTGTCTCACTCCCTGGCTACTCCCTCTTTCGAGAAGACCGTGTAGGGAGATGAGTGGAGGCTCTGCTATTATATCAAAGACTCCTTCCTGGGTAGCCCTCCCAGCCCCTGTTCTTAACCTCAGGGCACAGGCCCTTACCCTAAAACTTACCCTGACCTCTAAAGGCCCCTCTTCTAACCTCCGCCTATATTCCCCCCAAAAAATCAAACTCAGGCCCTGGTCCCTCTAATAGAGTATCTCATCTCTCTACCACATTCCCCTGAGCATATTCTCATGGGTGATCTAAACATCAACTGGCTTAGCCCCGCATCCTCCTCCACCTGTGACTCCTTTACTGCTATTGACCTAACACAACTTGTTACCCAACCAATAAGATTGAACCCCACAATGGGGTCGAGCACTCTCCTGGATGTAGTCCTCACCAACTGACCTAACCAATTTGCAATCTACAAGTCCTCCCGGATGGAATCAGTGACCACTCCCCTATTCTTTTCCATTGGATTACGTCCCTAACCAAACCCACTGCACAGGCCATCCTATGGCGCCAGTTACGACCAGGTGGGCTGAGAGGCCTGAAGCAACTTCTAGCCCAAGTTGACTGGTCTCCCATTGAGACCGCCCCCAACCTTGATTCGGCCCTGGCCTTCTTCACCTTAATGTTTAACAAAGCTAGTGATATCTTCGGACCCCTAACCAAACTTCGTTCCAAGGTACGGCATACTCCCTGGGTCACTCCTTCCCTACTCCAACTCCTTAGGCACAGGGATAACCTGTGGCACCTATCCACGGAAACTGGCCGCCCTGCCGAGAGATAGGCATATGCTGCTGCCCGAAATAAATGTACCTGGGCCATACGAAAAGCAAAGGCCGATCATTATCGGGCCTCACTCACCTCATCCTGGGGGAATGCTAGAACCTTCTGGGATAACATCAAACAACTAAATGGTGGTACATGCTCTCCTCCACCTTCCCAAATCAATATTGAGGGTATTATCTCTACTGATCCTACCCTCATTGCTAACCATCTCAATAAATCCTTTACTGACCTTAGCTCTGTACTCCCTAGCAACTTTTTTGACCCCCCCACTCTCCTGACCCTGCTCCCTCACACACATCTTTTCACTTCCACCAGGTTACTGTCAATGAAGTCAGACCGTATCTGACCAAGGCCCTAAGAAGCAACACCACTGGCAGTGACTCCTTGGACCCCAGACTCCTCAGCCTGGCATTGGACCAGGTCATCGCCCCAATCACTAGCCTCTTCAACAAATCACTCTGTCTAGGGCAATTTCCATCTGCCTGGAAAATTGCCACTGTCACTCCCATACATAAGGGTGGAGATAGGGCCCTTTCCGGGTAATTATCGTCCCATCTCAATCCTCTCACCACTCTCAAAAGCCTTAGAGAAAGCAGTATCCTCCCAAATATCTGAGTTTCTTACCAAATACTGTATCCTCTGCCCTGAACAACACGGCTTCCGTGCCGGGCACAGCACCAATACCACCCTCATCTAACTTCCTCCATTCCTCCCTGGACTCGGGCTCTCTTGCTGGTGCAGTGTTCATCGATCTGGCAAAAGCCTTTGACACCGTATCCCATCCTCTCCTGCTGGATGCACTCAGCCATGCTGGCTTTGCTGCAGGACCTGTCTCATGGTGCTCCAGCTATCTGTCTGCCCAGTCCCAGCGTGTAAAAATCAATGGCACCCCTCTCTGACCTCTGCCCTATCCGATCTGGAGTTCACCAGGGCTCTATTCCTGGACCCCTGCTCTTTTCCCTTTATCTCAACACCTTGCCAGGTGCCTGTACTGGTAAACTCCTCCTTTATGCTGATGATGCTGTTATCTTCGCTTCTGACCACAACCCCACCACCCTCCAAGATTCCCTGCAATTATCCTATAAAGACGTGGAAGCCTGGTTTAAAGAACATAGACTGGTTATCAATCTTAAAAAGACCAAATCTATGATCTTCTCCCACCCCCCAAAACAAAGCTAGTAATTTCCAACTTCAAGTCTTCGCCAGCTCTATGTTCCCACTCGAACAAGTTTACACATACAAATACCTTGGGATAACCTTTGACCCTGCCCTCACGTTCCATTCCCATATCTCCGCCTTAGCCTCCACCACCAATATTAGGTTGGGAATCCTTTACTGCCACAAACACTGTCTCCCCTCGGTGCCCTCCGACTCGCAGTTATGTCCTCCATTCTGTCACTTGTTGACTATGGCTACGGGGCTGCTGACAAGACCTCGCTAAACAAAATCTGCCTCACCTTAAATAAGGCTTGTCGACTAATCTTAGGTGCTCCCAGACTTACACATACCTGCCATCTTTATTCCCAGGCAAATCTGCTCAATCTTGACCAACATCTTAGGTATCAAACCTGCATCTTTACAAAAAAAACTCTCCTTGGGGCTCTCTCCTCCTGGTTTGACTGCCATTATCCACCATGTAAACTCACTAGCTTCAACACGGTCCTCCTGTAAAACCAAGTTGAAAGTACCTAGGGCAAGGACCTCTCATGGACAACGGGCTTTCCTCTACCGTGCCCCTTCTTGGTACAATTCCCTCCCTGCCAGTATCTCAGACACCCCCACAATCTCTTGCTTTAAAACTACCCTCCGGAACCACCTTCTCACTACTTGCAGCTGTTGCTGTTTCTAAGCTATCTTGCTCACTCTCTGATAAGCCCCCTGTTGGCTGCTCAAATCCTTACCTTCTCTACCCTTGGTTCCTGTTACCTCCCTGTTGACTCTGCTAAAACACACTGTATTGATATCCTATGTTTTTCTGATGTTATTTCCCTGAACAATGTTAACTTCACCAATTCTGTATGTTGTAAATTGTTGATCTCATTTGTCCTCCTGTATCCTCAAAAAAAACTGTACACTGTTTCTCTGTACCAAGTTGTTATCACTGTATTGTACTCTCTGTGACGAGGCACCTTTGTAAACGAGCCTCTGGCTCAAAGGTTGTAAACTGATGCTTAATAAATAAATAAAATAAATAAAACAAATATTCCCCTTACAGTGGAGTCCCCCACCAGGAGTTGCTTAATCCTCCTCTGGGGTCCTCTGACACCCTCCTTGGGGACTCCACCACAGAGATTCCCCACATCCTCCCTGGTCACTACAGGTGCCTCCATGGGACAGTCCTGTTCCACCAGGGCGGTGCAGAAACTGTAGTGGTGCTGTAGGGGGGATGTGCCTCTGACCCACCACACTCAGACATGAATTTGGAACCCTCATAGCATTCATATAAACTGACCTAGAGATATGGAGGGCCCTGAATATATCTCTTGCTGGGGAAACAGAAGTGGCTAAATTCCTAAATTCCTCCAACTCCTGGATCATCTTCCTATTAAAATACTGCTGAGATTGTTTAATAGAAATGATAAAGCCACAGGCAATTTCCTCTTGGAAGCCCCCCCCAATACAACAGGGCCAAGCTGCAGGACAACTGGAGTGGGGGAGGCTGAGACTAACCATGGTTCCATGGCTACCACATGGCATATGTGTCAGTACAAACAGCCCAGTGGTTCTCCCCCATTCAACAATAGGCCATCCATGGGCAAGTATTGAATCTAGCATCATGGGAGGATGTCCCCAAGCCATTGCCTTGTACTTCCCTTAAAAAAAAAACTGTCCCATGCCCATCTCCTACAGTAGCTATCTCAACAAAATACTGGACAAGACTGCAAGGGTGGCTAGCAGATGATCCCACTCCCTTTTAATATGCCCCACTGTGGAATAATCCCAAATACAGATTGGAGGGGAGATGGTACACTGAAAACTGTGGGAATCTCAGCACATAAGAAGTGTCTGTGACCTGTACTTTAAAGATACAAACCACGTAGATTCCTTCTTCTCCCTTTTGAATAAATACCAAATCCCCAGAAAGGACCCTTGGAAGTACCTCCAACTAAGACATGCTGTTCAGCAATGCACACTGAGGACTCAGAGGGAGGTGGATCCCATCAACACACCCTCCCTTGTGATCTGGAATAAGCTATCCAAGGATCAGGCTAGCAAAATCTACAGGGCCTTTTGGGATGCACAGCCAGACCCCACCCAGAAGGCTGGAACTCAGTGGCAGATGGAACTGGATTAACCAATTTTGGAGTGCAAATGGCAACATTGCTGGGTTAGGTTACATAGATCTAGTAGGGATAATAGAAGTTGCTAGATCCATAACAAGGTATTATTATGATGGTACCACACCTCACAAGTACTTGCAAGGATGAGGCTGATGGAGAAAGACAATGGCTGAAGGTGTGGCCTATCTGGGGCCCACCTCTACCATATCTTATGGGACAGCCCTAATATCTGGCCCTTCTAGCAATAAGTGATGGATGTCAGCAGTGAAGTACTTTAGACTGCAATACAGATAGATGCACAAGTGCTCCTTCTGAGATGTTGCTCAGAACACACACACCTGAGCACCTCCCAGAGGCCCAATGGCTGACAGAGGTAGGAGAAGCCACCAAGAGGCTTCTGCTGTGCAGATGGAGGACTCCAACAATTCCTTCTATCACAGAATGGGCTTGCCATGGGCCAGCTAGCCACCTATGAAAGACTGTCCAATTTTGCAAATTAGTCCATAGCCTGGTATGTTAAATGCTGGTGCCCATTTCTAAAGTACAAATACTGCCACAACCACAACTCCTTAAATACCACGTAACTAGTTTTTCCATTCATAAGTCAGACAGCAAAGCATAGTGGTTAAAAGATTAGTTGTTGTGTATTAGCAATATTTATGGTTACGTGTATGTTGTAGTCAGCTGCCTATGCTCAACATCTACACAAGCACAACATCTACACAGGCATGGGGATAGGGGTGTTCATAAAGACTTTGATTTATACAACACATTTACCTTCTTCCTCCCCAGTTTTTCACTTACTGTATAAACTGCAACTCTGGGGACAGCTGATTGCAATGAATTGTTCTATCATTATACTATATTTAGTGTGTTGTGTTCTAGTTTTTTATTGAATAAAAATGTTATAAAAACAATGCAAACAGAAATGTGTATGAAATTGAGAACCATGACAGTATAATGTTTGTTACTACATATTCTCCAATAGCCCATTACATGAAGAATGTTATTTGGTCAAATTGTGATATTTTGAAAGCAGACCCCAACTTAAGGGATGTAGAAAAACCTAATATAGCAGGGGACGAAATCTTCAGTATCACCTTAGTATAGCACATTCAGTACCACAGTACCATGGTGCATAGGGTGCAACCTTGTAGAAATACTCACACCATTCTGATTCCATTTTTTAGGATGAGAGACAAGTAGAAGGTGCAGATCCTGTCCATACATCCCTAGGGTAAAAGAGTTTAAAAATTCTCTTACTGGTGATAATGTTGAATTGAATGTGTAATAACATTTGAGAGCAAAGGACTGACTTATGTTGCAGTCTGTTTGTGTGGGAGCTACTACACTGGTAAAACTATCAGGCAGTTTTGCATATGGGTGGGCAAACATACTAGAGCAATTCATGTTGGCAATAAAGATTATGATACAGCTGCACATTGCCATACAGTGGATGATGACCCAGGTTCACATAAATGTCATTTTGCAGGGCTAGAAAAGTTCTTCAAGCTGACCCAGTGGCATGGAGGGCTGAAGCACTGATGTCTTACCTCCTACCATGCCAGAGACCTGTGTTCATGGTGCGAGTGGGCCACTGGGGCTCGGGCATGGAGGGAGAGGATTGAACATCTGGAAGACAGCTCTCCTCTTCTGGGGAGGGTTACCTGGCTGTCCCACTGAATGACTGCCCCTAGTGCAGGCCTGAGGGCAGAATGGGTCAGGGACACTAGTGAAGGGAGGGTGCTGTGGGACTCCGCAGCATGTGTACACCTCCATGTAAGCCGCTGATGTGTCGCACCCCAATGACAGGGAAGTCAGAAACCAGGGAAAAACAATAGCAACCGGCACGAGCATAGTGGTCCCCCTCAGGCTCTGCACCCAGCCAGCTAGACACCGCTGAGCTGGGAGGTGAATAAACTGGTGGATATCCAGCGATGGGGCTGGGTGATGGACAATTGAAGGAGGAAGACGGTCACCAAGGTGGAGCATAAATAGAATATGAAATAAAAAAAAATTAAGTTCTTCCAGATGGGATGGATGGGGATTTGAATAAAAAAGTCTTAGAAAGAGAAGGTACTTGATTTTTCACACGTGAGCCTTTGATTGGCCAGGGCAAATAAGGATTTGGAGACAGTGCCGTTTTGTGAATGAAATATCACATCATTATTCACAATTTTAGTTACACAAGCTCATGATTACTGTTAGGTAAACATTTCTGTATGTACAAATTTTGTCCATTTTTAATAATGTTGTTTTTAAATAATGCTATTCACTGCACTGTTTGAAAAATGTTTCTATTTGTATTTAGTGCTCAAGTATATTAGATTTTATTACAGTATTTATTTTTGTGATAGCCTTTAATGTTAAATGTGCAGTGAGTATGTCTTTTTTCCTCCTTGTACTGCTACAGCCAACCAGAACAATGACAAGCTCCTATGTCATTAATTGAAAATGCAACAGTATAAAAGGGGCTTGATCATAGCATGCAGTCATACCTTGAAAAAACATGCATAGTATCACGTGAAATGTACATTGGTAGGGGGTTTCTGCTCTCTTTAGCTTGTGTGTGTTCAGATTGCCCTTTTCTTGTTTTAGTAAATGTGACTCTTTAATTGAGAAGTTGAAATAACTTGTTCATTACAAGGTGGGCTACAAATCAGTGGAGTGAGTTTTGTGTACTTTTTTCCTATCCTGTTCAAAGCCTTTCTATAAGAGCACCCACATTTCTTCAGTGGCGGTTGTTCCTTGTTAGAGTTCCTTAATAAGTGCACCCACATTTCCTCAGTGCCGGTTGTTTCTTGATAGAGTTCTTTACATATGTTGAGTTGTGTACAGAGAGAGGTCTGGCTTCAAAGTGAATGGGTTGAATTTGGAGCTGGGGCATGAGGCAGCTGGTGGCTCAAAACAGTTTGAAAGTGACAGTGATTGGCTGGAGCCAGCTTGTCACACTGCCGGCTCCAGCCAGTCACTACCTACTGTGTGACTGCTGTTAAGTGCAATATCTGTCTGTGGTGGACCTGTGTGGATAAATGACATACAGTTAGGAAAAACATGATATTCTCACTGTAGGTCTGACCACCCTGAAGATACCATTAATATTTACTATTTTGTATCCTCACAGGCATTGCATTAAAAAAAAAATAATATATATATACATATACAATAGGGGTGAGATGATTGTCCATGTGATAAAAACATGCATTCTCACCAGCACTGATTAAATCCTGCATGACGTATGCACTGTGATAATATCTTACATTTATACATACAGTGCATACATCAGCAGGTGATATACATGCTTACATGGGAGAATCCACCTTTCAAATCACCTGACTGACCGAACTACTTTTAACTTAAAGTCACCTGTGAGAATAGCAGATCAGAGCAGGTTCTCCATGAATATCTCATGCTTGACACAACCACTGAGTTCAGCAACAATGAAGTGAACCACAGATAAACTGAAAGAGCCCCAGAAAATAAATAAGAAGTACCCAAAACTGTACCTAGAAGCAGTAATGACTCTCAGCACTTCTTTAACACAGTCCTTCTGGCTCCATGCATACTCCATACATATAGTAAACAGACAAGATGGCTTCATTCATTTTGTGAGCCCCAACACCCTACCTGAAAACTGCTCAAACCACAGATGAAACCCAAAACCAGCACTTCTTTTCCTCTTGAAATAAGAAAACACTAACCTTTACAACTCCCCAAGAGTTCTTGCACTCTCCAAACCTCCCTGAAAATGTTATTCCACTCTTCAGCAGCTTCATAATGCCAGTCAATGACCCAGCTATGACCTCTCTCAGCAACACAGACACACACAAAACAAATAAAGCAACAGTACACCACAGATGAAAAAAAAAGAAAACAAACTGCTTCCATCACAGGTTACAATCTGTAACTCTTGCCAGCTGAGAAACACAGGCACCATAATCTCCAAACTCTCTGGCCCTCCCACACAGAAAATTAAACCAATGGCAACGCATGCTCTAAACACACATACGCCGGCTCCATAGCAACAATGCTACCAACCCTAACAACCTGCCTACTAGGAGGATGAGCACAAAAAAAAACTACAGAAAACAAAAAAAAAACAAGAACTACATAAAAAGACCACAACACTAACCTGCCCTATTGTATAAATCAAATACATGATGAGCAGGAGTAGAATACAGAAGATATCTGAACTCATGAAGACTGACCTTGGGTACCATCACTCGTGGCTCTGCTAGGCTCCACCACTCATGAAGTATCCTGAGGTCACTCTTCACTCATTCAGATATTTTCTGTATTCCACTCCTGCCCATCATGTTTCCCAGAATATATATATATATATATATACATATATATATATATATATATTTCTCAAGTGCCAATTGACCCCAATAAGATCATGAGTGATGTCATTGAGTCAATTGGCACAAGAACAAAAAATATCGACAATATTTCCAGTAGGGGGGTTGCATGTTTCATTTTTGCCATACCTCCAAAAAAGTGAAAAAAAACATTTAATTTCTTGTCATTTTTTGATGATTATAAAACATCTCAAATGTATCTATAAATGACACAATACTCATTTTGTAGATATTTTTTTCCTGATCAACTTTTATGCTTAAAGTACTATGCTATCATTTTTCATTTTAAAGTTATGGCTGGGACCTGAACCTGGAGGAATACACTATGTTCAGGAAGGACAGGGGGGAGGGAAGGGGAGGAGGGGTAGCAATGATAGTCAAAAACTGCATTGGCATAGGGGGAGTAGAGGAGGTGGAGGGAACCGTGGAGGCGATTTGGGTCACCTTGATAACAAGGGGGGGCAAGAGAGTAAAAATAGGAGTGGTGTAGAGACCCCCTGCCCTGGCGGAGGAGCTGGAGGACAGTCTGGTGGCAGATGTTAGGAGACACTGCAGACTGGGCAGAGGAACGGTGGTGGTGGTGTTGGGGGACTTAAACATGCCAGGAACAGACTGGGAGACTATGACATCCTCTGTGACCAGGGAACAGAGGTTGTTGGATGTCTTTCAAGATGCGTTCCTAACTCAGCAGGTGAGGGAACCGACCAGGGATGCACGGATACTGGATGTGGTCCTGGCAGACAGTGACCAGATTGGGGGCCTGGAGGTAAGGGACCCATTGGCTGGGAGTGACCATGCCATGGTCTGGTTCTGCCTGGACCTAGGAGGGGTAGAAGGCTGCACAAAGACAGAAGTAACTGACTTCGGGGGGGGCAGATTTTAAGGAAATGAGAAGGATCCTTAAGGAGCATTTGGATGGGACTGGGTCAGACATGGACGCTGATAGTGGTGGAAATCATGAGGAGGGGTGCAGGATGCTACCAGCACCTGTGCAAGAGTAAGACGAAAATGCGGTAGGGCCCAAAAACCCTGTTGGTGGACCAGGGAGGTCCAGGAGGTGGTGCGGGGAAAGAAAGCAGCCTATAAGCAATTCAAGTGCTCAAGGAGTGAAAGGGATCGAGGGGAGTACGAACTGATGGCTAGAAGGGCCACTAGAGTAGTGAGGGTGGCTAAGGCAAGGAAGGAGCAGAACCTGGCCAGGGAAATTAGGAGAGAGAACAAGGGATTCTTTAGATACATTGGGGAAAAATGAAGGGTGAAGGGGCAGATTAGCAGGATTAAATCAGGGGAGAGATGGGCACAAGACCCTGGGGAGCAGGCTGAGGTACTAAATGAGTACTTCACCTCAGTTTTCACCAGGTAAAATGGGGGTGCTGCATCATACATGGGAGGAGACAGAGATACTGAGGAGGGGGGGACCCTTACCGATCGGCAGGTCTGGGAGGGGAGGCATCACTGGCAGGTGGGGAGGCTAAGCAGGAAGAAGGGGTACGGAAGTGGAAATCACAGCTGAGAGAGTGAGGAAGCCCTCAGCTCCCTTAAGACGGAGAAAGCACTGGGGCCAGATAAATTACATCCCAGAGTGCTGAAGGAACTTGCAGATGTCCTGGCAAAACCCCTGGCAGAGCTTTCACCATCTCTGAGGACAGGGTGGGTGCCCCAAGACTGGAAGGTGGCGCATAGTGCCTATCCACAAGGGGGATCAAGGAGGTGGCAGGGAACTACAGGCCTGTCAGCCTGACCTCAGTGGTGGGCAAGGTGATGGAGGGCATTGTCAAGGAGAGGCTGGGGGACCTGGATAAGTCAGGGTGCCTGGACGATAGACAGCATGGATTCATCCCAGGGAAATCGTGTCAGACAAACCTGGTGGAGTTCTATGACTGGGTGACAAGTGCCTTGGACCTGGGTAGACCAGTAGATGTCCTCTTTCTGGACTTCAGCAAGGAATTTGACTCTGTTCCTCTTGTGGACCTGTTGGATAAGCTGGGAGAAATGGGGGTTGGGAACCAGATGATCAGATGGATAGGCAATTGGCTCCAGGACCAGACCCAGAGGGTCGTAGTTGGTGGGATAGTCTCATCCCCAAGGAGGGTCATTAGTGGGGTCCCACAGGGATCAGTCCTTGGGCCCCTTCTGTTCAACGCCTCACGTATCTGACATAAGGACAGGAATCAGGAGTGAGATGAGTCTCTTTGCAGATGACTCAAAACTGGGGCGGTGGTGGATGGGGAGGAGGAGGGTGGCCCTACAGGGGACCTGGAGGCTCTGGAAAGATGGTCTAGAAAGTGGAAGCTGAGATTTAATGCAGGAAATGCAAGGTACTCCACCTGGGGCAGAAACCCAGGTCAAGTGTACACCTGGGGGAATGTTACAAGTCTTGATGGCTGAGAGGGACCTGGGGTGGTGGTGGATGTCAAGATGAACAACTCTGAGACTTGTAGGAGGCAGCAGCCAAGGCCAACAGAATGCTGGGATGCATCGCTAGGGGATCACCTCCAGAAGGAGGGAAGTGATACTCCTCTGTATAACTCTTGGTGAGGCTGCACCTTGAGTACTGTGTGCAGTTTGGGAGGCCACACTTAAAGCGGGACATTAACCTCCTGGAGAGGGTCCAGAGGAGGGCAACCAAAATGATTTGGGGCTTGGGGGACAGGACCTATGAGGAGAGGCTCGAAGAGCTAACTATGTACACATTGGAAGAGAGAAGGGACCGAGGGGACATGATAGAGGTCTTTAGGTACATGAAGAGGGTAAATAGGGGAGGAACAGTTGGGGTGCTTCGAAGGAAGGAGGAAGGGGCCACTAGAGGGCATGGCTGGAAGCTGGAGGGGGGAAGATTCAGGGGAGAAAGGAGGAGGTGCTACTTCACTGAGAGGGTGGTGGAGCCATGGAATGCACTGCCTAGGGGGCTGGTGGGGGCAGAGACAGTGGAGAGGTTCAAGAGGGGGTGGGACAGGTACAGGGGAAGGGTTCTGGAAGCAAAATCCAATGCAGCAAGAATATCCGGAACTGGGAAGGGAGAAGCCAGAGAAGGCGAGGGGGACAGCAAGGTCAGCACCCAGGTTGGGGACTGACCAAACGAGCAGACACAAAAGACCGTTAGGCCTATTCTGCTGGCATTTTAGTATGTTAGTATGTTATTTGCATTTGTTTGTTGCAAAGCGTGGAAACAACATTTCTGTTGTTGTTTGCTAATTATAACAAAAAATGAAGCCTTACGTTTTTATTTATGGGGTACAGAGTTTGAAATCTGGATGGATCATAATCCATTATGCTGGTTACACAATATGAAAGATAAAAATCCTCGAGTTATGCGGTGGTATCTTTCACTGCAACCTTATTGTTTTGTTATAAAACACCGAAAGGGAACCACAAACCGAAATGCAGATTTCCTATCAAGATATGGTATGGGAGAGAGTTGTTCACCTAACCCCGGGGTAATGCAGAATAATGACTTGGAAGACGCTTGTCTTCCTCTTACTTGTTAGAATAAGTATTTATTAAGGGACCCCAGGGTGGAGCCATGGAGAGGGTGGGCTGTGGCTCCATCTCATTTCCCTTTTCAAAAGAACGTTGAGAAATAGATCCCACTTAGGTTAAAAGAAAAAAAAAACGTGAGGGGGGAAACTTTTGACAAAAGGGGGGAGGAGAATGTGAAAGGGAGAGCAGCCCCCCCTTTTTTTGTTTGTCCGTATATTTGAATGCAGTCTGAGTGTGTATGTTTGTCCTAAGTATTGTTTCTTCTTTGGTGGTTATGAGTAAATAGTGAGTAGTAGCCTGGCCATCTATTACTCACTATCTAATGAAGATGTAATATTTGTATTTATCCTGGGTTCCTTATTTATTTGTTTCTTGAACCCCCCCCCCGTTACGGTGATTCTGTGGGCAACGTTATATTAATTGTACACAGTGCTTCATATGCCCTCTTCCCGGTTTGGTAGAACACTTCCTGCTTATTTGCATTCTCTAGTGTATCTAATAATGAAGATGTAGTTTTCCTTTTAGCTAGCAATAGCACTTCTTGGAAGTCTGAGAATTACTGTTGCTCGTTTTAGCTCCATACTTAGTTATTTCCAATTTTCCGCATTGCAGACGCGTTCTGTGAGTCCGTAGTCAATTGAAAAGTCTGTGAAGGACTGGGAAGTTTGGTGTTCCTCCCCCCTTTCTAAGATAGTATTTTAAACAAAAGATATCAAGGATATTACTCCCCGAAGTGTCTTTACAGTTTTGAATTCCTTCTCGAAAGTGCGCACAGTCATGCTGCTGCACTTTCCGTTTTGAATTATTAAAATAAAAAGGTTTACAAAGAACGGGGATGAATTATTTGAACTTCAGTTTTCTTGTTCAGAGCAGTAATGAATTTGGTTACCTGGAAGACTTTTGTCTGAGTATTTTGGTTTTCTCTCTTTAGTATAGATTGAATTAGAGTTCTGGACCGCAGTTTGGTACGCAAGAGACCTGCCCAGCTCTCCTGTCTTCTAAGAGCCGGCCGGCCCTTGTCTTTCTTCTTTTATGATGGAAAAGCTGGGGCCGGATCTCTTAACGTTTTTTCAGACTGTTGTATCAGAACAAAACGTTTGTGAAACAAGAATTACTTTGGAATTAAATATTAATTGATTAGAACAAAGGGGATGCTATAATATATACGAAATAGCAAATTTATTTTGAATGTTTAAACAATACTTGATTGACTGTTGAAGGAACCAATCCTGTTGTATTTCACCCTTTATATGCCAGACTTCTTTTTTGTACAGATTCAGATGGGATTTGGGTGCTGTGTTAGAAGCATTTTGGAGATGGTAGTAAAGGAATGTACTACCCCATATTATGCTTGTATAATGGAACTCCTGCATGTTTGCTGTAGAAGGCTGTAGAAGACCTGCATTTGTTTTGTTTTGTCGTGCAGTTCGTTTTATTTTTATTTTGTATTTTGAATTCACTAATGGTTCCAGCGAATAAAAGATCTGTTAAAGAGAACATCTCTTCTGTCAAGTATCCATTTGTTACCCTAGCCTTCCACAGCATCTATAAAAGAAACACCATTCATTTTGTAGATATTTTTGTGCTGAACAAATTTCATGCTCACAGTACTGTGTTATCATTTTTTCGTTTTCAAGTTATTCATATTTGTTGGTTGCAAAATGTGAAAGAATTGAATTTTCTGCATTTTTCTTGCTAATTTATAGAACAGTTTAAAGGTATCTGTAAATGAAACACCACTCATTTTGTGGATATATTTGTGCTTAAGAAATTTTGTGACCATAGTTCCAGTCTATCATATTTTGTTTTAAAGTTATTTGCATTTGTTTGTCGAAAAAGTAAACAAAAATTGCATTTTCTGTTGATTTTTTGCTAATTATAAAAAAAAAATCAAAGGTAGCTTTAAATGAAATATTGCACATTTTGTAGATATTTTTGTGCTGAACAACTTTCATGCTCGCAGTACCATGCTATAATTTTTTGTTTTAAAATTATTCACATTTGAATATGGTTAGCACTGCTAATGAGGCCGAAAATTCTAAATGAGAATATCACTTGTATATTTTGCCATGCATGTACCTACAATGAAAATATCACTGATATTCTCACTGTCAGTCAATGCATGGCAAAAATATCACAGATATTTGCCACTTTGTATTCTCACAGGTATAACATAAATAGGGAATAAATGATGGACAGGAGTGGGATATGGGAAATATTCTTACTCCTGCAGAGTGAGAATGCACAGCTCACTCTGCATGACTGAGAATATGTTCCACATCCCACAATCTGCACATCATGTGTACGATTTATACCATGGGGGTGAGAGTTTTAGGAACATTTTTTCTGTTGCTGTGTGTTTTCTGCTCAGTGTGTGTGTGTGTGTGTGTGTGTGTGTGTGTGTGGATTGTTCCGAATGGACTGGGACTCAGATACACAATGGGACACAGGTGAGTGTGTTTTGCAAAGCTAATTGAGTAAGTTGCAGCTTCAGTGAGAAAGAGAAACTGCTGCAGGAAACTGCTGTGCGAAGGAGTTTCATTTAGAATTCAGGTTGCTTTGAAACTGAGATCAGCACAGCAATGGGCTAGGAGTGATAGAAACACAATGGGACACAGGTGAGAGTGTTTTGCAAAGCTAATTGAGTAAGATGCAGCTTCAATAAGAAAGAGAAACTGTTTTCTGAAGCAGTTTCATTTAGAATGCAAGGTGCAGTGAAGATATCCTCACTCTGCTGATGCCATCAGTATTTATCCTCACTGCAGTGGAAATAACACAGGCTATTCTACTGAGAAAGCTCTCAGCTCCATGGTATACATATATTTATACAATGTGGGTGAGCACAATGAGTAGTGGATAAAGACATGTATTCAGCACCCAGTGATACAAATCTTGCTGAAAAATCACACTGTGATAATATTTGCCATTTACACAGATTTTGCTTACCTCACAGGCAGATATTATCCCTGTGCTGTTGTCATGCTGGAACTCTGACCAATCATAGCTCTGCTGTGACTACTTTAAACAAATGACCCCCACACTATCAAACTCACATGCTAAATTAGCATTGATGTCTCCACTCACTCACTACAGCCTGCATTCTAGATGGAACTGCTTCACAAAACAGTCTCTGTTTCTCACTGCTACATGCAACTAACTAAATTATTGTAGCATTGCAAAGGACACTCACCTGTGCCTCATAGTGTTTCTAAGACTCCCAGCCCATTACTATACTGATCTCAGCTTCACTGCAGGCTGCATTGTAAATGAAACTGATTCACAAAAAATGTTTCTGTTTCTCACTGGTAGCTGCAACTTACTTAATTAGCATTGCAAAGGACACTCACCTGTGTCCCATAATGTTTGTGAGACTATCAACTGATTCAGAAAAATTCACACACACTCAAACCACACACAGAAAGAGCAGAAAGCACACAAAAACAGGAAAAGAACACAGGAAAATATAACAATATGTCTGGAGCTCCCACCTCAATTGTATAAATAGCACACATGATGGGCAGATCGTGTGCTATAGAAAATATTCTCACTCCTGCAGAGTGAGCTCTGGATACTCTCACTCATGCCTTCGGCACTCATGAGTATCCAGAGCTCACTCTGGGAGTGAGAATATTTTCCATATCACACTCCTGCCCATCATGTATTATATATATAGATAGATATATATACATATCTATATATATATATATATATAAATACAGTCTATATATATATATATATATATATATATATATATATATATATATATATATATATATATCTCATCATCATCATCATCAAGGTTTTATTGTTCGGCTGAAAAGCCATTACAATATTGAACATTTAACACTATAGTACTTCACATAACAATATTAATATCACATTCAAATGCAAATACATATAGAACAATTCAATTAGACTCAAGATATCCAGTCATTTAAATATCAATATACTGTAGGGAGATAAATCTACCACCCCAGTACATTATAAAATACTTAATGGCCATAATATACCAAACCATAACAATACATTAAGAATTTGTTACAATCAATGGAGTCCGGTAAACTCCACCCATGATCCTTAATAAAGAACTATCTCCTTAACCCAGTCAGACCACTTAGCCAGCATGTATGAGCCAGTCACAAACAGAACTCTACTCTTAGAGATACTATGTGAGGAAATTATCCAGGGAAGCCCGCTCTCCAGACCCAAGTTAGGAAAGAAGCTGCCAGTAACACCCATCCAGTTGGGGTGCTAAAGCAGAACATCCCACTGTGCATACAGTCCCATGTTCCAGTTGCACCCCTGTATGGTGGGAATTATATACCAGCTAATTCTATGATCAATTCTGGGTCTTAAAAGACTTAGACTTTCCCCCCAACAAAATCCTCACAATTCCTTCCACTTGTGGGTCCAATAATTTGAGGCTAACACCAAACATTGCCAGCCAGTTCGGACCGGCCAGAAAGGTACCAAATTTCCCTTTGGGAACAAAGTGGAAATTTCACATAAGATAGCCATGATGATCTCTTTTGAGAGTATTCTCTCATCCCCAGTAAGGCTTAACATTTGGTCAGCAAATCTGGAACTGTCACGAGTCAAACCTATACTCTTGGAGGTACCATTTGGAAAAATTATCTAAGGATACCTAATTACCAGATCCAAGTTAGGTAAAAGGCTGCTGGTAACACCCATCCGATTGGTGTACTATTACAAAGCATCCCACCGTGCATGCGGTCCCATGCTCTGACTACACACCGGTATAATGGGAATTAAATACCCACTGCTACTTTGACCAGCTCTGGGTCATAGGAAATTTAGGGTTTTCCCCAGAGAAATCCTCACAGTTCCCCCCACGTCTAGGTCCCAAACTTTGACACTAATTCCTGATATTGCAGGCCAAGTTGACCCTCTAGGGATGTACATTACAATATCTCACATAAACAAACATTTCATACAAGACATAGTCAACAAAGTCAATTTCATCCAGACATACTATATGTTTCAGATTACCTTATATTGTATTATACATAATATACATAAACAACAATCACTAAAAGTCAGATAAAAAATTCACTCTATATCCAGATCAATAATAGGCCCCTTTTAGCATTCTTATAAACCTTTCATAAATCCAGATATTTCAAAAGGAGCACAGTATAAAATTTATCATACTTTATGTTTCATATTCTGACCTACCTCTCTATATTCAGGCCAATACTAAGCCCAAAACAAATATTCCTGTGAATTGAGGGACAACCAATTTGGGCCACATATCACCATAACAGTCCTATCAATCCCAGCAGAGTTTACCCCCTACACACACATCATGTCCCAATATTACCAACTTGGTAACCACATTGCAGTTCTGCCTTTACAGGGAAACCTTAAAAGGTACCATGCAGCGCATGCTGCTCCGTACCCTTTGGGCTACTCCCTTTCCAGCCATCCCCACTAGGCATACTTAGGACACTTGATAAGACTGGGTATCAAAGGGGTCTTCTTGATCACACCTCGTCCGGACTGATCCTTCCTAGAAGCCAGTAGGGTCTGCTGGCATTTAGAGACACATTCAGTTGGGCACCATGCAGTGCATACTGCTCCATGCCCATGAATCATCTCTTGTCCAGCTACTCCTGTCGGCCACTGTCGAGTATACAGCAGAACTCTGTGTCACAGTCCAATCCCCCTTATCTACTCCAATCATAGCCATACCTTTCTGATGGCCAGCTAGACACGCTGGCCCTAGAACATGTCCACTGAGGCACCATGCGACGCATGCCGCTCCGTGCCTCATGATTACACCTATTCCAGCTACTCCATTGGTTACCCCTGTGGTATATACTAGGGCTCCATGTCACTGAGGGGGTACCATCCCCATTAGGTTATCATGTCCTGACTGGTATCAAATGGCCAAAGATCAATCCTAGAGCTTCATTAGAACCAAAAGTTTCTGTCAGCTTAAACTACATTAATTTTAGATTTTTAATGGCTATAAACTATGGGCACCTTAGTTTAAGTTTAAAAATTAAAGAAAAGCAAAAACTCCACTAACATTCAAAAGTCCATTAAGTTTAAGATAAAACACATGTTTTTTGCATCAAACTCAGGACTAAAATAAGTGATCCTCTCCAAGGTCTCAGAATCACTTGAGTCACTTAAAGGAGGTTTTGTAAAGTCAGAGCATTAATAAACAGCTGGAGCAGAAAACTACCACAGCCATCACCATCAGCTGGCGTTTTTCGTCCAAAGCAACTCCTTGTAATCCTCACAGTATCTACTGTGGGTGCAAACCCAAAAGGGAAAAATAGTTCACCCCATATATGACAGTACCCTCCAGGTAACAAAGGGAAAACTGGCCCTGGAGGAAAGATGGCTGCAAATCAATTCTCTGGTAGTCACAAAATGAAGTGTCTCTTACCAGGAAAAAGAACAAAGGAGTCTCACATGCATTCAGCTCTCTTACTCTCCTTTTTTATAGGCCAAAATCATAATTTCCATTCTGTTTTTAAAAGTTTTCAACCTCAACTTGGCCGCATTGCTCTTCTGTTCCCCCTCTGTTTCATCAGCCACTGTGGAAATAAAATAAAAATAGCGCTCTCCTAAGCGCAGTAAACACAGACTTTGCAAGAAAATATGTAAGTGCACAAACCCCTAGGCAACCATAGCATACCTGTTAAAGGCTTGTAAAGAGCCTAAAAACAATGTGCAGCTATCATTTCACCTCCTCTCCTTCTTTAAAAACATTCGGAAACGTGTTTTTGTTAAGCACTTCAGTGCTAATAGTGAACTTCTCGACTGCAATTCCGAGAACGTACGCCTCCACACAGTTACACAGGTGCGTCGCAATCTTTCTTTTCACCCCTTGACAGGGTACAAAGTGAAAAAGCCGAACGATATGGACTATACAATAATCAAACTGCCACAGGCATGTCGGAAAAAAGACCATACTAGTAAACGCCAAGCGTCGAATACCATAAAAACGCCAGGCAATGGGTGAGCACTCAAATCAACACGGGAGAATCACTGATACTTTAGCCAGCGAGTTTTGCTCCAGCAAATATAGCCTGTTTAAAATTAAGCTAACTTTCATTCATCTGGAGCTTATTGCTTCAAGATAAAAAATAAACTAAAACGCTAATGGAGACAACGATGAGGAGCTGAGGAGCGGAGCAGAGCAGCGTTGCAGCCATCTTGCTGCTTTCCCTGCCCCACCCCCTCAACTAGTACACCAAGATCTTTCTCCCTCGATATATATATATATATATATATATATATATATATATATATATGTATAAAACAGGTGTGGCCACACTGAGCATGCTCAGAAATTTATTCTTACATGTGAAGATAAACTTCTGAGCATGCTCAGTGACAAGTTTCATTTATTTTCCCCAAGACACCAGTGGCAATGAGTTTTATGGCTCATTAGTCCTTTCCTGGTGAAACTCTTTCAATGAAAAA
The DNA here is from genome assembly GCA_016271365.2 of Neoceratodus forsteri. Classification (NCBI taxonomy): domain Eukaryota; kingdom Metazoa; phylum Chordata; order Ceratodontiformes; family Ceratodontidae; genus Neoceratodus; species Neoceratodus forsteri. The sequence continues at coordinate 914,052,867 of CM028137.1, forward strand.
GTAAAATGCGAGATGCCATGTATTTTTTTGATTGACTATACAGTAATTTAAGTAGTTTACAAAGCTTTGTTTTCTTTTGTAGGTTTTTACAATTTCTATCATAAATCAACCGAAACACCTGCTGTATAAATCAAATATGATATGGGCTGGCTCAAGATATCATTTTTATCTTCATTTTAGGGCATTGGTCTATTGCTATCTCACTTGTGGCTTTGCCAGTCATGAGATTTCAACAAATCAATCCCTTTTCATGAAGATATATATATATAACATATATTATTATTTTTTTATATTTCAAATGCAAATAAACAAGGCCAACTAATAGTGAGCACCAGCAGGCTGCCAGCCAACATCTACTTGCTGCCCACTGCCCAAGATGGATCCATAATTACATTCTACCCTCATGCCTCAGAAACTTGCACTACGCTGACTGACACACACAGAGCATGCTGTATCAATTTCGGTGAATGTGAAAACATATATATTAAATTTTTGTTAATGCAAAGAAAAAGAGCCGTGTAGTGGGGAACTAGCAGGCTGGCATCTCACACCCACTTGGTGTCCACTGCTCAAGATCCCACCTAACTTTTATTCTACCCACAGGCCTCAGGTGTTTATCCAGCTGAGCCTGACTCACATAAATATTGTATCAAGTTTTGTGAATGTGAAAACTTATTTGTTATAGATACATATTTTTTATTTTTGTTATTGCAAAGAATAAGTGTCAGCTTGCAGTAGGCACTGGAAGGCTACCAGCCCTTCCCATCTTGCTACACATTTCACATGTTCTTTCCTTTCTATATTGTACTTATTTTCCCCCTCCAGGCCTCAGGGCCTTCCACAGCTGAGGCTGAGCCACATAATAAATGCTGTGCCACTTTATGTGAATATAAAAACTTGCCAAATGTGTATTTTATTTTCCATATTGCAAAGAACAACTGCTAACTAATAGCAGGCATTGGCAGGCTACCAGCCCACAGATATTTACTGACCATTTCCCAATCTCTGTCCCTGCTTATATTCTACCGTCAGGCCTCAGGGATGGCTCTGCTGAGCCTGGCACATACAACAATTGCTGTAACAACGTTTATGAATATGAACACTTTTTTTAATATGTGTTTCACTTATTCATTTTTGTCATTACAATAAAAAGTACAAACTACAAAAGGGCGATGGTAGGTTGCCACTCCATATCCATGCCATATCCTCTGTGCAGGCTCCCTCTATAGTTATGTTTTACCATGTTTCAGTAGACTGCACAATTGAGCCTGTCATACATAGCAAATGCTGTACCAATTTTCTTAAACATGAAATCAGCTTTCTTTTATATATTTTTATTTATGTCAATGCAATGAAAAAGTGCCAGCTAACAGTGAAGACTTGCAGACTAATAGCTCACACCTACCTACGGCTGTCTGCATTGGCCTCCTCACCATATGCTACCCTCAGCCCTCAGGGGAATGCACAGTTCATTCTCACATATTACAAATTAATTTCTTGTTTCCTTATACAAAAAAGCTAACTGGCTGCGGGCACTGACAGGCTGTCTGTCCAGAGACCCACATGCTGCCCTCTGAGCCCTGTCCTATGCTCAATCATTCTCTCTACCCTAGCAACCTGGTACCAGGAACCTACACACTGCAAAGGACACACACACACAGAAATAAAGCTTCCTGACTGTTGCCCTCTATCTGGATTGAGCAGAAAAAACACACAATCTGCTACAGTATGTTTTAAGATAGTGTTTTTGAGTCATTTGGGCTGGCAGTAAGCCTAGAGGCTAGAGTAACAAGCTTGGTACATCCAACAAACCTGGGTTTGATTACCCCAACCTCCGCTTGCATACTGTGTGACTCTGAGCAAGTCACTTAACTAACCCAGTGCACCCAGATCACCCCAGAAAACAGGTACCTGTGCCTAGTGGCCCTTACCCAGTTACCAAAGAATTAAATACATAAATGTTTGCCTTTTGAAAAGTTTGAAAGCCTAGCAAAACTTGCAATAATTAACAAAAAAACCCTATCTAGCTACCCTTTCAGCCTATTGCACAGTGCTTGAATGATTTCTCTTGCTACAGTAAAATGGGCAAAAGCCAAAATTAGGCTGCATGTCTTTCTTTGGCAGACTTTCTAACATGCGAACTTAAACAGTGTGAAACCTGCAGTTCACCTGTCCACCAGTGTAAATGGTTTGACTGATCTGCACTATTCAAACTAGTCAAAATTAAAGTTCAAGTTTTGACACAAAGGTTCAAGAGAGTCTGTGAGAACGTTTGAGTTCTTCCAGTCTCTATTAGAACCAAATGTGCAGCTGTATTCACAATGTAAACATGAGTTCCATCAGGATACTCTTAAAAGAGCCATGGAAGCAAAAGCAAAAATAAAGAATTATGTGTGCCCAAGAGGTACCGACGAATTATTCACAACAATAAAAATGCAAGGGAGGGCAACAGACATTAGCAACACAGGTGAGGAATTTGAGTAATGAAAGCAATCTTATTGCATGTTATCACCAATGAAGAAGCTTAGAAATCACAGAGGTAAATTACCCAGGTGTTTCATGTTAAACAGCGCTTCTGCGGGAGAGGGCAAAATGTTAGGGGAGTTTGATAATGCAGCTTTGAAAGCTGTTTCATGGCTGCTAACCTGAAAAAAGTGTACTTTATTTACGTAATTTTCTCAGTTGCGTGCACAAACGTCCCTGTATCATGTCTTACTCCTAAAAGACTGGCAGTTCTGTCATGAAAAACTCTATGCTAGAAATGCTTACCCTTTTAATGCTATCTTGATGGCAACATACATGACCCAATCCTACACTGACCATGATACATAGATACATAGATGTTGCTGGCAGATAAGGGCCTTCAGCCCACCTAGTCTGCTCTTGAACGATAGTAACTGTACTTCTTCAAGATTCCTTGGAACTAGGTTTTCCCATTCCCTGGACTACCAGGATCCTCCTATGCCTATCCCATGCATTCTTAAATCTTGTAATCATTTCTGCCCCCACCACATTTTGTAGATGTTTTTGTGCTGAACAACTTTCATGCTCGCAGTACCATGCTATAATTTTTGCCAGTGTGGGAGCTTCTAAGCTGGAGCAGTTGGGGGATGTGCTTCTGACTCACCTCCTGCTCCCTTCCTGAGCCCATTGTGGTCCAACAACTCCTCCTGGTGGGCATCCATTGAAGTTTTGGTTATGGACAACATGGCCTGAGGGTGGGGGCCAAGGTCCCCTGAAGCCTGACAGCTCAAAGAGTTGCCTACAGATGGGGCAACACCACTTGATCCAGAATGTTTTATTGTGAACTGTGGCCCCACACCCACTACTCTGCACCACTCCCTGCATCTTCCCTGGCTGCCTTAAATATGTCTACTTCCTATGTAGGCCTTCCTGCTGTCCTGCATTTTCCTCTGCTACCAGTAACTATATGCTGTATTCTTTGCACCCCCTGACTATGTTCTGGCCCTCCATAGGCTCCCTCTTTGTGTTTTTCTTTTTTACTCTTCCTTTGCTGTTGCTTTAATCTCTCCTCAGTTGTACTCAGCTGCAATGCAAGATTACAATCTCAAACTCAAGTAATCGTGTATCTGGATTCTCTCCTGCTCTGTCTCATAGCAGGAAGCTGTAATTTGTATCCTGGTCATCCACCTATAAAGGTGGACAGGCCAGGGGGGGCTGGGATGGGGAGGGTATGGTGGGCCTAATCACCTTGATGTGCTGTGGAAGGAAAAACAATAAGCTACTACTGTTTGGGAAACAAAAAGGGTTGTAAGTATCTCCTTAAGTTTCCCTTGTTACAACCTAAATTGGAAGCAATATCCTAATTTTAGTGCTCTGTATCACTGTAGGTAAGCCCCAAAACTGCAAGCAATATGAAGGCAGAAAAAGAAGAACAAGACCAGAATGTTATTAAACTGTGAGCTTTTACCAAATGAACAGTGTGCCTTGTCCAATTTGGTCAGTGAAGGTGTGTGTTCCCCTCTCTTCATTCAAGCTGCACTGGTCAAATATGTTGCTGCGTTCCTGGCTCAGATCACCCCTGAAAAACAGTTTATCTAAATAAATGACAACGATTAGTGCAAATGTAACTATTTTTACACAAGTACTACCAGGGTAGACAAGAGTTTTGTATGTGTAAGTATTTAGTTGTTTTCAACCCTCCAAATCACACTTTTATAATCTGTATGGAAAAAAGTTCAGTGCTATTAAATATATTCCTATAACGAAAACAATTAGAGCATATTTATTTTAGTTAGATACCACATAATTGTGTGATATTCATTCATAAATTAAAGGGACTATATTCTTCATATTTGGTGTCAATGGTTTACCCAAATCCTGGCAATGTTTGACATGAAAAGAGTCTGCCTTGCACTGTTAAAAGGGTGCCTGCATCTCCTTTCTCTGCAATCTGTGCTGATGCATTCCATAACAGATAGTACTATTACTTAAATAGTTCAAATATGCACATTATTTAGTGTTCTCTGCTTTAGCTGTGGAGGAATTAAACTCTGTATTGTACTGGATATTTCAGTAAAGGAGCATTTTTGGCTAAAAATGATTTCTTCTACATTTACAAATATTTATTTCAATAATTCCTATGTGCCAATTATAAAATTATTTAAGAATAGTCAAAACCAGTTAAAAATATGACAATATTTATTAATAATAATAAAAACTCTCATGATAGCTGTGGATATCCAACACAAATTGAGCCACTTAAGGCAAATAAGCCTTTTATACAAATAAAATTATACATGATGTTCTGCTTTTTTGATCTTGCTTAAATGATAGAGAAAAGAAGGTCAAAGCAATAACAGTGACGAAAATCATTGGACATGTATGCCAGAAGTTACAAACACATACAGTTTATGGAATATTTCCCAATTCTGACTGTGTAATACCATTAACAAAATACTCCCTTATACTGTAAGAACTTCATCTGCTGAGATTTTACTATTTGTCAAAACACTGGTAATAAAGCTATGACTTTAATATAAATGCAACTAAATAAAAATAGTATTTCACTTTAACTATACTGCTATGTGATGAAGAGTCAAATGTTTTTGTTATTATAGCAAATAAGGTTGGTGAAGAGGTATAATAATTATGGTCAATATAATATAATACGTAGCATAAAAATATTCAGGGCTCATATGAATGCCTGAAACTCGATTGTCAGTCTGTTTTTAACCCTAAATTTTCTCAAGTTAGGACTCGATTCAAAAACATTTATATATCTTTGATGTTTCCAATGACCTAGTAACATAATAGAGAAATAGGTGAATCTCATGTTTTTGAATAGTACCCTTAAAATGTTACCTAAAACAGAACGATTGCATCCTATATGGAATTCAAGGAAATGCAGTGGGGGTAGCCAGAATGCAATACAGAACGATTGCATCCTACATGGAATTCAAGAAAATGCAGTGGGGGTAGCCAGGATGCAATACAGAATGATTGCATCCTACGTGGAATTCAAGGAAATGCAGTGGAGGTAGCCAGGATGCAATGCAGTGTCTCTGGTTACTGCATGACAAAATGGGTTGCTGGCATAAATGGCAGCCTCTATTGTTAGGGGTCCCATTTTCCTAAAGCATAAAATGGTGCCAGTCTAAGGCAGCGGGGGGGGCTGAGAGGTGAGGGGGGGGAAGGAACAAGGAGAGTGAAGGATACTGGGAGTAAAGGCAGGATAGAGAGCGAAGGACCCTGGGAGGAATGATGGCAAGGATGAAAGCAAGAAGAGGGATTGGTGGAAAGGGTGGAAGGGTAAGACCACTACAAGGTAGTCATAAAAGGGGAAGAGAGAGACACAGCTATCTGCATTTTCTTGCTAAGCAAGTTGATATACTGCTAGCACATCGGTCAGCATCACTGTTTTGTTTTCAGATTTTTACCACTACTTTGGACTCAAAGAATCAAGGTAAGTCCATTTTAAAGGCATGCAAAAAGTATTGCAACAGGAAGAATCATCTCTTGCAATACAGTTTTCTTAAGGAAATGTGATGGTGTATATAAAAAAAGGAAACCAAGCAGGGAAGTAGAAAGGGGAGGGGAGGAGGTTCAATTCTGGGACAAAAAAAAGTCAAGAGAGCTTTTAAAGCAGGGAAGTAGAAGGGGGGTCAATTCTGGGACAAAAAAGAAAGCCAAGGGAGCTTTTAAATCAGAAGACTAGGGAACTGTATGGTATGGCTGTGGGTCTGGGTTAATGTTCCAGTAGGTCATAGTATTTTGATGTCACTACAATTGGTGAGGTAAGGGTTAAGCATTGGCTAATATCATGGATAACAATGAAAGGGCTCTAAGGAACCTCCTGACTCTAAAATAATTGTCTGAGGGTTTTGTTTGCAGGGGTTTTTGATTTAGTAATATGAAAAGCCAGGAGGATGCCAGACAGGCAGGGTAGGTGATCAAGATCTTCTGTTCCTTTGTGGGGGATGGCAGTGCAGTGCCTAGGGAGCAATAGTGAAGGTGAAGGTAGCTCCAGGAAAACAAATGGGAATGCAGTAAAGGCCTCCATGCAGACATTCTTTTTGTACTTGGTTATTAAGGCATTCGTTCTGTTAAGTACATGCCCTCCTTAAAGCACAGGATAGTCATCTCTGTCTAGGTTTTGCAGCATGGTAGGTTTGGTGAATGCTAGAAGTGGACATCTGTACAAGAGCTGAGGAGTGAAGCTCAGGATTGTGACACAGGCTGAGGGTAAGACCAGGAGTGTCTTGTTGAGTTAAGACACAAGGGGTCAGTGCCTTCATCTAGTTGTACAAGGACGCCGTCTGGTTTGAACATTCATGGGCTGCATGCGGAAGGGTTGCATAAGGCATGCACATTTAGAGCTACAGGCAGCCACCATCTTGGACATGGCAGCCAGCCAGTGCGCATGTGTAAGGACAAGCTCAGATGCCACCTTAACATGTGGTCATTTGGGAACCGCTCTGCCACGCAGTGGGGAAGATAGTTTGGAGGGGGCTGAATGTGCATGGAAGAGCTGTGGAATTTAAACTTACTAGCAAAATAAAATGCAGAGTCAAGTCACAGAGCAGCCTAGTAGAGATATGGGTTACAAGCAAGGGAGAACAATGGTACTATGAATATGATAAGATTCTAAGGATAAGTTGAGGCAGTATAGGCTGGAATTAACACACCATGGAAGGGGCTGGTAGCTACAGGGGAAACATGGGGGGGAAAGAGCTAGGAAGGAGTTTTGGATTAAAATATTCTATGTACCAGACATTACCCCAAAACCAAAAATTAAAAAAGAACAGTGCTAGAAAGGCAAGCATAGTAAGGGGTATCACAACAGCAAGGGTTGGGTTTATGGGGAACAGGCAGACAATGGGGCAGCTTGCATAATAAAAAAAAAACAGACTGGAAGAGACATGGAGTGATTGAAAGGCAGGGCCAATAATAACATGGGGATTTGCTAGGGCTAGGACTGATATTGTCTAAAAGGGTAAACAGTATGGTCTAGATGACCCAGCATTGCATTTATGGAGGAGGGGCAGTTTGGGCTAATGATTTGGGGAAGGAAGCATTTGTTGTTAATGGTGGTAGCATGAAGGAATGGTGGTACGCTTTAACAGTGCGATGGTGAGAACCACATTTTAACAAAGGGAATTGCAATAGTTTAGTATGGTGAGCCATGGGAAGGGGGGAGGAGGTTCATACAAGGGAATTTTAGGTTTCATTTGGCTATTATTAAGGGGTGCATTTCACAGAATAGACCCCAGTTCAGTTTGAAACAGTAACTCTGCCTATGGGGGGAGATAAAATTGATACAGAAATGTTGCCAGTTGATGATACAGTGAAATATTTCCTGCCCATGTCTCAGTTGGTTAACTTATGGAACATGATATCATGATTAGGATGACTCTGATGGGTTAAGGTAAAGTAGTAATTTATTCAGTTTTTGTGTTTTTTGAGACTGGTGGATGCATGGATGTATGGAATAGCCTGCCCCAGGAAGTGGTGGCTGCCTGTATGATGGGAAGCCATACAGTAATAGACTTCAAACATGCATGGAACAGGAATAAAGGAATATTAGAGATGGGGCAAAAAAGCTAACGCCAGTGACCAGACAGGGTGACTGGCCACTTTGTCAGGTAGCATAAATGGGCAGACTGGTTGGGCCTGGTGGCCCCAATCTGCAGACAGTATCTATGTATCTCCTGATAGACTGTCTTAATTACTGTTTATGAACATGTGCCACCCTCCCCCCTGTTTTCCCCTTTGTTGCATACTGTTTTAATAACGTGGCCCAGGTGAACTCATCACACCAGCAAGGGGTTATTTTGGATTTATTCTACAGGAGTTTGTTGTTAAATGGTATTTCTTACTTGAACAACAATTTTGTATGTATCAGGAACAAGACAATAGAGGGGTAATCCTGATATTCACAAGGGTATTTTAGGGCTATTTGTACTAGTGTCTGCTCTTAAATTGTTTTACTTGTTGGACCAATATTTAAGAGATGGGGGGATGGGTAGCTTTTTTGCTAATGGCTTTGACATGTGATCAAGTTTGCAGGTAATCTACAAGAAGGTAGCAGGCACAGAAAGGGTCTGAATCACCAGGGACAAACCCCAAAGAAGATATAGTGCAGTAGGCAAGGACAAGGATCCCAGAAGTGCAGACAATCTCAGAGGTGGCCAACGGGAAGGGAAAGCCTCCAAACCAGTTTCAAATATGTCAACTTTATCAAACAACAATCTCTTTAATTTAAAGTTTAGCATGATACAGTTAGCTCGACATTGATGGTGGTGGAGAGCATATGTAGCACTGTATGCTGTCTGTATTGAGTTTTTCTGTTCTTCATTGTTGTTTTTTCCCAGGTTTTGTGCAGCAGAGGTAAAATATGTGGGCCTTTGGAACCAGGGCCAATGAACCATAGACACATGCAGAACATTAAGGTATAGGTAAAAGGGACACGGGCAACCACCTTAGGCCTAAAGCAACTGGGGCTCAAATTAAGAGTGACACTGGATCTTATGTTGCAGGGGAGTTTGAAGGAGCACATAGAGGAATTATGGGGTGGGCAGGAGAGAAACGTTCTGGAGAAGCTGCAGAGGTATAGGAGGCATTGAGAAGAAAGGGGAGAGGTACAGGATAGACCCAGGATGGGGGGTAGTAGCAGCAGAAAAATGGGAGGATATGGGGCATATAGGTAAGATGGGGAAAGTGGTGGTGTGGGCAATATTGGGGAAGACATGGGAGGACAAGATATCAAGGGTGGGGCTATGGTGGTAGGGCTGACAGGCTTCATGCAGTTTAGTGCTACCATGCTGCAGGAGCAGGCTAAGCTAGCCAGCCTGCTGTTAGCACATTTGGTTATAGTGCACAACACAGAAAATATTCAGGACATGGGGGGTTTGCAGTATGATGAGAAGTTACATCAAAGGATGGCATCCCATGAGGAGGAGCTTGGGGATACTAGGCATTCAGACATATGGTTAGATGCTGATGCTCCAGATGCCAGAAGTCACTGGTGGAGTGGATTTGGATGAGCTTCTGTTTGTAAGTCAATAGGGAGGATGGGAATACCAACAGTTTATGATGCTTCTGGTTGGTGTGACCGATTGGGAGGCCCAATTTAGCAAAGGGAGATACAGTGGCTCTGGCTGTGAGGTTAGAGGGTAAGGATGAAGTAGAACACAGAGGAGGGTTCATCAGGTTGCCAACAGAGAAGCTGGGGAAGTTATGGAAGTTAATAGATAAGTGAAGGGGAGGCGAAGGGGGGCCTCTCTTGAGGGGAAGCAGCTATGGAGACAATTGAATTTCACATGTGTGGCAGGGTCTTGGGCAAAGACTTGTCACACCAGTAGATTAGGGCAAGATAGGGGGTTTGGAAGCCACAACATGGGGAAGACACAATGAAGGGAGTGAGGGGAGACCTGGAAGTGGGGGAGGAATGTGGTGGCAGCGTTAGGGGGTCACTTCCTGGCAGGAAGAGTGGATAGTTAACTTGGATCGCCTGCCCTGTTGGCAGTGGGACAGGGCCAGGGCATCGCAATGAGGGCATAAGACAGGGGGCCAGGGTTCTTCCCACTTTTGGGGTGATACAGTGGAAGGGCAGCAGGTTGCCAGACACCAGTGACCAGCAGTATGGCAGAAAGGTGGACTGTTGGGGAGAGGAGGTTACTGGGACTCCGTCCCATTCATGCAGGATAAGGGCAGTTTTATAGAAGGCAGCCAATTGGCAGTTTCAGCAACAGCAATAGCGAAGATGAGATGGTGGACAGCAGATAATAACAGGTGCATCAGTGAATTAAGGGACTAAGGCTGCAGGGTTGGGTGTGTCTAGAGGAGCTAGGAGGAGGAAGGTATGGATTTGTGACCATTCTCTCATTTTGGTTTGGGAAGGAATGTGGCAGTGAGGCCTGGGAAGACAGCTGTGATGGATCTTGGGTGGGCAAAAGTACACTAAAAGGGATGAGGGGCAGGCACTGAGCCAATTGTGACTGCTATTGGAGGAGTGGAAGCTGACACTTCCAATGCCAGAGGGGGAGATTATGCAATAATGGGGGAATGATATAGATAAAAGACCATGGGCAGGAGGGGGCATGTACTAGGGGATTTAAAGCAAACTCAACAATGGTTGCCAGAAGAGTGACTGGTTAGGCATAGATAGCATCAAGGAAGAGATGGCAGCAGGCCATGGAAGGGGACAAAGAGAGACAGAACAGAAAAGTTGTAGCAATGGTCATGGAATTAGAGGGCATGAATGTCATCCACCAGGACATGTTGCAGGAGTGTATTGGGTCACACTGACCAGATGGGGTGCAAGTGACAGAAGTGGGTTTAGATGTTTTCAGTTTACAATTCAAAGGAATTTTTGTAAGAATGGGGCAAGGGAAAGCATTTTGGGGAGGGGAGCCCATCTTCCATTGCAATTGCTGGAGATGGGCTAGTGGAAGAAAGATGAAAGGGTGTGTGGGAGAGGGGGGAGATATGTGTAATAAAAGGATACAAGGGGCTCGGGGGGTACTGGGACTGAGAAACAGGACACAGGCTGGGCATGCACCTAGACATGTTGGAACCTTTGGGTTGGCACCCAGTGTGCCGATGGCGGACATCAGGTGTGCATCTGAGTCCAAATGGTGAGAAGAAGTGTTGGTATCCTTCAAACCATGCAAAGTTACATAAATGATGTGTATGTAAATACAAAAGTATTGCTGTGTAATTAGTGAATGTAATGGATCTGCAATAAAAATGATGTTGACTGAGCACCCAAGCAAGGTTGTGTGTGTATTATTTGGGAAAGGGATCCCATAACAAAAGAAATTAACTGTTATTGGAATTGCCTTGTTTACTGCAGTTACTCTTCTGCAGTATTCTGCTATATTGTGTTGTATCCTGACCAGCACAACTGTTCCTACGTGATGTCAAGTACATATGCATAACATATAGAATATATTAACACAATTATAGTATATGGTGACATAAATCCTGCAGATATTCTGTACAGAAGTTTTAAATAATGGCCACAGTTTGTGCCATTAAAATGATACGTAGCTGTACCATCTTTATTCATGAAAAATAAATTAATTCAAATAATTCAAGCCTATACAGCACATTGTAAATAAATAAAAAAACAAACTTTTAAAATCCAGTCTGAATGGAATGAGCAGATGTTTTGTTTTATTGATAATATGCCATGATTATTTACTGCTTAAAATAAAAAAAGGACAATGTTCTTAAAGAATTCAACTTCCCCACTTGCATCAGTGGTAAAGACTATATTTTTGATACTGATAACTGTGAAGACAAATAAAAGCTCAGCAGGAAGTGCCTGTTAATTAAGTTTATTTGGGAGCATGTTTCCACAAGAATAACCAAATTATCTAATTTTCGCTTACAGTAAAAAGCGATATTCTATAACAACTCATTACTGGAAAAAGAAAAAAGGCAAATACTCTGAACAAATAGTACCAAAGAAAACAATTTACAAGAGTCAAAAGGACTGTCACGATGCTTGACAGCTTCCTAGGAGATCCAGTCTTCATGTTTTTATTTTACCAAAATATTTCAGTGAAACTCGCTAGATAAATCCCAGCAATGATTCATGTGATATCCTTAAGCTGCAACATACTGTATATCACCATAATGAGGCTACTTTACCTGCCTTAGCATTTTACGTGTATTTCTAAAGAAACCCAGTGTGGGGTAAGATGAAATCAACACATACAGTTGAAGTGACTATTTTAATACTTGAGTTATCTACAGAGAGCATACCTGAAAAAAAAATTTTTTTTAATAAGTTGTATAACCATTAAGATTTAACTTTAAACTAACTAATAAAAAACACATACAGTATTCATTCTAAACTCTTTTGAGGCTTCTACCTCAAGAAATCATTCACAAGTTTGTTTTTTTCACAGACAGAGGAAATGTGGTGTCATTACTTCCACAGCAAATAATGGATTTGTCCAAAAAAGGAACTGAGCTGAAGTAGAAATTAAAGTGATGCTTCTACTTTACCTAACATTTCCAAAAATAACTTTATTTCATGATATGTTATAATAGAAATTGTTAATTAAACAATTATTTGAATAATGCCTTACTAACTACACTAATTAAATATGTAAGACAATGAAAGCAAGTATCACTACTGCATTCATGTGTCAATTAATTGTATTCCATTAAAGCTTATTTTAAAAGATTTCACCATGAAAAAAGTGAGAAGAATGCTGGGTTGTTCATGTCCCTTGGGTGTGTATGGTTATTTCAGAATTTGGCACACTTCATCGTCAACAGTGATCTTTTAATATTGATAAGTGCAAAAATTTGCACAGCCATTATAAAAACATCTAACTGTATATTGCAGCTTCAAAGACATTTGTTTTCATATTATGTTTATCACAATTATGTTTTGCGGAGTCAGTTTAGTAATTAGCTATCCAAGTAGCAAACAAAACAAAATGCTATTCGCAGTGCCAGCATTAAATGCATTTTGTAAACACAAATAGTGGTATGCAATACTTTTATTTCACTCATGTCTGATACAATAAGAAAATTGTCATAACACTGTAAAATGGCTACAAAATAAAAGAAAATGAGTTGACATGCTGTCTAGATTGAAATGGTTAATTGTTCCAATGAATCTAATGAACACATTCAGAGGGTACTAGAAATTCCCAGCAGAAAGCATATTGTGAGAGTCTACCTTGGGTTTGAGATAGAAAACCACATACACTACAGTATAGTTGACACTGTGTTTTATGGCTGTTGGTGTTACTTTCCATAATGCTCTTATTTTGCTACATTAGCACAATAAAATGTCATTCATTCTGTAAAATACAGACTTACTGTACCAAACAATGTACACTTTTGTATTTTTTTTCTAAACCACAGTTGCATCATTTTAAACTGAATGAACATCTACAGTACTTGCTTTTAGATAATCATTAAATTCACCCCTAAAATCCTTATTCATTATGGCACCTTATAAGGGACAACAATCTCTTGCTAAAGCTGGAAAGGCAGTTTTTAATATTTGTAGTTTTATTTTTTATAATAGTGCAGCTGCAATGTGAGCTTTCCTATCATAATTTGTCTTTTAATGTTTTCAGTAGAAAAGTGGTATCAATTAAATCATGTGTTATTCTTTGTGTTCTTTTTCTGAATAGCTATTCATTTGTAAAAAAAACTGTCACCTGAAAAATAAAATAGCATCATTCAGCCTACTTGACTTGAAGCATAAATAAATGAGGTATTTTATGATACCATGTATAGGGTTAAAAACGAAAAGGCAAAATACTAGCTTGATTTCTTTAAACTACAAACCTAGCTATTTTACTAAAACTTCCCAGTTTTTTATGAACGTCTGATACAGCCATTAGCTTTCAGCAAAAATATGTATTGGATGTGTCTAGAAACACAAAATGTATTTTAATTTGTAATACAATACTTAAAAATAACAGCTAAAATATGCCAAATATGTAATCATCAAAGTTCAGTCCTCTTTAACAGTATAATTACAAACCAAAATAAAATACAAACTAAAATTATAAATCAATACCCTGATTTTATTCAGTTTCACTCATAGAACATGAATATGTTAAAAAGAATAAAATTTAACACATTTCATAGTTTCTTTTTAATACCATTTAGTGTTTGGTTATAGTAATCCTTGTGTCCTACAGCTTGGCAGTCAAATCACATCTACTGTAAAACCTTCCATTATATGACATGGAAAGTTATCCATAATGAACTCAAAAATAAAATTCTGCAAGAAATTATACAATATGTTAAATCTTAGTATTACAGTACAGGTAAAGTGACCAGCCAGTAATTAATAGTGATGTGCTCTTAAGACTCTCAGACATTCATATAATCGTATAAATTACAAGTGAACATAAATCAAAGGGGGGTTGCAACTTTAGGTATCCCATCAAGTCTGCAGATCCAACAAAGTGTGGTGAAAAATCACACTGTGTTAACTATGCAAGAGGAAACTGTGAAAGCGCCACTATACAACCTAGCACACTTTCTTTAGTTCATTATCAAAATATATACTTTGGACTTAAGGGGTGCCAACTATATATTTTGATAATAATGTAAAGGAGGTGTGCTAGGTTGTGTATTTATGATGGCACAGTTTTTGACCATGCTTTTTTGGATGACGTGGTTTTGACGTATAACCTGTGACTTGATGATTTAAAAAAACAGATGAAATTGTTCCTATACGTATATGTATTATATATATATAGAGTGTATATTAAATTAGCAATTGTTTTTGCATGTTTCAGCAGAGTCATCCTTTCATCTGAACATTAACATAAATACACATGAAAGTAATTCTATACTGATTTACATACAGTAAAAAAATGACATGCAACAAAAGTTGTCCATGGAGAAGATAATGGGGTTTCTTCTGTTGTAAAATACTGTTGTAAATTTTCATTTGGTTAAGTACATTCCATGTAATCAGAGTACACTGAACAGTGGCTAAATCATAGTAAATATGATTTCTTTTTGGAAAACTTTGCTAGTATTAGAAAACTTTTACAAACTATTTATGTAAAAAATGAAACAATGAAACAATAAAGACAAAGAAAGCAAATCTTTTTCCTGGGATTTATAAGCGAGTGTTCACCACTATTAAATCTACCACCACATAGTTTATACACCTACTGTAGTTCCTTTTTTGTCACTGAAGCTACTGTGAATTACAGTAATGTAATTACATTTGCCTCTTAAAAAATCTTCTTTAGGTTGTGCCAATTGATGAAGGAAGCTTCTATTTAAAACTCCAATGGGAATAAGAAGTATTTTAATTACGGCTTAATCAGCAGCACAGCCACCAAGCATATAAATTATCATGCGTATCGTGCTAAAAATATCCAGTTCCCTTTGTCCCCCACAATTTATACTGACAGCACTTATGTGATAAAGTTGTACTTGCCAGGATCTCAACTCTTTGTATTACTGGCAGATTTCAGCATGAAGCCCCCACTGGAGCTTTAACAGCATTGGTGCTTTGTGTACATATCCAGATATGTAATTATGTTCTACAGAATAAAACAGTTCCAAATAAAAACTGGAGAAAATAATCCATGACATTCCATGAATTTGTCCCTTGTGCATATTTGTAGACTTTTTCATTTTCAGTTACCATTCTTTCTTTACTTGATTTGCACATGCCTTATCCCACTATGTTGCTCAAAGCCCCCAAGTGTAACTGTTTTTAATTTTAAAGGAAAATACTGTCCATTATAATTGCTTCAAGCAATCTTAAAATAGTTGCTTTATAATCCATTTGATGTGGACATCCTTCTAAAAAGCATTGTATTTGATATGTATAGCCAAGTATTGTTCCATCAGTAGTTTTAAATCAAATTATGTACCTGGATTACCAAACAATCTTCAGCAGTAATATCATACCATCCATCAAAAAACAATGTTTTTGTTCAATCATTCCTGGCTATACTCGGGTTGTTGAATGTGAATGAGGGTGGGGGTGGGGCAGAGTGTTGTTTTGTCCTCCAGTGAAAGTATTGAATGTGTGTAAGGGCTGAATCCCAGGTATAGTATTTGGAATCATTGTGATGGTGTTGGGTGTCATTAAGGGAATATCATCTGGAGACCTTCTCATAGCCAGTGTGTAATCTGGGGGGCAGGCGGTCCTAAGAACCACCTCATGTGGATGGATAGACTCACATTCATGATCCAAATCGGTGTGCTTCATTTGGAGGGACATTATTTCCTCTTCTTGTGCATGGGTAAGATCATTAGTAGTATTGTGTTGTGGGCTACATCGTCTATGCCCATCATGTCTCCTCTTATCCTTTTTATAGTATAATGCAGCAAAAGCCAAAATATTTAGAAACAGCAAGGATGCTCCAACTGCAATAGTTACACTCAGCTCTGTTGAATAGTCCCTTTGGTCCACTAAAAAGGGTGTCTGTTTTTGACCATCTTCCTTGGCTGTAGGAAAGGCTGATGTAACAGGCCATTTGGTGGTAGAATGCTTCTTTGATGTCAAGTCAGTTGATGGCACTTTAGTAGTGGATGGAATATAGTGTGATACATCATTGAAACCATGTAAATGGGGTACCAGCTCCAGCCACAAATTCACCTTATTGGCTCTGTAGTGTTCTTTAACACGAGGTTTTAGACCAATGTGCAGGTAAAGCTGATCTTTTTGAGAATATCTAGTCCAAGCAACCTCTTCAAAACGATTAGGCTTCGTGTGGATAAATTTTGTATCCTGAGGAACTGGCTGATTTGGGTCGCTGCAAATTTAAGAGAAGATATTTTATAAGAAACTTGCTTAACTTTGAAAAGCATGCCTAGGTATGTTGTGTATTGACAGTGTACTTCAAACAATTGGAATGGAGCTATTTTAGAAGTCAGTAAATCTACTATATTATTAAATCAGACTGATTAAAAAAAAATTTAAAAATTCAAAAATGTTTTCTGTCACACTTGAAAATAGACCCTCGGATGAGTGTGTTTTACCTGGTTGCCAAAAAATTAAATAAACTTAAATAAATATAAACAGGACTGTGATATATCAACACACAATCTTGCATGTATAGCTGATATTTTCACTGCTGGATTACAGTTTTTGAATCACCACACTTAACATATTTCAAAATGTATTTTAAGGATCCTCATGTAGCTTCTGGAACACTTCAGAAATATATATATATATATATATTAAGTTGTATTTCCTACATTTCTTATTTTGTATATTCCACCAGTTCTCTTCTAATAAGGAAAATGCCACATAAACTGGATATTTGTCTTTTGGACTTCATCTGCCTCTGTTGATTGCCTTCATGTAATTTTATAATTACCTGAGTGTGACATCATAATTATATTGATGGGGACCTTGTACAGTATGATACATACACAGAAATATATGATATCATGTGTAGACAGACATCAGCAGCAGATGAAGTCTGAGGGACAAGAATCCTATTTTTCAAGCAGTTGAATAATAATGATAAAGAAGGAATTGATGATAAATACAGAAAGGGTGAGAAATGCAAACAGAATTGTGTGTAAATATATTATGTATTCAATGTTTTGCCAGCAATGTCATCAATCTTGAATTATTTGTATAGTCAAAAGTTCCATTAGGTCATTTAAAAGGCTTATGTTTTGGGTCGCTGGAGGGTAGACTGGGGGGGAGGAAAGGAGCATCCCAGGATGGCTCGCTTTCTCTGAGGGAGGGTGGGGAAGCACCTCGGTGCCTGCAGGCCCCTGGCGGAGGCCAGGAGCACAGCATAACTGTCTGAGCTGGAACAGCTGGGAGTGGTGGATGTCGGCATATGCCTTGACGTCAAGTGGCACGCCACTCCTGGGGAGAAAACCCAGGAAACTGCCCTGGCCAACCAGATGACAGTCCTTCCAGTCTCCTACTGCTGCCGAGCCTCAATAGCTGGTCCTGCCTCAGTGGCACCCTGGGCCAACTTGAAAATAGTGTGCTGGATCCTGCCACCAGTGCCTTCTCTCTTGGAGGATGGGGACCCGTCCGGTGAAAGGGATACTCTGGATTACCCAAGGGGAGCCATAATGTGAGGTAAGAGGCTAGAGAGAGGATGGGGAAGCAGACGGGGAAGACCTTGCAAGGGACCCAAAGGAGTGGCTGACCAGGGGTGAGGAGGAGGAGGAGGGATAAATAAATCATACAAAAAAAAGGCTTATGTTTCAAGCTGAGGGTCAACCTCAGACCTAGATACAGAAATCAAAATGCAATGCTAAAATGCATTACAAAAGTTGAAGTTGGATGGTGGTGGATTACAGTACTAAGCATAGTAACAAAACAAACAATTGCATCCTGGTGTATGTATAGTAGATTTCAAGGCTACTGGATCACTAAAACATCAGTGTTAAGACACCAATATAGTAAATCAAAGTCCTGAAGTCTATATGAATCAATGTCTTTGACATCAAGACAATGCTATGAAAGAGGTTATTGTTTTTTTAAAGTACGGGCCTGCACAATTTGATTTTTACCACAAGTTATGTTTTGTATTTGCAGGCATTTTCACTTTTATTTGTGGGTTTTAGGTTGCAAACAATGTAACAGCACACAAAGGATGAAAAATCATTCATGATAGCCTAAGCAATATCAGTGTAAACCAGCAACATTTGCATGGCCCAAAGGTAGGCCATGCCACCAAAGATGAAACTGTTCTGTGCTTTGCCCCCCTTCACCAGTCCCCAAGGGTACAAGACAGGCATAAGATGCCACTCTCTTTCAAAAAAATACATGAGAACTACCCCTGGCAGGAGGGACATAAAAAAGTCCTTTTTCTTCTCCTCCTAATGTCAGGTAATATTGACCCCAGCTTGAGACCTCCAGGCTGCAATGGGCCAGGAGAAGTCAGCAAAGGAAAGCAAAATATTGTTTCCCTTAGTATTGGTAGCCTACTCCCTAAATTTTCTGTGCTTGAAGCCTTGGTGGCACTTGCTCAACCTGAATTAATTTCCCTTACAGAAATGTGGCTTTCTCCTAAAATCCAGGATTCTGCTGTTTTGCTGCATGGTTACTGTCCACCTGGGAACAGAAGTAGGAGGTTGTTTAGGAAAGAGATTTGGTTTATATTCTGTTTTAACTGAAATATTTTAATAGTTTTGTACTTGAAATTAGTTCTGTGTGTTAAAAATTACTACTTTGAGTTAGAACTGTTACTTGGACTGTGATATTGTAACTATTGGGGCTTGTGGGAACACTTGTTTGGCAGTGATAATTAGAGTGAAATTTAATGTGATGTTTGCCTGGTGTTAGGGGGAGGGGCAATTACAAGAATCAGCTTGTCTTTCATTGTCCACCTGGGAACAGAAGTAAGAGGTTGTTTAGGAAAGAGGTTTGGTTTATATTTGTTTTAACTGAAATATTTCAATAGTTTTGTACTAGAAATTAGTTCTGTGTGTTAAAAATTACTGCTTTGAGTTAGAACTGTTACTTGGGCTGTTATATTGTTACTATCAGGGCTTGTGGGAACACTTGTTTGGCAGTGATAATTAGAGTGAAATTTAATGTGAAGCTTGCCTGGTGTTAGGGGGAGGAGTAATTACAAGAATCATCTTGTCTTTCATTGTCCACCTGGGAACAGAAGTAAGAGGTTGTTTAGAAAAGAGGTTTGGTTTATATTCTGTTTTAACTGAAATATTTGAATCGTTTTGTACTTGAAATTAGTTCTGTGTGTTGAAAATTACTACTTTGAGTTAGAACTGTTTTTTGGGCTGTGATATTGTAACTATTGGGGCTTGTGGGAACACTTGTTTGGCAGTGATAATTAGAGTGAAATTTAATGTGATGTTTGCCTGGTGTTAGGGGGAAGGGTAATTACAAGAATCATCCTGTCTTTCATTGTCCACCTGGGAGCAAAAGTAGGAGGTTGTTTAGGAAAGAGGTTTGGTTTATATTCTGTTTTAACTGAAATATTTGAATAGTTTTGTACTTGAAATTAGTTCTGTGTGTTAAAAATTACTACTTTGAGTTAGAACTGTTGCTTGGGCGGTGATATTGTAACTATTGGGGCTTGTGGGAACACTTGTTTGGCAGTGATAATTAGAGTGAAATTTAATGTGATGTTTGCCTGTTGGTGGTAGAGCCCTCCCACCCACCCTGTTTTGTAGGCTTTCTTAAATACTGAAAAGCCACTGGGGGTTGGGATTGAAGGGCTGTGTATTTCTGCTTGTGACTGAAATTTGAAGCAACAGGAACTGGTGGGCCTGTGACATCATACGGTACCTGATGTCTGCATATACACACACTGTTAGCAGGACTTGACACACACTGGACCGTATGTGTTTGTGAGACTTGGGAACATTATTGGTGGGGTTGAAATAGGGTTCGTAAACAACTGCAGTCAGTATAGAAAGAGAGATGGTATTCCAGGGGAAGGGACTGAGAAAAGGGGTGTGTGCCATTATGGACAGAGAGGGACAAACAGGGTGGCCACATTCCACCATGGCAGGCATCTTTGGAAGGGTTGTAGGCTGTACAGGCTGTGGGGTGGCAATAATTCTCAATTGGGCCTGGAGAGAGAGAGAGGCTGCCCACTCTGTAGACAGCTATCTCATGTCAGGAGTGAAGTATATTGGTTAAGGAGTAAGTTCGGGGAGTTGGGGGTGTGTCCAAGGATAAGGGCTGTAGATATGGGTGGCAGAAGGGTGGGATTGAAGGAAGGCTGGGGCAACACTCAGAACTTACAGGACATTAAGTTACACCAAGCAGTAGGGGGGATATTAGGGACAGGGGACCCTTAGACAGGGATGTTAATGCTAAGGGGAAAACTTACGTGGTAAACATTCTGAATATAAAGAGAGTGGAGGGAGAAGAGTCAGGAGTGGCTGTTGTGGGGAAGCCTAAAAGAGCAGACTGTGGGAAGGGAGCTTCTAAGGAGAACAGGGCAAGAGGGGAGGAAGAGGGGCAGTTTAGAGGGGCAGTCGGGGGAAACACAGGTTACTTGATGGAGGCTGGCATAGTGTTACAATTAATTTGAGCTACTAAGCAACCTAGAGGGGGAGGAAGGGGTTGGTGGAAATGAAGAAACTGATACAGAGGTCACGGGGAAGGAGTCTGATACCCATAGGGCATCACAGACAGGCAACAGAAAGGATAGAAATAGTCCCAGAGGGAGAAGGGGAAACATAAATGTTAAGCAGATGGGGGAGATGCAACATATTGCAGACATGAGGGAGGAGAGCACGACTGGAGAGAAACTGGGAGACAAGGATGCAGGGGAGGGGTCCCCCTTCCAGAGGTGGGTCTGTACCAAGGATGGGGCCCTAGGTAAAGGGGATCCACAGAGGGCCTCTGGAGGCAGGGGTACTATTACAAGGGAGGAGGATGGTGGTGTGGGGGAAAGGAAAACCATCAGGGCCAGGATAAATGGTTCTGATAAGAGAGGGTTAAAGGGGACACCTATTCAGGGGGGTCTGAGTTAAGTGGGCAAAATAACAAGGGAGGCAGAAAGGGGAGGGTGACAAGGGGGTCTCTAATAAGGTGGGAAAACTCCCATGGAATTGAGATCACGAATAAAGGGGGATGGGGGGTTGACAGTGCATAGTGGAGGTAACCATAAGGATGATGGTGGTGTTAGGGTTCTCTTATTGGGAGACTCGATGATTAGGGGTATCCATTGGGAGGGACAGGGGCTGGATGCCATAGCCAGGTGAAGGTAGTGAGTATCTCTGGGCTGACGGTGCACAGAGCAAAGTTCATGGTGTATGAAGTGGTTAGAGATTGTGGAGGGAAACCAGATTTCCTGGTGCATTTGGGAACTAACGATCTAGAGGGAAATAGCATTTTGGAAATCCAAGCAAGGTTCTGAGAACTTGCCAGAGTCTGTCTGGATAATGGATACAACATTTCCTTTTCAGAGATATTGCCAGTACCAAAGGCCTCAGTGGAGAAAAAAATGAATATCACAGAGGTTAATGACTGACTCAGGAAGTGAGGTGAAGAAAGTGGGTTGGGGGTGTTAGGAAACTGGAAAGGAGTTTGGGAGGATAAGGGACTGAATGCCAAGGACAGGCTTCATCTTGCCCCGTTAGGGAAGGAAGTCCTTAAACAGGGGGTGGCTGACTACATTCAAGAAAAGTGGGGTTTAAACTTGTGAGGGGGGAGGGATAAGGGAAGGGCTTACCAGAAGCCCTCTCCTCCAGATGAGGGGAGTAGCCTTCAAACCCAAGGGGGAAGGGGAAACAGACTGGAGGAGGTTTCAGGAGGAGCAGAGGGTGGATGGAAGTATAAGGAACCTGGGTGGGGTTCAACAAAGGGGATCAGGGATAAGGGGTGGGGGTGGTGCTAGTAAATGTCAGGAGCTTGAGAAAAAAGTTGTCAGAGTTCCAGGCCATGCTGTTCGGGGGGGGGGGTTGGATGTGGTGGCGGTCAAGGAAACATAGGCCAACAAAAACCATGACTGGGACCTAAACGTGTGGGGGTATACTATGCTTAGGAAAGATAGAAAGGAGGGCAGAGGGGGTGGAGTGGCTATGTTCATTAGAGATGAAATAGAAATTGCTAGGGTAGAAGAGGCAGAGGGAAACTTGGAGGTCTTATGGGTCACTTTACAAACCCTGGCAGGAGGTAAGGTCAAGCTGGGTGTAGTATATAAGCCCCCCAGGATGGGTGATGTTCTGGAGGATGATGTGTGGACAACATCATTGCCCAGTGTGGACCAAAAGGGGAGGGAGTGGTGTTGATGGAGGACCTTAATATGCCACGTACAAACTGGGGAACCATGTCCTCTAAGGTGGCCAAGGAGCAGAGGCTGCTGGATGGCTTCCAGGATGTGTTCTTAACACAGCACATGACGGAGCCCACAAGAGAGGGGCATGTCCTGGATGTGGTTCTGGCGGATGGGGATCTGGTAAGGGAGCTGGTTGTAGAGGATCCCCTGACTGGGAGAGACCACAATACTGTCTGGTTTCAAATAACCATGGGGGAGGGGGGAGAGATCTAGGACACTGGCAGTGGACTTCATGGGGCAGACTTTGTAGGCATGGGAAATATTCTCAAGGATCACTTGAAGGGGATTACAACAATGACAAATGTGGAAAAGAGAAGGGAGGTCTGAAAATGGGGACTTCATGAGGCAGTCAGGACCTGCGCTAAGGTGAAGCGTAAGGGAGCAAGGTCACATAAACCACACTGGTGGTCCAGTGAGGTACAGGTAGCGGTCAGAGAAAAGAAGGCTGCCTACAAAAAATATAAAGCAACGAGAGGGGATAGGGAAAAGCAAATGTACCATCGTGCATCTAGAAAAGTCACCCGGATGGTGCGGGAGGCAAAGTCCAGTAAACAGCAGCGGCTGGCACAGGGGATACAGGGAGGGGAAAAGGGGTTCTTCAGGTACATTGGGGAGTGGAGAAAAACTAAGGGCCATCTCGGCAGGTTGAGATCAGAAGGAGGGTGGGTGGAAGAGGCAAGGGACCAGGCAGAGGTATTAAATGAGTACTTCGCCTCTGTGTTCACTAGGGAGGGGGATGGGATATCTACAAAGTAAGACACGATGGGAATAGAAGCAGTAGTGAGTGGGATCGGGGAGCAACAGAAATGGAGCAAGAGGGAGGGAGAGGTACTCCAGGGGTGTCACATCAGTATAAGGATAAAAAGGTCAGTAAGGTGGAGGGGAAGGATGATGCTATCTCCACCGAAAGGGTGTGGTTAGCCCTTAAGGGCCTAAAGAAAAATAAATCTCCTGGGCCGGATGGCATTCATCCTAGAGTACTATAGGAATTGGCGGACATACTGGCTGCACCCCTTGTGAAGCTCTTCAACAGGTCACTTGAGACAGGAAGGGTACCTAGGGATTGGCGAAAGGCACATGTGGTGCCAATCCATTGGGGAGGGTCGAGGGAAGTACCAGGTAACTATAGACCTATCAGTTTGACCTCAGTGGTGGGAAAATTAATGGAGAGTATACTAAAGGAACAATTTGGGGTATACTTGGAGGAGGTGGGAGGTCTGGATAGTCGGCATCATGGGTTTGTGCCAGGTAGATCATGTCAAACTAATCTTGTGGAGTTCTATGAATGGGTAACATCAGAACTGGACAAGGGAAAGTCTGTGGATGTATTATTCTTGGACTTCAGCCAGGCGTTAGACTCTGTCCCTGACAATGGTCTGGTGGAGAAACTGACAGGGTTGGGAGTAGGCCCTTTGATGGTCAGATGGATTGAAAACTGGCTAGCTGGATGCACTCAGAGAGTAGTGGTCGGTGGGAGCTGTCGAACCCTGGAGAGGTCGGTAGTGGGGTACCTCAGGGCTCGGTCCTGGGTCCAATCCTGTTTAATGTATACATTTCGGACATCAGGGAGGGTATAGGGTGTGAAATGAGTCTCTTTGCTGATGACTCCAAGATGGGAGCAGTAGTTGAGGGGGAAGAGGGGAGGTTGGCCCTGCAATGGGACCTGGACACCATGGAAAGGTGGGCTCACACATGGAAATTAAATTTCAATATCACCAAGTGTAAGGTGTTACATCTTGGGCGGGGAAACCCTAAACACAGGTACACCCTGGGAGGGGAGCGGAGGCACTGGAGGCCTCAACAGGGGAGAAAGACCTAAGGGTCATGGTGGATGCATGTATGAATAACTCAGAGTGGTGCAGGAAAGCGGCTAGCAAGTAGTGAGCAAGATTATGGAGGCACTCCTTAAGGAAAGGATAGTGCAACACCTGGAATCCATAGGGGCACAGGATCCAATACAGCATGGGTTTACAAAAGGAAGGTTCTGTCAAACTAATCTCATAGATTTCTTTGACTGGGTAACCAGAGTGGTGGACCAAGGGGGAGCAGTTGATGCCGCCTACCTTGACTTCAGCAAAGCTTTCGACACTGTTCCACATAGAAGATTGATAAATAAGCTGGGTAGGCTCGGGGTGGGTCAGAAGTTGGTCACCTGGATGGCAAACTGGCTGACAGGCAGGAAACAGAGAGGGGTGGTAAATGGTATACAGTCAGAAGAGATGCAAGTCACAAGTGGGGTACCTCAGTGATCAGTCCTGGGGCCAGTCTCTTCAATATATTCATTAGTGACATTGCAGATGGACTAGAGGTTAAGGCTTGTCTGTTTCAATCTCAATCTCAATCTTTATTTATTTATTTAAGGCACCTTTCTAAAAACCAAGGCGCCTGTACAATGCTAGATAAAACAATTACAAATACAATAAACAACAATATTAAAAATCATTATATGCTTTACTAAAGAGGTGAGTCTTTAAAGATTCTTTAAAACTATGGACAGTAGGGTTTTCCCGCACCTGACGAGGTAGAGAATTCCACAGGGTCGGGGCCATAAAACTAAATGATCTTGCCCCTGAAGTTTTTAAATGAACCCTGGGAATCTCTAGCAATCCCTCGTCAGTGGATCGGAGAGAGCGGGAGGGACAGTAGGGATGAAGGAGATCTTTCAGGTAAACTGGTCCCTGATCATGTAGGGCCTTATAGGTCAGCAAACCGACCTTGAAAGTGATTCGCCAGCAAACTGGCAACCAGTGCAGACCACGGAGCACAGGCGTTATATGACTGGCCCTAGATGAGCCCGTCAACAGCCTGGCTGCCGCATTCTGCACTAGCTGCAGGTGGCGAATCTCAATCCCAGGAAGCCCTAGGTAGAGCGAGTTGCAGTAGTCAAGGCGGGAGGTAACGAAGGCGTGGACCAAAATAGGCAGATCGTCAGGGGGAACCAGGTGTTTCACCCGGGCGATGTTCCTCAGATGGTAAAAAGAGGTTTTGACAACCGCTGACACCTGAGATTTAAATGTCAAGTGGTCATCAAATACAACACCCAGATTCCGCACTCGGTCTGAGGTAATTAGCGGGATATCCCTGAGCCATAAACCCGAGGGTAATCCAACCAATAAACCCGCCTCCCGGCTATCCTGGCCCACAACCAACACCTCAGTTTTATCAGGGTTCAACCTCAGCCAACTCACATTCATCCAGTCCTGGATTTCAGCAAGACAGTTATTAAAGACCGAAAAGGCAGCATCTTGACCGGGCGAAGGACATGTACAGCTGAGTATCATCTGCATAGCAGTGAAAACTCAGACCATACCACCTAATAATCACTCCTAATGGCAGCATATATACTGCAAACAACATGGGTGCCAAATGGAACCCTCTGGTATCTCACAGGATAGGGAGAATGATGCTGAGGAAAAAATCCCAGACACCACTCTCTGAGTCCTACCCTCAAGGTAAGACCGAAACCAACTGAGAACTGTACCAGACAGTCCACAGATAGACCGCAGGTGTTCCAATAGCACACCATGGTCTACAGTATCAAATGCTGCAGAGAGATCAAGAAGGACCAGAATGGAACGAGATCTTCGATCTCTCGCTATTAGGAGGTCATTTAGCACCCGAATCAGAACTGTCTCGGTACTATGTCTTTTCTAAATCTGACTGGAGAGAATCGAGATTGTGGCTGGTCAAATGATCATTTAACTGCAAAGCAACCACCTTCTCAATAACTTTACCAACAAAGGGTGAGTTAGAGACAGGCCTGTAGTTTGCCAGGCAGTCCGGGTCCAAGGAGGATTTCTTAAGGAGGGCTGGACCAGCCTCCTTTAGAGGATTTGGAAAAATCCCCATCTCCATGGACCTACAGACTATCTCAGCTAGGATGGGGCGATTTTATCCACACACCCCACTAAGAGACGTGGGGCCCGGATCCAAACTACAGTTGGTCGGACGCAATAGTTATGATCATCACAATTTCTTCAATTGTGGGAAGGCCAAGTCAGACCACAAACTGGGTGTCCGACATCTCCTGCCACCATCACTACTCCCATTAGAGAGGGTTAGATGGACGTCCGATCTGATTGTGGCAACCTTATCTGAAAAGAATAGAGCAAACTCCTCACACCGTTTGAGAAAACGCCTTCTGGGCTGAAGACAGATTGGATTGCACAATCTGTCCACAGTCCGGAAGAGCTGAGCTGGTCTATTCTGAGCAGCAGCAATCTCTCTGGACAGGAATTCTGCCTTCTTACGAGAGATTGCTGATTGATAGATCACATGGTGATCTATCAAACTAAGTCTGTCACAATCCTGACCCGACCTCCGCCAGCACCCTCCAACCTTCGTCCAACTCTCCTCAACTCCCTAAAAGTCTCATCAAACCAAGGAGACTTGGGTCGAAGAGTGAGAGGACGAACACGAACAGGAGCAATGGAATCCAGGGCCCCTGGCACCACCTCATTATAGGCAAGTACCAGCTCTCCTGGATCCATGCAATCTCTCGGTAAGCTCGATAGGTCCAGCACCGCCATCAGGCCATCAGGGGAAACACCCCTTAAAGGGCAATACCGGACCACCTCCGTAGGGGCCGGCCTACAAGGGGTGGCCACAAAACTAAGCCCAATGGAGTGATGATCAGACCATCCGACTGGTTCCACCACCAGGTCGGATATCTCCATCCCCAGAAGGAACACCAAATCCAGTGAGTGACCACCAATATGGGTCGAGGAGGAAATAACCTGTGTGAAGCCCAGTGACATCATTAACTGGAGGAAGTCTTGACCAAACTGCGAGACCTCATCGTCAACCCAGGCATTGAAGTCCCCCAGAACCAACCATCTGGGGGACCCCCAATGTCAGGTCGACAACGAGGTCCGCGACTTCCCTCAGGAAAACATTCCCATTACCTGGTGGACGGTATACAAGAAGTATCCTGCACCCCACACCCTCGCCTACAATACATTCAAAGGATTTGGTAGTTCCCACCGGTACCGCCACTAGGCCCAGTTCTGATCTAAAACAGATGGCAACACCCCCGCCCCTATGATCCAACCTCAGGCGGTGTATCACCGAGTACCCGGCTGGAACCGCTGCCTCCAAAACTGGTCCAGCATTTTCATCCAGCCAGGTCTCAGTGATGCACGCCAGGTTCTGATGTCCCAACAAAATCAGCTATAACAGCCGCTTTGTTTCTAATTAGACCTGGCGTGCACAACACCGCCCGGTAGGATGAGCCACCGAGATGACCGTGTTACCTGCTGACTACAGTCAGAACCCTTGGGTATGGGAACCAGGCAGGAGGACCCTTTCCTGGGCCCATTTTGCCCCAGGGCGCTCTCCTTGTCCCCACTATCCCTATACGCCCACTCCTTTCCGTTCTCTCTCCAAACCCAGGCCCCGTCCTCCTCCTTCTTCTAACAATCCCTAGAGCCCTACATCGTCTATAAACTTCTATTGATGGGGGGGACAGGAAAAAGGACGAAGGTCTCTGAGTTTGGGGGGAATAACGCCCAACAGTCCTTATACTATCCCAACACATATTTACTATTCTAATATGTATCAAAATAAGTAATCCTAATTTTTTTTTTATAAAATTATTTAACCCACCTCTAATTTCTAAATAAAAACCAATCCTAAATAATAATTTCACTAAAAACTCTCACCCTCCAAACCTATACAAAACACAAACAAATAAAACAAACCACTAATTAACTTCCCCACCCAGTCCTCTCACCACTGGAAAGGAAAATAAAATATACCTAAAACTGATATTCCTTACAATATAAACAAATAATAACTTTAAAATTAGATAAAACGTCCAAACAGTCACAATTTCATCAAATTATCATCCAGTGAAGAAATCACTCCTCACACAATGAAATAGTTCAGCCAGATTAACGCTTAAAAATAAAAACCAGAAATTTGTCTCTCCAGAAACTGATAACAATATTCCAGTTCGAATGTATCTGAAGAAGGCAGTCTCAAGGCTCCCAGAACTTCAAATCTTAAGTCGTATGTTATCCCAATATAGCACCACTCTGCAATGTAGGGTAACAATGTGAGGTCCATGTGATGTAACCAATGAGCAAAACCCAGGATGCAAAAGTGGCGGAAAGTTTTATTATCCACTATCTGTGGTACTCTCACTACCACTAGACAAAGTTGCAACTTCCAGACAAAGAACTGAGGGCTCTCACCACCTCCTTCTTGCTGCACTACTCACAAAATGTACCCAGAACTATCAAAGCTCTTTCATTATTTCTGAAAGGGAGTAATGAAATATCCAAAAATTAACAGATGAATAAAATGAGATAAAAACAGTCACTAAGAGGTTCTCTCACAACCTCCTTCAAGAAACAAAATCAGTAATAATCCTGGTCCCATAAAACAAAGGACCTCGAACAGTCAGACGAATCAGGGTCTTACAGTTCCCAAGGCAGAAATTTACTAGTCAAAAACTAAGTTCCAGGCAAGGAAGCAGGAGACAAACCGACACAGAGCAGTAATAGCTGATGAATTACACAAATCCACACAACTTCAGGGTAGGGTTAAAAGCAGGAGGGGAAGCCCCGTAGCCCCCAGAGACCCCGGACAACACAGACGACCCCACTGTCCACCAACTGTGAGGTAATCTATGTCCCTCACCCCCCAACCCCTGTTTGCAGATGACACCAAGATCTGCAACAGAGTAGATGATCCAGATGGGGTGGGCAGAATGAGAAGAGATCTGGATAAACTAGCAAAATGGTTAGAAGATTGGCAACTGGGATTTAATGCAAAGAAGTGCAAGATCATGCACATAGGGAAGAGAAACTCTGAAGCCACCTATAGGCTGGGAGGGGAGTTGCTGGCAGTCACAAAGGAAGAAAGAGACTTGGGCGTCATCATCACAGATTACCTGAAATCATCCAAGCAGACCTCTAAAGCAGTAGGTAAGGCTAGGGGGATGTTAGGGTGTATTAGTAGGGGTATCACAAGTCATAAGAGGGAGGTAATAATCCCTCTTTACAAGACACTGGTTAGGCCCCATCTGGAGTACTGCGTGCAGTACTGGAGGCCACACCTTCACAAGGACATTAACCAAATTGAGGCAGTCCAGAGAAGGGCAACCAAAATGGTGCAGGGACTGCATCATAAAACATATGAGGACAGATTAATGGAACTCAATATGTATACCCTTGAGCAAAGGAGGGAGAGAGGTGATATGATCGAAACATTCAAACACCTTAAGGGCATTAACAAGGTGAAAGAGTCTAACATGCTTAAATATAAGAAAAACAGCAGGACAAGAGGACACAGCATGAGACTAGAGGGAGGCCGATTAAGGGGGAATGTGAGGAAATTCTTTTTCATAGAAAGGGTGGTGGATGAATGGAATTGCCTACCTCAGGAAGTGGTGGCTATGACTACAGTGCAGAGCTTCAAACAGGCATGGGATAGGCATAATGGAGCAATACAGATGAGTATGAATAGATAGGCCACTGACAGAGCAAAGGCTGATGGCACATTTATAAGGTAGAAAAAGAAATGGGCAACTGGATGGGCCTTGCAGTCCTTATCTGCCATCAACTTCTGTGTTTCTATGTTTCTATGTTTCAAACAGGATGCTGGGATGCATTGTAAGGGGGATCACCTCTAGCAGCAGGGAAGTGATTCTGCCACTGTACAATGGATTGGTTAGACCACACCTTGAGTACTGTGTACAGTACTGGATACCACATTTGAAGAGGGACATACAGCTCCTGGAGAGGGTACAGAGGAGGGCAACTAAGATGATACAAGGACTAAGGGATTTGACGTATGAGGAAAGACTTGAGGAGCTCTGCCTGTTGTCATTGGAGGAGAGGAGAGGAGAGACTGGGGGGGGGACATGATTGAGGTCTTAAAGTACCTCAACAGAATAAATAGGGTAAACACGGAGGGGATCTTTAGACTAAAGCAGGGAGGTATCACCAGAGGTCATGGTTTGAAGTTGGAAGGTGGAAGGGTGAGGGGGGGAAGAGGAAGAGGTTTTTCACTGAGATGGTGGTGGATCCTTGGAACGTGCTGCCTGGTGAGCTGGTTCAGAGATCCACAGTGGAGGGCTTCAAGACAGGGTGGGACAGACACAGAAAGCAGATGTATCAGATGATGGCCTGACCTGGGGGGGTGGGGATGGATGATAGGGGTTTCTGGAACACAAGGGGGGGGAGGGCCTCGGTACCCAACAAGGGATCCGAGGTTCTCGCAGACTCGCTAGACCATGAGGCCTAATCTGCTGGCAATTAGTATGTTATAACATATTCAGGGAGGATCAAAGATGCAAAAGTGGAGGTGGTTGCCTAATCTACCTAAGAGACACCTTATTAGGTCACAAATTGAGTATAGACAACTTCACTAATGACTGTGAATGCCTAGGGATCAAAATATATTTGGGGAAGGGACATACATCTCTTTAAGTAATGTCAGTCTACATACCCCCTTGCAAACAACAATCTGACATCATAGTGTTTGCCAGATATTTCAAACAAGTCTGCCTTATCAGGGAAACTGTAGTCACTGGGGACTTCGGTATCAATTGGGCAGCCAAATCTAATGTTACCCACAAGGAACTGGTGTCCAGCCTATTCCTAACACAAGTAGTTAGTGATTGCACCCATGCCAATTATAAAACTGGGTCTAAATCCCCAATTGAACGGATCCTAGTCAACTACCTGGAAAGACTAGTCAAGGTATTGGTCCTGCCTGATTCTATCAGTGACCACTCACCAGTCCTATGTGTATGGACAGCTAAATTCCCTAAGACCCCACCCAAAATGATTAATAGCATTGTCCAATGAAAAGGTTCAATTGGTGCCTTCAAGGCACACCTAGTACAGAAAGACTGGAGTTTTTGGGATGTCCTCCCAGACATTGATACAGCCCTTGACTTCCTTGTGACCCAATTTATAGCTGCCTGTGACAAATTTACCCCCTCATAAAAAAATGTAAGGTACAAGGCTCTGTAGCCTGGTCGGTCACCTCTGCACTCCTAACTCAAATGTGTGTCAGGGATAATCTCTGGTGTCAAGCTAGGGAAACTGGCTCAGCCATAGATTTGCAAAAATACAAAGTAGCTCACAATAAGTGCACCAGGGAGATAAGACAGGTCAAAGCAGCACACTTTTAAGAACAGCAAAGACAAAACTGGAGTAATGGAAAAAAGTTCTGGGAGAACCTGAACGACCTCCTGGGTAAAAGGGACAAATCTCCACCTAAAATGCTTAATAATAATGGGGTTGTTACCATTGCCTCAGCTTCAGTAGCTGATACCCTTAACACAGCCTTCGCAGACCTCAGTTCTGTCCTCCCTCCCAACATGGTGCCAGGGTGCCAGTGATGGAGACTGCACAGATTGATTTAACTTACTCAGTCAAGACCACAATCACTCCAAATTTTATTTAAAGTGTGACACCATACCAGAAACCATCAATTGTATCAAAAGTGTCCCAGGTAAAACAAGGGTGGGGGGGACAATAGAGATGAAGTTGCTGGACCTAGCCCTAGAGGAATTAGCTCTTCCCTCATCTAAGATATTTAACCTTTCCATACAATATTCACAGTTACCCAAAATTTGGAAATCTGCACTTGTAACACCAATGCACAAAAATGCTGACCGTACCAGTGGGGCCAACCACCTGCCTATTTATCTCCTTTCTCCCCTGTCCAAGGTCCTTGAAATAATTATTTCGGACCAACCTGTCTCCTACTTGAGCAAGTATGATATTCTGTGCAGACAGCATCATGGATTCAGGAAGCTCCATAATACCAGTACTGCCCTCATTCAGTACACCAACTTCCTGCATGAGGCCCTTGATACTGACCAACGGGCTGGTGCCACCTACATTGATTTAACTAAATCATTTGATGTAGTAAATCACTCATTACTACTAGACAAGCTGTTCACATTAGGCCTCTCCTCTGAATCGGTAGGTTGGTTTCATTATTACTTCACCAGTCAAATTTACCGGGTTAAGATGGATCGTGCTCTATCTGAGTTTAGGGTATATCAGTAGGGGTCTCACAAGGTTCAATACTTGGATCTCTCCTTTTTGGGCTATTCATAAGCAACCTCCCAGAATCCTGCCCCCTATCTATAGTGCTTCTCTATGTGGATGATGCAGTGGTCTTTAAGAGTAGTACACACCTTATGAAACTCTCCAGTGATTTCAAATGCAGTTTCTGGTCATTGGAGAGATGGTTTGGACAAACCAAACTGGTCCTAAACTACAAGAGGACCTAAACCATGCTGTTTGCTGGCCCACTGTTAAAGGAAAATGTCCCTCCACTTGTTAGCCTCAACCCCTCCAGAGCAACCCAAGTTTTAAAAACCTGGATGCCACCCTAAATGATATCTTCTCATTTGTAACACACATAGACAACATCATAAACATTGTGAATAGAAAACTTGGGGCACTCTATAGGCAATGCCTGAACCTTACCATTGAGACTAGACACCTAGCAGTATCCAGTATGGTCCTTCCACTCCTAGACTATGGTTTAACAATTTTTGAGGTGGTTTGTGACTGTGTGCTTAACAGAGTTAGGCTTGTACTCAACAAGGCTATCATTTTACTAGTGGGGCTGATAGGCACACACATGTTGTTGTTTAAAATTTAGTCAAGTTTTTCATGAATTGGAAAATATGTTACATACTCCATTGAGCAATGCTCATTTCAAAGGAGGTCCATTTTACAAAAGTAGAAAAGACAAATTGTTACACATACACCATTCTAAAAAAAACATTAGCTACATCACACATAGCTGCTCCTTATATACACTTATTAACTGGCTACCCCTCAAGGACAGGCTAAAGTACCGGTCCTGTTTAATTGAAAAGAAAGCACTCTTGGCCTCACCCCCATTGTGATTCAGGAACTTTAGTGTCCTGTTACCAACCAATACTCTACCAAAAGTATGAATAGGCATGCCTTTTTTGTACCCATCTGAAAGGCAATCCTGGCCAAGTGCTCCTTTGTAGTTCCCTTGTGGGTCTTCACAAAATTTCACAACGTAAAACATGTCTTAAAAATGAACTCCTCTGTAGATCAGTATGCAGCTGTTTTATTTAACCTGTACCTCTTTCCCTATTTTGTAAATGTCTTGATACCTGAGTGCACCTCACTGCTACTTGTTGACCATGTCCTCTGGTGCTGCAGCTACATAGTCCTGTCATTAACTTCCTGCATTTGCTACTATGTGTACTGTACCTGACCAAGCAACCTATGGAGCTGGTGAATGTTTGTGTTGTACCTGACCAGGCTCCCCTGGAGCTGGTGATTGTTTCTATTGTACCTATTTGTTCCTGTACTTACGAGGAATCTTTGTAAAAGAGCACTTGTGCTCAAAAGTATTGTCCAAATAACACACATAATTAAATAAATAAATAAAATACATTTTAACTTAGAACAATCTTTTTAGTGTTTATATTCAATTATTTTACATAACATGCCCATTTATCCTGCTTTAAACTATATATGCGGACATATCTAGGTAAGGTGCAACCCACGCATAGTACTTCTGTGACTGCAAGTGTTCAAAGTAAAACTCAGTAGTGTGAATTGAGTGTATAGTATTGGACCCCATATTGTGATTACTTAGTGCTACCTCTGATTTTGCAATCATTCTGAGCTATGCTGAGTGGGGTTGGTGCACTTTTCTGTGCCAGCTCAGACATCATGTGTGGCCCTGGGGCACAGGGATCATGGGATGACATGCAAATGATCCACATGGCCATATACCAAGGCATGGCCTTTTCAGAAGGCTTGCTGCATTCTCCTATAATACTAAGGTTATCACCTGATAAAACCAAGTAATAGGGCTAGTCAGAATGCAGAATTCTGTCAGTGAAATTCTGGCAGAATTGTAATTCTGCTTTCAAAATATTTTTTGAGTACATTACACAGAATTCCAGAAAAATATTACAGGTTATTTATTTAAACCGTGGTTTTGTTTTATGCGTGTGCTTTTTAATATGGGAAAAGTTCTCAGCTGTTTACAGTGAGTCAATATAAGTGGTTGAATTTGAAGATACTTTTGCATTAGATAACTGACCATAAAAAAGTAGTAGATGGAAGCACCAGGCAGGTGTCTAAGAACCAATAGAAAGAAAGTGTGTGCATTTCTGATGACATTCACCTGCTTGCTTCAACAGATTTCATGTATATTCTTTTTTAAAAATGTGTTTCATGGAAAACAAAACAGAACTCCAGAATTTGGGGGCAAAACTAGATTTTCAGTATATATTCTGCTGTTCCGTTCCACCATTCTGCTTCTGATATAAGTTCAATGAAATTAATTGGAATTTTCCAAAATGCTGTGGAATTTTATTTCACTGGAATCTGGAAATTATGCATAGCACTATCAGGTAGTGACAGGGTCACAGTGTTGACAGCAGGTGCTATATACTGAGAATGGACAGGCATAACTGGAATACCCTAGAACAAACATTACACTATTGGGTGGGGCACCACTGGACAGCCAAAACATTTGATGAATTGGAGGAATAGCAGGAGGCCACTGGGCCATCTGGAAGACCAGCTAAAGGGTAATAAAGAGCAGAAACCAGTGTCCAGATGTTGCAGTAGATTAGGAAGACAGATGCTTCTGGCTAGAACACCCATTTGTGAACTAGGGGGCAACTGTCTTGCTTCATGGCACTGTACCATGTGATTGGCACAATTCCACGATGCAACCCAGTTACTGTCACAATCCTGTATGTCACACATCTGGATGAGCAATTTGTATTGCACCCCTATTGTAGGGCTCCTCCCTCATGTGACAGTCATTAACTTACAGTGAGCTGTACTAGCACTTGGTGGTGTATCAGGATGGCCAGTTGCCCTCTGTTTTTTGCTGATACCCCTACCAACATAGGATGGGGCCCATAGTCACAAAAATTATCTAGATTTGTGAGCCTAAAGTCAGAAAATCCATTAACAAGGCTTTAGAAAACCCAGTCTATATACCAGCCATCTAACAGTTGAAAGATTTTGTGTGATAATGTTTAAAAAAATCACTAGTACAATAATTGACTTACAGCTCCCTCTGAGATGTAGGGTTACAGTGCAGTTTCAAACTGTAGTCCAAAAGATTAACTGAGAAGAAACATCTAACTTTTCAAAAGCATTCTGTGAGAATCCAAAAGTGTGTATTACACTAAGCTGATGATAACTTCTGCAGTAGGGTAGGCAACAAGGAGGGGATTATGGGGATGCATCAGGACACACAAAGGCTAGAGAGGTGGTCCAAGGGTTGGCAGTTGAAATTCAATGCCAAAAAGTGTAAGGTGATGCACATAAGAAATAAGAACACCAGGACAGAGTACTGGATGTGATGGGTTAAACTAGGCATTACGTCTAAAGAAAGAGACTTATGAGTCATCATGAGTGACTCCTTTAAACAATCTCTCCAATGTAACAAGGCCTACAGTAAGGCAAACAAGATGACGGGGTGCATCAGGAGAAGTACTAACTGCAGAAGAAAGGAGGTATTGCTCCCTCTCTACAAATCACTGTTGAGGCCACACCTGGAGTACTGTGCCCAGTTCTGCAGCCCTCACCTGAAAAAGGAAAAGGACAAGACTGTGAACATGCAATGTCAAGTAACCAAAATCATTCAGGTCCAGCAAGGTAGATCTTATGAGGATCAGCTTAAGGCACTGAACATGTAGTGTCTAGAGGCACAATGGGAGAGGGGAGATATGACTGAGATGTTCAAGTTCCTGACAGGAATGAATAAGGTGAACTACAAGGAACTATTTTGCAGGAATAGTAGAACAAGAACATGGGGACAAAGGTGGAAACTGGTGGGGGGAAGGAGATTCAGGAGGGATGTGAGGACATTTTATTTTACAGAGAGGGTGGTTTAGCTATGTAACAGTCAGGGTGGTTTATCTATAGAACAGTCTGCCAGCTGATGTGCTGCATGCCAAAACCATCAATGGTTTCAAGCACAGCTTAAACAGAGTAAGGGGCTTAGCAGTTACTCAGAATGACAGCAGTAAAACATAAAGCATGTAGGTGTAGGCTAAAACACTCTATAGACAAATGGTCTCAGGGTATGATAGGGTGTTACAGGCAGACTGGATGAATCAATTGTCTTTTGTTGTTGTCATTGTCCATGTTTCAATGTATATTATACTTCATTAAAATTGTCCTTGATAGACTCTGAGAAAACAGCTTTGTACAGAATGTTTACTGAAAAATATAAAGTTAACAGCACAGATTATAAATATTAAATATCTTGTAAACATTTTCCAGTCTTATGGATGAGCTAAGAGTACAATCTTTGCACGATAATATAATTATGATATAAATACTGTGTGCGAATATTTTGTGATTAATATAAATCTATAGACTATGCATGAAAAGGAGTGCATGATGAGAATGTTGTATACACCAAAGTGAGGGATGCTAAATAAACCCTGTGGACAAAGTCCAAGGGGCTTAACAAAGCATCTCACACCAAGGATGTACATAAAACTTGAGTTCTGAACTCCTCCCCATGCACTGCTTTATGTAATTGCTGGGAACCATTTTTCTGCCAGCTACTACCGGAGAAATAAAGCATTGTAAAAATGAACTTGTGTGTGTCTGATTTATTGTAAAAATTTTTTATTCTCAGGCAACTATGGAAGCAAATAAATTCTGCAAAGTAGTACTTGAATAATCTTAATTATTATGAAACATGTCATTTTGTACTCTTTTTGTGTTGCAAAATCGACTGATCTGAAGCCAGATGTTAACATCAAGAAAAAGACATGAGGCTGATAATAGTAATCCCTTTTAAAACTGTTCAGAACAGAGCAAACTTAGTTTTGTTTTATTAAGTATTTTAAACTCTTCTTTCTTACAGTTCAAAATCTTCAAAAAATCTTGTGTGCAAGGCTGAGCTCCAAAAAGTGGTTACCCGGGAGATATGCAAATGAGTGCAGCTCACAGGTAGCCACATTTCCATGGTGAGGGGAGACAGAGAAATGCAGGATGTTTTTCATAGAGCAGATTAGGGACTTGGGGAAATAACTTTCTGATAGTGTAACTGGTGGCTTTCTGAGGTGAGTTTACTCACGAAAAGGAGAGTCTGTAAGAGCAGTGTTTTACTCTGTTCACTTGTGAGCTTTACTATCCAGTTCAGGGAACATGAGCTGTCAGTTTCATTTTCCATTGGAAAAGCTGGTGCCTGTTCACTGTTATAACTCTTGGGTTATAACAGTGAATTATAACCAGTTTTTCTTGTGAAAGAAATGGTCCCCTGTTATTACACACACATACACATGCACATGCACACACGCAATCACACTCACACACACACACACGCACACACACACACACACACACACACACTCACACACATATCTATCTATATTATTGAAATTAGGGGATCTTAAAATTAGGCCAATGTTAGGATTTTATTATAAAAAAAATAAATTTGCTTTTCTAGAAAACATGTGTTCCACTCTTCATTGAACGGTATTCTTTAAGATGCATTTATTTGTAATTCTCTATGCCAAGCAGGTGTTACTAATGTGTTTAACTAGTGATAGAACTGATAAGAAATATAACAGTATGATATTTTTCCTTCTCAATTATAGTCACCTTTGTAGCTTCGTGCATACTTACCCAGTTTTAGCAAAGTTAGTCCAGTAGGTCATCACCACTGCACTCAACATGACATCATTTTTGGAAAAATTGCATGGGAACAGTTCAGTAGGACCAATCATAGGTATCCCAAACACGTATGGGACTTCATCCCCATGAGCAGCATCGGCCCAGGCAGGTACTTGATCTGTCTGGCAGTGATGGTAAAAGGCATAGAAGTACGTTGGAGAACCAAAGTTTGAATGCAGGTCAGCTGTTGCTACTGCTGGTGCTACCCATTGATGGTCAGTGAACAAAGCCAACAGTGTCTTCCTCCGTGTCTCAGGATTATGTCTATCTGCCCAATCAGTATACATGAATTTTATGGTCTCCCCTTAGAATGTCTCTTCCTTCAGGATAACCATATAAATGATCCACAAAACTGGAAACTGCAAAGTCAAAATCACTAGCAGATACACCATCCTCATGGTCTACTATATTTTCAACAAACTTTAACCCTTCACCTTGGTTTACACCCAGCATAATATCGTAGTTGAGGAATTCCCCTTGCTCCATCAATATCTGAGGGTCATCAGGAATTACATCACCATCTATAACTGGTCCAAAAGCTATATGGTATCTTGCTGGTTGGATATCCTGATCGATTAGCTCTTTGTAAGGTTTCTTCTTTAGGCATTCCACCATCTCAACACTGTCTTCTACACTGCAACCAACTTTTGATGCCAACATTCTTGAATATTTTGCAGGCTGGAAGCTTACTGCCCAACTGGAAAGAGCTGTTCCACTCTGTGCTATTGCTCGTTGAAAGAGCCCTATTGATAGACATTAAGAAACAATAAGACAAATGTATAATAGAACTGAATTATTAGTAATACATTCAAAGTTGTATATTTCAGCTCTGTTGCTTTGCATGTTTAGGAAGAATATGGTTTCATTGTGTTTCAGAAAAAAATAATAGCAACAGTTTACGCATAAGAGAAACATATACACTGAAAATCATTTTTTTAATATTGTTCTTATGCAGAAGAAAACCAAGAGGGTTTTCACAAGTTTATCAAAAACTAAAATGTGTTACTTTTTGGACTCAGTTTTCAAACTGGATATTTATACCTGCGGTTTTTTAATTACTCATATGAAAGTCAGTCATCTTAAAGTTTTTCTTCTGAAACTGATGTTGTTTCAAATGATCCCCAAAAGCTTTGGGGACAGCTTCAAAATGTATAAACTTAATAAAGTAAAGCCCTTTCCTTGCAAATTCAGTAAAAGCATTTTGCTGTAGGGAGAGTACTTTAACATTTAGCCATCTAACCTTGGGTCACAAACTTGTACATGACTAGATTTTGAAGAACTGCTTGGTGTACAAACCTGATAATATTTCTAAAATCTGCCACGTAAGATTTACTTGCTTCAGCTTTATTGATAAATTCATTGCAAAAAACAAAAATGTGAATGCACAAGTTAGGGTTGCATCAAAAAACGTAACAAGCATGTGTCAATTACGAATGGTCATCAATCGTATTGCTGTTCTACCAAGTCTTGTTTGTACACATTTTTGCAATATATTTACCCAGGATACAGCAGATGAGTTGCAATCTCTCATTTTCAGCAGTGTCCTGCTTTAACACATTGTTAGACTGTAATTACCCAGGATAGGGCAGCTGGGAGGCAATATCTACTGTACTTTTAAGTGGGCTCCCACATTTTGACCCCAAATGTCCAACAATCTTTTTATGACCTGATTTTATGATCAAGACAGGTGGATTTTTAAAAATCACATCCAAAAGGTGATTTCACTGTGCCACTCTGGTGACAAGTTTCGGAAGTGATTTGAAAAAATGACACCCACCATGTTCAGGAGATGGGGTTAAACAAAGGATATGTTGAACATTAGGGGCCAAAGTCTGCAAAAAATAAAGTTATGAGTAAATGTTGGAACAATTAGTTTCCTGATAACTTAGTTGTTTTTTCATATTTTTACCTAAAAATTTCAACATAATATTTTTATGACCACTCCTTCTGAGCATGACAGCTGTCATTTATAAAACAATGGCTGAAATGTCATTTTGTGTCACAAGTGTTGAAACACATTTTGGGTAGGATTTGAAAAATGTCAGCTGTCACATTCATGAGGTGGTTTAAAAAAATGGCCATGTTTAAAATTTGAGGTCAAAATATTGAAAATTACCACAGTTATGAGAGTGTTTCAGAGTGGGGTGATATGACCAGTGGTGTCCCGCAGGGCTCTGTCTCGGTCCCTACTCTATTTAATTTGTTTGTTTCAACCCTTCAAACATCCAATAACTCATTGATAAACAAATTTGTTGATGATAGTAAAGAAGGTGCTATCATCCAGAGTATGCAATATATCACACATTTCCAAAAAGACCTGGCCATGATTGGTAAATGGGTGGTACAGCACAAAATGGTGTTGAACACTGACAAATGTAATTTAATGCACTTAGGAAAAATTACATGCTGGCAAGCTACAGATTAAATGGCATAGAATTTAGAAGCACTGAAGGAGAGAAAGGCCAAGGAATTCTGGTGACAAATGATTTATTATTTAAGCAGCATACCACAGAAGTGATTAGAAAAGCAAACAGCATGATGAACTGTTTATTAAGAAATATAAAAAGTAGGGGAAACTCAGTGTTGATGCCATTGTATGGTTCACTGGTGAGACCATTGGTGGAGTACTGTGCCCAGTTCTGGAGTCCCTATCACAGGAGAGATGTGGGATGCCTTGAGAAGGTGCAAAGGAGGGTAACAAAGAAATAAGTGGGCTACAAAACCTTACTTATGATGAAAGAATTAAATAACTGGGATTATATACTTTGGAATACTGTAGACCTAGGGGAGACCTCCATTTAGCCTATGCATCTTTTAAGAATGAAGATCTGTAGGAATGTCTGGGCTTAGAAAACAGGATAAAACAACAAGAGCTCATGGATACCAACTTAAAGGGTAAAATTATAAAACAAATACGTGAGGGTTCTAGAAAAATCAAAGAGTGGTGACCCCATGGAATAGACTTTCCAAAGACATAGTAAACAGTGATACAATTAATATCTTCAAAAATAAATTAGACATGCATTTAGGTGAATAGTTTCCATTGAGAAATAGTGAGTCTACTTGACAGAAGCTATAGACTTGTAATCTAACATATGA
Organism: Neoceratodus forsteri; assembly: GCA_016271365.2. NCBI lineage: Eukaryota > Metazoa > Chordata > Ceratodontiformes > Ceratodontidae > Neoceratodus > Neoceratodus forsteri. The sequence goes on from CM028137.1 coordinate 914,094,367, forward strand.
AACTTATGAGTTGAAAAATTGCAGTACAGACTCATAGCTTTTTGTTTTCTCATATTTTTGCCTTACATTTTCAAAATAGCCTTCTTATGACCCCACATAGACTTCTTACGAGCCCACCTCATGAACAAGGGTGGAGAACATTTTCAAACCCTGCCCAAGAGGTGATTTTGAACAAGGGTGAAAACACATTTTGGCCAGAATTTGAAAAATGTGTGTTTGTTGAAGTTTGTTGACCCGGTAAGCCCACTGGGCCTAGAAGTCCCTTTTTCAGCGGTGACTGGTGGGGAGGGGGGATACAGATGATAAGCAACTGAAACTGAACCAGATTAAGCTGTTGGTGGTATTTTTAGTGAATGAGGGAAATTCGGCCAGGACACCGGGGAAATTCCCCTAATCTGACTGTAGGAGGACCTGCCATCCGTCTGCAGGATGGCCACTGTGGCTGGTGCACCAGAGGGTGCAAACATCTTGGAGAAGGGAGAGCTGGCCTCCTTTCCTATTCTGGGCTTGTCAGAGGCTGAAAATATTGATTCTGTTCCTATTTCAACTATTTCCAATGAAGACATCACTGATGTCTATGTTTCAACAGAGGATTTAAGTTCAAGTGCACTAATTGAGAAAGAGAAGGAGTTGGCCTGTAATCTGGATATGAAACAGCAGGAAATTCTGGCTCTAGTTTATTCTGAAGAAGAACGCCATAAACTTGAACATGATCGGTTCATTGAACAACTCGCTATGTTTGCTCCTGGAAATACTCCTGTCATTCCCGACGCCCAACCTGTCAAACACACGGAGAACACTGATACTTCGGATAATGCCCCGCAGGGGCTGGGTGAGCCTGATACAGTTTGTCCTCTCACTGATGCATCTCAGGCTGGTGGTTCTAACGCCTGTCATGATGTGTACCTACAGCCTGATGTTTCTGACACTGGTTTCCCTACATAAATTGAAGCGGCTACTGTATTTTCAGGTGAATGGTGCTCGGGTTCAGACTCGCTAACCGCTACAGCTCCTGTTATAGCTCCTACAGTCTTAACCTTATCAAAAACTGCAGGATTCATGTTTAAGCAGCCCCAGGTGGTGGGGGAAGCACCAAAGGTGGTTTACCAAACCCAGGACACTGAACAAAAAGGTCTTACTGAATTTGTTTTTCATGGAGCTGGGTTAAAGCAAGGGAAAATACTTGATGTTAAAGAAAAAAGGGGCACTGCTCTTCTGGCTCATAAGAACCTTGCTAACTCTCCTGTCAAAATGTTCAAAACAGCACCATCTGCTGACCATTCAGTGATTTCTCTTCCTCATGATTCGTGGTCTCCTCAGATGGCCCTAGCAGGAGCAGGGTGGAAGCAGTCTCTTTTGGGAATCTGGGTCCCTGACCCTTCATGGGACTGTCCGATCGTACAGGCTTCTCCAGAATGGAAACATAAAGAGACTAAACATCCTGTCCTTGGTTGTTCTCTACCTCCTATAAAGGCAGCATCTGTTGTGCCTCCTACTGTGGCTCCCATCACAGGCCCACCTATAGTGACTGATAGTATGGATTCTTCACAATCTTTCCCTCCCTTGGTTCCTTCTGATAATCCTAATGACATCTCTCCACAGTTACAAGACACTACCAAGCCTTCTGATTCTAAACCTTTATTATCAGAACTTTTTTCTAAGTCTAAACAGGAAGCTGCACCACAGAAGAACGCAATTTGCATTCGCTATAAGGTGGGTTACAAGACAGGCCTGATAGATATCATGTGGGGAAAGTACTTTTAAAGGAGTCTTTATATTTCTCTCTGAGGGAGGTTTATGCGTTTATTAACATCTCCAAAGAGGATAATTTTGATGATAGCGTTCGATCAGTGTATGCATTAGATTTATTTTGGGAAAGATATGGACAAGTCAAATATTCTCCAACATGGACTCCCTTTGTTGTGATACCTCTGACTAAACCTCTTGTGAAATATGTCACGGTCATTTTTCGCAATGAGGGAGTCCATGTTGAAGACATCACTTATTGGATTTCACAAAAGTGTGAGGTACTGGGTGCTCCTGAACCTATACTTGATAGTGAACTCTTCTGGACTGGGGGTTGGAAGTATAAAGTTATACTTTGTCAGAATGACACTGTGATTGAACATATCCCCAACTCCTTTTTGCTGGGTAGAGATCATGGGGTGTGTTTTTATGTAGGACAGCTGCAGGCCAGCTATAAGTGTGTCTCTCGCACACATCTCTCCAGTACATGTGACAAGCCTAGATGCAATAATTGTGGGGAGGTTGGTCATATCTCCATGCAATGTGCCAATCACACTAGGTGTGATTTGTGTGAGGAATTTGGCCACATCTTTGGGGATTGTCCCTGGGCTGCATGTAACAAAACATCCTGCATTAGTCCAGACCTACTCATTCAGCAAGCACAAGATATGGCCAATACTGATTCAACTACTACACAACATCCCTCTCAGGCCCCCCCTTCAGGAACCCCCCTCAGGACCCCCCCTTCACCATCCCTGGAGTTTTGGGTAGAAGATTCCATTATTGTTTCTGATGAATCTTCAGTACAACCTGGTCTGCCACACGGCTCCTTGAATCAGGAGCTGGCTTCTGAGATCTTGACCCCAGTTTGTTATGCTGACCCCTCTGGTACATCTTCCGAGGGTACTGGCTCATCTAAGCAGGACCCTTTACCTCATAGGAGATTCTCCAGGTTTGCCAAATCCATGTCTTCTGACCACCCCCACCTCGGTGGAAACCAAGAACTCCTACTCTGCTCTGTTTACCTCTTGGGGAGATTCCAAAATGGAAGTGGGTGATTCGGACTCTCAAAAGTCTTTTGTAGAGCAGGGACCTCATGCTATGGTGGAAAGGGAGTATAAAGGGAAAAAGAAGAAAAAAACGAAAAAAAAAAATAGTTGAAATTATTGTTTCAAACTTCTCTTTGAGTGATGGCTCAGTGTATTATAGGCACTGTTAATGTGCATTGCTTATTAAATCCTGCCAAGAGACAAACTGTTTTTCAATATTTGCATGATATTTCCTTAGATGTCTGCTTACTTCAGGAAACCTGGAGGTATGCTGAGGATCATATTTGAATGTTTAGAAGGGACTGGGTTTGGGGTCCCTCTTATTGGTCCTTTGGTCTGAACTCAGCTGACGGGGTGGGGATACTTTTTCATTCCTATTCTTTTACATTACATAAGCTGATAGACTTAATTCCAGATAGGGTGTTGACTTTAGATGGCCTCTGAAAAAATTTAGATTGTAGATTTATTTCTGTTTATAATTCACAAGTAAAAGCAGAAAAAGTTAGCTATATGAAGTCTATCCAGCCTTTTTTGGTTACTCACCATAAAGTGTTCTTATGTGGGGATTTCAATTGCAGTCTGGTGACAGATTAAAAAAAGGAAATGGCATGAGGGTAAAAAAATATATTTTGATTCCAACGCATTAGCACACCTTGTGTCTGCTGCAGGCCTAATTGATTGTAATAAGTATCACATGAACAGACCTAAATTTACTTATAGGCGGAATATCTATACATTTACCATTGATTATGTTTTTATTTCCACAAATGTGCCTAGAGGGTCATTGTCTATTATCCCTATTGAATTCTCAGACCATCTTTTACTGGTTTTATCCTTGGATCACGGAGAGGGGAAGTTCACATTGAGTGGTAGGTGGAAACTTAACACCTCAGTTTTGAAAGACCCTATAGTTATTAGGGATGTGGGGGCTTTGCTTATGGCTAGATTATCAGTGGAATTTTTATACCCAGATAAAGGGGAATGGTGGATTGATACTAAACATGATAATAAGGCTTGGTTTATGAAGTATGGCAAAATATTTGGAAACAATAAATGTTTTAAGTATTTGTTTCTCAGAAGGCAGTTACAAAAATGGTACTCTCTAGCTAATCTCACTACATTTGATTATTCCTCTCAGATAGCTAATGTTAAGGATACTATGAAAATTTTCCAGTAGGACAACGCACAGATAATTCAGTCGCTCATGTACAATGGTACTAACACCACTCCTATGGGGGACCCCTTTGAGGCCTGTAAACCATTAAGAAAAACATGACTATGGATTTTTTGATCTCCTCGGATGGTCATAAGGTGAGTTCACCTGAGGATTTGGAAAAATTAATCCAGCAACATTATGAGTCACTTAGGCTACATACACCTGTTCAGGAACATGATATTTTGGATTATTTGCGGCCAGTTTTGGTCCCTGATTTTCCATCTGAACTGCTTAACTTACAAGCCCCCATTACTAAACCTGAAATTATACAGGTCATTATGGCTCTAAACAATGATACTTCACCAGGCTTGGATGGCATTTCACACTTGTTTTATAAAACCTTTTGTCAGCAAATGGCTGAAGGATTGTTAACTGTATATACACATTGGCTCACTACTGATACCCTACACCCTTCTTTCTCTGAGGAATTATTGGTGTATCTTTTTAAGAAAGGGGATAGATCTTGGATTAGTAATTGGAGATCAATCATCCTCTTGAACACTGATTATAAAATCTTGGCACATGTTTTGAATACCCGCTTAAAAGTTTATGCTTCCTTAGTGATCTCCCCTTATCCCCTTATCAGTATTGTGGACTTCCGGACAGAAAGATTCAGCATGCATTGATGACCCTTAGAGATGTGATTGACCATTGCTGTGTATCAGGTATTTTGGGCTGTGTGGTTGCAGTTGACCAGGAGAAAGCATTTGATAGGGCTTATCATTCATATCTTTTTTTAGTTTTAAAGTCTTATAAGATACCCCCGATGTATATCAAATATCTTAAATTATTATATTCTTTTTTTACTGTCTGACCTTTGATTAAAGGTCAGGTTGGACAAAGCTTTGATATTCAGATGGGGGTTAGACAGGGATGCCCTTTGAGTCCCCTTTTGCATATTTTTTCATTAGATCCACTGCTTCGTTTCATTGCAATGCCACCAAAATGGGAAGGGTTGATGGGACTTGGGATTCCACAAGCTTTATGCATTCAGGCTTATGCAGATGACATTTGTGCATTTTTTTTATCTCCAGAACAGATTGCATTGTTTAGACAGGAGACTATAAAGTATCAGTCCGTGTCCAATGCTAAACTTAACATGACCAAAAGTAAGGGACTTTTCATAGGATCAGGACAGGCTTTTCCCACCCTTGTGGAGGGAATATCTATTTCTCATACCCCTTTGGAAATTTTAGGGATAATGTTTGGGTCTCAAAACCTGCCTGATGATAATTGGGAGCTTGTTTTGCATAAAGCTGAACTGAAGGTACACAGATGGAAACAGTTGAGGTTTTCTAAGCTTAAATGGATTGCGATTTAAAAAAAAATAATTTTGGCATTGTTGCAATATGTAGCTATGCCTTACCTCTTACCAGCTCATTTTGAGACTAGACTGTACAGTTTATGTTTCCAGATGCTTTGGGGTAATAAACTGAATCTGATCAAATGATGTTATACTTATTTAGGGATTAAAAATGGAGGCCTAGGAATGGTAGAACCCGTGGTCTTCTTACATGTCCTATTTTTTAAACACACAGTGAACAGCGCTCTCTCTCTCTATCTGAGTCTGTCCACAATGCCTGGATTATGAAATCCTTAGACAAATATCTTAAAGTATGGATTAATGTGGCTCCTAAATTGCATCCCCATATTCATGTTCCCCCTTATTTTAAAACAGCTGCTCAGAAGATGTACAAATGGGGGTTAAGAAAGCTGCCCTTCAACTGAATACTGCAAAAACCTTATATCAGGATATTATGTCCAGGATCTATCCTTTGGAACCTAATTTTAAGAACTGTCCCTTAGTTGATAATCACCTTATACTTAGACAACTCACCCTTCAGAGGATCCCTCATAAAATGTGGGAGAATCTTTGGCTCACTGCCTATGGCAGACTGAATGTGAGAGGTAATGCAAAACATAAAATCGTAGAAGAAAGGAATTGTCCTTACATGGAGTGTGTGGCATTAACTGAGACTATGGAACATTTTTTGTTGCATTGCTCCTATGTTACTGCATTATGGGATTTCCTTGCTCTTAAATGGAAAATGGATTGGTTACGATTTCTGACCCATGATATTTTGGTATTGGGGAAATATGGGACAGGTCTAGCACATTATCATCCTGACACATTAATGGTATTCTTCTGCTGTGTTAGGTTTTATGTGTGGCAAGCCCGTTGACAATGGGAGTTACATCAAAAGAGGATGCCACATGACTGCCTTAGTATTTTAGTTTCGACTGAACTTAGGAATATATATAACAATGATTGTTCATTCTATTCATCCCAACAGGTGTTGAAATGGTGGAGAGGGTTCACTTATTTCATTAAATATAAATAAGGGGAGTTGGGACAATCTTTCGGACTAGTTTAGTTCCTGTATTTTGCTAATTTCTTCTTTTTTCTCGTTGTTTTCTGGATGTATTCCTTTTTTTATGATTGGTTTTCTTTGTTGATCCTGTATTTTCCCTGTATGTGTTTCAATAAAAATCTCCCGTACTCTTTTCGATAAGTGCCATGGAATCTTTAACGTCCACCTGAACTACCACCAATCTAGGCAGATGGGACCTCAGCTTAACATCTCATCTGAAAGACAGCACCTCAGAAGTGCAGCACCCCTCTCATACTGCACTACAGTGTCAGTACTGGGATATTAACCCAAGTGCCAGATGTGGGAACTGAAGCCACAGCCCTCTGATCTCCCAGCCTCAGAGGTGAGTATGCTACCTACTGAGCCACTGACACTAAGTGACAGCTATAATATTCATGAGGTGCTGTGAGTAAATGGCTATGTTGCAAATTGGGGTCAAAATGTTGAAAATGACCAAAGTTACAAGCCTGCATTCATAAATTTCAGTGTAGGCTCATAACATTGTTGTTTGTTAATATTTTTGCCCCAAATTTTCAATATAGCCTTCTTATGACCCCACCTCATAAACAAGTGCAGAGAACATATTCAGTTCCTGTGTAACAGGTGATTTCACACAAAGACTGCAAAATCACCTTTCAGGATGCAAAAACAAATTTTGGACAGGACTTAAAAAATGACAGCAATCACATTCATGAGGTGCTGTGAAAAAGTGGCTATGTTGAAAATTAGGGGACAAAATACTGAAAATTCCCAAAATTACTGTACAAGCCTGTGTTTGCAAATTTTCAATGTAGGCTCATAACTTTGTTGTTTGTTAATATTTTTACACCAAATTTTCAACATAGCCTTCTTATGACCCCACTTCATGAACAAGGACAAAGAAATTTTTCAACTCCTGCCTGAAAAGTGATTTGGCACAGCAATGCTGAAATCACATTTTGGGACAGATTTGCCTAATTTCACTGCAACTGTTCATGAGGTGGGATCCCAAAAAAGGCATGTTGAACATTTGGGGCAAATATATTAAAAAATGGCCAAGTTATGCTACTAAGTTCAAAACCCCATTGAAATACTGTACATTGAACTGCATACCTGAGTTCCTTGGTTTGTGGTGTGGCTTTGAAGAGTGGAGACGTGTCTGTAGTCCACTGATGATTACAGCACTGAATCCCAGTGGAGTAAGTAAGGGCTTGAGGTGGTAGGGGTGAGTGCTGAGTGGAGGGTTGGGTGGGGGGACTAATGGCACATCACACATCGATGGATGTTTTTTCTTTTGACAAGTTAACAAAAAGATGTGGACACTTTTCTTAATTTCAGATGGCGAGAGTGACACTGGGGATTGGGCACACCCAGTGTCAGTGTTATGTTTGTGGGGGTGGAGGGTGGGTGCTGAGAGGGAGGGTTGGGTGGAGGGACAGCAGCAGCAGCAGACAAGGTGGTGACACTGGGGTATTGGGCACCCCCAGTGTCAGTGTTATGTTTGTGGGGGTGGTGGGTTCTGAGAGGGAGGGTCATGTGTGGGGAACAGTTAAATGGGTGCCAGCAACAGACATTGATGGACAGTTTTATTTGTCACAGCTGGCATCTGAAAGAGCTTGGGGATCTGCCTGAATATTTGAAATTCCTCAGCAGGCTGACCATGACAAATCAGCTATGCTTTCTGGGAGGCATAGATCAAAGGAAATACCTGACCCATGATTGTGTCTGCTTTTTCTTTTCAAATACACAAAGTTTCTGCCAAGCAAGCCAAAACTGTGCCATGAACAGCCTGGCTGATGATTTGTGTGGCACTGACATGCCCATTGCAGACCACTCTGCATTGGACTGACAGTGTCACACCCCTCAAAAGGCACTCTCACAGAGAGATGTCTGCTTGCGCATGCCCACACAGTGAACATAAAAATTAGGGAAATGCAAAGTTAGGGTTAAAAGACCACTAAACCTTGCTGAGTCTGTGGCATCACATTACTTGAGGTTAGAGTTATCAAATGATTCAGTGCTAGCGCTGCCCTAACTTTGGCACAATGGCTAAAAGCATTGGTATGTGGCTGTTGTTCTCTACCTGGACAGAGCATGCCACACTTAGGGCAACACCAGTGCTGTGCTGCACAATCATTCAAACCCCAAGGAATGAAACACCGCAGATTCACAAGACGTTCTGGAGTTGTAGCCTAGAATTGCATTTACCTACTTTTTGCATTTGTACTGCAACCCTAACTTGTGCATTAACCTAGTTTTTTTCCCATTTTTTTGTCTTTTTGAACTACTGTAGCTCAAACCCTGTGCAAGTAGCTAGCTTCTCATATAGTCATGTGGGCCATATAGTTGCAGTCAAAGACACTGGCAAATATTTCTTGAACTCTCTGTGATAACTAGAGCAATTCTCTGCCTGTCTGCAGTGCCACTAAAGGGTCTTTAGAGAAAATCTCTTTAGAAATATAAGGAAATATCTGGCCAAGACTTTGATACAACTATATATACAGACATATGCATTTTCCAGCAGAAGATCCTGCCATCTGTCTAGTCTGATCATTGTGGAGCCCATGTACTTATGTAATCATGATGTTCAGCCCCTCCAAACTCTTACCTTCCTCATGATTCTACCCCACACCATTTTGAAACCTCCAACTCTTTTTTTCTTGAGAGCCTCCTCTAGGAGCTCATTCCACCCAGTCTCCATGCTCTACCTGGGAAGAAATATCTCTTGACTTCCCTCTACCCTCCAATTTGTACTTCTTCCTCCTCATGCTCTTCTCCTCCCTGAGTCTAAAAAGGTTCCCATGTTTATATCTTTGAGGTATTTGAACATATATATCATGTCACCTTGTGCCCTTCTGTCTTTGAGTGAAGTAGGTGACCAATGGGGCACTGTCCTGGACCTGTAGCATACTTCACACATGACCCTGTGGGTCATATATAGCAGCTCTCTCATCCAGAAAAAAACATGTACATTAGCTGGCTTCATGTTGAGGTGGGGGAAAAAAGTTATGCCTCTGTGCATGTGCAGTTTGTTTAGTTTGGACTTATTTTTTTTGTAAGCATACTTTATCCAAGTTTTAAAGAGACATACTGTATATAAAAATTAAAGTTTTAAAGAGACATACATAAAACAACGTATAGCAACATAAAACAAGATAACAACAGTGTACCTCTCTTATCTGTCTTGGGAAAGATATCAACAGTAGTTTCTGCTACACAAAGCAAATGATAGAGTGCAATGGCTCCAGCACCCACCACCAGTCCCAGGCATATATCCATCAACCAGTAGATGAAGGAGGTAATGGGACACCCACACATCTAAAACAGGCCACCCCCCTGATGACAGAACAGAAGGTGGGCATGGATAGCTGTACACTTGACCTATGGCATAAAAGGGGTATTTTTCCATAACATCAGCTAACCAGTGAGCCCATCTATTTTGGCCTTTGTCCATCTGGTTTTTGATATAGTAGGTCATAATGTCAAGTTTATAAATGGAGTTAACTAACCTTATCCAGTGCTCCAGCATGGAGATTTCAGCTTTTAACCACCTCTGAGTTATACATTTTTTAAGTGCACCCAAGAGTATCCCCATCAGGTACTTACAGACTGGATCTTTCAGGTCCTGTGGGTATAATGTGAAAAGCAGCAGTTCTTTATAGAGAACAATATGGAGAATGAAAATTTTCTGTAGCACCCCTTCAACTATTCTAAAGAAGGGAGAGTTGCATGGGACGTTCCACAAGATACGGAAATGGGAAGCTCTGGGTTGCCTACAGTGGCACAAGCAGTGTGCCATTGGGGTGGTTCCTCTATGGATTTGAACCAGGGCAATAACATATCATATGAGGTATTTCCAATTAAACTATTTCCAGGGCATAGATGAAGATATTTAATGTGTATTCTGTCAAATTATTCCCCATTTATCCTGATCAAAGGAGTATCCTATTTCTTGATCCTATAGCCTGAAAACTCATGGGGAGAGAGGGACTTAGTTCCTGAAGGGCCCAATAGAGATGGGAGATAAGTGTGAGAGGTCTCCCTCACATATAGCTCCTATCAAAATTTGAATAAATGTACTGGAAATACCCAGTCCAATATTTCTCCTAGATAGTTGAGTGAGATAGACCCGTGCTTGGAAATAATGGAACATGTCCCTATTAGATAATCCCAATATATCCCAGGTCATTTGAAATAGGTTGACAACCTTTCCCTGCATAATTTGAATTGGGAACCATAGCCCTGTTTGATACCATGATTTATATCAGGCATCAAAGGAGACCAGGGCAAAATCGCTGTGCGTATGTAAGGGCAGAAGCCATAGAAATTGTTGAGCTAGGTCTCCTTTAAAAACCCAGTTCTTCCACACCTGTAACGGTATGTAGACAAATGTAGATATGCATATATGAAGTGTATTGAATCGCTGGCTGTCCAGGAGGCCAAACTCTATTGGCTGCATAAGGACTGTCTTCCTCTGCTGGGCAGAAGAGTTTCTATGACAGTGCAGTACTGTCTGCAGTTGTGCTGCCTCATAGTATCACTTAAGTAGGTAGTGCAATGCCACCTTTTTTCTTGGGTCTGCTAAGGGTTAACAAAGTGACTCAGGATCACTGCCCCTGCCAGAGAAAGTGGAAAATCTGTCTTTTCCAATATGCTCATGCCCACTGAGGGATTTGTAAGGTGAGATTCTGAAAAAGGTATAAGAATTTCAGAAGAACCATAATTTTGATAATGGCTACCTGTCTCTCCAGTGTTAGTGTCAGCACTGCCCGTCTATCTAAATCCTGTTGTACTTGAGCTTGAAGAGGGGTGTAATTGACCTTATATAGTTGGGAGACCAAGGGTGTGAGTTTGATGCCAAGATACTTCATCTGTGAGAGGTCCCAGCAAAATGGATATTGAGTTTTAAGTTTTGGGCTAGGAATGTATTGGAGAGCTAGGGTCTCTGTCTTACTCTCATTGAGCTTATAGCCTGATTATGAGCCATAGTGAGTTAAAATTGACCAGTGGACTGGAAGGTCCATCTCTGTGACCAACAAGTAAAGCATAATATCATCTGCATACAATGCAATGCATTGCAATATTCTGTTCCCTCCGTACCTGTGCAACCTCTAATATTCAGGTGTTACCAGATAGCTTGAGCCAGGGACTCAATATACAATGCAAATAGAAGTGAAGACATGGGGCAGCCCTGTCTCATATCTCGTTGTAAAGGGAAGCATGAAGACACATGCAGATTAGCCTAGACCTGTGCAATGGGGGCATGATAGATATGGGAGATCATGTCTTGAAATTCCTGATGGAAGCCAAACTGAGACAGAGTGACACTGAGAAAAGTACAGAACACCTTATTAAATGCTTTCTTGGCACAGAAGCATAGGGCATGGAAGGGGAAACCTGAGCTAGAGGATTGGTGCATTATAGATAAGGATCTCTTACTACTACTATGCAATGCTGGCTGAGATCAGATAAACCTCATCTGATTGGTGTATAATGTGAGGAAGGAGACCATCCCTTCTATTTGCTAATATAGACATGAAAATCTTATAATCTATATTTAGGACTGAGATGGGTTGGTATGATTCACATCTGTCCAGGGCTTTCCCAGCTTTAGGAATCACTAAAATAATGGTATAGATCCATAGAAGGGTTCTTCACCTTGCAGTATGAAATTTGAACAAGAAGGGGTATAATGTCATGTGCAAATTTCTTAAAGAACTCCACAGTCTACCCATCTGGGCCAGGACAATTTTCAGGTTTAAGACAGCCAATGACCTCTTGAAGTTCAGTATCATGGATTGGGGCCAGAACCAGGGCTTGGGCCTGAGCAGCTTTGTAAGGTGTAGCAGCCCACAAAAGTAGGCCAGAGCCTGCTGAATAGGATCTGAGGCATACAGCTTCTTACAGAACACCGCAAAGGCTTCTGCAATACAGCTAATATATTTAAGGAGCACACTGTGTTGGGGTGTTGGAATTTGAAATTGTGGCCCACTGACAGAGCCCCCAGACTATATGAGCCAAGAGTCATGTGGCACAGTTTAGACTTATTCTTGTTCATGCCTTTTGTTTTCAGACAGATGCGTAAAAACTAAGTCAGAACAAAACTGCAATTTGTGGATGCACAGGAACATAGATTTTGTTCCACCTCGAGTTTCTTTTACTCAAACATTTAGCATTTTTAAATATTTTTCCACCCAAATGTATTGAACAGCAAGTCATGACATCAAACACAATCAAATAAGTTGTAACAAAATGTGTTTTGGGGCACAGCTCTAAAAACGCATTTCAGGCTGGATTCAAAATGTTGTCATTTAATGTATAGTATGTGGTTATGAAGGAGTGTGCTAACTTTCAGGTTAGTAAAATACTAGAGAAAAATGTCAGTTATATATAAAAAAAAGTTTGATTTAGGAAGGAAGCTAAGTCAAAAAATGCTTAAACCGCAAGAGATATAGAAGCAATATTAATCACAATGCGTGTAAGGTATTTTATATGCTGGAGCAGGAAGACTTATTTTTTGCCTTATATCAATGCGGCTTTCCTAAACCCGTTATAGAATTTATTAAAGCCCCACATGACTCCTCTTAATAATAAACTGAGTGCTGGTTTTGAGTTGTCTGGGTGAGTCAGACTGTCCTTTTTCACCATCTTTATTTGTTCTCAATTTGGAGATTCTATTAATAGGAATTAGAGCTAATAGAAAGAAAGAGGGGGTTGAGATAGCTAACCAGGTTGGCATACTACAAGCGCGCACGGACAAATGGGTTTTATTGGTAACAGACTCAATGGAAAGCTTCCATTTTTCTAAACTTTCTGGATACACTATAAATGAAAGCAAAACAAATATACTGTCATTAAAAATGAATTCTAAGCAGGGAATTCAAAGAGTATGAGCTGCTATTGTTCAAACCAGTTTTATGGAATATCTGGGAGTCAGAATAACTAATACAGTAGAGGGACAATATAAATATAATTACGTACTACTTTTAGAGGATATTCAGCATAAAAGTTTAGGTTGGCAAATGTCACTTTCACTCCGGGGTAAAATATAGGTCTTGAAAATGGTAGCAAACCCCGACACATCCTATATTTTCCAGACAATACTATCATATGTTCCTAGAAAACTGGTTTAATAGAATAACTGTTCAAAGAGTTTGTATGGAACTTTAAGAAGCCAATGATTTCCTGGTAAAAGCTTTGTTTGCGTAGGGAAATAGGAGGTTTTACATGCCCAGACATGAAAAAGGTATTATATTTCATATATGGTTAACTAATGTAAGTAACTATAGTGGCAGAAGAGGGAGGAAAAGTTTCCAATAGAGAGAACACTTCAGTTAATTTATATAGAGAAATAGCAAATTTATGGTTTGTAGTATTACGATATAAAACCGTAGTAGTAATATAATTCAGAGTGTCACAAATAAGCTCTGGTATTATCCAAATATTAAAATAAATGGAAAAGTAACCAATCCTCAGTCATGGAAGCAGAAGGGTATATTCAAAAGGGTGGACCTCATTTTTGAAACATTTATTGAGCGGGAAAGTTATTGAGAAAAATATGGTCTGGTTCATATAAAGACTATTTTAAATATATACAATTAAGGAACACTGTTTGAATGACTATACCACGTGGGAAAGGGCACTGCATTTCAAAAGCAACTGTACAGGACAGAAAGAGACTGGGCGATTTAGATGACAGAGGTGGAAAGGGTTATTTGCATGGCTAATGTTAAACCTGTACCAGGGTTGGTAGTTCAAGCTGTGGACCCTACAATAGGAGCAGATTAGATAAACCAAATGACCACCTTCTGCTGCTTTCTTCATATGTTCTTACGTTCATAAGAAACATATTTTCAGTGGAGTGAAAGATAAATTGTCACTGGAAATGAAAATAAAACTGACAGGGATACAAAAGGATCTTTTGACCTGGTCAATTAAGGACGTTCCCTGATGTTTCAAATTCCCGTTTTTCTGATGCATCTGAAAATGCTTTCAAGGCTGTTTACTGGCACAAGTACATTCTTAAAAATATGAAATCATTATTAGAATAATGATTTATCCTACTATGTTGTGTCAAGCTATGAATATATATACAGGATGACAGTGATGAAATTAGCTCCTATAATTGTAGCTGTTAACATCATTCAAGGTGCTTTATGTGCCAGTCTGTCTGTTTTGGGGTACTCTGTTTTTATTATATTAAAGTCCTTGTCATTCTGCATGTACTTTTGAATTGTTTGAATAGCTTTCCAGCAAGTTTAATTTTTTATTGAGATTTTTCACTTATTTTTGTCCTGAACAGACCACCTCTGAAACTGCAACATTGAAAGCAGATATAACCAAAAGAAGCATGGCAACCCCAATATTGCTTTCTTTTGCCATATTCACAACCACGTTCTACATTTATCAAAAGAGATTTATGAAAGTGACATGATACTGAAATTGTTTTATGCATAAAAACATAGAAACATTTCCTCCATTTTTGGGAATGTTTGTTCAAACGAATATGATAACATTGGTAATTTACCTTTTTTTTTTGAATTTGTGGAAAAAATGAAGTAAAAATCATGACAAATGATGTGTCCTTGTTTCACTTTTCTTTCACACTCATGTTGACACATAAAACATTGATGTTATAACTACATAAAAGAATCTGACCCCTTTCAGATTTTAGGCCTGATTCTATAAGCACCCCTATGCATGTCGAAAGTTGCAACTTGTGAGGGGTGCAGTTGCACTACAGACCCTACGCCCGATTTTGCAAGAGGCAGGGTCCCCATGACTAAGTCCTGTGACTTATGACATGCCTAAAGGTACACCAAAAGAAGGGTATACCTGAGGGGCATGTTGCAAGCCGCATCTACAAGCCTGTAGGGAGTAAGTGCCCCCCCATCTTAGTCTGCAAGCCTGGAAAGCCCCACAGGGCTATCAAATCCCACTTCCCTCAGTTCCCCCATTAGGCATAAATAAATGCCCTGCAAGGCTATGGGACCCCAAGCCCCTGATCCCACAGTACTGATTAAAAATTCCCTGCAGGGCTAATGGATCCCCCCAGTCCCAATCACCATGTAGAGTTAAATGCCCTGCAGGGCTGATCTCGCCCCCCAAGCCCCAATACCCAAACCTTGCAGTACTGTTGAAAGTAAAATTGATATTCATAACCCCATTATCCCTGGTAGTCTAGTGACTTCCCCCCCCCTCTCTCGTACCAGACCACTCCTACTCCCCTACCT
Organism: Neoceratodus forsteri; assembly: GCA_016271365.2. Lineage (NCBI taxonomy): Eukaryota > Metazoa > Chordata > Ceratodontiformes > Ceratodontidae > Neoceratodus > Neoceratodus forsteri. The sequence goes on from CM028137.1 coordinate 914,109,962, forward strand.
AGTCAGTGACTACTGAGCCCAATTCTCATATTATATTGAAGCATTGGATTGAGTTTCCTATCTGAGCACATACTGCATATAGTGCACACTCAATGAATGAATGATAGTTCATTCATTGAGCACATACTATTTACAGGTATGTGCTCAGACAGAGCTCAGTTGCTGGCTGGCCATGGTGGTGAGAGGTGGGATGTGTCAGTCGCTGGTTGGGTGTGGGGTGGTACGGCACTGCTGGTAGGGGGGTTGGGGGCCACTAGACTACCAGGGATTATGGGTTAGGGATTTGTATATTTATTTATATTTATACAGGATGAACCATTTGCGGTTGGCTGGCATCTGGGATCAGGGCTTGGGGGGCCCATGAGTAGTCCTGCAGGGCTAATTTATAAGTACTGGGGGTCAGCGGCATGTAGCAGTCCTGTGGAGCTAGTTTACAAGTACTGAGGGTGGGGGGCATGCAGCAGCCCTGTGGGGCTATTTAACAACTACTGGGGGTGGGAGGCATGCACCAGCCCTGCAGGGCTTTTTGGTATTGGGAGGGCACGGTTAGCCCTACAGGGCATTCCCATGCTGTTACTAGGTCAGAGCACTGGGGGGAACAGAACTACACGCAGCAGGCCTTTTGTTTTTGGGTCAGGCGTGTTGGGGGAGGGCATACCATCGGGGATAGGGTAGACTGTGCACGCAGGTACTCGTGGTCGTAGGTACAGTTACGCTGGCTATATGTTGGTGTAACTTACATTAACGGTTTCCCCCAGGAATTGTTGGAGAATAGCACCCTGGGGGACTTTGTTGCTGCCCTTCTAGAATAGGGTACAGCTGCTGCCGTAAACCCCCTAGTACCATGTCGCAGGGGATTTAAGGCATAACTTGTTTCATAAGTCCACTTTGGAGCAAGCTGCCTGTGGCATGTCGCAGGCCGCTTTGCAGAATACCGCATATCACAACTGCTGGCATAACTTGCTACTTGCACCATTTTTATTTGGCTCAAGTCAAGTTAGGCCAGACATAACCTTTTGAGAATTGGTGTCTTCATCTATAAAGAGGGATTAAGTCTCACTGTGTAACTTAAAAACTAGCATGACAACCCATGTTTTTTTGCTGTAGATTTTAAATGTTCAGATGACTATCATGTTCTGGGCAAAAAATTATGAACTTGACATAGGGTTGCTGAAATACCAGGGAACATCCTTAAAGAGCCGCTGACTCCTCAAAGAAAACTTTGAAAAACATAATATTTAGATATGATTCTGCTTGCATTCCAGACATATTCTATAGATTTATCCTCGCCATTATTTATTACTGAGGAAATTTGCACGGATACATTATCTTTATCCCTTAGAGTTCATCTGCCTCTGTAGCATATTCCTTACTTCAAGTCATAATCCTCTGTTGTGACATCACAATATGTTGCCATGGGAGTAACTGTGATGTCACAAGATGTATATTATGACCTCAGGTAGGGGAGAAAGCAACAGTAATAGATGAACTCCTCAGGAGCAAAGATCCTGGTTTCATGCAGATTACCTCAGTAACGAATCATGGGGAGAAGACATACTGAACTAATGTGAAATACGAGCTGGACTGGGTCTAAATATTATGTTTTGTGAAAGTTTTCCTAATGGCATCAACTGCTCTTTATGAGTATACTGCGGCCTGTCTGTGCAGCAGTGGGATTTCCGCTTGTGATGCCAGCTACCCGGGTTCAGGAACGGGCCTGAGTCGTCGGAGGGATGGCCGGGAGGAGAAAGACTGAGCATCCCAGGGACTGTTCTCCTTCTCCAGGGGGAGGGCAGGGCAAATGTCTAATACTTGACAGACCCCTGGCAGAGGCCACAGGTACCACAGCAACCAGCATTATGAAGTTACTCAAAGAGACAGGACGGATGCTGGACATCATTGCATGATCCCGCCCCCATGTACAGCCTACAAAAAATTCTCCCATGGACAACCCTAGATGAAGCCTGCCCTGGCCTTCATCAACCTCCAGAACTGACCCTTGGACCTAGTCCTGATGTGCAGTGCTGTACTGGGGCAGTGTCACACCCCACCCTGGGGGGCAAGCCAGGGGGTATCCGAGGGGGCGCGGACTAATGTGGGGGTGGAGGCAGGGGTCTGTGACCAGGCTGAGGTGCTGGGTCATCACTGATGGGGGCCAAAAGTATTATAAATAAAAATAAATAAATACTGCCTCTAGAGACAGATCTATTCAATTCAAGGTAATGATTAGAGCTTATTTTACACCACATCAATTATTTAAGGCTAAACTAAAAGATTATTCAAAATGTTGGATTGCCAGGTGGATAATGCAAATCTAGGACATTCTTTATGGTTTGTCTGCTGAGCTCTTTAACTGTGTTTAGCTATTGGAAGGTCATTTATACATATATTTATCAGTATGCCCTAAGCTATCCAAATTGTATTTTATGACTTCATCCCCTACTCTAGTGGATTATGTGTTATAAGGAATATTTAATGAAATAACCTGCCATTTTACTGCTCGCATTTCTTTTATTTCAGTGTTTATACCTCACTGAATAAAAAAATGCATAAAAAAGCAAGATATCACATCCCTCACAACCAAATAAGTGGTGAATTTTAAAATCTACCCAAATTGTGTTTCTGGTCACACCATTGAAAACACATTTCAGGCTGGATTCAAACAGTTGTCACTTAAAACAAAGTATATAGTCATAAGGGAGACTGCTAACTTCCAGGTTAGTGATCTTTTAGAAAAAAATACTAAAAAGTGTCAAAGTTATGAGTAAAACAATCTGTATTAAGAAGAAAAATGTGTGAAGTGCCCATGCAGTGGGACACAGTTTCTCAACATAAATTTTCTTCTGGTTATATTTTACAATTTTTTTTTTAATTTCACTAACATTCAAGTTACTTTCTTCCCGCAAGACCACAAACTGCATGTGTTAACTTGTAAATCCCATCTAAAATGTGTTTTTGGAGTGCAACCCTGAAAACACATTTCAGGGGAACATTAAAAGTTACCACTTACTGTATAAAGTGATGAGGGAGAGATGTAATTTGAAGAACAGCAAGATGGTAAAAATATAAAAAATTGTAACATTTGTAAGTAAAAACATTGAAATTGAAAACAAATTAAGTCCATACGCGTGCACAGTTAGTGCATTTTTGGGGTATCTTTTTAACCTCTTGCAGAATGAACCATTAGACCACAGCTGGCTGAGGCAGAGGGAAAACTGTACTGGTCACCCAGTGAGGGATTTCAAAGTTTCTTGTTTTGGAGGGTTTGTGGGGGGAAAAGGGTGGTAGGTGCCAGTGGGTGGGTGGTTGTTTGGGGGTATACAAGTACTGGGGGATGAAGAGAAACAAAGAGAGACTACATGTCAGCAGCAATGATGGAATCAGTGGCAGGGGCATGTTTTCTGACCATTGGTAGTTTTAAATAAACTCAAATGTCATCTTTTGGGGGATAGGAGTGCGGGAGACCACCATCAGCAATATTACCATCTGTGTGGATGGGCTCTTGTCTGTAGGACATATGGTGACAGTAAGAAAATGTATGTGCCTAGGACAGCTCTGTCCTTGTCAGAGGCAGTGGTGCTTGAATTGTCTTTAATGTTGAAAAATCTTGGTCTTTTCAGGATTTTTGCTCATCTGTAGCCAAAATGACACTGAACCACATTTCACCAAACTTTTCATAGCAGGAGAGTCTGGACAACAGATCACACTTCCGAAGGTTTTGTCAAAAAAACATGAAGCAATTGCCAAGATATCAGTGGCTGAACCAGGACATTAAAATGCCTACCAAAACCTAACTCTTGTGGCACTACTGTGGCACTATAATTCTCATCATAGCAGTAAGTAAGAAATAATACCTGACAGAGTATTCATTATTGGGATATAACAGACTGCCCAGGGGTGTAATGAGGCCCGACACCGCAGGTGGAGGGCCTTATAGCCCCTGAAAGGTCCATTATATCCCATAATGCCCACCCTGGAGGGTATTATTGTGCTTAGAAAATGGGCTTACATTATTATTTTTTTAAATGATGATTTCATAAAAAAGAGTGTCAAATATAATTAAAAATGAACAGAAGTGTGGGGTTCTGTGAAATAGTCCTTTTAGGGCCACTAGACGGTGTTGCTGTTTGTGATGTCTGTTTTTTGTAGTCAAGTGTCACTTTTTCACAGGACAGTGCTACCCAGGGAATTGTTACTTTTAATTTTTCATCTTCCCCCCATTATCTCTTTGTGCTATGTGGATAAATATGGTTTTGCTTGCCAGAGTGAGAGTGTGGAGTGAGAGTCTCCACTGTGGAGCGGAAATGGCACGATGTCCTGTGAAACATGATCTGGGGACATGGAAGTCGGCTGAGGAACTCTAGAGAAAAAAAGGAGGTAATTAATTTTCATTTAAAAATATGAAGCTTACTGTTTTGGGGCCGATTTGTGTATATCTAGGTAGCTGAACTCTATGCAGCAGAGCAGTAGCAGTGTTTCCGTGGCATGGTTGGAGAAGTGCACAAAATCGGTAGTGAACAGAGGAGTGGGAATTTCCTCTAAATCATTGGTGGAGATGGAGTCACACTGCCAGGTAGCAGCAGTTGACAGAGTGGGCAGGGGATTGGCGGTCCTGTGTCTTGCCAGCTCCAGAGTCAGGACTGGCTTAGTTTAAAAAAGAAAAACATGAGTTTTATTTTTTTTGTATTTTGTTACTATGGATGGCGTTGAAGACTGACTATGTGGGGGAGCAAATAGCTGGCTCTCTCGCTAAGTGTACAGTAAAAAAATGGCAGCTATCGTAGTGTGGGCACAGAGATTCGGGTAGTGATGGGTCCTGCCAGGATGTACTTGCTATTTAGTGGGCGTTGTTAAGCAATAACATAGGTGCCAGAGTGTTTCAGCCAATCAGGCTTCAGCTTTTCTTTTGCCCATTTTGTAAAGTCTTTTAAATGTTTATATACAAGCCCAGATAAAAAAACTATACACAACTACCACCTGATACTGTATGCAGTATATGTTTAATTACCATGTATATATTTTGTATTTGAATATAAGAATTGTTTGTTACATGCTTGAAATGATAATCAAAATGAATAAACCTTTTAGTTTTGAAAATGCTGCTTATCATTCATTAAGAAAATGTTGTATTCTATGTATCTTAAAATATTTTTGAACATTTGAACACATGCAGCACATGGCAGATACAGGTAGGAATACTGCAGACTATTTGGACTCCCGTCTTTCTCTGTCACTAACGTTTTTGTTATGTTCTCTTTGTTTCTATATTTTTATATGCATATAGTTTACTGTGATATACTGTATATGGAAATTTCTGGTTTTTGAATGCTCACTGTATAAAACAATGGCATCAGCATAGTAAGAAGTAGCTGAGAAAGAAAACATCACAAAACAAGTAAAAATTTAGATTTCTGTTTATATTTAACATGAAAATGATTTTAAGTGCAACCTTTGAAGCTTAAACTTTTAATTTATTAAATTATTAATCTGGTCACTCAATGCAGAATGAAGCAAAAAAGATAAATGTTTCAGATTGTGCTGTCACAAACAATAGAAGCTGTAGAAATGAAAGGCAAGAGCTGTGGGCTAAAAGTACCTTAGTGGTTGCCAAGCCCTCAAGCATCAAGCTCAACTCTGTTGCTTTTCTAAGTTTTGAGTCTTATTTATTGAACCATGTCAGTAAACAAGCATGGCCTGGAAATAGTGCACTTACATGCTGGTCCTCACCAATCACATTACAGCAAGGGGATGTGTCATACATTTGTCAATCTACAAAGGAAGCTTTATGACTCAGGGCTATTTCTTGATCAGAAATTGAAAAATTTATATCTGAAAAAATGAAGACTAAAACAAATGAAGACTGAAACATAGGGAAGGCAGTATAATGTAGTGGTTAAGAGTACTGAGCTGCAAACATAGAGAACTGTGTTCAATTCCCACAGCCACCACTTGCATATTGTGTTCCCATGAGTAAGTCACTTAACTTCCCTGTGCTCCCAGGATGTGCCTGGAAACAAACATAGACTGTGCCAGCAGAAAAGGGCCAGTAGGTCCATCTTGCCTGCTCTGTTTGCTCTGCCTGTTCCTACACTCTGGACCCTATCTAGTCAAAAGTGTCCCCCCCCCCTTGCCTCTACTTATTTTACCCATATGCCTATGCCATACATGTTTAAAGCTCCCCACTATTTTCACCCCTACCACCACTTCTGGCAGGCTGTTCCTGGGATTCTGTGAAGAATTATTTCATCACATCCCTCTTAAATTTCCCCACGTAAACTTCATAGCATGCCCCCATGATCTGGTGCTCCTCCTCCTGTGAAAGAGATTCCCATCCTGCAACTTGTTCACTCCAGTGAGGCATGTATGGGTCCAAATCATTTTGCTTCCCACTCTCCTCTCCTCCAGGGAGCACATATTGAGCTCCCACAGCCTCTCTGTGTATGATTTCTTGTGCAACCCCCACACCATTTTGGTAGCCCTCCTCTGGACTGCTTCCACCCAGTGCATGTCCTTGCCAAGCCTGCAGCCTCCAGAACTGGACCTAGTCCTCCAGGTGGGTTCTTACAAGTCAGCAATACAGAGGACACACCACCTCCCTTTTCCTGCTTGAAATCCCTTTCTCTATGCATCCCAGCATCTAGCTAATCTTGCCTACTGCATCGTCACATGGCTCTGCCACCTTCAAATCATCTGATATGATCTTCCAAGGTCTCTCTCTTGCTTGGTAACTGTAAATACCACCCCATCTTAAACATATCCCACAGGTTACCCTCCAGAGGTGCATGACTTTGCACTTCTTGGCAGTGAAACATAGCTGCCACTCCCTAGACCACTCCCCAGATCCTTTCGCATTCTCTACACCTCCTCCTGGATGCCCACCCTCTTACAGATTTTTGTGTCATCTGCAAAGTGACACACCTTCCCCTCCAGTTCCTCAGCAATGACACTTATGAAGACACTGAAGAGGATAGGACCCGGTTCCCATCTCTGTGGCACTCATATGGCCACTCTCTTATCCTCTGAATGACTGACATTTACCACCACCCTCTGCCTCTTATATTTCAACCAATTAGATACCCAGCTCACCATCTTCTCCCTCACCCACAGGTTACAAAGTTTATCAGCCTCCTGTGTGCTACAGTGTCAAAGGCCTTACTGAAGTTCTGATAGGCCACATCCATTGCCCTCCCCAGTTCACCTTCCTAGTTACCCAGTTAAAGAAATCTGTTGGAGTTGTTTGACATGCCCTCCCCCTGTGAAGCCATGCTGCCAGTTGTTCTGCAGCCCATATGTCTCCAGGTACTCAATCAGTCTCTTCTTCAGAAGGGACATCATTAATTTCCCCACCACTGATGTGAGACTGACTGGTTTGCAATTGCTATCCTCCTCTCAACTGCTGCTCTTGTGCAGGGGAACCACTTCAGCCCTTCCCCCCAAGTCCTCTCGAACCACCCTCATCTCCAATAAGGCGAGAATAGTGTTGCCAAAGGGGCGGCTATCACCATGCTCAGTTCTCTTAATATCCTTGGGTGGATTGTGTCAGGTCCCATTACTTTGTTTTCCTTTAGGGCTTACAATCACTGGCAGAATCGCTCTTCCATAAATGAACTTGTATACAGTCCTCTTTCCTCTGGTGCCTGTTTATGCATGTTGATCTGCCCCCTGCCACTTCCTCTGCGAAGACCAAGCTGAAATATCTGTTTAAAATGTTAGTTTTTTTTGGTCTTCCTCTGCATCCCCCAGTCTCCTGATCCTTACTATACCTCCCTTTCCTCTTTTCGGTCACGTACTTGAAGACAGTTTTATCCCCATTTTTGACCTCCTGGGCAATCTTCTCTTCAGATTGAGCCTTTGCTGTCTCCCTAACCTTCCTTCCTACCTCTCTTTGTTTGTCTAGATATAATTATCTGTCCACCTCTGTTTGGATCTCCTTGTTCATCCTGAAATCTGTTTCTTTACTCCTTACTCAGTGTAGTGTGTCTTTCCTGGCCAAAAATTGTAAAATAAATAAAAAATATGCCCTGTTTCTACCATTTTTTTTTTGCATTATCTGTTTATCGCCACTGTGTCTGACTGGCCCCTCCTTCAGGTTCTGCAAAGGAAGCCCCCTACCTCCGCTCTGAACCACCCTTCACTACTCCTGGTCTCATATAGCAGCCAGCCCAGGGTAATCTGACATATCCCTTCATCGGATGGGTTCTCTCCTTCTGGGGAGAAAATGCCTCCCTGGCTTAACTTTCTTTGGCACTGAGTGCTGCTGAGATCGGCCTCGGCTATCCAGGTGCTCTGTGGAGGTGAGGGGCAGGGTGGCCATTATCTGGTCAATCAAGATGCCATTTTCTCTGGTTTTCCTGGCTTCCCATGTGTTGCTCCACAACTCTAGTGCTCCCGGTCTCCACCAGGGGCCACTACAGAGTGAGGCAATCCCCCTAGCCCACCCCAGGAGAGGAGAGCAGTCCTCTGGATGCTCAATTCTCTCCTCCCCCTGCTGACCCCCTGGCCTCCCAAGTCAGTTCCCAAAGCTGGGTTGACGGTGTGGCTCAAGGTAAGGCACCAGCTCCTCAGCCCTCTGTGCCACTGGGCCCTGTTTCTACTATTTAACTGAATATATGTTAGTAACTATTCAAACATATCATATTTATAAAAACTCTCACACTTGGAAGCTTAACTACTAAAGGCCATAATATGTTTTAGAATGCATTACACAGGTGCAAGGTTTAAAAGACAAAAAACAAGCAAATTCAACTTTTCACTCTGAAACCTATGGTATTTTAAAAATGATTTCTTCTGTTTACATTAGTATTAAAATCTGATAAGGAGTGCTGCATTTTAATGCAGATATTTCTACAGAATGTATTAAAATCTGATGAGTGCTGCATTTTAATGTAGGTATTTCTATAGAATGTTTTGTACCATGTATTAAAATTATAATGGTAAATAATTTCATGTATATTTAGCAGTGGTTACACATAGTACTGTAAGGGCTTTTAGGCTCCAGTTCATTGAGGGTATCGCTGATCTGCAATAAACTGCTTAGTATATTGCATTGGAAATCCAATCAAAACCATTCTTTGAAATACAGTCTATAAGCCATATATTCAAAATGTTTGCACTTTGCCATCAGGGTTAAGTATGCATGAAAGTTGCTTTGCATGTCCCAAACACTTAGTTCATTAAAACTGACATATTTAAGTAAGTGATAGACCATGACAGGGTAGGCATTATAGGATGTTAATGCACACCCCAGTGGTGTAGTAAGGCACGAGGCTGAAGGTCGAGTGTCCTCACTCCCCTGGGACTTGCATTAAAATCCTTGGGTGCACAACCTGTAGAGGCTTATTACATTTATAAAGTGGCTCTAAGTAGATTTTTTGGGAGGAAAATGAGATATGACACCTGACCATGCATTTATAGAGAGAGATAATTAATGGGATTCCCTTCTTCCCATAGGGAAACTGTGGCATAATTTGCCATTATAAAGGAGTGTTTATAATGACAAACTTGTGCATGGTTTTCCTCACTCTACGCATGCACCCGCTGCCGCTCTTCCTTTCAGACCACTAGCCACCTTCTCTTTTTCTCTGGAAATTAAACCACCATTTGGACTTGGTGGTAAGTCATTTTAAATCACAAAATCTCCTGTTTTTTTTAAAAAAACTTAACTTTCAGCTGTCCACTGAAACAAATAAATACAAAAACTGTTAAATAAATCAGGCAGACAACGGACCACACGTTGAAACCTAACCGGACCGCAGCCGCATAGGAACATCTCTTTATTTTATATCATTACTGTGGCAAAAAGTGAAAACCTAGTAATTATATAACATAAAATATGGGATAGTGTGTTTAAACTCGGGGTTTACACACACTCCCAGTGTTAGATGCTTTCACAAACCCCTCGAGCTTTGCCCTCAGGGTTTATGTAGCATGTAACACATCGACTGTGTGTAAACTTCTCATTACATACACCACCCCATACTTTATTCTATGTTTAATGCGTGGTCAGGTGACATCTCTCCACCAATTAAATTTCTAGGTTTTTGTCTTGCCATTTTATAAGGCACAGTGAGCATTCCACAAAACTGTTTGCGCATGTGGACTAACTGGTGTCTTCCACATATGCAGATATATGGCAGAAGGCTGCAAATGTGAACACTGCTATATTCAACTGTTTTTGGCAGTGCCAATAGGCTTGCAGAGCCACCCTAGTCATACCTCTCAACCTCCCTCATCACAAATCAGGGACAAGGCTTAAAATGATCAGGGACAAATGACCAAAATCAGGGATACATCTGAAAAAATAGTAATATAAGTTCCAGAAGCTGTGTACAACATGATTCTTAGTGCAAATAGCATTTTCTTAATTAGAACTAGACCATAACATCAATGGCTGGCATTATTTTGTGATTCCAATCTCTACTCTTTAGTGCCAGAAGAAATTTCTGAGGCAAAAAAGGGACATCCCTGAAAATCAGGGACAGTTGAGAGGTATGACCCTAGTTAATGTTGCTGAAAAACAACTTAATATTATAAAAAAGGTCTGAGAAACAGAGTTGTCTGATTGCAGTAATCATTCTATCAGCATTACATTAATCTTGTTAACATACATGTACAGTATAGGAAACTGTAGTCATCACATGTTGGATAAGGTTTAACGCTATGAAAAACATTTAAATTATAGTAGAAATAAGACACTCTCAGAGTTTATGATTGTGGTGAGTTAATCATCACCTAAGGCATGTGCACTTGACTACATATTGTGCCACATTACATTCCCAGACAGTGATTATCAGGCCATTAGCATAACCCATGGTCATGCCTAATTGCTTCATTGTACACAGTGGTGTAAGTTCCCCCAAGACATCTTTAATACCATGCTAGTAAAAAATAACTCCTCGCTAGGTTCCTCCTTCCACCCAAATCCATGTGCCAGTATGTTAATCAAACTAATCTCTCATAGTCAAGTGGACCCCTCCCTCACTCAAACTCAGTTATAAATAATATAATATTAAGGAAAAGGAGGCCACAAGTGAGGTGTCACATGGTTCAGTCTTGGGGCTGGTCCTCTTCAGTAAGTTCATCAGTGACATAGGAGAAGGAATATGAGGCAAGATCTTTTCTCAGATGACACCAAGACCTGTGGCAGGGTACTCAGTGAGGATGGGGTTAGGGAGCTTCAGAAGAACCTTCAAAAATGAGAGAGATGGTCCAAGGTTTGGCAGTTGAAATTTTTAATATTCAAAATGTGCAAAGAACATTGACTCCAGGACAGAATATTGTAAGAGAGGGGCTGAACTGGACACTACTACTGAGGAAAGGACTTTGAAGTCATCATAAGTGACTTTCTTAAACAATCTAGCCAATGGAACAAGGCCTACAGTAGGCAACCATGATGTTGGGGAGAAGGATCAGGAGGAGGTATGACAGTAGGAGGAAGTATGTGATACTGCCTTTCTATACATCACTGGTGAGGCTGTATGTGGAACACTGTGCCCCATTCTGCAGTCTTCACCTAAGAAAAGACAAAGATTGGCTACAGAAGGAACAGGGAAGGGTAACCGAAATGATTCAGGGCCAGCAGCATGGATCCTATAAGAACTGGCTTAAAGCCATGAACATGTACTCACTAGAAACCAGAAGAGAGAGGGGAGATATAGAGAACTTCAAGTTCCTAAAAAGGAACAAATAAGGTAGAATGTGAGGAAATGTTTGGCAGGACTGGCAAATCAATAACACTGTAACACAAGTTGAAGCTGGTGGGTGGAGAAATTCAAGAGGGATGTGAGATCGTTTTATTTTACAAAGAGAGCAGCTGAACCATGGAACAGCTTATCAGCTGAGGTGGTAAGTGCAAGAACCATTAATGGTTTCAAACATGGCTGGGACTGAGTAAATAGGTTATAAATAGAATGATATTGAAACAAGCTTTCTGATTGTCTAATGGACACCCCATCACCTTCTCCCAGTTATATGTCTAAAATAATTTTCAAATAATTTCCATTGTAGCCAAGGGGATGTCCCTTCCTCACCATGTTAATTAAGGCACAATTGTAACAAGATATATTTATACATGCATTACACCAATGTTTGCTGTGCAATGCATATACAAATATGGAAACAGAGAAACACAGAATTTGTCAGCAGATAAGGATCGCTTGGATCACCAAGTCTGCCCATTTCCACTACCTATAGAATCTCTGCAGACCCTTCTTGATCTCCAGCTCTTTCTCCCTCCCCTTCCATAGTTATTCCTAAAGGATTAATGCTTTTGCACCTGGGTGCCTCATTTAAATGCCTTCATGGTACTAACTTTATGAGGCATGCAGTGTCCTTATAAGCCATTTGCATGCCATTTTGTGGCCATTACTATGTTTGTGTATTGTCTCTGTACCTTTGAACATATGGAAGCATTGTACAGAGAGGAACCCAGCTCCCCTTCCTCTCGTCACTTGTATCACATCCTATAGCAAAGTGCTGGTAGTCGAATTGATCCCATCCCTTATCAAATCTCAGTTGCAAATAAAATAATACTGAAGTAAACTCTCTGAACCTTGGCACTTTGTACAGCTGTACAGCAGCCCTTCATTTATACATGTACTGCACACCAGGCATGGGTGAAATGCATGTATGAATATATCTTAATTATGGCAGAATGCTTATTAGGATGCTGCACTAAAGTTGTGCAGCTCACTTGGTTTCCTTTGACATGTTGTTACTGCTTACAAAACACTGTAAGCTATATTAAATATATATAACACTACACCAATAATCAACAATTTTACATGCCATTTAAATCACAACTTGTGAGAAAGAAATAATGTCAGATTTTTTCTTATTCGCTACAACTTGTGATTTAAAGTGATTAGCAGTGGCTAATAGTGCACTACAAAATCTAATTGTCACCCGCATACCATTAACAAATTCAAAACACAATTATCTAAGCAACAATGTAACCATTTTTCAATTTCAATTGAATTAGTAGTATTAAAGGCAGTGATGCTAGTGGAAGAATCTGTGTGCCTTTCTTAGCTTATTTAACTTTACTGTAAGGATAACAGTCAGCATAAAGGACCCAACACTTAAGTGAGGGGCCAGCTGCCCCACCGGCACAGCAGTTGGATTTCCACTTACTGCTTGGCGACCCAAGTTCGGGAAACGGACCGGGTCACTGGAGGACTAGCCAGGGGAAAAAGTTGAGTGTCCTACAGACAGCTCTCCTTCTCCTGGGGAGGTGGGGAAGTATCCGACGTGTGACAGACCCTATCAGAGGCCAGGGTTCCCAACACAGTGCTCACACTCAATGGAGGTGGGGCAGATGCTGGACATCATTACTGCGTTCCGCCTCAGATTAAAAACTAAAAGAAAATGGAGGAGAGCCTCCATCTGTAAAACCCTCCCTGGGAGCTTCAATTATCCCTACCACCACACTCGCAACCAGATACCAATTCCACGGCGCAGGAATTAGGGAAACCAGAGCCGTAGCCCCGTCCTCCAGGAGGCAAGCCGGGGGTAACTGGGAGTGGCGGCACTTGGCAGTTGGTGGAAGTCTAAGGGGCCATGACCAGGGCAGAGACAGGACGGAGGCCTCCGGGGAAAAAATGATAAATAAAAAACAAAGTGTGGGGCTGGTCCCAATGTGCACTTTGTGTGCAAAACCATTTTGGTTTACTTACTGTTTACTACAGTATAATAGATTGTATCAGACTAATATTGCTTAGTTGTAGGCTGACATCTTCTGTTACCACAAATTTCAGAATCCACTGCAGCTGACATCAGAGCAGTAGGCAATAGTGGGAGATTCAATGACCTGCAGTGTATGTTAGAGCTTTTATAATCTCCAATCAGGTGTTTTCTTGGTTAGCTTTTCTTCAGGGGCTAGGCACAGTTCTCTGTGACTGTACATAGTCCAGGGAATACAGTGGGACAAGCAAACAAAAGATCAGAGTTTATATAAACTCTAACATGTTCTGCAAACTATTGAATTGATCACTGCTGCCTACTGTACTGATGCCAGCTGCAGAGGATTCTGGGGTTTGTAGTAACAGCAGATGTCAGCTTAGAACTAAGCAAAATTAGTCTGACATAGTCTAGTATACTACAGTAAACAGTAAGTAAATTAAAATTATTTTGCACACAAGGTTTACTTTGGGACCAGCCCCACACTTGAGTGTCGGGTCCTTGGTGGTGATTGTTCTCCTTTAAAAAACATATGTGGAAGGCTATTGGTTAATATTGGTTAACAGTGTCAGTGGCTTAGTAGGTAGCACACTCGCCTCTGAGGCCGGGAGATCAGAGGGCTGTGGGTTCAGTTCCCACATCTGGCACTTGGGTTAATATCCCAGTACTGACACTGTAGTGCAGCATGAGAGGGGGTGCTGCATTTCTGAGGTGCCGTCTTTCGGATGAGATGTTAAACCGAGGTCCCATCTGCCTGGATTGGTGGTAGTTCAGGTGGATGTTAAAGATCCCATGGCACTTATCGAAAAGAGTAGGGGAATTTCCCCAGTGTCCTGGCCAAATTTCCCTCATTCACTAAAAATACCACCAACAGCTTAATCTGGTTCAAGGTCGGTTGACATTCATTTGTATCCCCCTCTCCCGGGTTGTGCCTGAAAATAGGCAGGATTTGTCTAGTGCACTTACCCGGTCAAAAAAAAAAAATATTTGGAGGTTATTTGGACGAAGGGAGGTGGACACTAGTCCTTTTTTGGACAAAGCAATGAGGCCAGATGGAGTGCATCCAAAGGTATTAAGTGAGCTCAGGGAAATACTGACTGCACCTCTGACAGTTCTGTTTAACAGCTTACTGGAAACAGGAGTGGTTCTGGAGGACTGGAGGAGGGTGGATGTAGTTCCACTACACAAAAATGGCAGTAGGGAGGAGGTTGGCAATTATTGGCCAGTCAGCCTGACATCGAAGGTAAGAAAGTTAATAGAATCACTGATAAAGGAAATGATTCTTGGATAGCTTGAATCCAGTGGGTTACAAGACCAGAGGCAGCATGGTTTCTAAGATGGGAGGTGTGAATGAGTCCACTAGGACTGTATATGTCTGCCAAGAACGGGGTTCCTTTATGTGTGTATTCCCCTTTTTCTGTATGTTATTCTTGTATGTGCACTGTTGTTTGTCCTACATGGATTGGCCACCCATGTATTTATTGTTTGGTGTTGTGTCTGTCCCCCCCCCCCTTTTTTCATCTTGGCACAATTGACAGGTTAGAAGGCATTAGGCAAATCCCCCTTATAAAACTGGGGGCTTATGAAGCATATGCTGCCCTAAGATGGTTAAATATAGTTTGCACTGTGATAGAGCGACTTCCTTGTGGAAGAGAACCCATTAAGCAGCTATATTCGTTTACAAGCTGCTTCAAATAAAGTATGTGGTAGTTAAAACACCCTCAGTACCTGTGAAAAACAAATTGCTGTGCTTCTGGTTGAAAGCTGGCTGTTTTAAAATGCTCCCTTTCAACTGTGGTGTTTTTCTTCACTTAAAGGGCTTACACGCGGATAGCTTGAGCTGCTCGGACAGTAAAGACATCTCTATGAAGGCTTTCAAAATGCTGGTTTTTCTCTGCTGAAGCTCCTGAGTTAAAACAGAGCTTGTTAAACATTACACATCCTTGTTAAGCACATTTCTTTAGTCACAAACCCAAACAGCCACTATGTACACTGTTCAAATAAGTACATTGAAGGATTTCTTTGTGCAGAAAAGAATTAAAGCTCACATGAAACAGGCTACTAGTGCCTTTGTGTAAAACCTTTGCAACTAGAGCTCTTTTAGAGCTGGCCGGCCATAGAAGAGCCATATTTATGCTCAGTCTGTTGGTGGGAAGGACGATTAGAGCGTTTACCCCTAGAATTAACTAAAATAATGAAATAAAATGAGATTTGTTGCACTCCAAAACAGAATTTGAATGAGATTGAACTAATACAATAAAGTTGAACAAATTATAAAGTTGTTAAACAAAGTTTAAATCATGTTATGTAACCCCAGTTGATTGACAGATGACTTGAACCAATCCAGGGCATTTCTCAAGGTATACCTGTGGATGTTTAACTCTATGTAGTCAGATGCAGTTGGAGTGCTGAAGCAGCAGCATCCAGAGGAACTAGTGCTTACTAGTTGTTTTGTTTTCTTAGAGTCTGTTAACGCTGAAACTAAGCTACTTAAGTTCTTACTTGATTTGTTTATTTTATTTTATTATTTTGATGAAACAAGTCCGCTTATTTTTTTGTTCCTGTGTAATAAAAGAACTTTATTCTGTAAGACTACGACTTGGCTTATTCGTCCATCTGTACCCACTTGGAGATTTTGACAGGAGGTCATGCCAAAGTAATCTGATCGATTTCTTTGGCTGGGTGACCAAGGAACTAGATCATGGTGAAGTGGTGGATGTTGCCTACATAGATTTCAGTAAGGCTTTTGACACTGTCCCACATAGGAGATTAGTAAGAAAGCTGGGTAATTTAGGAGTGGGTTCAAATGTGATAAACTGGACAAGAAATTGGTTAGGGGATAGCCGACAGATGGCAGTGGTAAATGAAGCTCACTCAGAGGAAGGGAGGGTGACCAGCGTGGTGCCTCAGGGATCTGTGCTGGCACCAGTCCTCTTTAATGTCATTATAAGTAAGACTGCAGAGCAGCTGGAAGGGAAGGTCTGCCATTTTTCAGATGACACCAAAGTCTGCAATAGGATGGATACTCCGGGAGTGGAAAAAATGAACAGAGTCCTGAGAAAACTAGAGGAGAGGTCAAGGGTATGGCAACTGGGGTTCAATGCAAAAAAAGTGCAAAATAATGCATTTAGGGTGCAGAAATCCAGTGACAGAGAACAAAATGGGTGGAATTGTATTGATGACCACCAAGCAGAAAAGAGATCTGAGAGTAATGATACTGGATGACTTAAAGGTGGCCAGGCAGTGCAACAAAACAGTAGAGAGGGCTAGTAGGATGCTGGGTCCATAGGGAGGGGTATCACCAGCAGAAACAGGGAGGTGGTGTTGCCTCTGTACAGATCAGTGGTAAGAACCCACCTAGAGTACTGTGTCTAGTTCTGGAGATCACATCTCTGGAAGGACATAGACAGAGTGGAGGCTGTCCAGAGGAGGGCAACTAAAATGCTGCAGGGTCTGCATCAAAAGCCCTATGAGGAGAGACTAAAGGACCTCAATATGTACACCCTGGAAGGGAGAAGGGAGAGGGGGAATATGATAGAAACCTTTAAATTCCTCACGGTGAAAATAAGGTACAGGAGGGAAGTATTTTTTAAAAGAAACTTTGCTCAAAAACAAGGGGACTTGCTATGAAGCTGGATGGAAGTAGATTTATGAGGAATGTGAGGAAATAATTCTTCAAAGAAAGAGTGATGGACTCCTACAACAGCCTTCAAGCAGATGTGATGAGGGCAAAAACAGTGGTGGGGTTCAAGAATGAATGGGATAAGCAGAAGGGAATCACAGTGGAAAGGAAAGTAGGAGGGAGAAAGAGCTGTAGATTCGGTGCAGTCTGTGGTAATAGCGTAGGTAGGGAGAGATGGGCAGATTGGGTGTGCCAAGCAGTCCTTTTCTGCTGTCAAATTCAATGTTTCTATGGTTATATACTGAGATTCATTTAGTATGGTATTGTTATAAGAGTATACTAACCTATCTTTTAATTTATTTTGGTGTTCACGTTAAAGAAAGGTGATTAGGTGTAAGTATTATAACTGAACTGCCTTGTGTAGCACAATAGTGCAAAATGTGTAAAGCTTTAGAATAACATCAATAAACAATTTGCAAGGATGAACATTTGTCCTATGTGATGTAAATGAGATTTTTTACCCCAAGACATCACTAAGGCCTGTTTTTCAGAAGGACAGCATGGGGCTACTAGGAAAAGAACCTTGCTATCTAGACATGGTGTGTCCAAATTGGGGGGGGGGCAAAATCAAAGTGCAACGTAGTGTGGTGTACAGTGAGCTGGACAATAATGCTAATTATACAATGGCAAGGAAATTCCCTGTATTCTGATTGGTCAGTGGGTGCCTGAGACAGTGATGTTATTACACAATAACATCACTGTATGGATTAATTGGACCACTTGGACCTTTTGCACCATTTGATTAACCACTTTTTTCTCTTCAGAAACAAAAAATCTACTAAAAACATTTTTTATTTTTTGTTTATTTTGTATAACATCAAGCCATTGTATAATTGCAATAGGCACTCCAAGGTGTGTGTTGTGTGTAATAACGCGTCACTCCTGGGTGGTGGAGCTTCTCGGCCACGCCTGCTTCAACCCACCCAGGGTGATATCACAACAACACACACCTTGTCGTGCCTTATTGATTAAATATACCACTGCTCCCATGCAAATGAAGAAACCCTTTGGCATACAGGGCACATTGGTATACTTAGAGGATTATAGGAGTGTTTCCATAACCCTTTTCTTATCAACACACAGTGGTGCTCATCCCTCATCCTGTCACAGCAGTAGTACCTGGAACTAACAGATAAATCACCCCCACCTACCTAATCCCCATTGATTAATGACATATCTCTGTCAATCTAGTGGTTCCCCCTCCCTTTACATGTTGATGAATAACATACCCCTGTATGTCAAGCGGTACACCCTCCCTTCATAGTCCCCCATGTAGTAATATACACAGACACCTGGTAGTTCAGTAGCCCTCCTTCTGGAAGCTGCTCAGCATCATCCATATATCACAGCACCCTTCCTACCACTATCACAATACATAATCCCCCATCCCCCACCTACTCAGCACCCACCAAGCTCTACCCTTCACATTCTACCAACCTGCAGAAACCTGTCCATGGCCAGAAAGGAGGATGGCAACCAACATAGACCCTACTCTCACCCCCTTAGTCAGCTGCCATCGAAATGAATGAATGAGACTGAGTGAGCAAACAGAGGTGAGAGGAAGGTGCTAAATGCAAGGTGGAAGGGGTAGGGGCTAAGTGGGTGGGAAGGTTGTCATGTTTTGCTGGGTTGGGGCAAGATGGAGGGTGCTGTGATGTATGGATAATGATGAGAATTTGCAGCAACAAGAGAGGGATCAGAGTACCAGGGATGTATTTATATAGCTACATCAGGGACTGGGGTGGGGAGGAGGCACTGCTGGACTGACAGTGACATCTCATTCATCATTGGGAACTGGGGTAGGTAAGGGGAACCACTAGACTGCTGGGAAATTACCCCGTAGAGAACAGGAATCAGCTGAGGTGGGAGCAATGGCTTAAGCTCTACATAATGCCTCTCTGCACACAAATGCTTGGAGAAATTGTACAGAGCTCGTAGTGGCCATATAATGGCATGCAAATTGCCACTTAGCATCTTGAATGCCATATGTGGTCATTATCATGCCAACTTCTTAATATAGCACCCAGGAGCAAAGGTGCTTATCCACTCAGGACATGCTAGTCCCCTTTGCTCCTGGTTGTCTGTTGCCAGCAGGGGTTTGTGGTGCACCACGCAAAAACTTGCTGCATGTTGCTTTGATAGCCAGTATTCATTCAGGCAGTGTATGTTGCCCCAATGAATATGCTTTCCTGATAGCCACATGCTATTTCATGTGCACTGGTATGATTTGTGTGATGCAAATGTCCACATCAGAATAAGGGTGGCATGTATAACTAGAAGAATAAATTATTATGTTCTGCTACATTGGTTTGACTGCAAAATCAGTGAATTCCTGAGAAGTTAAAGGATAAGAAAAAGATAAATGTGAATTATCTCTTTAATTGTTTTATGCGCAATACACTGTAGCATCCCAGATAAATATAGAGTAGGTGCAAAGTTACAAACTTTCCAAATCAACCATAACAAAGACCCTCCATTATCTGATGTAGCTTACTTTGAAGAAAGCACACAGACACACACTGGACAAACATTACGATAACTGATTGACAGGCAATGGCCATGCAGCAAGACTGAATGCTTATGAGCATTTAGTGCAAAAGCAGAAGAACAAGTCTCATGTTGTAAACAACCACACTTATTTCTGCTGTCAGCTACTCACTGTAATTACTAAAAGGTGTGAGAAGTGGGAAGGAGAAACAGATACTCACGGAAAACAACTGATTGTGACCTTGATGCTTTGACAATTTTGGATCATGCATGCAAAGCATTCAAACACTCTTTTCTCAGATGATAGCAAGCAAGTTTCATGCAGTGTTAGATAAAAGATTTCTGAACGAAGCACTGTTTTTTTCTAATTCTCATTTTAATTTACTTTTTAACACCTCAGGTATTACAGAAAGCATACGGCAGTGTTTTTAAGCTGATTTCTTTTTCTGTCATGAATAACAGTTAATTGTTGGCACATTAGAAGTCTCAAAACATTGATTACATTTAATAAATCACAAATCATGCTCCTTAAAAAGGGTGATATAAATGTCTAGTATTAAACATGTGCAGTTCAGAACTCTGCTGCAAAGTGCTTCTAGAAAGCTCCACAGGATAGAAGAAGAAATAGTATGCCACTCCAACTGTGAACATGCAAACAAAAGTTGACTTCATAGGGAAAAAGTCATCTAGTTATAACCCCTCCCCTCCACCCAACACGGCATTTCTAAGTTCAAGTAAGCACTTCAGATATATACAGAAAAAATAAACAGAGTGTCACATAATACTAATAGCGGTGGCATGCAGACACCAAAATTGTCAAAATTTGCAACCTGCATAATACCTTTGGTTGAATTGCTCCAACGGTTACCTTCAGAATAATGGGATAAAGTCAAGAGATTGACACATGAAGCACCAGCACCCGATCCAAAAACAGTTATTCGTAATGGGTCACCACCAAAGAAACCAATATTTTCACTAGTCCATCGTAATGCTTGGATCAGATCAAGGAGGCCATAGTTTCCTTTTGCAGCTTGGTCACTAGTGCTCAAGAAACCTACATGAAATAAAAAAAAAAACATTTAGTACATTATTTCTGAATGTTACCTTCATTTTTAAGTTGCAAATCTTACTTTACATGTTGACATTTTTCTACTATCTAAAAG
The DNA here is from genome assembly GCA_016271365.2 of Neoceratodus forsteri. Lineage (NCBI taxonomy): Eukaryota > Metazoa > Chordata > Ceratodontiformes > Ceratodontidae > Neoceratodus > Neoceratodus forsteri. Next base: position 914,130,971 of record CM028137.1, read on the forward strand.
AGTGCTAAACTTTTAAACTTTTAGTTAAAGGTTTTAGCACCATGTTTGGGACTTTGCTAGAAATAAAGTTAAATCTTTCATCACTCATTTGCAGTTGCAAATTGTTTCTTTCTTGATGATGATGATAATAATGGCAATACTGATTTAATAACAGAGGCCTTCTTAGAAATGCACTGTCAATACAGCCACTTACTAGAGTTACTTTTTTCATGGCACATAACTCAGATATAACCTAATAATGATTGCAGTTTTTTGATGTTACAGCAATGTCATCAGCTGGTATAACTTTCAGATGCTGTAACTACTGTAGGTGTGTGCTTGAGGATGAGAGTTTCAACACAGAGTTGATTGGGGTGGGGTAGAGACCATTCTGCTCTTTTTGTCTCATTTCTGCCATCACTGCCTAAATCCCCATATATTTATATATCTATCTATCCATATGTGTATATATATATATATATATATATATATATATATATATATATTATATGTGTGTGTGTGTATATATATATGTTTATATCATAAAGGCACGGTAGCACCACTATAGTTCAGGTTAGAACAGTGTTTCTATGTTAAAGCCCAAATTTTCCACTTTAATAACTTTGCAACCATTCAACAGATTAATAGGAAATGTTGCATGTGCAGTCTCTTGGGGTAAATATCTTGATATGCCAAGTTTTGTTCCAGTTGTATTTGCAGATTCTGAGATGCAGATAGTGAAAAAATCTTAACATTTGTCACTTTTTGCAGTTTTTTTCGTTGTGATGTGCAGTGACAGTGGGGGATTTTGGCCTAAAATCTATATGATAGAAAGAGTTTGGGTCATCGAATAGGCCAGTATTGAGTTGGTGAAAAAATGTTAATCCATTCAAAAGTTGTATCATTTTTATGTTCCCATTATTTTCAATGGGATTTTTATTTTTCAGGATAGCTGCAGGGTACGAACAAAGATCCTTGTCTGTGAGGGGCCAATCCTTCATATAAGGATGCCTTAATTGCACACAGTATTCCAGGTGCAGTCTGACTAGTGACCTATGACCTCACCGCATGTACCTTGTACAAAAACTTTCAATCTGCACCAAAACATAATTTCTACTGGCCTTGTGCCATTGTATGTCTAGAATCTTTGAAACATAGTTTTGGCCAAGATGTGAAAATGACAGCCTGACATACATGAGGTGGGGTAATAAGAAGACCATTTTGAAAATATGGGGTAAAAATATTGAATATTTCCACATTTGAATATTTTACAAGCGTGCATACCAAGATTGAAATGAATGCCTATAACGCAGCCAAAGATTTGTTTCTGACAGGCAAGGATTAATGACTGGTGGACAAGGATTTGCCCCTCACAGACAAGGATCTTTGTTCGTATGAAGAGAGATGTGAGATTGTTGGAGGGGATGCAATGAAGAATGACAAAGTTGATTCAGGGATTACAGGATATGCTGTATGGGAAGAGATTAAGGGAATTGAACATGTATTCCCTAGAGGAGAGAAGGGATTGGGAGCATATCATTGAGACCCTTAAGTACTTAAAGGGAATAAATAAGTCTGGTACTGAAGAGATATTCAAGCTGTGGAAGGGCAGGGACACAAGAGGGCATATACTTAGATTGGAAGGAGACAGGTATTAGAGGGAAATGAGGAGGCACTTTTTCAGAGAGAGAGAAGTGGCAGTTTGGAATGCTTTGCCAGAGGAGGTGGTAGCCTATAGGAAGGTGGGTAGTTTTAGGAGGGTATGGGACAGGGTGAGTGGGAAGTATTTAGGAAGGTGGAGGAGGGGGAAGGGCAGCTGCAAAGTAGGGTGTTAGCTGCACAATTGAGTAGACTAGATAGACCTAGAGGCCTGATTTCTGTTGGCAATTTTTGTATGTTTATAAAAGAAGGCTATGTTAAAATTTGGGGTGAAATAAGGATACTGATATATTATGTTAATGGAGAAATGGCTGTGCAGGGTCTGAAGAAACCTGGGCTCCCACAATAACATAAGGATACTGTTATACTATCTCAATGGAGGGCTCGGAGTTATACTATCTCAATAGAGGGATGGGAGTGAAGGGTCTAATGGACCCTACGCTCCCTCCGTAACATACAGATACTGTTATACTATCTGAATGGATGAATGGGAGCACAGGGACCAAAACATAAGGATACTGTTATACTATCTGAATGGAGGGACCCTGCACTTCCACTGTAACATATGAATACTGTTACACTATCTCAATGGAAGGATGGGAGTGCAAGGTCCGAAGGATCCTGCGTTCCCACTCTAACATAAGGATACTGTTATACACTCTGAATGGAGGAATGGGAGTGCAGGGTCCTTCCGCACTACAACATATGGATACTGTTATACCATCTGAATGGAGGGATGGGAGAGCATAGTCCAAAGAACCTGTGCTCCCACAGTAAAATGAGGATAGTATTATGCTATCTCAAAAAGTAAGGGAATTCTTGCAAAAACTTCAATAATGCATCAGTTTGGGTTGCCCTGACAAAAGTAGGGAAATGAGGCATTAGGGTTTGACCCTAACACACCACCCCTGCCCTGCGGGGACCAGGAGACGTTGGGGGATGGCATTAGGGTTGCCAACCATAACACTCACCCCATTCTCCTATACTCTTGCCCTGGTGCCACCCAGCTTATTTTACAATGGAATAGGGTGATTGTTAGGGTTGGTAACCCTAATGCCCCCTCATGCCTCTTGGTCTCCATAGGGTAGATGTGGTGTGTTAGGGTGAAATGCTAATGCTTCATTTCCCTACTTTTGCCATGGCAACCCTAACTGATGCATTAATGAAGTTTATGCAACACATATATAGCTATATATATATATATGTATAGATAAATATCTATAGATCTCTCTTTCTAGATATATATATATATATATATATGTGTACACACATATCCTTTGTGTATGTTCTTATGAAAAAGCTAGCATGATACTATTAAGGAACCCTGAATGGTATATCTATGCTTGAGACATGAAGTTTGTATTATGCTTTGAAAATCATGCTAGGTCCTACTCTCATGTTGGCATACTTCCCAGAGAACAATGGGGTCTGTAGGTATGGAAAGGTCTCCTATATGTAACCCACCATTCACTGTTGTACCATACAGATAGATAAAGTCATAACCAGGCAAACTTTTAATCATTTTGATATACAGTAAGTTTTGAGTTTAGTAAATATGAAAGTACAATTACTAGTAACACCAAACTCTGAAGAACAAGTTGGTTCACACACCGCATGGTTGCTGTGACATTACTGGGGATGATGGCAAATCATATGTACTTCACTGATGTTACAGCACCCATGAGACGGGTGAATCAGTGTGTGTCTTTACAGTTTTTTTTAAATAATATGTTGTATGCATGTTTTTAATGGTCTACTTAAATTCTGTTGAGCAGCATTGCGAGGTCCAGTTCATAAAAAGCGATAATTCAAACTGAAGCTCTGGGTGCCACACTGTTTAAATATTGTGTTTCTGACCATGCACTGCTATTGAGCACAGCTAAGCAAAGTTCATACTGTGGCTGGTACAGGAACAAAAGGCATATTTGCCCATAGTGGTTGTTCTTAATGTTCTCTAAAAGTTGTTCTTAATACATGTTAAAAACTATTTTTAGAAACTAATGAAAAAAAACATGATAGCTATGTATTATACTTCGACTGATTACAGCACCATGGATAATATTGAAACTACGGCTAGTTTATAGCCTGCCCATACTCTCACATGTTTGTATTCCGGCAACCAGATATGATCAACATTTATCAACATGTTCACTACTGAGCAAGCAGTCAAATGCATTAAAAAGTACTCCTTCTAGCATGTACAGTATGTAACTCTGATGGAGGGAATAGGGTGGAGGAAACCCCTCTGGACTACTAAGACCTCACTTAATTCTCTATGATGGGTCACTCCCTCATTTTTCTTATAAAAGATGTAGTAGTACTGTATACGTCAGCCTTATAGAACATATAAAACCATGAAACATTAGGTAATTCTGTAATTATAACATTTGTAAAATGGGAAAACAATGTTTAAATGCTTTTTTTTATTCTGTTCTCCTGCTTTGAAGGGCAAAATGGTTAGTTCTTAGCAGGGAATTATAGATGAGGCACAGGCTGCTACCAACTGATTGATCAGAGGCCCTGTTATGGTTTATGAAAACAGAGGATACAGAATGACTGAATAAAATATGCCAGCTCAAGTGTCTGAACTGAACTTTTTGTTTCTTAACTCCGTACTCACTCAATCACATTGGCTTAATTAGCCCCCCACAGTAACATGTGCACTGGATCTTGTAACTCCTTAACTATAGCAGTGTCCATGCAGGTCTATCATAACACAGCAGCACAGTAATTTAAGATCAGAAGGAACACTAGGTACATCTTGTATGTCTCCCCCAGCCACGTCAGCAGGTAAGAATACAGTAAGTACAGTATGTTGTGCAATCATATTGATTTAAAGGAGTTTCTTCCCACTCATCTAGCCAGCATTCCCAGTCATTCCCTTTGGTAAGCAAACATTTTTTGAGGTTTTCTTTGAAGGCCTGCATTATCTTCATGTCCACCATCTTTACTGGCTATTTCAGAGGTCCAGCACACTCTATGAGATGAAGTATTTCCTACCATTCTAATTAGCTGACTTTTTTTTAGAAGGGTGCATTTTACTATTGCACATCCCATATTATTTATTTATCTGTGCAGTTCATATTTGAGGTAGAACATGTGCACTGTGTTAGAACTGGTGGATTTGTGCTTCTCTAACATTCATAATGACAAGAACTATATGTATATTTATGATTAAATTCACATAAAAAGCACCACACACCTGCAGGGGTTATTTTTACAGTACTGTATGTGCTATTATGGAAAGTGACGTGCAAATTCACAATCATTATCATGCGCTACAAATATATGCAAAGGCTGTTTTTCTTCAACCTCCATGTATTAATATAGTGACAAAGTAACAAAGTATTGTGGTGAAGGAAGGGTTGGGAACTCCATTACAGTGGGGCTCAGTAACATGTTCCACTATAACTGACAACAGGCTGATAATTGAGAGTTACTGATTCACATGCTGCAACATGACAGAACTTGTAGCTGAGCACCACTGTAGTCCACTCCTGCACCTCGGCGGTGATTACACCCCAATATGAGTACTAACAGATATCAAAGCATAGCAGCTGAAATGGTACTGCTACTCATGTTTGTAACTCTTAAGGACATTCCCTGTTGTGTCAACAACCCCATGTCACATTTCACTATTTAATAATTTTTAAACTGCCTAACCAATATTCTTTAAAAATCCCTAGATATTGAAAACTAAGACTGAGACAGTGTCCACCAAATTCCATAGTCCTAGGAGTTCAGCTCCCACTGATCTGTCCCCCAATGCTAGGCTCTCCAAGTTGCTGCTCTGTCCATCAATACCAGTCTCCCTATGCTACTCATATTGCAGTCCCTACTGCAGCCGTTATCATCTCTCAGTGACATACACTGCTCCAGACCACAGAATATAACTGCTGACCAAACATGACAATTCCAGCTACAGACGCTGCTCCTAACCAGAAACACCACTCCATATCCTAAATCCCAGCTGCACACATGATGCCATTGACAAACTAGAGGACAAACTGCCAGTGACTGCCCCCTTATATAAGTGGACCCTACACCATGGAAAAACCCTATGGCCAAAAAGGCCACACAAAAAGTCACTACATTTTGGAATGACAGAGGGACAACATACAACAAATGCAAGCCTATAAATGATCACAAATGCAGCCGAAAGGTAAAGTCAAAATCCTAATGAATAATATAGAACAACTGATAAAGAAGTCTGCTACACTCATAAATATACACATTCTGTGGTCTAATCAGATAATAAATCCACTCACTTTTTGATTAGTCCCCATCTTTGTATCCTACACATGTCCATCATTCTCTCTCTCTCTCTCCCCCTCGCTCCCTCACCCTCTTTCTGTCTTTCTCTCTCTCTCTCTCTCTCTCTCTCACTCTCTACAGCAGACAGGCATACAGACACCCAGACAGACAGATATTAAATATAAGGGCTGTGTGTGTCTATATATATATATATATATATATATATATCTTAGTGTACAGTAGTGCCACTATAGTTATGGTTGAATACCCCATTTAAGGTTAAATCTGAAATTTGGCAGCTTAATAACTTTGTCACAATATGACAGATTTTCCTGAAATTTGGAATGCCCAATCTGGTACCATAGATCTTTGGACCTGCCAAGCTCCATTATGGTTAGAAGTACAGTTGCGGAGCTACATAGCACCAAATAATGCAAAATTACACATTTTTGCACATTCTTTGCTCACACCTACAGCCAGCATGGTTTGTGCGACTGGTCCAAAGCCTTCAGAGAGCATGCAGCCAGGGTCCCTGGTGTGCCTTTCAAAGATTTCGTGAAAAAATATTAAACAGTTCAAAAGTTACTCAAAAAAACAAGTTTCCCATTATAGTCGATGGCAAAAGTTAACAAAATATGCAAAAGTGTTACAAATGCACTTTTTACTTTGGCAAATTACCCTTGTAGTGTCGCTAATCAGCCATCTTGTTTTCAGTTGGTGGTCACAGAAATGCTTGGCATTTAAATTTGGGACCCTCTAGGGACACTATTCTTGTTATGTTCACATGGTCAAGCCCTGAGGATGCTAGCCACGTCTTTTTTTTGGGGGGTAAAACACCCCAGAAATATGTTTCTTAAATTTTTGAGGAAAGTAGTATTGCAAAGTACTTTTGCATATGCAACACTTTCATGGCTTTATTTGTGAAAGTGTCATGATTTGCGAAAGTATTTTGCAACACTATGGCCAAAACAATAGGGAATCTTTGCCACCCTGCTACAAAAGAACAGTTTGGTCTTTCAGGCTGAAATTTAGAGGGAATAAAGCCAACATCCCACAGATGTGCCTTTGGGTAGTTTGGTGACAAAATATTTGAGGGCTGCAATGTTACGTCACTCTGAAGTTGCCGTTTTTTCCCCATAGGATAACATTACGGTGTCCGCCAAGGCCTTTCGGGACCCGTATCATGAAAATGGTTTGAGATACAGACTTTTTGTCGGAAGAATGCTTAGTCCCCCACTAGGGGGCTAAGTACAAAACTAGCCTGGAAAGTCATAAATAATATGAGATTTTACATTTTTTTCTACGTCATACGGTTCCTGAGATATAAGGAATTTAGTATTCCAAGTACTCATTTTCTGCTCCGAGGGACATTATTATGCATACATTCTTTGTATTCACTGTGCTTCTGAATGCACCTTTTGGGGAAAAAAGGGTTTGTGTTTGTGTTACTGTTACTGTTAGCATTTCTGTTACCATTTGTGTTAACATTTCTGTTTAAATCACCATGTGCATTACGCTTTGTGTTTGCACTTGCATTTGCATTACTGTTACCATTTGCATTTCCATTATCATTTTTGTTTGCATTTATTTTTGCATCACCATGTGCGTTACCATTTGCATTTGAGTACGTGCTTGCTTTTGCGTTTCCGTTTGCGTTACTGTTTCCTTTGGTGTCATCGTTAGTGTTACAATAACCATTTGCATTTCCAATTGCATTACCATTACTGTTTGCATGTTCATTACTGTTTGCATTTGCATTTCCATTGGCCTTAGCATTTGCATTTTCAGTAGCATTTCTGTTGTCGAGTGCGTTACTGTTTCATTCTGCATTGCTGCTGCCTTTACCGTGTGCGTTTCTGTTTGCATTTCTGTTACCGTTTGCATTTCCGTAACCATTTTCATTACCATTTGCGTTTCTATTGCCATTAGCATTTGCATTACCGTTTGCATTACAATTTCAGTTTACCTTTACATTTGAGCTTGCGTTTCTCTTACCTTTTGCGTTATCGTTTCCATTTGCATCACCATGTGTATTACCATTTGCACTTGCATTTGCATTACCATTAGCATTACTATTTTCTTTTACCTCACTGTTGCCATCACCATTTGCATTAACATTACCATTTGTGTTTTTGAGTTTGCACAGTGCAGTGCAAAACACTCTGCTTTTGCTATTTTTCTGCACTGTTTTCTGTGATGCATAAGGCAGCCAGTGTATGGTTGATTGATCTGAAACCTGCCACGTAGACAGACCTTTATTCAAGGAACATGCCAGTTTTTATTTGGTGAAAAACTGTTGTTTTGTTCCAGAGTTATTGCCATTTGAAGTTGGCTCCCCTCATGGTCAAAGATTTTTTGCCCAGCAGGTCTGCCATTTTAGCGCATTTTCACCTGCGATTTCCACCATTTTGTGTTGGAAGACTTCTTAAAGGTGCAGAAATGTAAAAATTGAATATCTCTGCAACTGTTTGGTCTTTTCACATGAAATTTGGAGGGTGCTGAGTGGATGTCCTGGGGATGTGAATAATTATGTTTACATGTTGGAAAAATGATTCACTGCAGAGATACTGCATGATGCAGGTAATGTTTTGCACATAGCTTTCTGCATGGTGCTACTGGCTTAAAAATTTATAGCATAGGTAGCCCTAGTAGTACGGAGGTGCATTGCAGAGGTTTTGTGTGTAAAACATTAACAGGTGTGGAATTATGCCACTCCGATGTATGAAAATTTGGTTCATTACACTTCAATAACTTCTGAACCGTGTATCTGATTTGCCTGGAATTTGGAATGTACAAAGATGTATGATACATCTTTGACTGTGACAATATTTGGGTTGCTGGTACTTATGGTTGCTGAATTGTGCATGTTACATTGTTTACGCGTGGCGTTGTGTGACCATTGAATGGATGTACACACAATTCTGGACACACAGTGTGCTATGGTACATGTCTTCTTTTAACAATTTTTGGTTCTGTCGGATATATAGTTCTTGTGTAGTGAAGTGGCAAAAATGTTCTTTTCTGCACTCTTGCACAGTTTTTCTGGTGTGACGCTGTGCAGCTGTTGAACAGATTCAGATAACATTTGTTATACATGTTGTGGTATGGTACATGTCTTCATTTATCAATTTTCATTTCAATCGGTCATACAGATTTTGCGCCAATGAAGTGGCAAAAATTCACATGGTAGGAGTATGGGGCATTGGGGTGTGCATTGGGGTCATCAGTCCTAACTCTCACCCCATTCTCCTATAGTGCACCACCTCAGCTTATTTACACATGGAATGGGGTGAGAACACACCCCAATGCCTGTTGGTGGGGGCAGGGTGGGCGTGGGGTGCAAGAGGTGGCAACCCTAACACCAAATTTCCTTGCTTTTGTCACTGTGGAACAACCCTAACTGATGCATTAAATGACGTGTTTTGCCATGATATATATATATATATATATATATATATATATATCATTGTTAATGCATCAGTTAGGGTTAAAGTGACAAAAGTAGGGAAATGTGGCATTAGGGTTTCTGATCCTAACATCCCACCCCCTACCCTTCACAGACAAAGAGGCATTGGGGTGACATTAGGGTCATCAACCATAACGATCACCCCATTGCATTAGAAAATAAGCTGGGTAGGTGCAACATAGGAAAATGGGGTAACCGTTAGGGCTGATGACCCCAAAGCTGCCCCTAATGCCTCTTCATCTGTGAAGGGTAGGTTGGGGTGCTAAGGTTGAACAAGAACTTAGGGATGAACTTGCCACTCCACTTGCGGAACTGTTTAACAGTTTACTGGAACAGGGGATAGTATCACAGGACTGGAAAAGGGCCACGGTTGTGCCATTGCACAAGAGTGGTAGCAGGGAGGTAGCAGGAAACTACCGCCCAGTAAGTCTTACCTCAGTGGTGGGTAGAATAATGGAGACATTGCTTAAGAAAAGGTTAAGAACTACCTTAAAGCAAATGGGCAACCTGACCCAAAGCAGCATGGCTTCACATCAGGACACTCATGCCAAACAAATATGATAAAATTATTTGACTGGGTTACAAGAAAAGTAGACCAAGGGAGCAGCAGTGAATGTGGTGTATCTGGACTTCAGTAAAGCCTTTGATACAGTGCCACACAGAAGACTAGCCAACAAACTGGTGCTAGTTGGCATCGGTCACAAAGTAGTTAAATGGATCACAAGCTGGCTGCAATGCAGAACACAGAGGGTTATGGTAAATGACACCTTGTCCCAAGAGGGGAAAGTGCAAGTGGCATGCCACAGGGGTCAGTACTAGGCCTCATCCTTTTCAACATATTAATCAGCGACATCACTGAAGAATTGAAAGTTAAAGTCTGCCTCTTTGCAGACAATATGAAGCTTTTCAACAGGGTGGAGACACAAGAAGGGATCACAGAAATGGAGGCAGATCCTAAGATGCTAGAGGAATGATCCAGGAACTGGCAGTTGAGATTCAACACCAAAAAATGTAAAGTCATGCACTTGGGTAGAAGGAACCCATGCATAAAGTATGTCCCAGAGGGCCAGCTACTAGAAGAAACAAAGCCAAAATGAGATCTTGGTGTCATAATCTCAAGTGATTTAAAGGTAGGGAAGCAATGCAAAAAAAGCAGTACTAAAGGCAAACAACAACTTCAGATGTATTGGTAGGGGTATTACCAGTAGGAAGCATGATGTAATCCTCCCACTGTACAGGTCCCTGGTGAGACCTCACTTGAAGTACTGTGTGCAGTTCTGGAGACCTCACCTAAAAAAAAAAATAGACAGTCTGGAAACTGTGCAGAGACGTGCCACCAAAATGGTACAGTGTCTGCACCACAAAACATACTAAGCTAGGCTCAGCCAGCTAAATTTATTCTCCCTTGAGCAGAGGAGGTACAGAGGACACATGACTGAGACATTTCAATTTGTTAAAGGGATCAACACATTACAAACCAGGAACTTCTTCCAGGAAAACAGGGCTGCACGTACTAGAGGACAGAACATTTGCCTGGTGGGAGGTAAATTCAAAACAAATGTTAGGAAGAACTTTTTCACAGAGAGGGTGGTGAACCCTTGAAACAGCCTGCCACCAGAGGTAGTGGTAGCCAGGACAGTCAGTGAATTTAAACAGGCATGGGACAGACAGTATAGTCACCTTAGCAAGATAAATTGATAGTGGGAGGGGTAGAAAACCCGGGCAGACTAGATGGACAACACAGTCTCCTTCTGCTGGCAAATTCTTATGTTCTTATCACCACATTTCCCTACTTTTGTCACTTTAACCCAAACTGATACATTAAGGATGTTTTTTGCAATTTATTACCTTACTTTTTGAGATAGTGTAATCATGTCCTAATGTGCTTGTCAGAGCACAGGGCCCTCCAGGCCCTGTGCACTGATTACTCCATAGAAGTATATATGTAGCTATGGGAGTTCAGGGCCCAGAGGGCCCTGCACTTCCATTTATAGACCAAGCATGATACAAATGTCATCATAACCATGTTGTTACCCCACCTGACATACCAAGTGGTGGAAAAATTCAAATCCCCACTGAAAAATAATTCTGCGCAACTGCAACGTCATTTCTGTGCACAGATGTGAAAACTCATTTCAGCCAGGATTTGAAAAATGACAGTTGCCGCATACATTTGATGGAGTCATAAGAATTCTATGTTCCAAATTTGGGGTCAAAATATTTGGAACTGAAAAAGTTAGGAGAGTGCATTGCACAATTCCAATGAACCATCATAACTCTGGCATTTTTTGACATTTTCACCCCAGATTTTTAGCATGGCCTTTTGGGGACTCCACCTCATGAACAATATGAATGTCATTATGCAAATCCTGCCCAAAAGGTGACTTTGCCAACTAACTGTGAAATCATCTTTTGGGAGAGAGCTGTGTAATGTCAGTTGTTTTGTTCATAAGGTGGGGTCCCCAAAGGCCATTTTGAAAATCTGCAGTCAAAATCTCAAAAGATGGCAAAGTTATTGACCAAAGCTATCCTTTTTCACCAGACAAATTCCTTTTTCGTGAGGTGTCAAAATCCTTTTTCACATCATGAAAAAGGATTATGACATCTCATGGAAAAGGATTACTGGCAGGGCCATCTGGCTGGAGAAGTCCTAATCCTTTTTAGCATCACAAAAAAGGAATCTCACAAAAAAGGAATTTGCTGGCAAAAAAGGATTTGGTCATCTCATGAGAAAGGATTTAAGAAAGTCATCCATTTTCATGAGATATCCTAATTCTTTTTCCTGATGTATAAAAGGGTTTTGACACCTCACAAAAAATGAATGGAAGCAAGTCACGAAAAAGGATTTTAAAACATAAAAATAAGCATTCTGAGGCCACATAAAATTAAAGTAAAGGCACACAATAATAAAGGACATCCTGATGACAAGATACATACTTGGATATCTGCAGAAGACATCACTCAGCAGAGTTATGGCAGTTTGGCCTAAAAAAACAACAACAAGATGGCGGCTGATGAAAAAGGATTTTTTTCTCATGAAAAAGGATTCTGAGGATCCTTTTTCATGAGCTGTCAAAATCCTTTTTCATCAGAGTAAAATCCTTTTTCTTTCCATTAGCTATCTAAAAGACTGAACTGAGCATGCTCAGAACTTAAAATTTCTAAATTGAATAACTTTGGAATGGATTACAACTAACCCTGGCTTGTTCTTTGAGGCAAGATCTTTCTACCCTAAACAAAATTCAGACCAAATTTCCAAATGGTTTGGCCACAGCATGATGAGACAAAACAGCCAAAAAAGGTTAATTCTAGCATTTTTTTAGCATGGGAACCCTAACATCGAATTTCCTCACTTTTGTCACTGTGGAACAACCCTAACTGATGCATTAAACAGAGTTTTTTGCCATGAATTTCCCTTCTTTTTGAGAATGTGCACTATAAATAGTGATGTAACGGCAACGCAAATGCAAGCACAAACGCTAATGCACATGGTGATGCAAACGTAAATGATAACACAAAAGGTAATACAAACACAAGCGCAAATGTTAATGAAAAGAGAAACGCAAACACAAGCATGTACAGAAACATAAACTGTAATGCACACAGGCACGGTAATGTAATTGGAAACACAGACAGTTACGGTAACAGCAATGACGACACCAAAGGAAACACAAACAGAAACGCAAATGCAAATGGAAGCACATACGCAAATGCAAATGGAAATGCACACGGTGACGCAAAAGGAAATGCAAACAAAACAGTAATGGAAATGCAAATGTTAACAGTTACGCAAACGCAAGCGCAAATGAAAACGTAGACGGGAACAGTAATGCAAATGCATGTTCATACAGAAATGCAAATGGTAACATGCACTGTCACGGTACCACAATAGGAAATGCAAATGCTAACAGTAACAGCAACGATGACGCCAAAGGAAATGCAAACAGAAGTGCGTACGCAAACACAAATTTTAATGCACATGGTGACACAAAATGAAATGCAAACAAAACCAGTAATGGAAACACAAATGCTATCAGTAATGCAAATGCAAATGAACATGCAAAGTGTAATGCACATGGCGGCATAGATGGGAATGGTAACGCAAACAGAAATGGAAATGCAAGCACATATGGAAATGCAACTGGTAACGTGCATGGTCACGGTACCGCAATAGGAAACATAAATGCTAATGGTAAGCAACGATGACGCCAAAGGAAAAGCAAATGGAAACCCGTACGCAAATGGTAAAGTACACGGTGACACAAAAGAAATGCAAATAAAACCAGTAATAGAAACACAAATGTTAACAGTAACGCAAATGAAAATGTAACGGGTAATGCACACGGTGGTGTAGATGGGAATGGTAACGCAAACAGAAATGGAAATGCAACCACGTATGGAAATGCAACTGGTAACGCACACGATCACAGTACCGTAATAGGAAACACGAATGCAAATGGTAATGCACATGATGACGCAAAACAAAATGCAAACAAAAACAGTAATGGGAACACAAATGTTGGATGCTATCCATGTCTTTTTTGGGGGGTTAAACACCGCAGAAATACGTTTTTGAAATTTTTGTAAAATGTAGTGTTGCAAAGTAGTGTCGCACTCATGACACTTTTGTGATTTCATTTGCGAAAGTGTCGTGATTTACGACTCTATTTTGCGACACTATGCCCAAAATAACAGGAATTCTTTGCCACCCTGCTGTAAAAGAATGGTTTGGTCTTTTGGGCTGAAATTTGGAGGGGAAGAAAGCCAACATCCCACATATGTGGATTTTGGTGGTTTGGTGACACAATATTGCATGGATAGAAAGTTACAGTGCTCTGAAGGTGATGCTTTCTCCCATAGACTAACATTGCGGCGTCCACCGCGCCTTTCGGGGTCTGTGTCTTGGAAACGCTTCGAGATACAGACTTTTTGTCAGAAAAATGCTTAGCCCCCCATTAGGGGTTAAGTGCAAAGTAGCCAGGAAAGTCATAATTTATATGAAATTTAAATTTTTTCCTCTACGTCGTTCGGTTCCTGAGATATAAGCAATTTAGTATTCCAAGAGCTCATTTTCTGGTCCCAGGTCCATCATTATGCATACATTCTTTGTAGTCACTGTGTTTCTCTATACAGCTGTTGGGGAAAACCAGGGTGTGCGGTCCAGTTACTGTTACATGTAGCATTTCCACGTGCGTTTCCATACCCGTTTGCATTACCGTTACCGTGTACACCACCGTGTACGTTATCTTTTGTGTTTCTGTTTGCACTTGCATTTGCATTACTCTTACCATTTGTGTCTACAGTACTGTTTCTGTTTGCATTTTGTTTTGTGTCACCGTGTGCATTACCATTTGCGTTTGCGGCTGCCCTTCCATTTGCATTTGTCTTTCGTTTTGCGTCATCATTGTTGTTACCATTACCATTTGCATTTCCAATAGCGTTCCTGTGCCTGTGTGCATTATTGTTTGTATTTCCATTCATGCTTGCATTTGCGTTTCTGTTTCCTTTGGCATTATTGTTGCTGTTACCATTACCATTTGCATTTACATTTGCGGAACCGAGACCGTGTGTGTAACGGTTTGCGTTTCTGTACACAGTGCATTCACGTTTCCGTTTCTGTTTCCTTTGGCATTATTTTTCCTGTTACCATTACGATTTGCATTTCGGGTGCGGCACCATGACCGTGCGCATTATGGTTTTGTTTCCGTACGTGCTTGCATTTGCATTTCCATTTCTGTTTTCCTTTGGCGTTATTTGCTGTTACCGTTACCATTTACATTTACAATTGCGGTACATGACCACGAGCGTTATGGTTTGCGTTTCCGTACATGCTTACATTTGCCTTTCCATTTCTGTTTCCTTTGGCATTATTTTTGCTGTTACCATTACCATTTGTGTTTGCAATTGTGGTACCGTGACCATCGTGTTATGCTTGCGTTTCCATACGTGCTTGCATTTGCGTTTCCATTTATGTTCCTTGGCATTATTGTTGCTGTAACAGTTAACATTTGTGTTTACAATAAGCGGTACTGTGACCATGCGGCGTTACCAGTTGGTTCCGTGCGGCGTATGGCCTCCGTTTTGCAACACTATTGCTTTAGGCGTCACTTTGCGCTTGCATTTCTATTCACGTTTGCTTTACCATTTACATTTGCATCACCATGTGAGTAACCATTAGCACTTGCATTTGTGTTGCAGTTACCGTTACTATATCACAAGACATCACGTGGTGGGAGCACAGGGCGCGAAGGGCCCGTACTCTCACCACCGCGTTTCATTCACTATTTATATTCCTCATTCTCAAGAAGGGAAATTCATGGAACAAAACTTCATTTAATGCATCAGTTAGGGTTGTTCCACAGTGACCAATGTGAGGAAATTCAGTGTTAGGGTTGAAAGACCCCCTTGCACCCCCCAGCCCACCCTCCCAACTGGCATCGGGGTGTGCTTTGGGGTGATCAGTCCTAACTATCCGATACCTCAGCTTGTTTACACATGTGATTGGGTGAGAGTTAGGGCCAACGACCCCAACACACACCCCGTTGCTGGTTGGGGGTGGTCTGGGGGTGCAAGGGGGGCTTTCAATCCTAACACCAAATTTCCTCACTTTTGTCACCATGGAACAACCCTAACTGATGCATTAAATGGAGTTTTTTGCCATGAATATTCTATATATATATATATATATATATATATATATATATGTATGTATGTATATCAAAATGTTCATGAGGAAATGTTTATAAAAAAAATGTGTGGCTTTTAACCCTAATGTAACCATACCAATAGACTCATTTTAGACAAAATTAAATTCAAAATTACAGGTAAATTACTATGAATCTTTCAACTGTTATTACACCATTGTGTAATAATTTAACACACTAAGTACTGTTTTTAAATACCTTTTCCTTATATAGCCCAATTGAGCAGTATTTAATTTACAGAGTGACTGCATTTCTATATAATTTTAGTACACAGAGATTAAAGCAAACTAAGGCAAAGTAACTTGCAGATTGTTATCCAGCACGTAGCTATGGCTGGATGTTAGACACTATCACTTGAAGCATAATGTTTATTTATTTATTTAATTTTGGTAACCGGGTTGGCCCACTGAGACTGAAAGGTCCCTTTTTCAGGGGTGACCCAGGGTTAATTACAGAACAACATATGGCAGTGATATATATGCATCATACATTTAGAAAGCAGCAATAAACACATCATATGGAGGAGCACAGCATTATTAGTCAACATAGTTCACAATAAGTTCTCATCAAAACAAAGAGATGATGACAGTCAGTACCTTAGGAGTGTATTGGATTTGCAAAGGCATTTAACAATGGAGGAAGGAAAAGAGGGGGTAGGCAGGCATAGGAACATCATAGTACATTAGGGGATAAGTATATAATCAGAACATTTTATAATTTCAGAAGGACAGTGGATCCTTAATTTACACAATCACAAGCTCACAGGTCAGTGCCTGGGAGGCTAATTTAGGTCATTATCATTTATAACAGGAACAGTGGTTCAGTTTCAGCATATGAATTTGAGCTCTTTCTTGAAACCCCTTAAGGAGGTAGATGATTGGATGCTGCATGGAAGCCCATTCCATAGGGAAGGGACATAGGAAGAGAAGCATCAAGCTCCATGGGAGGTTCTAACTCTGGGTACCTGATGTAGCTGGAGGTCTGAGAACCTGAAGGTTCTTTCACACTGTTTGGGTTGCAGAAGACTTTTTAGACTGGGGGAGGTATTGTCCTGCCTTAATTTGTAGGCTAAGCTCAATGAAGGGTAGGCCAGTCTGCCCTCTAGTGATAGCCAGTGTAGGATTTCAGCACTGAACAGTGATGGTCATGCAGCCTGGCTGAATTGGAAAACCTCCCTATCCTATGGTAGAGTATTGGCAGTATTTGGAGCTCAGTATCCCTTACAGAGTGTAGTACAGGCACCCCATGGAATAGGGTAGGAAGGAAGATACTTTGGACAATTATATGGCAAGATTCAGAGGTAAGGAAACAGCTAAAGCAGTACAGGAGGTCCACCTTCTGGTTAATAGTTTTAGTCAGGTGACTGAGATGTGTCCTGTACATACAGTCTTGGTCAACATAGACCCCTAAGTACTTGATAGAGCTAGTCACCTCTACTCTTGTCCTATCAGAGAAACTGAGTTTGAGTTTTGCATTGCAGTCGGTACCAAGGCTCCTTGGCCCGAACAATATTGCTTTTGTTTTTTTCCTATTGAGAGCAAGTTTTTTGGCAAGAAGCCAGTCTTCCAGCAAGAGGAGATCTTTACCTAGTTGTTCACTTAGATGAGTTGCATTTGGGACAGTTCTGTGAAGAACTGCATCATCTGCATATAGGGTAACTTTAGCTCCTCCAGTGTGCAGTGGGAGGTGATTTATAAATAATGAAAATAATAGAGGTCCAAGGATGGAGCCTTGTGGGACCCTATCAAGGATGGGCCACTGGTCAGAGAGTGCACCATGCCATTTCACAATTTGTGACCTACCTTCCAAATAGTCTGAGAACCAGATTAGGGAAGGGTTATCTAGTCCCAGAGATTCTAGCTTTCTAATTAGTAGCTGGTGACTCAACAAATCAAAAGCTTTGGTTCAGTCTATAAAGACTGCTTCTGCTGGTAGGCCCTTATCCATGATGTCTATTATGCCAGTGGTCAGGCTAACGAGGGCAGTATCAGTACCATGCTTTTTTCTGAAGCCCTGCTATTCTGGAGTCACTATGTTGCATCTCTCTAAGTAGTCTAGTATTAGATTGTACAGTAAATTAGACTTTCTAGGATCTTGTTTTGCATAAGGAGGATTGATGTGGGTCTGTATGTAATGTTGCACTTTAACCTTAGAACCACTATGCAATATGTAGTTTTACAAGAATGTCACTTCCTGAGAGATTACTCCTGTTATATATTGACCTCGGTAATTAAAAATACTTTATTATATCATGTTTCTCTTTTTGATTATACTGGAGCATTGTGAAATGTGAAAACTCAATTTGTGAGATTTACTATAAAATGAACATTTACTGCCACTGGTGACAATTGCATTCAGGAACCCCTAATGCCAGGTTTTAAACATAAGATTTAAAACATATGAGGCTTAATAATCAAAGGAATGTAGGTTCTTGTGGTTTTAAAACAGTGGTCTATTACCTCTTACAGCATCAAAATCCTCACTGTAGCTTATTCATATAAGCAGTAGCCTAGGTAATCTGCATTTATCTTGTTCCAAGACAGGCGCTAGTTAGGAGTATGGACTAAAGATGACAGTACAACTGCAAGGCAGATATGTGTCACAAGTGTACATTAAGTTTTATTGAACAATATGGGTTATGAAAATAAAGAAATCTGAAACATCAAGAAACTGTCTACAGCCTTCATTAAGCTAGAAACTCACTAAGGCCAGTCTGATGGCTTGGAGGGCAGAGGAACCCATGCCTCACCTGCTGTCACACCAGTGACCCAGGATTGGGATTGACCCTGGGCCACTTGGGGATGGCCGGAGGGAGGAAGACTCAATATCCCAGTGGATGCTCTCCTCCACTGGGGAGGGAGGGAGGGCAGACTGTGCCAGTCAAACACCACCGCCACCTAGCTGACCATGGGTGGTGGTGTAGTCGAAGAGCAGTTCCAGGTGGGGAACACTCCCTGATGGGAGATTAACCATGTCCTCTGACAAGCACATGTCAAAAACTGTCACCTCTGCAGATCATTCATGGGACCTGGGGAGAATACAGAAAATCACTGCTGGCTACAGGATGCTGCACCATGGAGCCCCGCAAACCCCACACTATTTACTGGGCTTGGAACAGATCTGAATGAGGCACAAATAAGGGGGCTTGGGGGATCCCTCAATGGCCCTGCCACAGGGAGCAATCTGTGGAGCACTCTGTGGCCAAGGTAAGTCCCAGAGATGGTGGGTGATAGAGTTCAGAGAACTACAAGGGCTGAAGGGGGCTGCTAGTGGAGCAGAGAAAAAGTACAATTTTAAAAAGAGCTAGAGCCTCACTAGAACCCACACTCTTCTATAGTCAGAGTGGCATTTGGTGGGTTCAGAAAAAAAACAAAGATTGGCAATTTCCCACAGCTCATCTGCAGCACAATATGTAATACCCATAGGTTAATCATATTTTAGAAAAAATCGCAAATCACCAAAAATGCCCACAATCAACTTCATATTAATATGTGGGTCACTACCACTATCATATTACCGTACACTAACTTACAAATACTGGAGCAAACATTGCTACTGTATTAACAAAGATAGCTACAACTCAATGGGTTGTGCTTCTGTGTTGAGACTGTGTATCATAATATAAATATTAAGACCTGAAGTTGATGTTGTTTACCTTTGATATGTGTTAAGCAAGTAGTAGCAATAACAATATAAAAACCTTTTCAATAGAAATAATAAGTAGCCCCTTGCCTCATGTGGAACATATGGCTACAGACCACCCAATCATATGGTAAATCTAATATTGTTCTAATACTTAAAATAAATGTACAATGTCAAATAATGCTTCCCATTTCAGAAAAAAAGATTCTACTTTCCCTAAGTTAATTGAGCCTAGAATTGGTCCAGCTGCATCTGTGGCAATTCCACACTGGTGCACTTCAATTAAAGAATAATAGGATTGCAAAGTAATGTATACCCATAGATTAGATGTCACCTGTGAAAAATTACTGATTAACTCAAAGTGGGCCTCTGGGGTATTGGCAGAGCTATTTAATGGTGGTCTCAGCCCCCCTACCTTGATTTTCACTGTAAAGTGGCCATTGCATTCAGATCTCGGATTAAAAACCTTGAGACATCCTTATTTGTTTCTGTGTCATTTTTTAACTCCACATTCCAAACTGGGTGAACACAGTGTTGGTAACCAATTCAGCGCTATGAAATTCCCTTTTCTCCATTAAATGTCAAACAAACATAAACAGTATCATGCAGTATCCATGCCTTACTGATTCCTTCCTGTTTCTCCTCAGACACCCTTCTACTCCAATAGCAGACCTGCCTAAAACAAGGTACTGTAGCTGTTTGGTGTGAACTCAACTGCCTCATTTAAAATAACTTGCTAACCAGATCCATTTTAAAGATTCCAAAGGAAAACTACATTTTCTTCAGATGCAGGTCAATACATTAGAAACACGTTATTTTTAATCTACCTTTATAACATCACAGGTTGGAGAAAAACATTACACTTTTACAGAATGTTGCACTGATCTCTACTTGCTAATGACACTTGTCTAAATAAATTATGCACATACACACATACATACATTTTACTTGCAACTGAAGTGTTGTATGGAACCCAGGATTTACTGGCACTTCATTATTCCTTATTTCACAACATTAGGGGGTTACTTACAGTAATGAAGTTTTCCCCCACCTAAATGACCATTTCTACCACAAATCAAATACCCAACAGCAAAAAGCTGAGTTGCTATTCATTCTAACCTCAGACAACTTCAACAAACTGTTGTAAGAAAGATCAAATACTGCTCCCAACTCACAATTATGTTTTTTTTAAAACAGGAGTACACTCACATTGCTTCTCAAGGAAGTGTGCACTCAAAGTAAATGAAACCATGTGACTTGCACAGTGGCAGGAAAAACAACTCAGAAAGAACCAATGATTCTGACAGTAGATTGTAATTGTAATGGCAGAACAGGTTATGCACAAGTCAGAGTGTTCCTAGCAAAATGCCAACCTTGTATATACTGTATGAAAATGATATTCAAGAAAATAATCACCTTTCAAATGACGGTAGAATCAGCTTCATGTGCAGCAGTAAAATTTAAACTGCAGCAATATAAAAGTGCATATGCTTACTGTTCTAAACAGCAGCAACCACTAATTGAAGTGCAAAAAAGAAACAGTTCAGAAGGGTAATTTTATTCATTTGGTCCCTGCACAGCAGTTCTGGCAACCAGTATCCAGCTGCACGTAATGCTTTAAACTGTTGTAGTTCAGCATTTGAACCAGCCGACACAGCCAATCAAGATATTCATCTTCACTATATGTGCTGTTTGACATACTCTTCTCTTATTTCTTGAAACTGATTGCTAGTAGACTTGTGCCAGGACTGAGCAGTTGCTGGCTATGTTGTAAATTGTAAATGTTGTAATGGTAAATGGTGTTTTCCCACCTTGAACAGGCAGAAGCAAGGCCCCTTCTTAAAAAAAGTTCCTTGGACCCTGATGTGATAGGAAATTACAGACCTGTCTCTAATCTACCCTTTTTTGGAGAAGATTATTGAGATGGTGGTGGTTGAGGAACTTGTCAAATGCCATGAGCAGTTTAACATCAATGAACCTCTCCAGTAAGGTTTACCATTGCACCACAGCACAGAGACTGCCCTCATCAGAGTGATGAATGATCTCATGGAGAGGGATCGAAGACTTTGTCCCATCTTGGTACTGTTAGATCTCTCATCGGCATTCAACACTGTTGACTATGATGTACTTTTGAAACACCTGAGGGAATATTTGGGACTCACTGTCACTGTATTAAGTTGGCTTGAGTCCAGCATTACAGGGAGAATGCAGCAGGTGGCCGTTAGAAGGTTTCTTTCCAGGGCCTCAGTGCATTGTTGTGGAGTTCCTTTAGGCTTGTTCCTTGGTCCTGTGTTGTTCTCCATGTATATGTTACCATTGGGTGACATCATTAGATGATATGGCATTGAGTTTCATTGCTATGCAGATGATACTCATCTTTACCTGTCTGGCACTTTTAGTGGGTGCGATGCAGTTTCTGTGCTGAAGAGGCATTTGACTGAAATAAATAACTGGATGGCCTCTAACTGGCTATGACTTAATTCAGGTAAGACACAGGTCATTATTGTCATGCTGGGTAGGCGGGCCCAGCGATGATGAGTACATTGATTACATCCTTTGCTGGGTGGTCTACCACTCAGAGCTGTAGATGCAGTTATGAATCTTGGGGTCATCCCAGACTACAAGCTGACACTTGATTTACAGGTGTTGGCTGAGGTCTAGGCTGACTTTTTCCATCTTTGTAACATCTCCAGGATTAAACAGCATCTAGCACCTGTGGACCTGGCAATGATAGTGCATGTCTTTGTCACCTCTAGGCTCAACTGTTGCAATGCTTTATACCTAGGTTTGTCTGGAGGTTTGTTGCAACACCTGCAGCTAGTCCAAAATGCTTCAGCCTGGCTGATTGTGGGCTCATCTCATAGGGACCACATTACACTGGTTCTGCATGTGCTGCACTGACTGCCTATGTGGTAATGAATAACCTTCAAGATATGCTTGACAACATTCAAGGCCATACATGGTTTGGGACTAGACTGCTTAAAAGTCTTTCTAGTTCTCTGTCACCCAACTCACTTCCTCTGCTCTTCCAATGTGGGCCGACTATCTGTCCCTTTATCTAGGTAGTGACAATCAGGGGAAAGAGCATTTTGTGTTGTGGCACCTATTGTACTTTGTGGAATGCTCTGCCACAAATATATCAGATCTGCCCACACCAGAGGGGCCTTAAAGTCCAATCTAAAAAACAATCTTTTTGCAGAAGCCTTTCCCAGACTTCTGAAATTACCTACTGTTGCTAGTTCTTATTTCTTTGCTTGCTGCCTGTTGTTATACTAACTGTTTTTAAGTAATATTGTATTTATTGTAAAACTCCCTGCACCTTTGGGAAAGGGTGCTCTAGAATTAAAATTGCCTTGCCTTGCTTAAATAGATAGTAGTCTTGTGTTGAGACAGAGCAGTTGCTGGCTGCACTGTAAACCTTTGCACTTCAGTACTTTAAACTAACTTCCAGTACTAGTCAGTCTGTGTGCCGTTGAAGTTACTGATTATACAGTCTGGATGCTGTTACCAGCATTTTTATTAGATTGCCTTCCCAACAACTACTGTAGCTCTCCTGTGGATTCTCTTATGCAGGAGACTGCAGCCAATGGATGCATGCTACAGGAATATATGAACAGCAAGATGAGGCCTTCATCATCAGGCAACTCCTACAGCAAGGAAAATGATGGTGCAAGAAATGGGAACCATGAAGGAGGAGGACACGGATTTGGGGTGACACTGACAGAAACATAGAATTTGTCAGCAGAAAATGAATGCTTGGCCCACATAATCTGCCCAGATGTTCCCTGGCTAATCTGTCTCTGCAGACGCTAACTGGTCTCCAACAACCTTCTACCCTCTCTGCCTATTTAATAATGTTCCTGTATGTCTGTCCCACACATGCTTGAAGCTCTCCACCCCTGTTTTTTCCTCCACTACTTCAGCTGGCAGTAAGTTCCAGACATCTACCACCTTTAAGAGAAGTAGTACTTCCTCACATCCATCCTAAATTCCCCCATCCAGCTTCATTGCATTCTTCTGGTCCTGGTGCTGGTTTTCATTTAAAGAAACTTGCCTCCTGTACCCTGTTCCCCTTTTTGAGATACTTGTAGGTCTTCGTCATGTCCCATTAAGCTCTTCTCTCTTCTTGGGTGTATATAGCAGTGTCAGTGGCTCAGTAGGTAGCACACTCGCCTCTGAGGCCAGGAGATCAGAGGGCTGTGGGTTCAGTTCCCACATCTGGCACTTGGGTTAATATCCCAGTACTGACACTGTAATGCATCATGAGAGGGTTGCTGCATTTCCGAGGTGCCGTCTTTTGGATGAGACGTTAAACCGAGGTCCCATCTGCCTGGATTGGTGGTAGTTCAGGTGGATGTTAAGATCCCATGGCACTTATCGAAAAGAGTAGGGGAATTTCCCCCGGTGTCCGGGCCAAATTTCCCTCATTCACTAAAAAAAATACCACCAACAGCTTAATCTGGTTCAAGGTCAGTTGGCATTCATCTGTATCCCCCTCCCCCGGGTCGTGCCTGAAAATAGGCAGGATTTGTCTAGTGCACTTACCCGGTCAACAAAAGCTAAATAAATAAATAAAAATATGATTAGATCAATCTGTCTCACCTCTTAGGGCTTCTCATACAACCCCTGCACCATTTTAGCTGCCCTCCTTTGGACTGTCTCCACCCTATCTATGTATTTTCTGATGTTCGGCCTTCAAAACTGAACACATTACTCCTGGTGTGGTCTCACCAGCAAGCGATACAGTTGCAACACCACTTACCTCCTCCTGCTGGAGACACCTCTCCCTGTGCACCCCAGCATGCCACTAGCCCCACCTACTGCTTTGTCACACCCGTCTGCCACTTTGGGGTCATCATGTATGATATCCTCAAGATTCCTTTCCAGCTTAATGACAATCAATATCTCCCTCCTCATCCTGTACTCCACTCCTGGGTTCTTATACCCCAGGTGCATGATTTTGCTCAGGGGGGAAACATGAGAAAATACTTCTTTACAGAAAGGGTGGTGGATGCATGGAACAGCCTCTTAGTGGATGTGGTAGGGGCAAAATCTGTAACGGAATTCAAGAATGCATGGAATAGGTATAAGGAAACCTTAAAGGTTAGGAAAGGGAGGGTAAACCAAGAGAACAAGTAGTGTCTGCAATATTACAGTAGGTAGGGGAAAATGGGCAGACTAGGTGGGTAAAGCAGTCCTTATCTGCCATCAAATTTTATGTTTCTAGGTAAGCTTCACAGTAGTGCACCACAATTTCTCATGGTGATGGTTACCAGTGGATTTCTTTCAGTATGGTACTGTAGATGTTTATAGATGTTTAGGATGTTTAAGGGATAATAAAAGTCCTATTTCAATACAAAACAAAAACTAATACTTTTCTGCCAAAAACATTGATCACAGAATGACAGAATAAAGTTCAAAGTGAATTGGTTTTGTGTTCTGTGAGTAAACACTATTGTCTCTTACATCCAGCTAGGACACTCTATCACATGAGCAGATTTAGCACCCCACTCTGTCAAAGACCATAGGTAGGATTTTCAAAGCATGCTGCAGGACTTACGATCAGCTCTGCACTGTGTCACTTAGGTTCTGGTGGTGCACCAAACCCTTCCGCTACAACTGTGCCCAATTTTACAATCTTAGGGGCAGTTGCAAGAGTTTTCATGAATTACAGCAGCCTGCACTAAATGTCTTCTAACAGCCCCCAGGATTGCTGAAAGTTAGACCAGAAAAAGTTGGCCTAACTTGCAACAATTACCGCATGAGATAGAAAAGCCTGTTAGATCATTGCAAGCCCCATGCTCTGTATCATAGGTGCACTGGGGCCTGCAGCGATCTAAGGTTTTTGAAAATCCTGCCCCATAAGTCTGCTACCGTACCAGCAGCCCCTCACACCAGCTAATCACAAACCTCCACTCTAATTTGTCCTGTTCTGTTTCCTGGACCTATGCTCACCCCTTCATGTACTGTAGTTGTTATGCCTTGTATACATGGACCCATGAGCCCAGTCACCATTCCAATGGATCAGGCCAATGCCATCTGCTCAAATCTCAGCTGGAGTGCGGCATTGTTTTTCACTCTTAAAATTTTTGCTTCTCAGTATTACTGTAGCAAGGATTAATTAGTTACGATCAGCTATGAAAGGATTTCTCATCATTAGGTTTAATAACTCAGAGAACTGCAAAATACCCATTTTACAATACATAACCAACCACTTTAATTAAAAAAAAATTGCTGTTTACACAATATAATCCAAAGTAATCAAGGTTAGAAAGTGCCATAAAAAAGTATAAAAAAATAAAGGAGTTAAACAAATACCAGTACTTAAATCTGAACAGATTTAGGCCAATACTTGTGGGTAGAAGTATTACATTAGTTAACTGGGAATGGGTGATAAGACCTTAGTGTCAGAGAGTGAACATGTGATACCACTATACCACTTCATTTTTAGCTGGTTCTCTCAGTTTGCTAAGCCTATTTTAATTTCGTTTTGTAACTGGGAAGAAGTGTGTATATGTTGTAACATGCTGACTTGCTTATAATATGTGTTTTTTTCTAAAAAAAAAAATTAAGGCGTCACAGATTTTATTTTGGCTTATTGACTTTATTGATGACATTTAATTGAGGCACACAGAACTGGGTCCCAGGACATCAACAAAGATTTTAAACTTTTGTTAAGCATTCCCTCAATGCCTTGTTGACATCCTTTGGTACTTTCCCAGCATCTCCTGCAGCTGACTTGTTTTAACCTTGCAAAAAGGAAAGAATGGAGGCTTAGAAAATGTACATGGGTCTTGTTGGGAGTGACTGGATTTTTTTGTGCCAAAGCAGTGCCTGGTGACTGAGCTGACTTTCTACCCTGATGAATGATGGAGTAGTGAACAGGTGTCAACAGAATGGTTGGGTGATTAGATCTGATTTGAAAACACAGTTCAAAGTAGTCCCAGGAGGATAAGATTACTTTCTTAAAAACTCCCTTAATGTTCCAAGAGTTTGGTAAGCCCTGGGGAAATTTCCAGAGCATCAAAAGGATTGAGTTTAATGTGACGATATCTTTCTCATTTAGCTTTCAGTAAATCATATTAGGATTGTCACATTTTATTTTAGATTAAGACTTTAGAGCAGGCTAAAAATAAAGAAAATACTTTTTTGGAAAATATAAATGCAAAAAATATATCAAAAAATGCCAAAATTAATCAGACTGGCTTATGTTAATTATTTGGAGTTTTTTGTAGCAGCTGCCATATGAAACAACTCAGATATAAAGGGTTGCAATATAGGTGGTAGGTCCCACAAAAAGGCACTGTATGCCAGAGACTTACTCCTGCACATTGTCTTCAAGGCCCTCTATAGAGGCTACCAGTAATGCACTTGCTGCTGTGTGAATATGGAGCTCTGTCAGGCCACAATATTAACTGGTCCAAAAGTGAGATATTGCCTATCAGGCTTCAGAACAGTCTTCTGGCTGCTTACCCCTCTTCTTTTCTCCTTTTACCCCCCCCCCAACTCTTTTCTTCTCCACTATTAAAGTTATTAATTCTAGATAATTAAAGTATGTACTTTACTGTTTTTTAAACCTGGTCTTTGTATTACTACCTCTGTATGTTTGTTCACCCCTCCCCACTGATGTGGAACCTTTGTAAATGAAAGCCTTGTGCTCAAATGTATTGTAATCTGAGACTGAATAAATCAAAATAAATAAACAAACAGTGACACCTAAATTTCCAATCCAATGGGGCTATAAGTATTCAATATCATTAAATACCTGGGAGTTAAAATTCCTGCAAAACTCTCCCAACTTTACAATGCAAACTTCTCTCCTCGTCTAACCAGTCTGAAGGATGATTATGGTAGGTGGTGGCCTATGCCATTATCTGTCATAGGATGTAAACATGGTGAAAATGTATGTACTGCCTACAGTAAATGTCTGTATTTATTTCAATATCTTCTGATCTGCTTGCCAGAATCTCTTTTCTCCAAGATTAATAGAACTGTCAGTAAGTTCCTATGGGAAGGATAGGGGTCAAGAATTAAAAGGGGTATCCTGCAGCTTCTAGTGTGGGAAGGGGGATGCACCCTGCCGAATTTTAAAAGTTACTCCTGGGTAACTTGGTTAAGCTTCTTACCAACAGAGAGAGAGAGAGGTAGGTTCTCACCTTTGCCCAATGTAGCTGGAGATGTAGGAGGAGGAGGAGGAGCTGGGATATGACCTTTGCAGGGGACTACTGTCCTTGATATTGACTCACCTTAAGTTTCCCCAGATAGCTAATCCCTTCACTATTGCCCTGGCCCAGGTGTGGATTGCTGTCTACAATAGTATTCAAGGGAAGGCTGGTTTGTCAGGGCATGCTCTGTTGTGAACTACTCTTCAAGGGGCCCCACAGTACAATATGTTTCTACATCAAATACTTTTGAAATGAGAAAAGATAAATCTTTCACATAATGCCCAACTGCTGGAGGTGGGAACTTGAAGTCCTTTCAGAAGCTGCAGGGAGACTAGGGACTCTCTGTAGAGGACTCATTCACCTACTTAAGGATTAAGCAAATGACAGATGAAAAGCCCAAAGTGGGAGCATAGTACACCCACAGAAAAGACTTGGTGGGAGGAGGACCCAGCATTATAAATGTCCGACAACATATGGTGAAGGGCCTGAGCTCACCTGGTGTGCTGCTCTTAGAGCAATAAGTAGAGACAAATCCAGATAAACATTATGTATTGTGCATGCTACACCCCAGTCAGGCTGTGCACCTGGTACCCAGAGAAATCCCAAACATTCCCAAATATGGGACCAACAAAGGTAACTTCCTTCACATGGTTTTCATATGCCCCCAAATCACCCTCTTCTGGTATGAATTACATAAAATCATGGAGCAAGTTCTGAACATCAAACTCCCCAGGTCCCCTCTAGAGTTTTTTGTGTACATACAGATCCAGGGTATGGGGCCCTGGGTCCTGCTGGGCCACTATGGTCCATAGCATTAATCAATGCACAGAAGACAATTGCCCTGAGGTGACTGTCAGTTGATCCCCTAACTATAAGTATGTTGGAAAACAATATAAAATTACATCTGAAACTATAAAGAACATAGCTAAGTGCAAATGACAAACTACTAAAGTTTTACAAGATATGGGAATCTATAATGTAAGCTATAGACATTGAGATCTGGCCAGAATGGTCTTTGTGCACTACAGGCCTCAATTCTGTCCATTTCAGGTAGAGTATGCTTTCTGTTGTTTAGCGTTGTCTTAGGTATTATTTAACTAAAAATGTCAAATGTATGTGCCTTGCATAACTCTCTGCTATATATTGGATTATCACGTATGCACCTTGGTTGTTTATTGTACCTATGTGTAGAATTACATTTATATTGTAATTTATATTGGGATGAAGATAGGGAGGCATACCAAACTGCCCTAAGGGAAGCAGGGAAGGCAGTAAGGCAGACAAAGTCCCAAACTGAGGAAACACTAGCACAACAGTAAAAGAAGGTGACAAGACTTTCTATAGATACATTAGTGAAAGGAGAAAGTCCAGAGGGGGTATTGCTAAGCTTAATGGAGAAAAGGGGCATGTGAGGAGGAGGACCCTGTAGAGGCATCTATCCTAAATAGATACTTTTTGCTCAGTATTTACTGTGAAGAGAGGTAGGCCAGGGCCCACAGCTCAGCATCATGGACACAGGGGGGAGGGAGGGAGGTAAGCACTACTCCCTTCACAAAAGAAAGGGTCCTACAAGAGCTTACTAAGCTCAGGGTGGATAAGGCAATGGGACCTGATGGCATACATCCCAGGGTACTTAAGGAGCTAAAGGTGGAACTAGCAGAGCCATTAACAGAACTGTTTAGTGAGTCTCTGAGCACAGGAGAGGTCCCAGAAGACTGGAGAAGGGCTCATGTGATCCCGCTCCACAAGAGTGGTAGCAGGAAGGAGGCGGGGAACTACAGATCAGTCAGTCTTACCTCAGTAGTGGGCAAGATTATGGAGGCACTCCTTAAGGAAAGGATAGTGCAACACCTGGAATCCATAGGGGCACAGGATCCAAGACAGCATGGGTTTACAAAAGAAGGTCCTGCCAAACTAATCTCATAAATTTCTTTGACTGGGTAACCAGAGTGGTGGACCAAGGGGAGCAGTTGATGTCGCCTACCTTGACTTCAGCAAAGCTTTTGACACTGTTCCACATAGAAGATTGATAAATAAGCTGGGTAGGCTCGGGTGGGTCAGAAGTTGGTCAACTGGGTGGCAAACTGGTTGACAGGCAGAAAACAGAGAGTAGTGGTAAATGGTATACAGTCAGAAGAGATGCAAGTCACAAGTGGGGTACCTCAAGGATCAGTCCTGGGGCCAGTCCTCTTCAACATCTTCATTAGTGACCTTGCAGATGGACTAGAGGGTAGGCTTGTCTGTTTGCAGATGACAACAAGATTCTGCAACAGAGTAGATAATCCAGATGGGGTGGGCAGAATGAGAAGAGATCTGGATAAACTAGCAAAATGGTCAGAAGAGTGGCAACTGGGATTTAATGCAAAGAAGTGCAAAATCATGCACATAGGGAAGAGAAACACTGAAGCCACCTATAGGCTGGGAGGGGAGTTGCTAGCAGTCACAAAGGAAGAAAGAGACTTGGGCATCATCATCACTGATGACCTGAAATCATCCAAGCAGACCTCTAAAGCAGTAGGTAAGGCTAGGGGGTGTTAGGGTGTATTAGTAGGGGTATCACAAGTCGTAAGAGGGAGATAATAATCCCTCTTTACAAGACACTGGTTAGGCCCCATCTGGAGTACTGCGTGCAGTATTGGAGGCCACACCTTCACAAGGACATTAACCAAATTGAGGCAGTCCAGAGAAGGGCAAGCAAAATGGTGCAGAGACTGCATCAGAAGACATATGAGGACAGATTAACAGAGCTCAATATGTATACCCTTGAGCAAAGGAGGGAGAGAGGTGATATGATCAAGGCATTCAAACATCTTAAGGGCATTAATAAGGTGAAAGAGTCTAACATGTTTAAATATAAGAAAAATAGCAGGACAAGAGGACACAGCATGAGATTAGAGGGGAGCCGATTAAGGGGGAATGTGAGGAAATTCTTTTTCACAGAAAGGGTGGTGGGTGCATGGAATGGCTTACTACAAGAAGTGGTGGCTATGAATACAGTGCAGGGCTTCAAACAGGCATGGGATAGGCATAAGGGAGCAATACAAATGACTATGAATGGATAGGCCACTGACAGAGCAAAGGCCGATGGCATGTTTATAACATAGAAAAAGAAATGGGCAGACTGGGTGGGCCTTGCGGTCCTTATCTGCCGTCAACGTTTATGTTTCTATGTTTCTATGTATCACTCACCACACAAATAAAATTTGTTTAAAAAACCAAAGAAGGTCAATTTCCCTTTTACTAATTTAATCCCCAAATTTTAAATGGGGCTTCCAAAATCCTGAATCCCACTGAATGACTCGTTTCTGGAAAGCCCCCCCCACCAAGTGCCACATTCTTCTCTTTATTAATTTTTGTACCCGGGATGCTCAAAATATATTCCATGATGTGGAGAGCCACATATCCACAGGCTTCATCCTTTACATCTAGGAAAATATCATCAGTGTACACTCTGATTTCCAAGGCTGACTTCCTAAGGGAGTGAAGAAGCCAACCACTTTCTGGTCCACAATGATCTGCCTTACCAAGGGATGTATAAAGAAGACATAAAGTAGGAGGTTCAATGGGCCCCCTGTTAAACCCCAATCTTGATAGATACTGATGACTCAAAATTCCCATTAACCTAGGGGGTTACTGTTCCCCCAGTGTACAGTCATTTCACCCAATATATAAAAGCAGCTGGAATTCCATAAAAGGACAATACTTCAGATAGAAAAGAATGACATACTGTATCAAAAACTTTAGCCTGGTCTAAAGAACTGACCAAACTAGAAATAATGTGCTGAGACCCATGCTGTAATTTGATCTTCGTAGCTAGAAAAATCTGGTATGGAATAAATCTGGGCTAGTTCAATAAACAGCATAGCTGTCTGCATGAGTTGCTTACACAAAAGTTTAGTAAGAATCTGAAAGTCCAAATTTAAAAGACTGATTGGTCTCCAGTTATTCAGATTCAATGTATTTCTGTTTCATATAGAACAATTAGAACACCCTTTGCCAATTCAGGAGCAATACGCGTGGATTGCAAAATAGAGTTAAATGTAACCATTGATCATTCTGATATCTGTTCCTGGAACTGTCTGTGTTTGGTATACTATCACTCAGTGAGGAAACTGCATTCTTTAAGCTGTAAATAATATCCTTCATCTTAGTCACAGTAACAGGGATGCATTAAGTATTTGTAATAGAGTGTGAAAGGAGGGTGGGTCTTAAAGAAAGTGAACATACTGTAAGAAGAGTTCAACCTTTCTGAAGTTCAAAATGACAGTACAGCATACTGTATCTGTCCACCATCCTTGTTAAATCTGGAGTAGATGAAACAAGTGTGTCCTCTTCTACTATGAAGGAGGTAATAATGGAGGACTTTAACCTTGCTTTACAGGCCATGTAATGATCTCCATAAGGTGACTTCTGGGTAACATTCCTGACCTTGGATGCAAGTGAAGCAGCCTTGTTATAGTGATATTTTAGCACTTCTAGTTTGACAAGATTTATTTGGTCTGTGAACTCACCAGACCCCCCCCCCATAGCTTGTGCAAATAGTAGGTGTAACTGACCCCTAGGTTTTAAATAAATAAGTTGTTTTCTTTCATAGTTCTGGAAAAGAGACTTAAAGGTCCTGATACTGAGAAATCAGTGCAAGCACAGTGCAGCTGTTTGCACTGCATTTGCACTCCCCTGGGTCTTGTGATATTCAGACAGATAGCACTCATGGATGAAGCGGTGCTATATGACTGCATATCGGTCTATGTCAGTGCAGTGCTATGTGGATCTGCACTCCCCTGACACAAGCCAGAGGGCTGTATATGGTCCACAGGAATGGTGATGCACAAAAACAGATAGCACCAGGTCCCCTTGTGGGCTATTTTCAGCCTGAATATGCAAATGTGCCCATTGGGCATGAAAGGTCCTAAGGGATCATCTGCATCATCATTATGGGCTCATTTCCATGTGGCGCAGCAGCCCCTTAGGGAGGCGTAGTGGTCCCCTACCCCCTGATTGCCCATTTTTATCAAAGTACAACCTCCCTGGTAGCCTCATGGTATGTCCCACCCTTGATTGCCTCATTTTCATGATGTATAACCAACTTTGTACAGCTGCCATCCATGTGTCCATGACTGTCAGACAGCAGCCAGGTGAGGAGAAGAAAGGAGAGCAGTATCGGACAGCACTGTCCTGGAGACCAGTGCTAGGGCTGAGGGGGTGTGAGGTGAGCATACTGTACAGTTGGTGGAGCATTAACACTAGACTACCAGAGAAGTATGTACAATGTAGAAAATGGGTGATTGTGGGGGTGGAGGTACCACTAGACTACCAGGAAAGGTTGTACAATGTAGAATTCAGTGATAGGGGGTGGGGGTACCACTAGACTACCATGAAAGGATGTACATTGTGCCAAGTGATTGGGGAGTGGGGGACAGCTCAGCACAAATGTAGGCAGTTGCAGTACAGCCACCATGACTTCATGGGGGTAGGGGCGCAGGCTTAGCACCCAGATAAGAGGTATTTTTTGGCATGGTAAACAGCATGCTTGGGGGGCTGTTTACCACCACTGCAAACCTTTGAAAATTATGCTGATTTGCATAGGTGCAGCGATACTCTAGCACACTTGGTTTGACTGACACACTGGGGACCTTTGAACATGGCCCCAACTGGAGCATCAGCACAAACCCGAATTAGCATCAACACTGACCACATTCATGCTGGTGCTCAACTTTCTTGGTGTCTTACCATCAAAACACTGCATCATCAAAACATCATACTACCATCCTTCAATTCAAGGTCTTAACCCTTGCAGGGCTACAGACTGATATATATCAGTCCAAAATTCCTATACATTCTAATTCTGTTGGCAGCCTAAGGGTTAACAGACCTTTTAACTGAACCTGTGCATCTGATTTCTCTAGTACAGAAATATTTAGGCTACACCTTTGTGGTGAAGAAAAGGCTGTGTAAGATAAGACATATCCCAGTAGCAGATTGTCCAAAAATACTACTAGGAGAAGAAATATCTCCATTTTCCCCATGTAGTTGAAAGACAGAAAAAACTCTAAGCTTCTGGATAAAGTACCTTGGAAATATGTGGCTCCCACAGAGGTGGGAGGGTGTCATGTGTCAATTAAACTGGCCATAGTAATCACTTTGTTCAAATGAATAGAATCTTAATAGATTTGTTCCCAGTTCCTGTCATTCTACTATATCCAGCTCAGAGTTAAAATCACCTCCAAAAATAACCTTTCTTGAGGAATGCAGATAGGGTCTAATTAAACCAAACAGAACCCCCCTAGCAGACTGTAGCATGGGGAGCATAGACTGTAATAAAGTGGAATTTCTCACCAACCTTATGTACCTCTAATTAAAGAGCTCACCCTGGGGAGATATCCACTAAATGATCTACAGTAAAGTTTGAGCCCTTAGACAAATTCCCTACCCAATCTGCTTTGTCCTCCCCAAAAGGCCAAAATGTAGGACCCTATAACCAACCTTTCTTCATTTATGTAAGCTTAAATCTGGAGGACATCCAAGATTCTTAAAGAAAGGTCACATCAACATATAATTCCTGCAGTAACCAAAAAACTGGTTTCCTTAGTATAAGATTTTTAAGGCTGCAAGAATTTTTGGAGGCAATTTTAACTGACCCATTATCACTGATATAAAGAAAAGTACGAGGCCAATCAGTTAACATTAAGTAATTCCCTCCCCAGAAGGATATTTTTGACTTCATTCTATTGTATCAAATTTGGGAGAGTTCAGTGCCCTGCATGACAGAGGATACCTGAATCATCGAAAATTTTGAAGAGGCATCTGAGTCTAGGTCACCCATATACAAATTTAGCCAGATGTTTTGTTCATAGAGAGGATCAAATCTACTAAATGTCAATACTAGAGGTAGATCATCACAGGTTCTGGCCAGGCAAGAGCTAAACTACATTACCACAGTCACTCCCTCAGTAGGAGGGGGCATCTTCCTTTGTTCTGGCAGCTGATCAGTTAAAACTGTTGCTGGAGTAGGAGCAGAAACTTCTAATGTCACCGAGTCTGCTGATGCCAAGGTGATGGCAGGCTGCCTAGGTTCTGAAGCTGACACTTCTTGAGGCTGGGTTGGGTGACACTTGTAGGGTAAGTGGGATCTATCTGGAATTCTCCTCTGACCCATAACAGAGCTGGATCCACCAGTTATCATTATAGCAGAATCAGTGAATGTTTTATTTATTTTATTTATTGTTAAATCAGAATTACAACCTTTGAGCTAAAAGTTCATTTACAAAGGATCCTCGTCAAGCAAGGGGGGGGGTGAACATCAAGTAATGGTTCAGATGAAACATTAGCAGCTAACAGGCATTGTCTGTAAAGAAACACCAAGCAAAACAACATAGGACATACCATATCACAGAAAGGGCAGGCAGAGAACATCAAATAGACAATATCTTAGGTACAACAGACTTAGGGGAAACAGTCCCCAGAGCAGGGAGAGATAACTAAAGAGCAAAACAGTGCATCAATGTATAAGGCAGTCAATACTGCAAGATAGCAGCTATATAGCATGGTCAGTTTCCTTAAGGGTACAATGTATAGAGACATCTAGTAAAGCCAATTCATTCATCAGGCGTAGTAGGCTACAGGCTAAGAGGGTGCAGAGGAGGAATCAGCAACAGGTAGCACAAAGAAAGGGTCTAGAGAGAATAAACAGGTGGTGAACATGACAGGGAGAGGTGGGGAAGTAGGGGGTTTAGAGTACAAGGGGTCAGAAGGTAGGGTAGGGGAGAGTAGGTGTAGTGGAAGCATTAAAAGGACAGTCTAGCAGAACCCAGGTGAGTCAGAGCATGGTCCAGGGGCAGGGAAAGCTAGTTTTAGCTGGGATTAAGTGTGGCAGAAGCAGCGTTCAGGAGGAGAGATGGAATTCTGAAGTTCGGATTTGAAGTGACCGAGGAATGAGGACTTGATCAACTGCAGTCTCTGCTGCACCTGTTTGTTTAGTTCTGTTCAAGATGTCATCCTGGTTGACTCAGTCTAGAAACATAGAAGTTGCTGGCAGATAAGGACCAAAAGGCCCATCCAGTCTGCCCATTTCTTTTGCTACCTTATGAATATGAGTCAGCACTAAACAGAGCAGACAATCTGCACTGGGAGACCATTTTGGGGGCAGCGGAGGGAGGAGCGTGACTATGGGGTGGGCCTGAAAAGTTCAGGTTAGCCGCAGATGTACTGCCAATGGAGTGTTTTGTTCTCTGTCACCCAGCTGACTGTCAGAGCTGGAGCTGACATCTTCAGAGTTCAGATTCATGACACACTTTGCAGCCTGCAGGTGAGTCACTGGCATTTCAGCAGCAGTCTATGGGCAAAGCAAGCACTGTTTCAGGAATGCTTTACATCTGGTACATCTCTCTGTATCTTCAGACAGTAACTGAAGTAAGAACTTTTTTCTTTACTGTAATTTTGACTCCAGCTGTTGTTCATTGGACAAAATGCCTTCCTGCTTGATAGTCTTATTGAATTCTCAGTATCCATTTGTAACAAAAACTCTTCATTGTCCTTTGGAACTGGTGCAAAAACTGAATAATCCTTAGTAAAACAGACTAGGGAGGAAAATCCCCAAGCATACCTTCATCCTCCATAACAGGGGATTCACCATCCTGATAACAGGACAAGCAGCAGCCCCTGCCAAGAGAAGGGGAATTTCCCATGTTTCAAGGCAAACATTCCACCTGTCATTAAACAGATCCATAAAACCCACACCCAAAACAAGCTATCATAGCTTAGTGTGTCTTTCTGGTCAAAAATAAAAATAGATAGATCGAGAGACAGATAGACAGACAGACAGATAGATAGATAGATTGATAGATAGATATAAGTAATAGATAACCCACTTTATGGTGTGTGGTCATGCTGTGATGTACACACACCTTGGTGTGCATTGTTACGCATGGGGCCACAGGCCGAGTGCATCAATCACCCAAGGTGTGCATATATTAGAGAGCAATCACACACCCTAGAGTGGGTTATCTATCTTATAAAATGGCAAAATTGTTTTGGAGGGGAGTGAAAGTGCAGGTGTGTGGTCATGCTCTGATATATGAACTGTCATGTGATGTGTTTCAACCAATCAGCAGACATGATTTTTCCTACCCATTTTATAAAGATAGACATAAATATATGTTTATAGGTAGATATGTACAATAATATATGCACCAATATCACAAAAGAATTAATCAGAGAGGATGTATTTTAACTAATCATGCATATACCAAAAGGAAAAATAAATGTTCAAGGGAATAAGTAAAATTAATACTCCTTGTAAATGGGCAAACTTAAAATTAAAAAAAAAAAATTACAAGAAAGTAATGAAACAGGAAAATTAAAGCATTAAATGTTGATCCACAGGAAGAAATTGAATGAAGCCATAATCAAAAAGAACATGAGACATTTTAGTATATGGTGGCAAAAGGAACATTAAACTGGGAAATTAATATTGTTGCTCAAATAAGTGAAGAACAGTGCATTCAACATTCCACATTTCTTTAAATAATTCAGACCGAGTCATGCTGAGAGAGGTCCAAACTAACATACAAAAGATGACAACAATAATCAATTTTACAAAAGACAAATACTTGCAAGCAATAAATAGGCAGAAACAGGGAAACACTTGATCGATTTCCATCTGATATACATGTAATTAAACCCAACTAGTGCTGTGTGGAATTTTCAAGTTCCAGCAGAACAAAATTCTGTGGAATTTTCAAAATTCCACTGAAATTCCACTGAACTTCATCACAAATGGAATGGTGAAATTCTGCAGTAGAAAATAGTTGCAGAATGATTTTCCATGGAAAAAGTGCTGTTCCGTGGATCTCAATATTTTCTGTGGAAATTATTGTGGAATAATTGTTCATGGAAAAAATTGCTTTTCTGCAGAATATTATTCTACAAATCACAGTAGGCAGAATTCCTCTGAAGAACCAATGAAATTCTGGCAGAAATTCTGCCAGCAGAATGGCCATTCTGTGCTAATTCCACCAGTGGAATTCCACATTCCACACAGCACTAAACCCAATTGGTGGATGGAAATATTATGGTATTATTATAATCTACTACTTACAAATGTATTTGCAATTCCAGCATCCTGAAATGGTATCATTATTGTATCTTTATATAAAAAAATGAATCCAAAGAATATTAACATGTACTGACCAGTAAGTCTGATATAGAATTCCACCCCAAAAATCAGTTGTTATATTAGGTAAACTACAGAGATTGTTGAATGAGAACAACAGATTAGATAAGGTGCAGGTTGGGTTCAGGACAGGTAGGGCCACTTTAGATAATTGTTTTACTCTTAGCTATCTAATAGAGAAGTACACAATGGTAAAAAATATGTTACCTTTGTGGACTTCTCAAAGTCTTTGTTTTCATTACACACAGTAGACATTTACTTTGGGGAGACTTTGGGGACTCAAGACCCATACATGTTCTGGAAGATCTGATAACCAGTATTAAAGAACCATACTCAAATACCCAGTCTAAAATTCAGATAACTAAATCTAGATCTCTATCAGAAAGTTTTTTTTTATAACATCTTTATTGAAAATAACATTATAAAGGTAACAAAAACACACATATAAAGTAATTATATAGCTCAACAAGGGACTAGTGGATAGATGAAAAGTCAAAAAATTCAAAATTAAAAAAATGCTTTCACACAGTCATTTAGTATTACAAATGAGTCAATAAGATATATAGAAAAAGGCATTCTGTAAGGCAGAGCTGACCAACTATATGTTCCCATTTATCTGTAAACAAAATGTTAAAACATCTTAAAAAGACAAAGTTAATTTAAATATGCAACTAAAAGGAAAGAGCACTCCAAGGCAGGGCATGGTCCACCTCTGGGATCAGAAATATTGATTCTGCCTCAAATCTACTAATAAAAAAAAGAAATTAATTGCAGGATCTGACTGAAGTTTATAAAGACCTCATCATCTCCAGACCCCCTTAAAAACTGGCAAATGATTTAAATAACTGTAACTACATCTTTCATGTCAGTAAATATTGTCAATGAAGGCAACCCATTGTGAAACTTGAGGGAGGTACTGTTTAAGCCAGGATTTGGTGATAATGTTTTTGGCACATACCAAAAGGATTAGCAGTAATTTCAATTGCCAGCCACATATTGGTAAATTAGATGGAGGAATATGCAATAAAACCAACAACGGTGATAAAGAAGGTGATATATCGAATAAAGAAGAAATCATTCAGGAAACAGCAGACCAGTATGACTGCAATAAAGGACAAAACAAAACAAATATGTACATGGTCCACCTGAGATGCACTGCAGGCTCTTGAGCAGGCAGGCTCCAATGTGGTGGCCTAAGTATGAAACAGTTCGTGCAAAAGTCTTAAAAAAACACACTATAGAAAATAGGACCAGACTGAATTTTAAATTTATTGGTGAAAAACAAATTGATTGCTAGGCTGTGTTACAACTACATTCATGTAAATACATAATAACATTAAGGCATTGTTGCAAATGTATAGTTTAGTCAAATTACAATATACCTGCATACAGATCAGATATGTGCACCAATAATGTAACACCTATTCAAGGCAAGTGAGATATTATACAATAGCTGTAGCAATATCTGCCTAATTTCTTAAAGCATTTGTACATTTCACATAGACATTTAAGTGTCTGATAGGTAAGATTTTTGAATTTTAATATAGAAACTAATTTGCTAATTGTTAGTAGTTTCTGGACTTTCATCCAGATATGTGCTATTGAAAGTTTAAAAGATTACATGTTGCCTTACTAAACATTTTTGGACTTGTTAAAGTTAGAGAAGTGCAAAATTGGTAAATTTCATTATGCAAAATATTTCGTGAAATTTGTACATTTTGCAAAATTCAGAATTTTGCTTGTGTAATGAGAAATTTCACTTGCAGAAGATGGAATTTTGCCTGTGGAAGGCAAAATTTCACCTGCAGGAGGCAGAATTTCACCTGTGAAAGGTGAAATGTTGCCTTCTGCAGGCAAAATTTCACATTATGCTTGTGAAATTTTGCATTTTGCACCCGGCAAAATTTTTCACATAATGGGAGAATTTTGTGAAATATTTTGCATGGCGAAATTGCTGATTTTGCCTGACTTTTACTAGTAAAATATAATTTTGCAGCATCTCTAGTTAAAGAAATCAAATCCATAGAGTGGAGGTTACAATCACTACTCTTGAAATTACTTATATCAAAGAGATATGAGTGAATGTTACCAATATGCCCTTATGAACAATGATATACCAGTGTAGAAATCTTTGATTTTGAAGTGAGATCCATGCTGACTATATCCATATAAGGGCAACCACTAAAAAAGTAAATGTCATCAGACTAGTAAAAAAAGTTAATTTGAAGGCAGCGTGTTGACGGGCAATAAAGATGATAACATACTATTTAGTTATGTTAGAGGAAATAGGAGAGTTGAATGGACACTGTCAACTCCCTTAGGCCTCAAAATGGCTACAAGTTAAA
Source organism: Neoceratodus forsteri (assembly GCA_016271365.2). Classification (NCBI taxonomy): domain Eukaryota; kingdom Metazoa; phylum Chordata; order Ceratodontiformes; family Ceratodontidae; genus Neoceratodus; species Neoceratodus forsteri. The sequence goes on from CM028137.1 coordinate 914,171,356, forward strand.
AAAATACATGTTACAATTAGTCACATTCTGTAGAACTCACTGTTGTAGCTGGTAGTTTGATTCTGATTACTTTTCTTTTTAAAAGTTAAAAACAGACTGCCCACCATGCAGGTGCTACTATACAAAAATATGTTTGTTTACAATCTTTCATCAACATCCACTGCACCTTAGCTGGACTTGGGACCCCTCCACATAATCTCATGACTCATGATGCAGTACAAATACAGAAGACTATTGCTTTATGAGTAGCTGCACTGTTTGGGGTGTTCCTGATCTTTAGGAAGTATGCAATAAGCGTAAATGAAGAATTTGAAACAAAACAAGGCGGGGTATAATTATACCATTAGCATGCATTTCAGTTCTACTAATGGAGACATCAGCAACATCAGCCAGCAATATCAATGAACTTTAGAGAATATAAGCAATCATAAGCTGTAGGTTTTCAGCTAGAAATAATGTAATGGAAAAGGGGGTTGGCAGTGTCACTTTAAGGAAAGAGTGGGACTGGTTAAACACAGACATCAGCGGGTGGAGGATATCAGATGATGCCTTGGAAGTAAAAAGACTAACTAGATATTTCACTTCAGTATTTACTGTGGAGGTGTTAGGACATTTTCCACAACTGGATGAGACATTCAGGGTATCAGAAGAGGATGCTTTTACTACTGTAGACACCATTTCTTGTGTGGCTGCAGCAATGAAACTACTACAGGTAATTTGAAAGTGAACAAATCACAAGGACCAGTTGGTTTGCATTTGAGGGTATTCAAGGAGTTCAAGGTTGTTATAGTGGGTATACTAGTAATGATTTTGCAGAAGTCATAAATGATGTGCTGTAATTTCTCATAGTCCTTCACTAGTGAACTGGACACTTCACCAGGTAAAGACTAAGCAGGGTGGCAAGTTACCTGTGAAGTATCACTTCTTGAAGTTCTTCACCTGGCAAACACTCCACGAAGTGGCACTTCACTGGTAAAATGGTACTTTATGATTCTTAGAGTTCTTTGAAGTTGACAGAAGAATTTTCCCTTTCCCCACCCTGTCCTAGCACCCTATCCCACCCTCCTTTTCCCACCAGCTCCAACCAGTAAATCAGTAACACTCAGTCTCCCAGCCACTGACTCAGCAGCACCCAATCCCACCCTCTCCCAGCTCCAGAGAAATAACAAGGAAAGTACTCTTCACCTAACCACTTCACACCCAGGTACATCTGCTTCCCCATCCACTGTGAAATAAACAATGACCCTCCTTTCTCCCATCATGTCAGCACCCTAGCCCACCCTTCTTTTCCACTCAGGCCACTCAGGAGAATCAAGGAGAAATGCAGGAGGGATAGACAGTGATTGGTACAGTCACTCCTCCCACTGGCTTGGTAAGTAACAATACAGATGAGTGAGGGCACACACATTACTAATAATGGTTTAAATAATTGAAGAAGAAGAACAAGAATTAGCATTTATATAGTGATTTAGCTACACAGTGTATCCCAAAGTGCTTTACAAGCAATGCTAGACTGGTAGTGAAGTCACTGAATGTGTAGTGGCAGCCATATCACACATCAGCACCCACACACAGCCTGGACAAATGCACTAACTGGTTTATGGGAAGGAGAATGTAGGCCAGGACACTGGGAATGTCCCCTACACTTTGCAAAGAGTGCCCTGGGTTCTTTTACTTCCACCTGGACATCACCAGGATGGGTAGAAGGGATAATGGTTTAATGCCTTATCTCAAGGATGGCATACCCCAGGAGTACAGCACCCCCCTAATACTGCACTCGGATGCCAGTGTTTTAGGTGCAAGTCCAATCCTGGTATGGGACGAGAACCCATGACCTTCTGATACAGAGGTGGATGTGCGACCAACTGAGCCACGCTGACACCTTACTCATTAACATGTATATATGGTAAGATTCATTGTATTTAATGCATGTTTCGTAATGAATTTCTAGTTAAATAATAGGGTTATACGTTACTACTTTGTTTACTATATGTAAGGTTTCAGGGTGCCATTCTCTGATAAGTTTTTACTATGGGACGAGAAAAGGAAGAACACTTTTTCAAATAAAGCCCTAATTAAACAATTGCTATGGATGCATGACATGAAATTAAAAACTATTTAATTGCATTACAGTACTATACTTCTGATTATAAATGTTGATATATATGACACTTAAACATCATTAAAACTTAGATCCAATAACTGACTCAGGTTGTTGGGTAATGATTTGAGAGAGCTGATATACCCAATCTCCATGAGAAAGTGTATCCAGTGTACTGTGCTGTAGCACCCTTGAGGTGTATCTGATTAATAAATTAGGATTATAATTTAAAAACTGTAATCTGGGCACAAGAGGTCACCCCTTAAATATTAAACAAATGAAATTTAAACTAACAAGAGGGAGGCTTTCTTTACTCAGTGCATTGTTAATAAATTACCTACAGGTATAATTATTAGTGAGGATAAAATTAAATTTAAAGCAAAACTGGACAAATATATACTTGAGGGACATGAGCTATCCTACTACAGGTGATAGAAGACACAACTATGAGCTTACCGCTTTCTCTACTCTGAAACCACTTTAGTATGAACATTTTTTTATGAACCCCTGTTCTTACCCATAGATCAGTATTAGCATCGGTAGCTGGAAGACATACACTTGGCATTCCTAAGCAAGATAAGGGACTGGAAAAGTTCATGGCAAAGAACGGGTAAAAAGACTACCTTAGGAATGAAGGATAAGTCCTGAGGCTAGCGCTTGCCACTCTGTTAGCAAAAGTGGGCAACGGCATGGTAGGCACATTCTAGACAATGCACTGGGCACAGTTTGCCATCTGCAGAACACATTCACCTCCACAAGGGTATTAAGAAAGGAATACAACAGGAAGAGAAAAAGCAACAAAAATACTTTAAGCATACAATTGTATACATTGCGATATTGCTGTGTTCTGAGGTTTGCTGAACTATACTTTCATTCATTGTTGCAAAAGGGCAAATAAGCATATAAATGAAACATGTTTCTGAAGTATAACTCATAAGAGATTAAATTATCTAGTCTTTGAGTGGGAGTTTAATTATTTATTTTGTTTAGTTGTGCAGCCTAAAATTGGAGATAAAAAGAAAACAGCATCTTAAAACTGCTACACCCACTCACAGTCAAAAGGTTTAATGAAATTGTGTCTTGGAAAACCAATTGAGTAAGAAACAAGAAAGAGATGTTAAAGGGACCAAATGAGCTAGAGAAGAGAATTTTCATTTTACAGTATCTAAATAATTCTGAACTTTTTGATAATGTCTGCTTTGTTAAAACACATGATTATTACCTTACAGTGCATTTATATGTGTATTTGAACATATGTTATACATTTGCTTCAATACATGTCTGCTGTTTTGCAAATGTTCATATGGAATGCTTTCAACATCCACATTATACTCCAGGGGGCCAGTTCCAAGATGGCCAGCATAACTTGCACGCAGTTGTAAGTTATGCCGGTCGCCTCTACACCAGGGACCCTATGCCACATTCCAGAAGCGGCAGGGTCCCGGCAATTGTGACTTGCAAGATATGCCATGAGTAACCCATGCATGGTGTATTCCAGCCACAAGTCACAACTTGAGATGGGTGACAGGCAGCCCCCTGAAGAACCCCACCCCAGAACACCACCAGATGCACCGGGGGCATGGGGGGAGCAGAACAGGAGACATAGGTGTCGGGGCACACCAGAGAACGGATCCCCAGGAGTCCCTACTATTTGGGGGAGTGGGGGCAGGGGTATGTATTAGGTGACATGGGGGACACATCTGCACCATTGCCATGGTGCCAGGAGGTGGGCAGCTGATGGATGGCACCATTGGTTGCCACTTAGAGCAGCTCGGAGCTGTTCTAACTTAGTCACGCCACTGTGGCTTCTGTAATTGCACTTGTGGGTTAGTACAGCCTCCCTACTGGAATTGGGCTAGGTTGCTGTCATAACCCACAGTTGTGCCAGGCATTGCAGGCTGCGGTATAAGTCTTAGTGCAACCTGTATTTGTCACAGCCTGCAGATGCCAAGGAGCAACTTGCCTCTTGGAATAGGGGTTGGCGTATCGTCTGACATAAGTAACATGGGGATTGGTGTATCTCGCCTTACGCCGGTGTATGCCCTTCTGGAATCGGGCCCCAAGTTCTTAGATATGCATATGACCATATACTATATAATGTATTGCTATATATATAAATATAATAAATGGGTGACAACTTTTCCCCATAGAAAAGGTAATCATTTATTTCCCTGTATACCTGTGACTAATCAAACAACTACTGTAAAAGTACATACCTGCACTAATGAAAAATATACACCTGCACTACATCAAACTCTATGGAACACCACTAATAACACAATTAACACATCATTAGGAAGCTGACCAAACCAACTAACAAGCTGCAAAAGATCCTAGAAAAATGCACACGTATACAAAGCCCTCCCAAACCTGACATCCACCAAACTCCTACTGCACTCACCATACACCATTCCCTCATTGCTGCAAGAGACTTTCAGGTGCTATAACGTGATCACAAATGAAATTTCCATAAAAATAACTATCTTAATGTATTATATTCAATAAACAATTGGTAAAGGTGGAATACTTAGAAGTATACCCATATTGGAGGCAGATTAGAGCAACAAAGCCACTCACTTTTTGTGCTCATGGCCTTATAGTGCTAATTACTCCCCTCAGTGGGTATGCATTCTTGTATACCACCCTTACCCATTATTTATTCTATATTATAGTGTCATAGTAGCACCACTAAAGTTAGGGCTGAGCAGGGGTTTCAATGTTAAACTCAAACTTTACACTTAAATAACTTCACAACCGTTCGACAGATTTGCACAAAACTTTGAATACATGGCCTCAGAGATAGATGTATTGATGCATCAAGTTTGATTCCAGATGGATGTGTTAATTCCAAGATATGGATAGCAAAAAAAGTAAAAAAAGGCAGGGGGTTCTTTGCTCTTTTTTTTGTCATCACCTAGTGCCCAGATGGTTTGGAATTTCAGTCTTAAATGTTCAGGGTAGAAAGAAAGGACTTGGCTGACAATGGTACGTTTTGCTGGTTTGGTAAAAATAAAACATTAATCTGTTCCAAAATTATTAAATTTTGCAATTTTGGTTCTGAGAATGTTCAGTACAGTCTTTTGGGCAGCTTCTTGGAGTGGAAAAAGAATTTGGTCCATATGAAAAAAGATACTTTTTCCTATGGGGTAATCCTTTTTTGTATGGCTGCATCTTGTTTCCATAGTTTAAAAAAAAAATTCAAAACCTGCAAAATTGACATCCTGCACCAACATGTTTATCCTGATAACTGGGACCCCATTGGGTGGATTCTGCACTTACTTTGCAGAAAAATGACCCATAAATGTATTTTATATACATTTGAAAATCCTTTTTTGTGACTCAATTTCCCTTTTTCATAAGGCCATATGAATAAGGAATTGGGCCATATGAAAATGGATCCCTTCATACAAAAAAACAATTTGGACTTAGTTTTTTCCCGATTTCTTTTTTGTATTAAGGCATTTTTTTTTGTATTGGAAAAAAAATACAAAAAAGGATCCTTTCATATAAAAAAAGAATCTAGAAAAACCTAAGTCAGTTCCTTTTTTCATATGAAAGGGTCCTTTTTCAATTTTTTTTTTTTTTGTAAAGAAAAGTAGCACTTGTATATTAGGGATGAATAGGCACTTTAATGCTAAACCCCTATATGTGCACCTTCACAACTCAGCCATTATTCAACTGTTGTACCTGAAATTTGACCAGCACAGAGTCAGTGTCCAGATCTCTGAATCCTAAATATTTGGTAAACTTCAGGTCAATTGATGCAAAGTTAGAGAAGGTTGAAAACTCACTAACTTAGGTGAGTGAGTTGTTCTGATTGTCTGCATATTGTGAGTCCTGAGGGAAGAGTGATGAAATGGGGTTTCTGACAGAGAGTAAGGGGGAAGGGGCACATATATTACTGAGATTGGGCTGAGTGAGAAGGGTAGAACATTGAAAAATTAGCAAGGGTTGTGTGAAGTGTATTTTTTTATATTTTTGTCCAAGTTAAAGCCAAGTTAAGTCCAAAGGGTTGGGGTGGATGGATGGAGGTTGGATTGGGTGTCACAAGGATGGCAGTGAAGGGAGAATCATTTATATTTTGTCAGAGGGAAAACGGTAGTTCTTTTTTGATTTTTGTGTTTTTTCCTCCTGTTTTATAAATAGTAGTTACTAAACACATATTGTCCTCTGTTTAGGAAAGGGTTCTAAATATTCAGTGGCCCTACTATTCCTGGTATTCAGGAAGTACTATTCAGCCTTTGCGTAGCACTTGTTTTATTGCTTATGTTTATGTAACTAGGAAAGAACAACAGACTTTGCAAATTAAAATCCCTTTAATTGCTGGAGGAATCAGGTTGATATTTATGTGACAGTACAGCGTAAAATGTTGCAGATGTTCTTCTTTAAATATTTTGGTCTATTATTATATAGCAAGCAATGCAACCTATTTGTTGTGTTAATAGATTTTGTCACTCAAGCTGTAAGAAACAATCAAATCCTTAAAATAACCTATGCAATGATAATAACTGAGGAATGATCCTCACATCATACTTTGTCTCTGACATAAATATTACCTTGATCTTCTCAGCCATTGGCATGTTTTTCTGCACTTACCAGTTGTAGGTAACCAGTCCCATCTCTGGTATCTTGTATAGTATTCCATCCTATCCAATACTTTCCTATGTATTGGTGTATGGTGGCCACTCAAGTAGAGATGCAGCAAAGTAAAATTCTGCCCATGAAGTGGTCGGGAAGTGGCCACTTCACATTGGTGTTCCACTACGCGGAGTGCCCATTTTAAACCCTCACCGTGCCATTTCTCATTGTAATTATGACTTCACGTTGAGCACTCTACCTTATTCCACTTTAAGGCAGAGTGAGAATTCACAGGCAGCCCACACACATCACATGGTTCACATAGTGTACGTCACATGCTTCAGGCAGGCAGACAGAAGAATACAGTCAAAAACACTCTCCAACATGGGTTGACTTACACGCTTTGCACGGGGTGTGACAAATGGCTTGGCTCTGCGAATGGTCTGGAGTGGGGTGTGGACACGTGATGAAGAGGGGTGCACAGGTGACAAGTCCACAAATGCAGTTATTTTCCCCATTTTGCATACAGGGGTTGATGTACCACTTGCACTAGACATACTGTATTGACCACCACCACCACCACTACAACTCTGACCACCACTTGACAAAATTTCTAAATCATAATCCTCCCCCTCATCATACCTGTAGTAATCCTCTGGTGTTATTTCATCACTACTGCAGACATTCCTACTTGGTCTTACTCTCATGGAAGGGGATAACATGCTTAGTAAGGTTGATGACAAGGGTGAATGCCCCACAAGGCATTAGCTGCCATCTGGTGCCAGGTCCACAGTGCCATGTGCCTGTTCTTAAGATGTGTATGCTGGCCCCCATGCCCAGATGACTCCCATTTTTACCTCAACTCACACACGCATGGCAAAACTGGTAGATTGCAACTGACTCATCATTTGCATCTTGGACAAAAAAATCCCAAACAAGGGATTGTGATCTCCTACTTTTAACATGTCCCTGATGCTGCTTATTGAACTCTGTTTTTTTCAACCCCTGAAATGGGGGGTGTGCTACATGATTTTTCAGGCTGTACACACTTGGACTCCAACTGATCACCATGACCACCTATGATTATTACTGGGTTATCATCATTATCATCAATTGGAACTGCTAAATCACAACTTTTTTGAAGAGGGGGGATTTAACGCCAACAGACCCAGACACAGTCACCTTTCTTTTTCTCTGGTTCCAAACAGGGGTCACTGACATCATTATCATATTCATCAACATCATCCACATCCACATTTTCAGCTTGGATGATGTCATGGGGAGAACATGTTCCAACCACAGTATTATCATCACCCAATATTTTTGCACCACACTTTGAAACATTGGCTGTCAAAGGCTTGACCTCAGCAGTGCTGGAATAAATGTGACATTGTGAGTTATCGTTGCCAGGATCAGAATCATGTTCGACTACCATGGTGATGTTAATGGGGAGTATGACATAATCTGCACTGTCAGTCACAGCTTTAGACTCAACTATATTTTTTGAAATGGTTAACTGGTCAGAAGTGGAACTTGAGGCATCAATACTTATGCCAGCAGAAACTGCACTAACACCACCCTGCTGGGACAACATCATCTCCTCCAAACATGAGAGAAGCTACAGATTGTACTATAAAAAACATTGATGGAGAAATCCCTTTACTGACAACAGCAATGCACTTCTGCGTACTACCGTGCCCATGGACAATCTTGCCACTGGCAGCAGTGCCATGGCCTGAAACAGCTTTGCTTGCACTTCTCTTTGCAGGCATTTTGGGAGATCACCAAGAAAATTCTAAACAAATTTAGATTTCTGAACTTTCAGTCTGGGCCAGTGGATGTGAAGCCAGAAAAAAATAACAACTGTGGCTTGCAGATGGAGATTGGGCACTAAACATATCCAAAAGCACAGACAGATTAAGATTGCACTGCCCAATCAAGAAGAGATGCAGAGGTAAAGTCACAACACCTTAACCAGTGCTCACAAGTCACAATCCAATCTGGAAAAAAATACCTTTTGCTGGTTGGGGGGGTGCAGTGCACTGCAGTAACAGTCCAAAACCAAGATACCGCAAAGCAGTACAAAATCACACAGGTGTAGTAGATAACAGATTCACACTGCTACAATTACTCTGTGACACAATAAAATGTGTCTTATTTGATAGCACGCGTTGCACGCACACACACTCACACACATACTACAAGTAATGAGTAGTAAACTGAAAACTTCAGTAATATAACCAATTATTTAAAACAAACTGAAATTCTGCAGTGCTGCACCACAACAATCAGCAAAAAAAGTCAAGAATTACTATAAATATTACTGTATGTACATTGACACAGTTATACAAGAAAAATATTACCAAAACAGAAAGACTGCCTTTTTCTCCCAGTTTTAAACTACCTCCACCACAGGTGTGCTCCTCTCCCAAAGCACACTTCAAGTGTCTGTCAGTACACAGACTGAATGTTCTAAATTAACATGCAAAATCCACACATAAACAATAAACACTCGATGATATGAGCACAGGAGGTTTTTCTACAATCGATGTACTAAATTTTGAGCAAAAAAAGTGGCTCAAAAAATTGCTTTTTTAACAGCTTTTAGAGGATTTGAATCAGAGAGCTCTGAGAGGAAACTGTCTCCATCTACCACTACACACACACTACACAGAACTGAGGCTGTGTGGAGCAATCTAGAGCCCATGTGACCTGCACACCTATGAATCACTGCAAAATTCGCTTTGGAGCTTAATAAGAAGACGAAGTTATGCAAAATGCATTGCTTTCTATGTATTTCTCCCTAAAATTGGCTTAGAAGTGGTTGGGGAAAGGTGGAGTAACGTGATGTCATTGTTATCAATGGACTTTGTGTTCCTCATTATGATGCAAAGTACTCAGTTTTGTGTTGTGGATTACTTTGTGGATTCTGCATTACTCTGCGAATTGCTTCACAGAGTGAATTTTGGCCACTTCGCTCACCTCTACACTCAAGGCACCAATTTTGCCATCTACCAGGGCCTTGCTTAGCCCCCAGACCTTACCAGCCCTCTAGTACCCATTACACCCTCCTGCCCCACTGTCTGATATGGTTTCCTTTTTTTGGTCCCTGGTTGTGAATTCTCCAGTTCCCCTGGCATGACTCCTCTCTCCTTAGTGATGAATACCACTGATGACCACTGCCAGTATCTCTCCTCCTGCATGACCCTTCCAGAAAATAACCCACCTCCCACTCTTCTCCCACGCCCTTCTTCCCCATGATCACTGCAAACTCATCCCCCACACTAACCACTTTTATTAAGCTTTCCAAGTCATACACACAAAGAAACAAAAAATGCCTAAAGTCTTATCTTATACTATCATCACTGTATGTAAAAAATGGCAGTGTCTGAAAATGTTTTGACAGATTGGCTGAGATATTTTTTAACTCTCCTTGTAGATAAGCAGGATGTGGGAGTGGGCAGGAGAGTAGTGCAGTGGGTAGCTAATTGACTGGGCGGCAGGACACAGAGGGTGATGATAAATGCCTCACACCCAAGAGGGAAGTGTGACCAGTGGGGTAACACAGGGATCAGTGCTGGGACCGGTCCTATTCAATGTCTTCATCAGTGACATTGCACAGGACCTAGAAGGCAGAATTTCCCTGTTTGCTAATGACATGAAGCTCTGTAACAGAGTGGACATGCCAGAGAGTGTAGATAGAATGAGGAGGGATCTGCAGAAGCTTGAAGAATGGTCAAGGGTTTGACAATTGAAATTCAATGCAAAGAAGTGCAAGATAATGAATATGTGGTACAAAAACCCTGGAACAACATATTAGTTGGGGACTGAGGATATAGAATGCACCAAGCAGGAGAGGGACCTTGGGGTTATCATCTCTGATGACCTCAAGGTAGGGAAACAGTATAACAAGGCAGCAGGTAAAGCAATTAGGATGCTGGGATGCATAAGCAGGAACATCACCAGCAGGAAAATGGGGGTCATAATTCCACTGTACAAGACACTAGTGAGGCCCCAGCTGGAGTACAGTGTACAGTTCTGGAGACCTTACCTACATAAGGACATAGACAGGATAGAGAAGGTTCAGAGGAAGGCAACAATGATGGTACAGGGATTGCACCACAAGTCCTAAGAGGACAGGCTAAAGGACTTGAATATGTACTCCCTGGAGGATAGGAAAGAGATAGGGGATATGATAGAGACATACAAGTACCTTACAGAGAGGAACAGGGTGCAGGAATACACTATTTTCCAGAGAAAAAGATGTTCCAGGACTAGAGGCATGGGATGAAGTTGGAGGGAGGGTGATTCAGAGGAAACACAAGGAAGAATTTCTTCACAGAAAGGGTGGTGGACAAGTGGAACACTCTGCCAGAGGAAATAGTGGGGGCTGAAACAATTACAGGATTTAAGAATGCATGGGATAGACATAAGGGAATTCTGGAGGTCGGGGATAAGGGGAAACACACTTCTAGAAAAACAAAGTGAATTACAAGCTCAAATGGGCAGACTGGGTGGGCCATAGATTCTTATCTGCCAACAGTGTCTATATATCTATGATGTGCTCTGTTCACTCTGAGGAATCCAAATGGGTGAAACATTAACAAGATGGTATCAGAGTATGCACAAGCATAAAGTGAGAGAAGCCAAGTTTTAGGTCTGCTTCATTGCAATCACCACTTGTAATGTCTTTTGCAGTTGCTTAAACAAATCAAAAAAGGATTATTAATATTGTGTATCAAATGGAGCATATCCTGGTAATTTCATTTTTACATGCCACCTTTTCTTACACATGGTTATGGTGGAGTAAGGGAAGCCTTTATGCTGTTTTTTGTCCCTGTTTATGTTGATGACATAGAGAGATTAATAAAGAGATTGTTTTGCATTCTTGTTGTGTGTAGCCCATTGCCTTTACCCTGCTTGCAGAGTAATGCTCATCTTGTGTGGTATTTAGTGAAGATGGAGTAACATACAGCCCAATTCCCAAAAATAAAACTATGACACAAGGTGCCTGCACCAAATGGGGATGACACAAGTGGCACTTTGCATCATAGTTTGCAGATATCCCAATTCTCAAATGCCAGTTGCAGTGACATTGGGATGCCATGTGGCAAAGCCCCTTGTTCCACCCTTGCAGCAAAAGCACCTGTGTGCCAGGTCACAAAGCGGCTTGCAACCATGGAAGAGCTGCACCATCCCCTTTTATTTGTATTCTGTATGCCCTGCTATGGGTGCACCATGGGGCTCGACATGGACCACACATGAGGTGGTCTAAGCACTGTGCACTAATGTGGCAAACTGGGGGTTCTGAAGTTGGGGTCCAGGAGCAGAAATGGCATGGAGGTGCAATAGGGGATGTTGGGAGATGGTGGGTAAGCAAGAGGGTGATGTGGCACCTGGCAGAGGCACCATTTATATAAATTTTAAGCTACTGTGATGATACAGCAGGTGAATTCCAGGGACAAACAGTACCATGGCACCAGCTGGGTACAGCCCTGGCAGTAGTCTCAGCTTCCAGCACCTTTTGTCCCTGAACTCCTCCCCATGGTACCATCCCATTGCGTTAATAAATGGCACCACCACTGAGTGTCACATCACCCCTACATGCCCACCATCTTCCCAGCTCCCCATATGGCATTCCTTATGCCACTTCTGCTCCCAGACCCCTCTTGGCAAACATGTTTTACCACCCCCCAACCATTCCATCTCTTTTAGTATTGTGTCGGGCAGGGGGATACAGGTCCCTGCAGCAATTCCCGCAGGTATGCCAATTGTTTGATGCTAGTCAACAACTCTTGGAGTTTTGGCACAGGGTCCCTAGTTTTTACAGAATTAGGTGCAGGGTCCCTGATGTACCCAGAAATCGCCACAACCCTAGATTGACACAAATTGCAGCTATGTAAGGGCTCTTTAAGAATCCAACACATAGTGTTTTGAAATTAATTTCATGTTTGGAAAATACAGTTAAACGCATCTTCATAGTGAAGATCTATGTGCCAGACCAGATAGCTTAGGCCAACATTTTCAAAGTGCCCATGTCACCACACCTTTCATGACCACCTATGTGGCACCTTGTAAATCTGACACAAAATATGTTCATTTACAAAGTGCAACATATTGCATATGGTATATAGTTATCAGGTGTGATGGCAAATTGGCCAATGAAAATTTGGGTTCAAAATAGCCAAAGATTGCCATGTTATGAGCAAAAGAAAAAAAACTACTGGAAAAAATGAAGTCCTGAAATTCATATACAGTATTGTGTATGCGTGTAGACTTATTTATTCCATTTTTTTCTCCATATAAGTGGTACCTTGTAAATCTGACATGAAATGTGATTTGGGGGGTTGGGAGTTTGCACCCAGTGGCCACAAAATTTTAAAGATTTTTTAAATAACATGCACACAATACTAAGGTTGGGTACCTGATATCAGGAAGGGAGATAGTGGCCTATCTGGCACTGGGACTGGACACCCAATCTCTGAAAAGTTATGGTAAATGTGATGCTTTTATTTTTCTTTCATGATTGACATAGAAGTAACATATAATAAAAAAACATATACAGTATGTTTATGTTGGTGGAAAGGTACTGGCAATGGGCAGGGGGGGACAAAAAGTTGTTTTGTTTTTCATTCACTTTGATGTCGCTCATAAATAAAAAAAAACTCTTGTATTTTTCCATATACAATTTTCCAGAATTTTTGTTTGTTTGTTTACGACTGTGCCTTCCCCAGTGGTTTTAAAACATGTATAACTTTTGAATTTACCTCTTCTCATTGCAAAACAAACAAAAGGCTCAATTTTGATTCAATATGTAACAAACATGAAAGTTTCAGGCTTTAAATCTTTGAATTAGTTTTGTTATCTTTTTACAGAAAAGTATCTTAAAAGAGTAGTATTTCATGTACAAATTGTGAAGAAGATATGGTCAGACAATTCTTGAAATTTCTGTGATATCTTCAGAGAAATAATCTGCCTGTCAGCAGTACCAAAGTAAGACCACCAAACAGAATCTCTATAGGTATATTACAAAATATCTGGAAATATCTGACCGTGTCTTTTGCTGTAACTGTAAATCATGCAGCCCATAGCTACTAGAACACACTACTATACCAATTGTTTTACAAATTGGCATATACTTGACCTTTAGAACTGAGAGGGTGCATGCCAAATTTCAAAACCCTAGGTCTTAAGATGGCCAAGTTTTAAGCTGTCAAAAGTAGGGGGGTTGGCAAAACCACTAATTTAATCCTTATACTGTATACTGTCACTACCTCATGTATCTATACAGTACAATGTAGCTGGTAGTCAAACCTTACAGATAAATGATTTTAGTGACCAATGAAGTTTAAATGAAGGTAAATAATTCATCTCAATGTTGGATACATCATCAGTGTTTATCTCCATTTTGAATATGTTACAAAGAACTCCTTAACAAATAGGAATTAACTATATGATTGCACAATGCCTGATAACAGCACAATGGCCTCTGTTGCAGTCAAACCACAGCGGTGAAATAAAACAAAAACAATGATGTCATTACAACAAAAAATTATTATAATTCTATTGTAATTTAAAATACATTATATAAATTAAACACAAAAATGCTTGACTCAGAGGGGGAGGAGTCATTATGGTGGCAGGTAGCTGCTTTTGGAGTGAGCTCTGAAATGACACTTAAATGTTTTTTGTTGCATTAGCACAACTTCGCATGTATCTACAAAAAAACCTTTTGGCAGATAAGAGGAAAGTCAAGTCCTCTTCATCATCAGAAGAATATGTGTCTCCACATATTAAACTGTTGGACAAATATTTCAACTTGGCTCAGAGGGTGTCAGGAGAACTGGGGAGGGTAGCTCTGGCTCTGGAGCTAGGACACTGACAGCCAGCCCACAGCAGCCTGCTGAGGGCTTTTCAGAGATTTGCTCACCATTTCTGAGCAAGACAGTTCATATATCTTCTCGCACTGAAGCCAAACTAACAATACTATTAGCTGTATCATCTGAGTTATCAGACAAAACAGAGACTATTACAGGAATTTTTTTCTTACCTGGTAAAGCTGTTTCATTGTCAGATGAAATCACAACAGCACTAGCTGGATCTACTAAAAATGGTCACACAGAAGATGTTGAATTAATATCCACAGAGAAAGTAGAGGCAACAAATAAAACAGGTGTACCAGTCAAACAAAATTAAATTCCTTCACTGTTCATGAATAAGCCTACTATTTCAAACCCAGCAACTAAGATTTATCAGCAATGGCCACAGGAGGTTGCCACAGAATTGACTCTTTAGGTGAAACAATGGAAAAATTGTTACGGACTCAATCATTTGACTTCAAGTTTAATGCTTTATTGCAAAAAGTTGAATTCCTACACATTGACACAAAACATAATTGAGAGAAAATATAAACTATTTCAAAATAGGTAGAATCAAACAAGAAGGAAATAAAAAAAACAGTAAATAAGATGTTAACAGTTAGAGCCACTTCAGCAAAATAAATGTGTGGTAATATTAATAGTAACCAGAAAGACTAAAGTTGCGTGAGAATCAGCAGAAATATAAAAACATAAGACTGCTGGGTTTATCAGCAATGTTGAACCAGGACTGTGAATCAACAAGGGACATGGTAAAGACATTTTTGGAAATGTTTTTCAACTTCCTGAAGACAATCTTCCTTTCATTACACCTGCACACAGAGTCCTTCCAAAACTTGCTACTGAAAAATCTATAAAGTAAACCTCTACTAAATCTGCTTATTTAACATCAGAGGAAGAAAATTTAGAATCACTAAAGAAGTCTACTATTATGCTAACTTTTGCTTTTGATTTCAGTAGGGATTTAATTGTTAAGCTTTGTAGGTTCAGAGCACCATTGATCTACAAAACCTACAGATTTTCAGTGTACCCAGACTATTCATACCCCACACAACACCACAGAAGGTGATTCTTGGCATACAGGCAGGAGCTGTTAGAGATGGGAACAGAATTCCAAGTATTAGCACCAGCTAAATTGAAAATTTAATATAAAGGAGCTCAATATATCTTCTTTGAAGTAAATCAAGTTTCAGAGTTCATTAGAGCTCAGCACAAACAGGAAAATCACCCTGAGAGTTAGACTGAATCTCCCACACTATCCAAGGAGAAAATGATAATAATGTGCTAAAAATGTGAACTGAATTGCAACAAATATATAATTTTTGCTAACAGAATATTCAGAACATGTTAGTAATTGACAAGAGTGGTGTGTGAGAGAGAGAGAGAGAGAGAGAGAGAGAGAGAAAGAGTAATTTCAATGAAAGTTTTTTTGAACAGGTGGCCTATCCCCTATATAGCTACTTTCAGACTTATTTGTGATAAAGGTTGTTTGCGGCAAATATTTACTATGTGTATCTTAAAATATAAAATATAAAAATCTTATAATTGGCAGATAAAACCGGTGGGGAAATTTACTTGTAATTTAATATAATCTCCCCTCTCCAAAAATGGTTTAGTTTAGACAAGCCTGGATATTATACAAATTATGGGTATATATGTTTTCTTTTTTTCCCTCTTTAACTTGTTTGCTTTGAAAATAAATTCCCATTTATTTGTATGATGTATTATATAACAAAAAAAACTTAATAAAATATAAGTATAAAACATGCTTGACTCAGAATATGTCACTTATAAGCATTTGTTAGTGGACAACACTAAGAGAGTGTAAATGCAGACATTGGCAACTTTGGTTTCACTTCAGTTCAGATTCTGTTTGGTTCAGCTTCAACACTTTGGTCAAGGACACTTTTTTCCCCTTGGTATTAGGGTTTGAAGGCTACAAAAAGAGATAAGTGGTACCCCCTACCACTTTTCAGCCACTTTATCAAATCCAAACCTCTTCTGTCCTCCCAGGTCTTTCTGTCAGATTCAAAAAACAAAAAAAAACTCAGTCAACATTTGGCACAGTGCCAGGCACAGGGAATGCTTCTTTTTTCCAAACAAATATCTGGGGAGGGAAGAGGACAGTGGGCAATTACTAGTGTGGATGAAGGGGTGGTTATTGGACTAGCCCTGACACACATGGATGTTCAAGTTTCAAGTTTATTATTCAAAAATGAGACCATATTAACCATTGAGTCAAAATTCACTTCCTGTGGTGTCCCAGTATTCCATGTACAACATATATAATTCAATAGTCAGTTCCATCTATAAAATCCACAAAATAACACAGGAGAATTTATAAAGTTAAATAGTGTAATTGACTGAGAAGTCATATTAGATCACAATATAGCATATTTCATTTAACTGTGGTATTTGAATAGCACCTCCCACACTTAATTTCCAGCCAGTCAGGTTTAGCTAGTTGCAATGACATCACCATTCATTTCTTTACATCATTACCAAGATGGGTACTGAACACAGCAGATGCTCTGCACTGGGGGATCATTTTCTTTATTACAATCTTTTTCTGGGTTCTGCAGGGGGGAAAAGGATATTGGGGATCAGTGTGAGGGGGAGCTTATGACTTACTTGGAATGGATTGAGGTGAGGGGGCAGGTAATTGTGTTTGGTGGAGAGGTGGGGGAAGGGTAGGGCATTTACTCTAAGTGTTTCTGAGTTGTCCAACTTCTACTTAAATTTATTATTACTTTACCACAATTCAACAGGTACAAGGGTCAAGAGTCTGCCAGCAGGTGATGGGAGGGGGTATATGATGATGAATCTAACATTTTTGGGAGATGGGAGTGGGCATTGTCACATAGGGTTTGGTAGTAATGCAATATGCATCATTTTTTGCTGGCAAATAAGCCAAATTTGTATGGCGGATATGCAAGTTGCCTAATTTGCCCAGGAATTGACAATTCACATCAATTCACCAAGTGACTTTAGCCAATTCATTGGGTGAATATTCATGCAAATTGTTGTAGCCAGTGAAGCAAAGCTTCCAAAATTCATGAATTTAGCTGCAAAGAGAATTTCAGCAACTTCACCCATTTCCGGCTGTTATATACTAACAAATTCATGATCCATGGCTCTAAGACAAAGTTAATGTATATTGGTAAAGTAGCATAGCACAAGTTTTTGATTTTGTGCAGAACACACACTATTCAACTGCACCATTGCTCATTTGGAATACCATGAAAAATACTAGCAGGACCACCACACCACTATGAAATTATACTCTAGAGGTACACCTTGAGAGGATGTTTTGGGTGCAGTTTCATAGAACACCATCCCCTTTTCCTAAAAGCTACTGATGGAAAGCATTTGAGTGCTATCATTGTTTTATCAGTAAAGTGATGTCATCAAAGGACTCCATTGTGGTGATCAATTCTCTTTCTTGCTGCAGTTTTCCTCCTTGTTCATACTGTGGATCAGTGGGAAGTACCTAAAAAATGAAAATCAGAGAATATGGTAAAAGAATCACCCCAAATTCAACCACTACTTACTGTAAAACATAGATTATTACTGAACCTGTATGCTGTACTGTGCTCTCCCATAATCTACTTCCAGCCCAGGCCATGGCATATTTTTTCCATAGTCAGTTTAGAATCTGAGACCTCATGTTGTGTTCAGCAGCTCACAGACTTCCTGCACAGTGCAATCATTGTCTTTCAGCAGCAATGGGTTAATAAGAACTGTGTCGTCCCTATCCATAAAGCACACAATACTATTAAATTAAATACCCAATATTATTCTCTGCTGTAACATTAATATACTCACCCACAATTAAATTACCTGGCAAAAACAGTTGGTAGCACTTGAGGTTTAGACTCAGACTGGTAAAAGCAGCGATAAGGCCTAACTCCATGCAGCATGATCCAGGATCCAGGAGGCCGGGAGAAGCAGGCAGAAAGGTACGGGCAAAGCCGCAAACCAATCGGAAAGCGACCGCTGTCTCTGCCTTGCTTCTGATTGGTGCGCCTTTCCCATAGACTTTAGCTGGACTTTGCAACACTATTCTGGCCGGGATTTCTGTTATTTTTACTTCGTCTTAATTCCACCTAAAAAGAGCTGTTTTACTCTTGAAATGTGCCCGATTTAAGGGTTGTATTGTTGTTTTGTAAGATAGTGATTACAGCCTTTTGAAATTCTGTGTAGGCTAGACGCTTAGGCGCCTAACCCCCCCATACCCTCCCAGTCTTTTGTTGTGTAGATCCTGATTTTTAGCACCTTATTGCAGATTGCTGCAATAAAAGTACCTACTTACTGCCTCTCCTCTGTCCCTACCTTGTAGCCGGCACAGCCCTCGAGATCCAGTGAGCGGAGGGGCTCCGAGCTGCCAGCGGGCCGGCGGCGACCGCCTAGCCGACCGAGGGATCCAGGAGGCCAGGAGAAGCAGGCAGAAAGGTACGGGCAAAGCCACAAACCAATCGGAAAGCGACCGCTGTCTCTGCCTTGCTTCCGATTGGTGCGCCTTTCCCATAGACTTTAGCTGGACTTTGCAACACTATTCTGGCTGGGATTTCTGTTATTTTTACTTCTTCTTAATTCCACCTAAAAAGAGCTGTTTTACTCTTGAAATGTGCCCGATTTAAGGGTTGTATTGTTGTTTTGTAAGATAGTGATTACAGCCTTTGAAATTCTGTGTAGGCTAGGCGGCAGGCCTAACCCCCATACCCTCCCAGTCTTTTGTTGTGTAGATCCTGATTTTTAGCACCTTATTGCAGATTGCTGCAATAAAAGTACCTTACTTACTGCCTTCTCCTCTGTCCCCTACCTTGTAGCCGGCACAGCCCTCGAGATCCAGTGAGCGGAGGGGCTCCGAGCCGCCAGCGGGCTGGCGGCAACCGCCTAGCCGACCGAGGGATCCAGGAGGCCGGGAGAAGCAGACAGAAAGGTACGGGCAAAACCGCAAAATTTTTGCCCGCCCCCCCTCTCGGTTGATTCTTTTTATACACTTTCTCCCGCCATTTCTCTAATCCACGCCCACAGCTATTTCCCTTCCTCTATTAACCATTACCTAACCTCCACAATGCTACTTTGCTTCCTTTTGCTCCTGAGCCTCTCATCTTCCCCATTCCCATATGATAATCATGATATACCCCTTGCCATGGTGAATAAGGTAGTGATTATGGTCTGCTCACCCCTGCCATCCCCAATGGACACCCATCTATTCCTTATTTATATCCAGCCATTTTTGCACTGCAACCCCTGGGGTATCCCACATAAAGTCTCTCTAACCCTACAACATTCCTCAAGTACCTTACATTCATCCTGGCTTTATATTAACCCACTATGCCTGTCCATCAGATTATTATGTTGCGATAAACTTCATACCTATATAACAGGACCCTCACCTATTATACAGTGGTCCCCCAAGAAGAGGAGGAAATGCTCTGACCACTCCCTATCCCTTTCACTTGGTGCCCTCCTCAAACTAATCTTCTTCCTTCTGATCTGTATTGGTACTATTGAAATAAATCCTGGCCCCATTGAAAGTTTCTTATCCCTGCTGATCTAACCTCCATAAATGGCCTAAGTTTCCTTCACTTCAATGCTTGCAGCCTTCTAAAAGTTCTCCTTAATACAGGCCTGGGTTGCACATACTCTACCTGACTTCCTGGTTATCTCTGAAACTTGGCTCAGACCTACAACAAAAGACAGTGATATAAACCTTCCCAATTATCAGCTCTTCAGATCAGATCGCCTCTTCCAGGGGTGGTGGGTGGCCATCTACATTAAGGACACCATCTCTGCATCCTGCCTCATTAATACATCCGAACCAAAGGAATTTGAATGTTTGTCAATTAAAATATCCCTTCCAAACTTGTCTTCATTTAAATTGATTGGCTGCTATAGGCCCCCTCTGCAGGCCTCAAACTCCTATCCACCTAGGATCAATACTCAATCTAGGCCCTGAAGATACCATCATCCTTGGTGATTTGAATTTAAACTGGCTATCTAATGTATCTGCACCACTAGTAACCTTCTATGACACCTATGGATTCACACAATTAATCAAAGATCCAACCAGGATTAACCTAAAAATTCTATCAACAGCCGCTCCTGGATATTATGTTGGTAAACAAGCCTCACTTATATTCACATGCAGGAGTACTACCCAGTGATGTAAGTGATCATTGTCCTATAGCTGGCATAAGATCTACATTCACACCATCCAATCCTGCAAAATTTGTCCTCAAAAGGTCAAAGAAGAAATTCATCATCTCAGGATATCTCCATGATTTGTGCAATACAACATATTGGCAAGACTTTTACCTTACAACCTCAGTTGAAACAGCTCTCCAGATCTTAAAGGACATCATCACTAATGCTCTCAATATTCATGCACCAATCACCAGTATCAGAACTAAAGTAAGATCTTGTCCTTGGTTCACTACTGACCTTAAATCAGCTTTGTTAGCCAGAGACAAACTCTGGAAAAGGCAAGAAAAACAAAGGATACCAGAGACTGGCTTCAATTCAGAAAAGCAAGAAATTCATGTACAAAACAAATAAGAATTGCCAAAGCTGCCTATTATAGAGCTGAATTAGATGTTTCCTACAATAACCCATCCAGACTTTGGGGGTACTATAAAGGGAATTCTGGACCCAAACTCTACCCCTGCATTAACCTCCAAACTGCTACTAAATGACACAGAAATCACAGGCAAGCAAGAAATCCTAAATACCTTCAATGACCACTTCACCACAGCTGGCCTAGCATTTGACTCCTCACCTGCAAGTTTCTTGAGATCATCTTTAAACCTTCAATCCACTGTGGGACAAAAGGCTACTTCAACATTCTCCTTCAATCCAATATCCTTGAAAGAAGTAGAAGACCTCCTATCTAATTTAGATACTTCTAAGAGTGCAGGTACAGACTCCCTGGATCCCTACTTTCTTAAAATAGCATCACACGCCTTATCTGCCCCCCTCACTCATCTCTTCAATCTTTCCCTAGCTACTGGATCCATTCCCTCCACTTGGAAAACAGCTCAAGTAGTTCCACTACTTAAATCTGGTGATCCCATGGACCTTAACAATTACAGGCCCATTTCCATCCTACCGGTACTATCCAAGATGCTTGAAAAATTAGTAAATTCACAATTAAGGGCCTATCTGGATAAAAACAACCTCCTAAATCCAGCACAATCGGGATTTAGATCAAGGCATAGCACCATTTCTGCCCTAGCCAAAGTAACTAACGATTGGCAGATTGCCTTGGATAAGAAGAATAGTACCTGTGCTGTGTTCCTGGATTTGAGTAAAGCATTTGATACAGTGGATCATGAATCATTACTCACCTCCTTAGCTCTCTAGGCCTGGATTCTCTCTCACTCAACTGGTTTAAGTGCTATCTATCTGATAGGTCACAATTGGTAAAAATGAAAATTACCTATCCACCTCTAAACCACTGCTAAGAGATGTACCGCAAGGCTCTATTCTTGGCCCCATCCTCTTTGCCATTTATATTAATAATATCGATGCCAACCTCTCTCAATCTAACATTCATCTGTTTGCTGATGATACTGTATTATATGTCAGCAATCCCTCATTATCTAAAGCCTGTGAGTTGTTACAGTCAGAATTCTCCATCCTACAACACAATCTATTGGAAAAAAAATTACTTCTAAATGCCAAAAAAACAAAAGCTATGTTCTTTGCCACAAAGAGTTGCTCTGCCATTACCCCATCACCCATCACCCTACAATTATCCACCTTACTTGGAGAGAAGCTGGAATTTGTGGACAAATTCAAATATCTTGGAGTCTGGATTGATAATAAGCTTGACTACTCTGTCCATATTGAAGAGCTACTAAAAAAGTTGAGACAAAGGCTTGGCCTATTTTACAGAATAAAACACTACCTTACCAGAGACTCCAAACAAAGATTAATCCAGGCATCATTCCTATCCCTCATTGATTATGCTGACTTTCTCTATGGCCATTGCTCACTCTCCCTCTTAAATAAGCTGGACACCCTGTATCATAGATCCATCAGATTTATTACTGACCTTTCCTCCAGCACCCATCATTGCTCTCTTTACATGGCAGTAAATTGGACATCACTACAACACAGAAGAAATAGGAATGCTGCAGTCTGGATCTTCAAAGCTTTATCAGGCAAACTCCCCTCCTATATCACAGACTGTTTTACCCGAATTACTTCTAGGCCATACACCTTAAGGATCAGTAAACTCATCATGTTAAAGGTTCCCAATGCCTGCACCCGGTTTGGGATGGCTGCTATCAGCTACTCCCTAGCAGTTACTTGGAACTCACTCCAAAATCTATGAATCTAAATACCTCTCACTTCTATCATCCTTCAAAGATTATTCTCCACCCTATTTCCAGAGTTCTGCAATTGCTTCCATAAGGCCTAATCTCCCATCCAACCTACATCCCCCTTCCGTATTCCATTCTGTTTAGTTCTCCTTCTATTATCCAGTCAGCTGCTATATTCTTATAAAAAGCCATAAAGGCCCTATTATTTGTACACTATGCCTGCTATATCTATTCTCTCCTTTTTACAGGTTAAGTGATTTTTACTGTGCCTTGTATATATGTAAATTTTTGTATACTCTCATTTTATGTCATTGTACTATTGTTTATGTTATTTTCTTGTCCATGTAAAAATACTTGTACTCTTATTTGTATGACCACTCAGGTCCATCTTGTAAATGAGCTACGCTCAATGATGTTCGCCTGACTAAATAAAGATTTTGATTGATTGATTGATTGATTGATGATACCAATCCTGCTGTTCTCATGGAATGTGTGGATCTGTCAATAGCTGATACCAGCAGTTCTCTGATAGCCTGACTCATACACATGTTGATTTTCTTCACATATTGCTGAAACAGAGAATTGATAAGAAACAGAACCACAGTTGTACAATGCAGTATGTTAAAGTGACACAGGCCATAGTTCATGAAATTTTAAAATAAAGATTTTAAAAGCATCACCAATTCCACTCATTTGTGGCGTTGTCCATGGGAATGGATTGGAATACCTCAGCCACCACAAATAGAAGAATGCAGATACTTCTGGACGCATTCCAGGATAGCTTCCTAATGCAAATGGTCAGCGAGCCAACCAGGTTAGGGAACACAATAGAACTCGTGCTGGCAAATGGAGAGTTTGTGAAGGAGCTACGGGTGGAAGAACCTCTGGCAGGGAGAGACCACCATTCAATGTGGTTCACATTGAAAATGAGTAAGGAGGGAGTAGAAACAGGTACAAGAGTGTTGGACTTCAGGAAGACTAACTTCGGGAGGATGGGGGAGGGAGTTAAAGGGTATCTAGCTAGAATCCAAACTAATATGGGCACTAACCAGAAGTGGGAGGTCATAAAACAGGGGACTGAGGAGGCAACCAAAACCTGCATCAGGTTCAAGAGTAAGAGAGCTAGAGTGAAGAAACCCAGCTAGTTGAGCAAGGGAGTCATGGAGAAAGCAAGAAATAAAAGAGCCGCCTTTAGGGGGTTCAAAAAAACAGGGAGGGGGAGGACAGAGAGAATTACCTGAAGAAATTGAAGGAGGTGATGAAGGCAGTAAGGGCAGTCAGGCTTGCACAAGGCATCAAGAAGGGGAGAAGGAGTTTTTCGGGTACATCAAGGGGAAAAGGAGTTATAGGGACAAAATAGTGAGGATTAAGAGGGATTGGGATGGGGTGGGTGGAAACAGGGGCAGAGCAGGCAAAAGCACTTCATGAATACTTCTGCTTGGTGTTTACTAAGGAGAAAGGAGGGGCGCTACCAAGGGGAGGAGGTCAGGCTCGGGGGGAAGAGGTGACAGATGGGAGAATCACAAAGGGCAGAGTACTGCAGGGCCTAAGGGCACTGAGGGTGGACAAGGCACCAGGGCCAGTTGGCATTCATGCCAGGGTACTGAGAGAGCTGGCAGTAATCGTGGTGAAGTCCTTGGCAGACCTGTTCAATGCCTCCCTGGTCTAAGGAAGTATACCTCAGGACTGGAGGATAGCTCACATGGTGCCCCTCCACAAGAGCAGTCCCAAAGATGAACTGGGAAACTACAGGCCAGTAAGCCTCACATCCATCATGGGAAAACTGATGGAGACAATCCTGAAGGAGAAGCTGGTGTCCCTTCTGGAGACCAATGGGCAGTAGGACATTAGGCAGCATGGGTTTGTCATGGGCAGATGCTGTCAGACCAACCTGGTGGATTACTATGACTGGGTAAATAGACAGCTGGACAAGGGCCATGCAGTGGATGTCCTGTTTCTGGACTTCAGTAAGGCATACGACTTGGTGCTGCATGGGTGGCTGGGCAGTAAACTGTCAGGTACAGGTGTAGGGGCAAAAATGGTGGGATGGGTAGTAAACTGGTTACAGGGAAGACAGCAGAAGGTGGTGGTGGGAGGGGAGCTCTCATCTCTGAGGGCAGTGACAAGCGGAATACCACAGGACTCAGTGCAGGGACTGGTATTGTTTGTGTTGTTCATATCAGACATCTCAATGGGCATCAAGAGCAAGATCAGTTTGTTTGCAGATGACACCAAGATGGGAGCAGTAGTGAATGTCCTAGAAGGGTGGTATGGGTTGCAGGATGATCTATCAAAATTGGAGACCTGGTGGGACACCTAGCAGTTGGGGTTTAATGCCAAAAAGTGCAATGTGCTACATTTCAGGGGAAAAAACCTAAGCAGGAGCTACGAGCTGGGGGGGGAAGGGTTCAGCTAGCCATGACAGAGGAGGAGAAGGATCAGAGAGTGATTATAACAGGATCATGAACAACTCAGCAAAATGCAGGAAGACAGCTGCAAAGGTCAACAAAATGCTGGGTTGTATTGCCTGGGGTATATCTTCAAGGAGAGGGGAAGTGATCCTGCCATTGCATAGGTCATTGGTTAGGCCACACCTGGAGTACTGCATGCAGTACTGGTGCCATACCTGAAGAGGGACATTAAGTTACTGGAGGGAGGTGCAGTGCAGGGCAACAAAGATGATCCAGGGACTTGGGGACATACCCTACGTGAGCAGGCTGAGGGAGTTGAACATGTACTCACTGGAGGAGAGGAGAGACAGGGGGTTATGAATGAATCCTTCAAGTACATGAAGGGAATAAACAAGACAGGCATGGAGGGACTATTCAAGTTAAGGGGTAGGGACACTCGGGGTCACGATCTCAGATTGGAGGGAGGAAGGTTCAGGAGGGAAATGAGAAGATACTTTTTTACGGAGAGAGTAGTGTCTGGGTTAAATGCTTTGCCTGTGGAAGTGGTATCCTGTAGAAAAGTGGACTGCTTCAAAACGGGATGGGATAGGTTAAGAGGAAGGGTCAGGGGAGGGAGGGGCAGCTGCAGTATAAGGGTTGCTAGCTGCACACTCGAGCAGACTCGATAGACCATAAGGCCTTTATCTGCTGGCAAATTTGTATGTTCATATTTTGTCCTCAGTACAAATAAAGGTAAAACTAATTGGGAGTGGAATTGGTTTTGACACAGTGTTTACCAGTGACCTTCAATAAGCACCTAATTATCATTGTAACTTTCCAGTCACATTGAAATCCTTGCCTTAGCCTAACATCACTCACCAGTGCCTGTGTAGAGAGAGCACATCTTAAAAATATCACCATGGTTTTCATACCACTTCCATCTTTCCTTTTCCTGATTTCAATCATCTTTCTACTCAACATTACCAACACAATGTTCTATAGAACTCTTTAAAAACGTGCTTCAGTTGCTGCTCTGCATTAAACACATGTATGAAGAATGCATGCAGCAGTATGGGGAAAGGGGCATTCAGTGCTTGCAATAAGAAGACGTATGGTGTCCTCTGTGATGAAACCCATTAAAGTGACTCATGTTTTAAGAGTTCCAAAACCCAAGGTACAGTACAATAATATATATTATGTTTTTCTATGATGTGCATTTAATTTTCCCTTACTGAATTTCTTGTAGAATGCTACTGGTTATGAAAGGGAGGGGGTGAATAAGAGGGGCCTTTAATGAAAGCCCTGTCTTCTAAAATGTATTATAAGTACAATTAATTATTCATGAGCATACCAAGGCTTCTGATTTCCTACTGGATCAGTCATTAAAATCTTAGAAATAACTGATCCAGTTGCCAACTGACACTGTGTGGCACGCATGGCTTGCACCACACAGACAGAACCATTTGCAACTAAAAGTAACCTGCAAAAATGAAAGTTGTTATTGCAATTGGACTTATAATCACAATTGCAACCTTAAAATCAATAATTTCCTCTAATTAAAGACCAGCTTGAGGGAGGTGGCCCAAGGCTGTGGCTTGGGTAACACATCCCCCCTAACTGGTCATTAAAACCAATGATTGCATGACCTAATTTGGTGCAAACTGTGGATATCAAAGCCCTGCAGTACTAATATGACAAGGAAGTGTCCAAGGAGTTAGAAGAGATTAGATCCAACTTGATACCTCCACATCCACCACTGGCTTACCTGACAGAACCTCCCCCAGCACCATCTCACCCAGCAGCAGGGAAACAATAATCTGAACACAGTCAAAGTTTCAGAGGCAAGGAATTGACAATTTATACCCTAAAACAGAAACTGCAAGATCTGCACAGATGTGTCAGCTCTGTGATTACTTCCGTGACCATCACATAAAATGTACAGCAATGAATGTGATGCTGGACCTGCAGACTGACAGCCTGGAACAGGTGCTCCATTTTATGAGCTAATTCTTATTTGCCTGACCAGAATCAAGGACAACTACAGTAAGAGACCTCTCACAGATTCTGTTTTCTGATATCAAGAAGACCTGCAGATGAAACAGCCAAACTCACCCTAACAAGGGAAAATAAGACACATAGTGATTGCAGTCAAAGCCCTGATATTGTTGCTGGCTATATTAAAACAGCAAAATGTTCTTGCCCTTTCACCCCAGTGCAAACACTGCACACTATCAGTTTCTGCCCATGCTGCCAATTCCACACCAGCAGTCTCTACCTCTGCTGCTTTTATTTTTATTTATTTATTTGTTCTAGGATTACAAATACCTTTGAGACAAGGCTCTTTTACAAAGGTTCCACGTCAGCATTTGTTACCCCTTCTTCCAGTTCTATGTGATAAGAGCGAGTACAAAATGGTAATGAAAATAATATTGAAGAAAAATAGTGAGAGGCACTACAACAAAGAGCAGTACTGTGAATGGCAAAGTCAGCGAACATGTATACTTTGTTTTTCACACCTGGCATAATAAAATTAACAACCACTGGGGGGGATGAAATTCTTGGACATGGAGAAAACTTGGGAGGGATATGGTTCAGGAGGACACAAGTCAGAGAAAAGGAACACATTGGAGGGGGCAATTAAATCATCCCCTACTGGAGGCAAAGGAGAATAAAGTCAGGAGGGAAGGCGGAATGGTGGAAATAAAACACTAGGGAAAAAATACTCCCCAGACCCAGTACTGGACCCAGATCTGCCACGCTCAAGGCAGTGACTGCATACTTGACACTACACAACCAGCTCAGAAACAGCCCCGCAAACAACTACCTACACAGTGCACTTGCACAGTATCTCTATAGCTCCCTAGTGAACCAAAAGTGCTGACCGTGACATGGGCTGTTGAAACACTGTTGCCCATTTCACAGTTGCTGTTTTAACATTGCCCAAATTGAATGGCTCTAAGTGGCTTGTTCAAATCACAGGATACCCCTTCTCCCAGTCCTCTAGTGGCAAGTTTAGTTGCAGTGCCAGATACTGAACTCTTAGCACTTATGGACATGAATAAGAGAGAGCTAGTGTAGATAAATTCTGGTAGACCCAAATGGCTTGATGCTGTCATGATAAGGAAATTGACACCCAACATTTTTACTATTACATTTTGCATGAATTGATTTATTTATTCATTCATTCATTCATTTATTTATGTGTCAGTTTTGACAAGGAAAGGCACACAAAGCTATGATAACTTGTTTCCAAGTGTGTCCTGGGGTTGGTTACATGCACCTGTTTTATTGCTGGGGGAATGCTGGCTATAACACCAGGGAAATTCCCCTACTCTGCTGCAAGGGGTGTTTCACTTCCTGTGAGCAGCATGAAGGATCCCAGTCTGCTGGAGGTTGGTGATGGGGTAGGAGGTGTGTTGAACTCTGAGCAAGTTGCCTTGCCAATTCATGTTGAAAGGTCTGGACATAGCGATATTGGGGATGACAAATTGATGGTCGAGGAGCAATGTTTGCAGCAGGAACTAGAAGAAAGGAACAAACAGTTGATTTCTATGATGTCCAACGTAAAACAGCATTATGACTCAGAGAAAAAAGATTAGATGAAGACAAGAAACGGAAGAGACTTTTTTTTTTGCAACTTAGTATGCTTTATTAAAAATTTATAACAAAACACAACAACAATTTCAGGTAAAGGGAAATACAATACACAACTAAAAACAGCCAAGAAATAACAAAACAAACTAATTAACAAAAGAAACCCCTATAAAAACTATACATATCCCAGCAAAAGAACTCTCTATACAAACTCTGCAGGCAGAAAAGCTTTTACAACAATGCTCCACTATATACTGTATGCCAAATGAGCTAGGGCAAGGCATAAAGGAAACTAAACTGTTTCTTTCTAAAGAGAAATAAGAAAGGAAATTATCTCCATCTTATGGGGGGGGGAAGAGGGCAGAAAATGGAAATCATCTTAAAGACATAAAAACAATAAAGGAGTTCCAGCAGTTTTGGAATTTGAGAATTGCATGATTAGCAGAAGCAATAGCTCTTTCAGCATTTAGAGTCATATAGGCTTCCTGAACCCATTCAGCCCCAGAAGGAATCTGACTACCTTTCCAATGTCGCAGTAGTAACAATTTGGTCACCCCTGAGATAAGTACCATATATGCTTTCTCTGTTTTCAAGAGGATCAAAGTTTGGGTGTGGTCCTAGATTCAAGGTTGACATTTGGGTCTTATTTCTAGGAATAGTAGTGGTCAGGGGCTGTTTTTGTCATCTTTAAAAATATTTCCAGACTGTGTCCAGTTTTCCTCCTTGCCTACCTCTGCACCTTGGTGAGGCCCTCATGTCCTTTAGTTTTGATTACCTCATTGTGTTCTATAAGAGCCTATCAAGTGGTCATTTGCATCTCCCACAGCTGGTCCATTATATTGCAGTGAGCCTCATAACTTCTACTTAGCAGAGGGGGGTGGGATAGAGTCAAAGGGAGAGCAAGAGTACCAGTGAAGTGTCTGAAGCATCATAGAAACATACGTTCATGGGCTCCACAAGGAGCAGACTAGTTAGACTGTGGGGCTTTTTTTCTGCTGACAACTTCATATGTTTGTATGTTCATAAGTGAGATTATATTACTCCCTCACTCTGAGCTCTAGGCTGGGTATCTGTTAGGTACCACATTAATAACAAGATATTGCCTTGGTAATATAATGCCTGGATCTAAATGCCTCAGTGATTTCCTGTTCCTACACTTCAGTGAGGAAGTTGCTTCCCTTCGGGCAAGGCCGTTGGTAGTGCCACTGTGCCATGCTGTAACTTAAGTTATAAGATACTGTATCTTAGGACACCCAAGTTGTTTAATTTGTCACAACACTCTTTATGATGTGCATGTAAAATGCTTTAAGTCCATGTAGATCCTATCTACTGGTTTGTTTTTATTAAACAGTTTACTGCTATTTTCAACACATTTTTATGACTTGGTATACATGAACTACTGCACCACTTTTAAATCCATGTTGACACCAGTTCTTGTACATCATATTGTTCAGAAATCCTTCTTTTTTATTACATTTTCTAGAAACCCCTCTAAAGGTTTGAATACAGTTACAATTAGGCCAAATGGTCTATAATGGTTCACACTGCCTTTGTCCATTTTTTTTTTTTTAAAAAGGACCACTACAGTTATGCTCGATTCTGTTGGAATTTCACCTTCCTTAAGTGAATGACTAGTATATTATGCAGAGGTGCCACAAGTGCCTTAGTTAGTTCATTAAAAACTCTTGGGTACCTGTTACCTATTACATGGGATTTGTTTATATCCTATCTTTCCAGAGCCTTATCAATTTCTTTTCTGATAAACAGAGATTCTTTAGTGATATTTATTACCTCTCCACTGTTGGCTTTTTTGTCATTTTTGTCATAAATAGAGTAAATAATTATATTAAGCTTATATCCCTGTCATCAGTACAGCTCCATTGTTTATCATAATTGGTGCCACAATGCTTGAGACTTGTGGGGCCCAATTCCAAGACATACATCGCAACTCACTGGTGGATGCGAGTTGTAACATACGCAGCTATGCCGGGGGCCATGCACCTTATTTCAGAACAGGCAGGGTCCCCGACATCTATGTCCTGTGACTTGCGGCGGCTCCAGGGTTGTGCTACAGGAAGGGCGCACCCGACCTGGGTGCCACAAACCACAGGGCACAAGCAGCACATGGCATGGCACCCCCAAAGCCCCGTGCCCCAACACCATGGCACTGCCCCACAGGACTGGGGAGGGGATAAGGGGCCACAGGACCACTGTGGGGAGCCTGGCATGCAGGGCCTGGGTAATTCCCTGCAGGGGCACTGCTCAGGGATGATGGTGAAGAGGTGCCAGCTGCCACAGAGGGCTGCCCTGCCACTGAGGGTGGAGTGGGTACCCATGTAGGACCATAGGGGGTCAGCAGTAGTGGCACCAGGCATGGTGGTGCAACCCCGGTGGACATAGGGTACATTTACACCAGTTAATATCTGGTCTAACTGTACCTACGCCATTGTCTACCATGGTCCCACTTGGAATTGCAATTTGTGATTCCACCAGCTGCACTCCTGGAATAAAGATGTAACCGATGCCTGAAACCCCCTTGCACCATGTTGCAGGGGGCTACCAGCATAGCCAGTGGTGTAGCCCACCTTTGGCGCAGGCAGCCTGTGCCATATCGCACACCGCCTTTTGGAATCGCACACAGCGTAACGCATGTCACAATGTGTGATCTGCGCCACAGGGTTTGGTGCAAGTCACCTTGTGACATGCTTAACCCGTCTTGGAATCGGGCCCATGATGTTTTCTTATAGTTCTAAAACAGCATTTTTTGCCGTTAATTGTGTCTGCTAGTTTGTATTCCACCTGAGCGTTTGCTTTCTTTAGTATACTTTTACAAATTATTTGTTTTCATGTGCTTCTTTATTCTTGGAAGATATTTTGTTTGTAATTGTCAACATTTTCACTTTTCCTTTAACTGCTCTTTTTACTGTTTTATTTAACTATGTCAGTTTCCATTTTTCCTCCCAATTAATTTTTTTTGCTGGCATAAATTTGCTCTTAAGAATCCTCAGTTTACTCATCAGAATAGTCCATTATCTTACATGATTATTTGTTCAAATGCCTTCTCACAATATCACATCTTTAGTTCTTCCTGGAAGTCTTTGAAGTTTTTTTAAAGCTCTTACCATAATACTCTATTTTATATATTTTTTATTTGTGTTGGTAGTAATGTCATAATTAAACATATTATGATCACCATTTCCCATTGTTTCTGTAACTGCTCCATGTTGGATCAAGGCTGCCAAGTTACTAACATCAATGTCTAGGAAGTTATCCTCCGTTGTAGACTCCTTCACATATTGACAGAATTTGGTTACCACATATGTAGTTGCACACAATCTTCCTGCTGCTGTTTGAGCAATATTAGCTTCCCAAAGTACCTCCCTAAGATTAAGTCCCAATAATTGCAGCACTGCTTTTTTCTGCAACAATACCAGTTCCCACTGCTAATTTTCTATCTGTTGTCGCATCCTAGCTTTGTGAGCTATAAAAAATGCAAAAAATAAGGCCTGCTCTGCCTTCCTTTCTAGTTTTCTCAATATTGATTTAGGAGCATTTGTTTCTTTGTTATCTTTATATATAGTACCCAGAATGAATTTATAGTTTTGTTTACCTAGACTGCCATGCCACCCCGCTCCTTGGTCTCTGTCCTTCCTAAGCAAGTTCAAATCTGTGATTTCCTTTTCTCAGTTGTCCTGTGAAGCCCATCAAGTTCCTGTTAGTCTGATAATATCCATTTATAATATGTGTTATACAGTACTTTTGAAACTTTCCCATTTCATGGTTTTGACTTCAAGCTTTGTGAGTAATTACCTTCAGTTTATTTAAAATCCATCATTTAGTTTAACTTATCTTTTAATGATTCATCTGCCTCTCATGTTTTAGTATGCCTCACTTTTCTACCCTTCCAGATCACCTCTTCTCCATTGGTTTAAAATGATTTGAACTACTATATACAGTTAAATTTATTCCCTAGTATTCCCTGTTCTATTTCTGTTCAAGTAAAATTCATCCGGTCTAAACAAATTGGCCCTTATTGCAAATTTGGCTCAGTTTTAGGGGCTGAACATTTTTCTCCTTGGCCAAATTTCTCAACCACATATTTGTTACATCTGTCTGGACTGGCTCCTGAAAAGTCATTGCAAGTGCCACTGCCAAATGTTCCCGTAGCTCTACTATGATTCTGGAATGTATCTCACCACCCCTTGGGACTTACCTGACTAGATATTGGCCAGGTAGTTAGCTACCAAGACAGGCATTGTATGGCTGCTTTATTGCTATGCCTGATGCTATGAAACCTCTCAATGAACCACCTCCTCCAACTAGGTAGGGGTGGGCAAAAGTTGTGAATTCCGCTTTTGCGGAACTTCTGCAAAATTGAAATTGCAGAACTTTCGCCATTGGTAAAGCTGGGATTTTTTGTGGATTTTCCCTAAGTTCTGCCAACTTTTTTTGTGAACTGCGGAAAGATTCATATCAACTATGGAATTTATTTTATCCACAGTTTAATGAACTGTCAGTGAATGAGTGCCTGCTTGTCCAACCATGCGGTCATTCACTGACAATTCAGTGGGCCACTGGTAATGGAGGAGAGAGGAATGCTGCGCTGGTGGCCTACTCAGGGGCAGTGTGGGGAGGAGAGTGGGGTAGTGGCAGATGAACTGTCAGGGTGGTGGTTAGGGGGATCCAATAGACACCAGGGAATTGAGATTATTTTTTTTATAAGGAATCTGGGATGGGGAGGTCCACTAGACACCAAGGAATACTGGGAATAGAGGGGGACAAGTTGGTGGACTGCTGGCTGTTTATTTGTGGATTATGGAATCCAGGATAGGGAGGGGGGTCCGTTAGACATCAGGGAAATAAAATGTTTTGGGGCCATGATCGGTGGGTGGGGGGCCACTAGAAACCATGAGGGTCCAAGGAAGGGATTGGAGGTATTTACTGGGACTCCTGATCAGTGGATTAATGAATTAAGCTGCAGTTAAAAAAAAGACTCAGAAATGACCACTGGCAGTAACCCTTTCTGCAGATTTTTTACCACAGTTTAATAAATTAACTAGCAGATTTTTATATTTTTTCCACAGTTTTAAGGCGGAATTTCCACAAAAGTTCTGAAAATGATTTCCAAACTTTTGTGGGAGCAAAATTTACATTTTCGCCGAAATTCTGCCAGTGGAAATTTTTTCCACACATCCCTATAACCAGGGGCCCTTTAGTGAACAATAAAGCAAATTATTTAAGCATCTCAGCTAACATTTCTGTCTCTCTTTCTCTCCCTCATAGGTTCTTCCCGTACCTCTGGTTAATGGACCTAATCCCTCCTTTAACCTCCTCTTTCCATTTCTGTATTGGAAGAAGTTGTATGCTGCTTCAGATGCTGTCCTGGCTTCCACTTCTTCTCTGGCTACCTTAATTACAGTTGCATAGTCCCTATGTGCTGCTTCATACTCCCCTCTGGTCTGAAGGCAACCTGTCTTTTCTTGGTGCTCATAGACATTCTTTTTGTTTAGAATCAGTTGTTGTAGGTCCAGTTGAGTCAAGGAGATATGTTTTGTCCTCTTTTCCTTTTTTGATTACAGGAATTCAGATCTCTTCAGCTGTTACAAGAACCCTCTTCAACTAATACCACATGCTTTCTGCATCACCAGCCTCATGCAGCCACCCCAGACCTTTGAATACTAAGTACTTCATCATGTCAAAATATGACTTTCTAAAGTTTCTGCTACTGATGGCTGAGGTCTGGCTGCTTTGCCTGTCATGAGGGGAAAATGTAACTTAGTTGTAGCTGTTGCTTTCCATCTTTATATTGTAGATGACCCCATCTCCACTGCTGAGAATAAGATCAAGGCTGCTCTCAAACCAAGTAACCCATTGGATAGGCAGCACTAGGAAGCTGTCCTTGAATGGTGATTGGAATTCATTTTCTACTCTGCCATTAACCCTCTCAGGATTCTATTCCATGTCCCCTCTCCCCCATTCACCACTGCAACTGATCTGATGGGTCTCAAAATTTCCCTAATCAGCAGGACATCATGTTTCAGAAAGCTATATATGTGCATGTAGCACACCCAAAGAATGACTCTTTGTTCCCCATTTTCTTCAGCTCAAACCAAACGGACTCTAATTGCTCTTTTTCATTTTGTTTCTTGGGATCAACAAATGGAGTATCTTTTTCATCAGTAAAAGTGTATAATTTATATTTTACTCGAACCATCTTCAGTTTCTTGTGGGGTCAATTACAGTATCATGACTACAACAGCAAACAAGAAAATGTTTGAAAAAAATAGCTCTACTTATAAATATTACTTTATAAATAATAAAACATATAAAACAAATGAAAATAAAAATTATAATCTGAAGAAACAGAAGAACTGCACAACTGTGAAGATTTCATGCTGGTGCTTCTAACCTCAGCTTAGTATACCAACCATTGTTGTTTATCAGTGAAAAGAAGAGAGACGTACCATATTATAAATGTATTGCTGTGCTGTGAGAACAATGAACACTACTGTATGTAGAGTATGGTTTTGATCATTGGATCATTTTATCTCCTCTATCCAAAAGGAGGGCAAAGAGTGGTGGCAGGTCTTCCATGCAAAACACTGAAGGCTGTGAATGTTCTCACTTAGGTACTGATGTTAAGACAGCTTGTAAAATGTACACTTTTCTCCCAAGTTTTCTGTAAAACATAATATGACAAGAAAATTTTAAGAAGGATGTGCCCATGAGCAACCCATGGGTGGATGGAATATGAATGGCATAAATTGTGTAGTACTCACCAAAAAGAAACAGAACAAGAATGTATGTTGTTGACTGAAAAACTGCTACAACAACTCTGTTGGGTTACAACAATGGTGCACATGAAACTACTGAGCACTCAGGCTGGAAGGGAGCTGAGGTATGGCTGCAGTAACCTGGAACTGTGGCTATCACATTCTGCTGAAATTACTCCTCCTCCAAAGACTCATACTGAAGAGTATTGTTATTTAACCAACCATAAGCATTTTTAGCTTCAATTAACATATATTAAATCAGTACAGATACATTTCTGTTCAAAGACAAACTAGGAAAAATGAAGTTTGCTTGACACAAACTACCAAAAACATATTGAGCAGTAGCATACCATGCTGAACTGAACACACTGGGGGAGGTGAGTAGTTTGAGGACCCCTCAAAGGCTGTGTGCATGTGCTTGTTTCTTTTGCACAGTAAATGTATACAGTTGCAGCCATAGATACTGTCAGATATTTCCAGATATTTCACAATATACCTAATGAGATTCTCTCTGGTAGCGTAAAGTGGTACTGCTGGGAGACAGGGAATTTCTCTAGAGATATCACAGAAATTTATGGAAGTATCTGACCTTGTCTGGCTGCAACTGTACAGCAATTATGGGATGTATTGTTTTTTAAAAATGCTGGTACTGGAACATAAAATATGCATGTGCATGGCTGTCATTGGCATTATACAGCTTATGAGAGACACCTACTGGAGAGCTTGTGAATTGAAAATGACTAGTGTCAGGTCATTAATGACCATCACAGTGCACAGCACATTGTGCCAACATCTGTCAGGATATTCTATTAGATGTTATTCAACAAAAAAGAACACAATGTGAGTCAAAACTGTACATAACGCATGGTTAAGCTTTTTTACCCTAAATCTGTATTGCATGTTTATCAATCATGATATCAACACACTTTTTTTTTTAGTTGTTTTAACCAGGAGTAGCACACTAAGCTGAAAGCTTTTTACAGGAGTGACCTGGGAGCACAGGGAAGTTAAGTGACTTGCTCAGGGTCACACAGTATGCAAGTGGAAGCTGTTGGATTCAAACCCAGGTCTGGTCTGCTGGATTTACCAGATTTGCAGCTCAGAGCCTTAAACCACTGTGCTATACTGCCTCCAAATTAATTAATGAACACTAATTAATCAATTATGACAGCACCAGTTGACAACATTCTTCAAATATATTACCTCAACCTGAAAACATGACTTTTATAAAAAAAAATGTCAGCAGTTTGGGTTCATCCTCCTACTTAAATAAAAATAACTTTTTGAACAGCTTAAAAACAATAAAGATTTAAGAAACAAAGGGCTTTCTCAATAGTTTTTCATCAACCCCATGATAGCACATGAAAAGCAACAGTCAAAAAATAAAATAAAACATTGAAATGCAACTTTCTTCCATTACTCACTACAGGAAACAAGCAGCATAAAATGGATTTGTAACTACCAGGGTTTTCAAACTATTGTGTCCACCTACAGACTTCATACAGTATAGCAGAAAAAAATCCTAAACTTGCACCATGTATCTTCAGATTCCGTGAAATTAATGTAATTTACCACAAAAAATAATTCAAAAGAAGCAAGCTACTGACCTCCAGAAATGCACTTGCAAACACAGACAAAATCACAGCAGCTGAGGAATGAAGCATTAAAAGTTCCGAACCTCAGAATCACATGATCTGCAAGTCATATGTCTGACTGATACTACCTGCTTCACAGCTGCAGCAATTAAAGTAATGCCTCCAATATTCCAAACACAAAGAATTAACTATTGCACTTGTAAAAAAATGTTTAAAATATCACACATTATTAAAATAATAGTTCTTTACTAACTAAATTATCCTCACAGTATTCATATCACTATGTGGATCTCAGAAACTGCAGAAGCTGCCATCACAAAACTTTCTACAAATTTACATCTTGCCTCCTAGGCAACAGATGCAAAATTTTAGCGGATTTAATCAAATGACGCCAAAGGTATTAAAGTGCAAAGTCATGGATTTAACATTGAACACCCTACTATAATTATAGGGTGCATCTTAATAACGTTGGCATTCTTTAACAAACTAGCTCAAACTGTAGCATGTGAGGTCATTCTGCCAGTGTCTCAAAATGTGGAAAGTTTTGTAACAGCATCTTGTATGGCTTTTGAGATGTGGAGTGGTAAAAAGTGTACAACTGCCACTTTTTTCCTATACTTGACATGGAAATTTTTGCTCTCATCTACAGCCCAGATTAATTTTTTTTTTTCCTGAAATGTTCAGGGATGATTGGCTCTGTGCCAAGGGTGCCTAGGGTGTGCCTTAGAATAGTTTGGTGAAAAGATATAGTATCTCACCATTTTTAAAGTTTAACAGTTTTTATGATAGCGGCTACACAGGCAGGTAAATGAAAACTGTTCAAACTGTTATCACTGAAAGATTTGTTCAGAGAAATACTGTTTGTGCTGTCAGCCATATTGTTTTTTAACTGTTTTTCCACATAAGTACTGCTTGGCAATTAATGAACAAGACCTGTATTTAGATCTCCCTTACATATTTTATTTAATTTTTGTCTTATTATGTTGAAATGTATAGGGCAAATGTTTGTTTTTGTGGAGAGAATCATTTTGCCCATGTAAGGATACTGTAGTTTGAGTGGTAAATAACCATTCAAACATTTTAGCAGTTTGAACTTTACTGTTCGATCTGAAAAGACTTTGAACAGTAAAGTTCAATAATATGTTGAATGATTTTCCCCCAAAAAACACACATTTGCTCATCCTTATTTGGTTCCCTGGTGTTGAGTAGGATCCCCTCCCTGATCCCTGCCCCCATCATCTTCCTTTGCTCCCCTGGTGTCTAGTGGCACCCCCCCCCCGATCGCTGTCACCAAAATCTGTATTTGAGAAAGCAAACAGGCAAAACACTTCATTACATTTCCACAGTTTACATCCCCAATCCCAGAAATTAGGCATACTTTGCTTTCTAAAAAGGTGTGTATGTAATAAGTTATTGGATTTGAATACTTTCTGATCCAGAAAACTAATGCTTGTCTCATTGTACTCTAGGAAATTAGGCATACCTTTTACACAATACATTAGAGCTAAAAGAAACAGATCACGCATAGAGGATTGGCAAGGTTTTCACAGTTTCCATCCCTGATCCCAGAAAGTAGGCATACATTTTGGACAATACATCAGAGTAAAAAGAATCAGCTCATGGGATGAGGATTGGCAGAGCAGTAGGGAGGATCTACACCAGAGGTTTTTAGGCAGAGGCTATAAATCAGATCATCTTAATCAGGCTGAGAAATGCTGGAATTGCTAGCGAGGCGAACACTCATACATGGACAACGTAAGTCAGAGGAACAAACAAGGGTAAGTTTCATGACCACTTTTACTGATACCTTTAACAAAATAAAGGGGCTAGTTGTGAAGAACTAGAATGTCTTCCAAGTCACTTGGGGGGATACTATTTTTAGAAAGAAGGCACTTCTAGTTGTGATAAAGGCCAGGTCTTTGAGAGACAGAATAGTACACTTAGCACATAAGACCCCTATAAGTGAACAAGACAACCTCTCTGCATTATGCCCCCGCCCATTTAAGGCAATTTTTTTTATAAGGACACTGTTCAGCTTGTTCTGCTACACAAAGAACAAAGATTGTACATAATATACTAGGGAATAAGACTGTTGAAATGTTATCTTCTTTCATTCTCTGATGTCCAGTAGCACCCCCTAATCGATCCCTATCCCCATTGAAATTATATCTTCTTTCATTCTCTGTTGTCCAGTGGCACCCCCCTCCTCGATCCCTGTCCCCATCATCTGCTTTATTTCCCTGGTGTCTAGTGGCACCCCCCTGCCAAATCCCTACCCCTATCATCTGCTTTATTTCCCTGGTGTCTAGTGGCACCCCACATCCCCTATCTCACACCTGAAAAAAAGAAAATGATCCTCAATGTTTTTGTTTTTTTAAGCTGAAAAAATTAAAAGATTCCTTGTCGATCTGACCACCTCCCACTCAGCACCCACCACCCCACACCTTCAGTATTCCCTCACACACCCTTACTCACCTGCTCAGGATACGGATTTGAGATTCGCTCTCCAATCAAAGACATGTCCTGCTGCTGGAACTGGCAACTGCAATATGAGACAATAAGGTAAATGCAATTCAATGTATTTCAAAGAGAGTTTCAACTTTTTGTATAACTCAGCCATTTTTTCACATTTTTCACCAAATTTTCAACACGGCCTTTTGGGGACCCCAGCTCATGAACAACAGGACTGTCCTTATGCAAATCCTGCTCAAAAGGTGATTTCGAGGTCATTGGTGAATTCACTATTTGGGTGGGATTTAAAACATTTTTGTGTTCTTCTTCATAACGTGGGGTCATAAGATGGCTATGTTGAAAATCTGTGGTCAAAATGTGTAAAAATGGCAGAGTTATGGCCATTCATTGCAATTTTGCTACACATGCTCATAACTTTGGAAATGTTAAATATTTTGACACCAAATTTTCAACATAGCCTTCCTATTAACCCACCTCTTGAAAGACACAGCTGTCATTTTTCAAATCCCCCTCAGAAGCTCCACAGAGCAAAGCACAGGAGTACCATGGACTGATGTGTGCGGTTGATAAATTGTTCCTTTTTGTTACCAATAAATAACATTTACCTTTGGAATTTACACTGGTCTTGGCAATTCTATTTGGCTTCCATATCCAGAGTGCAGTATTCTTGTTGTGTAATTTTTCAAATACTGGTCAAAATGTGTTTTCACACCTGTGGTGTAGAATTGCGTTGCAGTGGTGTGGAATCATGTTTTGGTGGTGATTTGAAAATTTTCAGTACTGGTTACATGAAGTGAGGTAATAAGAAGGTTTTGCTGACAATTTGATTGCTGTGGTGCTACAAATGAAAACACAGGGCCTAGCAGGACCCTGCGCTTCCACAACAACATACATATACTGTACACATCTATGGAGGGATGGTAGCACAGGGCCCTTCCACAGGCAAATAAGGACACGATTAATCTATCTATGGATATGATTAGACTATCTCAAAAAGTAAGGAAATTCAT
Organism: Neoceratodus forsteri; assembly: GCA_016271365.2. NCBI lineage: Eukaryota > Metazoa > Chordata > Ceratodontiformes > Ceratodontidae > Neoceratodus > Neoceratodus forsteri. Next base: position 914,212,079 of record CM028137.1, read on the forward strand.
TGCAAAAAAAAAACTGTTAATTCATCAGTTAGGGTTCAGGATAAAGCACAAAAAGTAGGGAAATATGATGTTAGGGTTTTTAACCGTAACAACCCACTCCCACACTGGAAGCAGCAAATCAGGTGTGCTGTGGGGTTGTCAAACCTATGCTCATCCCATTCCACTATTAAATAAGCATAGATGTGTACATTGGATGAAATTGGGGTGAGCGTTAGGTCTGACAACCCCAAGGCATGCCTGATTTGCTGCCTACATGGTAAAAGCAGAGTGTTAGGGTTGAAAAAGCTAGCGTCATATTTCCCTACTTTTATGCTTTATCCTGAACCCTAGCTAATGCATTAATGCAGATTTTTGCAATGAATACATATTATAGTGATGGGGTCGCGCCACTATATTGAGGATTCAGTAGGCACTTTAATGTTAAACCTCAAATTCTTCATTTTAATAACTTCACAACTGTTTAATGGATTTGCACAATATTTTGCATGCTCAGTCATGTTAGACAGATCTCTAGACCTGTCAACTTTTGATTTGGTTGGATGTGCAGATTCTGAGATGCAGATAGTGAAAAAAGTGAATTTAGGTGTGGGGTGCTGTTCTTTTGTTGGGCCATAGCACCCAGATAGTTTGGAATTTTGGTCTGAAATGTTGTGGGTAGAAAGGGCCCGCCACACAGTAGTGCCTTTCTCTAGTTTAGTGAACAAATGTCATTCCATTCCAGAGTTATTAATTTTTAAAATTCCGGTTCTGAGTGTGCTCAGTAAGCACTTCAAGATAGCTGTAGGAAATGAAAAAATAATCCTTTTTCATATAGGCCCAATTCTTTTTCATGAGGAAAAATTATTTTTTTCATATGGCCACTATTTTCATTTGCTGTTTAAACTTGCAGATATTTAAAGAACATAAAATATGATGTATTTTAAAGACAAACATCTAAACCTAGCTAAACAGGATCCATATAGCCAGATTCTGTTGTTTGTTTGTTTATTTGTTTTTAAAAGTTGCTAGAAATACATTTTCTGGGCACCCAAAATCCAGGGTGCCCAGCTTAGCAAAAAGAGCTGTTCACCTGTGCCCTCTGTATGAAAACAGCTGGACTTTTTTGAGTTCTGCAGCCACAGCTAGATCTCATGCTGCTGGCTGTTCAGAAAGCAGTGAGCCCCTCGTTCCATGTTGTCTAGTTGTGCCCCCTACCCTCCCATTGCAGTTCCATTATGTGATCACTGGGGTGGGAGTTTAAACATGAAGTAATCTGCCATATACAGGTGAAACAGACAGCCTGTGTAAATTATTACAACAACCTATTGTATGAAACAAAAATCCTTGTTACATTGATCCCTTTGAGTAGTACTGTACCTACTTAGTAAAGAATGTACAAGTTAGTTAAAGAGAATCCCTGATTTTTTTTCTCTTTTTCTTTAAAGGGACACAGTCAATCTCCTTAGGTCTCAAAGTTGTCCATAGTTTAAAAAAAAATTATGATTACTAACATTCTGTAAAGATTGTTGATGTAGCTGGTAGTTGGATTCTGACTCTTTTTTTCTTTAAAAAAGTGAAAAACAGGCTGCCCACCATACTGGTGTTATCTCACAAACACAGGTTTGTTTACATTCCTTGATCAGCTCCAACTGCATCTTTCCTGGACTTGGGAACACCCACAACACAGTCTAGCCCCTCACTGATGCAGTGGGAGTTTAGGAGGATGCTGCCTCATGAGTGACTGCACTGTTTAGGTGTGTTTCTAAAGCTCAGGAAGTATGCAGTAAGAACAGATCCAGAATTGTAAACAAAACACATTTGTTTCTAAATATACATTAGCATGCATTTCAGTTCTACTAAACAAGGAGACAGACAAAACAAACAGCAACATCAAAGAATTTAAGAGAAGGTAAGGAATTGTAATTGTAGGTTTTTAACTAGAAATAATATGATGAAAAACAGGTTGACAGTGTCCCTTTAAATTAAAAATATGAGAGTTATTCACAATTCAACTATTGATTATTAAAACACATTTCAAATGAGTGACTTTCAGAATAAGTAATGTAAGCAGCATGTTATGATCTATTCTTGGTTTTGAATTTATAAATGGATGAATGTTAAGGTTTTGTTTTTTATTGTCTGTTGTGTGTTGGTACAACACCATCCTGGGATTCAAAACCTATGACTCCCATCAATTAGATTAACTTGATTCAAGGAATATTAACTCCCTGTGGGAAAAAAAGTATACTGTTGCAACATTAAATACAAAGATAAAAAATAAAAACCTAAGAGACCAACCTTGATGGTATTTATTTCCTCTCAAAACATGACTAATGCCTACTGATTGCTAATGTAAAAAATTGCAGAAGCTGTTCTCATTGAGTAATTTGATGTATCTCACAATACAGACTACATCAGAAAATATGTCACAGGACTGCAGTTATCAGAAATGAAACAAACAAAATGAATTTGGTACAGTGTATTTTCTAGATTGTCATGAACTTGATTGAGATTACCACTGAGTGAGAATCATGGCTCTCAGTAAGGCACTAACCGCTGTAGGGGGCATTTCACAGAATGTCAGTGAAAATTTGAAAAAAAAGGGATTTTAAGTAAAACCTAAACCACTACTTTAAGTCATTTTATTTGAACTACGTGAGACTATCAGATGATAGCTTTACAATACTGTGCCATGCCTGTCATAGCTTTCTATTAAGAAACATTGTATGACTAATGCTTGAACTGAGAATCGGCATACAGAATGTGCAATCTTTTTTTAAAAAAAGGCTGTTTCTTAGAAACAGATCTGAATGAATCATGTACAGATTTATTATGACAGAGATGCATATTCTTTTCAGCTTAAATAATGCTGTTACCTCGACCCGAATCTCCCTCATCAGCAACTAGAGCTCGGGAAACAGAGTGTGATGTGTTATATGTAAATTACCCCTTCACACTTCACTTCCAGTTTAGAGGCAGCAACAGCTTTTCTCAGTGTGTTGGTTGGCAATCATCAGAGAAGCTGCAATACAGCTATTAAACTAATTTTAAATATTCAAAAATATGAAACACAAAACAAAGCCAAGGTAAATGAGATTTATTATTTACATGTCAGGATGTGTGAAAAAATACCAGGTAGTTAATCCATGCAGACTGGGCATCTGATTTTCAAACAGATTATGTTTGATATAAGTAGTGAAATTCTTTTGCATACAATTGTTTTAGTCAACACAATGGATGTTGAATGTTGGGATGTTTTCTCTTCTTAAACCTGGTTCATGAAGGGATATACAATGACATGAAGAAATCAGTTCTAGTAGCTGTAATGTGCTGGCAAAATCATTGTATTTCACAGCATTTGCCAGCATTGTCAACTACATTCTTCAGTGTTCAGTCAGTTTATTGGCTCACGCATCAATAGAAAAGTTGCTGCCTCAATTTAAAGCTCACCCCATTGCGGTAGCAAGAAAGCACAAATGTGATGGGCACAGGTGTGTATGTTTCAGGACTGTATAGAATGGGGTGAGCTTTAGGGTTGACAACTCAAAGGAAGGCTACACCTCTGATTTGCTTCAGGGGGTGGGGGGGGTTTAGGGTTGGAAACCCTAAAACCACATATCCCTACTTCTGTCATTTTAATCTGAGCCTAAATGTTGCATTAACACAGTTTATTTTGAAAAGAATAGATAAATAGATTGATAAATAGATAGATAGATAGATAGATAGATAGATAGATAGATAGATAGATAGATGATAGATAGACAGAAAGACAGATAGAGAACATAGATTTCATGTAAAATTCTGCATTAGGGTACCAGTTAAGGTTTATCTTAAAACCACCAAAACAGTAAAATGTGGCTTTAGTATTCACAACCCTCACTCTCCACCTCTCCATGCAGCAAAGGCAAAACCACAAAAGCAGCCAGAGACACCCATCATCAGATAAGAAAAATGGCATACAACTATTTCAGATGATATCGAAGATATCCATCATTTGAATCCAACCCTTCTACAGCCACAGATATACAGTATATTCATACCACAAGACATACACATGCACTTTTGTCTGTAGACAGAAATCCATGATACTCACATCGCAACACTACTTCTGTCTGTGGAAGTGCAGGCCCCTGCAAGGCCAGCAGTTCTGCAGCCACAGATACCCATGCATAGTAGAAGACATACACACCTAGTTCTGGCTGCAGATAGAAATCCACAATACTCAAATCACAACACTACTTCTATCTTCAGTGCTTCTGCTGCCACAGATAGCCATGCATAGTGCAAGACATACAGTACACACACACACACACACACACACACACACACACACACACACACACTTCTGGTGACAGAAGCACAATACCCTGTGGGGCTTGCGCTTTTACAGCTACAGAAACAAATTCACAATGCCCAAATTACAAAACTAATTTTATCTCTGGCTGACAGTATAGCCTAGAGGTTAGAGTAATGACCTGTGAATGAGGTTGGTACATCAGCAGAGCAGACCTTGGTTTGATTCTCACAGCCTCCACTTGCATACTGTGTGACTCGGAGCAAGTCACTTAACCACCCAGTGCTCCCAGGTTGCCCCTGAAAATAGGCACTTGTGCCTAGTGGGCCTTACCCAGTTACCAAAGACTAAAATAAAAAAAAACATAAAATAGAAAAATCTCCAGAAATACAGGCCCCCTGGGCCAGTGCTTCTGTGGCCACAGATACACAGGCACAGTGCAAGACATACATACATACCAACTTCTAGCTGCAGAAATGCAGATCCCTATAGGGTCTATGCTTCTGCAGCCACAGATGCAAATCCACAATCAACCACTTCTGTCTGCGGAAGTGCAGGTTCCTGCAGATACACATGCACTCTGGAATACATACACACCCACAGTGTTACATTTCCAAAAGCACTGATGGTGTATACTTTCTCAATATACAGTGTGTTGCATGCATATCTTTGAATCTACCACACTAGTGTTACTGCATTTGTGTCAGCTGGAAACAGTTGAATGTTGTTTGTCTTCCCTGGTGATGACTGTTTGTTGCTGATTGTGTGGTGTTGTCTTTCCTCTGCTTGGTGGTTGGGGTGTTACAGTTGAGAACCCTAATGCCACATTTTGCTACTTTGCTAACATTAAGTTGAACCCCAACTGGTGCAGTAACACTTTTTTGTTTTGATGAATTTCCTTTCTTTCTGAGAAAGTTAATAAGCTGATATTACAACAGTACTTCCAACTGCAGAAGTGCTAACCTCTAAGGGGCCTCAGCTTCTGCAGCTGCAGACTAGAAGCAATATTTCTGGCTACAGCAGCCACAAATAAATAATTATCTTGCAAGCCACACACAAGAAATACACAGCCACTTTGGACTGCAGTGGGGCCTGTGCTTTTGCAGATTCAGATAGAAATCTATGACACCAAAAGTACAATCTACTTGAGAGTGCAGAAATATGGTCCCATCCTTGCATGACTTGGGTGTTATATTTGCATAAGGCCCAAAATAAGATACACAATCCTTATGTATATTACCTTAACATATGTATGGCTCATACTGTGCACTTTGGTCCCAATACAAATTCCCTACCATGCCATTAAGTGCAACTTAGAAATTTGCAGAGGAGCCTTTGGGCCATATGCAAATTATGTAGTACAGCATTATGTGAATGCCAGCACACTTGTTCCACAACACACATCCCATTTTTCAATATTTATGCCCCAAATTGTCAGAATTTTTATTTTAAGCCTCCACAACATCCACAGAAGTGATGGATGCAAACGCTTCTTCACTCTTTTTCTGCCAGGATTATGAATCATTATTATGGACTTTATGCAATAATGTGAAAATGGTACATTTGTATGATTTTTGGATCCTGTTGAACTTTGGACTCTTACATTTTTTTTCCAGATCCTATTTGAATTTTGGTACACCTGCATATTTGTGTCACTTGTCAGAATTGGGCATTCCACTGATACTGTATCCGATCTGGAACTTTAACACTTTATGCTGATTATGTCTGTTTACATTGCATTGTATATGTATTTTTACACATATATCTGTTACACCGATATGTCTTTGTGATCATGCGTCACGTGGAGATCCCGGAATAAACTACCAGCTAAGGTCGTGGAAGCAAAGTCCATGACATCATTTAAGCTGGGGTGGGACAAGGCCAAAGCATGATCAAAAGCAAAGGGGAGCAGTAAGAGGCATTAGGTAGAAGGGGAGTTAGGTCCTGGGATCTGAGAAGGTGCAAGGAACACACGGGCAGACTAAATGAACCCTTGGTCTCCTTTGGCCATCTTCTTTTCTATGTTTCTATGTTTTCCTTATACAGTTTGAGAAATGTGTTTGTCATTGGTCCTGCCAGCAATGGTGATTTTAGAGTTATGACATATTTTCTAATAACCCTTGACTTGTATGGTGCTTAAATCAGTATAGCATCATCTCTTCATAGTAGGTTTTAAGTACTTACTAGGAGTACCAGAATAGAATTAGGAATGCATCTTTTTCCTATACTTACTACTGTACTATTGCTCTTGTGTGTCCAGTAAGCCTGATTATTGGTAAGTTTTACATTTTAATTTGCACTATTATTTGCTTTTATTCTCCAATATAAATAGCAGTCAACAGAAAAATGCAGTAATCCTTGACAAAGCACACCCACATGCCTGAAACATTGCCTTCTTGACTCTTGGTTCTGTGCAACCTATTGCTCTGCATAGTTTGGCACTTATTTGGAGATGCATGCAATAAGTTCTGCACTACACAACACTTTCAACTTAAGACTGTCTTCTGTGACTGGTAAGGTCATTCTTGTAGTTGTGCCCAATTCCTTTTTGTATAGTAAACTATAATTCATGACAAGGTATGGACTATACTGAAATAAACCATGTGTATTGGTGCTAGTACCATGAGGGGAAGCTGAGTGGCTTCAAGGACCAATTAGTGTGGTTTATTCCTGCACAACTGACAAACCTTATAAGTGTATTTTTCCTCTTACAAACTGAGACAAGATGTGACACACTGCACAAAAGAGCATCCAATTAATTTATTCAAACTTTTTTTCATTTGGTGGCTACATGAGAATTGAAAAATGTGTGCATGGCCATTACTATGGTAATTCTCACACACAAGTCTTTCTAACCTCTATGAGATACCACCTGACAAAATAGTTTGCATTTGTAAAGCTCTAGCATGAGCACAGGAATGTTATATGGTACTTTGGTTTGGCTGCCAAAAGAAGTAACAAATTATGGTTTATGCAGGACTAATATATAGTTCTTCATCAATCAGATTACAGGATTTTTGGCAGTTCCATGACATAATGGTGATCACCAAACCATGATCGCTGTTACAGTGAGTGTACATCGCCAAAAAGGAAAGAGGCAATGTACATTCCCAGCGAGAACTGGGCAAAAACCATAAACAATATTTATGCGGGGGGCGAATCATGTAGGGCTTCACCCCCTACTTTCTACCTTACGGGGCATGTTGGGGAGGGAGACAGTCGCAAAAAAATGTAAACCTGCCTGCACAAATAATTTCCCCCTGTCCAGCCCCGAACCCTGTGCCTAGCTTCCTACCACTGGCCACCCTCACCATAACACATGGGGGCAGCTCAGCAACACTGCACCACACTATCTCCCACATACTTTCTTCCTCATCCTTCCCCTTCCACTGGCTGTCCTATCTTGTTGCTGTTCTTCCCTCACAAAACTGCATCTTCACCCTTCTTCCATCACTACCCTTTCAGGGTAACTCACATTACAAGTGCTGAAACTGAGTCGCTCATATGTGATCACTAAATCTCAAGTCGCCCATATTACAGGTTATCATTTTGAATATATATTTTATATTTAAGCAATAATCCACTCAGGATGTGGGTTATGGTGGGGTACCATGCCTGATGTGGTATGTCAGGAGGCCGCAGGTTGAGAGACCTTAACCACACCAGAAGTGGATAAATCCCACTGTAACCCACAAACTGGAGTGAGTTATGGTGCTTACACATTGGGAAAATTATTTACATAAATCTAAAATAGAAAAAAGTTGTATTTTACTTTTTTATTTTTTTATAGAAATATTTTTCTGCATTGTTCTAGGCAGAGTATGGTGAATAAGCAGGACCCCACCCAAAGATACACTTCCTGAGATATTTTTATGTTATTTCTTTGTGTCCTGGTTTGTTTTGTTTGTGATCTCTCTCTTCGTCCCCGCATTTTGTTTATTATTTTTATTTTTTGTAGTATGAGAGAGAGTAGTAGTAGTACCGATTCAGCAGAAAGACTGAGCTGAAAGAGCAAGGCATGACTGAAAAAGCACTAGGGCTAAAAAGGCAGGGACAACAGGAGTGTGATTTAAATTGTTTTTGTGTGTGTACTACTAAGAAAGAGGATTGCAGTCAGACACTTTTAACTGTATTTGGAAACTTAAATCAAAAGCAACCAAATTCTGACTGCAGTTTTCTCTGCTTGCTCCCACCTACATGCAAACCTCTGCTCATGGCATAAATACCAGATCTGTGGCACCAATCCCACCATTCCTTGCCTGTCACACATTTCACCCATGATTTGTAAAAAGTTACAGAAATCAGAAGCTGGGATTACTAGGTGAAAGTGAAATTTGTAACAGACTAGGAGGGATTCACAAAACAATCTGAAGGTGCAAAAACTTTCCCTAAGTCCCCAAAAGTCCTGTAGCTGTGGAGAGAAGGAGAACTTGTGCTGAGTGCTATACACTAAACATCCATAGCAGTGGAAATAAATACATAGAGGACTGTGGAAAAAAGTGCAGCTATGGAAGTTCCTGAGGAAAAAAAGCCATTGAAAAGTATGACATATCCCCTCAGATGCTATTCACAGCCAGTGTTTTTCCACAGTTGTAGAAAAAATGTTGCACACATGCTGCACCACAAAGAGTGAGGTGTAACTCCCTCTGAGCAAAGTGCAGTGTACCAACAATTGAGATACAATTATAGTGGAGGTGCAGGCACAAGTAATAGCAAACCTATAGTACACCTATAGTGTCAGTTGTTACAACAAAAATAGCAGACATTTACATTGAAATACAAAAAACTACAACCACTAGACCCAGTGCAGCCCATAAAGGAGCCCCACAGGCAGTAGAGGCAGAGCTGGTAACAGCCTGCAGTGAGTGCTACTGAAGCAGACAACATAAACACTCCAGGGAGAGACGCAACCATCAGTTCCACCAACAGTTACAGACAGCCACTGTGGGGCATGGCCCTGTTGGTACCAGTGGTGCTGGGGTGGTCCCAGTTGAGGGACTGGCTACTGGTCTGTCTGTGAGTACTTACTGCTGCATCTATGGCAAGACTGTGAAAGTCTGCTGCTCCAGTTAATATGGATCCCCTGTTGTATCTGCTGAGCTTTTTCCTCAGCTAAGGAAAGAATGTTAGGGAGATTTCAGCACTTGTGGACTTCTGTGAGTTGCCTGTTTTATGGATTTCTGCAACTGCGGAAATTTTCTTTGTGAATATGAAGCAACTAAATTTCTGCAGTGCTGCAAGCCATTTTCCCACAGCTATGATACTTCTGTCTCTCTTTGTGAATCCAGCCCTAGGAGCGGTGGAATCAGCACAACAGGTTTAGCATGTGTACTGCAAGCAGGGGTTGGTATATAGGCGGAGGTGAAACATGAGGGTTAAAGTTTAGCCACTTTTGATTTAAGTTTCTAAATGAAGTTGAAAGTGCTTGATTGGGATTGCATTTGGAAATACTAAAAAAGATGATTTTTTTGTATCTTTCTACTTGCTTTTCTCAGCAGTTTCTGTAGCTAGGGTGAATACTTTAGTTTCTAGTAGTCAGCTATAATGGGGAAAATGGTGGCAGATTTGCTTTGATTTTTTTCAGGAGTGGGTGTATTAATAAAACATGTTGTGCTGCTCCTACCCCAACTGACTGGTACTTTTTGCATTAGTTGTAGCAGGCTTTACAGATGCTCAAAGTGCCAGTCATCCAGTCAGAACATTCCAGTTTCAGATCCCATTGTGTAATACTGAATATACATGCTGGAAGCAAAGAGGGCTACCTGCATCTGCAGACCTGGCAGACACCTTGGTAGAAAATAAAGGGGAAATCACATATGTTGGGGATAGAATAGGACAAAAACATTAGAGATTAAATGACTGATTACCAGTTCAACTGTATACAAAATGTAAAAAAAATACATGTTCTCTGCCCAGTTGGGGCTTAAATAACAACACTTAAAAATGTACATGAATGAAATATTTAAGTTTGAGTTTAAGTATTGGTTTATGGCATGAAACCTCTACACTAGAACCAACCAACCAACCTGAAACCATGGTGACCTCATATCCATTTTTCTGTTACTGGTATTTTGAAACAAGGCTAAATTAGCACATTGAAAATATATAATGTGAGATTTTAAATGGTTATAATTCCCTTGAACTTAAGGGAAAGGTGGAATTTTCACAATGTTCAGTGGTGTCAATCAGGATGCAATGTTAAACTGCAGCATGCTGCAAAAGAATTACTGCACTAAACCCATTTATCATGCAGTAACTCAAGACTCAGTGTTGCATTCTGACTGGCACTGCTGTACATTGTGATAAGCCCTCTTTCTGTATTTATGGAATATACCTGTCTGACTGCAACTCAGGACAGAGTCTCTGCTTGGTGATTTCTGATGGTTAATGTGGTACAAGGTGGATTGTCAGCTTAAAGGGTAAGACTTATTGTCAGGTGTCTCCTGACCAAAATAGCAGGGGTGTTCAGGATTAGGTAACATGGGGGGGAAGGGGGCTAGGGCAGGGATTAGTGGAGAGAAGCAAGGGGAAGGACTACAGAAAAGGGGTACTTAAAGGAAAGCAAAGCTTAGGAGCACCTTTCTTTGTTTGCTAGAGAGCAGTTTGTTTTGAAGACACACTCTAGCACTTCAGTTGGCAAGTATTGTTTGCATGGATAAGGATGACTTGAGCCGATCTGAATAATACAGGTAAGGCAAGTTTTTATGATGGTGGGAGACTGGGAAAGCCAGAAGCAAAAAACAAAAAGAATATTGAAATGAAAGAAGGGAAGAAGTGAATGGTCTGGCCTGCAAATTGCCTAGCGAATGTGAACTCCTAGTGGAAAAGCTGCGTTTGGGCATGGTTGTGCAGTGGTTTATATGCAGAAAAGGAGAATAACAGCCATATGGTAATGGTAGGTAATGATTTTGATGGCTGATATTTTGAAATGTATGTAGGTCTGGCAGAAAAGGTTGTTGTTTAAGAAGCAAAGGAAAGGGAATTCATGTCAGGTACAACCCTGTACATGTGCAGGTTAAAAAAAACATTAGGTTGCCTGGAGACTGCCACGTGACAAACAAGCACACCAGGGCAATCTAGTAGCTTCAAGAGTAAGAGGGATTGTGTTGCATAAAAATTTAAATATATTTACAGGTAAATAATGTCAAATTGTAAGGATGCTGAGGAAAGGAGACAGGTAGGAGGGGAGAGTGAGCTGAGGACGTTGTTCCAATAATGTGCATAAGACAGGGAAAGGAATGATAGAATTGCACTCAAATGGGAAGAAAAGTAGTAAAAATCCTTCCAGAGGTTCTGAACACCAGGGGGTAAAGAAAATAATGTGGGAGTGATGAGAAGTGATCACAGTTAAAAGTTTGTGGGCAGACACAAAAGCAGGAGAGAGAGGGGAGCCAAATGTGGTTGATAGGCCATGTGACTGGCCATTGCTGCTAGTTAGGGGTGCTAGAATCAAGTTTTGAAGACTGCAGCTGAAAAAGAGATGAGGACTATGCCATGCATGCATGCTATGGGCAGCTGCTATGTTGAGATGGCAGTGAGCCAGCACATATGCATGGAGAGAAGGGCACCACGAGCTTGAGCACGGAGTGAGAGGGGAAGTATCACGCATGTGCGCAGCAGCTGACTGCCATCTTGGGCACGGTGGTGGGCCAGTGTGCATGCATGAAAGAGGTCAGGATGCCATTTTAAAGACAGACACCATTTTAGGGGTCTGGAAGCACAATTCGGCCAGAGCGCAGGCTAAAGAATACAAATATATGAGGAAATCATAAATGTAAAAGGGAAAGGAAATCAATGCACAGGATGGGTAGGCAGGAAGGGCAATCCAAAGGAATGAAGTAGATTTTTAATGTTTTGAGGGACACAAGTGGTAGAAGGATGATGATAAGAGAGATGACCCACAGGCAAAAGTGGGGAACATGGGGGTTAAAACAGGAGATGCCACAGGCTGGTGGGCAAAAAAAAAAAAATGGAAAGATGTTAAGTGGAGGAAGGTTAGGGACAAGCTACAATAAAAATGGGCTGTTTTGTATTAAGCCATCACAATGGTTATGGGAATGAGGGAAAAGGGGTGTGGGATATCAGTCAAATGGTGGATTGGTTTGGGTATATTTTCTGAGTCTCTTGGCAGACATGGCAATAAGAACGAGCAGCAACGGTGGTGCTGGCATGGGCTCAAGCGAGGACCCAGTCCAGCAGGCTATGGAGATGATGGTACAAGTTCAAGCATTGCTGGAAGCAGCACGGAAGAACATAAGAACATAAGAACATGATGGCAGATGGGGACTACGTGATCTATCTAGTCTGCTCGTTATTTGATCTAAACCCCTCAGGTATATTCCCTTATTTCAATATTCCACTATTTCTGTCCACTATGTCTGTCCCAAGATATTTTAAACTCCTTAACCATCTTGGGAAGAGCAAAGGGTCAAAGAAGAGAGTGGGGAGGAAGAGGAAAGCACCAGAAGGGGAGCCAAGCCAAGAGGGAGGATAGCCTGCAAAAGGTGCCAAAGGAGTAACACAGAAGAAGCAGAAGAATGATGTTGTGGATCTCACCTGAGCGGGGAATCTGAGGGAGTTTATGAAGGGTGTCATTGAGGAACTGGGTGAGAATGGGAAGGAGAGGTTGGAAAAGCTGTTGCAAGATATAAAAGGCACAGAGGGGAGGCATGGGGGGCAGGTGGGGCAGAGGGCAAGAAGACAGGGGATGAGGGGACACCGGGGGTTACAGTTGGGGATCATGGAAGTGGGAATTCATTGGCATATTCAAATTGATGGATAAGGAGGCTGCAAAAAAATATGAGGATAAACCTATAACACAGAAACATAGAAATTGATGTCAGAAGGGGACCGCAAGATCCATCTAGTCTGCCCAATATGGATAATTATCCCACCCCCCATCCTTTCTGTGAAATGATACCTTTGTGCCTGTCCCAGGTGTTTTTCAATCCATTTACTGTTTTGGCCTCCACCACTTCCCAGGGCAGGCAATTCCATGGGTCAACCATCCTCTCAGTGAAGAAGAACTTCCTAACATTGCTCCTGAATCGCCTACCCTTGAGCCTCATAGCATGTCCTCTAGTTCTAATGCTTTTCTTCTCCTGAAGGAGCTCCTGTACCCATACCTTATTTATACCCTCGATATACTTGAATGATGTAATCATGTCTCATCTCTCCCTCCTCTGCTCCATGGAGTACATGTTGAGCTCTCTCAACCTATCTTCATATGCCATTTGATGCAGACCCTGAGAAGGAGAGGATAGGGAAGACAGAGGTGCCAGCATTGTTGGTATTGCTGGGGAAGTCGTAGGAAGAAAAATCATTTATGGGTAAGACCATGGAAACATAGATCACAGGGTTTACATATTTTAGCACTATCGTGCTGGAAAAGCAGCCAGAGCTGGCGATCCCATTATTAGCATACTCTCAGATTACGCAGACGTGGGGAGGTTATGAGATGCTATTATATGATGAGAAGTTCCAGAAAAGAATGGCTTCTCACGGGGATATTAGTTGGGATACCAGGCATCTGGACATCTGGTTCAAAATGATGATGGTGCAGATGGGGGGGTGGGGGTGAGGGTGTTAAAACAGAAGTGGTTAGCCAACAGAAGTCATACTGGGGTTATAATAGGGTGCAGTGTGCACGGAGAAGCTGTAAGTTCAAGCATGCCTGCTCAAAATGTGGTGTGTCACACCCACTAACAAGCTGCAGGAGATGAGGGGAGAAGTTTGAGGGGGGCAGATCATTCAAGGGGGCTTTGGGAGGATAGAGGGGGTGGGGTGGGGAAGAGGGGGAGAGGTAGCAATTCCAATTGAGGGGTGGATTTGGCACGGGCAATAGAGGATGATGAGAAGGAAGGGGCAGGTACAAGGGGGAAGAGGAGGTTTGAGATGGCCTGGATGCCAGTCAACACATAATTATTGCTAGCATGGATGCAGGGGTATCCAGACATAAGGGCAAGGAAGATTTTACAGGAAGGTTTTACAAAGGGATTTTATTTGCAATAGGAGGGACAGTGTAGAGCAATACAGGCTGGTAATTTAGGGTCATTATGGGGAAAGGAGCAGACAGTGGCAAAGAAAATACAAAAGAAATTAAGAGCAGGAAGGACAGAAGGCCTGTTCAAGGAACCCTCATTTGGGAATCATAGGGTATCCCCCTTGAGTTTGGTCCCAAAGAAACAGCCTGGGGAATTCTGGCTGATACATCATTTGTCTTACACAGAAGAGGAATCCGTTAACTATTTCATTGGGAAACAGCAGTGGACAGATTCATATGCGATGCTGGACCAACCAGTGGAAATGATTAGGGCAGTTGAATGGGCATGGCTGGCAAAAACAGACACAGAAGCTGCATTTATGCTGCTTTCAGTAAGGGCAAAGAACTGAGAGCTTTTGGAGTTCAACGAGCAGTATTATTTTGACATAACCATGAAAATGAGCTGTTTCATGGTATGTGCCACATTTGAAATGTTTAGTACATGGCTGCAGTGGGCATTTAGGGAGCATTATGGGTATAGGGGGGAAGTGCACTACCTTGATAACTTCTTTCTGATAGAGCCAGAAGAAAAAAAGGGGACCACAAAAATGCTGCAGTGCATCCAAGAAATATGTAGCAGGTTAAGGGTCCCATGAGCAGAAGAGAAGATTGAAGGTCCAGCCCAGAGGATGGAATTCTTAGCGACAGAGGTGGACATAGAGGAAGAAGCTTTCAGGTTAGCCAGGGACAAAGTGTGTAATTAAGGGAACTGATAGCAGCAGTGAAAGAAAAGCACAGGGTTCTCCTAGAGGTGGTCCAGCAGTTGCTGAGGCACCTTAATTTCACATTTTGGGTGGTGACCCTGGGCCGGGCCTTTAATAGTAGGCTAGCAAGGTGATGAAAGAGCCAGGTGGCCCCATCATTGGGTAGGTATATTGAAAGGGATGAGACAGGGCTCAGAAGTGTAGGAATGGTTTCTGGAAAGGTATAATAGGGTTATGTTCTGGCAGGAAGATTGGCTGTTTCATACGGATCTAAAGCTATATACAGATGTGGCAGGGGCATTTGGGTTGGGGGCATACTGTAAAGGGGAATGGATAGTGAAAGCATAGCTGGAAGAATGGAAGGAGAGGGGGTTAATGAGGGACATTACACTACTGGGGATTTTCCCACTATAGAAACATAGAAATTCACAGCAGATAAGGACCACTAGGCCCACGTAGTCTGCCCATTTTCCCTACCTACTGCAATTCCTCAGATCCGACTTGATCTCCGGCTTTTACACTCTCTTTCCTATTGCAAGGATTCCCTTGTGCCTACCCCATGCATTCTTGAATTCCCTTACTGTTTTCAGCCACACCACCTTTGCTGAGAGGCTGTTTCATGCATCCTCCACCCTTTCCATGAAAAAATATTTATTCACATTGCCCCTGAGTCTACCCCCTCCAGTCTCATATCATGACCCCTTGTTCTTGAACATATTTTTTTCTGAAAGTTGCTACCCTCTTGTACCTTATTTATGCCCTTGAGGTATTTGAAGGTCTTCTATCATATCCCCCCTCTCTGTCTCTCTCTCCTCTCTTCCAGGGTATACATATTAAGGTCCTTTAGTTCTTCTTATATGATTTTTGGTGCAGACCCTGCACCATTTTTGTTGCCCTTCTCTGAACTATCTCTACTCTGTCTATGTCCTTCTGGAGATGCGACCTCCAGAATGGGACACAATACTCCAGATAGGGTCTCACCAATGACTGGTGTTCCGTCAAGTCAACGAATGCAAAATTGCAACTAGGACAACAGTGATGGCAATAGAGTGAGGCACAAAGGGCAACCGGGATACACAGTGATCACTGAAATGGCGACAGTGTGTTTCTCCCCCTTCCCAAGTTGTGTCCCCAAGTTGGTTATCTAAAGTAAGGGGGATGTGGGGATGAAGCCCCCTGCAGAAACACATTGTCACCATTTTGGCAATCGCTGTGTATCCTGGCCTGTCTTGTGCCTCACCGTATTGTTGATGCTGTTTTCCCAGTCATGATTTTGCATTCATTGCTATAACAAGGAACCCCAGCGATCTGTACAGTGGTATCACCACCTCCTTTTTTCTGCTGGTGATACCTCTCCCCATGCACCCCAGCATCCCATTAGCTCTCCCCACATCCTTTTCACAATGCTTGATCACCTTTAGTTCATCAGATATAATTACCCCCAGGTTCCTTTCCTGTTTGGTGTGTCATCAGTACCCTCTCTCCCCATCATTTACTCCCCCTGGGTTTCTGTGCCCCAAATGCTATATTTGACACTTCTTTGCATTTAATTTTATCCACACTTTTAACCACTCCTCAAGCCTGCTTTGGTCCCTCCTCATTTTTCCACCACCCCCCGAAATATCAACCCTGTTGCAGATCTTAGTGTCACCTGCAAAGAGGCATACTTTCCCTTCCAGCCCTTCTGCAATGTCACTTATGAAGGCATTAAAGAGGCTTGGCCCCAGAACTGATCCTTTGGCACAGCACTGGTCACCCTTCTATTCTCCGAATGAACTCTATTTACCAACCTTCTGTGTTCTATCCCTTAACCAATTTCTGATCCAGTTTACCACCTTGGGATTCACTCCCAGGCTTCCCAGTTTGTTTACAAGCCTACTATGTGGAATGGTGTCGAAGGCCTTGCTGAAATCCAGGTAGGCCACATCCACTGCCCCTCCCTGATGTAATTCCCTGGTCACCCAGTCAAAGAAATCCATCAGATTTGTTTGACATGAGATTCCTGCTATGAATACATGCTGCCTCAGATCCTGTGATCTGGTGGATTCAAGATATACCACAATCATTTCCTTTAGCAATGATTCTATTAATTGCCCCACCACCAAGGTCAGGCTGACTGCCCTATAACTGTCAGTCTCCTCCCTGCTCCCACTTTTGTGGAGCGGGACTACATCTGCCCTCCTAGAGTCCTCCAGAACCACTCCCATTTCCAGTGATTTCAATAGGGCTGTTAGTGGTGCTGAGAGCACTTCTCTAAGCTCCTTTAACATTCTTGTATGTATCCCTTCCAGCCCCGTCCAGCCCCATTGCCAGGAAGAGGCTAAACAAAAAAGTGCTGGCCATAGTGAAGGAGATGGGGGGGGGGGGTTGAACATAACACATAAATAAAACTCATATGAATGTTATGGGTTGTATAGACCCTACCGGGTCATAATGTTGTACACTTAATAGCGTATGACATTACAGCTAACCCGAAAGAGCACTGTCCAGGACAGCAAATGGTGCAATACCACATATACTGCTGTACACGGTTTTGCACCATTCACACACTCCTAGGCAGAGGGGAAGGCCTCTGCTGGGAGTGGGTTCCACCGAGCAGCTGCTGTGGCTCACTGGACTGAGCCACAGCAGCAGGAACCAAGGTGCTGCGTCTGGGACTGGGTTTGATTCCCGGTCCCAGACATTTTATTAATTTTTTTTAGAATTTGTGTGCTCCCCAAGTTGGACCTCCCCCCCCGAGTTGAGAATCTTTAGTGGGGGGTCCAGGGGGCACAGCACCCCATAATTGGGATAAGGGGCAGAGACCACCACAGAAAAAAGACTAATGCTGTATGGCAATATTACGCTGTCTTGGCAGCATGATTTTGCCATGCGGCATAATGTCTTGTGACATTATGACCCCGTGCCATATAGACAGGATGGTGTACATTTAACAGATGCGGGCTTAGACATGTTTACCCTGCACCTGGAAGGAGTGGTAGAGGAATGGTGAAGCAACGGGGGCCCAAGTGGAGAAGCCCATCATCCAGCACAATAGCTGGAGATGTGCTAATGGAAGAAAAGAAGAAAGGGGGAGGAGGAAAGGGGAAAATGGGAGACACAGGAGAATGATATATGGGGCCCAGGGGTACTGGGCCAGGAAACCAGGACATAGAAACACAGAAACATAGAAGCATAATATTTGATGGCAGATAAGGACCACTTGGCCCACCTAGTCTGCCCATTTTGCTACCTAATGGATAAGCTGCAGATCCTAGTTAGCCAACAGCCTACTTCCTCCTATGCCCCTAGAATTGCCTTATGTCTGTCCCATGCATTCTTGAATTCCCCCACTGTTTTTGACTCCATGACCTCCTCAGGAAGGCTGTTCCATGGATCCACAACCCTCTCCATGAAAAAATACTTCCTCACATTATCTCTGAGCTGTCCCCCCCATCTTTAAATTGTGCACCCTTGTTTTTGCACATCTCTTTTTCTGAAAGATGCCACTCTCTTGGACTTTGTTGATTCCCTTGAGGTACTTGAAAGTTTATATAATGTTCCCCCTCTCCCTCCTTTCCTCGAGGGGATACATATTAAGCTCCTTTAGTCTCTCTTCATATGTCTTCTGGTGCAGACCCTGCACCATTTTAGTTGCCCTCATCTGGACAGCCTCCACCCTGTCTATGTCTTTGCGGAGATGGGGTCTCCAGAACTGCAAGCAGTACTCCAGAAGGGGTCTCACCAACTGTCTGTTCAGAGGGATAACAACTTCCCATTTTCTACTGATGATGCCTCTCCCTTCGCATCTTAGTATCCCCCCAGCCCTCCTTACTGCCTTCTCACATTGCTTGCCCACCTTTAGGTCATCTGATATAACTACCCCCAGGTCTCTTTCCATTTTTGTTGTTTTCAGTATCTCACCCCCTATTAAGTACTCTTTTCCTGGGTTTTTATTTCCCAGGTGCATTACCTTGCACTTCTTTGCATTGAATCTAAGCTGCCATGCATTTGACCAGTCCTCTAACCTTGCCAAGTCCCTTTTCATCCTTTCCACCCCAACTTGTGTATTAACCCTGTTGCAGATCTTTGTGTTGTCTACAAAGAGACATACTGTTCCTTCCAGTCCCTCTGCAATGTCACTTATAAAGACATTAAAAAGGACCGGTCCCAGTACTGAACCCTGCAGTTCCCCACTAGTAACCCCCCTTTCTTCACTGTGGACTCCGTTTACTATTACCCTCTGTGTCCTGTTGTTCAGCTAATGTTTTACTCAGGCTACCACCCTGGGACCCACTCCCAGGCTGGCTAAGTTGTTTATTAATCTTTTGTGCAGGACTATGTCAAATGCCTTGCTAAAGTCTAAGTAAACCATGTCTGCAGCCCCTCCCTGGTCTACTACTTTGGTCACCCAGTCAAAGAAATTGACTAGATTCATCTGACATGACCTTCCCACTGTGAATCCATGCTGCCTTGGGTCCTGTGCCCCACTGGCTTCTAGGTACTCAACAATTCTTTTCTTCAGAAGTGATTCCATCATTTTCCCTACCACTGAGGTCAAACTGACAGGTCTGTAGTTTCCTGCCGCTGTCTTGCTCCCACTTTTGTGTAGGGGAATCACATCCACCCTCCTCCAATTCTCAGGTACCACACCATCCTCCCATGATTTGTTAAAAAGGATAGTCTGTGGTGTTACTAGTTCTTCTGTTAGGTCTTTTAGAATTCTGGGGTGAATCCCATCAGGCCCCATTGCTTTGTCCACCTTCAGTTTTAGGAGTTCTTTCAGAACCCTTTCTTCTGTGAAAGGACTAATATCACCCCCATCCAGAGTGCTTCTATTGACTGGATTAGGTACCTCTCCCTCCTCTTCCTTTGTGAATACTGAGCAGAAGTATTCGTTCAGTATCCCTGCTTTTTCACTGTCCCTCTCTGCCCACCCACCCTCATCTTTATTCAGGCTCAGTATCCCTCCCTTTGCCTTTCTTCACTCCCTAATGTACATATAGAAGGTTTTATCCCTCTTCTTTTTTTTTCAAATTTTAATTTTTTTTTATTGTGAAGTAAAGCAGAGTTGAGATACCAATATAATATCACATATGACCATATCCATTGTTAAAAGGCAGGATGCAAAAGTACAATCTAATACACATGAAGAGTTTAACTAGATAAAACTTAAGATCATAACTCTGCTAATGTAGGAGGAGCTATCTGGAGTTTTCTATAAATCACCAACCCACTAGTACCACCCCCCATCCCCTTCCCCTCTCCCTCTCCCCCTCCCCTGCTACCAAGGGGAAGATTAACTCTGAAATGGGTTCCTCTTCCAGGAGTGGAATATCCCAACAATAAGTGTATAGGGGTATAGTTTGATGACCTACTGTGTAAGTAAAAGGACAGGTGTAGACTAAAGGTGTCAGGGCCTATATAGTCAAGAAGAGTTGCAGTAGTTCCCAGATCTTCTTATATCTAGAGAGGTACCTGGCAATATTTGCAACTAAGCACTAAGCCTGCAGAGCAAACAGGATTTCCCTGTACCATTCCGGAAACTGGGCAGTAGCTTGAGCTAGCCAATGCCTCTGAATAATCTTCTTGGCACAGGCTGAGATCAAAGCCATATGAGGTCTCTGATTACCTATTAAGAATCCAGAGAAATCCCCTAAGATGCAAATGTCAGGCCTGAAAGCCTCTGAAAGTCCCAGCAAAGGGTCCAGGTGGGTATGAATGGAGTTCCAGAAGGAATGACCTTTGGGCATGTCCAGAGAATATGGTATAGGGAGCCAGGTTCCTGTCCACACCAGGAACAAAGATCACAAGGGAGGTGACCCATCCCATGCAATCTCACTGGGGTATAATAAAGGTTGTGAATGATATACAGTATAAGTCACATTAAACTGTTCCATCAATTCACTGGTGTAGCATTTTTTTTTGTGATGCTACTGCAGTGGCAACTCGAACTGTTGAAGCTTTTAACTTTGTTTCAACCATCCTTCACTGCCTATTCAACTCACTTGTACCTGTTTAGTGAAATGGCAGTAGCTGTTTTGCTGTGTGTATGCAATGCATTTTCATGGCATTGTTTATAAATATCACAGCATTCCTTATGAGCATTGTTTATAAATATCACATGATTCCTTAAGAGTTGCTTAGTCTGCCTTCTGAAATGAAACTCATAAGCACTCAGCTGAAAATAAAACTTATAGCACATAACAGCTAGATGCAAACCAATACTAAACTTTTACTAATTTATTGAATTAAGCCCTGCACAGATTAGGAAACTCTTTGAACAATGCTACACCATTGAGTTGAGGGAACAGTTTAATGTGACTTGTACTGTAGACCTGCATGAGATAGCATCGGTTCCATCAGATAAATCGATACATATGCTTCCAGATATGTGACCATTTCTTGGGAGATGTAGTCAGTGGAAGAATCTGATCTCAACCATATACTCTGGGGCCCTCATTCGCCTCTAGGTGGGCTTGGAGGGAGTGGTAGTAGTAGGACACCAGAAGTGAAGTAGGGACAGAAGATATCAAAGAGAGTATTACCACACTTCTGGGACTTTGCCAATGGCCTTAATCAAAAAAATTGTACAAGCATGTGGGTAATTTGGAAATATTTGAAGCAGTATGAGGAAGACCAGTGAAATTGTTCTCTTGCAGAATGGAATGAGAGTAACTTACTGTCCAAAGTTAACTCCTGGACTGTTTCCACCCCCTGTTAGGCCAGAAGCATCTAGATATAACCTGTCCTGCTATACACAATTTAGGATTGCCCACAGGAGGCTGAAGGAGATCCTTGCTAAGGGAAACCTTTAGGAAAGAGCATAACTGTAGGTGGATTTGTAGGGAGGCCCCAAGGGAAGTATCCTGTAAAGGAGAAGGTAACTTCCTTCTAGATAGGAAAGGAAGGGCCCTAAAGTTTATACCAGACATAGAACATAGGGAACATTCGATATCTACCCAGTGTGGAATATAAGGTCCTTGTTCTAGTCAATAGAACCAGTATGAGAGCCTACAGAAGTGAAGAGCTAAATAGTACCTCTAGAAATTGGGAACTTGCAGACCACCATCCAGTTTATGTCTCATCAATTTAGAAAGCACCCTGCGGGTTGTCTTACCTTGCCATAAGAAAAAGGCAAGAAGTCTAAGTAACTGGGCAAACTAGGAATGTGGTAGTGCCCAGTTATACATCTGTAATGGTTAAAGTAACCGGGGAAGAATGTTCATCTTAATGACATTTAATCTAGCCCATAGAGAAAAGGGAAGAAGAGACCAACATTCTAGATCAACCTTTATGTGGGACATAATTGCATCTAAATTATATCATTTAAATCTGCTGGGGGAGGTGCTGAGAAAAATTCCTAAATACTTAAGCTTATCTTTCAGCCATGTTAAGCCTAAGTGGTCTAGATCTGCCTTAAACATTCTGTTATTTAGGGGCATGAGTTCAGTCTTGGTGAGGTTAAGTTTATAGTTAGATAGATCCCCAAGCTGAGAGATGATGTGCAGTGCTGAAGGGAGTGATGTGACCGGAGAAGAGAGATGGAGGAGAATGTCATCAGCATATACAGAAAGTTTGAAATCCATATTATTAATTGAAATACCGGTAACTGAAGAGGAGAGGTTAATCTTTCTAATAAGGGGCTCTAGAAATAGATTAAATAAAAAGGGGATAAGAGGCATCCCTGCCGGGTGCCCTGATATAAGGAGAAGGACTGGGATAACATACCATTACAGAGAACCCAAGCAGTTGGGGAAGTATATAAGATTTTGATCCATTGTATAAAGTTGGTGGGAATGCCAAATTGGGATAGAAGGATAAACAAATAGTCCCAAGAGACTCTATCAAAAGCTTTATCCAGGGTCACCAATGCCACAAGGATGTGGAGGTCCCTGGATGCCGAGAAAAGATACAATATTTTCCGGAGATGGTCCGATGATAATCTTCCCTTAACAAATCTGACCTGCTCTCAACTTATCAGTGAGTCCCACACTAAGCCAAGCCAAACTGGTAATATCTTGGTGAGGATCTTAAGGTCCATGTTAATGAGTGAGATGGGTCTATAATTGTGAAGCAACAGGGGGTCCCAGTCTGGTTTGTGGATAACCACTATGGAAGCGGATGTCAGTGAAAGATCGGATATACCCTTTTTAAAAACATAATTATACATGTTAAGGAGAATGGGAGCTACTTGCTCCTTAAGGACCAGGTAGAAATTGGAAGTGAAACCATCAGGGCTGAGGGCCTTATCTTTAGCTAGGGAATCTATTGCTTGGGAAATTTCGGACAGCGCCGGGGGGCCTGTAAAATTGCTTGCTAGTGCTCCATCAGTGTAGGAAGCTGGAGATCCTGCAGAAAAGAGTCAAACTGTGCCAAATTAAAGGGGGTGGATGGAGCATATAATTGTTGAAAAAAAACCTTGAAAAGCTTCTACTATATCCCTGGAAGAGGTCACCAGATGGCCGGCATTATTTCATATAGAAGGAACAATTTTATTTGCAGCCTGGGATTTGAGATGGAGGGCCAACAGCTTCCCTGCCTTCTCTCCCTGGTCAAAATATTTAACCTTGGAGCATAATATCACGTGTTCCGCCTTTTCTCCTAGCAATATATTCTATTTAAATCTAAGTTATTCTAGCAATTCCCAATCCGGTGGGGGAGGGTAAGACGTCAACACACTCACCTCTAGTTGTTCAATTCGGAAAAGTAGAGAGTTTAGAACTGCCAAGATTTTTTTTTACATCTCAATGAAATTTTGATTATTCCCCTCTGAGTGCACACTTTAGTGCACCCCACAATATGTCAAGTTTAGGCATTGAGGAGGAATTAAATGTCATAAAAATAGTGATAAACTGTTGGATATGCTCCAGTGAATCCTGTGTGTTTAAGTAGTTGTTCTTTAATAATCCACGTTTTATCCCTAGATAAGGAAGGAGCTAGGTTCAGTTTAAAGAAAACGGGATGGCAGTCTGTAAGAACTTTAGCAGTATAATAACATAACATCACCCCAGATAACTTATTAGAGTCCAGCAGAAAATAGTCAGTCCTTGAGAATGAGTTGTGAGGGAGAGAATAGAAAGACTACTGTCGGCTAGACAGGTTATGAGTTCTCCAAGGGTCCACTAGGCCAGTCAATCTCATAAATTCTTGGAGAGCAATTTGAGCTGGAGAGAAGGCCTGATGAGAACTCCTGAACTTATCTAGAGCATTACATTGGACTAGATTTCAATTTCCCCCAATAAGCATAGGCAGAGAGCACCAGGGAGATAAGACTGACATAAGATTAGTAAAGAATCTCGGGTCTTCAACATTGGGTCCATATACGGCACCCAAAACTACCTCCAAATGGCCTAACAGAGCTCTAATAAAAACAAAACGTCAATTGGGGTCTAATATTTTGTGGAGCAGGTGAAATGGGATTCTTCTAGCAATAAGAATGGTCACTCCTCTGCTACGACTTCCAAAACCTGCTCCAAAGATATAGCCCACCCAAGACCTTCTAGACAGCAAGGTCTGAGAAGGTGACCAGTGGGTCTCCTGTATAAAGGCTATACCAACTTGCAATTTGTTTAAATGTAAGAGAATTTTGGCCTGTTTAGAGGAGATTGTACTCCTTTCACATGCCACGAACAAAAATTAAAAGTCGCCATGTTTGAAGGGTAGAAAATCCCTAACACCAACACCCTGGTCTAGCAACCCAAAATGTATAAATGCAAGTTCCCTCTGGTGACATCTATTCCCTCCCCAACCCCAACCACAACTCCCATGAAGAAAAGAAAAACTAGTGAACATAAGCCCCATATCTCCCTACTCTCTCCCTCTGATCCCAAAACTGAGCTGTAAATAAAACATAACCATGCATCTGGTAAATAACCCACATCCCACCTCTCCCCCTCTGCATTCTGGTGCATGACACTCTTAGCCCGTACAGTGTAGTGCCCCAATCCTTCAGACGCCCCCCCAAACACATCCTTATATAGCGTACAACAAGTAAATATTACAACGAGCTATTAAAGACCTTCTATATTGCCAGCTTACATCAAATATAGTGGAACAAGAGAGGTAACAAATAGGAACTGTGTGGGTAATGAGACCTGCTGGCAGTAAAATTTGTTTAAACAACATGGTATGTCTCTTAAACCTGTCAAAACAGAAAATGCAAAGTTAACCCACTACTGGTCCTGTACCGGCTATCCTGAGCCTCCATGCAATGATCATGATTTCAGTCCAGGAGAAAAGTTGAACCTGAGGAGGCCTGCAATCTGAGTTAGAGAGGAGCTGCCAGGCTACAGTCTCTGCCTCCACAGTATGAGCTCGAAATGAAACAGCAGGTTAAACGAATTACACTAAAAATAAGAGACCAAAAACTGACAAACTATATCCTACCCAGGGAGGGCATAGGATGCTATTCCCCTCGTATCAGCAGTTCCTAAGAAACCAAGAGAAATAGTCTTCCTATTAAACAACTTGCTCAATACAACTTTCAGTTATATATGTTAGAGGAAATCAACCTGCACCATTAATTGTAGATAGTTGAAGTATTCCTGAATAAATCAGGCAGGTATTTCTGGAGATCCGAGGTAGCTTCTTCCAGAGTATCATAGGAGTGCCATTGATACTGCAGGAAAATCTGAAGCCGGGTTGGATATTGCATTCTGAAGCCGATCCCCGCAGCAATGATCTTGGTGACCACTGGGTGAAAAGTTGCATGTTCCTGCTGTGTGCCCATGGGCAAATCTTGTGCCAGCCATAATTTCGTACCCTCCCAAAGGATGTCCTTTAAGTCCTTGATTTTCTATAGGACAAATTGCTTGTCCTGGAAATTTAGCAATTTCAGCATGAAGGACCAGTGAGGGCTACCCGCTGTAGGCTTAGAATGTAGTGATCTGTGTACTCTTTCAACTACATACCACAGACCATTTGGAGAAGGGCCTGCTACATATTCCAAAAATTTGTGGGCAAAGAAAATCTGAGTTGCACCTTCTTCCCCCTCAGGCAAACCAAAGATAATGAAGTTATTTCAGTGACTACGCCCCTCAAGGTGTTCTAATTTTGCTTCGAGCTTGGCAACCTTTGTTTGCAGGGTGATGGAATGCTTCTCCGATGTGACTTCCCAGCTTTCTAGTGAAAAAGCTTGAGCTTCTACATTGCAGACCCACTTGCCCAAATCTCCCAAATCAAACCGGACAGTTTTGATCTCTAGGGTAAGCTCTTGTATAACTGTAGTCAGGGGCTCCAGAGCTTGCAATAGTCTGTCTTCTGTCAGGGGGGAGGGTGTTGATGCAGTAGTAGAACCTCGGCCACAGCTGCCCACCTGGGCCTTGAAGTGTTTTGCAAGCTTTTCAGGCATCTGCAGCGGGGTGTGTTTCATAGCAGTCTGTCACATCTCCACCTCAGACATGATGCAAGGATTATACTGGCACAAAGTCAGATACAGAAGCTCCCCAGGAGATGTTGTGATGAGTAAGCTGGCTGAAGAAGGCTTCAAATAGTAAAAAATAAACTATTTATTGTAACAAGGGGAAGGAGCACCGGAGAAGAGCTGCTAGCAGGTCTAGAGCATTATGTGACTCCCTTTATCCCCCTTCTCAACCGAGTTAGCTGTCTTTTCCTTGGTTTGGGCCTTTGCTATTCTGACTGCCTTCCCCACTTCCTTCTGCTTTAACTAGTACAGTTCTCTGTCCTGCTCCTTCTGTGTTTCCTTATACTTCCTGAATGCTACCTTTTTCTCCCTAATCTTCTCTGCCACCTCTTTTGGGAACCATAGTGTTTTTTTCTTTCATTTTTATTTATTTATTTGTTTCACATAAAGACTTGTTGCCTCTGTGAAGGCAGTTTTGATGTTTCCCCATTGTTGTTCCACCTCTTCTCCTTGCCTGTGTGCTAGTGCTTTTCTAAGGTACTCTCCCATTTTGACAGAATCAGCCCTCCTGAATTCCAGTATCTTCAGTTTTGTATGGCTTGACCCTATAGCTGAGTGTATCATGAACCACACTGTTTGGTGGTCACTTGTTCCCAGATGGTTACCCACTTCTAGATCTGAGATCCTCTCTCCATCCCCATTTGAGAGTACCAGGTCTAAGATTGCTCCTTCCTGAGTGGGTTCCAGCACTAGCTGTCTGAGTCATGCCTCTTGTAGGGCATTGAGAATCACCCTGCTCTTGGACTCAGCCATGTCTGGCCCTTGTGGGGTTTGCATCCCAGAGGGCTGAAGGTGGGCATCAGTTACACACCCTATCCTAGAAGGAGGGAAATGGGTGTCGGGTATGCATATGAGCCCTGATGGATGGAAAATGGTTGAAGAACACTGTATGTATATGATGGATGTATATAATGGATGATGGACATATGAAAAGGATTTTGATGATTATGTGATGTAAATAAAACAAAGAAGGATTATAAGTTCTTAAAATACGGCCAACTGAGCACGCAAGAAGGATTTGTGTGTGGTGTGGTTACTTTGGGAAGGGGATCCCCGGACAAGATGGATTGCCTGCCTAAAGGGTAGGATTTATTGTTAGGGTCTCCTGATCAAAATAGTAGGGGTATTAAGGATTAGGTAACATAGGAGAGGGGGAGAAGGGGAAAGTGGCTAGGGCAGGGATTGGTGGAGAGAAGCAAGGAAAGGACAGCAAGAAAAGTGTACTTAAGGGAAAGCAGAGCTATTAACACCCTTCTTTGTTTTCTAGAGAGCAGTTTACTCACCCACTCACCCTGTAATTCAGTGGTAGGAGGAGGGTAAGTGAAGGGGACTTGGGGGTGAGCTGAGAAAGGTGGACAGCAGATGACCAGGATTGGATGGAAACACAGGGCCACATGAACTGCTGTCGGACAGCAGTGGGGATCAAGGTATATTGGGGCCACAAGGACTGCTGAAGGTGGACAGCAGTGGTAGGAGGTGGCCAGGTGCATGTGGACACATGGTGTGAGAAGAGAAAGGGGTGGAGGCTGGAAGGAAGAGAAGGGGAGAAGAGGGGAATGGGGGCCAAAGAGAAGGATATACAGGTTCCAGGGAGTACTACACCAGGAAACCAAGACATGGGCTAGGTGTGCACCCAGCCGTGTTTGGCCCTTATGGAATTTGAATTCCAGAGAGCTGAAGGTGAACATCTGGTGTGCACCCATGCCCTGAAAGAGGGAACTAGGTGTTGGGTATACATCCAAGCCCTGAAGGATTGAATATGGTTAAAGAACAATGGATGGATGTATATAATGGATGATGTACACATGAAAAGGATTTTGATGATTGTGTGATGTAAATAAAATAAGGAAGGATTTATGAGTTATTAATAAAATATGGCCAACTGAGCACCCAACAAGAATTTGTGTGGTGTGGTTATTTTGGGAAGAGGATCCTCAGACAGTTTGTGATTGTGTGTACCACTGTATTTTCTCTAAAGTCTGTGGTTTACAATCAAGAGTTTATGGGCACTTTTGCACATAAAAATCACTCTATATAATTCAATGTCAACTAATCTAAATCATGAAAAAAAATGATTTAAGGAAAACTACAAAAAGCTCCAGAACATGTAGTTATTCAAGCAATTCATTATTCAAATTGCCAGATAATCAGTTATGAGAAATGAAAAATAACATCCTTCTAGTAAGAGGCATGTTTGATTAAGTGCATTTATTGAACTGAGTCCGGCAAATCCTGTTCTCAGCTGGTCAAAATCAGGTCACACAGAGCTTTGATAACACATAGTAACATATGGCAATGGGGTACATTATTGATCAGTAATAATGAACCCCCAAACATGACTAGTTTTGTGTGGAATTTTCAAATTCCAGCAGAATGTAATTTGCTGAATTTTCTAAATTCCACTGAAATTTCACCAAATTTCATCAGAAGCATAATGATGAAATTTCAAGGCAGACAATGATGGAATGGGTTTTCTGCTACATTTCTGCAGAATTCTATTCTGTGGCTCACAATATTTTCCATGGAAATGGTTGTGGAATAATTTTCCACGGACAAATGATATTCTGTGGAATATAATTCCATGGATCACAGTGGGCAGAATTCAGCAGAAGGACCAGTAAAATTCCCGAGGAAATTCTGCCAGCAGAATGGTCTTTCTGTATGAATTCTGCTGGTTGAGTTCTGCATACTGCTCAGCAGTAAACTCAAACACAACCAGCAGCCCTGCAATGGAAAAAACACCCTTACGCTTTCACCAAAACATAACTCAGAATATAGATGGTACTGTGAGGCATTAAGCTGTCTCAGGCAGAAGCAAGACCCCACAGGAAATGAGCTGTGGCATCACAGCTAGGCTATCCTTTGTAAATGTGTGTTGCTTATAAATCTCTGTGGGATACAGTGTATGAAAAGCCTACAGTATGTATAGCAACATAAATTGTATACTATTTTACAGTTCACATAGTACAAGCAGTTAATTAAAGTACTGCTGCTATTGGCAGGTGGCAAGCTATCCCTCTCACATTGCTTTAAACCTTTTTAGTTCCCTGGCTGGCTTTATTTGTTCCTTCCCATTCCTGTTCCTGAATTGTAATACCAGATTGAGTGTTAATTTGCTTGATCATCATCAGGGGGAAACAGTGAGCAATCAGCATGTGTTAATAACTGCAGACAGTATTTTACAAAGCACATACTTTACTGCTATAAAATTTCCAGACCAAACTGCGAGACGCCCATTACAGTTGGAGTGATACGCATAAGATGAAGCATTACATGAATGCAGTTTGCAACAAGGGCAGCATGTAAAATGCATCAATATAAAAAGTGAAATGATTTCAAAATATTTTGGTTTTTTAAATCTCTATCGGGAATGTGCATGCATTCTAAAAGTTTTAAACCAAGCCTTTTTATGGCTGTGGGTGGAGCCTACAGCCATTTTGCTATCTGTAGCTTGAAAATGAAGTTTTGTGGGACTCATTTTTCAGACATTTCAATGTATTCTTCCACATCTAGAAATCACTATGACAACTAAAATAAAATAATTCTTTCTTTCTGTTTACAATGTTGCAGATGTAACTCCAAGCTGCTTATCTGAGGACCATTAGGAAACTGAAACAGCTTGTTAAAATTGGTTACCTATTAAACTGGAGACTTGTTTACCACCTTTGAAATGCAATAGCTTGCACATTTAAATGATTAGCATGTAAACATTTTTTGCTACTAATTCAGTTGGGGATTAATATCTTTCAAGAAAGATTCATACCTCATAAATGTTACCCTTTCCCAGCAAATTTTGTAAAGATTTATACTGTTTGTAACTTCTCATGACCTATCTGATAAAATGCCAGGTCTTCTGTGAACTACCCATACTAAATACATAAATTTATTTTTGACAGAAAAGGCTGCCGCATGCTTCCCAAACATAACAGATAAGAGCTACTGAGATCTTTTATAGTAAGTGTGCGTGTGTGTTTTTGGGGAAGGGGTAGAGAAACAGTCAAACTTCAGGCAAGGGAGACCTCATCTAATGAATTAACTGCCAGCAAACCATGAGTGATACAGAAGCAATTATTTGATACCTTTTATTGGACCAACATAGATGTGACATAAAGAACGTATACCATTTATAAAATTCCTGATCAAACAACTGCAATCAGAAGACTGTTTTTTTGTCATTTTATAATATCATATACTGAGTTGCTGGATCAGGGCCTTGATAAAATAATAACATTTACTTAACTCATTCAAAATTCCATCAGGTGGACAGAAAAAAGCCTATGAGAATTTGTCTGAAAACTAACTTATAAGATGCGAAAATAGCATTTGTGTGTGTGTGTGTGTATATATATACACACACACACACACACACACACACACATACACACACACACACACAATAGGGGTGAAGGATAAATGAGTGTGATAAAAACATGTATCTTCACCAGAGTGAGATAAATATAAGGGCTGACATTTATCTCATGGCTCAGAGTGAGATGACGCACTGCTGCCTGCAGCTAACTTAATTACCATGGCAAAACATCCTCACCTACTTCCCATACTCTCTCACTCCCAGATCATTACTGTGATACTCTCAGCTTGACTGCAGCCAGAATTCTAAAGGACACAGCTTCACAAAACAGTTTGTTTCTCACTGCTACCTTAAGCTAACTCGCATTGCAAAACACATTCAGCTTTTCCCACAGAGTTTGTAACACTGCCAGCCCATTCAGAAAAACTCATACACAGAACCAGCAATAGAACACATAAAATCATAACAATACTTCTGAATCTCATACCCCGATTGTATAAATCGAACAGATGATGGGCAGATCATGTGCTATGGAAAATATCTTCACTCCTGCATCATGAGCTTTGGATACTCTCACTCGTGCCTTCAGCATTCGTGAGTATCCAGAGCTCACTCTGCAGGAGTGAAGATATTTTCCATATCAGACTCCTACCCATCATGTATCCCCTATATATATACATGTGTGTGTGTGTGTGTGTGTGTGTGTGTATGTATGTGTGTGTATATATATATATATATATATAGAGAGAGAGAGAGAGAGAGAGAGAGAGATGTCTCTATTTGCAATAAATTTGTTTACAGACATTACTAGTATCTTTTGAAAGATTGTCTGACTTGTGATTACTAATTTTGAGTATAGTTCATTAAATAATGAGCTTGATATTTGTTATTTCATATAGTCCCCCATTATGCCTTATGCATAGTACATAAATCCAGATCATTCCAAGGCCATCATGACATATAATATTAATATTGAGCAGCAAATCAGAGCTCTTTTCCCAATAAAAGGCTGCTGATATAATAAATAAAAACAAAGTCATAAATAAAGAGCCAGTGGCTTATAGAAAAATTTACAGAGATTTATACAGGGATTTTATTCTGCCTTTGTGGGGAAAACACAGGGAAAATGAAGGCTTCTTACAGAGTAATGGCATTTGGATCTGGGAGCACTGAATATTTCTTATCCTATATTTTGTATCCTGGATAGGGCAGGTGACATGCTACATCTCATTGTCACAGGGATGCTCATTTACACATTTTTTCACTGTATTTACTTAGTCTGTCCCAGATTAAATTCAATATCTTGTTTTCAGTGGGGTCATGATTTTACCATTTTTATAATGTATTCAGGCTACCTAGTCCAGGGCCCTCATATTCAAAGGAGATATGCAGTGCATCCCGGTGGAAAAGGGAGATGTGCCACACAACTCCAACAATGGGCAACATTGTGATATTCAAATGTGTGGGATGCACTGGCTGCAAGGGAATGGGCCAGGGCACATACAAATGGTATACCGTTCAAGTCGAGGGGGCAATCCTATGCATATGCTGTGCTGCATCATATTCGGTGGGAATGTGCCCCTCACAGTCCAGAGCACTGCGGCCCATAGTTAGGCCATGAATAGCTGGCCTAACCCGGCCAGCCACCCACAGGCAGGCTGCAGATGTGAACCCAGGTGCACAGCAGCCTGGCAGCCCTGGTAGACTAGAGGTACCCCCTTTCCATCCCCAATCTAGTAAACTCCATCCCTGAAGAGCTCCATAGTGTAGGGCCTTCCTGCCAGACCCAGTTGCAACAGAGGAAACCATGTTCCATATTCATAGTCTAGAGGACTCCCATCCACTGCCCCTATACACAGACACCCTCACTCCCCCATACCCAGCCTGTTGCAAAGACTGGCACTGCCTTCCACACCCTGCCATGGCCAGCCATTTACTGCACTGAACCAAGGCTGGGGACCTGTACTCTGGAATGACCCAACTGTCTGTACTGTGCATTAGGGCACCATGCCAGCTGTGGATCCACCAGTGTACCAGTGTATGCAGCTGTGTGTATGTTCCCGGCAAACTAAAGAGGGAATTTACATACCTCCAATGCATGCCTTGTCAATGTTGTATCATTCTGCTGTCATACACCGCTGCAAGTCAACACTCTCCCCGTTCCCTGGTGTAACATGCCACCCTCCAGACTTCTGAAGTATCCTGGGTGCCATGGGGTGCAGTATCCTGTAATACCATTTGCAGTGTGCACTTCAGGCTATAGATAGCTCATCTGTAGTTCCCCAGTTGTACAAATGAATGATAGATTGGCTGCAACATGCCTGATTTGAGACCTGTGTGGGTACAGCATCGGCCATCACCCATGCTGAGCAGTGCAATGGCACCGGGATAATGGATCCGCATGTGAGTGCCTGAGGAGTATGGCCACTGGGTGTTATCACCCACACACAGCTCATGCCTATGTATAACACATTCCAGCATCTTACTGTGAGTTCTCTGCCACCTGCCGATAGAGTGGTACAATCCCATTACAGAGCCAATCGTCTCAATGGGATGGGCTGGGGACAAGGAGGGGGCTGTCTGTGCACCGTTGAGGGGTAGAGGGTGCCACTGCACTATGGACATGGACTGTGAGTGTATTCAGGTGCAATTAGGGATGGCATTGGGGTCCCTACAATATGGAACCAATAGAGCCTGGACTCCAGTACAATCAGGGCTGGTGGAATGGGTGGGGGAGTGCCCCTATACCACCAGAGACTTCAGGGCTTGTCCCACATGGGAGTGATAGGGGCCAGAGCTTGGGGGAGAGAGCTCCTCTAGTACATTTATCCCTATGCCAACATGCAAATGGGCTGGTAATGAGCATGCATAAGGCCCCTTTGCACCCTGCTTGCTCAATTAGTTAATTTGCATTCCTGGGCTGAATATTACCTTTGGGGGCTGTGGTACATGGCAGTATGTGCCACGCATTCCCCCGGAAGGTATTCAGTTGGGGTCACCCTGGATGCACCTGACTTGGTGGTTACCTGCACTGCAATTCCCATCCATGGTCACATTTTCAGCAGGAACAATAAAGCCTGCCAGGATAAAGTGCAGTGTCACAGATTTGCTGCATGACAAAAGGGATTAACTCCCTTTGAAATTGCATTGTTTGCAGCAGTAACTCTATTGCAGAATTCTGCAGTACTGCACTTCATCCTGGTGGGCTTCACTGTAGGCACACCCTGTACCAGTGGTGCATTCTCTTTGAATGGTGTATCAGTGCCAACTGGCACACCCTCTTTGTGCAACCTATCTTTCTGCTCATGCATCGATCCGGCACTTAATATATCCCCCCAGATGTAAAATATTGTTTTTAGTGTGTTCTGATTTTATACAATGCAGCATAATATTGTGTAGAGCCTCACTGAAAGTATGATACCATTTCTTCTGTGAACTATCCAGACTAAATATATAGCAATCAGCAGGCACATTCTAGGAAAACACATGATAAAAATGTGTAAAAGGAAGACCAAATTGAAACTGCCTCTCCACAGATCTGCATTGTGCAAATTCAGTGGAAATAATGGCTAAAAGCATCCCAAAAGCTCTCCACAGCCATATCGGCTCTGACCAGATTTTGTTTTGTCTGTGAGAAAAAGGTGTACTGGATAGAAAATCTTGCAACTAGTGCTGTATTCTGCTGGTCAGATCACAACTCAGAAATCTCCCCAGGCAACTTACACACACTAAATAATGTCTATAATCTGAACTAAAATGAACAGCTGCAGCAATTGCTATGGTCAGATATTTCCTAAAATTTATGTGATATCTCAAGAGAAATTCTTTGCCTGCCTGCCTGCCTGCCTGCCTGTCTGCAATACCTCTGTAGGATCACAAGAGAGAATCTCTTTGAAATATTACAAAATATCTGGATATATTTCACTATGTCAACTGGTGCAACTGTATGCACGACTCCAAGAGGTGCAGTAGGCTATGCTTGCCACCTAAAGATAAAACTACATACAGCACAGCTACCAGCAAATCTTTCTTTAAGAAAGAAAACCTCCCAGCTGGCCTGAAAATAAAACAAACATCAGAAGTTAAACAAGCAAAACTATAAGCATCACAAAATACCTAAATCTACCAGAAAAAAAGTTAAAGCTACCAGCAAAACCATCCTTAGCAAAGCAAACACGACCCTCCACCCTGAAAGTTAGAACTAATTAACTTTTAAACACTTTCAGTCCCTTCAAATACAGAGACATCAAACCAGTACCGATTGCTCCCACAAAAGAGAAACACAATGAAACTACAAAAATGAAATATGTAACCTAACAGAATAAAACAAACAAAACAAAATACCATCTACAGATACGCAGTAGTACTCTCTTCTAATTCTTTCAACATGTTAGAATATAAACTCAAAAGTTGGCAGGGAAAGACATCATCTGGCAGAAGTAGGCTTTGCTTAATTATTTATTTTGCTGCTTATTATTCTTATATATATACTGTAGAACTGACCCCACCCATGTGTTCGTTTTTAAAAGCACAATACTAGTTTTATTCAAATCCCATATGCCTGACTGACTATAAACCTTAAAAACGCACCAATAAACATGTTATTAGTAGAATAAGACCCTCATTAGGGTAAGTTATACTCCAAGATCTGTTTTTGGGGTTGAAGCCATTCACCCTTTAGACTCTGGACTCCAACCCATCACTTAGGACATTAATGGCATATAGCCTCTCTTATGTCTTATTCCTTACATAATAGTTCACTTGATGGGTGTGTTTGGCTTCACAGCATTCTTTTTGAGGATAAAATATATGAACTACTGTCTACAGCTGCAGTTGCATAGCCCATTGTCTTTTAATGTACACTGATCAATAGTTCTGTTTAGACATGCAGCGAAGTTTAATTTCGCCCCATGGAATATTTAGACAAATCTGCACATTTCGTGTAATATTCCTTGGGTGAGAAATTTCACCTGCAAAATGCATAATTTCACCTGTGATGTGATAAATTTCACCCAAGAATGGTGGAATTTCATCTGGAAGTGGCAAAATTTCACTGTTCATGATTAAACTTCCCCATTTCTCAGGTGAAATTTCACATTTCACTGGCAGAATATCGCACTTTACACCCGCAAAATACTTTGAAAAAATGCACAAATTTCGTGAAATATTTCATGGAGTGAAATTTGTAAACTTCACCATCTCTAGTGGTGTTATCCAATAAATGTATACAATTAAGAATAAATAGGATCATTGCAAAAGATATAGGGTTGGATTTTCAAACCTTCAGGAATGCCACAAGCACCTGGTGCACCCAGCACATGACACATGAGGCCTGCAGCATTCCCCTGCTGGGGATCTGGAGTTTCCAACCCTTGCACTGATCACTGCTCCTTAGACCACAATTTTGTGGTCTAGCGTGCACCACCCTCGGGAGTCTAAGTACCAGTGCTTGCACCAGAACATTGGCGCAAGCAGCCGTAAACCATGGTAACTGTCGCAACTGCACCTGAGAATGGAAATTTGGGTGCAGTTGTGGCAAAGGGGTTTGGTGCACCATGGAGTTAAGAGTCCTGAGGCACAGGACTGGATGCAAGCCCTGTGTCCCCTTTGGAAAATCCTGCCCATAATGTAGTGGAATAGCACTGACACAAATTTTACAATATGAGGCCAATAAAGAAATATAGGAACATTTATTTGAAATTCATAACAATGTAAACCTGGTCATAGCTTGGCACAATATAGCTTGTTGTCAGTTTCCAAAGGAAAGCATGGAAACTTCTGAAAGGCTAAAAGGATTGCATTCAGAAGGTACAAGGAGGCACAAAGGGAAGAGTATAGGAAGGTGTACAAAGGGAAACAAAGGGAAGCAGTAAGGAACATGAAGGTACCAACTGAAGACAGAATAGCCCAGGCAGTAACATAAGGGGACAAGACCTTAATCTAATTTAATTTTTCATTGTATAGCTATATCCACAGAAGTTATTAAACGTATTAACAAATATCGAAAATTGTCTTACTCTGTAATTGTTATGCTATCTGTAATTAACTCCGGGTCACCCCTGAAAAAGGGACCGCTTGAGTCTCAGTGAGCCTAACCGGTTATCAAAATTTAACTAAATAAATAATCTTTTAAATATGTAAGTGAAAAGAGGAAGACCTAAGGGGGGATTGAAAGGTTAAAAAAGGAAGGGAGGATGGTGTGGAGGGGAACCTGAAAAAGGCAGACATCTTGAAGAAATTCTACTGTTCAGTGTTCACAGAGGAGGGAGAAGGGTCAGGACCACAAAAAAGTAACAGGAGCGTTGGACAGGGTAAGGTGGTCTTTTTTCACAGAGAGTCCTGAAGGGACTTGGTAATCTAAAAGAGGGAAAACAATGGGGCCAGATGGAGTGCATCCAAGGGCATTAAGGGAGCTCAGGGAGCTATTGGCTATACCTCTGATAGTCCTGTTTAACAGATCACTGGAAACTGAAGTGGTTCCAGAGGAGTGGAGGAAGGCAGATGTAGTCCCACTTCACAAAAGTGGTACCAGAGAGGAGGCTGGCAATTATAGGCCATTAGCCTGTCATTGCTAGTAGGAACATTAATGGAATCACTGCTGAAGGAAAGCATTGTGAAATATCTTTAAGTCAATGGGTTACAAAACCCTAAGCAGTATCAATTCATGGGAGGGTGGGGAGGGGTGTTATGTCAATTGAATCTGATAGATTTATTTGACTGGGTGACCAAGGAATTAAATCAGGGTGGAGCAGTGGACGTGTCCTACCTGGATTTCAGCAAGGCTTTTAACACCATTCCACACAGGGGACTAGTAAGCAAGCTGGATTGCATAGGAGTGGGTCCAAAAGTTGTAAACTGGGTAATAAATTGATTAGAGGATAGGCAACAGAGGGTAGTGTTAAATGGAGTTCACCCTGAGGAAGGCAAAGTGAACAGTGGGGTACCTCATGGATTTGTGCTGGGACTGGTCTTCTTTAATGTCTTTATAAGCGTCATTGCAGAGGAGCTACAAGGGAAGGTCTACCACCTTGCAAATGACACCCAAGATCTGCAACAGGGTGGACATCTGGGGGTGGGGGTAGAAAGGATGAGCAGAGACCTGAGAATACTTGAGGAGGGGTATAAGGTATGGCAGAGGAGTTTCAATGCAACAAATTGCAAAATAATGCACTTAGGGCATAGAAACCTGGGGGCAGAGTACAAAATTGGTGGAGCAGTATTGTCGACAAACAAGAAGGAAAGAGACCTGGGGTAATCATGTCATATGACCTGAAGGTGGCCAGGCAGTGCTGCAAGGCAGTTTGGAGGTTTAGTGGGATGCTGGATTTCATAGGGTGGGGTATCACCAGCAGGAAGAGGGAGGTGGTGTTGCCCCTATACAGATTCCTGGTAATGCACCACCTTGTGTACTGTGTCCAGTTCTGAAGACCACATCTCCAGAAGGACATAGACATAGTGGAGGTAGTCCAGAGGAAGACAACTACAATGGTGCAGGGTCTGCATCAAAAGCCCTATGAACAGTGACAAAAGAACCTCAATATGTACACCCAAGAAAATAGGAAGGAGAGGGGGGATATAACAGAGACCTTTAAATACCTCATGGGGTAAGGTACAGGAGGGAAGTATGTTTCAGAAAAAGCTGCTCATGAACAGTGGGACATGCTATGAAGCTGGAAGGGGGTATATTCAGGAGAGATGTGAGGAAGTACTTCTGCTCAGGATGAGTGGTAGATTCCTGAAACAACCTTCCAGCAGAGATGGTCAGGGCAAAGACAGTGTTGGGGGAGGGGGGGTTCAAGAATGCATGGGATAGGCATAAGGGTATATTAGTGGAAATGATATGGGAATGGAGAAAGAGCTTGAGATTGATCAGGGTCTGTGATGATACTGTAGGTAGGGAAAAATGGGCAAACTGGGTGACTAGGCATTCCTTATCTACAGTCAAGCTCTACGTTTCTGTTTCGTTATTTTTTTACAAATTCTAATGAAACTTTTGTAATGGTAAGCTTTTGTCAGTACAGGCTGAATACTGTAATTCTTAGTTATCTGCTTTTATTCACAATGTTCAAAGACCATCTCTTAAGAACTGACTTGTAAAATGCTGGTCTGACATTTTAGGAACTGTTGTATTTGGTGGCCAAAAATAAGTACCTTAAGCACATCAGGGTCTTGGTAACAAGAAAACATATCACACAGAAATCTAGGCCTTCTCTGTTTACTCCTATTCAGCACAGACATAAGGGGAAAACTGTTCTCAACACACACACACACACACACACACACACACACACACGAAACCTCACAGGAAGTAGATTTCTTAAAGCTGTACTGTCTAACATTTCTTAAAGCTGCATTACACATAACAGGAACAATTCCAAATTACTAGTGTTGTTCGGAATGTGGAATTCTACTGGCAGAATTAGTGCAGAATGACCATTCTGCAGGGGAAATTTCCACCAGAATTTCACTTGTTCACCTGCGGAATTCCACCTACTGTGATCCACAGAATAATATTCCATGGAACAATGATTTTTTCACAGAAAATCATTTCACAACTATTTTATGCTGCAGTATTCCACCATTCCATTTGTGGCAGAATTCAGCAGAATTTCAGCAGAATTTTGAATATTCCACGGAAATTCTTTCTGCTGGAATTTGAAAATTCCGCACAGCACTACAAATTACTACAGGAGGAACAAAAAAGTATTATGAAATAATGCTTGGAAAAGGAGAGCTCTGACAGTCTGATTGTGTCATAAATTGATTAATAGCCGGGAAACATCAAGTCCAAAAAACAATTAGGCCCAGATATTCAAAAGTGTTGCACCATGCACAACCCACTGATGCGCCCCGGTGTGATATTTAAAAGGGAAAAGTGCTCCGCACAAATCCCGATGCGCCGGGGTACATCAGTAATGTATGCAGACACAGGTGGGGGGGCATGCCCATGCATAAACTGCACAGCCCGATATTCAGCCCGGGCCATGCAGAGTTATGCAGGCACAACCCCTACCTGCGCCTGCACAAAGTTAAGCCTAAAAAGAAAGGAACAAGTCGAGGGCCACCCACAGGTGAGCTGCCGCATTGCAGGGCACAACACAGCAGCTGCCACCTGTGGGTGGCCATCACCTGTTCCCGCCGCACGTGGCAGCACCCCCCATGCCCTGATCGCGGGGATCAGACATCCTCCCCAAAGTCCAGTATCCCTGGTGGTCCAGTGGACCATGATTAGCCCGATTGCGGGCATCAGTATCCCCCCCAAGTCCAATATCCCTGGTACTCCAGTGGACAGCACAGAGCCCGATCACAGGTGGCATTCCTCACCCCCCCAAGTCCAAAATCCCTGGTGATCTAGTGGACCCCCCACCCCACCTGCCCACTCAGCCCCACCACCCCGCTCTCCCCATCAGCTGGCAGGTGGCAGCACCCCACCTCCTGCCGCCCGCCGTCCACTGACTGACAGCTGGG
Organism: Neoceratodus forsteri; assembly: GCA_016271365.2. Lineage (NCBI taxonomy): Eukaryota > Metazoa > Chordata > Ceratodontiformes > Ceratodontidae > Neoceratodus > Neoceratodus forsteri. The sequence continues at coordinate 914,252,279 of CM028137.1, forward strand.
TATGGCCACCGCCCATTGGTTCAGAGCATGAGCTAATGGGTGTGCATCCTCTCACAGTACTAGTCAGTCCAGATAAGTGAATAAATTCATTCACATATGGACTGGCTAGTACAGTATGGGCTGCACGCCCATTGGCTCATGCTCTGAACCAATGGGCATGCAGCCATATCGAAGCTGTCAGTCAGCGGGCGGCAGGCAGGTGGGTGCTGCCGTCACGCTGATGGGGAGCAGGTGGTGGGGCTCACTGGGCGGGTGGGGTGGGGTCCACTAGATCACCAGGGATTTTGACTTAGGGGTGAGAAATGCCGCTCACGATCGGGCTCGCGCTGTCCACTGGACCACCAGGGATATTGGACTTTGGGGATACTGATGCCTGCGATCAGGCTAATCGTGGTCCACTGGACCACCAGGGATATTGGACTTTGGGGATCAGTTATGCCCATGATCGGGCTAATCGCAGTCCACTGGACCACCAGGATAGGAGACATTCTTTGTCCCTTACGGGACGTCCTGCAATCGGGCTGCAGGGGGCGTCAGTCCCCGACGGCTGCTGCCTGGCAGGGCACCAGGCACAAGTCGTCGGGGATTGGCGCACCTGCATGCTAATGGCATGCAAATGGGGCTGTAATCAGATGCAAATGGCCCCCGTGCACCTTGCATAAATTATGGCCCCATTTGCATGTCACCCTTTGAATATCACAGGTGCTGTGCATGGCACAATGGCAGTTGTGCCACTGCATCTCAATGCTCCACTCTGACCACTTGCGCTGGTGCAGTTCCACTGCGCCATGCACAGTGGGGGTGGCCAGAGTGCGATATTCAAAGCAGTTGTGCCATAGCGCAACTCCATTGAATATCACCCTGGCCACACCCCTGCACAACAAATTTGAGCAGCGCACAGGCTTGCGCCACAGCCAGGTGCAGTTTGAATATCTGGGCCTCAGATTTTAAGTTATAAAAAACATTACTTACAAAAACTATTTATAGTAATTTAATAACAATATTAAGGCACTCCACTGGTTGGGTAACCTTCGTTAATCAAACCTAAGGAGCATGCAGCATTAGCTTCACCTTGTACCTTATGATCCCCCTGTGTTTAGAGTAAGTGATGGTAACCCATCCCCTAATTATGACTAATTCCATAGCCCTATAGATCTTACATAGTAAATAATATGCTCTATTTGTAACATAAATGTTCTTAGTGCACTATGCACCATGGTGAAAGAAGCATAATCTGGGCTGTCTTTCATTCATTGGAAAATGTCTACCGTTTAATGCTTACGGTCCTTGTCAGCATTAATGATTATGGACAGCATTTAGCCACATGGGAAATGGTATTAACAGTGGATGGCTTAGTTTGGATAGTTCAACATAATTCATAGTTTATTCTGACTCTGTATATAAACCCTACAACTGCAGATTTGCCAAGAAAACAAACTGAGGAAGCATGACAACTTCAAAAACCTTGAACAGTGAAACAGCCATTCTCAGTGGAGAAGCAGAGCCTTTTTTAGCATTCCTCTTGATCGCCCCAAGACATGGAAAACATCCTAAAATAGACTGGCATGCTTGTGCTGTTGGCTAGGTCCTTGTGACTGTAGATAAAAGGAAAATATCTTTTTTTATAATAAATTGTCAGTTTTCTAGACTCTTTAGGGTATCGGTGAAATATGTGTGAGAAAATATAGTACAAGAAACATGAGCATCTCCTTACATGCAAGAGAGACAGTAATATTTGACTAAACAACCACTTGAATGTTGACAGAATTATATCTGGGGACTTTCAGCTTTCATCAGAACATGGATGTAGTAGATGACTGTTGTGACAGTTTTTATGTTGGTGTAGCAATGCCATTTGCCTGGATTCCAGCACTATCATTGGGGCCATTGTGGCAACTATTTGTTCTCCAGCTAGGAAGATGGACAAGTGACTGCCTTTGTAGTTGATCCCAATGTTGTTCTGTGGTTAGGTGATAGGGGAAATGCAAATGACAGACAGCCTGAGCACTCCCACCCCAGCAGCCAGGAGTAACACACCTCCATATCACACTGAGCCTCCCGCCAGTTTAGAGTGGGAAATATGAGTCCACTCACAAAGCTGTGTCTACAGCATAGCATGGTGGAGCACTGCTACCACACCAGTGAGCTGATTCAGACCTTACTTATCTCTTGGTTCCGGTATGCATGTGCAACCTAGTAAAAGATATAGTAAGACTTAGAAAGAAAATAAATGATTTTTTTTTGTGCGTGGAACAATTTTAAGAATTAAAAGATAGTAGAGTAGTAGTTATAATACTGTACATAGTCATTAAAGTATTTAAATTATAAACCAACATTGAAAGTGATTCAAATGACTGTATAATTACTGTGCAAATGAAGAATATATTTCTTTTAAATTAATGTTTTGTAGATTATGGAGAGTAACAGAGCACTGATCGTGCAGAAAGCATATTAATTAAGGGAAAATGTGTGTGCTTGACTTTGGTGGAGTGAGATAGAAGGAACCGTGATTTTCAGACTAATTGCTTCAAAGGCTGTCTTCTCACCTACTATACTAAGCAAGTAAAGATGCCCCTTATGCAGCCTAGAAGTGGATGATCAATCTTTTGTTTTGAGCTCACCTCCTACCAGCTCTCAAAATCAAACACACTCTTACCTATCTGTGGTACTGTAATAACAATTGCTTGTAACATAAACTTTAGTAATACTGCCATGAAGTATTGAATGAGTATTAGACATTTGTATCTGAGGCAGTTTGGGTCAACACATTTTTGAATTACATGAGGAAATCATTCAGTGCCATGGCATTCAGTTTAGGATTGTTTCAGCTGTTGAAGTGAACCAGGAATACAACATATGTATTGACTTGTTCTGTTTAACTACCAATTTCCTAAATAGAAACCCAGTGTACAGCAAATGGGAGTCCTGTGAAAGACCAATAGTCACTCACCTGATGTACAATAACCTGACACCATTTGCCAGACAGTCACTTACCCAACAGTATAAATTTGCCCACGGTGGAGGTGATTATATTTAATTATACAATTGGGGTATGAAAATCCTGTAACCTCATTGGTCAAAACACATCACATGACCGTGGTATATCCTGTAATAACTCACGGCTGAGAAATGGCATTTATAAAAAACATACTTAAACACATTTAAAATGTATTTTACACATGGGTCCATTGTATAATTGCAATAAAGCACTCCAGGGTGTGGGTTATTGGGGGATTTACCCACTTCTTGTGTGGTTAAGTCACTCGGCTGCACCTCGTGACACACCACACAAGGCATGGGTAAATCCCCCAATAACCCACACCCTTTCATGCCTTATTGCTTAAGTATGGAGGATGTGGGGTACAAAGCCCCCAAAACATAAAATCACCTCCGTGGCAGGCAAATTTCTCTGGCCAGGCAATTGGTTGTCAGGCAAACAGTGTCAGGCTATTATACATCGAGCGAGTGACTGTCAGTATTTCATAGTAGGTACGTGTAAATATGTTATACAAACATTGACTGGAGTTAAAGGGATATAGTGGGAAAATATTGACCTCATGGGATGAACTATTGCCTGACAACAATTACTGTATATTGCCCAAAGCTGAAGGGTGAGGAAAATAGACTATTGGAAGGCATTATCTGTTTTTATAAAACCTTTAGTGAGTTATTATCCCCCCTACACTTTACATAGAAACATAGAAACACAGATGATGGCAGAGAAAGACCACTGGTCCATCTAGTCTGCTCATAAACCCTAACAAACCCAGGACCTATTGTCCATCTAGAGTTCTAACCCACACTATCCACCCCATGCTTCTCACCCCACTGCTATCTTCCTGAGCAACCACTAAGTCTTTCACTCTGCCCCAGCCATTTTTTTAAACCATTGAGAGTTTTGGTGCCCACAACATCAGCTGGTAGATTGTTCCACAGCTCCATCACCCTTTCTGTAAAATAAAACCTTCTAACTTCCCTTTGGAATCTTTATCTAGTCAGTTGCCATTCATGCCCTCATGCTCTTGATCCACTACTTATGCTAAATAGTTCCCCACAGTTTACCTTGTTCATTCCTTTCAGAAACTTGAAGGTCTCTGTCATATCTACTCTCTCATGTCTGGCTTCCTGCGTGTACATGTTCAGTGCCTTGAGCTGATCTTCATAAAATCTGCCCTGCTGGTCCTGAATCATTTCAGTCACCATATCTTACACTGTTTCTAGCCTGTCCGTATCTTTCCTTAGATGATGACCCCAGAACTGGGCACAGTATTCTGGTTGGGGCCTCACCAGTGATCTATAGAGAGGTAGTAATACTTTCTTCGTTCTGATGTTAGTACCCCTTCCTATAAACCCCAGCATCCTGTCTGCCTTACTGTAGGCCTTGTTACACTGGTTTTATTCTTTCAGGGAGTCACTGATGATGACTTATAGGTCAATTTCCTCAGAGGCCACGCACTGCTGTACCCCCATCCAGTACTCTGTCCTTGGGTTCTTGTTCTCTATATGCATAACCCTGCACCTTTTGGCATTGAATTTCAACTGCCAAACCTTTCAACACCTCTCTAGCTTTTGCAAGTTTCTCTGCATGTCCCTAATCCCTACCAGCTGTCTATCCTGCCACAGAACTTAATGTCATCTGCAGAGACCCATCCTGCCCTGAATTCCTTCTCCCATGTTGCTAATGAACATATAGAAAAGGACTGGACCAGCACCAATCCTTGTGGCACCTTACTGGTGACATCCTTCTCTTCTGATTTGACTCCATTAACCACAGTCCTCTGCTGCCTCCCTTCCAACCAGTCTGTAATCCATCTAACTATGTCCATCTCTGTATCCAGATCCTCTAGTATCTTCAGTAACCTTCTGTGAGTCACTAGATTGAAGCCTTGCTGAAACTAGAATAAATCTACAGTATGGCCCTTATCCACTACCCTCATTACTCAGTCAAAGAAGTCAAAGAATACTAACAAGCTGGTCTGGTAAGGCCTTCCTGCCACAAGCCAACTGCTCTCCAGGTAGTTCATGAAGTCCTCTTTAACTAGTGTCGCCATCAGTTTACCAGCAATAGAGCTAAGACTGACAGGACTGTAGTTACCCGGTTGCCCCTTGTCCCTCCTTAAGGAGAGGGACTACGTCTGCTACCCACCAGTCTTTTGGAATTACTCCTGTCTGAATATTGCTATTGAATGGCTCCACCGGCAGTTCAGTTAGTTCTGTTGTAAATTCCTTGAGCACCCTTGGATGTAACTCATCTGGCCCAGGGGCCTTATCTATCTTTAGGGCTGCTAGCCCTTTCCCAGTCCCTTTCACTGGTAAATACTTTCTGCCTCATCTTAGGATCCCCCTTACAGCTGTCTTAGTGCCACTCTCTAACAGACACCCTAGGTCTTCCCTTGTGAATACAGAGCAAAAGTAGTCCTCATGAAAGTCTGCTTTTTGCACATCCTCCTCAATTACCCTACCTCCCTCTGTTAACCTAACAATTCCTCCTCACTTTTCTTTCCTTTTTCCCTAATATATCTAAAGTGCTGTTTCCCCCACCCTTGACCTCCTCCCTCCACAATATGCAGCTATATGTCTTCCTTTCTTTCTATGACCACCCTTTTGCTTTTCCTTGTTGTCATTTGGTACTGTCCCCATTCTTTCTTGTACCTGGGGAAGGTCTTCTTTTTGCATCTCACCACTTTCCTGACATTTCCAGAGAACCATATTGGTCTCTCGTACATTTTTCATTTGATTACCATTCTTATGCAAGACTTTATTGCTGTAAGAATGGCCCTCTCATTGCCCCCATCTTTCCTCCACATACCTGATGCTGTTCACTCTGAGTAATTCATCCTGGACCAGCTCCCTCAACCGAATGAAGTCTACTCTTCTGAAATGTAGGACTTCAGCCTTTGATGAGGGCTTACTTGTACTAAAGTCCAGGTTGAACTACAGTATATAGAGTAATGGTAATTACATAGGTGAAAGGTTACAAACAGCCACACATGGTATGTCTTCACCCCACTTAAGTACTGTAAATGTATAGATTCTCACTTAAATTGTTGAATCAGCTGTACAGAAAGTAAATGTAGAGGTTTATACATACATTTTTGACTATGTCGGCTGTATAGACAGTCTAAAATAAATCACTCAGAGTCTAATGTTTTTATTAAAAAAAACTTATCTAATAGATCCTGCCTTTTTGTCTCTGGTGTTGTTGTCTACAGCTCAGACTGCACCTGAAATACTACATTCTACATACTAGTTAGAATGGTAGAAGGCAAGTGTTACCCATTAATTCCATTACCCGTTTCAAAGGGTCCATATTTCCCTTCTTTTAGCTATGATATTCTTAGCCTGTTTTATTTTGAATGTATTGAAGTTCTCTACTTCTACAATGTGCCTTGGTAACTTGTTCCAGTTCTTTCCTGCTCTCTGTGTAAAAAATCACCTTCTATAGTTATTGATATTGTTGCATAAAATAATTTGTAAAGTGTGGGACCTTAAATTTCACGCCTTATTATTTATACTTAAGTCTGTCATTATGTCAAAATCTTTTATTAATTTAAACATCTCCAACATGTCCTTCTTATGCTCTTCTCTCTCAGAGAGAACAGGTCCAAGGCTTGAAATCTCTCCAGATATGTTTGATGTTTCAATCTGGGTACTATTTCAATAATTCTATGTTGGATTTGCTCAAGCTGATTAATGTCTCCTTTTTGATAAGTGTTCCAAATCTGTAAGCCATAGCTCTTAATAGGTCTTATGTATACTTTATATACCGGGGATTAAACAGTGTTCTAATTTACTAGCAAATGTACATTTAATGTTTTTAATTCATTAACTACTCCAGTTATTTTATGTTTATCACATCTGGGATTTTGATTGATTATTATTCCCAAATCTTTCTAAGCTTCAACTGCCTTAATTTCTTTTCCCATCAGATGATATTTTTGGTTGATACTGGATCAAAAAAGTACACCAAGAAGAGTGCTGCAAGAAACACAGGGGTATAATAGTGGTAAGGTATTACCGCTCCCCCTATCGCTCTGCATGTTTCTGGAAGAGGGATGAAGTTGCTGTGCGCTGGGGTGGCTTGGAACCAGCACATGGTGTGGTAGGAGGCCTGTGACCACGGTTCAGTTCCCACCAGGTTTCCTTCTTGCTACAACATTTTTTTTTCACAGAAATAAGTAATTTCCCCCCTCCCAACATTCTCCCCAGCCCTGAAGTCCACGACCACCCAGAGTTGATTATATTAAGTCCGGGGGGGTGTGGGAGGTGAAGCCCCCCACAATAAAGAAACAACTCCCATTTGTTTTGCTGGGGCTGTGCTGTTGCTGATGGGTCACTGTATGTCCCAACCCTGTTTTGGACAGTGCTCTTTGGCTTGGGGCATTTACTGCTGCATGGTGTTTGCATGCGGCAACATGACCCCTTGCCTTTTGGTTTATAATGTTTCATTCCAAATGTATAACTACACACTTATCAATATTATTTTATTTATTCTATTTAAACTTTGGTAACCAGGAAAGGCACACTGGGCTGGGGCTCATTTCCAGGTGTGACCTGGAGCTGCTGGGTTATAATACAAACAAATGGAGAGAACAGACACAACAATTATCACAAAGTCAAGCAAATACAAACAGAGGGAGAGAACAGTAAGTGCAATTATAACAGAGTCAAGTGCTATGGAGTAGGAATAGGATCAAAAAACATACATCCAGTAACTACAGCAAATCATCAATAACAAGCAGGGTAGGTGGGTCAACAAATCAAATAATGTGTCAGAAGGTGGAGACTAGGAGGTTGTCAGGGGGCTAGGGGGCTGAGGTTGAGGGACTAGGCTGAAGGACTGGGGAGGAGGCAGCGCATGAGCAAGGGGGAAGGAGTGTTTCAAAGCAGATGCTTTAGGACTGGAAGCGAGGGTGAAAGATGAATGGTTGGGGAGAGATGATTTCAGAGGGAGGGGAGTCTGCAGGATAAAGCTGACAGACCAGAAGTTGAGTGGGGGTGAGGCAGGGAGAAAGAGAGTAAGTTCCTGGAGACAGCAGTTAGGAGGAGGGAGGCACTGGGGAAAGGAGGGAGGAAAGATAGGAGGGAAGGGTCCAAAACCAGTATCTGGCTATGAAAGGCAAACAACCAGCCAGGTGATGATGGGGTAGAGGTGAAATAGTGAGGGTAGAGTATAGAGAGCAGTGATGCATGTGAGGGGAGAGTTAGAAGCAAAGCAGCAAAAGGAATTAAAGAGAGTATCAAGCACAGACAAGGATGCAGTGGGGGATGTACCGTAGACTATGTCAGAGTAGTCAATTACTGGGAGAATAATTTTCTTGACTAGCTCATAACAGATAGGGAGGGGAAGGCTGCCTCTGTTTTGGTACAATATGCCTAATTTAGGTCGGAGTTTAGAGTATATGGCACCAATATTGGGAGGCAGTATAGCGCAGTGGTCTAAGGCTCTGAGCTGCAAATCTGGTGACAGCCAGCAGATCAGACCTGGGTTTGAATCCCACAGCTTCCACTTGCATACTGTGCGACCCTGAGCAAATCACTTAACTTCCCTGTGCTCCCAGGTCACTCCTGTAAGAAAGCTTTCAACTTAGTGTGCTACTCCTGGTTAAACAACTAAATAAAAAAAAAAATATGGGAGGAAAAATTGAGATTGGTGTCCAGCCAGACACTAAGGTATTGAAATGGGTTGACTACTTTGAGGTTGGAGCTGTCTGGGGTGGAGAACACAGAGAGGGTCTGGAGCTTATCCAGCTTTTGCCTTGTCCCAAATGTCATAGAGATGGTTTTCCTACCATTGACTCTAAGATGATTAGCATGGAACCAGCTGAGGACATTGTTTTTAAAATCCTGCTGAAGGAGGTTCTGGATGTTAATGGTGGTAGGTCCCAAGGAGTATAGGATGGTAACATACGTTTGGATAAAGGAGTTAGTGCAGACAGTGGGGAGGTCATTGATGAAGAGAAAGAAAAGGATGGGGCAAAGGATGAATCCTTGGGGGATCCCTGCAAGGATGCATCCTGTTTTCTTTAGCCCATCTTTCTTTATTTTCGGTATCTTTCCCTATGCCATCTCTATTTTCATTATTTTCTACCTTCCCACCTAATTTAGTATCATCCACAAATTTAGTGATAAATGCTTTAATGTTATAGTGTGAACCTGAGATGAAAAAAAGAGAATTATGTTGGCCCCAGTACAGATCCCTGAGGCACCCCAAACATACCTTCTCTCTCTAATGATGTTGCTCCTTTTATTCTCACGTATTGTGTCCTGTTTTCTTGCCAGTTATGAATCCAGATGGTCATTGTTATGTTTATTTCTGCTTTTTTTAAATAGTTGTAAGTATTTTGTGTGACACAATATCAAAAGCCTTACAAAAATCAAGTAGAAAAACATCCACTGGTATCCTTTTGCTAATGTGTGGATTGGTTTTCTCATAGAAAGATAGCAAATTAGTTATACAGGATCTCTTTCATTTAAAGCCATGTTGAATGCTGTCGCTCAAACCATTGTGGTTTAATTCCGTTTGACGCTTCTGTTTTAATAATTTCTTCATCATTTTCCCTGATATAGATGTAAGGCTTATGGGTCTGTAGCTGGCCAAATTTTCTTTACTACCTTTTTTTGAAAATGGATATTACAGCAGTCTTTTTCCAGTCATCCAGAATACATCCTGAACTAAATGATTTGTTAAAGATGTCCGTTAGTGCTTCTGCTATTTCCTTAGCAACCTCCCTCAAGATTCTTGGGTGAATGTTATATCGTCCAGCAGCTTTGTTTTTAATTCCATAAGCAGCTTATATGTTTCATTTTCATTAAATTTCCTGATCATTGTATTTGAGGCCTGATCATATAAACTGTTAATACTGAAATTTGTTTTTGCAGTAAACACGCTTGTGAAATATTCATGAAATGTTTACTGCTGGAGCTGCACACTCCTTTTCTGCTCTCCTGTCCCCCACAACCAGGGAGCACAACAGACACTGAAGCTGCACGATCAACTGAGTTGCTGTCCTGACCCAAGGACCAGCATCAGGGTCAGGGAGCAAAGATAGAGAGAGTTGAACCCTGAGCCAAGATTATTTCTTAAACAACTCCTGAAGCTATGTGTCAGACTAAGTTGCTCACCTGACCCAAGGAAAATAAAGGTCAGAGAGCACAGATACAGGAAGCAGTCAAGCTTGAGCCAAGAGTACTGCTTAAGTGGCTCTCGAAGTCACACACCAAAAAGCAGTGGAGTGCAAGTGTTGTGCTTGTAACCCTTGTTCTCTGTCCATTGTTGTAGTATGAAAGCCACCCACTTATTCACATACAGTTAGTCTGAATCGGTGGCAGGTTTTGAAAAAAAAAAAAAGCAGTAAACTTAGTTATGAGTCTATTAACTATTCATGAGCTGAACTTGCTCACTGATTGGCTGCTATGCTGGTCTGAAATCTCTTAGAAATGACCGACACGGCAGCGACACTCAGCTGTCACACTGTACGTGAACAGCAGCAGCAGCACCAAAATGAAACTGTTTCTCATGCTAAAATCCTAAAGAAAAACACTGTCAGCATTGCCATTAGACTTATAGTCACAGTAATGACCTCACAGCCGGTCATTTCCTTTGATTAACGACCGGCTGGGTGGAGTTAGCCCTCGGCTGTGCCTTGGGCCAACTTTCCTCCAGTTGTTCATTAATTGCCAGGAAATGACTGGCTGTTCAGTCATTATTACTTAATTTACATGAAGAGGAGTAACCTGAAACAGAAATTGTAAGGTTTTTTTTCTGGGTGAACACTGCTTGGTTCTTACAAAACAAGCATGTGTCAATGCCGAATGTTTCCATGCTGGCATTGGCACTGGTATTACAGGAGTTAGAGCGATACATAATAGGAATGGCAGTGAAGTACTGAACTAATGCCAACCCCCAACCCCACCCTGCGAAGACTGACAGGCATTGGGGTGTGCCTTTGGGTCACCGGCCATAATGCTCTTGCCATTCCACCTCACTCCACCCTGCAGACATTAACAGGTGTCGTGGTGTGCCTTGGGGTCTTCAGCCCTTATGTTCACCCCATTCCATAAAAAAATCAGCTGAGATGGGTGCAGTATAGAAGAATGGGGTGAATGTTAAGGCTGTAGACCCCAAGGCACACCTCTCTGCCTGTCACTGGCTGCAGGGTGGGGGTGGAAAGGTCTGAGCATTACGGCCGATGACCCCAAGTCACACCCCCAAAGCCTGTCAGACTCTATAGGGTGGAGCATTAGGGTTGGAAACCCTAATGCCCCAGGCGTTTGATGGTATTTTCACTCCAAATTTCAACATGGGCTTTTTGAGACCCCACCTCATAAACAGTGGCACTATCATTTCGTTACTCAATCCCAAAAGGTGATTTCACAAAGCAACTATGCCATTCTGCACCACAGGTGGGAAAACACATTTCAGGCTGGATGGGAAAAATGGCAGTTGTACTGTTCATGAGGAATTGTGAAAAAATGGCAATGTTGAAACTCTGGATTGAAACTATGAAAAATTGGTGAAGTTACGAGCATGCGTTGAAACTGCGCAACTCATACCCATAGCGCAATCATTTTTTGGAATTGTTTCTCCAAATTTTGAACATGGAAATTTTGTGACCTCCCCTCATGAGCAGAGGCACTGTGATTTTGTTAATATGTCCCAAAAGCTGATTACCCATAGCGACCATGCCATTCTGCGCCACAGGTGCAACAACACATTTTTGGCAGGATGTAAAAAACAATAGCTGTACTGTTCATAAGGAGGTGTGAAGAAATGGCAATGTTCAAAATCTGAAGTGAAAATGTTAAAATTGGTGAAGTTACGAGTGTGCATAGAAACTGCACAATGCATGCTCATACAGCAGTCATTTCTTGGAATTTTTTCACCAAATTTGCAACATGGGTTTTTTGGGACCCCATTTCATGAACAGTTGCACTGACATTTCATTAATCAGTCCTGAAATGTGATTCCACGCAGCGACTGCAAAATCACCTTTCGGGACAGAGTAATGAAATGACAGTGACTTGTTCATGAGGTGGGGTCCCAAGAACCCCATATTAAAAGTTTGGGGCCACAATTCCTTAAAATGGCTGCGATATCAACCTAAGTTGAAACCCCCATTGACTCCCATTATACAGCTCTTACCAATTCCTCAGTTCACAGTTCAGCTTTGAAGAGTGCAGACGTGTCCCTTTCTAGCGAAGATCACTGCTCCTGACCTCTGGAGGGTAAGTGTGGGTGAAGTGGGTGTGGGGAAGTGGGTGCTCAGTGGGAGGGGGAGATTGGGGAGATGATGGTGAATCATTTTCTTTTTTACAGATTAAAAAAAAGATGCAGAGGGCACAGTCTTCTTTCTTTGACAGATTTAAAAAACACATGTTGGCACCCTTTGGTGGGTTCCCAATGTGTCACAATAGCGGGGGGGGGGGGCATGCTGACATGGGGATTGGGCACCCCGATGTTGAAACATTTTGGCACACTAGGGTGGGCTCCCAGTGTGTCACATTAATGGGGGGGGGGGATACATGCCAACATGGGGTTTTGGCACGCTGATGTAAGCTTTCCTTGGAGTGTGTGGCAGGCAGCACAAGCCGTAGCTCATTACTTGTTTCACCAGGAAAGGCACACAGAACAAACAAGCTTTTGCTAGAGCAAGGTCCAGGGACAGAGTGCTGGGCAGCAGAAGCCGACAAGGTTGTGGGGGAGGTGCTGCTGCAGTGACAAAATTGTTCGTGATTGCAGCAGCAGATTCATTTCAACTCCTTGGCTCTCTTTGAAGCTGCTGTCATCATTAGCTTCCCCCTTGATTGGTGGCTGAGGGATGCACCCAGTAAAGCATCCGCTGCATTGGCCACAACACTGACACACCTCTGAAATATGGTACTGTTGCAAGATGTTTCTTGAGCATGCACACAAGCAAACATAAAAATTAAAGGAACAAAATCAGTTTACCTAAATAAAAGTAGTAAAATGACAAGATCAACTAGATAACTTTCTAAATTAAAAAAATGTGATATGTGAGCACTGACAACAGGGAATACTAGTTAGACAAAGAAACTGATAACCGGTATAATGCTCATAGAATGGACATTACGTTGGTACACTTTAAAGAAAGGCTGACAGCGGCACGATGTGGGGGTGATTGGTAGGCTGACTGGACAGTAGTTCAAAAGACTATTGTTCAGTCCAGTGAACTATTGACTAGTTTCAAACTGAACTGCCTACCAGTTTCAGTTTGAAACAGGTCAATAATGTAATTCCAAACCTTCAACATCATGTGATTGACTCTGGACCAATCAAAGACCAGAATTGTTTTTCTTAAATATGTAATGTGTAACCCTTTGTTAGAATACTGAATTACATCAAATTGTGCCTTTGCATCTTTTAGTTTTACACTGTCCTCTCTGTTCTTGTTTCATGAGATCTGTCTATAACCAGCTGACATCTTCTGTCCCATGCTCTTCAGCACCTTCAAGAATTCTGTTATGTACCCCACCCTTCAATATGTTCAGCTTCTCTCATGTACCTATCCGAGTCTCTGTTTCACTTATAAAAACATAGTGGAATTAGTTTGCCTGCAAAGAAAAGCAGATCACGTGGCTTCTAACTCCCAAAGTCTTCTGCCACTGGCTGTTTTTGTCTCTGTTGTGCCAAAGTCCATAATCATTACAGGAAATATTTGCTATTAAACAATGTTTTCATCAGTTTCTAATAATATTGAATAGTGCTGTTGCTTGGATGACAAGAAGTGAAACAACTGATCCAGAATTTCTTAGGCTCCAAAACAGCCCCAACTGCTCATACGTCTCTGTTCTTACTGATACTCTTTAACCTGATTAATCCTGCTGTTCTATGCTATACTTCATCAGATTCTACTATATGTCTTTTGTAAAGTATAATATCCTGAACTGAACACAGTACAGTGTATGTGATGGTCAGTTGAACCTAGGCCTTGTATAGTGACAGTATCACTCCCATTGTCTTATTCTCTGGCTTTCATTTGATGCAACCAAGCCTCCTGATAGATTTATCAACCAATACTGCAAAGCCACATATACAGTATGGCTCCTCTCCTGATTTGATGCAACAGACTCCTTTTACCAGTTAAGCTGCTCTCCCATGCCTTATTCTTAGTCAATCCAGGTGGATAATCTTGGAGTTGTCCATATTAAACTGCATTTGTCATATGTCTGCCTTTTCTCCTAGTCAGGCCAAATAATTTTGTAAACTAGTATGCTACTCCTCATTATATAATGGCAAGAAAGAGTCCTGGCTTCGGATTAGTCAGTTGGCCATCAAAGCAGGGATGTTATTCTGGCTTAACAGCTCAGCAGGATTGTTTGCTTCTTCTCTTGAGAAACAGAAATATTTTTACACACTAACAAAAACACTCTTTAAAATTATTTTTTATTCTGAATAAAACAACAAGCCATTGTATGATAGGAATAATGCCATGCAGGGTGGGTGTTATACTGGACTAATATCCCTTCTCGGGTATTGGATACCCTCCGTCTGTGGCCTCGGACCCAACCACCCGAGACAGGATGTTATCCAAGCATAACACCCACCCTGTCAGGCATTATTACTGTAGTATTAATGGTATTTGATATCCTAATGGCATCTGGAAATCTGGTTATCTGGCCTTCCACCTCTCCCTCAAGGTCATTGATAAACATGTTGAACAGCAACAGACCCAACACTGAATCCAGGGGCACAATACTACTGTAGTCATCTGCCTCTACAATGAAAACTTCTTACTTGCCTCTCTTGCAGTCTGTCCCACAGACATTTCCTGATCCATTTGAGTCATGATTTCAGACTTTGTGTATTAGCCTTTTTTCAGTACGTCATCAGTTCTTGTTAAACTATAAATGCAAGATATCCCCTGCCTCATGTTTGTTTATTTGTCTAGTTACTGCTACATACAATTCTATTATACTAGTTCACCATAACTTTCATGTGGAGAACCAATGAGAGTGCTTTCCTATCAGTTTATACAAGTGTATTGTATCAGCCTTTTTAAACTCACCTCTGGTGATGGAACCCTGCTAGCAATCTTAGACCTGGTCCTCTCAAATAGAGATGGAGAGAGGATCACAGATGTGGAAGTGGGTAACCATCTGGGAACTAGCGACCATCGAACAGTATGGTTCACAATAAACACAGCAATAGAGTCAAGCCATACAAAGGCAAAAGTACTGGACTTCAGGAGGGCTGACTTTGCAAAATGGGTGAGTGCCTAAGGAATGCACTAGCAAATGGGCAGGAAGGAGAGGTTGAAGAACAATGAGGAATAATAAAACTGCCATCACAGAGGTAACAAGCCTTTGTGTGAAGCAAATAAACAAAACAAAATGATGTAAGAAACCACTATGGTTCTCAAAGGAGGCAGCAGTGAAGGTTCAAGAGAAAAGGAAAGCATTCAGAAAGTACAAGTAATCACAGAAGGAGCAGGACAGAGAATTGTATCAGTTAAAGCAAAAGGAAGCTGGGAAGGCAGTCAGAACAGCAAAGGCCCAAACTGAGGAAAAGTTAGCCAACTCCGTTAAGAAGGGGGCTAAAACCTTTTTTAAGTTCATCAGGCAGCGAAGGAAGACTAAGGGAGGGATAGTGAGGCTTAATAAAGGGGAGGGGGTGGGCAGAGGGTGACTGTGAAAAGGCAGAGATACTAAACAAATATTTTTGCTCTGTATTTACAAACGAAGAGGGGGAAGTACCTAAAACAAACAATAGAAACACTCTGGATACAGAAGTTGATACCAGCCCATTTACAGAAGAAAGGGTTCTGAAAGAACTCTTAAAAATGAAGGTGGACAAAGCAATGGGGCCTGATGGGATTCATCCCAGAATTCTAAAAGAACTAAGGGTAGAACTAGTGACACCACTAACTACCCTCTTTAACAAATCATGGGAGGATGGGGTGGTACCTGAGGACTGGAGGAGGGCAGATGTGATTCCCTTCACAAAAGTGGGAGCAGGGCAGAAGCAGGAAACTACTGACCTGTTAGTTTAACCTCAGTGATTTGGAAAATGATGGAATCACTTCTGAAGGAAAGAATTGTCGAGTACCTGGAGGCCAGAGGGGCACAGGACCCAAGGCAGCAGGGATTCACAGTGGGAAGGTCATGCCAGATGAATCTAATAGATTTCTTTGACTTTGTGACCAAAGTAGTAGATCAGGGTGGGGCTGTGGACATGGCCTACCTAGACTTTAGCAAGGCATTTGACTCAGTCCCACACAAAAGATTAATATACAAGTTAGCCAGCCTGGGAGTGGGTCCAAAGATGATAGCCTGGGTAAAGAATTGGCATAGGACACAGAGGGTAATAGTAAATGGAGTCCACTCTGAAGAAAGTGGGGTTACTAGTGGGGTGCCACAGGGTTCAGTATTAGGACTGGTCCTCTTCAATGTCTTTGTAGGCGACATTGCAGGGGACTGGAAGGAAAAGTATGTCTCTCTGCAGATGACACAAAGATCTGCAACAGAGTTGATGCACAAGGTGGGGTGGAAAGGATGAGAAGAGACTTGGCAAGGTTAGAGGAATGGTCAAATGTATGGTAGCTTAGATTTAATACTAAGAAGTGCAAGGTAATGCACCTGGGAAACAAAAACCCAGGGGAAGAGTACACAATGGGGGGTGAGATACCAACAACAACAAAAATGGAAAGGGACCTGGGGGTAGTGATATCAGATGACTTAAATGTGGGCAAGCAATGTGAGAGGGCAGTAAGTAGGCTGGGGGAATAGTGGGATGCATAGGGAGAGGCATCACCAGTAGAAAACAGGAAGTTGTTATCCCTCTGTACAGACAGCTGGTGAGACCCCATCTGGAGTACTGTGTGCAGTTCTGGAGACCCAATCTCCGCATGGACATAGACAAGATGGAAGCTGTTCAGAGGAGGGCAACTAAAATGGTGCAGGGTCTGCACCGGAAGACATATGAAGAGACACTAGAGGAGCTTAATATGTATATATTCGAGGAAAGGAGGGAGAGGGGGGACATGATAGAAACTTTCAAGTACCTCAAGGGAATCAACAAAGTCCAAGAGGGTAGCATCTTTCAAAAAAAGAGGGGTACAATTTGAAGATGGAGGGCGGCTCAGAGATAATGTAAGGAAGTATTTTTTCACAGAGAGGGTTGTGGATGCATGGAACGGCCTTCCAGAGGAGGTTGTGGAGTCAAAAACAGTGGTTGAATTCAAGCATGCATGGGACAGCCATTAGGCAATTCTAGGGGGTGGGGGTAGAAAGAAGTAGGCTGCTGGTTAACTAGGATCTGCAGCTTCTCCATTAGGTAGGGAAATGGGCAGACTGGGTGGGCCAATTGGCCCTTATCTACTGTCAAATTCTATGTTTCTATGTTTCTATGAAGTTGTAAGCTCATTCAAATACCTGGGAGTCCTCCTTGATGAATCTCTGAACGTCGATCACCACATTACTACTACATGTAAATCTGTCAATACTAAACTAGGGTTCACTGACCTACACAGCTTGTATAGTGTTATGCTTGTGCAACTGTGTTAGTTTGGTTTTGGCCATTCACACACTCTGTTCCAGAGGAATTACTACCCTGTAGGGGTACGTAAGGCAAGGAACTCTTGGAGAGGGTTCCACCCCTAGAAGTGCCATGGGATGATTCCTGTGACTAAAGGTACCTTAGGAATACCCCTAAGGAGAGAGTGCTGCCACTGGAGGAGGAGGAGGGGAGGATGGTGAGGCAAAGAAAAAATGTTTCACAATGAGGCTGAGAGGAACTGCATATATAGCTCAGGAAATGGGAGTGGTTGGCTGCTTGGCTACTGAACTCCAGGCAAAGCCTTTCCAATTCACTGACCTACTCATCCAGTATAGTGTTTTGCTTGTGCAACTGTGTTGCTTTGGTTTTGGCCATTCACACACTCTATTCCAGAGGAATTACCACCCTGTAGGGGTACGAAAGGCAAGGAACCCTCAGGGAAGGTTCCACCCCTAGAAGTGCCATGGGATGATTCCTGTGACTAAAGGTACCTTAGGAATACCCCTAAGGAGAGAGTGCTGCCACTGGAGGAGGAGGAGGGGGGGAGGATGGTGGGGCAAAGAAAAAATGTTTCACAATGAGGCTGAGAAGAACTGCTTATATAGCTCAGGAAATGGGAGTGGTTGGCTGCTTGGCCACTGAACTCCAGGCAAAGCCTTTCCAATTCACTGACCTACTCATCCAGTATAGTGTTTTGCTTGTGCAACTGTGTTGCTTTGGTTTTGGCCGTTCACACTCTCTATTCCAGAGGAATTACCACCCTGTAGGGGTATGAAAAGCAAGGAACCCTCTGAGAAAGTTCCATCCTAGAACTGCCATGGGATGATTCCCATGACTAAAGGTACCTTAGGAATCCCCAAAAGAAATGTAGTATAATCACCCCCAAAGAAGGAGGAGGCATCATGAAGCATATGAACAAGCAGTAACTGTAACATAGTAGTAGAAGCATAGTTTGACAATGTAATGAGAAGCTCAGTTGGATAACATAATGAATGCCCAGGCTTGTGTAGCATGATACTGATGGTTTGCATTGAGATTAGAGGATCCCCTAAGGAGAGAAGGAAAGGCAGGACATCTTCCACCTCCATCCAACAGCAGAACCTACCTAAAGAAACTAGAGGAAACAACTATGCTAACTGTTATGACCTGAGGCAATGGAGAAGAGGAAAAAAACCTATGAGGAGGAAATCTCTGGGGATCCAAGGTGTAGGTTGCCTCCCCTCCAGGCTTGAGATAGTTTATTTAGTGATGGCTCTGCAGCTGCAATTTGGAAAACCCAATTAAAGGGAGGTGGAAAATATTCCAATGTGGAGGAAGGCACTCACTCAAACCCTCTAGCAAGAACGCTGTGGAAGGTTGCGAGAAAACTCTGCCACAATTCGTGCATTGAAGGCACAGAAGGAGAGCAACAACTGCTGAGGCACTCACCTGGCCTAGCCTCCCTAAATCAAACCAGGTGAACCAGAGGCAGTCGTAGGGAGAATGTGGTGAAGGTGCCTTGTTAGGGAAACCACTAAAGTCAACGGCTAACCATTATAATGGAACACTAGAGCCAAAGGAGGTCACTTTTTCCACCCTTCACTGCTAGTCTTAAACTCTATACCAGGAGCTGCTGTCACATAGCAGGCAGCTAAAGCCAAGCCCGAGGCAAGAACATTCCCAGCTATGGGCCAGGTGAGAAGGATCCCACCCCAAGTTGGACACGCTCGAAATGTGGATTAAATACAGAGCAAGACTGTCAGCTGTAGGACCCTGCACCAGAATAGAATAGCTGGCATGCCCCCAAATTGATTGAGAACTGAAAAGCTGGTGAGCTGAGTGAGCACGGCATGCTGAGATCTAAATGAGCATTGAGGGCTGAGACCTTGCAAGGTCGAATGCAGAACTAAGTGCAGCAGAATCCCAGAGGCTGAAGCCAAGGGGATGGCAGTAGACATGAAGCAATGATCTGTGTAAGCAATGAGCAATGATAGCGTAAGCAAGCGTGTACCTGTACGTAGGTCAATAAGCAGTAGTATTGCTAGGTGGACCTGCAGGGAGGTTTGCATAACATATTGTATAGCAATGAAACAGCACTGAATTGAGGGCAACCCAGCCAGACATGACTAGCCAAATCAAGGTGACAAATACTCTGAGGATTTCAGCGGCGAGGCAAGATTTAATAATAAAGCTATATTAACAGCCTCCGAAGGAGCTTAGTTGGCTGACCTCAGAGTTGTAACTGAAATAACATGGAGACAGTGCTCTGAAAGTAGGTGTAGCCAGGCAGTGCAAAGAAGCTGCAAGTAGAATAACAGCAGGAATAAGCAGCACAGCTAGGGTTATAATAAATTGTGTCAGGTGAAAGGAATTGAGTATGCAACAAGGAGCAGCTATGGTTGAACTGAAACACATAGATAATGATTGCAGTTGCATTACAGTAGTTTGAGCATGGTGAGCACAGTGTAAAAACACAAGCACTAGTACAATATTAATTGGAATAAACAGTAGCAGCAGATGCAGTAGTGGTAACTGAAAGCAGTAGCATGAGCTCTGAGTAGCAGTATGCTAGGAGCTTAGAAACAAAGCCAGCCGGCCCATCAGCGCAGCAGTTGGATTTCCG
This sequence comes from Neoceratodus forsteri, assembly GCA_016271365.2. Classification (NCBI taxonomy): domain Eukaryota; kingdom Metazoa; phylum Chordata; order Ceratodontiformes; family Ceratodontidae; genus Neoceratodus; species Neoceratodus forsteri. The sequence continues at coordinate 914,272,399 of CM028137.1, forward strand.
CTTGAGACGCCAGCGACCCGGGTTCGGGAACGAGCTCGGGTAGCTGGAGGGCCAGCTGGGGGGAGGCAGCTGGAGCATCCCATGACTGCTTGCTGTCTCCAGGGAGGGAAGGGATCGTAACCCAGTGCCTAAGCGACCACTGGTGGAGGCCAGTGGAAGTGCAACACGTCAGGGCCATTGGGGGTAGTGCGTGACAGACGTCGGCTCCTGCCTTGACGTCCAGACATCACGCACCTTAAGAAAGCCAGAAAAATAGCTCACTGGCCTTCGGACGACGGCTCTCTGCTTCTCAGGGGCCTCCAGTGCCTTCCCAGCACCTCCTGTTCCCCAGCAGCATCCCCGGGCCCTAGAAAGTGTGTGCTGGGGCTATCCTCCCCGGTGCCTTCCCCCTCAGAGGAGAGGGACCCACCGGTAAAAGGGATATACCGGGATATCCCGGGGGTCGGCTGCAATCTGGGGATCTGTGGAGGGCCGAGAAAGGTCAGAAGGGGTCAGAGAGAGCTTGACAGGGCCCGAAGGAGTGAAGGACCGGTGAGCACGGGGGCAGAGAAACAGATTACTCAAAAAAAAGAGAAACAAAGCCCCACCCCCCCAAAAAAAAGACAAACCCAAAACACAGCAAAACAGAAAACAAGGAACAAGGCCCCAAAATAGGAGACACAAAATACAGGGAAGCACACAGCTGGAGGAAAGATGCAAACCAGAAGCAGGAAAACAAACACCAAAGTCCAGCAGAGACACACAGAAATAGTGTGGGGGGGTGGGATGGTAGGTTGCAAAGAAAAAATGCTTCACAATAAGGCTGAGAGAAACTGCTTATATAGCTCAGGAAGTGGGAGTGGCTGGCTGCTTGGCCACTGAACTCCAGGCAAAGCCTTTCCAATTAGCATACAAAATGAGCCATGTTCTCACCCCCTCTGCCAGACTGGCCGTTGCCAGGGGCATCCTTATTCAGTCACTAACATATGGGGCTGTTATCTACAGCAAAGCATCCAAGGCTTCCTTACATAAATGGGATACAACCAATAATAATATATGTCACTATGCTTCTGCCTCCCCTAAGTTAAGGCATCATTGCCTGCTATATGCTGAGCTAAATTGGCCTTCCCCAATGGCCCACCATCTCCACTCACTTGGTACTCTACTGGATAGCACATTAAGATCAAATCTGCCACACTCCCTTGCCTCCCTACTCACCCCTCAGTCCACCTCCTATGGACTATGAGTTGCCAACCTCTCCTTGCTTAACATCCCCAGATGTAAAACATCCAAAGGTACTTCTGGGTTTTCCTATGTGGCACCCAGTTATTGGAACTCTGTGCCTCTTCATGCATGCCTCTCTCCTAGTCATGCGATGTTCAAAAACAGACATTGTTTCCTTCTTGCTGAGTGCACCCAATGTTCCTGTTTCAATCCCCCTTGATCTGTCCTGTGCCAAGATTTCATCTCCCATCTCCACCTGTTTTTTTTTCCACTATCTTCTCTCCATTGCTCCTCTTTCACTATCCATGCTATCCCCTGCTGACTCTTTCTTTCCACTCTGCCTCTTTCTCTGTTTCATACAGCATCCCTTGAGACTTATGACTGCTTAAAGTAAGTGATGCACTAGTTCTTAGAAACAGTAACTTGCTGCACTTATGTGATTTCTAACAACCTACTGTTCTCTTGTTTATTGCTGAGTCTGATGAATTTTTTAGTTTAACTTACACTCCTGTATTTCCAGTATGTTGTATCTTGACACTGTTACTCTGCTCTTCTGACTGCTATTTTGAAACCTCCTGGATCATGTCTGAAAATAGTTAGTCTTGTGGCTAGCACACTTACCCAATTATCAGACACTAAATAAATAAAATAAAATAATCTTGTCCTCAATTGTGGCTTCCAAAATCTTACCCAGGATTGATTTTAAACCAAGTGCACTATAGTTTCCCCAAGTCCCATTGCCTTCTTTTTCAAAAGAAGAATCATATTTTCTTGCCTTCAGTTCCACGCCCCCTTCAGTGTCCAGGGACGTAGGACCCACAAAATAGGTATGGGGATGCTTGCCCTCTTCAAGAACTTGTTAGTGGAGATGGTGAGTAATGACAGATCAGCAGTCTTACCTCATCTATGATAGAAAATGTTTCATTTTTTTTTAAAACCAGTTTTCTTTTACAAAGGTTGCATTCTGTTGTCGATGAATACATATTTTTTGACTAACTTTAAAATTATTTTCTTTAGGGAGGTTTTGTGGAAGATAGGTACAGAAATGATGCACCTAGTCTCCAGAAGCTATGCCCTATGCACCCTCCTTGGCCCTAAAATATTAGATTTTTGAGAACTGTTGTAGTATTGATTATCACTATACCATTCTCCCTTTTTTGTTACCCTCCCATTGTGGAACATTCTGAAATGTTACTCAGCACTTAAGGATATCAATGCATAGTAAAGAGTACTGCAGCATAGAACAATGGAGCAACTAACTAATACTACATTAGGATTGTGTGTGTTGTGGACACAGGGTCCTAGTTCATCATTACACACAACCCGTTTCATATATTACTTGTTAGTTATGAGAAAATACTGCATGCCACAATATTTTATCTCTTAGCTTAAGAAAGGAGAAACTGTGTCCATTGATGTTGCAGCAGAACAAGACATCGTCCTTTAAGAAATTCTGCAGACAACATGGGGTTTGGGCAGAGGTTGTGTTGCTAGCATAACAATCTTCTGAATTCTGTAGCACAATCACAGTGTCATAACTGGCATTCATAACTGTATGTTCCCCATACTGACTGGAAAAAAAATAACACTCCTCCTCAATTGGTACCGTCAGCTCTTCATAGGCATCTGTATGAAATGTTGGGCCCAATTTTAAAAGACCCTTTAGAGTGCCTCAAGCTGCATTGCTCTGAGGATTGCAGTAGACTCTAGGTCTGCCAGGGACCCCGCATCTGATGCTAGAAAAAAGAGGATCCCAGCGCCAAAGTCCCCAGGTTTGCCACAAGTATGGAGTTTTGCCAAATATTTGGTGTATCTGCCAACATTGCCGCAGGGAGATGAACCCCCTCACCTGGTGCAAGATAAAAGGGGCCAGATAGTGTGTGTGGGGTGGAAGAAACATGGTTCCAGGAGTAGCCCTGGGGCATAGGAGCATGGGAGGAGGCAGTGGGGGTAACGGGGAACAGCTGTGCATCACCCTTAGTGATCTGGCACCCAGTGGGGGTGCCCTGGTGGGATTCCACCATGTCGATTCTACAACAATATTGTTGACTAACATTACATTGGCAACAAAATGCTGACTGTAACCATGTCACCCAGCAATTGCGCCGCCTAACCACAATTGTGGAAAAGCACCGAGACACATCCTGGCTATTTGCAGGGGGCTTTACCCCCCCCACCCCCAAACATAATATAATCCCCTCCAGGTCAGAGGTGGGGGGGAAACAGAGCAAACCCCCTGGGGCTTACAAGACAGTAGGTGCTGCTGCAAAATCCCAATTGGCGGAATGACTGTTGATTGGATTGTGGTGTCCACATTGCCATCGATGTTGGTGTTTCACTGTGCTGATGACATACCCCCAACAATGTTTGAAAAGAAAGTTATGTTTTAAAATCATGCCGGTACTTTAACAAGATGTTCCCTGGTAGTGTGCCCCGGTTTCCGTTGCTTATGTATAATCCCTGGTGGTGTAGTAGAACCCCCCTGCGAACCCCTAAGAATAGTGTAACAATTGTCCTTGTGGTATAGTGCCCTCCGCTCGATCCCCAATCTCCTGAAAAAAAATCTGGTCATACTCTCTGGTGCTCTAGTGGTCCCCCACTCCCCTCCCTGTCAGGAATTGCCCAACCCCCCTACTCCCCCCTCGTTTCCTGCCTCGATCCTGCAACTGATACACATACTGATACATGCTCTTTGATAGCGTATTTTGTAGCCAGTTGTGGTGGTGAGTGGAGGGCAGTGGTAGTCATAGGATCAGAGCAGGGAACAGGGGAGAGTGGGGTGGTTGGGCAATGCCTGAGGGTGGGGGACCACTAGACCACCAGGGAGTATGACCAGATTTTTTTCAGGGAGATCAGGTATGGGGGCTATAGCATGGGGACAATGTTGCATTATTCTCAGGGAAATCAGGGATCAAGGGGTTCCACACTACCCCACCAGGCTTATACATAAGCATCAGGAATTGTGGGGCTACACTACCAGAGAACATCTTGTTAAAGTAAAGGCATGATTTTAAAACATAACTTTCTTTTCAGACAATGTGGCAGCATCCTGCAGGGTGCCAAGTCACTAAGACTGATGGACAGCTCTGCTCTGATACCTCCCATGGTTCCTTCCATGCCCTTAGTGCACCCTACTGTCCACTGACCTCCCAAGTCCCAGTGGAGCAACCACTTAAATCACCTCCTGGCTGGTCTAAGTGGTGCCCCCTGCTGCATCCATGGTGGGGCTTTGAAAATCAAAACAAAAAGGGGATGTAGCAGCCCCATCATGGCATAAGCCCCCTTGTGGCAAGGTGCACTGGGTTGTTTGATGCAAACCTGTCACAAGGGGGCTTTAGTGTAGCAGTGTCTGGGGCAGACGTAGGCTGCTTTGGAAAATTGCATTTGACGCAAGTCCCTTGTATCATTCCACACCTTTTGAAAATCGGGCCCATTGTTTCCAGCCAACTATTTCAGAAAACATCATATTTTGAGAAATAATGCTGTGCCACGGAGCAGCCATATTGCATAGTATAACTTCTGTATATAGGGCTTCTAATATATATCACATCAGTATCTGATAAACTAGCAAAACAGAATAACAGGAATAATTGCTAGTTACCCTAATAATTACCCTACTCACCTTACCTAGCCTGGTCCCCTAGTGCTTCTCCTGCCCATGCCTCTCTCCCTAATCCTGTGTCCTCCATGAATCCATCCTTGTGACCTTTCTGTGCCCCTCCCCTTAGCCTCCCTGCCCTCCCCTCTTCAATCATCCCTGTCCCCTTACACCCCCCCCCATGACTCTCTAGACCCCTTCCAACTCTATCTTCACCTTGCCCAACCCCTGTATACCATACTGGCTATACATAGTATCCTCTATAGTACCTGGTATGTATTATCATGTAATCACTTGTTTATAAAGCATATCGCTTGAATTTACTGATAGTCATTTGTGACTATCGCCTGTAGAAGAATCTGTGGTTATGCTGTATTTTCTTCCTTGTAGCTTGCTTTGTTTTTATTCATGCTTACTTGCGCTGAACTATTCTGTCTGTTGTATTCTTGCCTGAAAAAATTAGATTTTTTGTTAACCATTTCTGACTCGCTCAGGTCCACCTCGCAAATGAGCATGTCTCAATGGTGTTTCACCTGATAAAATGCAGTGTCAGTGGCTCAGTAGGTAGCACACTCACCTCTGAGGCTAGCAGATCAGAGGGCCGTGGGTTCAGTTCCCACATCTGGCACTTGGGTTAATATCCCAATACTGACACTGTGATGCAGCATGAGAGGGGTGCTGCACTTCTGAGGTGCCGTCTTTCAGATGAGACGTTAAACCGAGATCCCATCTGCCTGGATTGGTGGTAGTTCAGGTGGATGTTAAAGATCCCATGGCACTTATCGAAAACAGTAGGGGAATTTCCCCGGTGTCCTGGCCAAATTTTCCTCTTTCAGTAAAAAAATACCACCAACAGCTTAATCAGGTTCAAGGTCAGTTGGCATTCATCTGTATCCCTTCCTCCAGGTCGTGCCTCAAAATAGGCAGGATTTGAGTAATGCACTTACTCGGTCAACAAAAACTAAGAAAATAAAAAATAAATAAATAAAATAAAGATGATTGTTTGATTTGATTGATTGACTAGTGCAATACCACTCTTGCTGTTGCAGCCCCTCAACAGGACAAATAGCCACCATTGCACTAGGAGTGCATTCAACCCCCACTTTCAGGTTCCCCTTTGCTGCACTGGGCAGGCACAGCACTCCTTCATGTATAGAGCACCATTCTGGCTAAATAACCTTCCTCCTGACCTCCTATCTGACACCAAAATTGGAACCTTTAAAACCAAAATTCGGCAGCATCTAATGAATTGCAGAAGCTGTGAGTGCCCAATATAACTGACTCTGTGTCCTTTCTATCCCTCCCCACCTGCTCTCATGTCTTACTTACCCTCTCTTTTATCCTTCTACCCTCTCTTCCCCCTGACAACCCCTTCCTTGGACTTCACCTCAGCTAGTTGCTACCATCTCCCTTTCCCCCACCTACCCTGGCATAGTGGCCTCACTAACAAGGTCTCTCTCTCTCTTTGACCACTATTACTGGGTGTACTCTATATTTAATAGGTAACCCTGCAACGAACGTAACCTTGCAGCACTTACTAAGCACTTGTTATGTATCACAGGTAATTTGCATGTACTCTATTAATTTGTAACTTGTACACTCGTTTGCCCTTTTACCATGTAAATGTCCCTCAATACCCTCTTTCCATGCCATGAAGCCTTTGTAAAAGAGCCCCTGGCTCAAAAGTATTTGAAATTCCGAGATTTCAATGAATAAAACATGAATAAAATATTGTGGTTAATAAAATGCAGCTAACACAACATTAAGAGTTTATAACGGAATTTAGCTTCTTCAACTTAATAAATGCAATCATAGAAGGTTTATTATATACTGTTTTCGCATTAAAGTGTAAAATGCTGATTATAGTAACAGCAATGTAGAGGGAGGACTGGTTTTATTTATAACTAAAATTCTATACAAACAAGTAGCATCTTGCAGTGTGGTAGTGAAGAAAATAAATATATATATGTCCCTCTTACAGTGGCACTTATACATCAAGTCACTTTACAGATCAAGTTCAAGGATCATGAAACCTATTGCCTCGCTCTAGATACTGTTTTTTCAAACTCATTCTGGCTGTGAAGACAGGGCAGGAGACAAAAGAATGGTGTAATAAAGTTGAAGTACTGGATAAAAATATTCATCTGCAGTACTGCAGTACTGATTAAGAGATTGAACAGACTCCCCACAGTTCTAATTGGATTTTCCTGTGTTGTGTGCAACCTTTAGCTGCTCTAGATGGATAATTTGTGCTCTTGTTTCACATTTATTCCACATGGGTGACTCTATATAATGGGCTTATCTGTGAAAAGATCCAAATGGTTAAACTTCTGTAAAGCTCTGTTATACTGTTGCTTAAGGACTGGTACTCTGTTCTTTTCTAAATGTAGTTAATACAATATACAGTAGTTGTGCAGCAATGTTATAATTGTGCAGCAATATTATAATGCTAATAATTAATAACACTCTGACTTGCAGGAAGTCTCACAGACATGACGTTGGAAACAAAGTAGTAGCTAACCCAAAAAAACCCAATAGTCCTTTCCCTTTTTAAAACATAGTTTGGCTTGAGTGGAAAAGATAATGAGTAAAGGGAAATGTCAACTGTATCAATGTATGATGCATTAGAAGAGGAGAACATTATAATGTCTCTTTAATAGAAGCTAGAGATGTCAGGTCAACACAAGTATTAGACCAAGCAACAATGAACAGACAACAAATGAATGAATCTCGCTTTTTAAGATCTTTCTGTTGTCCCTAAAGTTGCAGCTGAGTACAGACTGGAACACATGTGTTGGCCCCAGAATATTTCTCAGCGCCAAATCCACAAAATTCCCCAGTGGACCTCCATAACTGCCCAAGCGTGACTTGCGCAATGGTGTGGTCTTGTGGTCCCACACTGCACATGCTTAGTGTAGTGCAGGATCCCCATCAAGGGGTATGTGCCCCATCTGTTCACAGTACTGACAACTATGTAAATCACTGCATGAGGCTGGCTTGGGGCATGCATGGGGGTAGGCCACACAAACGTGTGATCCACAGCACAGTGCACGTGCATCTAGTGGCATATGAAGGTGATTGACATTACATAGCACAATGGACTACCATGTCACTGGTTGGCAGATGCACAACTCCTCCCCAGTACCCATCTTGCTAAATTGAGGCCATGACTGACCCTGGTATAGGCAGACCCAGTCTTCCATGTGGGCAGAGGGCTGGGGGCACTGGAATGTGTATTGTTTATTTTCTATTAAACCTGCTGTACCGTGTAAGGGATAGAGTATTTTATGTTGGACTGCCCTATTACACACTCCCTGCTCTATGTAGCGCAAGGGATCCATTGAGCAGCTGACCCAAGCATCTGGTTGGATTTCTACTGTCTAATACAGATCTGTATGCTCAGATGCCTCCTGCAACAAAGCAAAACCCCACACTCTAATAGATCAAGGGGCAGGAGTTGTGGATGCCATCTGCTGTGGATCAGCATTAGAGTGTGGGGACCCTTACCTGTGATACCCATGATCTGCATGTATCCTAGCCTTGTTTGTGGATTAGGACTTTGAGAGGAAAAGCTACAGTGCATATTGTACATACAGAATAACCATAAGGTCCTGGTCATTTTAATTCAGAGATGCAGCAATAACACAGTGGCCCGGATATTCAAACTGCCCCGGGCTGTGGCGCAAGCTTGGGCGCAGCTCAGCTTGGTTGCACAGGGGTGTGTGGCCTGGATGATATTCAAAGGACCTGCACCATGGCTCAGCAGCTTTGAATATCGCACCCTGGCCACCCCCCACTATGCATGGCGCAGTGGCACTGCACCAGCGCAAGTGGCCAGAGTGGAGCATGGAGATGCACTAGCGCAAGTGCCACTGTGCCATGCACAGCACTCGCGATATTCAAAAGGTGACATGCAAATGGGGCCATAATTAATGCAAGGTGCACATGGGGCCATTTGCATGTCATTATGACCCCAATTGCATCCCATTTGCATGCAGATGCGCCGATCCCCGACGACTTGCACCTTGTGCCCTGCCAGGCAGCATCCTTCGGGACCGACGCCCCCTGCAGCCCGATTGCAGGCAGCTATTTAAATAAAAAAATAACCCCACCCAATATCCCTGGTGGTCCAGTGGACCACACTCTGCCCGATCACGGGCATCTGTTAGAATAACCCCCCCCCGTCCAATATCCCTGGTGGTCCAGTAGACCGATTGCTGCCCGATTGTGGGCATCTGTTAAAATAAACCCCCGCCCGTCCAATATCCCTGTGGTCCAGTGGACCGAATGCTGCCCGATCATGGGCATCTGTTAAAATGAACCCCCCCCCCGGCCAATATCCCTGGTGGGCCAGTGGACCGATTGCTGCCAGATCATGGGCATCTGTTTAAATAAACCACGCCCCCTGGCCAATATCCCTGGTGGTCCAGTGGACCAAATGCTGCCCGATTGTGGGCATCTGTTTAACAGAAAATGTCCTATTACCCTGGTTGTCTAGGGTACCCCCTCCCCACCTGCCCACTGAGCCCCACCGCTCTGCTCCCTCCCTGGTCAACTGGCAGGCAGCATCACCCCACACACCTGCTGCCTCGCCGCCCACCGACTGACAGCTCGGTAGGGCTGCACGCCCATTGGTTCATAGCGTGAGCCAATAGGTGCACAGATCCCTACCGTACTACACATTCAGATATGTGAATGAATCATTCACATATCTGGGGTATCGCTCTGACAAAGGGCTGCCGCCATTGCTCACGTTGTGAACCAATGGCGGCAGCCCACCGAGCTGCAGTCGTCGGATGGCTGCGGGATGGCAGGTGGGTGGGATGCGCTGCCCACCAGCTGACCAGGGGAGCAGAGTGGTGGGGCACCGGTGGGTGGGTGAGGAGGGGGTACCCTAGACCACCAGGGTAATAGGACGTTTTCTGTTAAACAGATGCCACGATCGGGCAGCATTGGTCCACTGGTCCACCAGGGCATTGGCCGGGGGGGTGTTATTTAAACAGATGCCCGCGATCAGGCAGAGTGTGGTCCACTAGACCACCAGGGATATTGAACGGGGCTTTTTTTATTTAAACAGATGCCCGCGATCGGGCAGCAATCGGTCCACTGGACCACCATTGATATTGGCCGGGGGGGGTTTATTTAAACAGATGCCCGCGATTGGGACGCAATCGGTCCACTGGACCACCAGGGATATTGGATGGGTTTTATTTTTATTTAAACAGATGCCCGCGATCGGGCAGCAATCAGTCCACTGGACCACCAGGGATATTGGATGGGGACTTTATTTTTCAACACATGCCCGCAATCGGGCATGCGGGGGTGCCGCCAGGTGCAGCGGAACTCAGGTGGCCACCCACAGGTGGCAGCTACCGTGTTGGGCCCTGCAGTGCGGCAGCTCACCTGTGGGTGGCCATCAGTTGTTTCTCTTTTTTTTGGCTTAACTTTGTGCTGGCGCAAGTAGGGGTTGCGCATGCATGGCTCTGCACATCCCGGGCTGAATATTGGGTTGTGCAGGTTGTGCATGGGAATGCCCCCCTACCTGTGCCTGCATACATTACTGGTGCACTCCAGCACATCGGGATTTGTGTGGCGCACTTTTCCCTTTTGAATATCACGCCGGGGCACATCAGTGGGTTGCGCATGGTGCAACACTGTTGCACCATGCGCAACCCTTTTGAATATCTGGGCCAGTTTGTAAAATGGGTAAGAATGCATTGCATCCTGACTGGCTGAAAGGGTCCACTGTCCTTGTGTTTATTGAAAAACAAGTAATGGATTCGGTATTCCTCCATTACCTTGGAGGCAGCACACTCAGATACCTACAGTATGCCTCCCAGCAACTTTTGAAACAACAATCTCTGGCACCCATGTTGGTATAGTCAAAAGCCTACCCCTCCCAGTTGACATTACATTACAATTAAGCATATTTACACATTTCTGTAACTCCCACCTTCCCCCTTCCTCATCACATACCTAATATTTAACATACATTAAGACAACCACTTTTTTTCTCTTTTTTTAACTCCTGAAATATACCTCTGCGGGTTCTTTACTGAGTCAGTCATAACTAAGCAGCATGATACAACCACTGGTAGCTCACCTTTTATTCCTCCTCACTACCCCACTTGCATTTTAATCAAACTTCTCCAGAAACTAAGCAATGCTGCTTTACTCAGCCATCGTTTCTGTGCCTGGGAAGCAAACAATAATCATCCAGACCTGCTGGACCACACACTGCTCCACTCAGCCTTGACCACTAAACCCACTCTACTCACCTCAGCTGTGAACACACTCTTCCCAGCCTAGTGGAAACTAAATACGATGTGCACACTTTACTGCAACACCATAGCATCTACAGACATTAAAAAAGTCACAGTAAAACCAATCTCTGTAGCTCCCAGCACAGTATACTACTTGGCAATCAGACTGCTCATCGCAGTGCACCCTATTGACCATTGATATGCAGGAGGGATGACTTTGTCAAAATGGGAGAGTGCCTCAGAAAAGCACCAGCAAACAGGCTAGGAGGAGGGCTGGAGCAACAATGCAGAAACATCAAAACTACCATTGCAGAGGCAAGAGAGGGACAGTGAAAAAAAGTGGGGATACCAAATGAATACTTCTACTTAGTATTCACTGACCTAGGCAGCCAGTATAGTGTTGTGCTTATGTAACTGTGTTAGTTTTGGTTGTGGCCATTCGCAATCTCTATTCCAGAGGAATTAACACCCTGTAGGGGTACAAAAGCAAGGAACTCTCGGAGAGGGTTTTGCCCCTAGAAGTACCACAGGACCGTTCCCATGACTAAAGGTACCTTAGGAATCCCCCCTAAGGAAAGAGCGCTGTCACTGCAGGAGGAGGGAAGGATGGCTGGGCAAAGACAAAATGCTTTACAGTGAAGCTGAGAGGAACTGCTTATATAGCTCAGGAAGTGGGAGTGGCTGGCTGCTTGGTCACCGAACTACAGGCAAGCCTTTCAATTCACTGATCTACGCAGCCAGTATAGTGTTATGCTTATGTAACTGTGTTAGTTTTGGTTGTGGCCATTCGCACTCTATTCCAGAGGAATTACCACCCTGTAGGGGTATGAAAGCAAGGAACTCTTGGAGAGGGTTCCACCCCTAGAGGTGCCACAGGACAGTTCCCGTGGCTAAAGGTACCTTAGGAATCCCCAAAATAAATGTATTCCCAAAAGGAGGCAACATGATGCGTATGAGCAAGCAGTAACTGCAACATAGAGAAGAATAGTGTTGGCTTGCATTGAGAGAAGGGGATCCCCTAAGGAGAGAGGAAATGGCAGGACATCCTCCACCCCCACCCAAAAACAGAACCTACCTAAGGAAATTAGGGGAAACAACTATGCTAACTAAGTGTTATGACCTGAGGCAATGGAGGAGAGAAAAAAAACCCTATGAGGAGGAAATCTCTGGGGATCCAAGGCCTAGGTCGCCTTCCCTCCAGACTTGGGAAAATGTATTTAGTGACGTCTCTGCAGCTGCAATTTGGAAAACCCAATTAAAGGGAGGTGGAAAATATTCCAATTTAGAGTAAAGCTCTCACTCAAACCCTTTAGCGGGAACATCGTGGAAGGTTGTGAGAAAACTCTGCAACAATATGAGCATCCAAGGCACAGGAGGAGAGCAACAACTGCTGAGGCACTCACCTGGCCTACCCACCCTAAATCAAACCAGGTGAACCAGAAGCAGTTGTGAGGAGAATGCGGTGAAGGTGCCTGGCTAGGAAAACTACTAAAGTCAATGGCCAATGGTTATAGTGGAACACTAGAGACAAAGAAGATCGTCGTAACCACCCTTCACCACTAGTCTTAAATTCTACACCAGGAGCTGCTGTCGTATAGCAGGCAGCTAAAGCCAAGCCCGGGGTGAGGACATTCCCAGCTATGGGCCAGGTGAGAAGGATTCCACCCCAAGTTGGACTGGCTCGATGATATGGACTAAATGCAGAGCAAGACAATCAACTGCAGGAACCTGCACTAGATTAGAATGGCTGGCATGCCCCAGAATTGATTGAGAGCTGGTAAGCTGAATGAGCATGGTGTGCTGAGATCATAATGAGCATTGAGTGCAGAGACCTTGCAAGGTCAAATACAGATTGAGAGCAGAGAATCCCAGGCAAAGCCGAGGGGATGGCACTAGGCATAAAGCAATGGTTTGCGTAAGCAAGGAGCAATGGTTGCATAAACAAGTGTGGACCCAATAGGTCAGTAAGCAGTAGTAGTAGTAAGAGGTGAACCTGTATGACAACTGTATAGCAAGTAAACAGCACTGAGTTAGGGGCAAGCCAGCCAGACATGAATAGCCAAATCAAGGTGACAAACTGAGGATGTTTGGCAGTGAAGACAGGATTTAGAACAGAATTAATTAACCACATAGGCCATAAGCCCCCCCAAACACCTCCCAGTCCCCGCTGTAGGACAAACAAGGAAGCGATGAAAGGCCGAGAACCACATGCAGATATAAAAGCTAATTTAATAGCCTCAGCAGGAGCTTCAGCTAACCTCAGAGTAAACAAGGTACAATAGGAATGGGTGTAAACAATGAAGCAGCAGGAAGCAAGTAGGCCTGTACAGCAGTAGTAAATACATGAGTACACGGAGTTGTAAGTATAAATAAAGGAGGCATAATGCTCTTAAGCATTGTCAGACAGGGCAGGCAGTGCAATGAGGCAAGTGGAACAAGCATGAGTAAGCTGTATAGCTAGGTTCAAGTAATCTGAGTCAGGTGAGAGCAATAAAATATGCCACATGGGCCAGCTATAGTTGAGTAACTGAAAGCTATCATTATGAGCTCTGAACAGCAGTATGCTAGGAGCCTGTAAAAGCTCCCCCAAAAAGGAAGGAAGCATACACAACCAAAGGCAAAATACAAACCAAAGTAAGAAAATAAACACAGAAGCCCTGCAGAGACCGGGGGGGGGGGGCTCCAGCAGGGAGGTCCGACCAGCTCAGGGGAACAAACCAGCAGAGCCTTCGGCTGCAAAGACACAATGCTTCACAGTGAGGCTGAGAGTAACTGCTTATATAGCTCAGGAAGTGGGAGTGGCTGGATGCTTGGTCACTGAACTACAGGCAAGCCTTTCAATTCACAAAAGAAGAGGAGGGGGAGGTACCTAACCCAATCAATAGAAGCACTCTGGATAGGGGGGTTGATACCAGTCTTTTCACAGGAGAAAGGATTCTGAAAGAACTTCTAAAACTGAAGGGCCCAGATATTCAAACTGCGACAGGCTGTGGAGCAAGCCTGGGCGCAGCTCAACTTTGTTGCGCACGGGTGTGACCAGGCGATATTCAGCGAACTGCGCTATGGCGCAACTCAACGAATATTGCACCCTGGTTACACCCACTGTGCATGGCTTAGTGGCTTTCGCACCAGCACAAGTGGTCAGAGCTGAGCATGGAGATGCGGTGGCGCTAAGTGCCATCGCGCCATGCACAGCACCCGCGATATTCAAGCGGGACATGCAAATGGGGCCATAATTTATGCAAAAGCGCACAGAGGACATTTGCATCTCATTACAGCTCATTGCATGCCATTAGCATGCAGGTGCGCTCGATCTAACGATTGCGCCTGGCACTTGCCAGGTGCAGCTCTCGGAGACCGAAGCCCCCTCAGCCCGATCCTGGAAGTCCCATAAGGGACTAAAATGGCCAATATCCCTGGTGGTCCAGTGGACGCCGCGGAGCCCGATCCGGGCATCATTCAACCCCAAGTCCGATATCCCTAGTGATCTAGTATTTCCCCCACCACCGCCCACTGAGCCCCACCAACCCGCCTCCCGTCAGCCAGTGGGAGGCAGCACCCCACCACCTGCTGCCCGGCTGCCTGCTGACTGACAGCTCTGACGAAAGCAGCGAACTTGGGGATGAATGATGCCGAATTGGGCTCCATGCGTCCACTGGACCACCAGGGATATGGACTTGGGGACTTCAGTGATGCCTCGATCGGGGCATAGGGGTGCGTCAGGAACAAGTGATGGCCACCCACAGGTGGCAGCTGCTGTGTTGTGCCCTGCAATGCAGCAGCTCACCTGTGGGTGGCCTTCCTTGTTCCTTTTAAGGGTGTAACTGTGCATCGTGAGTAGGGGTTAGGCATCATGACTCTGCACATCCGGGCTGAATATCGGGCTGTGCAGGTTATGCATGGGCATGCCCCCCACTTGTGCCTATTCATACATTACTGATGCGCTCCGGTGCATCAGGATTTGTGCAGCGCACTTTTCCCTTTTAAATATCGCACCGGGGCGCATCAGTGGGTTGTGCATGGTGCAACACTGTTGCGCCATGCACAACCCTTTTGAATATTTGGGCCAAGGTGTACAAAGCAATGGAGCCTGATGGGATTCACCCCAGAATTCTAAAAGAAATAAGGGGAGAACTAGTGACACCACTGACTACCCTTTTTAACAAATCATGGGAGGATGGAGTGGTGCCTAAGGACTGGAGGAGGGTGGATTTGATTCCCCATCACAAAAGTGGGAGCAAGACAGAGGCAGGAAACTACAGACCTGTCAGTTTGACCTCAGTGGTAGGGAACATGATGAAATCACTTCTGAAGGAAATAATTTTTGAGTACCTAGAGGCCAGTGGGGCACAGGACCCAAGGCAGCATGGATTCACAGTGAGAAGGTCATGTCAGATGAATCTAATCAATTTCTTTGATTGGGTGACCAAAGTAGTAGATCAAGGAGGGGCTGTGGACATGGCCTACCTAGACTTTAGCAAGACATTTGACAGAGTCCCACACAAAAGATTAATAAACAAATTAGCCAGCCTGGGAATGGGTCCCAGGGTGGTAGCCTGGATAAAACATTGGCTGGACAACAGGACACAGAGGGTAATAATAAACGGAGTCCACTCTGAAGAAAGGGGGGTTACTAATGGGGTACCGCAGGGTTCAGTACTAGGTCTGGTCCTTTTTAATATCTTTATAAGTGACATTGCAGAGGGACTGGAAGGAAAAGTATGTCTCTTTGCAGACGAAACAAAGATCTGCAACAGGGCTGATACACAGGGCATGGAAAGGATGAGAAGGGACTTAGCAAGGTTGGAGGAATGGTCAGAAGTATGGCAGCTTATATTCAATGCAAAGAAATGCAAAGTAATGCACCTGGGAAACAAAAACCCCAGGGGAAGAGTACACGATGTGGGGGGAGGTAGTAACAACAACAAAAATGGAAAGGGACCTGGGGGGTAGTCATATCAGATGACCTAAGGGTTAGCAAGCAATGTGAGAAGGCGGCAGAGATGGCTGGGCAGATATTGGGTTGTATAAGGAGAGGCATCACCAGTAGAGAACAGGAAGTTGTTATCCCTCTGTACAGACAGCTGGTGAGACTCCATCTGGAGTACTGCATGAAGTTCTGGAGACCCCATCTCCGCAAGGGCATAGACAGGATGGAGGCAGTCCCGAGGAGGGCAACTAAAATGGTCAGATGAAGAGAGACCACAGGAGCTTAATATGTATACCCTTGAGGAAAGGCGGGAGAGGTGGGACATGATAAAAACTTTTAAGTACCTCAAGGGAATCAACAAAGTCCAAGAGGGTAGCATCATTCAGAAAAAGAGATGTGCAAGAACAAGGGGACACAATTTGAAGATAGTGGGGGGACGGCTCAGGGGCAATGTGAGGAAGTATTTTTTCACAGAGAGGGTGGTGGACGCATGGAATGGTCTTCCTGAGCAGGTTGTGGGGTCAAACACAGTGGGGGAATTAAAGAATGTATGGGACAGACATAAGGCAATTCTTGTGGGGGGGTAGGAAGAAATAGACAGTTGCTTGATTAGGATCTGCAGCTTATCCAATAGGTAGGAAAATGGGCAGGCTAGGTGGGCCAAGCAGTCGTTATCTTTTGTCAAAGTCTATGTTTCTAGAAGGATTACTTTACAGTATTTCTTACCACTTTTCTGAAAATGGTTTTATTTTAAAACTTAGAAATTTTCTTTTTGTTTTTCTTTTGAAAACAAACCCCATGTTATAACCTCAGTAAGTCACTCCAGGGCATCCGTTTTCCTAAATAACAATATGAATAAGTGTAGAAGACACTTGGCCTGTGCCTTGCGCCTCACCATGTGGTTTTCCTATGATAACCAATGCTCTGCTGTGTCTTATTTCTTACATAAACATTTATATTACCTATATTTAGCATTTGACTACACTGTGGGGAAAAAAAGCTGTTTTATGTTGACAGTTGTTTGTTCTATTTAGTCCCAACAAAGGCTGAGTATTTACAACATGATATACTGTACCTGCACCTCTGATTTAATCTAAGAAGGTTCTTACGGCACTGGATGTGTCCCTGATTTTCCTTTTACGTCTAAAGAGCACAGCAACTCAAAAATACCTTTCAATAACAAAAACATGTTAATAATTCCCATGTCTGACTTATACCTCAATTCAAGGTTTGAAAATTACTAATTAATGCATTAACTCAGACTTAATCTTTCAGTAAAGCTTCCATTGCAAATCAGATCCAATACTGGCTCACACTATTAAAGAACAGTACCCGAATCAAAAAGTATTAATGGCAGAATGCAGATGTCATATGCTCCCCATGTAAAAGCCATTTAGCTACTGAAGGTTTTAAATCCCATAGTATCACAGATAAAAGAAACCTATAGGGAGGCAATTCCTGTTCAGTAAGCATCTGCTTGCTCATGCAGTCGAAGGTAACTAGTTATTTCTTCTTAGGATTCCACAGCATTCAGGAGCCCTAGGTGGAATGGGAATAAACACCAGCACTAGACTTCGATCCCTCATTTTTACAAGATTATTTTCCTTTAGTGAGTTATCTAGCTGCTCAGGATTACCCTTCTGTTCCATGATCTGTTCTGTAAGAGAAAATTCCTCAAAGTGTAGAACAGGACCTTAAATAGCAAAAGCAATTTTGCCCAGTACTAAATATTTAAACAGATATCTTTGGGATTTCAGTCAATTCTCAAATTAATTCATTGGTCAGTAAATTATCTATCTGATTACAAAAGTAGAAATGGCCGATCATACAATTTGAGCTGCTTTTTATGGCTTCAGGCCTGGTTACAGTAATGAGATGGCTTTACTAAGGGAGATTAATGACCTTCAAATAGGAATGGCCAAGTACCCTTACTCACTTTAATAGATCTTTGTAGCCCTACTGCAAAAGGGGTGTAGCATCCATTTTTCAAAACCTTAAATGTTTTCTGGAGTCAATTTTCAGGCCTTTCTCAGTTCCAATGTCATGTGACTACTGCCACTCCATAAATGGAGAACCTTGACATTCAGTTTAGGAGGAGTAGGGGGAGGAGACTAGAGGAGTGAATCAGGAGGCATGACGTGAGGAGTGGGGATGTCCCCTAAAGAACATCCTCAAAAGGTCATTGTGGGACTAGTCCATTTTATGAATAAGGAAAGAGTGGGGAAGAGACAAGGTGCATCATGGTCTGCTGTAGAAACCTAGAGCTGTATTGAAGGAGCACTGCCGCATTGGCACTAAAAAGGCCTCAACTTTGATTTGTGGAAGGACCCCCGCATGAACAAATAGCTAGAAATGTGGAAACTCATCAGTCCAGGGCTTACACATTTGCTGAGGTGTCATCCACATTTTCACCAGAAATAGTGTGCTTTTTGCAACTGGATGCTAGGGCTGTGTCATCTGTCTGAGAGCATTGATCCAGACCTGAAAGTGGTTCCCATCTGCCTGGATCTCAGTCTGGGAGTCTGAATCCCAGTGGTTAATCAGAAAAGTGGAGCCCCACGGAGGACAGAATGTGAATGAATGGTAGAACTGGGAATCCTGGTCCAGAGTCTGTGTTCAGCTGGAAATTAGCTCACTGGGGGAGCTGCCAGTATGTGATATCATCTGGAAATAAATATACGTACCAGTTACTGTAGCAGAGAAGGTTTTTTTGGACTTTAGACTATGGACCATATACAGTCGACTCCACCTACGTCGGACACGGATACCACAGATAATCGGGAAACATGGACAAAAACAAGAAACCAAAACCATTCCCATAGGCACTAATGTTAGTTGTCCCTGTTTATGCGGATGCTGCCTGCCGGCAATTGCGGACAGCCAATGAGGGTGATCAGCACTAATTGAGCGCTAAGTGAGTCATTAAAGTTCTACATTTAGCACCATTTGGAAAGCTGCCTATGACAGCGAACAATACTTCAATTCTTAGGCACATCAGCATTTAATAAGTTACCTCACATATAACCACTAATCCCCCTCCCGTGGTGGTGCCAGCAGTAATACAGTAGGTGGAGTTGACTATTACTCCATTTCAGCAACTGTGAGCAGATTGTGAGGAGCTTCTGCTGGGAAAGTGGGAGGCGCGCTACTGTTCCTGTGTCCTGTAGGGAAGGTAGAGAGGGGATGTAGCGCTGGTAAGCAATATAAATAAAAGATTAGTAGCACAGCTATTCCTGTACCTGCCGTATTGTAGTGAATACTGTGCTGTTCCATGTGGTGTCTGTTGTTTTGTAAAGTGCTTTAGCGCTGACTATCGCAAGCAGCATTTTGTTAGGCAATGCTGCCTCCTGCTGGCAAATATGGACAGTGCTTTAGGCGGACAAAATGAAGTAGCACAAAACTGTTCGTGGTAAGCGGCTTACACTGTATATGAGATGTATTGTGTTGTTATCTTGGAAAAGTCAGAAAAGGTTTATACCAAGTTAAATCTGTTCTGAGTTAACTGTGCTGACTGGCTGCCCATTCCAAATCTGAATTGAGCTGTCAAAAATTGTTGCATTGCTCTGGCCATTCTTCCAAGCTGTGGACAATGAACTTCACTACTTCGCTGATAGAACTGTGTAAGTGTGAAGTCAGAAAACTGTACATCCCCTGAGTCCAGAGTAGTCTGAGACCTGAGCCTAGTTTACAATCAGCCTCTCATTCAAAAGAGACAACTACCCTAGGGAAACAGCTCTTAGTATAATTTTATACAGCATACCATTGGGTGTTGCTTAACCATTTGGTCTCACATGTAAATTTGGTGGGACCTGTGCTTAACTAGTTCTGAGCTTATGTCATTCTGCAGGTATGAAGCAATTTGTTGTTTTTAAACATTTGTCTCCATAGCCGAGGCAATCTTTTCTGATACATCTCAGAGCTCAGTTCTGGTCCCAATGTTGTTTGTAATATGCAGTGGTGCTAGCCAGGATGCAACACAGTAATGCTGCAGTATATCACAACATACTGCAGTATGCTGCCAGGAACAGTGTAACTGAATGGCAAATAAGCCCTTTTGTCATGCAGTATTTTGTGACATGTCACTTACTGTACTGCAAGGTATTGTGTTGCATCATTGCTGGCTTTGCTGAGCATTCTGTCACATAGTGGTCCCTTAGAGGTATTGTATCAGTTATAGCTGCAACCCTGATGATACTCAGCTGCATCTCTCCTTCCCCATTATTTAAGATCAGTAGTTTGGAAGAGATCCAAGACTGGATGGCCTATAGTTTCAGATCATACCCAGGCAAGACAGAGGTGTTGCTGATGACTGGTAGCAGCTAGGTAGAGATGAACTAGAGTCTTGCATCTCCACTCTTGTACAGCGCCCAATTTGACTTCTCTCAGATCGTGCAATTTTTTGGTGTCACTCTGGATTGCAGTTTGTCACTGGATTCTCATGTGATTACTGTGTTCAGTAATAGTTTTTATCATCTTTGAAATGTGGTCAGACTACATCAGGTACTCCCCTCCTCCCAGGATCTTATCATTCTAATCCAAGTATTTGTAGCAGAAAGAGAGCTACGCTGCTGCATGACTGGTGTAGCAGGTCAGGTGAAATGTTCCAACAACATCACTCCAGTTTGTGGGGTCTACACTGGC
Organism: Neoceratodus forsteri; assembly: GCA_016271365.2. Classification (NCBI taxonomy): domain Eukaryota; kingdom Metazoa; phylum Chordata; order Ceratodontiformes; family Ceratodontidae; genus Neoceratodus; species Neoceratodus forsteri. The sequence continues at coordinate 914,293,034 of CM028137.1, forward strand.
TGCCTATTTAGTGGTGTGCTGATGTTACAGTTCTGGGCTCAGATTTTCAAAACCCCCAGAAATCAGAGCAGGTGTGGGGGGAAAACTGGTGCAAGTGGGTCTTCACTTGTGGAGCTGCAGTTTTTACCCTGCTTGCACTGAATTTTCAAAGATGTAGCCATTTTACATCTGGCTCCACAATTTATGTCTGCATGCGGCCATTTTTGTGGTGCAACTGCACCAAACTGTAACACTAAGCTGGACCAGGCATAGCATTCTGCAGCTGCACCTGTCACCTGTGCAGAGCATGGGCAAAAGATCAGAATTTCCACACGTGCAGAGATTTACCACACCTGTGGTTGTTGAGTGGGGTTTAGTCCCAGAAGGGCTGAAAGCCCATCCCCTCATTTTCATTTATAAGGTACTGCATGGAATGGAACAAGTCTACATATCTAATCTTCTTGAAAGATCTTGCCAAATGAACCTCACTGAATTCCTCAACATACTGTAGATTCTGAGGCAGTAGATGAGGGCCAGGCTGTGGACATCCTTTATCTGGACTTAAGCGAGGCCACTAACTCAGTGCACTGTAGATGTCTTGTGAAGAAGTTGGGTGACTTGAGGCTGGGGGGCAATGTAAGAAGGCAGGTACAGAACTAATAGGGAAAGAATCTAAAGAGTAGTGCTAAATGGCAGGCACTCTGAGATCGGGAGGGTAACTAATGGGATGCCCCAAGGGTTGGTCCTGGGTCCTGTGCTTTTCAACATGTCTATATGTGACATTGAGGAAGTGGTCCAGGGCTAAATGTGTATTTTGAGGATGACACTGTGATATTTAGCAGGGTGGACAGTGAGGAAGGGACATGAATGAGGACCTAGAGAAATTGGTAAAGGTATCCTAGATCTGACAACCCAAATTTAATGCCAAAAGTGGAATATCATACACATGGGGAGAACCCCTCCAAAATAAAAAGAAAACATAATTGCATGGGTAGTCAAGTTAGATTAAACCTCAGTGGAAAGGGACCTGGGGGGACCCTACTGATAGCCTCATGAACATTGCCCAGTGCAAGAAGGCATACTGAAAAGCATGCAGACTGCTAGATTTTATAGATAGGGCCTGTTTAGGAAAAAGAAAGAAGGAATCTTGCCCCACTATAGGTCTTTGGTGAGGCCTCACTTTGAGTATTGTGCACAATTCTGGAACCCTCACCATAAAAAGGGCAAGGACAATTTGAGGGAAAACAAAATGATACACAGGCAGCATGGAAATCATATGAGGAATGACTGCATGACCAGAATATGTACTCCCTGGATGATGAAGGGAAAAGGGGGGGGCATGATTAAATTTTTTTAATTATCTGAAAAAAATAAACATGGTGGACTGCCAGCAAATGCTTAGCAAATATGAAGAGTCTGTAACAAGAAGGCATAATTATATCGTGGTGGAGGAGAAATTCAGGAGGGTTGTGAGAAAATACTTCTTCACTGAGAGAGTGGCAGACAGGTGCAACTGTCTACATGTAGAGATGATTAATGGTGAGACAGTTACAGCTTTGGTATACCATTATATGGGCACTGCAATTAGGGCACCACAGTTAGAGCACCACAACTAGCTGACCCGTCATGCAGGTAAACTGCATTTTGTGGTACTCGGCAGGGATGGCGCCATCTGGGTGTTGCACCCCTGCCCCATGCACCTCTGACCTGGAAGTGATTATATTAAAGTATGGGGTGTGTGTGGGGTGAAGCCCATCACAAGCAGCAGAACGTGCCAAGGGGCATTGGGCACACTGAGGGTCGGGAGGCACAATAGCTGAAAGTGATTTACACTATCTGCATTTTGCTTGCACCCTAATGACGACTGTGGTTTTTCCTGTCACTGCAGCATGGTGGAACCTATAGCTTTCGAGAGAGAAAGGGATAGACATATCGGTATGTTTAAAATGATGGTGGGGAGAGAGGGCTGCAGTAGGAGTGACTTGACTAACAACATGGACCAACACGTGGGAGCACTAAATAAGCCCTACTACTGCTGAACTAGTGGGGACTGAGGTAGGAACCAGGAAAACCTGATGGACCAAGGGTCTTGTTATGCCTATAAAAGTCTCTGTTTTTGGTTTCTTCCCTCCCTATGCACCACAGCATGCTCCCAAGAGCTGCAGATAACAGACGGAACTTTCTTCCCAACTCTCCAACTCCATAAAAAATGTACTAACAATTTTAAAGTGTATTAAAGACTTATTATAAGTCTAATTGATTATTCATGAGCTCATGGAGCTCTCTAATTGGTTAGTGTGCCATGCATGAGTCTTCCAGCAATACCAGGTACAAGTAACCAATCTGCAGCAGCATATGTTTGTTACTATCAAAGTGCAGGTATACTGAACATCAAGCCAGCCGCCAAAGAAAAACAATTTAAGAAAGTAAATTACAACTACAAAAAAAGTCATTAGGCACATGTTTACAATAATGACCTCCCAAGTGGGCACTTCATTGGGCTTAATGCTCTTGCTGGGGTTCACTCCACCCACCTGGGTGTTAATACTAAGGAACTGCCCAGTTATTTAAGCATAATTACTTAACTAGCTTGCTCAGGAGTTTGATACTTGACTTGTTGTAGTTTGTTAAAGAGAGGATTTATCATAGTGTACCATTGCATTTTAGGGTTTATATTGTCTTGTTTCATACTAATATTTTATTATGCTGTTCATAGGTATTTATTCTGAGATTGTGTCACTTTGTCTTAACTTGTATGGCACTTTGAGTGACAATAGAGGAACACATTATAAAGTAGTAGCCAGTTACAAGATTCCATATACTGTATATAGGAAAACATCACAAAAATCCACCTTAAAATAAATGGGGTTTTCCTTTAATTTATCATAACATATCTGGATATTCTGCAACATGTCACTGGCTACCACTGTAATACAAGTTTATTATTATTATGATCATTATTTATGTTTTTTAATGTATTTTAGATGTCTTTAATACAGTTTTCTACTTGGTAAGAATATCTAAGGCACAGATAGAATTGGTCTATCAACTATTATATTGTACAACAAATTTGTTATTAACAAAATAAAGAACATTTGAAAAACAATTAAGAGAACAAGTTGATAAGAAGCATAAGCTAGTTCAGTGTCTGAAAAAAATTATGTATACTGTACATATTCTGTAGGTGCTAAAGACTCATTAAGTGCCTGCATATTTGTAATTAATGAGTCAAGTGTGGTGAGGATTCTAAGCAGATTCAGCATAAGTGACGAATGTAAATGGAACTTTTACCTCAACTGAAAGTTGGTGATTATTTGTCACAGCTACTGCAGGATCACACTCTAAGATTTTCAGATTTTTGCATGCCAGTTTAAACACCATAAAGACACAGATTTATTGCATAACTTGATCACAGTGTTTCACACAGACGCATTTCAACACCTTTCCTTGGGCTAATCCCTCTCAACCAAGAATACTTAAATGTACTAGTTATTTTGCAGTACACCATATCATTCTAGTTTTGTAATATAACACTGACTTTTCCCATAGGGCTAATTATTTAATCCATACTTCATAGTTTTTAGCAACATCTGGATTTGCCTGTCCAAATCATGGAATTTCTTTTATGCAGTAATCAATCTATCCAGATTAGAGAATCCATGTTCCATCACTCTCTATCAGCTCAGGTGCACCAAAAGATTCCATCCCTGGCCCCATACTCTTCTCCATCTTCCCAAATGACCTTCTGACTCCTCTGCATCTATTCAGATGATACGGTACGCTGTGGTTCTCAAAAGAGGTGGCTGAAAATGTAAAGGCTTAAAGGGTAGCACTCTAAAGGTATAAAGAGATGCAGAGTGAGGAAGATAGGAAGGCATATCAGGGAAAGATGGAAGCAGAGAATAGTCCAGGAGGTAATGAAAAGGAACAAGGTGTTTTTTAGCTATATAAGTGAAAAGAGAAAGACCAGGGTTGGGATTTAAGGTTAAAAAGGGAAGGGGATGACTGCAGAGAGAGAGCAGGAAAAGGCAGAAATTCAGAACAAGCACTTTTGGTCACTGCTCACAGGGGAAGGAGAAGGGGAAGGGCCACAACAAGTAACAGAAGCTTTGGAGGGAGGGAGGTGGACACTATTCCTTCTTTGGAGGAGAGAGTCCTGAAAGGACTCCCTAATCTGAAGTTGGGCAAAGCAATGGGGCCAGATGGGGTGTATCCAAGACTATTGAGGGAGCTCAGGGAAACACTGGCCGCACCTCTGACAGTTCTGTTTAACAGCTCATTGGAAACAGAAGTGGTTCCAGAGGACTGGAGGACAGTGGATGTAGTCCCACTACACAGAAGTGGTAGCAGGGAGGAGGGTGGCAATTATAGGCCTGTCAGCCTGACATCAGTATTGGGAAAGTAAATGGAATCACTGTTGAAGGAAAGAACTGAGCACTATCTTGAATCCAGTGGGTTACAAGACATGAGGCAGCATGGGTTCACAGAGGGGAGGTAATGTCAAATGAATCTGATAGATTTCTTTGACTGGGTGACAAAGAATTTTGATCAGGGTGGAGCGGTGGATGTGACCTACCTAGATTTCAGTAAGGCGTTCAACACTGTTTCATGTAGGAGACTAGTAAGCAAGCTTAGGAGCTTAAGAGTGGGTTCAAAGGTGATAAACTGGATACAAAATTGTTTAGGGGATATGTGACAGAGGTTAGTGGTAAATGGAATTCACTGCAAGGAAGTGAGGGTGACCAGTAGGGTGCCTCAGGTATTAGTGCTGGGACTGGTCCTCTTTAATCTCTTTATAAGTGATTGCAGAGGAGCTGAAAGGAAGGTCTGCCTCTTTACAGATGACTCCAAAATCTGCAATAGGGTTGACACTTGGGGGGGGGGGGGTTGGAAAGGATGAGCAAAGACCTGACAAAATTAGAGGAGTAGTCAAGGGTATCACAGCTGGGTTTTAGTGTGAAAAAATGCAAAATAATCACTTAGGGCACAGAAACCAAGGGGTGGAGTACAAAATGTGTTTATTTTTATTATTTATTTTAATGGTATCGGAATTGCAACCCTTTGAGTCAGAGACTCATTAACAAAGGCTCCTCGTCCTTGGACATTAAATGGTATAGACAAGGCAAAATAACATGAAATACAGAGAAAATAAAATACAGTGTAAAAGGAAATTCCTATACAGGGTGGTAGCTAAAGATATGACAATTGAGACTGTACAGTGAACATACAATTCAGGATAAAAAAAGAAAGAAATGCTTATACAGGGTGGTAGCTAAGGTTATAATACTTGTTTTATAATGTGAAACTAGTGGCCAGAGCAGAAAGTAACATATATTAATGAAGCAGTAACATGTTAGGGGAGGGCCCCCAGGGAGGTGACTCTGCTACAGGCAGTTATAGCTACAGGAGTTAACCAGATGTAGCCGAAGGGAAGTTTTAAAGAGCCCAGTCCTTTGTCGAATGGAGATGGACACTGGGAGGGCATTATACCAGGAAGGGGCTCTGTAGTGAAAAGACCATTGGGCAAGGGAGGTCCTGACTCTGGGTACAAAAAGGGAGGTTTTGTCAGAACTTCAAGTTGAGGGAGTTGGGGTGGGGCATGAATGATGGTGTCCAGACCAGGGGCAGCAAGTCCAATAGTGACTTTTTTGGCAAGGTGGCATGACTGGTATAGCAGCCTCTCATCAAAGTTAAGGACATTTGCCAAGGAGTATAGAGTGTAGGTATGAGTTAGTCTATTGGACCCAGTGAGTAGCCAGCAGGCCTCATTTAGTGAGAGATTAATTTTATTGAGGGTGATATTGTCCATGTGTGAAGTGGTATTAGTGACCACCAAGCAGGAAACAGACCTGGGGGTAATCGTATTAGATGACATAAAGGTGGCCCAGCAATTTGACATGACAGTAGGGAGGGTCATTAGGATGGTGGGGTGCATAAGGAGGGGTGTCACCAGCAGAAAGAGGGAGGTAGTATAGTATGCCTCTGTATAGATAACTGGCAAAGACCCCATGTAGAGTACTGTATCCAGTTCTGGAGACTATATCTCTGGAAGGACATAGACAGAGTGGAGGTAGTTCAGAGGAAGGCAACTGAAATAGTGCAGGGTCAGCATCAAAAACCCCCATGAGAGCAGACTAAAGGACCTCAGTATGTACATGCTGGAATGGAGGGGGCTATGATAGAGACCTTTAAATACATCACAGGGGTAAATAAGATACAGGAGGGAAGTTTTTGTCAGATGAAAAGGTGCTCAAGAGCAATGGGACATGTTATGAAGCTGGAAGGGGTAGATTCAGGAGAGAGGCAAGAAAGTATCTCTCCACAGAAAAAGTAGTGGATTCCTGGAACAACCTTCCAGTGGAGGTGGTGGGGGTGAAAACAGTGATGTGGTTCAAGAATGAATGGGATAAGCACAATGGAATAAGAGTTGAAAGGAATGCAGGAGAGAGAAAGAAAAGTAGATCAGATACATTTTGTAGTAATCGTGTAGGTAAGGAGGAAAGGGCAGACTGGATGCACCATGTGGTCCTTATCTGCAGTCAAATTCTATGTTTCATCTGTCAGTCCCTTTAAAAATGATCTATGAAACTAGCCTTAACACTGGCATTGTTCCCTCTGACTGGAAAAAGGCAAATGTTACCCACCTTTTTAAAAAAGGAAATAAACGAAACCCAGATAATTACCACCCAATTAGTCTCACTTCGATTTTCTGTAAAATACTGGAAAGAATTATCAAAGACAGAATTACTCCTGAATTTATAAACCTCGACTATACCCAACATGGTTTTGTTAGGTCGTTCCTGTATCACCAACCTAATTAGTTTCTATGATAACATAAGTTATTATTTGGACAACAGAATCCCATGTGATGTAGTTTTTCTTGATTTTAAAAAAGCCTTTGATTCCGTGCCACACTGGGTATTACTATAAAAATTATTATTACTTATGATCAACTCACTCACTACACGTTGGATTGCAAATTGGTTGTACAACAGATCACAAAGGGTTGTTATTGATAGCCACATATCATCTTGGCTACCAGTTAATAGCGGTGTTCCCCAGGGCTCTGTCTTGGCACAAGTGATATTTCAAATTTTCATCGCTGACTTACCTCATCAATTAGAATGTGAATTCATTAAGTATGCAGATGATTGCAAAATTTGTAACCCTTGCATTAATACTGAGGACACTAAAAAGCTGCAGAAAGATCTGGGCTCATTAAGAGCCTGGTCCTTAAAATGGGGCCTAGTGTTTAATATTTCAAAATGGTGTGTTCTTCATTTTGGAATGCACAATCAGAGAAATCAATATTTTCTTTACAATAAAGTTCTGGACAGTAAGAGCTATGGAAAATATGTTGGTATTATTATAGATTCAGATAATAATTTTAACTTACACATCTCAAATACTCTCAGTAAAGTTAATAAAATCTGGTGGACTATAAAGCACAATATAAAATCAAAAGATGCAAATATTCTTTTACCGCTCTACTGAGCTTATGTGAGGCCTCATTTTTACTACGTTTCTCAACTATGGAATCACTACTAATGGAAATAAATAAATAAATACATAAATAAGATAGAAACGTTTCAGAGAAGAGTTACAAAATTTATCTGTCCAGATAAGACTTTGTCTTATGAGGCAAGGCTTTCCAAATTCAAGTTAATGTCATTAGAACTCCGTAGACTGAGGACCGATCTTTTATTTACCTGGGATATCATCAACAATGAATTGCTTACAACGGATTGTGGCCTAGATTTTAAACAAGTGGTGATCTCCACCAGAAGTCACCCTCTTCATCTATTAAGAACATGATCCAATTCTAGAAAGAGAGCATTCTTTTTCCCTCTCTGAGAATTGTTAATCCCTGGAATATGCTACCAACATCAATTATCAGTAATAAAAAAGTACATTCAAGGACAAATTACATGACTTTCTGTTAACAAATAAAAATCTTGCCTACTATATGTAACTAAGGAGCTAATATAGGCATAATGCCTTTTGTTCCTTTAATTTCATTAGTATGATGTACTCTTTGTCTCCCCTCATCTGTCCCTGACCTTACTGCTAGATTCCAACTGGACATTAGTAATGATCAGCACTGGTTCCTGGAAAATTAGCTGTCTCTCAAGGCCAGAAAAACAGTATAGGATCTCTGGCACTTGACAAAGGCTCACTAGGTTCAATCCTGACTCCGTCCATACCCTTGGTGGTGCAGTGATTAAGGATCTCGCCACATTTAAGTACTTTTGGCTCTAACTGGATGGGCACCTCAGTTTCTCTGCACATGTTGATGCCATCCATCAGAAGCATCACCTAACTTGGTGTGCTGTACAGGAATAGAGGATTTATCCCCGCTTCCTGTCTGTAGAGAAAGAGAGAGATTGTCTTGGAGATGATACTCCCCATCTTCAACTATGGTGATATTGGTGACTTAGTATATGGTGCTGCTCCTAAGTCCACCCTAGCTTCACTGGATTCCCTCTTTCACTCCTTTGGTGCTTTTTCCTGGAGTGACCCCCAGCTCCCACAACTTCTCCCTGTACTCCTCCCTTTCCTTCCCCTCCCTTGAGTTCAGATACCTCACCTATTGTGCTTCCTTTCTCTCAAAATACTGACTTGGCTCCCTACTCTTCTACCTTGCTTCCCTTCTTATCCCCCACCACCACCATCACTTTGACCCTCTTCACAACTGTAGCTCTCACTCTGTCATGCTTCCCTCAAGGAAATCCACTGCTGGTCAAGCTGATTTCTCCTTCCAGTTTCCAAAACGTTGGGGTTCTCTCCCCTCTGCCATCTGCTTTGCCCCTTCCCACAACTTACTCACCTCTCTCCTAAACAAATTCACAACTCACTCCTGCAGTTACCCCTTCCCACTTACTGCACTCAGGGCTGCTGCCCTCCAGCCTCTTACTCTTACTCACCCGTCACGGCCCCTTTTACCCTGCATCTACATAGTGCAGTTCCACTGTACACCATCCTTTTCCCAAAACCATTGGTCCCCCTTCCTAAACACAGTATTGCCTTCTGCACATTTCAGATGTTGTTATCCTCCAGCCTGTTCTAGCATTGCAGCATATTTTACTTACACAGAATCTGTGTCCATTCACAATCATTATTTATAATGCTTACATAATTGCATTTGTATTTATTATATTTAATCTTCTTAATGCACCTCTGTTCCCCCCTTTCTTCCTCCTCCTCCCACCACACAACTAGAAATGAACAATTACCAGCTCAGTATGTATTTACTGGTAAAACTTGAAATTAAATAAAGCAATTCTCATTTCTGTGGCAGAAAATATAACAGACAATGAGGCTACTTTGTTTGATAGTAAATCTACACTAATTTAATATGGTATCCACTGACTGCAATGCCAGCAGCATTTTATGCCACACTGCCCCCCCCCCCACCTTACTGTCTCCTTACTAGGACATAAGACTGAATTTCCTGCAAATGCTGTACAATCAGAAATATAGTCTCCCTACACACTTGACTGCTACAAGAGTAGAAAATCATGATAGCATTTCCCAGCACATTAAAGCCTTTTCATTCTCTTTCTGTCCCTTTTGCTCATTATTCTTCTGAGCCATCCCCACCACAAAATTGAAACTAATAGACACACAGAGGCCGAAATCTATATATTTTATTGCTAGAGTTACTCCGCTAAATATGACATTGAGTAGGGTCTCTGCATTATGGCCATTTTCTAATAGATCAATTTTTTTGGTATATACAATCAAGCAAAAAGGCCATAATCAGGCCAAATTATTAAGTGTTGATGCCTAATAAATACAGTATAATTGCTAGGTAATCTCACCACCCATGTGCCAAAATGCACAAGTCAAAGGTGGGTGCGGTTCACCATGGGAGTGGGAATAGCAATCAGTAACCCACTCCTAAGAGTTGCTTTATGGTTATTATAAAGCATGGTAAGATAATGGCATTTGGCTCTGTTTAAAGTTCTTTATTTAAAACACTGATCCATGGCACCACTGCAGATACCCCAGCATCACACAACGGCAAGGAGCTTGCAACACATGTGGCTACTGATGCTATTCACAAGGGCTCCAGCCACTTCCATTTCCGAGAAAGTAAGGAAAAGAAGGGATCCATTTACACAGACCAAACATAATATGGCTCCGACCTATCACCAGAATGTTATTTCTCAAGCTGTTTTACCTTGAATTGACTACAGTGATTATTTGTATTGTTAGGCTTCCTTCTCATATTTATACCCTTTTACTATGCTATAAAATAGATGTTTTTTTCTGTTTTATTTTGAACTGCATTTTTGGCACCCATCATTACTTGATTACAAGTGTTCTGACTCTCCCTCTCTCTACAGTCTAGAAGAGCACTAAACTGACATATGTTAGTGCTTAAACCAGTTCATAATTTGTCAGCCGCATGTTTTTTCTGCATGCATTCGTGTCCAGCAGCATGCTACTTTGTGCTGCATGGCCATTTGGTGGCTCGTGTCGCAGGCAGCATGGCAAGCAATTAGAAAAAAACAAAAGGACAACAGTGGTCCTTTTTGTTTTGTCTTTCAATTGTGCCACACTGTTCAATGTAATAATTTGCCACAGTGGCCATGGTGAGGCAAAGCAACATGCCACTGGCTAAAGTTGTAGATTTTTGATCCTGGCGGGACATCCTTTTTATTCATGGAAATATCCTGTTAAGGCTTCCACTGTCATTTGAATGGCTGGTGGGTGTTTCTCTCTTGTTTTTCTTCCTTCCTTCCTTCCCTCCCTCTACCCTGTGATGCGGGCCAGCTATCTTGCGGCCTGGAAATATGCAGCACACTCACTGCATGTGCCCCACCTTGCATGGCAGCAGCCTCACTGGCCCACTTTAAGGGACTCCAGCATTTCCAGGCACCCATCATCCCCACCCCATGCTGGCTTATGCTGCCATCTGCTGCACATCCCAGCTTTGCCGCCATGATGCTCCTTAACTTAGGCTGTCAGCATAGAAACCCGCTGCACTTTCACTGGGCCAGTGGTCTACCCTCTTACCTTTTTGGAAAACCTACAGTTCCTGTGCACAGTTATGGCTTGTGTAATGTGCAACACCATATTTCTTTATGCAAGGTTTTTTTTTTTTTTTGAATTTTGCAGAAATTTTTTTTTCCTTACAATGTGCCTGCTTCATGAAATATTTTGGACCCTTGTTTCTGAAACTGTGCCCATTTAGCTGTCTTTTCCTTGATAAAGAACAAAAAAGTATGCAATTGTTTTTCATGTTATGTTGGCTTGCACACACACGCAAGCAACATCTTGCAGTAGTAGCACATTTCAGAGGTGTGCCAGTGTTGTGGCCAATGCAGGCGATGCTTTAGTTGGTGCGTCCCTCAGCCGCCAATCAGTGAGCACGCTGGCTATGACAGAAAACTTCACAGAGAGCCAAAAACTTGAAAGAAGTGTGCCGCTGCAATCGCAAACAGTTTCATCATTGCAGTAGCACCTCCCCCCATGCAACCTTGTCAGCTCCTGCAGCCGAGAACTCTGTCCCCGGGCCTTGCTCCAGGAGGAAGCGGTCGGCTTCTGCCACCGAGCACTTGGTGCTGAGCTTTGCTTCAGGAGTAAGGCATTTGTTTAGTGTGCCTTTCCTGGTGAAACATTTCAATAAATATGGCAGTTCCTGCTGCCCACCACACACTCCCCAGAAAGCTGACATCGAGGTGCCCAATTCCTGTGTCAGCATGTATCCCCCTCCTCCCATTAATGTGGCATACTGGGAGCCCACTCCAGTGTGCTGAAATCATGTTTTAATGTTTCCAACACCGGGATGCCCACTTCCAATGTCAGACGCGCCCCCCTAGCCCAAACCCGACTGTGTTATTTGCCAACATTGGGGTGCCCAATCCCTGTGTTGGCATGCACTGCCCCCCCACAAACTGTTGTGGCACACTGGGAGCCCTCCCTCAGTGTGCCTAAATGCTGCCCCAACCCAAACCCATCTGTGTTATTTGCCAACATCAGGGTGCCCAATCCCTGTGTCACCATGCACTTCCCCCCCACACTGTTGTGGCACATTGGGATCCACCCCAGTGTGCTTAAGTGGCTTTAGCTTTTTCCCTGTAAAATAAAGAAAACAGTCCCCCAAAGTTTTTTTTTTACCTATAAACAGAAAACGGTCCATTGTTGTGTCCCCAGTCCCCTCCCTCATCCCAACCCTCTCTCTGAGCACCCACCTCCCTGCACCCCCCACCCCAAACATACCTCTGGAGGTCAGAAGCAGTGATCTTCTCTGGACCAGGATGCATTTGCACTCTTCGAAGCTGAACTGTGAAGTGAGGAATCCAGCAAATGCTGTTTAATGGGAGTCAATGGAGGGGGGTTCAACTTAGGTTGATATCTCAGCCATTTTTATGAATTTTCACCCCAAATTTTCAACATGGGGTTCTTGGGACCCCACCTCATGAACATGTCACTGTCATTTTGTTTCTCAGTCCCAAAAGGTCATTTCACCATCACTGCATGGAATGACCTTCCGGGATCAATTAACAAAATGACAGTACCACTGTTTATGATGAGGTGGGGTCCCAAAAAGCCTACGTTGAAAATCTGGTGAAAAAATTCCAAAAAATTACCATGTTATGGGCATGTATTGCACATTATATACACACGCTCGTAACTTCATCAATTTTTTATATTTTCACTCCAGATTTTCAGCATTGCCGGTTTTCACACCTCCTTATGAACAGTACAGCTGTCATTTTTCATATCCTGCCAGAAATGTTTCTGCATCTGTGGCACCAAATGGTGCAGTCACTGTGTGAAATCACCTTTCAGAATTGAGTAATGACATGATAGTGCCACTGTTCATGAGGTGGGGTCCCAAAAAGTCCATGTTGAAAATTTGGAATGAAAATACCAACAAACGCCCAGGGCGTTAGGGTTTCCAACCGTAACTTCCCACCCTGTAGAGACTGACAGGTGTTGAGGGTGTGACTTGGGTTCTTCAGCCGTATAGCTCATGGCATTCCACCCCCACCCCTCACCCTGCAGCCATTGACAGGCATCGAGGTGTGCCTTGTGATCTTCAGCCCTAACGTTCACCCCATTCTCCTATACTGCACCCATCTCAGCTTATTTCCTTATGGAATGGAGTGAGAGTAAGGGCTGAAGACCCCAAAGCACACTGCGACACCTGTCGGTGTCTGCAGGGTGGTGTGAGGTGGAATGGCATAGAAATTATGGCCGATGGCCCAACGGCACACCCCAATGCCTAACAGTCTCTGCAGGGTGGGGTGCTGTTAGCATTACTTTCAATACTTCACTGCCATTCCTATTATGCATCTCTAACTCCTACACTACCTATGCCAATGCCAGCAAACCAACATTCATCATTGACAAATGCTTGTTGTGTATTGTTTCAAGTATAACTGTTTTATTTTTGGGGGGGGACACTGTTTAATGAGATTTTGACTTCATGGCACTCATCCTGTTTGCCAATAGTTAGTTAATAAAAAAGTCATTCAGAAGGTCAGATTTCCCAATACTACATTATAATGTAGGTTATCAAGTACAGTTATGCTGTATTTGTACATTTCTACCCACATATGGATTTCAGAGGGACCTGCTGACAAGGACCTGGTTCAGATAATACATAGTACATTATTCACACCTCTTTACTAATTAATAGTTTTGTGATATTAAATAAAAAGCTCAAAAGCAACCAGATATCTTGGCAGAATACACATATCTCTACTGGAAGCCACTGTTCCTCACTTTTATAGGTCAGTTTCAATGTCTGGCACATTATGCGTAAGAAAACTGTATAACTGGTGTAGTATACTCCAGATGGATTATATAGAATCAGTTCATGAAAATTGTTGTTCCAGGTGATTTTGTCCAATTAGACTCAAAATGATTGAAAATTTGAAATTGGTAATGGTGCATCAGATTTTTATAACAGATTGGTAAATGTAAAATTCACTGCTCATGAAATATGAGGAATTAATCGCATCAGAAATTATCTCCCTCTATTTTTAAACATGACAGGTGTAGTGCTGGCAGTCAAAGTACAGTACAGGCTTCCCTATATTGGTTTGTCAATTTGCCTTGAACCACCTCCACTTTCAGTTCAACTTGCTGCACTCTAATTGCAACATAGGCCCTGTCCACACTACGCCTCTGTAACGTTACAGAGGGTGTAAAACGTTACCGTAATAGGTCGCGTTTACACCTGTAACGTACAGGAGGTGTTTTCGTAACCATTGTTGAAACCACATATGAGGTGGTTTCAACAGCGATTAATGAAACAGTCCCCTAGTAGCGTTACCGGCGGTAGTGTGGACTGCCAGTAATGGACCCTGCAGGGCACCAAAGCGCAGCGCAAGCTGCATTGGATTGGCGCCGCTGTAACGGTCACCTGATTCTCATGTGGATCGGGCAGCCGTCCCATAACGGATGTACACCGCCAGGGTGTGGGATTCATTGCACCGCTCTGTGACCGTAACGGATTGCATCTGTTACCGGGCACAAGCAGTGTAGTGTGGACAGGGCCTTAGTCAGAGAACCAAACAGATTGAACTTCATTACAATTAACATAGAAACATAGAAGTTGATGGCAGATAAGGACTGTAAGGCCCATCCAGTCTGCCCATTTTTTCTACCTTATGAATGTGCCATAGGCCTTTACTCTGTGAATGGCCTATCTATTCATACTCATCTGTATTGCTCCCTTATGCCCATCCCATGCCTATTTGAAGCCCTGCACTGTATTAATATCCACCAATTCCTGCCGGCCCAGTGGCGCTGAGGGTTGAGGCGCTGGACGCCACACCTCGTGCCACGCCAACGACCTGGGTTCGGGAATGAGCCTGGGAGCTGGGGGTCGGCAGGGAGGGAGTAGGATTCAGCATCTGAAGGACAGCTCTCCTCTCCCTGGGGGGGGGATCCAGGGGCATCCTGGTGCAGCGGGGCCCCCCGGTGGAGACCGGAGGTACCAATGCTACTGGGAGCACAAGTCCAGAGTCGGAGGCAGACGCTGGGCCAGAACATGGGTGGATGCGCACACGCTCATGGCCATTGGCATCAGTGCATGCCTGCCAGCTCAGGGGGAAGGAGAAAGTGGAAAATCGGGGCACTAGTCGCGGCGGCATGATGGCTGTCTCCCTTAGCGGACTCTCTCGGCGCTCGAGGGTGCGTGGCAGTACCGGATCCTGATGGGATGGGTTGAGCTATGGAGGGAGTGCTCCCCACCACCCCGCCACGGGGGGCAAAGTCATGGGGGTCGCTGCATGGCCCGAATGTGGACGCTGGAGGTAGCCTGAGGAGATGGCGGCCGGACAGACCCAGGGGAGATGCCAGACTTGGAAGGTAAGGCAGACCGGTGGCCCCTGGGGGATAAAGAAATAAGGAAAAAAAAAATCTACCAATTCCTGAGGCAGGCCATTCTATGCATCCACCACCCTTTCTGTGAAAAAGAACTTCCTCACATTACCCCTTACTTGGCCTCCCTCTAATCTCATGCTGTGTCCTCTTGTCCTGCCATTTTTCTTATACTGAAACATGTTAGACTCTTTCACCTTGTTAGTGCCCTTAAGACGTTTAAATCTTTCGATCATATCACCTCTCTCCCTCCTTTGCTCTAGTGTATACATACTGAGCTCTGTTAATCTGTCCTCATATGTTTTCTGACGTAGTCCCTGCACCATTTTGGTTGCCCTTCTCTGGACTGCCTCCATTTTGTTAATGCCCTTGTGCAGGTGAGGCCTCCAGTACTGCACGCAGTACTCCAGATGGGGCCAAACCAGTGTCTTGTAAAGAGGGATTATTACCTCCCTCTTACGACTTGTGATACCCCTACAAATACACCCCAACATCCCTCTAGCCTTACCTACTGCTTTAGTGGTCTGCTTGGATGATTTCTGGTCATCTGTGATGATGATGATACCCAAGTCTCTTTCTTCTCTTGTGATTGCCAGCAACTCCCCTCCCAACCTATAGGTGGCCTCAGGGTTTCTCTTCCCTATATGAATGATCTTGCACTTCTTTGTGTTAATCCCCAGTTGCCACTCTTCTGACCATTTTGCCAGTTTATCCAGATCTCTTCTCATTCTGCCCACTCCATCTGGATCATCAACTCTGTTGCAGATCTTGCTGTCATCTGCAAACAGACAAATGTTACCCTCCAGTCCATCTGCAATGTCACTGATGAAGATATTGAAGAGGACTGGCCCCAGGACTGATCCCTGAGGTACCCCACTTGTGACTTGCATCTCTTCTGACTCTATACCATTTACCACCACTCTCTGTTTTTTGCCTGCCAAACAGTTTGCCACCCAGCTGACCAACTTCTGACCCACTCCAAGCCTACCCAGCTTATTAATCAATCTTCTGTGTGGAACAGTATCGAAAGCTTTGCTGAAGTCAAGGTAGGCAACATCAACTGCACCCCATTGGTCCACCACTCTGGTTACCCAGTCATAGAAATCTTAGGTTAGTTTGACAGGACCTTCTTGTTGTAAACCCATGCTGTCTTGGATCCTGTGCTCCTATGGATTATAGGTGTTGCACTGTCCTTCCTTAAGGCGTGCCTCCATAATCTTGCCCACTATAGAGGTAAGACTAACTAGTCTGTAGTTCCCTGCCTCCTCGCTGTTACCACTCTTGTGGAGAGGGATCACATGGGCCCTTCTCCAGTCTTCTGGGACCTCTACTGTGCTCAGAGACTCACTAAACAGTTCTGCTAATGGCTGTGCTAGTTCCACCATTAGCTCCTTTAGTACCTTGGGATGTATGCCATCAGGTTCTATTGCCTTGTCCACCCTGAGTTTAGTGAGCTCTTGTAGGGCCCTTTCTTTTGTGAAGGGACTTGTGTACACCTCCTTCCCCCCTCCCCCTCCCCGTGTCCATGGAGCTGAGATGTGGGCCCTGCCCTACCTTCTCCTCAGTAAATACAGAGCAGAAGTATCTAATTAGGATAGATGCTTTTCTTTGGTTCTCCTTCATACACTCCCCCTTACCCCCTTTGATCTTAGCAATACCCCCTCTGAACTTTCTCCTTTCACTAATGTATCTATAGAAAGTCTTGTCCCCTTCTTTTACTGTTCGTGTTAGTGTTTCCTCAGTTTGGGCCTTTGCCTGCCTTACTGCCTTCCCTGTTTCTCTTTGGGAAGTTTGGTATGCCTCCCCTATCTTTGTTCCGCTACGTTCCCTTATATTTCCTGAAGGCCAGCCTTTTAGCTCTGACCTTTTCTGCTACTGTTTTTGAGAACCAACATGGTGACCTCCTTCTTTTGCTCTTGCTTTTCTCCCTAACACAATGGGATGTTGCTTCTAGTACTGCATCTTTAATGCTTGCCCACTTTGCTTGCACCCCCTCACCTGTATTTCTTCTTGCTAGGGCTAGCTTAACTCTGCTGGTCATCTTATCAAAGTCAGCTCCTCTGAAGTCCCATATTTTTGCCTTGGAATGGGATGACTTAGTACTAGTGACCAAATTGAACCATACCATGTGGTAGTCACTGGCCCCCAGGTGACCTTCTACCTGGAGATCTGTGATCCTCTCCCTGTTAGTCAGTATTAGATATAGGATAGCCTTGTCTCTTGTGGGTTGTTGTACCAGTTGTTTGAGGCCCTCCCCCTGCAGGGAATCCACTATGTGTGTAGTTCTGGCAGATATTCCTGCTGGTATTGACCAATCTGTATCTGGCATGTTGAAGTCTCCCATTATCAGAACCTCCCCTTTAGCTGCTATGTTTTGTATATCTTCTAACAGTAATATGTCTATGTCTTTCCCCTGGTCTGGAGACTTGTAGACAACCCCAATTCGTATGGCTGTACAATTTCCTGTTTCCAAGGTGACCCACACTTCTTCTGGCTCCTTATGTGCATTCTGAATCTCTGTAGCTTTGATATTTTCATTAACATAAAGGGCCACTCCCCCCCCTTCTGCACCTCGGTCTCTTCTGAACAGTACATAGCCAGGCACTGAAGTCTCCCAAGTGTGGTTACTGGTGAACCATGTCTTAATAATGGCTACTATGTCCAGTTTAGCCTCTGTCATTGTTGCCTGCAGGTCTGGGATCTTGTGTCCCAGACTGCAGGCATTTGTGTACATGATGTTCCATTGGCAAGATTTTGGTGCTTTAGTTGTTGGGCGAGGTCCTGTGTTTCCCCTGCGTGTCGTATGGGGAGCTGGACCTTTTTGCTTACTTGGTGATACAGATGAACTATGAACATGCTGAACTACTGTTTGATCACTAGCTGAGGGGGGAAGGGTGTTCTTCCCATTCGATGTATCAGGTGCTGCAACCCTCTCCCCATTTGCTAGTTTAAATATTCTGCAAATACGTCAAACTTCTGCCCCAATGTACTGACTCCCTCCTTAGTCAGATGCAGTCCATCAAATTTAAAGAACTTTGGCTCCCAAAACTGTTGCCAGTTACCTACAAATGTGTGTCCTTTTTCCTGGCACCAGCCCTTAGCCACATGTTTAGCTCCCCTATCTCCCCTTCTCTGACCTTCCGTCCATCTGCCCCCCTCTCCCAGACTGGCAGGATCTCAGAGAAGGAGATGCTGGATGACATGGATGACAGTTTGTCTCCCAGTCTGGTCAGGTGTTCCTTGGTCTCCACAACTGACCAGCTGGTGAGATCGTTAGTCCCTATGTGTACCAGGACATTGATGCTTTCTCCTGCTTCCTGGATGATTTTAGCAATGCTGTCAGTGTCTCTCCACGCTGATGTACCTGGGAGACATCTGACCATTACCCCCGGCTGGAGGTAGGTATCAACTCCCCAAATCATGGAATCTCCTTTGATTAGAAGTGTTTTGCATTTCCTTTTTTGCTTTTCTTGTTTTGGTCCCTGTTTTGGGTGGGATTTGTAGTGCTAGCTCCTGTGCTGCAGTGTCCTGCTTGGCAGTGTCCTCTGCCCCTTTGATTTCGGAGATAGAGGCAGATACCTGTCTGTAGTTTTTATATGGTTTGTGGAGGTGATATGTTGGAGAGCACTGAGTGATGGGTCACCTGATTTGCCCCTCCTAACCACCTGCCAACCTCCCAGACCAACTACCCTCTGTGGTTGAGGTGCTTCAGTTAGATTTTGGGGAAATGACTGGCAGTTCTTATAATATATTTCCTCCTGAATACGTGATTTGAGGCACGCAGTCTTTGCCCATGCTGCCTGGAGCTGAGCTCTTAGATCTCCAATGGTCCAGCATATAAGACAGCATCCTTAATCCTGTATAACTGCCCTTTTGAAAAGTGTCCCACAGTACATGCAGTTAATAATATATATTTCAGCTGAGTTGCCAAGTTTACAACCTGGTCTGAGTAATTAGAAGGAGGAAAATGAAAGCAAAAGTTTGATTTTTTTGTTTGTTTGTTTGTTTTTATATAACTTGTTATAACAAGTTAAATGATTTGTGCCCCTGTAAGTGAGGTCACTGTGTGGGTACCCCTCTGATCCTCACCTTCCTGCTTTGCAACAGGAAATGTCATGACTGTGCTACTCTATAAAAGGAGTGTAGCATGGGGTGGTTGGAGATGGGGGCGGGTGGCTGGGCCTTTCCCCTGCTGAAAAAGAAGAACCACGGATGAAAGAAATGAGGTAAGAGCAGAAACTTGTGTACATAAAATTATTATACTATGCCTTGACATTGTATCAAATAAAAATAAATACTTATCTACATGATACATTAAATTATATACATATCCTACTGATACTACATCAACATACAGTAAAAAGACAAAATATGGAATCTCAGTAAATTACACATGAAATAAGTAATACCCAAGACAACCATTTTGCATACTTTACATTTTTTGCAAAGGCCCACAGTAGTATTCTTTTTAGAAACTGATAATTACCAGGAGTCACACTGACACATTAGTAGTCAAAGGTACAAGAAGTTATATCTCACTGGTCAGTCCCCCTCATAATAAAAGACTGTTTATATGTCTTTGTCCTAACTAGAGATGGGCAAAGTTAGCAAAATTTGCTCCACCAATTAATTTGCAAATGTTGTGCAGTTCATAAAGCGCAGTTCATGAAATTAGCACAATTCACACAATTTCTGGAATGTGGATCCACTGTGAAGTGTGGAATTTTGTGGGTGAAATTCCACACTTCACGGCAAAAACTTCCCTGTGTCTAGTGCCCCCCCCCCCGCTGATCACTGACCCCAATGTAAAAATAATGATTTATTAAATCCCTGGTGTCTAGTGGTATCTAGTGGTCCCCCACCTGCCGATCACCAGCCCCAATGCAAAAATAATTATTTATTAAATCTCTGGTATGTAGTGTCCCCCGCTGATCGACAGCCCAAAATGTAAAAACAAAATTAGTATTAATTAAATCCCTGGTGTCTTTTGGCCCCCCACTCCTGCCACATAGTGCCACCCCATCTGCCCCCCACCCCAGTCCCTGAGTTGGTGACCAGCACAGCCTCTACTTCCACCATGGCTGGCAACCCGATTTGAGCTGAAATGAGTTAGCAAGTGCTTGTACAAGTACATACTCATTCATTATAGCTTAGTTGGTTAACCAGCCATGGTGGAGAGTGGAGGGCTGTGCTGGTTGCCCACTTGGGGTCAGGGTTGGGGAGAGCAGAGTGGTGGGGCACTACCTGACAGGGTGGGGGGTCCACTAGACACCAGGAATTTAATTAATACTAATTTATTTTTATGTTTGGGGCCAGGAATCAGTGGGGCGGGAGACCACTAAACACTAGGGATTTAATAAATAATTATTTTTTACATTGGGGTCAGTGATTGGTGGTGGGGCACTACACATCAGGGATTTAAGCAGATCCAATCAGAAATAGAATGAAGAACCTTGAACTGTTTAATGTTTATTATAAAAAGGATCTCAGAAATACTGCTATCTAATTGGCTGTTAGCATTCCGACGGCCTTACATTAATCAGTGCTACACTGTCATGTACAGCCTGATCACCATGGCACAGGAATTCTTCCTGCCAGCATTCCATCCTCTAGCACTGCTAAATGACTGGAATGATGCATTCTGATTCTGAACTAGCATTCTGAAACTGTTGGTAGAAGAACTATTTTATTAAAAATCTCTCTCTCAATGAGGAAAACATTCAAAAAGTACACTTTTAAAACTTTTCTTTTGGAAAATTTTTTATAATTGCAATAAGGCACTCCTAGGAGTTAGATTAACAGTCAGTTAATCACTCCCTAGAACAATGTACTTTCGGCTATGCCTCTTGCCATATTACACTAGGTTTTTTTTTATTTGTTTTAGTCTTTGGTAACTGGTGAGGCCCACTAGGCACAAATGCCTATTTTCAGGGGTGACCTGGGAGCACTGGGCAGTTAAGTGACTTGCTCAGAGTCACACAGTATGCAAGTGGAGGTTGTGAGAATCAAACTCAGGTCTGGTCTGCTGGATGTATTAAGCTCGTTCACACCTCATTCCTCTAACCTCTAAACTATACTGCCAGCCCAACAGACTGTTAATCTAACCCCTGGTCATGTCTTATTGCGAAACTGTTTTGCACAGCTGTCATGCAATGTTTGTGAATGCCTCCATTTGCCATGATTCTCACACTCAATCATTTCTGTGGTTATCCTCATGTAAGAATGTTATTATTGTGGCACAGCAATGCCACTATAGTTCAGGTTTAGAAGGCATGTCCATGCGAACTCCAAATGTTCACGTGCTTATAATGTAGCTGTCTTTTGATGTAGGGCTATGAATTTTACAAATATAGTAAATTTCTGTAGAGTCTCCGGGCACTGCAAGTTTGGTAAAATGTGGTTAAGCAGTTTTTGTTCAAGGAGTTGCAAAATATTAAAAATATGAAAAAGGCTGTTTTTGCTCGTCAATAACAAAAATAAAAAACCCTGATTTTAGTAGTTAATCTTTTTAATTGAAATATTTCCACACATACAATATATGCATTCAATAGTATTGAAATTCATTATATAATATATGCATCCAATACTATTAAAATTAATTTAAATGTAGCAGGGTGGGGAGTGGAGCACCCACTAGAAGACAGTGTCTACTAGTGGGCAACCCTCCCACCACCACCACCACCACACTGCATTTAAATGAATTTCGATAGTATCGGATGCATATATTGTATGTGTGGAAATATTTGAAAATCCAGCCCTTTTTTTCTTTCCTATAGTTTCCCTCCTGTGACTTAATCTTTCTAATTTACATTCTCTCAAGGCCTCATCATACTGAATCTCTGTCCCTAAATTACCCTTTCCACCCATTTCTGAATTCTTGATGAAAGAGAAATTCATACTCTCTATGTTTTTACTTTAGGTCTGCTCTTGGGTAAATACTTTGTGCCCATTTAAACCATGTGTAGTAGTTTTGTGACAAACACTGCTACACACTGTATATAATCCCTGTGCGTTACCATGTTTCTCAGTTCATTGTGTGTTAGTAACAGTTTCAAGATTTAACTGCAGTACAACCGGAGACATGACCCCTGCCCACCGAAATGAAATACCATATTATTTGCATTCAGCCCCCATACACAAAAAACAGTCTTTACAAAATGACAGAAAATTATTTCACAAGAATTTCTGTAATGCAACATGTAATGTCTGAATATTTTAATTTTCCATAAATAGTTTGATGTGTGTGTTGCTGCTTTTGCGCTCTGAGGTTCCTTGGGTGTTAGAAAGCTGTCCTACATAATAATTTTTTTATGTTACCTTAGTACTTAATGTGATTGGAACTGAGCTGAGACCCCTAATGTCTATGTGGAGCATACCAAGCCAAGAGGCCTTTAAGGTAGTCAGGTCCCAATCCAGGTAGGGCTTGTAAGATAATAACATGACCTTAAAGGTGTTGCACCTCCTTACAGGGAACATGGGCAGCTGTCACCGCACAGGCCAGATATGTTCCCTATACGAAGATCAAGTAATCAACCTGGCGGTGGCATTCTGCAACAACTGCAAACAACATACCAAGCTCACTGATAGCCCTAGGTTAAGAATCTTATAGTAGTCCAGCCTTAACATCATAAATTCCTATGGCAACCCATGCTCTTGCTTTCATTTACGCTAGTGAAGTCACCTATAGTACTTGCTCAGATTTTCACTAGAGTCAGTGAAATCTGGACTGATTACAACTAAATCTGCAAATAAAAGAACTCAGTTTTCTTCTTCTAGAGTAAAAACCTGCTCGTTCTTATATTTAGTTAGGCATTTTTTTTCAGTTTATATTTTTATTTAAAGTAAATTGCATCAGGATATACAACAATCATGAACTTCATACAATTAATGCCCTGCTAGACAGAGGAGTAACTAGGTACTGAAGAAAAAAGAAAACAAGATACTGCATGCTCTATAGTGGTTTATCTGTTACATATATACTGTATATAGGTACTGTAAAAAGGCTTTATTTCACTGTAATATAATATCACTATATTCGCTGGAAGGGTAGGTTAAGTGAAAATTACATTACTGCACTGATTACAACTGCTATTATTGGCTAGCAACAATGATTTCTGAACCAAAACAACAGAATACTGGTAGTTAAAATCAACCGCAAACACAAACAAATAATGTTCCCAGATACAGTACAGTACTAGTGTTTTCGTTGACAGAAATAGTTTTTTTATTAACTAGCACTAACAGTAACAGCATTAGCAATGTAAAAACACAGTGCATATTAATCTTGTAAAAAGAAGTCCATTTTCAAGTAAGTCTTTTCTGTGCACCCTGTTGTATTGGAGCCTTCATTATGTACTGTATCACAGTCTCAAACTCTCACAGATTTCTGTAAAAAACGTAGTGAGACTGTATTTAGACTAACGAATATACTGGACCTACCAGTTCTTTATTTTACATAATAAAAAAGGGT
Organism: Neoceratodus forsteri; assembly: GCA_016271365.2. Classification (NCBI taxonomy): domain Eukaryota; kingdom Metazoa; phylum Chordata; order Ceratodontiformes; family Ceratodontidae; genus Neoceratodus; species Neoceratodus forsteri. The sequence goes on from CM028137.1 coordinate 914,316,828, forward strand.
GGTGAATTTTACCTTTAAAGAAGCATTCACTAACATTTCCAGGTATGCATTTTGTTTTTTTGTCCCACTGTTTTCTGTAGGGTATTTTAAATTTTTATTTTTTTTTGATATAGCTAGTGTTTTGGCCATAGTGTTTTTCCAAAGTGTAGGGTTCCCATATATACTACAGAGTGGCATGTCTGTAGGTAGTGCTTTTATTTATTTATTAATTTATTCATTCATTTTTTTGTAGCATTCTTTCTAGGTGGGGTAGTCTTTCTAGTGTATTGTAAGAGTAGGAATTAGTGTGTGAATTTGTATATTGTTATACTTTATATATATTCACTGGAGCACACATAATTGTGATAAAACATTGGTACTTTTTTCTCTTACATGCTGTATGAAGAACTTGAGATATTATTGGCTGAGCGTGCCAACCCATTTTTTTATTCTTACACTTACAGTGCTATATTTCACCTTCCAGTCTTGTAGGAACTGGGCTACAGTGGCAGCATAATTCCTCCAGCCAGAACAATGAGTCACAGGCCACAGCTGAAAATAATGATAGTGTTGCTCCGTGGCTGGCTGTCAATGGGAGGTTGGACCATAAGTGAGCTAAATGATTGCTTAACTTTCACAATGCTCTCAGCCCACCTATCTGGAGATCAACTATTCTGACTGGCAGCACAGAGCATTGTTACCGTAACAGTGGGACTCCTTGCAACAAATAGCTGAAACAGTTAACATTTGCTGTTTAAAATATTAAGCACTGGCAAGTTAAACTTCACTAACAGATACCACCATCTTAATGTGGTTCAATGTCAGTTGGCATCCATCTGTATACTCCTCCCCTGGGACAAAGCTGAAAATAGGCAGAATTGTCTAGTCCTCCTTTCCCAGTCAACAAAAACAAAATAAATAAATAGTCTGATATAATTTGGTTCAAGCTTAAAATGCTAGAAATAATGTTGTACCTTTCACAACCAACACTTCTGTTGCAAAAATATTTTTTAAAACTGGCAGGATATTTATATAGGTGCCTTCACATACCTATACTTCGAGCCTTTCTCTTCTGCATATATCACGAATCAGTGCGAATCCATGATCAATTTTGATTACTGTTTATGCAACTATTACTTGTACAATGTATATTTGCCATGCAGAAATCATAGAAACTACATCCTTGAATAACATTTATGCTAACTGCAGTCAACATAAATAAGATCACGTCACCTGTCCTAGGTTTAAGTAGGAATTGTTAAAAAATAAGGATTCAAATGCCTATTTTTTTATTTTCTAAGAGAATAATTTCATGAGATAAATTACTGAAAAATGGCAATGCCCATTTTTGTGAGGTCCCAGAAATGCTCACCACAGTAGACACAAAAGTGTACGCTTTATATATCACATTATGTAAATGGCTACATCAAATGTGCATATAACAAGAATAATACCATGCATAAGCATGTGTAACATTACGCAGTACAAGCCTGATTAAACCAAAACAAGTTGGCAACATGGCTTGTAAAGCCAGGATTGATGGAACTGTTGTGATACTCAGAAGAAGAACATGTTAAAATCAAGGGGCCTGATTCACAAAGCTCCCAGAAGGGCCTAAGGAGCTTTCCCCATAAAGAATGGTGCAAAGTGCCCCTTGCACCAAATGATGTGTGGTGAGTGATTCTCAATGGCAGCCTGCATCAGCTGTAGGCTACCTGACCCAAACAGGGCTTGTACCACTCATGCACCCAGACATGGGCTGCCATGTGGGGCTAGGGGGCATGTGGCAGACACAGGCTGACACATCCCCGACAATGGGATTCTCATAACTGTCCCAGAGGGAGAAATTCTAAGCATTCTTAGACCAGCCAGGGCTGGTCTAAGAGTACTTAGAACATTCTACTCTGGGAGAGTTAACCAGTTGGCAATGTTCTGGTGGTACCCCTCTCGGCCAATCCCCAATCAGTGTAATATAATAAATTCTGCCCGAATTCCTGGTAGTCTAGTGGCCCCCCAACCTGTTCCCCAATCTGTGTAATGTAATAAATTCTACCTGAATCCCTGGTAGTCTAGTGCCTCCGCCTGATTCCCAATCTGTGTAATATAACAAAGTTTGCCCAAATCCCTGGTAGTATAGTGGCCCCCCATCCCAATCCTCGATCTGTGTAATATAATAACTTGTGCCCAAATCCCTGGTAGTCTAGTGCCCACCACCCCACACCAATGCCCAGCCTGTGTAATATAATAAAGTCTGCCTGAATCCCTGGTAGTCCAGTAGCCCCAATACCCGATGTCGCACATAATTAAATGTTATAGAATCATACTCCCTGGTGGTCTTGTGGCCCCCCCACCCTAGCAGGTAGTGCCCACCACCCCACTCCCCCACATGCCGAAATGCAGCCAGCAGCTGACAGAGCCCACCTCTCGCCTCCATGGCCGGCCGACAGACTAAACTGTCAGTGAGAGCCTAGGCTCTCTCTACTGTAGGATACGATCGAAATTTGCTATACAATAGATGCATCTGATACTAGCAAAATTCATTTAAATGCAGCGGGGCAGGGGGGTGCCCACTGGTAGACAGTGGGCATCCCCCCACCCCCCGGCTGCATTTAAATGAATTTCAATAATATTGGAAGCATATATTGTTTGTGTGGAAATAGTTCAATAAAAAAAGATTAACTACTAAATTCAGTTTTTTTTTTAGTTATTGATGAGTAAAAACAACCTTTTTCATATTTATGTTTTGCAACTCTTTTGAGGAAAAAAAAAGCTGCTTAACCACATTTTACCAAAATTGCAATGCCCTGAGACTCTGCAGCAATTTACAATCTTAGTAAAATTCATGGCCCTACATCAAAAGACAGCTACATTATAAGCACGTGAACATTTGGAGTTTGCACAGAAATGCCTTCTCAACCTGAATTATAGTTGGCATTACTGTGCCGCAAAAATAATATTCTACCACCAGGATAATCACATAAATGATGGAGCGTGAGAATCATGGCAGATGTAGGCATTTAAAAATGTTGCACGACAGTGGTGCAAAACAGTAAACATTAAACAGTTAATTCAAGATTCTTCATTCTACTTCTGAATGGATCTGCTTAAATCTCTGGTGTATAGTGCCCCCCCCCCACTGATCCCCAGCCCCAAGTGTAAAAATAAATTAGTATTAATTAAATCCCTGGTGACTAGTGGACCCCCAATCCTGTTAGGTAGTGCCACACCACCCTTCCCCCACCCCAACCCTGAGCAAATGATCAGCACAGCCATCTGCTCTCCCATGGCTGGCCACCCAACTGAGCTGGAATGAATGACAGTGTGCTTGCACAAGTACCGCTCATTCATTCCAGCTCAAAAGTGACCAGCCATGGTGGAGAAATGAAGATGCTGTTCCTACTCAGGTCGGGGTGAGAGGCAAGGTGATGTGGTACCTGGTGAGGGCCACTGAGACACGAAATTTAATTAATACTGATTCATTTTTCTGTTTGGGGCCAGTGATCAGTGGGGGGGACCACTAGACACCAGAGATTTAATAAATAATTATTTTTACATTGTGGACAGTGATTGGTGCGGGTGGGGACCACTACATATCAAGGATTTAAACAGATCTAGTCAGAAGTAGAATAAAGAACCATGAACTAACTGTTTAATGTTTTCTGTTTTGCACTGCTGTCGTGCAATGTTTGTGAATGCCTGCATCTGCCATGATTCTCGTGCGCCATCATTTATGTGGCTCTCCTGGTATAAGAATGTTATTATTGTTGCACAGTAATGCCACTAGTAACTCACAATTTTGACTACATTATGTAACCTAACTGTATCTATGTTAAATGTTCCTTTTACTGCACCTGTAATGTTATCCTCTGTTTTAATCTGCACTGTAATGACTGTCATGATGTCTGCCCCCCCCCACAACGAGGTGCCTTTGTAAATGAGTCTCTGACTCAAAGGTTGTAAACCCGATTTGTAATGAATAAATAAATGAATAAATGAACTATAGTTCAGGTTGAGAAGGGATTTCCATGCGAACTCCAAATGTTCACGCGCTTATAGTGTAGCTGTCTTTTGATGTAGGGCCATGAATTTTACAAAGATTGTTATTGCTGCAGAGTCTCAGGGCACTGCAATTCTGGTAAAATGTGGTTAAGCAGCTTTTTTCCAAGGAGTTACAAAACATTAAAATATGAAAAACGCTGTTTCTGCTCATCAACAGCTAAAACAACAGATTTTTGTAGTTAACCTTTTTTATTGAAATACGTCCACACATACAATATATGCATCCAATACTATCGAAATTCACTATACAATTTATGCATCAGATACTACTAAAATTCATTTAAATGCAGCAGGGCAGGGGGGTGCCCACTAATAGACAGTGGTACCCCCCTCCCCGCTGCATTTAAATTAATTTTAACAGTATCAAGATGCATATATTGTACATGTGGAAATATTGCAATAAAAAAGCTTAACTACTAAAATTATTTTTTTTAGTTATTGATGAGCAAAAATAGCCTTTTTTCATATTTATAATGTTTTGCAACTCCTTTGAAAAAATGCTTAACCACATTTTACCAAAACTGCAATACCGTGAGACTCTGCAGCAATTTAGTCTTTATAAACTTGCTGGCCCTACATGAAAAGACAGCTACATTATAAGCACGTGAAGATTTGGAGTTTGCATGGAAATGCCTTTTCAACCTGAACTATAGTGAAATTACTGTGCCATAATAATAAAATTCTTATGCCAGGATAACCACATAAATGATGCCGCATGAGAATCATGGCAGGTGTAGGCATTCACAAATATTGCATGACAGCTGTGCAAAACAGTAAACAGTTAGGAGGGGTGGAAGAACAATGGGGAAAAATTAAAACTGCCATCACAGAAGTAACAAGCCTTTGTGTGAAGCAAATAAAACGAAACGATGTAAGAAACTACTATGGTTCTCAAAGGAAGTGGCAGTGAAGGTTCAAGAGAAAAAGAAAGCATTCAGGAAGTACAAGGAATCACAGAAGGAGCAGGACAAAGAACTGTATCAGTTAAAGCAAAAGGAAGCTGGGAAGGCAGTCAGAACAGCAAAGGCTCAAACCGAGGAAAAGAAAGCCAGCTCAGTTAAGAAGGGGGATAAAACCTTTTATAGGTACATCAGGGAGCGAAGGAAGACCAAGGGAGGGTTAGTGAGGCTTAATAAAGAGGAGGGAGGGTGGGCAGATGGTGACTGTGAAAAGGCAGAGATACTAAACAAATATTTTTGCTCAGTATTTACAAAGGAAGTGGGAGGTACCTAAAACAAACAGTAGAAACACTCTGGATACAGAAGTTGATACCAGCCCATTTACAGAAGAAAGGTTCTGAAAGAACTCTTAAAACTGAAGGTGGACAAAGCAATGGGGCCTGATGGGATTCATCCCAGAATTCTAAAGAACTAAGGGTAGAACTAGGACACCACTGACTACCCTCTTTAACAAATCATGGGAGGATGAGGGTGGTACCCGAGGACTGGAGAAGGGCAGATGTGATTCTCCTTCACAAAAGTGGGAGCAAAGGCAGAAGCAGAAAACTACAGACCTGTTAGTTTTAACCTCAGTGGTAGGGAAAATGATGGAATCACTTCTGAAGGAAAGAATTGTTGAGTATCTAGAGACCAGAGGGCTCAGGACCCAAGGCAGCATGGATTCACAACAGGAAGGTCATGTCAGACAAATCTGATAGATTTCTTTGACTGGGTGACCAAAGTAGTAGATCAGGGAGGGGCTGTGGACATGGCCTACCTAGACTTTAGCAAGGCATTTGACACAGTCCCACACAAAAGATTAATATACAAGTTAGCCAGCCTGGAAGTGGGTCACAAGATGACAGCCTGGGTAAAGAATTGGCTGGAGAATAGGACACAGAGAGTAATAGTAAATGGAGTCCACTCTGAAGAAAGGGGGTTACTAGTGGGGTACCACAGGGTTCAGTATTAGGACTGGTCCTCTTCAATGTCTTTATAAGCAACATTGCAGAGGGACTGGAAGGAAAAGTATGTCTCTTTGCAGATGACACAAAGATCTGCAACAGAGTTGATGCACAAGGTGGGGTGGAAAGGATAAGAAGGGACTTGGCAAGGTTAGAGGAATGGTCAAATGTATGGCAGCTTAGATTCAATGCTAAGAAGTGCAAGGCAATGCACCTGGGAAACAAAAACCCAGGGGAAGAGTACACAATGGGGGATGAGATATTAACAACAACAAAAATGGAAAGGGACATGGGAGTAGTCATATCAGATGACCTAAAGGTGGGCAAGCAATGTGAGAGGGCAGCAAGGAGGGCTGGGGGGATACTGGGATGCATAGGGAGAGGCATCACCAGTAGAAAACAGGAAGTTATTATCCATCTGTACAGACAGTTGGTGAGACCCCATCTGGAGTACTGTGTGCAGTTCTGGAGACCCAATCTCCGCAAAGACATAGACAGGATGGAGGCTGTCCAGAGGAGGGCAACTAAAATGGTGCAGGGTCTGCACCAGAAGACATATGAAGAGAGACTTAAGGAGCTGAATATGTATAGCCTCGAGGAAAGGAGGGAGAGGGGGGACATGATAGAAACTTTCAAGTACCTCAAGGGAATCAACAAAGTCCAAGAGGGTAGCATCTTTCAAAAAAAGAGGTGTGCAAGAACAAGGGGGCACAATTTGAAGATAGAAGGAGCAGCTCAGAGGTAATTTAAGGAAGTATTTTTTCACAGAGAGGGTTGTGGATGCATGGAACGGCCTTCCAGAGGAGGTTGTGGAGTCAAAAACAGTGGTGGAATTCAAGCATGCATGAGACAGTCATAAGGCAATTCTAGGGGGTGGGGGTAGGAAGAAGTAGGCTGCTGGTTAACTAGGATCTACAGCTTATCCATTAGGTAGGGAAATGGGCAGACTGGGTGGGCCAAGCGGTCCTTATCTGCCATCAAAATCTATGTTTCTATGTTAGTTCAAGGTTCTTCATTCTAGTTCTGAATGGATATGCTTAAATCCCTGCTGTGTAGTGCTCTTCCTCCATGATCCCCAGCCCCAAATATAAAAATAAATTAGTATTAATTAAATCCCTGGGGCCAGATATTTAAATCTTTGCGACGGGTGTAAACTGATTGTGAACACGACTGTGCCACATTTGCACTGGATTACTGTATTCAAAAGGCCAAATAGTGCTAGCACACTATGTTAGTGCCAACGCTAAAAGATAACGTATGCATGGTGCAAAGTGAGGGGTGGGGACATGCATACAGGTGTAATGGTATATTCAAAATTATACAATGGTAAGAACATTTCCCCTATTCTGATTGGACAGTGTGTGCCTGGACCAGTGATGTTATTGAACAATAACATCACTGTCTGAAGTTCAGGCACACAAGCGACTGCAGTAAAGGGACACAAATCCCCCTTCCCTCCCCACACAAACCACCGGAAAACCAACAGTGCCCTGAACCGTAACAGCTTAACTGCTCACCCTTTGACAAACACAAACGTTTCTTGTCTGCCTGCCTCAGTCCTTCAGCCAACAAAAACAAAAGTCACACTATTCAGAGTAAATGCCCGTGTCCGATATCCTCTTTTACTCCAGTCCCATAGTTCACTGTAACTGCCTCAGCCTTTCAAACCACACGCACTTGGCTGTTTACATGCAGAAAACCGAAACACACTGGCAGTTACATTTAACCCCCACAGCAGTTTCTGAAGCCCACATACTTTGCCCCCTTCAAATAAAACGCAGTTTCCTAAAATAAACAGAAAAAAAGACCTGTAACTTATAGGTTCCAATCGATGTCCAGTTAGTTAGCGGGACCAGGAAACCGGAAGTTACCAATCGGCTACGCTCCCATCTTTTTTACTGTCCACATATTTCTCACGGGAGAAACAAAACTAAATAAACATTTTCAACTGCTCTCAGTCATAGAAAAATGTGAGTGTGTTGATGGGGGGGGGGGGACCACGCACAAAAATCCCCACAGCACCACCTACTGGACTACTTTTTCTTTTATTTCAAAAAAGATGTCTCTCATCAAAAAAACAAAACAAAAAGAGTTCAACAAAACTTGTTTTTTAAACTTTTTAAAATTATTTTAAAGTGAGCCATTGTTTAATAGCTATACGGCACTCCAGGGAGTGTGTTTTTGTGTAATAACGTCACTCCTGGGGTGGTGGAAACACTTAGCTTCACCTTGTGCTTCAACCCACCCCAGGGGTGACGTTATTAAACAATAACACACACCCTGTCGTGCCTTATTGCTTAACTATAGCACTGCACAATGTGTGTTAGCATGACGTGTAGCATGGCGCAAATTACTGCCTATGAAAAGATAGTCTTAACTCCGGGCAAGCCAAGGATGGGGGGCGTGGACACAGCAGCAACAGGCTACAAGGCTGTATGTAGCCATTGAGGAGACAGTGAGGGTAGACAGCCACCCTGAACCACTCCATGAGCTGCTGTGCACAGGCACCCAAACTGTGAAATACAATGCCTCAACATTGATTAGCAGCTAACAATCATGTAAATTATGAAACTGAGCTAAAACTCCACTTGCAGCAACAAACTATTTGTAATTGTACTTAATGAGATACTAAGTCGATATTTGTGACTTGTATTGTTGTTCATTGTATGTATTTCTTGTACATTGTATCATCTCAGCCACACATGTAGTGGCTCTGGGTCATTCCTGAAAATGGGCCTTAGCCCAGTGTGCTTCCCTGGTCAATAAAGTGATAAATACAAAGAGAAATACAAATAAATGGAAGATGCATGTTGCACACAGATGGCACCGCCCACATCTCCATCATCTGGCACTGGTTACAACCCTGCCAGGCATTAGTGGGTGCCCCAGCACCCAGTGGACACCATAGCAGTGCGTCCATACAGCATACACCTCCAGTCCCCCCAGTAGAGTACATCAACACAGTCCAGCATACACATCCAGCACTGTTGGAATGGAGTATGTTGAGGGGAGGGTGCACAGGTGGGTAGAATGCACCACATAATAGGTGCTGTCACAATGCTGGGGCCATCACACAGTGTACATGTTCCATTTTTGGGAATACCCCAACGCCAGTGTGTCTGTCTGATGGTATGTGTTCCCCCCCGGCACATGCTGCTCATCTGTACAGACACTACGGCACAGATGGCCAGCCATGTGTATGTTACTGTGAGTATTCCATGCCAGTGGCACAGCATATGTGGGTTACAGGACAGCATGACAGTGGTGTCCATTGTCAGAACACACCTGTCAGCTGGGCCTATCACTGTGTGGAGAGCAGCGGTCATTGATGCCTGACACACTGTAGGCGTGGCTATGTCCATCAGAATACCAGCCACTATGATACTGCAGTGTCTGCCATGCACTGTAGTAGGGACTACAATATGTCAATGGCATGCAGCACCACCACCTATGCCTCTGGTTCTAGTACCCTGGGGCATAATAGCCTCTGCTGCTCCATACAAATGTAGACTGCAGCTACTGACATGTTGACCCAGTCTGACATACAGGTGGTGCTGTGAGCAGATCCAGACTGCAGGTTCCGACCTGTAGTTCCAGTCTGACCTACAGGTGGAGCTGTGTGTACCCTGCAATAGCACCTGGCAATCCACATGGTAATGCATGCAAATCAGGCTATAATGACATGCAAATCTGGCTGTTTGCCCACAGACTGCCTAAGTAGGCTCATTTGCATATCACTTTTGAATATAGCAAACTTTTGCCCCAGGCAAATGTGTTAGCACTGGGCAAGTGAGTTTGCCCTCGAAGACCTGTCAGAACCATAGCACAGTGCTGTAGTGTTTGGTCTGCACTGTTGTTTGCAGTTTCTGTGACTCCACTTCTTTGCTAACACACACATTGGCCACATAGTTCACCTTTGCCATACTCCATGTCTATGTGCACTGTTCTGCTGTTGTGGTTTGCACTGCCATTTACTGTATTCAGAGCTGTCTTATTTGCCAGGCTATTTTTGCAGTGCACTCAAAGCCCTGTTTGCACGTCATCGTTTGCACGCTATATTCAACTAATTTAGCCCCTGGGCTATTCCTTTGAATATAGCTTGCTAGTGGTTGAGGGTTATTTTTGCACACTGGGCAGTGCTAATTTTGCCCTGGGGCTAAGTTTTGAATATTGGGCCTCTGGTGTCTAGTGGACCCCCCCCGTCAGGTAGTGCCACACCACCCCCTTCACCCCCACCCTGACCCCGAGTGGGTGACCAGCACAACCCTCCACTTTCCACCATGGCTGGCTGCCCAACTGACCCTGAATGAATGAGTGTGTGCTTCTACAAGTATGCACTAATTCATTCCAGCTCAGTTGGGTGGCCAGCCATGGTGGAGAGTGGAAGGCTATGCTGTTCACCCAATCAGGGTAGGTGTGGGACAGGTTGGTGGGGCACTACCTGACAGGGGTGGTGTTGGGAGTCCACTAGACACCAGGGATTTAATTAATACTAATTTATTTTTACAATGGGCTGGCAATCGGCAGTGGGGGATGGGGGACCACTAGAAACCAGGGATTTAATAAAACATTATTTTTACATTGGTGCCAGTGATCTGTGGGGGGCACTGACACAAGGGATTTAATAAATAATTTATTTTACATTGTGCCGGCAATTGGTGGGGCTGGGGATGGGGGCACTAGACATCAGGGATTGGAAAGCAATAATGTATTTTATATTGGGCTGGTGATCGGTGTGGGGGTGCACTAGACGTCAGGGATTGGAAAATAATTTATTTTTATATCAGGCTGGTGATCCATGGGGGGGCACTAGACACCAGGGATTTTGGAGGGGGGGTTTCATTTCTAACTTCTCCTTGCTTTGTTTTTTTTTTACATGCAATTTGCACTTAAAGAACCCCAAAGCAAGGCAAAGTTATAAATGGTGAATTTTCATTAAACAGGATAACTTTGCAAAGTGATCCGCTGAGTTGAATTTGGTGACTTTGCTAAAAATTCACTGGCGAAGTAAAACCTTGTTGCATCTCTATTCATATGCTGTCATGCTCCTGGCAGAAGGTGATTGAGTCTAAAAAGACTGCCTGCCATCCAATAAGGAAAGCTGCATAGATGGCCTTGATACCAGCCTCCTGATGTATGCTGGTTCAGTACAGTAATGTGTCAAGAACGCACTCCGGGGTACAGGCCCTCTGCTCCCACAGTGCCAAATCTTGAAGTGCAATATGTGAACAGGAGACAAACAGGGTAAACTTTTTTGCTAGCATGCCCAGTTAACAGGTTCAAATATCACACCATCTTCGGGGAAATGCAGTGCAATACTTAACCCAGCGGGCATCTAACCTGGTTCACAATCCCCCTTTTGACTCAATTGAGACCTAGGTACTTTTCTTACCTTGGTGCTTATGGTAACACACTGTAAGTGTTTAACAGACTTGTCAGAATTATCAACACTGTCCCAGCATTCATATTCAAAATGAGGAAAAGGCTCAGGCAGGATTTCAAGAAAAATAAAGTTTACTAAAATTAAAAATAGTAGATGAACTACAAAACCCAGAACATATAACACATAATGCTGAAGTTGAACTCAGGAAAGACTGAGGTGTTGGTAGTGGATCCGGGTCGCCAGATGGGGGGTTTCAGGGGTTGGTTTACCTTTGGGAATTTTTCTCGATGGTATCTCATTCACAGCTTCTGAACAGGTGCGTAAACTGGGGGGTAATTTTTGATGAGGGGCTGACCCTGCACTCGCAGGTGTCAGCTGTTGTCAAATCATCCTTTTACCATCTTAGGAATATCACCAGAATTAAGCACCTGGTTCCGTCTGGGGATCTTCCCGCCCTGATCCATGCCCGTGTGTCCTCGCGCTTGGATTATTGCAACTCCCTTTACCTAGGGTTGCCTGGGGTTGAAATCTGCTGCTTTCAGCTAGTGCAGAACACAGCAGCTTGGCTATTGACGGGGTCTCCCCAATCCTTTCATATCTCGCCTGTTCTGTGCAAACTGCACTGGCTGCCTATTCAGTGGCGGATCACCTTTAAAGTCGGTTTACTGACTTTTAAAGCCCTACATGGACAGGGTCCTGACTACCTGAAAGAGCTCTTGTTTCTTTACTGCCCTGGATGATTTCTACGCGCGGCTGATAAGGGGTTGCTAGAGATTCCAAGGGTATGTCTGAAAACATCTGGGGCAAGATCTTTTGAGTATGCTGCCCCTACCCTTTGGAATTCTCTACCCGCCGGCTTCGGGAGTGCACAACTGTGGAGGGATTTAAACAATCCTTAAAAACCTATTGGTGGCTGCAGGCATTTGGAGACTGAATTAGTGGATTTTATTAACTGGTGTCTGATATTTTAGTTATTATTTTATTATTGTGTGCTTGTATTTTAAAGTGTGTGTATTTATGAACTGTATGGCACCTTGGTTTTTGATAAGGCATTTATTAAATACATTATTTTTATTATTATTAACATTTAGGGTACAGTCATACAAATTAAATGGATGATTTAAACAAAACTGCCTTATTATTGAGTCTCTAATCTACCCTAGTTTCAATTAATAAATAATTGTGGTTGAATTACCTACTTTAGTAGAAGTGCTCGAGTGTGTTCTTTCAGGAGTCCAGAGATAAAAAGCACAATTTTCCTTGAGCTTTGACAATATCAATGAGGGGGAGAAAAAGGTCCCACCCAGCTTGTGAGGTTACAGCTCAGTGGTGATGCTGGCTGTGAAGTCACTCTCTTCCTGCCTACCAAATAAGTCTCAGGTATTTGCATATTGCTAAGCATACCACTATGTGTGTGTGTGTGTGTATATATATATATATATATATATTTTTTTTTTAATTGGTGAGCCTTCTTTATGGAAGGTCAGAATTACCCCTTTGATCTTCAGGGGAACTACCTGACAGCTATTTCTCCTAGTGGTGAGATATGTAACAGCGTCTGTCAGAAGTTGCTTTCCTCCTAATAGGTAATAAAATGCAGCCTGTTTATGGCCAGTTTTCCTGGATTTCACAGTAAATGGGTGTTTTACAATCTGTTACAACTGGATATCTAAAGGAAGCTCTTAATTAGATTTTTCCCTCAGAGGGAGAGCAGTATTTCTTTTTTTTTTTTAAATCCAAGGTCCCACAATGCCTTGTGCTGACTGCTATATTTTCCAAGCAGAAATTTAAAAAAATATATATTTAACACAAATGTAATACCAATAATAACAAGCAGATTGGTGAAGCGTCACATAATGTGTTACCTGTTAGTGAATTTTATAACCCCCTTGCTATATTCAGGCTTCTTCCTTCAACATTAATGGAAGTCCAAGTAATTTTTCTGTTTAAAGAGTGGATCCTGGAAATTATAGCATTAGTCCTGCTTCTGTCTTTAAAAATTATCTAAATAGCAGTGGACAGACAAACGTAATGCTATTTTGCATCACAAAGCTACAGCTCTGTCAGCAGTCAGGATATTCTTTAGTACATCTTCAAAAGATAAAACAGAGTGCTCTCATTGCAAGACACAAAAAATGCAAAATTAGGCTTTTATTTAAAGGAAAACTACACCCTCATATCTTGTAAATTGTATTTGTTTCCTTATTAACAAACAACTCTTTTCCAGTAACTGTTGGGGATATACGTGTTTGCTTTAGTTTGTTTTCACTGTTCATGCTAGTCCCCTGTTACTATCCTGTGGGCTTCCATTTTATGGTGGTTGAAATCTCATTGTCCATGAGAGTTGTGTTAGTATACGAGAAAATGATGTCACATCACCCATTTATACTATGTATCTCTTTGCTGAAAGTGCAAATATCCTGAAAATCCCTCTGGAAACAAACAAATTGAAAGCAATTTAAATGGAAAAACCCTGTATTACAACTGAGACAGTTTACAAAGCTAACGGAAGGTAAATGTGGTACTTCATACCTTGCTGCAACTTATTTTGTTGAAATCTATTTACGCAACCAGCCATACAGTGGAGTCTAAAGGGTGCTGACACGTCATATTCTAATATGCTAATGTAGCTCTCAGAGACAATGACATTTCAACAACCAGAAAATGGAGTTCCCAGGATAGTCACAGGGGCTAGTAAGAACAGTAAAAATAAACTAAAGCAATCACATATATCCCTAAGAGTTTCAGGAAATGAGTTGCCTGTTAACATGGAAATAAATAAAACGTACTAGATATGAGGGTGTAGCTTTCCTGTAAATACCATTCACTTTAGTGCAGGTGTATTGGCAAACATGTAAAGTGCAACAGTGCAAACAAAAAAAATAAGGTGAACAACAGCATAATCTATAGCTACAGCATTATTGGAAATAACTATGTAAATAACAGTCTATATATAATTAGGATCAATAACGGATATACTATATGTGAAGGTTTTTATTTTTAGCCATGAAACAGGTATTTGATAGAATGTGTCACACTATATTATGAAGCAAAATAAGGCAAGTATGGCCTATTAAATAACGGTGTACACTGTTCTGAGACATGTTGTAAAGTCTAGTTCCAAACAACTGTATTCAGAGAAAGGATTTTATGAAACTGATAGAGAGGGTGCCTTTGCAACTTTCATGTAATTTGGCACAAAACTCCACAAAACTAACCAAGTTCAATGAAAAAAGTACTAGGTATAACATTAGAATTTTAGGGAGCCTGACTTAGTCATTAAACTGTAGAGCTATGTTGTTGGAGACACAGATTTCAATCTCACGACTCCCACAAACCCACTGAATTATTCTAAGGAAGTCATTTAACCTTCTTGTGCTTAACCTCTTTATAACCTTGCTGTAATCTGTCTCTTTGCTCTTTCAGTCCCTCTTATCTATAACATTTATTTTGCTTTTTCAGTCTCTCTAATCTATGTCTTTGCTTTTCAATCTTCCTGAGTGCCTTATGGTAATAATATTCCCTCCCTCCCTCCTTCCCTCTCCTGGATTATAAAGTGATTTGGAATACACTTTATATATACAGTGAAATGCTTTTATATAAAACCACATTGTTTTCCTTTCCCTCATAATTTCTGAACTTCAGAAACAATCAGTGATTACTAAATTTAGTACTTTTCTGTTGATAGTATTTTCTTTTTATAAATTTGGGAATTGTAGATTGTTTTCTTCTATGTGATTTGTGCAGTGGGGGGACAGCTGTAGTTGCCACAAGGTCAGTGGTTACATTTTTACTGCAGTATTTTGTTCTGCACACAAATGTCACACTTTGTAGCATAAACTTCTTACATTTGCTTTGCAGAATTTTAAGAATTTGAAATAACAATCTTCAATGAAGTTTCAGTATACTGATATATTGGAAGTGTACTGACACATGTTAAATGGTAAGACATATCCCTATTGACCTGATTCAAAACTTTCATTTACAACACAAATAAGTTCCTAGCCCTAACCACTAATGGTTCCAAAGTTAGATAACTTCTTTACGTAAGGTCAGATTGATATAGTCAAAGCAAGTCAATTCACTTTTCTGCATCAATACACATTAAAATGCATTATGCTTCTAATTAGAAAACATTACAGTTAAATTATACAAATGTTTGTGACATGCATCCATTCTTTGAGAGTGGATTGATATGATTCCAGCTTATTAAACTGATTCTAAACTTTTATTTAAAAACAAATTAAGTTCCTCACTGTAACAGTACAAAGGTTTGGTTTTCTAATGTAAGTTATCTCTAGAATGGTAAAACATTTAGTCTGGACCAGTGGAATGGAGAGCTGATACCTCATCTTCTGCCATGCTGGTGACCTGGGTTCAGAAATGCATGTGGGTCACTCAGGGGCTAGCCCAAGGAGGAAGGATTGAACATCCCTAGGACTGCTTTCTTCCCTCAGGAAGAAGAGTACATGTGTCCTGCTTGGTGGTCACCACCTAGGGGAACCTAGGTGGCAATGCAGTATGACACTGGGGAAAAGGGGCTCCCACTAGCAGATGCCAGGACATCTCCACAAGGGTGGAGTGTGCACAAAGTGTCATTGCACATGGTGGGGTCCTAGGAGGTGAAAACCAATGGAAAAACCCTGGCCATGATTAAATGATGGCCCAACCCCTCACAGGCCTCACACTGGAAACTAAGCACCACTGAAGGATCTTGTAGCAGAGGATCACCAGAGAACTGCTAAGTTACAGAGGTGCTGGGTGATGGGGCTAAGATAGCAGATGAGATATGGGCCAGTTGGCAAACAAGAGAAAAAAATGCTGATTGAGAACAAGAAAGTTAAAACTTTGGTACTGTTAGGATTAGGAACTTGTGTGTGTGTGTGTGTGTGTGTGTGTGTGTGTGTGTGTGTGTGTGTGTGTGTGTGTGTGTGTTTTAATGAAAGCTTAGGATCAGATTAATATGGCGGAGTCCTGTCAGTTACACTTTTAATGCAATACACAGTGACATGCATCAACATATCTTTAATTTAAATAACAGTAGGTTCAAATGAAATGAAAATGAATAGCAATGCATTTTAACATGTATTGATGTACTGTACAGAAATGTTAGCAAAAATTTTCAACCTGTTGATTAGTTGCTGCAATTTCATTAAAAAATAAGTTAATAGGCCTTTTCATTTCATTTTTGCTCCACACATGCCCACCAGCACCCCTCTCAATCAGGCTCCTAGAGTGACACCTCTTTTTCCACCAGACTCACCCCTCAGCTGCACTCTGTTGAAACATGCATCCATTGGACACCTAGGGGTCTGGCCTGTCCCTGCCAGGGGCATCCCCTGGCCATCATCTTGGAAATTACACCTAAGAGTGCTTGGTTCCCTATCCATTGGCTGACCTGTCCCCACTTGGGACCATGCCATGGTCTAGTGAAGTAGTGTCATTGTGGCATCCAGAAGGAGTGTATCCATTGAGTGTGTCAAGCAGGGTTCAGGCAAGGGGAGTGGCTTAGAAGCCTTCATCTGGTTTACTGATATGGCTTTCATGTCCCATCCACCCTCCTCCCTATTGGTTGTGTGCATGCACGTCTGATCTGGGTGCCTGAAGGCACTTGGTCACCAACGCAGTCACTAGCACCTCCACCAGCCACCATCAGGAACTTCTAGAGCATGGCACAGCAGGGATCACTCCCTGCCAGCCTCTGCTCCTGATGTCCTGGGTATCAGGCTTGCACCTGGGTCTTCAGTGTGCCAAGGCAATCTCCTATTGCTTGGTGACATGGAGCCAACCCCAAGTTGTCCCTTTTCAAAGAAATGATCTTTAGAAAGTGATACATTTGGTACAGTAAAGACTAGGAATATGATGCCCACAGTCGAGCGCAGGGGCCAGTCTCCACCAGCGGGCAGTCGGCAGCCACAAGCCGACGCTTGGAACCACCAGACTGGAAGGACTGCCAGGGAAAGGTATGGCAAAGCCATAATTTTTATGACCCCCTGCGTCTCGCTGCCCTGTAGTCTGCTCTATATCCCCTTGTTAGCTACTAAATCAGCAGACTCCCTTTCTGCTCTCTCATGCTGCCCACACTGTTGAGCCGAAGCTTGACCAATGTTTGCCCTTAAACATCAGAGTGAGAAATACATACGCTAGGCACCCCCTATTGTGATACTCTATCCTTCTCCCTCTAATTATATTCCCTTTTTAATTAAACTCTACTCACCGGACGGTAGCTGGATAAGTCGTTTATATTAGCAATCTACTGAGGGCACCACGAAAGACATTTGATATAGTACCATCTGCATACCAGTTATACTTTTCACAATGGGGGGATTTCTCTGGATTCTGCTCACTCTATTACTGTATCCTGAGAGCAGTGAAAAAGGATATCTCTCAGAGGATGTCACACAGGAAGATGTATTGCACTACTCGACTTACTGCATTACTGCAACAGTCCCAAGGGACTGGGTATGTATATATGACTTTCTAATGCTACAACATAACCCATGGAGCAGTTGCCATGGAGGGACTCAGGCAGATTTACTATCTTATGGGACCTTGCTTCAACTCTGTACAGAAAATTATTCAATGCGCCTGTCTGCAAGACTACTAATCAGCACTCTAACAAGAGGCCAAAGCTCCATATCCGGATGGCAAACAAAGTGGTATCAGAATAAAAAAAAAAGGGCAACGGCAAGAACCTTTAACCTAGCTCTTGCGGCAACTATGAAACTATTGATACTATTATTAATATGCTCAGGAAATGTAGAACTTAACCCAGGACCCCCAGAGATCATCACTGCACCAACAGACTTAGCCAAGATCAAAGGGCTAAGCTTTCTCCATATTAATGTATGCAGTCTGTTAAAGAAGATCACAATGATCCAAACCTGGGTTAACCATACCCTACCAGATATACTAGTAGTGTCTGAGACGTGGCTTAGGCCTGTCACAGCCGACAAATACATAAACTTATCTAATTATCAAGTATTCAGAGCTGACCTCCAAACTAGGTGTGGGGCGTAGCGATACTGTATATGTGAAGGACAGCCTCGACTCATCATCCATGGTAAAAGAATTTGAATGCCTATCCCTCAAAGTGGCCCTCTCCCACACCACATCGCTGCAGCTAATCGGCTGCTATAGGCCCCCCTCAGCTGACCTCAAGCTATTATCCCACCTGGGTGACCTAATCAAAAAGGGAACAGAAGAAACTATAATCATAGGAGACCTAAACCTAAACTGACTGTCAAAGGCAGCCACACCCTTAATATCATTCTGTAATACACATGGGTTTACACAGCTCATAAATGAACCTACCAGAATCAACAAAAAGAATACAAGTAACAGCACACTATTAGATGTTATACTAGCGAATAAACCTCACCTTTTCTCGCATGTTGGAGTACTATTCAATGACATCAGTGACCACTGCCTTATTGAGGGAATAAAATCAGCATGCAAGCCGTCATCCCCCCACTAAGTTCACAATGAGGAGATCAAAGCAAAAATTCAACACTGAGGCATATCTGGAAGACATAAACCACTCCACATGATGGCAAGAGTTTTACTTAGCAAACACAGTGGAGATAGCGTACGAGGTGCTAAATTACATTATTACAGGTGCCCTTAATATCCATGCTCCAATTTCTAAGGTACGCATCAAAAATAAAACCTGCCGTTGGTTCACTCCTGACCTTAAAGCCACCCTCCTTGACAGAGACAAGTTATGGAAAAAGGCACGAAAAACTAAGATATCAACTGATTGGGAGCTGTTCAAAAAAGCCAGGAATATCTGTACCAGGAAAGTACGAGATGCTAAGGCTGCTTATTATATGTCTGAACTAGACTCCTCCTGCCACAACCCTGCCAAGTTCTGGAACACCATAAAAGACATAACAGGACACGATCCAAGTAACACACTCCCAGCCAAAATACACAATGGCAAGGGAACCATCTCTGATAGACTGGAAGTCCTGGAATCGTTCAACAATCACTTTACAACCACTGGTCTAGCATTCAACACCTCTCCGGCTAACCAAATGCGTTCCCAGTTAGGTATCAAGAACACTGAAGCACGGGTAATGGAATCCACCTTCTCCTTCATACCAGCCACCCTGAAGCAGGTGGAAGAATTAATATCACAGCTGGACACCAAAAAAAGTGCAGGTGCAGACTCCCTTGATCCCTATTTTTTAAAAATTGCCATACAAGTATTAGCAGTGCCAATAACACACCTATTTAACCTCTCATTACAATTAGGTTCAATTCCATCAATCTGGAAAACAGCCTAAGTTATCCCACTACTGAAAGCAGGGGACCCCATGGACCTCAACAACTACAGGCCAATCTCTATCCTCCCTGTGCTATCCAAGCTGCTAGAAAAAATCGTGAGCACCCAACTAAGAGGATATCTTGAAGAGGCTAATCTTTTAAATCCAATGCAATCTGGGTTTAGAGCCAACCACGGTATCATCACAGTCCTGGCTAAAGTAACCAATGATTGGCAACTCGAACTGAACAAAAGAAATTGTGCCTGTGCTGTATTTTTAGACCTGAGTAAGGCATTCGATACGGTCGACCACAAACTGCTCCTCTCCTCCCTGAAATCCATAGGACTTGACTCAAACTCCATTAGATGGTTTAATAACTATCTCACGGGAAGGACCCAGCAGGTGAAGGCTGAAGGAGACCTATCACCACTCAAATCTCTCCAAAGAGGAGTTCCCCAAAGATCCATCCTTGGCCCAATCCTATTTGCCATCTATATCATTAGCATCGACAATAACCTCACCAAAGCCACTGTACACCTGTTTGCAGATGATACAGTATTGTATGTCAGTCACCCCTGTCCCGTAACAGCATGCATAGAGCTACAAGCAGAATTCAACCTATTACAACACCAACTACTGGAAAAAAAACTTCTGCTATATGCAAAAAAACAAAGGCAATGTTTTTCTCCCGCCAAACACAAGCCGGAAACTCCTTCCCAAACAATCTCCCCCACATATCCACTGTCCTTGGTGAAAATCTTGAATATGTTACAAAATTCAAATATCTGGGGGTCTGGGTAGATGGTAGACTCGACTACTTAGATCATCTAGAAGATCTGCTAAAAAAAACTCCTTCAGAGGCTTGGACTCTATTACAGAATAAAGCACTTTCTCACAAGTGATTCTAAAAAGAAGCTGGTCCAGGCCACATTTCTATCAGTATTAGATTTTGCAGATTTCCTATATGGTCGTTGCCCCAACTCATATCTGAGCAAACTGGACACACTTTACCATAGAGCCTTGAGGTTTATTATAGATCTTCCTCTCAGCACTCACCACTGCTCGCTTTATGCTGCAGTTGGATGGACCTTGCTCCAATTTAGAAGAGACAGGAATGCAACACTATGGACTTATAGAGCGATATCCAAGATGCTACCAAATTATGTCTCAGACTGCTTCACACAAGTCACATCAAGTAAATATGCCCTAAGAAGTCTAAACTTCATCATGCTTAAAGTGCCCAAATTCAGTTCTCGATATGGTAGATCTGCTATCAGCTATGTCTTATCTGCCTTATGGAACACGATGCAGAAGACCGTGAAAGTGAACAGATACATCTCATTTACATCCTTTAAATATCTGTATTCGAGGCTTATCAAAGAAAAATTTAATTGTTTCCACAAACAGTAGAGTATTCCTAATCTTATCCATCTCCCTCCCCAGATAGTCAACTCACGGAAGGTATCCACCTTTACTAAGAGCCACCACCCCTCACACTCCATGCACCCCTCCTTCCATCCGCCTCCCCTTAATCCCTTGTCATATATCACAGCCCTATACCCCTGTTATACAAACCCCCCCCAGTGCCGGCCTCCTGCCTTCTTCATAGGCTCACAGTTTATCCGTTCCACAGTATAGGCCCCCACCATCTTCCTCCTCCCCCACCAGCCAGGCACACCACTTCCCGCTCCCTTTCCCCTCACCCCTTATTACCACTAAACCTGAATTTAATATATAGGCTGATTAGAATGTATTCTTAGACTGTGTGTATACTGAATATTCTATGTAGTATTCTAGAGTGTGTGTATATTGAATATTTTTATGTATCTATGTAAATTGAACCTTGACCTTACCAGGTCCATCTTGCAAATGAGCTTTGCTCAATGATGTTCACCTGGATAAATAAAGATTTGATTGATTGATTGATTATTTAAATGAAAGCCAGATGACTGGCATGTTACTTTGGTTCCCAGGTTACATCAATTATAGGCTCTGCAGCAACACTGCTATCCTCATCAGACTCCATCTACAGTTCCATTTTTTCTGCTTTGTCATTTGTCGACACATGTTGATGATTATCACTATGTACTGTACAACACCGCCTAGAATCTTCTCATGTGACTCTTCCACCTTCAGTACCTCCACCTGAGAATATTCTAGTTCCTGCTAGGATTCCTCACCCTGTACTACATCCTCTGTGCATCCTCCTACAAGACTAACACCTCATGCTGAGACTCTTCCTCTGCTGTCTTCAGTGACTCTGGCTCAACTGACACACTCTGTGAATCCCCCATTAGCACAGAATTTTTAACATGGTAAATCTCAACACCTCTACTTGTCCCAATGGTGATCATTCCCCAGCCATCTTATGCACCACTGGTGGAAGAGTTAGAATCTGAAGTACTGAGGGCTACACTTCAGATACACCACATGACCCGGGGTACCCCTTTTTGTATCTTTCACAGCAGTTTTTGACAACCCATTACTTTGGTCATGACCATGTCCATGGCCTGAGCTACTTGTCAGTATTGTCTGCTGCTATGTACTAGCAAGTAGCACTGGAGAAAACATATGTTTCTCTTCTAGCAAACAGCAACAACACACAATATAAATATTCCTGACACTCACTGAACTGTAGTGATCTAAAAATAGCCTCAGTTAGCTTGTTCTTATACCTTTTTTGATGGCTATTACTGCTGTGTACAGAAAGCCTTTACTCTCATCTCTCTGCAGTTAATGCAGCAGATACCACACACTAAAACAATAATCACTGCCAGCACTACAGAAATAATCAGAAAAAAAAACTGAACTAAAGTCCTATTATAACCTTCATTTTTGTGTCTTTCTCTGGCTGGCTTTATGCTGATACTGGATTATGCAGGGCCATGTACAGTCAGTCTCCAGTCCCATCATTCCCCATACACAGCAGCAACTATAGCCTACTGGGTCACACTACAAGGAAAACCATAGTAACAGTACAAGCCTGTAATAAAAAAAAAACACTTAAATTATCATGTTTAGGGCAATATTTGAGGTCAGTTTTCTACAACAAAACTGCAGAAGCTGCAGAGATCCTTCTCACTTGAGTGACTCAAGAATTTTGCAAGACTGCAAAGTACCTGTGGGTCATATGTTGTGCACATTCTGTCTTAAAAGCAACCTTGTAGCATCATAAAATTCCAGCAGAATTACTTTTTACAAAAAGACCACAGAATAGTCAATGCATTCTCAGAAAACAAAACCACTTTGTGTAAAAAGATGGAATACAGCTTGCAGTTTATACTAGGGAGTCTACAGTATGTAAATGGGGGAATTCAGAGACCGTTTCAGAACACACAACAGGCTAAAAGACATATTAATGGACTCTCATGCAGGTGTGACATGACCATTTGGAAGCAACTGGGTACATTTCTGATGAAATCCAAACACTTGCTTCCATGAAATTTGTGTATAATGGTCATAGAAAGGGTTCTGCAGCAAAACACATGGAACCATAACATATTTTAACATTGTTCTGCAATGGAATTCTGCTAGTCTTCTGACATAATTCTGTGGAATTAGTCTGAATTTTCTGAAGACTCTGTAGAATTCTGTTTTTCTAGAACTTGTAAATTCAGCACAGCACAATAAGATACTAGTGGTATTCTGTAATCAAGACCCACAACCTCATTCTGGTTGCAACAAATCATCAATATTTATTACTGTAGAAAATAGAAGGTACAGTGATACCCAACATCAGGCTCCCTAATGTCT
This sequence comes from Neoceratodus forsteri, assembly GCA_016271365.2. Classification (NCBI taxonomy): domain Eukaryota; kingdom Metazoa; phylum Chordata; order Ceratodontiformes; family Ceratodontidae; genus Neoceratodus; species Neoceratodus forsteri. The sequence goes on from CM028137.1 coordinate 914,340,172, forward strand.
AGTCATGTCAGTCAATATCTTGAGTGACGAACCATCAGGAATAGAGCCATCATGGCCAACACATTGCACTTGTCTTTCTTCATGCAATTTATCAGCTAATCACTAAAGCCCACAGACTAACGGGCTTGTGAAGGCTTAGGCACACGCATGTGCGGTACTGTTTTTGCATAATTCCACCAGCTGACTATTTTATAACACATTACAGACAGCACTTTATATTTATAATGTTTAAAAAAGTTAAACTAAGTAACACCAAGCATTACATATACAGTAGTTTTGATATAGAGGATTGTGACAGCAGTGTCAGGATATCTGTAGTCAAAATGGAAGTTGACACTGGTTATCACTATATGAAAATAATCACACAGGGGTGAATAACATCAGGTTTACTCTTGTGGGGAAAATTAATACTGTTCTTGTTTCAAGAAATAAAATAACTAATGGAATACTAAGGCATTAACTACTAATGATACTTAATATCAAAACTATAACCTGGTTTAGTACTTAGGCATATACTGTAGTTAGACAGGGTTCTCAGCATCCTGAAGGGGGTAGATCTTGGTTGTCCCTCCTCTCTCTCTCTCTCTCTCTCTCTCTCTCTCCCTCTTCCATCCCCACCTTCTACCCCTCACCTGTCCAATTCCCCACTTGTCTTATAACTGCCCTCCCTTGGGTATACAATAGCATTTCAAATTGTGTGATCAGCCAACTACTTCTAGCACTTCAAATGTGTTATCCATCCTCTAACCTTTATCTTACTGGATCACCTGCAAATGGGTTGTTGCAATGTATGCTATATCCGAACATGATTTTGCTTACCCTGGCTGGTTTGTCTGGGTTATTTCTGCTCTGTAATTGTACTACACTGTTTTGTTTTAGTAATTGTACTTGTGTTGCTCCGTTATTGCTATGTGTTTGCCTGTTCTCCCAATTCTTGTACCCCCCACCCCCACCCAAGATGCATCTGGAAATGAGCTGTTTACAGTTCATGTTGTCTTTCCTGGTGAAACATTTTCCAAATAAAAAAATATTAAAAAAGATTAAGTGATTTAAGGGCCATGCAGCAAGACTAATAGACAATATAGTTATAAAGATTGTTTTCCTTACATATTATAAAATACATCCAACAGGCATAATAGCTACAAGAGTCTACATTGCACTGATTTCACCACACTTTGGCAATGGTGATATGAGGTAGCATTAATTTTCAAAAAGCTAATTGTTACATAAATCTAAAAATCTAAAATCACAGCTAGCAAAATCATTACCTCCAGTAGTTTTCAGTAGTTCTAAAGCCTCATCCAAGACTATAGTTGTAAGGCTAAACCTACAGGTCTAAGGCTCAATGGGCATGCACCACTTTTAAATGGGGCAGGGTGAATAGTATTGGGCAATATGAAAAAGCACTTTTTCCCACAACAGAACTCTAATTTTAAAGAATTAGTTCCTGAAGGAAGTAAGTGGGGAGAGTTACATATTTTAAATTTTCAGTTTAAGAACCAAACACAGACTGTTGTGTAAACATGGTCTAAAAATAAAAACAAAAGTATTATATTATATTCCAGTGCCTCAGCAACTCATACCTGACTATATACTGTCTGTACTGACTGCACTTTACCACTGTGTGTGTTTTTGTCTCCCACTATCCCTCCCATGGGTTACACCGGGAAACAAGACTTGGCTCATTGTGCATGCCCCTGCTATCAAGCTTCAATAAATAAATATATAACTAAATGCTGAAAATACCTAAGAAAGTTAGAAGTGATGTTTCCAAAATGCAAATGATGTGGTCACCTCCAGGGAAGCAGAGACATGGCAAAATGAGAAATAATGATCAGGCAAAATAATTTAGGAACACAGCTGCACAAAGAGTTAAGGAATTAGGGTGCAAAAGAGCAAAATACATGCAAAAAGGTAAACTAAGTCTAAGTGATCATTCAAATACTACAGATCTCTTTGGTGATGCACTAAGAGTGTATGAAAACATTAGATATGGGGTTGGCATTGTGGCATTCATGAGGAATAACTGGCTTATATCACTTTATTGCAAATAAAATTTTTTTTCACTTTTGTTAACTTAGTGTCTCTTTTTTTATTGGTAAGCATGTTGCTGACATTTTGCAAGAGCAATCAATATTTTAACCATAGGACTTCATTGTAATTATCTATAAAGAACCATTAAGTAGAGGTGGTGGGAGCAAAGTTGGGAGAATTCAAAACTGCATAGTATAGACATAGGGGAAACCTATTGATTCAAAAGAGGAAGTAAAGCCAATGATAAAGTATGATCAGTGGCATATTTAGTAGATAGAGAAAATGGGCAAACTGGATGGGACTATCGGTCCTTATCTGCTGTCAAATTCTATGTTTCTATATTTCTATGTAAGTAAGCATAGTTACTTTTCATTTATAGATAATTCCCAAAGAAGAGTTATTGTTGAAATGTAGTTTAACTATACTATTTTCAGAATCATTTAATCTACACATTTGAAACTCAGGATAGATAAGTTCTTCAGTGAGGCGAATATTATTAATGCAGCATTCACAGTATATTTATTTGGGAAGGGGAGGAGAGCATAATCAATATGCCTGGCAGGAAAGGTTGAATCATTTTGCCACAAGTTTCTTGAGGTTTCCACCACTGGTGATTTCCTCCCAATGACGCTAATGTCCATACCATTTCCTGAGCGCTATTCAAATTTAACAATGAATCCATTTTTTTTTTCACATGATAGTAAATGCTATAGATGCCTGGAAAGCTGTAGGCACCCACAATGAAACCGTGGTATTTTATCATATTTCCTATGGAACTGCTTTTCATTATTGAGGAGAATGTACAGTATATGCATGTCCTGTCCAGAAGGCTCAAATTAACATAATTCTAGACACTAAACTGGGTTCATGATGTAACATGATGGAATGCAAATGAAGCTCTATAAACTCCTAACATTAATACAAACCTTGGCAAATCTGCTTTAGTGTATAGATATGCAGCCTTATATAGCTATTTCCTGATAATATTTATGACTCACATGCAAGTTCAATGTTTAAATATAGCCTTATGTCCTATTATTATTTGAAATAGAGCCAGCAATTTCTTACACGGTTTTAAAATATGGTTTATAATCTGCCCTTGAATAAGGGGCTATTATAAACAGCTATTCAGTTGAACTGTGATAACCTGATAAATATTGTTTCATAAATAAACACCCTAAAAGTGATCCCAGTGTTTTCTTTGCTGAGGCAAAGACCTTAGAGAAGTAGTTCATCCTTGCCTTCATAATTTCCTCTGCATAATTCAGACAGACATACAACTGAACCATATGTTTAATTTCTATTAGGTATCTCTTCATCTATGCTCAGAAGTCTAATTCTATTGTGTAATACTGGCATTATCCATTATACCATGTACCATGGTGATCTCAAAACAACTGCAGTACAAAAGGCCAGGACAGAATGACTCCAAGGAGTACACTGCATTTGAAACAACATTAATACAGACTTCCACTGCTAAATCAACTCTACTAGTGCACACAAGAGCATTGAAACACTAGCACACTAACACAATAGCTTGTAGTTTGTGTAAACCTAAATTGTATACTCTTGGCAGAAAGAGGTAAAAGAAAGAGTTGCTTCAAACTTGAAATGCATGAGCTAATGCTCCAGCCCTGGAACAGGTGACATCGCCATACCCGTAACACTTAGTCTTAACATAAACAACATATGCAATACGTAATCCCTCACCTGAAACCTGCTGCATGATGACTAAAGGTGTAACTGAGGTTCAAATCTGATAAAAAAAAAATAGGCTGCCACAATCAAAAAAAGCAGAAATATCTTCAGTTGAAAATAACTTTATTACATCAAACAAAAAGACTTGATTTTGAGCTTATAAAATATTCACATCACCATTTTAGTTAATCAAGGTTTATATACTTACAATTGTTGGCCTTGTCCCTTTAATAGACTGACAGCAAGTACGGTATTCATTAAGGCAGTCTTATTTATAGAGATTTATGTGGACTATAAAATATTCATAACAGTCCAAGGGTTTTAAAAAGTTAAGATTTTGTTTTAACACCAGCCTTGCTCAGATGAATAACTTAGAAAATGCTATTCCTGCAGGCGCCTTCCATGCCATCACATTTAAATCCTCCCTTAATGAACCCCTGTGGACCCGGAAATAATGTCTGCAGGCAGGTAATCCAAACGGATTTTTAGGTGCCATCTGAAATAAATCTGTTTGAGGTTTAGTTAATCTGCATTTTAATAGTTTACCAGCAAGGAAAGGTCAAGTCATAGGAAATCAGATAGTGAAGATATGGTCTAGGCTTTTCTTCTAACTAAAAGACCATAAACCCTTTAGAATTAATCAAGACCTGTATGCTAAGTAATAAATAGGTCAAAATATTTATCATACAGGTAGTATAATGCAATGGCTGTAATTTTTACATTTATTAAGCAGTTTGTATCCTGTACAGTAGCTTTATATAACAGCAATAAACAAATTAAAAAATAGACAAGCTAAAAAAGCCTAAAACATTAATGAAACAAATTTCATAATAATGTTAACAAATACTGTTTAACAAATACATTTTTGGTTACTATGATTTTTTGATCATCCTAGTAAATGAACAATGTACATGACTATATTTCAGTTCTTTTTTAAGTTCAAACATCATTTTAAAAATGTATTTATTAAGTGCTAACTTGTGTTGAAATGCTTTAATACACAGGCATGTCTCTTTCTGGTAATAAAATAATAGAGTCAAATTTGCAGGCAACACTTTCTATGTCTTTTACATACAAATAATGAACACATTTACCAAATTCTACCCATTATATGTTGTAAGTACAGTAGTGGTCTCTTGCACTTCCAACCCATCTGCCATCATCTACATCCACTTTTACTATCCCTATATGTTTATCCCACCCTTTCTGAAACCTCAAAACTGTTCTGGCACAGTCCACTTTCCTTGGATGTAGCCTTGTTGCATTTTTTAAATTTGTCAACAAATTGCAGTGAATTTGCCCACTACACATTATGCAGAGTATTTGTATAGTGCCCACTTCAAAATTTGCAGCAACTGCGCAAATGTTACTTTGAAAATTAACACAATTTGGCACTTAACGCACATTTTTGCAGCAAAGTCCATCAATATGCATAGTGAAACCATGGAATTAGTGCATTTCATGGAGAACTATGTGAACTGTTGAGTTTTTAAACTTCTCACACAGCTACTTGGCAGCCTGTTCTACTTCTCTACCATCCTATCAATTAGAAATACTTTTGGACATTGTTTTGAACCTTCTTCCACCAGTTTCATAGAGTTAAGTCTTGTACACATATCTGCACTCACTGTGAATAAACTCATGCGATCCACCCAGTTAATCCGATGTAGAAACTTACAGGTCTTTATCATGTCATCCCTCTTTCTCTTTGTCTCCAGCAGGTACTCATCTAGGTTCTTTAGCTTTTCCTCATAAGCTTTGCCATGTTAACCTTGAATTATCTTGGTGGCCCTCCTTTGCACTACCGCCACACTATCGCTGCAATTAAATCATACTAAGGCTCACACTTAGGAGCATCTGGGAGCAAAAGGCAATCATTGCCGATAAATAACTCCTGTCTCATGACCCATAGTCCCACTTCATCTCATTTCCCATAATCCATACATCTAATTTGCGCTTGAAGATAGATTTATTTTTACTCATTATTATATCTTGGGGGATTGCATTCCAGGGGTTCACCACCCTATGAGGGAAATATAACTTTTTTTTAACACTGTTGTATTTAAAATATCATGACTGTAAAGGATGACCTCTAGTCTCTACTTTATCCTGCTTAAATCCAAAGCCAGATTCATTAAATAAATATGGGTCATTCATGATGTTCCAGATGACAAGCAAGTCTCCCCATAATCTTCTTGTTACAGACATGAGATTCAGCCTATTCAGTCTGTTATTATAACTAAATTTCTTCAACCCATTTACTTGTTTTGTAAATTTTCTTTGAACACTTTCTATTTGATTTACAGTATATCATGTTTGGTAAATGGACACCAAAACTGGGAACCATAATCTAAATATGGGTGGACGTATGATCTATGAAGAGGTAATAAAACCTCAGGTGCGCTGGATGTAATGCTTTTCCAAATAGACCACATGAGTTTATTAGCCTTACTAATAGTTTCATTTACTGTCTTGAATGGGCTAAATCATTTGTTACAAAGATCCCAAGATGTTTTCCCACTGTTGGTGTCTTCAAATGTTTCCCACATAAAACATAGTTGTAGTAACAATTATTTGAGCCCAGGTGCATAACCTTACATATTTCAAGGTTAAAAAGCATACCACACTTAGTGACCTAAGCAGTTATGGTATCTAAATCATGCTGAATATGCATACAGTCTTCTGCTGTTGCACTGATGCCACCAATTTTAGTGTCATCTGAGTATTTTGTAAACCAACTATCCAACCAGTAAGTTAAATCAACAATAAATATATTAAACATAAAAGGGCCCAAAATTGGCCCCTGAGGGACTTCACTAGACACAGCACCCTCCAATGAAAGAATGCCATTAATTGCCACCCTCTGGGTTCTATCATTTAGCCAGTCTGATATTCATTTGATGTTTTTTTTATTTATCCCATAATATATTAATTGTTTTATTATGCCTCCATGTGGAACAAGATCAAAGGCCTTACAAAAATCTAAAAAGATTATGTAACAAAATATTTTTATATCCAGTTTATTGCAGATTTTTTGTAGAAGGCAGAAGATTTGTAACACAGGAGCGACCCTTGGTAAATCCATGCTGCACATGATCAATATTTCCTAATGATTCATACTAGAAATGTTAGAAGTTCAGAAGGCCATGCCTCATAGGTAGCTTCAGGTAGATACCCTAAGCATTTTCCATTATACATTTGTCAAAATTTCTCTTAAATTCCTCTTTTGTGGTACTTATGACTATGTATTCTGTTAAACGGTTTCACCATTCAACGACTCTCTGAATAAAGAAATGTTATCTGGCAGAGGTCCTAAAAAACTGAGCCTTTAACTGCAAATGGTGTTCACTAGTTTGAATGTTTTTATTTTTAATGATTACATTCAATTAAGATTCAAGATATTCATCATGAATTATATTGTATAGCCTAACAAATCTCCCTTCCTCCTTCTAACATGAAGTGGCATCAACTTAAGGGAATTTAATCTTTCAGAATGTGTATCTAATCCTTTAACAGTTTTTGTTATCTTACGTTGAATTTTCTCAACTGTAGTGTTATATTTACTTATGTAAGCATTCCACAACTGACTAGCATTGTCTAAATGAGGTCATAAATAAGATCTATAGATCAGGATCACAACCTCCACATCTTACTCCTTATGTGTTTCCTAATGATTATTGTTTACCAAAATGCATTACACTGCACTTGTCTAGGCTGAACTTCATTCCCCATCTGTAGACCTAGGTTATGATTGTGACCAGATCCTTTTGTAAGTTATGAATTTCCTCAGCTGTACCGCAAGTAACCCCAATCTTATTATCATCTGCATATTTAGATGTTGAATTATGTACCTCATGGCTCATAACTGAAATAAATAGGGAACCTAAAAGCATGCAGTGAAGCCAAAGGTAGGCTTATTCAGTACATTTTCCATATATGGTATTATACTCCTTGTAAGCTGGTTGAACTGGGCCTTTCCACAGAGAGGTCATGCTGGAGATGTTTAAAAGAAAAGGGTATACTTTCCCATATACTGTGGTTGTGGTCACATCTCACTTCCTTTTAGAAAAGTGTACTGACAATCTGTGAAAAAGTAATAAAATCACAGATTACATGCTCAGTGAAATTTGCGGTTCGGGGGATTTGTTGAGAATTAACACAGTGCTCAGAGTTTCAAAAACATTCGCAGCTTGTAGCCTTTATTACTGCAAAAAAAATGTGAATCTGAGACAACTGGAGGAACACAAAAGCTTCTACAGCAAAAGAATGGCTTCAAGATCTTTTTAATAGAGCTAGTTATTGAAGAATGGCTATGCCACTATAAAAAAGCCTAGATAAATTCTGTGATATATGGGAACCTTTTTAAAAAACACACAACTTTATAAAAGCCATTTAATTGAGGATGCAGTTGTTCATTTGTAGACTTTTCCAAATTAACTCTAAGAACTGTAGAGTAGTAATATTAATCTGTTTCTCTCCTTATTTTTTATCATCTTTTTACTAGGTGGTTGTTAACTGTTGTATTTTATGCTTAAGTTGTCTAGATAGCTTCTTCATACTTAATTGTTTGTTTGTGTTGCATATACAGTACTTATGTTTGATATTTGATCTCTATTTTCTTTTTGAAAATTTCAATAAAATATGGATTATATATATATATATATATATATATATATATATATATATATATCTCTGAAATAAATAGAATATAATAGGACCCAGCAAGAATCCCTGCGTCACCCCTAACACTCCCACTAGCAGAATGATATCAATTTATTGATATAACTTGGCTTCCATTTTTTAGTTAATTTAGGACCAGTTAATTGTTTTGTTATTGATCTTAAGCTGTCTCATCTTATCTATACTTGTCAATTGTGGTACAGTATCAAATACTTTGCAGAAGTCCATATCAATAATGTCTACAGGGGTACTGTTAACAAGAGCTCTACTAATTGTTTCATAGAAGCCAAGCAGATTTGCTTACATGATCTTCCAGATTTAAACCCATGCTGGTCATTATCCTCTTTATCTGTACTATTTATATGCTCTTTTATTCTATCCAAAAGAACATTTTCTATTTATTTTCCTGGAACAAAAGTCAAGCTTATGGGCCTAAAATTCTGAATGTCTGATTTATCCTCCTTCTTGAATATGGGAACCACTTCTGGTACATTCCAGTCCTGTTGGACCTGGACATTGTTTACAGATCTGTTAAATAATATAGCTAAAGGTTTCAATACACTTGTTCTTAGTAATTTGAGCATTGTGGATGACATTTTATCAGGACCTGGGGAACTATGATCTTGAATTTTTTTTTTTAGTTTCTATTTCACATTCTGAGGTTAAAATGAGCTCCTCAGTGTTGTTACATGTAGATATCAATTTTCCTCATATTTTGTAAATACTGTATATACATAATCATTAAATACTTCTGCTAACTGGTTAGGATTAGATAGAATATTTCCTTTTAAACTGATCAGACCAATTCCATTCCCATTCCTTTTTTAATGAATTTATGTTACTATTAAACTTTTTATCATTGCCTTTGTTTGTTTGTCTTGCAAGACTGGTCATCTTTCAGATGAGACGTTAAACTGAGGTCCCATCTGCCTGTTCTGGTGGTAGTTCAGGTGGATGTTAATGATCCTATGGCACTTATCAAAAGAGTAGGGGAATTCTCCTGTGTTCTGGCCAAATTTCCCATTCACTGGAAATATCACAAACAGCTTAATCTAGTTCAAGGTGAGCTGGCATTCATCTTTGTGTGGGGGGGCAAGGGGGAAGGGAAGTTGCAAGTGGGGTGCTAGCTGCACACTCGAGCAGACTTGATAGTCCATGTGGCCTGTTTCTGCTGGCAGGTAGTAAGTAAGTAAGATTAATTTCAGCTCTCTTTTTTGATTCATTGATTAGAATTTTATAGCATCTAAGTAATTGCTTATATGCTTCCCAATCTGTATTTTCCCTAGATCTTAAATATTTATCATACAGTTTTTTCTTTCTCCTAATCATCTTCCTAATTTTGTTATAAAACCATCCAGGTTTAAGGACTCTGCTGTTGTGTTTTTTGTTTTTACTTTAGTGATATTATTATTACACATTTTAATTATGTTTGTCTTTATTTTGTGCCACGTTTACTCAACTGCCAAGTTGTTTAATTCATCTTCCCAGCTTATTTTATTCCTTTGTTCCTGAATTGTTTTTGTGTTTGCAGTAAGCTATAAATATATTTCTGACTTGCCTGACATCCTAGATATACTTGATGTACAGTATAAGTAAAATGTGCAGTATTATGATTACTGTTACTCATGTGTTATCCTACTGAAAAGTTAGTCTGATTTAAGGAAAAAAGTTGAGTAAATTGTTTCCCCTTGTACCTTTATTAACCATCTGTTGCAAATTGGGCTGGCAGTATAGCCTAGAGGTTAGACTAATGAGCTGTGAATGATGTTGGTACATCCAGCAGATAGACCTGGGTTTGAGTCCCACAACCTCCACTTGCATACTGTGTGACTCTGAGCAAGTCACTTAACCTCCCCAGTGCTCCTGGGTTACAGCTGAAACATGTGCCTGTGCCTAATGGGCCTTACCTGGTTACCAAAGTTAAAAAAATAAATAAAATGTAATTGTATACAAATATCTAGGAATGTTTTCACTGATCCCTTTTTTGCCATATTTGTTACCCAGTTTATTTCAGGCAGGTTAAAGTACCCTGTTATAATAACGCTGCCTCGGTCACATGGCTTTTCAATTCCATAAGCAATTCAGTATCAATAAATCTATCTGTATCTGGGTGGCCTATAATACAAATGAAATATCTGGCCATTATATGCTGCATCAACTATTTTAATATATATAGATTCAACCTTTGAGTTTAGATTTTTTTATATTAGATGAAATATCAACTGCTGTTAACTTATCTAAAATGTATACAGCCATGCCTCCACCCTTTTATTTTCTCTATCCCATTGGAACAGATTAAATCCTGATATGCTTTTTCTCAGTGTGTCTTCCTTCACCCACCAGATTTCTGTAAATAAAATTAAATCCATTTATCTCACAGAACATAACATTCGCGGCTATTTATTTTTTTATTTATTTATTGAAATGTTTCACCAGGAAGGCACACTGAGCAACAAGTAGCTCATATCCTGGTGCAACCTGGGGTGGAGGGGTACAATAGGAATGAGACATTAAACATTCAAGTTACAAGATCAACATTAGCATACAGTTCTAAGGCAAGTGTTACAAACAGTGTTACAACAGTGTTGAGCATAACATGCAGAAAGAGTGGACAATAATAAGTTCTGGGTTAATAAGTAAACAAGTGCTTACATGAAAGAAAAGGGAGAAGGGGAGGGAGGAGTGAGGTGGGGGAAGGGGAAGAGTCATGTCCCGGGAGACACACTCAGGGTGCAAGGAACCCTGCAATGGGGACTGGGGGATCAGAGAGAAGGGGATAATGCAGTGTTCCAGAGACACCCCTTCAGGATGATGGGGAACATTTTTTTATTTATTTAAACTTCTGGCATTAAATAATATGCATTCCAGCTCATGCTCCTTATTTACTTTATTACTGGCTGTTTTATACTGTTCCCTACTGATAGCCATCTAGGTGGATTGAAATGCTGGAGACCCTCTCCTCTTCCTGGCTAGTTGAAGTTAACACATCTATGCTGGAACACATTGGAGCACCAAGTGCATCATGATGGTATACTTTTATCTTTTAAAATACTCTCTAGTAGTTTACACACAATAGATGTAAGGCTGTTTGATCAATAGTTTTCAACAGACTGCCCATCACCATTTTTATAGAGAGGTGTTACATTGGCAATTTTCCATTCCCTAGGTATCTCACCATTATTTAAGCTTCTTTCAAACAGTAACTTCAAAAGGTATGAGTCACTTAGACATTTGTTTAATTATGGTATCCGTAATCATATCAGGTCCAGGCAAACACTCTGTTTTTATATTTTTGATCTTATTAGCTATCTCTTCTTCAGAGATTTTAATATAGTCATTTTTTTTTAATTTTAGTTATTTAACCAGGTGAGACACACTAAACTGAAAGCTTTTTACAGGTGCAACCTGGGAGCACAGGGAAGTTAAATGACTTTCTCAGGGTCACACAGTATGCAAGTGGAAGCTGTGGGATTCAAACCCAGGTCTGGTCTGTTGGATGTCACCAGATTTGCAGCTCAGAGCCTTAAATCACTGCACTATACTGCCTCCCTAAAGTTATACCATCAGCTGGTGATATACAGTATGCAAAATATATTTTTTGCTATAAACATCTCGGAAGTATTTGTTAAAAATCGCAATCATTTCTTCAACAGTACTTACAACAGGATTATTATGTGTTAATGGTCCAATGCTGCATTTAGGTTGCTTTGAAGAGTTAATGTAGCTATAAAATGTTTCAGAATTATTTTTGCTGCATTCTTTGCTAAGAAACTTTCCATATTGCTCTTCACCTTTCTAATCTCCTGTTTACATTTGTTTGTATATATTTATTCCAAAGACATGATGGGTGAGTTTCTTTTATATTCACTGAAAACCTTATTTTTTTTTTACAAATTAGTTTTTTAAGCTTTTGTTAAGCCACTTAAATCCCTGTCTATTATTATTTTTTGTTTTCTTATATTTAGGAATAAATTTATTGCTAATTTCTAATATGATGGTTTTAATTTGTTTCCACATTTCCTCTGCATCGCAGTTTGCCAATAGGAGATCCCATTTTATACCTGATAAAGTTACATTTATTTTGGTTATATCAGCTTTTTTGTAGTTGTAAAAATAAGAATTATAACTGTATTTAGTATATGAAAAGTTAGTATCATAGTTAATTGAATTGTGGTCACTAATGCATAAAGGTGGACCAGTCTTGCAGTTTAGGATATTTAAGTTTGATATTCCTTAAACAATGTCCAAAATATTCAAAACTCTTGTGGGTTCTAATATATATTGGCTTAATAATAACCATTCACATGAAGATAATTTGTTGCTATGGGCTGAAGTTGCAGTGTGATTTCTCCAATCTATGTCTCTGATATTTAGGTCTCCCATGAAAAAGAACCTTGCCCACATTGCAAGCAGATTCAAGTTCATTGATAATCTGGCTAGTGACCTCCAAAGATGAGTCAGGAGGATGATAACATAACCCAATGCTAAAGTGTTAGGAGAATTGGGGTACATTTTTATCCATAGGATTTCAGAGTCAACTGACTTTGTGAATATTTCATTAGTAATATCTATGGCCTTAAACACAGTGTTGACATATTCCAATTCCACTGCCCTTTTTTATTTTTTCTACTACATCTGAAATGGTCATATCAACTTATGTTATAGCCCAAAAATCACTATCCGAGCACCATGTTTCAGTAACTGCCATTATATCTGGTTTTTCACTAGTAGCTACTGCTAAGAGTTCCTCAGATTTATTATGCAAACTTCTAGCATTTGTAAGATAATTATATTATATGTGCATTTATCATCATCCTTAGACATGAGAACTTCAGATGGTTCAGGGAGACTATTATTTCTATTTGTTTCCTCCTGGTTAATTAGTTTAAATTCGTCTCATCCAGGGTGCCTCATATACTGTCACCTAGAACTTTTGCTCCTTTTTTATTCAACAGAAGCCCATCTTTAGAACAAAGTGAGGTATCGGCCCTGACATTTTCCCAGTTATCAAAAAGCACTATGTCTTTCTTATTACATCAGTTTGATAATATTGCATTTATTCTGGATATGGTGTGGTTCTTCTCTATGTGCACTCGTGGAAGAGGTAAAATAGCAGAGACAGCAACAGCACCACCTTCTTTATTTTATTGCTGAAAGATAAAAGATCATAACATATGTCCTTTCCATGTTGTCTTCCTATGTCGTTGGTACTAAGATGTAAGACAATCATGGAGATTCTGAGCCCGATTCTCAAAGAGCTCTTAGATAGACACTAGTTACATTGCTCCAGGGCTGCAGCAAACTCTGGGTGCACCAGGATCCCTGTGCCTGATTCTACAAAAATGTTGGTCCGGTGTCAAACTCCATGGGTTTGCCACACTCTGACAGCTGTGTCAAACAGTTGGTGCACCTGTGGGAATTGCTGTAGGGATTCAGCCCCCTTGCCCAGTGCAGCACTACAGGGGCCAGGATGGTTGGAGCGGTGGTGAAGCTGCTGGACAGAAGGAGTCGGGGCAGAAGGGGCACAGGAGATGGCATTAGGGGAGTCAGGGAATAGCAGGCATGAATAGGAGTGATGTGACACATGGTGGGTGCGTATGCCTTTGTATTTATGCTGGCAATGTCTATCACTGCAGTGATGATTACTACAACATACTATAGCTATAGATTCATGGCAGCACATTGAAATGTAAATAGCACTTGACCCTAAATGGATGTGTTGGATTTTAACTGTCTAATGTATATACAGTAGAATGTATAGGTACAGTACATTCTATTTATCATCTTCAGAGTGATAGACATTGCCAGCATATATACAAAAGCACACAGACCCTGTCAGGTGCCACATCAATCCCATTCATGCCCACTGTTCCCTGACTCCCCTAACACCATCTCCCATACCCCTTCTGTCCCCTGACTCTACATTAAGATCCAACTCACCATTCACCACAGTGTGTGGCACTGGTGCAAGAGGCTTAGACCACCTCCTGGCTGATCTAAGTAGAGCTCCTTGCTGTGTCCACAGCAGGGCTTATAAAATTCCCCAAAAAGGGATGTTGCATCCCCACCATGGCACAAACCCCCTTGTGACCTGGCACACCTGGTGGTGTGATGCATCCATGGCACAAGGGGGCTTTGGTACAGCTGCATCTGGATTTGGTGCAGCTGCTTTACAGAATTGCAACTGATGCAGGTTGTGGCACAAATCACCCTTGCATCACAATCTTTGAATGCAAGTTCCTTGCATCAATCTATTTCCTTTGAGAATCAGGCCCTCTGTCTTTGATTAGTTTGTTAATCCTCTTTTGCATGACTGAAATTTTGGATCCTGGGAGACAAGAGACCATGGTGTTGTATTTATCATTTTTACAGACATCTCATCCAGGGTGCATCAACAACATATCTTATAATTATATTATAATTCAAAATCATGCACCTAGGGTGCAGAAACCCTACAGAGAGTTACAGAATGAGGGGGGAGTTGTTGACAGTTACCAGGGAAGAAAGGGATTTAGGGATAGTCATCTCAGATGATCTAAAGATGTCCAAACAGTATGCCAATGCTGTTGGGAGGGCCAGTAGAATGTTGGGGTGCATAGAAAGGGGTATCACTAGCAGAAGAAGAGAGGTGATGATGCCACTGTACAAAATGCCAGTGAGGCCTCATCTGGAGTACAGTGTACAGTTCTGAGGCTGCATCTTCATAAAGACATAGACAGGGTGGAGGCAGTTCAGAAAAGAGCAACAAAGATGGTGCAGGGCTTGCACCAGAAGACATATGAGGAGAGATTAAAAGGCATCAAGATGTATACACTGGAAGAGAGGCAGGAACCAAGAGCTATGATAGAAACCTTCAAGTATCTTAAGGGCATAAACAAACTGCAAGTGGGTGACATCTTTCAGTATAGGAGGTGTAAAAGGACAAGGGGGCATGATATGAGATTGGAGGGAGGCAAGATAAAGGGGAATGTGAGGAAGTTTTTCTTCACAGAAAGTGTGATAGATGCATGGAATAGAATAGCCTACCCCAGGAAGTAGTGTGAGCTAGCACAGTGGGGGGGGGGATTCAAACATGCATGGGATAGGTACAAGGGAACCCTAGAGGTGGGTAGGAAAAGCTAAACCCAATGACCAAGTAGGGTCAGCAACCACTGATGCAGGCAGGGAATATGGACAGACTGGGTGGGCATAGCAGTCCCTATCTACCATCAAATACTATGTTACTATGTTAAATTGAGTCACCAATTACTGATTTTTACAGTGGTCTGTTTCTCATATCTGTATGCTCTTGATCTGCAATTGTAACTATCTTTTCAGGGACACAGGCTTCAGCTGTAGCTGTGCACTCCAATGCATTAATAAGTGGAGAATACCTGTTTGAGAGAGAAAGTTCATTGGGATGTATTGCTCTTCTACCTCTCTTAAAATAATATTTAGTTACAATGGACCAGTCCTAAATCTGGCTTGCAGTTTCAAGTCCCCTACCTCTTTTGGATGAGTGTATAGACAAGTCTGAGTCTCCACTATACAGCCTAGTTCTTTTTCTGCTTTCCATCCCTATTTTTAGCTGAAAGTTATGGTACATTATTAATGCTGTTTTGGATTTTGTTAGACTTGTTTATTCACTATTCCTGCAGTTAAATGTTGTATATTGCATATAACGGTTTTGTTTTTTTGAAAATACAGTTGATCATTTTCTGTACTAAATAGCATATTGAAGCATTGTGAGACATGACTTGTATGAAAGATGCTATACAACTAGAATTATTATTTTAATTCAGTTTTGTTGGTGCAGGCACAAGCATTTTGCATTCAAGAAATGCTTGCATTTGTTGTCAACAATGATTTGGTCTTCAATGCAGATTTTTCAGTGGCAGTGAAAGGATATTTTTGCTAAACACAAAAGAGGTACAAAAATCAATTGAGCTGTACAAATTGGAACACTGAGTTTGATTACCACTACACTATATCTTGTCAATCTTAGATTGCAACTATTGTCTGCTGTGTATTTTTCTGTCTCAAAACAATCACCTATCTTCAGTATGATGACCTAGTGACTGTGGTACATGATTTTGTTACATCGCAACTTGATTTCTGCAACAATCTTTAACAGGGGTTTTCTGGAGGGTTGGTGAGTTGTCTCCAGCATGTACAGAATGCTTAAGCCAGGCTGATATTGGACATAAGCACTTTTCATCCTATCACGCCTGTTCTGTATGACTTTTACTGACTTTCTGTTAAATAGCATACCACCTTCAAGGTTTGCTTGTTGGTCTTCAAGGCCCTGCATGATATGGGCCCTAGCTACATCAAATACTTCCTGCACCTATATACTCTATATTGCTTTTTCTGCTCCATTGGGGAAAATGAGTTGGAGGTTCCCCAGGTGCACCTTAGATCCTCTGGTGGCTTGGCCTTTGCAGCGGCAGTGCCTCAGCTCTGAAACTCTGTACCACCCTACGTCCAGTACAGCTCCTCGGTGGAAGCCTTTAAGAAGGTTTTAAAGGCATGTTTATTCTCTTTGGATGTTAATGATTTTGGTTATTTGCTTTTTTTCAGTTCTGAGTTTTGTAAATATGCTTTTTAACTCACGTCTGTTCATACTACTTTTCTGATTTTTTGCACAGTGCCCTGAGCACCAGGGATGGGGATCTGGATGAATTAATGTTACTTTATCTCATCCTTATTCATCCCATTAACGCAGAAGTTGCTTAAGTACTTATTGGCCCAGATATTCAAAATGGTTGGCGCTTATGCGCAACAGGTTGCGCCAGGCGCAATTCCAAAAATGCGCCATTCTGCGATATTGAGAAGGGGCCAGTTGCGCCACCGAAAACACGCTGAGCCACAGCGCAATGGAAATGAAGGCATGCGCAACCGAAGGGGGTGGGTCCATGCATAAAGTGCGCAATGCGATATTTGAACACTTGCGCATTGCGCAAGAGTGGCTCAGCCGGAGGATGCCCTGTACCGGATGTGAGCCAAAATAAAAAGGCTCAAGGGAGCGGCGCAAGAACTCTAGCAGGCCGCAAACCGGGAGAGAGAGACAGAGAGAGAGAGACAGAGAGACAGAGACAGGAGCAGGAAGGGCAGAGAGGGACAGTGGGTCCTGGAGGACAGAGAGGCCAGTGGGGGTGCCGTGCAGTGGAAGCAGCAGTGGGGGCAGTGGGGTAACACAGGAACAGCAGCTGGGGGCAGGAGCCAGGAGATGGATAGTGTCAGCTTCCACATGGAAGCTGTAATGAGGGGTGAGACAGCATGCTGCAGGGGACGTGGCCGTGGAGGGGCCCGTCGGGCGGTGGCCGGCCCGACAGGCGGTATCGGGCCCGCATCAGCTACGAGCTGTACAGCGATGTCGAGATTGTGGCCCGGACTGCCTGAACAGGGCATACTGAGACAGCCTCAGTGAGCTGTGCAGTGATGTGATGCAGGCACCCTCACGACGGAGTCATGCTCTGTCCGTGGAGACCAAGGTGACAGCCTG
Organism: Neoceratodus forsteri; assembly: GCA_016271365.2. Lineage (NCBI taxonomy): Eukaryota > Metazoa > Chordata > Ceratodontiformes > Ceratodontidae > Neoceratodus > Neoceratodus forsteri. The sequence continues at coordinate 914,358,068 of CM028137.1, forward strand.
CATGTGCCTGCCGCCACGGCACCTTCCAGAGGCCGACAGGGGACACCACAGGCATTACGCAGTCGGCCACGTCACACATCCTCACCCAATTCCTCAGCGCACTGCTGCCTCATGCTGCGGAGTACATCCATTTCCCCAGCACCGCGGCAGAGCGTACAGCAAACATGCAGGAGTTCCACAGGGTAGCACAAATGCCTGGCGTGCTAGGTGCCATAGACTGCACCCATGTGGCCATTCGCATGCCACCTGGCCCCGACGGGCAAGCATATTGGAACCGAAAGGGCTTCTCGAGTGTCAACTGCCAGGTGGTGTGTGATGCCACTGGGCGCATCATCAATGTCTGTGCCACACACCCTGGCGGAGCACATGATGCCTTCATATGGCACCAATCTGCACTGTGCCATCGATTCGAGAGTGGGAACATCCCCACGGTCATCTAGTGGGTGAGTCACATATATGGAATGCAAACTCTGTGCAAGGGTGGAATGACAGGTGCCATGGTAGTGGCACACAAGGATATGGCAGTCATGGACCTGACCTAACACTGATCTCCACTATCTCCACACAGGTGACTGTGGATACCCACTCCGCCCCTGGCTGCTCACACCATACCGGGCGCCCACGACCCCCAGCGCAGCACGGTTTCTATGAGGCACATGCCGCAACACGGAACATCATAGAGCGGGTGTTCGGATACTCAAGGCACGCCTGATGCCTGGACACCCGCGGAGCCTCCACAGTACAGCCCCCAAAAGGCCTGTGGGATATTCCTGGCCTGTTGCATCCTGCACAACATGGCCAAAGACCATGGGATAGCTGTACAGGTCCAAGAGGGAGACAGCGATGGGGACGCCAGTGGCGCCGGTGATATGGGTGATGAGCCGCCCCCCCTAGGACGGAGGGACCCCCGACTGACACGGCAGGCCCAGCTGCACCGGGACACCATTGCAGAAGAGCACTACGCCCAACACAGGTAAGTCAAGGGGACATGTGCAGGCAACACTGTCTATGCGCAAACCACAGGCACACAGGGGAACACACCATGCATGAAGGTCAGGGGAGTTGAAGGGTCTAGGCATACCAACACATCATCAGAGAGGGGTGAGCACTCAAATGAACACACACACACACACCAGGCAGCATACAGGGCAGCAGCACAGCACTGCAGAAATTACACGCTATCACACAGCACCACCAACCACCCTCACCACCTGGACTGTCCACGCACGCGTGTCAGGACCTGGGCAACCTTGCACCTTGGTGTACAGTGCAATGCAGGCATCATCATCCACACGCACCTGTGGACAGCAGTTGGGAGAGGTGCAGGTGGTCCGTGTCAGTTTGTGAGCAGAGCACCCAGCAGTGCACTGCCCACCATGACACACATTGACACAGGGCAGCACCAGACAGGGCCTGCATTGGGAGACAGCTCAGTCAGGAGCACTGTCCCACGGCCACCACGGATGCGGGCGGCCCGCCGTGGCCTAGCAGCACTGGCAGGCTGTGCAGGCCACATCGGGTGGCACTACTGCACCACCAGGGGTCCCAGTGCATGACCGCAACCTTGCCCACACGGGGTCTGCATCCCGCGAAAGAAACTTGCACCAGGGTGCTCGGATGCCCACAGCAGAACCCGCGCCGACAGGCCTGGTGTCGCACTGACGCCGGAATGGGGAGTGGAGGCGACTGTGTGGGGTGCGTGGTACAGGGTCACCAGACAGTGTGGTCAATGCGGTCACCACAGAGACCACTGCCTGGGCAACCTGTCGATGGCAGCGGTCACATCCGTCCGCATATGGACCATCTCTGCCCGGTCCCGAGCACACTCCTGCTATGCCGCTCACGGACACAGTCAGTGCCTCCACAGACCTTGCAACCCGCCCCTGCAGCTGTACCGACTCCTGCAGCAGGCGGGTGTGCGCATTCAAAGGGTACTGTGCCCCAATGGCATTGTGACCCCAGGTGTGTATGGTCCTGGTACAGCACCCTTGAGGGTGGCCGCTGTTCGCCAGGACCAGGTATGGGCTGATCTAAGGGCGGTGGACAAGTGCCACTGCCTGACGCTGTCCCCCAGGCCTGGTGTGCAACTGCCGCTGCCGCCCTCCAACTGCTGAGCCCCCAGGTCCACCTGTTCCACCCTGTGCTGTCAACAGTGCCAGACACCTGCTCAGCCACCGATGCTGCCCCACCGGTGCTGACAGGCCCAGCCTGTGACTGTGCCAGCATGCTGGTACACAGGTGTGGAGCTGGACGGCCCAGGGGCACGTGCTGGCCTGCCATGTGTCCCTCGTGGGACACACACCTCCCACTGGCCATTGCAGGCCTGCCATCATCAATAGTGCCGTGCGCGCCACTGCCATAGGCACAGCATGCTGGCACACCTGCATGCCAAACTGCTGTGACACAGGCTGTGCACCCCTGCACCAGATCACTGCCGGGCGGAGTTGTCGGCCCAGCCGCCTGCTGCTGCAGTGCGGCAGGCTGCTGGCGGAGGTGGAAGGTCCCTCCTCCTGGTCCAGCAGGTCTGCCTCACTGTCAGCACCCACCACCACCGTCTCCTGCAGATGAACAGGATCTGAAACAGAAAGAGAGTACATGTGAGTGCATGTGAACAACAGCCCCACAACATCACCATGACATACCGTGCAGTGATGGGCTTCCACCTGTCTGGAATCCTCCGCCAGGAACACCCTGCAATGGCACTCGGCTGCATGGTCAGCAACTAGTGTCTCCTCGGTTGGGGTCAGCTGCAACACCACTGGTGGTCCCCACCAGTGGCAGCACGTGCCCCCTGAAGGCTGCCACCTTCTCCTTCAGCCTCCTGCAGTCGTCCCATCTTCAGTGGCATTCCTGCACGGAGCGCTGGTGGCTTCCGCAGGTTGACGGCCAGAGCTACTCTCCCATGCAGCTGCACGCTGCTGAGGGGTGCCCTCTGCCCACTCAAAGCGGCTCATCCTCCAGGTAGGCCTGGAAGAGGCCTCGGTCTCTGCTGTGGTGAAGTTCGCCTCCTCCCACGCCCCGCCCACAGCCTCGGCCTGGTTCTCGCCACTCATGCTGATCTGTATGGGTGGAAGTGGACACCTGTCACTGTGCAGTCCACAGCATTTCCCCATGAGCATAGCTGCAGGTCGGGGGCCAAGCCCCTTCCTCGCCGCATGGCAGATACTGATGGAAAGGGTGCCTCTGCCCTTTCTAAGTGCCCTCATCATGCTCAGCCCCTCAACCTGTGACATCCTCCAGCACCCCTGCCCATGAGCATTGTCCTGAGCATCACACAGCATGTAACTCACCTCTCAGCTGCAACAACCAAATCTGGCCACCACAACCCAGTGTCGCACTTTTTATAGCGCAACACATGCAAATGAGGTGTGGCGCAACTTAATGACATGCTAATCGCGCCACCGCGCCTTTGCATGGCTGATCAACTGATTTGCATATGTCGGCTGAATATCGCCGTATTTGCGCTACCGCAATAGGGAAGGTCCGCTGAGCCGATGGCGATGTTTCTGGCTGTGTGTTACACTGCATTTGCGCATGCCCAGACAGGTTACGATGCGCGATCACGCTGCAGACCTGCTGAGCGCAATAGGCTATTCTGGCCATGGCCACCATTGTGCCAGTGGCGCCACAGCACTGGGCACTATATGGCGCGTGGCACTTCTGCGCGATAGTCCACTGTGGCACTGGTGCTCTGCTTAGCAGTCGTGCAGGATGCCTATACATCCTATGGCGCTGTGCGTAGCCTTTGCATCATTGCCGTGACCTTTGTATGCCCTCTGACCCCTGGCGCTGTGGGCATGCCATGTACGTCCCTATTGCACTGTCTGGTTACAGCGCCATGTAAAGGACGCGCCTGTGCAACAGCATGATTGGAGCCTGTGCTGGTCTATTGCGCAACAACCCACGCGGGTCACAGCGCAGCGGGCGCCATATTGCCTGCTGTAAATTGGCCATGGCTCGGAGGAGGGCGTGTCCTGAGCCCAGTTGAAGTGGCCAACCTGGTGGCCCCAGTGGAGCCCCACCATGAGGGACTATATGGTGAGGCCCCTCACCGGACCTAGGACCCATGTGTGGCAGCAAGTGGCCACTGACCTGGTGGGTCACTGGCCGGGCCGCTCGCGGAGCAGTGCCAGCACCGCAATAGTGATCTCCGCCGGAGGGACCCGAACTGTTAACGCTGGCTGTGTTCCCGTGCCAGGCAGGGCCTGGTGCCTAGGCCACGTGAGTGTACCATCTATTCACCTATATTCTCTGTAGGGGTGTGTGTGTGCCTGGGTGGCTGTGCATCGGTGTGTCAGTGTGTGCAGCTGTGCGATGGATGGTTATGGCTGTGTGGGCAGGCAGTCTTACTGGGGCAGGGGGCACTCTGCTTTTGAGTCACACTGATGTTTGTCTCACCATATGTCTCCCACAGGCCGGATGGTGAGGGCACCGGACGAGGCTGATGTGGGCCATGCCAGGGCCCCAGTGCCACAGGCCATCGGGCAACAGCAGCAGCAGCATCAGCAGCAGCAACAGCAGCAGCAGCAGTGGCAGACCGAGCTGCTGGAGGAGTGTGAGTATCATTACGTCATGGATGCTATTGCATGCTGGGGGGGCAGGACCACCAACCATGATGGACACAACCAAATGGGAGGTCATAGTTCCACTAGACAAAACACTAGTGAGTCCCCACACTGGAGTACAGTGTACAGTTCGAAAACATACCTGCGTATGGACAGGGACTGGGTGGAGAGCGTCACAGGAGGGGACATGGATGGTGCATGGATTGCATCACAAGTCCTATGCAGACCAGTTGACGGAACTGAACATGTACTCCTGGAGGGAGGAGGGTGTGGGATATGATGGGGACATCAAGCGTTGTACAGGGGGGAACAGAGTGCAGGAAACAATATTTGTCAGTGTAAAGGATGTTCCAGGACTAGAGGGCATGGGATGCAGTTGGAGGGGCTCGTTTAAGAGGAACATGCGAAAGTGTTTCTTCACATAATGGGTGGTGGATGAGTGGAACACCCTGCAAGAGGATGTGGTGGGGGCTGACTTGGTCATGGATATCTGTATGTGTGGGTTCGCCATGAGGGACTTCTGGAGATCAGGGTGAGGGGAACGGACTTATAGGACAAGAGAGTGATCGTACAAGGCCAAATGGCCAGACTGGGTGTCCCATAGGCCCTTATCTGCCGACACTGTCTATGTATCCATGTATGTAGGCGTGACACAGGTGACCTGCATCACAGTGCAGCATCACGACACATCTGTGTATGCATCACAGGTGGTCCAGGCATGCACTGGGCACATAGCTGTGTAACTGGCATCGCACCCGTTGCAACATCACATGACAGCCTAGTTTGTACTGTGATTGACATGGGCAGTGTGTGTGCGGTGGTGCACATGGCTGGTGCCGCTGTTTGTGATGGCCATGTGCATGTTCACTGTGGTGGGTGCATGCCATCACATGTGCAGCACATTGGGTTAGATGGGTTGCAGGTTGGGTGGTGTTCAGGGTTGTGGTCAGTCTCAGCCATTGACTGTGTTCCCATTTTCCTGAGCCTCGGTGTGCTTCCAGCGCATGGCGCATGATGCGGCGCCTGACCCAGGTTGTGGTCGAAACCGGGAGCTCCTGCAAGCCCTACAGCGCCAGGGGGAACGGCGGCGAGACATAGGAGGGACGACGGCAAGGAGGAGCAGGAGCCTGGGCGTGCCCACCTTTCATTTGACCTTCACCCATCCCTTTCACCCTGCCTTCCTCTCCAAGTTTTTTCCTCCCTTGAACACCCCTGCCTTTTACCCCCCCCAACTTGTACATAGTTATAACTTTATTGTTCACTGTTTTATTTCAATATACATTTCTATTTTGGTACAACTGCTGTGTTGGTTCGCTTTGCAACTGGCTCTGGGTGTCTTGTAGGGTGTACATGCCATCTGGGCTACTATGGTCCTGGGTATGTGTGTGTGTGTGTGTGTGTGTGTCCATGGGGAGGTATCACCAGCATAGCATTGCCTTTCTGTTGCTCTTGCATCTGCTGCCACCCACTGCTGGGTGCACAGGGTGGTCTGGCTGGTCTGCTTCTCTGCAGCATGGGGTTGCCGTGGTGGCAGGGGCATGGTGTTTCCTGCAGTGCCTGTCACTGCACATGAGCGGTGTCTTGGGGCACGGTGCACGCTAGTGCATATGGGGGGACTGATGTGCACTGTGGTTGTCAACCCCGGGTGTGGCACCTCTGCCTGCCAGTGGTTGTGCTGGGGTGTCATGGCTCTGCTATGCTTTAGTTGGCTTGTCCCCATGGGCACGTGGATCATCCGTCCCACCCCCAGTGATGCTGTGCTTGGGGTGTGCCAGTGTGGTGTGGGTTCTGCAGTGAGTTCCTGTGCCCATGTGTGGCATGGCTGGCGGTGGGCCCCAGCCTGCCTCCCTGGATGTGCAGTTCCATTGCTCTGGGGGGGGCTGTGCTTGCGCTATGGCAGCTCTGCACTGCTCAGCTGAGCTTCCATGGTTGCGCCATAGCGCAGCATTTTGGCTCAGCCTCTCCTACCTGGTTGCGCCATGGCGCAGTATGTGCGATATTGAGACGTTGGTTGCTTGCGCAATTTGCTCTGCTCCATGTTTGAATATCGCACCTGTTGCGCATTTGCGCAACTGGTTTGTGCTTGCTCCTGCTGTTGTGCTACTTTTGAGCGCAGTTTGAATATCTGGGCCATTATCTTTAAAAGCCTTATACTGACTATGAGATGAACTGTTAAACTCAAATTCCTGTGGGATGAACTCTTCAGCTACTGTATGTGGTGAAGTTTGTCCCCTAGTGCAGGAGAGATGTTTTTTCCCTGACTTTGATCTGCCAAATACAGTTAACTTAGACACATTTTTAGTTGTTTTTTTTACTATTATTCTGTTTCTGCACCCCCCTCTGCTGCAGCATGGCAGATATACCTGCCTGTAAATCTGGATATACCAGATGTCACGGAGCTATGGGCTCAAGGAGGGATTTTTCCTTTAATTAGTTCCATCATTTCTTTTCGAGCCTTGTGATCCCAGACCCCACAGGGATGCCAACATTGGGATGCAGTCCCTGATGTGAGTGTGCGATAGCTCACTCACATGACACATAGCATCTCTCCTTGTCGGTGTCCCGAGTGCTCTACCACCACTGTGTCTACAGGTGGCAGTAGTGCTGTGGAACATGGCTCCCTCACCCCCAGAGGAGGAGGACAAGTGTCCATTGGGGCGCTCGAGCCTCCTCCTCCCAGCCCAACCTATCCCAATGATCCAGGCTCATTCCTGAATCTCGGACACCAGCATTGCCAGTGGTACCCATACCGCTCACTGATGGTCTGGCTCAAACACATTTTTTAAATTAACCTAAAGCTTATAGATCATGTATTCTCATTAGTGTCCTTGCCAGAATGCCATTTATATATTTAAAAACATACTCCCAGGAAGCATGCTCAATACACCAATAATATCTCTTGATGATGCCTTCCCAATTTTTATGAGACACAGCAATCACTTACAAAAATCTATCTATCTGGCTAATATTGCAGCAAAAACATCTAATTGTCATCTTGATTATTCCCAGTTGCAGGATATGCCATATCAGAGAAAGGAAGTATGTTCTGAACCCCAGGTCCAACCACATGAGCATGTAGCTGAGTGGTTACAGCACCCTGATGGTATTCTGAGGACTGGTTTCAATTCCCAGTTGGTCACATTACTTTTCTCACTATAATTTGTGATTTAAATTGCTTACCGTGGCTAATACTGCAGCAAGAAGCATCTAATTGTCATCTTTATTACCCCTAGTTGCAGGATATGCAAAACCAGGGAAAGGAAATGTGTCTCAGAACTCGGGCAACCATGTAAGCCTGCAGCTCAGTGGTTAGAGCACCAGGATGGTATTCCAGGGGCCTGGGTTCAATTCCTAGTAGGTCACATTATTTATTTCTCACCACAATTTGTGATTTAATTTGTTTAGCAGTGGCTATTACTGCACCGCACCTAAAAATGTCTAATTGTCATCTTGATTATTCCTAGTTGCAGGATATGCCATATCAGAGAAAGGAAATGTTTCCCAAAAGCCCAAGTCTAAAAATAGCTGTCTGTAGCTCAGTGGTTAGAGCACTGGGATGGTATTCTGGGGCCCTGGCTTCAGTTCCTAGGAGGTTACATTATTTCTTTCTCACTACAATTTCTCATCTATCTCACTGATGTTTGAATCTTCCTGTGCACTGAAAATTACAGCAATAATTCTCTGATCTCATTAACTGTTTATCACTTTCGGATGTGCTTTGTATGAAAAGTGCTGTATCAAATTTAATTCATTTCCTTTCTTTATTTCCTCATTTAAGTTTCACAACATCAGTTGTTTTCATAGTGCTGCTGTTTTATTCTCTCCTGAGTGAATGTTAATGAACTGCCTCTATTTGACAAATTAGTTTTTGTTTAATATATTGCATTAGGGATTCAGAGTATTCACTACATAGGAACACTAACAGTCTGTATACATTTGTATTAGATCAATATACAGTATTACTGGAATTTGTTGTCAAATTCTTACATTAATTATTGTTACATAAAAAAGTATTATTAAAATAAGTCTTAACAAGAACTATTCAAATAGAATTGGTTGTAACGCGAATCAAAACAAATCTATGTTTTAGCCCAGTATATCTTTGCTGGATTGGTTCTAGCAGGTGATACATGTTTTCTTCATAAAATGAAGTGCTGAAAAATTCTAATACAAAAAATATAATACAACTTTATAAAAAAATACAAATACTGTAAATACATCTTGACTGTTAAAAATGCAACATCTTCATATCTTAGAGTACATAAGGTTTACAAAGCCTAATTACAAGCCTTGGGAGAGATATTAAAAAGTTATCATGGGCTCCAATGGGGGATTTCACATGCTAATCAGATTTTGTACCCATTTTTTTAGGGGGGGGGTATATTCAGAGGCCCCTGCAGCATGGGCTAAACTTGTTAGCACCCGAGTGTTAACATAACACTGCATCCGCAAATGAAGAGGTTAAATGGGTGCAGAAGCAATTTCAAAGGTTTATGTCAGCAGTAAATGGCATCCAAATCAATGCCATTTACTGCCTCTGGAAATCTAGTCTTAACTGGGCATAAAGCTCGTGCCCACACTTCACTGATGGCGGGACAGCTGTAGTATTGCTGCCTGCCCCCATTTATCCATCCTGTGACACACAGAAATCACCCTGGTGCCCAGTGGCACCTTCCTCCAATCACCTATCCCAGTAATACAGTGTAGTTCCTGGTGTCTTGTGGCACCCCCATCCTCCAATGACCCATCCTGATACTTCTAAAGTTTTCCCTCGTGTCTAGTGTCACCCCCAACCCTCTGTTCACCTGTTCTAGTACTTCTCAACTATACAGTGGTGTCTAGTGGTGTCCAGTGGCACCTCCCACCATCCATTCAATCATCCCAATAATGTGAAATTATTCTGTGGTGTCTAGTGGCACCCCATACCCACTGATCACCTGTACCAGTACTTTCAAAGTATTCCCCAGTGCCTGCAGGCACCCACCACCCACTGATCACCCATCCCACTACATCTAAAGTATTCCCTGCTGTCTAGGATCACTCATCCCAATAATTCCAAAGATTTTCTGGTGGTTAGTGGTACCCCATGATCTCCCACCCTGTATATTGCTTTGTATCCATGGGCCTGGATATTCAAACTGCACCAAGCTGTGGCACAAGCCTGGGCGCAGCTCAACTTTGTTGCACAGGGGTGTGGCCTGGGCGATATTCAACGGAGCTGTGCTATGGCATAGTAGCTTTAAATATTGCACCCTGGCCACCCCCACTGTGCATGGCGCAGTGGCACTGTGCCAGCACAAGTGGCCAGAGTGGAGCATGGAGATGCACTGGTGCAAGTGCCATTGCGCCATGCACAGCACCTGCGATATTCAAAAGGGGACATGCAAATGGGGCATAATTTATGCAAGGCGTACAGGGAGCCATTTGCATCTCATTACGGCCCCATTTGCATGCCATTAGCATGCAGGTACGCCGATCCTCAATGACTTGCGCCTGGCACCCTGCCAGGCAGCAGCCGTCAGGGACCGACACCCCCTGCAGCCCGATCACGGGCATACATGTAATACAAGAAAAAACCTGTCCAATATCCCTGGTGGTCCAGTGGACCTCTATGTGCCCGGACGCAGGCATCAGTATAGCCCCCCATGTCCAATATCCCAGGTGTCCAGTGGACCGACGCCGCCTGATCGTGGGCATCTGTAACACTACAACAGACCCCTACCACCCTGGTGGTCTGGTACCCTCCCCACCTCCACTGAGCTCACCACCCTCACTCCGGCCAGCCAGCTGGCGGCAGCACCCTCACCCACCTGCCGCTTCAGCCGCCGAGCGACTGCCGGTTGCACGCCCATTGTTCACAGCATGAGCTAATGGCGCAGTAGCCTATATCGCATTATTAGTCCAGATATGTGAATGAATCATTCACATATCTGACTGAGTAGTACGGTATGGGCTGCACGCCCTTGGCTCATGCTGTGCACCAATGAGCGGCAGCCCCACCGAGCTGTCAGTCGGTGGGCAGGGGCGGCAGGTGGTGGTGCTGCCGCCCACCTGCTGATGGGGGGAGGTGGGGCCCAGTGGGCGGTGGGGAAGGGGTACACTAGACCACCAGGGTGGTAGAGGTCTGTTATGTGTTATGGATGCCCACGATTGGCCGGTGATCGGTCCACTGGACCACCAGGGGTATTGGACGGGGGTATTTTTCTCCAGGGATGCCCGCGATGGGGCATGGGGGGGCGTCACCAGGTGCGGCAGGAACTCGGGTGGCCACCCACAGGTGGCAGCTGCCATGCTGCGCCCTGCAATGTGGCAGCTTACCAGTGGGTGGCCATCACTTGTTCCTTTTTTTTGGGCTTAACTTTGTGCAGGCGCAGGTAGGGGTTATGCATGCATGACTCTGCACATCCCAGGCTGAATATCGGGCTGTGCAGGTTATGCATGGGCACGCCCCCCCACCTGTGCCTGCATACATTACTGATGTGCTCTGGTGCATCGGGATTTGTGCAGCGCACTTTTCCCTTTTGAATATCACGCTGGGGCGCATCAGTGGGTTGCACATGGCACAACACCGTTGTGCCATGCGCAACCCTTTTGAATATCTGGGCCATGGTGTTTAATGGCACCCCGATCTTTCTGCCCTTGTAAGCTAGACTATCCCTGGTGTCCAGTGGTACCTCTGTCCCTCTGACTGCCATTTACCAAAAGGACCAGTGAACACTGGCAGTTCAGCAGCCTCCCACCCTCCCCGCCCACACCCAGCACACCACCCAGTCAAACTCTCTACCAGTGATGCTGGGCCCATGCAGTGAGCCTGAAAACAATGGCCAGCACAGCCTTCCTCCTTCCTTGGCTGGCTGCCACATGTGTTGACATTGAGCGTGGTATGTTTGATTTTGAATAGAAATATTAAGAATTCAAACAATAAAACATTTTGCAAATGGTAATATGTTTTATAGATTTTGATGAGGATCCTAAATTACAGTAGAGCAATAAAATATTGAAATAACTAACAGGTTCTAAAGCGAGCTTTATCAAGCAGAACTAGACATATGAGATGTTATACTAAATGATATACAGTAGCAGGAGATTAATCAGTTCCAGAGGTCAATGAGATGGCTTTTTAGTATAATCATTAGGCCAGAGCCTTGTCATTTATTTTGATAACTTTCTGACATTTTTGTGCATGCATACAGCTATGCACTTAGTACGACAGTTTATTGGGCACCCCTACAGTAATTTCTCTAAAAAGAGAAAAGTGATTTTTTTTAAATGCACTATGATTACAACTGCAATGCTTTCAAGTTTTACAAAGAATAATAAACTGTATTCAAGGCATACCCAGTGACAGTTTCATGTAGTACACATTAATGTTTTTAATTTCCTTACTTTTTCTAGATTGCATCCTTCAAATGTCTTCATTAACATAGTTTTTGGCAATGTGTGTTCTCCTCTCTCACATATATCTTAATTGCAAAAAGTGTGTTCATGCACCAATTAGATTCAACGTAATACCATGAAAGTAGGGAAATGTAGCATCAAGATTTCCAACCTCAATTCCCTACCCTCCCAAGCAGCAAAAGAACAAGACTACAGCAGCAACAACAGCCATCATCGGGTAAGACAAAGAACATACAACTGTTTCCAGATGACACAAATGCAGTTGCACTGATGTGCTACTTTTGTGGATTTATATCTGTGGTATGCCTAATCACAAAACATACACACTCACTTCTGGCTGCAGATAGATATGCACAATACTAAAATCACAACAGTTCTCCTGTGTGCAGAAGCACAAGCCCTGGCAACCACAGATACAAATCTATTATACCCAAATTACAAAGAATTCTTTGTCTGCAGAAGCAATGATCCCAGGGGCCATTGCTGCTGTATCCGTAGGTAGTCATGAACACTATAAGATATACAAATAGTTCTGGATGCAGAAGCTAAAGGCCCCTGATAACTAGTTTTGCACACCATCTCATGAATGTGACAGGCATCATTTTTCAAATCCTGCCCAAAATGGTTTTCACACTTGTAGCACAAAATGATGTTTCAGCCAATATTTCATAAATGACACCTGCCATTTTCAGAAGGCGGGGTCTTTAAAATGCTATGTTGAAAATGTGTAGTCAAAATGTAAAATCAAAGTTATGTAGAAACATTGTGTTCAGGGCCAGCTGTTGGCTCCAGTGGGTGGCATGTTGTGATTCCATGCCAGTTAGCTGAGATTAGGGTCAGCCCAGAGAGCCAACAGGATGCAGAAGCTGCAGAGAAGCACTACTGTGTGGCAGCACTCCCAGCCTGGAGAGAGATATGGTAGTATTGGCTGCACAGTCAACAAGAGTACTCTTCTCTTACATACTGCCCAGAGGACTATGCACCTCTGAATCCATAGCTATATGGAAAAGCAGACCTCACAGGTCCCTGCACTTCTGCAACCAACTGGACTATTTGCCCTAAGCATCCGCATCTGTAGGCACATGCAGGTGAAAAGCCCAGAAGGCCCTGCACTTTCAGAGCTCCCAGTCAGCCCCATGGACTTTTTGCATCCATAGCTGTAAAGCAGTGTAACGCTAAGAGGGCCCTTCACTTCAGGAACATGTGTGAATAAGGATAAGATTCCATTATCACAAAAAGAGAGGTAATTCTTTGCAAGAAACAATGTTTAATGCACACATTAGGGTTGAAGAACACAAAGCAGACAAAGTAAGGAAATGAACACCATTAGGACTTGTAGTCTTGGGAGTCTTTGTGAATTGGTGGTGTGGTGTTCCTTGGGGTTGTAAACCCTTATGCCCACCCTCTTTCTTGAGCAAACATACAAGATCACTTGCTTCATGCAGGGCCTGCAGGACCCTGCATAAAGAAAGCAATGACTGATTCTGTTGGTAACATGCGGCAAGCCATACAAAGACTGAATGCCTATGAGACATTGACTTGGAGCTGAACATTGTGCTACAGAGAGGAGACTATGGGCTTGGGGAAGAACTATGTAAAAACTGAACATTTTAAGGATAACTGATTTTATACAACTGCATTTCTAAATGTGGTCGTTTGGTAAACATGCATGCATTTCTGAGGGGGTGGGGCACTAGGTATCTCCACGAGGTGATGTCTGAGGCTGTAAACAGTCACTATTTCATTTTTATCAGCATTTGTTCTGTGAGAATGGGCTATGCATCAGTTTCACAAAATATGACACAGACACTGGGTTGCCTTATCCCCAGTGTTAGGACCTGTAAAATAAGAACTGTCCTTCAGCATCTTTTTCTTTTATTTTTTTACGAGCTGTGAAAAAGAAAATGATCCATTGATGTCTGTTGCAACACTGTTCCCCTCTGCCGAAACCATCCCCTCCCCAACCTACCCAGATTCAATCCCTCACTCAGCACACACCAAGCCACACACTCAACACACACCTCATGCACCTAAACAACGTCCGGCACTTTAGATCCAATCACCAGGGAGAAAGATGTCCTCCTCCTCCTCCTACAACCTTGACTGCAAACTGAGGAAACAAGGCAAGTGCATTTTGAACTTTTACTCATAACTCAGTACAAAGTAGGGGAATGAAAAAAAAATTATGTATTCGAGTTGACAGCCCCAAGGAACACTCCACCACTGATTTGCCAAGAATCTGGAGACCAAAAACACAGAATGATTTTTCATTTGCCTTCTTTGTGCTCTTTGTGTTCTTGAACTCTCATACCTGCATTATTGTAGCTTTTTGTAATGACTACTATGTAAGTAATTAGTTAGGACAGGGTGTGCATTACAGGATTTTAATGCACACCCCATTGTGTAGTAAGGCACAAGGTTGAAGGACAAGTGTTCTTATGCCCCTGGGAAGTGAATTAAAATGCTATGATGCTCACCCTGGAGGCGCTCATTACACTTATAAAATGGCTGTAAGTAGGTTTCTTGGGGGGGGGATTCAGCATCTGACCATGCCTTTATAGAGATATAATGCCTTGGACAGGTGACGTTTGTTGGCCAATGAAATTTCAAAATTATATATATATATATATATATATATATATATATATATGTATACATGACAGGGTGTGCATTAAAGGATTTTAATGCATGCCCCAGGGTAAGGCAAGGAACAAGGCTGAATGTCAGTATCCTTACACCCCTGGAATGTGCATTAAAATCCTACAATGCACACTCATGGAGGGGCTCATTACACTTATAAAATGGCTGTAAGCAGGTTAATTTTGAAAGGAAATGAGGTTCGCCACCTGATCATACATTTATAGAGCGTTAATGTATGGTCAGTGACACCTCTCAGCCAATAAAATTTCTAGGTTTTCTTGCCATGTAATAAATACATAAATAATCTTTGCAATAACATCATTAATGCACCAGTTAGGGTAACTTAACACCACAAAAGTAGGAATGTGCCGTTGGGGTTTACAACTTAACACCCGACCCCATCCCCAAGTAGCAAAAGGAAATAACATTAGGGTTTTGGGTCTCCAGAGTTTTGGTGAATCAGTGGTGGGGTCTTCCTTGGGACTTTTCAACCGTAATGGCTACCCCATTCCTCCTTTCTCTGTGTGGGCCCTGTGTTAGAAAGGTACAACAAATTGTGTTGGCAATCTGTGGAGAGACATACAGTGCTTCTCTACCTTTGAAGAGTCTATCATTATGAGGCAGTGGCTTGGAGTGGTACTTTGTGCTTCTGATTGGAGGCTACTTACTGGGAGAATGGGTGAGCATTAGGATTGGCAACACCCAAGGAAGACCCCACCACTGATTCACCAAGACTCCAGAAACCCAAAGCCCTAATGTTTTTTTCTTTTGCTGCTTGAGGGGATGGGGCATTAGGTTTGAAAACCCTAATGCCACATTTCCCTACTTTTGTGGCATTAAGTTACCCTAACTGGTACATTAATAAGGTTTCTGCAAAGAATTTCCTTTCTTTTTTATATGTATTATAGGGGCACGGTCATGCCACATATAGTTAGGGTTGAGTAACCTGTTTAATATTAAACCTCAAAGTGTGCACTTTAATAACTTTGCAATCATTGAGTTGATTTACACACAATTTGGTATGATCTGTCCTGTTGGGTAGGTCACTTGATGTGGCATGTTTTGGTCTGGTTGGATGTGCTGCTTCTGAGATCTGGATAGTGTAAAAAAGTTAAATTCACCACTTGTTGCAGTTTTTTCCTCATCGCCTTGTGCCCAGATGTTGTGGAATTTTGGTGTGAATTTTTTTTTTATGGCAGAATAAGAATATGAGTGACAGAACTGCCAGAGTTTGTGTAGTGCAAGAATATAAACCTGTTGCAAAGTTATTCAGTTTTTAATTTCCCATTATTTCCTATGGGAAGTTCATTTTTCAGAAAAGGGGTTAAAAGTTCGACAAAGGATTTGATCTAGTGAAAAAGGGTTCATTCTCACAAGATCAGTTCCTTTTTCATGAGCCTCCATCTTGTTTTTTTCAGCAACTAAAAAGTGTGGAAAATATGTTAAAATGTTGTCATTTTAAAAGTCAGACACCAGAACCTAGCTAAATGGGCCCCATTTAATTAGATTCTGATGTTTGTTTTCAAAATTAGGGCCAGAAATACTTTGTCTGGGCACCCAAAATGCCAAGTGCCTCATTTAGAGAAGAAAGCCTTCCCTTGCATTCTCTGTATGAGAACAGCTGATTTTCTTGACTTCCGTAGCCACAGCTGAACTCCTGAGGCTTACTGCAGTGTGAGCTGTAAGCCACCCTGCCAATTCCCTGGTGTAGGTGGGGCACCCTCCCAACACACACTGTTCCCATAAAAATATCTCCCTGGTGTCTAGTGGCACCCTACTTTCCAACTGACACCCCCATTGTTTTTGTAATGATCCCAATGATTCCTGGTGTCTAGTGGCACCAGAAACCCTGTTTGCCTTCCCCATATTTCTTGTTTATTGCCCCCCCACAGCATATTATTTGGTTAAACTGTAGCTGACAATCCCTTTGTCAGCATTTAGAGACCCCTTCCCCAGCAGTGTGGGACACTGAGCAGCCCACCCCACCCCCAGTGTCCCAGTATGTTTCTTGGTAGAAAACTGCCTCCAACATCTTTTGTTCTTAACCTGAAACAAAGAAAATAGTCCTTCTTGTCATCGCTGACCCCTCCCTAATCCCAAGGTGGGTGGAAAGGATGAAAAGGGACTTGGCAAGGCTGGAGGAATGGTCAAATGTATGGCAGCTTAGACTCAATGCAAAGAAGTGCAAGGTAATGCACCTGGCAAACAAAAACCCAGGGGAAGAGTACACAATGGGGGGTGAGATACTAACAACAACAAAAATGGAATGGGACCTGGGGGTAGTGATATCAGATATCCTAAAGGTGGGCAAGCAATATGAGAGGGAAGTAAGGAGGGCTGGGGGGATACTGGGATGCATAGGGAGAAGCATCGCCAGTAGAAAAAGGAAGTTGTTATCCTCTGTACAGACAGCTGGTGAGACCCCATCTGAGTATTATGCAGTTCTGAGACCCAATTTCAAAAAGACATAAACAGGATAGAGGCAGTCCAGAGGAGGGCAACTAAATGGTGCCGGTCTGCACCAGAAGACATATGAAAAGAGACTTAAGGAGCTTAATTATGTATAGCCTTGAGGAAAGGAGGAGAGGGGGGACATGATAGAAAGCTTCAAGTGCCTCAAGGGAGCCAACAAAGTCCAAGAGGTGTGAAAGAACAAGGGGCACAATTTGAAGATGGGGGTGGCTCAGATGTAATGTAAGGAAGTATTTTTTCACAGAGAGGGTTGTGGATATATGGGACAACCTTCCAGAGGAGGTTGTGGGAGTCAAAAACAGTGGTGGAATTCAAGAATGCATGGGACAGTCATATGGCAATTCTAGGGTGGGGATAGGAGGAAAAACTAGGCTGTTGGTTAACTAGGATCTGCAGCTTCTCCATTAGGTAGGAAAATGGGCAGACTGGGTGGGCCAAGCAGTCCTTATCTACCGTCAAATTCTATGTTTCTATGTTTCTGTGGACTGAGACTCGTCTACACTCTTCAAAGGTGAACCAAGAATAGATGAATAGAGGTGTGTGCCATATGATGTACTTCAATGGTGTTTTGAACTTATGTTCATAATGTTGACATTTTTTGGAATTTTTTCACAAAATTTTCAACATGGCCTTTTTTGGGACCCCCACCTGCAACTGTAATTTCATTAATCGGTCCCGGAAAGTGATTTCATGATCACTGTGCAAAATCACCTTTCAGGACCAAATAACAAAACTTTGCCACCAGTGTTCATAAAGTGGGGTCCCAAAAAGGCTTTGTTGAAAATTTGGGGAAAAAATTCATAAAAATGGCTGAGTTACACACTTTCATTGAAATTTTTCTACACAAGTGCATCGCTTTGGTGATTTTCAATATTTTGATTTCAAATTTTCAACACATCCCTTTTTTCACACCACCCCATGAACAATACAGATGTCATTTTTCACATCCTGTCCGAAACATGTTTTCACACCTGTGATGTGTAATAGTGTTTTCGCATGGATTTGTAAATTTTCACCTATGGAGTTTATGAGGTGGGGTCATAAGAAGACCATGTTGAACATTTGGGGTCAAAATATGATAAAATGCAAAAGTTACGATGATCCATTGCAATTTTGCCATGCACACTCATAACTTTGGATATTTTAAATATTTTGAACCCAGGTTTTCAATATAGCCTTCTTATTACCCCACCTCATGCATGTCATGGCTGTCATTTTTCAAATCCTGTCCAAAATGCATTTTGCACCTGAGGCATGGAATGTAATTGCAGTTAACAGAATTATGTTTTGGTAGGGATTAGAAAATGTTCTGTACCGGTACATGAGGTAGGGTAATAAGGTGGCTATGCTGACAATTTGGTCACTGTTTTCTATAAATGGAAGCCGCAGGGGCCCAGGCAGCCTGTGCTTTCACAGTTATGTAAAAGCACACACTACAGAGGATGGGAGGCAGGATCCAAAGGACCCGCGCCTCCCACAGTAAAAAGGATACTATTATACTATCTCAGAAAGTAAGAAAATAAGTTGCAAAAAAGTTTGTTAATGCTCCAATTAGGGTTAAAGTGACAAAAGCTGGAAAATGAGACATTAGGGTTTCCAACCCTAACACCCCACCCTCCCAAACCAGGCAGAAGAGCAGGTGTGGGGTTTGCCTTGGGTTTCTTGAGCCTGCCGTTCACCCCATTCTTATAAAGCCTACACATCTGACCTTATTAACAGATGGAATGGAGTGAGCGTTAGGCTTGAGAAGTCCAAGGCACACCCCATACCTGCTCTCCTGCCTGGTTTTGGGAAGTTGGTGTTATGGTTGGAAACCCTAACATCTCATTTCCCAACTTATGTCACTTTCACCTCAACTGATATATATATATAGAGATATAGATAGATAGATAGATAGATATATTGCACATATATATCTCAGATATCTGTGGGGATAGTCCTATGCTTTTATACAGTCCATGTTTTGATAGGTTGCAAGATATTTTATAAACTCCTGGAAAAGAAAACTGCAAGAAACAATTCTCAGGTAAACTGTAATAGCAGTAACATTATGCTTGAAAGTACAATCTGAACTGCAGAGCAACTCTAAGAAAGGGACTTAGTAGTTCAGATTAATAAGCACCACTTCAGTGCAGCAGCAGGTGGTCAACTCAAAACTGGGGCGTGCAAGGGTGTGTGTGTATGTGTATAACAAATGTTGGTTGAGGGAGGTGGAGAAAAAGAGGAAACAACTTATTGAAAAGGGGAGCTGAGAGGCTTCCTGGAGAGTCCTCCCTCTCTCAGTGAGGCCAAGTCAAGTGATGCCAACGTAGTGTGATGTGCTGACTGGCTGGTAAGAGCTCCAATAGAGCACCTGTCCCCAAACAATGGCATTTCATAATGTAAGTGTGTGTGTTACAGTATGTTTATATCAGTGTTACTGGCTTGTGATATGGAATCTATTTCGAGTGAGCTCCTCCATCTCGCTGTTATTTCAGGTTAGGTGGGCAGGATGGTCTGGGGCCCCTGTATTTGTACCCAGCTCAGACAGAGGCAAGTGTTGACCCAGTATGGGTGGGGAGCAGGGACCCCCCAGCATCTCAGGGACAACAGTGACCCATCAAAGGTACTACAGTGGGACAAGAGAACTAAGTGACCCTGTATAAGGGAGTCCCCAGCATTTCAGAGTGTGACCCAATACATATCACAGTGTGACCCAGTCCAGAGGGATGAGACCCAAACAGAGTGACCGGGTGCAGGAGGAAGAGGGTCCCCCCGCATCTCAAGAGTGTTAACATACAGATAGACAAGACCCAGAGTGAGACC
This sequence comes from Neoceratodus forsteri, assembly GCA_016271365.2. Classification (NCBI taxonomy): domain Eukaryota; kingdom Metazoa; phylum Chordata; order Ceratodontiformes; family Ceratodontidae; genus Neoceratodus; species Neoceratodus forsteri. The sequence continues at coordinate 914,377,948 of CM028137.1, forward strand.
CAGTCCAGAGCAATGGGCAGACAGGAGCATCCATCAATTGCCAGCATCACTGTCATTTGGGGAACAAGGGCAGTGTACCCCTCTTCGCTGCGGTGGGTTTGGATCCCATTCCATCCATCTACTGGGGACTGCAGAGGCTCTGTCAAGGGGGCCTGTGCTTTTCTAGGATTAAAAGTTCACAACTGTTTCTCATAAATCTTCATTGTGCTTGATTAGCAGGGAGGGAGAGGAAGGCGTGACTGGCTCTGGATGGCCCTGCTCCTTCTCTGTGGGAAAGCACATCAGTGACCACTTGCACAGGATTTAGGGACTCCCCACTGGCCTACCATTACAGAAAGAGGAGTTTTGAGGACCCAAACTTAGCCTTGCCAGCTAACTGGTTACTGTGGGTGGGCTGGGCCACTCCTAATGGTGCCAATGTGTGAGACAGAGTGCAAACCTCCTCATCTGGTTGTGGAACTCACCATCACCGTGAGCTACTTGGCACAGGAACTATGTCACTTCTCTGTGCTCCACATCACATTTTTTTGAAATCCGAGAGTAACAATCGAATTTCTGTGTAAGGAAGGTGCAGCAGTTGTCGGAGGAGCCAGCCACGGTGATTTGGGAATTGATTCGTGGACAAGGAGGTGACTGATCCCAGACTAAGAAAGAAGAGTGGAGTTCGGTGAGTTGAGTCACGCTTCCAGTGTATGGACCTGGCTCAGTTGGACCAGTGCAGGTCCCCTGCCACAGCAGCAGCAAAACCTCTTGTCTTGCTACCATCCCTGGACCACCAGAGGGCATCCATCCATTCCAGTGCTGCATCTGATGTTAAATACCATTTATGAGTCCTAAAGGGTTTCTCATAAAGCAGATGGGACCAAGCAGTGGACCATGTAAGAACAACCTTAAGCCAGCCATACATTTGACACAAGTAAGGGTTAGAATTGAAACCAGGTGTGGAGGGGACAGATTTCAGTTGATGAGTTTGTCCTGGAGTTTGTGGCTCATACTCCGTATACACTGCTTAGTACCTGGATTTAAAATTCAGCCTGTTCTTCATCCTCTAGTGGCAGGAAACAATTACAGGTGGGTTTCCACCTTCGTGGTAGTTGATTACTAATGAAGAGTTTGTCCTGCACTTCTTGCTCCCTACAATTATGGTGTGTTTGAATCCAGCCTGTTCCTCCTCCTCCTCCTCCAGTGGCAGGAAAGCAGTACAGGTGGGATTACGGATTACTAATGAAAAGTCAGTTTGCATGGGCCACAATTTGCAGACCTCAATGGAATGAATGGATTGCTTGCTAAATTACTTAAAATAATTTCATTTAATTCTTGGGTTGAGAATCAGTGGCTACCCAATATATTGCACATCACTATTTGATGGCCCTGTAAGGCTACATCTTCTGGATATGGTGATCCACTACTCCATGTCCCTTGTGGAGATTTTTTTATGTCACTGTATCTGAAATACTGCTTGGGTTCTGATTCTGCCCATTCTTCTATAGCATTAGCCTTCACTGTCAGCCACTGGGAGGATCTCTTTGTTTCCTGCTGCAAAAAAGAAAGAGTGGCTTGCTGTATCAAGGTGGACAAGTGAAGTCTCTAGCAAGGGAAATGATACGATGGTAGACCATGTGACTGAAATGAGGCCTTACCAGTGATTAAAGCAAAGCAGAACTAGTTTCCCCATGCCCCTTCAGGGTACACATTAGGGGAAATGTGGGGGGATGCATACGCACCCCATTATTTTGAAAGTTTGCACAAGACTGCAGTGGTTCATCCCAGACTCCAGACACGATTACTGAAGTTGAACAATGAGCACAGGACTTTTGCACCGGCACCGCCACACATAAAAAATACATTCGGAAGGGATTAAGCTGAAGACAACTCCTGCCAGCACTCATGTTGCCTATTTACTGGTGATGCTAATTATGTGAATACTGCACCTTCATGCTTCCCAATCTGTTCATTTAAATGTGCAGAACAGGTACTGAAGATGTCGACTTTTGCTTGGCTCCTCCTGGCATGAGATACAAGACCCCATTGCCTCCACTCTGAAATGAGATTTCTCAGAATGAAGTCAAGCTGCAAGAGAGATTACAGATCAGTACATAATCAAACTGCAGATGAATGCAAAGACTTGTGAGTTTGGGGCTATGGACACATGAAATTCTACCTGGTGAGATGGCATTTGGCATCATGGAGAGCTGGTTGGAAGAGAGGCTTTTGAAAGAATCTGACCTCATGCTACAGAAATCTATAGGCATTTGCAGGGCAACGAAAGCCACTAAAGCACAAATGCAAGCCACTATGACAGGGAAAAAATGTAATAAAGACCTTAAGACCTCCGTGCTATTGCCACAGCTGGTTATAATGGAAAATTACAACCTGGTTTCCCTATGGGAAAAGTGCACGGCAGTTGTTATTATGCCATTATATGCAAAGTAAACAAAGATGTGTTTGTATTTTCATTATTTATCATGTTTATGTTGTTACATCACTGATGATTGCTTTCCTCCTATTCAAGGTATAGTTCTCCCATTTTGATGTTTCTGGCTATACGATTTCATGTTAGGCCACACATTTTATTTTTCGCACATAATATTGTCTCTTATTTTCGATGATAAAATGCAGAACACTACAGTATGTAGCTGGTTTGCTGTGAATTCAGCTCTTCTCGTGAAAACCATGGGGAGGTTGGCTACAGCAGAATTCTAACTTCACTGTAGCAGGTGTACTGGTTAAGGCATCTTCACTGTACCTTGAACTTAAGTAATAGTTTTGTACATAGAAACAGAAACATAGACACTGACAAGAGGAAAACAAGGTTTCATCTAGTCTGCCTGTATTCCCCTATCTGCCCCAGGACCTATTGTCCATACTAAGATCTATCCTTCCCTGTCCACCTCTCTGCTCCCTACCTTACTGTTACCAACCAGAGTAACCACAAAACACTACTATGTCCCAGCCATGCTTGAATCCATTTATGTTCATGGTGCTCACCACATCCACTGGCAAACTGTTCCATGACTCCACCACCCTTTCCATAAAATAGAACTTGCTCACATCCCTCTTAAACCTTCCCCCTGCCTGTTGCCACTCATGACCTTGGGGTTTTGAATCTTTACTCCTGCTAAATAGTTCCCTGCTAAATAAATTCCCTTTAGGAACTTGAAGGTCTCTATCATATCCCCCACTTGCTTGGTGTCCAGCATGTACAAGTTCAGTGCCTTGAGACAGTCCTAGTGAGATCTGCCCTGCTGGCCCTAATTCATAATGGTCACCCCTGCATTGCACTGCCTCCAGCCTGACCCCATCCTTCTTCAGGAGAGGATTACAAAAATGAGCACAGCATTCCAGGCGTGGTTTTACCAGTGAACTATATAGAGCTAGCAATAACTCCTTTTTCTTCTGTCAATACCCTTCAAATACACCCCAGCATCCTATTAGCTTTACTATAAACCTTGTTAAGCTTGCTTGCTTGATTGTGTGATGGAGTCACTAATGATGACTCAAGGTTCTTGTCTTCTGCCATAGTGTAGGGCCCTTTCTTCTGCCAGTGTGCTCAGTTTTACCCCTCCAATTCAGTACTCTGTCCTAGGTCCCCCCCCCCAGATGTATAACCTTGCAATGGGGGCATTTAGGTCCTCACAGCCAGCCTAAACCAAATGGAGTTGCAATCACTGGACCCCAGTTATACCCTTACCCTCACTCCATCTGCCATCTCTGAGTTGGTGAGCATCAAATCAAGAATGGCCGCCTGTGTAGTGGGTTCCTTACCCAGCTGCACTCCAAGTAGATGGATTGAAGAACTGCAGCATTTTCAGTGGGACTCACTGACTTTTAAATATCAGGGAGTCAAACTGACCCCAGAACCTAAGGCACTACTCATGGCAAATTATTCTCTACTAACAAATGAAATTGAGAAAGACCTGCAGAACCAGAAAATATTCCCCTTAGGCATATTACCAATGATGGACACTATCCACATGAGCATACTACAATGCCTTCTCTACATCTTCCAATATCTCCCCTGGTGGTGCCAGTAAACTGATTCCATCAATGGGACAAGCTAATATCTTGCATCCTTTGGAGAAGCAAACAACCTAGAATCTCATACAAACCTTACAACTCCCTGTAAGCTACATGCCTTCTTCCCAAACACTGGCCAATACTTACAGGTGGTCCAGATATGCAAGGCACTATATTGATTCTTGAATGCCTATAATGCAGACTAGAAAACCTTAGAACAAGTCCAGGAGAATTTTTATCCCCAAGGTCACAAACTATGACTTTCCCACTACAGCCTCCTTCCACACTAACCAATAATCCCTTCACCCTTGCCCCACTGAATTGCCTCCAAAAGGCATTTAGTTTTTTTTTTTTTTTTCAGTTCTATTTCTTCACCTCCAGGCTCGGAACTCTTTCAGGCTGCCTTGCTCGCCTGCATCGCTCTACCACCCGATGTGTTCCCCGCCATCTTCGAAGTCATTTGGACTCCCCGGGAAATGGGAGGCTACAGCCCCGGACAGCTCAAGGGACAGTGGTGGGGCATGTGGCAGCTGCACTGGAGGAGCCATCGCCTATCTGGCTGGAGGGACTTTTTCCCCTTGTGTGTCCTTCCCACCCCCCCCATGCATGGTGCACGTCCCCGATGGTATGGCACATGACAACCCTGCCTACATTGGGCCATGCTGTCTGCGTACAGTCCAGCACTCTGCAGCACTCCCAATGCCCTCCCCCTGGGAAAGGAGAGATGCCCTGCGGCTGCTCGATCCATTCCCTCCCCTGCTGACCCCTGGCACCCGAGTTCGCTCCCAAACCCAGGTTGCCAGCATAGCGTGAGGTGTGGCGTCTAGCGCCTCAACCCTCAGCGTCACTGGGCCTGTTCCACAAGGCATTTAAGGAAAAACATGAACACACCATTATTTTCAGCTCACAACACTGATGAATAGTCCAAACTTCAGATCTGCAACAATGGACAACACATATAGACACTTGGAGCAATTTGGTCTGGAGTATATTTTTCTGTTTATTCAAGATGGGGTGGTGGTGGTGGTGCCCTTTCAGTACTTGAAAGATAAGTACCATCTCCCACAAAGGGATTTCTTTAAATAACTGTAGGTTAAAAGTAACATACAAAAATATCCATACCATACAGAAGTGAGCAACATCCCTACACCTCAGCTTCTTCTGAGCCTTCCTCAGCAGGTGAAGGGAAGCCCTCTTCCTTCTCACCTGATCTCAGAGCTGTATAGGACAATAAGCCTACTAAATCCCCACACTGCATCTCACAGCCAGTTAATGAACAGTGGGAAGAGGAACGCCAAGTAGACTGTACCCAACTGACATGGACACAGGCAACAGTTAATGAAAAGTGGAAGAGGAACGCTACAGACTGTACCCAACTGACATGGACACAGGCAACAGTTAATGAAAAGTGGGAAGAGGAACGCCAAGTAGACTGTACCCAACTGACATGGACACAGGCAACAGTTAATGAAAAGTGGGAAGAGGAACGCCAAGTAGACTGTACCCAACTGACATGGACACAGGCAACAGTTAATGAACAGTGGGAAGAGGAACGCCAAGTAGACTGTACCCAACTGACATGGACACAGGCAATGCAGACTGTACACACAGTCATTGCTTCACACAAACTGAGAGAATTTACCTGCAAGGCTGCCATCCACTTCTTCAGGACACCACATATCCAAGCAAAATATCAGGCAGCCATCATTACAGTGTGCTGAAGAGGATGCAGAGACAGAAAGGAGACACACTTGAATATATTTTCTCTTTGCCCATATAAGCAAACATTCTGGGCTCAAGTAGGTCAGAAGATTCAAGAAGCAACAGACCTTACACTGACCCTTATTGCAAACTCCAGTGTCCTCTATGCCTCCCACATACTATTAAAGATAAGAATATGAGCTACAATACCTACTTTGCCTTTTAACAGCAAAGGCCAATAGTACCATCACAAAATTATGGTTAACACATAAGTTCCAGCAGTGACACAGTGGCATGCAGTGGTTGAATAAACATATAGGCCCAGATATTCAAAAGGGTTGCACATGGCGCAACAGTGTTGCACCATGCGCAACCCACTGATGTGACCCGACGTGATATTCAAAAGGGGAAAGTGCGCGGCACAAATCCTGATGCACCGGAGCGCATTAGTAATGTATGCAGGCGCAGGTGGGGGGGAGTGCCCATGCATACTCTGCACAGCTCAATATTCAGCCCGGGATGTGCAGAGCCATGCATGTGCAACCCTTACCTGCCCCAGCACAAAGTTACACCAAAAAAAAAAAGGAGCAAGGGCTGGCCACCCACAGGTGAGCTGCCGTATTGCAGGTCGCAACTCTGCAGCTGCCACCTGTGGGTGGCCACCCGAGCTCCGGCTGAACCTCTGTGGTGGCGGCCCCCCCATGCCCGATTGCGGGCATCAGTGGAAAAAGAGAACTCCAAAATCCCTGGTGATCCAGTGGGCCGCTGCCCTCCCGATCGCGGGCTTAAGTGAATAAAATAAAATTCCTATCATCCCTGGTGTTCCAGTGGACCTGCATGCCCAATCACGGGCTGAAGTAGAATTAGAAGAAACCCATCATTCCTGGTGGTCCAGTGGACCCCTTCCCCACCCGCCACTGATCTCCACCGCCCGCCCCCCGGTCATCGGTGGGCAGCAGCACCCACCTGCCTCGTCGCTCGCTGCCGCTGACTCGACACTATCGGTAGGATCGCCCATTGGTCCGACAGCGTGAGCCGTGCGTGCAGCCCATACCATACTACATATTCCAGATATGTGAATGGGATCCATTCACATATTTGAATGTAGACGGTATGGTTGCAAGCCCATTGCTCACGCTGTGGACCAATGGGCGCACAGCCTTACCGACGGTGTAGTCCGGGCGGCAGGGCGGCAGGCGGTGGGGTGCTGCCACCTGCCGCTGACTGGGGAGCGGGCAGTGGGGATCAGTGGGCGGTGGGGATGGGGGTTCACTGGACCACCAGGGATGATGGGTTTCTTCTAATTCTACTTCGGCCCGCGATCGGGCATACAGGTCTACTGGACCACCAGGGATGATAGGTATTTTATTTCATTCTACTTCAGCCCGTGATCGGACATACAGGTCCACTGGACCACCAGGGATGATAGGTATTTTATTTCATTCTACTTCAGCCCGCAATCGGGCATACAGGTCCACTGGGCCACCAGGGATGTTAGGGATTTTATTTTATTCACTGAAGCCCGCGATCGGGTGGGCAGCGGTCCACTGGATTACCAGGGATAATAGGACTTTTATTTTTTTCACTGAAGCCCGCGATCGGATGGGCAGTGGTCCACTTGACCACCAGGGATAATAGGAATTTTATTTTCTTCACTGAAGCCCGCGATCGGGTGGGCAGTGGTCCACTGGACCACCAGGGATAGTGATTTCTGTTATTTGGATTCAGCCCATGATCGGGCTGTGGGGCACAGTGCCGTGCTGCAGGGGGTGTCGGTCCCCGATGGCTGCTGCCTGGCAGGGCGCCAGGCGCAAGTCATCAGGGATCGGCGCACCTGCATGCAAATGGGGCCATAATGACATGTAAATGGCCCCATGTGCGCCTTGCGTACATTATGGCCCCATTTGCATGTCAACTTTTGAATATCGCGTTTGCTGCGCCTTGCACAATGGAACTTACGCTAGTGCATTCCCATGCTCCACCCTGGCCACTGACGCTGGCGATGTGCCACTGCGCCATGCACACTGCTGGTGGCCAGGGTGTGATATTCAATGCTGCTGAGCCATGGCGCAGCTCCGTTGAATATCGCCCAGTCCGCTCCCTGTGCAGCCAGTTGCACTGCACCCAGGTTTATGCCACAGCCTGGCACAGTTTGAATATCTGGGCCATAGAGTACAAAAAATGCATTACTTGGGTCTTCCACAACATTTATTTAGTAGTAGATTGACCCAATGGTCCAATACATCATGCAAAAGGACGCCCACTTTGTCTGTTAAGAGCTGATACACTGACTCTTATGCCCCTCCTAGTGACCTCCACAGCTTTCATTATCTCCTGGTCCTGCCTGCGCGCTCATTGCCCAGACTGTTTTTGACCTCCACATAACACCCTGACATGAAGGACATAAATAGCAAAAAGAATGGAATAGTATCTGACACCAGTTAGAGTTTTGTTTAAATTTCATTTTCGATATGTTCTTATTGAAACAAACACTGAATGTACAGTGATGTATTTGACTTGAACCTGGTTTGCACATTGGAAATCTATTTACTAGTGAGCCTGATGTTACCAACAAAATATGTACACCAAAAAAAAAGACTGCAATACAAATATCAAGAAAGGGAATTTTAAATTACTGTAATTATGTCTTATATTATGACCAGGCCCACATGTTTTTAATAATCCTCCCTGTCTCACAGTCTTCAAAACAAATCAAACCCTTATCATTCTAACATCAAATACTGCAACTTGAATTATTTTTTTTCAAAAAAACACCCTGCTGTGTCTCTTCTCAAAGACTAAGGCATTCATACACTGGGGTAAAGGCTTTTTCTGTCTTCTTCCAGAGAAGTTTGACAGATGGTCCCAAAGAGGGTCTCTGCCTGTTTAAATTTTTATGAGGCACAGATATTTAGCATTTTCAGTCGAATCTCAGTCTTTGAGGTATGTTATTTGATGGCATGAATCACTTAAAATTGCAGCTCTCTAAGAAACTGATCTTTCTATGGTTGTCACAAAACATTTGTCAGGGGACAACCAAATCTGCAAGGCCAGGGTTTTAGGAAACGTAGAAGGGTACTTTCTACCTGTCCTTTAAGGCAAAACTTCTGTTCCTGCTGCTGTGTAATGAGTGTGTTATTATTGGATATAGTCATTAAAATCGTAATGGTAGCTTGGGTTGCTATACACATATTTTGTGGTATGTTTACTATTATAAAATAGAGCAAGGGTTAAAACAAGTGGAAAACTGTATTGTTCTGTTTTCCATGGTGGTAAAGCTCTTTCTGCACATAAAGCAGTAAATTGGGTCCCTTAAATGTAAAAGAAATGTTGCCAACTTTGTCCACAATCTGTCTTTAATATGGGAACCTTAAGGTTCTACTCTCCACATGGATTAATCAAGATACATAAAAGAAGTGCACTAGTTTTTCCATACAGCTCTCTTTTTGTTTACACTTTAGCAGAAAGGAAAATCAGGAAATGTAATTTAATAGGTAAAAATGCACGTCAACAGACATTTGCATGATCAATTAATGCATACGTATGTGTTTATTTTCCCTTCCGGCCATCTGTGCTCCGGTCTGAGTGCGCCCGTCAATAGGGTGCCAAAATTCAAACTTTGTTGCCCCTTCCCTGAGGTCTGCTCCCCATGGAGTTAGAATATTAAGTTGGGGGTGGTGTGGGGGTGCCAACCCCAACATGGGGGGGGTGGAGGGGCACAGACCCCACATAAATACGGGGCAACAAATTTAAATCCTGGTGCCCTAATGACGGGCACACTTGGATGGGTGCGTTCTGATGGTGGAACCATTTTCCTAGTTCTGTTAGTCCTATGTTATTTTTTCCTTCAAAAGGTACTTCTACACTACCTGCATGATGGTCATTTCTAACAGTTTAAAACTGATGAGATTCGTGAAGCCTATAAACTAAATAAGTATTATTAGATGTTTTGTATCCTAAAGCAGTTCTTGCAACTGTCAAACAAATTATGATCTAGCACAGGCAAATCTGTTCAGTGTTAATTCTGATAAGATGAACAATGTGATAATGTGGATTCCTCAGTCCTAGCAGAGTTTGTGCCTGCAGGAATATATTACATAATAATCTCAGTTCCATGAACTATGGCTAGTACAAATTAATATTGGTAATTTGTTTATTTTGATAACTGGGTAGAAAGCAACTGGGCCACAAGGCCCTTTTACAGGCTTGACCCAGTGAGTGTCAAAGACTCAAACACATCAATACATACAGTATACACAAATTTCTAAAACTAAAAGCCAAAAATACAATACAGTGCAAGCATTACAAAATAAGACAAACAATAAACAACTGTATTTACAAGAAGTAAGCATAATCATGTGCAGGCACATACAGATTTAGAATAAAGCAGTAATTCACATGCTTACTTTCAAAACTGTCCATCCAGTAGATGATTATTATTTGCTACAGATACGTATTGTCTTTGATAACTATTTTATGATAAAACTAATTGCTAAAGAAGATGAGTAAGGTGCTAAAAGTATAGACTAGAGGTTAGAGTAATGAACTGTGAGTGAACTTGGTACCTCCAGCAGAGCTAGGTTTGATTCCACAACCTCCACTTGCATACAGTGTGACTCCGAACAAATCACTAAACCTCCCCAGTGCTCCCATGTTGCCCCTGAAAACAGGCACTTGCCTAGTGGGCCTTACGCGTTACCAAAGAATTAAATTAAAGCTGGCCTACTAGCACAGCGATAGAGCTACCACTCATGATGCTTGATGATGCTGGGTTTGTGAATCAGCCTGGAGTGTCAGAGGGCTGGCCGGATGGAGCTTGGATGAGCATCCAAGGGACAGCTCTCCACCTATGGGGGGGGGGTTGGTCATGCTCATTGCTTGGGTGACACCCAGTGAAGACTGGGTGTTTCCCAAGCTGGGACCACATAACAGAGGGTAAGGCAGTGGTGGTCATCTGCAGGGCATGTGTGGAGCAACCATGTCCATCTGCTGACATCATTGCACATCCACACCTTGAGGGCGAAGACAAGGGAAAACCCTGTGTGACAGCACGGTGTGATGGCCTCTGACCCCACACCAAATGATGCCAAAGTCGGCCTGCGATTGAAACATGATGAATCTTGATCTCCCTTTTGGGAGCCCAACTGCAGGCCTTAGTTCCAGGGCAGCTGTTGGGGGATGCCAGTGATGGGTGTGGGGGCACTGAGTCGGGGAAGATCCCTGCCTGCAGAGCAGAGATAAAAAGAATTAAAAACAAAAAGGAAAAGTATGCATAATTTACATTTAATTTATTTAAGAGACACTTGTTGACCCTGAAGAATGGTCAGTTGGGCCCCAAAATATCAGTGCAGATTTATGTGATGTGGGTGACCCCACTTGCGCTAGCCCCCTCAGAGCGACCGACAGCAGGCAACTGCGGGAGGGGTGAGCACACAGCGGTGGTGAATGCACGCACAGGTTGAATGTGCAGAACAGGTGAAAGTACAATGGGCTACAGCGAGGGAGCGAAAAGGCCATGAGCGATTACAGGGAAGAAGGAAGGGGAGCAGGCGCCACACTGGTGGCACCCACTGACTGCTGGGCAATCTGAAAGGTGCTTGACAGTGCGTGCCAGCTGGCACACTCAAAGTCAATCAGTGCTTGTCGGGGCTAGTGCCGGACGGTGGTGCTCAGTAGGTGACTGTAGATCTGGGCCCTCCTGGGGCAGGTGAGGGCATAGACAGCTGGCAGGACTGCACCAGACTGGATGGCGTGGATGGTGTAGAGCTGCCCAAACAGGTGCCTTCCATGAAGCAGTCTGGGCAGTCCTGCAGCTGCTGCAGATCCTGGTCACTGGCATATATCACTAGCCGGTCCCGCTCCTGGCCACTGTCATGGAGCAGGAACTGGCCCCCTTCCCCCATCATGGTAAATTTGGCCGGTATGGCAAGGTCGGTGACCGTGGCTGGTGTCATGAGCCACCCCCGTGCTACATGCTGCATGTACTGCATGGTCTATAGCAGTAGACGACTCCCTGGTAGGTGACCCGCAACAGCCGCAGGTATCTCCAACGTGCTCGCTGTGACTACTTGTGATGCACTGTCCAGCTTAACTATGTGCTTTGTCCCATAGTGACCCCAGAACCAGGCGCACACTGACATCTGCTGCATCAGGAGCATGGTTATGCTCCCATAGGTGGCAACCACAGTGTCATCCGGTGTGCAGGTGGGTGAGGCAGCTATATCGGCATGCCTTGGCACATCACCAATACACCTTCTTTGGGACAGCTTTGTCCTTTCTGTAGATGTAGCTGTTGTGTATGGCTAGCGGTGCCTTGTTGGCTCTGGATGTATCTGACTGGCATCCTCGATCCTGGATGGTGGTCCTGCCTCCACCGTGCCCATCTCCCCCATTTGTCTGTGGTTCACTTTCCCCGCCCACCACTGTCTGTTGCCGGCCCTTCCTGTCTGGGTTGTGTATCTGGTGGTCGCCCATTGGCCCCCGCCTCTTGATCTGTGCCTGTCCCTGTTTGCCTATGCTGGTCCTTCGTCCTGCTCTGGTGAGTATCCTGTGTGCTGTGTTTGGGGGGGGAGACCTGGGATCCATCAGTGCATTGACATTACTGTTGTGCTGGGGTGTGCCACATCTGTACTGTGGGCTTGGGGCTCTGGTGTGTCTGCCACCTGGTGTGTGGCTGTGGTGTCCTGCCTGTGCTCGCCCCACTGCCTCTAGCTCTGTCCGGGTCACTGTGCTCAGTGTCCCTGCATGGGTGTTCGCCCATGCAGTCCTGCTGTGTGTTTTGCCCTTGTATTATCATTCGGCCGCTCTGTGCAGTCTCTCTTTCGGCACACACTGTTGTTGCCTCGCCCCCATTACCACGCCATTGTTTCTGTGCTCTACTCAATGGTTACCTATCAGTGCACTAGCAGGTTGTCCCGCTTTTTATTATAAATAAAAACTTCTGATTATTTATTTGCAATGATGGGTGAGTGGGTATTTTTCTAATGTCTCTGCAATGGTTGAATTCTAACCAGATAAAAATACTGGTGACGTTTGTGAAATTTCACAAATAAATAAACTGCTAGAGTGTCAGCCTCTGTAAGTTCACAATTACCTATCCAAATATAAGGTGGCAGTGTATTGTGAAGCTTTGGAGCAGTCACCAAAAAAACTCAGTCCCCTGAAGAATGAAAGTGGGAACTGGTTACGAACAGTTTAATTACTCTTGGCAGAGCAAAGGGGATGTCCAGAGGCAGAGGCACAAGAAGGTCCTTTAAGCTGTGAGTATGTTGTCCTTTGTGGGCTTTATATAATATATCTCAAAGGCAAAGCCTGTATGTTATGTGCCATTTTATTGGCACTCAGCGCAGTTTACAGTATATTTATTTAGTTTTTGTTTACCGGGTAGGGTACACTAGCCAAGTGCTTATTTTCAGGTACGGCCAGACATGATATGCACAGACATGATATGGGTCTAGTCATTGCATTCCGCACCAGATGCAAATGGTGCATCAAACCTCCAGGTAATCCTAAATTAATGCATTGCACTTAGTGGAACATGACACCAATATATGCTATAATCTAACTAGATCGTGGTGTACAAAATGTGGCTTCAGCCTGGTGATATTTGTTAGGTGGAAAAAGCTGCACTAAACTACATCTGATATCTGGTACTCACATGTCAACCTGCTGTAAAATGTGACACCTAGGTTTTTAGCCACATCCTTGATGCAAGGGAAAGTGAGATTCAAAGATGACACCACTGCACTACACCCTGACGTCACCAATGATAAAAAAGCTAAGCCCAATTTTCAGAACTTCCATTTTACTAGGGTCATCGTGGCATAGCCAGCTTACAGTATGCCAGTCATTATTTTCAGCCCGGCACTTGGAAATTACAGCTGCACAGTTAACTTTATCAGGTACAGATGACAGATATAGTGGAGTATGATCTGCATAACAGTGTAACTATAAGTTATACTGTCTATTGATCTCGCCCAAGAGCAACATGTAAACAACAAACAACACTGAGGAAAATTGAACCTGAGGCACACAACAGCTCAGAACAGCAGGGTCAGAAAAGGTGCCCTCCCACATTGCCCATAGCTCTCGCCAGACAGTAAGGATGCAAACCAGGCCACAGCAGACCAGGTGAGTCCTCAACAGAACTCAAGGCATTCTATCAAAATCCAGTGGTCCATTGCATCAGAAGTGAAAGAGAGCGAAAGAACAACAATAGATAGTTCACCTTGTCTCTGAACAAGAGTTTGTTCAGCATTCTGTCAAGGGCAACTCACAGTTGTGCCGAGGTATGGAACCAGACTGAAATAACTTATAAATGTCATAACACTTCAGATGAGCCCAAGTGGCAACACCACCACCTTCTTAACTGCCTTTGTAAAAAGGAACGCTTTTACATAGGTCTGTAATCTACAAGAACCTCATGGTCTAGTGATTACTTTTTAATGAGGGCCTCACTACTGCCTTCTTCAAGACAATGGAAAATTTGCCATTCTCAAGGGAGCAACTGACTATTGTTGAAAAATTGTAACCAAGACATCCAGATTGTTAAAATAGACAGGCTCAGCCTGGAATCAGGATACAGTAGGTGGGACGCAGCTCGGCTACAACCTGGGATACCTGTTCACAAGTGACTGGCTGAAACTCAGCCCAGGGCATTGGACTAAACAATATGTCTTGACCCAAGCCATGATCAGTCTAAACTTGACCACCCATTGATATCACTGGTTTTGTGGCTGACACATTGATAAGAAAGAATCTGCTCAGCTCCTCATACTTTTCCATAGACAATCAGGATGTAATGATCTGTTCACTGTGCAGAACAGCTGGGCCACTTTATTCCTCTCTGCAGTGATGATCCCAAACAGTTTGCCTTTGATTGCCCTCTGGTATTCCCTGTAGTGAGTCTTCAGAGACAGTCAATTGTCCTCAGAGTCAGCCACCTTAATGCATCTTTATTCCATGGTGAGTTTCACTGGTAGGCTGCAGGGTGACAACTGATTAAAGCAAGTGTGCCAGCAATGTACCCACCAACCCTATTACAGATGTCCAGCACAGTCTCCCCAGCCTAAGTGAATCATCATAGTCCCAGGTATTGAAATCACTGAGATCAAGTAGTCCTGTCAATTTCAATTCCATATCAGTGAAGGAATTCTTAAATCCCACAGGAATTTCCCCTCACTACTCAGTTGACTATAGATGAGTAGGATATGCACACCATTGTTGGATCTACTTGAACATCTTCAGTCTCGACGAGAGGATGCAAGCCATCTAGTGCTTCACTGTCCCCTGAGCTAAGCAGTATAGACTGTAGAGCTTAGCAGAGTCAGATGCCAACTTGTTCTATGCTGGCACAATGTTACTTGTATGCTCCTGTGACCTTTTGCACTGGAGTCTCTAAAGGAAGTGTGAAATGAAACTGTAGTTGGAAAGAAAATTAGGCTTTGAGTTTGTGCATTACCCCACCTTGATTTGCTGGATTTATAGCTGCAGATGTGTCCCTCTAGTCACCCCCAGTCACCCACTTACTGTACCTGTATAGTGGTCTACCATTGTAATCCTCTAAGTGTCTGATGACGTTTACATTATTGGGTCTAAGACCATACTGAACTGAATACAGTTTTTTTGGACATATTTATTTTTCATTTTGTTTTCAACTTTTATTCATAACTTCATAGTGTTTTAACATTCTGATTCCAAATTTTCAACATAACCTGTTTTCACCGCAACCTCATGAACCTGACTGCTGTCATGTTTCAAATCCCAGCCAAGCTGTCATTTTGCAGTCATACTGCTAAACATTATTTCAGGTGAGATTTGAAAAACCTCAGCTGTTAAGTTCATGAAGAGGGATAAAAGTGTCTATGTTGAAATTTTACAGCCAATATCTCAAAACAGAGCAAAGTTACTGGCAAAAGTTGAAAACATAAACATAAACCTAACACCCATAAACAATAGTTGCAAAGTGCCAAATGTGAAATGCCTATCAACTTTGATCTATGTCATTGTTGTTTCTTAATTTGAGAACATTATTAATGTGTTCTTTAGTTCACCCCACCTCATAAACCTCAGAGATGTCATTTTTTCAAATACCACCCAAATGCTGTTTCGCTGTCATTCTGTAAAACAACATTTCAGGTGGGATTTGAAAACAGAAAGCTGTCACGTTCATGTGGTGGGGAGAAAAAAGACCACACTGAAAATCTGAAGTCAAAGTCTCAAAAAACATATAGTTAGTGTACATGAAATTAGGGCACAACTGTTTTAGGCACGCTGTGTCTTGCTTCATGGAGGGCCCAAACAACCTATTGGCCCTGCATGAAGCAAGTTTGGACTTAATGGTTGATTTACACAGAGACCAAAGGTTCTGACATGTCCTGCTTCATAAAGAGCCCTAGGAATTACCTTGTGGTTTGTGCAGGACCCAAAATGCCCCTGTGTAAAGCAAGTTAGGACTTAAATGATGATTAGCATGGAGTCCAAAATGCCATGTGTGTCCTGCTTCACACAGGTCCAAAAGGGCTCTGCACGAAGCAAATTTGGACTTACCTCCTGATTTTAACTGGTCCTGATTTGAACAAGGCCTGCAGCACCCTACACAAAGCAAGTGAGAACTTACATCTCAACGAGCCCTGCATGAATCTTTGGACTTATTTTATTTCCTCTTTTGCAGATTTGCAACATGTTGCATTCTACAGCATCCCAGGGCCCTGCATTATACATCCTCCAAAGTGTTATGGCTACCTAAAAAGGACAGTAAATTTATTGCAACACAACATGCTAATGCATCAGTTAGGGGGTTTAAAACATTAAAAGTATGAAAAGCTAATATTAGGGAATTTTTAAACCTTAACTCCCCCAATACATCACCCCAGTAAACTCCACCAAAAGTGAATGTCAAAGCAAAAGCCAAGTCCCAGTCCCAAAGGGCCTCGTGCAATGCATGTTAAGAACTTGGAGGGGTTGGGGATTGCTTAAAGTGACTGCTTACACTACAACATGGAGGGCAGGAGGATTCTGTGAGAAAGATGGACAAAACACATAGCTAGTTTAAGTTAATATGGGGGAGTTAGAGTGGCAAGGCACAAACAAAATGACACAATGAAGGAGGGCCTTTCAGACCTCCCTCACTGAACTCAACAGGATCAAGTAAACTGATTGAAAGGGGGGGGAGGGGAAAATGCTGGAAGATGATATGTGCCGACACTAACAGTCTGGGCAACAAAATGATTGAACTTCAGGCACTGGTCATGGAGGTGGGACATGACCTGGTAGCGGTAACAGAGTCATGGGCAACCTCAAATCCTAACTGAAACTTGACCATACCAGACTACACCCTATTCTGAAGGAAAAGGGCAAAGGGCAGGGCAGAAGGGGTAGCACCATATGTTGAGGAGGGGACTGAGGCAATAGAAATATGTACTCTGGGGGCACTAGCAGGAAAAGGGTAGGTGAAACTAGTCCAGACCATGGTGGTCTGCAGACCACCAAGCCAGGATCCAGAGATAGACAGGGCACTGGGAGAGACACTGAATAGGGTAGCAAATTTAGGGAGAAGTGGTGGAAGTTGGGGATTTCAATCAATCAATCAATCAAAATCTTTATTTATCCAGGTGGGTACCATTGAGCAAGGCCTCATTTGCAAGGTGGACCTGGTCATGAATACATCAAAGTACAGTACAGAAGCAGGTATACAAAAAGCAATAATATACAAGGAAGAAAAAGTATATACAGTGTATACAGTACAGTACAAGGCTGAAATAAATAAAAAAAGCAGTATTTTACAATTGAAGAAGTCAGCAGATGTACAATCAACCATAGGCATACAGGAGTTATAAGCAGAGATCTTTTGAGCGAGGCAGCCAGCAACTATACATATAGGGGAAAGAGGCTGTGTATGGGGTGGCAGGTTAGAGAGGTAAAGAAGAGGAGGGCTATATTACCGACGACTGGGGGAAAAATTGGGCTAAAACCACAGAAAGTGACGATGGCTGTCGTGTACTTGTTTATTATGATAATGACGGAGGAGGGGTAGATAATTGGGACACTACTATGGATGGGTGGGACATTACAGGCTGGAGCGGATAGGAAGGGTGGCAGCAGGAAGAGTTATTAGGAAAGAGTGAGAGCCAGGGTAGAAACATGGCGAGCATCAGGATGGAAAGGAGGAGTTGCAGAATTAGTGGGCTAGTGGTGAGGAAAACATTTGCAAGGTGTCATGTAGCGGGTCGAGATTGCCTTGAAGATATTCAGGCTAACAGGGCAGCTCAGCTTCAAGTTCCTTTGTAAACTGTTCCACAATGTGGGTAAAGAGAAGCTTAGAGCAGCTTTGCCGAAACAAGTTTTGACCCTTGGAACTTGGAGGGCAATTAGGGAATAGCTCCTTAGAGCGAGGTGCCTAACACACTCCGGGAATACAATCTGAGACATATGAGGGGAGCTTGTTGGTCACTGCTCTGAAGGCCCATAGGGCAGCATTTCTATTCCTTCTATAGTGAAGGAAGTCCAGCCTCAACGATGAGTACAGGGAGCAGTGGTGTGTGGAAAGTGGAAGGCCAGTAATGAACCTGATAGCTCTGTGGTAGAGGGTGTCCAACTTAGCTAGCGAGTGGCTGTACAGCAGGTCCATGTAATCTATTAAAGCTAGGAAGGCAGCTTGAACCAGTTGAATCTTGGCCTCCTATGTGAGCAGGTGGTTATTTCTGTAGAATAGTCCTAATCTTTACCTTAGTTTCTTCTGTAATTCTTTGAGATGGTCGGAGAAGGAAAGTTTATGATCAAGCCAATCTCCTAGATATTTGAATTTAGCAACATACTCTAGTGTTTCTCCAAGAACGGTGGTAATTTGAGGGATAGCCCCCCCCAGCAGGAATTGCTGCATGCAAGGAGGGGGAGAAGAGCACGGCTTTTGTCTTTTTTGCATTGAGCAAAAGCTTTTTGTTTATGAGCTGGTATTGTAGAAGATTAAATTCAGCTTGGAGGTCTTCACAGGCTGCTTCCAGCGTGGGACGACTCAAGTATAGTACAGTGTCATCTGCGAATAAGTGGATGTTGGCTTTTTTGATGGGGTCATTGATGTTGTTAATGTAGACTGCAAAGAGAAGTGGACCAAGGATAGAGCCCTGGGGCATGCCCCTCAGCATAGGTTTTAATGGAGAAAGATCACCTTCAGCTTTAACCTGCTGTTTCCATTCTCCAAGGTAGTCTGCAAACCAGCACATAGATTTATGGTCCAGGCCTAAGGTGCTTAGGGAGGAAAGAAGCAGACTGTGATCGACTGTGTCGAATGCCTTACTAAGATCCAAGAAAATGGCACAGACATGCTTTGTTGTCAAGGTCTAGGAGCCAATCATTAATTACCTTAGCTAGGCTGTTATGGTGCTTGTGCTTTGCTCTGAATCCAGACTGAACGGGGTTTAATAGGCTTCTGGATTCTAAGTATACCCCTAGCTCGCCACACACCAATTTTTCTAGTAATTTAGACAGGATGGGGAGGAGGGAGATCGGTCTGTAATTATTTAGATCGCAGGGGTCACCTGCTTTTAATAGAGGGATGACATGGGCTGTTTTCCATTGCGGGGGAGGCTGCACTGGGAGAGTGACATGTTGAATAGGTGGGTGATTGGCACCGCAAGCACATGGTAGGCACATTTCAGACAGTATGGTTTATGAAGTCGGAGCCTGCTCCTTCCTGGTGTCCAGTTGCAGCAGTAGGTCTTCTACCTCTTTTAGAGAGACAGGCAGGAGGGAGAAGGCCTCGGTAGAGGGGACTCGGGTTGGTGGGCCCTGAGCTGTGTGGAGGTCATTTGGCAGGGGACATATCAATGCTAGCCTTGCTGCTGTAAAATGGTTATTGAGGGCTTTCAATATCTCCAATCAGTTAGAGATAATGCTGCCACCGGACTTAATTTTTGCTTGCTTGGAATTACCAGGTGTGTGTCCAGACATGTCTTTTAATGTTTTCCAGAGCTTTGAAGGATTTCTTGAGGCAGGGGCTAGCTCCGAACGACAGTAAGTGGCCTTGGCTGCTCTGACCAACTTGGTGCACTTGTTAACATGCTCTCTTAAAAAGACACCAATCTGAGTTGTTTTTGCTTCTCTGAGCTTTTTTCCATGAAGTATCCCTTTCTAACAGGGAAGCTTTGAGCTCAACATGCTTTTCAACATGCTGGACATGGACTGGAAAGCTCCAAACTTGGTTAGAACTAGAAATCAGATTCTGGTGAATGCCCACCATGAAGCATTTCTAGAGCAATTAGTTCAGGGCCCAACAAGGGAGAAGACTTCATTGGATCTGGTGCTCACCAACAGTGATATGATTCATAACAAAGCAGTCCTGGAATTACTCAGTTTCAGAGATTGCAGAAGAAAGGAGGTCCAGGTGGGGACAGGCAAAGGGGCAAAAGCAATAAGGGTATGGGACTTTAAAAAAGGGGGGTACCGGGTCATAATGTTGTGAACTAAACCGCACATGAAGAACCATGCTGACAGTAGCACATGTGGGTTTAGAGCGACAAGGGAATATCAGCAATACTAAAGTATTGCTACCCCATGATGCTCTCCATGGAAGAGGAAGTGGATGTAACTACTGCCAGTTGGTTGCCTGGTTGAGCTGCTCCTGTGATGGAGTGGCTAGAGCACCCAACCCAGCAGTGGGTGGGTTGGGAGGATCAGGGTTTGATTCCCTGCTAGGGTATCTTTTTATGTTATTAATGTTTGGTGTGGATAGGGATTTTCTTCTTGCCCCTGTGTCCACACCTCCTCGGAGCTGATTATAATAGTTCTGGGTGGTGTAGGAGGTGCGGGGGGGTGAATCCCCCTGCAAAACAAAAAAGACCTTGTAGGTGTGTGGCAATCATGTTGCAGTCAGCACTATGTGCCACTGCTGTGTTGCTGCACGCTGTTGTTCATGCAAGCTCTTGATGTGCGTGGTTTATTCCACGACATTATGACCCCGTGACAAATAGGGGGACTTTGGAAAATGAAGGAAAAACTGGAGAATAGCACGAAGGACATAGTGAAGGTGGGGGGCACATAAAAAAGTGGGCAGAATTTGAAAGGTGATGATGGAAGCAGCAGATAGCTCCATTCCAAAGGTATCCAAGGGTAAAAGGACTATGGGACTAATGTGGTTCATAGCCAAAGTAAAGGCGGTAATAAGATCCATAAGGAGGCCCTTTCAAAGTATAATGGTAGTCAAAGTGAGGATGACGGGAGAAGTATCTGGAAGGAGCATGAGAAACCACCAGGAATGAGAGGGAGCCCACAGCACAAGAAGAGCTCTGGTTGGTATAGGGGTGAAGAAAGAGAATATGGCATTCTTCCAGTACATCTAGGAGAAACACGAGATCATAGGGGATATAGTGAAAGTCAAGAGCAGTGAGGGGTGGAGGAGAGGGATAAGGAAGGGCAGAGATACTGAACAATTGTTTTGTTCAGTATTTACTAAGAAGAATGATGAGCCACTGCCAGATTGTGGGGTTAGGCAGGGAGGGAGGGAGGGAGCAGTGATGCTGGGGCAAAGGTCCAGATAGCAGAGAAAAGAGTGCTGGAAAAGCCAACAGGATTGAAAGTACATATATTTATGGGACCTTACAGCTTACACCCGAGGGTGCTATGAGAGGTAGGAGGGATTATAATAGGGCGCTATCAGACATTTTTAACAGTTTGCTGGCCATGGGGTGGTCTCTAGAGACTGGAGGACAGGAGATGTGGTTCTGCTATACAAAAGTGAGAAGAGGTATGAGCCAGGGAGCTATAGGCCAGTCAGCTTGATGTCTATATATGAGAAGATTATGGACCTGCTACTGAGGGAGGATCTGGTGGACTACCTAGAGTGGAATAGGCTGCAGGACCCCAGACAACATGGGTACACAACAGGAAGGTTTGCTACTTTAGATGAATGTGGTCAGTTTTTTTCAACTGGGTTACCATAGCAGGATACAAGAGTCAGGCAATTGATACAGTTTCTCTAAACTTTAACAAGGCCTTTGACTCAATCATCCACATGAAGTTGGTCAAAAAGATCAGGGACCTTGAGGTAGAGGAAAAGGAGGTGAATTGGGAAGACAGTTGGCTGGGCAGTATAACGCAAAGAGTGGTTGTTAATAGGAAGTTTTCAGAGGAGAGACAAGTGATCAGTGGAGTTCCTCAGGAGTCCGTATTAGGATCAGTCTTCATCAATATTTTAATTTGTGGCATAGCTAAAAACACCAAGGATAAGATCTCCCTGTTTGTAGATGACACAAAGATCTGGATAATGACACAATCAAGGGAAAAGATGCTGTGCAATTTCTCAGACTGAATTTGTGAATCTGGCTTCACCTCAACCCTGCAGAGTATGACTTTGAAATACAATGGGCTCATAGTATCAGGAGGGCATGTGGAGTTGCTAACAACACCAGGCCTAGACCTTTAATTTTAAACTCCTGCATTTCCTGGATAAGAAGATAATATTGAAGGCTGTAGTAGAGCTGTGCATATACTCTTTTCCTAATATTTGGTTGAATATTCAATATTTGGCAGCCAAATATTCAGCATTGTGTTATTTAAAAAGAAAGTTCCCCACTCTGCTACACCAGCCTAAAACCCAGTAACAAAAATTCACCCTCCCAACCCTCTGTCAGTAACCTAAGCCCCTCCTCCCTTAGCACCCCACAATGAGTGACCAGTACAACCCACCCTCCACCACAGCTGGCTGCTTTCTTTTACATTTCAAAAGCACCTATAGCATCTCCCTGTCCCCCCACCCTAGGAGCAGCACCCAGCATCCCACCCTTCCCCAGCACCCCATTCTATTAGATGAAGGTGACCGCACAACCCACCCACCACCACGGCCAGCAATCTACTTGAAGATTTTGTGAACCAAACATAATACCTAATATACTTAAAGGTTCTGAGGATATCAAAATGTCTTTGTAACGGATAGCAGAGTGACTACTGCTCCTATAGTCAGGCCCTTTGTTTTAATCAATGTTAAGTTTAGAGTTTGATATCTGCTTAATTAGTCAAATTCCACAAGGAATTCTTGTAGATGTTCATAATTACTAAAAAATAAGCAAACATTATCTGCATAAGCTTGTATATGCAATTGAGAATTTAAATTAGCCCCTGTAAGTCCTCTCCACTTAGGAGACAGTGACAAAGAACGAATTAGAGGTTCCAATGAAAAAATGTATAAAAGCAGACTTAAAGGGCATCCCTGACGGACTCCTGATTTCAAGATAAAACCTTTAGTTTGGACCCTTTTAATAAAAGGATACACTCTGGCAGAAGTATATAGGGACTTAATGATTTTAATAAATGAAAGTGGAATCCCAAAAAATTGTAGAACCATAAATAAATATGTGTGATCAGCTCTATCAAATGCTTTTTCTAAATCAGCTGAAATCAAATATCCAGTCTTACCTTCTAATGATAAATACTCTATTAAGTCTCTAATAATCATAAGAGCAGATTGAATTTCCCTATTTTGTAGTCCACAATATTGATAGGGAGAAATTACTTTTTATGCATAAACGTTCATTCTATTATTCAATAGCATGGTGAAAATCTTATAATCAGAATTTAATATTGTAATGGGCCTCCAGTTTTTAATGTCCCCTTTCACCTGATTTATAGATATGAATAATAAATCCATCCATAAAGGAAGAAGGCATAACATGTCCCATCATCATAAATTGGAAAAACTAACAATAAACAAGCAGCTATTTCAGTTTTGAAGGTTTTATACACCATATTAGGGAGACCATCCAATACTGGAGAAAATCCATCCTTCAAGTTCTTAATAATTAATTATATTTCAGTCATAGAAAAGGGGTGTAATAACTTCATAGATTCTTTTGATAATGAGGGAGATGGAGAGGAATCTAAATAGTTACTAATATTAACTTTCAAAATAGAGGATATATGATAAAGGGATTCATGGTGTAACTCTATAATGGAGCATATATCCTTCTCCTTAGCCACCTGTTTACCATCTGATACAAAAAAATCCATTGAAGTGGACTCCTTTAAGTTTTTTATAGATTTCAAAAGGATCTCCTACTTTAGACTTTTGAGTATAATTTTAAAGTAAGGCCTGTAGAATTTTAGCTCTATCATATTGAACTTGTTTCATTTTACGAACATATAACATACATGAGGTTTGCCAGCAGATAAAGGCCCTAGAGGTCTATCAAGTTCTGCTCGAATGTGCAGCTAGCACCCCTTATCTGCAGCTGCCCCTCCCTTCCACCCTTCCCCTTCATTAACCCTCCTTGTCCTGTCCCATCCTCGCTTGAAGCAGTCCACTGTTCTACTGCATGCCACTTCTTCAGGTAACGATTCCACCCAGCCACCACCTCTCTGTAAAAAGTGTCTCTCATCTCCTCCTGAACCTTCCTCGCCCAGTCTCATATCATGGCCCCTGGTGGCCCTCCCTCCCTTACTTTGAACAGCCCCTCTGTACCTGTCTTGTTTATTCCTTTTCATGTATTTAAAGGTTTCAATCATGTCCCCCTGTCCTCCTCTCTCCAGTGAGTACATGTTCAACCTTCAACCTCCTCTCTTATGGATAAGTCCCCAGACCCTTGATCATCTTTTGTCGCCTCTGCGCCTGCACTCCTCCGCAACTTAATGTCCCTTTCAGATACGGACGCCAGAACTGCACGCAGTACCCAGGTGTGGTCTAACTAATGACCTATACAGTGGCAGAATCACCTCCTCCTCCTTGAGGATATACCCTTGCAATACAACCCAGAATTTTGTTGGCCTTGCAGCTGCCTTCCTACACTGTGCCGAGTTGTTCATTGACCCTGTGATGAGCACACCCAGATCCTTCTCCTCCTCTGTCTGGGCTAGCTGCACTCCCCTAGCTGGTAAGTCCTCCTTGGGTTCTTCATCCCAAAATGCATCACCTTGCACTTTTTGGCATTAAAGCCCAGCTGCCAGGTGTCTGACCAGGTTTCAAGCTTTTCCAGATCATCCTGCAACCCCTGCCATCCCCTAGGTCATCCACCACCAGCCAACCTTGGTATCATCAGCAAACAGGCTGATCTTTGCTCTTGATGTCCCATGATATGTCTGCAATGAATATCCCAAACAACACTGGTCCCAACACCGAGCCCTGTGGGACACCGCTCGTCACTGCCCTTGGGTGTGAGAGCCCCACCCACCACCACCCTCTGTTGCCTTCCCTGCAGCCAGTTTCCTACCCATCTCACCAGCATTGCACCTGCGCCTGTGCCTACTAACTTCCTTCCCAGCCTTCCATGTGGCACTGAGTCGAATGCCTTACTGAAGTCCAGATACAGGACATCCACTGCATGTCCCCTGTCCAGTTGCCTAGTTACCCAGTCATAGAACCCACCAGGTTGGTTTGGCAGGATCGCCACGATGAAGCCATGCTGTCTGCTGTCCTGTAGTCCTTGGCCTCTAAGATGGCCACCAGCCTCCTTCAGGATAGTCTCCATTAGCTTCCCACGATGGATGTGAGGCTCACTGGTCTGTAGTTTCGGTTCATCTTTGGGGCCACTCTTGTGGAGGGGCACCACATGAGCCATCCTCCAGTCCTGAGGTACACACCCCAATGTAGTGAGGCATTAAATAGGTTCGCTGGGGTCCGCAAGGACCTCTGCTAGCTCCTTCAGTACCCTGGGTGGATGCCATCTGCCTGGTGCCTTGTCCACCCTCAGTGCCTTCAAACCCTCTCGAACTCTGCCTCCATGATTTCCCCATCTGTCACCACTTCCCCCGCGCCTGCCATTTCACCCATCTTGGGTGTCACCCCCTCTCTTTAGTAAATACTGAGCAGAAGTACTCATTTAGTGCTTCCGCCTTATCATACCCTGCTTCCACCCAACCCCTCCTTCCTAATCCTTACTATGTGGTCCTTACAGCTCCTTTTCTCCTGATGTACTTAAAGAAGTCCTTCTCCCTTCTTAATGCCTTGTGCCAGCCTGAGTCTGTAGATGCTTTGGCCCCTTACTGCCCTTGTCACCTCCTTCGATTCTGTCAAGTACCTCTCTGTCCTCCCCCTCCCTGTTTTCTTGTATTTCCTAAAGGCAGCTCTTTTCCTCCTTACCTTTTCCATGACCCTCCTGCTCAACCAGCTCGGTTTCTTAGCCCTAGCCTTCTTGCTCTGGGCTTTGCAGCAGGTTTTGGTGCCTCCACTATCCCTACTTTATGAGCTCCCATCTCTGGTTAGTATCCATACTAGATTGAATTCTGGCCAGGTACCCTTTACCACTTCCATCCTCCCAAAGTCAGCCCTCCTGAAGTCCAGCACTCTTGTGCCAGATTCCTCCTTCCTTGCCCATATCCAATGTGAGCCATACTGAGTGGTGGTCACTCCCTGACAGCTGTTCCTCCACTGTAAGTTCTCTCACAAAGTCCCCATTTGCCAGCACAAGCTCAAGGGTATTCCCCAACCTGGTTGGTTCACTGACCATTTGCAGCAGGAAGCTGTCCTGAAGGCATCCAGCAGTACCTGCCCTTCTGTTCCTGGTTGTTGGGGTGCTCCAGTCCACTTCTGGCATGTTGAAGTCCCCACAATCACCACACTACCCTTCTCGCAGGTCCTCCTGATCTGTCCCGCTAGTTCCTGTCTAACTCCTCCATCTGAGATGGTGGCCTGTACACCACTCCCATTCTAAGACTCTATTCTGAATCCTGGATTTGCACCCAGAGTGACTCTGTACTACCCTCCTCCCTTCCTCCCTTACACACTTCAGTCCTTCTTTCATATAGTGCCACCCTCCTTTCCCAGTCACCCTGTCCCTGCAAATAACCTGTACCCTGATACAGACAGGTCCCAGTCATTATATTGGTGGCCCATGTTTCCGTGATGGCTGCAATGTCCACCTCTCCCTCTGCCATGAGAACCTGCAACTCTGCAGTTTTCCTCCCAAGGCTCCTAGCATTAAGGGTAACCACCTTCCACCCTTTCCCCTCCTCCCATCCTGCCCTCCTTTCCTAGCATCACCAATAGTACTTGCCATTTGTCCTTTGTCACTGTTATGGGGTAAGCTCATATGATTTCCAACCTGTGGTCCCTGCATATCTCTTCCCAACTGCCACCCCCACTCCTAGTTTAAACTCCAAACTTCCTCTATATATTCTTCCATCCTCTGCTTCAACACTTTCTTTCCTTCCTCACTCAAGTGTAGTCTGTCCTTGGCATAGAGACTACTGTCCTCCCAGGTCCCTCCCCACCTCCCCAACAGCCCATACCCTTTAGCACAACACCAGGTTCTTAGCCATCTGTTAAATTCCTCTATTCTCAGCTTTCTTGTTGTGCTTGCCTTTGGCACCGGAAGTATCTCAGAAAAAGTTACTGATCTTCCTGCCCCCTCACATAATTGTGCTAGTTCCTCAAACCTCCTCTGGACTATATCCACTGTCTTGTCAGCCAGGTCGTTTGTCCCAAGATGTATAATTAAATGAGGCTTGTCCCTACCCTTCTAGCATATTTCAGAACAGACTGTCCCACCCTTTCCGCTGTCATTCTGGCAAGGCCTCCACCCAAATGCGACTATGCCTCTCCGCCTTGCTACCCCACCTGACCTCTTAGTATTGAGTCCCCCAGCACTAAGATTCCACCCTCTTACTCCTGCTTGCTTCCTTTCATCTCCCTCCTCATTTCCAGCTCCTCTTCTTGCTCTTGCACATTATTATGCCCTTTACCCTGTTGCAGTTCTCCCAGCAGAACTTCCCCGCTCCAGTTTGGTCCAGGCATTTATCCATTACTCCTCTAATTTCATCACTCTCCTCCACCTTCTTCCTCTCTAGCAGTGCAAAACTATTTTCTGAAGATCCTTCACAAATGCCTGCCCTCTCTCTGCATAGTAACCTGTTCTCTCCTTTCCACTCCATGACTTTTGCCACTTCTCGCCTCCCTCACAAGTCCCTATTGCCGCTCCATTTGACTTTTGTCTCCTGATCTGGTTCTCCGCAATCGCTCTTCCTGGCCTGGGCCCCTTTGTCTCTGCTTCCCTTCTTCTGAGCCTCTCTCACCACTGTTGGCTTAAATTGCCCTCCCTCATCTCCCTTCTTCCTCCTCCAGTATTGGCAAACCCACCCTCAATCTGCCTTGCCTGTCTTAGTTTCTCCTGCAGACCCTCAATCTCCTTTCTAAGTTTTCCTATGTGTTGCACACTAAACATCCTCCCACTTCCAGGCAATGTTTAGAAAGATTGGTGCACCGCAGTTGTTGCAGCCTACCACCTCTACCCATTGCTGTCGTTGCCCACCAGCGACCCCCCACCCTTCCAGATGCAGGATACCAAACACTCCCCCAAGTCCCCACTCTCCCCCCTCTATCAGTGCAAAACATTCTTTATGTCCCTTACCTCCTTTGTTGCACACGTTTAGATATGTTGAGCAACTGCTTTGTATATTCCTATCCACACTCAAAAATACTTTAAGTAGCCATTGCACAACCTTCTTCAACTCCTACTCCCCCTTTACCTAATGCAATAACTATGTGAAGTAGTAATAATGAAAGCGCCCTAGATTTGCATTTACTTCCCTTCCACTGAGAGAGCGTCACCTCTTCACTTGCTGCAGTTCCTTTCCTGGATGTCTGCTTCTGTTATGACAGGTGCAAACCTTTGCCTGTTTGAGGAAGTGATGTCAGAACCCCTAGTACAAAGGGAATAATTGACCAGGGGTGGGTGGGTGAGGGGTTTGGTGGTGGGACCAGCCCAAGTCCTCCGAAACAATCAGGTAGCTGAGGCCCAGTCAGACAATTAGCACCCTTCCCCACTCAAAACTTTGCAGCTAGTAAAGCCAGCAACAATGAATCAATTCTACTCAAAGCCCCAACATAGGTTTGCTACCCAAAGAAACAGGACACCAATTCAAACAGCTTCACCAACAATACATCAAAATAGGTTTGAATTATAAGATATAGGTCTCCAATTCAAAGAAACAGACCAGTTAACTTACACCAATTATGTTTAAAAGAGAAGAAATAGGCCTCTACAAATGCAGCCTGCCACACCGTAAACCAAACAAATGAGCCCACTTTAGCTACCAAAACAGGTTTCAAAATTCCAACAGCCCCAAACAATACCCTGCTAGCCCCTTAGTAGTAAGAAAGAAAATAAACATTCTACCAAGTAGAATCCATGAAAAACAATGTAAAACAAGAAGCTACTGTACTGTAGATCTGATCCTGTCCCCCTTCCAGTTCCTTCTTGGTTCCATTTTGGCTTTAACAGTTTCAATTTGATCTGAAGAGTCTATCTTAAATTAATAGCTGTAAATGCTTTCTGAGTTTTAGATATGAAAAAAAAAGAATTCCTCTGTAGAGTACCATATTTCCTAAACCAGCTGCTCAAATCCCTTTTAGTCTCTAGCCACCATTCTCCTAGATCAGCATACAAAAAGGCCACTGATAATCGAACATTTATAATAGCAAGCACTGAATGTCTAACATAATTATTATTAAGGATAGAAGTATTTAACTTCCATCTCAGCCTTCTTTTTGGTACATAGGTCATTTCGCTGAAGGAATACAGTAAAAGCATATGGTCAGAAAACTCAACAGGAATAATTTGAAGATTTCCAATAGGAACTAGAGGAGATATAAACAAATAATCAATTGTGGAATGCAATTTACCTTTCATAAAGGTACAACTGAGACCAGATTTCAGGTGTTGAAAACAATTAATAAGGCCTGCCACTTTAATAATAGATTCTAAAGAGTGTGAATCACAATATATGTTTTATTGGTTTTCCCTTTAGACAACAAGCTACAATTAAAATCACCTCCCCAAAAAATCTTATGTGAAGTGACTAAATACGGTTGAACCACTTTCATGCAAGTAATTTGATCCGCCTTAGTTTGGGATTTATAGATATTAACAAATCTACAATCCATAAAATTCCATTTCCCATCCAAAATTAACATCCTTCTTGGAATTAGATCTATCAATTTATAAAGTTAAAAATGAAAGACATTGAACAAAATTCCCACTCCATCAGCACAATCTCTACCAAAGGACCAATAAGAGGGTCCCCATAGCCAATCCCTTTTAAAAGAAGAAATTTGCTTGAATGAGTACATCCAAGTTTCTTGTAGAAAGCAGACAGAAATGTTATTATCATGCAAAAACTGAAAAAGAGCCTGCCTTTTAATAGCATTTAATATACTATGAGTGTTCAAAGAACTCCATTTTTGTACCACCATTATTTAGTTAGATTTTTTTTTCTTCCCTTTATATTCCTCAGCTGAAAACCCTGTGGTCTCTTGTACAGATTTTTGAGAATCTGAATCAACAACATCCATTTCAGAGTCTCCCCAATTTGTAAATAAAGCAGCATAGGAATTGGGGGTTTCAATGCTTGCAGTAGAAGGGGAAGACTTAATTCTAATATTCCTAGAGGATCTCCTTGGGGGTAAAGGAGAAAGGGCAATGTTATCGACAGGAGTCTTGTCTGAGCTCTCTGGGTCTCTATAACATACAGGCTCTAAAGGCCCAGGATTGAAAGGACATTCATCCAAATCCCCTTTTATGTCTAAGCCAGATTCACTAGCTATAGAGATCAAATCATCAGGACCCAAAGTTGAGGGGGTGGTTCAAGGGTTGCTGCCCACTTTTAACCACCTGTTGCTGGAAAAATGAAGGGTTTTCAGGGGGAATTACTGGTTTGTTTGAAGAAGCCTCTTGGGCTTTTTGAATCAATGTCAGGAATAATGCAAGATGCCTTATTTTTCACCACCCAGGGCCATTCACGGAAAACATGACCATACCACTCACACAAGTCACATCTAGTATGGTTTGTGCATTGCATTGTCACATGACCAATTTCCTCACAATTATCACACCTGGGTTGGTCACAAACACTAGATGAATGGGTTTTTGATCCACATTTATAACAAGCTCTGGGATGACCTCCATAAAAACATACTCCCCTATCCCTCCCCAGCAGTAGAGAATTAGGAATGTTCTTCACTCCAGAATCTGATTGTCTTAATTTAACTTTATGTTTCCAACCCCCAGTCCAAAATTGTTCAGAGTTGAGGAGGGTTCGAAGGCACTAAGAACTTCACATTTTTGCACAAGCTAGTAAGTTATGTCCTCCACATGGACTCCCTCATTCCTGAACATTACAGTAACATATTTAATCAAAGGTTTTGTAAGTGGAATCACCAAAAAGGGAGTCCATGTGGGGGGGAAAACTTCACCTGTCCAGAACGTCTCCCAGAATAGGTCTAATGCATAAGATATTCTGAAACTTATATCGTAATTATCCTCCCCGAGATATTTATGAAAGCAAAACGCCTCGTGGGGAAAAGTGAAGAGAATCTTGAATAAACATTTCCCCACATAATAACTATCAGGTCGTTCAGCCAAGCCCTGTTTGTAACAAATGTGCACAGCATTTCGCCTCGGGGCCTCTTCCCTTTTAGAATGGGAGAATAGTTCAGACAGTAAAGGTTTTTTAATTTCAGTAAAAGGCCCATTACTACCAACATTAAGGCCCTCAGGTTTACAGGGGCTCTCTGTGACCTGTACAGGATCAATAGTCTTTATTTTACTAGAGACCACTGAAATATTAGATGCTACTTCATTCACTACAGGATTTTCCAGGAGCTGCTTAGTGACAGAATTAGTGTCAGTCAAAGCTAACACTGGAATCTTGGCTTCCAATCTGGGGTAGCAGTCTGTAGATCGAAAGAAGAATCCCACAGTGGATCAGGAGTCCAAGAACCCGTAATTATCTTCTCCTCAACCTGCCTCTAGGAGCACTTTATGAGGCGACCAATTTTCATCATGAGAGTCATTTTTAGCAAGTCTTTACCTTTAGACTGAATTACAGTTTTACCTTTGAAGTCTAAAGGGAGATTTTCACAGTTTCTTCCTAACTTTGCACACACTGGAGCAGTAGTAGATTTTTTGGATGAACGATCAGAACTAAACTCCTTAACTCCGACTTGCTGTTTTCCATCTCCTTGAAAAATCACAGGGTCTGGTTTTTCTGCCGGCTTTTCACGGGAAACTGGCAACTTAAACACAAACCCCGCTTCTTTACTTAAATGGTGCTTCAGACCAAAAGAAGAACTATTAACATCCAATGTTTGTGCTACTCCAACTTCATGCTGATTACTCAGGTTGTTCAAAATAATTTCCTTTAATACAGTTCCTTTGCTGGAGAAAGTAGGCTTTAGGCACTCACTATTATCTGCGATTTTTCTGCCAGCCAACTTCGGAATATTATCATTATTTGTTTGGGCATTTTTTGATATACAAGTTCGTATTGACTCACCCTGAGTTTGCCAGCACTCCCATTGTGCTGCGTCACCAACACTACTGTCAGGCTTCTCTACTGGCCTGTCAGACGAAGCAGCTGATAACTTGGTAAGCTGATGTGTCAATTCTGGCAGAGGTTTCTGCAGTTGCAACACTTGAAATTCCGCTTGAGATTCAGTTCATAAAGCATTCATTCTATTGTTGACCGATGTTACCTCTGGAATATGATGCGTACTGAGAAGTCCCAACTCCTCTGCAGAAACATATGCTTCAAGAAAAACTTCTTCTTGATCCATTTCCAGATCATCAACCTGAACAGCCTCTGCCTGTAACAAGACAGAAGGTGAGGCATTTGCTCTCACCAGACACATGTCCTCCTCCTTTGGCTTCTCTCCCAAAGTGATCATCATGCAGTCTGATAGCCCATCTACCTCACAGGAGAGGAGGGAATTTCCCATTGTCCTGGACAAATTTCCCTCATTCACTGAGAATACTACCAACAGCTTAATCTGGTTCAAGGTCAGTTGGCATTCATCTGTATATCCCTCGGGTCGTGCCTGAAAATAACAGGATTTGTCTAGTGCACTTACCCGGTCAACAAAAAACTAAATAAATAACAATAAAATAAAGAATGACAGCAGGAATGAGCAGCACAGCTTGGGTCAGAGTAAACTATGTCAGGTGAAAAGAATCGAGCATGCAAAATGGAGCAGCTATGGCTGAGCTGAAACTCACAGATAATTTTTTTTTTTGAGTTTTTGTTGACTGGGTAAGTGCACTAGACAAATTCAATATGCAATAATGATTGAAGTTGCATTGCAGTAGTTTGAGCATGGTGAGCACAGTGTAAAAACACAAGCACTGGGTACAATAGTAATTAAACAGCAGCAGTGGCTAAAGTTGTAGGTAACTGAAAGCAGTAGCAGGAGCTCTAAGCAGCAGTATGCTAGGAGCTTAGAAACAAAGCACTCCCAAAAAGGAAGGAAGCACACACAGCTGAAGGCAAAATACAAACCAGAAGCAGGAAAAATAAACACAGAAGCCCAGCAGAGACAAGCAGGAGTAGCAAAAGAGGGGGGCAGGCCCCAGTCAGCCAGGGAAGCCCAAGCAGCTCAGAGGACAAACCGACAGAGCCTTCGTCTGCAAAAAGAAATGCTTCACAATGAGGCTGAGAAGAACTGCTTATATAGCTCAGGAAGTGGGAGTGGCTGACTGCTTGGCCACTGAACTCCAGGCAAAGCCTTTCCAATTACTGTTGGGGTACAGCATGTTAAAATAAATACTTGAGAAACTAAATATATAATGAAGTTTTCTATTTCTCCAGCCCCTTAGGTTTGTGTAGCCCACTCCCCAAAGAAATCATAGATATGCTTCTGGCTCACTTGACACTGTATGAAAACTTCCAGAAGTGCCAGGCTCCAGTTGATCACATGGTGGGGGCTGACAGTGTTTTTCTCTACCTGACTCTGCCATTGCCCTGTGTGTGGTGGTGAGCGTAGTGCGGAGCATGATGATGTCAGCTATTGTTTTTGCAGAGCTAGGACTGCTTGATTGAACATTTGTTGTTGAAGTATCCTCTGGTTTAGTGTGGGGGGGCAGAAAGAACAAGAAAGGAGGCCATGGTACAAAATAATGGGGGCACACTGTGTGTGATGGGATTGCAGTGTTTTTTTTTAACTTTCTTTCTTCACTCCATGTACCAAAACTCTTTCAGGAGTGGTGACTCGGGATCCTGGTCTGGATCCCACCCATCTGAAGCCCCCTCTTGCTCCTTCCAGCCACCATCACTGCCACCCAGCCCCCCAGGCTCCGAGTTCCTGAGGCAGGCCACCAGATATACTCCTCCTGGTGCTCTATCTAATAATCCAGTCTGGTAGAGTGAGGCAGTGGAGAGCACACAGGAGTAAGAGGAAGGCCTGACACTGGGCGTGGTGGACTGATCCCCCGAACCTCCATCCTGCAATAATCAGAATATTTCTTGACTTGTATTTCTTTCTGTATAAGTGATCACAATTTACCATTATAATTTTGGGCTAGTGCAACCATCTGCAGGATAGTGCAATTTTGAATCAATTTGTCCTGCTGTTAAGGTTGACCCCTGATCCAAGGGATCTCTGAAAATTGAGCCAATGCAAACCACTTCTGTGGAGGTATAAGAACCATGAGTACCATTCACATTTTGCAGGGCTCTGGGCTAAGGAATAACTCTGGGGGGTATAGGAGGGAGGCAATGGGACTGGCAAATTGTGTGACTTAAACTATACTGCTGAACTGTACGTTCTTTGAATTAGCCTTTACCAAGGACTCAGAGGAAAGGAATATAGGGCAGGCTCTGTCTTTTTGGTGTGCTTTTCTCCCCTGCACAATCTACTGCAAGAACCATGATCTTGTCCCAGCCTGAAAGCAAGCCCTGCATAAAACACTTTTTTTTCCTTAGTCATTTTTCTCCCCCTGGGCAACCGGTCAGCCTACCTTCCATGTCTTGGCAACCTCCATGGTTTCTGGCTGCCATCCCAAGGACCTTCTTCGGCTCCTATTTGGGTCCTGCAGGTTCACCTCTGTGTCTTACCCCCCACGGTGGGGAGGTGGCAAGCCCCCCTCTGCTCATCCACCAGGACCGGATCCAATGTTGCTGTGCTCCCTCAGAGCTGAAGCTTCCTCCATAGAGAGGCCATCATGCCATGCCATGACTAGTGCCCAATTTTCCCTATTCAAATTGCCCCAGATGTGTGAGGCGTGCAATGACACCAAGGGACAGGAGCACACACACGTCCACATGCACTCCTTCCCAGCGTCTGCCCCAACATGTTGACCTGTACTGCCAGGAACACTGCATCACCCCTATCCTCCACAAAGGGCCGCCGATGCTCCAACGGCTGCACACCCCCCTCCCCAGAGACAGATAGCATTCCTATGGATGCTCAATCCCTCTCCACCCCTGCCGACCCCCAACGATCCAGGTCTGCTCCCGAACCCGGGTTGCCGGCATGACGTGAGGTGTGGCATCCAGCACCTCAACCCTCAGTGCCACCAGGCTGGAATAAAACTCATTTTTTGATACAACTGAGCTAAATCCCTTTAATGCAACTGCACTCGATCTTAGAATATTGGGTGCAGGGTGACAGTTTCCTTAGTTTAAGGCAGCTTGTGAGAAAGATTTAGTTCAAGTTCCATAAAAAGGACCCCCTAGATGGTGCAAGTTAGACCAGGGAAAAGCTGGTCTAACTTGTAGTATTCTGCATGGACTGAAAATCCTGATTGCTCACCAGGAGAATGCCACAAGCCATGTATACTAAATAATCAGTGCACCAGGGTCTTGTGACATTTCTAGGGCTTTAAAATTGAGCCCCTGTTAACATTACCTCCTCCGCCTTAGGTTGTCTGACATTTCTTAATCAGAGAGAATACATGCCGCTGGACACAGAACCAGGGGCCCCACTGTTTAACCCTCAGGCTGAGCATCTCCAGAACTGGCTTAGGCTGGTTAGTCCTGCATTGAATCTTTGCTATATTCTTGAACATTGCTTCTCTAATGATGCTTTCATGATAAATATGTTGAAACCTCCTTTTGGTGCAAGAGTCTCAGCTGTGGGAGTGTTGATCATTCATGATAGCTCCATGGTTGCTTTTACTTTCATTTCAAAGGGCTACTGTAGCTGCACATCTAGGCAGATTGCTACAAGGACATGGGATCCCAGATATTGCGTTTATCTCTCTAAGGGATGAGGTTGGTGCAAAGCCCCCCATTACCCCCACCCTCCTGGTCTAATTCTCCTAGTCCCCTTCTTCCTTTCTAGAGCCACTGAACTACCAAGTTCCCCCCTCTTTTATCTTCTGTTCCTGCCTCAGACCTTATACATACAGTATACAATAAATGCCACTTAATTGGGAAGCAGATAACTGAGACTTCTGCTTTACTGGGATGTTCCTCCAGGAACTGATTAAGGGGCCATCAAGTTTGATGGTATTTGAATCGATTGAATCGGGACAGGGATGCTGGATTATGGTCATGATTCAGTCCCACTACCTGCTGTTAATGGTCTATCAGTCCCTACTTCCTGGCTGGTGTGACCTTCTAAAGGCTTTTCTAATGGTCCACTGAAGAGCCTCATAGCAGGTGTAAACATGCAACTAGCACTGTTGATAGTGCTGTCAGTCTTACACACACACACACACACACACACACACACACACACACACACACACATACACTTTACTTCCTTGCCCCATGGCAGTTCTGCTGCTCCCAAATCTCTGTTGAAATTTACCGGTCTGCAAAATAAATGGCTGAGAGTGACCCTCACAAATGGGACCCGATCATGGTTAAATTTAACACCCAAATAGGAATCAACAAATTCACTATCATTCGATTCTGCCCAGATTTCACCCCTAACATATGAACAAATTAATTAATGGACCAGGAAGGGATTAATAACCATGGGTGAATCTTTTAGACAGTTCAGGAGTTACAACATTTAAAGCACTGAAGCAAAAGTCAAGGATCCACCCACACGCGGCTTACCAACACAGACCTGCTGATGTCCTCCTGAACTGAGTTAAGCTCTCACCAGTCCTCCAGAACTCTCTATGCTGGATCTCTTCTTAGCTTCTCACTTGCTGTAAGCTTGATAAAAAAAAGTATAGACCCAAATGAGACCAACCTCATGAGAGTCTCTCACTGTAAATACAAGCTGATGTCTGCTAGCTCTTTCTCACAAACTCTCTTACAAATTAAGTTAACCTCTCACCAGCTTGCCAGAAGTCTATCTATTCTATCTGCTCCCTTTATTCTCTGGGAAAAGTTTTCTCTCTGCTCACTGAAAGATTGAATAGCCTGTGCACAGTAATCTTTGCACAATACAATATTTGCTAAATATACACTAAATACACAGTAAATATATGCTAACGCATTACAGAACTGAACTTATAATACAAAAATAGGCACTTCTTTTAAATGGAAAGGCCACTTAATCAGGATGAAGCCTACCACCAGGGCTTTCCAATTAAGCAGCTTCAACTGTACCCCTTTCCTAGAATCTTTGTGATGCCCTATATGATGCAGGGACACACAGACAATACAGGAACTGATCATGATATCTGCAGTAGACAATACATGACCTGCAAGGAGAGAGACGATTGGCTATCTACCCTGCTGGTCTCTAGCTCTAGGATCTATGTGAGCAGCTGTTTAAATGACTTCCTAACCACTTTATAGAAGTGGCTACTAGCCTGCCTCAGCTAGTAGAAATTGATCCTTCTGACTCATTTGTTTAATTTTCTATGTGATTTATTTGACAGACAGATTGTTATAAGGGTCCACTGTTGTTCTCTTGGACCTCTGTAGCAGTTCAGGTTTAGAAGGTATAAAATACCATAAATGCATTCACCACAGTAGAGAAGGCAATTTTGGTCTTGGTCGGGCTTGTTGGGTGTGTGTGTGATGGGGCATTTGCAACATTCAGACTTAGTTCTGTGGCAGAATGAACATTTCAATATAACATTGTTTGGTAGTCTAAAAAAACATTACTTGCAATGCACGAGGACTAAACTGCCCACAAAAATGTAGGCAAGTGCCTATTAAATTAAAGAACATGCAATACGATATAGCTCTCATCCAGGAGTCTCATCTCTCTGAGACAGAGGTCCCTAAGCTTAAAATGTAGCTGGGTGAGCAACATACCATAATGTCTACTTCTCTAAACAGAGGAGTTGCTAGGTATCCCATGACACTGGCGACCAGGATTGGGTGCTTTCAAAAAGGGTGATTAAATTGTAGCTCCTGTCGACAGGGCGAGCGAAGAGGGAGGGTGACTGGATGGGGGCTCAACGAATATAGTGACAGGATGTCACTATACGCATACGCAGGTGAGGAGTGAGCAAGCCGAGTGATGGGCAGAAAGGGAGGGAGGGTTTGTGCGGTGAGGTGCAGTGGTGGGCTGCCAAGCTTGGCCCATGGTGTGGTGGGTGGTGGCAGGCTAGGATTGCATGGGTGCTGGGTTCAGGTCTGGGCACGTGTACATTTTGTTGTGCCCGATCCGGAAATTTCTTTTCCCCATTTTGCACCTCCCTTACATGCGTCCCCCTTGAGTTGAGAATCCTATAGTAGGGGGTGCAGGAGGTACAGCCCCCACATAAACAAGAAAATCCAAAGTCCCCGGTGCCCTTTTGCTGTGCGCTGGGGGTATACATCACCAAAACTGATTTTTGGCAATGTACACTCGCCCTAGTGGCGATCACCTATCCACGATCGCAGTTATGACATGGAACCAAGTTGCTGTCATTTTTTGAACAGGCCTTCAGTTTGGGATGCATAAATATACTCAAGATAGTGAAGTCGGACTACTTCTTCAGGCTACTTACCAAGGCAAAGCTATAGTGCCGGGCAGTGTATATGCACCAAATGTCCTGGATGATACATTTTTTGAGAATATTTTGAGGTACCTCCCAGGAACTCCAAAGAGTGTGATCACGGAGGGGGCCGGGTCTAAATTCAGCACTAAACCCTATCTTAGACTGCAGTGGCCACAGAGTAGAGCAGAATCTATGGTACCTTTACAGACAGGCCACTCATTTTACAGAATGGGCCTGCAGGACATTTGGCACACCTTGCACACCCAAGAGACTGGCTTTACCTATTATTCCCAGGTGGATGACTCATACATTAGGTTCAATGTATTATTTGTCACAGAAGACAGCATCAAGAACCTGGGGACATCCTTATTTCTGATAATGCCCCTGTGATTCTGTTTTTAAAATTGGGATAAAGTATGAGAAACTAGGAACAAATCGGGAATGAACGCATCATTGCTCCAACAGGACACTTGTGGCCTGGTTGTCCCAGGAACTCAGACAGTGTTTCCAACTAAGTGAAACATATGATACCTCAATAGCCTCACAGTGGCATGCTATGAAAGCAGTTATTAGGGGACACGCATAGCACACGGCTCCAAAATTAGAAAGGAAAAATACCAGGTTACTAGATACATATACAGAGACTTGAAGAGATTAGAACACCAAATCCAGGTACATCCAGAAAGAAGGAACACACTTAGACTTCCAATCACAGAAGCCAGGCAGGCCCTTGAAGAAAATGCAGCACATAGAAACCTGTGTGTAACACAGGAGCAGGTGCAGTAGTGCACTAAAGGGCTATCGTAAACCAAAACACAAAAAGGTGCAGCCTAGACCAAATTGAGTGCAAAAGGCCCCTGTCAGACACAAAGCATTTACAAAGCACTGGGGAAATGTTTTCTAGTGTATTTTTAATAAAAAATTATCTTTTGTACTCGGGTGTTAACTGCACCTTTTTGTGTTTTTTTCTGTGAAGGCCCTTGAAAGAAGCCTTCAACATAGAACAGAGTATGCCCTTTTTAGGCTGAATCAGCCATACTGGGAGACAGAAGAGTAGCCAGGCAAGATTTTGGCCTACAGGATAAAGGCTAGGGAAACAGAACAATATATCCCACTGATCCATATCTCCCAAGGCTCCATAGTCACCTCCCCAGATCTAATCAATTTGGGATTTCAAACCTTTTATAAGCAGCTACAGTATACTCTTCAGAAGCCTCCCCCTCACCAGTGCAAGTGGATATCTTTTACTCTAATCGGCAACTCCCACAGGTCTCTCTCTCTCTCTCTCTCTCTCTCTCTCTCTCTCTCACTCTTCCTCTCCTTCTCTCTCTCTCTCTCGCGCTCTCTCTCTCTCTGTCTCTCATTGTGCTACTCTCAGCAATCCCATCATTGATTGGGAAGTGGCAGATGCCATAGCCTCCATGTCCAGAGGGAAATTACCAGGGCTGGATGGCCTCCCGAATTATTTGTATTTTTTTTTTAATTCAAAGTTTATTAAGTTTCTACCTGAAAATACATCACAAGTGGTGTACATTGAATAGATACAGAGAGGGAAATAAAAATAACAAACCCCCTTCCCTCTCCACCACCACCCCTCACACTCCCATTTCATTCTCCCCCTCCACCCTTACAGTGCCAATAATGATTTAATTCCAAGATTAGCACAGAATGTTTAAAACCAATCTAGATTAGCTGATTGTCATTCTGTCTCATCACCTTATAGCGTGTATAAGACATGTAAATGTTTGCACCTCTTTTTGTATACTCCCATTCGGTTGGTAAGGCTGGCCATCATCTTCTCAATCCGTAGATTGTTCCCGGGTGATTTTTACACTACATTCCCACATATCATGGACCCCATCTGGCTAGAGTATGAAATGAGGCCTGGCAAGCAGAATGTTTCCCACACATATCTCTCCAAGCAAAGCTCACCTTTTACCTAAAAAAGCTGAGATATTATTTTATGCTCACAATACAGGCCAAATTAATTGGTTAACTTGGGCGCAAAAGTAAATAAGTAAACTTTTATTTATATGGCGCCCAATCTCTGGGGCTCTGGGTGACTTACAAAGGTCAAACATGCAGGGTTATACAAACAGTAACATACAGGGTAGATGATTATACAAATAAATTACATTCTTAGTGAATAATAATAAATAAATAACATTAAAACCAGCTGTGAAGGTAATTTCCCTCCATCTTGAACCCATCATTGAAGGTCTTATCCACCCTGACCAAGTGGGATTCTTCTCTGGTAGGTTGGGATCTGGTAATATCCAGTGAGCCCTTGACATTCTCTGGGAAACTAGACTTTATACTAACCCCATTGCCATTCTGTCACTGGATACAGAGAAGACCTTTGACAGCATGGAATGGCAGTATCTATTTAAAACACTGAAGTGCTTTAGCCTCCCTTCCCACTTCACCTCTCTCATTCAGCTGCTGTACAGAGCACCCACCACTTCAGTCCTGACTAACTCAATGATATCCCCACCCTTTTCCTTTAGCAGGGGTACCAGACAAGGATGCCTCTTGTCCCCAATCCTCTTTGTGCTTGCTGTAGTGCCATTAGCACTGAAAATATGAGCCATGCCAGACATCCCAGGCATCTCAGTAGAGGACACTACTGCAAAGCTTCTTTTGCCTGTGGATGACATTACCCTTCTACATAGTACAGATTATGACATCACTTCAGTCACTGAGTACCATTATACAGGAATCCTCAGTCCTTTCTGGGTACTATCTCAATGGGGCAAAATCCCAGATTATGCCTGTGAATGAAACCTGCATTCAGCCATTGTTTACAACATACACTTTCCAGTGGGCCCCTGATGGTGTGACATCCCTGGGATACAGCTGTATCCTACCATTAAGCATACTATAGCAGTAAACATAGGCATGATGATCTCCAAGTTGGATGGAGACATACAGAGGTGGGAGAGCATTTACCTTTCGATCTGGGAGAGGGTCAATTGACTTAAACTGATTACACTCCCCTAAGTACAACACATTCTGTCCAAACTTCCTATTGCATTTCCACTGACTTTTTTCAGAACCCTATACTCAAAAATCTTAGCTTTCATTTGGAACCTCAAGGCACCCAAAATGAAACTACAAGTCATGCAGTCACACTGGAAGCAAGGCTAATTTGTTTTCCCCAAACTCAGGCTGTCACATGACAGTGTGGTCCTTAGGCAAGCAATTACATGCTGTAGGCCAGAATTCCTGTCCTCCCCAGTGGATCTACTTGGAACTCACACAGACCTGCTTACCCCAACCTCCGTTCCTGGTCATCCCTGTTTGGATCATAGTACCAGGTCTCTTTCCATGCACTCAACACACCAGAAATACATGGCCCAAACATATGAAACAGTTTCACTGGTCCCTCAAAACCTCTTGATTGTAGCCTCTTTGGTGGAACCCACATCTGCTGATTGATGGCAAACCACTAGCATGGATGTCAAGGCAACAGAAAGAAATCCAAACCATAGGGGACACGTACTGCCTCAAGACAGGTGTCCTTAAATCTGTTGGTAACATATCTCAAGATTATGACATGCCACAGTCACACTTTTGGAGATATCTCCAGCTGAGGATTAAATTGTAAGTTCCTGAGGCATACCAATAAGGGAGGGATACTTTGTGGTAGCAGTGCAATGCTTAGTATTATTATAACCTGTAGTGGAGGCTGACAGATAACAACACATGGGTCATATAGTAATTGAATAACAACTGTGATCTCTTCCTTTCCCCGCCTCTCATCACTACCCTTTTCCATCTCCCACATTGATCCCCCTACTCTCATCCCCTCTGACTATCCCCTGAAACCATCAAATTATCTCCTATTATCCTTGAATCCAGTGCATGTTCTTTAACCACTAGACTGTGTCAAATGTATTTGTGGTCATGAAATTGGAATGCTAGTTATCTTTGAACTATCCGTGCCATTTATTAATTTTTGAAAATAGATTTATCCATGTACCTTACATAACATGATTATCCATATACCTTATATACCATAATATAAACTTCTGATTTCAGTTTTATTATTGTGTTTTATGGTTATTTTAGGATAGTTAGTAAGCAGTGGTTAGGATAACAGCAGTAGTTAGGGGAACGAGTGAGTAAGCGATAAGAGCGTTAGCAGTTTTCTTTGTTTTCTAGCTATAGTAAGAATAGATAAAATACAGTGTGCAGTGCTCATTCATTTATCATTTGTTTCACATGTTTGGGCCCCGCACTTGTGGTGCTTTTATCCTGGTTTATCACTATACTGCTGATTTTCTGAGCATTTCTGCTGTGACGTGTATACTTTCGACTGGCCTGTGTGAAAACTGACATGGAAGGTTCTAGGGAAGCCTGCAAATCAAGAGAAAGTCATGGTCCAATGATGTTTTCTTTAGAAGGGTCCTGACCACAACACTTTCTGGAGTGGAAGGGAAAACAACCTCTCTTAAAGATGACTTGAGAATCTCTAAAAAAAATCAGTCCCAGACCCCCCCCCAACAACCAATAAGTAGATGTGTGGACCCTGGGTCCAATTTACAGTAGGTGGGATGCAATCCCTAGATCACCTGCAGCATCTCATCATCCAAGACAAGACTGGGCAGAACTCAGCTGATGTGGCTGATTGCCCAGACCCATCACAGGGCTAGTACTGCCAGCCCATAACATGCTGCTTGAGGAGATCCAATTCTAAATGGAGGACATCTTGGACAAAAAGAACCAATTAAACTCATTGCACTTCTCAGCAGAAAAATCTTTCTTGTACTGTGGACGGGGGGAGGTTAATCAACCTGTCTACAGAGTGAAAAGGTTGCGCTGGTCCATTCCTATATACAGTAATCACCCGTGACAGGAACTCAGTCTTTTTTGTGGCGATTTATTTAATTTATTTATTTTATTTACATC
Organism: Neoceratodus forsteri; assembly: GCA_016271365.2. NCBI lineage: Eukaryota > Metazoa > Chordata > Ceratodontiformes > Ceratodontidae > Neoceratodus > Neoceratodus forsteri. The sequence goes on from CM028137.1 coordinate 914,421,165, forward strand.
TCAGAATTAATAACTATGAGCTAAGAGTTCATTTAGAAAGATTGAAACATAGACGTTGATGGCAGATAAGGACCGCAAGGCCAATCCAGTCTGCCCATTTTTTCTACCCTATGAATGTGCCATAGGCCTGTACTTTGTCAAGGGCCTATCTATTCATACGCATCTGTATTGCTCCCTTTTGCCTATACCATGCCTGTTTGAAGCCCTACACTGTATTCATAGCCACCACTTCCTGAGGTAGGCCATTCCATGCATCCACCGCCCTTTCTGTGAAAAATAACTTCCTCACATTACCTCTTAATCGGCCTCCCTCTAATCTCACGATGTGTGCTCTTGTCCTGCTGTTTTTCTTATATTGAAACATGTTAGACTCTCTCACCTTGTTAATGCCCTTAAGATGTTTGAATGTTACATAGGTTCCATGTCTTGACACAAAGACAGAGTACAGAACATACGGTAAAAATTCAATTGAGTTTCAGTACTAGAGCAGTATTGTTAATAACATGAACAAAAAAATGACAGGCATTGTACAATGTATGCCTGAAGCTAATCTAACAAAGAGCTGGGGCTAAGAGATGGACTTACTAATCCCAGAACAAGTAACCATTAAAGTATAATTAAAAGTAGAGCGGCCATAGGGTCCTGTCAGGGAAGAAAGGGAAATACAGGGTAACAAGTTTAGGGTGAGAGAGGGAGTGGGCAGGGGTTGTCAGAGTGGGAGTGTGTAGGGAGTGCCTGGGTGGGGAGGGGAAGAGGGCTAAGGAGTTAGTGCAGTGAAATCAGAGTAGAAGTTTAGAGTGGTGAAGCAGGCGTGGGTTGGAGGGGGAGGGTTGGAGATGAGAGGTAGGTAGATTATTATTGTTGTGGTGAATCATTATGGCAGGGGTAGATGTAGGAAAGGGAGGGGTGGAAGTAGGAGCTATGGTGTTGGGGAGGGGAATTAGCTGCAGGGATGTAGGCTGGGGGGAGGCATGCAACAGCTTAATTGTAACAATCACAAGTGTCATTTGCCACAAGGTGTCGTTGAAGCTTATGTTTGAAGGAGCCTAGTGTGGCAGTGTTAAAGACATCACAGTGAAGTGAGTTAAACCAGGAGAAGGCTCTGACAGCAAACGACTGCTGACCTGTGAAGTCCGACATCGGGGCACTTGGAAGGTGAGGTTTTCAGAGCTTCTTGTCCATCAGGGACTGCAGTAAGGACTGAGGATCCTCTGAACCACTGGGGTACAAAACCAAGGGTAACTTTCTTAGCTAGCAGGCAGGTTTAATAGGTGACTCTATCCTTCAGCTGGAGCCAGTTTGCTTGTGCATAGATATCATGTGTGTGTCTGAGGCATGCAGCTCCAGTAAGGAGTCAGCAGGCCTTGTTTAATGCTAAAACTGTGTCAGTGGCAGATCCATAGATCACAAGCCCGTAGTCGATGATGGAGACTACAGAGCTTTGGATTGCCAGACTGAGAGCTTATGTAGTTAGACAATGTTTGTGTCTGTACAGCAGGCCAATATGAGAGTTCACAGTTTTATTGCCTGCTGAAATTAACCATAGTGAGTTTTCAGAGCCCATCTGTCCTCTAAGGAAGAACGCTTCAACCTCCATACCTTTGCGTTCAATCACCTCAACTCCTCACAGTACCATGGGAAACTGGGTCACAAAATCAGGAGATGAACATAGTAAGGGACTATAGAGTCAGAAGCAGCAGTAGAAGCCATATTATAGCTCTCCACAGCCTCCTCAACCCTACTCACACAAGCAGACATCATGCTCAATAGGTCCAAATCTGCCAAGAGTTTGTCTAGCTCCAGATTTTCCTTAGGGCAGTAACAAAACATCTCCACAGGGGAGAAAAAAATGTAGTCCCCCACAATGGAATGAATGGCATGATGATCTGACCAAATGACAGGGTCAAACTTGAATTTGCTAATATCAAGATCTAATGAGAAGATGAGATTCAAGGCATGGTCATGTTGATGGGTTCCAGTAGAAACAAGCTGTGCTAGGCCCAGCTGTGTCACCTGTTGGAGGAACTGCTGACCAAACTAAAAGGCTTCATCATCAACCCATGCACTGAAGTCCCCAAGAACCATCAGTCTCTGGGTTTTCAACATCATGTTGGTGACAAAGTCTGTTAGTTCATGCAGGAACTCACTCCTGCGCCATGATGGCAAGTACATGTGAATGACCTGGCCCACCCCTAACAGGTACACATTCAAATGACCTGGTCACTCCTGTGAGGCATGCCATGAGTCCCAAAGTGAATCAAAAACAGATGGTCACCATACCCCCCTCTACACTCCCACCTCAAGCAACATACCACAGAATATCTGTCTGGGATAGGTGTCCCCAGCATAGGATCAGAGTCATCAACAGCCAGGTTTCCAGGAAAAGGAAATGGATAAGTGGAATAAGCTATCAGAAGTGGTACAGGCCAAGTTAATAAGCAGCTTCAAGCAGGGATTGGACAAGCAGGTGGGTTTAGTTAGAAAAAAGGTGTACATTAAAAAAGGAGATGATTGCAACCAGGGCAAGATAAAATAGTTAGGTAGGGGATGCAGATTGGTTGGGCCAAGAAACTTATATCTGTTGTTAGTGTCTATGTATCTATATAAGACCTGGGTACTGTTTCATGCAAAGCAAGTTAGAAGTCCTGTTTAGTAGAGGACCAACATATTAACACAGCTAAAATGCCAAGAAATGGAAAAAAATACTAATCCAAGAATCTCACCTGACTCCAGAGGAACATAGAAAATTAAGGAGGCAATGGGTATGGGAAGTACAGTACAAGTCACATTAAGCTGTTACTTCAATGAGTTGTTTTAGCATTTCTGATTGAGTTGTGTAAGTGTTGTTGGATCCAGCACAAAGTCCTGCAAAAACTGTTTCTTAAGAGTTAAAATGCTGTTTTGTATTACCCTTGTGATGGGATTGCAGATGAATACCAATTGAGTTGCAGAAACATTTTTTAAACATTGCTCTTGTTCTGGTTAAGCATTTAAAAACAATGCAATATGAATTGCCAATGCATTGCCAACTCATTGATGGGACAGTTTAATGTGGCTTGTGCTATATATGCTTTTTCACATTTGATGGAGAAAGTTAATGGAGTTTGCCTACTAATAGAACAATTTGATGTTGGTAGTTGACCAACACTGAGCAGACCCAGATGGCAGGAGGGTATTAGTTAATGGCTACTCCCAAAATACCCAGTTATTATATGTAAACATATATGGCCCAGATCTGACCTCCCATAATTTCTTTGAGAAAATGTTCTGTACCATAGCTGGGAAAGCAGTGAACTATGTATCCTGGGAGTGGATTTTAACTGTCTGGTAGCTCTTTCCCCAGGACCCCTCTAGAACAAGGGGGGCCACACCCATAAAGACACCAGCAGTCAAAACTCTGACAGCTCTCCTATTGGAAGCAGGACTGCTTGCTGTGTGGAGATGGCAACATCCCAAAGAAAGAGACTACACATTCTATTCCAATCCCTATAAAACCTATAGCCAGATAGATATGCAGGCAAAACATCTTTATAGGGTTAACTACATCAACATCCAAAGCATTAACTTATCAGACCATGCCCCAGTAACATTATGTGTGAAAATTGGCAGCCATAGAGGAAGGGGATTATGGCACCTAAACATAGGAGCTGTAGTCTCTAAACTATTCTAAGAAATGGTATCATAGGCACTGGAGGAAAATTTTGCCTTGATTACAGATGGCACAGTAGAGCCCATGACAATGTGGAATGTGCTGAAAACAGTAATTGGGGGACAATAATTGCATTTTTAACACATTAGAAAAAGAAAGAGTGAAAAATGACCAGAATTAGAGAAACTGTTTGGTGAGCAAGAAGTAAAAACAAGAAGGGGGACATATACTACTAGGCCAGATAGCGGATACCAGATTAAAGCTACTAAAGACAGCTAGTGAGGAAGCTAAAGAAAAAAATCAGATAGTTCAGATTCAAGTATGAGTCCCAAGACAGTACAGCAGGACACCGGTTGGTGCTACAGATGTGAAAAGAATGAGCATCCTGAGCGGTACAAAGACTTAGACCCAGGGAGGTGGGGGAGACTTAGTAACCTGACCCAGAGACATAGCAGGGGAATTTGGTAAATTTTATCAGAAATTATACAATCCAGAAGACCCACACTAGGATATCAGATGAATCCAAGCACTTCTGCTGGGGCTGTCCCTCCCAAAATGAACAGACAAAGAAACCTCTGATGCCCAAATCTCCACGGGCAAAATCAGACAAATATTAAATCCCTCAACAATAACAAGTCACTGGAAGAGGATGGACTGGATACCCAGCAGAACTGTATAATCATTTCTTGACACCATAGAAAACCCCACAAAAGGCCATGGTGCATAGCATATAGGAGCAGCATTTCCCTAATGAATGGAAGTCAGCTCTGATATCTGTAATTCCAAAACCAGAGAAAAACTCTGCAGAGTGTGTCTCATATTGCCACATTTCATTGATAAACATAGACTCAAAGATCTACACAAACATTATGGCAAACAAAATACAAAAAATTGTATTTATTTATTGAAGTCTTGGATACACCTGTGAGCGGATGCTCATTGAGAGGTTCAATGTCAAATACATTAAACAACAAGGCAAAAAAAAAAAAAAGACTGAGGACAATTTACAGATAATACAATGACAGTTCAGTAAACAGATAACGAGAGTATTAAACATAACGGGTTCATAAAATCCAGCCAGCAACAGGCAAGCTGCAGCATTGTACAAAGTATGCCTGCATCTGTAGGAGGAGCAGGAGAAGGAAGGGGGAAAGTGGGGCAGTGTAAGCAGGGCAGTGTGGGAAGAGGCAAGGGTTTGACTGGGACAGGTTAGGGGTACAAGAGGTTGTGGGGGATTGCTAGGTGCTGGGATTTGCCTATCCCAAGGGATAGGGACTGGGAAGTGCTGGTGGTAGTCAGTCAGTCAGTGCATGGGGTGTCTCAGCGGTGGCACCTGCAGGAACGCCTGTCAATAAGGTGTTGGCGCAGTCTGAGTTTGAAGGATCCAAGAGTAGTAGCACCAGATATATCAGGCAGTAGCGTGTTTGTCCAGAGTGATGCCCGGTAGGAGAAAGCACATTGTGCCATGGATGTTTGGCATCTGGGCACATGGAAGGTTTGTGTAGAGGAGCTCCTGGTTTGTCTGGTGTTTAGCGGTAGGGGCAGTAGGTTCTGAACTCCAGGAGGAAGCCAGTTTAGCATAGTCTTTTTGGGGAGAAGGCAGGCTTGATATCTTATTCTGTCATTAAGTTAGAGCCAGCAAGCACATATATAGAGTTCACAGGCATGGGTTAGTTTAGGTGAATTTGTAAGCATGCAGCAGGCTTTATTTAGGGCAACAGCAATGCATTGGAGTTCTGTGTCAGTTGCAGATCCATATATTACCAGTCTGTAATCTATAAAGGATATAACCGAGCTGTTAATTGCCAGATTCAGCACTTCATGGGTGAGACAGTGCCTGTGTCCAGATGGACAAACATGGTACCCGTGTTGGTCCATCTGGACCAAACAGGCTTCATTCCATTGCATAACTCATACAACAATGTGAGGTACATCTTTAATGTGATTTGTGCGACCAAAGTGAGGACATCAACCATAACAGCAATAACGGCTGATGTTGAACAGGCATTGGACAGGCTAAATTGACAATACTTAAGAGAGGTAATGGTATCATTTGAATTTGTAGGTAGATTTGCTGACACATTGATGGCACTTTACAGTGGCTGAATAGCCAGAGTTTGGGTACACAGGCCATACTCTTAAACATTTGAACTGAAAGGGACACAAGGCAAGGCTGCCCAATGTCTTCACTACTGTTTGCCTTGGGAATGGAACCCTTAGCAATCAAAATTCATATAGAAGACTGAAGAAGGGGGGTGAAGGTAGGTCCCACCAATAATAAAATAGCATTATACACAGATGATACCCTGCTGTTCCTTAATGAGCCTGGCAATTCACTCATTCCACTACTAGAAATAATTGAAACCTTCAGCTATAATGCAGCCCTTAAAATTAATTTTGCTAAAACTAAGGCACTGCTTTTGAGTCAGACATATGACCCACCAACAAAAGACCCCTTAGTCTTTCAAAGGGCAAAAGAGGGATTCAGATACCTAGGTATCAACATTTGGAAAAAATTCACCCAACCATATGACAAAAAAAAAAACAATGCTATACTATCGGAAGTTCAGACAGACACTGAGGGATGGTGCAGGCTACCACTTTCATTAACAGCAAGAATAGAATCTATCCAGATGAATGTGCTCTCCGGTTCCTGTATATATTCTGTATGCCCACACTCAACCCTGCCTATTACTTTCTCAAAATAATATGACAAAGCAATCATTAAATATATATGGGACAACTGTGGATTGGTTGTGGGATAACAGATGGACCAGAAAAATAACTTCAGGTTCAACACACAATCTCTGTGTGATGTTTATTTAAAACATTGGGGATAACCTTAAGCAATGGCATGTCCCCTTCTTCAATACATCAGTTTACAGCAACAGACTATGCATGTCCTTTTTATGCACTTAGTCAGCACCTACTGACACACTGATCTACTGATCTATCTCTTTAGTAAAAATTATTTCATTCTCTGAGTTGGTCTTGTGTGTTTGGGTGATGGGGAGCTCAAACACAAACCCCCCCCCCACAAAAAAAATTAAAGACAAATAACCTCAGTGCAGAAGCAATGAAGCAAGGGTCACACCAAAGGGCATTGGTGATAAAGCCAAGTTTCAAAGAAACACAACATCACACATACCCCCATAATGCAAAGCATCATGGAATGTATATGCAAATTGTCATGACATTTTAGGCTGGTTCAGCTTAAAGCAGGAGTGCATGGTGCCAAAGGGCCTCTCAAACAATCTCTAATTTACATGCATTTTAAATAACACAACGGAGGTTTTCTGACATTTGTACCCCGGTAACTTTTAATTTTTGTAATGCAGTCCCTTAGTAACTTTTTACCTTTATCAATGGGTAACTGAAAAGTCATCTAGGTGTAAATCTCAGGTGACTGAAAGGACTTAACTGCTGTGAGGTTTAAATTACTTGTAGAAAGATCTGGTAAGTAGTGGGAGTGGCTTAGCTAGAAGGAAGCTACATTTAAAGACTGCCTTAGAAAGATTCTGCTAATAGCTTGGCAGAAGACACCAGGAGAAAGGACTGCTGTGTGACTGAACTTCTCTACTGGGGCTAAAGTAGAAGAACTTTTGTATTTGGACCTTTAATTTAGGGTAAAAAAACCAACATAGAAAACAAAAAAAAGTGTGTGTTTGGGTTAACTGAACTGAATGGGTAATTGAAAAGTCATCTAGGTGTAAATCTCAGGTGACTGAAAGGACTTAACTGCTGTGAGGTTTAAATTACTTGTAGAAAGATCTGGTAAGTAGGGGGAGTGGCTTAGCTAGAAGGAAGCTACATTTAAAGACTGCCTTAGAAAGATTCTGCTAATAGCTTGGCAGAAGACACCAGGAGAAAGGACTGCTGTGTGACTGAACTTCTCTGCTGGGACTATATTGCCCTCCTTCCCTCCCCTCCACCCCGCACCCAAAGCTAGTTCTATTTTTATAGGCACAGGATTTGACTGACAACAGGAACTTCCTGTTTAGGGCAGAAGTGAGTGATCACAGAACCACCAGGACCCACCATCCTAGAAGGGCAAGAGTAGCTCCTCGCCCCTTAGCTGCTGGAGGTCTGCCTCTGAACAAGTAAGTGGTCTACTAGAAATATAGGATATTCTTGTCTCAGAACAGGACAATCAGGAGCTTAAAGGGCACACAGGCAGAAAGTAAGGAGAGAGAAAAAAGAGAGGAAAGAGTAAGGATTGCAAACAGTTAAGGGGCCAGAAATAAGACATGATTGGAGTGGTGCAGTGCAGTGGCTGTGGAGCAGCAGTCTTCCGGGAGATGTTCTGAAGGATACGGTGTTGTCCCATCTGCAGGCACCTCTCTGGGCTGAGGGAGGAGGTTGCTCATCTCCAGGCTGAGTTGGCCAGGATTTGTGGGACCCCCTCTTTCATCCAGGGACCACCAGTGCCACTGCCGTAGCCTCAGAGGTTGCCAAGAAAGAGGAGCAGTTGGACCACAGTGGGCTCAGGGAGGGTGAGGGTGGTGGAACAGAGGTGCATCCCTCCAGGTGTCCTCTCCACAATTCCTATGCCATTCTGGCAAAGTGTGGTTCCTCTGTGAGGCACCCACAGTGAGACCAAGGAGGATGCTGGGAACCTCCACAAGGAGACCCACAGGAGGGTGGCAGGGACCCTGCAGGGAAGGAAACAACCCTGGTGGGGACTCCATTGTTAGGAAGGTAGAACTGGGCAAGGAAGGGAGAGGGAGGTAAGGTGCCTGCCTGGTGCCATGGCTTGGAGGGACAGGAGGCGAATCCTCAGGATTGCTGGAGCAGCTGCACAGGGAGGGAGCTGGATGTCACTGTCCACCTAGGGACAAATGACCTGGCTAGAAAGGATTAGAGAAGTGCAGGAAGAGTTTGTGGAATTGGGGAGGGGCCTTAGTCAAGTAGCACGACGGGTAACCTTCTCGGAAGGTGCTACCCATCTATGGCATAGGAGAGGCTAGGGTGTTCCATACCATGGGATTCAATCAGTGGTTGAAAAACTGGTGTGGAGCTCAGGATTTTGCTTCATTGGAGACTAGGGGTCCACCTGGAGTGATGCAAGCCTATACTGGCATGATGGGCCGCATCTGTCTGGGAGGGGAACCAGGATCCTAAGTGATAGGTTTAAATGCTTCATTGGCAAGCTTTTAAACTAGCCAAGAGGGGAGGCACAGGAAAGAAGCAGGAAAATCCTAGCCCCCCCCCAAACAATCACGGTAGTAAGTGTGGCAAACACCAACATGGAGGTGTCGATAGGGAGAAGGGCGGGGGTAAATGGAGAAAGTGACAAAGGCAAGAAGGACAGGGATGGGGCAAAGGGTAAGGCCATCAGGAAATGGAGGAATGAGTACCAATGCCCGTAGTCTGGGCAACAAGCTCCTGAGCTGGTGGCCTTAATGGAAGAAGGATGCCTGGATATCGTAGCAGTCACAGAAACATGGTACACAGAGAACCATGACTGGGCTGTTAACATACCAGGTACATAACCTACAGGAGAGACAGGCAGGGAGAAGAGGGAGGAGTAGCTCTCTATGTAAAGGAAGGGATAAAAGCAACTAAACAAAAGAGTAAACAGGGAGGAGAGGAGGCACTGTGGGTCACCTTGGAGACTGGAAAGGGCACCAATCTGCACAGGTTGTGTACAGACCCCCATGTCAGGGGGAAGGAATGGACAAGGATATGATGGAAGGCATTCTTAGAATGGCAGAAAAAGGGGAGATACTGTTGATGGGAGACCTGAATATGTCAGATGTTAACTGGAGCACATTTGCTGCAGCCACATCCAAGAGCAGGGCCATTCTTGATGCCCTACAGGTGGCAGACATTAGACAGCTAGTTTTGGAACCCACTTATGAGGGAGCAATCTTAGACCTCATACTCTCAAATGGGGGCAGTGAGAGGATCTCAGATCTAGAAGTGGGTTGCCATCTGGGGACAAGTGACCATCAAACAGTGTGGTTCACGTTAAACTCAGCTACAGAGTCAAGCCATACAAAAGTGAGGGTACTGGACTTTAGGAGGGCTGACTTTGGCAAGATGGGAGAGTGCCTCAGAAAAGCACTAGCAAACAGGCTAGAAGGAGGTGTGAAGCAACAATGGGAATTATCAAAACTGCCATCACAGAGCAACAAGCCTTTGTGTGAAGCAAATAAACAAATCAAAATGAAAGAAAAAGCCACTATGGTTCTCAAGAGAGGTGGCTGTGAAAGTCAGGAAGAAAAAGATAGCATTCTGGAAGTATAAGGAAACACAGAAGGAGCAGGACAGACAGCTGTACCAGTTAAGGCAGATAGAAGCAGGGAGGGAAGTCAGAATAGCAAAGGCCCAAACTGAGGAAAAGATAGCCAACTCAGTTAAGAAGGGGGATAAAACCTTTTATAGGTACATCAGCGAGCGTAGAAAGACAAAGGGAGGGATAGTGAGGCTGAATAGAATGAACGGTGGGTGGGCAGAGGGGAACAGTGAAAAAGCAGGAATACTGAACGAATATTTCTGCTCAGTATTCACAAAAGAGGAGGGGGAAGTGCCTAATCCAATTAACAGAAGCACTCTTGATAGGGGGGTCGATCCCAGTCCTTTCACAGAAGAAAGGGTTCTGCAAGAACTCCTAAAACTGAAGGTGGACAAAGCAATGGGTCCTGATGGAATTCACCCAGAATTCTAAAAGAATTAAGGAAGGAACTAGTGAAACCACTGGCTACTCTTTTAATAAATCATGGGAGGATGGTGTGGTACCCGAGGACTGGAGGAAGGCAGATGTGATTACCCTTCACAAAAGTGGGACCAAGACAGAGGCAGGAAACTACAGACCTGTCAGTCTGACCTCTGTGGTAGGGAAAGTGATGGAGTCACTTCTGAAGGAAAGAATAGTTGAGTACCTAGAGGTCAGTGGAGCACAGGATCCAAGGCAGCATGGGTTCACAGCGGGAAGGTCATGTCAGATGAATCTAATAGATTTCTTTGACTGGGTGACAAAGTAGTAGACCAGGGAGGGCTGTGGACATGGCCTACCTAGACTTTAGCAAGGCATTTGACACAGTCCCACACAAAAGATTATTAGTCAAATTAACCAGCCTGGGAGTGGGTCCCAGGGTGGTAGCCTGGGTAAAACATTGACTGGACAACAGGACACAGAAGATAATTGTAAATGGAGTCCACTCTGAAGAAAGGGTGGTTACTAGTGGGGTACCACAGGGTTCATTATTGGGTCCAGTCCTTTTTAATGTCTTCATCAGTGACATTGCAGAGGGACTGGAAGGAAAAGTATGCCTTTTTGCAGATGACACAAAGATCTGCAATAGGGTTGATACACAAGGAGGCATGGAAAGGATGAAAAAGGACTTGGCAAGGTTGGAGGAATGGTCAGATGTATGGCAGCTAGGATTCAATGCAAAAAAGTGCAAAATAATGCACCTGGGAAACAAGAACCCAGGGGAAGAATACACAATGGGTGGGAGGTAGTAACAACAACAAAACAGGAAAGGGACCTGGGGGTAATCATATCAGAAGACCTTAAGGTTAGCAAGCAATGTGAGACGGCAGTAGGGAGGGCCGGGGGTATACTGGGATGTATAGGGAGAGGCATCAGCAGCAGAAAACAGGAAGTTGTTATCCTCTGTACAGACAGTTGGTGAGACCCCATCTGGAATACTGTGTACAGTTCTGGAGACCCCATCTCTGCAAGGACATAGACAGGATAGAGGCAGTCAGAGGAGGGCAACTAAAATGGTGCAGGGTCTGCAGAGAAGCCGTATGAGGAGAGACTAAAGGAGCTTAATATGTATACCCTTGAGGAAAGAAGGAGAGGGGGACATGATAGAAACTTTCAAGTACCTCAAGGAATCAACAAAGTCCAAGAGGTAGCATCTTTCAGAAAAAGAGACTTGCAAGAACAAGGGGACACAATTTAAAGATAGAAGGAGGGCGGTTCAGGGGCAATGTGAGGAAGTATTATTTCACAGAGAGGGTAGTGGATGCATGGAACAGCCTTCCTGAGGAAGTTGTGGGGTCTAAAACTGTGGGAGAATTCAAGAATGCATGGGACAGACATAAGGCAATTCTTGTGGGGGGCAGGAAGATATAGGCTGTTGGTTAACTAGGATCTGCGGCCTATCCTGTAGGTAGGGAAATGGGCAGACTAGATGGGCCTAGCGGTCCTTATCTGCCATCAAAGTCTATGTTTCTATGTTCTATGTTTCTATGTTTCTATCAAAAATACCTAGTGTTGTGCTATTTTTAACATTTACAGGTTTCATATACATAAGGCATATACATCATGGTATTTTATGATACAGTGCTATTGCATACTAAATACAACAATGAGGAACACAGCCTGTTGTTTTACATCAGCTCAGAGGACACCAAAATAACCTCCTTGTATGAGGACCTGAGAGGGAAAAGAAAAATTAAAGAGGACACCATAGCATAGTCAAGAAAGTGGGGGGGCACCCATAGGTGGCCAACCTTATGGACTACAAATTGTTAAGAACAGATTAGGCTAAGAAATAGAAGAACTGTTGCAGCAGATTTAAGAAAAGGTCAGTCCTCAAGAGTGGCAGGATTTCCCTGTCACAACAACAAACACCTATGTACAAAGAGAAGCTTTCTACACCAAAGCAAGGAAAGCAGGCATTGCACTCTCAAATTTAAAAGATCACAATCTAGCAGCCCAAACACTTTTGACCCTGGCAATTCTAAAACACAAAACGGATACAGGCTGGATGAATGGAGAAAGAACAACTTGAAGGATATCCACTCAGACTGGTCACATTGCATCATATTACTAAATTGAAGCTTATGAAAACCCAGAACCAATGGACCTCCCATTCCCTCCAGATGTGGGTAAAACTTAGGAGACCGGTAGGAGGAGTAGAATGACTGGAAGCAAACACTCCTACAGGAGGGGACCATGAATTCAGTCGAGGAATAACTGATCAGGGATTCTGGGCTTGGGAGGATAAAGGCATCTGCACCTTAGGAGAGGTGATAGAACAGGGCATAATTGTTTCATTTGACCATGTGTGAACTAAATACCACATCAATAGAACTGATTTGTACAGATATGTACAGCTCCATAACGACATGTAGTTTCCAGAGGTGGTTCAGGACGTTGCCTATACCCCTACCCCATTCGAGCAACATGTTAAAGTACAGAGATCCTGGTTCTCAGAATCACACCAACTATCTCACTTGTTTAACTATGATGCATGCTGCTGAAGCAGGGGAAATCCCAAGCCACCTAAACGCTGTGAGAAACCAAGGAGAGTGCCTCTGGCTCTACTGTAACCCCTCAATATCAGAACATGATTGAGCAAGAAATTAAAACAACTATATACTCACAACAATGGAAAGAATTCAGGTGGAAAATCTTGGTTAATTTTTTTCAGTGTTCCGATCGTTATGAAACACTTTACACAAGAAAGAGTGGACAAATGCTGGAGAGGATGTGGCAATATAGGGGACCACTAGCATATGTTCTGGACATGTCCAAGGCTGGACAATTACTGGACAGATTAGGCTATGGCATGCCTAGAAATGATGGATTATGAAATTTTCTGGGCATCTGAACATCTCATTCTGGTGATACTGCCTCAGGGAGCAAGATTCCATTAAAACAAATGGCAGGATTTTCAAATTTCTTAGAAGGCCACAAGCCCCAGTGCACAAATGATACGGCACATGGGACTTGCAGCAATCTAATGGGATATTCTATCTCACGTGGCAATTGCCGCAGGTTAGAGCAACCTTTCCTGGTCTAACCTGTGGCAATTCTGGTGGCCTTTTCTACAGAGGTTGCGCCACATAGTGTATGTGGTGCAAGCTGCTGCAAATTGTGGAAACTGTCGCAACTTTGCCCAAGGCTGTAAAGCTGGGCGCAGTTGCAGTGAAGAGTTTGGTGCACTGCCAGAACCTAAGTGTCGTGGTGCAGGGCTGGACGCAAGCCCTGTGGCACACTTTGAAAACCCTGCCCAAAATCTTTTTAGAATACTGATTGTGGCACCCTTAAAAGCTATTGCTAGACACTGACTGCCAGATAAGACACCTACTAGAACAAAATGGCTTTGTTTAGTGAAAGAAATTGGAATAATGGAGAAAATATATAAGTGGTTATACTTCAAATATGATGGTGAGACCGTGCATATCCTGACTAGATGGGCAAAGTGGGATAGCTTCCATATGCAGGATGACAGGCAAAACTGACACTGAATGAGGGATAATTAAATGTACCTTTTTGATCACCAAAAATAAAGCATAACAAAATCTAGCCACAGCCGATAGGGCTGTGAAGAGCTACCAAATGACCAGAGTTATTTTCTTGTTGGTGCCATATAGTGCTGTTTAGTCACACAGTCACAGTGCTCCCAGATCCAAATAACCATTTTCCTGTAACAATCCCTCATTTTCCCTGTAAGGGCAGCATCAAATCCCTGTATATTTTTCCATATGCCACTAGCTCCTAATTTATGACTTTGTTGTTTATTTAAATTTAATATGTTGGCAGACTTTTATCAGGAAAAGGGCTCTAATTTGCTGTTAGGTATTAAAATGATATGTCAAGATGGCCTTGGAATGACTTGGATTTATATGGAATCCATAAGGCATAATGGGGGAATTTATTTATTTGTTGAATTTTGTTAGTTGGGTAAGCCCACTAAGACTAGAAGTCCATTTTTCAGGGGTGACGGGGTGGGGGGGTACAGATGGTAACCAACTGAAATTGTTACATGGCATAAATCCTTACTTGAACCAGATTAAACTGTTGGTGGTATTTTTAGTGAATGGGTGAAATTTGACCAGGACACCCTGGAAATTCCCCTATTCTTTTTGAAAAGTTCCATAGTATCTTTAACATCCACCTGAACAGGCAGACAGAAAAGATGGCACCTCAGGAGTGCAGCACCTCCTCCCCCCATGCTGCACTACACAGTCAGTATTGGGTTTTAAAGAGCTAGTGGAACCAAACCAGGCAGACAGGAAAATAATATAAATTTTAAGAAGTAGTCAGTTATAAAATGTTATTTCTGAAGTATCTTTCTTTTTCCTTTTGCCCATCAGAGGGTCTTCTATGTCATAATGTTGTGGTAGATGTGTGGAACAGCTCTTAGCAGAGCAGCTGACATATCTAGCTCTACTGCCCCCCCCCCCCACTACATCATCAGCATTGTGATTTTGCTGACAGTGAAATCACAGGTGAATGACCTGGCAGTCACTGAATTGCTGTTTCTAAGCAGCAGTGATGTCACAATCAGTGAGGTCACAATGCTGGTGATGTAGTGGGGGCAGTATAGCTAGCTATGTTAGCTGCCACACAGAGTGCTGTTCCATGCATCACACATATTAAGATCAGGTAAACACTCTTCTAACTAAACAAATGGAATAGAAAAAGTACATCAAATATAAACTGTAATGGTTGACTGCTTTTAAAATCTAATATTAGTTTTAGGCAGTACACCAGCTCTTTAACCCACATGCCTAATGTAGGAATAGAACCCACAGTCTTCGGATCTTCCAGTCTCAGAGGCCAGTGTGCATGCTATTTTATGCAACTTCCTTTTGTTAGTTTTTACACAAATTCTCTCACACTTTTTTCTGACCACCTGATGGAATCTTGAATGAGTTACATAAATGTTATTATTTTCTTCAAGGCCCTGACCCTGCAACTAAATACACACTTGGTGCATAATATTATAAAAAGAGAAAAAAATAGTCTTCTGTTTCTAGTGCTTGCCTGTAACCTGTCCTGCTCAAGGAATGACAGCTAAGACTGCAACCCCACTATCTGTAATCTGACACTGAGTCTGCCTTTCACTTAAAAAGCAAAGATAAAATGAGTAAACCCCTAGGTTGCTGAAAGAAATAGAACAAATCTGTTAGAATGAGATGGACAGATGATAGAAACAGCAGTTTAAAAAGTGTTTTTGTTAATATCCTGAGAAGTTCTGAGGTACAATACAGTAGCACCCCTCTCCCCCCTTCAGATGCCTTTAACATAGAGCAGCAAATAGCAAAAATCAGAGGGGGGGTGCATTACTTTGCAGCTGTGGAGGAACGCGCCGACGACAGCCCTAAAAAGGACAAGATATGGTTTTGATTTAGAAAAAGGGGCAAACTATATGTATATCACAAACTGATGAAGTAAAAATGCATAAAGAGGTCAATTGGTAAACACAGAGCAAACAGTATAATGCTAAAATGTGTTTGTACGTGGTTGCTGTTTGATGTTTTGCCTTTTGATTGGTGTATTTGTAAGTGCATATATGTTTGACATGCTCAAAGAAAAATGAAATGAAAAGATTGAGCGACAAAAAACAAGACCTTTTTTGCTCATCAATATTAAACCTAACCTTTGACATCTGAAACTTTCAGGTTCAACATGGTTGGGTTCATGAACGATTCTTTGTTATTTAGTTTTTCCCTAATTGTAGCTGTTACTAGTTACTGGTTGTCTGCTCAGACACCTAGCAGAATAGAAAGGATTGGTTTAGTGAAAGAAATCAGAATAATGGAAGAAATGAATAATTGGTTGCATGTTAAATATGACGGGAGTACATAAATATCCTGACTAGATGCACAAAGTGAGATTCCTACCTTATGCAGGATGAGGGGCTAAACTGACCCTGAATGAGGGATAAGCAGTTATTAAAAAATATAGATAAATATTGATGTTAATGTTTTTCCATCGGTTTCATGACATTAGATGGAATCTATGTTTATCATTTTTGACCAATTTTAATCGACTCCTTGCATGCCTAGGGATAATGTAATGTGCATTCTTGACCACTAAAAAGAAAACAACAGGGAAATGACATGAACCCTTCTTTTCAGCATGTTCCTGAACAATCTCCCTTCTGCCTGTGATGAAAACATTATTCTGTATGCTGATGATGCAGTGATTTTCTCTAAGAATTCTGACCTCTCCCTCTTGGAGAAACAACTGCAGGAAAGTTTCAAGCAACTTGAGGCCTGGTTCATCTCACAGAAACTAGTGCTAAAGTACAAGAAAACAAAGACTATGCTGTTCCATGGCACACATAACAAACATAAACACCAACAGTTGGCAATCAAAAACAGCTAGGGTGTGACCCTGGACCAGACGCAGACTTTCAAATACCTTGGTATAACCCTGGACTCTACTATGTCCTTCTCCAGCCATATCGATTCAGTAGCAAAATCTGTAAATATCCATATAAGCCTTCTCTATAAACATAGACACTGCCTGACACTGGACGCCCTTAAGCTAGCAATACACAGTTCTATTGTCTCCATCATTGATTATGGGCTTGTTATCTATGGAGCAGACACAGCTACAGCACTATGGCGAATTCTTATAGCGCTGAATAGGGCCTGCAGACTGCTTACTGGTGCTGCCCACCACACACATACCTGTGACCTCTATGAACAATCAAACTGGCTACAACTTCAGGGAAGGATTACTTTCCAAACCTGCCTGCTAGCAAAAAAGTCATTAGTGGGACTCATGCCTCTTGGGGTTCAGTCTCTCTTAAACCCAGCCAACCACCACCGTTACTCAAGAAGCTCTGACAACTATTCTCTGGCTGTTCCCCGCTGTCACACTGCCCAAGGCCAGCGGTCTTTTGCAGGTAGAGCCCCTAAGATGTTTAACTCTCTGGGCAGTGAACTCACCAACTCACGCACCCTCTGCTCGTTCAAACACAAACTATGTCAAACGCTTGTGTCCAAAGCCACCTGTGACTGTTTCTCCTAACCTCCCAGGTAGTCACTTCTGTTCTTCTCACCTCCCTACTATCACCACCTCTGCCTGCCTCCACCCTCCACAAATCTACCCCTATCTCTCTCCCTAGCCCAGGTCCACCACCTTCCTCTCTTACCCTCCTTCAACTCCCTTCCTCTTTCCCTTTTCTAATCTGCTCACCCCACCCAATGTTGCACTTGTTCCACGATCTTTGCCTCCCACCCACCTCTCCTTCTACCTCCCTCCCAGTTACCCCTCAACATCCACTCTCTCTTCTACTTTCCTACACTACATGGTACAATTGGCAGCAACTCATTTTTTTCCACTCTACCTTTCCCTTTGACAATGCCCTTCTGGCAGCTTTAATTCATGTAAATATTATTTGTTGTGACTCATCATTCTTAAATGTATGCCTGATTGTGTTGTTCTGTTATTTATATCACCTGTAGCTTTAGACCATGTATAGCCTGTACTGAATTTTGTATTCAAACTGCTTGCCTGCTAATCTCACACAAACTGTACTTCTATTCTTTGTATACCGACGTGGAACCTTTGTAAAAGATCCATTGGCTCAAAGGTATTTATCCGAAATTCTAATAAATAAATAAATACATGTTTTTTATTAAAAGCATTGGACTACAGTACTGTATATATGTATACCACTGACAAAATAAAATTGCATAAAGGGGGTGAACTGGTAAACATAAAATGAAAAGGTACAATGCTAAAATGTGTTTGTTCACAATTTCCGTTTGATGTTTTGCCTTTTGAGTATTTGTAACTGTATATATGTTTGATATGCTGCAAAGAAAAACTAAATAAAATGCTTAAATGACAAAAAAGGTAATTTTTTGCTCGACAATATCTATCCTAACCTTTGACATCAGAGATTTTCAGATTTGATAGGGTTAGGTCCAAGGATAGTTCTTTGCTATTTTGTTTTTTCATAACTTTCACGTTTTTGAGAAATTTGTAAACTTATGTATTCAGTGTTGGTATATGTGCAGTAGTGTAAATGAGTATTCTAAGGATCAGCACATTTTCGTGAAATTAATTTTTTTACATTTTTGCAGGAAAGAACAATAGGTTTTGTGAGGTAAAACATTAGATTTTGGTGAGAGTTAGTAGTCATGAAATCATAGAAAACAAAACATGCTTGTTTTATGTAATTGTCTTCTCAGGTTCAGGTGCATCCATTTTAATTCTCTGTATAAGTCACAATAGTGAGTGTGTCTTGGGGTGTCAAGTACAAACCTAGAAAGACAATTATATAACACATGTAGTCTTGCAAGGTCTGTCCTGGAGGCCCCACCATAAAACATATCCCCATAGTCAATGATGTGGATAATCATTGTGTTAATTACCTGTGATTGAGTTAGGCTTTACAAACCTAATAGTACATTTCTAAACTTTGTTGGCATTTAGTTGACAACATAGAATCATAGAATCATTGAAGCTTGATGGCAGAAAAAGACCATACCGGCCCATCTAGTCTGCCCTTTATTTCCCCACACCTCCCCTCTGCCAGCCCCGCCCTCCCTGATACTCAGCCCCATATGCTTGTCCGTGCCCTTTTGAATTCTTCCACTGATTTAGCCCCCACCACTCTGTCTGGTAGTCTGTTCCAGGTCTCCACCACTCTCTCCATGAAGAAACACCCTCTCACATTGCCTCTGTATCTTTTTCCTTGCATTCTGAGGCTGTGCCCTCTAGTTTTGACACCCTCCTTCCTCTTGAGTAAACTATCTTCTCCCACTTTATTGAGCCCCTTTACATATTTAAAAGTTTCAATCATATCTCCCCTTTCCTGCCTTGTCTCCAGCGTGTACAGATCCAGCTCCTTACACCTCTGCTCATATGACTTTCCCTGCATACCCTGTATCATCTTGGCTGCCCTTCTCTGAACCCTCTCCAATGCATCTATATCCTTGCAGAGATATGGCCTCCAGAACTGAACTCCTTACTCCAGGTGTAGCCTCACCATGGCTTTGTAAAAGGGCATTATTACCTCCCTCTTTCTGCTAGTAATGCCCCTGCCTATGCATGCCAACATTTCATTGGCCTTTCCTGCCACCCTGCTACATTGGATTACTACCTTGAGGTTCAAGGAGACTATGATCCCCAGATCCCTCTCCCATTCTGTTACTTTAATTTCCTCCCCACCTAGAGTGTACCCTGCTCTTCTGTTCCTACTCCCCAAGTGCATCACAGTGCACTTCTTGGCATTAATTTTTAGCTACCACATCCCAGACCATTTTTCAAGCATCTTTAAGTCCTCCCTCATGTCTTCCACCCCCCCAGTGTGTCCACCCTATTGCATATTTTTGTATCATCAGCAAATAGGCACACCCTCCCCCTCAAACCCTCAGCAATATCACTGATGTAGATATTGAAGAGAAACAGACCCAAAACTGACCTCTGTTGCACTCCACTCTTCACCCTCACTGTCCTGGAGTGCACCTCATTTAGCACCACCCTCTGAGTTCTTTCTGAGAGCCAGGCTTCCCCCCAGTTTGTTATTTTCCCACCCAACCCAGGCTTTCTATCTTGCTCACCAGCCTCTTATGGGGACAGTGTCAAAGGAATAATTGAAGTCCAGATAGGCCACATCCACTGCCCCCTTCCCGGTCAAACACTTGAGTCACTCAGTCAAAGAACTGAATTAGGTTTGTCTGGCAAGACTTTCCCTTCATGAAGCCATGCTGTCTGCTATCCTGCAAGCCACTGTCCTCCAGGTAATCCACCACCCTCCCCTTGATTAAAGCCTCCATTACCTTCCCCACCACTGACGTGAGGCTGACAGGTCAGTAGTTCCCCTTCACCTTCTTATTACCGCCCTTGTGTAAAGGCACTACATCTGCCCTCTTCCAGTCCTCTGGCACTCTCCCCATATCCAGGGACATGTTGAAAAGCCTTGTCAAAGGTGCGGGCCAACTCCTCCTTCAATTCCGTGATCATCCTGGGGTGTAACCCATCAGGCCCCATTGTCTCGTCCATGCTCAATCTATCTAGCTCTGCCCTAACCCTATACACAGAGAATGGGCACAGATCCACCCATTTGCCCTTCTTCCCATTCGACTTTAGCACAGGTCCCCAATAATATAACAATAATAGCATATTTTCAAACATTGTCGGCATTGGGTTGACAGCTCTAATGGAATATTGCCAGACTTAGTGGTATTTCAGTTCTGTGCAGCAGCAATCCAAATCTGTATTAATGCCACTCTGTGCCATGAATTTCCTTACTTTTTGACAATGTTAAGTGGTAACGTGCTTTGCACAGGGACTTTGAGATCCTGCTGAAAGTAGGAGGTGACTCTCTGTTTACTTTGCACAGGATCATCAGGTCCTATAAGAAGCAGGATGTAAAGGACTCTTAGGGCCTTGCACATGAATTCTAGTGTTCTGTGCACAGGGCTCCATGGGCCCTGTACAAAGCATAAAATGAACACTTTTTTTTTTTTTTTTTTTTACTATTTTGTTCATGTATGATTTTAATTGTAGTACAAGATGCAGGCAATGTTATTTTCTGGTTGCTTGGGTTCTCAACCATTTTCCTCTTTCTTAGCTTTAAACATTTTGTTCTTGTAGCAGGTAGATTTTTGTAACCTTTGTGAAGGATTTCTTTACAAATATTTTGCATTTACTTAAAAATATTGATTTCTTTTTTAACACATTTGTGTCTCATTACACCCCTATCTAACAAACACTAATGTATCATGATTAACATTTAAGTATAAAAAAAGTTATCTTGGCTGGCCCAGTAGCATAGAGGGTTGAGGCGCTGGACTCCTTACCTTGTGCTACACTGGCAGCCCAGGTCACTGGGATGCAGCATGGGGGAAGGGGTAGCAGGATTGAGCATGCTGGCAAGCAACTGTCTTCTCCAGAGGGTGGTGTGGGTGGGTTGGCACCCCTGTAGTTCTGCTCCCACTGGGTGGAGGTCTGGTGGGTAGCGTAGGTGGAGAGGGGTGGCTAAAAGCATTGGGAGGTGGAAGGGGCTGAGCTGTCACCACGGGGTGCAATGCATGCCTCCACATGCTCGCATAGCCATGTGCTGGGGCCTCAGAGGATCAGAGGAAGAAAATCCATAAATACATACAGTATGTATCCCCATTACCAGTCGGTGGGAGAAGGTGATGGGGACCAAAGAGCTAGTTTAAAAAAAAGAAGAAGAAGAAGTTATCTTACAGTAAATTTTTGTTCATGTAAAACTTTAACACTAACTAAAGACATTTGCAAAGCACCTGGATTTATGAACTATGTAATGGAAGTTACTTGGTATTTTTTTTTTGTGCAGTTTATTATTATTATTATTATTATGTCATATAGATTTAAAAACTATGGTGGAGCAAGTAGATTTTGAAAACCATTACTTAGGATTTCTGTGCAAATGTTTTCTGAAAGACATACAGAGGCTAGAAAGATGGTCTAACATCTGGCAGCTGAGGTTCAACCCAAAAATAAATTAAAGGTGATGCATTTGGGAAAAGAGAACCCAAGAACAGAATACTGGCTCAAAGGAGTCCAGCTCAGTGCCTTGGAGGAAGAAAGGGACATAGGTGTCATCATAAATAACTCCCTTAAACAGACCAGCCAATGCAACACAGCCTACAGCAAGGCCAACAAAATTCTATGATGCCTAGGGAGGGGTTTTGACAGAAGGAAAGTAATATTCCACTCTACAGGTCCCTAATAAGGCCCCGTCTGGAGTACTGTGTCCAGGTTTGGAGTCCACATCTGAAAAAGGAGAAAAACAGGTTGGAGGCTGTCCAGAGAAGAGTGACCAAGATGGTACAGGGTCTACAAGGGTACTTGAATGAAGAATGTCTGGAAGCACTGAATATGTTCTCACTGGAGACAAGGATGGGGGGCATGATTAAAACATACAGAAATAAATAAGGTGTCATCCTCTGACCTGTTCAACAGAGTCACCCACCCCAACACTAGAGGCCATGAGTGGAAGTTTGGGGGGCTTTAAGTGGGAGCTTAGGAAACACTATTTTACAGAAAGAGTTGTGGAACCATGGAATAGACTGCCAGCTGAGGTGGTGGAAGCAAAGATCATGACATCATTCAAGCTGGGGTGGGACAGGGCTAAGGTGTAATCAAAAACAATAGGAACAGTAGGAAGCAGTAGGGGGTTAGGTCCTAGGATCTGACTAGGTCTCAGGAACATATGGGCAGACTAGGTGGACCCTTGTTCTCCTTCTGGCATCATTTTTTCTGTATTTTTATGTTTCTAATTTTGCTCCCAAATAATTGTAATAATTTGGGGTTTCAGTCTTTAAGATTTCTGTGAATAGCCCTGGAGTCCATCTACTTCTATTACTGAAAATTACTAGTTTGGTTTTATCTATTTTTTACAATCAAACTACTATCTTTGCATAATGCAACAAAATGATTCATTTTCCTTTGAAGATGAAGTAGTGATGTGGAAATCAATATTATATCATCAGCATATGCCAAACAGCTTATCTTCCTGTTTATCATGCTAGGAGAATGAAATTCAAGCAAATCCAGCTGATCTGTTATAATGTTAATATACAAATTGAATAAAGAAGGAGCAAGAATACATCCTTGTTTGATGCCAAGATTTGTTCTAATGACAGATGTTAGACCCCCAGACTGGTTGTACTGTACCCTAAGCCAGGTATTTTGGTGTAGCCTTATTTTGATATCCAACCAAAATGGATCAATACTGCGAGCCTGAAATTTCTGCCATAATAGTTTATGACTAATACTATCCAAGGCAGACCTGAGAGCCACAAAACAATAAAGTTTTGATTTCTTAATACAAGTATATTTATGTATAAGATAAGACAAAACATAACAATGTTGAGAAATGAATCATACACTCCTACAACCATTTTGAGTTTCATTCAATGATTTTCATGGATCCAGGTCTGTAAGCTCTGCAGAATAATTTTATAGACTATTTTCTGAGCTGCATCAATAAGACTGATAGGTCTATACATACTAGGGTCAGAGGCATGGCCTTTTAGGGCAAATATATTAACTATAAATGTAACAATATGAGGTCACCAATCAAAAAATGTTTTATAGACGTCAGGTAAAATTTGGTATGGGCCAGGGCTTTATTAGATGTTATTGAAAGCAAAATTTACTTGACTTCCTCCTGATTTATATAGCAAAGCACTGGAGAAAAATAGAAAAAAAAATTTGACCTAATTTCGTTGATATTAGAATTTCTGACATTTTCTATATTGGAGAAGTAAAGAGACTGAACATGTTCCTCCATATCTGAGATTTAATATATGCTTCCACTTTCCTTGAATATTGATTAGAACCATAACTGACTAGAGACCAAAAAGCATTGGTGTCTTTATCTATAACTGTTCTTTTTAATTTGTTCCACATACTTTTCTGATTATTTTCTTTCTCGAGGTCCAGGAGTTTCCTGTATTCCTTTCTTGCTTTATTAAGTGTGCTATGATTCTTCCTATATCTTTATTTTTTTATAGAATCTGACAAGTCTGTTTAATTTATGTTTGGCTGTCCGGCAGGTCTCATTATACCATGCTGGATTGTAGTGCCTCCTGATCCTATTAGTTCTGAATAGGTGTTTGATACAATTGTTAATTTCCATCCATTTACTGATAGTTTGATCATGGATATTAAATGATTAGTGTAAAGTAATTCTGAAAATAAATCAATTGCTTCATTTTGCCATCTAATTCTTTTAGAACTGATTACTTCCAAGTGACCCATAGTGCAAGTGGGCTGTGCAGAATTACCGTCCATTTTTGGTGTTTGAAAAGTTACAGGAATTGGAAAATAAGCAGAATTGGGGTGATCCAATACTTCAAAATCATACAATAGTTTTAGGACATCCTGATTGACCCAGGCCAGATCAATAATGGATGACCCCGTATGTCTCATAAATGTGTATTCACCCTCCAAATCACCAGGCAAATGCCCGTTAATTAAACATAGATTCAGATCAGATATTGTTTTATACAATATCCTGCCTTGTTGGTTAAACTTCTTATCTTTCGGTTTCTAACACTGCTTACTTTAGGGTTTATCATGTTCAGACCCTGTAGAAACTCATCACAGGGGTTTTCAAGTTAATTGTCAACACAGATTCTAACATTAAAGTCGCCAATAACTAAGAAAGCATGAGATTCATATCTAGTTCTTAAGTCATCTAGTAATTCAGAGAATTATTCCCAGATTGTTGAAGAATAAATAGAACTAGTTATGGGGAGGGGGGAAATAAACATTAAGAAGAATTGTTCTATTATTACTACTCTCTAAGTTCAATGCAAATATTGATAATAATTGATAGTCTATGAGAGAAATCTCATAATTTAAGGAAGTCTTAAGATATATTGCTAAAACAGCCTGATTTCTACCATATTTCTTATTTTTTATAGCTGGAATAGTATAAGTTGTATATCCAGGAATCAACAGAGGCATCACATCATGCTGCCATGTTTCCTGAAGACACAAAATATCAAAGGTCATTAAAAATTCTTTGATTTCATTGTCAGCCAATTAGTGTGCTAATCCCTCTATATTCCAGGAAAGGATAGTTAACATTCTCAGTAAATTATCAGGCATTTGTACAGTGTATGACATAGGTTCTGGTCATTGAGAAGAACAATTTTGATGTGACAAAAATTGACTGCTAGTTAGTATTTCTGGACAATCATTATTCACTAATGTATATCTGTTCACAAGATTCTCTTTTGAACCATTATGCAAGGCTTTTCTGAATGCAGCTTCTTTATTAAATCCTAATGAATTCATATCAGTTAGAAAGATTCCAAGATCATCCAGAACTGCAGAGGCATCTAATACTAATTTTGCCAATCTGGAGTTCCTAAAAGTAATATTAAATTGTGGACTGTCTGTAATCCCACTATGTATTGTAACCATTCAATTCCACTTAATTTCAGGCCTTTTCTAAGAGTGTGGGACAAAAAGGAAGTCAAATCACATTTAATCACACCAACAAACTAATTTCTGGTAACTTTTCAGCCAAAGAGTGTTGTGATTGTGCCCATAAATGTAGAGATGATCTCAGAGACCCTTCTAGCTCTTCTAAGATCCTCTTTATGTTCCCTTTCAGATATCACAGAAACCTAATTCTTAATATTTGCTGGGGCTTTCTGGGGTGAGTGGGGGTAAAATATTGATACCACTCAGTTCAAGCAACATGCCATACTAGGGGAACAATTACGTATGTGTCTAATTGCCATCTATTGTAGCTTGTTTTAATGCTTAATTCTGTTCTACCTGCTATGTACATTTTATTTTTTTTGTTACTCATGATCTTCCATTTAACTTAAAATATATATATCAGTGAAAATAAATGGATTTATTTTCACTATGGTGATGTCACCTGCATTTATTTTCACTGCAGTGATGTCTTCAAACCAAAAAACATCAGAAAACACACTCCTATTGTATAAATCAAATACATGATGTGCACTCATGTAATATGAAAAATATTTTCACTCCTGCACAGTGACCTCTGGATAGTCATGAGTGACTTCGCCACTCATGAATACTAAGAGGTCACGCTAAAGGAGTGAACATATTTTCCATATTACACTCGTGCCCATCATGTATCATATGTATATATATGTATATACATATTTAGCTTTTGCCTCTCCTATACCTCATAATGAACCCTGAATAGTAATGCTCATACTGGTAGCTTCCTTCCTGAATGGCCCTGGCAGTCACTTATGAAGCAGTTACATCATTACATACAAACACATAATTACATATGGAAAACAACTGAGCCTTTGCCTCTGTCACTAAGAAGGCTGGGAAGGGGGCTATTGTTTTCAATATAACTAATCATTAATTCTTTGCAATAGGGTAATTGCACTGCAGTTATATTTCTGATGCATGGAACTACATTCCAATTACAATACTGTTATACTGTAGTTAAGTGACACTTAAAGTGTAACCCCTCAATATTAATTTCAAACCCAGTATAACTGAGACACAAGGTCGCCCCCTTCAAATAGCAGGTAAACACTTTCACACTACTAAAATGAAATACTTTTTCACTAATAGACTAGTATATATTGGGAACTTTCTACTGCTTCAAATGCTAATAAGTAAATCAGAGAATGATTTCAAGGATATATTGGACAAGCACCTTTTTAATGTGGAAATAAGGTATTACTAGTTCATTTGAGTGAATAATGGGCTATTTGCCTTCTCAGCTCATACACACCTTAGTATGGCCCTTAGTATTATACACAGGGTGCTAGAACTGTAGAAAGTTCAGCGAGTGGCCCTGACAACTACTCACAAAGCAGCTGTGTCATTGCACTCATTGCCCCAAATGTGTTGCTTGCTTTGCACATGGCCTTGCAAAGCCATGTATAGTTTTTCTTGTTTTGAAATTAGCTGTTTAGAAAACAGAAGTCATGTTTCATGAAAATGATTGAAAGTTGTGAAAAAACATTTTTGAGACATGGAAAAAATTGTTATTGATAATTTAAAAGCTATTTTTTTAAAGCAATACTTGAATAATCAGTCTTACACCAAACTCTTTTTTTGCCATCATACATTTTTATTGAAATTTTTCTAAATACAAGCATCAGCAGAAGAAAACTAATCATATCAGGTTTCCAGGTAATGATTGCAAATAATAACAAACACAAATGAAAACAGTAAACAATTAAGCGCTTAGCTTCCCAAACCTTTACATACATTTTCTGTACAGGATATAAAACGTCATGTGCACTTGGTTAATGGATATAAAAAAAAATGTGTACCCCCAGACTTCTATGAAATAGATCTAATTTATCTATAACATTATAACTTATGCGTTCATTGTTAGCTAGGAGCACCATGTTGTCATACCATTCACCTAGTTGGGGGCTTTTATGAGACTTTCAATTCCTTAGTAGGATCATTTTAAGTGTTTGAGATGCCAAGCAGAACCATGTTTGTTCCCAAGAGTCTAGGTCACAACCTTCAGGGAAGCTACCTAGTAACAAAATGCCTGGGGATTTGGGTACAGTTGCTCCTGAGACATTACTACATATCCTGTGAATTTCTGTCCAGAGTCCCTGAATGGCTGAACAGTACCAAAGGGTATGAGAGAGATCTGCATTGGATTGGTTACAGCACCAACAGTTAGAGTCTGCTGCTAGGCCCATGTTATGTAACCTGAGGGGTGAGTAATAAAAGCCATGCAGTATCTTGAACTGAATTCGTTTACCTTGTAACTCCTTATGGCTTAGACATGCCTGTTTCCAGGCATCTTCCTATTCTTCCATGTTGATAGGGAACCCAAGCTGTTCTTTCCATCCTCTTTTTGCTCTAGTGGTCTTTCACCAAACTCCGATACCCATACAGATTTCTGACTACATCTCCAAGGTTTTATTTTGTTTGTATTGTGCAAAGTTTTTTTACCCTCTTTTGTAACTAATAAAAGTCACAAGTATGGGTTTGGAAGTCATAAAAACTGGTTGGAGTCACAAAAACAGGCAGTGTTTCAATGATTTGCAAATGATTAATTTAATTGATAATGTAAAAACTATTTAGAAAAAGACAGTTGAAGAATCAATCCTACACCTCACTCTATTGACCACACAAGTGATCAGAGTACAGATCCAAGCACTTTTATTGTTTCTGAGGTAAAACATTTTCTCTCCTTTTACCCACATTCATGACTAAGACTCACAAAAACTGAAGGGTTATTTCACAAAAAGAGTAGATTTTGCCTCACAAAAATTGATAATGGGATTGTCACAGAAAACTGTTTCTAAAAATGTGTGAAAACATTAACTGCACATGAATTACAATGGCATTTAATTTTTTGAATATTAAAAAAAAATAAAACATTCTCAGTAAAGCCATTTATCTAAGACCCAACCATCCATTAAACTCTAACTTACCTGACAATTTCAGTTTTGAACTCACAGTCATGTTTGCACAACTGGTTACCCGCAGCCTCCTGTCTAACTATGCCTCAGGAGTGCAGTTATCGTGACATAATGCACAACAAGTTGTATCTTACTGCCTACATAAAATGGGTACCATTTAAAAAAATGAATATTTAAAAGCAGTAAGAAAATATATTCAATAGATATTTTCTGTTTTGATAGTAAGAAAGTAGTCAGTTTTTATAGTGTTACCAGATACTGTTGTATGCTTATATGATTAGGTTGTGCTGTCTCTTGTTCTATGGCAGTAAAAGCTTCTTAACCTTGTAGTCCAGGTTCTAAACTCACCCCCCTTACCTTACTGTAGGTGCCCACTATAAAGAAAATAATTAAGTGGATCTGCCTGTACCCTCAAGTCAGGGAATAATTGAGCACTGTGTTGTGCACAGAACTTGGAAATGAAAGACTTTCTCTTTATTTATCTAGTGCTGTGCCTGCAGGATGGTAAACAGAGTACAGAGTTCAGGTAATTGATTTATGCCAGCTGCTTTGGTGGTCATTTATGTATTGGGAGCAAAACAGTCTTCTAACACATATACATCCATTTCTTAAATCTGAGCACCTAAAGATCTGAAATATTGAAACCCTGATTAAAAATTCTTTGTTTTTAGCTTTTTTTAAAAAAAAACAAAGCATATAATACATCTCTTTGAAAATAAATAAGTTACCCATTTAACTGGACCAAACAACTGCTAAGTACTGTAGCACAGTAGAATGATTAATGTTGGCAACAAGATAAAAATTTGTGTTTCTGAACTTACATATACTGAATGTTTTGAATTTGAAAGCTTTAGAAAGGACAAGCTGGTGAAACAAAACAATGCTAGCAAAACAAAATAATGTTCTATGAGTAAGGCAGGTGACTCACCCTCTTTTTATTGTTGAATTATAAGGATATAGTCAACACGCTGCAGGAAATGTCCTCTCTGCATCCAAAAATGAGTGCTCAACTTCTATTCAGTCATATGCTGCACCTTATAAGACTTTTCTGAAAGTCTAAAAAATAGTTTAATAGAATACCGTACTACAGCACATTCTGGAGACTGCATTAGGAATCTCTTTGCAGTGCCCACACATGCACGTAAACACAGTACATAATATTTTCCATGCCCCAAACAAAACGATCTGTCTTTCAATCATCATCATGCATCTTGTCTCAGTTTTGACAGCCCAGCCCACAAATTGACTAAAGTTAAATTGAAAATCAATGCTTCTCTTATTTGCTTTACAGTTTCTATATGAGCACCTCCCTACTACAAAGCAATGCTGCTGCAAAATGGAGCTGATCTAATAATGCTGCTTTGTGGTTTGTAACCCAGTACTGGGCTCTCTTAAGATGTGTCAGATATTGCTTCTGAGTAAGTGCACTCAGGAGACCCATGCCGGAACCACATGCCCATTACAAATACAAAAAACAGAAACCAAGAGTTATCTTTATCAGGCTGATTAATGTTAGTGGCTATAGTTTGCAGACATGGAGATCAAATAAGCAAATCTCTGAGGATATTATTGGTGACTTTCATCAAATGGAGCCTGATTTTCATATGAAACTTGCAAATATCAAGGCAATTTTTTTTACAAGGCTGCTATTGCACATGCAAATAGGTATTTAAAGGGACATCTACCCACTGGGAAAAACAAATCACAGTTAGCAGTAGCAGAAATGAATTGCTTAACATCCTGAGCACATTTGACTATGAAGACATGACCTTCTGTTATTACTAAAGGTATTTATGTGAAAATAGAGTCTTTGCCCCTTTATGTCTAATGATTATTCCCTAGCTGAGATATTACAGTCCACAAGCTTCTGACATCACAATATTCTTTACAGCAACAGATGACTTCTCAGCTAAGTAATAATCAGCAGTAGCAGCAAATGGACTCTTAGGGAGAAATATACAGGTCCCTGCTTTCCACCCCTTAGGACTTACCTAGAAACAAACTACAGCTGCTTAGTTTGACTTTCTTGATCAAAAAATACAAATAAATACAAAACATGAAACTATTAAATAAATAATAATAATAATAAAACGTTATTTTTATGGTGCCTTTCCAAAACCAAGGTACCTAACAATTTTAAAAACATATCAGATCTCATATATTCATCTGCTATGCTGCACTGAACCTGTAAGTCTTTTTTTCCCCGAAGGAGTTTTTTTTTTTAATATAGTTCCAATTCAGGTATTGTTTTGTTATTACTGGTCTTCTGGCAGTCTCAGTGGGTCCTTTCATTTTATGTACCTGGTGTTAAGTATCATTTTAGAATTGTATAATGTAGTTTATGTCCATGTAAACCACAGAGTTCTCTAGTAGAACATAAATGTAAAGTGACAGCTGCCTGAGAGCTTGCCATGAGACATAAAGTATATCATACAGTACACTTATAAAATGGTCCTACTACCATTGTGTAAATAAGAATACTCATCATATTTACTGAAAGGCCAGTAGATATGGTACAGAATAGAATGTGAACCAGTATTTAGAAATCAGCTTCTATAGAACAAAATGACGTACAGGTTCAAACACAGTTTTCATTTAATAAGAAAACATTGGAATGAGTTGAAGTGATCATTTTTTGAGAATACTGTTGAATTAAGGTCCACTGATTCCAACTGGGATTTTCTTGCTGTTTTAAATTGCTGGAACCATCCTTTCAGGGTTGGGGCACAGATGCAATTGTACTCAATGAAGGAGTCTTAGCTTTGCTTTGCTGTTCTCTGGCCCAGAAAGCATTCATGTACTCTTATACCACTACAAGTAGTTCATTGGTCTATATTAACTCACAAATGTATGTGTAAGATATTATTGAATAGAGCCCTCAAATGATCAGAAATAAACCCTGCAGCCAACTAGTTCTTAATTAATGGCTGCAAATCACAAAGGTTTGGGAGTGAGCCTACGGTATATCCTTACATGTCTGGTGGACAAGGTAGAGAGGTGGTGAGGATGACAGAGCTCCTTGTTCCAAAGAGGGATATGCTGTCACACCACTCCTGATGAAACTCTTATGGAAGGCTACAGTAAAGTTCAGATGATTATGCTGGGCACTCTTCCACATGAATACTATGGTTGTCCGGGGAATAATGTGCTGCTAAGCAGGGCAGGTGGGGGATGAGGGCCCCATAAGAGCTAAAGACTCTGCAGCCCTACTGGCTCCTGTTCTGGAATTAATGGGACAAAAGGAGTGTTACAAAGTGATGTGTCACTGTTCAATACCTGGGTCCACCCTACAACATCACAAGGTCTGGTCTTTCTCTGGTTGTTACCCCAGAGTGCTCCATCAAGGGGAGGGGACAGGAGGCTAGGTGTAGTGTGTGTTGTTCTTGAACACTGAGTAGGGAAGTCCTGATATGGAGATAACTTCTTCGGCATGCAGTAAATTCATTAATCTAAAGGCCTAAAGACTGTTGTTTTTTTGATATTTTTTCATCTTCTATATAGTATAATCAAACATTAGCGCTGCAGTGGCTAAACAGCTGGCTGCATATTTTTGAAAAAAAACATTTTAAAATAGTTTTGGCGAGGGCCTCCCATTGGTCCAGTGAAAGTATGCATGATTTATTTTGTGGTGACCTAGGACTGGGAGCAGACTCAGGTTGCAACAGTGAGTGGGTGGCTGGGTAAGGGAATACTAATGTGGATGGCACCATTTGTCAGCTAGGGACTGGATAGCACTGCAACCAACACTACAACATTACTTGTGGTGAGCCAGGATGCTTGCTCCCCCCCATGGTCATCCTGTGGTGTCCAAGGCCACTGGGGAGGCAGTCAGCACCATCATGTAGGTAAAGAGTGATAGGAGGGAAAGAAACAGGAGGAAAAAGGAGCTTGGACAAAGCAGAATGAAAACTGACCCTCTGAAGGCCCTGTACCACTGACCATGACTCCTGTCTCACTTTTGGGATCTGAGCCCAGAAGGTGGAAGGAGAACAAGATCCCCTGCAAG
The DNA here is from genome assembly GCA_016271365.2 of Neoceratodus forsteri. Lineage (NCBI taxonomy): Eukaryota > Metazoa > Chordata > Ceratodontiformes > Ceratodontidae > Neoceratodus > Neoceratodus forsteri. Next base: position 914,453,423 of record CM028137.1, read on the forward strand.
GGATGGGTGGTGCAATGATGATAAGATGGGTAAGTCCTGGAGAAGGTAGGTGTTGAGCTTGGGGGGAGTGTTCCAATGGGGGAAGACATAGAAACATAGAAAAAGATGGCAAAAAGGCACAGAAGCCACTGCAGATCATCCAGGTGACAAAAATCTCTATGGAAATAAAACAGTTTTTGTTTTTTCAATAACTTATGGTAAATAATTATTTCTTTATGGATAAATTCCATGGATACAAAATAAATATTAAAGCAGCTGTTAATGTTTCAGTTAACATATTATATCCCTAGAATTTTATTCTATTTTAGATCACCATTTTTCTCCCATCTAGTATGATGCACTCACCCCCCCCTTTTAGAGTCTGCATTTTCACTTTTAGATTTAAAGATTTAAAATAATTAATGGTAAATATCATAAAATATGTCTGCACACTGTTTTCATCCATAGTTCTATCTGTAGTTGATCACCCATAGAGCAATGTTGCTTTTCTTAGGAATATAGTGGTCTATCATGCAACAGACACCAACTCTGTGACTTCATGGGACATTACAAGCATCAGGGCAATAGAATCTGCAGACCTCAAAGCATAAACTCTAATGTGGTAAATATACAGTAAAATGAAATTCAGCATCATTGAGCAGATCTGAAAACAAATATGAACAGCAGGGACTGACATCAGTGTCACAAAGGTGGGAATAGTAAAGTGCATATAACTCTTAGCTTGCTGCTGCTTTAAAGCATAATGCCTCAGTCTAGAAATATACAATAATATAGTCTACAACTATGCTTTACTCTGTTGTAGATTACATATATGATATAATAGAACACCTGTTAACTATGCGCATTAATAATTTGCTATCTCCAGGGAGACTTAAAAAAAAATTACAGACTACCTCTTAAATGATCTGATAACAACTTTAACATTTCAGTTAGCATGAAAATAATTAAAATGATGATCAGAGTGCCCTAATCCCAGATTAAGTAAAGGTGCACTGATATAAACCAATGTTTACTTCACCATAGTCAAAGTTACACACTAATTTTATTTTCTAAGCAAAATGAATTACATTTTTTGTTATTGAAGAAATATGAATCAAGGTTCAACTAGTAATTAAAAATAAAGTGACATTGTTGGTGCTAATAATTCACAAAACCTGCTTAAGGTGTTATAAATAAAATACAAAGAGGCGATTGCAAAGCAGTAGCTCTTTGTTTTTCATAGACATATCTATTTTGTAAGTTCCAAGTCTATACTAATACTAATGCACTCAATGGTGTGTGTAAATGATAAACATATCTATTGTTCAAGGGTTCTTTTTTTCTCCAAGATTTACTTTCCCATTGTAGCCCAACTGATATTCATAATTTCATTTAATTTGTGGTCCTTCATCAACGCAGTTTTACATCAGGGAGGACTTAACCCCTAGGAAAGCTGGAGTCCAATACACAGTCAGGGTGGTGGACTTAAGATATTCAAGGAGGCTCCATGTTCTGCCAACCCCCCCCCCCAAAAAAAAAAAACTGCTGTAAATAATTATCTGACTTAACCACAAGGGCTTGAGTCTCCACATGCACAAGCAAATAAGTCACAATACAGATGATGGTTGCCAGACATTTGTGGCTTGAAATGGGATTTATGACTACAAATATCTGCATGTGTCCATCATAGGGTTCTAGGCATGGCACTGCACCAGTCAAATAGTGCAATAAAATGTTTAGAGACCATAGCATAAGATGTTACTGCCTCAGTCATTCTTTTTTTTTTTTTTATTTAATCTTTCTGGTGCCTTGCTCCACTTGCCAGACCATCCGCCCAGTCATGGACCCCTCAGCTGCAGCATCCCCACATGAGCCGCTCTCCCAGGACCCACTGGATTGCCCGCCCCCCCCGGGCTGGGACATGGCACCCAGCCCTAAGGTGCCATGAACAATGGGATAGGAGAGTCGGCCTTCAAGAGCAGATTGCAACCAAGGGACAGGCATCATAGAGGCAGTGGGGCAGGCTTGAGTTTCCCCCCATAAGTGAGAACAGCTGTGATGCCAGTGTCCATCCTACCCCCTTGAAACCTTGCTGGTGCTGGTTGCTGTAGTGCCCCTGGCCTCTGCTAGGGTCCCTCATGCTCGGTGACATCAGCACCCTCCCCTGGAAAAGGAGAGCAGTTGTAAGATGATCAATCCTTCTCCACCCGGATGGCCCTCCAATGACCTAGGTCCATTCCCGAACCTGGATCACCAGCTTCACAAGCGGGAGTCCAACCACTACGCCAGTTGGTCCCAGTCATTCTTTAAACCTGTACTGTATTCCCCACTTGTGGACTGAGTAGTTTTTGATTTATCTGGTCCCTCATCAGTCATTCTTGGGGTTCTGGTAAATCCCTGACTGCATTAAGTACTTTTTGTAGTCCCTGGTGTTGAATGGAACTTCCTTCCTAGAACTATTCCTCCACACATGGCACTTAGTCCTTGTTGTGCTGCCCCATGCCTCTGCCGTCCCTTTGAAACTAGCTCTCTTATTCCACAGTGATCAACGTTACTGTATCATATGAGTGGCTGATTGAGGCTGCAAAGTGTTTGTGCTTAGCATAGTGCTTCATTAGCATGCTGGCCCAACCCCTTTCACTGTGCTGGACCAAGGATTATTGCATCAGCTTAGAAAAAGACTGGTGACCTGTTTGTGTATAGCACAAAGAGATGCAAGTTAGATCAGTGGCAAAAAGTGGCTGTTGTGACTACTTTACACCAGGCAACTACTAACGTTTGAGGGTCTCCAAGTTACTTGCTTTAGGTCTCTTAGTGCATAAGCGGCTTTGGTGGTATTTATAACTGCATCTCCTGGCTCCAGCATTTGTGCTGTAACCACTCGATCACAATGTCTTCCAAAGTTGAACTCTTAACATGTCTCACTAATCCAGCTTTCCAGAAACATATTGTTTTATGCTTAGCTTCTCTCTTAAAAAGGAACTTGGAGATAATCATCAGCAAAAATGTGAATGCTCCATCCATATGCAACAAGGCATACAGGAAAGCTAATATAATACTGGGGTGAGTACGACTCGCTTTACCAGCCAAAGAAAGGAGGTGATTTTGTCACATAATAGGTCTTTCGTGAGGACTCACCTCAGTTGCTGTGTTGAGTTCTTGAGTCTGCACATAAAAGGGACATGGAGAGGTAGGAGACCATGCAGTGGTGGGCCAATAACATGACCGGATCTAGACTTCTTAGCACATCGGTCAATGCAGGCAACTCTGTCGAGTTCAAAACTGGCGTGGATTTTTTAAAGAGTTTATTAAAGGGAAGAAATGGGGGGAGGGGCAATAAAGGGCAGTAGATTAAATAAGAGGGTGACTGTGAAAAGGCAGAGATACTAAACAAATATTTTTGCTCAGTATTTACAAATGAAGAGGGGGAGGTACCTAAAACAAACAGTAGAAACACTCTGGATACAGAAGTTGATACCAGCCCATTTACAGAAGAAAGGGTTCTGAAAGAACTCCTAAAACTGAAGGTGGACAAAGCAAAGGGGCCTGATGGGATTCATCCCAGAATTCTAAAAGAACTAAGGGTAGAACTAGTGACACCACTGACTACCCTCTTTAACAAATCATGGGAGGATGGGGTGGTACCCGATGACTGGAGGAGGGCAGATGTGATTCACCTTCACAAAAGTGGGAGCAAGGCAGAAGCAGGAAACTACAAACCTGTTAGTTTAACCTCAGTGATAAGAAAAATGATGGAATCACTTCTGAAGGAAAGAATTGCCGAATATCTAGAGGCCAGAGGGGCACAGGACCCAAGGCAGCATGGATTCACAGCAGGAAGGTCATGCCAGACGAATCTGATAGATTTCTTTGACTGGGTGACCAAAGTAGTAGATCAGGGAGAGGCTGTGGACATGGTCTACCTAGACTTTAGCAAGGCATTTGACACAGTCCCACGAAAAAGATTAATATACAAGTTAGCCAGCTTGGGAGTGGGTCCCAAGATGACGGCCTGGGTAAAAGAATTGGCTGGAGAATAGGACACAGAGAGTAATAGTAAATGGAGTCCACTCTGAAGAAAGGGGTTACTAGTGAGGTACCGCAGGAGGTTCATATTAGGACCGGTCCTCTTCAATGTCTTTATTAGTGACACTGCAGAGGGACTGGAAGGAAAGTATGTCTTTGCAGATGACACAAGATCTGCAACAGAGCTGATGCACAAGGTGGGGTGGAAAGGATGAGAAGGACTTGGCAAGGTTAGAGGAATGGTCAAATGTATGGCAGCTTAGATTCAATGCTAAAGTGCAAGGTAATGCACCTGGAAACAAAACCCAGGGAAGAGTACACAATTGGGGTGAGATACTAACAACAACAAAAATGGAAAGGGACCTGGGGTAGTCATATCAGATGACCTAAAGGTGGGCAAGCAATGTGAGAGGGCAGCAAGGAGGGCTGGGGGATACTGGGATGCATAGGGAGAGGCATCACCAGTAAAAAACAGGAAGTTATTATCCCTCTGTACAGACAGCTGGTGAGACCCCATCTGGAGTACTGCATGCAGTTCTGGAGACCCAATCTCCGCAAAGACATAGACAGAATGGAAGCTGTCCAGAGGAGGGCAACTAAAATGGTGCAGGGTCTGCACTGGAAGACATATGAAGAGAGACTTAAGGAGCTTAATATGTATAGCCTCGAGGAAAGGAGGGAGAGGGGGACATGATAGAAACGTTCAAGTACCTCAAGGGAATCAACAAAGTCCAAGAGGGTAGCATCTTTCAAAAAGAGGTGTGCAAGAACAAGGGGCACAATTTGAAGATAGAGGAGGGGGTGACTCAAAGGTAATTTAAGGTATTTTTTTTCACAGAGAGGGTTGTGGATGCATGTAACGGCCTTCCAGAGGAGGTTGTGGAGTCAAAAACAGTGGTGGAATTCAAGCATGCATGGGACAGTCATAAGGCAATTCTAGGGGGTTGGGGTAGGAAGAAGTAGGCTGCTGGTTAACTAGGATCTGCAGCTTATCCATTAGGTAGGAAAATGGGCAGACTGGGTGGGCCAAGTGGTTCTTATCTGCCGTCAAATTCTATATTTCTATGTAAGGGGTTCCAGTGTAGACTGGATGGACATTCTGTCATTATACACATGTACCTATCTATGTTTGTATTTTTATTTGTATATCAGTACGGTTTTCCTTATTCCAGTAAGATATTTGGCACCAGGGATGGCATTGATGAAGGTACTGAAATCTTTTTCACAACTGCATTCTGCTAATATTAGCATAGCTGGAGTGGTGCTGAGGATATTAAGTGTTCAGTATTATTAAAATACTCCTCCCACTCCCCCACCCCAAGTGAGTTTAATTCAATGTCCAGTAAGCAAAACTCCTGCCAAGTTATGGTACATGCAGTAGCATGTTTTTCATTTTACAATTTTGGCTCCACCAGACCCACAAACCCACCTCGTAGTATCTAATTCCTCTAGTTATCCTCATGACTTGCCCTTCCCCTACCAATCAGTGCGAGATAGATCCAGTATCGTTAGGGAGGGCCTGATGAGAGAGGGGCAGTTACTGTCATCTTAGCCTCCTGTTCAGTTTTTCTTTTGTGCTGTTGTACTATGTGCTGTTGTAGTTGCACAGCCAATTACAGCTCCAGTGCACATAAATCACTCCTCCTGTCCTGTCCCCTACCAGCACACAGCATACCACCAATCATCTGCAATCCCTTGTGTGGAAAGCCATGATGCATGTTTCAGAGTTCTCCTTCACCTGTCATAGGGGTCACACAAGGAGCATAACAGTGGTGCTCCTCTCTTCAGGACAGGAATACTTTGCCGGCCCAGTGGCACTGAGGATTGAGGCACTGGATGCCATACCTTGCGCTACACCAGCAACCCAGGTTCACGAATGAACCTGGCTCATCAAGGGTCAGCTGGGGGGACAGGGAGGGAGTTGGATTGAGCAGCTGAAGGACAGCTCTTCTCTCCCAGGAAGGAACTTTGTCGCCTTCCCCCCCGCAGTACAGCAGCCCCAGGTGGAGGCCTGCGGGCAGTGCAGGCAGGTGGGTAGCACAACTAGAGAGGGCACTGCAGATTGGCAGTGTGCATGTGCCTTCACATGTGTATGCATGGCAGTGGCAGGGGTGGGTGAAAACTAGAGGAAAATGGCACCAACCAACAGGATGAAGCTGATTCCCCACAGGCTCCACACCGGCTAGATGGGCACCTCTGTGTCATCAAGGTGAGTCCCGGAGGATGTCAGGATGATGAGGCTTGAGGAGGAGGTCTAGTGGAAGGGGAGGGTTGCTTGATGCAGGGTTGTTATAAAATGTGGATTAACAAAAAACCAAAAGACAGGGATACTGTGCCCAGGCAGTAAGCAGCAAATCTGTCTCCATGCTGTCTGTTACACAGAGGCACAGGCTTGCTCTTTAACCTAGGTCATCTACATAACAAGATGAAGCAGTACAGCTGGACCAGTGGCATGGAGGGCTGAGGCAGCGATGCCTTACCTCCTGCCATGCCGGCGATCCATGTTCACAGTGCGAGGGGGTCACCGGGGGCTGGCCAAAGTGGGAGAGGACGGAACATCTGGAGGACAGCTGTCTTCTCCCAGGGAGTGTGGGGAACAGAGACCAGTGTTTGCTGACACCTAGTGGAGGCTAGGTGTTGGCAAGCCAGGTCCTGTACAGTGGGGCACGGAGGCGGAGCAGCTGATGGGCATGCTGCGTGTGGACATGCATGCGGTGTGGCCATTGTCAGCACTACATGCTCCCCTTCACAGGAAAAGTGGAAAATACGGTCCGGTCAAGTGGCATGATGGCCATCCACTGCAGGCACCACCCAAGAGAAGGCACCACCAAAAACTGGATCAGGTCCTGGTGGGTCCAGTTGGGGCCTACCCACCACCCTGCCATGAAGGGTAAGCTGTGGGGGTAAGAAGGTGAGTGCCTAATGGTCAGGGGTTGGAGCTGGGTGGACAGCTGAAGAAAGGGGCCAGCCGGGACCAAGGGAGGGGAAAAACAGTAGCAAAAAAAAAAAAAAGATGAAGCAGTACTGTCGTGGCCCTGGTTGCTTATTGTAATGTAATCATTCCGAATCTAGCACTCATTAGAAAGTGTAACCAGGGAATTATTTTCAAAGTAGGTGCAGGTGCATCAGCTGTGACCTGGTTTAGATTCTGGCTCACATCTCTGTAAGGCTGACCTGGATGACCTGACTCATACACAGTCCTCTATATTCCAAACTATAGTAATATTTATTCATATTTTTCCATGTTTCCAATAATTGAAAGCAAGATGGCATCGAGAAAACTTTTAATTGGAAGTCATTTACTAAAATCAGATTTTTTAAAAGAATATAAATCTGCTTATGGTTAATAGTAGGCTAAAGATCAAACCCAGCAGAAGAGGCAGAGCATAAAAAGGGCAGCCTCCTTATGTATTGTACTGCCAGCAGTGAAGCACTGAAAATGCTTATTACAAAAGTTATTTTATTTATTGGTAACCGGGTAAGGCCCACTAAGCATAGGTATCTGGGTTCAGGGGGTACCCAGGAGCACTAGGGAGGTTAAGTGACTTGTTGTGAGTTACACAGTATGCAAGCGGAGGTTGTGGGAATCAATCCCAGGTCTGTCTGTTGGATGTACCATCGGTTAGAGAGAGTATGATGGCTTGAACTGCCTTACTGTGGCCCTTGGTCCACTTCCACGGAGTACCCTTATGTAACAGTTCATTTAGGATAGCACATTTAGTGACTAAGCCAGGTAAGAAATGGTCATAGTAGCGCACCATACCCATGAAGAAGCGCAACTCTGAAACATTCTGTGGTTCAAGCATGTGCACAATGGCTTCCACCTTTTCATCATTTGGATGAATTCCATCTTTGTAAATAGTGTGACCTAAGTACATGACACTTGGTTGACAAAATTGGCATTTTTCCTCTCCTGAGTCTGAATCCACTCTGTTGCAATCTCTCTAAAGTCTTTGTAAGTTAAGTAAATGTTCTGCTTCTGTCTTGCCTGTGACAATGATGTCATCCAAATAACAATCAACACCTGGTATATCACCCACCATTTGCTCAATCACTTTTTGGAAAACAGCAGGCGCAGAACTAAGGCCAAAACATAGCTGTTTGTACTTGTACAGTCCTCGGTGTGTATTAATCACTACCAATTTCTGAGAGTCTGTATCCAACTCCACTTGAAGGTATGCATCAGCAAGGTCCAGTTTAGAGAACCTCACTCCACCATTCAGTCCATGAAAAAGTTCCTCAGGTAAGGATAAAGGAAATACATCTGTGCTAAGTGCTGGATTAAGAGTCACCTTAAAATCTCCATATATTTGAACCTTACCACCTGGTTTAGATACCACCACAATTGGAGCAGCCCAATCTGAACCTGAAACCTTTTCTAGCACACCTGCTTTTCCCAGTCTGTCCAGTTCAGCCCCAACCACTGGTTTTAAGGCAAAAGGAAGTTTCCATAGTTTACAAAACTTAGGGACTGCATAAGCTTTGTAACTAGCGAGTGGGATCTGCATGTAGTATCAAGGTTTTTCACCTCTCTTTTTGATCAAGCATATTTAGGAGTTAGGAGTAGGCCCTTTGATGGTCATATGGATTGAAAACTGGATAGCTGGACGCACTCAGAGAGTAGTGGTCTGTGGGGAGCTCTCGGACCCTAGAGGTTGGTAGTGGGGTACCACAGGGCTCGGTCCTGGGTCCAATCCTGTTTAATGCATACATATCGGACATCAGGGATGGTATAGGATGTGAAATGAGTCTCTTCACGGATGACTCCAAGATGGGAGCAGTAGTTGAGGGAGAAGAGGGAGGTTGGCCCTGCAAGGACCTGGACACCCTGGAAAGCTGGGCTCACACATGGAAATTAAATTTCAATATCACCAGTGCAAGGTGTTGCATCTTGGTCGAAACTCCCTAAACACAGGTACACCCTGGGAGGGAGGCGCTGGAAGCCTCAATAGGGAAAAAGACCTAGGGTCATGGTGGATGCATGTATGAATAACTCTGAGCAGTGCAGGAGAGAGCTAGCAAGGCAAACAGGATGTTGGGATGCATCGTAAGGGGGATCACCTCTAGGAGCAAGGAAGTGATTCTGCCGCTGTACAATGGACTGGTTAGACCACACCTTGAGTACTGTGTACAGAACTGGAGACCACACTTGAAGAGGGACATACAGCTCCTGGAGAGGGTACAGAGGAGGGCAACAAAGATGATACGAGGGCTAGGGGATTTGACTTATGAGGACAGACTTGAGGAGCTCTGCCTGTTTTCATTGGAGGAGAGGAGACAGGGGACATGATTGAGGTCTTCAAATACCTCAAGGGAATAAATAGGGTAAACATGGAGGATCTTTAGACTAAAGCAGGAAGGCATCACCAGAGGGCATGGTTTGAAGTTGGAAGGTGGAAGGGTGAGGGAAAAGAGGAGGAGGTTTTCACTGAGAGGGTGGTGGACCCTTGGAATGCACTGCCTGGTGAGCTGGTTCAGAGATCCACAGTGGAGGGTTTTAAGAGAGGGTGGGACAGACACAGAAAGGGGATGTATCAGATGATGACCTGTCCGGGGGGTGGGGATGGATGATAGGGGTTTCTGGAGCACAAGGGATGGGAGGGTCTCGGCACCCAACTAAGGATCTAGGTTCGAGCAGACTCGATAGACCATAAGGCCTAATCTGCTGACAAATAGTATGTTAGTATATACAGTTCTTGATGGGAGACCTACATATTGTGTGGTTCAGTTGCCTGAACAGACTAGAGACTGGGGGGTCTTGTGGCAGAACACTTATCATCACATCACCCAGGATAGGCTTAGGGCGATGCAGTTCCAACTGTTGAATAACATGTTCTGGACCCTGGCCAGATTACACAAAACTGGCACAGCAACTAATTCTACCTGCAACAGATGCCATCAGGTGGAGGGAACTCTCTACCATATATTTTGGGAATGTCCTCCAGTTAGAGCCCTATGGGATATAATTAAGGCCAAGGCTGACCCGCTATTGGGGATAGAAAATTGCTTTACACTAGAAATTTGCTTAATTGGAGACTATGCAAAAGTGGAAGTGAAAGCTAGGAGATGTTATGTGGCCATTGTCTCTTTACCCAAAAAGCTAGTATTAAGACACTGGCTGGCTGATCTCCCTCTTAGTTACACAGAGTGGCTAAGGAAACTCTTATTCAATTGGAACGTAGAAAAAATAGGGTCAAGCTTGAGGAATTGCCTCTCCAGAATCTGGAATGAAATTCACACCCTGTATTTGCTCCAAATGGGAGCAACACCCTCCTGATAAGATAGTATGAAATATGAAGTTCAGGGAACTTAGATGTCCACTGGTATCCAAATTATGTTCCAGGCATGGAGGTGCTTCATAGAGTGAAGGCAAGGCTGCGGAGGGAAGGGGAAGGGGGAAAGAGGGTGGGGAGAAGGGAATTGGGGAGGGAGGGAGATTGGGAGAGTAGGAGGGGCTTGTAGTTATTCCAATGGGTTGTTTTTTGCCTTACCTCTACCACCTCTTGCTCTGTATTGCAAAAATCTAATAAACTTGAATTTCAAAAAAAAAAAAAATATTAAAGTCGCCCTTAAGGTAAAGTTCACCTGAGGAGGTAAGAGGCACAATAATGGCAATGAGATCAGTGATGGTAGAGGTGGGGAGGATGGGGCAACAGTAGACCCTTGCAACAAAGACAAGGGCTGGGAATGGGACAGACAGCCTTAAAGGAGTGCCTCATAGGCTGCTGAAAGGGATGTGGATAGAATAGGGGTATATTGGATTCATGAGGAGAGATGCAAGGCTACTCTACATCCCTACTTGAATGGTCATGGAGTGTGAGGGAGTAGCCAGGAATGGCAATGCTGTTGTCTGAGATGTTTGAATTGAGCCATGATTCCATGAGGATGAATAAGTCAGGAGCAAGGGTTAGGGTGAGAGGTTGGAGTAGGGTTATTTTGGGGAAGAGACTTCTAATATTGAGGTTAACAAGCTTAAGGCCACAAAGAAGGACTGAGTAATGTGAGGGGGCAGGCTCTGGATTGGGTTCAAAGTCACCAGCTAACAATAGCAACAGGGCTATGAGGAGCTTGGTTAAGCTGGTTGTAGTAAATTTGCATAGTGGCTTGGAATAGGCACTAGGATTGAACAGCTTCAACAAGAACAGCGCCGACAAGAACAGCACAGTAAACACAGCACTGTCAACAACAGCGCCAGGACACAATACTGTGCAAAAAAACAGTACCAATGGTAGCAGTCACACACCACACTGATGACTGCTACTATTGCCAACAACTACATTGACCACATTGTTTTGTGGGGGGCTCTGTCCCCTGCACCCCCTAACTTAAATATACAACTCCGAAGGGGGCGGATCTTGGGGAAAAGGAGAAACTTGGGGGGAGAGTATTGTTGTGCCTGTCCACAAAAGAAAATTACACTTTGGGCAGGGTGGAAAAGAGAAACCACTGTATTAGGAGACCAGGAACAGAACCCTGCTTTCACTTTGTGCTGGCCAAGCTGCTTTTGTTTTAACCCTCTCCACCATGAGAGCAGCTTGGCCAGCAATTCCACTTTTCTGCTACTTCTGCATCCTTACCAGTACCTGAATAGCTACAGGGGTAGTGGTAGTTGACCTACACTATTCTAACACTGTTGCTATTCAGGCATTGCACGGTCCTGACTACGTGGTTTAGATGGCACTGTTTAAGATTTGATATTCTAACCTGTTACCCTTGGAATATTATTGTAGTGGCTTAGAATACTATCAGTTTGGCCTGCCAAGACCTCCCTGTCACAAATCCATACTAATTATTATCCTAAATTCCATTTTTCTGCAAGTATTCTATGACATCTTCTTTGACTAGTGTCTCCATCAGTTTACCTACCACGAAGATAAGGATGACGGGTCAGTAGTTTCCTGGTTGTTCCTTGTCCCTTTTCTTTTGAAGCTGAACCACATCTGCCTTACTTCAGTCTCTGGGAACCACCCTTTGATGCATACAGCCCCATCTGAGGTTTGGTTAACACTGTTGCCAGTTCCCTTAGCACACTTGGATGCATCCCATCCAGCCTCAGGTCCTTGTTTTTCCTTCAGGGCTGCTAGTCCCTTTTTGACTCTTTGAACAGTAAATGTATGCAGTTTCATTTTTGGGACACAAAACCAGGAAAGGGTCACAGCCAGACAACAGAGGTGTGGTAGACAATAAAGGGACCCTTCCCATACCAACAGCCTTACACTAGCACTTCACCTAGGAAAGACTATTTACTGTAATTGATGTAGGATAAAAAATATTTTATTTCTACTTACATCAAAATCAGTGCAAATTACCTATAAGGTGCAACCCCACATAGTTCCACAGACATCCCAGCATGTCTGTTGCTTTGGTAAGGGTTCATGTCCAGGAATCCTCTCATCAGCTGCTTTTATCCTGCTCTATGGCAAGGACCTGCTGTTCTCACTTGTGAATACCGAGCAGAAGCAGTAATTTAGCACAGCTGCTTTCTGCTCATCCTCCTCTATTACCCTGCCCCCTCCATTAGCCTGACAATTCCCTGCCCCATCTTTCGTTTTCTGTTATATTTCTAAAGTACTGTTTTTCCCCTCCCTTGACCCCCTCTGCAATATGCAGTCCTGTGTCTGCCTTTGCTATCTTGACTGCCTTCTTGGCCTCTTTAACTTTATCTTGGTAGTCATCCAAATTTTCTTCCCATGCTTTTCTATGTACCTTATGAAGGCCCTCTTTTTATCTCTCACTGCCTCCTTTACCCTTTCAGAGAACCAGACTGGTCTCTTATACTTGTTTCTCTTCATAACTCTTGTACATGCTTTTGTTGCCTTGAGAATGACCCCTTTTATAACCCCCATCTTTCTTCCACTCCCCTGATGCTATTTACCCCAGCTAACCTCTGCAGCACAATTTTCCCCACTATAAAGGAAATCTGCCCTCCTGAACTCTAGCATGTCAGCCTTAGGGCCACCTCTAACCATACAGTATTGCGGTCACTGGACCACAGTGGTTTCCCAACCTATACTGGTCCTACTTTTTCCAAGCTGGTGAGTACCACATCTGGAATGCCTGACTGTCTAGTGGGGTCCTTGACCTGTTGTACCAACATGAAATCCTGAAAAACATCAAGCACCCTGCATCTGATGTTCTTGGTCACTGGGATGTCCCAGTTAATGTTTGGCAGGTTGAGTTTTACACTGTAAACCCCCTCGGCTTCCCTCCCTAGTTAGGCACCAGTGATTTACTGGCCAAGAACCAGTGATGAATGTTTTTCAGGTCCAATTGGTGCCAGGCCATGAGGTCAGTGGCAGAGATGCCAGAGGCAGAGGGTAACATGTCATCTGCATACATAGGACTGGATGCAGAGGAACAGGCAGTGGGCTGGTCATTCAGAAAAAAGGAGGAAACAACTGACCAAGGATGGACCCTTGGGGCAAGCCTAAGGAGACTGTGAGGGGGATAGGAAACCTCCAATCTGGAGAGTTTGATACCTGCCATCATAGTAGGAGCAGGACCACACAACAGAGGATGTGAGGAACCCTGCTGCCTTAAGCTTATCAAGGAGAATGGGGTGGGCAACAGTGCTGAAGGCTTTGACCAAGCCGACAAAGATGGTGGAGGTGGCCAGACCCTGATCAATGCCAGACAGGATGTTGTCAGTGAAGTAGAGGAAGGAGTTGGAAGTGGATTGTGACATTAAACCAGACTGGAAAGGAGAGAAGAAGGAGGATGAGTCAAGGAAGGGAGAAGAGTTTGGAAAGGACATGGTGTACCTGAAGCTAGGCAAGAGTGAGGAGGAGGGTAATTGGATGATAGTTTCCAGCATAGGAGAGGTCACTCCTTTGAAAAGCAGGAGAACTATAGCTAGTTTTCATGAATCAGGGATATAGGCTAAGGAGAAGGAGAGACTGAGAGGGTGGATGATAGGGAGAGCAAGAGAGCAATGGCATGTGCGGAGATAGAGGAGTTTGGTTCAAGACAATCAGGACTCACACCTCTGTGGAGGTTTATGATAAAAAAAAAATCTCTCCACATATTCAAAATTTAAACTGTTTTACTTTATTGTTGATTCCCATGTCACTCACAACCACACACTGTCATTGCGGCCTTGTACCCCCACCACCACCATTACGAAAGTCAGTTTAACATCTTTTAAAATGTTTCCCAAACTTTGTTGAAATTTCTGTCACATTTGTTTTAGGGTACCTGTCTCTCTGCCCACCATTCAGTCACATCATCTAAGCATGAATCAACACCATGAGTCAAATGGTTAAACTGTGGTCACAATGCTGAGTATACCACTGCCAAAGTGACACCCCTCTCCACCTGCTACACATCTGTGACTGTTCTTTTTCATTAAAGAAACAAGTCACCTTCAACATTGTCAGACTTGCTCTCCAGCTATAACACAGTTATAATCTCCTAACTGAAGCATGGCAGGCACAAATAGTTATAGCTGTGGCCTTGCAATATTACTCTGCTACACTACCCTCTCACTCCCCTGCACCGCCGATGACACAGCACACTGTTTCTTCTTTCCTAAAATCTTCATCTCTCTCTCAAGCTGTAGGTAAACAGGAACCACTCTGTCAACCATAAATGCCTTATCAAAAAACTAAAACATCTAGAAACATAAAATGCAAGCTAACAATACTATAGGTGGGGGTAGGGGGAATACTAGGTATACCTAAAAACTATGTGTGTGGGGTAGGTACTAGAGAAAACACAAAACTCTTTAGCAAATAAGTATTGGGAGGCACAGGACAATAGATAACACCAGAGGGGGTGCATCCAGGAATCTGGCCTTCATACAGTATGGGATATGCATTGCAATGCAATGGGTTAGAAATCCTTAATTTTCAAGGGGGGAAGGACTTTCTTAACTCTCTCATGGCTTTCCTCGAAAGTAAAACCAATCTCTTCATATAGAATAACTCACAGCACACATTTCTGCCTCTCTCAGTCTGTCCCAGTCCCCCAATACAAAACAAGAAAGCAAAAACAACAAAACAAAATATTACAATTCTGTGCCTCATGATCTCACACAGTCTTAGATACAGGATCTCAAACTGTCATTTCAGCTTTCATCATGCTTCATCACCCCGGTCTTCCATATGGCCTTCCTGATGCCACACACTTGCTCCATGAGACACACAACCACAATGCTTGCATTCTGCCAGGCACATCCACAATGCATGCAACCCTGATTCTCCCACCCTGTGGCTACCAATACTCATTCCTCAAGGGTCATCATTAGAATAAAGAACTGCATGCACATGATGCAATACAAACATACCCAGAAAATAGGGCAACCAATCAGATGATGAGAATGGCAAATATCCAAGCCAATCAAATAGTAACAATCTGGGATCATTCAAAAAAACCAAGAAAAAACACACAAAAGCAAAACACAAAATAATTTTATATAAAGTTAAAAACAACATAAGAAGTGTTTTTTTTTTTTGTTTTTTTTTTGGAACAAAAACCTCATCAGCAAAATTCCTGACATTGCATAAATTGAATATGTAATGGACAATTGCTAAAAATAACTTATTTATCTGCACTCATTGAGATTGCCCTCTGAATTCAGCTCAAGTGACTACACTTTACTTCACACTCTGGGAGTTGCAGAGGTCAGTCACATCTCAGGCAGATAAATTAGTTATTTTTCCATTGTCCATTCCACATATTGAGATAATAAATGATGGCAAAGTGTGTTATATGATGAAATAATACCATCGAGGGGTTGAACAAGACATAAAGCCATGTGCCCGAAGGGTGAGTGGCCTTTATGAGCTTGTTCAACCCCTTGATGGTATTATTTCCTCATACACCACAGTTTGCCATCATTTGTTCAATATAATACATAAGGTTGGACACTTTTTGCTGTGTCCTATGTAGGCAGCTAGTTAGGGTCATAATACCCTACTTGGCTACCTTCATACCGTAGATGGGGAAATAAATGGTGGCTTTTTCAATAGGGAAAGGGCCCAACCATGTATTATATATTTATATCTATCCCATCCAGAGCATGCGGCCGACCTGCTGTAGTTTGGACCGGGGCCCAACTCACCTCCTTGCAGGGTGCGTTGAGGTCATTAGAGTGGTCCTAGCTGAGATTGTCTGGTGTTCGTTAGAGTCAGGTGTGTTTCCAGACACCCTGAAGGAGGCGGTGGTGACACCTCTCCTTAAGAAACCCTCTCTCGACCCAGACCATCCTGTTAACTACAGACCTGTCTCTAACCTTCCCTTTGTGGGTAAGATTATTGAGAAGGTGATCGTACTGCAGCTGAAGGATCACCTTACCTTCCACGACATTTACAATCTTCTCCAGTCTGGATTTCAGAAGAGGCATAGCACCGAGATCACCCTTGTTTGGATCCTCAGTGATCTTCTGATTGCAAGAGATCGGAAGAGCCATACCATCTTGGTTCTTCTTGATCTCTGAGGCATTTGACACCATGGACCATGATGTGTTGCTGGAGCACCTGCAGCTGATCTGTAAACTATCAGGTACGGTCCTCAGATAGTTTCAATCCTTCCTCACTGGTAGGTTTGAGAGAGTTGTTTCAGGGATGTATTCCTTTAACAAGTTCTCCCTACTGTGTTGGGTGCCACAGGGCTCTGTGCGATCACCCATGCTTCACAGTGCATATGCTGCCATTGGGGAGACATTGTAAGGTGGTACAGGCAGAGTTTTCACTGTTATGCAGATGATACTCAACTCTACATGTCCATTGTGCCCAAACAGACTGGAGCGGTCTTGAGCTTTAACAACTGCCTCACTGAGATTCAAGACTGGATGAGTGCTAACTGGCTGAGGTTGAACCCTGACAAAACAGAGGTTTTGGTGGTGGACCCAGGTCATTGGGTATAGAGGTCATCAGCTGGGCAGCCATCTAGACTCTGGCTTGGAGGCTGCTAGCTAATAACTTCTGAACGAGTACGAATTGTGGTCATTATCCTTGACGGATCCATGACACGGGCGCTCGACAAAATTTTTGTCAAGCGCCCGTCAATGTTTACCGGCATTCTGCAGTCGGCTACCAGTTCCCACAGGCTGACTGTGTTTTCTTCGGCGGGCTGAGCCTCCCAAATCACCCATACGGAGGGGTGTGCCCCTCCCCCCCCTTTAGAATTATCAACTATGAGTCAGAGTTGATTGGAGGGGGGCGAGACTCCCGACAGAGAGCACCTGGTGTCAGCGGGTTTCCCACAGTGGCATGGTGCTGTAGTTGCTGTAGGGGACCTCACTGGCGAAATGCCACTGTCGGGGGGGTAACCGATCCTTAACAAAGGGCTGATGCTTAAATTCCAGTTGTCATCCATGGTCAAGACTGCCTTATACCATCTGAGGAATACTGACCAGATTAAGCACCTTGTTCCACCAGAAGACCTTCCAACACTGGTCCACGCCATTATGACCTCCCACCTTGACTACTGTAATTCCATGTACCTAGGGATACCGGGGGTTGATATCTGCCATGTGCAGCTGGTAAAGAATGTGGCAGCTAGGATGCTGACAGGGCTCCCTAGGGCTTGTCATGTTATACCTGGGCTGTGCAGCCTGCACTGGCTGCCTATTCAGTGGCAGATCACCTTCAAGTTCAACTTGCTGACCTATAAGGCCCTACATGGACAGGGACTGTGCTATCTGCAAGAGCGTCTTCACCCCTACTGCCCGCTACACCCACTCCCCACTGCTGATGAGGGATTGCTAGAGATTCTCAGGGTTTGTTTGAAGAATTCTGGGGCCTGAGCATTTGAGTTTGTGGCCTCCAACCTGTTGAATTCTCTATCTCGTCGGATAAGAGAGTGTCTGACGGTGGAGAGGTTCAAATCTGCATTGAAAGTATATTTGTTTAATCTTGCTTTTCCTGATTCTGATTAATTTTCTGATGTTAATATTTATTAATAATTTATGAATTTTTAGCTGTGGTTTAATGATTTATTGTGCTAGCACTATGGTCCTTTTGTGAATAGTGCTATTTTACAAATACAGTTTGCTTGCTTGCATCTATCTATCTATCTATCTATCTATCTATCTATCTATCTATCTATCTATCTATCTATCTATCTATCTCTATATTCTATTTATTTATTTAAACATTGGTAACCAGCAGAGGCACACTGAGCCAAGGCTCATTTCCAGGTGCGAGCCAGGTAAAGGAAGGGGAGAATCACAACTGCAAACAAAATACAGCCAGTCGGGTGATATGGTTAAAAAGATGGTGACATAAAGAGCATAAGGTGAGTGTAGTACAGACAAAATGGCAAAACATTCCACATGGAGGACAAATGAATTAGCAGGCAAATCATCTGTGCAGATTGGGCAAACTCAAAGTGCATAGTGCCAGACTGAAGGGAGAATGAGCTGGTGCTGAAAGTAGAAGTCAAAACAGGTTGATAAATTTCAACAAGGTATACCGGTATATAAAATATATGGTTGGCTCTTTTCCCCATAGGAGTAATTACTGTATATTTTTCTGTAAACCTCAGCATTTAAAGATGTATACCTCCCAATTAAAGACATATACCACCCAAAGGTATACACCCCCTTAAAGATACACACACACAATAAAAACAGCACAATGACAGTACTCCTCTTAAAGGTATACACCCCACACCCAGATGTATAACAGTACATCCCACCCCCTTAAAGTTATGTACCTTCCAAAAACAGCTCTATAACAGTACATCCCCCTTAAAGCTACATACACCTAAACTCTGGCTCAGTACTACAAACCAGTAGAGAAGTCTACACAGCACAAATTAACTATCCAGTAAATACCAGTCTGCCAATAGGACCATTATTAAAGCACCACACCACACTGCTCAAATCAGATAAGAACAAACCTGCAACATGACAGAACTAAACCCAACATAGCAGAGACTAAACTTCATCAACCAACAACAGAACAAGAATACAGAAAAGAAGACCAATTTTGACATCAAAACTAATGCAGCCATACCTTACACGCATCAGAAAGCAGAGAGAACTACTCAGCATCCTCTCCTCTCAAACTGGACAAACATACTGCAAGCCTCAAATTCACCCAGAAGAAAAGGATGGCACACAAAATGATCCCGGAACACTCAGAAGCATACTTGGCAGCATGGACAGACATTTCAAATCACAAGAATATCCACACTTTGTATACTGCCACAATTCCACTATTTTCAAACAACCATACAAACTATGTCAGCCAAACAATATATCTGAAAAAAAAGGAAATGGAACCTGACCACACTCAGCAGAACCACTCACAGATACAGAAATAAATCTACCGTACACCACCGGCACCATTGAACTCCACAACCCCACATCTTTACCTCACATGCTTTTCTTCAACATAGGACTCTATTTTGCACTACACATCTGAACACTACCATCTGGAATGGGGGACCTAAAACTAAACACAGGCACAGAAGGACACAAATACTTAGAATAAACAGAAAGAAAGACCAAAACACGTACCAGAGAAAACCCCAAAGACATACAATTAATCAAAGCAGAAATGTACCAGAACAGAACAAGCCAGCCCACAGACCTTATTTCAGCCTATGAAAAATACAAATCACATAGACTGGAACAGATGATCACAGATTAATCACCCTTCTATCTCACACCCGACATCCACCACAAACCAACATCCCTATAGTACAGACAAATGAAAATTGCGGAGAATAAACTGCAGATCATCATGAAATCACTAAAACAAGCAGCAGAACTACCACAGATCAAGAAAATAATCAACCACAGCACCCTCAAGACATTACTGTAGATACTGTATATATTCATTGCAAGAAACTCTTTTAATGCATCAGTTAGGGTTGTTTCCACAGCGACAAAAGTGTAGAAATGCAATGTTAGGGTTACCCCACAACACCCCACCCCGTCCCCATCCTCAAAACCCTAACTCCGCATCCCCCACCCCCCCACACACACACACACACATATGCAAGCAGGGGAATGGGCAAAGGCAACACAACCAATCAGAGACAACCAGCATTATATAATAGAAGTAACATAGACCTCTCTACACATAGTACAAGACACATCCATCATCATGGTCCAGCAACTGTATGAGTTCTACTGCCATCAAAGTGCATGCTGGGCAACCATGGAAGATGGCCCACAGTAAGAATTTTTCTGTTACAAACATCAATAACAAGATTTAAGCAGATGCCTGTATTTCAACTCTTAAGAAATGATGAAACATACAGTACAGTGTAGCTATACTGGAAGTAAGAGTTTGGGTAACCATATCAAGAGTCATTGGATGTTTGCATATTTTTTTCTCATCGAGTGAGCCAGTCATAATAACAGATGGTAGTAATAATAAAAGTAATGTTTTGTAGCATAGTTAACAAGCAACATGTGACAGCAACAGTTGTACCATCCAAAGCTAAGCATAACATGCTGCTAATGAGCATTTCCAGGTAACGCAGCAGTATAGCAACATTTGATGGTGCTAGTTTCATATCTGAGCAGTATCTGAAAACTACTATGTATATGTCATCTCTATCTTTCCTGCAACCACATGCCTATGTGGTAGCAGTGATATCTGCATGCAGCTAGCCAATTATTAAAGTATGATACATAAAAAATCAATATTTAGAACATTTGTACAAACTAAGTTTCATTGTGTTAAAAAGTTATGACAGCTATAATGTTTCATCATACTGTGCTGGCAGTATGGAGTTGATCATACTGTATTTGTTTTTTCATTAAATAGTATAATGTGAAATGAGTACAGTGTAGTGATTATTGTGCTTACAGATGTGACTGACTTGAATAGTGTCTTAAAATCTTGAATGTGTCTTGCATGTGTGTGTGGGGGAGTGGAGGGATGCAGAGTTAGGGTTTTGAGGATGGGGGTGTGGGTGTGGTGGGGGGTAACCCTAATACCACATTTCCACACTTTTATTGCTGTGGAAATAACCCTAACTGATGCATTAATGGATTTGTTTGCAATGAATTTCCCTTCTTTTTGAAAAAGTGTAATACAAATAGTAAATTGTATGTGTTGGTGGGGCCCTGTGCTCCCACCAAGCTGCCCATTTCTTCATAATGATATGTGTCTGTGGGAGCATGGGCCCTCTGGGCCCTGTGTTCAGAGTTACACATAAGTATGGAGCCATACAGCAGCCATATAAGGCAAGGAACCCTTGTAGCACTAATTTGGAAATATCTCAGGAACCGTAACAGGTAGAACAAAAATTTAAAGTGTGGTTATAATCATGAGAGTGAGTACTTCACACAACAACAATGAACCTGTATCTTGCATAATTTCTGAGATACAGGCACTGAAATGTAGTGAGAAGGCACTCTTCGAACTGCTGGAATATGTTTTTGTCCATATCTATGTAACTGTAGCAAGTAGGAAAAAAAATTCAACATCAGGTGTGATCTACTATTTCTAAACTTGATTCAGCAGCTTAGTTCACTTTAAAGTGAACTAAGCTGCCTAATAACGAAAACTCTGTATCTCGCTTAGTTTTCGAGATATGGGCGCTGAAAGATGAGACGGGCTCCACAATGTTATCCTATGGGAGATTGCTCAACTTCGGAATGCTGTAACTTTGGAGCCCTTGAATGTTTTGGCACCAAGCCACTAAAAGGCACATCTGTGAGACCAGGGCTTGCTACCCTGAACATTTCAGCCCAAAGGAACCAACCGTTTGTTTGCAGGAGGGTGCCAAAGATTTGCAGTTATTTTTACTTACTTTCGCAAAATACTTTCACGAATCACGAAAGTTTCGCAAAAACAAGTCACAAAACTTTCACATTTGCGAAAGTATTTTACAGAAGTATTTTTCAAAAAAAATTAAAAGAGCATTTCTTGGGGGTTTAACCCCCCCCAAAAAAAAAAGATATGGCTAGCATCCTCAGGGTCTGATTAGGTAAACACAACAATCAGTGTTTACCTAGAGCTTCCCAATTTTAGACGCCAGGCATTTTTCTCTGTCACTAACTGAAAACTAGATGACAGAATCACAAAAGTAAAAGGGCCATTTGCAACAGTAAAAATGGCCATTTGTGAATGCTTTATGATTTTTGCTAACTTTTCCCATTGACTATAATGGGAAATTTGTTTTCTGAATAACTATTGAATGGTTTAATTTTTTTTTCACCAGCTCTTCAAAAGGAACATCAGTGACTAAGACTGAATCTTCCCTGAAGCTTTCATACTGAACAGACAAAGTGTGAGGGCTGTGGGAGCGAGCAAAGAAACATGCAAAAAGCCCATTTTGTTGCATTTTTATGTGTTCTGTAGCTCTGCAACTGTACATCCAACTGTAATGAAACTTACCACATCCAGAGATCTATGGTACCAGACCACGTATTCAACATTTTAGGCAAATCCGTCATATGGTCTCAAAGTTCTCATGGTGCAAAATTTGAGGTTTAACATTAAAGTGCTTACTCAATCCTAACTATAGTGGCACTACCATGCCACTATAAGATATATATATATATATAGACACACACATACATTACGGTAGCATGGTAGTGCTACCATAGTTAGGGTTGAGGAGCCATTTACATGTTAAACCTAAAATTTTGCACCTTAATCACTTTGCAACTGGTTAACAGATTTGCCTTAAACTGGGAATACATGATCAAGAACCATACATCTTGGGATCTGCCAACTTTCAGTACTGTTCAGATATACGCTGTGGAATTATTAAGCATGATCTACGTGCACATTTACACTTTCACAAATTCTTTGCTTTCGTCTCTACAGGCGCATACGGTTTGTGCAACTGGTCCAAAATCTTCAGGGAATGTATGTGGGGTCCCTGATGTGCCTTTTGAAGATTTCGTGAAAAAATATTAAACAGTTCAAAAGTTATTCAAAAAACAATTTCCCATTATAAGTCAATGGGAAAAGTTAACAAAAAGTTAGACAGTGTCGCAAACACAATTTTGACTTTCGCAAATGGCCCTTTTACTGTCACAAATCTGCCATTTTGTTTTCAGTTGGTCATAATAAAAATGCTTGGCATTTAAATTTGGGACCCTCTAGCAACCTAATTTTTTTTGTATTCACCTAGTTGGACACTGAGGATGCTGGGCATGTCTTTATTTTGGGGTAAAACACCCCAGAAATATGTTTTTCAAATTTCTGGAAAAAGTGCTTTCACAAAGTACTTTGGCATTTGCGACACTATCGCATGAATTTACGAAAGCTTTTGCAAAGTTCGACAGTACTTTTCCAGGCTGTGGGAAAATGACAGCAATTCTTTGTCACACTGCTGCAAAAGAATGGTTTGGTCTTTTGGGCTCAAATTTGGAGGGAATGCAGCCAACATCTCACAGATGTACCTTTTAGTATCTCAGTGACAACATATTACAGGGCGGCAAAGTTACAGCACTCCAAATTTGATGCTTTTTCCCATAGGATAACATTATGGCATCCACCGCATTACAGGAATCCTTTGCCGCCCTGCTGCAAAATAACAGTTTGGTCTTTTGGGCTGAAATTTGGGATGAAGAAAGCCAACATTCCACAGATGTGCCTTTTAGTAGTTTGGTGAAAAAATATTACAGGGAGCCAAAGTTATGGCACTCCAAACTTCTCTTTTTCCCATAGGATAACATTCACGACATTTATAGCCTTTCCAGGGCCCATATCACCGAGAGCTTGATGTGAGAATACGGACTTTTAGTTGAAAAATAAAACTAATCAGAAAGTCATAAATTATATGACTTTAAAATTTTTTCTATATCAGTACAGTTCCTGAGATATAAGCAATTTAGTATTCCAATTCCTCATTTTCTGCTCAAGACCCATTATTATGCATACATTCTTTATACTCACTGTCTTTCTCTATGCAGCTTTTGGGGAAAACCAGCCTGTGCGCTTACATTACTGTTACCCTTACCGCTTCTGCTTGTGGTTCCATACCCGTTTCACTTACTGTTCCCGTCTACGGCACCATGTGCGTTACCCTTTGCGTTTTCATTTGCACTTGGGTTTGCGTTATTTTAACCATTTGTGTCTACAGTACTGTTTATCTTTGTGTTTCATTTTGCATCACCATGAACATTACCATTTGCATTTGCGGGCACCGTGTTACTATGTGACAAGACATCACATGGCAGGAGCGGGCCCCGTGCTCCCGCCACATTACATTCACTATTTCTCATAATCATTCTCAAAAAGAAGGGAAATTAGAGGCAAAAAAATCCATTTAATGCATTAGTTAGGGTTGTTCCACAGTGGGAAAAGTGAAGAAATTGGTGTTAGGGTTGAAAGCTCCTCTTGGACCCCCTCGCCCACACCCCCAACTGGCATCAGGGTGCACGTTGGGGTTGTCGGTCCTAACTCTCACCCCATTTTCCTATAGCTCTGCTTCTTCACAGATCTGATGGGGTGAGAGTTAGCCACTGGCAACCCTAGCGCCAAAGAGACCCCAATGCCGTTAGTGGCACAGCCCTCTGCTCTCCACCATGGCTGGCCCTTGACTAAACTGACAAGGAGCATGTTCTGTACAATCAGCTGTTGCAGAACATGGTTCTTGAAAGTTCTGTCATTGGCCAGCTGTGGTGGCTGTGGTGGAGACTGGAGGGCTACGACGGTCACCTGCTCTGGGATGTGATGGCAGAGTGGGGTGGTGGGACACTACCTGCTGGGGTGGGTGGGAGCTCCCCTAGACACCAGAAGCTGTTGGATATAGTTGGATGGGGTGCTCAGAGATCAGGAGGGGGTACAGCTAGACACCAGGGAATGCTTATATTGTACATGTTACCAGGGTTCATTGATAAGGAGGGTGGACTGCTAGACACCAGTGAGGGGATGTATATTTTACATTTTACAAGGATCGGGAGCGGGGGAACACTGGATGCCAGGGAGTTCTTTATTTGCACACACAGGGGACATCAGAGATTGGGGGATTAGGATCACTAGTTACCAAGGAACTGTTTTATTTTATTCAACAATGGATCAGGGTTAGGGAGACCATGGCACATATTCCATACTGCCCAGGGTGGTGCATAGGCCGTTAAACCTGCCCTGGCTGGTCTAACAGGTGTTTGGTTTTGTTGGCACTGCATACTTTGAAGAATTCCAAAAAAGAGGATATTGTGGCATTTCCCTGGCTCACTGCTCCTTTCATCATGCTGCATCCCATTTCTTGCCACAAAGACATCACAAGACACACTTGGCACATGCAGCCTCTGTTTGCCATGGGCTACATTTGAGAATTTCTCTTAGCACACTTTCTGGCACAACCCACACCTTGGGTCATTCCTTATGATGCAAGCCCCTTGCATCATTCGGGGAAGCTTTGAGAATTAAGCTTTATGAGTCCACTGAGTCTAACCCGATGTTCCTACATTTCCTTATGCCACCCTTTCAGAGTTCCCATCATACTGTGTCTTCCTTTTGCTACTAATTTCCCCCTTGTAATGTTATTTTGAAATTTGAATCCTGAGATATTTCCATCACTGATTACATAGCTGGGTAGACTTAGATTGTTCCACCTCTACTCCATACTCAAAATACTTTCCAATGTCCTTTCAGCATCCCCCCCCCCCCCAGCAGTTCAAGATTTTGCCCCAGGTGGCTGTGCTGTTCCATAGCTTAAATGAGTCTGTGAAGCCCACCCTATTATGTCCCTGCATGTACGCATACTCTTTATACAGTATGCTTTATCATATTTTCTCTTTCCCTCCTGTCCTCCACAAAGTACATGTTTAAACTTTCCAATCCTTCCTCATACAATAGATCTTGCCTACTACACCAAAATCAGTTTTGTAGCCCTTAGCTGATTATTCTTTAACCTCTCTCTGCCCTTCTTTAGAGGCAGGTTCCAGAATTGTAAGTAATACTTCCAGTGTGACCTAACAAATGTACTGTACAGTGGCAACATCACCCTCTTTACTGTGACTATGAAACCCCACCTTATTCATTCCTGCATCCTGTTAGCTTTCCAGTATACCATACCACTTTGGAAAGAGGCTGTTCAATTGTTTGTTATTACCTGTAGGTCCTTTTCCTTCATTATTTGTTCTACTATGATCTAAATTGATGGATTATTCTGTCAGCAGATGTTTGTTCCAAAGGAGCTTTACTTTACATTTTTTTGACATTGAGCTTCGGTTCCCAAAATCCAGACCACTACCCCGATTTTCTACATCCCTTTTCATGCTGATCATCTTTCATTACTGTCTACTCTCCCTCGCAGTTGTTTTTATCAAATGCAAACAGACTCATTTTACCCTGCAATCTCACTCTGATGTTGCTTCCTATTTAGCCCCAGGACACACCCCTATGGCACTTACTTGTGACCCTTGACATGTGAGAATTTGCAGTTTATAATCACTCTCTGAGTCCTATCTGTCATCCAGTTACTAAACCACCTAGTTAGCCTTACCGTTAGTCTTATGTCATCTACCGCTCTGGCTCCACCCCCTGGGTCTGTGTGGTGGCTGCTTGTGTTTGTCTGTGTCTGTAGCTTAGTTTTTGTGGATTTACATGTTTTTCTACTTGTGGTAACTATACCATTCTTGCTCACTACATCCGTGAACGTCTCCTGGACTGGATTTCTGCAAAAAATCATCATCAGGTACCTTTATTTTCATTTTAAAATCAACTTTTTGGAAGCTATCCCAAGCAAAACATAAGTGAAACAACTACATCTGACAAACTCGGTGACTCTGGGTCCTGCTGAATCCACATTTCATCTGACTGCTCCATGATCTGTATGTGAGCTTTTCAGCAACCTGTTTGAATGACAAAGAAGCATACAGACAAAGGGATTTCATATCCTGCATATGTGCAGGCACAGTTAATCACCTTCAGGAATTTTAACATTTCAGTGACTCTGGACCTCAGCTGTTGATCATTCTTTTGGCTTTTGACTTAACCACCAGGTACCTATCTGCAAGTGACTGGGTGCAACTGACAAGCTACAACAAGGATAAATGGGCATATCGTCCTCTATTACTAACAACCTCCTTGCTCTTGGACCCTAGACGCCTGCACTGGTCCAAGCCGCATAAGCCTCAAGTGTAATTCTATTGACTCAGAGCACGGCAACTGTCTCTAAACTCCTACTCCTCCTCCTCTTGATATCAGGAAGTGTCCATCAAATCCTGGCCCTGTCTCCTACAGTACAACAAAGCCTGCCAAAATGGAGGGGGGGGGGCTCAAAATTGCTACCTTAAACATCTGCAGTCTCCTCCCAAAACTGGCCTCCCTTCAAATCTTTGCCAGCCAACACAACCTGGATATCCTTGCCATCGTCAAAACTTGGCTGACACCTAATACTCCGGATCATGCCATCTCTATACAAGGCTACAGATATTCAGGCTGGATAGGACCTTGAAAAGGGGTGGTGGGTGTGCAATCTACATAAAGGACTACCTCACCTGTCTCCCTGGTTCTTACCCCACCACAGAAACCTCAGTGCAACTCCTCCCTATCAAGATACTACTTGGTGCCCAAAACAAAGTCCTCATGATTGCTGCTGTCTATATCCCACCAAAGATCCTGATTCGGCCTACAGGCTGTCCTCGAGTTCGTAAGTACACAACCTTCTGACATCGAGCGCCTTCTCCTTGGGACTTTAATATAAATTGCTTGCTCCTGATGCAGGTCAAACAAAGATGCTATCCTAGCAGCAAATTTAACACAAGTGGTAAACTACCTACCAGGAAAAACTACTAATCAGGGACCAGTACCCTCATTGACTGGATCCTTACCAGCCACCTACCAGTATAACCAATGTAAGTGTTCTCCTGACTCGCTCAGTGATCACTCTCCAATAATATGTACCTGGACAAATAAGTTTGTAAGCCACCTCCAAAACCATCTATAGCAGAGTCCTACCTTATGGCAACCTTACTCATCTCAAGACCTGTCTTAGGCAGATAGACTGGTCCTTGATTTACAAAACTCAAGATGTTGACCTAGCCCTTGATTACTTTATTACTACTTTCAACACTGCCTGTGACACCTATGCACCAGTAAAAAAGCGCAAAATCAAAGCACTCACAAATCCCTGGCTCACAGCAAAGCTATTGGCACAACTCAAAAGTAGGGATCACCTCTGGGCCACTGCAAAAGCTACTGGCACTCTGTCGGACATCCAAAAATATAAACAGGCTCACAACCACTGTACTAAACAGATCCGCTTTATGAAGAGCTCCTACTTCAAGAATGCCCTCTCCAACTCCTGAGGTGA
Source organism: Neoceratodus forsteri (assembly GCA_016271365.2). NCBI lineage: Eukaryota > Metazoa > Chordata > Ceratodontiformes > Ceratodontidae > Neoceratodus > Neoceratodus forsteri. The sequence goes on from CM028137.1 coordinate 914,481,614, forward strand.
AGGGAAATCCTTCTGGGACAACATAAGAAATATCATGGGTCAGCAGTCCAAATCATCTCCTACAATAATGAATGTGGATGGAACCACTACATTAGACCCAGAAATCATTGCAAACACCCTAAATGATACCTTCACGGACCTTAGTGGTGTCCTCTCATCTGATTTCTTCACTGATGCTGACCCTCAATTTCTACTTCTACTACTGCCTCTCCAACCAAACCACCCTTCCATTTCAAACTAGTAAAGGCACATGAAGTCTATAAATATGTAAAAGGCCATTTCTAAGTCCCGAACAAGCAGCGACACTATTGACCTTAAACTTCTGTCCCTCACTCTGGAGGAAGTACTGCTCCCCCTCACAAAAATTTTCAATCTCTCCCTCTGCTACAGCCAATTCCCTAGGAAATGGAAGGCTGCAGTTGTCACTCCGGTGCACAAAAGTGGTGATAAGTCACTGCCTGGTAACTATCGCCTGATATCAATACTACCACCTCTCTCTCTAAGGCCCTTGAATGCTTGGTGGCGGACCAACTTTCAGACTACCTGGAAAAGCACAACATCCTATGCACTCAGCAGCATGGATTTAGGAAAGGGCACAGCACATCAACTGCCCTACTTGAATTCTCAGGAGCAATCCACAATGCCATGGACAAAGGAAGCCTAACTGGAGCAGTCTACATTGACTTAACCAAGGCATTTGATACAGTACACCATGGCCTACTTATCAAACAACTACTATCCCTAGGGCTCTCGCAGGGTCCTAGTGACTGGGTAAAAAATTACCTTGCTCAACGCTCTCAATCTGTAAAAGTAGCTGGAGTTCTCTCAGACTCAAAACCGGTTCGCTCAGGAGTTCCCCAAGGATCCATCCTGGGCCCCCTCCTTTTCAGCCTTTTCCTAAACTCCCTCCCCAAATCCTGCCCTGAACAAATAATCCTCTATGCCGGCGATGCAGTGATTCTTGCCACTCATAAAGATCCGAACCTCTTACGCCTCAACCTTCAGCATGCTTTTTCCAAAGTTGAGATGTGGTTCCTTAAACATAAGCTGGTTCTAAACCACAAAAAACTAAATCCATGCTCTTCTCTAACCCATAAAACAAGAAATGACAAGTCCCTCACCATTAATACATACCTGGAAATACCCTTGAATAAGTGCAATCTTCAAATATCTTGGAATCAACTTTGATCAAGGCCTAACCTTTGCAACTCACATTGATAGTACAGCAAAACTATTAATCAGCGATTGGAATTCTGTATCGGAACCGACAGCTCCTTACCCATTCTGCACTGAGGATTGCCATCCAATCCTCTATCATCTCAGTCGTTGACTATGGCTAGTTATATGGATCTGCCATTACTACAGCATGGTCGCATTACAACATCCTAAATAAGGCCTGTCGGCTGCTCACTGGTGCACATCGACGTACCCACACATGAACTCTATGCTGACTCAGGTTGGTTGCAACTCTCAAACTGGATAAAGTACCTTACCTGCCTGATGGCGAAAAAATCCACTCTGGGCCTCACTCCACCTTGTATCCAAGACCTGTTATGCCTGATCACTAGCACCCGGTTTACCAGAAGATCAGAACACCAGCCTCTCCAAGTCCCCCGATGCCGGACTTCTCAGGGACAAAGATCATTTACCTATCGTGCCCCCAGCTGGCTAAATGCCCTCAGCACTCATATTACTGCCTCCACCTCTCTAGGTATTTTCAAATCAAGGCTGTTCTCTCACCTTGCCACCGCCAGCTCCTGTGACTGCCCTGATTAAACCTCCCATTTTCTCACTACCCACCCTGTTCCATTATTTGACAAAGACATGTTTGGGAAACCTTTTCTCCTGCTATTGTCTGCTCCCCACACCTTTCACTTACCCTCTGTTCTGGACTTTTTCCCTATTTGTTTCTCCTAATCTGGCATGACCTATTTCTTGTAATAATAATGTGATTATTGATATCTCATGTCCTTTTGCACAAATGATTTGATATGTATTTGTATATGTTTTCTCGCTCTTGACACCGCACACATTGTTGTGTTATCTATGTAACCTTTTTTGTACTGTACCTAATTGACGTGGAACCTTTCTAAAAGAACCTCTGGCTCAAAGGTAGTAATTCCTAGAACAATAAACTAAAACTAAACTACCTTCTATGTAAGCTTCCTCTGTGGCACTAAATCAAAGTCCTTGCTAAAGTTCAGGTACAAAACCTCAACTGCCTGCTTCCTTTCTACCATTTGTGCCACTGAGCTGAACAAATCAATCAAGTTTGTGTGATGTAATGTGACTTACCCTCTAAAGAATCCATACTAATTTCTGTCTGTAAGTTTTTTTTTTCTTCAGAAAATCCACTATCTCTTCCATTATAATTGACTCCAGCAGCTACTGCATATTGGCATCTGATTTATTGGCCTGTAATTGCCTAGGTTTTCCTTATGCCCACCCTTGTGAAAGCATACAAACTTTGATACCCTCCAGTCCTGTAGCACTTCACCTGTTTCCAGTGACTCATTAAATATGCCTACCAAGGGGGCTGCCAGTGCCTGTCTTGCCTCCTTCAGTACCCTCAGGTGTAGCTCATCTAGCCATGGGGACTTGTTTACATTCAAGTCCCACTGACCTTTTAGAACTCCCTCCCTAGTTATTTTATTTATTTAGTTTTTGTTGACCAGGTAAGTGCACTAGATAAATCCTGCCTATTTTCAGGCATGACCTGGGAGAGGGGATACAGATGAATGCCAGCTGACCTTGAACCAGATGAAACTGTTGCTGGTATTTTTAGTGAATCAGGGAAATTTGGCCAGGACACCAGGGAAATTCTCCTACTCTTGCCAGTAGAGGGACAGGCTGTCTGACTGCAAGATGGTCACTTGGAACAAACCACCGGATGGTATGGATGTGACTGAGGTAGGAGAGAAGGCCTCCTCTCCTAACCTCGATTTACTAGAGGCTGACAAAGGTTCTATGAAATTCAGTGAAGATGGTGAAGTGAGTGATTTGTTTGTTTCTACTGAAGAGTTAACAGCTACTGATTTGGATATGGCTACTGGATTAGCTCTGTGGGCTTCCCCTTCAAACCCTGAAAATCAAGATAATTTTTACCTGCAAGATGGAAATTCACAATTATCTAACAAGCCTGCAACATTAAATTCTATGCCTACAGCTATGATTTCTAATTTGGATGACAGCGCTTTGGATCCGTCTGCCAAAAACATTCCTGATACTTCAAATGGCTCATCAGAGCTGGGTGAGTCACCTTTTTCAAATATTTCAAATAACTGCAAAAATCCCTCAGAAACACAGACGGCTGGCATTTCTAGCGATCCTTGCATGTGCCGACAGCCAAAAACACTGCAACCTGAGGAACGATCTCTTTTTCTAGACTCTCGGGCTGGCAGTTCAAGCACCGCTTACGGTGTGTGCCAAAAGCCCATAGCATCAGGCTCATCCTTCAAAATTGAGACCGTAGTCGAACGACCGGCTCCCCCTGAAACACAAGCGGCTGGCATTTTAAACGCTTCTTGCATGTGCCGACAGCCTAAAACTCTGCAAACTAAGGAGCAATCTATCTCGCTGAACTCTAGGGCTGGCAGTTCAAACACTGCTTGCGGTGTGTGCCAGAAGCCTGCAGCATCAGGCTCATCTCCCAAAATTGAGACCGCAGTCAAGCAACCGGCTCTCTCAAGTGCTCTTTCATTCAAATCAGACATTGCTATGAATGACATCGAAGCACCTTGACCTCACCTTATGATGAAAGAATCAGGGTTTGTTTTTAAACACCCTGCAAACATCACTGGATCTGGGGAAAATCAAAATTCAGAAACCGGTATTAAATACCAGTCCAGCCCAACTCTGCAACCTGAAGCTACGGCTTTTTCTTTTACACTTCAACATAAGCCTTGTTCAAAGGAACAGAAAGCTCGAGCGGCTAATCTTGTAAAAAAAAATGATTTCAAAGGATTAGGTCTTAAAACCCATAAAGGACCCTTTAACCATTAAAGAACGACTAAGTTCTACAAAAATGGACAGTTTCTTGCCCTCTCATAACAACTGGTCCCCTCAACAAGCTTTACAAACAGCAGCATGGCTTCAAACTTCAAAGGGGAACTGGTTGCCAGATCCTGATTGGGATACTTCTCTAAACTTCTCACATTCCTCTCCTATGTGGAAACCTACAACTTCAGAGACATTACGGCCTGATTCATTAGGCCTTCAGACCCTCAAAAGTCCCATTCCTGACAATTCTATTAACAATAACTCTGACTCTGCAAAATTGAATTCATCCAGTGAAACTGCAACTAGATTACCTAATTTGACTTTGACGGTTATTCCTGAAAAATCAGATACATTACAAGCCATGCCTGTTCAAAAATCTCTTTTATCTGACTTTTTTTCTAAAATAAAAAAAGAAGCTGCCCCAAGGAGGAACGCAGTTCGTATCCGATACAAAGGAGGCCTCCCAGAAAGACCTGACAGATCCTTTGTAGGAAAACAACTGTTAAAGGACTCTTTACATTTTTTGCCTAAAGAAGTATTTGCTTTTATTAACATTTCCAGAGAGGATAATTATGATGTTAGTTTTTTTTTTTACCAATTATTTTACCAGGTGAGACACACTAAGCTGAAAGCTTGTTTGCAGGTGCAACCTGGGAGCACAAGGAAGTTAAGTGACTTGCTCAGGGTCACACAGTATGCAAGTGGGGGCTGTGGGATTCAAACCCAGGTCTCCAGACTTGTAGCTCAGAGCCTTAAACCACTGCTCCATACTGCCTCCTTTTTGAACTGCATATGCTGTTGAATTATTCTGGGAACATTATTCACTGGTTAAGACTTCTCCCCTTTGGGCCCCATTTTTGGTAATCCCTCTTACTAAGCCCCTTATTAAGTATGTTACCATAATGTTCTGAAATGAAGGGGTCCACGTAGATGGTATCACATATTGGTTGTCCCAAAAATGGGATATACTTAATAATCCAGAGGCTATTTTAGATTCTGAGTTGTTCTGGACAGGTGGATGGAAATATAAAGTTAAATTCAGGCTTTCTGATTCAGGGATGGAACACATTCCGGATTCTTTCATGTTGGGAAGGGACAGAGGGGTTTGATTTTATGCAGGGCAGCCTCGTGCATGTTACAAATGTAGGTCTAAAACACATTTATCTAGTACTTGTGATCAAGCTCAGTGTGATAATTGTGGGGAACTTGGGCATATTGCTATGCAATGTACAAATCACACCAAATGTGACCTCTGTGAGGAGTACAGTCATGTTTTTGGAGAATGCCCATGGGCAGCTACAAATAAAGCTTCCTGCATTAGTCCTGAGCTCTTGATACAACAAGCACAAGACTTGGCTTCTACACTTGTATATAATTCTCCAGCCCCCCCAACCCTCTTCTGTTCTCTCCCATCCTACCGCTCTGGTTACAAAATCAGATCCTGATATCATGATAACTTCAGAGATACCCCCCTCAAGATATAACTCCTATCCAAGGTATTCCCTTTCCTGATCCACTACCCTATACCATGGTTCCTGTCTGTTATTCAGAACCTATTAGTGTGGAGGGGGATTCCACCAACCTAAATGTACTACCACCTTTACCCAGACGTTCTTCAAGAAATCTAAAACAAAACCCATCAACATCATCAATTAGTTCTTCTCCATTTGAATCCAATAATACCTATGCTGGATTATTTCTACCTGATGGAGATTCTGAAATGGAGCAAGGAGACTCAGAACCTCATACAGGAGAAGGACTTTCAGCCCCTAAGGGAGCTGAGCAAAATGATTACAAGGGCAAGAAAAAGAAAAGGAGAAAAAATATATATATGATTGGTTTTGAACACTCTTTTTTCATAAAAAAATGTTTTTTTCATAGGATCTGTAAACATCCATAGCCGATTAAATCCTTTAAAGAGACAAGCTGTTTTTTCATTTATTCGTGAAATGAAATTTGAGGGTTTTTTTTCTGCAAGAGAACAAATTATATCATTCAAAAGGGAATGGATCTGGGGACCTTCTTATTGGTCCTTTGGCCCTGATAATTCTGATGGGGTTGGCATTCTTTTTGGGTCCTATGATTTTTCCCTGATAAAATTAGTAGATTTACATCCAGGTAGATTATTATTAATAGATGGAATATGGAAAACATTGGCCTGTCGTTGTATAACTATCTATAGCCCTCAAGTTAAGGCTGATAGGATAACTCTTCTTAAAAGTGTACAACCTTTTCTTGTAACCTCTTACATGTTTTTTTTCATTGGGGATTTCAATTGTGACATTGCCAAAACATTTAGTAGTGAAAAAAGGAAAAAATCTATTGTGACTCTAATATGCTGATAACAGTTGTTAAAACTGCAGGTCTTCTGAATTGTAATATTTATAATAAAGGTCTTAATTTCACATACATCAGGAACAAATATAAAACCACAATTGACCATTTATTTATTTCTAAAAATGTATCTACTGTATAGGTGTTTTTTAAATTTTACCCATTGAATTTTCAGACCATCTATTACTTAAATTTGTTATCTCAACCTCCTTTAGTGTTCAAAAACAGAAAAATAGATGGAAAATGAATATATCTTTATTGACAGCCCCAGAAGTAATTAAAGAAATAAAAACTCTATTCATTGCCAGATTATCGGTTCTCTTTTTATATTCAGATACTAGCGAATGGTGGTTTGATACTAAACAAGACTTAAAATCTTGGTTTTGTAAATACTGCAGACAATTGGGGAACAATACATTTTTAAAGTATTAATCCTTGAGAAAGCACTTACAGCACTTATATACATTGTCTTATCTTACAAAATATGATTATTCACAGCAAATCACAAATGTTAAAAATAGTATGCTTGCATATCAGTATAATCGGGCACAATCAATATAAGCCATGCTTCACGGTGGCACACAAAGAATGCCAGTAGGTGATCCCTATGAAGCATGTAATAAAATTCATGATGACATGAATATTGAATTTTTACAGGACTCAGATAATAATAAGGTAAATTATATCAATGACATTGAGCATGTTATAAAAATGCATTATCTGTCCCTGCTCCCATCCATACCACCTTCAGTATCTGATATACAAACTTACCTACAGGAAGCATCAGTTCCATCCCTTCATGCAGAAGCATTACTATTATTAAAAGATATAACTGTAGAAGATATAACTGAAGCTATTAAAACCTTAAAATTGCATACCTCATCTGGTTTGGATGGTCTTCCGCACCAGTTTTATAAAAGTTTCATTTCTGAAATCTCCAATTGTTTACATAAGCTATATCACTCTTTTTTTTTAATCCAATAGAATTCCTTCACAATTTTTAGAGGGTCTCTTAGTTTATTTATATAAATCAGGTGACAAAGCAAATACAAAAAAACTGGAGGCCCATCATTTTGTTAAATACGGATTATAAAATACTTGCTTACATTCTCAATATGAGATTAAAACAATATGCTTCTTTAGTGCTTTCCTCTCAATAATTTTGTGGGTTATTCAATAGAAAAATTCAGGATGCTCTTATTATTATAAGAGATACCATTGAAAGCATTTCAATATCCAATACAAAAGAATGTATATTATCTGTGGACCAAGAAAAAGCCTTTGATCGTGTCGATCACTCTTTTTTATTTTATGCTCTTAAGGCCTATGGGATACCTGATGCATTTATTTCTAAAATAAAGCTATTATATACTCAGGTTCAGGTTTGGGTCCTTATAAAAGGACATATCACAAAAGAATTTGAAATCTCCACTGAGGTAAGGCAGGGATGTCCCCTTAGCCCCCATTATACAGTACATTGTTTCCCTTGACCCTCTCTTACAACGTTTAACCAATACTCACAAATGGGAGGGGTTGTTAAGATTAACTAAACAAAGCCCTATGGTATTACAGGCTTATGCGGATGACATTTGTGCTTTTTTTTCCCACTATAACCAAATTTCTCTGTTTTTGCATGAACTCAAATTACATGCTAGTGTGTCTAATTCCAAACTAAACAAAACCAAATGTAAGGGATTATTAATAGGCCCATGGAATATAGCATCCTGTCAAGTGCAAAGGATTGACATAACAAATAAACCTATGGCAATCTTAGGTATACAATTTGGTCCATCTAATCTCCCCTTGACTAATTGGGAAAATGTTTTTAGTAAAGTTCAACAAAAAGTTGGTAGATGGCAACACCGGAAGTCATCAAAATTCAAGAGAATACAAATTTTGAAATGTTTTGTTATCCCTCAGTTACAATATGTAGCTACCATTTTTCTACCACCTCAATCTTTGGAAACCTCGCTTTATGGACTTTTTTTTAAAATGTTATGGGGAAATAAACTGAATCCAGTTAAGCAAAGTTTTACTTATCTCAAAAAAGAAAAGGGAGGCCTTAACATGATAGAACCAATCATTTTTTTTGTCATACTCTTTTCTTGTTTCATACAATATATTTTGGTAGCTCCACTATAACAACTGGAGCTTATGGTTTAGTACAATCAGTCATTATTTAAATGCTTGTCAAACAGTGGCACCCAAAATACATTCACAGTTACAAATACCAGAATATTTTTGACCTGCTGCTCAAAAGTTATTTAAATGGAAAGTTCAAAAAACTCAGATTTCACAGTGTACTAGGAACATTTTTTTTATTATGCAATAATGGCCCAAACATACCCAACAGAACCCACCTTTAAAAATTGTCCTTCTACTTCTAACTCCCAGGTTTTGAAACAATTAATGAATAAGAAAGTATCACAAAATATGGGGGAAACCTTATGGCTTATAGTTTATGGCAGCTTGAAAGTCAGAGGTAATGCCAAGCACAAGAATTTGATGGAAAGAAACTGCCCATATAGTGACTGCATAAATCTTAAAGAAACTATGAATCATTTTTTCTTTTCATGTTCTTTTTCAAAACCATTATGGCCCTTCCTAAGTATCAAGTGGAATATGGATTGGTTTGCAAAATTTAAATTATGAAACCTTAGTGTTCGGTTTTCTTCCTAATCACTCTTCTCATTTACATTTGGACACATATATGCTCTTGATCTGTTGTTTACGATATTATTTGTGGCAAGCTAGGTGCCAGTGGGTAATACATCAAAAAATTATGCCATATGTTGTTTTTTCCTACCTTGTATCCCAAGCAACGAACTCTGTGTATCTTTCAGATTTAAGAAATTATCCTGATCATGAAGTATATAGATGGTGGAAAGGTTTTCACATATTTATAAAATGTAAGTAAAATTCAATGTGTAATTGACAATTTGAGATACAAACAACACATTATTATTTTTTCTTGACTTATTCTATTTATTTTATTTATTTAAAATTGGTGACCGGGAAAAGCACGCTGAGCCGAGGCTCATTTCCAGGTGCGACCCGGGTACAAGTAGTACAAGGTGGTAGACAGAGAAATACAAATACAGCAAATATCAAGTAACAGACGAGTAATACAGTATAGTACAATTTCATGGAGTTTGGTGGTAAGGTCACATCTTTGACTGAACAGCAGGGTTGAAAAAAGAAATTCTTCATTTCATTTCTAGACCAATTATTAACTTAAATTTCAAGTGCGTGTATTTACATATTTAAAGTAGTGGATTTATTGAGAGAAAAAAATGTATATTTTTGTATTTTTAAGTTTTTTTGTGTTTTTTTCATTATTGTATAAGTTTTACTGATTTAAGTTTTTTTTTTTTACATTTTTACATTTCCTGTATAAACCACAGTATGCCATATGTGATTTTCAATAAAAACTCCCCTACTCTTTTCGATAAGTGCCATGGGATCTTTAACATCCACCTGAGCTACCTCCAGTTCAGGCAGATGGGACCTCGGTTTAATGCTTCATACAAAAGATGACACCTCAGAAGTGCAGCACCCCTTTCATGCTGCACTACAGTGTCAGTACTAGGATATTAACCCAAGTGCCACATGTGGGAACTGAACCCACAGCCCTCTGATCTCCCGTCTTCAGAGGTGAGTGTGCTACCTACTGAGCCACTGACACTGACTTATCTACTTAAGCAACAATGACCAAGAGGCCAGTCATTTCCAAAAGATTAATGAAAGGTGCAGGGGACTGGTGGCCCGAGGAGCAGACAAGGGCCATCTCCCTCCAGCCAGCTGTTAATCCAATGAAATGACTGACTTCAAGGTTGCTATAGCAATTATAAGTCTAAAATGCAATAACAATTTTTTCCATTTATTTTCAACATAATTAGGCTTTTAAACAGAGAGGCGGGAGCCATGCATGCTGCACAGTGTCAGATGGCAGCTGGATTGGTCCTTTCTAAGACATTAATGACTGATCAAGTAGCCAGTCAGGAGCCTTACTAGGCTCATGAATACTTAATTAGACTTTTAGAAAATGGGCCAAGAAATCCCCAGGCTCTGATTTGCTGATATCCCTGGCAAGGTGGGTGTCTATCAGACAACAGAGCCTGGGTAAAAAAAGTGCCAGTCTCAACTGACCTGATTTAGTTCCAAAGTCCTTGTGCGAATAGAACCTTTAATTTCAAATTGCCGCTGTGTTGTTTTCTCACTTAGTGAGAGATAACTCGCCCCCATACACACACACACACACACACACACACACACACACACACATATTGTGTCAGCACATCGCAGTAACGGTAACATTTTTTTAAAAAGTAAAAACTGTCCGTGCATCTTTTCATTTTGCCCCAGACACAGAAAACAGCTCTCTCATTTTACATTACCATCGGTAGTACGTTGCTTGCTCAGCACTACTGCTCCACAGCATCTTCTCCCCAACTTCCCTCATTCTGTGTCCGCTCAAACAGAACTACAAATGTGAGGCTTTTTTGTGTTGGAAAACTAGGTTGCGAGTAACTCATAACATCCCCTCCCTCTCGTAGTACTAGCATGCCTTTCAGCGCTACACACTAGGGACCCTGGGACTGAGCTGACTGTGAAGCTCCTCCACATTTCCTCAAATGAAATTCACTTGTAATCTTTCCCGATCACAGTATAAAAATAAGATCTATGAAATTAAAAGCTTCTGTGATTGACATCTGGGTTTTCCATCAACCTACATGCCACAAATACTGTTCACCTTAAATTAGAAAAGTATAACAGCGCTTTGGGTTAAACTTGAGAAATGGAAAGAAAATAATTTAGAGCACTCACACGGACACTGCAAATTGCACACTTCCTGGTTCTATGAGGGAGGGTCATGCAAGGTCGCGCACCCAACAGTCATATCTTCTTGCAGGACGAGAAGACTCCTGTTTTTTTTATTTGCTTTTATAAACGCAAAATGATGGCAACTGTTGCGGAAAACTGTATAAAAACTCCATCTCTTCTTGCAGAGGTGGTGGTATGTGGGGTGGAGCATAAAAATGGCTCTGTGGGGGGGGCAACAGAGATGGAACACCGCAGAAAGAGAAGGACTACTTTACCCCTCAAACTTTTTTCTAGCATTTCTATTCACTTTGAAACTAATTTTTTCTCTCATTTTATTACTTAATTAAAATATTCATCAATGTCCATTTTCTAAGTGCAATAATACCCTCCAGGGTGGGCAGTATTGGGAATACCGGACCTACCAGGGGCTATAAGGCCCTCCGCCTGTGACGTTGGGCCTCATTATGCCCCTGGGCAGTCCGGTATTCCCCAATACCACCCACCCTGTTGGGTATTATTGCTTACATAATGTGTCCTATCTCTAATCTGTGGCAATCGGTTGTCCTGAATCAGTCGTTGCTGTCAGGGTTTGGACCTGTAGTCTCTACTGTGAACACAGAATTTAAGTACACGTTTATCATGGTTGACTTTCATTTGTCTTTCTCAGCACTCATTCTGTCAGTCCTTATTCTTCCTTTCCTGTTGTTTCTCCCTTATGTAGCCTAATAATTTGTTATCATTAGTTTTGACTACCTCTGTTATCCCTGTTTCTGTCTTCCTTCTTTTTTTTTTTAGTTTATTTTCATATATAGCCCTGCTGGTCTCACTCTCCTCACACTGCAACTGGTGCCAAACACAGTTCTATTGTTTTTTAATCACTGCCCAAGATATCAGACCACATAACCCTCATGCTCCACAAGCTTCACTGGCAGCCTATTAGTTGCAGTAGGTATTTCCAGAATTTTTTTTTTATTTTTTTTTTTTACCAATTATTTTACCAGGTGAGACACACTAAGCTGAAAGCTTGTTTGCAGGTGCAACCTGGGAGCATGATTAAGTGACTTGCTCAGGGTCACACAGTATTTAAATGGGGCTGTGGGATTCAAACCCAGGTCTCCAGATTTGCAGCTCAGAGCCTTAAACCACTGTGCCATACTGCCTCCTATTTTTTATTTTAATGTATTTTACTGACCATTATGGGAGGGTGCTATCTGTTTATAGGTACAGTCATTATGGAGGGATTCTGTAGGCTGAGCTCAAGATGTACTTCTGCATTGCACTGCTTTGGGCATAAGCAAAATTGCCCCATGTCCAATTTTCCATGATAGGGCATAGCTAAGTCCACTTTTCAAAACTCTCACATAGTTATGTACACTTTATAAAGTTCAGGAGTAAAATGTGCCTGGACACAATTTTCAGGAAAAGTGAAACCTGGTCTACCCATTACATCTATGTCTAATAATTTGTTATACAAAAACTGGATTTAAAGTACTATAAAACAGCTAGTAATTATGCAGATAAATCCAACCTTCGAAAATAGCCCCATATTACGACTTTGAAGATCCCACCTGGCATAACTAGAATGTTCCCTATGTAATGACTTTTGAAAATCCCATCCCATATCTCTTATGGTTATAAGAGGGCATTCTTCAGAGAAGTGCAAAGTCAAGCAAAGTATTTCTTGAACACAAAGGACTTGAAAAGAAACATTTATTACCATAGGCAGCACAGTAACTGAACATATAAACATATTATAAATCATGCTAAAAATTTCTGTTTTTAAAAATGAAAAGAAAATTAAAATCTGAATGTTACACTTTTTGTAAAATTAGAGCAACCCCTGTGAGGTAAATGGACTAAGCTAACTGAACTTAGAACGTCAGAATTTTAGAACTGCGGTGTTAGCAGGAGACATCCTCTTAGGGTTGAGTACCTGGAATGTTCAGAAATAAAACTCCTGAGTGGCTAACAACTTCATGACTTATAATACAAAAAAATAAACCAGCCTATATCTTTATTACAATAAAACACTGCAACCGTACATATAATTCTGGCCAGAGGCATGTGGTTTTTCCACTGCGGCACCATTCCAGAGATTGCATCAGTGGTGACCTGGCAGCCAAAAAGAAACAATTGATCCTTTAATTCTTTTAATTGTGTTCTGTCATGCCATGCTACGATCTGCCGTAATGGCCATGTCGTGGAAAACTAACATGCCTGCTGACCTTCACTGTAAATTTGTTGGGCCTGCTGTCAAAAGTATAATGTCTATAACATGTCTGCACTAACAATAACTTCACAATCTGTTTCTAACTCACTGGTGTTTAGAGCAGTTTGAAATACAGAGTGCCTGAGAGGTGCTAGCATTCTTTTTATTTGCTTCACCGTGTTATCTGTCTGCAAGCAGTCAAAATGAGTTGCTTTTACGGTTTAAGGGGCTTGCTTAGCATTAGAGTGTGCACATTATTGCCCAGGTATAGGTCTTGGTGAACTGGAGTTAAATATACCGCAGGGTATACAGGAAAAATAAATTACGGATATGTTATTGCATTTATATAAAAAGTAGGTTATGCCATGCCCTGTACCTCATTTAGATTCAAACATTTGCAAAGCAATAGAAAATCTGACAGTACAGCCCGATGGTGAAGAATGTTTTACTAGCAGTACTTTTATCTGTTACTGTGATGTTAAGCCATCTCTAAGTGAAGACATTTAAATGGATGTATATTTAAACCAAAATGCTGTCTGAAAATTGATGACTTTAATAGTAGGTACAGCAGGTGGGTATTTAATAAGTAAATGATGAAATTTAAAAGCATTCTATGTCAGACGTGTACGCCTCTCCTCGACTGCAGAAATGTATAAAACTAATGTAAATGTGCCCACGGAGAAATACATTTTAGCATTCATTTCTGAAATCACTAAACTGAATTAGGCAGTAGGGGAGATGAACAGTCATTCATACCAGAATGGCCCTATGACAGGGTCACATTTTATTTACAGTTTTATTTTTTATTTATAAGTTACAGCAGTGTTTTGTTCAGATTGATCATATGGACACTTCAGATTTCATATCAAGTAATAAAATGTGATATGCCTACAAGGCTATTTGTGTTGACTAAACTGTTTCATTGCTATACATTTCACTGTAAGTTGAGTGAACTTTCCAGTGCTAAAATACAACTGTCTCAAAGCACATGTAAAAGCTTTTGCAACAGTACCCTTAATTCCATGTAGGACACTTTATAGCAAAGGAATCTACATTTGCTTTAGGTGCAGTAGATGCTATCCCAGTGTTCCCTGTTTAACCTCCTCATGACAGCAAGTCACCTAACAAATTGCTGCATGACATTCAGCTATTATAACATTTATTCAGTTAGTTTATTCTTTTCCACAGATGGCAGGCCCTGAACCAAAGTACAGAATAATGGGTGTTTGAGTAGGCCCTTTACCAAAATAGTGCACACATAAAGCACTTCCCAGCCCTGATGCTAAAATCTGACATAAATGCATTGGTTTATTTTACAGAGCTGCTAACAGCGACCCTTGGGTCTCCCTTCACAGGAAGTGTAGATGTCTCATTGCTATGAGGTTTGCTTGACCCTGCCAATGGGTTTCTAATTTTCTTCATGTTGTGCTGTTGAAAGTAGTCAACACAGACTATTTTTATCAGAACCAAAACCTTGACCATCCCAAATTTGCTCAAAATTATCTTTAGAAGAACAGTATTCCAAAGAAGATGAGAAAGTAAATATCAAAACAGAAACTGAAAAATAACATACCTCACAGAAAGTGAGGTTCAAGATTCAGAAATGTTTTGTCCATTGCTATTCTTTGTATTAATTTTACTACAGATTGATTTATTCAGACTAACCTAATAGAGGCAAAACATATCTTGAGTGTGGACCTGCTAGTTAGAAGGGGAAGGGGGAGAGATTAAGGGTCAGAACAGCCACTAGGGCAAGAATAGAGTAGGTAGGTAAGGCAGACTGGATGGGCCGATAGATCTTTATCTGCCAACAATAACCACATTTACATGGCGGCAACACTCTTTTCTTTGCGCCTCTCCATTACTGATGCGATCACTGTTTGTGGCTCAGTTCTGCCATTATACAGCCCACTGACGCGGCAATGCAAGATGAGCCAGATGGGGCAGTGGGGTCAGGTTGGGAGTAGTGACGGAGTCTGGGAGTGGCTGCTGTTACTGGAGTAAGCATTGCAGTGCATTTACACTGCCACATGGTACGCTCACTCTGATAAATGTACCCATTCCTGCGACAATGCAGAAAATGGATATGAAGCACTCCTAGCATGCTCCAGTGAGTTTCCACACTGCCGACTTTGCAGTGCATCAACTTCTGTCCATGGGCTGATGCACTGCAAAGGTGGCAGTGTAAACATGGCTAATGTCTACATATCTATCTATCTATGCTTTAACCAACATTACAGTTATGGGGGTTCAAAGCACAGGGAGGTCAAATGACTACCTTCAGGTTACACAGTGAACCAGTGGCAGTAAAAGGAGTCTAATGAAAAGTTAGCAGCACTGTTTTTCAAATCCATTTCTACTATATTTTAAATTATCACTATTACATGCTCTGAGGATGCAGTATACAACTTATTCCTCAGTTGGCTAGAATCCATAGTAATTTGAGCATTTCAGCATTCCTTGAATTAGGTTATTACACATATGAAATGATGTACATTTGTTAAAATAAAGGGGAAAAACAACAAAACTGAAAAAATTCATCCACACTGTGCAGTAGCATGAAATCTAGGCATTATGACGTGATCATGGATTAACACATCAAAACAAATGATTTACCGTCTCTTTTTGGAAGACATGAGCAACTATTGGCAAATAATAAGTTAATTCAATTGCGATAAACTCTTTTGTCAAAAACCAAACGTTGAAGCAATTTAAAAACTATAATTCCTGTTTTAAAAATGGTGTTGTATGTTGGTCTGTATTGTGGTGACAATGCACTGTACTTTCAACTGGGGGAATAGAGCTTCATGTTCTAGCCCCAGAACCTTACATTAATGTTAAGTTGGGATGGCCATGTTATCAGGGTGAGATGTTTGGCTGCTAGGAAGGGAGCATGCACAGTTACCTCATAGTTCTTCTAGAAATGAGATTAATTCCACATTGACTCACAAATTTTTAAGCAGGACTGGCTTTGTCACAATAACTTGGTTCTTAATAGAACTAAAACTAAGGCTATGATATTGGGTTCTGCCCTTAAATTGTGAACATCTTCATGAGCCTTCAAGGTACAATATAAGCTGTTGATGGGTGCATACCTAACCATAGCAAGTCTCTTAAATATCTAGGAGTCACATTACATCTGTCTTTAAATTTTACTATTTATTTGGATAAAATGACTGCTAAGTTCCTCTCTAAAATCAGTATACTTTGTCACATTTAAAACTATTTAACCAAAAAAACTTGTTTGGCAATAAGGCAACAAAATCTTTTTATCAGTTTTGAATTATGCCTCTATTGTTATTGACACAGTGCCTGCCTGTACTGTGTCCAGTAAAGAAATATTGTTTCAAAAGATTACCAAATTTGCCTTACAGGCACTTTATTGAACCCACAATTGTCAAATGTTGGAGAATCTCAATTATCTGTCCAAAATAACTATAAGTTAACATTATCTTGATATATCTTCAAAATCATGCATTCAAGTGACCCTGCATCTCTCAGTAAATTCTTAAACAAACATATTTGCACCTTTGACTCTTAGTCTTCCACTGAACTTCAGTTGCTTATACCTTTTGTCTAAACAACAGCCGGTAAACGTATTTTCACATATTTTGCAGTTTCTTTGTGGAACTCCCTGTCTATGCAATTAAAACAATTTTCATCTTATAATCTTCTGTCCTCAGCTGCTCTTCAGTATTTTAAAAAGCTAAATGTTTGTTTTTGTAATTTGCAATAATGGAAATATTTACTGTAACTGTCTTTTGCACTTTATCTGTACATTTGTAATGTTTTATTTTTGACCTCAGGTCGTACCTGAAAAAGGAATGTACATTTCAGTGTACCTACCTGATAACCAAATAAATGAAATGAAAATTAAATGAAATGTGGACTGTCCAGCAATCACTCAAATGACAGAGGAGTGACCAGAGGGGTGCTACAGGGTCCAGTACCATGACCAGTTCTCAGCAATGTCGTCATCGGAGATATTACTGAGGAACTGGAAGAGAAGTTATACCTTTTTGTAGGTGATACCAAAATCTGCAATAAAGTGGATACTCAGGAGGAGGTGGGGAGGAATGAGCAGGGACCACAGGAAACTAGAGGAGTGTTCTAAAGCATGGCAGTTGGGGTTCGATGCCAAAAGTGCAATATCATGCACCTACGGCATAGAAGCCCAGGCACTAATTATAGGATGGGGTAAGTTACTGTCAGTCACTAGGCAGGTAATGGACCTTGGAGTTATCATATCTGATTACCTCAAAGTGACAGGGCAATGTGACAAAGCAGTGGGTAGGGCTAGTGGGATGCTGCTGTTTTTGCACTTATGCTGTATTGTACATTGAATTGCCTTTGCTTAAATTGTTATTGCCTTGTACCTTTCTATATAATACATGTCTTGTATGTAATCTCCCAGATCATGCCTCAAAATAGGCATCCGTATGCCTAGGTCACTTATCTGGTCAACAAGAACTAAATAACTAAATAGGGAGGGGTGTCTCCAGCAGGAGGAGGGAGGTGATATTGCCACTGTATCACCTAATAGTAAGACTCCAACTGGAGCATTAAAGTATTAAAAAAGAAGAACTCCCCAATGCCATTTAGCATCCCAGTGGGTGCTTTATCAATGGCATTGGGGAGTTCTTCTTTTTTAATCCCTATGGAGTGTTTTTACCTCTGTAAACAGATGCACTGTAAACTCTTTTAAAATATGAGGTTCCACCAAGTCACTTAGACAAGAAACTTGTCGAAGGACTTTACAGCAACAGCACTTTGCTGACAGTGATCACATCACAGCAGCAAAGTGCAAACAGACCAAAAAGTATCTGGAGTCATGTACTGCATGCAGGAGGCAAAGCACTCCACACCACCCACATGGTGGCTCTGCCCCCAACCCCCCCCCAGACTTTTAGATTCCTAACTCCGGGGGGGGATGTCGGGGACAGCAGCCAAACCTGGGAGTTGATGAATCCATTCATAGCTCCTACAACTCATTTGACACTGCAGGTGTTAAACGGGTTGAGTCGCTGTGGGGGATTCGTTGTAACAGTGTCTTTGTTATAATGGTATATGAAAATATGATATAAACATTGCTGGCTTTATCTCCAGATCGGAGTGAAACACTTTTTTGGTATTGTGAGCAAGTGCAGACTAGGTGTGCCAAGCAGTCCTTTTCACTGACAGTTCCATGTTTCTAAGGTGTAAAATGCATAGCAATTAGGAAGTATGTACCTTGATTTCTCAGCAAGGAACAGTCTGATGTTGACTACAAAAACAACCATTTCTCTTTCATTCCAGTTGAAGAATGCAGCTGTGGTTAACCCCATCCCCACCCATTGTTGGGTGGGGACAGGGGAAAATGGGTTACAAACAGAGAAAATTAAAATTAAAAAAATTGCATTCCTTGTATTTTGCTACTTTTTGACAAGAAAACAAACTGCAAAGGGACCCAAACAAACCTGGCAATTGGGTGGACTCCTGGAATCTCAGATTCTGTTTAATGAAATACAGTCCGCTACATTTGGGTATGAAAAGCAGAGACTGGACCGATACACTGTAAGGGGCTCCTCTCACTGTGGTGGGAGAGGAAAAGGACCGAGGAGTCATAAAAGGCAAGGGGCTGGAATATGACAAGCAGCGTACATCTGCTGTGAAGAGGGCTGGCAGAATGCTGTGATTAATGTGAATCAAGTGTTTTGAACAGCAGAACAGGGGAAGTAATCCTGCTACTTTACATGTCCCTTGCTAGGCCACAGCTGGATTACTGCATGCAGTTCTGGATCACCTAATATGAGGCAGTCAAGAGGGTGCAATACACGGCAACAGAAATGATTCAACATATGGGAAGTAAAAGTTATGAGGAGAGGCTGGTGGCCCTTAACATGTTCACCTTGCAGAAAAACAGACTGAGAGGGGGCATAATCTCAGTTTGCCACATATTTAAGGGTATCAACAAATTCAAACAGATATGTTTTCACTCGTAACCCACAGCAGGGGTAATGCTAAGAAGCACTTTTCTTCCTGACAGTGGTAAACCTATACAACATCCTACCAATGTAGATAGTGGACATAAATACAACATAGGCCTTCAGACTAAGCCTGAACACATTTCTGCTTGCCAAGGAAATCACAGCAGGATAGATAGATAGACAGATGGACAGACAGACAGATGGACAGACAGACAGAGACAGATAGACAGATAGAATGAATGAATGACAGACAGATAGGTAGGTAGGTAGATAGATAGACAGCGATAGATAGATAGATAGATAGATAGATAGATAGATACAATGACTGTAGATGATAGCTAGATAGATAGATAGATAGATAGATAGATAGATAGATAGATAGATACAATGACTGTAGATGATAGATAGATAGATAGATAGATAGATAGATAGATAGATAGATAGATAGATAGATAGAAAGATACAATGACTGTAGATAGATAGAACTTCATTTATAAAATGGGTAGATAAAATAAAGAATGTGATTCACCACAAGACATCCCCTGACCATGCACTAATTAAGCAATAAGGCACAACAGGGTGTGTGTTATTGTGTAATAACGTCACTCCTGGGGTGGGTTGAAGCACGAGGCGAAGCTGAGTGCTTCCACCACCCCAGGAGTGACATTATCACACAATAACACACATCTCTGGAGTGCCTTATTGCTATTATACAATGGCTCATTTATTTACAAAGAAAAAGATATTAAAAAAAATGTTTTAAATATTTTTTTCTCTTAATTTTCTGATGTGGAAGTATACCTTTTGGGGAAAAAAACCCCGTTTCTTATTTCTCCACTAGGTGGTGCTGCTTCTGTATACCACCTGATTTCTCAGTCTGGGCTTGTGTCAGTGTGTGTGTTTGGAAAGTGTTACGTTGCCGCCCCCCCCCCCCCCGAAATCTGTACTTTTTAGAAGACAGTACCCCACGTCTTTATGGAGAGCCCGGTGACCTGTTGAATTTAAAAGAGCTTGGCCATTTTAATAGAAAGGCTGCGCTGAACTGTAGTCACGCTTAGAGGATCACCGGAATACGAGTGCTGTTTTGGTTCTTCTATGGAAATGGGTCCGTGGTTCTCAGGTGAGAGTGGCAATCACGGTGGAAGGCTGTTGTTAGAGTTGCTAGAGTTGGCAAGGTACTGGCACACTGTGTATTTTTCAGCTCGAGACACCAAGCAGTACGGTCATAACAGCCGTTGACCTGATCAACAAGTGGAGGCTGTGGTGCACGTGCGCTGGGTTTATTATGGTGGCGAGCTGTGAGGAAGCCATTTTCTCGTACGTTTTTATTTAGTGCAAATGTGCTTGGAAATTGTTTAGGGGGAAGATAGGACACTGATGGATGTTATCTTACTGGATTCCGAGTGTAGAGTTTTAAATTAGTTGAAACCAACTGTGCTTCGCGACGGCTTGTGTGGGGAGGGAGGGTTTCTGTTGCTGTTGCTGTTGCTGTTGTGCGGTCACCTGTGTGCCTGGCCTTTTTCCAGTGATGTTGTTGTTCAATAACATCACTGTCCCAGGCACACAGTGACCAATCAGGAAACGAGAAATTCTTCTGCCATTGTATAATTCTCAATTAATGCACAGTGGGGTGGCCATACGTCACATTGTGATTGACAACAAGTGAACAGAAATATTGAAACTCCAAGGAAGGAAATTTAAAAACATTTGACAGCCATTTTTTCCCTGCTTAGCGACACCTATGACAATCTGTAAGCATTCCATCCCAAATCTCCCCACAACACTCCCCAAAACCACCTCTGTAAATAAACAAGTAAACATGTATTTTTTGAATCAGTTGCATATGCCATGAGTGTGAGACTGTTGCTTTTGGGACTATTGTACTATATTTTTTATATTTTATACTATACAATATTTTCCAAAATGGTTAGTACATGCAGACAGTATTGGCATGCTGGGTGGAGAAGGCAGAAATGGGAAGCAGGTGCTGAGGAAGGGGGCAGGAGGAGGAGGATAAGAAGCCAATGACGGAGAAGGCAGAAACTGCAAACAGCAAGCAGGTGCTGAGGAAGAGGGGTGGGAGAGCCGAAGAACATGGAAAACTACAATTACAGTATCCTGTTTAGGACAAAAAAACTGAAATGCAAACTAAAAATTCTAATTAGCTACAATAGCTGGAAGAACAATTTTATTACAAATACAAGTAGACATTCTTAGTTTTTATATTTATTTACAGAAACCTGTAAAATAAAGTTACCCATTTTATAAGTGGAATAACCGACTCCAGGGCATGGGTTTATGGAGAATTAAAACACTTCCTGGATGGTTGAAGGCATGCGGCCAAGGCACTCGGGGCATGAATGAGTTCCCTATAAATCCATGCCCTATTGTGGGTTGTTCCTTACTTGTATAGCACCTTTGCAGTGTTCAAAGTGCTTTCCAGATTGAGAACAGATAAACAGCATGTGTAGGTAATCCCTATAAATGTGTACTTCTTAAGCTGGAAATATCTAGGTGGGGGAACTCTCACTTCTAGATTTCTAGGTGGTGGAACTGTCATTTCTAGGTGGCAGAACTCTTTAATAGTAGTCAGAGGAGAATTATGACATAGGTGGTGGAACTGTTAAGCAATTTCTTAAGAAGTGGTGGAACTGAATTCCTGTGGCTCCTGCCCAATTTCACCCCTGCTTCCTTGTATAACAGACATATTCATCACAATTTATGAAGCACGGGGTAGCCATGTTATGATCCAGAGCCCCTTGCAACCCTACATTGCTGTGTTGCTATGATGAAATAGTCACTTTATAATGCCAGGCACATTGGCACATAGTTTCACAGTCATATCAATTTAGGAAACACAGAAAAGCATTGGTCCATCAAGTTCTTTCCTTCACAAAGTAAGTACGAATACCCTGTCATCTCGTTTCCTTAAACATACTTGTCTAGATTGATTATGAAGACAGAAAGAGTGTCCACTGTCACCATCTTTCTGAAAGTTGTGTCCGAGTAACCATCAATCTTTCTGTGAAGTACTTCTTCCTACTATTTCTTTTGTACAGAATCTTTCTCTGTTCATTGACATTAAGTACCTCTGTATTCCTCCTCATACATCCTGGAAGACTGTAATTGGTCTGACAGTGTTATACTTTTAGATATGTGAATATTGAAATCATTTCTCCCTTCATCATTGCTCTTTTCCTTGGAAAACAGTCCCAGTTTTTCTAGTTGGTTCTCGAAGCCCAGGTTTTCCAAAACCTCAACCAATTTGGTCACAATCATCTCTACCTGCTTCATCATTTCAATGTGTCCTCAACCATGGGGACCACAATAGTAATTTTCCTTATGCTAACAGAAAATGCTAGGCCTTAAATATCAGTAAAAACTGATTTCTGAAATGAAAAGACTGGTAATACTAAACTTACTGTAGTAAGACATAATAGAGGTACCTCCATGGATTGTTTAATGGTAGGAACTGGTAGGAGATAAAAATTCAATTATGTCAATATGGTCTTGCTCTTCTCAGCAGTGGGGTGTATTTGCTTTGTGCTGGTTCTGCAATGAAGAACCATATAGTGCAATATAATACAGTTGTATTCTTTACAGCGTATTTTACATTGCAGTATCACAATTTACAAATAGGAGAAACAGCTAATTTGCTGTCACGTGAGAATAGGTTGAAATACAAGGAAAAGGCAGACAAGCTGAAGCAAAACATATAACTTAAGCAGTGAACAGTAACTGCTGTTAAACTTAACTGCCATGTAATTTGAAACTCTGAGGGAAAGCATGCATGACCCAGAGTGCAGGAGAAATGATATGGTCAAGCAGTGGCGGATTTGCTCTGGAGATGCTGCTCCTAAGACACTCACTGAGCAGCTGCACAACCACACAGCAACACAAATGCAAACAGACTATGTTACAGTAACTGTGAAACTGATGACATTTAAGTTATGTTTTAAATACAAATAGTTATATTGGGTCAGACAGAATGATCTTCAACAAATAAATGGAGGGCTTGGGGTGAATGTGGAAGGATGATTTATTGGATATTGAGAAAGAGTTTAAATGATTTTCTCTCTGGAATGGAGTACATGAAGGTGCTATACTGTATGTTACATAAATAAAAAATGTATATAAGAATTCTAAGGCACAAAATTCCCTTTCCGATTTCTAGTGACATTTACAAACCACCGGAGATAAGCTCTCATTGTTTATAATGACACTATAACTCCACAATGGACTTACAGCCTTATATTTCAGCAGCAAATTATTAATTATATATAAATATACATATATCTCTATACCTACCATATATCTATAAGTATATATATAGAGAGAGAGGGAATGCAAAAACAAGGGGAATGAGAGAGACAGAGAAGAACAGACAGAGACAGAGTGGAGCTTGATTTACACTCATTATCAGGGGTAGTGGCATGTTTTTGATACACTGTTGTGCTGACACAGAATAGTACAATGCACAAAGTTAGGTGCATATTGCTAAGGGAGGAGTCCACCCTTAGACAAAGACACAGTGCAAATGAATGAATCAGCTGTTAGCAAGTGCAAGCAGGTCAGCATGCACCTGCCATATGGGCACAGCATGGAAATCTGCCAGGATATGCCTCCATCTCCCTTGTTCACCCACATTTCTTGGACCCTCAGTGGTCCAGTAGACTTTCTCTCCATGGCTTAGTGAACCACCAGCAATCTCCCACGGTTCATTCATTGCCTCCCCACCCCAACCCCAAGCCCAACATTACCCATTACATGATAGTCCTGTGCTCCAAACTGAGCATGGGTCATCCATCAGACATATGCTTTGTCACAGTACTGTGCCTCTCATTTTTACCTGGAGAAAGCACAGGTCACTCTGATGGAGTTTGCAATGGCCTCAGTACCTCTGGGCATTGCCTGCTAGTCATGTGCATGGCAGACACTACCCATATTCCTAATTGCTTGCAAAGTATTTTGTGAGCACTCTAGAAGGGGCTGTGACCTCAATGAGCATAGTTCAATGGGATTGCAGGGATAGTGGTGGTAATAAGCAATCAGAATGACCACTTAATACAGATGCAGCAAATTAAACTCAAGTGTAATGTGGTAAACCTTCATGACATTAACACATTTTTACATTGCAAATTATTTTTTTAAGAAAACATTATTTCAAGACCCAAATCCTCCCTAAGCAGATCCATCATCCCTTCCCTTCCCACTAGACCTGACCATTAAAAACAACCTTTGCCCACCTTCATACCACCCATACTTCCCTCTTCCTCAAAATCACAGAACAGTTGCTTATATACTATATATCATATATGTAAAACGTCCTTCCATTCACTCATGTTGTAGGAGCAGCAGAACCCCACCTCACCCACTGCCCTGACTGAGTAAAAAACAAGACCCCACCAGGCTACCCTCTGCCTCCCCACTTCCTCTGCCACCTGCCAATTTCAAAAAGGTGCTCTTCTTAATCTTCTGTACCTATAAAGTGGAAAACTGTCCCTCTTTGTAGTGACCATCCAAACCTCTCTGTCTGCTCCACTATCAGTGAATGAAACCAGGGACTTGCTTTATAGTAACACCTCATTTTCCAATCAGGTGTTACCTTAAAGCATATCTGGTTCCATTCATTGAACGAGAAGACAATAAACAGAGAAGTCTGGTTTGTTGCTGCAGTGGGGGAAATTTTCCACTTTACAGGTATAGATGAAAAGTATCTTTTGGGTGACTGCAAGGCATGGTGGGGTACCAGAGGGTGGTGAGGTCAGGGTTTGGGATGTTTACTGGGTCAGGTATGTGGAGGGGATCTGCTACAGCTGCAACTTGGATGGGGGAAGGTTTTTACATATACAGTGCATGATATGTATATGCAGCTGGCACTGGGGGGAGGTATGGGTGCTACAAGGGTGTGGGTTTTTTTTAATGGTTAGGTCTGGTGGAAGGTGGTGGCATAATGGAGTGATGTGGGTGTAGATTTTTTTTTGTTTAAAATAATTATTTTGGTTAAAAGACAATGCATAGCCTTTGCTTTGTAAAGTCCCCACTTCAGTTGATTATGGAAAGAGCTCTGCACAGAGGCACCTTCATTGGTGAATTGCCACTATGCATATTCTTCACATTACATGCCCCACTTCTCCAAGTAATAACTACACAAAGTCTCACTTTATGCTATGCCAAATCAGGAAACTTCATTTTGCCAATCTCTACCAGTTAGTGCCACCATTTGTGACAGAGATGAAACCACTGATTTTTTAAACTGTACTGAAATGGAATTCTTAACACTGGGTTAACAATAGTCCAGAGAGTTAAAACAGTTGATAATGTCCACATTCTGAGCAGTGAAAGCAGAAAGTACTTTCTTTTTTAATAATAACTGCTTTATTGAAAGATTTGAAAAAGTTCACAAACATCTGGTAATAACACTTGCATCAAAGAAATACAAGCATGGAAATATCATAAAAATACTCACATATAAAAAAGGCAGCTCTACTCTAAATGTATAACCTACAGCAAGTACCCTTCAGGATCGTTAGTTGATAGAAATTATATGGGCGGAATGGAGTCTGACATAAAAAATAAAAGTGCTATGTTAGGAACATATGAAAAGACCAGAAGAAACAGGCCATAACAGTCTATCACATCTGCTCAAGTGTGCAGCTCACAGTTTAACTTACTGCAGTTGCCCCCTCACCCATTTCCAGTCCTTCTGATTTATCATCCCCAACTGCCACCCCCTCCCCAGTCTCCCCTTAGTTTTGACCTTTCCTTTGACCCTGTCCCACCCCTTCTTAAAATTGCTCACAGTCTTCAGAAAGATCAACTCCTCTGGCAATTTGCTCTACCTTGCTACCACCCTTTCCATGAAATAGTGTCTCCTCATTTTCCTCTAAAATCTTCCACCCTCCAATTTCAGACTACATCCCCTCATGACCCCCCCCCAAGCTGAACATGCCCTCCATATTAACCTTATTCATACCTTTTAAGTATTTAAAATGTGTTACATTTAACACTCAGAAAATATATTAATGCAAGCAAGGCATGGGGGATACAAAAAAGCAAACACCTATACATTTTTTAAAGAGCTCCTTATTTAATAGTAATGCCTATCTGGTGCTCAACCCCAAAGTACAAAGTAATTTCTGGGACAAACGAAAAGTTAGTTTGTAATTTATAAAGCACCCAGTGTCTTAAGGTCTCCTTGAATATTAGAAATGCATTTAAAAAATAGTAGGTTTGTTTTTCTAGTCGATAGATTGTATCTGTTAGTGCAGTCCAATGAGTCAATGAAGGAATTTTAGGTTGAAGCCATAATTCAGTAATAATTTTCTTGGCACACTTAAGTAGGATCAGCAGAAGTTTAAACTGCCAGCCTTGAACTATAAAGGAGTCAGGTGGAATATGTAAAAGAACCAAGATGGGAAAGAGACTGGAAGAGATCAAACAATGATTCTAAGACATTGGAAATAGCCATCCAGTAGGGGAGGAGAACTGGACACAACCAAAAAATGTGAACGTGCTCCGCCCTTTGTTCACCACAAACACGCCAGCAGATCCATGTCATTTCTCCTAAATAGTTCATCGCAATCACTAGTGTCTTAAAAATTCTCATCCGACACTTCCAAAAAACTTCTTTCAAATAGGGGGCCATCGAAAGTTTATAAGTTGGGAGAGAATATTTTCCCAGAGGGAAAGGTCACAAGTAATCTGCAGCTCCTTATTCTACTGAGTTAAACCTGAAAGTGTATAGTCCTTTAACTGATCACAAAGAGAGGCATATAAGCTGCCAATTAAGTGCTCTTGAGCCCCACCTTTCTGGTGAAAATGGATCAGAGTAATCAAGGCCGGGAGGGAGTCTTGGAGCCATCTACAAGTGACAGGTTGAGTGTGTATATATAGACATGGATCTGTAAATATCGACGGTGATCAGAGACCAGTTAAGAATACTGAGTACATAAGTCAGAGAAGGGACGTAGCCCCTCAGAATCTAAGAGCTGATGCAAGTAGACTAAGCCTTGCAAGCCCATCGATGTAGAAAGGGATGAAAATAATTTAACAGGTTGGTTTGCATCCATGCTAGAGCTTCAAAAAGAGGGTCCAATTCACCTAAGAACAGCTTTTGAATGACATGCCATGCCCATAAAGTCATGGCAGTATATCAAGATAAATTTTTTTTTTAGTTTTTTATTGACTGGGTAAGTGCACTAGACAAATCCTGCTTATTTTCAGGCACAACCTGGGGGGAGGGGGATACAGATGAATGCCAACTGACCTTGAACCAGATTAAGCTGTTGGTGGTATTTTGAGTGAATGAGGGAAATTTGGCCAGGACACCAGGGAAATTCCCCTACTCTTTTCGATAAGTGCCATGGGATCTTTAACATCCACCTGATCTACCATCAATCCGGGCAGATAGGACCTTGGTTTAATGTCTCATCTGAAAGATGGCACCTCAGAAGTGCAGCACCCCTCTCATGCTGCACTACAGTGTCTGTACTGGGATATTAACCCAAGTGCCAGATGTGGGAACTGAACCCACAGCCCTCTGATCTCCCAGCCTCAGAGGCAAGTGTGCTACCTACTGAGCCACTGACACTGCTATAATTAGAGAGGGGGATGTAGTTTGGGGAAGAACCATAGAGAATCTGTCCTTTATCATGTCGGTCATTAAGGGTGAATTCAATGTCCGTCCAATGAGCCTGGTACTGAAATGAGGTCCAGAGACAAATCAAGTGGAGCTGGGAAGTGAACGCATATAAACATAAGTTAAGCAAGCTAATCTCACTTCCTGCTGGAGACAATTCCAGTAAAGAAAATCTGATTCTAGGCTGATGGCCCCTCCATATACAGTAAAGCAAAACATCAGTCTCTGCCAATCACAGAAATAATAATTAGCAGGCAAGAGGGGGAAGTTTGTAAATAAAATAATTACCTAGATAAAACATTTAAACAAATAACGTCTATCCTCTTCAGGAAAGAAAGACTTAGTTTTGAACACTGACTCAAATCTGTCATAATAGCAATTGTTATTGGTTCATAATTAAGCAACTCTAAGTGGTCCAGGTATTTAGTTAAGTGTACTCCAAGATATTTTTAAGAGTTGCAGTTCCAGCATATATTAACTAGATCTTTAATTTGGCAAGGAGGGTGTAATTAAAAGTTAGAACCACTGTATTTTGTCTATTTAAGCAAAAACCGGCCACAGACTCAATTTTGAGCCTGGATTTCAGAAACCGCTATGAGAGATTCTGTAGGATCGGTAACTGTAATCAAAATATCATCCACAAATAGTGCTATGCAATATTCGTATCCCCTGATAGGGATATCCTGTATGCTGCAAGAAAGCCTAATATGTGAGGCTAGGAGCTCTATATACAAAGCAAACAAGACTGGAGAAAGAGTGAAACCCTGCCCAATGCCTCACCCTAAAACAAACGGTGATGAAATAGACTCATTACTTTTAACATAGGCTAGCAGAGAAGAATAAAGAGACTGTAACCTTGTAGTAAAATCAGAAGGAAAACCAAATGCATTTGATGTGGCCCATAAGAACAGCCAGGACACTGATTGAAGGCCTTTTCTGCGTCCAAGCTAGCCAATACCAGGGGTATAGAACGTTGATTGACATAGTCTAAAAGCAACAAAGTTCTTGGGACATTGTCACGTGCCTGATGCCACTGCACAAATCCAGCCTGCTCCCAGTCTAGCAAGGAGGGGGGAAGGCTCTCCAATCATAGCACCCATATAGACATAAATAACTTATATTCAAACTTTAATACAGAAATTGGATGATATGAATCCGGTGAAGCACGGTCCTTTCCTGGTTTGGGGAGAGTGGTGATTATAGCATAGTGCCAGGAAGGGGGAGGAGAATCTCCCTCTTGAAGGGAGCAGTAAAGATGAAGATATAGGGGAGTGAGAAGATTCCCTATAGAAGAAATTTAATAAAATTCCAAAGGGAAACTATCAATACCTGGGCATTTAGTGGTTTTAACTGAATGTATACCAGAGAGAATTTCATCCAAGGTAACAGAGGAAAGAAGTGCTTGGGCCTTTTCAAGAGGTAGTGTAGGGAGATAGGCTTGGCATAAAAATGATTAAATACATTGCTCTGCAGCTGATGTCCCTTCTAGTGCGTACAAATTTAAATAAAAGGTTATAAATATGTTTAAGATATCGGCCTCATGATGGGTCATAGATCCGGTTTCTGGATTGTGGAGCTTGGTATTTGTGGCTTCCATATTGTGTGTTCTAAGGCATCTAGCCAAAATACAAACACCACAAGCCTCACTCTTATAGTATCTATGTCTAAGATAAAAGGCCATGCTCCACCTTTTGATCAAGTAATTTTTGAAGTTGAGGCTTAGTATCTAAAAGTTGTGCATGCACTGTGTTATCCCCTTGCATAAGGAACATTTGCAGTGCATGCACAGTATGTTGCAAGTCCTGTATCTTACATTCTCATTCCTTATGGAGGGCTGTAGTATGAGCTATGATGGTACCATGAAGAACGGATTTAAGTGTGTCCCATAGAATACCAAGAGTGGTGTTCCCATTATCATTTTCCATAAGACACTGTGACACTTGATTTGTTATTTTCTTGGGAGTTGTTGGTCTTGCAAATGGTCAGGGTATATATCACCAAATAGTTTGGTGTCTGTGTTTTCCTAATGAGAAAAGAACACAAAGTGGGGTATGATCAGAGAGGTGTAGTACACCATGCTGGATATTTTGAAGGGTATCAATATGCTCTATTTTTGTAAAAAGATAAACCAGTCTGGCATAATTACCATGATGGGGGGAATAATGAATGCAATCCCTTTGAGAAAGGTAGAGAGGGTGCCAAGTATCAAGGAAACCTAATTGACACAAGGGGTTGGATATTCAGAAGGGTTGCACATGGCACAACACAGGTGCACCATGTGCAACCCACTGATGCACCCCAGCGCAACATTCAAAAGGTGAATGTGTGTGGCACAAATCCCAATGCCCTGAGGCGCATCAGAAATGTATGCAGCGCATGTGCGGGGGGGGGATGTGCCCATGAATACTCCGCATATCCCGATATTCAGCCCGAGATATGCTAAGCAGATGCAGAGCACAACCCTACTTGCGCCACACACAGTTGAACCAAAAAAACATGGAGCAACAGCTGGCCACCCACAGGTGAGCTGCCATATTGCAGGGTGCAACACGGCAGCTGCCAGTTGTGGGTGGCCACCCGAGCTCCAGCGGCATCGTCCATCTTGGTAGCACCCCCCTGCCCTGATCATGGCCATACGTTTCAATGAATAATATTCCAATATCCCTGGTGGTCCAGTGGACCGCATCCAGCCCGATCGAAGGCACAAGTATTGAATCAGAAATGTCCTATATCGCTGGTGGCCCAGTGGACCGCTTCCAGTCCAATCACGGGCACAAGTATTGAATCAGAAATGTCCTATATCCCTGGTGGTCCAGTGGACCACTTCCTGCCTGATCGAGGGCATACATATTAAAATAATAAAGTCCTATATCCCTGGTGGTCCAGTGGACCACTCGCAGCCCGATCACGAGCAGCAGTATAAAAATAAAGATGATATCGCATCCCTGGAGGTCAGCGGTACCCCCCCACCCTCCCACTGAGCCCCACCACCTGCACCCCAGTCAGTGGCGGGTGGCAGCTCCCCGCCATAAGCCGCCCGGCCACCTGCCGACTGACTGCGTACAGTACAGCTGTCACCCATTGAGTCCCAGCATGGGCCAATGGGTGTACAGACTGTACCGTACTACACAGTCCAGATATGTGAATGGATTCATTCACAAATCTGGACTGTGTGATTCGATATGGTCTGCCGCCCAGTGTCCACCTGTGGACCAATGACATCTAACTGTGCTATCTATCGATCAACAGGTAACCCGACGGCTTGCAGGTGAGACTGCCCCCACTGCTGACTGTGGAGAAGGTGGCGGTGCTTTCAGTGGGGAGGGTGTGGAGGGGTTCCGCTGGATCTGGATTGGATTTCCTATTTTTTTTATAATTCTGCCCACAAACGGGCTGCGAGCATTCTACTGGGCCACCAGGGATGGGATTTCATCTTTATTTTTATACTTCTGCCCACGCTCGGGCTGGAAGCAGTCCACTGGACCACCAAGGATATAGAACTTTATTATTTTAATTCGTATGCCTGCGATCGGGCTGGAAGCGGTCCACTGGACCACCAGGAATATAGGACTTTATTATTTTAATACGTATGAATGGGATCAGGCTGGAAGCGGTCCACTGGACCACCAGGGAAATAGGACTTTATTATTTTAATACGTATTCCCACGATCAGGCAGTGGGGCACTTTGTCGCTTGTGCAGGGGGCATCGGTCCCTGATGGCTGCAACCTGGCAGGGCACCAGGTGAAAGTCGCCGGGGATCAGCGCACCTGCATGCAAATGGAGCCATGATAACATGCAAATGGCCCCATTTGCACCTTGCATGCATTATGGCCCCATTTGCATGTGCACTTTTGAATATTGTGGTTGCTGCACCTAGCAGAATGGCACTTGCACTAGCGCATCCCCATGTCCCTCTCTGACCACTTGCACTGGTGCAGTGCCACTGTGCCTTGCACAATGTGGGTGGCCACAGAGCGATATTCAATGGTGCAGAGCCATGGCGCAGCACCAGTGAATATCACCCTGTCAGTGCCCTGGCACATCCCATTTGAGCTGTGCTCAGGCTTGCGCCACAGCCTGATGCAGTCTGAATATCCCACCCCAGGTGTTTTGTAGATAATTTTGTGCAGCAAAGGATCTATAGAACTTTGGGTTAGAAGTATCCAGATTAGGGTTAAGTGTGAAATTTAAATTGCCTCCCCAGATAAGCTGGCCTTGAAGCCATTTAAGTAATGCAGAAAAAAAGGAATACAAGACTTTGTGGACTGTACCGGGGAAAATAAGTATTTACAAATGTAAGAGGGCATCCATATAACTTACTCCTAACAATAACATACTTTCCCCTGCAACTCCCTCATAATGTTGAATTTCAAATGGAAGTCCTCATCAGAGAAGTATCAACCCCTCCCCCAACAGCCTGACCTGTAGGAAGAAAAAAAGACCTGGCTCAAACCAAACTGTAAATATTTTCTATGTTCATCCAAGGACAGGTGAGACTCTTCAAGAAATATACCTGCACGCAGTTACCTGAAATAAGGAAGGAAGTGAGAGTATTTGACAGGATTATGCACCCCATTTACATTGTAAGATATTACTTCAGTAAAAGATGCCACATAAAAAAGTTAATAGGGGTCTATCAACAGTTATTCAAATTGTAAAGCAAGGGCCCTCTAGGTCTGAGGGACCACTAAGGAAAAATAGCCCCCATGCCTTGCAGGCAAATACAATATTATAACAATCTCTGAAAGACTGAAAGAGTTGTCCCAAACAATCAAATTTTAAATACAGTGTGTAGGAACCACAACACAGACTGCCAACAGGGCAGTGTCATAAAAAAATAGCTATCTGAACCAATATAAAACCCAACATAGTTCTCTGGTAACTACCACGGTTGGGAGCAGTGTATATCATACTGCTCCTAAGGAACATCTGCAAATGGAAAGACATTACAAGGGGTGTGTACAAGTGAAACCTGGGCTCCCAAGGTTCAAACCAAACCTGATAAAAGTCTAAACAATTTATCATGCAGGCAACTAATGGAACTAACATCACCAAGAACCCACTAATATGTCAATGTCATAGTGAGGGGGCAAAGGAACAAGGGAAACAAAAATAAAAGGCTGCATAGTGTGTATTGCTTATCAGTGCTATTATAGCTTCCATAGGTGAAAAAAGGAAAGAATGAAAGAAAAGATAGAGAGAAAAAGAGAAGGAAACACAAACACTCTTTCAGCACTATTGGGTAGATATCAATCACTGCTCCACATCATCAAAATAAAAAGGGAGCTGACGTCTTTATATATAGAATTAATGCTGTAAGATGCTTACAATTGTCAGCAGAGAGCACAAAAAGAAAGAAAGAAAGAAAGAAGATACCACTCTTACTGAATCAGAATGGTACACAGTTAGAATAGAGCTACACGAATAGCACCAGTCTAGACAGCGCTAGTTTGTATAGCGCCAGCTTGGACAGCGAGAGGGGATTTACAGCACTTTCAGAAAACACTCCCCTGGTCACTGTGCATGGTGCTTAAAGGAAACAATGGTACCAGAATCCAAGAGGCTGGCCAAGCTGCTCCTGTGGCATGGAGGGCTGGGGAATAGAGCAACTAGGCCAGCAGCTGTGGAGATCAGGGTTCTAATCCTGATCTCCAACCATTTTACATATATTTGGACTTGTTTTTTTTGCAAGGGGCTGTGGAAACAGTATTCCACAGCCCCACAAATGTAATTTTCCCTGTGATCTGCTCCCCCCCCCATAGTGAGAATCCTTGAGTTTGGGGGGTGGGGGGCAGAGCCCCCTGCATTGGGGGTTGCAGGGGTGAAGCCCCCCAAAAAACAAAATCAGAGCTACTTTTTCACACTTTTTTGACTGCCGCTATGATTGTCAGTATTGTTCTGACTCAGTGCCAATTAAAAGTAATATCTACAATTATTGGGAGCAAGACCCAAAGAGGGAAATAGAACACTAGATGAAGGGCTCCCTGAAAAATCCAAAAAAGTAGAACATTGGATAAGGAATGTCCCTAAAATATAGAACCTCCCCTCCTTTGCAATCCAAAACCACACCAGTGATACATATCTTATAAAAACTACAAGGTTTCAGCATGCCCACATAAAAAGGAACCATAATAGTGATAATAAACTAAATATGAAAGAGGTAATAAAAGAGTTAGCACTATTGAAGCTATCACTTTCACCAATTAAAAAAGTGAGGTAAAAATAGTAAGCCTACCTGACATAACAAGGCAGGTTCAAAATCATCTAGTGTATCCCAGCCAATGATGAATTCACAAGTAGAATCACAGAAAAGAAAACAGGACATAATCTAAAGCACCATATAAAAACAAACTCCATCTCACAATAGTAATTGAAAATAAGGAAGGGGGGGGGGCACCTCCTGTAGCTAGAACAGAGGAGAGACTGGTCTCCAGTTGTTGTTTTAGCCTTTCTCCTAGTCCAGCTCATTTTGAAACTTATACCCATGGCAGCTCAGTGGCTTAATGAAAAGTACCACTATATACAAAAGCTACACCTTAGTAATATATCTGCTGCTTTAGAGAATAAGTGCAGGGCACAGTAGTACCAGTAAACCAGGATTTCAAAACTCAGGTAAATCCGAAAGTCATCAAGGGAGCAAGGAGAAAGGGAACCAAGATTATTTGTACTCGAAGGAAAAAAGAGAACCAAATGTGATTTATGTTAATCTTCCTCTTTTTTCCCCTCCCTGTCCCCTTCACCCTCTCATCCTTTCCTCTGCAGTGGTGGTGACTAAAAGAAAGCTTCTCCTAACACATATGGGTAGTAATGACAAAAAGGGGGAAATAAAGAATAAAAAAATTAAATTAAATACACCTGTACAAAGTTAGCAGTTGCACAGCAAAAATATTAGAACTTGCGGCAAGCAAGCTCTGATGGTGTCTTTAATTGGGAGCTTTGACTACACAATAGTCCTTAAAATAAAATAAACCATTTCAGCAAAAAAAGGGAGTCATAAAAATAAATGTCCAGTAGTCAGGTAACTCTGCAGCTACCACTTGTCTGATAGTATAAATAGGTCCTTGGAGATTTTAATCATGAGGGCTCTTCACAGCGGAAAGATTTAAGTAGAGCTTTGATTTCATTAAACGCCTGCTTTGTACATCTCTTTTTACTATGCAGGAAGGTGTTAGTTCATGCATCTCATTGTAAGGTCCACTGTTCCTAGAAGTCCGCCTGATCCATAGGCTCCTCCGATAGCTCATAGTTCCTTGAACATAGCTCCTGTCCCAATACCTGTGGATCATCATAAATTCTAGACCCATCCACAGAAATGATGTGCAACTCAGTCAGATAAGGAGTCATAGATATATATATATATATATAAAATAATGCATGGGGAAGTGTGGTTTATGAGGATTTTATGCACACCCGAGGTATATGATTTCCCATAACCCCCGAGGGTGAAGCAATGTTTTTTTTTCCAATGGCAGTCATGACTGATCATTATTAATCATCAAATGTTACCATACGATCATCAAGGGAGAGCTTAATCTATGATCATCATCTCGATCACAGTTTAATCATCAAACATGTAGCTTTCAGAACACCAGCTGATGATGACTGATTATTTTTGTAACCTTAAATCTGCATGGTGGTGTTTGATAATCTGTGGATGATCAAGTAATGATCATTGACGA
The DNA here is from genome assembly GCA_016271365.2 of Neoceratodus forsteri. Taxonomy (NCBI): domain Eukaryota; kingdom Metazoa; phylum Chordata; order Ceratodontiformes; family Ceratodontidae; genus Neoceratodus; species Neoceratodus forsteri. The sequence goes on from CM028137.1 coordinate 914,517,268, forward strand.
TTATATTATTTCTGTGTTGTAAGATTGTGAGTCACATGAGTAATACTTAACATAGTTTTTTTTTTACTAATATGAAAATATGAATGTCAAATATCAGCAAAAGCAAAATTAATAATAATGTAAGTCATGTGAAATCAAGTTTTAATCCCTTCTGGAAAAGTGCATGCAATGTTAGGTATAACTAATTTGCATATTTCAAAGCACAGTTTATTCACCAAAACAATGGTAATTTCTGTTTCTAAAATAATTTTACCTTGAAAGTGTTAGTTTGCAGACCATTAGGAAAGATTTTCAGCACAAACCAGGTTTTTGTAGGAACTCGCTATAACCATAAAAAAATGCTGAATACAGCTGCATAAATCATTTTGCGCCTTTATAACACTAGTAAGAACTGAGGTGTCAGAGTAAGTATAATTAAAAGCAATGTGTTTGTATACTGTTGATGTATAATAACTGACAATTCCATTTTAAGATGTCTAAACAGAAGACAAGATAAATTTCAGAAGTCTAGAAAAAAGATAATTTTTTTTATTTTGCAGGAATCTTGACCATGGGAAATCATAAAAAAATATGATGCTTTGAGGTCATCATTAATCACAGTCACTAATTCCATAACATCATGATTTTGTATTAAAGGCATTAAACATTCATGATTAAGCTGGTCCAGTGGCACTGAGGGCTGAGGTGCTGGATGCTATACCTCACACCATTCCGGTGACCTGTGTTCAATAGCCAGCTCGGGTCATTGGATTAGGTTGGGAAGGGGAGAATTGAGTGTTTGAAGGACTGCTCTCCTCCTGGGGAGGGGTGGAATGTGGATCCCAGGCAACAAGTGCCTCCCAGTGGAGACTGGGGCTGCTGCAGCCTTGGAATAGGTGGAGGTGATAGCAGACATCCTGCAGGTGGGCGCAGGAGCATGCCCATCGCATACTGAACATCATTGCATGTCTTTGCCTCCAGGGGTTTAAAGCAGGAAAACCCCTCTGCGCAAGCAATGAGGACACCCCTGATGGACTCCTGCTCTCCCCAGCCCAAACAAAGCCCAGCCTAAGCCTTGGTCTCCACCCTTATTCCCCTCTGGGGGGCCCTCCATGGGAGGTAAGCCATGGTCCTCCCTGTCTCACAGCTGAGGCAGAGGCTGGGTCGAGGGAGCACTGATGGTCCACGTACAGGGATGATAAGGGGACAAGGATCCATCACTGCCACACAGGAGCACATAAAGAGAATTGAAAACAAAAAAAACATTCATATTTATTCATTGTTACTCATGATCACAATGATGGTTTTCGAAACTTAAACATGATTTTTAAACATAATTGATGATAATTTAGGATACATTATTATAAAATTAACATATTTTCAGCTGGGTTGTGCAGTAGAAACCAAACTTTTCTTTTTTACCATTGAGGTTTTTCTGCTCCCTTGCATGCTGGGTGGTTATATTAGCCTATCCTGTGATCACCAGTCATCATGATCCCCCTTTCCATTGCCTGGAACTGGGCAGGCCATTAACACTTTTTGGAGGGTTTCATTAGGTCTAGCCTCCATATTTTTCCACCAATTTACTCCCCTGGGGCCTGTGGACATGCAATGGATGTGATGTGCAATTGTCACCTCTGTAGAGAGGGCCCCAGCACCCTAAATGCAGGTCCCCCTTCCCTTGCATGGTGATGCACATGTGCTGCCATCCAGCCATCACTGGGTGGCAGTCAAGCAGCATGCCACACTAACCCCACTCACCAAGGAAGGAGAGCCATCTTGAAATGCTCAATTCATCCTCTCCCCGCCCGGTCCCCAAGCAACCCGAGTCCGTTCCTAACCTCAGATCACCGGCGTTGCAGGAGGTAAGGCACCCAGCACTTCAGCCACTGGGCCAGCTGATGAAACCAAACTTTTGTTAATAAAGAGCATACTGATTAATTGTTCCAAAGGACATCCCTAATTTTTCCCCACAGAACTGTTCCATCCCATATCTGTCTAGCATGGAAAAGGTGAAGCCCATAAGGAGAAGATGTGGTAATGTCATGCTTTCAAGTAGATGTTTATGCTGCTCTATTATTCTAAAGAAAATTTTAACTTTTGACATGTAAAAGAACTAATTAACACACTGTTCTGAGCTTGTCTCTCCAGATTTGACAATTTATCCCACATTCTGAGGATCACTGAGTCACAGTTTGAATGCCACTGTCCTGCATTTCACTGACAAAAGATTGAGAAGAATGATCATAAAATAGTTAAATGCAAACCAACTAAAGTGCAGTAAACCATTTAGAAACAGAAGTTAAACACTTTCTACTTCAATTATGGAGGCGTTCAATGTGCTAGACAAATCAATGCAAAACAGTATTAAATGGGTTCTCACAAAAAGTCCATACTTTAACCCTTCATACATGATTTGACATTTGCACATCAGTGCTACTGCATTCTTGTCATTGGGAAACAGCTGCATGCTGTTTCTCTTACCTGAGGATGTCTGTCTGTGGCTGCTTGTGTGGTGTTGTCCTTTTGCTACTTTGGAGGGGTGGGGAGTTAGGGTTGGAAACTCTAACGTCATATTTCCCTACTTTTGTGGCATTAAGCTGAACCCTACCTGTTGCATTAACACTTTTTTTGCAAGAATTTGCTTTCTTTTTGAGATAGTGAAATCTTATCCTCATTCACACAGGTCCCTTTGGGCCATGCATTAAAGGAAAACTCTGTCCACCTACGGACATGTTGCATCAAATTTCAAGAATTCATGGAACTGCCTTGTGGACTGCAGAAGTGCAAGGCTCTCTGGGCTTAGCACTTTCACATGGCCACAGATACAAATGCACATGGCAAAGAGTTAATCTCTCAGCCAATGTACAGGGCCCTCTGCCACTCACGGGTGCAGATGTACAGATATGCAGGGCCAATCCCAAGAGAAGAGTTGTCTTCATTATATGGTACCTGGGTCCATGCGGGAAACCCAGCACCTTTCCTTCCCTGGCTGGGTGGTGTTGCATAACAGCGTCATCCTCCATACTCACCCCATCCAGTTGGGTTACTGAGCTTGCCCCCAAACTCAACTCACAGAAGGGGATCTCAAAGCACTACCCACTGGGGTAAAGTCTATCACTACACCCAATGTTTCATATATTTTTTTTTTTAGCCCAAATTTTCAAGATAGTCATGTATGACTCCTCCTTATAAACATGACATGTGGCACTAATAGAATACTGGCTGAAATGCTCCCATTTTGCACCACAAGTATGAAAACACATCTTGTCCAGAATTTTAAAAAACAACACATGTCCTGTTTATGAGGTGGTGTAATAAAAATGATGATGTTGAAAGTCTGGAGTCAAAATATTGAAAATTAGCAAAGTAATGAGTGAACATTGAAATATTTCAATGTTCACTCATAACTAGGTAATTTTAACATATTTTTACATAAAGGTTACTACATATCCTTCTTATGATCCCCCGTCATGAACCCAATTGGTGAAAATGTTCAAATCCCCTCTGTTGTGTCATTTTGTGCCACAGGTATACAAAGTCATTTTAGCCAGGATTTGAAATATGGAAGCTGTCATGTTCATGAGTTGGTGTGAAACAAAGGCTATGTTGAACATTTAAGGTAAAAATATTGAAGATTACCAAAATTATGAGTGAGCATAGAAAATGTACAACAACATTTTCAACATAGCCTTTTTACGACCCCACCTCATGAATCCAGTAGGTGGAAATTTTCAAACCATGCCCAAAAGGTGATTTCACAAAACAACCACCAAATCATGTTTCAGGATGGATTTGAAAAATGCCACTGCTATTATTCATGAGATGGGGTCCCAAAGAGCTCATGTTGAAAATGTTGTGTTAAAATATTAAAAAAATTACAAAGTTATGAATAAAAGTTCAAACCCCATTGTAATACATTAAATTGGAGTTACCTTGTTTTCTCTTATTGTAGTCACTGGTTTCAGCAGCAAGAAGTCTCTTTGATCAAAGAGCGGATCTACATCATGGGACATTTTCAGGTGAGTGAGGCTGTGTGGGGATGGGGTGGTGAGTGCTGAGTAGAGGGCTGGGGTGTGGTGCGTGGAGTCAGGAGAGGTAAGATCATCAATGGCTCATTTTCCTTTTTTTCAGGTTAATTAAAAAAAATCAATGAGGAACAGTTTTTTTTATTACAAAGGGACCCAAGCTGACACTGGGAACTGGGCACACCCCTCCAGGTCTTCTGCCACCCCCATTCCAATGTTTATTTATTTCATATTTTGTGTATAAGTGGAATGATGTGCCCATCCCTGTCACCACTTCTCTTGACCCCACTCCCCTCCAGGTTCCTGCCCCTTACCATAATATAAAAGGCAGCACCGAGGTGTCCATCCCCAGTGCTGCTGAAAATCATCTCGACACTGGAGGGGGAAGAAAGAAGCAGCACCACAGGTGGGTACCCTGGTCTGCTTAAGAAATATTACATAGATAGATAGATAGACAGTCAGACAGACTGACAGACAGCTAAGAGAGAGAGAGAGAGATTCAGTGATTGCCACCTCACTGCTCTCACTCAAGTTGGCAGCACTGTAGCTATATTTACAAAAAAAACAGTCCCACTGTTGCTTTCGCGAAAGAGCCATAGCTCTTTTGTTTGATCTCAAAAAATTATTTTAGTTCTTTCATATGATTCAGCTATCACTGACTCACTGCTGTCATTGAAGCCAGCAGCAGCACTCCAGCTGCGGCTACAGAAACCAAGAAAGTCCCACTGCTGATTGCCCAGTTTTGAGCTCATGAAAAAAACATGGCTCTTTGGTATGAGCCCTCACTACGCCTTCAACCAAAGTTTTGAGGGATGTTCCAAAATCATATTTCAGGGTAAAACAAACACTAGAATTGAGCTAAGAGGGCTCTGTTTCGGTACATTTATGCATTGCTTTTTCTCCAAGGCATCATTTTTATGAGTTTTCACATTTATAAAACAAAAAACAAATGAAAAAACAAGATGGCAGCCATACAAATCATGATTTTTTGACTCACTAAAGAATCTTCTTTTGTGAGCCAGGTATTCTTTTGCATCAGACATACAAATGAAAGGACCTACTGAGAATACTCAGAACTGAAATTTCAAATCCATCTAACTCAGGAACCAATTAATATTTTCTAGGGCAAGCCCTGCTAGCAGGAAAATTTCAGAACAAAATTCCAAACAATCTGGTCTGTAGGTGAGAGCAAAAAGTGGCCAGAATCCACAATTTGCATAATTGGATCTCAGAAGTCAGACATCTGACCATCATGAAACTTGCCAAGAGATCATGCCCCCCCCCCCCCGACTACACATGCAAAATCTCGTGCAATTCCATTGAATGGGAGCAAAGGTATTAAGATGCAGTGTTAGGGTTTTAACATTATAAACACCCTACTGAACCCTGACTGTAGTGATGTTACTGCACCCCTATAACATACAGTATATAACCACTCTGTATGATTGTATTCTCTAGGTATGTTGACTCTGTATGTCCTCTCTGTGATGAGGTACCTTTGTAAATGAGCCTCTGGCTTAAAGGTTGTAAATCTGATTATACAATAAATAAATAAATAAAATATCATACAGGTGCAGTTGTGCCTGTATATTAGGGTTGAGTAAGCATGTCTATGTTAAACCCAAATGTTTGCACCTAAATAACTTTGCCCCCATTCAACTGATTTACATGCAATTTGGAAAGCACAGCACTTGGGACAGGATCTCTTGATCCAGTAAATTTCATGTAGATCGGTTCAGTATGGGCAGAGGTAATGAGGTGCAAAAATCATAAAAGTCTCTGTTTTTGAAAATGATGAGACTTTTTTTGCCATCAGAAAAAGAAACCCCTGAGGTGTAACAACCTTTTCCCTGGTGGCTAGTGGCCCCTCCCCCTACCCAATCACCTGCCCAATTTGTAATGAAGTTTTTTCCTGAAAGCTAGTGGTCTCTCCCCCCACTCCATCACCCTCCCCTTATGTCCTGTTCTCACATTTTGTTATGTGTGTCATATCATATAATGTGGTGTTTCCTATAGCAGAACACCACAGTATATGACAGGATACACTTTTTTTATTTTTTCCTGGTGTCTAGTGCCCCCCCCACCCTCCGATTGCTGTTTTCAGTTTTATTTTATTTTCCCTGGTGTCTAGTGGTACCCCTCCACCCTCGCATTGATGGCCCCATTTTTTGTTTTCATTTGCCTGATGTCTAATGGCACCCCCATCCTCCAATTGCTGGCTCTGTTTATGCTTTCATTTCCCTGTTTTTGGTTTTTACAACAGCTGGTTGCACTATATGACACAGCTGTCATTTACTAACAAATGACAGCTGTGTCATAAAGCAACCTCTGCTGTGTCATTACTCTTATGTCAGGGATGGGGGCAACTGTCATTATAGCCATGCCACCCTGACTGTGCTGTGTCATAATATACTGCATCTGCACACTGAGGACCCCAATCCCCAATTCCTCAGTGGCAGTGTATTAATTTAATTTTTTGTTTCTTAATTAATTTATTTTTATACAATCTGACACCGGGATGCCCACCCCTGATGTTGGATGCCTCCCATAGCCTGTTTTTTTATTAATTGTAGCCAACATCAGTGGGCCCAATGCCCATGTCAGCTTTTAGAAGTCCCCCAAGCAGTATGGGACACTGCAAAAGCCCATCCTCAGTGTCCGCAGATGATTTAGTAATGTTATTGATACATGCAATATGAAAACTGTCCCACGACAACTTTTTTTACCAGAAACAAAGAAAACATTCTCTTGTCATCACTGCCAACCCCCTCCCTCATCCAAGCCCTCCCACTGAACATCCACCTCTCCACAACCCCCTTACCCATACTTACAAGCTGATGTAGAATTTCATCATCTTCTGTGGGCCGAGACACATCTGTACTCTTCAAAGCCATACTGCGAACTGAGGAATAAAGGTAAGTATCGTATAATGTATTTTAATGGCATTTTGAACTTATGCTCCTAACTTTGCCATTTTTAGGGATTTTTTCACCAAATTTTCAACATAGCCTTTTTGGAACCCCACCTCATGAACACTGGCAGGGTCATTTCATCAATCAGGCCCAGAAGGTGATTTTGCAGTTGCTGCATGAAAGTAATATTTGGGTCTAAATAATGAAATTTCACCAGCAGTGTTCATGAGGTGGGGTGCCAAAAAGGCCATGTTGAAAATCTGACAAACAATCTAAATAACTGATTCTCAGGCGTTTGTTAAAATCTTTCTACACATACATAACTTTGGTAATTTTCAATATTTTGATTCAAAATTTTCAACATAGCCATTCTTTCACACCACTTCATGAACAGTACAGCTGTCATTTTTCACATCTTGTCCAAAATGTGTTTTCACACCTGTCACATGGAATAGTGTTTTGGCATAGATTTATTAAGTAACATTGTTTGCAGGGATGTCCATTGCACCACTGAGGAACATGGTGCCTTACTGTGCCAGTGAGCTGAGTTCAGGTGTGAACTTAGTGAGCCAGTTTACTGAGACAAGGCCGATGGGGAAGGAACTGCAGCATGCAGCATGCAGCATGCAGCACCAGTCCCAGCCTGAGTATGGATAGAGCTGTGTTTTGGCACAGATGCCACATCCTGTGGTGGGTCAAGGAACCTCATCCACAAGATATCAACATGTGTGCCAGAGCCTGCTGGGCCCATGCACTGAGTCAAGATTGTCTCCCATATTGTATTTATCTCATTTTGAGCAGGTCCCTAAGGTACCTGTGCAAATGAGGATACAATTCCACTATCACAAAAAAAAGGAAAATTCTTTGCAAAAAAACTACTTTAATGCAGACATTAGGGTTGTAGAACTCAAAGCGCACAAAGAAGGGAAATGAAAAACATTAGGGATTGGGTCTCCAGAGTATTGGTGAGACAGTGGTGGGGTCTTACTTCGGGTTGTCAACCCTAATGCCCACCCCCTTCCCTGATCAGATGAGGTCAAATGTGATGTCTTCATGCAGGGTCCATAGGGCTATGCATAAAGAAAGCTCCAACAGATTATGTTGGCCATATTGTATCACAATGAGGCATGAAGTTGGAGCTGTATCTTGTGCATCAGACAGGAGGGTATGGGCTGGGGGATGTGTTGAAGCTGCTTGAAATGTCTAACAGGGAGTAGGATCTGACTTTTGCTAGAGAAAGCAAGTGCCTGTGCTGTTGTGTTCTCTGCCTAAAAGGGAAATGCACAACTTTTCTGTGAATTCAGAAGTTTGAGACTTTTCTAATGTAAAGTTGGCTGAAGTGTGTAATGTCCAGAGGTATGACTATATCACATTGTTTGGGACTTTAGTTTTTCCACTACCAGTGTAGTGATTTAAATGCTGGATGCCAAAGTTTCATTCAAGTAAGCATTTTCCAAAGTATGTTTCCAAATGTTTAAGGTGTAACTCTGAAAGAATGGCTAAGCATGGATTTGGGAGCAAAGGGTGGGCAGACCCTCATCTGGAGTAACCAGTTCAGGACTAACAAGTTTAGTAAGGGCACCTGGTTACTTTAGACATAGGGCCAATGTCTGAAGAGGATTTTACCCCCTGAAGTGGGTTACAGTTTCTTCTCTGGTTATGAAGAATGGTGCTAGTTCTTAGCAAAATGTATGTTCAGTTGTGGCCAGTGATACTAGAACCAATGTTCACTGTCCTATGACATGTGGGGAAACAAAGTACAAGTGTCCTGTTAGCAAATGTGTTTTCAATTGTGGCTAATGCCACTGGAAGAAATATCAAATGTCCTATGCTACATGGGAATACAAGTGCCAGATGTTCTATGTCCTACAGTGTGGGAATACAAAGAGTTTATGTCAGATACAGTCGATTTGTTGTTCTGAAAGTTCCTAGTGCCACGATGTGTAAACCTTGGGGGTCCACCCTAGCCTTAGAGAACATCTTTTGGAATAAAGTTACACTCTAGAACCCCAACTTTGGTCTGGACAGTTGTGTTATTGCTTCCTATGTGGAGTTACTGGGTGCCCCTCCAGAAGTTATGTCAAGCATAGCCCTAGCAAAAAGTTATTTCCCCAGGACCTGTTTTTTGTAAATACCTAATAGGTCATAATACTTCTGTACACCCCCACCCCCTGATCTCTAGAGTAATGAGCCTGGTATATATTCCCAAAGCTAGGGGTGGTACCAATTCTAAATGTTTTTGAGTCTGTGCCCAGTTATGGGTGCCAGGGTGTGCAACGTAGTGGGGAGGTGGTTACAGTAGTACCTGTGCTCAGTATACACAGAGCAGCTCATGTAGCAGAGGACTAGGTGCATGCCTTTCAGCATGGAGTAAATGACTCGGAGGACAGAGAAGACAGTGGAGTGATGTTTACAGAAAACAGAATGGAAAGGAGGTTTTGGCAGCTCTAATCAGCCTCCACTTCAGCACTGTTTAATGCTGCCAAAGCCCTACTCTTATCCCAGTGCACAGTGCCCCCAGCAAGGGCATCGATCCAATTGTCAAGACTGAAAGTTACCTGGAATCTTTTATAGTGAAAAAGACAGGATCACATTTATTGCCAAATTTCATAGCAGTGCTGCTTTAAGAGAGACAGAATTCAACCTCCATCCTTCCCACAATCATGTCTACATGGCACATACAGGTAGCCCAAGATTCTCTCTTGCACTTCACTGATACAGGTAGACAGCCAGGTTTCAGGGATGAGTAGGATATCAGGTTTACAATGAACTTTAGGCCCCCCATCCCTAGCTGCTTGAGCCTGGGCAGTAAGCTACCAGGGTTTAGATGAAAATGCTCTGCCCTTTGGGGAGGAGGTGGAAGGGAAAGAGAAAATGTGGGCTGGGGCTGAGATCTAGCACCATATCACCTGACAGCAGAAGTAGAAGGGCAATAAGGAGCACAAGATAATGAGATCTTTGAAGGTGGGCAGGTTTGGCAGAGCTGTAAAACTAAGGGGACACCCAAAAGGGTCTAGTGTACACTTTTTTCTTAATGACACCACAACTATAAAATAATATGTCACATCAACTGTACATAATAAATAGGGGATTATGACATGTCATGACTTAAGATATCATTTTTACCTTCATGAGAGGGTTTTGGTCTGTTGATACCTCATGAATCGCAAATCCATAAGTAAAATAATAATGGACCAGTGCCTTCAGATGAAGATAAGAATGACATCTTAAGTCAGCTTATGTCATATTTGATTTATACAATACCTGTTTAGGTGGTTTTGTGATAGAAATGATAGAAATTTAAGAAAGGAAAAAAAGTATGAAATGTAAACTGTGCAATGGTTCAGCATCAGAGCAACGAATCAGCCCAAAAACTTTCATAAGTCAATAAATAAATAGAATCTCACATGTGAGAATACATTTCTGAGCATGTTCATTGTGGCAAAAATGACTGAGATAAATTTCTGAGCATGCTCAGTGACCAACTTCATTTATCACGCTACAGTATGTTGGCTCAAGGTGACACTTTTTATCTTGTTATTTATCAGTGCACACGCATTATATAGACATGAATATCATCTGGAGGTGACCTTGTGAGTACACAGGATACCCTCAAATGGTAGCTGCAATACCTTTAACCCCTTAAAACATATTTTAATTCATTATGGATATGCTGAACGTAACAGGTGAGGGTACTCTGTGGCCCTATGATTCTGGTGAAATGATAGCACTGTTAGTGAGGCTGTACCTTGACAGCTCTGACATAAAATAATTTTGAATATACTGTAGCCTCCGCATCAACATGATAACATAAATTGTGCAATGACTGTGAGAATACAAATTGCCAAATACATGCATTTATTTCCTTTGATGATGCTCCTGGAGGCAAACTAATCATTTCTTTTGAATCCAGAAGTATCCTAATGGATATTTCCCCTCCAGGAGCAGTGCTAGTATCCAGAACATCTGTCAGAAATCATAAATAAGTCCTTACCAGACTATATTTGGAATGCTTAGAATGCTTAATTCATTTAAATGTGTTTATCAGGATGTGTTTATTTAAATGTGTCTAGCAATACAGGATTGACAAGTAGAAGCAGGGGAAAACTCCAGACTTAAGTTTTTAAATATTTTTAAATAAAATACTAGGATTTGAGCACAAAACTATACTTTTCTGGAAAAGTGCTGTCATTCGATAAATTAACTATCCAATGGACTAGCTAAAAGTATCACATTTTTCATCTGCAGAATTGACCTCTACAGACCTCACTCATGGCTATGCCATTCAAGAGGTCGGTAGACAAGGATCTACAATGCCAGGTCAACAAAAATGTTGTCAGCCGACATTACAGCGAAACCTTTATGATGATTGCATTTGTAGTCGGCATAAAGCGGTCACTACTATATTTTCTTCAGAGCTTCACCGTAACACCCCCAAGTGAGGCCAAGCCCCATGCCCCCAATTATAATAATCAACTCTGAGTTGGAGCTGATTGGGAGGGTGCAAGACCCCAGAAAACAGTGCAGGGGTCCAGTGCCGACATTACAGTGACCTGGCGCTGTTGTCGCTGTAGTGTCAGCCACTGTCAACATGTTACTGTTGGGGCTGTATACCAGTAGATAAGGCCTACATATTTAAAGGAGATGTGCTGCCCAAAATGGAGATGTGCAGCACATCTCAGAAAATGCACAGAAGCGCGATATTTGAAAGGAAGAGATGCATCGTGCATTTCCGAATGTGCGATTGCACAGGCATTATGTATGCTGTTGAAAAAAAAGGGGTCGCGTACATGAATATGTTGCGCTTCTGTATATTCAGCCAAAATATGCGGCGCATCTGCTGTGCATCTCAGAAGTGTGCAGCGCAAAGTTAAGCAGACAATTGGGTGGTCTAAATGGCCAACCACCCACAGGAATGCGGTGAAACTGCAGACAGGCCATCCTGAGACACCCCTTGGAGGTGCACCAGAACATGGGCCTGGCCCCCATACACAGCAGTCACGCTGGAAAGAAGTACCCAGAGCCACAGGTGCCAGAACACCACAGGCACTGTCCAGAGAGCCATCCCCACACAACACACCCAGGATGTAGACACCCAGCTGTCACATGCTAATGCTGTCAGGTGCCCCACATAACACACCAACAGAGCAGATGGCCACATGGCAGCACATGTACCATAGAAACATAGAATTTGACGGCAGATGAGGACCACTTGGACCCACCTAGTCTGCCCATTTCCCTACCTAATGGATAAGCTGCAGATCCTAGTTAACCAACAGCCTACTTCCTCCTACCTCCCACTAGAATTGCCTTATGTCTGTCCCATGCATTCTTGAATTCCTCCACTGTTTTTGACTCTATGACCTCCTCAGGAAGGCCATTCCATGCATCTACAACCTTGTCTGTGAAGAAATACTTCCTCACATTACCTCTGAGCCATCCCCCCTCTATCTTCAAATCGTGCCCCCTTGTTCTTGCACATCACTTTTTCTGAAAGATGCTACCCTCTTGGACTTTGTTGATTCCCTTGAGGTGTTTGAAAGTTTCTATCATGTCCCCTGTCTCCCTCCTTTCCTCAAGGCTATACATCTTGAGCTCCTTTAGTCTTTCTTCATATGTCTTCTGGTGTAGACCCTGCACCATTTTGGTTGCCCTCCAATGGATAGCCTCCACCCTGTCTGTGTCTTTGCGGAGATGGGGTCTCCAGAATTGTACACAGTATTCCAGATGTGGTCTTACCAACTGTCTGTACAGAGGGCCAACAACTTCCTGTTTTCTACTGGTGATGCCTCTCTCTATACATCCCAGGATCCACCCAGCCCTCCTTACTGTCTTCTTACATTGCTGGCCCACCTTTAGGTCATATGATATGACTACCCCCCAGACCCCTTTTCATTTTTGTTGTCAGTATCTTACCCCCCATTGTGTACTCTTCCCCTTGGTGTTTGTTTCCCAGGTGCATTACTTTGCACTTCTTTGCATTGAATCTAAGCTGCCATACATTTGACGATTCCTCCAACCTTGCATAGTCCCTTTTCAGCCTTTCCGCCCCACCTAGCATATCAACCCTGTTACAGATCTTTGTGTCATCTGCAGAGAGACATACTTTCCCTTCCAGTCCCTTTGCAATGTCACTTATAAAGACATTAAAAAGGACCAACCCCAGTACTGAAACCTGCAGCACCCCACTAGTAACCATCCTTTCTTCACTGTGGACTCCCTTTACTATTACCTACTGTGTCCTGTTGTCCAGCCAGTGTTTTATCCAGGCTACCACCCTGGGTCACACTTCCAGGCTGGCTAATTTGTTTATTAATCTTTTGTGTAGGACTGTGTCAGATGCCTTGCTAAAGTCTAGGTAGGCCATGTCCACAGCCACTCCCTGGTCTACTACTTTGGTCACCCACTCAAAGAAATCAATTAGATTTGTCTGACATGACCTTCCTGCTGTGAATCCATGCTGCCTTGGGTCATGTGCCCCACTGGTCTCTAGGTACTCAACAACTCTTTCCTTCAGAAGTGATTCCATCTTTTTCCCTACCACTGAGGTCAAACTGACAGGTCTGTAGTTTCCTGCCTCTGTCTTGCTCCCACTTTTGTGAAGGGATCACATCTGCCCTCCTCCAGTCCTCAGGTGCCCACCCATCCTCCCATGATTTATTAAAAGGGTAGTCAGTGGTGTTACTAGTTCTTCCCTTAGTTCTTTTAGAATTCTGGGGTGAATCCCATCAGGTCCCATTGCTTTATCCATCTTCAGTTTTAAGAGTTCTTTCAGAACTCTTTCTTCTGTGAAAGGACTAATATCAACCCCCTATCCAGAGTGCTTCTATTGACTGGATAAGGTATCTCCTTTCTGCTTTTCCATTGTGAATACTGAGCAGAAGTATTCATTTAGTATCCCTGCTTTTTCACTGTTGCTCTCTGCCCAACCACCTTCCTCTTTATTCAGCCTCAGCATCCCTGCCTTAGTCTTTCTTTGCTCCCTAATGTACCTATAAAAGCATTTATCCCCCTTCTTAACCGAGTTGGCTATCTTTTCCTCAGTTTGGGCCTTTGCTATTCTGACTGCCTTCCCTGCTTCCTTCTGCTTTAACTGGTACAGTTCTCTGTCCTGCTCCTTCTGTGTTTCCTTATACTTCCTGAATGCTGTCTTTTTCTCCCTTACCTTCCCCGCTACTTCTTTTGAGAAACATAGTGTTTTTTCCTTCATTTTGATTTTTTATTTATTTGCTTCACACAAAGGCTTGTTGCCTCTGTGATGGCAGTTTTGATGTTTCCCCATTGTTGCTCCACCCCACCTTCTTGCCTGTTTGCTAGTGCTTTTCTGAGGACTCTCCCATTTTGACAAAATCAGCCCTCCTGAACTCCAGTACCTTCACTTTTGTGGAACTTGACTCTACAACTAAGTTTATCATGAACCACACTGTTTGGTGGTCCCTTGTTCCCAGAAGGCTAGCCACTTCAAGATCAGAGATCCTCTCTCCATCTCCATTTGAGCGTAACAGGTCTAAGATTGCTCCCTTCTGAGTGGGTTCCAAAACTAGGTGTCTGAGGCATGCCTCCTGTAGGGCATCAAGAATGGTCCTGCTCTTGGATGTGGCTGCAGCAAAGGTGCTCCAGTCAACATCTGGCATATTCAGGTCTCCCATCAGCAATATCTCCCCTTTGTCTGCCATCCCAAGGATGCCTTCTATCATTTACTTGTCTATTTACTCGCCCTGAGACGGGGATCTGTATACGACCCCTGTGCAGATTATGAAGCCATTTCCAGTCTTCAGGGTGACCACAATGCTCCTCTCCTCCCTGTTTACCCTTTAGTTCTGTTGCTTTGATCCTTCTCTTACATAAAGCTACTCTTCCTCCTCCTCCTCTTCTTCCCTCTCTGTCCCTCCTGTAGATTGTGTACCCTGGTATGTTGACATCCCAATCATGGTTCTCTGTGTACCATGTTTCTGTGACTGCCACGATATGCAGGCATCCCTCTTCCATCAAGGCCACCGTTTTGGGGAGCTTTTTACCTAGACTACAGGCATTGGTACTCATTACCCTCCATTTTTTTATGGAGGGTACCAGGGAACATGACCCACACCCATGTGGCCTGCAGGGTGCCACCTGGTGGTGGCATGCACTGTGGGTGACGTCTGGGGAAATGGTGTCCAGGTAGCCTGATGGCATGACTGGCAGCCTGACATGGGCCAGAGACTGACCTGTGGCACACACCCATGGTAGTACACCATAGGTGTACACAGGTGGTACCACCCAGTTGGGCACCTGATCACCCACTGCACACTGCCATTCCTTGCAGTTATCACCATGTTCCTCTCCTACGGGGGTATGTGGGGCACTGCAGGTGACTGTATGTTGCATACAGAGCTGGTGTAGCACAAGCATGTGGTATACCACTACCGATCAGACTGTGTCACTCTGTGCCCTCCCCTGTTGCTAGTCCAGGTGGGTCCCTGTGGCCACTGTCCAGGTGGGCCCCTGTACCTCAGTCCAACCCTGTGCATGGCTATGTGTAATAGCACTGTACACTATCCAATGCAGTCCACCCACCCACCCAAAAACATTCCATCACACCTGCCTGCTAGGCAGCAGTACCTCCTGTTCACCTTTTTGGGATGGTGGGGCAGCCATGGAAAGCTGGAACTATGCATGCCTGGGGTATGCAAATGGCCTGAATGCATTCCAGTAGTGAGCTGCACTTGTAGGGAATGGGTTCAGAATGTGCAATGAGGCCATTTGCATATTCCAGCTGAATATTGCAATGTTGCACACTGCACATATGACCACCTATCATGCATTTCTCTGTTCTCTGCATAGGGCTCAGGTCACCTGCCACACCATGCATCTCCCACTGCGGAATCACGCATATTCAGGATATTCAGCTGGACATGTGCAGTCGCATATCATGGCATATCTTCAGAATATACCATTATTTTGTGCCGGTGCAGGCACTTGAGTGATGGTGCCTGGGACTTTTGAATATGGGGCCCAAAATCTGCAGATACAAATAAATCGGTTATTTTTAACCAGCCCATAGTACATCCCTATTACATTCATTTTAAAGCTGTTTACACTGCCCTCTCTTTATTATAGTTTTTCACCCAAGTATACTAGCAAAAAACAAGGACTAGAAATATATATTTTAAGGCTGGAAGTCATTCTTCATTTAATGGTGACATTAATAAACCACTCAAGAATTTTTCTTACAGTTTATGATGTCATCATGACCCTTCAGAGGAATTATAGCCAGTATATGTATGAGTATAATATTTCTGATATACATTTGACATTTTTTACCACCCATGTAGTCATGTCCTTTAAAATAAAATTCAGTATTTTTATTGCAGTCAATGTAAGTAGTAAAAAGCAAATCCTAGATATCAGTGCAGCATGAGACCATAGCAGCTGCTTCACTTTTTAAACTCAGATTTCACTTCAGTTTGACACACCCCTTGAAGGGAAACATTGATGTACAGGGGCTGACATAGTTTGTAAGCCCATGAAAAGCTCTTTCAAATGAGGTATTAGTTCATCTGTAGCTGGCAGCACTTCGGAGATATATTGTAGATGGCAGAGTTTGTTCAATATTAATACTACATTGCAGCCCATTTGTAGAACACTTCGATGTTATTGAGGAACAAGCTGTGCTTGACTTAATGTAGTTAGGAATAACTTGTTCCTCAATGACATCACAGTGTTCTAAAAATGGCTGCAATGTGATATTAATGTTTAACAGACTTCCTCATCTAGATCTCTGCCATGCTTCCAGCTATAGATGTGACCAATACCTCATTTGAAAGAACTGTACATGTGATTTCCAACTATGATGGCCACAGGGCATAAATGTGTCCTTTTAATATAGTTGTGTAATTACAAAGATGATGCTGTCAAACATCCAATCATTGTCCTCAAGGTTAAACTCTGTATTTTTTCATCCCTATCCAGTTTTTGAACATTGAAATGTATTGTTAAAATACAGTTAAGGTATGGCAGGGATGGGATAAAATAAGAATGTGTGAGTGAGTAACTATGATTTCCATATGTTAACCAACTCTTACTCATGTTATATGTCTTGCCACTGTTATGTAAGATCATTTGTGGGGATAGACAGATCAATTCAATTTTACATCATAAAAAAATCATTATCAGTAACATACCTATTTTTTTCAGAGCATGTGTCACTTCACTGGCAGATGGAGCATATCACCCATACAAATAATTTGTATAGATCATATTGTTTTAGTCAACTTACCCCCAGTTGAAGGGGAAGTGTACTCTCAAAATGTAGGTGTTTGAATGGAGCCCACATTTGTTTCTGGACCATGCTTTGATGAAATAAAATCATTGCAACAATCTCCTATGAGTGTGCCTTTCTTGTTGTATACTTTGTCAACTCCTTGTAAGATGGTTGACTGCACTGTGTTGCATCACAGGATGCCTCCTTTAATATTTCTATAACTCCTGTTAATTTAATGGCTAGTTAAATGAGATAACTTATAGGGACACTAGTTAAGGTTTAGCAGGCACATTTACAGTATGTTAAATAACTAATATAAGTTACTTATATCTTAAATGACTTTCAAGCTACACATTCATTGTGACTGGATCAACAAATTTACCAAATGTGATAAAAAAAATTAGGTAATAGTTTTCAAGTTAGAATTGGTTAAAATGATAAATCTTGCAAATGGAAAGACGTGTTTTTGCTCTCCAAAATAACCCAAAAAAAGAGAGAAAAAATTTCTAAGCAAAAACTTTCAGGTCCATTAGATCATATACCAAAGATAATGCTTTCGTAGTTTGGTAACTGAACTATTTAAATTCATAAAGTCACTAGCATCTAAATGAATGCCAGTAGCACATGCCCAGTGTACTTTGTCAGTGTTTTTTCACAAGGTTTTTCATGCACATGTAATTGCATTTAACAATTACAGGTAAGTATGTGCCATGCAATCATCAGTTTAAACCTTCCTCCCTCCCTCCCTTGCTCTTTAGTGTGGCACTGGAACCCTATTCCCAGTGCCACTAAAACCCTCAACCCCTTGAATGGAATGAGGTAGAGGGTGTTGATCCCAGTGTCACTACAATGCCCCCCACATTTATGTTACTGACCTCCGCTATAGAGTTGTGACAATGGAAGTCAATCCCCAGTACTGCACATGTACCAAATCCTTCAACCCCTGCATTTCACCTTGTGGTTACTGGAAACCCACCTCTGGTGACAAGTCACTGCCCAATTTCCCCCAAAACATCAACTGCAGCCACCTGGAGCCCATCTCTGTAAGTGCACTAGTGCCCTGAATCTCCTAATACACAACAAGTATGACCTCTGGGGTGAGGTAGGCATGCCACTTCATGCCAAAAACTGCATGGTATGGTGTGAGGTGAGTGCAGAGGGGGCCAGAGAACACTAGCAAATGCTTGGAAGAAAACATATTGATAATACTGACCAAAGGTAAGCATTGCAAATACAAATTTATGTGCATGTGTTATTCAATATCATTTAAAAAAATGGAAATTATTTGTAAAAAAAAAATATGTTTGAAGATCAATTGGAGTGGAAACACAAAGCCACAAAAGTAGAAAAGGGGACATTAGAGTGAACATTCATCTGCAGTTTTATGATTATGTTGTGTGGTGTTCCTTGAGGTTAGCACATTTGATTTTGGCAGCATTGGCATTGACCATCCTAACTACAGCACCTTCTCTCAAAATATTGATGTGTAAGCAAATGTATGTGCCATGAAAGACAGTGCCACTGTCAGGGTAACCTCAATGCTACTTCATTAATTATTCAATCTCTGAGGAACACCTAAGCACAAAATCATAAATATTCAGAGCAATTTACAAACATACAAAAACAGCCAACAGGAGAAAGCCTAATGGTCTTTCTAATCTGCTCAGATTTTTGGGTCTCGTTGTACCTAATATTGCATTTCCCTACTTTTGAGGTGTTGTGCTTCAACTCTAACTGATGCCTAAACATAATTTTCTGAAGATGTTGGGGTAAAACATTAACCTGCTTTGTTCAAGTTCTAGTTGGACAGTTCATCTATGTGACAGTTTAGATAAGACAGACAGATAGATAGATAGATAGATAGATAGATAGATAGATAGATAGATAGACAGACAGACAGATAGAGTACAAATGACAAAGGCGAAGCTAAACACAGAATGTGCATGCATGTAAATTATGTTACAGTATGTCAAAGAATCCAAACATTCTTTGATAACTTTAAGTTGAAAAGTGAGTAACTGCCTATTTTATGTCATCTACTGCTGGCAACATGTCTATTCCTGATATCATAAGCCTCAATTTGTGCCATAATAATCAATTACGAAGCAACATACTGGAATGCCACAAGCAGAGGATTACGAGGCCGGGTAAAGTCAAGAAGCCAGAGTTGATGAAGAAAAGCTGATATCTGTGATCCTTTATTCAAAAGGGAAACTAAGCACAGAAAATGCATGACATGTTTATTTGTTTAGTAAGGAACTGTTGCTTGTAATGTAGTACAAACTGGTCTGCAAACATCTCATTTCCATGTGCATCTTGGAGGAAGAGGAAGAGGTTACGTGACAAAACAAAAACAAAAAAGTGAATGAACTAAATACATGAGCTGTGGGTGTGTTAACAATCAGTTTGCTGTACCAATACAATGGGCAAAACAGCACAATGGCACAATTAGATTACAGTAGTAATATAATATGAAAAACAGTATAGTAAAATAAAAATAAATAATGCTTTTGGATGTAGGCACATTGTCATGATTTGATTACAGTAGCAACATGATGTGCAAAACAACATGTAAAACAAAGTAAATCATGTTATGAGAAACACACATTGTACAAGATAAAGTATTAAATAATTAAGTATGCCAAGTAAATAATAAGTATTATAATTGAGGAAGGGAAGGCAGCCAGGAGAGCAAAGGTGCAAACAGAGGGAAAAATAGCCCAGGCAGTAAAAAAGAGGACAAGACATTTTATAGGTGAGTCAGTGAAAGGAGAAAGACAAGGGGTGGGATTGTAAGACTAAAGGGGGGAAAGGGGAGTGTGAGGAAAGGGATTTGGAAAAAGCAACAGTCCTGAACAAATATTTTTGTTCAGTATTCACAGAAGAGGTGGAAGTGGAGGGACTACAATTAAGCAGCAGGAGCAATAAGGGGAAGGAGGTGGACACCAGTACATTTATGGAAGAGAGGCTTCTAAAAGAACTCACAAAGCTGAAAGTGGACAAGGCAATAGGACCAGATGGGATACATCCTAGAACATTAAAGGAGCTTAGGAAGGTGCAGGCAGCACCACTGCCAGCCCTATTCAGTAATTTGCTGGAAACGGGAGTGGTTTCAGAGGATTTGAGGAAAGCAGATGTAGTCCCTCTATACCAAAGTGGGAGCAGAGAGGAGATTGGAAACTACAGATCAGTCAGCCTGACCTCTGTGGTGGGGAAAATAATGGAATCACTGCTAAAAGAAAGGATTGTGGAACATCTGAAATCCAGTAGAGCACATGATCTGAGGCAGCATGGATTTACAGTGGGAAGGTCACGTAGAACAAATCTGGCAGATTTCTTTGACTGGGTGACCAGGGAAGTAGACACGGGGAGCAGTGGATGTGGCCAACCTGGATTTCAGCAAAACCTTTGACACTGTTCGACATGGGAGGCTAGTGAACAAGCTAGGCAGCCTGGAAATGAGTCCCAAAGTGGTAAACTGGGTTAGAAACTGGATGAGGGATAGAAAACAGAGGGTGTTGGTAAATGGGGCTCAATCTGAGGAAAGGAGGGTAACCAGCGGGGTGCCACAGGAATAAATTCTGGGGCCAGTCCTATTCATGTCTTTATAAGTGACATTGAAGACGGTCTGGAAAGGAAGATATGCCTCTTTGCAGAGGAGGCTTACATGTTGGGAAGAGAGATACTGACAGCCACTAAACAGGAAAGGGATCTGGGGTGATCATATCAGATGAGCTAAAAGAGACCAAACAATTTGCCAATGCTGCAGGGAGAGCCAGTGGGGTACTGGGGTGAATGAGGAGAGGTATCACCAGCTGAAGAAGGGAGGTGGTGATGCCTCTGTACTGATCATTAGTGAGACCACATCTGGAGTACTGTGTCCAGTTCTGGAGGCCGCATCTCTGTAAGGACATAGACAGGGTACAGACAGTTCAGGGAAGGGCTACAACAATGGTGCAAGGCCTACACTAAAAGTCATATGAGGAGAGACACTGGAGGACCTCAATATGTATACCCTGGAGGAGAGGAGAAAGAGAGAGGAGGGGAATATGATAGAAATCTTCAAATATCTCAAGGGCATAAATAAGTTACATGAGGATAGCATCTTTCAGAAAAAGAGATGTTCTAGAACAAGGTGTTACAAAATGAGGCTGGAGGGAGGTAGGCTAAAGGGTAACGTGAGGAAGTATTTCTTCATAAAAAGGGTAGTGGATGCATAGAACAGCCTCCCAGCATAGGTGATGGTACAAATTCAGTGGGGGAGTTCAAAAATGTATGGGATGAGCATAGGGGAACCCTAGCGGTAGGGAAGTGAACAAAGCCAGAGATCAAGTAGGATCTGTGTTTTTTTGCAATAGGTAGAGAAAATGGACAGACTGGGTGAACCTAGCAGTCCTTATCTGCTGTCAGTTTCTATGTTTCTATGTTTATTACAGGGTACTGTACAATAGGTTTCCAGTAATGGAAGTATGTAAAGGGCACAGAATAGTGACTGTAACAATCATGGGAAGTATGTTTGTGGAGAAGATTCAAAGTAAAAGCGGAAGGGGAAAGAGGATGGACCAGAGTATGGGAAGCCCAAAAGAGAAACAGCTTGCTCAACAGAGTCCTGATGAGAGGGGAGAATGGAAGAAAAGGAGATGGAGTTCACAGAGTATGAGAAGAGGGGAGCAGAACTGAGCCAAGGTAAGGTAGCAATGGAGGAAGCCGAGCCAGAATTTACAGCTGAAGGAGGTAGAATGCAAGAATTGTCTGCCACTGAGGAAATGGAGGAGAGGGAGGTAATTAGAGGGAGCAATGCTGGGTACTGAGAGGACAGTTCAGAGCAAAGCAGCAGAAGGAGTGGAATAGGAGGCTCAGTCAGTGCAGAGTGGACTTGGGGGAGGCACAATAGGCCACATGTTTATAATTAAAAGAGAATATCATTTTTACAACAATTTCCTAAGAGAGATGGAGACATGATTTTTCTAGTTTGGGAAGGAGTTTTCTATAGAAGGCATCAGTGTGAAAGGAAAAGTCAAGGTGACTATCCAGCCATAATCCATGGTATTTACATGAGGAAATAACTTACAGAAAGGTGCTATCTGGGGCTTTGAGGAACAGAGGGGACTGATCACATTTCAAGGGTCCAAAGGTCACAGAGATAGTTATTTTGACATTCAGATTGAGGTTGTTAAAGCAGAACTAGTGTTGGGAATTTTCAAAATCACTCTGGAGCTGTGAAAACTGAGAGGTAGATGAACTACAGGCAAAATGCACTGTGTCATCCACATACAGTACATATGAATGTGAAAGGAGAAACATGCTTTTGTTGGGTGACTTGAGAAAAACTGAGATCAGGAGATGGCCCAGTACAGAACCCTGTGAGACATAAAACCCAAAAGGGATGGGGGGAGGAGCACATCTCCTACTAAGACCATTCGAAACATATAATCTGAAATATGTATAAACTGATACTTTTTCTAAGTTTAATTTGAGGTTTCAAGAGTTCTTTAAATTGCAACACTTAATTAGACTTCATATTAAGAAAGTGGATCATTTACACAGTTTGTAAAAGGCTTATTACTTATGTACTGTTAGAAAATCTGATTGTGGTGTATCGGATTCATATCCATGTCAGGTTGTAATTGGTATATGTTTTAAGCACTAATCATACAGCAAATGCCAGTTCTAAGACTATTTATTATGATATAGGCCCCGATATTCAAAAGATTAGTGCAACACTAACCATGTTAATGCCACACTTACTGAGAAGAATGCATGCACAGCACTGACCAGACAGTGTAAATGCACAGAAAATACCACTACACCTAAGCAAATGAGGGATCCCTAATGCATACAAGGTGAAGTGGAATATTCAGAGGATTTGGCAGCAGTAATCAGTCTCCATTGCAGCACTGTTTAATGCTGTCAAAACTCTACCATTATCTCTGTGCACAGTGCCCCCCCAAAGGCACCAATCCAATTGATTGCTCTCACTTTTCCAGCACCATTTACCATCTCTCAGTTCTGTAACATAGGTGCATGCAAAAGATATGAGCTAAAGCTAGGTTCAGTCAATCAATAACACATATAACTGAAGGTCATAACAGCTGTTTCTGTAGTGGACATGTGATTGCTCCATCAATCAGATTGCAGCTATCTGAGTTGGCAAGTGAATGGACTGCACCAGTCACCATCTCAGGGGTAAGGTGGCACACTTTGCTGAGTGAGGACAATGGGTAGGGGTGCCAGGGCCTGAGTGGAAATGATAGGAGAGGGTCAAATTGACACTTGGGGGTTGGGGACACTTGGGACTGAGGCTACAAGTGTGCAGATCAGCATTAGGGGGTGAGAAGACCACCAGACACCAGGGAATGTGACTACAAAATGGCAGATCAGCGATCGGGGGTGGTAGGACCACTAGACACCAGGGAATGAGGGGTAGTATGTGTGAACTATGAACAGAATGCACGCTCAATTATATCTGTTATTGAAAGGCTGTTATGCCTGGGTTATGCCCCCTACCATCCCACATACACCTCACACTGTATTCCTGGTCTGTTATACTGTGATATTGCTATTTTGCACTAACATGTAGAGTTTAGGCACCAATCATACAAGCATGAGTGCCAGGAATGTGCTTTGCTGCTAATGTTTGCATCCTTCATAAGATTAGATCATGCATGACTATTATACCTCACTATAATGCATTATGTTTCTCTTTTACATATATTCCATATATAATCTACCTAATCATTGATAAGATGACTCTGAGGGATCATCAGTGATTATTGTATACTTATATTCTCATATAATTATATGTAGTGTGTGTTTTACACTCAGACAGATGTGCCATGTGTAATAGAACCCTGTCAGCACTTCTCTTTCTCTGAGCAAGCTGACACAGAGAGAAAACTTTTGTTATGTCTTATATTACGCATAAGCAAGAAATGCCACATGTAGTTTGAACCCATCAGCATTTCTTTTGTCCAAGCTATAATGCAAATGGAAGCATATTATTTGTCTCATATGATACTCATTTGTAATTCTGTCTCCTAAGTCATTATCCAATACATAGTGTTTCTCATATCTGTAACTAAGAAGTAATCTCTGTTGCTATGCTATTATCTGTAGTATTTAGCCTTCTGCAACCTACTGTAGCTCCACGAGAGCAGGAGAGCGGGGAAAGAGAATAAGATCTTAGAGAACCTAAGATCTACAAATACTGGAGATTATGTACATTCTTCAGGAGAGTGGTGAGAAACCCATCTCCCTTGTGATTTTCTTTGTCACATGCTTGGCTTAAGTAGTCTAATAAACATTTATTAGTACTCTTGCTTATTTACGAATGTTTCTTGGCAGACTCCTAAGACATAAGAATCTGTATTATTAGTATTATTATTATTTACCCTACACACCAAGAGTGTTTAGGCAATATAAAATGGTGACCGTGGCAGTGTGTCTGGGTGTTTGCCAAGTTTCATTTTAATTTCCTCTGTAAATTAAAACACTGGGTGAGAACTCTCCAATAACAAGCAGTTGAGAGTGTCTTCTGTTTAAATTTTCGGTCTGTTATGTGTTCTACAGTTCAGAAAAACTATCTCTTGGCAGATATTCAACCTCTGTGCAACGAGTTGCTTTATTTTTGGATTTTTTACCTCCTCTTTCTCTGTGGGAACACACAGCTGTAAAGGTAACCGAACAGACAGACAGATTGCTTTCATTTGTGGGTTCAAATCCTAATGGGTATATTCTCATCTAGGAGTCCACATACGCCAAAGGCTGTTTGTGTCCTGTCATGAACTTTGGTTGTAAACAAAGTTTTTGATCCACAGACAGCTAAGGGTTTCTTATCTTATGACATGTCTAAAAATATCAGTACTGAGTTGAGGCTGGATGCCTTAACATACCAAACTGCCTATGGTGGTTGGTGTGGTTTTGCTGATGTAGCAAAATCTGTTGGTAGCCCTTGAAGGGATATCATTGCCCATTACAGGGAATTGAAAAATGATACCAAAAGAGTTGACCTTGAAGGATTATTAATTGCAACATTGTTTAAATGTTTTGATGCTGTTCTAAATAAACTATCTGTTTTGGAATCTGAGTATGCTGCTTGCAAGCAGGAAATTAGTCCGAAAAAGGCTTCTCATAAAGAAAGGATAGATGGACTACAGTCTCAGTTGCAGTCTCTCCGTCAAGAAAATGAGTTTCTCTTTAATGACAGAAGCAGCAAAGACCTGCATGCCTTAAGAGATAATGCTGAAAAGGCAAAATTTGTTAGGAAAAAGTTTTTCAAATGAATGGTGTTCTGGCTAATAACACTGATTCCTTATATTTTGAAAACAAGGAACTTAGGGATCGTAAGTCTGAAGTAATTACTGAAAGAGTTAATGTGCTTGTATTTCAGCACCAGACCTTGCCTGAACAGCATGGATTACTATGTTTTCAGTACAGCAGACTTGAAATGAATGTTTTGAATATAAACTGTGACACAGCTTCTATTGATAACAGCAGCGTTTTACAAGATGAGAATGTCTTGCAATCTGAAAATAAGGCACTTTGCAGTGTGCTAACGCCTGTATCTGAGCAGTTAGAATGTAGGAGTAAAAAGTCAGATATGGCGAACTTGCGCTGTCAGCCAGAGGTATTGGCAGGGCATACTACCTTAATGCCCATAGACCTTGCCTCTTCTGATGTTGAAGAGTTTGATTTTGAACACTCACATTATGCTGTGGGGTGGACTAGAATAAAGGCTAGCCACTTGTTTTTCTGTGGTTCACAAAATGGAGGATTATTAGAGCCTCAAAATGTCATCAGGTTGCATCCCCATACCATCCCCAAGATGTCCACTCATGGTCAATCCTAACACAGTTTTAGGGTATATTGAAACTGCTACATCAGATATAGCAATCTCAGCAGTTTTAGCCCAGACATACAATGGACACATCAGACCCATTGCTTATGCATCCCAGATACTTGCCCCAGTGGAGCTGAAATACAACCTTTGTGAAAGGAATCTTTTGGCTACATACTAGGCAGTGAGATACTTTATGTACATCATTGGATATGCACCCTTTGTGCTGCATTTCAATCATTTGCCAACTAAATTTCTGTTGTCAGACAGAGTAAAAGATGACTCTGTATCCAGTGCCAGACTTACACACTGGTCTCTCATTTTACAGGATCATGACATCACTGTTCTTCCTATCAAAACTCCATCCTTGTTAGCCCATGGCCTACAATTTGCAGGAGAGACCCATCATTGTTCACTCCAACACCATGACCTACCTGTCCCAGGGCCCTTTCTGACAGAACCTCAGAAAGTGTTAAAAGACACCACTGTGTGTCATGTTTTGACTGATGACTCAGCCACACATACCAATAAGAGTCGGACACCAGGGTTTGGAATTATTTTACATTTTGGTGATGACAGAGTGTGCATGGCTAGTAATTGCATCATCGTATATGCACAATTCACAGGCAATGTTAAAACACATCTGACAAATACAATGAAAATCAAGGAGGCGAGGAGTGTCCTAATTACCACAAATATTTATGGATGCTTTAGAAAGCTGGTAAGTCCTTGAGAAAGACACAGCTTGTGTTAAGAGATGTTTTTCCTTACGTAAAATACCAGCACTCCATGAGAGGGTTAAGCACTGCAGTTTAGAATCGGCCTTGAGATAATTACAGAAAGCACTGCAGCTACTATGTTTTTATTATAGATTCTAATTGGGTCAACTCCTCTCTGACTGTATTTATTTGGAAGAAAACAAACTTCTGTTCCTGTTCTCTGATATTACTTCTGTGAAATGTAGAGACTTGTTTGTGTACGTCACAACACTAACCAGTTTAACCACAAACTGTACATTCATAAGGTTCAAGCATATTTTAAACATGAACCTTATGCTCCAAAAGAAGGACCCTCATTTGAGGGCAGTGTATAGGTTCCTTAATAAAGGAACTGGGGAATAACTTCCAGAAATAAGCCGTTATACCCCAATTGTATTGTATTGTATCTGGTGGAGAAACTGATGGGGTTGGGAGCAGGCCCTTTGATGGTCAGATGGACTGAAAACTGGCTAGCTGGATGCACCCAGAGAATAGTGGTCGGTGGGGAGCTCTCGAACCCTAGAGAGGTTGGTAGTGGGGTACCGCAGGGTTCAGTCCTGGGTCCGATCGTGTTTAATGCATACATATCGGACATCAGGGAGGGTATAGGGTGTGAAATGAGTCTCTTCACTGATGACTCCAAGATGGGAGCAGTAGCTGAGGGAGAAGAGGGAGGTTGGCCCTGCAAGGACCTGGACACCCTGGAAGCTGGGCTCACACATGGAATTAAATTTCAATATCACCAAGTGCAAGGTGTTATATCTTGGGTGGAAATCCTAAACACAGGTACACCCTGGGAGGGAGGCGCTGGAGGCCTCAATAGAGGAAAAAGACGTAGGGGTCATGGTGGATGCATGTATGAATAACTGAGCAGTGCAGGAGAGTGGCTAGCAAGGCAAACAGGATGTTGGGATGCATCGTAAGGGGGATCACCTCTAGGAGCAGGGAAGTGATTCTACCACTGTACAATGGACTGGTTAGACCACACCTTGAGTACTGCGTACAGTACTGGAAACCACACTTGAAGAGGGACATACAGCGCCTGGAGAGGGTACAGAGGAGGGCAACTGAGATGATACGAGGACTAGGGGATTTGACACAAGAGGACACACTTGAGGAGCTCTGCCTGTTTTCATTGGAGGAGAGGAGAGAAAGGGGGGACATGATTGAGGTCTTCAAGTACCTCAAGGGAATAAATAGGGTAAACATTGAGGGGATCTTCAGACTAAAGCAGGAGGTATCACCAGAGGCATGGTTTGAAGTTGGAAGGTGGAAGGGTGAGGGGTAAAAGAGGAGGAGGTTTTCACTGAGAGGGTGGTGGACCCTTGGAATGCACTGCCTGGCGAGCTGGTTCAGAGATCCACAGTGGGGGCTTCAAGAGAGGGTGGGACAGACACAGAAAGTGGATGTATCAGATGATGGCCTGGCCCAGGGGATGGGGATGGATGATAAGGGTTTCTGGAACACAAGGGGGGGAGGGCCTCGGCACCCAACTAGGGATCTAAGGTTTGAGCAGACTCGATAGACCATAAGGCCTAATCTGCTGGCAATTAGTATGTTAGTATAAGAAAGTGAAAATGACATTCACCTATCCAGTGATGGCCTACTCATTTGGAACATCACTGCTGAAACACTCATGAAAAGTTACAGGTAATTCCTAAACACCTGAGGGTAAATTTCATCTCTGTACCAAGTACATGATACTCCAACTGGTGGACACCAGGGAGTCAATAAAACACTAGACAGACTGAAATCCTCTGTCTTGTGGCCACACATGAGAAGTGATATAGAACACTACATTAGTAACTGTTTGATCTGTGCACAGAACAATCCTATACCAGCTAGGAAAAATACATTGTTACCCCACAGGCAATAAGGCCCTTGGAACAACATCCAGATTGACTGCAAATGTCTTGGTAAACCAGCCATTTACCAGGTGGGGGTTACCCCTAAAGGTGATTTTGAATCTTACCCTTTAAACTTGGAATGATTTGTTATATGTTTCACAGCAAACATTTCCCGCATTTTTTTTTAATACTGATGTAATTGAATACCCTGGCAACATACCAGGCACTCAGTGATGGCCCCTACACAGGGACTGATAGTAATACACACACACACACACACACACACACACACACAGGATTTTCACATCCTAACCACTAGTGGTACATCTTATAATAGTAAACCTACCCAAATGCACTAGGTGTTTTGTTTTGTTTTTTATTTATTTAAAAAAAAACAGGTTTAGACTCAAGCCTATTTGACACATCTGTTTGAAATAGGGCTGATATAGCCATTATTTAAGCACAAGTGTTAAAGGTTCATGATAGTATGAAATGTAATGTCATGCCCCCTTCCCCCATTGCATGGTATACATGATTTTGCTCATGAAAAGTTATTTACATTTACAATATTACAGATACTGTGAAGGGGTTTGACCTGACAAATCTTCATGTTAATGAATTTTTTTCTGCTCACATTAAGGA
The DNA here is from genome assembly GCA_016271365.2 of Neoceratodus forsteri. NCBI lineage: Eukaryota > Metazoa > Chordata > Ceratodontiformes > Ceratodontidae > Neoceratodus > Neoceratodus forsteri. Next base: position 914,546,513 of record CM028137.1, read on the forward strand.
AGCAGATGAACATCACATAGCTAGGAAAGTCCTGTACACTGCCTACAGCTATTATGTTCTTACAACCCTTTGGTCATCTCTTCCGGGATCTGTAATTAGGACAGATCCTCGATCTCATATATAACTAACATATGGCTCAGTGGCATTGCCACATTATGCACTTCTATTGCATGTGTTAACAAATGTTTATATGAATCTAGCACTATTCCCTTGTCAATGGCAAGGAACCTTGGATATGTCACCACACACACCAGTATAGCTACATGTTTTGAAACCTATTCCAGCACAATCCAGGAAGCCATGTTTGTGACTTTCACAGTGTCATTGCCGCATTTTCAACCAGCAACATCCATCTCTGATCATCTGGCAACTGTCCATTCTATTGGTCATCTTAATGGGAACTTTTATCATGAAATGTTGAAACTACCTCTTTTCCTTGTTTACCATGAAGTCTTGGAATTGTGACTAACTGTGAACATTGAATGTCATACCTGAAAGGAACATCACCTTTTATGCAGATATGACATCTTCCAACTTGTCTTACTAACTTGTGAATACTGGCCTAATAGATGAAATTAGGCTTCCTCTTTTGAACTTTCAAATAAACTGTATTCAGTCCAACCAATTAGGATTCTACTGTCAAGCTTATTGTTATATATACTACGAAGAAAGTCTGGGGTGGGGGAAATCCCCTAACTTCAGCAAGAAGACTCTTCTTCATTTGATCTACAATCAAGAAATCCATTTTATTCACTGCTTCTTTACCAGGCCTTGCTGGCACCTCATACAAACTGAGTACTGTCATAAACTTTTACACTTTGTGCAGCCATGCGGTCATCTTCCACTGAACACTGTTGTTGTTCCATTGTAAAACTCAATGTGCAATCTAATGCACCCCCTGCTGAGACTAATGAAAATACTGCTCTCTCCTGAACATTTTGATCTACATTTGGAAAATCTGAGTGCGTTGAATTTGAACTATGAATCTTCATCTAACACTTAAAGAAACCCTGGATTTATCCCTGGAGCTGTTCGTAGTTTATGCCTTGTGGACATTGACATTTCATGTGCTGTTCCACTTACCAACTGAACAATGCCATCCTTCAAGGTGGTATATTCTGCTGATGTGGAACATTGTGTGGTGACCAACTGTACATTCTTCTGATATGGACTAAAAGTTATGCAAAGTGAACTTTTCTAACTTCTACTTTTACTCCCTAAACAGGTAATAGGTTATATACAATAATCACACCTGTTCCCATCCCGGAACCAGATACCATTAAGTCCAGTCCTAACTATCGTGATGCTCTATCTCAATTTTTGCTTATTTTTAATATCCATACAGGCAACTTAAGTTTGTCTCTTCAGTTTCTTCCCAATAGGACAGATACACACCTGATAGATATCAGTATTTACTGATTGTTTTGATACTGGAAAACCCCATTGTGAGGTGTTATTCCAAATGTTTATAGTAAAACAATAGGTTTAGCATATATCCTTTGCATGCACCTATGTTATGGTAGTTACTGCTGAAGGGCAAGAGAACTGCATTGGTTCATTGATAGGGGGCATCCAGCTTGGCACAATTCGGCCACTCTGCCTGCATGATGGCATTCTGTGGCATAATAATAAGCCCATAATGGGCATACAGTACTAATTAAGCAATAAGGCATGACAAGATGTGTGTTATCATGTAATAACGTCACTCCTGGGGTGGGTTGAAGCACGAGGCAAAGACAAGTGCTTCCACCACCCCAGGAGTGACATTATTACACAGTAACACACACCTTGGAGTGCCTTACTGCAATTATACAATGGCTCGATGTTGTACAAAATAAAAAAATATTTAAAAAAGGTTTTAGTAGATTTTTAGTGTAGCAATATATCTTTGTTTCTGAAGAGAAGAATCAAAGAACAATCCAACAAATCAATACAGTGATGTTATTGTGTAATAACATCACTGTCTCAGGCACACGTTGACCAGTCAGAGCACTGGAAATTTTCTTGCCACTGTATAATAACCCTTAACACCTTGCATGCCCAATGTGCTCATTACCATGTATAGGCTGAAAATGGCACACAGGAGGGCTGTTGCTACCCCATTTAAGATGCACTATCACTGTTCAGCTTCTGTGGACACAGCCCTGTATTCTGTTACTTAGAGCACATTAACGCCCCTGTGTACATGTGGCCTTCTCATCTGGCTTTGAATATTGGACCCATAATCTCTAATATTTTTAAATATTCATCATTTCAGTTTGTTTTAATATACAGGTCTGATTTTGTACCTATGTGAAGATAACTACAGTACACACACACACACACACACATACAATCCAAAACAGACCACATTCCTGCAGCCTCCTATCTGGCCATAAATCGTGTGCCAAAATCGTATCCCACTCACTTCAGGGATTATGAATAATATGCCCTAGTAGATGGGTTATCTCAATGGCTTTCATCTTTAGGACCATTTCTTTCATTTTACACCACTGGAACCTTACTCAGAAAGCGGATACCAACAAAACAGTCTACACAGCTGCCACCTGTATGCTCCAGTATCAGCTAGCAGGGACTGCTCGTGCTTGTGATATGGGCAGTTACTCCTCCCCTCATGTACACACACACACACACACACACACACACACACACACAGACACACATATACACACAGTACTGAGTGCATCACCTCCCAACATCACACATGGTAGTGTTGTGCTAAGAGTTACTGTAAGTATGTAGACTGTAGTAAGTGGTTGGTTTAACTGCAGTACAGGGTAGTGGCCTTTTGCTGTCCTCAAAACTCTGGGATCATAGCCTAAAATCTACTATGCACGCTCTCACACAGATGCACGAATGTGTACTTGGCATATTTTCTAAGCTTTTTTTTTTTTTTTTTATTTTGACTACCATTCAGGTTTCCATTTATGCTTCTGCTACAGAAAATAAAAAAAAAATAACTTCTTTGCAAATCTTTTTCTGTTATGTTTCATGACATTTTCCAATTTTCTTAACAAAACAGCATTGTTTCAAATTGAACAGTCAACATAGAAACATAGAATTTGACAGCAGAAGTGGACCTCTTGACCCATCCAGTCTTCCCATTTTTCCCTACCTACATTATCCTCGCAGACCCTACTTGATCTATAGCTCTTTCTCCCTCCCCCTTCTTTTCTACTAAAATTCCCCTTGTGCTTATCCAATGCATTTTTGATCCCCACTGCTGTTTTCACTCCCACCAGTTCCACTGGAAGGCTGTTCCAGTAATCCACCACTCTTTCTGTGATAGAGTACTTCCTCACATCTCCCCTGAATCTACCCCCTGCAGTTTCATAGCATGTCCCCTTGTTTGTCAGCACCTCTTTGCCTAAAAAATACTTCCCTCCTGTACCTTATTTACCCATGTGAAGTATTTAAAGGTCTCCATATTACCCCCCCACCCCCAACTTCTCTTCCAGGGTGTACATATTGAGCTCCTTTAGTCTCTACTTGTAGGGCTTTAGATGCAGACCCTGCACCATTTCTTTTATAATCAAAGTTATTAAATTTTCCAACTATGAAACATAGTCCAGGATTAAAGTTATAGTTCATCTATGATCAGTTAGTATGTAAGACAATACATCAAATAGTAATAATAAACAGTAGAAGTTGCCAGACCAGGGAAATCCCCTTGGAAGTACAACACTAAAGAGGAACAATGAAGAAATTGACAAATGAACATTTAACCATACAGTCAGTGTATATAATTTATTATGAACTCTAACTGTGACAGTGTACCTGTCTACAGAACCTATACTGTGTGTGCCTGTTGAGATGCTGACCCTGAGAATGGCCCTCATTACCCCATGTTGGGAGGTGAAGGGGCTGAATCTGGGCGAGCTTGAGAGGACAGTGAGTTAGACCTAGAAGGCAAGCAGGCATGAAGTATGAAGTGCTTGGTAGGGATTTTGCAATAAGCAGAAGTCAGATATTTCCCCATGTGTTGAGGAAATCTTCAGGCTTTGCCTGTGGTTACTGCCTGAACTCTTTCATAACTAGCAGTTTTACCTAACTCTAGCAAAAATTATTGTATTTGAGGAGCCTTTTGTTTCTTCCAATATCTAAGGAGGACAGTCTTGGCTGTGATTAAGGTCCCTTCCATCCATCTATCTCTATGCACACGGGGTGAGAAGCTTCCTGGAGAATAGTGCCCTTCCACAATAGTCCACAGCATAATCATCTATGACCTGAAGGTGAGGGTGGCAGAGGTGACAGTGCTGCAGATCCTTTGGATGCCCGGTGTAGCTTTGGACAAGCACACAACACATGTGTGATAGTTCCCTAGTGTTTCCTGCACCTCCAACATTTATTATTGTCTAGAAAACCCCATTTGTGCAGCATTTCTGGGATCCTATGCAATCTATGTAGGATGCTGTATTGAGTGAACATGTTTTAGAGTCCTTGACTGCTGTAGTTAAGGTTTTACAACACCTGCCCCATTCCTGGGCAGTAAAGTCTATGCCTTCCCCCAGCTCAGTCTTCTGTCATCAGTGAGATCCAGCCCTTGTCCTGTGAGTTGCTGATAGACGTAACTCCACTCTGCCTTTCTGTGGAGCATTGGGCTAGACTACTGAATCAAGCAATTGGGTCATTGTGAGCTGGCACCTTGGGCTCAATATTGGTGTGAGAGCATGCCTCATCTGGACATACCTCCAGTAATGGTGTTTAGGTAAGCAATAGTGGTCACTCAATTGTTGGAAGGATTTTAATGCCCCCCCTTTGTGCCTTCCAGTAAGTGTTGAAGAGTGTTGATCCCCTACTTCACCCAGTCAATCCAGAGCACCACCCTCCCTCCAATGTGCAGCCTCCTGTTGTTCCATAGGGATAATATTGATGACTTCTCTGGGGACCAAACAGAGAGTTTACCAGTCTGTCTCCATGCTGCCACTGAATACTTGACAATAGGATTCAATGCTACAGTGTTTGGGACATTTTTGAAATATGCAGCATTGACTATAGGCCCCAACATACTCTCCTTGCACTGCACCCATTTCTGAGGCCACGGGCACCCTGTTTCTGAAGTAGTACAGCACATAGAATCCACCACTGGTTAGCTGTAGTATCAGGTTCTTATGGCTGAGCCTCCTTAGTGTTTTGGCCCCAAAAGAAAATTATCATATCTTTGTGTATTTTTGTGGTATCTTGGAGTCTAGGGGAATATGCATGTTGTCCAGAAATATAAAGGCCCTTGGAGGCCACTATCATTTTATATGCATGGGCTTGACCCAAGTGTGAAAGATGAAGGTGGTTCATCTTGTCATATCTTTTTCTATGGCAGAGTGTACGGGCTCTAGATTTTGCTTCCCCATAATCAAAATGCTCCAGGAGAAATTCATCCCTAGAAATCTGACATTGGCTGTTTGCCATAAACGTATTCCATAGGTACCTCTGTAGGGTTGAGACAGAACTCTGTGGGGGCAATAATATAGATTTTGATACATTTATCCTGTAACTTGACAGCCTGACATACTCTTCAACTAAGGATACCAGTTGTGGGACCGACTCTTGCAGGTGCATGCAGGCAATCATGATGTCATCAAAAAAGGCCATGACCTTATGTTCCCCTCCCATGTGCACTACATGTATTTTGGGGTGATATCATATAGCCTAGACCAGTGGTTCCAGGATGAGAAGGAATAACAAAGGGGCCAGGCGGCACCACTACCTGGTGCCCCTGCCCAATGGAAAACTGGTAGAGGAAATCCCATTTGTGAGCACTTTATCTTCTGCCCCCTTGTTGAGCGTAGAGATCCATCACAGCATTTTGGGTCTGAAACCAGATCTGTCCATGGTATGGAAAAGAAATGCCCATTCTACTTGATTGAATGTTTTTTCAATGTTGAGGGAGAGCAGGGTTGTGAGTGAGTGGATGGGGATGAGCCACTCCCCAGATTAGATTTGTCAGGCACCTCATGCTATGAGTACCATGCCACCCAGGCACAAATCCAACCAGATCAATATCCACTAGTCATGGTATTATTGCTTTAAACCTCATGGCTATCATCTTTGCAAATACCTTGCAGTCTATCAGGATCAGAGGACTGGGCAGTAGCTGCCACAAAGTTGCATGTACTTCCCCAGTTTTGGGATTAGAGATATCCTTGCAGTGCACATCAGGGTGGTAACTCGCCATGTGCACTTGTCTTTTGGATGGTGTCCAGTAGCAGCTCAAAAAGAGTATACTTGATAGAGTAAACTTGGCAGGTAGGCAATCTCCACCAGAGGCCTTCCCTGCTGGCATGTCAACCAGGGCTTCCACCAGTTCATTTTTAGTGAAGGGTTTGTCCAGCTCTGCTTTCTATGTCTCCTCACAGGAGGAAAGTTTAGTTTTCCCATGAAGGAGTTCATTTCCCCCATGTTCAGGAGCACGTCTGAGGTGTATATGGATTAAAGAAGTTCTGTCAGGCTTCATTAATGTCCTTTTGTTCCTTGATGACTTTGCCACCCGTGGACCGCAGACATAAAATTTGGGACCTTTTTTGCCATTTCATGAGTTGATGTGCCAGGAGCCTTTCCAGCTTGTCTCTAGCTTCCCAAAAGGCCTGGTTAAGCCTAAACAGTCAAATTCACCTTTCTGGTGAAGGTGTATGATGATCTTAAAATGTTGTGCTAACAATCTGAGCTAGAAGCTCCTGGCTCTTGCAGCTCTTCCACCAATAGCTTATCTAATTTCTCCCCTTTGCCTGAGATCTGTAGATCACTCCAGTGTGAATAGTGGTTCCATTTCCTGTTTCCAGGGTAACCCACAGTACCTCTGCCTCCCCCTGTATTCCCTGTATCTCCACTGTTTTTATGCTTTCCATTACATAAAGTACCACACACCACTCTTTTCTTTCCTACCCAGTCCTTCCTAAACAGAGAATAGCTTGATATGGGCATGACCCAGTCGTGGTATTTTATTGTAGAATGACTCAGTAATCCCCACAATATCTGGGGTTAGCCTCTAGGTCCAGAATCTTATTTTCTAGACTTCTAGTATTTAAACACGTGGCCTTCCAGATTTTGTTTCCACTTTGCTTGCTATTGTTACCCGCCCCTTTTCCTTTTTGCCCTTCCTCCTTCTCCCCTCTCTTTTTAATGCTCCCGTTCCCTTCCCCCTTTGTCTCTACCACCTCTACCATTCTTCCTTTATTAATTTGCACCCTGGGGAATTCCTCTCCCCTCGGGTTTTGAATGCAAGGTGTGAAAGGAAATAGAAAGAGCAGTACGTCATAGTCTAAAGGTGCACTGCCACATTTTGAATGAAAATGAAAAAGCAAAGTATGTAAGTAGACCAAGAATTTGTTAGACAGAGAGGATACTATGCGGGAGCTAAAGAATAGTCTTATGTCTCTTAACTATGTTTTATATTTTATCAAATGAAGCTGAAATTCCTTTTCTATAGGGAATACAGCAAAATAACTGCATTACAGTTTAGAAAAAGAGATTCATTATTTCAAAAGTCTTAACATACTGCAGGTTTACTGGAGAGGTTTTTAAATGTAGATGAAGTGACGGCTGCAAGCAACATCAGGCAATATGACACTGTCCTCCCCGACTCTCTTAGAGATCACTCCCCAGTCCTCTGTCTCTGGTCATACTCCACTCTGAAGCCAGTGTCCCAGGCCACTCTACGCCACAGTTTATGCCCCGGTGGCCTCAGAAAATTAAAAAAATACCTAGCCCAGCTAGACTGGTCCCCTATCCAGCGCACCTCTGACACTGACTCAGCTCTTGACCACTTCACAAATGCCTTCTGTAAGGCTTGTGACCTTTTCGCCCCCTCACCAGGATCTGCTCCAAAAAATGCAATGCCCCATGGATCACCCCCCCCTCCAGAGACTCAAAAACAGAGATATTCTCTGGCACATTGCTGTAGAATCTGGAAAGGCGTCTGATAGACAGGCCTACAATGCAGAATGCAATAAGTGCACTTGGGCCATTAGGCAGGCCAAGGCAAAGCAATACCAGACCACCCTTGCTTCCACTTGGGGTTCAGCCCGGACCTTCTGGGATAATATGAAAAAAGCTAAATGGGAAGTCCCACCCCCCCCCACCATCTCAGCTCTCCATCAATGGCACCCCCACCACAGATCCACTCCTTATAGCCAATTGCCTTAACACTGCCTTCTCTGACCTAAGCTCGATCCTCCCCAGCAGCTTCTTTGACCCAATCCCCACCTCTATCCCTCCAGTCCAGCATCGCCCACTATTCTACCTGCACACTCTATCCCCCAAGGAGCCAGGCCGCACCTGCTAAAAGCCCTAAGCAGCAATTACCTCAACAGTGACCCCCTTGACTCCAGGATCTTCCGTATGGTTTTGGACGAAGTCCTAGTCCCCCTGACTGACCTTCTAAACTGGTCTCTATGCCTGGGTCAGTTCCCAAGTGCTTGGAAAACTGATGAATTCACACCCATACATAAGAGTGGGGACCAGTCCACCCCCCAGCAATTACCGTCCGATCTCCATCCTCCTACCACTCTCTAAATCCCTTGAAAAAGTGGTGTTGATCCAGCTCTCTGAATACCTAACCAAGTACGACATTATGTGCCCAGAGCAGCACTTCCACCCAGGACACAGTACAACCATGGCTCTCCTGGAATTCTCCCAACACCTGTATGCTGCTCTTGACTCTGGCAGCCTTGCAGGAGCAGTGTTCATTGACCTCTACAAGGCCTCTGACACTGTCTGTCATCCCCTTCTACTCGACTCTCTCCACCAACTTGGCTTCTCTGACGGTCCCATTTCCTGGTTCACCAGCTACCTCTCTGCTAGATCCCAGCATGTCAAGATCAGCAGCTCCCTCTTCAGCACTCTTCCTGTTCGCTCCGGGGTCCCTCAGGGCTCCATCCTGAGTCCAATACTTTTTAGTCTCTACCTCAACACCCTCCCCAGCTCATGTACCGGTAAAATGCTCCTCTATGCCAACAATGCAGTCCTCGTTGCCTTACATCCCAATCCCACCTCCCTCCAATTATCCCTCCAGCAAGCTTATAACCAAGCCAAAAGGTGGTTCGGTGACCGCAGACTGGTCATTAACCTAAGAAAACCAAATCAGTGCTCTTCTCCCACCACCAAAATAAAGCTAAAAATACCCCCCTCTTGATTATCCCCAGCACTCTGCACCCGCTAGAGCAAGTGACCACATACAAGTACCTAGGCATCATGTTCCATACTGCCCTCTCCTTCCACACCCACATTAATGCCCTGTCAGACACCATTAACACTTGGATTGGCCTGCATACCAGCACAGGGACTGCCTGCCTCAGGTTGCCCTTAAGCTGACCATCACCTCCTCTGTCTTGTCCCTCGTGGACTATGGCTTGCCCATCTACGCTGCAGCTGACAACACTGCCCTCTCCAAAATTCAACTCTCCATCAATAAGGCCTGTAGGCTCCTGACCGGTGCCCCCAGCCACACCCACACCTGCCTTCTCTATACTACCACCAATTTGCTCAACTTTGAGGAGCGACTGCTCTACCAGACCTGCCTTCTCACTAAGAAATCACTGCTAGGACTCCCCCCGGGGGTCTCAACCTCCCTACAGCAGTCATCATTGTCCGTCACCACCCGTAGCTCTGTTAAGGCCACTTTCAAGGTGCCCAGAACCAAGACCTCTCTTGCCCAGAGATCCTTTCTCTACCAAGCCCCCATCTGGTTCAACTCCCTCCCTAGCTGCATCTCCAACTTGCTAAAAATTGGCTCCTTCAAAATAGCCCTTCAAAACCATATCTTTAATACCCGCTGTTGTAGGTGCAACTAACCCCCTATTGTAACCTGTGGTACCCATCCGCCTTGCCCCCGGCTCAATAATGTCCACTGGACAGCCTCTCCCTCCCCCAGACCCACTCCTTCCCTACTAGGTCCAAACAGGGATGTAACCCGCTGTCTTCTCTGAGGACCTGCTATATCCATGAGTGTAACTCACAATTTTGTAACACTATGCAACCTAAGTAACATACAAAACTACTACATTATGTAACCTAAGTGTATCTGTGTTAAATGTTCCTGTTACTGCACTTGTAATGTTGTCCTCTGTTTTAATCCGCATTGTAATAACAGTCTTGATGTCTGCCCCCCTGCGACAAGGTGCCTTTGTAACTGAGTCTCTGACTCAAAAGTTGTAAACCCGATTTGTAATGAATAAAATAAAATAAGAATATATAATTATGGTTCATTTACATATTGTCTGTTTTGTCTGATCTAGCATAAGGATGCAATCATGTTTAACAGGTAAAATGCCAGAGGAAATGCCCCATGGGGGAGCCTGGCCTTTTATGTTAAGTAATTGTACATTAGTCTTTTAGGATGCTTTAATCCTGAACCCAGTCAAAACTCCATAATATTATATTTCGTATATATTCTGTCTTTCTGATATTTAAAATTTTCCTTCTGAACTGCAACTCTTATGCAAAGCCCTGTCCCTTTTAATCCAATTTCTCATCTCTCTGGGATATGCACACTCACTCTAAAAGTGTTTGATTGCACACTTCCCCCTCCACTGGGCTATCACAAAGCTCCTTTCCTTCTTTAGGGTTTGTGACTCAGCTTATTGCCTCAACAAGGCCTCACACTCCATGGGAGCCTTGCTGAGATATAAGGAACTCCATAATGCCAGCACCAAGGCTATTAGGATGACAAGGCTAACTACTTTGCTTCCGATGTAATTCAACAACTGCTGCAGACTCAGCAATGAAGACTTCCTTTAATTTTAATTCCATTTTAAAATATAGCAATGCATAAAAGCCACGAGTCTGACTTTGCCCCAATGTTTTGTGGATACACTTCCTCTTCAAATAGGTCATTGCTTTGCCTCCAACCAGTAGAACAGTATTAACTCCCCCCCAAAAATTATGGCAGATCAATATATTCCATTTTCAAACTCCCACCTTGTTGACTTCCCAGTCTCAAGTTTGGTGAAACCTCAACCCCTCTTTCTATTCCCTCTGAAGTCACAACTGCCTCTAGTCACTATTTTACCACTAGCACTGCCTCTCCAACTTCTGCTTCTAAAGTCACGATTCTCCACAGGTGCAGCTTCGAACAAACCTCCCAGACTGGTGCACACTTCAAACGGGCAGCCAGCCCAAGACTTAACACAACAAACTCCAACAGGGCGAAGTGGCACTCTGGATCAAAAAAATGCAGCTGAGGGCAATGTAATAAAGAAAAGTTTAATTGCTCTTCGGCACAAGGTAAATGGATATACAGCAAAACACTGCACCTACAACTGCTCAACCTCTCCTTCCCTCCTCCCTTACACCCCTTCTTCCACCTTCTCTTCTCCCTCATTACTCCAGCTGATACTCCAGTCACTATACATTCTGTAAACTACCTCCAAGGGCCGCAACCTCAAAGGCCTGGACCCAGAACTACTCTGCCTGTCCACTCATGCTATAGCTGCCTTTCTCTCCATGCTTCTAAATTCACCCTTTAAGCTGAGGGCTGGGCCCCATGTTTGGAAGCAGGAGAGAATCCTCCCTCTGCACAAAGGCATACCTCCCCTATCCTGGGGATCTACTACCCCATCTTCCTCCTCCATTCTTTAACCACGTTTCAGCAGAGGCTGGTCCTCTCTAAAGTTGTCATATTTCTTTCCCTTTTCTAGCCTGGGTTTCAAAAGCCCACTCCACAGACTCTTCCTTCCTCTTTGTCACTGCTACCATCATGAAGAGAATGGATCAGGTGTATGTCACAGTCACTGTTGTCACTAATCTTGCTAAGGCCTTTGATATAATGCCCTACCCAATCATTTTATGCTGTGTAGAGCTAGACTATCAATTGCTATGTTTTGATGGTTTTACTCCTACTTCAAAGACCAGTATTACCTGGTCTAGGTAGGTGATGCCTAAGCTGCTCTCCTTCAACTCTGGGGTACCCTAAGGCTCCATCTTAGGGCCAATGCTTTTCTCCCACCTTTGCAATGACCTCCCATGGCCTGTGTACACTCATGACACTATATGTGCACCTCTGGAGCCCCAGTCCCAGAACTGGACAGGTTGGTACAGTGTTATTTCAATAATGACCACTGCTGGTTTTGCTCAAGCCAACTTACGGTACAATGAATGACAAAAAAACTTGTGTCCATGTTGTTTGGTACCAGGCAATGATTTTCTAGGATCCCCTGCACCCTCAGGTTTTAGATAGTGTTCCCCTTGAAAATGTCATCAGCTTCAAGTGCCTAGTTGTGTGACATGAAAGAAACCTGGATTTCTCCACCCACATTGATGCCATCTATACAAATCTCTGCCTAAAGCTTCCGGCACTGTTCAGGAAAATGTCCAGTTTGCTCCTCTAGGTCCACCATGAGGTCATCCTTAAAATGATTTTGCTGATGTTTCACTACGCAGATGTGGTCTCTATTGCCAGCGACCTCCCAGGTCAGGATGGATCAATTCTTCCACCCTCTCTGCAATTTTGCTACAGATTGTCCACCTCTTACTCACCACTGCTCCCTCTAAATTAGACTTTCCTTCCCATCTCTTGAATAGCAGTGTCTATTTGCTTGTGCTAATTTCCTGTCAAAGTACTGATTCACTTTCCTCGCTTCTAGCCTATCTAACCTCCTCTCAACCCATGTTGCCTCCTCTTATGGACTCTGTTCCTCTGACTCCCATTCTTGCTGTGGCTAATCTAGTGGTCAAACTGCATTTTCTTCACCCACCCTCCTCCCTCTGGAACTGGCATCCTCCCATCATCCACTTCTTCTTGTCTTACCACTCTCTCAAACTGCTCTTCATAACTTACTTAGACCCTCCTGCTGCAGCCTGTAGCCTCTCCTGGGCTAAGTCTTTTTCCACTACTAGTCTTGATCTTCTGCAGATTTTGTACTTTGTACCTCCAATATCATGCACATTGTAGCTCCCGGCCTTTTACAGTACAATGTTTAGCATTTTATGAACTTGTACATTTTTGTACCCTGGTGATTTTAATATTACTGACTGCAGCTGCTGCTTGTCACATAATTGCCATTTGAATCTCTAATTTTTATTTGCCCTTTTGCATCCATTGTACTCTCTCTACCACTCTTTCCCTACCACATACTGAATATTGTACAATTGCCAACACTTTCGTCACTGCATTTATTTACAGCTAATAGTGTATGTCTGCATTGCTTGCATGTGTTCCTCCCCTCTGCAATCCCTTACTCCAGGCAGCACCTGGAAACTAGCCTCAACTAACTTTGCCTATTCCAAGTACCAATCTTCAAATAAATTAATATTATATCCACTACTGAAGAAGTGGTCACCCACCAGTATGTCTGAGACATGATTTCCAAAAAATGTAGCATGGAATATTTATACATTTCCTCAGTGTCTAACCCATGTCCCCAATATAATGTTATTCTTATCTGAGCATTTAGTGTGCATGATGCGATAAACTACTGTACTGTATATTGGTGGAGCTGTAGGCAATGGTTCCACCAGTGCAAGCAGTACCACTACCACATATGGCACCAATGGCCTGAGTTTGGGAATGAGTCCACAGCACTGGAAGGTTGGTTGGGGAGAGAGGATGAGCATCTGATGGATTGCTCTCTACCTCAAGGGTTGGTAGGATGAAGATACTGGCAATACATTGACATCTGGCTATGGTTGGAAGTCAGTGCACCTTGTGTAGAAAAATGTGGGTGGCAACCCTTTTAAACTGTTGAAAAAATATATATTGACTAAAACAACCTACTTTTTGTGTACTTTTCAGATAAAATTTATCTGCAAGAGATACAGCCACTGTGGGACAGGGTATGAGAGTGCTCTAGTGAGAAAGGAGCACAAGTACTTTACTGTGTTAAATTTATCATTGCCACGTTGTTCTTCTCTAAAAATGCCCCATTTGTTTTTTTTTTTGCAGATTTTATGTTTAAACAGACTTTATAAGGAGTTTATAATCAGATGATAGTTTGGAAAAGTAAGCTATTTGAAACAGACAACATTGCTACAAAGATATGGGGAATAGTAGTCTTCTAATGGAAATACCAACTTTAGCTCATTTATATCAGTACTAAATATTGATATATTTTATTTTTTAGATTGTCATTAGAAAATAAATTATGAAATATTGAAAATTGTACCCCGTGAATAAGCCCAAGATGTGGGTGAAATGTAGGGGATGAAATAAAACAAGATTCAAGTGACTGGAAGTCTCGTATATATTTTTTCAAAAGTTTAAAAGGGCCCTCCACCCCTATTTTTCTACACATTGTCTACAGAGCCTCTTTTTGGGGGGGCTGAAGAAGTTCTAGAAAGAACCTTACTCCATTTCCCACCATCACTGATGCAAGTCAGTGCACCTAAAACCTCCAGTTCATGCAGGGCATGGGGACTGGCAGGCATCAGGGTGGCCTCACATGGGACAGTGTATGGTGCACCTCAGATGTCATTGCAGGTCTGAACTTCAGAGAGGGACCCCAAGAAAAAAAACACCGTGGCTGGTAGCATAATAATACCTGGGTGATGAGGAGAAACCACCTTCTAAAAGTACACCACAGCCTAAGACTCAGCCAGGACTCAAGAGTGATATGGTCTTTCCCTTCGGGGGACCCTGCTGGGAGGAGTAAGTCATGGTACTGTCAGACTGGGAATCTGTGGGGAGGAGTGCCAAAGTGATGGGAGACTTGCAAAAGCCTGGGTTGATATGGGATACATCCCCACCTAGTCAAAGAGCACAAACTAAAGTAAAAAAAATATATATTGGACTTCTATCCTGGTGTGGTATGGCAATTTTATTAGCTGCTTCAAGGCAAATCCATATTTCTCAATATTTTAGCACAGACGCTTATAAATTACCTAATAATTAGATACACATATTAGCATACATTTTTATTGTGTAAAGCTGTTATCTGTTTAAGGATGCAAAGAGTAGTGGTTGGCTCTATTTTGTAATCTCCTATCATACTGTTTCTAGTTCAGTTTGTTAACCTGGGATTTCTTAACTGAGATTGACGTGGTTGTACTCTTCTTTAGCCCAGTGTTATGACTGAGCACTGGAGAACAATTTGGTCAAGTCACTAGCTCTAGCTGTAGTGGTGGGGCTTGAACTTGGGACCCACATTTCACAGTTCAGTGTTTTATAGGTAAACCAAACTGCATTCAATACTGTAAAATGTGGATTATATGAAGGTGAACCTCTTGCAGTCAATCAGCCTAGTTATTTGCAGGGCATTGAAAATTTAGAAACATAGAATGTGTCGGCAAAAAGAGACCGCCAGGCCCACCCAGTCTGCCCAGTTTGCTTAGCAACTGCTAGGTCTTACCTTGATATAATATAGCTGTAGGGGATCAATGTGTCAGTCCTCAGGAATAATGGCACTGGGCACTGTGGAACATGACCCTGGACTCTGGCCTCTGTCAAAAGATTTTGGCCTCCAGTCACAGTCTTTGACCAAGGTGCTTAGTGTCATCATCCCCTTGTATACCTTCCAGTCCCCACAATTATCACTGTATTATAAACCCCATAGAATAGTGAGTATGGATTCCTGCATTCTGATTGGTTCACTAGTGTTCCTTATCTTACTGGTAATGGACCACTAGTGTAAACATAAACAGGGTCTTTTCCACAAACACAGTTCTATGGCTGTGCCAGTTAGATACTGCCCTGGGTGGGTATGTGGCTAAACTATCTGCCCAAGGCATTACCTGGCTAGTAAGGCCCTCAGTATCGAACCTAATTGCTTAATTCCTTGTTCCCTCCATACACAGATTTCTTTCACTTTATTCACTTTGTTTTCTAAACACATAAAAAGTGATATATCATGTGCTGATGATTAAATCACCCCTCAACATGGTATTTCTGTATCTGAGACAGGTGCAATAGTCAGCTATTGCTGAGAATTTTGATCATACTGAATATATTCTACATAATGCCATTTGTTATCTTTAAAGAAATATCATGGTTAGCACAAGACAATAAATCCTTCCTGTGCCATCAATAAATGTGATTGCACAGACTGAGGTGCAATATTTACAGTATGTGTGACTGGAGATGATTCTGCCAAATAACACCCCTCCTGCCTTCACTTATAATATGCTTCTTTCTAGTTAGGAAATGTTGTGTCATGGTGGCCTTCAGTTGGAATGTTGTAAAGAAATATCATAAAAGTACATTTCACAGATATTGTTAGTTGTTTTTGAACTGTGAAATTGATATCTTTTTGGCTAACAACTGTTGGTGAGCTATGTTTAAAGAGCAACTGATGTCTCTTGCAGAACATTAAGAAACAATATTGATTGATTTTATTTATTTATTATTAACCAGGGGTAGTGCACAAGTAGATGCCTACCCATTTCATGGATGGCCAGGAAGTAAAATACAAAAAGAGAGCAAAAGCATTAACAACAATATACAACAATACAAAAACATTAACAGACCCAATAATTAAACAAAGCATTTGCAAATTTCACTTGCTAACAAGTGTGTGCCTCAAATACATTTTAAATCCATGAAGTGATAAATGATTAAAGAAATATATAGGCAATGCCTTGACAGTGGATGGGGCTAAAAACCTAAAGATCTCTATCTCTGATTAATATGCTTTAATGGCATTTCAAAGATTGTTCTTAAATGGCTGACTACAGAAGGTTGGACTAAGGGAAGCAGGTCACTGACATTCCTGGGCAATCAGATGGAATGAGCTTTAAACAGAAGACAAACCATCTGACAGCTATGCCTCTGCCTCATAGACACACACTGCCCAATATATAGTAGTTGACAGTGATAGGTACTTCTAGGAAGTTCTGTAACAAAGCATAATATTTTATTTTTAGACAATATCAACATTATTAGTGTTGCCTTAGAGACAGAGCCATAACAATAACAAAGGAGGCCATAACCTATCACTGATAACAAAAAGCTATGTGCTAGGAGCTTACGGGTTTCTGGAAGAAGGCATTTAGTCACCCTATAGAGAAGACCATGTACAGAATTGTATGACTAAATATAACTTATAGTTTCCTTACACTGAGGGTAAGATATTTTCAGTATTGGATTCCCATTGTCCTTTAAGAGCAAATTATTAGCATAGCACTTTTAGTTAATCTACTCTTGTTCATTTTTCACATGAAGTCGCAATCCTCTCTTTGCAGCATCACAGTCTGCTAGCAAGGAAGTGATTGGGATATCATCAGCAAAGGATTATAACTTCAGAAGCTGTTAAAGCCAGCAAATGAAATTCAGTGGACAAAAGATTACATGCAAATATCCTTAGTAAGAAAGAACAAAGGACTGTGGTCAATCACAGTCAAGGGGCCATACAGCATACAAGGCACACTCTTTGAGGGCTCAGTCAGTGGCCAGCCATGGTGATGTGAGGAGAGCTGTGCTGGTTACCGACTGAAGATTGTAATGAGGAGTGGGGTGGTGGGTCACACCAGACAGGATGGGGGAGGAACCATAGACTACCAGGGAATATGTTTTGCTCATTTGGGGATGGCGATCCATGAATAGGAAGGGGGGGAGGGACACTGCACTATGGAAAAGTGATTTATTAAATAATTTATTAAATACTGTATTGTTCGGTGAAGAATGTTTCTATTAGCACACTAAGAAAATATTAATAAGACGGCCTCCCTTGTTTAAAACCTTTTCTTTTATTTTCATGAAGGCAGTACTTTGAATAACCACAATATTTTTGGCACTTAGCTATGTGCCTAACTTCAGTGGTAAACAGTCTTGTCAAAAGGTAAAAATAAATCACTGTACCAGTTTTTACTGTTGGAGTCTTGTTTTTATTCTTCATGGCTCATTTGCCTAATCCAAACTGCAGTTCCCTCCTTCATGGTTACAGACACCCTTCCCTTCAGTTAGAATCTTCAGAGAACGTTGTCCTTATTTCCTCAAGTTTCAAATTTTGTTTCTTCAGTAATTGGACTGAGCGATTTGCACTTCCGTGGATCCCCTCAAGTATCCGGCAGCTCTCATGCTGTCTTGTGCCACTCCTTGCTGCATGTAGAATCCAGGCAGAAAAAAAATCCAAACAGCTGGTCAATGTTCAAAATGTGCTTTTGTTTCAGAGTTCAAGGCTCCATCATCAGATTTATTAAAGTCAGGTGAGAGATTGGGGACCAGGGGGACACTACACTATGGAAAAATGACTTTTTACAGTTGGATTGGAGATCGGGGACTGGGGCAGGACACCGCACTATGGAAAAGGGATCTTTTATAGTCAGGTGGGAGATCGGGAACTGGGGAGGGACACTGCAGTATGGAAAAGTGATTTTTTAAAGTTGAGTGGGAGATCAGGGACCGAGAGGGGACCTACACAATGGAAACATGTTTAGTCAATATCAGGTGGGTGATTAGTGTGGGAGGGGGACCTAGACTGTCATGGTATGCAGTATGTCTTTAGAGATGGTGATCGGAGAACGAGGGGCACTACACCAGGGGAATGTGGCTGTGTGGTGTATGGGTTGGTGGTGGTGGGTCCATGCTTTACTTAAAAAAGGCCATGCAAATTGGCCCATAACAGGCATGCTAATGGCCAATAGCACCTTGCATGCCCAATTGGCTCATTTGTAGGGTCACTTTCATGAATGGGGGCTTAACGTGGTGATGCTATTGCTGGCAGTCCATTCTTCTGGTTTGCGGTGCACTATCCGATTGTGAATTGCAATTTTTGGCTCCTGCGTAATGACGAGCTACGGCACATACTTTTGTGCTGCACATTGTCCTTTTCTGTGAATCCTGCTCATGATTCTTAAAATAAAGTGCATTTTGTGCAGATTATATATCAGAGTTGCTAAACTAGTTAGAATGTTATGTGTGATTTTGTACTTCTTTGAAACTTGGCTTCCCGGCCAATGCCCTTTGGGGTAACCCTTGCCTAAGCACTTACGCACTAAGGTTCTTTGTCTTTTAGCTTGTTTTTTGTTTTTATTGGGCTCACCACAACCCAAACCCTATAGACCAACTTAGGGTAGCTGGTTCATTCCACTGGGGTGTCATACAGACGGGACTCACTGATGAGTCCTGGTAGGATGAAACATGTGTCTGTGTCTTCTGTTGGCACCCTTTGCAGACTGTGTGAGAGGCCTTTCAGCACCATGCATTTCTACTTAAAGTTGAACCAGCATAACATTTTGTGGTGATTTGTATATACAGCCCATGATGCTTTGCATTATGGGGTATGTGTGATTTTGTATTTCGTTGAAACTTGGCTTCCCGGTCATTGCCCTCTGGGGTAACCCTTGCCTCAGTGCTTATGCATTAAGGTTGTCTATTTAAAATGTTAGGAGCATACCAGGTAAAAGATTGTTTACTGATTGTCAGTTTAGGAGTTTAAACTGAAAACAATGAAAATGTCATTTTCCGAGTTACATGAACCATTATGTTTTGTACAAATCTTGATGATAAGGCACTGGGAGTGGAAGTACTGTATCTTCAATGGGCAAACTTGCAGTAGCTATATCTATTAGGAGCTGTGGTTGAAGAATCTGCATGCTATGATAAATGACAACGATGAGTCCTGTATTGAGTCGTTAATGCAAAACAGCATATGCTATTCAGAATAGATTGATATTTTGTCATAAATAGATGTTTGATTTCTAAACAGAACAATTTTGTTTATCCAATATTGGTATTAATTGTTGTTTTGCTATTAATATGTAGGCTTCATCAGTCAGCACATTAATGTTGTGAAAGGAAAACCAATTGCACAATAGGATTTTTTCCCAATTTTTTCCAGATGTCAATATAAACTCAGATTGGAGCCTAGATAGCCTCCTACATGTTTGAAAATAGTTTCATAGACAACGTTATCTCATTTTTACTGTAAACAGACAGGTCATCCTTGACTCAGGCCAACATCTCAGCTATTCAAATCAACATGGCTTTTGTTTTTGTTTCATTCAAGCTTAGTTTGTTTCTAATTAACTAATCAAAAAGTTCATTATAGCCTGTTTGCAAATTCTTTTGGAGTTCCTACAGGCAAGGGCCTATGTGAAGGATGGCCATGTTGTCAGTGTATAAGAAGCTTCTCACAGAGGAAAAGGAACCCTGCATATCATTAATGAAGACAGAGAACAGCAACTGTCCTAGTACAGATCCCTTGGAGACTCCATCAGGTAGCCCCAGTGGGTCAGACAAGACACTCCCTATATTTACCTGCTGCTCTTAGCCTTCCAAATAGCTCTTAAACCAGCCAAGGTTCTTATTCAAAACTCCTAATTCATCCAGTTTTTCCAAGAGTATCTTATGCTCCACCACGATGAAGGCCAGTCAGATCAACAAACACTGCACCCATCATACACCCATTCTAGAATGCATCGAATGTGGTGCTCGTCAACCTGACCAGAGCGGTCAACATACTGTGCCCTTTTCTAAACCAGTGCTGTTATTCAGGTAGTAACTCATTCTCAAGAAGATGCGAAATTAATTCTTTAAAGGGGAACTGTCAGTAAAAAGAACCTCACATACAAGTGTGAGGCTGATCCCTATTAGCCCTTTCTGTGCAAAACCACTTTTTTTTACTTACTGATCACTGCATCGTAGCAGACTGCATCAGTCTAATTTGACTTCTAAGCTGACATTTCCTGTAACCAGAAATGCCACACACCCCTGCAGCTGACATTAGAGAAGGGCTGCAGCAGTGGGAGATGCAATAGCCTGCAGTGAATGTCAGAGTTTTTATAAGCTGTAATCTTCTGTTTGCTGGCCTGCTGTTATCCTGCAGCTAGGTACAGTCACAAACGACTGTACTAAGCCCCATGAGCACAGCAGGGCCAGCAAGAATCTGATTTTAGCTTACAAAATCTTTCACATGTATATTGCAGGCTATTGAATCTCCCAGCTCTGCAGCCCTCCTCTGATGTCAGCTACAGTAAATTCTGAGATTTCTGGTTACAGGAAATGGCATCTTAGAAGTCATCAAATTAGCCTAATACAGTCTATTATACTGCAGTAAACAGTAAGTAAAAAAATGTTTTGTATACTAAGTGCAAATTGGGATCAGCCTCTCACTTGGGTGTGTAACTCTTATTGCTGACAGTTCCCCTGTAAAAAAACATTTTTAAAATAGCTTTCTCAGTATCAACAACAATGAAACTGATCTGCAGTTAGATATAGAAAGTCTGTCCCCAGCTTTAAATAATGTTGTGAAAGTGGATTTCTTCCCAAAAGTTGGTCCCACACCAGACTGTAAAGATAGATTGAACAGGTAAGTGAGTGGCTTATGAATAAATGGTGCAGACAACTTGAGCAACCTAGAATTTAATGCATCTGGACTATAACCCTTTACTTCATGCAGCTTTAGTAATAGTGCCAGTACCTGCTGTCCCTGAATTTCAACAAACTTAAATTCTGGAACTTCAGCTGTTAGATTACCATGTAACTAACAATTCTGACTAGAATCCATTTGCTTCTCTCCCTGTGGTATACATTAGGATAGGAGTGACCCTCACATCTCCTGCCTCATCTGAGGTCATCTGATCTTGCACAAAACATCTGCTGAACCCAAGTATATTCCATAAGGGAATCGTGAACTCCTGCCCCCTGAGTTTTTACATTTGGATCATACTGTTTCAGGGGAAAATATGATATTGCACTTTCTGTTACCATGGCATTCATTGTACCAGATCTTACCTGGACCATGTTAAATCTTCCAGTTGTGAGCTCCAGATGCTCAATCAATGGGTTCAAGCATTAAAGCATAGGTAGAGAGAGCTGGGAAGACCAGCATACTGGTGTTTAAGATACTTTAATATAGACAGCTTGAGTAAGGAAAAGAAAGGAACATACCTTCTCTGTCTTATCCAATCAGCAAAGACTTGAATAGTAACTCTGTTTAGAACAGCAGATAGTCTGTTGCATTGTGACTTTCTCTGCCATGAAGGTGATGTCTCACACATTTGTTACAAAGATTTTCACAGTTTTTTGCTGAGAAGGTCCCCTAGATCAGACGTGATAGGACAAATGCTCCCTTCTGGTGAGCAGTGTTTTAGTGAATTTCCTTGTCAGAAGTACTAGATGGTCTCTCTATCATACAACTGGTGAACTGTGGCTTGGATCCTTGCCCCACTTGGTTCTTTAAGTTATTGATAGGTTATGGTATCATGGGTTCACAAAATGATCGGTACTTCTCTCAGACAGGCAGCTTTTTCAAAGCCCTGAGAAGAATCTTGGTAAAAATAACTTACACGAATGACTAGTACTTGCTGTTGATAACCTTAAAGCTATCAGCAAGTCTTGAACCTTTACTTTTTGGAGATGATTCTAGCAAAGGGGTTTCAGCAAAGCTACATGGGCAGCTGGATAGGATGAAGGTCTTTGACTCCCTGCAGTACAGCATTGTAATGGGTCATAGCATAGAAGAAGTACTAATCAAAGTGTTAAATAATAGTTCCTAGCAATAGACGATAATAAGCTGTTTTTATTGATTTTGTTAAATCATTTAGTGACATTTGACACAGTGAACCATTGGGTGTTAGTAGATTAACTGAAGAACATCAGAGGGATGCCTGGGACAATTCTTGGCCTTTTCAAGTCATACATTTCTGGGTGATGCAAAGTTGTGATGATAAGTGACGTTTTATCATTATGGACTGGGATCTGTTATGGGGTGCATCAAGGGGTCTCTTCTTGTGTCAGTGTTGTTCAGTGTGTATATGTTACCCCTAGGTTGGGTTACTTGGAAGGGCAATATACTGAGTATATATACTGATACAAAGTTTCACTGGTCCAGATCTCCTAGCTGCTGAAATGGGTAGAAGTAACACCCAACTGAAAATGAGATGTAGCATCTTTGCTGGAATATCCAAGGTAGTGGTGTGTGAAGTTGCTGAAATTTGCACTATGAAAAAAATCCATTAAATTTGGTACATTCACGAAGCAGAGGACCACAATTCACATTGTTATTCACCCGACAAATTGGTGAAACTCATGGGACAAATCAACAAAAATAGCCAGTTTGTGGGCAAATGCCAATGGGAACTGCATGCTACACCCCCACCCAAAAACAATACATTCCTTGATAAACCCTCCCACTACCCCCCACTGACATCCTCCTCTCTCCTTCTACCCACCATAGTGAATTGCATGCTGCACAGAATCAGACTAGAAAGTAATCCCTTCCCCCACCCATACACCAAACACACTCCCCTGCATCCACTCAGCTGAGCATCTCTATCACATCAAGCACCCCAGTCCCCCAACCAATCACCCTTTTGTCCCCACCCCTCCTCCCACCACCAGCATCTAAAAAAAAATCAACTTGCAATAAAGAAAATGTTCCCTGATGCATAGCGTCTGCTCTGTTCAGTGTCCATCTTGTAATGGCATGAATGAATAGTAATGCCTTTGCTCCTAGTAAAACCTGACTGACTGAAAAAGAAACCAGTCAGGTTTTAGTAGGAGCAAATATGTCACCATTCATTCATTTACACAAAATGAGATGGACACTGGACAGAGTAGATGCTCTACACCTGGGGACCATTTTCACCAGTCTGATTTTGTGGGTGCTGGTAGAGGGAGGAGGGTGGTGGGGACAAGATGGGGGTTGGGTAGAAATTGGGGATGCTTGATGTGACAGTGGGACTCAGATAGGGGGAGGTGTAGGGGAGTGTGTTTGGCATGTGGGTGGGGGAAAGGGGTTACTTTTTGGTCTGACTCATTCTGTGCAGAATGCAGCATCATGCAATTCACCAGGGCAGGGGAAGGGAGAGAGGAGGATGCTAGTGGGGTTAGAGGGGATATCAAGAAATGCACAATTTCTGAATGGGGAGGGGGTGGTTTTACAACATAGTGGGTAGAGCAATATTTCCTTAAAGTTTCAATAATTTATTTAAAAAAAATTTAAAACTCTGCCAAAGTACAGTACAAGTCACATTAAACTGTTCCATCAACTCACTGGTGTATTTTTGTGATGCTACTGCAGTGGCAACTCAAACTGTAGAAGCTTTTAACTTTTTTTCAATCATCCTTCACTGCCTATTCAACTCACTTGTACCTGTTTAGTGAAATGGCAGTAGCTGCTTTGCTGTGTGTATGCAATGCATTTTCATGGCATTGTTTATAAATATCACAGCATTCCTTAAGAGCATTGTTTATAAATATCACAGCTTTCCTTAAGAGCATTGTTTATAAATATCACAGCATTCCTTAAGAGTTGTTTAGTCTGCCTTCTGAAATGGAACTCATAAGCACTCAGCTGAAAATAAAGCTTATAGTACATAACAGCTTGCTGCAAACCAATACTAACCTTTTACTAATTCATTGAATTAAACACTGCACAGATTAGGAAACTCATTGAGCAATGCTACACCAGTGAGTTGAGCGAACAGTTTAATGTGACTTGTACTGTAGTTGGTGCATCTACCTCGGATTTTGCAAGTTTTGCAAATTATGAATTTCCACAGATTTGCACAAAATTTGCCAGTGGATTAAAGATTTGAAACATCTCTAATCCTTGGTAAATACATTGTAAATAAAAAAAAGTGTACAATCTGGGATGCTATTTATCTGCAAAAGATAGTTAGTCGTTTTGCCTCTTTTTCTATGATAACAAAATGCCACTCAAATATATTGATGTCTGGACAAAATTGCATGTTAGCTGCATGTGAATTTGTGGAAGCTCAATCCCTTTAAAAGGTAAGTGCTGTTGATGGGAAGGCAAAAGCCATTAGATGAGACATCTAGAATGATGTCCCTACCCAACCATAAAAAGGAATGCCTGGTTTCCTTAGAGATGGGGAAGAATGTGAGGGTTCTTTGTGGACTGCAACCTATTGCTTGAATCTCAGGAGTTAGTTGTGGTCAGGAGCAGTTTCTACTTTTTCAGAAATATTGCTATACTCTAGTTCCTGCTTATTGTTATGATGACTCTGGTTCACGCCTTCATAACATTTTATTTATGTAGAAATTTGTGGCAGGGAAAATCACATTGAGCCACAGCTAATTTCCATGTGCAACCCAGAGGAGGGGAACATGAGAGACACTACCTATATCAACATCAAGACTTGATTTCTGAAATGCACTCTACACTGGCATTTTGTACAAGTGGATCCAAGATGGGTGCTTGACAAAATTTTTGTTGAACGCCCCATCAGCGATACCAGCAGGTTGACTGCATTCTGCAGTCGGCTGCCAGTTTCCCTGAGCTGATTATGTTTTCTTCAGGCTGCTTGCCCTGAACCCCAGCACAGCACCCCCACTCCCCCCCTTAAGGATTATTAACTCCGAGCTGATTGGGGGGGTGCAGGACCCCTGACAGACAGCACCTGGTGCCAGCGGGTTTTCCATAGCAGCATGGCACTGTAGTCACTGTGGGAGACCTCGCTGGCAAAATGTTGCTGTTGGGGGGGTAACCATTTTCAAGCTTATCCACAGTCTTCAGCTGATAGTGTCCTAAATTGAGTTGTGTCTAGGTACCTTATTCTCCTGTTTTGCAGGAACTGAACTGTTTGTCTATGAGATAGTGAATGATTTTTATAGTATTGTAACTGATACATAAGGCCTTACATGGACTAAATCCCAACTTACTTCATGACTTCTTGAAGCCAGCCATACTCTCAAAGCCACTTCATTCAGTGGACCAGCGTTTGCCTGTTTCTTGGGCGGCAGAGCTGCGCCTTGTGGGTGACTCTGCTTTTGAGGTGGCAGCCCCTGCTCTATACAAAAAACTTTTCCATAAGATTATGTAAGGTTCATATCCTCTATAGCAGCTTTTAGACAAGCATGTAAACTGTGTTATTTAAAGAGACATTCACTATTTAAGTTTTAATTACTAAATAATGTTGCTATTGTGATTTGTGCTGTTTTTAGTGTGTCTACAGTATCTATAAATTTAGGATTGGTAGCCACCCTTATTAGTATTATCCCTAATATCGGGATAGTTCAGGTCACTGTTGACTAGTCCTCTTTTTTGACAGACATCTGTTTGTCTATAAAGAGACCATTAGCACATACTGTAGTAAGCAATCCCTTGAGCCTACAAAGCCTGGTCACTGATGTACAATCTTGTATCATTACCATCTATGAGTTGGAGCAGTGAATCCTGGCTGGCTTCCTAGGTATTACAGTTTCTCATGCGCACACAATGTCCTATGGAGCCAAGCAACATGTTAATTTTGCCTTGCAGTAATGGGATATCCATCATTGTTCTCTATATCAAATGCTTAACTGGCCTTTATTGACTGAGCTGCACATTGAATGTCACCACTCTCAAGCTAAATGTCCCATGGCATACTTATCATTGTACTCTATATTAAATCCTTAACCGACCTTCATTGGCTGCCAGGCACAACCTGAATCTCACCACCTCATGTACAGATGCCCCTAAGGAAAAGTACCTCACTGAATCACTGATTTAATATAGGAAAAGTCACTTAATAAGGCTTTAGTGCCTCTAATTCACTGCAATGTTGTCTCTTTTTGCAACCAAAAGTATTGTGGGTAGAATGGTATTTTTTTGTGGGGACCCTAAAGCCTGGAACACACTTCCTCAGGCTCTGTACCTAATACTGGTACATTTCAAATGAGCTTGATGATACCTTACTTTTGTGTTTGACCTTTTGTGTCACAAAGCAAAACTGTTGAGCAAATTGTATCTCCAGCTGAGTCTCAATAGATTAGTGAGGTTATAGGGTAAAATGTCATAGAAGCAAGTAGTACATAACTGGCTTTATAAAGACATGCACCTGAGTATTCGTGCAAAGAGCAGGAATTACTTGGCCAGACCAATTAAAGATGTGGTGAGGGTGGGGAGGGTTGGAGCATTTGTTGCACATGTACTAGTACCTATTGCCTAAAAACAACAGTGCCTATAACACTTGCAGCATAAAGTTGCAGTGTTAAGGTGATCATCTTATATTCTAGATGTTTTAGTAGGGACTACTGATGTGGATTACAATTTGTGACCACCAAGACACCAGTATGACAACTGGTTGGGAGGTCAAAATACAAGGTCACCCAGATAGGGTGTAGTTATAGCACAGGGGACAGTGTTGGGGTTTCTACACCAGCAAGTGAAAGGGGAGGCATTCACTAGCAGGGGAAAGCAATAAGGGCTTACTATCCCATACCCAGTCATGGCCTAGTGCATTAGGGCTCACTTTGCCATTCCCAGATGTGGCCCACTGCATTAAATCATACTGTACCACACTCAGTCATGACATACCGCATTAGGACTTACTGCCCCTTACCCAGTCATGGCCTACCACATTAGGGCTTACTGCTCTATACCCAGTCATGACCTGCTGCATTAGGGCCTACTGTCTCCTACCCAGTCATGGCCTGCTGCATTAGGGCTTACTGTCCCATACGCAGTCACTACCCTTTAGTCGCCTAGGTCCCAAAGAAATACCAGCTGTGAAGTCAGACAGTAAGGGCACCAAAGGCTTACTGCATTAATGCTTACTGTCCCATACCCAGTCATAGCCTACTGCATTAGGGCTTACTTTTTCATTCCCAGGTGTTGCCTAATGCATTAAATCTTACTGTACCACATCAAGTCATGGCACACCATATTAGGGCTTACTGTCCCCTATCCAGTCATGGCCTGCTACATTATGGCCTATTGTCCCCTATCCAGTCATGGCCTGCTGCATTAGGGCTTACTGACCCATACCCAGTCATGGCCTGCTGCATTAGGGCTTACTGTCCCCAAACCAATCACTATTCTTTAGTCGCCTAGGTCCCAGAGAAAATACCCACTGGGAAGTCAGACAGTAAGGACACCCATGGCCTACTGCATTAGTGCTTACTGTCCCAAATCCAGTAATGGCTTATCCCATTTGGGCTTACTGTCCCATACCCTCTCATGGCCAACTGATCTAGGGCTTACTTTTCCATTCCCAGTCATGGCATACTGCAGTAGTGCTTACTGTCCCCTACCCAGTCATGGCCTACTGCATTAGGGATTACTGATCCTACCCAGTCATAACCTACTGCATTAATGCTTACTGTCCCATACCCAGTCATAGCCTACTACATTAGGGCTTACTTTTCCATTCCCAAATGTGGCCTACTGCATTAGATCTTACTGTCCAACATGTCAACATTGCTTATTTTACCACTGTATATTTTGTAAAATGTATTATAATAGTAATGCTGTATATTTAGTTACGTTTGCTGTAACAGTTATACAGTGTAAGTTTGTAACCATGACAGCCTTATTTGTAGCAGCTTATTAGAAGTCACTGGAAATGAGCTACTGCTCAGTTGATTGTCTCCCAGTTAAACATACTTTACTATATAGCTCCAATACACATGTGTAATATAGAAGTTTGCAGAACAAAGATACTAAGTACATAAACAGTGATTAATCAAGATGTACATATTGCTCAATGAAAAGAATCTTGGCCAATTTATCATTGTGTGTCTCTGGAAGGACAGACCAGGCTTCAGTAGAATACACTGTCACACAACACAGAATGGCTTTCACATTTATTGAATCATGTACAAAAGCAATGATTACAAACAGACGGTTACTCTTCCTTGGGATTCTTCAGTGTAGTGAAGAACCAGGTCGGATTTTTAAGAGTGGATGCAACACTTGTATCCATAGCTCAGATGTTTGTGCACCCACACAGATGTGTCCAGATGTGTGCTGTATCCATGCAGATGTATTCGGATGTGTGTCTTATTCACAGACATCTGGATGCATTTGCAGCAATTTCTGCAGTTTATGGCAATTTCTGACGCGACTGCAAGGTTCTTGTCCATTTTTCAGATGCAAATCTGGATCTCTGTCCTGGGAGTTAGACCAACTTTTGTGATCAAACTTCTCAGGCAGAATTCCACACTCACATCTGAAAAAAAGATGTAGATCTTTACAAATCTCACCACTTTCTCAGTCAGGAACCAGGGAAGCCCCCTCCAAAAAAAAAAACAAGCATGTTAAGTGCATTCAAAGTGATCACACAGGATGGAGATTTTTGTTACAGAAACGTGAATGGGAATTTTCAGCAGCAATATCACATGAACTGGGAGCCAAATTGTAAGGTTTGAACAGTGGGCTGATGATTTTTAGTGGTACCCATGCCTGTTAAGAACTAAAAAAAAGTCAATGATTCTCTTGAGTCAACAGCCACCCCTCCCCCCCAAATTTCCAGAAGTAAGAAAGTTAAGTTACTGTAAAATTTTGACAAATAAATAGTGTAGTTGCCATATTGGTTCTTGTAAAAACTTCTGGATTCTGGATCTGTAAAATGTTGTACAGTTTATCAATGTTTACAAGTACAATGTTTTGATATTTCTGACTTTTTATTTCTGTAAACCAAATAAAAATATTAGAAAAATATTGTGGTTCTCCTAGTATCGTTTACTTACTTGGCATTATCTTTTTAGGGAATTGTCACTTTTCAGCTGTAGAAACATTATTTTTTATACAGCATAGTTCAAATTAAACTTACAGTGCAACTAAGCATGCATGGGACAGTCATAAGGCAATTCTAGGGGGTGGGGGTAGGAAGAAGTAGGCTGCTGGTTAACTAGGATCTGCAGCTTATCCAGTAGGCAGGGAAATGGGCAGACTGGGTGGGCCAAGCGGTCCTTATCTGCCGTCAAATTCTATGTTTCTATGTTTCAGTTCATAGCCAGTTAGCATTTGCTCTGCCTCGAAAATCTCTTAACCACAAATATATGGTTGTTAGCTGACTTCTGCTGAGCTCTGAATGCATTTCCTCAATACTCTCATTTGAAAACCACATTCCACGGCTGATCAGGGATAAAACAAGCCAACTAATTGGACGCTCATAACAGCCACATAAAAAGAATGGGTTGTAAACTGGCGGCTCACTATATATAATGTGAACTGTACTGTACATTGAGAAAACAACAATTTTGTCAAAAGAAAAAAATCTATTTTGGCTTGATTCCAAACTTCATTTTTAAAAAAGTTTCTATCACTTTTGGTACAAAAGTATAGCCTTTTCTAAAGATAATTACTGTGAAAACAGTTAACTTTTGCATGGTTAGGGCTATAAAAATAATCTTGTTTTAATTGAAAACTTTGAATTGGAATGGCATAGGTATAGCAATCCAGTTTTCATCAAAATGTTGCTGATTTATACCACCTAGAAATAAACATGCCACTTAATAATACAGAAAGTGGCTATAAGATCAATTAATAGCAATTCTTGCATGCAGAAACAATCCTTTCAGGTACAATGTTGTTGCTGCTCCTTCACTGGTATAAAGTGAACAATACAAATATATATTTTATGCATTTAATGCACAGACAAACTCTGATTGTAATGATGCAGATTCTAGTATTGCCCTGAGACTAGAGCTGTGAGCTGTGAATGAGCCTGGGACACACAGCAGACCTGGGCCTGAACCCCGCAACCTCCATCTGCATTCTGTGCAACCCTGCACAAATCACTCAATCACCACAGCACACCCAGGTCACCCATGAAAACAGGCACCCATGCAGGCTTTTCCCAGCTACCAAAGAATAAAATAAAATAAACTATACTAGAAATAAAATAAATGAGACAGTTTCCATCCTGCAAGGTCATAATTATAAACATCTGCATTGCTTGTAACTAAAATTATGTAAGCTACCACTAGCCATTTGCCATGTGGATAAAGGATCCACCTTCTAAAACGTAATTATGCTGATACCACAACTGTTACGCTTTAATAATATAAGCATGGTTGCCTCAGGACCGAAGTTTCCCAGATCCTGCTCCAAGTTGCAGCTCAAGGAGTCAAAGTTTGGCAGGTGTGCAGACAGCTGGTAGTTCCTATGGAGTTTAGACTCAGCACTGCATGCAACATTCCACTCATGGAACATGAGGGGAGAATGGATTAAGCAAAGGTTAATACAAAACTTCCATTGGCCTGGTGTCTATAAAGATGTGGCTGAATACTGTCTTACTTGTGACACATATCAGAGAGTGGGGAAGCAGGGGGCCAAAGGCGTTTTCCCCATTAAAAAATATATTGATTTTTTAAACAAAAGAAAAGAAAAGAGAGAAAAAAAACAGGCAATACAATTAAGTACATAATATGAATGCTACTAATATGTATCCAGTAAAGCAGCAGTATTGATTTTACCACAGCATTGACCTAAACAATCGGATAGCTAATAATTATATAGAAGGGCTGAGCAATACTGTAACATAAATAAGTTATAGCCATCAAAGTGTACATAAAAAGACATTTAAGTAATCACCTACTAATTCATAATTATTAAAAGTATCAATCCTGTTCTTATACTTGCTTGACCTTCATGAACCAAGCAGAGGTTGATGCAAAACTTCTACTGGCCTGTTGTCTATAAAGATGTGTCTGAGTATTGTCATGTTTGTGACACGTTTCAGAGAATGCAAAAGCAAGGGGACAATGGCATTTTTTTTTAGTTTATTTATTTACGGCTGGGGGCAGTGCTTTGGTCCCCCCCCATCCAGCTAATCTCATGTACTGTCGACCGGTCATGGACAGAGCTCAACCTCCCCATCACATCCCTTCTGGCCACATCGCAGCAAGTACTTACCCCACCACTGCGGAGACCTTGGAGGGTGGATCCAGGAGGGAACTAGCTTGTACACAACTGTGGCTGCACCGTCGGGGCAGCCTTCATGCTGCTGAGATTTTTCTTCTGTGGTTCTCCCTTGAGGGGAAGGGTGTGCAATGACACCAGTGGAAGGAGCATGCACATGTCCACACACACTGTTCCCAGCATCTTCCCCCTTCTACTCCTCTTTTTGCAGCATCAGTGCACTGCCCCCAGTCTCCACTAGGGGCCAGCCAAATGCCGACCACTGGTGCCCCCCCCCACCCCCAGAGAATGACAGCAGTCCTTAGGATGCTCAATCCTTCTCCAACCCTGCCAACCCCCGGCAGCCCATGTGCTTTCCCAAACATGGGTCTCCGGCATAGCACGAGGTAAGGCATCCAGTGCTTTAGCCCTCAGCACCACTGGGCCGGCAACAATGGCTTTTTTTTCATAAAAATGTGTTGATTTTTTAAAGAAAAGAAAACAAAAACATAGAATAAAATTAAGTACATACCATAAACACTAGCTAATACATATTTCAATAAAGCAGCCACATTGATTTTAAAATTATACAATGGCAAGAAAATGTCCTCGACTCTGATTGGTTAGTGTGTGCCTGGGATAGTGAAGTTACCTGAGCATAACCTCACTGTATGAAGTCCAGCCACACAATGACTGCAACACATGAACATGAAATTACTGCCCCCCAACACATACACAGAAGCCATCCTCAAGTTTACAGTCCTACCCACAACACGCTGCTCTGAGCTCCCTCTGTGAATGACTTCAGCCCCCCGACAGTCTTTCCATGTGTTGTCCTCCTTCTCTTCTCTTCTTCTCACTCCAAACCAGCAAACCTCAGACATTCCCCCAAAGCCCAGTTTGTTTCTTTTATATTTAAAATACATGTAAGTGACTCAGCACAGCTTGAGCATGCCTAGTAAAAGAGAGAGTAAGCGCAGTTTAAACAGTCACTGCATGGCTCTAGCACTCACCCTTCAAGACACTTTCTTCTTGTTTTTTCTCTTTTCTTTTTCTTAAGTGGACTATGTAAAAGCACAGGGAAAACATCCTCCCTACCTCCTTTCTTCAACTGTCACACACATCATTACAACAGTGGGCAGCAGCTCATAACAGTGGAGGGGATGGCAGCAATCTCAGATTTCAAGCTACAGAAGCATGAACAGCCAGGCACGAAAACACAAAGAGAGGGAAAGTGAAATACAAAACTGTGGCAGAAAAACACAACACAAACACCAATATAGTAGAGCATATTAACAAAAGAAAACTGGCAGCACTAACAAAGGTTGCTATGGTGACAGCAAAGCCACTGAAAAAACCCATCAGCTCCACCTGCTGGCTGAAACAATAAATCAGTACTACTTTTTTTATAAAGTACTCTGACCCATAAAAAAATGACATAAATGTACTTTAAATGTAATATTTTTTTGGTTGTTTTACAAATGAGCCAAATAATGCACTCCGAGGTGTGGATCATGCTGGGATAACCTCACTTCTTGGGTGTTGGACACACTCAGCCTGTGGCTTCATGCCCAACCACCCGAGGCGTGTGGTTATCCCAGCACGACCTACACCCTGTCATGCATTATTGCTTAATTAGCAATGAACTAAACAATTATTTTAACAATTCTCTCTCTACATTTGTTTACATAAGTAATTAGGTTTGGTTGAATTCCCCAACTCCATCTCTTCTCCATGGTAAAAAATAAATCAACTAAGCTAAACCATGGACAAACTTAAATATTTAGGATTTTGGCTTAATTGCAAGCTCTCATTCACAACACATATTGAAGAATGCGGACAGTGTGGACCAATGGGCTTGCAGGGCATATTGAAATAGACAGTCCCAAATATGTGAATGACTTCATTCACATATTTAGACTGTCTAGTACAGTATGCCCTGCAAGCCCATACTGTACCTGGTCATTTGGCAGGCACAGGCGGTATGCGGGTGGGTTGTAGCCGCCCGCTGATGATGGGGGGGGAGTGGGGTGGGCAAGGGAGAGCCACTGGATCACCAGGGAAATATGTTATAGCGATTTACCAGTGATTGGGGAAATGGGAGGGAGGGGAGTACCACTGGACCTCCAGGGATTTGTTATGGTTATTTACTGCGATTGGGAAAATGGGAGGGAGTACCACTAGACTACCAGGGAATTATTTTATGGTGATTTACCATGATCACAGCTACGAGGCGGGGGATGCCCTGGGACCCCCACTGTGCACACGTCATTCTGTGCAGGGCGCCAGGCACAATTCACCGGGCTGTCCTCCACAAGGCATGCAAATGTGGCCATAATGGCATGTAAATGGCCCCATTTGCACCTTGCATATATTATGGCCTCATTTGCATGCCCTCTGCTGAATATCACGGATGATGCACCCAGCACAACTGCGTTTGTGCTGGAGCATCCCCATGCTCCCTATCTGTGGCTTGTGCCAGCGCAGTGCCACTGCGCCATGAGCTGTCTGTGTCATATTCAACAGTGCTGCGCCATTGCGCATCACCGTTGAATTTCATCTGGTCCTGGCCCCGGTGCATCCCAGTTGTGCTGCGTCCATGCTTGCGCTACTGCTAGGCACAGTCTGAATATCCGGGCCTGTATAACATGTATTGTCAGATTTTGTAATGTGCATTCCACTGAGTTTTGTAATTGTACTGCTGCTCAATTATGTTTTTTTGCTTGTGTTCTCCCAGGACAACCTTGTAAATGAGTTCTCTCAATGGTGTCTTTCCTGGTAAAATAAAAATGTGACTGAATTGTATAGTATGACATACACTTTTTGTTTGTTTCTTTTCTCTTTATGTTGTATGCTGCATTGTAGCTTTCCAAAATTTCCTTGATGAAGTGACATTGGGCATGAAACACTGGTCCTCATATTGGTGGATATACAGAAATAGGTTGTTATACTGAATTTTACATGAGAGTGGAGTCTTCATTTTCTTTTCCCCCATTTCACTGGCAGCTGCACCATAAAGATCGCCCCTCCAAGAAAAAGTGTTGTAAATTGCCCAATTACAGCAGTGGGTAACCTGGAATTCTTTCTTTTCTACATCAAGATATAGAAGTATATATCTTTTGAATTTCCTGTTGTCTTAATAAGCTACCAGAGACTCCAGGGTGTGAGTTTCTATTTGTAAACTGCTCACCCAAGTGTATTTTGAGGCACAAGGTGTTTGCATCAAGTGCCTTCAACCACCTCCAGCTGTTGTTTAGAAATTGAAACATATCCTGGAGTGTCTTATTGTTTCTCTGCATATTTGGCACCAGTATTTAGGGAACTACCACTTTTCAATTATAGAAACATACTTTTTATATATTGCAACATGGAAAATGTATCAATGTAACATATTTATGACAGAAAACTATGTTAGTGCTCATTAGGGGTGCTACCACATAAAATGCAAACTGCACAATGGTTGGAAATAAACTATCAGGACTAGAAACACAATGCCCACGAGGTTTGGAATTGTACTTTCAGGATTCTTATCTCTAACTCCCACCATACTACCACATGTTCTCTCTTCATGACCCAAGGACAGTATACAGGTACAGGGCCTTATATCACTTGTATGGTACCTCATACAGGGTCACCATATTAAAATTGGCATATAGTAACCCTAATCCACCCTTACATCATGACTGATGAGCAAAGTGCATGTCTGAAATCATGCCACGTAGGTCTGGTGTTTTATGTATATTGTGGATCCATAATTACATTATTTAGGGATGCATACCTGCAAAGGTTTACATCTATTATAAACTGTGCCTTACTTGGCACACAATACTATAGACCCTCCACGAAGCAGCAGAACTGTTACAAATTTGAAAACAGTA
Source organism: Neoceratodus forsteri (assembly GCA_016271365.2). NCBI lineage: Eukaryota > Metazoa > Chordata > Ceratodontiformes > Ceratodontidae > Neoceratodus > Neoceratodus forsteri. The sequence continues at coordinate 914,581,824 of CM028137.1, forward strand.
TACGGATTGAATAGCTGTGAGTTGCTTTCTTTAAGACACATGCTATGCTAGAAATAGTCAAAGCAAGTTAAATGTTTGGTACATGTAGGCTATTTTATGTAGAGTCTTGTAGTAGCTGAATAAACAAACCCCCAACACAGCCTTGTAGGATGGTGATAAACCTGTCACTTGGTCTTGTGGCACCACCATGGTGGGAGAAATTGGTGTATGAGCTGATGATCAATTCAGTATGTAGTGTCATAATGTGTTAGTCAATTCAATATTTTTAGTGGCCATCATTTTCTAGGATTCAAAAATCACTTCACTGGCAGTTACCCAGTTGGCTAGTTAGTATCAAAATGTGGTAGCAAAATCAGCTGTTTTACTAGCCACTGACCATTTGGATAACTGATTTGTCCCACCTTAGTCATGATGATAAGGTGAGGGGATGTGGATTAGGGTTCTGTTTGAAAATGTTAATATGTTGACCCTGTATGAGTACCACACCATGACGTATGGCCCCCTGACTGCAGACTGTCCTGGATCATTATGGTGTAGAATGTGATAGGATTGGAGGGAGTGGATAAACATTAACTTAGTTTTTTGCCATAAATTGCTTTACTTTTTAAGACATTTGTATAGTGAAACTTAATTTATTTGTGGGTTTTAAAACCCTATGCAAACCATGCGATGACTCTTGTACTTTTCACAGCATCCTTTCTAGTTTGTGAAAAACTTGAAAGACTTCTGCTGAGGTGGACATAGCAGTCCTTCTGCAGACGACAGTATGAACAGTAATCCCCTGCTACTGTGGGCTATGGGACCATTTGGGCCATCAAAGTGAAAGCCAAGTGCCCTAACACATTTTCTAGCAAGGTATGTGTTTGATGTATTTGCGATATTTGTTTTTAGATGATATCTGGATGACATCAGTTAAAACTATACAGAATGCATGCAGCTGACTGTAATCTGAAGAAGGGTTACATAAATAATCCATTTAAAAAACAAATAGTTAGGATAACAGGTGTTTTTAGGATATCATGATTTTAGGATTTTGGTCCACAAAATGCAACATCCTAAAAAACACTGCTGATGTCAAATTGAATGTAGGATAGCATTGTCCAATTGTCCGTTGATGTCCAATATCCTAAAATTTGAAATCTCCTCTCTTTATAATTAAATAATTGATCCCTGCCACCCCCACCCAAATATACTAACTCCCATCCTTTCACAATATATAACATCGCCATCCACTGATCAGGGAAAAAAACACACCCAACACATCCAATAGCCCTCACCTCCTTCCTCCCCCTCCTCCTTTAAATACCAGTAGATAAAGGATTATGACTCTTGCTGCTCACATCTCTGAAGCTTGTGCATCCCATTCCAAAATCCTACATCCCCCCACATTTGCACAATATAATCAAGTCCCAGCCCTCATCTCCAGATAACAGCAAAACTCTTCACCCAATATACCCACTAGCCCCAACCTCCCAGCTTCCCCTCTTTCTTATAAGATAATGATAGAAGTGTAGTGAATGATATTCTTTGTCAGAAGTCTTCATTCATCTTCCTATGTCTCACTCTACTTTAGCATCCTTTACAGTTTTCAAAGTGCACGTAAAGTAGAACTATCCTAATGCAAATCATAAATGTATTCATATTTAGAGTAGATTCTGTAAAATAATGAACATTTTTCAAAGTGTACACAAAAAGAAAAAAACTTCTTTCTGCAAATCTTAAAATTATTTGTATTTTCAATCAATTTTATAACCTTACAAACACTTTTTAGACTGCATGCAAAGTAGGTGGACATAGCAGTCCTTCTGTGGACAACAGTGTGAACAATAATCCCCTGCTACTGTGGGCTATGTCTTCAGATTGAAAGTCAAGTGCCCTAACACATTTTCTAGCAAGGTATGTAAACCATTCTACTGCAAATCATTAAAATATTCATATTTTTGAGAAGATTTTGTACAATCACAAAAATTTTTTTGAAGTGCAATCAAAGTACGAAAACCATTCTACTGCAAATCTTGAAGACTTTTTGTACTTTGTATTTTGATTACATTTTGTAAAATCAAAAACACTTTCAAAGTGCATGCAAAGTAGGAAAACCATCCTACTGCGAATCTTTAAAATATTCATATTTTAAGTAGATTTTGTCAAATCGCGAACACATTTCACAGTTCATGTAAAGAAGAAAATCATCCTACTATAATCCTAAAAGTATTAATGTTCTGAGTAGATTTGTACAAAAAAAATTTGCAAATCATTACAATGTGAACATTTTTAATGTTATTTAATTATAAATAATTACTAATTAGTTTATTTAAACAACAAACTACATTGTGTACCTCACAGTTCCCCTTCCTCGAAACACTTCCTTTGTATCCTTTGCTTTACATTTTTAAAATTTACATCAGCCTAAAGTTTTTGTTTGTGGATAATTTTAACGTGTATTAGTTTAATAAAAAACAAGGATATGATGTCTACAAAACCTGTAAGTTTCATATATCTTCTCTAACCTTTTTTTTTATTTCAGTGCAAACATTTAGCTAGCAAATTGGGCAAAAATACATAAATACAGCCCTTAAAATCTCCAAAAGTACTCAAAACTGATACTCCTGAAATTTAGAGAGCTAAGAGATACTATGATGAAGAAATCTTCACCAAACAGCAATGTGCTAAGGTCTAAAATGGCTGAGATATGCCCCTTTGAGAATGGCCATTTTTAATGAAATGTAACCCTAATATACAGACAGTACCATTCCTGTATAATCCAAGTTGGCCAGAATCCAAGTTTCATTTAAAGTAATTGTTTTTTACTACCAGTGATTCCAAAGTCATCCTTTTCTAATGATAATTACCTTGAAAGGAGTTAATGTTTGAACCCTAAGGGCTATAAATATAAGGTTTTTTTTAAGTAAAAGTTTGGAGTCAGTCCAGCATAGCTAATCTATTAACACAGTTCACATGTCTTGATATTTTTAAATAATACTAATGCAGATTTTAATTATATCGATCCAGTTTAAAAGTATATTAAAACCATTTAAAGTATATTGTAGCATTGGAAAGTATTATAGTGGGATGGTATTGTCACTATAGTGAGCATTGAGTAGGCTGTTTAATGCTAACCCCCTAATTTTGCACTCTAAAGGAGAATGGTCACAATATCATGGTCTCCAACCCCAAAGCCTTACCCCTGATTAGGCATTTTGCAAGGTAAACACTATTTTTCACATATGGGAACTTCATTTCTTTAATGTTGTAAAGTCCAGGATTCTGCAAATGTCATATGTGGAGTGGATCCATTTCACGGGAAAGTGCGGTGCTGCACCACTCGCTTCAATACAAGTGTATTGATGTGAGCATTGAGGCACCAAACTTTCCTGTGAATTGGATCCACACAGTATCTGACAATTTGGAGAACCTTGGATTTTACAATATAAAAAAAATAAGTTCCCATATAAGAAAAATAACATTTCTCTTGTGAAACACCTAATCAGAGGGGTAAGGCTTTGGGGCATTTAACATTAAGACACTTTTCCTTTGATAGCTTCACCCCATTCAATACATTTGCATTAAATTTTACATGTACAGTCTTGGCCACAAGCTCTCTCGATGTGCCAAGCTTTATTCAAGTCAAATGTGCAGTTTCCGAGATTTGAAAAGCAAAAAAAGTGAAAACATTGGGGGGCTTCAGCTGTTTTTGTGTCATCACCTAGTGCCCAGGTGGTTTAGAATTTTGGTTTGAAATTTTTACGATAGAAAGGACTTGATGCAGAATAGTGCCTTTCATTGGTTTGGTAAAAGAAATATTAATCTATTCCAAAGTTATAAGGATTTGAAATTTCAATTGTGAGCATGCTCAGTACACTCTTTTGGATAGCAGCTTCACAAAAAACAAGAATTTGGCCATACAATACACAATTCTCTTTCATAGAAACATAGAATCATGGAATTTGATGGCAGTTAAGGACTGCTAGGTCCATCCAGTTTGCCCATTTTACTTAACTGTATCAGTAGCCACTAACCCTAAATTGGTCATTGGCTTTAGCCTCTCTTTTCCACCTCTAAGGTTCCCCTGTGTCTATCCCATGCCCTCTTGAATCCCCCACTGTGTTTGCTCTCACCATGTCCTAGGGTAGGCTATTCCATGCATCCACCACCCTTTCCATGAAGAATAATTCTTACATTCCCCCTTATCCTTGCCCCCCAAATGCATAGCATGACTCCTTGTTCTTGTGCATCTTGTAAACTGAAAGATGTTGCCCACCTGCACCTTGTTTATGCCCTTAAGATACCCGAAGGATTCAATCATATCCCCCTGTTCTCAAATATCCTCCAGAGTATACATACTGAGGTATTTTAATCTGCCCTCATATGCCTTCTGTTGCAAGCCCTGCACCATCTTTGTTGCCCTTCTCCAAACTGCCTCCACCTGACCTATGTCCTTCCTGAGGTGCGGCATCCAGAACTATACTTCGTACTCCAGATGAGGTCTCACCAGAGTTCTGTACAGTGGCAGCACCGCCTCCATTCATCTACTAGTGATACCACTTCCTATTCAACCCAGCATACCACTGGCCCTCCCCACTACTTTTTTACACTGATTCACCACCTTTAGGTCTTCTGAGATGATTATTCCCAAATCCTCTTCTTCCTTAGTGACCATCAGTAATGCCTCCCCATCTTGTAACACTCCCCAAGGCTTTTGCACCCCAGGTGCATGATTTTGTACTTTTTCTCATTGAATCTTAATTACCACACCTCAGACCATTTCTCCAGCTTCCCTAAGTCACTGCTCATTTTCTCCACCCCTTCTGGAGTGTCTACTATATTGCAGATCTTGGTGTCATCTGTGAACAGGCAGACCTTCCCTTGCAGTCTTTCAGCAATATCACCAATGAAGACATTAAAATGGACTGACCCCAGTACTGATCCCTGAGGTACCCCACTGGTCACCCCCTTTCCCCAGATTGAACACCATTTACCTCCACCCTCTACTTTCTGTCTCTCAACCAATTTCTGACCCATTTCACCACCTTGTGTCCCACCCCTAAGCTCTCAAGCTTGTTTATGAGCCTTTAATGTGGAACAGTGTCAAAGGCCTTGCTGAAATTGAGGTAGGTGACATTCACCACTCCCCCCTGATCCACCTCCTTTTCTACCCAAAGATATCTATCAGATTTGTCTGACAAGATCTCCTCCACTGCGAATCCATACAGCCTTTGGTCCTGTAATCCACTGGATTCTGTTGTGCCACAATCATTTTCTTTATCAGTGCCTCCATTATCTTCCCCACTACTGAGATGAGGGGATAATCCTGTTTCTTGAGAAAAGTTCATATTTCATATGGTGGCCATCTTTTTTCCAGTATTTTCAAAAACATTTTTTTGAAAACCCATAAAAATCAAATCCTGTAGAAACACTAACACATGTATCTTGCTAACTGGGACCCCATTAGCTGGATTCTACACTTCATTTTTGGAAAAATGACACAGGAATGTCTTTTTAACACATTTAAAAAATCTTTGTTCATGAGAAGATTTTCTTTTTTGGTATAGCCATATAAAACAGGAATAGGATCATACAAAAGAACATTGCCTTTATACAAAAAAAGGATTTGAACTTAATGTTTTTTCACATACTTTTTTCATATGAACCAATCCTGTTTCATGAGAACAACACAGTCTCAAGAAAAATAATTATTTTATGCAAGAAAAATAATTTAGACTTAGTTTTTCTTTACATTCTTTTTTTCATGTTAAGGAATCCTGTTTCATGAGATGACATAATGTCACAAAAAAGGACTCCATACAAAAAAAGAATTTTGACTTTTGTTTCCACATTTCAACTTTAACACGCCATACCTCCATCAATATTTGCAGTTCAAAGACAATCTATATATCACAAGAAAGGCCTTAATGAGTACTATAACACTAATAAATAATATCCTACAAAAGAATTCAGCGTGATATAAAAAACATAAACAATTAAAGATTACAATTCACATTGAATAACACGGCAACTGTAATAAGATGTAACTCTATTAATCTTTGATGTTAAGGGACAATCTAAATATCAAAAAGTGTCTCAATGACTACTGCAACACTAACACATATTACCACCCCGAAATTTAGGGGCTATATAAAAAACAATAAAAATTTAAAATATGACTATTCCCTTAGGACAACATTGCAACTTTAAGAAGCCATAAGTCTGTCAATAATTGGGATTACGGGGCAATGTACAGTATATATAAACAAACTCTAGCCAGAGCCAATAGGGCTGTAAAGAGCTACCAAATGACCAAAGTCATTTTCTTGTTGGTGCCATATAGTGCTGTTTAGTCACAATCATCACAATGCTCCCAGATCCAAATAACCATTTTCCTGTAACAAGCCCTAATTTGTCCTGTATTTTCCATGTAGATACAGCATCAAATCCCTGTATAAATCCCTGTAGATTTTTCCATAAGCCAATAGTTCCTTATCTGTGACTTTGCTGTTTATTTAAATGTAATATGTTGGTAGCCTTTTATCAGGAAAAGGGCTCTGAGTTGCTGTTAGGTATTAAAAGTATGTGTCAAGATGGCCTTTGAATGATTTGGATTTATATGGAATCCATAAGGCATAAAGGGGGAATTTATTTATTCATTGAATTGTGTTGACTGGGTAGGCCCACTAAACTAGAAGTTCCTTTTTCAGGGGTGATGGGGGTGTACAGATGGTAACCAACTGAAACTGTAGCATGGCATAAATCCTTATTTTAGCCAGATTAGGCTGTTAGTGGTATTTTTAGTGAATGAAGGAAATTTGGCCAGGACACCATGGACATTTCCCTACTCTTGTGGTACAGGGTGCTGTGCAACCGGCTGTTGGATGGAGGACTCCAGTCTACAGGAAGCTATGGAGGAGAATAGATGTGCTCTGACCAGAGCTGAAGGACCTGCTCAGGTTTTGGATTCTATTTCAAAGGAGCGGGCACAAGCTGTGGATTCCTTGCCAGATGATGAGGTAAAGGAGTCTGAACACCCGACTGTTAGACTGGAGATTACAGGACATGCTCCGAGAATTATTTCCCATGCAGAGTTGGCTGGCCTGTTGGAGGAGGAGGCGTGCCTACATTTGTATTTAAAGGAAAAGCAATGCCATCTACTACAAATGATGGCTGAGGCTGAATTGGATTTCCAGACGAGAAAACGGATTTTGGAAGACAAACGTGAGCAGAAGAGATCAGTGGTCAGTCCAAGTGGGGCTGTTGGTAAATGGCTCCTGTTGATGGAGACTGCTCTGGATTGGGACTCTGCCATGGGGCCTGATATCTGTGATTTCCCGGATTATACTACTACAGAAAAGTGGTGCCCGGGCCCTGCGTTTACCCATGCTGGATGGCTTCTTGATCATGGATGGTGGATCCCGGATCCAGTTATCCCGTTACTGGGGAGCCTGAGGCCGCATGATCTGTGGGTCAGAGACCCCCCACCTTTAGATGCCTGAGCAACTGACCCCGGAGGTGCGGCAGTGCCAGTGTCTCCTATAGATTCTCCCTGCCAATGCATGGTGGATTTACCAGAGGTGGAGGAGATGGATGGGGAACCCTTGGACCACAAAGTACTAGACTGAGAAGATGGTGGTGAGGAACTGAGTGGGGATATTATCCAGGATATAACTTCACCAGGTATGGTCCCTGATATCCCAGATGGTCTGGGAGTGGATAGTCTTATGAGGCAGACCTAGTCTACTACCTCGGGAGGTGGGAATAGCTCCACACATTTGATAAAGGCAGTGACCTATGCTAGTTTATTTTAGTGTCCCCCAGAGGCTGCAAAAAGACACTATGTGGTTTGTCTGCAGTATAGGGGAAGGTTACCCCACCCCCAGACTGTAATTATGTGGGCACACATTTGATTAAAGAATCCCTTCATTTTTCCTCGTGGAGGTTTATGCTTTTATTCATGCCACTGGGGATGCCAATTTTGATATTAGTGTTTGTTCCAACCAACTTTTGGATAGGTTTTCAAACCCGTACTACTCAGTTCATGATTCTCTCTTATGGGTCCCGTTCTTTGCCATCTGTATCAGCCCACTACAAAAACTGTGACAGTCTTATTTCAAAATGAAGGGGTCTGTGTGAGTGACATTATTTTCTTGTTAGAAAAGAGATGTGACTCGGAGGGTCATCCAGACCCAGTTATGGATGATAATGGTTTTTGGAATGGTGGATGGGCATTTCGGGCCCAGCTAAAGCATACTGAACATGGCATTCGGCATCTGCCTAACTGTTTTTATCTAGGCCGTGACCAGGGATTTTATTTTATCCGGGACAGCCAAAGTCATGTTATTGCTGTGGTTCCTTGACTCATTTAAACACGAATTGTGACCAGATTAAATGTTTTCATTGTGGTACTTTAGGCCACTCAGGGAATGGGTGCACAGACCCTCCTACATGTAATTTATGTAGGGATGATGAGTATTCCTTCAGGGATTGACCCTGGGCTACTCATAATTCAGACGCTTCTACTGAACAAGATTGTTATTTAAACCGAGCCCAGAGGGCCTTTCAGGTGTCTCATTTAGAGTTTGTACAGCCCAGGCCTGAGATTGATGTCATTGTTACTACCAGTGTGCCTGTACCTATGGGTGTTTTGCCGCATAGTGTAGTTCCACCTGCCACCTTGGTGGAGCCAACAGGGTACTCAGAAGTACCTCCTCAGGAGGAACCCATATTTGACCCCCCCTTTGAGTTTGGCCTAGCCTGTTAGCCAATCCTTGGTTGGGGATGCAGACTTTACTATAGTTATGGGGAAATCAGTGAAATCTTAGAGTTCTAGTAGACAGAAGGAGCCTCCAGACCCAGTGGTGGTCCTGGGTAATAGATATGAGCTGTTGCATGATTGGGGTGACCGGATAGTTGAGGAGGATGTGGCCTCCTTCGCAAATCAACCTCGGGAGCCCCCTGAGGTTCTCTTGTTGATCCACCGGATCCACAAGTTCCCAGATCAAGCAAATGGGTGACAAGGTCCAGTACTAAGCACCCCCCCACTGAATGACCTCACATGACCCCTTAGGCTGGCTAGCCTAAATGTGAATAGTGTCAGGATGGCTAAAAAATGGTCTATGACCTTCTCTCTTTTTTCACAGTTACCATATGGTATCGTGTGTTTGCAAGATACTAGGTTTCACTCAGTTATGGAAATTGATTCTGCTACTCATGAGTGGTTTTCTAGGGATTCAGATTGGTCCATTGGGGATTATCAGTGCAGTGGGTTGAAAATCTGTTTTTTGACCCCCACATATACATGTTATCAGGTTGACTGATGTTTCCCCTGGTAGGGCTTTGATCCTTGACTTTGACTTTGAGGGTACAGACTTCTGGTTAGTTAATTTGTATGGTCCACAGTCAAAATCTCTGCATATTGACTTATTTATCCTTATTTATATACTGGAAAGCAAGTTTTGTTTGGCAGGAATTTTAATATAAGTCTGCAAAATTCGGACAGGACGGCATCACAGAATAAGACCTACTGAGATGTACACTTTTTGAAACAGCTATACAGTAAGTCAAAATTGAAGGATGCCCATGGGTCCTTTAATACTAAACCAGCACATACTTTTTTTAAAGGAAAACTTTCAACCCGGATTGATTATTGGTTTATCTCCAAATTACTTCCTGTTTCATATGTAGAAGCACTACCAGTTGAAATATCTGATCATGTCCTTATAGGGATTCATGTAGCATCTCCCCCTACCCCGGTCCTTTGAGAAAGGGGTGTGGAGGATGAATGTTAGTTTGTTGTCTGATCCTGAGGTGATACATGGCCTGGATGTTATTCTTGGTGATAGACAATCTGTGTTTTTCCTTTATGATTCCCCTATGGAGTGGTGGGGTGACACGTAACTCTGTATTACAACTTATTTTCAGTGTGTTTCCTGTCAAAAACAGAGAACTAAGACACAGGCCTACTACCAGCTGCATACTGAATTGTATAACTTATACTCACAGCAGTTGGCCTTGGGGTGGATTGTTCTACACAAATTACTACCATTAAGCAAGATATGTTAAAATATCAGTATAATCGGTCCTCCTCTTTGCTGGCAGAACAAAGATTTGGGATACATGGGAAGAATAAACAAACTATCCCTTATGAGGACTGTATGTCCTGGGTAGGTAAAAGGTCCATTTCAGCACTATGGCAGGAGGGGGGAGTTGTGGTTTCTGACAATAAAAGTATCCTTCAAGTTATGGATGATTATCTGACTGACCAGCAAAGGGTGGGGGACCCAAATGGTACCTTTCTTGCACAGGTTCTACGAGCCGCCTATCTGCCAGTTTTTTCACCTGATCAGCAAAAGTTATGGATTGCACCCCTCACACATGAGGAGTTGGCAGTGATTGTCTCAGGTTTTAAATCTGGGGTTGCCTCTAGGTCAGATGGCCTCCCAGGAGAGGTCTATCGGGAACTATGGAGAATGCTGCCTGTGGAACTGTTACAGACCTTTCAATTTGTGTTGATGGATATGAGGTTGTCCCCCAGATGTGTGAAGGGTTGTTGACTTTCATTTTTAAGAAAGGGGATAGATTGGCACTGGAAAAATGGAGGCAGATTACTCTGCTTAATGTAGATTTCAAACTGTTGGCAAAAAGTTTAGGTAACAGGCTTTCTGGAGTGTTGGATTCACTTATCCATGAATGCCAGGTGTGTTCTGATCCAGGTAGAAATATTACAGATAACTTGTTATTGCTTTGTGAACTAATGAACAGAGGAAAAACTACCAGTATGGAGGGATTTTTGATTTGTTTAGATCAATCAAAGGAATTTGATCGGTTTAGCCATGTGTGGCTATGGGAAGTTCTGTGATCCTTTGGTTTTCTTGAACTTTTTCTGACTTGGATTCAGTTGATTTATGAGAGGGACCGTAGCAGGCCTTTTGACCATGGGTGGCTTGGGAATGCTTGCTGTATTCGGGTGGGGGTGAGACAGGGGTGCCCACTCAGCCCTCTATTATACATTTTGGTTTTGGATCCTATCCTGAGAATGGTGCTTTTGTCTCCTGCCATTCAGGGTATTTTGTTTGGCCCTTTGGCTCCTTTGAAAGTACTTGCTTATGCTGGTGATACAGTTTTGGTTCTGGCAGATCAGGTTTCTGGTTCCACTGCAGTTGAACTGGTCCAGTTTCTCCCAGAAGGGGGTAGGTGCTCAACTTAATTTACAAAAGAGTGTCTGTCTTTCCATTTCAGATAAAGCTACTGCAGTTACTCAGGTGGCTAACCTGCCAGTGCAACAGGTACCATGTAAAGTTTTGGGAGCCTTCTTTGGTCCAGGGGATTTATCTTACTTTAATTGGGAGGTTAAGATTACCATTGCAACACAGAAGGTGCAATATTGGAATAAGTGACATATGGGCAAGCATAAAAGGATTTTTCTGATTAAGCCTTTTTTCATTCTCTTGTTTCTATTTTTCAGCTATGTTTATCCTGTTCCAAAATGTCTGGAAATGGCCTTATATTATTGTTTTTTTCTAGTTTTTGGGGTAATCGTCTGAATCCAATCAAATGGAATGTTACCTACCTCACCCTTGAGGAAGGAGGTCTTGGTATGGTACAGCCAAATGTATTTTTTTGGAGCATTTTTATTTATTCAAATGTCTGTCCTTTGTTGGGGTAGTGGGGTAGTAGATATTATAATTTTTTCTTATTCTGGGTAACTTTACAGAGTAAGTACTCTGAAGGTAGTCTGTTTAGAATGCCTGTTTTCTTTTTTCTTTTATGATTTTTGACTGGGGACAAGTATGCCTTAATACCTTTTTTGGTTAGTTTCTTTTCTTTTTAAACTTTCTGTGTGAATTTTTCAGTTCAATTAGTGATTATTGAAGAAATTGTTTATTCCTTTATTTTTGTATTTCTGCTGTGCCTTAACGCTGCTTATTATTTATTTTGAAGTTTGTAAATAAAAAAAAATCCCCTACTCTTTTTTGAGAAGTGTCATAGGATCTTTAACATCGACCTGAACAGGCAGACAGAAAAGACAGGAGCACCCCCCCATGCTGCACTACAGTGTCAGTACTGGGATTTAAAGACCTAGTGGAGCCAAACCAGGCAGACAGGAAAATAATATAAATTTTAAGAAGTAGTCAGTTATAAAATGTTATTTCTGAAGTAACTTTCTTTTACCTTTTGCTCATCAGAGAGTCTTCTATGTCATAATGTTGTGGTGGATGTGTGGAACAGCTCTTAGCATAGCAGCTGACATGTCTAGCTCTACTGCCCCCACTACATCATCAGCATTGTGATTTCGCTGACAGTGAAATCACAGGTGAATGACCTTGCAGTCACTGAATTGCTGTTTTTAAGGAGCAGTGATGCCACAGTCAGTGAGGTCATGATGCTGGTGATGTAGTGGGGGCAGTATAGCTAGCTATGTCAGCTACCACACAGAGTGTTGTTCCACACATCACACATATTAACATCAGGTAAACCATCTTCTAATAAAACAAAGGGAAAAGATAAAGTACTTCAAATATAAATGGTAATGATTGACTGCTTTTAAAATCTAATATGACTTTTAGGCAGTACACAAGCTCTTTAACCCACATGTCTAGTGTGGGGATAGAACCCACAGCCTTCTGATCTTCCAGTCTCAGAAGCCAGTGTGCATGCTATTTTTTGCATCTTTCATTTATTAGTTTTTATACAAATTCTCTGACTTTTTTCTGACCACCTGATGGAATCTTGAATGAGTTACATAAATGTTATTTTCTTCAAGGCCATAACCCTGCAACTAAACACACACTGAGTACATCATTATTACAAAATGAGAAAAAAACAGTCTTCTGTTTCCAGTGCTTGCCTCCCATCTGTCCTGCAGAAAGGAATGTCAGGCAACTAACAATCTGCATTCCACTGTCTGTAATTTGACACTGAGTCTGACTTTCGTTTTCACAAAAAACAAGAGGAAATGAGTACCCCAGGTTGCTAAAAGAAATAGAACAAATCTGTTAGACTGAGCTGGAAAGATGATAGAAACGGCAGTTTGAAAAGTTTTTTTATTTAAATCCTGAGAAGTTCTGAGGTACAATACAGTAGCATCCCCCTCCCCTCTTCAGATGCCTTTAACATAGAGCAACAAATAGCAAATATTGGGGGGGGCGCTACTTTGCAGCTGTGGAGGAATACACACGAATGTCTAAAATGGAAGTTCCAGGAAAAGCCATTTTAGAGCTACAGATGACAGAAGGGCTGTAGGCTCTGTCCACAGCCCTAAAAAGGTGTCGGTGAGTACTAACTAAAACATTAACACATAATCCCCCCAAAACATTCATGGGGTATGCATTGCAACCCAAAATTACCTTCAGTCTTCACTATAGTACCAAATCCATAATGAAAGGCCAATCATCATCACAAATGCACTAAAGTGATATCCCATATTCCACTACAATAATACCAAATTGCAGAGCAAACCAACAAAAGTGTACTGACTTCTGGTTAAAAAAAGCACATTTTTGCCCATATACAATCAACTACTGACAGTTAAGAGGAACTCTTAATATACTTTTCCTTTCAAGTGAGCCCAAAAAAACAATAATAACCAATCACATAAATTGCTTTTCTGGAGGCATGGAAACAAAGAGCCCAGAGGGCCCTGTGCTTCCATAGCCAGATGAATATGTGCATCTATGGAGACATGGAAGTGCAGGGCTTGAAGCCAGATGGATGTGTTCATGCAGGTCCTGAAAGGACCTACATGAATTATGATATGATTCTACTACCTCAAAAAGTAAGGACAAAAAAACGCATTACTGCACCAGTTAGCATTTTAGACTAAGGTGACAAATGCAGGGAAATGTGGTGTTAGGGATTCCAACCTTAACTCCCCACCCCCATCCTCCCACCACCCAAAGCAGGAAGAGGAAAAAAAAGGTTCCATGGTCATAACTGTTGGCAAATCAGGGGTTGGGTCTTACTTGGGGTTCTCAGCCCTAATGCTCACCCCATTCCATGTCCAAATTAGGTAACATGTGATATGTTTTCTTCAGACAGGGTGTAAAGGTTGTTGGCAACATGTGAGCAGACACAGTTCTGTATGTTTAAAGACTACAGCACAATGGGGGTGAATGTTGGGATTGAGAACCTCAAGTAAGACCCCCACTGCTGATTCACCAACAGGACAGTAAAAACTAATTTTTTTCTTTTCCTGCTTGGGGATGTGGATTGGGAGTTAGGGTTGGAAACCCTAATGCTGTATTTCCCTACTTTTGTCACTTTAGTCTGAACCCTAACTGTTGCATTAACACAGTTTTTTGTGAAAAATATTGATATCCAGTACATTTGTTTAATGTAAATGGATATTTGCTGTCTCTTTCTCCATTAACTACAGTCCCCAAACAAGATGTTTAAATTTCCTTCTTTATCTTCTGATGTCAGATGTTTCCAGCTTACTGAATCATTTATGTTTGCATATTGGTATCATCTGCCTATTCATACTGGTATTAATTAAATGGACAATGTCAACCTTTTTTTGCATCATATTTGTTCTGCTTAAAAATCCACATTTTATAACTGCTTACCTGCTCTAAAATTCATTGGTGTTACTGGTGATTTTATTTGCCTCCTTTCTTAGTAGAACTGAAATGCATGCTTATGGTATAGTTATATCCATCCATGTTTTTTTTAAATCCTTTATCTACTCTCATTGCATTCTTCCTAAACATTAGAAACACCCCCAAACAGTGCACTAATTCATGCAATAATCTCCCCACCTCACACTGCATAATGAGTGGTTGGATGATGCAGTAAGTGTTCCCCAAGTCCAGAAAATAAGCCGTGGGGTTTGATCTAAGAATGTAAGCAAACATTTTTGTGTGGTAACACCAGTAAGGTGGGCTGTCTGTTTTTCACCTTTTAAATCAGAGTCAAACTATCGACTACATCAGTGGTCTCTACAGAATTTGAATAATCGCAATGTGCTTTTTTTTAAACTTGGGGACTGTGATCTCTAAAGGGGTTGACAGTGTCCCTTTGATCTCATTTCCTGTATAATGTTTACTGTTGCGCCACCATAGAGTAGTTACTGTAGACCTTCCTAGCCCTATTTTTGCTTATCTAGCCCAATCTAGTCTGCTTAGTTTAATTGTATTTTCTCTTGCGCTGTTATAGCTTAAATAGCCCCTCTGGATTGTTTAATTAAATGTTTTGCTGTTTTACTCTGATGAATTAATTAGATGGTGCTGACTACTATACTTGTTTGTACTGGCTGAATGTGCAGTCACATCTACTCTAGCATTTCAATTTTTTGGTAGCCAGACTTGCCCTTGTTTCTTCATTTAAATAAGTACTACTTGTGCTGACTGATAAACTTGTGTGACAAGTCTTTTCCTGCCACCCCAGTCTGGTAGCTGCTATAACTTGCAACCTCCACTACTCCTTAATAGCTTTTACTGACTATGCATCACTTCCTCCTCTTTCATTTAATTTTACCCCTTTTATACCTTCTACTCCTTTTCTGCCCCAACAACTGTTCCCTCTGTTTTAATCCCCATACCCCTTATTCTCTTTCCTGGTTCTCTCTATATTTCATCCCATTTTCCTTATTCACCCTGGTCTCCACACTTCCCCATCTAAATCTTAATGCCTTCCTGTGTTCTTTCCCTTTAACCCCACCTCACCACCCAATGTCTTCCAGAGTATCTTTTTTTCCCAATTGTTTAACCAGGTGAGACACACTAAGCTGAAAGCTTTTTTACAGGTGCAACCTGGGAGCACAAGGAAGTTAAGTGACTTGCTCAGGGTCACACAGTATATGCAAGTGGGGGCTGTGGGATTCAAACCCAGGTCTCCAGATTTGCAGCTCAGAGCCTTAAACCACTGTGCTATGTGTTAATAGGTATAGGTCTCACACCCTTATGCTCCTCAGAAACCTTCTGCAACTGCTGACAGTGATGTACAGTTAACCCCTGGGGCCCTTCTCCTTTACATCGCCCACCCTTCCCAAAAAGCTGAGTGTTATCTCCCTCTCTCTCGAGATATATATATATATATATATCAATATCATGAGTCTACTCTGCAAACTTGTCCAACTAAGGCTGTGGGCTGTACACTAAAGTCCTAAGGTGCTGACTGTCACTGAAACCTGCTTCTCTGCTCTATTCAGTGAAGTAAACATCAAACTTTCTGGTTACATAGTATACAAACAGACTGTGGGAACTGTGCTGGTGGAGTTCTTTTGAACATAAGACACAGCCCTAACAGTGTTGTTGTGTAGCATTCTGCCATCCTCTCTTCCCATGAGCTTCTCCTCCACAAGCTCTTTTTCCCCTGCTCAGTTCCAGGCTTCATCTGTGACATTTACTCTTCCCCTAAATCTAAGCCTGACACCAGTCCTGCCACCCACTCATCCATTTCCTCCCTTTCAGCTTCAGGTGAGCTCTTAGTCCTTGGGGATCTAAATATAAGTTGGTTCTTCCCTTTTCAAAAAAATACTGTTCACCAGACTAAGCCCCAGCCAAGTCATCTCAACCCCAACTACACAAATCATTCCCTCTTTGACTGTGTCCTGTTCTAACACCCCCACCACATTATTTCTGCTGGCACGCTACCAGATGCTTTCAGTAACCATTGCATGGTTTATGGCATCTGTAAGATCTGCTGTATTACAGTCACACCAGCTTATCTGGTCTAGGTTGCTCTAATCTCTTGACTTCCAGTCCCTGCTATGTGATCTTCAGGCCACTGAAATGGTCTGTACTCAAATCATCTATGGATATAGATTCTGCAATAACTTTTTTTATGTCCCAATTCATTGAAAAATGGGACAAACATGCTCCCTCAGGAGGTCTCATCGGGTGGGTCCCACCTTTCTTGGATCTCTGCAATGGTTGTTGACCTGCTTAAAGTTCACAATTCTGCTTGGCATCTCCAAAAGCTTCAGGTTCTTCTGAGGACTTATTGAGATACAAACTATGTAATCATACCAAGAAGACCACCAGGGAGGTCAAATCAATTAACATCTGCTACAACCTGAAGAACAACCTTAAATCCCATATAAGTTCTGGAATGTTATTCACTCCCTTTTCAACTCCCTAACCTGTCTACTTCCCTCATCCTTAACTTTAACTTCACCTATCTCTGAACCAACTGGGATTGCCAACACCTTTGGCAATTTTTTCTCATCCTGTGCCCTCTCTCTCTCTCTTTCCTCTTACCCTATCTTCTCCACCTCCTGACTGCAATTTTTCTCCCCATTGCCCAATCCTAGCACCCTCAACCTCAGCATCTTTTTCATTCTTCCTAGTCTCCACAGAGCTGACTCTTGATATCTTACTCTCTCTTAATTCCACTAAGAGGCACAGCCCAGATTGGTTAGATACTAATCTTCTGGCCACCAATGCTCCTCTTCGCTCCTTTTTCAATCTTTCTTTCCATCTTAGATCCATGCCCCAGTCTTGGAAGCAGGCTAAAGTACTTCCACTCCTGAATGAGGGTGTCTCTTTTTCCCCAGTAATTACCAGCCCATTTCACTCCTCCCTGCCCTGGGTGAGGTGCAGGAAAAAGTTGATCCCTCCCAGCTACCACCTACCTTGCTTGACTCCTCTTCTTTCTTCTCTTCTTTTTCAGTCTGGTACCCACAAACACAACGCCACTATATTTTCCCTCCTCTGGATTACTGACTATGTGCTGAAAGGCATGACCCAGGGTCTGTTCATCATGGACATTTTTATAGACCTATTAAAGGACTTTGATACTGAGGCCAACACCTTCCTCTTGGATAAGTTAGGTGATACAGGGCTATCTAATCCAGCAGTTGGATGGTTCTGCTTCTACCTCTGAGATTGATTCTGCTTCAAACTCTGAGCCTGGATCCCATCAGTCCAAGTTGTGATCCCCTATCTACCCCCTGCCTATCACATCTGATGTCCCCCCAGGGTTCCATCCTTAGCCCACTTCTTTTTTCAGTCTTCCTAAATGACTCCCCCAACACCTGTCTGCTAATACATACACCTGATTGCAGATGACATAGGTCTATTTGCTTCATGTATTTCAGTCCCTGAGCTAGAACCATCACTCAGCATGACTCTGACAATATCTAACACTGGTTCTGCTCAAACCAGTTCTCACTATATGCCAAAAAGAATTTCCATGGCATTTGGCATTAGTCAGATATTAGTAGGGCTCCTACATACACCTGTCTTCAAAACTCTGTATAGTAGCCTGCTTGAACATGTACACGACTTCAAGTACTTAGAGATATGGATGGATCAGAATGTCAGCTTTTCCACCACATTGACACCATACATAAGAAATTTCACCCTAAGCTTGGTATGCTGTATCAAAACAAACCCTGCTTTCTTTTCATGGTCCATCAAAAGATCACCCTTGATATGACCATGCTAGTGTTTGACTACACAGATGTAGTCAACAGCATTGCTCCAAAGTCTATACTTGTGAGCCTGGACCCCCCTTTCAATCCTACTGCCACTTTTCCTTTAGTGCTCAACTTCACCTATCACTGCTCTCTATATGTAATCTCCCTTTCCCTACCTTGAGAACAAACAGCTCCCACATTGCTCCTCCTTCATGGCAAAATACTGGTTTGCCAATATTCCCACATATCAGTCCTCTCTCCCTAACCCTGTCATCCCCTTCTTCTACTTCCTCCAGTCATCCACTGTTCTTTGCTTTCATATCCCTCGCTGTAAATCTGTAGCAGGCTAGTCTGCTCTCTTTCTCTCTATCCACCTTTCAACACTGTGGAATAGTCTCCCACTCCTCATCCATCTGTCTTGCTCCGGGCACTCTCTCAAACTACTCTTAATGACACACTTCTCAATGATTTGACCTGCGGTTAGGCTTCTTCCGCTTTTCTCCACATTACAACAACATATGCACTGTCTACCCCACACATACACTATTGTATCTATTTTATCAATTTGCATTTCACTCTGTTGCATAGCTTAAAACTCAGTGTGCTCTGTAATTAGAATTGTATGCTACCATGATTCTGCACAAATATCTTGCCATATATCGGTGGCACCATTCCTTAACTCTCATCCTGGCTACCCTCATAATCAGTGTAGTTATACTGTACACTATCTACATTATTAATCTTCCTCTGGAATTCAATACTTGTACTTTGATTTTATTATACATATTCAAGCGCCTGTAGTTGTTACTTTTTTACTGCTTTTTCACTCCCTGTTAAATTTAACTGCCCCGGTTCACACCTGGAAATGAGTCCTGGCTCAGGATGTCTTTCCCAGTCACTAAATTTTAAATAAGCAAACTCCGCCTGGCATTTTCTTAAAAAAAATTTCAGGAAAAGAATCCAGTGCACTCATCTCCCTATCAGGTCAACAAAAGAAGATATGGAGTCCTATTCTTTGATTCAGTGCAGTTAATTTTATTTAGTGATAGACAGCATAGGATGTCATCAGTGCAGAATGGTAGAATGTAGCAGTGAATAACTGCCAAGCACGGGCAAGGAGTGTTGGACTGCCTTGCAAACATTGTCACATTCTGCCCATCTACACCTGTGTGTTTAGCAAGTGTTCTATGTATTAAATAAAACTGACTGCTCTGAATCAAAGAATGGGCCTTCAGATTTTCTTTTGGTTGCCTGGTAGGAGGGTCAGTGAACTGGCTTCTTTATTTTCCCATTAACTGTTTTTGGTGTGGTGCACTAGTAACATGACCTATTACAGAGGCTTCCTGTACCTCCTGCATAAAAATATATAAAAACAACTTTTCATAGAGAAGCATGCCACATCCAGGGAGGCATGGCCATCAAAATCAAAATACAGTAGTAAGAAAAAAGTAATACCATCACTCACTTCCTTCAGGCAACAACGGTATCTTGAGTCACTATAAAGTACAATATAATCTTCGTTTGTCAAAGCCAGTGCAAATAAACCTCTGTATGATAAATGGGCAATAACAACTGTAGCCAGTCAGTGTTTGATTTAACAAGAAGCTTTTTCTAATTTTATGTTCATATTCATATTCAAAAAATAACAGTCTATGCGTGTCTATAACACTAACCCATATAGAAAGTTCTACAAGCATGCAGGTTGCAAAAATGAAAACATTTTCATTTAATGTTTATTAATCCCATTTCTTCCTTTATTTTCCCTGTTAGTGAGGAAAGCTTACAGAGATACTATAATATGACAATGGAAGAAATACATGGAAGTGAATGCTGTAGTGACAATTTTGGCAATTTTAATGCTGCTGCAGCTGCAGCACAACAAACACTGACAATAGTTCAATCAGATGCATGCACATTTTGAGTTGCAATCATTTCCAGCTGAAATAAGAATTTCAATTGCCATAAATCACCATGATATAATATTTATATGTACCATGGAAGTATCACTCATATTGACAGTCATCACTGAAAGTATTTATGAATGAAGAAAGTTAGAATTCTTTTGTGAAGAAAAAATACAGTGGAGCCCACCAGGATGCAATGCGGTGTCACAGGATACTGCATGACAAAAGGGATTAAGTGCCATTAAAACTGCCTTGTTTCTTGCAATAACTGCTGTAGAAGGATACTATATTGTGCTGCACCCTAGCAGTCTCCTCTGTATTCAGTAAACTGCAAATTTACACTTTTTACCATTTCTCTGCAATTCAAAATATTACTGTATTTTTTGTTTTAAACTGCATTGCACTCTCAGTACAGAAAATACCAGTCATACTGTTTCCCAGAACCCAAATAAGCAATCACCATTATATTTGAATGATATTTATTATAAACTAAACAGGATTACCTGAAATCAGTTTCCAATACAAGAATGTTCATTGAAAACAAAATCTATGAAACTCCTTAGTATTCACGTAGTATACACCCAGTCTACTATCTGTATAATAAGCTTTAGAAATATTCTGACTGACCTGAGTTGCAGTTCCTGATGTTCACAGATATTAAGGGCAATTATTATTTTAATAATCAGTAAATAATTAGTGTGTAGGTCTACTTGCTTTTAATGCCTGGGATAATGTTGTTCAATCTTAAAATATGCACAGTTAATTATAGGTTACTAGTAGGCATTTGCCAGAAGTGGAGTCAGACCTAATACTAGTACCAACTCTATAAAAACAGAAAAATGTTATATCTTTAATTAGGTTAAAAGGGACAATAGCACTTCTTTGTCTCCCACTTGGCTAATTTATATTAATTTTTCCACCACTGTCACATTCTCATAGCAAATGGGGTTATCTTGCTTCCTGAAATATGCAAGGGTAAACTGTACATATGTAAAAACTGATTAGAAATAAATAAACATTGCAAGGTCATACCGTATGTACAATTAGCATTCTTGCCAGAAGCTTTGAAAAGGAATAAATTATAGAGAACAAAATACTTCACATCCAGCCAATTACCTTAGAAACCCTGAAAGACCAGTATAGACTGAGCTCTGCAGTGCAAATGCCTAAGTGGCATATCCATTATATCACCATGGTAAAGGTGAAATATCACTGTTAATACATTAAGGTACTGTTTCCCAAATTGCCAGCTCAGTTTCTGAATTGGTTGTGACAGACAGATCATTATGGCAGTATCCTAGGTTTATTTTATTCATTTATGTATTTATTTATTTTATTGTCTTAGATTATAACACTTTTTTTTATTTCATTGTTTAACCAGGTATAGCACACTAAGCTGAAAGCTTTTTTACAGGAGTGACCTGGGAGCACAAGGAGGTTAAGAGACTTGCTCAGGGTCACACAGTATGCAAGTGGAAGCTGTGGGATTCAAACCCAGGTCTGGTCTGCTGGATGTCACCAGATTTGCAGCTCAGAGCCTTAGACCACTGCGCTATACTGCCTCCAGGGACAATTCAGAATCACTGGCAAATTGTCAGCCTTTTGATTTCATATTTAAAATTACTGACCAAATTATTATGCAAACATTTACAAGCTGTAGTTCACCATCTGCTCAGACTGGCTCAGGCATGTTCCATTCTGGGGAGATCTATATATAAGAATTTGTATACTTTGAGAGCTGTAGTAGAACTCAGTACACAAGGGAAGGTTGCTGGGTGGATTTTGTCACTGGACCAGTGTAAAGCTTTTACTAAGGTTCATACTAAGGTAGATGTTAAAGCAAGCAGGCCTTAACCCATTAGGGCTTCTTCCTTATGAGAAATAGCTTAATGATCTCCCTGACATAATAAGTTTATCCAAATTTATTCTTGAAACTAGCTTTGCTGTTTGCTATAATCATATCACGCGGAAGTTCATTCCATAGTTTTACTATCCTATTGGTGAAAAAATACTTTCAAGTATTGTATCAAAACCTCCTCCCCTTTATCTGAAGAGAGTGACCTCTAATCTCTATGACAGAATACTTAAAGTCAATACCCAGGTCACACATCAACTGGGGTTTTTGTACAATATCAAACATTAACAACAGATCCCCATGAGCACAGAGAGTTTCCAATGACATAAGGCCCAAGGATTGCAGCCTTTCTTCATATTCTTTTTCTTTTAAGTCTTGGAGCATCTCAGTAAATCTATGATTAGTACACTTGTGAGCTAGTAGTTCATTTACAGAGGTTCCATGCCATGAGGTAAATAACATTTCAGCAACAAATACAGAAATGAGAACAATGGTTACAAAAATACAGTAATTGCATTCACTTTTTCATTCATAGGATAATAAGATACAGAAATTGGTTGAAGATAGTGTAGAACAAAGGGGTAAGGCAGTTTTGACAGGATAGGAGACTAGGAGGCAACAGGAGGTGAGGGCAGTTAGAACTCTACCACTGGATAGGAGAACATGGGGGAAGATGGGGGGATTCATTGGAGCAACCTGCGGGGCATTGTCAAAGGTTTGTGGGATGGCGGTGGGGTACCTGGGAGGGATAGATGTGGCTAGGAGACAGGGTGCTGAGGGGGGAACAAATAGGTCAGAGAGAGGGTGGGAAAGGATTGGAAAGAATGTAGTGTGAGGGGGTAATGGAGAGGGGATATGGGACAGAGGTTACAGGTAGTGGGTAAGTGCAAATACTTTGATTTTGTTTGGAACCCTTGAATCCCTGTGTATAAATCTCTTTCTGTATGTTGTTTACTATGTTTTCCCCCAGATTTTGCCATGATGAGGCAAACAATGCATTGTGTTAGCTTGTTAATTTATTTATATTAGGAGCTGAGTGCATTCAGATGTTTTAGATACTGAAAATGTCTACCAGTATTTCAATACCC
Organism: Neoceratodus forsteri; assembly: GCA_016271365.2. Lineage (NCBI taxonomy): Eukaryota > Metazoa > Chordata > Ceratodontiformes > Ceratodontidae > Neoceratodus > Neoceratodus forsteri. Next base: position 914,605,017 of record CM028137.1, read on the forward strand.
TGCATGATACCAGGGTGATACATGGTATGTCAGGTGAAAAATACGAGGACCATTTGACTGAATTGAACATGTACTCCTTGGAGGCAAGGAGAAAAAGGGGTGACATGTGCCTTGTACACAGATCATGGAACAATGATGACCTTTGGGATATCACTGGCCTGGAAAGAAATACAAACATATTTAACACTAGATCCCACCCATTACAACTTACAGCACCACACAGGAAAAAGTTTGGAGCACGGCATGGTTTAACTAAAGGGTGGTACATGAATGGAGCAGGTTACCAATGGAGATTGTGGCTAGCAAATCTACATCTGTTTTCAAAATGAACTAGGATGCATACACCATTAAAATAAAAATTTAGTAGTATAAAAGGCGAGCATTTAGGATGTAAGTCCATCTAGCTCAGTATAAATCCTATGAATCCTATGATTAGTAAACTACAATTTTAACAGAGATGAAATTAACATATTTGAGTGGCATGGGCTACTACAAGACAGTGGGCTTAGTGTGTGTGTGTGTGTGTTTGTGTTTAGTCAGTTAAAACTATCCAGATACTTAGCCTACCTTGGTTTTCTATAGTGCCAATCTTTGCTTGTCCAATTGAATGGATACTTTACTGGACAGTAACAATCCAAGTCAGAGTTTTTTAATTGCCAATTGGCTATGGAACAGTTAGTCACATGGCAATTTAGAGCTGAAAGGAACTAGGTCCATCATGTTGGCCTCCCTGCTTCATAAGCAGGGATGATATAAGTATTCTGTGCAAACATATTCCAGTGTATAGGGATTCCCTACCTACACTGCTACCCAGTGTACCTAGTGATTTCCTTGGTAAGCAGACATTTTCCCAAGCTTACCTTAAAGGCCTGTACTGCCTATACTCTCCACTGGTAGGCTGTTCTATGGTTTCACTGCACTATTGGACTCTGGGACTTGCAGTACATCTTTTGGTATTTCTTTGATTACTCCTTTATTTAAAAGGGACAATTCAGAATCACTGGCAAATTGTCAGCCTTTTGAATTCATATTTAAAATTACTGACCAAATTATTATGCAAACATTTACAAGCTGTAGTTCACCATCTGCTCAGACTGGCTCAGGCATGTTCCATTCTGGGGAGATCTATATATAAGAATTTGTATACTTTGAGAGCTGTAGTAGAACTCAGTACACAAGGGAAGGTTGCTGGGTGGATTTTGTCACTGGACCAGTGTAAAGCTTTTACTAAGGTTCATACTAAGGTAGATGTTGAAGCAAGCAGGCCTTAACCCATTAGGGCTTCTTCCTTATGAGAAATAGCTTAATGATCTCCCTGACATAATAAGTTTATTCAAATTTATTCTTGAAACTAGCTTTGCTGTTTGCTATAATCATATCAAGCGGAAGTTCATTCCATAGTTTTACTATCCTATTGGTGAAAAAATACTTTCAAGTATTGGATCAAAACCTCCTCTCCTTTATCTGAAGAGAGTGATCTCTAATCTCTATGAAAGAATACTTAAAGTCAATACCCAGGTCACACATCAACTGGGGTTTTTGTACAATATCAAACATTAACAACAGATCCCCATGAGCACAGAGAGTTTCCAATGACATAAGGCCCAAGGATTGCAGCCTTTCTTCATATTCTTTTTCTTTCAAGTCTTGGAGCATCTCAGTAAATCTATGTTGTACTTATTCCAGTCAAACCCTGTCTCACTTTTTATAAGGATTCCATATCTGAGAGGAGTACTTTAGATGTGGGTATACATAATATCTATACAGGGGCATCAAGACATCACTTGACCAGGATACAATATTACATTTAATCGACTAGACAATTCAGTTAGCTCTATTTATTACATCCAAAACCTGTTCCTTGGTCATCAATTCATTTCCCACGTTAATTCCCAAGTCCCTCTCACTCTTACTTTTTTCTAACCTGTGACCATTCATCACATAGTCATATTCCAAGTTCTGTCTGCCTAGATGCATCACCTTACATTTTGTTAGATTCAGTGTCATGTCCCATCTTTTTGTCCAGTTCCTAATTTTATCAAGATCATTCTGTATACTAATGCAATTATCTAAGCTGCCATAGGGACCACCAACTTTTGTATCATCTGTATATTTTATACACCATGAAAAAACTTCTGAAGTCATATCAGAAATAAAAATGTGGAACAGGACCTGGCCAAGCACTGACCCCTGGGGTACACCACTCAAAACAGGTCCAACAGAGGAAATATAGCCATTAACTACCACACTCGGTATGACTTTTGACAGTATACTGCATGATTACCTGTTGTCTGTTCTGTTTTGTTATGGCATTCCTGTCAAATTTATTGGGTGGAACAGGACCCTGTATTTTACTGCTCTTATAGTTCCTACTTTTAATGGGCATAAGGGAAAGGAATGTGCAGTCTGTACAGGGGTCAGACAGGGTTGCCCTTTTAGTCTGTTGCTATATGTGGTTTGTTTAGATCCTACTGTCAGGTGCATACAGCATTGTGGCTCAGTAAAAGCTATTGTGAACTCATAGATGGGACCCAATTGTCCATCATGGCTTATGCAGATGAAGCATCAGGAGTGGTGGCAATGGATGCTTTGTCTAAAGTTACAAAGATTTGAGGACATGTGATTAATAAATCTTAAAGTCTTGGGTTTCAGATAGCTTACACTCGGTCCATTCCAGAGAGCATTGCAGACATTCAAATTTCTGAGCAACCAGTACAAGTCTCAGATGTTCTCTTTGGTCCACAAAATCTACCCCATGAAAACTGGACTGAAAGGTTAGATATTTGTAATAGAAAAGTCCAACAATGGAAAAATTGGACATTGTCCAAACTGAGGAGAGTGGCCTTAATTAAAACGTTTCTTCTTCCTATTTGTTATTTCTAGCTCATGTTTTCTCCCTATCACAGCAGCTGAACCACATTTAATGAGTCTTTTTTTTCACCTACAGTGAGGGATCTGACTGAACAGAGCACGAAGAGAGGTGACATACCTGCCAATTAAAGAGGGATACCTTAACATGATTCGCTCAACAGTGTGTTTTTTTTCACTCTTTGTTTCATACAGCTTCATTTGCCCCAGCAGGTCATTCTTTAACTAGTGTTGGGTTTCCCTGGTGGTCTAAGGTCATGAAACATTGTTTACTGAAATGGGCGATACATATCCCCAAGGTGACTAATTTATTATTTCTTCCAGATTACGTGATATCAGTAGTTAGTATAATGGGAATTTGGAAGTTGGTGAGACACCAAGGCCAGATTTTATCTAGAGCTACTCTTTATGCTGAGGTAGTTCACACTAAATTTCAGACTGAAACAACCTTTAAACACTGGAGATCTGGGAGTACATGCATGGTGCTAGCTGCGATGGCCATTTGAATACCAATCTCCTGACTGGTGCTTTCTTTGAACCCTTCAAACTCTCCTAAAACCCACTGTCATCAGTTAGTGTGTAACAAATCTTTGAGTTGCATCATGATCAGACATCATTTTATTGTTTTATTCTTCTAGCTTTTAATTTTTCCCTCACCTCACCGTTGCTTGTAATGGCTCCAGCTAACTTTAAGCCAGCTGCTTGAAAGCATATGCCCACATGATTGGGCTCAGAAAGTTCTTCCTCACAGCAAAAGAAATCTGAATTAACTGTATAAAGGAAATATTGGCAGAAATTAAGCTCAGTATCTCTGACTTAAAATTCTTGTTGGATAAACTCCAGCAAGAATCAGCTGACATGAGTCAATGCATGGATGTAACTGAAAATAATGCACTTAAAATAGAAGAAAACATAATTCGATTTATAGACTGTTCCATACATCTCAACTGTCACACATTATGAGATACGTCACTCATTTTACCTCTCAGAAACCCTTTGTCCATCATGAGGAAGGTGATATTTCACATTCCCCACTGAGACTTTAAAGCAGAAATTCATAATAATCTATTATGCTCAGTTATACAAAAACATTATGAACGTTAGTGCACTGATAGCTATAGTGTTCTGCTCTTCCAGTGCCATGTTAGATGATATGTAACACATTTTGCTCATTTGTCACACATAGTGTCACACATTTTGGTGAAGAAAGGTTGACAGGTATGGACTGTTCTGAGTATTATAATAAGCATCTGGCTTATATGCTAGAAAAAATTAGATGAGTTTAAGAATCGTAGCAGATGCAACAATATAAGAATAACAAGTGCATTGGAGTGGGTCAAAGGGAACAATATGATTCAGTTTCTACAACATTTCTTTGCAGAGATATTTCAATGTCAGTGGGACTGACCACTTGAGATAGAAAGGGACCACCAATCACTTGTTCCAAAGCCACAAAGGGGAGGTAAAGCCTGCCTCATTTTTGCCACTTTTCTCAGATTTTCTATTAAAGAGGAATTGTTAAGGATGGCCAGGGAGAAACGTGTATTACAGTGGAGAGGGGAAAGGATTTCACTTTCTCTGGACTTCTCATCTGACATAGTTAATAAGCATAATAAATTCACAGAAGTGCAGCAGGCATTAAAGAAGATCCAGACATTCTTGTGATCCATGCTGGCCCCGGACAATTTCTATAGTGTTCAACACCAGATCAGGTGGGGGGAATATATTAAAGGGCAGAGGGTTTCTGAATATCATTTTCTAACTCAGTACAAACTGTCAAAAATTCAAACTATGATCCTGCTTGTGACTAGGAATGTTCACCCGGGGGGCACTAGAGAGCCACATTTGAGACAGGACATGTCTAATACAGGTCTGTATTGAGATTGTTAAAAACTTAAAATTTGTTAAGAGCAACAACCATTTAAGTGAATTTGCCTATAACCAATGAATAGCTTACGGTGAGAGGAATCTGGAGATAACGAAATTGCCATGGGTCAACAGATGATTCAAACTGGAAGAGTAGGACAAAAGCAGGGGCTGCAGCAACAAGTCCAATGTGGATCTAAAGATCCAATAGGCTCAGCAGACCGCAGTACCAGAGGGGGAAGGGATCATCCTCCATGGGGAAACTGTGCTGAAGGCTGTCAGAGAAATGGACACTAAAATCAATGAAGTTGATTAAGAAGACAGCATAGCGCAGTGGTTTAAGGCTCTGAGCTGCAAACCTGGAGACCTGGGTTTGAATCCCACAGCCTCCACTTGCATACCATGTGACCCTAAGCAAGTCACTTAACTTCCTTGTCCTCCCAGGTCATATCTGTAAACAAGCTTTCAGCTTAGTGCATCTCTCTTGGTAAAAACAAAAGTCCTTGACAGACTCACAGCACAAGATGCTAAAATTGAAGGGGCTGTGAAAGTGACCATAGAGGTAGATATCAGGTCTCAGTAGATGCAAGCAGCTTTTGCCAAAAATGGTTATGGAGAATGGATATCTAAGAGCCCATCTAGAAACCTTGGATAATGTGAGTCGGGTAATGACAGTCCAAATCGTGGGACTCTCAGAGGATATAGAAGGTGATAACCACCTGGATTTTCTACGACGCGGGATGCAAACTGTAATGCCAGAGGAAATATGTCCCAACCTGGAATCTTTAAAACGTGCTTACAGAGTGAATTTCAGGAGGGCCCAACCATACTGGGAGGCCAGCAGAATGATACTATTGGTCACAGAGGGGTTGGAGATCTGGGACATTATCCTTGGTTGGGCAAGAGATCACTACCCTCTAAAAATAGAGGAACAAGAGATTTAGCTGTCTCCCAACTGGTCCTACACCACAAGAAACTGCTGAAAGCTTTTTGACCCTTTATGACAGCAACTCAGAAGCCTGGGGATCTCTCATTCTCTTCTGGACCCAGTGTGCCTTAGTGTTAAGTATGGTGAAAAAACTTTCCAATTCAATGATCCAGATGAGGCCAAGAAGGGAGTAGACAAAATCATGGCCGAAGTTTGAAGTGCAACTTTGAGGGACCAGCCATCAGTCGAGGAGTTGGAACCAGAGGACTGAAGCTGCTCACCAAGTTGGCACTGGACTTAGTGATAATTTGCTCTGTATGGTTTGAATTACCAGGCCATTACGATTCAGAGCTGTTCAATGTTTAATGTTTCCTGTTGGTAACCAGTGCTGTGTTCAACAGACAGTTAAATAATCCTTTGTTGTAGGGTTGCTCTGAGATACCACTTTGGACATATTCTAAACATGGTGCAGAACACGAGGCGATATGCAGAGACAAAAGTTTTGGACTTTGATCGTAGTTCCTATATAGCAACAGGGTTGCTCATTACATATAGTTTTACAGATTTCACTCTACAGTTACAACTGATTCCAAATGTTCAAGCCTGTTTTCTGAACTTTGAAAACGTTATTTAAAGAATGTTTTAACTGTAGAATTCACCGAGGCTGTCTTGGGGGGAAATACTGACGGGCCGTATTGCACTTTGGCGATGTCTGGTTTTTTGTTTTCTTTCTTTCTTCCCTCTCTTTGATCTTGAGATGAGCTGCCTGGACCCAGTGATTTCCTAATACTTTAATATGTTAACTGTGAGAACAATAGCCTTGTTTGGGCCATTTCTAATTTTGGTACTGTATGCACCTATTTGCAGATATTTTTTTCCTTTTCTTTCACAGGTTATGGTGTGGCAAGCTTTCCTAATAACGTGAAAAGCTTCTATTAGCTTAGATTTGAAATTTGTATGTAACCCCAATATGAAGTATCACTATTTAATGGAATACCTACTCCTGTAGCTAAAAAAGGCTGTTAATTGAAATGTGATTCCACTAATTGTAATTTTATGACTGGTTCATGTCAAAATGAATAAACAAGCTCTAAGGAGCCACCTCGTGAGTAACCCCCATGTGCCACCCCCATGAATGCTAACTCACATACCTCTGAGCAGCATTGCAGATTTCAGCAACATCCTTCCACCCCAGCCTATGCTTCTGTATCTCAGCGCATACCTAAAGAAAATAAATATGCGAATCCTCCTTATTTACAAATCTACAGGAAGAGCAGACCACCTTTCTGATCCTCCAGTTATGCCTATAGAGACAACCTCAAGAATAACCTGAGGAAATTGACCAGAACCACAGCAGAAATTGTAACTCTTTAATTGCCAACTCAGCTCCTCAGAGATCTCCAAAGTCTGACACATGTCATGACCTGCCCCAGAGGAGATCTTGTTTAAGACCCTGTGAGTGCTTGGGAGTTACCTCCCCTGGGTTCCTGCTATTATCATCCGAGTCGAGGTCTACAGCAGTTTTTTCCATCCTTGACATCCTGATGGCCTCCCATCTATTGGCAAGAGCCTTCACATACAGTACTTTCTTCACTGGAATATCTTTGATGTTTATTCTCATACTATTCACCCATTGGATGTCTCAGCCTCCAGAGTCAGTCTATCATTCCTTGACTTATTTATTTCTACCTTAAACATGGCTTGTTTTCAGAATGCTCACTTTCCTTAAATAGTCTGACTCCTCCTTACACTGGAAATATGCTTTAGATCTATCTGGCCACATTTGGAGTTCTTCTGTAGAAAATAAGGTCTGAATTTGTATTCCACGCAATGTAAGACTCAATGGAGTTGGTGGTGAGGATATTTTGCTTGTTTTTACTTGCTCAGGGGAAATAATGACTCACACCTTCCTGGGTTTATGCCACCCAGAGGGCTGAATCTATTTCTGAAACCATAGCCTCTTTGTTGTCTAAATAATGGAGTTGGAGCTACCAGCTGTTTCCATTGCAATATGATAAGTTTGGTAACCCTGTTAATATTAGTGCATTGAAGCTGTATAGATGCATACACGGATGTGAGCCCATCCCATCCTGCCACTAAATATACAGCAGTCTAAAGCCTTTCCTTGCCTTTAGCCACCTCTTAGTAACCCAAAACTATGTTTTTCATGGGGTCTCCTTCCCAGTAGTTCTTTAGTCTCCTGACCGATAAGGAAACCACTTGGTCTTCCTGGACTAATGGTTACAACAGTTTATTGTGGTTTCCATGTCTGAGATCTATTGACCTGGCATGGCTGTCCTAACTTTTATTATATTGAGTCACCAACTCTCTGAAGTGTGAGGGCTCTTATTTATTCATGAGCTGCCTGCCAGTGCTGAAGTGTAACAAGTGAATACTTGAATGTTCCCAACAAATGCTGACTTTCTTGTCTGGCTATTAGCCTACTAACATTTATCATGAGAAATTTAGATATGCAAATAGCAGAAACTTTGGTAATAGGTTTACTATAGCTCTTTTGTCTCTGCTAAGGTCAGTCACTTTACTTTTAGCATGAATGAAACGTAGCAGTAGTTATGCTAACATATTGTGTGTGTGATGTGGAAAGTGGGACCTTTTTGCTCCATACTGATCATCAAACTCCAAATGGATTTGTCATGAGCTTTGCAACAGCTGGGACCCTGGAGAAATCAGGAGACCTTCATACACCATTAGTATGCACTAAGATTGATCTTTAGCATAAGGTCCTCCTACAATTCTCCTCTCAACCCCATTACCTGCAGGTGATGTTTCAGCTTCTATAGTATATGTTATAATTACCTCTTGAATTAATAATTGTTCTTTATTAATTAAATTAAATATTCCCAAGTTGACAGTACCTTTGGGACATTTCTATCCATTCCACACACTCGATATTCTGACTTCAATTTCAGAGTGCACTGATCAGGCTATGAATGACCTGGTAGACTAAGGTGCTCTATGGGCACCTTGGAATACATTTTCCTGTCTTCCAGTGCACATCTTCAACAAGTCCCACAAGGGCTATTTATTGTTTCTCAATCTCTTGTATTTCCATATCTAATTTTTAACTGTTAACATTTTTGTTGGTTATACTTTTATATATCAGTTATACATTGAAGTTTGATTCAGAAGTTCACTTATTTTCTCTTATGTATAGCTGCTGTCTTATTTTTAAGCTGTCTTTTGCTGTATGTTACTTATATAGATTTAGAGGGGGCATTTTATTGTATCAGTCTGTTACCTGCTATTTTAAACAAGTACAACTTTCTGATTTTGTTCTCCAGTTTCTCGTTCAGTATAACTATAGGAAATGTCTGCAAATAGCCTCACAATAGGCTCTTGGAACACCAAGTGTCTAGGTTCCCCAATTAAGAGGAAAAAATCTTAACCTACCTCCAAAAACACAGAATAGATATTGCATTGCTGCAAGAAACACATTTATTAGATAAAGACACTGAAAAATTAGTATCATTAGTAAGCCCTTATTTATGATACTCTTCCCCTTCATTGTTACACAAACTATGAGGAGTATCAAGTTAATGGAGAAAATACAAAGGAAAGCAACTAAAAGAATTAAGAACTTAAAAAATAGGACATACACGGATAGGTTAACTGAGGTGGGACTATACTCTTTACAGTACAGGAGACCAGGAGGGGATTTATATTTTATATACTGTATAAAGCCTTTCAAAATGAAGAGTTATGGGAAACTACAGGGCTATGTAAAAATATAAACAATAGAACCACAAGGACCCATAGATTACAACTAAGGGGTGAAAGTTACTAAACTAGTAAAAGAGGTGGGTAGCTCAGTCAAAGGGTGGTAGCATTTTAGAATGCCCTACCTGAATCAATTGTTCTTAGTAACTCATTGGAGCAGTTCAAAAAAGCATTAGGTATTTATATTGGTAACAAACAATCTAGGCAGTATCACTGATAAGTGATGAGTCATCATTGGCTTTTGACAACTGCCTTGTTCCCATATCTATGAATCTATGAAACAAAATTGGTGGGATCTTGGGTTGCTCAAGTCGAGTTCAGTATCTTCAACATAAAAAAAGGGGGTACAACAATTCTAACCAGGAAAGGGCTTAACTTTGTAAATAAATTACCATTATGCAGACCCTGGTGGTAGGTACCAAATTCTAACCAGGGTCATATATGGGATAGACATCACCATTTAAAATAACTATGCACCCAACTCAAGCTAGATGACCTTTTTTAATTACATTAATCTAAAACTAAGTGTAAATAAATGTCAAAATTGTATTGTGGGAGGATATTTTAATGAAGTACTGAAGTTTGAGGAAGCAGGGGAAAAGGCAGGGAAGCTTCTTACATATACACTGCATCTGATTGGTTTAGGGAAGTCCCGGGCTAAAAACTCTACTACAAAAATAGAATCAACAAAAAGAACTGTAGGGTTTACATCTATGTTAATAGCACCATTGATTCATCTGAATTTGTACCAAAAACACCAAAGAAACACAACTTGAAAGTTTATGGGTTCAAATTAAGTGGAAAAATGGCAGAAAACTGCTCTTTGGGAATTATTACAACCCTCCCTCTTCAAATTATGATTACAGTAGTTCCCTGCTCAAATGAAATTACCCTGGTAGCAAAATCTTCAGATGTCATAATAGTAAGGGACTTTAACATGCCCGGGATTCATTGGAATCATTTGACTGCCAGTTCACAAATTGAATGACAAAGTTAGTTCTTGTCTTGATAAAGGGACACCGGCCAATGTAATCTATCTAGATTTTGGAAAAGCTTTTGACACCATCCCTCACTATGATCTGATAAAAAAAATTAAAAAATGTGGGCTTTAAGTGACATATCACAAACTGGATAGAAGAATGGCTAACAGGAACCAGTGACTTAGAGTAATTAACACTCTGTCCAGGGAGGCAGGTGTCACCAGCAGAATTCTGCAGGGCTCTGTGATGAGACCAACTCTTTTTGGAATTTTCATTAGTGAAATACAACTCAATGTCCAGAACAATATTATTAAATTTGCAGATGATGCTAAGATTAGTTCAGAAGTGGACAATGAGATCAAATATCACACATTAGTACAAGATCGAAAGAACATTGAGACATAGGCAAAGGCAAATAAAATTAAATTTAATGTTAATAAATGCTCTAGTCTCCATTTGGGCAAAAGGAACCCATGTAGAAATTATGTACTAAATGAGACAGTCATAAACATGTCACAAATGAAAGAGACCTGGGAGTAATTATTAATAATGAATTTACACAAAATGACCTGTGCAGAAAGATTGAATTGACCACTAACTAACTTATTATGTCATCCTTAAGGCCTTCATTTGTAGGAATGAAACCTGTGTTATACCTCTATATAAAACATAAGTCAGGCCACACCTTGATTATGCAGCATCATTCTGGTCACCATATCTAATCAAGGACATAAAAATAATTGACAATATACAGAGAGGTGTTACACTGTTAGTGCCTCAACTGAAAGGAATGTCAAACACAGACAGATTATCAAAGTTAAAATTATATGATCTTCAGTCTAGAAAAAAAATAGGGGATCTCCTGTTGTTGTTTAATATATTACAAGATGATTAATTAGTTAAACAATGTAACATTATATGTGCACCCAGGCCAACATCCCTGCATTCTCATGATAAATAAATCTATATTCAGCAAGCACTTACAAACAAAAGAGTAAATCTGTTTACCTTACATGTTTGCAGGTCATTGAATAGTCTCACCCTGATGTTAGTAAATATAACTGACTTTAACAAATTTAAATCTAAACTAAACAAATTTTTGTTTGAGAAGGATGGTTAATACCCCCACATGGTGTGGGAGGCAGTCAGGATGGGCCTAGTGCCTTCTTCTGTCTTAGACTACCGAGCAATACCAAGTAATATAGATTAAAGAAAATGAATAGCCAAAACATAACAGCAGGTGAAGCAGGCATGGAGAATAAGCAGAGGCAAATGGAAGTATCCAACGAATGGGTTAACACAGAGTTTGAACAGTTTTTCAAGACATTATACTTGTCTACTAATAGGAAACCACGGACAGACATCCAACTCCTTCTAGACTCAGTGACACTACCTGAGCTATTTGACTCAGACAAGGAAAGCCTAAGTAGACCCATCTCCTAAGATGAATTCTTAACAACTATAAAGGAGTTGCCCTCGTATAAAACCCCAGGGCAGGATGGGCTCTCAGGGGAATTCTATAAAACCTTATCCCCACCTATTAAAAACTATCTACTAGAAGTCCTCTCCTCTGCTCTTGCCTTGGGCTCCATCCCAGCCTCAATGAGTCAAGTATACTGTATACAACCCTAATCTTGAAAGAGAATAAGGATACAAAGAAATGTAGTTACTACAGACCTATTTTTCTACTTAATGTTGAGTACCAAATTCTGGCTGGAATCCTAGTGAACAGATTTAAATTATTTGTAATCAAACTTTTGGGTGAGGAACAAGTGAGTTTTGTGCCTGGTAGCCATGGCTCGGAAAATTAACGCAGACTCCTCTATTTGGTTCTCAAGCACAATGCATACCCCAGCAGTGGCCCTTACCTTCAAATTTTGTAAGGCCTTTGATTCTCTAGAGTGGAATGTCTTATTCCAAACATTATCCAAATTCATCCCAGGAGAAAACTTTATTTCATGGATGCAGACATTAGATTCCTTACCTGTTGCCAGAGTGATAACTAATGGTTGTATCCCAGAACAGTTTTTGTTAAACAGAGGCTCCAGACAGGGCTGTCCTTCATCCCCTTATTTGTTTATATTTGCTATAGAACCCCTAATTAGGATAATCACAGACTGCCAAGAGGTTAAAGGAAGGATGATATTGAAAATTACAGATACATTGGTTGCTTATGCTGATGATTTATTAGTCACAGTCTCAGACTCAACTTCTTCAATTCCAAGGCTAGAAACAATTTTCAATAATTTTGCACAGATTTCAGGGCTTGAGCAGAACTGGAAGAAGACACAGATCCTCCCCATGAACTTGCACCTGAACTCTGGGACTCAGTTAGATAAGTTACACACTGGCTGTTGTTCCAGAGACACCTTGACCTACCTCGGTATTAAAACCACAATGGATAAGAAGAAGTTAGGAAATATTAATCTTGCACTGATGATTCAAGGAATTGACCCTGATCTTAAAAAGTGGGAACAGCTAAATCTCTCTATCTTGGGTAAAGTTAATTCCTTAAAAATATAGCAGCCCTAAACAGTTCTACTTTTTTCAGAATTTACCAGTCCAAATAAAAAATAAAAGTTTTCATAAGCTTCAGATCTCAATGAAACATTTTCTTTGGGGTAGTGCCCCCCCCCTCCCCGATATTATCTCTGAGCAAACTGAGGGCCCATTACACAGATGGTGGTTTTGGACTCAGTCATTGGGAAAAGTATCATCTAGCTTTTCAGCTTAAACAAGCCATAAGTACCTTGAACCCAGTCATCCAGAAAAAGATCCGCTATGGTTACAAGTGAAAAAACTGATCACAGCACCTTATAAGTTCTCAGATTACCTTTTCATGCCCCATTCCAGAGCTCTGAAAGACAACATCTGCATCCCCAGCTCTATTAATGCCTTTAAAAGGCACAGACTAAGAGCTACAATGCCCCTCAATCAGACTAAAGACTATCTAGAAAACTGCTCACTTAATTTATAATCATATGCCCTTTGAAGACACAGGCTGCAGTATGTTAGATATTTACAAGACCTACTGGGACCAAATGGTGAGCTATTATCCTTTGAGACTCTTAAGTGTAAATTTGAACTGCATAGGTTTCAGTTTGCCAATTACTTACAACTGAAGAAAGCTCTTCAAGAAGCAGTTCTGGGTCCAGATCTCTCATTATCAGGCTCTGATGAATGGAGTCAGTTATGCAAACTTGCAAATCTCAGGAAAGGTGCTGGCCTAACTTATAAACTCATTATACATTTCACAGATCATTCCTTTCTAACCCCCCCCCCCCCCCCAAGGAGGAATGGAGGAAAGAACTTAATGGGTACATTTTTGACTCAAAATGGGCTTTAGTCTGGGCAAATGCTTATGCTTGCAGCAGAGAAATGCAAGGGAAAATAATCCAATTCAAAATGTTGCACTTTTACCACTACTTTCCCAAGGTCTACAACCCAATGATAATTGCTGGAGATGTCAAGAAGAGTATGCAGATCTACTTCCCATGCCCTGGTCTTATCCTCTCATAAAAGACACAAAGTCCATAGGACATGTGTATCTGCCTACAAAATCAGGCTTCCCCTTTACTCCTGAATTCCTCATCTTAGGAATTGTGAAAATATCAGAACAAACAACCAGACTTCAGTGGATTGGAACTTGGACAGCTGCCCTGACACTTAAAATATTGCTCCTATTTCACTTGAAATCTCTCATTCCACCTTCTTTAAAGGAGTGATACAAGTAAGATGAATGAAAAAAATAAATAATAAAAAAATGGCTCTTAGCCTTCTTGGGAAATAAAACGTGTTCAGTAAAACTTTGCCCCTCTTTTTTATCTTCCTTTGGAACCTGATATAGCTTTTGCCCCTCATATATATAGAGCATAATATTGGTTGTACTAAGTACCCTTTTAACAGCAACTGGAGAAATGTATAGATATTACAACTCTTTGGATTCTGACTTTTACTTTATGTTACTCCTGTATGACAGCTTGTTTTGCTATCATTCATTAATGTTTGCTTGTTGAGTTCATTGCATGGAAATGTTCCTTTTCATTGCTTGTACTTTTACATTTAATTTTGAAAACAAAAATCTTTAATAAAGAAAAAACATTGTAGACCTGGTAGGTTTGAACTAGCAGTAACACTGTTACTAGATTCCCATGTCCCTCAGCAGATGTTGGATGCGAATTGGCTCTGTTGCTATGGGAGACTGTCAGTGAGAGGAAATAATAAACTTAAGGGTATTGAAGAATGCATGTGCCCTAGATGTCCTAATCAGATGGAAACTATGGAACATTTTTTGTTAGACTGCAACTATATTAAAGGTTTTTGGTCCTTTGTAGCACTGCGATGGAACATGCCATGGCTTGAGAGATTCTTGTATGAAAACACTGTTTTGGGGTGAGTTTCTACATACTCCAGAGCATATAAAGAAAGCACTTTGATTGTTTTTTTTTTTTTTTTTTTTTTTGCTTGCCTTAAATTTTATTTGTGGCAGACATAATGCCAATTAGTGCTACAGCAACTGGATTGCTCATATCTTTCCACTACTCAAATGGTGGAAAAGGTGATGTGTGTACTTAAACTGAGGGAAATGAATATACTTTCTGCTGCACATGTGGATAAACTGTGGAAATCTTTCTTTTGGCTGTAATTGTGAATACTAAACTGGGACATGTGATATCTGTTTTTGCTTTAGGTTAGATAGTGGTATAGATGTACAAATTGTATGATGATAGACAGGTTTTCTTATTTTTTCCTTTTCGTTAAAAAAAAAAATTATCTTTTGTTCCCTATGAGTTTGTTTTTTTCATCTATTGTTTTATATGTCTTGAATCTGATTATTCCTTTATCTGACATCTGTGACAATGGTTTTGTTATGATTGTTATGTTTTCTTTAAATAAAATATCCCTACTCTTGATGCCACTGCAACGGCTGGCAAGATGGCCGGCCCAGGAGGAGGTGGAGGAGGAGGTGGAATGGATAACACACACCTGTCTGTGGAGCCCTGTGTTGTAGAGATGGAAATAGATCTATTTTGTCTGCCTTTTGAGACTCCTGAGTCTGTTGATTTTCTCAAAATATGGCTACAAAGCCTCAGCCTACTGCATAGTCTAAAACAAGTGATGTGGATACTCTAGAGGAAGAAAGTGAGCTAGCACCAGTACCTGCGATGCAGCCTGAAGCCTGACTCTCCAACCCTCAGATTCAGCTTCAGATGGTTGACTTGAGGAAAGGCTGCTCCTGGTAGGGATCTTGCAATGCAGGTCACTTTTTCTGTGGTTATTAGTGGAAGAAGATGCAACCTTGGCCACTGCTTCCCCATCTTTCTTTATGACTGATGGCCGAGCACAGGCAAGTGCTTTATTGGGACAGTAAAAACTTCTGATGAGCTGCCGCTGTCAGATAGGGAGCTGACTGTGTCAAGAGCCATTGTGATTGTGCAGCACAAAGCAGAAAGCCACTTCCTGGGAATATGACAGGGCCACTCCACTCCACCCCTCTACAATGTGATCAGTGGATCATGCCCTGGAGGCTGCGGGCTGGGAGAATTTCAAGGATGGGAAATGGATTGCAGGTGTTCCTCAAACAGCTATAGACCTGCTTGCCCTGAATCCCAAAGTAAGTGGTAAAAAAACACATAGCACCTTGTTCTCTGTCAATTTCATCTGTAGAAACTGTTATCATTGGGAGAACGGTCCTTCCCTCATTACTCCAAAAGACTGTCTCAAGATTCAAGAGGCAGCTCCTAGTAAGAGTGTGGCCCCACAAATTACTTACACACAGTCACCTAAGATGAGTGAGGGGGCCAATCACAAGACCACACTGCAGAGGCCAATCAGTGCCCCTATTTCCTCTCAGCTACAGCAACCAACCCTGTTATCTCTGATACAACTACAACCTGTTGCTAAAAGGACAAAACTCTCTACAGAGTACACAAGGCCTGGGGACAATAAAACTGAGAATTTCTGAATGCCATGGTACAGCATGATATACTAGTACAGTCAAGGGGGCACCCATCACAAAAGAGATATTCTATTGCTGACCAGCAGGCTGCTGGACCAGTTTCTTTGCCCCCACAACCACCAAGGAAAGCACTCGATATAACAGACAGACAGTCATAAAAGGAAAGGCCTGGTAACCAGGACAATGCTGCAACAGAAATTTCAGACTTGTTTCTCTTTCTTCAGAGCCTGCACATCAGAGAAATGCAGTGTGCTTATGGTATATATGTGTGTGTGCGTGTGTTGGGGGGGGGGTCAGAGGTCTCTCCAGACCATACAGTAAATACATGATCAGAAAGCAGCTTAAGGAATCCATGTCCTTTGCAGCATCTGAACTTTATTCAATCACAAAAGTGTGTATTTATGGAACTCATCCAAACAGAAGAGAGAAAGAAATAAGTGCCTTAGCAGGGATTTGAACTCAAGCCACCTGGAATACAATTCTGCTTATGCTACCAGCTAAACTTTGTGTTTATTCATATTTCTTATGAGGAGATTTATGATACAAGATTTAAGGGTATGGGATCTTTAGACATATTTGGGGCTAAGTACTCTGACCTTAAGGTCTCTCATCCTTGGGTGGATTTTGTAGCCATTTCTTTGACCAAACCAGCTGTTAAGGTTTTAACAATTTCATCCAGAAATGAAGGAGTTAGTGTCTCTGATATTAAATACTGGTTGAACCAAAGACTTGATGTGCTAGATGTAACATCTCCTATACAAGATGATGAGAAGGTGTGGACAGGAGGGTGGTGTTTTCAAGTCAAGCTGCATTATGGGGTACAGGTCTAATATACCACCTGAGTAGTATTTTTCTTGGAGAAGAATAGGGGTGTTTGTTTTGATCAAGGTCAACCCCAGGCATGCTTTAAATGTGGGTCTTTGTCCCACTTGAGTAATGCCTGTGACCAGCAGAAGTGTGACTTTTGCTTGTCCCATGATCATCACAGTTCAAGTAGCAGTAAACCATTCAAATGCAACCTCTGTGAAGAGAACAGGTATTCCTACTGAAATTTCTCATGGGCATATCATAATAGTGAGGAGAGTTATGACTAGAACTACTTAAATTGGCAAGGCCCAACAGTCCAGATCCCCCATAAACCTGAAGACTTCTCAAGCAGGGCCCCCCACACCCACCAGATTTGACCCCTCCTCAAGTAGGTGATACAAAAGCTGATTCTTTACTGGTCACTACACCCCCTGTAGCAGAACATCCTATCATGGTAATGGAACCTCCAGCCCCTTTGTAACCCAGTAGCCTGTTGATACCTCAGGTGGAGGAGGTAACTCTCACTTCTTCAGACTCACCTCAGAAACTCCAGGAAGCAGCTGATGTAGCAGATGGTATTGCCCCCCTCCACCATTACTTCTACAGCAAGAGGGTATGGAAGTCATGGTACTGGAAGGAGATATCCTTACTGCAGTCCCTAGGAAAAAGAGGGATTGCAGTAGAAAACCTAGAGTGGTGAAACCCACCCTGATTCCTATGATGAATAGGTTCTCTACCTTTGGGAGGAGGAAACAGTGGGAGAATGCAGAAGAGGAGGATGCAGATCCTGATATTTCCTCAGTACATACCCAGAAACACCCTTCTTCTGACCCTGAGGACTCCCAAGGTGAGGCATCATCATCCAAACAACAGTATAACCTCTAAAGGCCCCAGTCCGATCCCATTAGAAGAAGCTGTTTATGATGCATTTGCATTTTGCCTTCCTTTTTGCTTCCCTCAGTACGGCATCTCTGCAGGTGGTCTCACTAAACACCAACAGTATAAAATCTTATAAGAAATGTTTGCCCACCTCGGCAATACTGAAACAACATCCTTGGGATATTAGCCAACTACAACAGAAGGGTATGGAAGTCTTGGTGCAGGAATGAGATGTGTTTACACCAGTCCTTAGGAAAAGGAGAGTTTGCAGGACACAAGAATAAAGACAACGTTTGAAATATCTAGAGCTCAAAGCTATTGGAACTTAGGTCTGTCCTTGTGGTCCTAGGGTAAAGCTGTGTTGAATATAAAATTTTACCTGAAGAATGGCCATGGAATTACCATTCTAATTCTGTGATATTCTGCAGAATTTGCATAACAATTCTACAGAATTTTGTAAAATTAAAAATTTCAGTTATTTCACTACAAATGTGAAAGTATGCATCCAACTAACACAGGCTTTGGTATGTAGACCTTACATGAGTGTACCAAACTTCATAAGTTGAAAGGGCCAGAGTTATGGGTGACCATACATTTAATCATAATTTAATTTTCAGTTATTTCAATCTAATTTTAAATTTGTCATCCAAATTGCTTCACAGCTTCAGGATTTTGAGAAACATACAATATGGATATATGCACCACTTTTAAGTCACAGGCTTCAAAGGGGGCTGTTATTGGCAGTCAAACATTTTGCCAAAATTTAGATTTATATTATTTTAGTATAATTTTCATAATATTCATTGGAATGTTATAAAATTTTACGGTACACAGGTTATCACTACTATATATATATAATATATATATAGCAGGTTGAATTAGCGCTGGTTATATTTAGTGAGAGTCAACCTTCTATACATATTCATGTCTGATAAAATTAGCATGGGCAATATACTCTTCAATACAGTACTACTGAAATATATATATATATACATACACATATACATATATATATATATACATACACATATACATATATATATACACACACATACATACTTATATATGTACTAGCTTCAAATGGGACTGAGTTATAGCTTGCCAAATATGTTGCCAACATTTACATTTCAGTTATTTCCCTCTTTGATTTTAAAACGCCATGTCAAAATGTAACCAGATCTGAAACATTTAAACTACTATACCACGTGGTCATTTCTGACAAAGTTCATAGTTACAGCTTTAAATGAGACTGAATTAAAAGTAGTCAAACTTTCACAACATTTTAAAATTTAATTTTGCAGGAATGTAAGCTGCAAATGTGTAAGCCCCTGAAACGTTAAAACTACAGAATGCAATCCCATTAAATTTGGTAGGTTCTTAGACCTTACAAGGAACCTGTGTGTGTTATTTTGGTTAATTGCTTGCTGTCAGAAACTGCAAAATAACATTTGTACTTAAACTCAAATCTTATGAACCTTTTTGAAAATTGTGGAATTTCATGAAAATTCCATAAAATTGGAATTTGATAATTTCACTCAGCCTTATCAAGGGGATTCAAATTTAAGGATAGGGGAATGAGAGACAGGTAGTGCAAGGGGTCGCCAGGTTCAGAAGATAGATGCGTGGTTTCACCAAGAAATGGACAGCTGACCTGGGTAGCACACTGTTGTAAACCCTCCAGCTGGAGCAAGGAAACACAGAGTGTCAATAATTCCAACATGAATGCAGGATATATACGGATCACACCCAGTAAATTGATGATCCAGGGAGCCTGACGTACTGCAAATCTGGGACATAGAGGCACTCAAAAATATGTAGTGGGGAAACACAATGGCTTGAGCACCAGGAAGGAAGA
Organism: Neoceratodus forsteri; assembly: GCA_016271365.2. Classification (NCBI taxonomy): domain Eukaryota; kingdom Metazoa; phylum Chordata; order Ceratodontiformes; family Ceratodontidae; genus Neoceratodus; species Neoceratodus forsteri. Next base: position 914,624,897 of record CM028137.1, read on the forward strand.
ATTCTGGCTATTCCAACAGGATTGTTGATAGGAAAAGAAGTAGGTGGCTCTCATTTTTAAAGGATTTTATCACTGTAAAGAACAAAGAGAATACCAGTGGGATCAGCAGTTCTACTGAGTCAATCTGGCTACCCTAAGAGAGAAGTGGAGGGAAAAATAGTCACCCAGAGAGGAACAGCAGGACTGCAAAAAGCTCAGACCAGCTTATCAAATGAAGAAGTGAGACATGCACTGTGAATGCTAAATTCCCAAAAAGAATGCTGAATCTTTCATCTATATACTACCATAAATATTTGAGAAAATGTTGCCAATATTTTTTCCACTGTAAATTTAAAACTACTAAATCAATTGACCCAGTTGTATTAGACACCAGGATACATTGACATTCGATATGCAGGTCAAATGTTAAGTCTGTGCTTGCAAGAGCAGAGGTTACAAATATCCACATTTTTAAAAGTTTTCACAAAAGTTTGCAAATATTTACATAGTAAAACTGTGAATCCCTGTAGCTTAAAAATATCTAATCCAACTCTCTCCATATTCAGAATAATCTATAATTATAATAAAAAGGTTATGTGTGCTAATTTGCACAGGTCTAGCTCCAAATATGCCTGAGTGATATGCAAATAAAATTGTTCATGAATTTTCCGCAAAAAGCAAAATGTGACTTTCAGCATATTTAATTTTGAGACAATGAACTGCAATGTCATGAAATGTGGCACATTTTTAGAACACCTATATTCAAGTAATCTTGCCAAATTTAAGCTATCTGGCCCAATAGACAGCTGAGGTATATGCAGATAAATATGCTCATGAAATGTCCCACAAAAAAACTAAAATGACAGACTGTCCCTGGATCCCCACCCAGAAATAACTCAGGCCACTGCTTCTTACTTTTGAATGCTCGCTAGCAATATTTATTAAAAAGGCACCATTTATATTCATAAATTTTACATTATACTTCATTTCTAACATTCATTAACTACAATTTGGACATAACAGTCCCATATCACTTCTAGGACATAACAGTCCTGTCTTCCCTCTCGTGGTTCTTCCTCTTGTTCTCCTCCTCTTTTGCCAATTTCTTCTCATGGTACAGACACCATGATCTGGCTCCCCCCTTTTCATCACCATAGCCGGGTACCACACTTACGCAGACCACTCCACCCCCACTAGGTGCGGACACAGTGATCCACCCCCTAGTTCTGTATCCCTCCCCCCTCCTCTGTTACTCTCATGCCTGGGGTCTTTTGTCCCCAGCCCATGGTACCTACCCTCCTCTGCCTGCCCCCCATCCCCTTGCTCCCAAACCCTTTCACTGACCCATCTCCACTTGCGATGGAAGATGGGGCTCCCCCCTTGCAGGTTAACCCCTCAGGCCTTTCTTGTTGGTCTCCCAGACTAACTCCCCAAAGGGATGGAGGAAAAGGCCTATGTTGAACTCTGTCAGGTGAACCCCATTTGCTCTATACCTGCCTCCTGCTCAAATTAAATGTCCCTGTGCTGAATGTGAACCTCTTCCATCTCGATTACTACCCTGGCCACTCTCCTGTTCAGGCATTTCTGGGCCACCTCTATCAATTTAGGCCCTTTTCCTCCTCTCCATACTCCCCGGGAGGTAATCTCAGACCATCTGATCACTACCCTGGGCCACCAGCTCTTCATCTTCTGTAAATCTGATTTTATGTCCCTCATTAGGGACCCCCACAGCACTGTCCTCAAGTCATTGCCCTTGAGATGCACAATGATACAGTCCAGACTGGTCCAGCATACCTGCAGCTCCTCCAGCAAGGGAAGCAGCTGGGACCACCTCATGCCTCTCAGGCCCCTCCACCACAATCTGGTGTGCTCTGCTCCTGGGCCCAACTTAGTGCCTATCCTTGTGGTGGCTGCAAACCTCTCTGCCCAGTAGATGAATGAGTGCCCCACAATCCAGACCTGTCTCTTGGAACCCGCTGCTGGAAGAGAAAAAGGGAACACCAGTTAGCCAATGTCAACACCTCATGTATCTCTCGTAACAGTTTGATGTCCATCTCCCCACTCACCTGACCTCCATCTCCCCACTCCTGTCACAGCCGCCTCTGAAGCCACTCCAATCTGGAAGGACTGTGGGGCAAAATTGCTGGGGTTTTCCCACGCAAATGCCACTGCCTTTTTCTGTACTGCACCCACTTGGAAACCCATCACCAGTGACCTGTCCCCATGCATGAACCATACTCCCCAGCATCCTACTATACTCCGTCATGACCTGGACTGTGCAGACCTTTGCACCTGTCCTTCTATGTATCTCCATGGTGGTGCCTTTACCCCGCTGGTCTGTTTTTGATCTCTGAAACCAGATGACCACCTTGTCTGCCTCCACCCTAACATTCCCCTCTTACAAGCCTGCTGTGCCACCCCTTTATTGGGCGCCACTACTTCTCCCACTCTGAAAAGGCCCCCTTGCCATGAATGCAATTACGGCCCAGAACAGACAGGCCTTGTTTGCCAAAAGGCAGATGTGGTCCAATGCCCTGGCCACTTTTGTGAGTAGGGGCACCATTAAAGGCCTTCTCCCATCCTGCCTCCTACACTGCCCACTTTGCCAGCCTATGACCATCCACCTGCTGGCCCAGCTGCTTGTAACGTCCACCCACCCCTGATCCCTGCAGGTCCAGATAATCCCTGCCAACTGGACCACCATGGTAGTGTGGGCCAACCCATCCTTCCATTTATCCTCCACATTCCTCATGACTTGCTCCTCCTGCACTGGGTCCTCTGTCTCTCATCCCAACTTGGACCAGAATGCCTAGGGTGTTGGTTGACCACAACCCTCTGTACAAAGTCCTGTTTTTTTCCCTGAAATCTCCCACAGGTGGTCCGGGACTGTGGTCCGGGTAGGTGTAGCATGCGGTGCCAACTCCTGGAACCTTTCCATCTGAAAACAAGAAAGACAGTCAGCTACCTCATTCCGCATCCCTTAAATATGCTGTGCCTTAAAGGATTGGTTCAAACACAGCCCCGACAACACCATACACCTTAATATCTGACCTGCAGACTCCATGTGCCCACTCTGCCTGTTGATCACCTCTACTACCTCTTTGTTATCGCACCAAAATAAGATGCACTGCCCTGCCATCTGGTCACCCTAAATCCCCAAGGCCACCCATATTTGGAAGATCTCAAGAAACATGATGTCCTTGGTCCACCCCTATTCCTGCCAATGAGTTGGCCACGCCTCTGAGATCCACTCCCCTTGAAAATAGGCCCCCATCCCAAAACTTCAGCTGTGTCCATGTACAGTTCCATGTCCATGTTGCAGGCCCACTCTTTCTGCCCGAACGTTACCTTGTTGTAAGATTCGAGAAAAAACTCCCATACCTAGAGGTCCTCCCACACGCTCTTGCTGATGTCCGCCAAATGATGGGGCCCTTCCCGTGGCCCTCCCCAGTTGTCTCATAAAAGCCCTGCCAGGGCTTATGGCCTTGCAGGAAAAATTAAGGTGCCTCAGCAGCTGTTGTACCTATATCAGTGGCACCCTCCTCCTCCCGCTCACTAGCACTGGTAACCCTTTTAACCACGACACCTTATCCCCTAGCAGCTGAAAACACTTCTGCTCAGTATCTACCTCGATTCCCAGGAACTCAAGCTTGTGGGCCAGGCCTTCGGTCTTCTCTGCCACCAGGGGGATCCCTATGGTGCTGCACATATCCTTGAAGTCCACCAACATCCCTTGGGTCTCTGCCTGATGGCCCTGATTAACAGGAAATCTTCCAGGTAGTGGACTGCCCTTCTGTGCCCATACCTGTACCCAAACATCCACTGCACCCAGGAACTGAAAGCTTCGAACATGGAGCATGCCACCATGCAACCCATGGACATTGCTTTATTGAAGTAAAGCCTGTCCTCAAATGGAAAACTGAACAGGTCCCAGTCTGTCGGGTGGACCGGTAAGAGACAGAATGTGGATTCAATGTCTGTCTTTGCCAGCCAGGCCTCCTCCTCTGCCCGGATCAATTCCACCATCTGGTCTAGTGATGCATAAGATACCAGGCTCAATGACACTGGGATTCCCTCATTCACTGACCCTCCATCCGGATAAGATAGGTGGTGTAGGAGTCGAAACTCCCCCACCTGTTTCTTAGGTACCACCCCCAAGGATGACACCCAGAACTGCTCGAAAAGTGGTTCACTCATTGGCCACCTCCACCCTCCCTGCCCTGACTTCTTTCTGGATCTTTTCCCTGGCTATGTCCTCCTTCCCCTCACTGAACCCAAGTTCTTGGCCTGCATCCCAACCCATGTGCCCTCAAAATCTAGTGGGAAACCCTTTTGGAAATCTGATCTCAGCAGTTCAGTCCCTCTCCTGTCAGGATAGTCTTTTGCCAAGCCTCCACCACCCAATACTTCATAGGGGTGCGGCCAGGGCATAGCCTCACCTCCTCTCCCCCAACCCCGGGTTAATTCCACCCATAACCAGAATTTTAACCCTCTCTCTCTTGGGGCTCACCTGGCCTCTCCATGTATCCCCTTCCCCCTCAAAAGGGCTGCTCCTGAGGCTGCCCCACAGTGTGCCCAGCTTTGTCACCCCCTTGCCTGCAGGTCATCACTGGGATGCCCCCCTACACTGTGAGCAAATGTGCTGAAACCTGCAACTGGGCCACATGCATGATGCCCTGTTAAAAGCCCAGCATGGCTTGGTGCCCTGGGCAGGCCTCACTCTTTTCCCTTTGTCCACTGCCTGCCCCCCCCACTGAACCCAAAAGAGTTCTGACCCATAACTCTGCATGGGTGCAATCCCACCACAGGTTGCCCTTCACTGTCATTCTCCTCTGGAAAGCCTCATCATATTTAAGCCAACCAAAGCCCAGCTTTGCCTTGTATGCATCCTGAATGATCGCCATGTAAGTCAGTAGTGGGACTGTAAGCTCTGGCTGCTTCTCCAACACCAGTGCACTATAAATCAGGAAACCAGCCTGCCACATATCGAGGCTCTTCCCCTTGAACCTGGCCTCCTCTGCCTTGTGCCCTACTACCACCAACACCACTGCCATTTCTGACTTTTCTACCGACTCCCTCTGCTCATACTTCTTTGCAGTCTCCTCATCCACCAACCAGAAAATGTCCACGTACTCCCCTTTCCATATCTTGTCTTTTATTGAGGATGGCACATGGCCGCCCAGCGTAAAACCCAGTGGGCCATCATATAGTTTCCGCACCCCCCCGTGGTCCCCACCCCATCTTTGTCTGGCTGGGCCCCCCTTTTATGGCCTGTAAGGCCCGCTCCATCTTAGAGACCCCAGCCATCCCCATGTCCCCCAACAACCCTTCAATATACTCCTTCAAACTTGTTTCATTGTTCATATCTACATCGTCCTTACCCCCATCTGGTTGTGTCCCCTCCGGGACTGGAATGTGCTCGACCACCCCGGGTGCTGCAGGTGAGCTGGGTAGCACCCTCTTCGGCATCTTGTTTCTCTTTCTGGTGCCAGCCCACTTGTCTCACTCCTTCCATTTCCTCAGGGCCTCCCTCTTCTTCGCAGCTGCCATCAGCACAGTCATCTGCACCTTCAGCTTCGCTGCTTCCACCAACATGGTAGCGCTGGACACTGGGGCTCTCTTGGGTGCCATCTCTTCCACTGCGGCCTAGGCTGCACAATGAAACACATGAGAATACCGCAGGCTACCAGTCTCTACTCGGGCGCCCCCCCATATATATTATTATCTCATTTTTTTTGCTCCATAATGGCCATTGCCTGTATAGCCAATACAAGACAGCACCTCAGCACACATTCCCCCTGGAACATGCCCCGTGTGCCTCCCTCCCTTCCTGACCAATAAGCCCTGTCCCGAATGCCGTCTGCGTGCAGGCTCCTCTACGAGTGCTATCTGTACCATCATGACCACGGCTCCCCAACCATCGAGCAGCATGGCCAAAAGGGGTGGCAGCATAAAACGACCAGGCCTCCAGGGCCTTCCAGCATGTTCTCCCACCAGGTACCTGTCTCTTGCATGGCTAACTTTGTTGGTCTGTCTACACGCAGGCTGGACTGGCGTGTTGCAAAAACTCCGGTCTTCAGGGGCCCCTTACCTCCCCTGCCTGTACTCTGGGTCTTCCCCATCCCCACATGGCCCAAAAACAGGCCTCAAGCCTTCCACACCCTAAGGGCATTTCATCAACATGGCCTCCATGGCTCATCAGACATTCCTGTACCAGGTTCCATGGAGCTTCACTGCCCCTCCATGGCTCTGAGGGCATCAGACAAAAACCACATGGTCCACAGGCCCTACACCAGGCTTTAGGCATCACCAATCCTGCCCTGCCATGCAGCCTCATGGCCCAGTCACATCGTTTCATCCCCCGTGTCAATAATCCCCCCAGCCACACCAAGCTGCAGCACCCCCCAGGTAGGCCAGGCTAGATCGACCCCAACACGGACTCCCTCCATCCCGCAGGCCCTCCCTTGGGCCATCCAGCCAGAGCTATCCATCAGCAGCCCGAGAAAACCTTCGCTCAGCCCGCCGTGCAGGGCTCAAGGCTGAAAGCCATCCGAAACCACCAGGCACTCCACACCAGAACTCCAGTAATTGTCCAATTCATTAATTTAAAACTCCCCCCAAAAACGTATTTTTTTTTCATTCTATCCTTGAAATCCCCATGCTGAGATGCCCTACATCGACTCCTCGGTGGTAGGCTCTCCCGCAGGGCCCCTCCCAGCCTGAACTACCACCAGCCATCATGAAACTCTGCTCTCACTATGCTGCTGGCCCCTCACCTAGCAGGCCTCCCCAAACAACTCAGAGATCACTTACAGCACTGCAGATCCTGAGAAAAAAAAACTTTCTTGCACAGCTTGGCTGGATTGCCTGCTTTCCAAAGCCTTTCCACAGCCCTGCTCTGCTGCATGCAAGACACCTGTAGCCCTGGCCATGCTTCACACTCCCGACCATGCTATCCAGCTGCGGCCTAGCTGCCACGTGTTCTCTGCTCGGCCTCTCTGCATGGCCAAAATCACTGCCCACAGCCCAGCAGGATCTAGTTGGGCTAGCATAGCATGCCAGTACCACTCCCATCGAGCTGGCCACTCCACCAACTACTTATGGCCACACTGTCGCGCTGACCATGGCATGCATAGGCCCAAACCACAAACATACTGTACCGCATGTCTACCCTTTGACCAGGCCTCCAAGCAAACACTCCTGGCCACACCATAAATACCCACAAAATTTCATGAAATATGCCCTGGCCCATTCCAACCAAGCCACAGCTAGCCTTCACTCCTACCAATAGCTCTGTTGCTTAAACGCTCCAGCACTGGGGGCCCATATGCTGCCTAGTGCTCCACCAGCGGGCTGACACTAAACCACAGAACACAGTTCCTTCATTTATTTCCCCTCACCTTAGCTGACTCACACAGCCAATAAAGCTGTAATAAAGGCTATTACATATAAGATATTGCTCAAACTCTCACCCTGTGAGGGACAAAACCTCAGCCACTACACAGTTTGCCACAGTTATACTTCCAGTACATATAGAACATTGCTCAAACATTCCCCATTAAAAGGGCCAAAGCCTCAGTGCCTTACCTCAATTTCCAATGGTGTGCTGTACTACAATTGGAGTTTTACAGCAAGAAAAGAGGGCTTACTGAGGGTTGTATGCCTTTAAATAGCCTCTACGGACCCCCTCTGGCCCCTCTCCTCAGCCAATGACCAGCGAGCTCTGAAGCCTGGTTGTCTGACACCCCCTGTGAGCTCATAGCCCCGCCTCCATCTCTTGCAGCCCCCCCTTTTCCCTCCCCTCCATTGTGTTCATTCCTGGCTGGGTCCCAGGACAACCTGGCCTGCCTTTTAGTGGCAAGCCTAATTCTGAGCACCTATAATTTCGAGACAATCCATCCTAATGTCATGAAATTTGCCACACTGTTAGAACACCGATCGTCAAGTAATCTTGCCAGGTTTAAGATCTCTGATCCAATAGACAGCTGAGGTATATACTGATAAATATTTTCATGAAATTTCCCACAAAAATTAAAGTGACAGTCTTTGTGCACCTATACTTTCGAGACAGTCCATCCTAATTTCAAAATATTCAGAATACCAGTAGAACCCCTCCCAGAATGTATGCATGCCAACAGTCAGAGCTCTAGCGTAATAGTCAGCTGAGTTATGACCAAGTTGATAAATGTTACAAATTCCATGAAATTCTGACAAAAGTCTTTGAGATTTAGTGGAATTTTCATCAAAATTCCATGAATTCAGTATTTTCTCATTCCTCACAGCTCTATACCAGGGTGAAGACCTCTGTGACAGGGTGGGGATTCTGTTTAAAGGGTTTAATTGGCATCTTTCCAAAATGGTGGAAAAATATACCCAGGCAGCGTATTAATTTTAGACATTTTCTGAGGTACTCAAAATTTAGGAGTTGTTTGTACTTATGCACCCCAGTCAAAGTTTGTAAGGGTGGAGCTTTTTCAAAACAAATCATTCCTTTCCATTTAAGGTTTCATATGGTGATCCTTGGGGGAGGACGTTAACCATCCCCTTCTTCAGGCTGCAAAAATGTAGAAAAATAATAAAATTTATTGTGACTCAAATGCTCTGTTAAAATATGGTCACCATGGCAGGATTATATGACTCTAATAGAACTCTGCATATATTAGGTATGTTTATATATTGCAGAGGTACTCTAACATCTCTAATACGTTTTCTTTTTCCCAGCATACCACTGTACAGGCCTCAGGGACACATGTGACATAGCTGTTTGATCATATGATTGCACAGAGTACATTTCTATTGTCACAAGCCTCTCTTAATGTCTCTATTCTGGAAGACAAGGTGTTGTTATGAAAATGGTCTTCTCTATGGGAAGCCCAATTATCTGTGTGGTGTGCATATGAGTCCTAGCCTGAATGATGGGAAGGGTCCAAACAGGATTTTAAGAAACTTTTTTCTAGATTTACATCTAGAATGGCATGAGATAATTATAAAAAATATTTGTGTTTTCATTCACAGTTGCATAGACTCATTTACCTGGCTAGTAGAGAACAGGGAGATTATTCCCAGCAAATAAGCTCTGTGAAGAAATCATTTTTTATCAGTATTCTAGAGCAGAATCCCTCTAGCAGGAATTATGGTTTGGGACCCAGGGAAATAAATAAGCCTTCAATATGTTCCAAGGGTGTAAACATGAAATTGAATGTAGGATGTTCATCTCCTTTATGGATAGTCAAGGAGGTCAGAGGTCACAGATCAAGGATATTTTGAAAATTCCAGAAGATTATATGTCTGAAACCCTTTCCACACCATCTGCAAGCCCCTCTATTATTCTGGCTTTTTTATACCAGTGCCCCATTCCTGTCCCACAGCAATAGTGGGAAGTTTGATGGAAGCTGTCGTTACTATGGCGAAAGTTCAGTAGAGACACCCATAAAATGACTACAGGGAAATAAATCTCCAGGCAGTAATGGATTACCAATAGAGTTCCATAAAGAATTTTGCAACTCATTAGGCCCTACTTTAGTATCTGTTTTTATTGAAATCCTACACTCAGGGATATTGCCTCCCTCTATGCATAAGGTCCGGATTATTTATTGTTTAAAAAAAGGTGACAGGTCCCTGATATCCAATTTGAGACCTATCTGTCTTCTAAATATGGATCGAAAGATTTTATTGAAAATCTTGACTAATAAGCTAGTACATGTGCTGAGGAACTTGATCTCCCCACAACAGACTTGTTCCTTATTGAAGAGATTCATTCATGGCCATTTCTTACTGATAAAAAATGTTTCTGAAAGAAGAAATACAGGGACTTTGTCTACGGTCTTTTCTTGGACCAGGACAAGGAGTTTGACAGGCTGACGTACGTTTAGCTATTCAGCACTCTTGCATGATATGGAATTCCTGAAATATTTATTAAATGGACTAAGTACATATGTGATCAGGCAAGTGCGAGTCCTCTGATTAATGGGTGATCTGGGTGTGAGATTAGGATTTTTAGGAGGGTGAGACAAGGGTGTCCACTGAATCCTACTCTTTATATATTGGGAATAGATCTTTTGTTATGTTTGATCCGGCACAATAATCACATTATGGGGTTACAATCAAAATTTGGACTTCACACTGTTCGGATATTGATATACACAGGCATTAATCTGTTTGTTAAATATGCTTCTGCAGATAACCTGTTAGCTTCTGCCTTGTAAGATTTCTCCCAGGCATCAGCTTCTTGCATTAATGTCATAACCTGTCAAGTTGCCAACTTGATTTTCGGTGCAGCAATTAGGGTGCCACAACAAGGGCGACAGTGACAGGGATGATTTTGATTTTAGATCACCCTTCAGTCATGTTGCCTTTTGCGCCCACACAGTTTCTGCCCCCTCCAGAGCATGCCCACCCTGAAGGAGGTTATATTTAGGTTTTGGGGGGTGCAGTGGTTAAAGCCCCCCAGATTGGAGGGTGCGGGGGGCAAAGCCCCCTGTAAAAGCAGACTGTTTCCCAGGAGGGCACTTTGACGCTGTAACTCCCGGGAGACAAAACGCCTGGTACTGTAATGCCATAACAGGATTCAGCAACATGTTTGTCACTGTGGCATGGGTGAACCCCTTAATGTCACCAAAAGCTATGGTGTTGGTTTAGGTACAGGGCCAAATACTGCTAGGACCATAGCAGGTATTATTGTACAGAGCTCCTAAAGTAAACATGTTAGGACTCAACTTTGGGTGTGGAGACATGGCCTTACTGAATTGAGAAACTTGGGTCCAATCAGCTATAAACCAGGTTCAGCACTGGAAAATATGAAAAGTCTCCAAAAAGAAAAAAAAGTTCTAATTAAGTCATTTTTAGTTCCACGTTTTTTGTATGTTACTTATATCTTCCCATCCCCTATTTCTTTGGAATTAAAGTGGTTGAGCACCTTTTTTACTTTTTGGGAGGTACTAGGTTGTACCCTATAAAAAGAGAGTTACCTATTTACCATTGCACAGGGCAGAATAGAGATGATTCTCCCTATTGTATTTTTTTATAGCATTTTTTTCTTTTGCTTCAATTTTCAGGCAGCCTAAAACAAGATTAGAGACAGTGGGTCCCTTTCTTAACAGAATGGGTGGATCATTTCCTTTCCAGTTGGCAGCAGTCTAAAATTCAGAATCATACTGCAGCTCTGGAAGATAATTGTCTCAGATACATACAGATTGTTTTTACTGAAATAAGGCAAAGGCACATCAGCTTCATAGAAAATTAATCAGGCACTAGGAAGGGCTTGCATGCAGTGTTGGAATTACACTTTATGAGCTTTGGGAGCTAGGGATACCATAAGGGTCCTATCTTTAAATTAAGCTTCCCTTCCCATGATAAGTCTAAGCATTGATGCGTGAGCCACCAGGGCACACTTCAGAGCTTGGGGGACCAAACCCTGGCAAGCTCCCCTGTAATTCTAATACTGCTTGTATGAAACCATAATGTCACAGGCATTCTGTGCTGAACCAGAATTACCTTCTTGTCCAGTACATTCTAAGAGTGATACCTTGACAAACTTGGTCCACAAGCATGTTCCCCTAATATGTGAGATGTTTTGTGGCTGAGTAATTATGTTAGGTTTGGAGTGTATGAGTCATGGAAACACAAGAAGTTGGAAGAAAGACAGTGTCCTGTGCCTGATTGTGTCTCTCATTTAGTGATTCAGGAACACATATTCAGAGAATGCCACATTGTGGCGAGATACCTGGCCCAAACGTGGAACTGTGATCTACTGAGATATATTACTTATGAAGGTTTAATATACGGGTATGTGGTCAAAAATTGAATCATCTGGATGGGGATATGGTGAATGTTTTCTTTCTTGTTTTGAAGTTGTATATTTGGCAGGTGAGATGTAACTTTGGTATACAGCAGAAAAACATTACCTACAAGGCAATCCTGACTTCTACTATGTTACTCCTGAAAAAAGTGTACCAAACAGATGCTTCTGTGGTCCCCACAGTATGACTACTGTCTCTGTGGAAAGGATTTCCAGCAGTCATATTTCAGTAATATGCGTTTTCTTTTATTATTCCAGGTAAGGTGGTGATCAGATCTAGGTTTATTTTCCTTTAGTTTTTGTGTTGCTATTTGTTTTCCTTTGCATTATTTTTACATCTGAATGCATAACTTTATAAATATTTGACATAAGAAGGGACAGTTCTTTTCTTTGTTTTCCTTGTAGGTGTGTTGTTATCCTGAATATTAATGTTTGTCTTTTCTTATTATTTTTTGTAAAGAACATGTTGATTATTTTGGATCTTCTGTTTGTCTAAACATGTCCCTACTCTTCATCAGTACGTGCCATGGGATCTTTTACTTCCACCTGGACAGTGACCAGAGAAGGGCAGGAGGGATCTCCACTTAACATCTCATCTGAAGGATGGCACCTCAGCCATTAAGTATCCCCCTTCCCACCATACTGAACAACATTGTCAGTTATTGGTATTATCTCAGATACCTGGTATGGGGAACACAGGACCGTCTGACTTTCCAGCCCTAGAGGAGAGCGTGCTACCTACTGAGCCTCTGACACTGCTTCTTGAAGATGGGAACCATATTTCCAATCATCTGTCACTCCACCTATACAAACACACTCCTGAGCGACTACTGCAAGTGGCACCACTAACTATTCATTTAGCTCCACTGTGATCCTGGGATGTATGCTGTACACCCATCAGGACTTACCTGGCTTGATATTTGCCAGCTAGTCAGCTACCACTGTAAACACAATTCTCAGTGGCTACATCTTGGCTACCCCTGCTGTCATGGGCACTCTTAATGAGCTCCCTTCTCCCAATTTAGTGAACAGTAAAGTTAAGTGACAAAGAACCTCTGTGCGCAAACACTGAGGCAAGGGTTACCCCAAAGGGCATTTGGCTGGGAAGCCAAGTTTCAAGAAAATACAAAATCACACATGCCCCCACAATGCAAAGCATCATGGGCTGCATATGCAAATCACCACAGAATGTTATGCTGGTCCAACTTTAGGCAGAATTGCATGGTGCCGAAAGGCCTCTCACACAGTTTGCAAAGGGTGCTAACAGAGACATAGACACGTGTTTCGTCCTACCAGGACTCATCAGTATGCCTCGCCTGTTTGACACCCCAGTGGAATGGACCAGCCACCTTATAACATCTCTGTGGTGATTTATATGCAGCCCATGATGCTTTGTCATTGTGGGGGCATGTGTGATTTTGTATTTTCTGAAACTTGGCTTCCCAGCCAAATGCCCTTTGGGTAACTCCTTGCCTCAGTGTTTGCACACAGAGACTTTTGTCTTTAAATAGTTTTTATTTTTATGGGTTCACCAATATATCCAAGGCACACTGCCTCTAGGGTAGCTGGTCCATTCCACTGGGGTGTCAAACAGGCGAGGCATACTGATGAGTCCTGGTAGAATGAAACACGTGTCTATGTCTTCTGTTAGCACCCTTTGCAAACTGTGTGAGAGGCCTTTCGGCACCATGCAATTCTGCTTAAGTTGGACCAGCATAACATTCTGTGGTGATTTGCATATGCAGCCCATGATGCTTTGCATTGTGGGGGCATGTGATTTGTATTTTCTTGAAACTTGGCTTCCCAGCCAAATGCCCTTTGGGTAACCTCTTGCCTCAGTGTTTACACAGAGGTTCTTTGTCTTTAAATAGTTTTTATTTTAATGGGTTCACCACAATATATCCAAGGCACACTGCCTCTAGGGTAGCTGGTCCATTCCACTGGGGTGTCAAACAGATGAGGCATACTGATGAGTCCTGGTAGGACGAAACACGTGTCTATGTCTTCTGTTAGCACCCTTTGCAAACTGTGTGAGAGGCCTTTCGGCACCATGCAATTCTGTTTAAAGTTGGACCAGCATAACATTCTGTGGTGATTTGCATATGCAGCCCATGATGCTTTGCATTGTGGGGGCATGTGTGATTTTGTATTTTCTTGAAACTTGGCTTCCCAGCCAAATGCCCTTTGGGGTAACCCTTGCCTCAGTGTTTGTGCACAGAGGTTCTTTGTCTTTTAAATAGTTTTTTATTTTAATGGGTTCACCACAATATATCCAAGGCACACTGCCTCTAGGGTAGCTGGTCCATTCCACTGGCGTGTCAAACAGACGAGGCATACTGATGAGTCCTGGTAGGGCGAAACACGTGTCTATGTCTTCTGTTAGCACCCTTTGCAAACTGTGTGAGAGGCCTTTCGGCACCATGCAATTCTGCTTAAAGTTGGACCAGCATAACATTCTGTGGTGATTTGCATATGCAGCCCATGATGCTTTGCATTGTGGGGGCATGTGTGATTTTGTATTTTCTTGAAACTTGGCTTCCAGCCAAATGCCCTTTGGGTAACCCTTGCCTCAGTGTTTAGCGCAGGGTTCTTTGTCTTTTAAATAGTTTTTTATTTTAATGGGTTCACCACAATATATCCAAGGCACACTGCCTCTAGGGTAGCTGGTCCATTCCACTGGGGTGTCAAACAGATGAGGCATACTGATGAGTCCTGGTAGGGTGAAGCACGTCTATGTCTTCTGTTAGCACCCTTTGCAAACTGCTATTATTGAGGCCTTTCGGCACCATGCAATTCTGCTTAAGTTGGACCAGCATAACATTCTGTGGTGATTTGCATATGCAGCCCATGATGCTTTGCATTGTGGGGGCATGTGTGATTTGTATTTTCTTGAGAACTTGCTTGGCCAAATGCCCTTTGGGTAACCCTTGCCTCAGTGTTTTGCACAGAGGTTCTTTTTGTCTTTAAATAGTTTTTATTTTAATGGGTTCACCACAATATATCCAAGGCACACTGCCTCTAGGGTAGCTGGTCCATTCCACTGGGGTGTCAAACAGGCGAGGCATACTGATGAGTCTAGTGAGACGAGCATATCTATGTCTTCTGTTAGCACCCTTTGCAAACTGTGTGAGAGGCATTTCGGCACCATGCAATTCTGCTTAAAGTTGGACCAGCATAACATTCTGTGGTGATTTGCATATGCAGCCCATGATGCTTTGCATTGTGGGGGCATGTGTGATTTTGTATTTTCAGTAAAGTTAAGTATTCACTAAGCATGGCAGCCATCACCTCTGGTTTGCTCATGGGTTCCTCCATCTACCCTGATTTTCAAGGGCCAATCCCATCCTTTAATTTCCTCTTTCCATTTATGAGTTCAAAGAAGGCTTTGTTTTCTTTCTGCAGCTCCCACTACTATCCTGGAGCCCCTTCCTTCCTTAGCTGTTTTAATTATAGATTTGCAGTCCCTCACTGCTTCTCTGTACTCCCCTATGGTGTGGAAGCAACTCTTCACTTTCCAATGGTCATTGGCCTTACTTTTGTTCAGAACGGGTTGCTTTAGGTCTCTATTGATCTGTGGGCACTTTTAGGCACTTTTTTCTGATTGCTTATAGAAAAGCAGACCTGTGCAGCAGCTTCAAGCACCTTCTTCAAGGAACACTACATGTGACGCTTATTACCAGCCTCATTTATCAGCTCCTTCATCATTGCAAAGTCTGTCTTTTTGAAGTTTCTGATCCTGGTCATTGAGGTCCAACTAAAGTAATTTCCCTGTCATCAAGGAGAAGGTTGCTCCGTTATGATCACTGGCACCCACTGGTTCCTTTACTCTTACACTGCAGATGACCCCATTCTTACTGCTGAAAACAAGTTTAAAGAAGGACTTACATCTAGTACCATGTTGAAAATTCTGCTCTATGAGGTAGTCCTTAAAAGGGGCAGAAAATTATTTCTAACTGGTAGCTGTTTATGATGTTCCCATTTACAGAAATGATATCCATAAGCCTAAATGAATCATATGTAATTGTACCTGAATCAATGTGTTGTGAAAAACTGTATTTTGCTTTGTTTTTATAGGCAGCATCCTGTTATAGTTTTCTTCACAGAACCAGTGATCTGGAGTTTTAACTATGTCACAGTTTGTGCACAGAGCTCTAAGTATGGTTCTGATAGGACCACACTTCATGTTTAGCATTCTGTATGCAAACCATGACAAATTAAAAACACCAAATTACTGGTTTCAGGAAGAGAACTGTGCAGAATGTTGTCCATAAAAAGAACACAACGAAAACACAGTTTTTTACATCAGCTTTTATTAAGGTACAATTAAATGTGGCTCATTTGGCTGGCAGTATAGCCTAGAGGTTAGAGAAACGAGGTGTGAAAAAGCTTGATACATCCAGCAGACCAGACCTGAGTTTGATTCTCACAACCTCTACTTGCATACTGTGTGACTCTGAACAAGTCACTTAACTGCCCAGTGCTCCCAGGTTGCCCCTGAAAACAGGCACTTGTGCCGAGTGGGCCTTACCCAGTTGCCAAAGACTAAAATAAAAATAAATAAATAAATAAATACAATTTGGAGGTGAGTCTTTCATTTCTCCTAATAGAATCATGACTAACTGCTGCCAATTAGCACACATTTCCTGTCCCCATTAAAGGCGGACAGGAATGCATTCTCTGCCCTGTCATTATCATTCTCAAGAGACCAGTTTATGTTCAGGAGGCAGAAGTTCCCGAAGATCCCCACTGAATCCACTTGGGCATTCCTTTCATAATTTGCCCGACCAAATGGGCATCATGCTACACAGCAGCACACCCCCAGGATGACCCTCCCCCCCTTCCTTAGAAAGTTATTTTATTCTCCAAATGAACGCAGCTCTGCTGTCTTGTGATCCAGTTTGTGATGTTCATGTTCTTGTTGCTTTCTTTTTCTTCAGCTTCATTTTTTATTTACATTATCAACTCATTGAGTTGGTCTGGATCAGAAAGAACATTTGTTTTCCAACAGCAACTAGGCACTTTGCTGGAAAGGGAGTCAAAAAAGAGACACTGAATTCCTGCAAGTCCTCTCTATACAGCAAAACCATTTTCTTCACCCTTGAAAGATAGCTGATAACACTGGGGAAAATATATAATTTATTTTCATTTGAGAAAAGTTATCTTTTGTTCTGTGCCATCTGCACTATGAAATGTATTTTGGTTTCTGAGGCCAGTGTAATTATAATAGTCAAACACTGGCTAACTAGCTTATTAGCTTGGTCACCTGAATCATTATCATTTTCTGAATCATTCAAAGAGGAGCTGCTGTTTCCTTTGTGAGAAAAAGCAGTTCAGCTGTGAAATACTGTTCTTTTCGTGACTATTAGAATTTCTCAGCTGGACCTTAAAGGAGAGCTACACTGAACCTGAAGATATTTTTTCCCAGTAAAAGCAGTTTTGTTTTAAAACTGGTTCTAATTCTGTTATTGATCCATCTATTCTTGCTTATTAGTAACCTTGGTGGTTATTTCTGATCGACAGACTGGTGCCAAGTGCCATTTTAGAATTGTAAGATGTAGTTTATGTCCCTCTCCAACCATAGAGTTCTGCAGCAGAACATAAATGCATTATTCCAACAATGGAAGAGCTGATCAAGGGACATAAGCTACATCATACAGTTCTAAAATGGCACTTACTACCTGTGTGTAAATCAGAAACACCCAATGTGAAAACTCAAAAACCCATAGAGATAGAACAGTAACAAAATTTGAACTAGTACTTAAAAATCAACTTCTACAGAGGAAAATGACTTACAGATTCAGCACAGTTCTCCTTTAAGTACCATTAAAACAAAGGGAAGATTCTCTTGTGGAAGATTCAACACAAGTATCAATATTTATTTTTGACATTTCCATCAAAGAACGGTAGCACTCATGTAGAGCGCTGACTATTGAGCGCTGCACTTTTGGACGACTCAATAATAGAGCTCTACAAGAGAGCGAGTGGTGCAATACATCACTATATCCTGTATAGTGAGTATAGCAAGGAGCTGTACTCACTACTGCAGGATACAGTATCCTTTGTGGCTGATTCCCACCAAGCTAGTTGCACAGCATAGTGGTGTACACCACCACTTGCGATGCAAACAGACCCGGGTTCGGGTATGGCTACAGACAGAATTTTTTTTTGCTTTGAAATCCAATAACTTGCCACTTGGTCCGCATCCCCCTTGGAGTTGGTTATTTAAGTATGGGGATATGGGGAGCTTGCCCCCTGCAAGGGGAGGCATGGGGACTGCAGCCCCCCACATAAAAAAAAGATTTATGTATGCTTTTGATAAGTATTGTAGAGACAGTCGGTACCATATCCGTCGCCCTTCTGACCATGGGCTCAAGTTTGTTCGCTTTATGTGATAGGCGGTCTTTCAGACTCGCCTTTATCACATAGAACCCAAAGAACCATCATTTACATCTGCACTAATTTAGAGACCAACAGTACAAAGGTTTTTATACTTCTGAGTATTTTCTAGCTGCACAATCTTCCTTAAGAGTGAAACAACTAACCCATGAAAATCTTATTCTGTGATTCCGCAACATTTGTATCCGTCCCCACTTGAGCTTCTATAATAGAGCCTATTTCTTTTCTTTTCCTTCTCGCATTTCTTTCAATGTTTTGGTGCATTCAATTAAGCAATCACATTTTTTTTATCACAATTTAGCAAGAAACAAATAGCCCACGCATGGATGTAGACTCTGATTTATGATTTTTAAAGTCTTTGAGCATTTTGCTTTTGATACAGTTTGTTTCTTAATCATATCTTTTTCATCTTCAAACCCTATGAAGCACAGATGTTAGGCAGTGGGTCAGCACTAGCTGACTCCCCCAACAATATGGGTGGCATTACAGGCTCCATTGCCTACCTCCATTGCTCCAACTGCTGTGGCTTCCTCCAGTCTATCTGGAACAGAGCAGACACAGTTATCCATGCAACTCATTTCCACTGTAGTGCTCCGTTCAGCCTTAGCAAATGAGGTAGATTTCTATTTGCATTTTCAATAAATTCATGAGACTCTGGAGAACCCTCACATGACTTTTTTTACTAGTTTTATTCTAGGCAGCAATACAGATAAGTATGAATAGATAGGCCATTGACAGAGTAAAGGCCTATGGCACATTCATAAGGTAGAAAAAAAAATGGGCAGATTGGATGGACCTTGTGATCCTTATCTGCCATCAACTTCTATGTTTCTATGTTTCTAGGTCTAGAAAAGTTCCATTTATTATGGCTCTTCCTATGTAGCCATCTTGGATCACGTCTCTCAAATATTAACCAGTCTACCTAGCATTATTAATGGTGCTTATTGCTTCTCCCCCTCTTTCCAGGTTCCATGCCTCACATACTAATATAGTCATATGTGATTGCATTAAGAAAAGGCAATATTATTTTTCTGTGCCCTATCAAGGAAGAGCATAAAAGATCTATAAAGGTCTATAAAGGTTCTTGGTGAATATAGTGCTACCTGAACAGCGCAACAATAACTGTGCATCAGATAGAGCCAAATATTCTACAGTGACAGAGGTTTTACAGCGTTCAGTAATAACCACTATCCCTGTTGCTGTAGGGTGAGATGGGGGAGTGTTAAGGAGGCTGCGGTGCAGTGCCTGGTTGAGTTGCTCCCATGGTGGAGTGGGTAGAGCACCAGTACCTGGCAGCATCAGAGATCTGGGGCTGCAGTTCGATTCCCACAGATCTTATTGTGTTGCAGCTTTTTTTTTTAAATGATTTTCCCCATTCCTGACTTTCGCCACATCCCCTAAGTCAACACCCCCTTGGAGGTAGTTATTTTTAGTCAGGGGGTCTGTTGGACAAAGCCCTACACATTGGGGGGCTCACAGACAGTGTCATTACTTTTAATGGTGTTCGCTGTTTGTCTTGTGGTTGCTATGTTGTCCGACCTTATTTCAGCGCACACCATTTTCACTGTGGCATTCTTTTGTGTGCTATTTTGGGTGCAACATTATGACCCCATGCCCTCTATAAACATGATTAAATAGGTCATGAACATAATTAAAACAATACATCATATCAACACTATATAATGTAAAACAATAACACATGATTATTGTAAGCTAACTGAAATAAATAGGACTTAAATAATTTCTCACTGGCCACCACTGAAAGGCCACTACAGACATAAGATGGCAATGAGTTGCAAACCAATGGGGCAGCCACAAAAAGATTCTGCCCCAAGATTATTTTGGCCTTGAACAAAGGACAATGAGCAAACCCACCTTGGTGGAGCAGGGAGGGCAGATGGTGGCATATATGGTCAAGAGATCTTCCAGGTAGCCAGGGCCCAAACTGTGCAGAGCTATAATTAACTATGAGAATGCCTTGCTGCAGGCTGTGGGGGTGCAGCTGAATTAGTCTAGATTCCTGACTACAATCCTTTCCCAAAATCATGGATCAGGAGTTAGGATTGGGGGCACAGCTTATTATAATTGGCTCTTTTGGAACTTAGTATCTGGGCTAAGATGAGGGATTCAACAAAAACATAAGGTGTCAGTTCCTGGCACAGTGCCAGGTTATTTATTTGAAAGTTGTGTGCAGGAAGGTAGAAAGTAGGACATGACTGCTGTGGTTCTAGCCGTCATCATCTGGGGTGTGTTGAAAGTAGTTTTTTTTTTCATATTTTGGTTCCCTGGTTTTAAGACTGAGATCCAAGATCTAAATACTAAGTTCCAGTTATGGAGTATCTGGGAGTGTACAGTAAAGGTGATACAAGCTGGCCATAGGAAAATCTGGTTCCGCTTCAATTTAGGCCCTCAGACTTTGGTTCAGATTTCATAATGCCACTATGGGGGGCATATGAGAAAGTCTAGAATATACAACCTAGATGGCTTACTGAAATACTTCAGATTCTTGATATGTGGGTCTAGCAGGCTACATATGGGTTAGTTGACACCCCTTCCCCATCCGTCACTTTCCACCCTGCTCTCCCTCCCCTGTTCCTTCAGATTGTGTTTTTCACCAAAAATATACAGATTCCTGCCACTGTGCTAGGAGCCAACTTTGCCATTCCAGTTAACCCTTTAGACCTAACGTGAACATAGACTCTCTTAAACCCATAGTGTTTACAAGCTGCTCCCACTCTCCTGACCACAATCCTTGATTTTTGGGAGCCACTTAATTTAAATATCACCAGCTAAGTTAGTCCCCACCCCTTCTTCCATGCCTCACATACTAATATAGTCATATGTGATTGCATTAAGACAAGGCAGTATTATTTTTCTGTGCCCTATCAAGGAAGATCATAAAAGATCTATAAAAGTCTATAAAGGTACTCGGTGAATATAGTGCTACCTGAACAGTGCAACAATAACTGCGCATCAGAAAGAGCCAAAGATTCTACAGTGACAGGGGTTTTACAGCGTTCGATAATAACTACTATCCCTGTTGCTGTAGGGTGAGATGGAGGAGTGTCAACAAGGCTGCTGGTGCAGTGCCTGGTTGAGTTGCTCCCATGGTGGAGTGGGTAGAGCACCAGTACCTGGCAGCATCAGAGATCTGGGGCTGCAATTCGGTTCCCCCAGGTCTTATTGTGTTGCAGCTTTTTTTTTTAATGATTTTCCCCATTCCTGACTTTCGCCACATCCCCTAAGTCAACACTCCCTTGGAGGTAGTTATTTTTAGTCAGGGGGACTGTTGGGCAAAGCCCTACACATTGGGGGGCTCATAGACAGTGTAATTACTTTTAATGGTGTGCGCTGTTTGTCGTGTGGTTGCTATGTTGTCCGACCTTATTTCAGCGCACACCATTTTCACTGTGGCATTGTTTTGTGTACTATTTCAGGTGCAACATTATGACCCCATGCCCTCTATAAACATGATTAAATAGGTCATGAACATAATTAAAATAATACATCATATCAACACTATATAATGTAAAACAATAACACATGATTATTGTAAGCTAACTGAAATAAATAGGACTTAAATAATTTCTCACTGGCCACTACTGAGAGGCCACTACAGACATAAGATGGCAATGAGTTGCAAACCAATGGGGCAGCCACAAAAAGACTCTGCCCCAAGATTATTTTGGCCTTGAACAAAGGACAATAAGCAAACCCACCTTGGTGGAGCAGAGAGGGCAGATTGTGGCATATATGGTCAAGAGATCTTCCAGGTAGCCAGGGCCCAAACTGTGCAGGGCTATGATTAACTATGAGAATGGCTTGCTGCAGGTTGGGGGGGGGGTGCAGCTGAACTAGTCTAGATTCCTGACTACAATCCTTTCCCAAAATCATGGATCAGGAATTAGGATTGGGGGCACAGCTTATTATAATTGGCTTTTTTGAAACTTAGGGTCTGGGCTAAGAGGAGGGATTCAATAAAAAATAAGGTGTTAGTTCCTGGCACAGTGCCAGGTTATTCATTTGAAAGTTGTGTGCAGGAAGGTAGAAAGTAGGACATGACTGCTGTGGTTCTAGCCGTCATCATCTGGGGTGTATTGAAAGTAGGTTTTTTTTTTCATATTTTGGTTCCCTAGTTTTAAGGCTCAGATCCAAGATCTAAATACTAAGTTCCAGTTATGGAGTATCTGAGAGTGTACAGCAAAGGTGATACAAGCTGGCCATAGGCAAATCTGGTTCCGCTTCAACTTAGGCCCTCAGACTTTGGTTCAGATTTCATAATGCAACTGAAATACTTCAGATTCTTGGTATGCGGGTCTAGCAGGCTGCAAATGGGTTAGTTGACACCCCTTCCCCACCTGTCACATTCCACCCTGCTCTCCCTTCCCTGTTCCTTCAGATTGTGTTTGTCACCAAAAATATACAGATTCCTGGCACTGTGCTAGGAGCCAACTTTGCCATTCCAGTTAACCCTTTAGACCTAACATGAACATAGACTCTCTTAAACCCATAGTGTTTACAAGCTGCTCCCACTCTCCTGACCACAATCCTTGATTTTTGGGGAGTCATTTAATTTAAATATCACCAGCTAAGTTAGTCCCCACCCCTTCCTCCACTGAATGCCTTCTCTATTTTCCAATAGTACAGAATGTAAAACTGGGCTGGCATATGACAGAGTTGTACATTCATCAATACTGATGATACTTAGCTGACCATTTGTCAGGATCCACCACCCTCTCCTGCCATGTGCCCACTCACTCCATTTAGAGCTATTGGCAAGGGAGCAGATTCACTATGGGGTGGGGGGCATATGAGAAAGTCTAGAATATATAACCTAGATGGCTCACCCAAAATCAAAGAAAGTGATCAGGAGAGGAACAGCTTGTAAATACTCTGGTTTGGGGGAGTAGAGGCTAGATAAGGGAGGGGTGTCTACTTAAAAGGAGTGGTCAGGTGCTCATACAGTGCCATGAACCAGCACATTTTGGGGGACCAAAAACAGTCGGAGGGAATGGGAGAGTTGGTAAAAGGTATGAAGTGCCTGGGTGGAGGACGGGTGGCCACAGAAATGACACTGACCACCTAGGAAATGGTAGAGTTTTTATCAATTGGTCAAAAGGACAAAGTGACCTTAATTGACCCAAAACATGGACAGCCCCTGCTTGAAGGAAAAAGTGTGGAATTCTGGACTTTCATGAAACACAACTTTGCTAGCTGCTTATCTTTAGTGGAGAGTATAACTACTCGGCAATAATTCCAACAAGGTACTTGCTCAGCAAAATATTGGCACAATTTTTGAAGTTTAAAGAGAAAAGGATATTGTAAACTGTTGTCAGATCAGTAAAGCTTCAGTTCTGAGTGCAGTTCTTATTTTGCATATCACTGTACGTCAATCCCAATGAAACACCAAATGATTTTTAATTAGTCCTATTGATTCTCAGGCAAAAAATGATAGCTGAAGTGTTACACTATAGTTGTTGTATGACAATATCTTACGAAAGCTAGTAACACACTGTTTTGCTGTAAATGCAATAAGTTGTGTAGATGGAACATTCTGAATGAAAAAAAGTAAGTGCAGATGGTCTAATGACTACGTAAAAACTGTGAAAGTTGAAACAATGTGCTAAAAATTTAAGACGGAATTTCATGTTTCTCTCTTTTTTTCCAGAGCCCTAAATATGTTTTCTAACAAGGGGCCAAGACTAGATTTACCACTGCAGTGAGCATAACCCTAGAAATGGCTTCTACAATTCTATATAGCACTACTGGGATTTTTGAAATTGTTAGTGTGTTGCTCTAAAACGGGGGATTCAATGTAAATCAACAAAGAGCAGATCGTTTATATGGCCCTTGGAGTCTTGCTACATTGATATTTGATTTTTAGTGAAACTGACATCTACAGTTGGGCATTTCAAATTACTCAAAATCCTTCGGCTTCAATGAATAGAGCATATGTTTGGTGTTATTAACAGGCAGTGCTTTTCTGTGACTGTAACTCGTCAATAATTCTTAGAACCTGTCAGTGATGTTGAAGAATAAGTGAATAGTGATACAATGTCTATCTAGCATGTGAAAATAAAATGCAATCAAATATCATTTGAAACCTGATGAATGTAACTACATGACCTGTATATTTTCCATAACGGCTTCAGAAGGACATTTTAATGAAACAGTCACACAAAAAATACCAGAATAAACAACTTGCCTTTGTCACACAAGCTTATTTTCTTTGTAGCTTGCTCAAGTCTGCTTTCTGCTGGTCAGTCCTGGCAGCAGCTTGTCTGAATTCAGTGATGAAGAAATGCTTCTTAGTGCATCAGCATTCTAAGCTATATTACTATGAAGCTGTTAGCAGACCCACAGTAAAAAAAAAATAAAAACTGAGCCAGTTTCAGAAAAACAAATTCATACAAAATTTCTTGTCGAAAAATAGTGGTAGGCAATATGGTCATTAGTACAGTACACAAAGTGAGGTTGTCACTTTTGAGAAAACATTGAAAAGAGTGATACTACAGCACAGTTCAACGTACATGTTATGCTGTAGATCTCCTCCATGTATCCTCCCTTTTTTCTTCATTACTAGGTTAATTTGCATGAAAACAGGACCCTGTTCTTTAGAGGTTATTTGCTTCACCTGCTTAATACTTTACGAAAGTGATAATCCTGTTTTTGACACAATACAGAGGATTGTGACTTCATTAATGGATTAAATAGCAGGGGGTGATCAACATTGGGGGGGCAGCAATAATTTTTCCATTAAACCTACTTATGAAAAAACAAAAGTAAAAGAAACACAGAAAATCTATCATACTGTATAGATGCTGAGTTGTGTTGAAATATTGTTTTTTTTTTCAGTTTTTCTCCAAAAGTAACAAAACTCTTTAACATTATGGGTAAGATTTCTTCTATTGTTATAGTTTATATTGCTCTGCTTAAGGGCCTGAGGGCCAATTCCAGGATGGCTGATGTAACTTGCACACAGTTGAGAGTTATGCCAGTTGTCCCTATGCCAGAGACTCTATGCTGCATTCCAGAAGTGGCAGGGTCCCGGCCATTGTGACATGTGAGATACGCCATGCATGTGGTGATAGCCCAGGCATGGCATATCGCAGGCGCATGTTGCAACTCATGGCAAGTGACAGGCGGCACCCCCAAAGCCCCCCCCCCAGCCCTGGGCCACCTCAGCAGACACCAGGGGGCATGGGAGGGGCAGGATACATGGCACATGCATCTGGGGGGGTGGCACACCAGGAACTGACTCTCAGAGGTCCAGGCAGATCAGGGGCAGGATTGTGTTGGTGGGGGATTGGGGGTTCACCTAGCACCATTGCTGGGGTGCTGCATGGTGGCATCTCATGGTGCTAGCCGCCGGATGCCACTTAAGACAGGTCTGACCTGTTGTACCTTAGGTATGCCACAGCATCTCTTGTACTTGTAACTGTGGGTTATGACAGCTACCCTACTGGAATTGGGCTATGCTGCTGTCCTAACCAGCAGTTGCACCAGGCGTTGAGGGCTGCAGCGTAAGTGTTGGCATATGCTGTGATTGTCATAGTCTGCATACGCAATGGTACATCTTGCCTCTTGTAACAGGGGCTGGAGTATCGCCTGGCATAAGTAGCAAGATATGCCATAGGGTTTTGCATATCTCACCTTACACCAGCGTATCTCTTCTGGAATTGGGCCCCTGGTCCCAAGTCAGTTCTGCAATATAGACAAACAAAAACCAGTTGATTGTTTAGTACCCATGTAATAAATCAATTTGGCTAAAAATGTTATATTCCTAGTAGTTGATAAGCTTTTTTACCATATCAAGGTAAGCAGTGGAGTTACATAGATTATTCCACCCCTAATCAGATGGATTAGAATACTATGAGAAAAGATCCAGTATTTTAGATCTGGGACATGAAAACCACTATCCAGCAATTTTTTTTCAGTTAGATAATTGTAAAATGGTTTATCCACTTCTGCTATCCAAAATCCAGACTTGAGAAAGTGCTATTGTTGCATTTGTAGTAGCCATCCCCACAGCCTTCTACTGAAAACACATAGTGCACCCTACCACAACAACGTCTTCAGAAAATTATTAAACTCTGTAGTGGCCAGCATACAGCCGCCCACTCACAGATTAACAATTCACCTTAACATGACATAAACTCATCCAGTATGACCAGGGAGAGACTAACATCTGTAGTATCCAGTCCACAGCCATCTACTCACAAAAACAGTCCTCTTTACCACAGCAAAGAATTAAACTTTGTAGTGCTGTAGCCAACCACACAGCCATCCACTCATAGATGAACGATCCACATTAATACTGCATAAAATAGATCATCCAGTATGATCACAGTAGGATTGAATTCTGTTGTGGCTAGCCCTACAGCATCACACTCACAGATAAGCAATCCACCTTTCCACAGCACAAACTTGTCCAGTATGATCAGGGAAGGGTAGAACTTTGTCGTACTGCAGCCAGACCCACATTTCCATGGATTGAACTTGACCAGTATGATCAGAGAAGGACGAACATTTGCAGTGGCCAGCCCACAGCTCTCTACTTGCAGACAAACAATATACCTTACCACAGAGGGAAATCAATTCGGATGACCAGGGAAGGATTAAACTCTAGTACCTAGCCCTGCAGTCACCTACTCACAGATAAACAATTCACCTCACCTTACTGTACCATGGCGTAAATTAATTCAGTTTGATCAGGGAAGAATTACAATCTGCAGTAGTCAGCCCCACAGCCATCCAGTCACAGGTAAACAATCCACCTGACCATAGTGTAAACGACAGTATTAAGGTATAATTACAGAAGGCTTACAATGAATGGCAAAAATATAAACTGAAGTTCAGAGACAAAACAGCTCTGAATGAACCTGAAATCTCTCAAAAATAGTTTTAATTAGCCCCTATGCTCTTAACGTAGCCCTTTCTGTACATTCCAGTCATTCACATAAACAAGGGGGAAGGACTACAGATGATTCTACTGTGAATAATGAAATCAAAGCCATAGATAAATTCATCAGAAAAAGCAGGTCTGAAAAGTGCATAATATATTAGACTATGTATAGCACATGGTTTTGTAACATCCTTGAAATGGGTATATAAGCTACTTTTGACATGAATATTAAAGGATTTTAAGGGGAAACAGCACCATATACCAAGCGAGCAGGCTTAGTGTATGAGTGCTTCTGAAGGGAGCAATGTCAAAATATTTTTAAGGCATAGCAGTCTACCTACTAGTAATTACGTTTATGTCCCTGCCTACAGACAATACATGTGTGGGTTCAGCCAAAGTAATGAGCGTCTATAATAAGCACTACAATTAGTAGTTATGAGACTTCAATAATCATAACTCCAAGTGTATCATAACTTCTAATTGCAGTGCTTATTATAGAAGCTCATTATGGAGACTGAACACAGGCATATATTGTCTATGGGCAAGGGCATAATTGTAATTACAAGTAGATAAGCTATCCACACCTTTCATATTATAAAAAAAAGCCCTCCTTTAGAAGCACCTGCTCAGTGGGGAAAGGATTCATTATGCTTGTGCCTGCTCTGTTCATAGCATTGCTGTATACTCACTATTCACAGCCATTCACATTCTCTGCAACGTGTACGCCTTTTATCTAGGAGTTCCCTAAACACTTTATTAAAACCTATCTATTTTTCATAGCTTCAAAATGATAGCAACCCATTAGATAACCATACATTTTTACTGTTATTTCAGTTTATAATTTCAGGTTCATTTTTCAGAACAGGAGCTACCCTGTATTATCTGTGTGAATGGATGGAGGTGACTAAATTAAAACTAGGCTTGGGTGCATAGTCCATTATCTGCTCCACTGGATAATCCGCACATTTTTCTGACCACTTGCTAAGTACCATTCTACTATCCGCTTTGTGTAGTTATAGAATGGTTACACTACCTTGCTAGTAGTAGGAAAGTCCTAAACAGGTAAACTGCCAGCCTGAACAAGGAAGAGTGCTGTTAAAAAAATAAATGGGATATGATGGGCCCTGTGAGGGCTAGTATAACTACAGTACCCAGACAGTAACAAATCCCCCACTGAAATGTTAAAGACACAGTACAAAATCAATAACCCAGTTTTCAATTCACCTGCTCATATCACCATCTGACAAATGATGCATTCAAACCCCACTCATCTCATCAGTTTAACCTGTAGCTAAATTAAAGAAGCAAAATCCATCATATTATACCATCCATGCCACCTCTAGCACCCAGACACCCACACATCTGGTCATCCTACCCCCATCACCCCTACCACCACCACTATTTTTCAGGTCCAAAGCCCATCTTTAGTTTCCCAACCCAGTCTGTATTGTAAACTAGGAAAATCATGAATTACAATAATATACTCAGTCAAGCACAGTGTCAGCTAAAGTTCAGAACTGGTCTGGACAAAGGTGGGGCTGAAGTAAAAGTGTTCAACTGAATTTATTTTGAATTAAGCTTTTTTTCTACACCAGAATAGCCTCATTTTAGTACCCTTCTCTAAACTCAGAAACATGACTTATTCCATCTCTTTCCAAGCTAGAGATACAAAATACTGAGAAAGTTCTGAAGATGGGTGACCAAGCCCTAAATAAAGGTGTGCTAGGAAGACTTGGATCCTTGGTTTGGTGGAGGTTATTTTTTTTTTTTTATTTTAGTCTTTGGTAAATGGGTAAGGCCCACTAGACACAAGTGTTTGTTTTCAGGGGTGACCTGGGAGCACTGGGTGATTAAGTGACTTGCTCAGAGTCACACAGTATGCAAGTGGAGCTTGTGAGAATCAAACCAAGGTCTAGTCATCTTGGGGTTATCGTCTCTGATGATCTCAAGGTAGGGAAACAGTGTGACAAGGCAGCAGGTAAAGCAAATAGGATGCTGGGATGTATAGGCAGGGGCATTACGAGCAGGAAAAGGGAGGTCATAATTCCGCTATACAAGACACTAGTGAGGCCCCACCTGGAGTACAGTGTACAGTTCTGGAGACCATACCTACGTAAGGACATAGACAGGGTAGAGAAGGTTCAGAGGAGGGCAACAAAGATGGTGCATGGATTGCATCACAAGTCCTATGAAGACAGGTTGAAGGAACTGAACATGTACTCCCTGGAGGAGAGGAGGGAGAGAGGGGATATGATAGAGACTTACAAGTATCTTACAGGGAGGAACAGGGTGCACTATTTTTAAGTGAAAAAGATGTTCCAGGACTAGAGGGCATGGGATGAAGTTGGAGGGAAGACGATTCAGAGGAAACATGAGAAAGAATTTCTTCACAGAATGGGTGGTGGACAAGTGGAACACCCTGCCAGAGGAAGTGGTGGGGGCTGGAACAATCACGGGATTTAAGAATGCATGGGATAGACATAAAGGAATTCTGGAGGTCAGGGGTAAGGTACAACAGACTTCTAGGAAAACAAACTGAACTTACAAGCTCAAATGGGCAGACTGAGTGGGCCATAGGCCCTTATCTGCCGACACTGTCTATGTATCTATGTATCTATGGTCTGCTGGATGTACCAAGCTCATTCACAGCTCATTACTCTAACCTCTAGGCTATACTGCCAGCCTGCCTGTGGAGGGGGGAAGGTACTACAGCACAAGCCATGGGACTAATGTATCTAATGCTGAAACCCACTGGTCATTTAGAGATCTAAAGCCCCCATGCCATGGTTAAGCTGGGCAGAAAACAACAGACTGGATAGATTGTTGGTCATTTTCTGCCAGTATTGACTATGTTTCTATATAGCTGAGAAGAGGACTGCTGGAATTATTATAAGATTGAATACTTACTGTCTGATCTGATCCATTCTAAATGAATAAAAGGTCCAAAGATACAAACGTATCTGATTATTAATCATTAACGCATGGTCAAGAGTTATGTTGCCATCAGGAAATCTAACCCTAAAGGGATCATGAGGCATGAGACAAACCTGAGTGTGTTATGCTCTTAGGGTGAGACTAATGTAGATAACCCCTAGAGTGGCTTAATGCTATTAGTAAACTAAACTGCTGTTACTTTTATTGTTTTAGTGTACCTGAGGGTATTCAGCCATTAACACAACCCTTCCAGAATGCAGTCAGCCAGTCACATTGCCCCATTTCCAGCCATTGTGTTATAAAATCCATTTGATTTGATAATTCTACTGTCTGCACTATCTGATATTTTGCAGATAGTAAATAAAATGAAACATGACACAGTCATACAGAGTTAAGAATGTTCCCTGGTTTTTCTGCAAGCCCACATTATATTCATCTAAACATTTAAAATCCACAATAAAAAATGTGAGTTGCCATGGTTGTTAAGTTATATGGTGAGACTTAATCCATCTTTATGGGAAGAAAATCCATCAGTGGTCAAATTATTCCATGTAGTTAATCAATGTTTTTGGCGTCAACACGAGTGTGAAGGAAAAAGTGAAACAAGGACACAACATTTGTCATGATGTTTGCTTCATTTTTTCTACAAATGCAAAACTAATGAGTAAATTACCAATACTATGATGCCCTCTTAAACTAACATTCCTAAAAATGGAAATAGTTGCATATTTTTATACAGGAAACCATTTTGATCACATTCTTTTCATAAAACTGTTTTGATAGATGTAAAATATGGTTGTAAATATGGCAAATGAAAGAAAGATGGGAAATGCCATGTTTCTTTGGTTATAGCTGCTTCTAAAGTTGCAATTTCAGAGTTGGTCAGCTCAGGAAAAAATAATTGAAACATCCCAATAAAAACTAAAATCTTCCAGAAAGCTATTCAAGCAATTCAAAAGTACATTCAGACTGACAAGGATTTTACTATAAATGAAACAGAGTGTCCAAAAACAGAAAGATATGTACATTAAGCCTCTTGAATGATGACAAAGTCTAGAATTATGGGTGTCAGTTTCCTCTCTATCATTATATATATATATATATATATATATATATATCCAAAAACGTTGTTAATGCATCAGTTAGAGTGTTGTTAAAAAAGTGACAAAAGCAGGGAAATTTGGTGTTAAGGTTTCCAACCCTAACCTCAGCCCCATCCTGTAGACACTGTCAGGCATTGGGGGTGTGCCTTGGGGTCATCAGCCCTAATGCTAACCCCATTCCATAAGTAAATAAGCCAAGATGGGTACAGTATAGGAGAATGGGGTGAATGTTTATTTATTATTCATTTATTTGCTTTTGTTAACTAGGTAAGCACACTAGACAACGAAGTGCCTATTTTCAGGTGCAACCCGGGAGAGTTACAGTCACAGAGCATACAGGAAACAAAATACAAGTCAAGGAAATAAAATACAGAGTCAAGGTTACAGTCAGGAACCGCAGGCTCTACATAGGTGGGAGGTACAGGTCAAGCTCAAGCATGGCAAGGCAAGCAGACAAGTTAGTATACAGAAACAATGTAGGGAGTCAACGAATTCTAGTATGACTATAGACTGAACACAACTCAATGGCAGTTCATGATAAAACATTGACAGATAAAAATGATAACATATAATAAGCGCACAGCAAGGGGGGTAGTAAGTACTATACTGGAGGAGGAGGGTACAGATAGGCATACACAAAGGGGTTGTGCAGCTCCTTCAGGGGTCAGATGGGGAGGCACGTCAGGGCCTAGGGCGGAGCATAGACAGGCTGCAGTAGTCTTGAGAAAGCTCCAGAGGGATGTTTTAAAGCAGTGGTGGGAGGGCGAGGTACGCACTAGTGTGGGAAGGGAGTTCCACATTTTAGGCGCATGGACTGAGAAGGCCCAGTCACCAGTGAGGGTGCGTGTCCTTGGAACATGTCGGGCCTGAGCAGCACAGGATCTGAGATGGTAGGCTGGGAGTGGGGAGATTAGGGGAAGGGCGAGTACTGAGGGGGTGGCAGTTTGGACTATGTTATCGACAAAGTTACCTAGGACGAAGGCACGGTGCTTTTCGGGGGGGGGAAGCCATTCCAGTAGTGAGTAGAGCTCACATCGATGCGTTAGGCGGGGGCAGAAAGAGCGAAGCGGCATATGTTGTTGTAGGCAGTGTCCCATTTTATGAGAGTTGCTTTGGAGACCGGGGCAAAGGCAATGAGCCCATAGCATAATGTGGGGAGGAGTATCCCCCATAGCTATGTTAGGGCCAATGACCCCAAGGCACACCCCTGACACCTGTCAGTGTCTGCAGGGAAGGGGTGGGGTGTTAGGGTTGGAAAGCCTAACACTACATTTTCTTGCTTTTGTCACTTTAGTAACAACCCTAACTGATGCATTAACAAAGTTCTTTGCAATTAATTTCCTTACATTTTCAGATAGTATAATCATATCCTTATTTGCCTGTGGAAGCATAGGGCCCTCTGAGCCCTGCGTTCCCATCCCTCCATACATAAGTATATGTATGTAGCTGTGGAGGGCCCAGCGCTTCCATTCATAAAACAGCAGTGACCAAATTAGCCATCTTATTACCTCACCTCATGTACCCCGGTAGAGAAAGTTTTTGAATACACGCCAAAACATAATTCTGCACAACTGCAATGCCATTCTGCACCACAGGTGTGAAAATACATTTTGGACAGGATTTGAAAAATGACAGCTGTGATATACATGAGGTCGGGTAATAAGAAGGCTATGTTGAAAATCTGGGGTTAAATTATTTGCAATTTCTGAAGTTATGAGTGGGCATTCTGAAACTGCAATGAATGGTCATAATTTTGGCATGTTTCATATTCTGACCCCAAACTTTAAACATAGTCTTCTTATTGCCCCACTTCATAAACCACATAGGTGAACATTTTCAAATCCATGCCAAAATGCCATTCCATGCCACAGGTGCCAAAACATGTTTTGGGCAGGATGTGAAAAATGACAGCTGTACTGTTCATGAGATGGTGTGAAAAAATGTCTATGTTGAAGATTTGGAGTCAAAATATTAAAAATTACCAAAGTTACGCACGTGCATAGAAACATGTCAATGAATGCTTGTAACTCTGCCATTTTTAGGATTTTTTTCACAAAATTTTCAACATGAACTTTTTGGGACCCTACCTCATGAACACTGGCAGTCTCATTTCATTTATTGGTCCCAAAAGGTGATTTCATGCAGTAACCGCTGTTGAAAAGTTGGTGAAAAAATGCCTAAAAATGGCGAAGGTATGAACATTAGTTAAAAATGCCATTGAAATACATTATATGGCACTTGCCTTGATTCCTTAGTTTGTGGTTCAGCTTTGAAGAGTACAGATGTGTCCCAGTAGAATATGACAGAGGATGACCTCCGGAGGTAAGAATAGAGAAAGGGTGTGTGTGGGGTGTTGGGTGTTCAGTGGGAGGGTTGGGATGGGAGAGGGGTATGGCAGAGATGATGAGGGACCATTTCCTATTTTTCAGGGACAAAAAAAAGACGTTATGGGATGGTTTCCTCCTTTACAGGAAAAAATGAAATAAATATTTGGGGACACTAGGAGTGGGCTTCCCAGTGTCCCACACTGCTCAGGGGAGCTTTCATTGCCAACACGGGGATTGGGCCCCTGATGCTGGCAAACAATAAGTCAAGGGACTGTGGGGGGCAACATCGCATACAGGTGTCAGATTAAAATAGATAAGGAATAAGGTAGTAAAAACAAAACATTCTCTAGTGTCTCCCTTAAGATCTTGTATTTCTGAATGCATGCACGAGCAGCCTACCTAGACGGCAGCTTGAGTCAGAGCTCCATTTTTCAGGCAGTCTAAAATTAAAAAAAGCAGAAGATCGCTGACTGGGGATAAGCTACACATCACCCAATGGCAAAATATCCAGGCTAATGAAAGAAACAAACCCTGTGTCGATAGCCCACTCTGATCACCAGATAATTGCAAAAAAACATGACTGGGAGCTTGAGCATCATGGTACTGAACCAGTAATAGCAGGCACAGCAGCGGCGGCCAGGCCGGCCTTCAACAACACCTCGGACTACCAGGAGCTAAAAGGCATGATGCAGCAACTTCTGAATTAAACTACCACTTACAAGTCCTCTATGGTACGCCTTGAAGAAAAAATTAAAGCCCCACACCATTGGACACTAGATACTGAAACATGCTTATCTTTTATCGATGAAAAGGACTCACGGCTTGAAACCAGGATACAGGAGCTGGAGCACATGTGATTCTTATTAATTAGAAGACTATGCCATTTATGAATTCTTAACATTTATTTTATGTAATTTTTAGAAGTGTAGGCAGTAGTCTTTATCTTGATATCATCCTCCCCCGTGGACTTTATCTATATGTTATGGCTAAAGCCCTATTTCAATACTTATTGTGAGAAGGTAACAGTCAATGTTATGTAACACTGTTAAATTTAATTAATAATAAGAGCTCTAACAATTCAAGATTTCAATAAAAATAATGGAAAAACAAAAGAAACTGGAGCACACAGTCCAGCAGCTGTGGAACAGGGTAGACAATGTGGAAAATAGAAATAGGAGGAATAATTTTCATTTTGTGGGGTTCCCAGAAGGGACTGAGAGAAGGAACCCCACAGTGTTTCTTAATCAGAGCTGCCAAAATTGCTGAGTTATGAGTGGCGCCCAGTCCTAGAAGTAGAGCGGGCACACAGATCACTAGCCCCAGCTCCTAAACAAGCTGACCAGCCCAGACCCATCACTGTAAAATTCTTAGATTCCCAGAAAAAGAAAGAATTTTAAACTTAGCCAGGGAAAAGGATCACTCTTCTGGCAAGGGTATAGAGTTTATATATTTAACGATTACTCCATGGAACTGGCGGGCAGGAGGAAAGCATTCACGGAGGTCAGGAAATCCATCCAAGCTCTCCAGGTTCAATACCACCTGGTATAACCTGCAAAGCTCCAAATCCATCACAATGGGGTCAGCAACTCTTTTGAGACCCCAGTGGAAGCAATGGAATACATTGCAAGAAACAGGCCAGGCTGAGATTCCCGACCAGAACCGCCCTATACTAATTACAGAGTCAAAGGACAGTGGTCTGGGGCTGTCCCCAACTCACCTGTACAGGTAATCCCAACAGGTATGCCCCACTAGCCACCCTTCCAGGAAACGAGGGCGTGGACTGGCAGACATCAAAGGTGAAAAGAAAACAAAGTGGGAAGATAAGACGAAGCAGCACTTCCCACAGATCCAGAAGCAAAGGGGGAGGAGTAGGACACCATCATACACCAGTAAATAATCTAGTGGGGTGCGAGTACTGAAACGCTAGGAGCCAGACTTGAACCCTCAGCAGCAACAGCCTCAAGAATCAGCCCAGCAAATTGGAGATGTAAGGCAGCTGCAGGAGACTACAATTTAATCATGGTCCATGGTCAGAGGCGATAACATCAACTGAAGTGGAGGGCATTCCACCCCCAATTGACCCTACATACGCTGAAGTGACTACAGTCGCCCAGGTGGCTACTGAGTCCTCCCTCAGCAACACAAACATGAGCTTGGGCACTGATAATTGTGTTTCTCTGTGTTTGAATTGGTCAGGTAATTCTTTCTGAGCAGCAGGAATGGGGGTTGTGAGGGACATTTGGCTAGGCAGTCTGAAAGGGAGCAGGAAAACCTTTGGAGACAATGCTGGTAGACATTTCTAGACAGGGCAATAAGTAACCCAAAGCTTTCTGGCTACCTCTCCTGCCAAAAGAGTTTGGGTCAAGGTTGACAGTTAACTTGAATCTACACTTGGGAATGGAGTGGGGAGAAACAAAAAGTTGAGGCTGGGATCCTCACATCCTAATCTGTGTGCCTTGTCCCAAAATAACTGTCTTAATAAGGGCAGGAGGGTATAGACCTTGGGGAAGCGGAATGAGGGGAGAACAAAGGATGTAAGGAGGACTACAGCATGATGACATTTGCTATCCTAGGCGACTGAGATCAGGAATAGGTGTGGAGATTTCATGGCCTGGGAGAACATGGAGGGTCCTTTGCCCGCTCCTCACCTCCCCAGCCCCATTCTGCCATGGATCGCCACAGGGAACAGCCGACAAATGTTGATTGCCTGACATCCTCCCTCTCACTTTGCTGGAACTGGTGTGGTGACAGCTGTAGAGAAGAGTTAGATGATGCACACCCTCTCCCTCGTTCTCCAGTTGGCGGTGGGTCCCAGATGCCAGAGTTATAGCATTAACCTTCCTAAACATATGACATGAGGTAATGAGTGACCATGTAGTGGGTTTTTTTTTTCTGTCTAATTATTGTTATAGGTTTGTTTGGTTAGTGGGGTATTTTGGTATTTTATAGTTTGGATTGGGGGGTTGAACTCACATAAGTTATATTGTTAAATGGGATTTTGATAGGTGTGTGAGTGTGAGAGTTATATGTGGCTTTGACTGAGTGTTTGTATAAGTATATCTTACTTTATGATGTGCCTTGCTGCTAGTTTTAGGAATGTGCTGGGAGAGCTTAAAGATGGCGAGGCAGTATTCCCCCACCAGACTAAAGGAATTGTGTCCTTTTGACTGCCCCTACTTATCAACTGAGACCTTCAAATGCTGTCAAGCTTTAGGAATTGCCAGGAGGCATAGGAGAAGGGGGAGAACTGGGTATGGTGGGGGAATGGAAAGAGGGGGGTGAATTGGGGTGGTGGGGACCAGCAGACGTCATGAGGAAAAGTAGTGTCTGGACTGGGGTAATCCCTGTCTTGTCCCCATACCCAAGGGCTCAGCAGATACTGGGCAGGAGTCGAGGTCTTCCTCCACATCCCATCCAACTTGGGCGGTGCTATGCAATGCCAGATCCATTAGAAACAAGATGGCTATTATAGCTGATCCTGTTGAAACTGTGGATCTGGCATGTATCACTGAGACCTGGCTGGATGAAAATGCAGGCCCAGTGCTGGCTTCTGCAGTTTCGACTGGGTTCTTGGTGATCCACCGCCCGAGGTTGGATCGTAGGGGCTGGGGTGTAGCAATCTTTTTTAAGACTAAACTGGGCCTTGTGGATGTTCCAGTGGAGTCCACCAGATCCTTTGAGTGTATCATGGGAGAGGGTGTAGGTTGCAGGATACTCCTCACCTACTGTCCACCAAGTGATGGTGGAAAATTCCTGCAGGAGATAGCAGACTTCATCATCGACATGATATTGGAGTCTCCCAGATGGATAATTCTGGGGGACTTCAACGGCTGGGTCAATGATGAACTCTCGCAATTTGGTCAAAATCTCCTCCAGCTAATGACAATGCTGGGCCTTTCACAGGTGGTTACCTCCGTTACCCATATAGGAGGTCATTTACTGGATCTGTTATTCGTCCTGGGGACGGAAATCTCAGACTTGGGGGTGGAACCAGTCAGTTGGTCTGATCATCACATCATAGGGTTCAATTTTGGGGCTCCCCCAAATGGATCTGCCCCTTCGGTGATGGTCCGGTCTCGCCTTCTAAGAAGAGTTACCCCAGATGGTCTATCGGCAGTCCTGGAACTATCAGGATTGCTGGGTGAAAGCACAAGTCCATGGGATCTTGTACTGGCCTATAACAAGGCGGTGGGAGATGCCTTGGACTTGATTGTTCCTGTTCGTGTTCCACCACTCACTCTTCGCACAAGGTCTCCTTGGTATGATGGTTCCTTGAAGAAGTTGAGGCAAGTTGGTAAAAGGATGGAGAGAGCATGGTGGAAGTCCGGCCTGGATGCTGACAGGCTTATATTGATAGATCGTTACACTGACAATCAATCAGAAATCACCCATAAGAAGGCAGAGTTCCTGTCCAGGGAAATTTCTGCAGCGCAGAATTGACCGGCTCAGCTTTTCCGAATTGTTGACAGATTGTGCAATCCAATCGGTCTCCAGTCCAGAAGAGCTTTTTCACAGGTTAAGTGTGATGAGCTAGCTTGATTCTTTGCAGATAAGTTTGCCAGCATCAGGTCATGAATCGGCCCGGCTCTCCCTACAAGGGGTTGCAGAGATTGATGGGAGATGGTGAGCAACCGGTCTGTCTGGACTGATTTCAGCCAGTCAGAATTCATGGACATTGTGAAGATTGTCCAGGCCTTGCGCCCAACCAGTTGTAGTTTGGATCCGTGCCCTACCCCACTTTTAGCAGGGTGTGCAGATGTTACCTTCCCGATCCTAGCTGAAATTGTCTGGAGATCCTAGGAGAGGGGGGTCTTTCCTGATCCCCTAAAGGAGGTGGTCATACGACCACTCCTAAAAAAGCCCTCCTTGAATCCCGACTGCCCAGCTAAATACTGGCCTATCTCTAACCTGCCCTTTGTGGGTAAGGTTATTGACAAGGTGGTTGCATTGCAACTGGACAATCACGTTGTGACCCACAATGTCTATGAAGCTCTCCAGTCTGGGTTTATGAAGAGACACAGCAAGGAGATCGCCCTTGTCTGGGTATTAAATGATTTTCCTAATGGTGAGAGATCGAAAGGCTCATTCCATCTTGGTCCTTCTCGATCTCTCAGCAGCTTTTGACACTGTGAACCATGATGTGCTTTTGGAGTCCCTGTGGATCCTTTGTGGACTGTTGGGTACAGTCCTCAAATGGTTTCGCTCCTTCCTCATGGGCAGGTCCCAGAGAGTGGTCTCCATAATTTATTCCTCTGATGCCCTCCCCCTGTCCTGCTGGGTGCCGCGGGGCTCCATATTGGCACCCATGTTGTTCGCAGTGTGTATGCTGCCATTGGAAGATATCATTAGGCAATACGGCTTGAGTTTTCACTGCTATGTAGATGATACTCAGCTGTATATGTCTTTTATGCCCGGACAGGTTGATGCGATTTCCATGCTAAACAACTGCCTCTCTGAGATCAAAGACTGGATGAGCACTAGGTGGCTGAGACTGAATCCGGATAAGACTGCGGTGTTGTATTCAATCAGGGTCACCCGGGGGTGGGTTTGGGGGCTGGGCATGTGTTGGGCCTATGGCTCGATGGTATCCAGCTCACTACCTAGATCAGGTGCATAACCTGGGCGTTATTTTTGATGATGGCCTAACCCTGAAATCTCAGATGTTGGCCGTGGTTAAATCCTCATTCTACCATCTGAGGAATATCGCCAGGGTGAAACACGTGGTTCCTCCTGACGACCTTCCAACACTGGTCCATGCCTTCATTACCACCCATCTTGACTACTGCTATTCCCTCTACCTAGGGCTGTCTGGGGTTGATATCCGTTGCTTGCAGCTAGTGCAGAACGCTGCAGATAGGTTGCTGACTGGTACTTTAAGGACTAGCCACATTACGCCTGTGCTGCGCGGACTGGACTGGCTGTCGGTTCAGTGGTGGATCACCTATAAAGTAGGCTGGCTTACCTTTAAAGCCCTACATGAACAGGGACCCGACTACCTGAAAGATCTCCTGACTCCCTACTACCCCACTCGTCCTCTCCGATCTGCCGACAAGGAATTGCTAGAGATTCCCAGGGTCTGCTTAAAAACTTCTGGCACTAGTGCTTTTTCATTTGCAGCACCAACCCTGTGGAATTCTCTACCTCATCGGTTAAGAGAATGCCTGACCGTCAGTAGTTTTAAATCTATGTTAAAAACATATTTATTTACATTAGCCTTCCCAGACTGGTTTTAACTATTCTGTATTATTGTTTTATTCAGTTTTATTCTATTTATGTATTTAAAGTGTACAGCGACTTGGTTTTTGAAAGGCACTATAAAAATAAAGCATTGATTGATTGATTGAATGGGCGGGAAGAAGGTTCGGGAGTAGGGCACTGATAACAAGACAGCACCTCAGGAAAAGGACTCAAGAGAGGAGGAAAGCAGCCTGCTCAGTCATCGAGAGGTCATGCTGGGAGACAGCCGCAGACATCAAGGACCGTAAAGTGGAGGAGGCTAGCAATTAGGCAACACAATCCAGGAAATATCAATGCAATAGGTACAGAATGAGGTGCATACCCTGCAAACTCAGTTCATAAGATTCATAAGATTTTAAACAGGTCAAAAGTGTAAGCCTTTTAAGACTTGCACCTCCTAAATATCCACAGAGTGGCACAAGGTTAAAAAATGCCCATATAGTGCCACTTGAAATTGAGACATAGTATTGCCTGTTATTATTGATAATGGCAATGGATTCCAATGAGACACCGTCCTCTGCGAGAACCACCCGTCTCTCTGTTTTTTCTTGTACTGATCAACTTTTAGCATTGGGGAGGCCCGCTAATCTAAATCGTGTTGGGTCTCAGATTCAATCCTATACACTCCCAGATGTCCTTGTTTTGGTATGCTTTATAGATGAGGCACAGATCACCCCCCAGTCTTCTATACTAAAGAGAAAACAGCCCTAGTTCTCATAATCTTTCCTCATATATCGGCATGCTGATGTCAGCCACTAACATGGTTGCTCTCCACTGTACCCCCTCTATTGTTTTAACATCAGCCTTCATATATGGCATCCAGAGCTGTGAGCAGGGCTCTAGGTGTGGATGCACCAGAGATATATACAGTGGAATTAACACCTCTCTTGACCTGCTTCTAATGTTTCTTTAAATGGAGGATAAAATACCATATCCCTTTCTTGCTATATTTGAACAATGTTCTGACTCCCAAATCTTTTTCACTGGTAGTTATATAGTGTTCCTTTACATTTATGTAATATTTATAACTTTTGTTTTGTCTGCCTAAGTGCATAATCTTACACTTATCCATGTTAAAATAGAGCTTCTTTTTGCTGGCTCCTTCTGCTAGTCTATCAATATTATCCTGAAAAACCTTTGCATCTCTTTCATTAGTAATCATGGCTGCCATCTTAATATCATCTGCAAATTTTGTCATCCATGCACTACTGGTACATGTAAGGGATGCAATTAGAATATTAAATGAAACCAGTCCCAACACCGAGTCCTACGGGACCCCGCTGACCACCCCCACTCCAACCAGAGTAATGCCTCTTGATGACCACTCTCTGTTTCCTTCCCATTAGCCATGCTACTCTCCAATGAACCAGTTGTAATGGGAACCACTCCTGGGTCTGATGACAGTTGGTGCAGGCTGTCCCCGATCGACCGCTATGTTGCAGCATGGCTCAGGCTGCCTAAGGTAAGCTTCCACTGTACATGTGACTTGCTGCAGAGAGGGATAGCATGTGCAAATCCTATGTGATAGCAGTGGGTAAAGGGAGGGGCTCTAACCGCTGGAACAGACAGCCAGTGGAACAGTTGGAGGACAAGAAGGGCCCCCCACCCACACCCCGTTACA
The DNA here is from genome assembly GCA_016271365.2 of Neoceratodus forsteri. Lineage (NCBI taxonomy): Eukaryota > Metazoa > Chordata > Ceratodontiformes > Ceratodontidae > Neoceratodus > Neoceratodus forsteri. Next base: position 914,666,196 of record CM028137.1, read on the forward strand.
GTACTCTGGAGGGATGGAAATTAGGGGTTTAAAAATGTATGCACAGGACACAAATGTAAGGGAAGCAGGGTGGAAGTCCCAGTTCCCCCTGCCCCCTGCAGTAAAGATGTGGATTGCACAGGGACCCATAGTCGGGGGTTTGGCACAGATGCACCCAGGATAGGGTAAGGGATGATGGAAGACATGCACAAGATTATCGTGATCCCTGGCAGGTGGGGATGATGGACACAGGGGGAGGGATGGGGACAAAGGTAAGCATTGAAGTATGATGCATTGGGCTATCAGTGCTCAGGAAGACACATGGGAAATGGGACATGCAGGTAAATGAGAATGGAACCATGCAGAAGGTTCCCCCCCCACACACAGTCAGAGAGTGCTACACTAGGCAGACAGTCACTGTACTCTCCTAGGTAAGCAGGAACCAAACAGGCAGTTACTGATACAGCATGGTAGAAAACTTGATAACCCAAAATACTGCATGGCAGCTACTATAGTACAGGGTAGAGGGAGAGACAGATATCGGAGTATGGAGTAGAGATGACTCAGAGAAGGGGGGCTAAACTGCAAAAGGTGGTGGAGGAGGGAATCCATTGGAGGCTGCAGGCGCATATGTAGAACAGAGTATGGGACAGGTGGAAAGGACTTTGCATATCAATGGTCACAACTGCAAGCTGCTGACAGGGAGCCCTCCCCCACCCCTACATATCCAACTGGGTAAACCAAAAGAGAATGCTATAATAGCTGTGCCACCTGGGGCTTCGAGGCCCACTGTGACCCACCCTCCCCAGGCTGACACAACTTTGCAATGGAATGGGACTCCCCCCATCTCCTCACTCAACCTGGCCTAACTCATGCAAGGTGCACCTAGGTTTAGGACACTGAGAGCAGCCAGATGATATCCTCTAATATCTCCCCCCCATCTCCCCAACATGCTCCAGCTTGGGGTTGATCTGACAAATACGGAGCTTGAAGGAGTTCAGCAGAAAGAGCAAGATGCTCTTAGTCTGCGCAGGGACTGGAAGGGCTGGCATAAGGAGCACCCTCCTCAACTAGGTTACCCCAAAGGCCCCCAAAAAGTTGGTTGGAATAAGCAGGGTCAGTGTACCACTGCCTTCAGTTATAAGTGTTATGGTCCTTTTGAATGTGTTTGAAAGTTGTGTTAACCATTGCAACTTGAAAGATGTGGCCATAATTAGTAAAAAGTATATGCAACCAGAGATTATAGACATGTGGACTTGTACATGTGACTGGAAACCAGTGAGGAGATGGCTTCCCCTTGTGTAGGATCCCCGAGGTAGGGGAACATCCCATGGTCACACGCACTCGCCCTATGATCCCTTGGCAACTGCAAAGAAACATAAATGGTGGCACAAGATGTGAAGTGGGTCTCCTAGAATGTGAAGGGTATTCACACCCCAGTAAAGTGAAGAAAAATAATGGATTTCCTGAAGAAAGAGATGACTGGAATAGTCTTTCTCCAGGAAACTCACCTGTCAAAGAAAGAAGCCCAGAAGCTGGGGGGGCATCACAGGTAATGTTCTCCACCTACAATACCAAGAGCAGAGGGGTAGCCATCCTAATAAGCAAAAATGTCCCCTTTCGGTTCCAGAGGGAAATAAGAGACCCTGAAAGAAGATATGTTATTGCCTTAGGTACACTGTGGAACCAGGAGGTCACCCTATGTAATGTGCATGGCCCTTATTCCTCCAGGGCACTCTTCTACAGGGCACTAGCCCAGACACTATCAGAGGTACTGAGAGGAGACCTGATTGTGGGGGGAGGGACATGAACTGCCCCATGGATATAATCTTAGACAGGAACAAACAGCCGACAAACCTGTCCCAACCAGACACTGAGGGCCAGATATTCAAAGCTTTGCATGGTCCGCAAACAGTTTGCACGGGTTTAGCGTGGGATTAGTGCAGGATTGCCATATTCAAAAGGCCACATAGCGCGGGCAAAGTGCATTAGCACTGAGCAAACCATAATTATATGCAAGGGGCAAGGTGAACATCAATACAGGCGCTATGAGATATTCAGCGACTAGTGCCACGCTAAGGTGTTTAGCATGACATAGCACGACCCTTAGCGTGGAACAAATTACCACCCAGGAAAAGCTAGTCTTAACCTTGGGCAAACAGATTTTTATGTCATTGGTGCATAGCGCGGTGTTTGCGTGGGATTAGCGCAGCTTGCGCGACCCTAACATGACAGCATAACACTTAGAAAATGCCTGACATGGAGGACATATGCTGCTCCCTGCTGGCACCACCATGATGCCAACAGCTGCCACCAGTCCTAGCCAAGCACAGGCAGTAAGGGGTGATCCAACCCACAGGGGACAGCATGGTAGTGTGGCCATACAGCACACACCTGCAGACCATATGTCTGTGGTGACCAACAGATACCAGCACACACATGCAGCACTGTGGGCATGGCGGCCATTGAGGGGAGGGTGTACGGGTGGCCAGACCTCACCACAGCCCAGGTGTGGCCACATGGCTGGGACACATCATGCAGTGCACATGGGCCAGTGGTGGGAATACCCCACCACCTGAGTGCCTGTCGGAGCATACATGCCCCCCCAGCCACATACCGCACAACTGTACAGAAGCCACAGCACACACAGCCGGCCATGCAAATGTCACTGTGAGCATCCCATGCCACAGGTGCAGCATCTGTGGAACACACAACGGCCAAACAGTACTGTCCACCGTCAGTAATCACCTGCATGCTGGGCCTGTCACTCTGTACAGTGCAGTGGTCATCACTGCCCTACATACCATAGGCATTGCTTTGTCCCTCACACTACCAGCCCCCTTGCTACTGTAGTGTCTGCTGTGCACTGTAGCTTGGCCTACAGTATGACGATTGCATACAGCACCACCACCACCTGTGCATATGCTGTATTCTCCCCTGGGTTACACAATGCTATGCTGTACTGAATACATGTAGTCTTCAGCAACTATCATGCACTGTCAGACTGACCTACAGGTGGCGCTGCAGTCAGACCTGGCCAGACCCTGTACTTCCAGACTGACCTACAGGTGGAGCTGTGGGACCCTGCAATAACACTGGGCAAACTGCATGCAAATCAGGGAATGATGAGGTGCTAATCTGGCTGTTTGCCCAGAGACTACCTAAGTAGGCTCATTTGCATGTCACTTTTGAATATGGCAAATCTTAGCGTTGGGCAAACGCGTTAGCACCAGGCTAACAGCTTAGCTCTGCGCTAAAGCGGCGCTAACAATTCAGGGATGTTTATACAGTTTTGATCGCTGTTCTTTCACATCTACTGCAGCCTGATGTTCTACTGGGTCCACGCATCTGCCGGCACACACATTGGCCACATAGTTCATCTCTACCTGCACTCACGTCGCTGTGCACTGTGTTGTTGTTGTGGTTTGCACTTCCTGGTTGCTATATTCAGTGCTGTCATATTCCAGGGCTACATTTGCCCTGCACTCCCAGCCCAGTTTGCACAGTCTCTTTACCATGCTATATTCAGAAACTGTTTGCCCCAGGCTATTCCTTTTGAATATAGCTTGCATTGTGCTCCAGTCTAAGTTTGCCCACTAGGCAGCGTTAACTCATCCCAGGGGCAAAGTTTTGAATATCTGGCCCTGAGGCCCTTAAAGACTCGATAAAAGATCTGGGCCTGACTTATACATAGAGATGAATTCTTCCCATGGAGAGACTACTCTTTCTTCTCCATCCCACATAAGTCCTTTTCACGAATTGATATGTGGCTGATTCCAGGGCACTGGGCAACAAATGTATTAGAGGCCACAATAGGGGCAATAGTCATCTGAGTCCATGCTCCAGTGACTTTCACCTGGTGTCCGTCTATGGTGGGGACATCCAAATGAGGAACATGGAGATTCAATGTATCCACCCTAAAGAATCAGGGACCCTATATTCAAAACTTTGCCTCTGGGCTAAATTTGCACTGCCCAGTGTGCTAAATTAGCCTGGAACCAATAGCCCGCTCTATTCAAAAGGGATAGCCCCGGTGCTTAACTTGCTGAATATAGCATGCTAAGGAACCTAAGACAAGATACCTAGTAGCTGATCAACCAAAGTAAGGGGCTGCAGCTTTTCAGTCATCCCCCTCCTGGGTTAATGTACCAGGATCAGTGAAGGATTCTATGGGAGTAGCCGTATAACCCAAAGCCCCAGAGGGCACAAGGACAGTAGAGCTATGCTGTCAGAAGAAGAATAAATAGCATAATGTTGAGACAGGGGTTGCTGATGGGGTGGGGTGGCAGGTAGGGTAGTGTGTTGCAGAAGCAGTGGGGCAGTGGTTTTGCTAGGAGCTCTCTGGGACAATGGGGGTGTCTGGTCTGCTGGAGCCTAGATCAGATGAAGGCAGAGATATGGCAGCTTAGATGGAAATTAGGACCACTGGTACAAAGAGTAAAACCAAATGGGGAGTGGGTGGAACGTGGGAAGAGTGGCTGGTGGTGGGGGCCAGGGATGGAGCCTAGACTGAGTGGGGGGTCTGGCAAGGGGAAGAATGGAGTGGGGATGAAGGCAAGCTCCCTTGGTCCCTTTTTCCCACTGATAAAGGAGGTCTAGGGGAGAGGGATGGACATTAGTAAGAGGAACAGGGAGGGCAAAGTAGGATGGGAAACCAGTGGGAGCACCCCAGGGGTGCCAATGAAGAATAGATTCATCCCATTGTCTTGAGAAGGTACAAGTGAGAGTAGTGAGGGAGAAACAGGGAGACAGCAGCAGGAGAGGGATTTGAACACTATGGGAGGAGTACACAGTGTGGTGGATAAGGGGGTTGGTGGAAGAGTGAGTAGAGATGGAAGGGCAGGGAAGGGATGGGGTGAGCAGGGAAAGGGCCCAGCTGAGGAAGGCACAATAACAAAGTTGGGTGGGGCAATGCAAGGGAGCTGCAGGTGATCTGAGTGGGGGTAGAAGAGATGAAGGGGGAGGGCCAGCAAAATACGGATGAGCAGCTTCAGGGGGCAGTCATCTGACAGGTGGAGAAGGGAGAGTTGTGATACTAGGAAACTCTATAGTTGAGGGAATTAGATGGTGGAAATGCAAGTGCTAAAGCAAATTGAAGAATCATCCACTGTATTCCAGGGATGTCCATAGAGAGAGAGAAGGGCCAAGAATAGTTGAGATCATGGGCCGGGGGGGGGGCACCACAGCTCACTGTTCACTTAGATACGAATGATCCAATGGATAGTGAGATGGGGTGGTCGAGGACAGGTTCAAAGAAGTGGGATGAATCTGGAGGTAGGTGGGGAGGTCAGTAGCCTCCTTGAAAGTACTAGGAGTACCAAGGTCCAGTACTGCAAGGAAGACTAGGACAGAGGAATTTAATGTCTGGCTTAGTGGATGGTGTAAAGAGGAGGGATTCAGACTATTTGATGGCTGGAGGAACACGTAGGGGAACAAAGACCATTATGCACTGGACAGGCTGCACGTTATCAAGGAGGGTGCAAGAGTTCTAAAGGTCAGATTTGATGAGTATATAAACATGGAACTAAATTTAAACTGATTGAAAGGCAGCAGGCAGTCATATTACCCTTTATTACCTGGAGAAATCAGGTCTCCTCCCCAATCAGGACAGGAGGATGGGAGGCAAGAAAGGAAGGGCAGGGGATGACACCAGGTACAGAATGGAGAGGCAGGCAGTCCAAGGTGGAGGGAGGCTCAAGTCAAGGTGGAAGGTGGTGTCTCCGAATGCAAGGAGCTTTGTGAACAAAATGGCTGAACTACATTCACTCATGGTGGAGGGGGAGGTGGACAGTGCTGCCACCGCAGAGATGTGAGCCATGCCCAGTCATGACTGGGATCTCTCCATCTTGGGGTACAAAATATATAGGAAGGATACAGGGGTAGGTGGGGGAAGGGGTAGTGGCTCTATACATGAAGGAAGGAATCACCTGTACTAGGGAAAAGCAGACAGTAGGAAGAACAGAGTTGCTGTGGGTGCAGGTGCAGTCATTGAAAGGCAAGAAGCTATGGATAAGAGTAGTATACAGGCCAACAAACTAGGAAAAGGATTTGGACAGGGAGTTGGGGTCCAAAATAGTGAAGATGGCTGGCAGGGAGGAGGTGGTAATCATGGGGGACTTAAATCTACCTGGGGTGGATTGGAGGGTCCCTGATACCACCTGTATCAGGTCTCAGGTGCTGCTAAAGGCATTCCAGACTGGGTTTCTAACACAGTGTGTACAAGAACCCATGAGGGAGAGGACTATACTGGACCTAGTTCTGACTAATAGTGCGCATATCCAGGAGGTGAGAGTTGAAGCACCACTGCCTGGAAGCAACCCCAGCACTGTGTAGCTTCACCTGGACACGGGCAAGGAGAGGGCTGGAACTCAGACACAGCTGTTGGACTTCACAAGGATGGACTATGGAAAAATGGGGGGAATTCTGGAGTGGCAGCATGCAGAGACCAGGGAAGATATGAGGGTAGACCAGAAATGGGCCGTCATCAAGGAAGGACTGTTGGAAGACACTAATGAGTGTGTTAAAATGAAAAGCAAAAAATCCAGAGCCAAGAAACTCAGCTGATCTGACAGGGAGGTAGTCCACGTGGTAAGCAGCAATAGGGCAGCCTCTAAAAAGTATAAAAGCACCTGGTGGGATATGGACAGAGAGGAGTACAGCAATAAGGATAGAGGCGAGCAAGGCAGTAAAACTGGCCAAAGCCAAGAAGGAATTGCAGCTGCCAGAGGGTGTAAAAAAGAGGGAGAAGGACTTCTGCCAGGACATCAGGGAGAAAGATATCAAGGCTGGGACACAGGCTGAAAAAGGAAGAGGAGTGGAGAGGATATGAAAAAGGCAGAGGTACTTAAATACTTTTGTTCAGTCTTCACGAAGGAGAAGGATTGCCCAGTTCCCCAGGGAAAGAGGGGGGAGACACAGATGGGGAGATCAGAACTGAAAGGATGAGGAAGGGTTTAAAGACCCTGAAAGTGGATAAGTCCTTGGGAGTGGACAGCATGCACCAGAGGGTTCTGAGGGAGTTGCCAGATATGAACATACAAACAGACGAAGAAGCCAGCAGAAGTAGGCCACTTGGTCTATCAAGTCTGCATGTATTGCAGGGTCCACAGCTTGAGCTAATGTCCGTGCCCTCCCTCCCCACTCCTCCCATCCTCCCTACCCATGATCCTTACCTTCCCCCTATGCCTGTGTCCTGGCCTCTCTTAAAGCTACCCACAGTCTTCAATGAGATTACCTCTTCTGGCAGTGCATTCCAAGTGGCCACCACTCCCTCTGTGAAGAAGTGCTTCCCGACCTCCATCCTAAACCTCCCACCCTCCAGCTTAAAACTGTGCCCCCTCGTGTTATGGTTGCCACTCAGCTTAAAGAGACTCTCTTTATCAACCTTATTTATCCCTTTCAAGTACATGAAGGTCCCAATCATGTTCTCTCTCTCTCTCTCCTGTCTTCCAGGGAGTACATGGTGAGTGCCCTTAACCTCTTCTCATATGCCTTACCCTGCTGAACAGCTATCATCTTTGTAGCCCTCCTCTGGACCTTCTCCAGCAGGTTAATGTTCTTTTTGAGGTGTGGGCACCAGTACTGAACTCCATACTCTAGATGCGGCCTTACCAGTGACCTGTACAAGGGCAGTATAATCTCCTCTCTCCTGCTACTGATCCCCCTAGATATGCATCCCAGCATCTTGTTTGCTTTTGCTGCTGCTTTCTTGCACTGCATGAAGTGCTTCAGGTCACTAGTGATCATCACTTCCAGGTCCTTCTTCTCCTCTGATACAGATACTCAGACTCTATTCAGGTAGTACTCTGTCCTTGGATTCTTGACTTCAATATGCATAACTTTGTGTTTCTTGGCATCAAAGCCAAGCTGCCAGATCCTGGACCATCTCCCCAGCTTTTCCAGATCTTCCTGTAGGTCCTGTATCCCTTCAGCTGTGTCCACTCTCCCCACAGAGCATGGTGTCATCCATGAATAGGCACATTTTGCCCTTAATGCCATCCCCAATGTCATTGATGAAGACATTGAACGACACCGGTCCCAGCACTGAGCCCTATAGGACCCCACTGGTTATCTCTCTGGTGCCAGATAACTCTCCCCCCACAACCATCCTCTGGGTTCTGTCCCTCAGTCAGTTTTCCACCCATCTGGCCATCTTCTCCCCCAACCCCAAGATCCACCAACTTCCTGATCAACCTTTTGTGAGGCACAGAGTCAAAGGCCTTGCTGAAATCAAGACCAAGGATGTCTACTGCTTGGCCCCTGTCTACTGTCTTAGTGACAGAGTCAAAGAAGTCAATCAGATTTGTTTGACACAATCTCCCCCCTCCCCATGAACCCATGCTGCCTCTCATCCAGGAGACCATGTTCCTCTAGATATTTCACCAACCTTTCCTTTAGTATGATCTGCATGAGCTTGCCCACAGTGGAGGCCAGACTGACTGGTCTGTAATTCCCTGGGTCATCCTTAGGACCGCTTTTGTGGAGGAGCTGTTCTCCAGTCCTGCGGTACCACGCCTGACTCTAGTGAACTATTAAATAGGTCTGCCAGTGGCCCTGCCAGCTCCTCAGCCAGTTCCTTTAGTACCCTTGGATGTACTCTGTCCTGGCCTGGTGATGTGTTCACTTTCAATGCCAGCAGCCCCTCCCTCACTCTATCCTCCTCTATCACTACATTTGTGTCCCCCCCCAACAGTCCTCTTTTCCTTCCTGAAGTCACTGGTCCATCCTTCTCCCTGGTGAAGACAGAACAGAAGTATTCGTTTAGTATCACTGCTTTTCCCCCATTATCCTCCACCCACTCCACACCTTTCTTAAACCTAACAATCCCTTCCTCCTTGTCCCTTTTCTCACTTATATAGTGGAAGAAAGCTTTCTCCCCCTTCTTAATTCCTTCAGCTATCTGCAGCTCCTTCTATGCCTTTGCTCACTGGACTTCCTTGCCTCACTAGCCAACCTAAGGTAATTTTCCTTATCCACCTCCCTCTTGGTCTTCCTGAATTTTCTATAGGCCAGCTGTGGGATCAGGGGAGCAACAGAAATGGAGCAAGAGGGAGGGAAAGGTACCCCAGGGGTGTCACATCTGGATAAGGATAAAAAGACCAGTAAGGGGGAGGGGACGGATGATGCTATCTCCACCAAAAGGGTGTGGTTAGCCCTCAAGGCCCTAAAGAAAAACAAATCTCCAGGGCCAGATGGCATTCATCCCATAGTACTATGGGAATTGGCGGACATACTGGCTGCACCCCTGGCGGAGCTTTTCAGCAGGTCACTTGAGACAGGAAGGGTACCTAGTGATTGGCGAGAGGCACATGTGGTACCAATCCATAAAGGGGGGTCAAGGAAGTACCAGGTAACTATAGACCCATCAGTTTGACCTCGGTGGTGGGAAAATTAATGGAGAGTATACTAAAGGAACGATTGGGGGTGTACTTGGAGGAGGTGGGAGGTCTGGATAGTTGGCAACATGGGTTTGTGCCAGGTAGATCATGTCAAACCAACCTTGTGGAGTTCTATGAAAGGGTAACATCAGAACTGGACAGGGGTAAGCCTGTGGATGTATTATTCTTGGACTTCAGCAAGGTGTTTGACTCTGTCCCCCACAATGGTCTGGTGGAGAAACTGATGGGGTTAGGAGTAGCCCTTGATGGTCAGATGGATTGAAAACTGGCTAGCTGGACACACTCAGAGAGTAGTGGTCTGTGGGGAGCTCTCAAACCCTGAGAGGTTGGTAATGGGGTACCACAGGGTTTCGGTCCTGGGTCCGATCCTGTTTAATGCATACATATCGGACATCAGGAGGGTATAGGGTGTGAAATGAGTCTCTTCGTGGATGACTCCAAGATGGGAGTAGTAGTTGAGGGAGAAGAGGGGAGGTGGCTCTGCAAGGGACCTGTACACCCTGGAAAGCTGGGCTCACACATGGAAATTAAATTAATATCACCAAGTGCAAGGTGTTGCATCTGGTCGGGAACCCTAAACACAGGTACACTCTGGGAGGGAGGCGCTGGAGGCCTCGATAGGGGAAAAAGACCTAGGGTCATGGTGGATACATGTATGAATAACTCTGAGCAGTGCAGGAGAGCAGCTAGCAAGGCAAACAGGATGTTGGGATGCATTGTAAGGGGATCCCTCTAGAGCAAGGAAGTGATTCTGCTGTACAATGGACTGGTTAGACCACACCTTGAGTACTGTGTACAGTACTGAGACCACATTTGAAGAGGGACATACAGCTCCTGGAGAGGGTACAGAGGAGGGCAACAAAGATGATACGAGGGCTAGGGATTTGACTTATGAGGACAGACTTGAGGAGCTCTGCCTGTTTTCATTGAGGAGAGGAGAGGAGACGGGGACATGATTGAGGCTCTGGCACCTCAAGGGAATAAATAGGTAAACATGGAGGGGATCTTTAGGCTAAAGCAGGAGGTATCACCAGAGGGCATGGTTTGAAATTGGAAGGTGGAAGGGTGAGGGGGAAAAGAGGAGGAGGTTTTCACCGAGAGCGCGTGGACCCTTGGAATGCACTGCCTGGTGAGCTGGTTCAGAGATCCACAGTGGAGGGCTTCAAGAGAGGGTGGGACAGACACAGAAAGTGGATGTATCAGATGATGGCCTGTCCCGAGGGGGTGGGGATGGATGATAGGGGTTTCTAGAGAACAAGGGATGGGAGGGTCTCGGCACCCAATTAACGATCTAGGTTCGAGCAGACTCGATAGACCGTAAGGCCTAATCTGCTGGCAAATAGTATGTTAGTATGTTCTTTTCCCTTACTGCCTTGGCAACCCAGAACTGAACCAGTTGGGTGCTCTGGCCCTTGTGTTCTTCCCCCTGAACCTAATGCACTCATCTTTGGCAACCAGTATTCTTTCCTTAATGATGGACCACTTTTGGTCCACCCCCATATCTGCTCTGATGCCCGCCAGATGGCTCCTTAGCACTTTGCCCATTTCCTGAAATCAGCCCTCCGGAAATCCAATATTTTGGTCTTAGTCGGGATGCTTTCCCTGCCCATATCCAACTAGAACCACACTGTACAATGGTCAATTCCACCCAGTGGCTCCCTGACCATTATTTCCTGTACATGCTCCCCATTTGTGAGCACTATATCAAGAATTGCCTCAGCTCTTGTTGGTTTAGTGACACCCTGAGTCAGGAACCCACTCTGCAGTCCTTCCAGGATCACCTGACTCCTAGCACATGTTGTGGATGGTATGCTCCTGTCCACCTTGAACAGGTTGAAGTCCCCCACAATTACCACCTCTCCTTTCCCCACAGCTTCCAATATTTGTGAGATCAGTTCCCTGTCCCTCTCCTCACCTTGACTGGGTGGTCTGTAAACCCCCAACCTCACCTTTCTCCCTCTATTGGATTTTAACTGAACCCATAATACCTCCACCTCCCCCTCATCTGACTCCTCCCTCATGCAAGTTATTCCCTCCCTGATATAAACTGCCACCCCTCCCCCCTTCCCGACTACCCAGTCCCTCCTGTATAGTTTATATCCAGGGATCACAAGGTCCCAGTCTTGGTGTGATGTTGCCCAAGACTTGGTTACTGCAGCTATGTCCACCCTCCTGTCTGCTAAATGTGCCTGCAGGTCATCCATCTTTTTTCCAAGACTACACACATTCAGAGACACCACCCTCCACCTTGAGTTTGACCTTCCTTCTCTTGCCTTTTTTCTTCTATTTGCATAGGTACATTTGAAACACATTCATATCCCCGGCAGCCCAGTGACTGTCAGTCCGATCGCAAGCATTAGTACAAGTAAATGCATTATTCTGAGAGTCCAGCAGGCTTCTCCGCCACGGAGCCTCGCCACCCCGCCTACTCGGGTCGCGGCGGAAGCCACCCGCAGCAGCTCGGCCACCCGCCGACCGACCGCATAGTGGCGGTTGCATACCATTGATCCGCCAGCATGGGCCATCGATCGCGTAGACATACAGACATATTGTCCCGAGCATGTGAATGGATCCATTCACTATCTGGACTGTGTAGTACGGTATGGTCGTATGTCCATTGGCCCATGCTTTGACCAATGGGCATACAGCTGAACTGTACACAGTCAGTCGGCAGGCAGCCAGGCGGCTTGCGGGGTTGGGAGCTGCCACCCGCCACTGACCAGAGTGGGGGAGCGTGGTGGTGGGGCTCAGTGGGCAGGTGGGGAGGGGGGTACCGCTGGACCACCAGGGATATTGGATGTGCTTTACACTATACCTTGGCCCGCGATCAGGCTGGTAGCGGTCCACCAGACCACCAGGGATATTGGACGTGAAATAAAATATACTTATGCCCACAATCGGGCTGGAAGCAGTCCACTGGACCACCAGGGATATAGGACATGATTTAAAATATATTTATGCCCGCAATCGGGCATTGGGGCACTGTGCCATGATGTGCAGGGGGCATCGGTCCCTGACGGCTGCAGCCTGGCAGGGCGCCAGGTACAGGTCACAGGGGATCAGCGCACCTGCATGCAAATGGGGCCATAATGACATGCTAATGGACCCAGTTATGCCTTGCATGCATTATGGCCCCATTTGCATATCCACCGCTGAATATCATGGTTCCTGCACCTAGCGCAACCGTACTGGCGCTGACGCATCCGCCTGCTCCACTCCTTCCACTTGTGCTGGTGCAGTGCCACTGTGCCATGCACAATGCAGGAGGCCAAGTTGCATTATTCAACGGTGCTGAGCCTAGGCGCAGCTCAGTTTAATATCGCCTAGTCCACACCCTGGCATATTCCAGCTGTGCTGGGCCCAGCTTGTGCCCCTGCCTGGCGCATTTCTGAATATCCCACCCTATATCTTATGTCAGGTAGGCTCCTGACTACTTGCTCCTGTTCAAAGTTGCCTTCTACATCACAGCTCTCCTCCAGCTCTGCCCTCCACCCCCCCCACATCAGTTCCCAGTACTTCAAATCTTCCACCTGCATTCAGCTGTCAAAAATGGAACACAACAACAACAGAACGCACATATATATATCTGACTTCAGCACGCTTACATTTCTGCTCCTTTCCGTCTGCTTCCACCTCTTTTCGACTAGATTCCACAATACATAGAAAAACCAAAAAGCACTGAATAAATTAAAAAAACAAAATCAAAAGCACTGGAACAGTATTGAGCACTAAATCAAAAGTGTTTGAACAATATCAAGCCCTGCATGTGTGTGTGTGGGGGGGGTGATGTGTAACCATAACAATGAGCTCCAACTCACAACTAGAGGCTCACAAGTCCCTAGGTTAAAGCATAGCAGGTGGAGGGACTATTTTATTACAAAATAAATGAATCAGCTAAGTGTTTTTTCATTTGAATTTTTTTCAAACTAAATGTATTTCAGTGGCCCATTTTCTAAGTGCAATAATACCCTCCAGGGTGGGAGATGTTGGCTATACTGGACCATCTAGGGGCTATAAGGCCCTCTACTTGTGGGATCCGGCCTCATTACACCCATGGGGGGTCTGGTATTGCCCAATACAGCTCACCCTATCAGGTATTATTGCTTGCTTATCAGCTGGTAAATCTGACCTTAATAGTGGGGAAGCTCATGGAAACCATTCTATAGGAAAGACTGGTAAACTTTCTGGATGAAAGAGGACTCCATGACAATAGGCAGAATGGGTTCATGTTGGGCAGTCCTACGAGGCCAACCTAATTTATTTCATTGATTGAGTAACTAGGACAGTGGACATACTGTATCTAGATTTCAGCAAGACCTTTGACTCTGTTCCCATAGGAGACTGATTTGTAAGCTGGAGGACTTAGGGCTAGAGTTGAAACTGGCTAAGTGGGTAAAGCACTGGCTACAAGATAGAAACCAGGAGGTGGTAGTGTGGGGAGGATTCTTGGATTCTAGACCAGTCACTAATGGGGTCCCACAGGGATCAGTGCTTGGTTCTGTTTTATTCAACATCTCAACTTGCAACATTGCAGATGGGGAAAAAGGCAAAAAATGCTTCTTGTGGATGACATAAAGCTCTGTGGGAGAATGGACATAGAAGAAGGGAGACAGGGTACTAGAGAGGACCTGGCTAAACTAGAGATATGGTTAGGTATTTGGCAGCCGGGATTCAACACCAGAAAGTGTAAGGTAATGCCCTTAGGGGCGAAGAACCCAGAGACCACATACTGGCTGGGAGATATGCAGGTCACCAAGTCAGAGGAAGAAAAAGACTGAGATGTTATCATTACCAATGACCTACATACTGTAGGAGAGCAGAGGCCAAAGCAAATAGGATGCTGGGATGTATATCCAGGGTATAACCATGTAGGAAGATGGAGGTTATTATGCTTCTGCACAAGTCACTGGTATGGCCACATCTGAGGTGCAGTGTGCAGTGCTGGAGTCTTTGCTTAAAGAAAGAGATGAACTTACTGGAGATGGTACAGAGAAGTGCAACCAAGATGATCTGGGGCAACAAGTCAGGCCTTACAAGAACAGACTCAGAGACCTCAACATGTATTCCCTGGCAGATAGATGGGAGGGGAGTAATATGATCAAAACCTTTAAATACCTTAAGGATTTTACCAAAGTGAACTCTGAGGGAGTGAACCAGTGAACCAGAGGAGTGGCTATCTCTGCAAAGCAGTGTGCAAAAGATGGAGATTAGTGCCCAAGAGGTGGATAAGCAGAAAAGGGGCAAAATTCAGCAGAAGGGCAGACAGCAAGGAGAACCAGGGATAAATGACAACCAAGGAAGGGGCTGGAGTAGAACAGTGAAGCAGTCTAGGGAGGTCAAATCATGGAAAGCCATGTGTGCAAATGCCAGGAGCCTTAGCAACAAGATGGAAGATCTGGAGGCTGTGGCATGGTAGTCAGACCTGGACATTGTGGCCATCACTGAAACCTGGTGTAATGATAACCATGACTGGGAGATGGCCATACCTGCAGCAACATATTCAGAAGAGACAGAGCAGGCAGGAAGGAGGAGGAGTGGCACTGTATGTGAAAATGACATAAGGGCCACAGAGATCCAGGAGGAACAAAATGGGGAGAGATACTGTGGGTTAAGCTGGAAAGGAAAATGGGGACAGCCATCCGCACAGGTGTGGTCTATAGACCACCATCCCAGGAGGAAGAAACAGATAGGGAGCTGATGCTAGCCATCCAAAGGATGGCAGACAAGGGTGAGGTAGTACTGGTTGGAGACTTCAATATTCCAGACGTGGACTGGAGCATCCCAGCAGCAGCATCAACTAGGAGCAGATTTATCCTGGAGTCCCTTCAGGGTGCCTTCCTCAAGCAACTGGTCATGGAACCAACTCGGCAGAAGGCAATACTGGACCTTGTGCTCACAAACAGGGACAGTATGATGGGGGTAACAGTGGGGGAGCACCTGGGTAACAGTGATCACCAGTCATTGTGGTTTGAAATCACAGAAAGAGCAGAACCAAACCACACAAAACACGTATCCTGGATTTTAGGGGTCAGACTTGGGAAAATGGGGAGATACTTGAAAGAGGCATTAAGGGAATGGGACAGGAATCAGGGTTGAAGAACAGTGGGCAGTATTTAAAATGGGGATTACAAGAACAACAGAATTATGCATTAAGCAGGTTAGCAAGAGGAAAAGGAAGAGGAGACCATTATGGTTTTCCAAGAGGTAGCAAAGAAAGTGAAAGCCAAAAGATTGCATTCAGGCAATACAAAAAAGACACAGGCAGAAGGGATAGGGAGAAGTACCAGGAGGAAGCCAAAGGGAGGCAGGGAGGTCAGTAAGGGAAGCCAAAGCTCAGACAGAAGAACACATTGCAAAATCAGTGGTAGAGGGACAAACCTTTTACAGGTACATAAGGAAAAAGAAAGGCAAAGGGAGGGATAGTGAGACTGAAGGTGGAGGATGGGAGCCGAGTGGAGGATGACAACAGTAAAGCTGACATATTGAACAGGTATTTCTGCTCAGTCTTTACTGAGGAAGAGGGGGGTAATGGGTCTGAAGGGAGTACAAGGGGTGAGAATGGTGCAGAAATGGACACAAGTCCCTTTACACGAGAAAGGGTCCTGAAGGAACTGGAAGTAATAAGAGTTGATAAAGCAATGGGGGCCAGATGGGGTGCACCCCAGGGTCCTTAAAGAACTAAGAGAGGTGGTGGCTGAACCTCTGGCTATCCTGTTTAGCTGATCACTGGAAACAGGGAGGTACCCAAAGACTGGAGGACAGCAGATGTAGTCCCCTTATACAAAAGTGGGAACAAAGAGGAAGCAGGGAACTACAGACCAGTCAGCCACCTGGATGAGTGGGGAAGATTATGGAAGCACTACTGAAGGAGAGATTGGTGGAACATCTGGTTGTCAATGGACTACAGGACCCAAGGCAGCATGGTTTCACCAGGGGAGGTCATGTCAGACCAACCTCTTGAATTTTTTGACTGGGTGACTAGGAGGTGATCAGGGAGGGCAGTGACATGGCCTATCTGGACTTCAGCAAGGCCTTTGACACTGTGCCACATAGAAGACTATTACACAAACTGGGGAATATGGGGTGGGCAGGACAGTAGTGTGGTGGGTAGGTAACTGGCTGGGTGGCAGGACACAGAGGGTGGTGGTAAATGGCTGTCACCCACAGAGGGAAGAGTGACCAGTGGGTCACCACAGGGATCAGTGCTGGGACCGTCCTATTCAACATCTTCATCAGTGACATTAGCAGGATCTAGAAGGCAGAATTTCACTGTTTGCTGATGACACAAAGCTCTGTAACAGAGTAGACACACCAGAGGGTGTAGACAGAATGAGAAGCGACCTGCAGAAACTTGAAGAATGGTCAAGGGTTTGGCAGTTGAAATTCAGTGCAAGAAGTGCAAGATAATGCATATGGGGCACAAAACCCTGGCACAATATATCAGTTGGGGGTGAGGATATAGCATGCACCAAGCAGGAAAGGGATCTTGGGGTTGTCATCTCTGATGACCTCAAGGTAGGGAAACAGTGTGACAAGGCAGCAGGTAAAGCAAATAGGATGCTGGGATGCATAGGCAGGGGCATCACCAGCAGGAAAAGGGAGGTCATAATTCTGCTATACAAGACACTAGTGAGGCCCCCACCTGGAGTACAGTGTACAGTTCTGAGACCATACCTACGTAAGGACATAGACAGGGTAGAGAAGGTTCAGAGGAGGGCAACAAAGATGGTGCAACGGATTGCATCACAAGTCCTATGAAGACATGTTGAAGGAACTGAACATGTACTCCCTGGAGGAGAGGAGGAAGAGAGGATATGATAGAGACATACAAGTATCATACAGGGAGGAACAGGGTGCAGGAAAACACTATTTTAGGCGAAAAGATGTTCCAGGACTAGAGGGCATGGGATGAAGTTGGAGGGAGGACGATTCAGAGGAAACATGAGAAAGAATTTCTTCACAGAACGGGTGGTGGACAAGTGGAACACCCTGCCAGAGGAAGTGGTGGGGGCTGAAACAATCACGGGATTTAAGAATGCATGGGATAGACATAAAGGAATTCTAGAGGTCAGGGGTAAGGGGCAACAGACTTCTAGGAAAACAAACTGAACTTACAAGCTCAAATGGGCAGACTGGGTGGGCCATAGGCCCTTATCTGCCGACACTGTCTATGTATCTATGTATCTTCAGCCTTAGTGGTGACAGGATCACTGGGGAGCACTGTCTCAAACTGGGGGTGGGGAGCACTTTAAGAAAGAAATGAGGAGACTCTGTTTCACTGAGATGGTGGTGGCAAAGTACAATGAGTTCCTGGAGGAAGTTGTCTCTCTGTAGACTGCCGACAGCTTCAAGAGAGGCTTGGACAGGGTAAAAGGGAAAACTGCATGAAGTGGAGTGAAAGGTGGGGGAGGGGGTACGTTGATCAGCGGGGAGTGGGGCAGATCCCTCAGTAGCCACCAGGGGGTCTGCAAACTCAAACAGACTAGATAGACCATAAAGTCTTTTTCTGATGGCTATTTTTATATGCTCATACGTACAGTATATTACTGGACTGTTGGGCTAATTACCTTGATATACTTTAGAGGCTAATCTACAGGGACATAATTTTAACAGGATTGTTGCCAAAGGCATAGAAAGTAAAAATCACAGATGAAAACAAGGCACTAAGACTGTAAAGTCTATCCACATCCTGCTTCTATAAGAACAAAAACAAAAGAAGCACGTTTGTTAAAAGATTCCTGAGTTGTAAAAATGTTGCATATTTAAATTGTTTAATATGATGGCCTGAACTGATCTGTTCACCTTCTTTACCTCTATTGTTAATGTAGGAAATTGCACATTATGATAATTTTCAATGCTTGCAGAGATTGATGCCTTTTCAAATACACCACTGTGTTCACCTCATTTTGTTACTGCACATCCCTGCTAAAATCCATTAAAATGACAATGAGCCTCAGTCTTAAATATACATCACTATAAAAGTTTACTACGAAATGATGAAAGCCAGGTCATTTGAGACCCGCAGTAAGGTCACGAAACCTTATTGTTGTTTTAATGGTTCATAAAAAGAGATATGGAGTCATGTTTTAAAATATAACTGTGGTTTTCTCAGCATTGGAAGGCTCTAAATTCACTGAAGTGAAAAACAACCCTCTCCAGCTTGCACTAAATACTGAGAAAGTCTTCAGACCCACTGACCATTAAGATGATGGACAATATACTGGTAGGATAAGTGGATTACTTCAAACATATAGGACTCCAACTGGATCCCTTCCCCTGTGTAATATGACAAGCATATTAAACTAGTCATATCCACCATGGGCCCAAGAGTTCTCTATGGAGCCAAACAATGCTATTGCACGTACTCTAGAAAAAAAGACTATGCTGCAATTTCTTGACACCCATGGTTGATTATGGGTGCCTAATGTATTTATTTATTTGCTTTTGATAACCAGCTGAGTGCACTAGACAAAAAAAAAACTGCCTATTTTCATGCACGACCCAGGACAGTACATAACAGGCAACATCATACATTAGAATAATCAGTATACAAAACGCATGACTTTGGTACATTACAGGCAGTAACAGTATTACAAGATTCATGATAACAGAGTTAGAACAATAGTGAATAAAGTACAAAAAATTACAATCACCACCAGGAACAATGCAATGACACAGGTAACAGGTAGATTATAGTATACAAGTGGTTCAGGGCTAATTAAAGAGTAAGCAGAGAAAGACTGATACAAATCATACAAAGGAGAAAACTAAGCTATTGCACAAAACAGGCAAATACCATAATTGCTAAGATACTAAGAATGAGGATGGTGAGCATGTAGTAAGTCCTACTAGTTCCAGCTTTGTAACAGAGTGGATAATTCTGGGATAGGGGAGGAATCAGTGAGCATCAACAGGATGAAGAAAGACTAGATAAAGAGGGTTAGGTAAGGTCATGAGCAACAACAGTTAGCTAAGGATTTTAGATAGGAAAATAAATATTTTTTGAAGATATTATGGGACTTAGAGACCCTAAGATGATGAGGAAGGGAGTTCCACAATTTAGCGGCATAGTGAGTAAATGACTGTTTTCCCATCTTGGTTGAGCTAGTGGGAACAGCAAGGAGTGCAGTGCCTGGGTAGAGGACCGAAGTTGGTGAAAATGCTCAGCTGGAGTAAACATTGAGGCCAATGAGGCTAGTTGAGAGGATCTAACTATGTTATCGGTTAGGCATACAGGGATATAAGTTTGATGGAAAGGGGGGTGATAACTAATTTAGGTCATAGTAAAGCTTGCAGTGATGGGTGAAATGAGGGGCAGACAGCGCAAAACTGGGGACATTATTATATGCAATGTCCCATTTGTGGAAGAGACTAGCGCTGGCCAAGAAAAAAGTAGAAAGGGCATAACATAGCCTCAGAAGTAATACTGCCTGGGCCATTGTCACTCTGGATGCAGGGGTGAGAGCATGGCAGACATGATAAGCCACCCAATTTTAGAATTAACAGAGTTACAGATATCATTTATGTGGTGGGAGAAATTTAAGGCAGGGTCAGGTGTGACACCAAGGCATAAGACAGAAAGGGTTACAGAGACCAGAGAACCACTGAGACAATGAATCTGTAAACCTTGACTCACGGTATGAGTCTTGTGGGGGGACCTGAAAAGAATAGCTTGGATCTTGCAAACATTTAGGACCAGATGATTTGTGGAAAGTCATGTTTGGATGCTATGAAGGTCTGAGGTATGTTGAGAGTTAATTACACTCATGGACCTGGAGCCTGTATAGAGCACAAGGTCATCAGCATTCAGACGGGTATGGCATTGGGAAGTAGATTTAGGTAAGTCCTTAATAAAGGTTGAAAAATGTAGTGGTCCAAGTATGGAGTCTTGAGGAACTCTGAGTGTAATTGAGGCCGGGGTAGAGAGGGCCTTATTGAAAGAGATCACCTGTGAGTGGTTGTGAAGGTAGCTTGAGAACCATAGTAGAGTTGAGTTAGCTGCCCTAAGAGATTCCAATTTATTTAATAGGAGGGAGTGGTTAACCATACTGAACACTTTTGTGAGGTCAATAACAATTGCCCCTGTGAGCAGGCCTTTACTCAATATTGGTTTTTGATCTCACTTGTGAGCTGTGCAAGAGCTGTAGTCATACTGTGTGATGACCTGAAACCATGCTGTGCTGGAGTTTGAAAGATAAATTTGAGCAGGTAGTTAGAGACCTGGTGGTGAATGAGTTTCTCTAGGAGTTTACGGAGGGTATGTAGGTAGGTAAACTCTATTTTTATGCAAGAAATACATGCCATTAGGAATGTTATACTCTGTTTACAAGACAGTCCTGTGTTCAGTACTCGTCAGTTACTCTAAAATTACATAAAATAGATCATATTATACAATGGCAAGAAAGAATCCTGGTCTGTGATTGGTCATTCTGGGACTGGACCCATGATGTTATCCCAGCACAACATCATGGGTCTAGTCTCAGCCTCTTGTGAACCTGTAGATGTCAGTCTCTTTTTTTTTGCTTCTTGTCTTAAGAAACAAAAATATTCTTTCACACTAACAAAAACATTCTTTAAAATTCTTTTTTTTATTCTATATTAAAACAAGCCATTATATAATAGCAATAATGCCCTCCAGAGTAGGCAGTGTTGTGTTAGACGTCACACCTCCGGTATTGGATGCACTCAGCCTGCAGCCACGTGCCCAACTACCTGAGATGTGACATTATCCCAGCACAACACACACCCTGTCGGGCATTGTTGCTTAATTATATTACAAGTTAACATTTGACAAGACATTAAACAATACCAACAACAACCATATGTCTACATACAGTTACAAATAAGTGAAAAACAATCCTTCAAGGCATTAATAAAGAGTGGGTGGTAAACCTATAGGGTGGTAGTTAGGAGATTTGGATCTCCTTTTTTAAAAGCCGTGATGATCCCCGCATTCTTCTATAGGTGAGGCACAGTGAAGGTGATTAGGAATAGGTTAAACAGTCACATAATAGGGAAAGCAAGGAGAGGGGGCACCAGTTTAAGTATTCTGGGTTCAATCCCATCTGGTCCTGTGCTACCGTTGGTGGAAATAGCATAGAGAAGTTGCAGAACCTCCTGGCATGAGACAGAGGCCAGGATCAGAGGGGGATCAGCTGAAGGACAGGAAGGTGGGGGTGAGATGGGGGGAACTTAAGCAATTCGAAGAAGGATAGTTTTGAGAAAGTGGAGTTGAAGGCATTTGCAATGGTGGTGGGATTGTCACAATTAGTACTACTGATTTCCATCTCATGGGGGGGTTAGACTACTGTGTTTGCCTATGATGCTGTTAATTTGGAACCAGAAACTTTTAAGATCCCTGGACGTGGCAGTTAGTAGGTCCTCGTAGTATTTGCTTTTTGCTGATCAAATTTCCCGTTTGCAAGTATTTCTCATGGAATCATTAGCAATCCAGTCCAAGTGAAGAGAGAAGGATGTGAACTTGGCCCACAATTTATTGTGAGTTGTAAACATTTTAAGAAGGGGACATTTTAACCATTTTGTGGGTGTCCCCTCTAACTCTGTCTAGTAGTGTGGGCATGCTTCTTTTGCAGGAAGACAATAGTAGAGGTGAGGTATTCAGTGGCATGATTTATGTCATTAGTGCAAAAAAGTGGAGGCCAGTCAATGTGTCTAAGGTCATGGAGAAACGTGCCAGGATTAAAGGCAGAGGAAGTCAGAGATAGTGATAATATTTTGAGGGCAGAAAGGTGGGCTAGCATCCCAGACACAGAAAATGGGAGAGTGGTCACTGATCGAGTCTGCAAGGATCCCAGAAGCAGAGATCCTATCCTTTCTATTTGTAAGGATCCCACCTATGAGTGCATGGCTGGACTCATTGCTTGAGTGCCTAGTCGAATCAATAATTTGTTATGAGAGATGTGCCTTGCTAATAGTAGTAGTATTAAGATTTGTTGAGTTAGGGCCAAGCCAGTCAAGGTTGAAATCCCCCATAATGATGGCCTAATTTTTCAGTATAACCGATGGCAGATATTTAACCAGTTCCTCCAGCACTAGTTTACCATTTCTGGGAGGAATGTAGACACAAGCTATATGTAGTTTTCTCATATCACCGAGAAGCAGCATGGAGGGGAGTAATTCACAAGATTTGAGAGCCGTAGAGGGCAATAGGGTGAGATTTAGGTAAGCCTTGAAGAATAGGGCAAGTCCACCTCTGCTTTTGGATAAGGGACAGTCCACATGTAGCATACTATATCCAGAGAGGGAGCACATGGCATTTGGGATAGAAGGTTTTAAGCAAGATTCGGAGAGACTCAGGATGTCACGATCATACATTTTGGCTCAGGCTTCCAATTCAGTGTGGTTGGCCATCAAACTCCTAATGTTTAGGTGGGCAATTTTTAGGCCTTGGGCTTGAGTTCAAGTGTGGGAGGTAGCTTGGATGGGTGTATGCTGGGAGGCCATAAAGCCTGTGCTAGGCTCAATATCGCCTGACAGGGTTATTGAGAGGACAATTATCCAGATGTTGGTGACCCAGATAGAAATGGATAAATGAATCCTTCAGTAATTATACTTCTTTTTTTGTGAGGTGGGTATTTCGGATTCTTCCCTATTAGAGGCGTTGATAATGGTATTATCTAAACCTGTTAAGTCCCCAGATAGGGTAACCAACTATCGTCCCATCTCTCTTATGAATTATGACATTAACATTTTTGCTAAAATACTGGCCAATAGGGTTATGCAAGTATGGGAGTGTTTGATTGGACCAAAACAGGTGGGCTTTATGAAAAGTTGCTCCTCGGTGGATCACTTACGGAAGTTGTCCCATATCTTCTCCACTTCTAGGGAGTCCAACCAACCTATGGATTTGGCCTCCCTGAATGCAGAAAAGGCATTCGATGGGGTCAACTGGACCTTTCTATTTGCAGTCATGGAAAAGTTTGGCTTCCCCTTGTCCTTTATAAGATTGGTTCAGTGTTGTACTCCCAACCCTGGGTAAAAATATGCTGTAACGGTATAGTGTCAGATGGGTTTATGTTACACTCAGGTACCCGACAAGGTTGCACCTTGTCTTCTCTTTTATTCAATCTCTTTTTGGAGCCCTTACTGTCTCTTCTTAAAGTTTCCTCCCTTATTACTGGGATTTCCATTGGACCGTTGCATCTCAGGCTCTCTGCATATGTGGATGATATTTTATTGCATCTCTCAGATCCTGTAACTTCCTTTCTGGTGGTTCTGCACATTTTTCAGTATTTCAGCAGGTTTTCTAATTATAAGCTTAATACTGACAAGATGGTAATAATGCCTTTGAACTCAAAGGTCTTTCAGCCAGACTTAGCCCATCTAGGATTAGTGTGGACCACCAAGTTTAAATACGTAGGTATTATTCTTTCTCAGAATGTTACTTTATTAAAGAAACTAAACCTGGATGAGCTGGTCAATATAATCCAACAAGATTTTTATAGATGGACCTCACTTCCCTTATCTCTTCAAGATAGAATTAATATTATCAAAATGAATATACTTCCTCAGCTGTTTTACCCCTTGAACATACTCAATCTTATGCTCCACTTGCACTGGTTCAGGAAAGTCCATAGTCTTATCTCCAAGTTTTTGCGGAAAGGTAAACCATTGTGCAGGGCCTACACTTGATTAGGAGCCCCAAAACATCTGGGAGGTCTTAAATAGCCCAACTTTTTTACCTATTATTTGGCAAGTCACATTGCCAAATATGCTAAGTGACCTGCCCCAGAAGCTTCGCAAGGTAATACCCCATATGTTTCCTTGTGGCTTCAAGTGGAACGATTGCAGATTGTAGAAGCTGGTCTACCTCCTGAGAGTTTATACTTTATTTTGCCTAAGCAACTCCCAGTACAGCTTAAAAAATTAGTTATCTTTATCTCATTAAAAGTCCATGCCCAACTGTGTAGATGTTTACACTATGATAATACTATGGATATTTCCCAACCATTCTACCATAACCCTAATCTTCAGATTGGAGGACACATGTTGTCTCCCGAAGGAATGCCCGCACTGGAAGGGAAAAGGGTCCTGGACCTTCTCTCAGAAGGGCGCATACTTCCCAATCAGGAAATCTTGGTACGTCTCAGCTTGTCACACCAATTCGTATTTAAGGTCTTTCACTTTGGTATGGCATCTTGGACCAACAATCAAGACGAATTTCTACAGTTACTCTGAACTCTGGCATGGCAACCCCATTCAGTCTCCCAAATAGTATCAGTGTTATTTTCTAAGATCTTCCAGGAGATTTCAGGCCACTCTGGATACTGGTCTTCTCTATTTCCTAACTCTAATTTCAACTGGGACTGCATCTGGCTGGATTTATATAGTTACCTATCTAATGATAAACTAAGACTAACTCAGTTCTACATTCTACACAATATATACTTTACCCCTGTACATCTGGCTAAGATGGAGAAACTGCCCTCAACTCTATGTATCAGGTGCGGCTAGGCAGATGGATCCCTGTTGCATGTGATGTGGGAGTGCCCCAGGGTCGCCTCTCTCTGGTCTATGATTAAACAAAGAGCAGATCCTCTTCTGGGGTTGGATGAGTATTTTACTCCTGAGATCTGCCTAATAGAAGACTATTCAGGGTTGCCAGTCAAAGAAAGGAGACACCACTTTGCCATGATTTCCCTCTCAGTGAAAAGGGTGGTACTGTGTCATTGGAAAGATCAGTTGGAGATTCCCTATTTTGAATGGCTTAGTGAATTGTTACACAACTTAAGGCTTGCAAAGATGATAGCTAGTATACATAACAGTATTCAGGCTTATAACAAGAAATGGGACAAATTGCATACCTTATTTTTGCTTACCTCTTCCCCCTGCGTAGGGCACTGGAGCCTGCTGCTTTTACTGCATGTTTTCAGCATGGTATTTGACAGGACTGCTCCCTTATTTCATAGCTTTCATTGCTTTCAACCTCGCTTTCCTCCTCTGAGGGGGTGGGGGGAGGGAGGAGGGAGGGGGGTTGAGATAGGCTTATGTGTTGTACTTTTTTTTTTTTTCCCCTGTTGGATGTTATGTATGTTTTGTAATTTTGTACATTTGTACACTGGAAAATTTAATAAAGTATATTAAATAAAAAAAGAAATGGGGAAATGTGTAGAAGATTTTTTTTTCTTTATTAGGTACCTGATTAGGTGGCCAAGAGGCTTAGGACACTAGCACAGTCTTGCGGTGTATGATGGTATGACCAGGACAGCATATTAGAGAAAGTAAAGGCATCATTGCTGGCCTCATTTGGGGTAGGAGAGGGATATGTGGGGGGAATTAATGAGTCAGAGGCTAGGATAGTACAAACAGATGCCAGGCAGGCAAGAAATACAGTGCAGGATTCATTAAAGGAAAGGAGAATTAAACAGTAGAAAAAGGCTAGAGGCTCCATAATTTAAGTAGAGGGAAGAGATGGTGGTGAAAGAGATGCTGTATAGGGAGTAACAAAGTGGTGGGTTGGAAGTAGCAGTAGAGGGACAAGGCAAAAAAGTTATATCCTAATCAGAAAGAACATTCTATTTTTGAAATTAACCTACTGAAGAAATAGCTCCCCCCCCATTTGCAGAAGCCTCACTCACTAATACAGGGATAAACAGGCAGGTGAGGTCAACCCCATAGGAAAGTAATTTTGCTAACAATGATTAAAACAAACCATGAGGAGGCAGATCTTGTGAAGCATGTCAAGAAAGATTAGACTCCCCTTACTAGACTGTCTTAGAGCAGGAAAACAACATTACCTGAAATAAGAATGATATAGAGAAGTGAAGAAGTAGAAACTGACATACAGGATACAGCTAAAATAATGTTAGTGATGGACTGAGAAACTGCTCTCACTACTTAGGAGATAAACAGGAGTATACGCTTATTAGGTACAGTCACACAGTCCATTCTGTATAAAACAAACATTCTCTGTAATAAATTATGCTAATTTGTGTTTCACTGTACATATTCAGTTCATCATAATAACTTCTAAAATTAACTATACTGTTTGAACCCCAGTTTACATCAGAAATCTGAGAGACTATCTTTTCTATATTGGAGTGCTCACAGGAGTTCACTGAGCTATGTTCAAAAGTAACTGCCTCCTTTTTCAATTCCTACATCATCCATTTTATTTGCACCTTGTGCTTCAAAGAGTGGAGCGTAAGAAGAGATGCCAGCAAATGTTTATTCACCCATGCTGCCCCTGATTGATGGATCAAGATCCGGGACTATGGCAAACCCTTCCCAATAATAAACCATTTTAAAAGCAACTATTTTTTAAACAAACTGAACCTTGAAACTGCTTTTAGCACAATGGTATAACTCTCCTGGGATCTTGAAATTCAAAGGGGTAATTCATTTTATTGGTCTATGTCCTTGGCTGTATATGCCACCTTCCCGACGATCCTCGTGAAAACAGGATATTGCATTTTATGAGACTATCCTACAGTAGTAGATAGTTTAAATAAATAAGTAAAGGGAGCAGTCCTAAATATTCTTCCCAACTAAATGGTAGACAAGTCTGAAATCAACTCACTAAAGTTGCTATATTAGGAGAAAAAAAATGAATTATGTTTTAGAAATAGGGATTGGTAATGATTACTAAATCTCACTTTTAATCTGAATAGTTTTGATTGCTTAGGGTTGGATTTCTACAATGATTTGTCTTTTGTAAGGGCTGACTATTGGGACAAAAAAATATTTTCCTGTTTCATGAATTTTGTATTTAGTTATGACATTTTCAAAAACAGAATCTGTAGCATTTCTTAGAAACAAATTTATCAGTATACTGAAAAGTGATATCACTTATTATAGTGAAAAAAAAAATCATTCTTAGCCAGTCAGAAAGCAGAGTTGCTCTCTGGCTATTCTGCAATAACTGGACAGTAGACTCAATAATGGGACAGTGGCTCTACATTCTGATTGAATAATGGGACAGTGACTCTGTTTTGATTGACTGTTATGTGTGTACTTAACAAATCAACCCAGTTTGCCCTCCCACTTCAACATGCAGCAGCCAGTCAGAGATGTCTACTAATGTTAAAGCACATCTATAAGAAACCATTCCTGCTTTCTCACAGATACACTGTAGTACAACTTATACTGTATTTGGCAGTTTTTAAACTTCATTAAAAATGTTTTAACTATAACAGTGATGACACCAATAATGTTCTGGGTTTCCTTGGTAATAACTGGACCAGTAACATACAGTTCAGCCTTCAGCCTTGATAATTATTACCTCTGGTCTGGTTATTGCCTCATAAACCCAGACCACTATGGTAGGTAAGCCATAATACCCAACATGGTGGGCGGTATTGGGAAGTAGTGGACTACCCAGGGGCATAATGAGGCCCGCTTCTGCAGGCAGAGGGCCTTATAGCCCCTGAAAGGTCCGGTATTTCCCAATACACCCACTCTGGAGGGTATTATTGCACTTAGAAAATGGGCTACTGTATTTTGTATGTTTTAGAAAAATAATAATTTTTATATTTAGCTGTTAAGAGTTACTTGTTCCATTTAATCTGTTATAAAATAGTTCCTCCGCCTGTATTAGGAAGCTGTTTTTTTTAACTGAGGACATTTGTCCTAATGCAGCCTCTGTAGTTTTGAGAGCTGGTTGCCATGGTTACAGGCCTCTGTTCCCTCATGCCATTCACTCTCTGCTGCTTGCCCTGGGGATTTTCACTGTTGGTTAAATTTTGTTTTACAGTTTCCCAGTCCTCGCTGCCTATCCTGTGGACTGGGATTCAGTTCTTATGTTTTTCTTTTCTTTGTTTCTTTTTTGCTGCTTTCCTGGTTCCTGGTCCTCTCTTTGTGTGTTCTGAGAACCAGGAGTGTGAAGAGGATCACCGTTCCGTGGATCGATGTACTGTCTTCGACGAGGTGCGGAACAGGAGGAGCTACAAAGCACAACACACCTGTCAGTGGACACAAAACCTTAGGTACTGTTGTTTCCTATATCTGTTGAATGGGCTTGAGGAGGCTGTTGTTGTTTTCTTATTGTTTATTGTACAGGCGGGGAGATCAGTGTCATGCTACAGTGGAGAAAACTGTAGCCGGGAACTGGAATGCTCGATCAATCACTCCCTCAGCGAGTGGAAAATCATTTTTTCTAAGTTTCTAAGACAGGAAAAAAGAAACTTGATTTATTTTTTTTCTTTTAAACTGCTGTGATTTTTTTTCAGATTCTTAAATTACTGAGTATATGTCTGGGTAAGGACTGAATGGGGGTGCTCTTGCTAGCTCTCTCGCTAAGTGAGGGGAACAAACGGTGACAATTTGTACTGGAAATTAGGAGTTTTAGCCAATTAGGAAGCAGGGTGGGCACTAGAATACTTAAGTGGGTGAAGGGGCACTATAGACTGGTTCCATTTATTACCTGGGCATCTATTGAAAGTTAATGTACAGTACCCCCAATCAGATGCCAAGAAATAAAAAGCCAATTTTCTAATATCACTATAATAGCACATCACTTCCAATAGCACCTTATGAAGTCCAAACCATCCATTGCGTAATCTGATACAAAATGGCCACCCAGGTAAAAAAAAAATGGGTTAACCATTTTAAAACATTTATTACTTTTGGTCTAGCGTCAGTGAGGTGGGCTTAGATGGCTATTTTCTTTGGATCTACAAAAAAAATGAAAAAGACAAAAATAAAACACCCTACCAATATTTATTAGTTTACCATTTCTTGATTCAATAATGGAGTTCAGACAAAAGCTAGCACTGCCATTTTTTATGGCTAATGTAAAATGTTGCTTTAAACTAGGTACTTGATTGGAGAAGGGGCTAACTAGGATTATGACATTGCACTGCGAGTCACTGAGCAAGGAGTCAGAGTATTTAAGTAATAGAGAAAGAACACGCAAGTGGATTCTGCAGAGGAGAAAATGGGATATTTTACAAAACAGGCACAAAGGTTAGCACACACTGGGAATCTGGGAACTAGGATGCCATGGGGCCTGACAAAGCGGGAGAGTGCCACAGTGCCTGGAAATTTTGGCTTCCAGATAATCCTTATAAATCTTGAATTTATAACTTTATCTGCAATTTCCAGCACAAGCCAACCCTCATAATCATCATTTCTCCCATTTGATAGTGCAGGAGCAGGCAGAAACAGTCAATTAAAATAAGGGAGGAGGGAAACAAGGGTAGGAGAAAGGAGCTGTCTTAAAAGTTCAGTAGTACTCATCTTAACTGTGTGCTGGATGAAGATGAATGCAGATTTGAACACGTATTCCAGGTCTGAAATTGGCATCCATCTCAGTGTGTCTAGGATTTTAGATTATCAGGCATGATCTCAAAAATTCCAAATCCTAAAAATGGAGTAGAATTCAATTATCTTGATTTTATCATCTAAAGTCCATGCAACCCTACTTACAACATGCTCAAGGCATGTGATTATTGACAAAAAGCATGGCTTATTGTATACATATATATTAAGGGCTGAAGTTTCAGTGACATTTTTGTCTTAAATCAGACTGCAGTACAGATGCCACTTCATCTAAAGCCTCATTTGTTTACAAACAGTATCCAGGTTCCTGTCAAATGACATAATCTCTGCAACTAGCTGCTGACAGGAGTGGTTACCGTAAGTAAGCAAAGTGAAGTCCATAACTAAAGAAGAACAATTCCCACCAGCATCTGTAATTGTCAAAGCATCCTTAATACCCAGACAAGAGCAGGCACAGACCACAGATTTATCTAAACATTTTTCTTTGTTGGTGATTGACTCTTGACAGATGACAAACCAATATTCTTCCATTTCTTTGGCTTTCTAGATATGGTTGGGAACCTTATTTTCATTTTAAGACTTTAATCAACTAAGGCCTTGTCCACACTAACATGCATTTTGATTTCTGTGTATGAGCACAGTTGTTGGAGTATCCACACCACACTCTAACACCATGCTTGCCTGCTTGAGTTCCCAGGCATGATTGTGGCAGTGCTGCAAAGCATGGTGGGTGCATCAATTCATGCTGCAATATTCATGACAGGGCACGATAACAGATCCGGTTGAAAATAACATCAGTTTATTCAGGAGGTTATTGTGAGCTTGAGGATGTACGAAAATCCTTCACTTTTCATTGTGGCTGCATTTAAAAAGCCACTGAAGTGCAACAGAGGTTGCCTTTAACCATGTTAAAGCACAGTTTGCATTCATACCAATGTTAACACAGTTTAAGGCAACCATGTTGGTCTGAAACCGTGCTAAAACCCTGCTCCAATCTGGGTTTTAGCATGAATTTTAAACACAGTTTGGAGCACAGTTTTACCACTCTACAGTGTATATGCGATCCATGTTTGCCATTCTTGTAACATTACAGACTACTGGTAATGTTACAAGAATGCAACCGTGGACAGGGCCTATGAGTCACAGCACCAAAGTAAGGAGAGAGAGTGTGGTCTAGAGGTTAGAGATTGGTTTGGATACAAGGAGATCACAGGTTCAAAGTCCACTAGAGCCAGATACTTACTGTGTAATCTTGCACACATCACATAACCCTGAGTTGGACTAGTACACAAGGATACCTGTAAATTTCCAGTTGGGCCTCCTCTATTGGGTATCTAGCCATCTTTTAACTTCTGTGTCAGACATCAGAACAGCTGGGGTGAAATTCAGGGGTCTAGATGACACTCCCCCTACCCTAACCCATATCCTATTGTCTAGATTTTTTTCATCCTCCCCCACTGTTCCCTGCTTGATCCCTACCCCCTGCATAACTATTAAACCCCTTACTGTGTCCCAGCTATGCCTGGACCCATTTATGTTTTTGCTCCCACCACCTTTGCTGGTAGGTGGTGCCACTGTTCACCATTGCTCTCCTTGAAGTAAAATTTTCTCATATCCCCCCTGAATCTCTCCTGCATCTGCATTCATTCATGCCCCACATTATTAACCCCATATTCCCATGAAATAGTTTTTCAAAATTTATCTTATTATTTTCAGGAACTCGAAGGTCACTGTCATGTTGTCACTATCACATCTGGTCTCTAATGAATGCACATTAAGTGCCCCACACCATAGGCTCTTCCCCATTGGCCCAAATTATTTTGGTTCCCGTACGCTGTACTGTATCCAGCTCAGATCTGTTTTTCCCCAGCAGGGGACTGCAGAAATGGGCACAGTATTTTAGATGGGGTTTCAGCAGAGATCTATTGGCAGTATTACATCTTTCCTTTTTACTATTGAAACCCCTCCCCATGCACCCCAACATTCTTGTTGCCTTACTGTAGCCTTTCTGTTTTGGCTACTTTGTTGCTCTGGCATCTCCTTTGGTTAAAAGGGTGCCCTCTTGTGTTCTTTAGGTGAGAGAACTGTGACACTAAGCTGAGCAATTCTGGCATACAAAAGACTTGAGAAGGCACTCATATCCATAAGAGATGCTGGAACCGCTCATACTGCATAAACATATTGTAAATCATGGTAAAGACATTTAAAAAAATCAGAACTTTAATTTAAAATCAAAATGGTTTTCTTTGTAGCGGATAAGAGAAACTCCATACCCGGATATGCTAACTGAACTGTTTGCATCAGAGACCCTTTCATGTATGCTTATACTGTACATCCACTGATGGTATCCTTATGCATGTAAGAGTGCTCTCATGCACATTCATAGGGTGTAAGACCCACAAACTAAAGTTGAGTAGGTGTGACACCCTAAGAATATAAGTGAGACCATTTTGACATCTATACGCATGTCCGTGGAATGCATTAAATAGAGAATAATACATTGGTAGGTGTGTGTACTCAGAACTAAATTACTAGCCTGTATTTCTAATACCATGTTGTAATTTATGGTTACTGCTCGTTATGCGTAACCACGAGCTGTCAATCAAACTTTTACTGCTGAAGCTGCACACCACTCTGTCACAACTGCCCCTCATTTCAAACAGTGTACTTCACAGTAAAACAGATCAATGTTTACAGTTTAAAAACAAGTTAAAGTTTACATAATTGAACAATGAGTTCCACAACAAGTTTATGTAACTGATGTATCTCTGTGTCTCTTTAAATACCTTTCTTATAAAAAAAATCAAGGGGCATGGCTTGACAACAAAGAAGATGACCACTTAGTCCATGATCTCCGTTCCTTGGGGATCTTAATCCATCTTCATCTGTGCATTTTCGGTGGGTTCCTTGGGTTGTTAATTGTGACGGGACACTTTTGCCATTTGCCACTTTGTTTTTAAATCCTGTTGTTGCAGTGACAGTCTAAAATCAGAGTTCATGAACACCACCTCTTGCTCTGTCTTCTTCAATATGGCATTGGATGGTAAACCCCCCCCCACCCCGGTAGTTTCTTCCTTTGAAGAAATGTTCAACAAGCCTCTCACCAAAATGTCAGGGGTAACACTTGCCTCACAACAAACTACCTCCGCTATCCAAAAAATTGAGGAATGTCCTTTTCATACTGAATGACAAGTGCATTGACAGGAGGTTGCTTTTCAAGAACTAACAGTGAAGACCCATGAGCAACATTGCTTCATCCTTGCACTGCAGGTTAATGTGGATGATTTAGAAAACTGCAGCCTCCATAACAACTTGTGGTTTGTGGGATTTCCTGAGGATGTAGAGCTACGGGATACTGTGGGCTTTCTTCAACATGTCTTGCCCATCCTGTTGCAGCTCAAAGAGGAAAGCTCCCTGGGCATTGAGCAGGCTCACCGATCCCTGGACCCACCACCAAAAAAAAGAGAACGTCTGTGGCCAATCATTGCCAGGTTTCTGAGCTTTGCCCCTAAAGAGATGATTCTCCAGAGGGCTAGGGAGTTAGGTTGACTTTTCTGGCAGGACCACTCAATCTCCATTTACCAGGATTATTCCAACGAATTGTCCATGAAGCACTGTGCTTATTCAGAGGCTTTTGCCATCATGCGCCATATAGGTCTGCAGTTCTCCCCTCAGATATCCATCTACGATGAGGGTGGTGCATAATGTCTTCTACCCCAGAGGCCCTTAAGAATTTTCTCCATAAGTACTGGCCTCAAGAGATGAGAAAATCTAGGTCCCATAACTCTGAAGTTGCTGAATTTCCTAATAATGCTATGGACATTGCCCCAGCCACCCCATAGAGCAAGGACCTGAAATTCTTACCCAGCAGATGATGATTCTTGATCTTCTTCACCAAGATTTAACAAATCATCTCATCCTTCCAAGTGGCAAAAAAAGATACAAAATCCTCAGTTTCCCATTCACACAATGTTAATAATGCTGGCATGATGGAAGCTGTTATGCATGAGACAGGAGTGCAGTCTTCGGCTAATCATTTTGCTCCTCTATGGTCGCTGAGTTCAGAACCACCTTTATCAAGGGATTCTGATGTTATGGCCGATGTCTCCTCAGTTATGAACTTGGATGGTACATTAGATCCACTAGAGGCAGCTGTTGATCAATACCTGGCTCTCGTCTCCAGGAAATGCTGCAAGTGATGCAGTTGCCCCTGAACACCAGCAGCAGAACTTCCTTCAGTCAGATGATCTGGGCTG
The DNA here is from genome assembly GCA_016271365.2 of Neoceratodus forsteri. NCBI lineage: Eukaryota > Metazoa > Chordata > Ceratodontiformes > Ceratodontidae > Neoceratodus > Neoceratodus forsteri. Next base: position 914,700,067 of record CM028137.1, read on the forward strand.
ATTTATATTGATAACTACAGCTTTGGAATGGAGGATATATTGCTGAGATCCACAACTGGATGATGATATACTGGAATGCTTATTTAGCTTTATGCATACTATGATGTTATCTGCCCATATTGGGTTGAAGTTTGAAGCATCTTCTGTTTGGCGTGATGTCAGCCATAGTTAGCTTGTTGGTTGATTCACTCTTGATATCTGTGAAGCTACTGCATGCTATAATGGTGATATCCTTCAGGACATAAGACAGGTTTTCAGAATGCTAAATTTTCATCCGCCCCTTACTTAATGGATAGTGTAATGGCACTCAGATTGTCTTTGCTTTATTGCTTTATATATATATATATATATATATATATATATATATATATATAAAAGCAATAAAGCATTTTGAATTTCAAAAAGAAAGTATTACTTCTCAGAGAGGATGATGGAACCTTGGAATAGATTACTTCCCGAGGTGGTGGCTGCAAAAGTCAGTATCAAGCTTAAAGCACAGGTGGGACACGTATTGGGAACAAATACATGGCACTGGCAAGGGCTAGGCTGGGAGTCTAGGAGGACTGAACACTGGTGCACAATAGGTCCTGGGATACCTCACTTGGGCAGACTCGGTGGACCACAGGTCCCCTTCTGCAGTAATCTTCTATGTTTCTATGTTTATGGACTCCAGGGTTGGAGGCTGGTCTATGGCACCTGTGACGGTGATATAAATTATTATATATATGGATGTTTCTTTATTTTTGAAGGTTTTATTGCCACACTTTCGGTGAGGGATAGGTGGGTGCTGGCAAGCTGTTGCTTCCTGCCTGGTACTCCCTTCACCTAGATGGGTATAATTGCTTTCATGTATATAGTTTTTGTTGTTTGCTTGGTGTTGACATGTTTTTGCAGTGCAAGGGGATATTTCAAAAGATGGCCATTCTATTACGTATTTCTTTTCTTTATTTGCAGTTTTCTCATGTTTTAATTAGACAAGTTGTTAAGCAAATTGGAGTTGGTCTACAATGGGAATCCCCTGATGTTCCAATTTTTCTATTTTAATTTTTCACATTTTTAATTTTCTCTAGTTTTATTTTGATTATGGCTGATATTGTGTGTTATACATGGAACGCCAGGGGTCTTAATTCTCCAGTTAAAAGGGAAAAGATTTTATCTCACCTCAAAAAGCTTCACTGCCAGATTCCTTTTTGCAAGAAACCAAGAGCTGGCCTGGTGGTGCTGAGGGTTGAAACACTGGATGCCACACCTTGTACCATGCTGGAGACCCAGGTTTGGGAGCGAGCTCGGGTTGTCTGGGATCGGCGGGAAAGGAGAGGATTGAGCATCCAGAAAACTGCTGTCCTCTCCTGAGGTCGGTGGGTGGATGACTCCCCGGCATGAGTGGTTCCCAGCATAGGCTGGGCGCACATCAGTCTGGGGATCATGCTGACACAAGGGGAGGAGCCTCGGCAGATGTCCGTGGGCTGGGTGCAGGAGTGCGCCTGGCCACACTGGACATGATTTAACATCCAGATTCCTAGGGGAAGCTCTCTTAGAACAGGGAAAACACCCATTGGCCAGGAGGTAGATGTTGCCTGCGCCCACCTCCAGCACCAGATCCTGCCCACTGTGGACCTGGTCTCGACATCATCTCCGCCCATGGGAGCATCGGAAGAAAGCACCGAGAAGCATAAGGTGGCCCCATTCTGGGGGTTGGATTCTGGAAGGATTGCTCCTTGAAGCGTGTCACATGTGTGCCGAGGACTGGGGTATGGCTGGGAGGATTTCAGGTAGGAGAGGAACAGGTAAGTTGACTGAAGGTGCCCCAGCCAGCAGTGACAGGAGGGAAATAAAGTTGAAAAAACCAAAAAATAAACCACAATTATTGCTGCTGAATATGCTTGTTTGGTGAAAGAATGATTTGGTCAGGAATTTTACGCAGCAGCTGCCACACATAAAGGAGGCATGGTTATTCTTCTTCTTCATAAGTCTCTCAGGTGGTCTCTGATTCATTCAGTAAGTGATCCTATGGGTCGCTGGGTACTGGTCCTTATGCATACCCTGATTGGTACTATTCTCCTTGGTAATATTTATGCCCCAAATGATGACAACCCCACCTTCATTCCTTATCTGGGTCAGCAGGTTGAGGAAATAGCCAATTCTTCTGGGAGGTGATTTCAACCTTGTGCTTGCACCCAGTATTGGCAAAACACCCATGTAGTGTGCAGACCCTCCTGTAGATGATGCAGGATCAAGGTTTGGTGGACATTTTGCATATCTTTCATTCTCAGGATTGAGATTATACATACCACTCTATGGTACATGGCTCTCTCAGTCATCTTGATTATTGGCTTACTTCTGGTGAGCTTACTTCTACAGTGATAGACTTTAATATTCTCCCGCTGATTCTTTTAGACCATGCCTCAGTGCAATTGCATTTTCTTTGAGGCAATCCCCCCTTTAAGTCTCTGCCATGGAGGCTGGACCATTTGTTACTTAAAGACCATGCCTTCATCCTATGGGTTCAGCAAGAATCCAAATAGTTCTTTGCAGATAACCTGATTCATGATACCTCTGCTAGTACCACCTGAGAGGCTTATGAAACTTGGTTACAGGGGGAAATTATTGGCTATGCTGTGGCTAGATGTAAAAAATGGGAACAGTGCCTTTCAGCCTTGGAATCTGCTCTTTAGGCAACTGAGGCCCAACTCACGGCCACCCCTCACCTCCCCTGGACCCTCATTCATCCCTTCTTCATTATATTTGTCACCTCCACATGGAGATTGATGCCCTTTTATCACAAAAAGCTGAGGTCCCTATTCTTAAACTTCATTATAAGTATTGAGGAGGGGGAATTAGGTGGAACGTTGCTCTCTTATTGTATAAAGAAACAACAGATGGAGTGTTTTATTGCAGGTTTTGCAAACTCAACAGGACTGGTGCGTACTGCCCCAAGGAAATTAATTCTATTATGTACTTCTTTTATGCTACCCTTTATTCCTTCTCCTCAAAGGATGCCTCCATTATCCATCAATTTTTGTTATCCTTAGATCACCTCAAGTTATCTCCTCAGCAGGCTGCACAACTGGATGCCCCCTTACCATTCAGGAAGTTTCTCAGGCTCTCCTTTTGCTCAATTCTGGGAAAGCCCCCAGTGGGGATGGTTATCTGGCAGAGTTTTGGTAAGCACTGAGCCCTATGATGTCCCCAATCCTCCTTCAGATCTTCTAGGAAGCAGAAGCACCTGGTATTCTGCCTCCTTCTCTTCGTGAAGCAATCATTACTATACTCCCAAAGAAACGGGAAGGACCCTACTATAGCCACAAGTTATCATCCCATTTCACTGCTTAATGTGGATGGTAACATTTTTGCAAAAGTTTTGGCTAGGCATCTCGATCCTCTTCTTTTGCCCCTTACTGACCCCTTCCAGGTGGGCTTTGTTAAAGGCCAACATAGTTCTGATCATATTCAGTCTTTTATCAGTTTTATACATACAGCAAAAGGCTTTAGCACCCCTGCTGCAGCTGTGGCTGTAGATTTTGAAAAGGCCTTTGACTCCCTCTAGTGGGATTATTTGCATTCTGTTTTAGCCCACCTGGGACTGGGTGAGCATTATCATACATGGGTTCCCTCTTTGTATTCCTGTCCTACTGCTAGAGTTCTAAAGAATTAATTTATTTCAGATTCTTTTTCTTTAGCTCAGGGCACTTAACAAGGTTGCCCCTTCTCTCTGCTTTTATTTTTTGCATTGGCAGTTGAACCACTGTGGCAGCAATTCATCAACACAAAGGTATTCAGGTCCACTCTAATAATTATTCCACATTTATGAATGCAGATGATCTCCGTGTTCCTCTGGCAGATGTTTTTTTTTTTTTTTTTTATTTGCAAAATGTTTCACCAGGAAAGGCAACATGACTGAGAAACAGATAGTTTCCTTTTGGGGGGGTACAAGAGTTGGGAGAGCAAGTAAACACAATACAAAAGGGGTGCTATACAAGAACAAATACTATTACATGACAGTGTAGTAGGCTGAGGTAGACTAAGCCATAAGCAGAAATATCTTACATAGTAACACCCAAGAGACGTAGATACAGAGGCCATTGGATGAATAACAAATTTGAAGTGCTAGAAGTAGTAGGCTGAGCACAGGTTTAGTAACTGCTAATGTAAACCCAAAGGAAAGGCAGTTATAAGACAAGTGGGGATGTAGGAGGAGAGATGTAGAGGGGGGAGATGGAAGGAGGGAGAGAAGAGAGGGCAGCCGAGATCTATACCCCTTCAGGATGCTGAGAACCCTGCAAGGGGAACAGGACTAGGCAGGACTAGACAGATAAAGAGAGGGAAGGAGTGGTGAGGAGGAGGAGGATTAGAGGGGAGCAGGTGACAGGGGGAGGATAAGTTTGATTTGGGGGACTAGGAGGAGGCAGGGATAATGGATGGGGTAGAGCGCTAGGGTGAAGGGTAGATAGGGAGCTGAAAGACAAGTACAGTTAGTGTAAAATAGAAGTTATGTAGGGTTAGGGGTAATGCACAATAGTGGGGAGGGTTGAGAAGGAGGGCTAGAAGCAAGTACAGTTGGGGGAACATAAATTTTATTGGGCTATGGAGAGAGGAGAATGGGGTCGAGATAGTGACAGTAAAGAATGGGGGGATGGAAGGGGGAGAGAGAAGAGAGAGACAAGCAAGATCTATACCCTTCAGGATGCTATGAACCCTGCAAGGGGGACAGGACCAGGCAGATAAGGAGGACAGAGAAGGGGGGGATGGTAGGGGGGAGAGAGAGAGAGAGAGAGAGAGAGAGAAGAAAGAAGAGAGACAGCCAAGATCAATACCCCTTCAGGATGCTGAGAACCCTGCAAGGAGGACAGGACCTGGCAGATAAGGAGGTGAGAGAAGGGGGTGGGGAGGAGGATTGGAAGGGCAGGTGACAGAAGGGGAGGATGGGTTCAATTTGTGGACTAGAAGGTGGGTCAGGGATAGTGGATGGAAGGTAGAAAAACAAGTACAATTTGGTGGCATCAAAGTTATATAGGGTTAGAGGATAAATCAGTCAGAGTAGGGAGGGTTCAGGAGGTGGGCTAGAAGCAAGTACAGTTATGGGGAATAGAAGTTGTGTAGGGCTAAGGAGAGAGGAAATGGGGTCAAGGAAAGTCTGATGGGAGGTGGAAGCAAGTTCCAAAGTTTTGGGAAGCGATAGGAGAAAGCATCCTGGCCTATGAAGGTATAGCAGCGAGGAATAGCAAGAGTGTTCATGTTCATACTTCCCTTCCCTCTCTTCTTTCCCCTCCTTCTCAGTTTACTGCACTCTCCAATCTGAAAGTTAACAATTCTAAAACAGAGGTTCTCCCTTTGAACCCTCTTTGTACCTCTGGTCTTGTGGCTCCTTGTTACCTTTCCAGGGCAGCAGATGACATTACATATTTGGGGGTCAAGATTACTTCTGATCTTTCTAAAATTTGGGAGATTAATCTGCTGCCTTTGTTGTCCACCCTACCGACTACTTAGATACAGAGAAGGTGATGACAGAAGGGGACCCCAAGGTCCATCTAGTCTGCCAGGATTTGTAGTTTGGTACCTCCCCCCGATTACTCGTTCTGGATAATGATTCCCCTATGCCTATCCCATGCTCACTTAAAACCACCTATTGTTTTGACCCCTACGGCCACCGGGGGAAGGCTGTTCCAGGCACCAACCTCCCCCTCTGTGAAGAAAAACTTCCTGATGTTTGTCGCAAGCTTACCCCCTCATAGCCTCAAATCATGCCCTCATGTTCTATCACCTTCTTTGAATTGAAAATGTTAATGTGCCTGAACCTTGTTTACACCTTTAATATATTTTAATGTATCTTTCATGTCTTCCCTCTCCTTCCTCTGTTCCAGGGAGTACATGTTTAAGTCTCTTAGCCTTTCCTCATCTGAGTGTGACCAGTGGAAACTGTTTCAGCAGACTTTAGCTGGTAACATTGCTGCCATTAAAATGATTGCAGCCCCTAAAGTTTTTTATTTTCTTTCTCACATACCTTTTTCTTCCTGCTGGATGGCTAGCCAAACTTGATTATCTCACTGGTTCCTTCCTTTAGATGGGTAAAAAATCTAGGTACAACTGAGGCAAGCTATGTGCACACTGGTCTGAGGGTAACTGGTGCCTTCCTTGGTTCAAAGGTTACCTTTGGGCTTCTAGAGCAAAACGGAATCTGAAGTGGTTCTGTCCTTGCACAGCTGACATGCCGCTGTGGGTCTCAATAAAGACTGCCCAACATTCTTTGCACTCTCTGTCTCTCTTTCTTTATTCCCCTGCTTTTTGAGGTATCATGGACCATGCTACCATTGATACTGACATCTGATATTGGTGTAAGTTACATGCTAAATTATGCTTGGATCCTGCATTCCCCTCTCCTCCCCCAAGTACACCCCTGTGGAGAAATCCTAAAATTTAGATTGGAGGTAGATTTGTTAATTGGCCTGCCTGGGAAGTCCATGGGGTTTGTTTCCCCAAGGACTTATTGGCTCCACAGACTCAGACCTTAGATACAGTCCAGGCATTGCAGTCCAGATGAGGTCCCCCCTCAGCTGAACTTTTGGAGATATTTCCAACACTGGTGTGCATTGCAGTCTACTCTTCAGTCTTTGCACTCTGTTCCTGCCTCCAATTTTCCCCTCTACCTGGTTCTCCTGTCAAAAAGGCCTGGCATGTAAGATTTATTCTTGTCTTAGTGATGCACTCCCTACCTTTTCTTTAAAGTCTAAATTGGCATGGGATGGCATGTTATATATCTCATTGGCTGAACAAGAATGAAAGTCCTGTTGGAGGTTTGGGTGTCGGGCTTTTAAGGATGCCAGAAGCCAACTTATTTAAAATAAAATGTTGCACTCATGGTCCAGAACTCCTCAGGTTCTGCATAAGGTGTGTCTTTTGTCCTCAAACTCCTACTGGCATTGTGGAGGGCTGGGGGGATCTTCACCACATTCTCTGGACCTGTCCAGAGATCCAGTCTTTGTGGCAGCACCTTTCCACCTTTGCCACTCTGGTGCTCCGTAAACCTGCTCCTTTATCAGCACCACTGTTTATTCTTGGCCTTACTTCTGTAGCTCAGCATCTCTCGGCTCCAGAACACAGATGACTTGCATTATTTAGTATTCAAGTTAAACATCTCCATCTCAGCAGATTGCATTCTGCCACTGTTCCTTCCCTTCAGGAAGTCCTTACTACTTTACACAAACTGGCCACATTGGACCTGCTCTCTCACCTAGCTACCAATTCCCTGGATGACTATCAGAGATGCTGGCATCCATACCTCCACTTTCTTTCATCTTGCGTAGGTGTGGCTTATTAGTTTTGGATGAGCCTCCCTTTCCTTTGGAATTGATTTGTGTTTTATTCACTGTTACGCCATTGTTCTATGCTGCTTATTAGATACCTTTTGTTTCCTTTGTGCTGCTTCTGATGTTGTTTTTGTTATCACTAGTTGTGCGTTGAAGGTGTTAATATACAATTTTATGACTGTTCTGTTTTAGCTTCTATTTTTATTTTCTAATTTCAGATTTAGTTTTATAATTTTGCATTTTGGCAGTTTATTGTATTGCATAATGTTGTATTGAGAACCTTGTTCCACCTTATTAGTGTTTTTTTTTTTTGCCCATTGTTGCATTTGTTGTTGTTTGTTATTTGGGAAATTGTAATAAACAGTTTAACTGCAAATCTGAAAATTTTAATAAACAGTTTAACTGCCAAAAAAAAAAATATATCAAACATGGGTAGGGGTCTGTGTGTACCACAGAGTCATATACATACCCATGATGGAGGATGATCTGTCTTTAGTCATATACTGTAAGTATAAGTTCCCTGTCGAACATGTGCTCAGTAGCATTTGTAAATCCAGTGATTTTTAATATGCATAGTTTTCTAAATTTAAAGAATTTTGCGTCCTTTTGAATTTGATTCTTTTTCCAACATTTTGTTTTGTGACTAATGGCTACAAAATGTTTTTATGTCAAATAACTACACCATATATTAAAAAAAACTATGAATGTTCACAGGGTCCTCTGCTGTGGACCAGGCTTCCTCCTCCTGTTTTCATTTAAGTTCTTTGAACATTTTTAATACTGTGTTAAAAAATATCACTACAGTAACAGTGCCAAATTGACAGCTCTGAGGACCAAAATTCTCTGTTTACCCATACTGAGCAACATGTACTGCAAAGGAAACCATGGTTCATGCCTTATCCCATTGTCTCCATCTTTGAGACTGTCACAGAATGCTAACATCTTCTGGGTGAAGCAGTAATTCAGAGTGCATGCCTGTTTAGTCTTAAGCATCTCTTATGAGAGTGATAAAAAGAGTACCATCTGAGACTGTAGTTTTGCAAGGTGAATTTTTGCCCAATAGGAACTGAACTGGGACCACTATAACTCCTGTCATATAGGTCACAAACGTCAATCAGATGCTAATCATTTCTGGCTACTTCTAACCTGGGCTAGATCTGACCACTAGCCCAAGATGGGAAATGCTCCATAACACAGTAGCAATCACCAGATCTACACGGTTTCTCAACATTTTGAAATCTATCTAGGATTGCACAGCTGAAATGTAGCAGTCTTTTTCTAATGGGATCCTGCTACTATCGATTTTACAGTTGTGGGAACTAAGCCAGATGGAGATAGAGGAAGCTGTCGAAATTATACAGTATGTCTGTGGCTGTTCGGAGAGTCAGTCTTTGATTTTAGGTTCACAGTTCAGTCCAGTGGCCACTAAACCACATTGCCTTCCCAATTATATTCAGTTACATTTCATGTCTCCTGGTGATCTTGCTACATTAAATATTTACTTTCCCTGGTGGTCTACTAGCTGTGCAGGTCAGTAAGCATCCTTTATCATACCTACTGCCCTAGCAGTGTTCTGTCCCCTACTGCTGCTGATTCTGAACTTAATAGCATTTGTCCCCACCTGTGAGATAGGGGACTTTCCCATTTCCAGAAGTTCAAGTTGTATTTGCTTAAACAGAATCAGCTTGCATTTAAGCTCATGAGGGGGCCTGCTAATATGATACATTTGCATTTAGATAAATATGTGTGGAAATCAGCTTCTTCATGCAAACTGTGGTTGAATACTGTCCCTTTAGTCTTGTAATAAGGTAGCTGTAGAGTACATCACAATTCATTGTGCAATGCTATCCTGCTTAATCATTTCCTACTAGCCACTTACGTAAATTCACAGTGAAGGTGGAATCAAGGTACCAGGTTCCCTGCAGAGCACTTTTTAATATATTTTTTTAAACTGTATATATTGGACATAGAGACAATTACCCTTTACAACAGAATTTTACAAACAATAAATTGTTGGACACTCTTAACAACTGGCTCAATAAAAATTCATAACTGTACCAATAAAACCATTCACCATATAACAACACAATTGATGGAGTATACTGAGTAACTTGTCAATGTCATTCATAGCTAAATATTAAATAGACTCCTTCCAGGACACTTTTGTCATGCAAAGATATGCTAGAGCTTCATGAGGGTTTGTGCAATTAGCATTTCATAAAGACAGCCAAAGGCTGGGAGGTTTAATTCACCACTGGCATGTGGCACAGTATAGGGGTCAAAGATAAAAGAACAATACTACCCACCAGGATGAGAGACTGTGTGATAAAGTTGCCACAATTTCATATGCGACAAACTGAAGTAACTGCCATTGGACTGCATTCTGTTTCTGTAGAATCCTGCAAGGTATTACTGGCAGAAATTGCACTGCGTACATAATGCTGCCTGTATGTTGGACTAGTTTTTTGGATGACTCTATGTCTTCTAATAAATAAACAGCACAAAGCACATTGCTTAAACTGTGGAAAAGACTGTACCATTTCAGCAGCCGAAAGAACAACTCCCTATTGAGCTTCAAGAAACTGTAAAACATTTAGCCTTATGAAGGTTCATAGTAAAACTTAGAACATTAGAAAATATTCACAGGACTTTGAAACAAAATTAGTCAATTACTGTACATTCTGAGAAAAACTGTGAGTTATACAACTATTAGATAAGACGATGAAAGTTTGCTACGATTCATATTTCATTATAGAACACTGTTTCAAATAGTGTTGGGGCACTGCAAGAGCTTTACATGTTTAACAAACATGAAACTGTCAGGAAATTTAAAGCGAGAAGATTAAATATGTAATATTTTGCTAAAAATTTGGTGACAACTAGTCTTATTAAGCTCTAATTATGATATATGTTATTTGTTTTTTGTTGACCAGATAAGTGGACCAGACAAATTCTGCCTATTTTCAGGCATGGGGGATACAGATGAATGCCAATTGACCTTGAACCAGATTAAGCTGTTAGTGGTATTTTTTAGTGACTGGTGGGGGGGAATTTGGCCAGGCACTGGGGAAATTCCTAATCTTCATGTAGGGGCCATGCTGTTGGTAGCCAGGATGGCCAGTATGGAGGAGACAGTAGGAGGAATGAACGTTCAGGGTGCAAGAGAGCTGGTCTCATCTCCTGTCCCTCAAGTAATTGAGACTAAAGTTTATTATGATGTAGAAGACAGTGGGGAAATAGTTAATGCACCTGAAGAATTTCAGCATATAGGAACCACTTCGGAGGACTTACATGGATTACAGCAATTTGAAATGGACGCTCCCAAGGCACAGTCTTTTCATCAAGAAGTTAGAACTACAGGAATATTGTTGACAGAGGAGGAAATGTGTTTTATTACCCACAAATGGGAAACAGAAGCAGCAAATGTAAATCAACAAAAGTGAGTGGTGGTTTCACCACTTTATGCTGACACACGGCAGAAGGATTTACCAGCATCACATGACGTAGCTGTCAAACTCAGCTTGGGCTGCAAGACTACACTGAAGGAACAAGCTGCAGGAGTTATTAGTGTACCAAGTACCGGACCTGCAGGCTTTGATTTTCTGGCAAGTACTAATGATTCTCCCTTATTTACCTTTAAAGGGAATTTGACTTTGAATAGTGCATCTAGCATCTCTTTGGGTGTAACCTCTGTGGGAGGTATTTCTGCCATGAATCAAGATACATCGAAAATAAACATTGCTTTAACAGAAAATGTGGGGATTAGCAATGCTCTTAATGAAGCAGAGTGGGACAGTGAACCTGGGACAAACAAATGGGTGTAGGGCCTTCTCCCATACACATTCCAGGGAGACCTCCTATAGAAGTACACCAGAAAAGTGAAGGTTTTTGTGGGGCAGTATTAAATGATGGCTGTATACCCCAATCTCCCATGCATATTCCAGATGGTTTAGGATTTACACAGCTCCCACAACTGAAGTTTATCCAACAGGATCCCCCACCTTCTGCTAGGGACCGCTAATGAACAACAAGATGATCATTTACTTCTTCCCGATCATGTAGAGATGATGGCCCAAGAGGCCCCTAGACCACAGGCCCCCGATATACCAGTACCCCCTGCCACTAGGTCTTATGCCTCCCTGTTTTGACCACTGACTTTCCCATATAAAAGGCATAATGCCATATGACTTGTAAACAAAGGAGGCTTGGAGATTTTGCCTATTCGAAAGATGTGGCCAGAACACCGCTGCAAGATACGATGCATTATACAGCACCAGAATTATATGTACTTATATATGTGTCTGGAGAACCTGTCTTTGACATCAGTTTTAAACTGGGAAGTGGCTTACAAAAATTCTGGACATTAGACAACACAGTAAAAATGTCGGTAGCTTGGGCCCCATTTGAAGTTGTGCCTCTAATGAAACCAGCACATAGAATTATTACTGTATTATTTCAAAGTGAAGAGGTTAACGTTACAGATCTTGTCTACTGGCTGAAACAAAAATGTACAGTACAAGGAAATCCTGAAGTCATTTTTGATGAAGATTTTATTTGGACCAGAGGATGGAAGATTCATGTCATTTTAAATACAGATGATACAGGATTGCAACACCTTTCGAACAGTTTCTTTCTGGGTTGAGACAGAGACATCCTGTTTCTTGCAGGACAGCCTAAGGCTTGCTACTGTTGTGGTGCAACTGGGCACTTGAGCAGCCGGTGTGATTGTTCAAAATGTACTTTCTGTCATGAACTTGGGCATGCTAGTGCTCATTGTAAGAATGAGCAAGTCTGTAATCTTTGTGATTTAAAGGGGCACACCTATCATTCTTGCCCCTGGGCAGCACATAATCAGTTGGATCAGGCAGATGGGGAAGAACAATACTAGTTGCTCTAGCCCAGAGGAAGGAAGCTGGGAAAAAAGCATATACTGTAACCCCAGGCCCCTCACATGTTCAGCCTCAGGGATTGTAAGTGAGGAAGAACAACCTAGGGTAAAACCACCCCTTAGAATGCCCCAAACTGTACCCCTGAATATGGTCCACAATGTTGATCCCACTGTGGACATGGAGACAGAAGTACTGGTTGTGCCAGAACAGCCTGTTATACCCCCCCCCCACAAGGGAGGACCAAACAGAGTAGTAAGAAACCATCCACTAGGAGGCGGCAAGAGTGGAGCCAACCACAATCAAAATAAAAGTGTCAAACATTGGATGCAATACCTACTGAAAATAGGTATACACTATTGTTCAAAGAAGGATGTACCTCTGATAATGAGTCTGATAATTCCTCCATTCTGTCCTCTATACCAGATGGTGGCTCAAACAAAGAGAATTCTACATCGGTACATAGGGTATCTGTACTTTGCCCCCCACCACCACCGCCACTAAGAAAGAGAAGACTCAGACAACACATACTAGGACTACTAGACAATCCCAGAAGAAACCCCCATGACCTAGATAAGTTTTTCTCTCATTTACCTTTTTTCTATGAGGTCTGACATTACCTTCTTCTCTAATAATGTGAATAGCATAAATAATACATCTAAGAGGCTGGGCGTATTTTCCAAACTACACTCTTTAACTGATGGAATCTTTTTCCTGCAAGATACACATATTCACACTATTCCAGAAGTACAACAGGCTACATGGAATTGGAGAGTAGGGTCCTCATACTGCACTCTAGGTCAGGAGAGGTGCTCAGGGGGTGGCTATCCTGTTTAAAAATATTTATTTCCAGCTAATAAAATTAATTGATTTGGCACCTGGTAGGGTCCTGTTACTGGATGTCAAAATACAAAATGTTCTTTTTAGATTGATCTCCGTATATGCAGTGCAAACTAAAACTTTCAGAATCTAGCTTTTCAGACTTATACAACCTTACTTGAATTCGGCCCAAAATGTGATTCGGGGTGGGGAATTTAATTGTGGACTGACCTTAGCAGATAGAGGGCTGGTATATCAACAGGAAAAGTGTTTTGAGACATGCCTTTTTTTTATATCAGATGATAAACAAATTTAATTGATGTCAATGCTACCAAACATGGTCACAGTGATCCTACATTTCTTAAAGGCTCTTTAGCCACTAGGATTGATTTTTTATTTATTACACCTATGCTAGGCATACAATTGGTACAAATTATAACTATGGCATTCTCTGACCACAATATTCTTTGTATTTGTTTAGGGAATGTTTGTAAAGCACCAAATGGACCAAGATTCTGGAAAATTAATTCATCTCTTTTGTTGAAACCTAGTTTACAACAACATTTACAATATTTCATAGAGGCAAGAAAATCAGTTATGTTACTGTATGATTCGTTATTACATGGTGGGAAGATACTATTACAGATTTAATTAGTCTATTAAAAGTGGAAAGCAGAGTAGAAAGAAATGCTAAATATTATGATTATTTAAGACACAGAGCACAGCTGCAAAAATGTTTAACACTTTCTCATACCACTACACATGATTTTCAGACACAGATACAGTATCTTAAAAAGCAAATGACAAGTTTTCATATACAACAAGCTCAGGGACTTCAACAACAATTAAAGTTCAGTACTAAAGGAAAGAAAGGTACTATTTGTCTGTTTGAAGGATGTCAAAATAGGAATAAATCAAAACATATGGAGGGACTCTTGGACCAGGCAAATATAGTTAGAACTGACACGAATTCTATATTACGCATAATTACACATCATACCTTGAAACTCTTTTCTCCAACCCCAGATAATTTAGATAATTTTGATGCCCTTTTCTCCACATTTCAAATACCTAGTATACCTTGGACACAAATCATAACTTTAACACAACCCATATTTCCGCTTCAGAAATAGAAATGGCAATTGTATCACTGGTCATGGACAAAACCCCAGGTAGTGATGGGTTGACTAGTGAAATTTATAAACTTATAAGGGCAGGACTGAGCATAGAAATGGCACAAGTATTTAATAGTTTATTGGAAACACAATCCCCATCACTACGTATGGTGAATGGTGTATTAATCTACTTATTTAAAAAAGGTGACAAAGTGATATTAACAATTGGAGGCCTATTAGCCTCCTAAACACTGATTTTAAAATATTGGCAAAGATACTTAATTCTAGACTTTTATTGGTAGCCAACTCATTGATTTTGCAGGTTCAAACATGTGCAATACCAGGATGTAATATAACAGAGCACTTAATACTCATTAGAGAATTATTTGAACTAAGCCAGAAAAATAAAATTCCTGGATTTATTTTGTCATTAGACCAACAAAAAGCATTTGATTCTGTTCATCATAATGTTTTATGGGCAGCACTTAATAAATATGGTATTCTCTTACAAATGATCTCTTGGATTAAGACTTTAACAGAACTGCAACTGTGACACCCATAGTAAATGGGTGGAGAGGACCAATGATATCCTTCTTGAAAGGGGTAAGACAGGGCTGCTAACTCATCCCGTTGTTGTATACATTTAGTATTGACCCTTTGTTAACACTTTTAAATTCAAGTCCTGATTTACATTCTATTCAAGCTTCAGATGATGTGTCTATTCATAAAGCAGTTGCATATGCAGATGATGTCTGTATTTTGGTACAAGACAGTGCCTCTGTAGAACAGGTACTTCATCTGTGTCACTCATATGGTAAGCAGGATGGCACCTCTTTGAACTTTAATACATGCACTGGATCCCAACTGGGATCTGCAGGCCATAAACAGAACATAGTAGGTGGTATCCACCTTACAGATGAACCGTTTAAAATTTTAGGTATTCTATTTGGGCATACAGACTTAGCTGCTCTAAACTGGGAACCAAAATTACAACAAGGAAAACATTTGGTGACACAATGGAATCAATGGCAATTAAGTAAACAAAAATGCATACATCTGATCAAATCATATTTACTACCTGTATTCCTCTTTGTAAGTCACATTTTTCCCCCAACCCGAACATTGGAAACAACTGTGTATAGTGTTTTTTTTCAGGCAATTTGGGGTAGTAGGCTCAATCTGATTAAAAGAAATATTCTATATTTACCTGTATTGGAAGGAGGTTTAGGAATGGTTAATCCTTTAATGTTTTTCTATGTGATTTTCTTACAGACAAATTTTAAACCCCTATTATCATTGTCAGAACAGGCTTGGTCCCCTCTACTCTATGCATCTTGTGCTTTATGGTTTAGGCAATGGGATACAGGAACACTAGGGCCATAATGTAGAGCAATGAATGCTCCCTCTTACATTAGAAAACTGTTCATAAAGATAAAACAATTGCGTATCGCCTCCCAGTTACTTCTTGCCAAACCTAGGAAAGAAGTTTACTACTGGATTATAGTTCACAACTTTCAGGAAGATGTAAGTTTCCCGGCTTGCCCCCTCACCCCCTTCTATACTAACTCGCATTTACACTTACTACATGACAAAAGAATTCCTCAAAAATGTTGGGACTTACACTAGCTAAGCAGTCACAACAAAATAAATATTAAAGATAATCAAAAGCACAAACAACTGGCCAAACATATGTGTAGTAGACCACAATGTAAACAACAATTAGAGACTACTGAACACTTTTTTTTTATGTACTTATGTTCAAGGATTTTGGAACTTATTGGCAATACACTGGGATAAGCCGTGGTTTGCAACAGTATCAATGGAAATGTTATTGTGGGGGCATTACGGCATTACTTAGGTGTTAATAATAAATGGCATAAGAGTACTTTACATATTCTTTTTGTACTATTAAATGGAACTTATGGAATGTCATAACCTTGTTTACTCTGCAACAGAAACGTGTTGACCATATGGAGTTAATTGCTAAAATCACATCTGAAATAAAAGATGTCTATTATGCTGAGACACAAGCACCAAATAGGAATTATCTTAGAGCCTTGTGGTGGAATATGCCATGGATCATGAATACAGATGTACCCATAACATGATTTGTTATCGGGAGAATTTAACGTTTCTACTTGCACCAAAAGTTATAATCGGATAAGAAATTATTATCCAAAGTGTGGAATTTGTATCTAGACTGCTGTGTAAGATTCCCTTTATTTATGTATTCTTTTGTTTGCCTTACTTTATTTTTTATGTATAAGGATAATTTTTATTATAGTGATTTACTTTGGTGAAGTATGTTTCTTTGTTTGATTTCCTTACCCTAATAAACTCCCCTACTGTTTGGTAGGGGGTGCTGGTGAGTGATGGATGGAAGGGAACTGTCTCAGTTGACACACAACTCTACAAGGGAGCAGAACACACTCCCTGATGGATGATCTATGGATAGTATTGTGTTATTGAATGCATCTGTCATGGAAGTGGGCCTGTTGGGATGATACCTACTTGCTCACCCCCCACAGCTAGTAATGGAACCAGTGAACCAGAGGAGTGGCTATCTCTGCAAAGCAGTGTGCAAAAGATGGAGATTAGTGTCCAAAAGGTGGATAAGCAGAAAAGGGGCAAAATTCAGCAGAAGGGCAGACAGCAAGGAGAACCAGGGATAAATGACAACCAAGGAAGGGGCTGGAGTAGAACTGTGAAGCAGTCTAGGGAGGTCAAATCATGGAAAGCCATGTGTGCAAATGCCAGGAGCCTTAGCAACAAGATGGAAGATCTGGAGGCTGTCATGGTACAGTCAGACCTGGACATTGTGGCCATCACTGAAACCTGGTGTAATGATAACCATGACTGGGAGATGGCCATACCTGGCTACAACATATTCAGAAGAGACAGAGCAGGCAGGAAGGGAGGGAGGAGTGGCACTGTATGTGAAAAATGACATAAGGGCCACCAGATCCAGGAGGAACAAAATGGGGAGAGATACTGTGGGTTAAGCTGGAAAGGAAAATGGGGCCAGCCATCCGCACAGGTGTGGTCTATAGACCACCAGCCCAGGAGGAAGAAACAGATAGGAGTTGATGCTAGCCATCCAAAGGATGGCAGACAAGAGTGAGGTAGTACTGGTTGGAGACTTCAATCTACCAGATCTGGACTGGAGCATCCCAGCAGCAGCATCAACTAGGAGCAGATTTATCTGGACTCCTTCAGGTGCCTTCTCAAGCAACTGGTCATGGAACCAACCCGCAGAAGGCAACACTGGACCTTGTGCTCACAAACAGGGACAGTGTGATGGGGTAACAGTGGGGAGCACCTGGGTAACAGTGACCACCAGTCATTGTGGTTTGAAATCACAGAAAGAGCAGAACCAAACCACACAAAAACATGTATCCTGGATTTTAGGGGGCAGACTTTGGGAAAATGGGGAGATGCTTGAAAGAGGCATTAAGGGAATGGGACAGGAATCAGGGATTGAGGAACAGTGGGCAGTAGTATTTAAAATGGGGATTATAAGAACAACAGAATTATGCATTAAGCAGGTTAGCAAGAGGAAAAGAAAGAGGAGACCATTATGGTTTTCCAAAGAGGTAGCAAGAAAGTGAAAGCCAAAAGATTGCATTCAGGCAATACAAAAGACACAGGCAGAAGGGGATAGGGAGAAGTACCAGGAGAAACAAAGGGAGGCAGGGAAGTCAGTAAGGAAGCCAAAGCTCAGACAGAAGAACACATTGCAAAATCAGTGGTTAAAGGGACAAAACCTTTACAGGTACATAAGGAAAAAAGAAGGACAAAGGGAGGGATAGTGAGACTGAAGTGGGAGGATGGGAGCCGGAGGATGACAACAGTAAAGCTGACATATTGAACAGGTATTTCTGCTCAGTCTTTACTAAGGAAGAGGGGGTAATGGGTCTGAAGGGAGTATAAGGGGTGAGAATGGTGCAGAAATGGACACAAGTCCTTTACATGAAAAGGGTCCTGAAGAACTGGAAGTAATAAGAGCTGATAAAGCAATGGGGCCAGATGGGGTGCACCCCAGGGTCCTTAAAGAACTAAGAGAGGTGGTGACTGAACCTCTGGCTATCCTGTTCAGCTAATCACTGGAAACAGGGAGGTACCCAAAGACTGGAGGACAGCAGATGTAGTCCCTTTATACAAAAGTGGGAACAAAGAGGAAGAGGGAACTACAGACCAGTCAGCCTCACCTCGTAGTGGGAAGATCATGGAAGCACTACTGAAGGAGAGATTGGTGGAACATCTGGTTGTCAATGGACTACAGGACCCAAGGCAGCATGGTTTCACCAGGGGAGGTCATGTCAGACCAACCTCATTGAATTTTTGACTGGGTGACTAGGGAGGTGGATCAGGGAGGGCAGTGGACATGGCCTATCTGGACTTCAGCAAGGTCTTTGACACTGTGCCACATAAAGACTATTACACAAACTGGGGAATATGGGTGTGGGCAGGACAGTAGTGTGGTGGGTAGGTAACTGGCTGGGTGGCAGGACACAGAGGTGGTGGTAAATGGCTGTCACTCCACAGAGGGAAGAGGGACCAGTGGGGTACCAGGGATCAGTGCTGGGACCGGTCCTATTCAACATCTTCATCAGTGACATTGCACAGGATATAGAAGGCAGAATTTCACTGTTCGCTGATGACACAAAGCTCTGTAACAGAGTAGACACACCAGAGGTTGTAGACAGAATGAGAAGGACCTGCAGAAACTTGAAGAATGGTCAAGGGTTTGGCAGTTGAAATTCAATGCAAAGAAATGCAAGATAATGCATATGGGGCACAAAACCCTGGCACAATATATCAGTTGGGGTGAGGATATAGCATGCACCAAGCAGGAAAGGGATCTTGGGGTTGTCATCTCTGATGACCTCAAGGTAGGAAACAGTGTGACAAGGCATCAGGTAAAGCAAATAGGATGCTGGGATGTATAGGCAGGGGCATCACCAGCAGGAAAAGGGAGGTCATAATTCCGCTATACAAGACACTAGTGAGGCCCCACCTGGAGTACAGTGTACAGTTCTGGAGACCATACCTACGTGAGGACATAGACAGGGTAGAGAAGGTTCAGAGGAGGGCAACAAAGATGGTGCATGGGTTGCATCACAAGTCCTATGAAGACAGGTTGAAGAACTGAACATGTACTCCCTGGAGGAGAGGGAGGGAGAGGGGATATGATGAGACATCAAGTATCTTACAGGGAGGAACAGGGTGCAGAAACACTATTTTTAGCGAAAAAGATGTTTCAGGACTAGAGGGCATGGGATGAAGTTGGAGGAGGAGACGATTCAGAGGAAACATGAGAAAGAATTTCTTCACAGAATGGGTGGTGGACAAGTGGAACACCCTGCCAGAGGAAGTGGTGGGGGCTGAAACAATCACGGGATTTAAGAATGCATGGGATAGACATAAAGGAATTCTAGAGGTCAGGGGTAAGGGGAAATAGACTTCTAGGAAAACAAACTGAACTTACAAGCTCAAATGGGCAGACTAGGTGGGCCATAGGCCCTTATCTGCCGACACTGTCTATGTATCTATGTATCTATGTTGGAGGATGTCTTAGATGAAGGACCAGAGGTAGCAATATCTGATTTGACTACTGCAGGGCTACAGCAAGAGGTAGACTTCATTCAGGCCCTAAGTTATGACCAACAGCAATGTGTGTTGCAAGTTCTGTTGACCCCTGAAAGAGGAGTTTCATCCAGAGTGACTTCTCCAGCTCGATACCACAGCCCGATGGCAGCTGTTACAATAAGTAAATTTGACACCGACATGTCCGGTGAGACAGTGGTGAATATGAGGCTGGAATCTAACCAGGTGATGCCCCAGAGGGAGAAGGCCAATAATACACAGCCTGCCTTGTCCAAGACTGATACAACTGTACCTGAGATGGTACCCACAGTGAGTACAAGCATTCAGTATGTTATTGATAAAAATGTATCACTGTACAGCAATGCAGAGGTTGATAAAACCAAACCGCTCATGGAAGTAGTCCAGGGGTCATGGAATCAGGAATTGCACAATTTGGGCTTGAGAAGTGGTAGGAGAGAAGAGAGCGATGTAGCCCCAGACTGCTCTATCCCTGAACAATGGTCTGTTGAGATGGCCTTAACCCAAGCCGGCTGGGTCAGGAAGGAGGAGGGATGGGTACCAGTCCCAGAGGAAATATTACCACCAGAAGTTGTCATGGAGGCTCCTGGCATAACACCTGACCCTCAGATTATTCCACTGAAGACTCTGACCCCACAAGCTAGGGTCCATGATGTTTCCAGTGAGGGAAATGTCCCTTCGAATAGCCAGTCTGCCACTGAAGCCCAAGATCTGCCAGTTGATGGGGTGCCACCAGAGTGGGGAGATAGACTGGAACACGAGGAAACAAGTGGCCGACAAAGCAATGCACTGGTGCACCTGGCAAGGTTGTGGTCACAGTTCAGGAAGCAGTACCCTACCTTTACTTACAACCATGCACAACGAAAGAATACAGTGCGCATCCAATATCAAGGAGGTCCCCCCCCCCCCCAGATCAGATTTACGTGGGTAAAATGCTCATAAAGGAATCGCTACATTTTTTTCCAGTGAGATATATGTGAGTATCCATGCTTCCAGGGACTCTTTCTATGATATTAGTTTTAAAACACTGGTGGGCCTTAATAGTTTTTGGGTGGCATATGAAAAGAAATGTCATACGGCCTTGTGGACCTCTTTTCGAGTAACAGCACTTACTAAGCCGACTATAAAAAGAGGTGACCATCCTCTTTCAAAATGAGGGGGTGGCAGTGTATGATGTGCAATACTGGTTGCAACAAAAATGCGAATTGTTGGGTGAACCCACCCCAATCCTTGATGAAGAGCATATCTGGACTGGTGGATGGACATTCCATGTGAGACTATGGAACACTGCACTAGGCCCACAACTCCTCCCCAGCTCCTTTTTTTTAGGCAACGAAATGGGTCACTGTTTTTACCTGGGGCAACCCAGGACATGTTTTCAATGTGGATCTCACCTTCATCTGAGTGGGGCCTATGACAGAACTAGATGCACAAACTGTATGGAATGCGGCCACACAAGTGACACCTGCCAGAATGAACAAGTATGTAACTTGTGTGTGCAGTATGGACATGTCTATTGTAATTGTGAGTGGGTGATGCACAATAGACAGGATCACCCCAATCAGGAGAATGTGGTGGAATTGGCTCAGAAAAAAAGCACTGAGACTCAATGGAAGGTCAGATCTAGTAATGAGGAGACAGAGAGCCACCACTGGGAGACCCAGATGGCACCCCACCTCATCGTGCTGGTCAAACAAATTTGGACATGGGAGTGGCAGTGGATCCTCAGGATATGGTGCAGAGTGTACCCCAGGAAATTTACAAGACCAGATGGACATTGCCGAGGAGGCAGAGCAAGCTACCACCTCAGCTGAGACCATGAAATTAGATTTACCAGAAGAAGTACAGGAGATACCCCCACCAGATTTTGAAGTGGTTGCTTTGAAGAAGACACCCTTGAAAAAAGTGAATCCTAAGGCCAAGGTGCAAAAAATGGGGGCAGTGCAAGATCCTATCCCCCTGTCCAACTCATATGAAGTGTTTTTGCCCCAAGAATCGAAACCAGAAGAAGATTCTGAAACTTCATCTACTTTTTCTTCGCAGAAGGATCTAACATCAGAGTCAGATGAGGAGAGCCTAGTGGCAAAAGTTCATAAAGCGAGGGAAAAAACATAAACACTTAGGGCCTGCACCCAGGAGAAGCAGTAGGCTGGGCAAACAGGCTGGAACCTGAAACTGTTCTCTTCTTTTTTGTATGCTGCAAGAGTGATTCTAATTTTCTCCTGTATGTGATGCAATGCATGCACTAACATTAGCATCTCTCAATACTAATAGTATTAAGAATTGTAGGAGACGTCTAGTCACTTTTTCTATTCTAAAAGACCAGAAAATAGACATTGCATGCATCCAAGATATAAGAATGCATATGATTAATGAGCTGGAAACTGCTAAGAGGCTGTGGTGTTGGGGCCCATCTTTCTACTCCTTGACATTAGAAAGGTGTGGAGAGGGGGGCTTTTTAAGGGGTTTGAATATTTGGTAACAAAAGTGCTGGATCTTTGTTCTGGGTGAGTGCTGCAGATTGATTTTAAATATCAGTGTAATTTATGGAGGTTAGTGAACCTCTATGGACCTCAAACAAAAAAGGAGAGAGTAGATCTTTTTCCAATTATTAAGCCATATTTATTCACTACAAGACAGGTGATTTCGGAAGGTGAGTTCAACTGTGTTCGGACAAAGGAAGATAGAGGAGTATGGATGGAAAAACAATTCTGCAACACCAGTGCATTAAATAGGATAGTCGATCAGTCGGGGTTAGTGGACGCATATAGAGCTATACATCCAATAGGAGGCTATACGTTTTATAAGGCCAAGCCTTGATACCCACATTGACTTTTTCTATCCCCTACGCTATGCTGCTTGTCAGCCTTTACCATCCCTGTGGAAAACACATATCATTTAATGGTTAAAGTATGTGTGACATGTAGTCATGGAGTTTCTCGGAGAAGAGGGCTTTGGAAACTCAATAACAAACTCCTAAGTGACCAGGAGGGATTAGATATTGTGAGGGACATATCGAATGCCAGGAAGTCGGTTGTCTGTTTGGAAGACAACCTAAGCAGATGGTGGGTCCAGATGAAGGGGGATATCAGACAGGCACTGCAATCCTACTCTTACAAAACACATATTACCACATATTTTAAATACCTGACCTTAAAGTCTCAGTACACCAGACTGATTTCTCTAGTTACCAAAGGGTATGGGGAATTTGCTCCCCAAATTCAGAACATCAGATGCCAGATGGAAGAGTACCAATATGAAAGAGCAGTATCCTTTTTATATGAACACTGGATTGGTACCCCTGGGAATGCTGCCAAAGGGGACATATATAACAGCTGCAAAACTAGAGTGCAGCACCGAAACATAGAAGCCTTCGCTCCCATGGGGGAAACATAGTAACCTCCTCACAGGACATCTTGACTGAAGTGAATAGACATATGACGGCATTGTTTTCTGACACAGGTATCACTACAGAGATGGTAATGGAAATGTTACAGCACTGTAATATTCTGAATCTTCAGCCAGCTTTGACAGACCAAATGGTAGTATCTATTACAGAGGAGGAGATAAGGTCTGTCATACGCTCCTTAAAAAATAATATCGCACCGGTACCGGATGGATTGACCTCAGAATTTTTTAAACTTTTAGAACCTGAAATGGAGGACATTCATTGTGCATTGTTCAATTCCCTACTAATGCAGGATGATGTGGCCCCACAAATTGGACAGGCAGCACAACTCTTTATTTACAAAAAAGGTGACATTTGTGATCTAAAGAACTGGTGCCCTCTAGTCATAATGAATACAGACTTAAAAATACTCATGAATATTATGGCATCTAGATTGGGACAGATGTCAGACTCCCAGATCACAATTTTGGGGTGGTGTTTGGAAATTTGGATATGGACACAGAAAATTGGCAACCTAAATTGGGACAAAGTGATATACAGGTTCAGCGCTGGAAACAATGGCAACAGACTAAAAAGAAAAGAGTAGCGGTAATGAAGAGGGTTTTTTTTGCCAAAGTTTACTTACTTACTTAAGCACTGTTCCCCCCCCAACCTCCTCGTACCTTAGATGTTTCACTTTTGAGCCAGACCTTCCAGTTAATATGGGGGAGCAGACTTAACCCCATCAAGAAAGAAACTTTGAACAGAACACATAAACTGGGTGGCTTGAATGTCATAAATCCAATTAGTTATTTCCACAGCCTTTTTTTATTTCACACCATTTCCACTTTTCTAATGCCAGGTCATGCTGCATGGAAAGTAGTGGACACCTGCTGGATCTCACCGCTCCTTCAGAAATGGAGACAGGGGTCGTAACATGTGCACATGCAAGGGTCCTGGCCATCCTATATGCATCCAGCTGTAGATAAAATAAGGAAATTGAAACTTCCTTTGTCACAGGTATCGGTAGTAAACCAGAAGCTTTTGTACAGGTCAATACAAGATATGGCATACAGGATCCCCATAGTATATAAGGACATAAACCAAACAGTCCACCCATTATTGGAAAAATATTTTCTAGATCCCAAAACTCCAGCAAGAATGTGGGACATTATGTGGTTGAGTGTACATGGTTATTTGGGAATAAAGGGGAACTCCATGCATAAAAGTGTAGATGAAAGATATTGCCCATGAGCCACTTGTATACAACAGATTGAGACTGTGTCTCATTTTTTTATACACTGTCTCTATGCACAGGATGTTTGGGAAATACTGGGATGGAAATGGGAGAACCCAGCTCGGGCACAAGTTTCTTATGTCAATGCTATAACTGACACATTGCCATTTGGGCATGGTATGGAAGAGGGGACATTGAGACTTTTGTTCACATGTATCAAGTTTTACGTGTGGCAGATCCATTGCAAGTATGCCAACAGAAAGAGGTATTGTCTACTATCTTGGTGAGCTTAATAGAGAAAGAAGTGAACCACCAAGCCAACTATGATAAGAAATACATGACATGGAAGCAATGGAAAAAGAGATGGAAGGGGGTCCCATTAAACCAAATGGTCTAAGGACAGCTGTAGAATGTTTTATGAGATGTTACTATTCAAAAATCTGATGAAGTCACAGGACGAAATCAGTGTGTTAATTTGGGTGACGGGCTATAGGAAGGATTGTATTTTTGATTAGGGTGGTTTATTGTTCGTTTGTAGCTAACCTGTGATGGTGGTGTAACCTCACTATCATATTGATTGTTTTCCTTTTTACCTGTGGTTCTTTTGTTCTTGTTTTTTTTCCTTGTTTTATTACTTATGCTTTTTTTCTCTCCCTTTTCTTTGTTCCTAATGTGATATGGTTTGTGGTTTTTATGTTTCAAGATGTTTAATATTATTTGTATTTATTTGTACTTATTATTTTGCAATAAAAATTCCTCTACTCTTTTCGAGAAGTGCTATGGGATCTTTAACATCCACTTGAACTACCACCAGTACAGGCAGATGGGACCTCGGTTTAACATCTCATCCAAAAGACGGTTATACAATAATATTAACATTGCATGCACCTTTACAAATATGGTTACTGTACATATTCTATGTTCTTCATACTTGCAAACTTTTCATTGACTTTTTGAGACACGTTATAATAATGTGAATTTATTTATTTATTTAGGTGCATTAGACAACAGCAAGCTGTCTATTTCCAGGCATAACCCAGGAGGGCTACAGAACAAAACTGACAGTAAATTACAATGACGAGTACAGAAGATGATGCAGCACCATAAATGTACATGATACAGTCAGGAATATGTAGTCACTACTATCTGCAAAACTATAATACAGCAACACCATATTAAGATGTACTAGTAGAACCCATTGCTTAGAATGTCATTGGAAATATGTGGGGCCAGATGTTTGGCCTCTCTGTCCTAGATGGGAGAACAGGATCTGCCCAATTCTGAATCAGTAAAAGCACTGGAACCTCCTGCAACTATTCTCAAACCCTATGTGTGTTTTGCAACACAACCCACAATATACAGCAGTTTGTGTCAACAACCTTACTCAGGTATCATTTTTGTTTTGTCACATGTGATGACTTTGAGGATGAAACTGCATTTGTTCAGCTTACAGTGTTAGATCAACCCATACATTTGCCAGCAGTGCAGATGCAAGTCTGAAAATAGCACTGGGGTGTTCCATGCAAGCTCTACATTGAAATTCTCCTCTGGCCTTTAAGCTCCTCAATAAATGCCAAGAAATCATGTGTGAGATGAATTCCAAAAGTGTTATAACCCACCAGCTAAATGTAAAGATAAAAATTAATCAAAACTCAGCCTACTGTTTGTTCAAGAGACTCCTGGAATAGTACACAGTCATACACATCTTTGTATACCCAAAGAAGGCAGCCAAGACAGACCCAAAACTGAAGTTCATTCAATGGACCCAACTGCAAGTTAAGCCACCCTTCTGCAGTTCTTTGTGAGGTATGTATGTAAAGACAGTGCTGACCCTACTGCTTTATGCCTGGTACCACCACAAATCTGGTGTCTGCATATCAAAGATTTATTAAATTTTTTTGTTAACTGGGTGAGTATACTGAACTACCATTTTCATTAATAACCCGAGCCAAGTAGTGCAGGGCTGTATAAAAATACACAACAGATAGTCTGTACAATACAGTATATAACATTATAAAATATATGGTCAAAATACTCTGATCTGATTAGTTGTGACCACATTCAGCTGGGATGATATCTCAGTAAATAACCCTGATCTGAAAGTAGGTCATTCCATTAGTGAATAAAATCAAAATAGATCCATTTCATAATTGCAATAATACATGATAAAGCTTAAGATATCATAAGATATCATCCCTTCTCAGGTGATTGAAGTCACTCTCCCTTTGGCCTCATGCCTCACAGCACACGTGAGGAGGGACAATATCCCAAGATACTGCAGGCCTTGTCATGTATTATTGCTTTAGTATGTATGAGTTACGTACAAAACATTATGAAAACAATTACAGGCATGAACATTATGCTTTAAAAATTTGCTACATAACATTGTGTGACTGTCAGTTAAATAGAGGCTGAGAGAGAAGCTACTCCAGAGTGTGGGTGCTGGGTACAACAAGCAAAATTTGAGAGAGTGGCTGACATCATAGCCTGTGTCTTTAAAAAGCATGTTTCAGAATCTCTCTACTGGTGAAACAATCAGTGACATCTTTAACAGAGGAGTACATTCTGAAATCATATAAGGATACATATTTAATTGATGAACAGAAGATAAGCTTCCAGCAGGATCAAATGCTGGACATGAGTTCTAGAAACAGGTTCTTATTCGCCAAAGTCCATACAGAAACTTAAAGGAGTAACCAGTGACATAATGTAGAACATACAGATGCAGTATATCATGATTTATCAGAGGAAATCTCCATTCATTTCATTGGATTTCTGTACTATTTCCCAGTATAGCCAAATATAGAGCATCCTGTCACTGGCTAGCACTATACTATATTTTCCATGGAGGGCACAAGCATACATTTATATAAAACAAAAATTACTCCTAATGGTACATTTAAAACAGATGAGGTAATAAAACATATACAACGGAGCCAGCCATGATGCAATGCAGTAATGTACAGTAAATGACATGTCACAAAATACTGCATGACAAAATGGCTTAACTGCCATTGAATTACATTGTTCCCTGCGGTATATTGCAGTATTCTGTGGTATGTTGCTGCACTGCATCCTGGCTGGCAGCACTGTTGTTCTATAAATATGACTTTACATGGATACTACACTCACAGTCCAAAAAGAAGTTACATGCATGTTTGATACTGTCTATATATATATATATATATATGTATATATATATATATTTATATATATTATATACAGTATATATATAGTGTGTGTGCGTGTGTGTGCGTGTGTGTGACTACCCAGCAAATTAGGCCATGATTCCCAAGGGCAAGTGGCCTGATTAGCACAAAGCCCCAAGATAGGGATATTTCCCCATGTGCCAGTCTTACCCACCATTTGTATTTTATAATATATGGAGTTGGGTGTTTTGGTGGGGTGATCACTTATGCGATCAGTTTCAGGTGTGCTTGCCATTGCATTTTTGTCCCACCTGCTTTTCCGTACTGTAGTAGCATTTTAGTGTCTTTTTGATTGTGCCTGTGGTGGTTTTCTGTGGTGAAGTGGGCACTTATATAATGGGGCACATCTGGGGCACTGTTTTCCTTAGTTCATTGATGATGTGTGTGATGCGACTGGATGGTGCAATTGGATGCAGCCTGTGCTGGTGGGGCTGCAGTCAATGTTTGGGATAAGCAGCATGGTGAGAATGGCCTCTGGAGCATGGAAGGACTAGATGTTGCATGGCGAGGATTGTGTTGTGAAGCATGATGTCTTGAGCAGGAAGAGAATGTCTGCTCCAGCACTTATGGCTTGCTGTGACTGCTGTGGAGCATCAAGGTACATTATTGAATGGATAGATACTGGGAGATTATTTTTTTAATTATAGAGCAGACATCCCTGCCCCTTGCTGCAAATCATTGGTGCAAGGAGGTGTGAATTGTGAGGAAATGTGGCAGCTGGAAGCAGGGTTTGGAGAGAATCTAATGATGGGGCACCATTAGGATAGTGATGACCAGGAGATGCCCTGGGGTGAAATGGGACTGAGAGCATGGCATGATGTGGCTAGTTCCCATACCCAGGCTCCCAGCAGACCGAGTGGGCAGGCAACTGGCAGGCCAGCTGCCAGAATCCATACCCTGCAGGCTTTATTTTGCAGTGACAGATCGATGAGGAAAAATACTGCCATTATGGAAGATTTAATTTCTGTTTCCTTGCTTGATCAGACTTGCATCACAGACTTGGCTGAGTGATGAAGCCAGTCCAGTCTTGGATTCTCTGTGGTACACTACCCATGGAGGGATTATTGGGCAGTGGCCATCTGCTTTATATCACAAATGAACTTCACAATGCACCCAGTGGGGGGAAGCCTCATTGTTTGAATGCATGGCTGTGTGTGGGGGTTTAGGTGCAGGTTGAGAGATTCCCCTGTGGGTATCTACTTCCAGGGTGCAAGGGGAAGTTCTTGTAGGAAATTGTGGGCATTATCACCAACAGGGTGTTGGAGTCATCTAGCTGGATTTTGCTAGGCAATTTCAATGCACCCAGTGGCTGGATCACCGATGAATTCTCACATTTTGGGCAAGATTTCCTCAAGTTGACAGATTTGCTGGGTCTTGCATAAGTTGTTACTTCTGCAACCCACCAATACGGACATGTATTTGATCTGGTTTTATCTCTGTGGCTCAAGATTAGTAATCTCAGAAAGATCTGGTAAATTGGTTGGATCACCGCACAGTGAAGTTACATTTTGGGTGCCTCACCTGTAGTTCAGCCCAATGGATATTATTCAATATCACCCTTTGAGAAGGATTTAGCAGGAAGGATTTTAGGCAGTGTTGAAAATCTTGGATATGTTAGCATCTTATGGGACAGGATTGGAAGAGTCAGTGATAACCTGTAACAGGGTCATTGCTGCAGCTTTTGATACCATTGCACTTACTTATATATGACACCAGCATTTGTGCTTGGGTTCCTCATGGTTTGATGGGGAGTTTACAGAGTTGATGACTGGGGACAGAGGATTGAGGACTGTTGGAGGAGGTCCAGGGTCCAAGTGGACACGCTGGCTTTATGTATTCACTATGGTGGATACCAAAGGAAAATCATCTATAAGAAGGCAGTATTTCTGTCCAGGGAGATTGTGATCTGGAGGAATGGACTGGCTCAGCTCTTCCATACTATTGACAGGTTACTTAATCCTACCTGACAAAAAGAACACGCCGCACACACCGACTGCCATCTAAGGTGCTGTCACTAGTCAAATTAGACTAAACTGTACTCAAAAAAGTGACACATACATCATGGCTGGATATAAAATTTATTAGACAGCAAAACTCATGGCCAACACATCCCTACGTAGCACCTTCTCAGGCTTCCTCAGGGGGTAGTGCTTGGCTGTTCATCACATGCTTATATAGCCCCAATACATCATCATAAGTAAATATTCATATACATCCCAAATAATTATGTGAAATAACACAGAGAACCAATACATACTAGCAGTGTTTTAAATAATTGTGCCAGTGAATAAAAGCAACTTTTAATAATAGTAAAAATGTGCATAAATATATTAATAACATTCTTTTAAGTGCAACCAGAACCCATTTAAAAACAATCAACTTGTTAGCTGTTGGAGTCCCACCATCCAGAAATTTAGAAATATAATTTAATACTACTCATTATGCCAGAAATGGGACTGCAAGTATAGATCAGATCTCTTTTTAACTATTAAATCCGTTATTTTTTTTTTATTTTCCACCTATTGCTAGATATATAGTACATGAAAATGGCATGTGTATATATACAGAATGGGACTATAGATATGTCAATATACACATTTTTAATATTATGAAAAGTTATTTTTTCTGTTCACTGGCACAGTTCTTTAAAACACTGCTAGTACATATTGATTCTCTGCATTATTTTATGTGGTTAAAAACAAACAATTTACCTGATGGCTTTATGCCAATCGCAATTTGTGGTCGATATACAGTCGTTGCTGTAATGCCAGTCGACAAAAGTTTTGTTGAACTGGCATCGTAGATCCCTAATTTGTCACCATTTCTGAATAAGGGTATAACTGTTGTTGTTGTCCAATCTAAGGGATGATGTATTGGGGTTGTATAATCACATGATATACAGCCAAGCACTGCCCCCTGAGGAAGCCAGAGACGGTGCTACATAGGGGTGTGTTGACTATGAGTTTTACTGTCTAATAAATTTTATATCCAGTAATGGTGTGTGCACCACTTTTTTTGAGTACTTAATCCTACCTACTTGCAGCTGGTAATTGCTGGCTCATCCACTAACTGTGAGGAGTTCTCTCAATTCTTCTCAGATAGTGTGTCCTCTATTTGGGCTGGAATCTTGCAAAACTTGCTGTTATGATGTGGCAAAGTTGAGCCTGCACATCATAAACATGACAGCCTTACTGGGATAAGTTTAGACAAGTCATCATGGAAGAAGTCTGTGAGGCAATCTCTGAGCTGTGGCCCACATTTAGACCCATGCCTGACGTGACTACTGGTGAGTTATGTAGAGCAGTTGGGTGTGGTGTTCATGGGGATTATTTGGTGTTCCCTTTCAAAAGGATTTTCCTGGTTGCATTGAAAAATGCACTGGTTTGGTCCCTTTAAAAAAAAATCCTTGAACCGGGCATCCTCGTGAATTTTTGCTGACCTCTAATCTATCCTATTTAGGAAAGCTTATGGAGAAGATTGCGATGCTATAGTTCAAGGCACACCTGATAGCTTCAGATATCCATAAGCCCCTCCAGTCTGGATTTACATCTAGGCACAGCACTAAGTCTGTGTTGGTCAAGGGTACATAATGACCTTCTCAAGTGAGGGATTGGGGAATGGTCAGTTTTCATTCTCCTTCATCTGTCTTCAGCATCTGACAGTGTTTGCCATAGGTTGTTGTGGGAGTACAGAGGACTCATGACCATGGTCACCTGCTGGTTTAAGTCTTACTGTAAGGACAGGACACAGAGGATAGTGATGAGAATCTTCTTGTCACTTCCAATGCCCCTGCTCTGTGGTGTCCCCCTGGGGTTAATCCTCTCTCCTATGTTGTTTGCAGAGTACATGCTGCCCCTAGAAAGATCATCAGGTGATACAGTCAGAGTTTTCACAGCTACGGAGATGATAACCAGCTGTATCTCTCATTTGCATCCAGGACATCTAATGCAGTTGAGGTGCTAAACTTGTGCCTGGCCAAGATCCGGAGCTGAATGGCATCTACAGTAGTTGACTGAAATTTAAAGGACAACAAAACAGGCTGAAGAGCAGAAATCAAGAGAACAAACTTCAAAAATGTATGGCTGTATTCTAAGCCCTTGCCCGTCATATGCTGTACTTTTTTTTGTCCATAAAATCATCATATCAGCACATCATTATGTTTTAAAAATGTAAATAAATCACCGACTCTTTCAAAATGCTCACTCCGGTAACAGTCAAAGATGGCCATGACATGCTCGTGTAATGATGTAATTTGGAGCCACAGTGCTCCAGAGCGATAATAGGATCTGTAAAAAGACCTGTTAAATATATTATTTTTAATACCTGTGGATTGCACATATGGGCAAAATCCTTTACTGTGCACATGTGAAGAAGGTATCACACATACACAGTAAAGCATTTTGCCCATATATGCTATCCACGTGTGTTAAAAGAAATACATTTAACAAGTCCCTATACAGATCCTTTTATTGTTCCGGAGCACTGTGGTTCCAGTGACATCATGACGCAAGCATGTCGTGGCCATCTTAGGCTGTTACTGGAGTGGGCATTTTGAAAGATTCTGTCATTTGTTTACTTTTTTAAAATATGATAAAATGCTAATATAATGATTTTATGGACAAAACAAAGTAGAGTTGGTGACAGGTAAGGGCTTAGACTACAGCCCTAAATTTGTGGATTTTGCTGTCTTGATTTCTGCTATTCAGCCTGTTTAGCTGTCCTTTAATCCAGGTAAAATGAGGTCCTGGTGATCAAAAAGGGTCATGGGGGTGTGGAGGTGACCATGGAAGGAACTCTGGCTCAGGTCCTCAATGCTAGTAGTCTCCCCTAAGGTGAAGAATGGGGAGGCATTCTAGACAAGAGGATGAAATTTGAGGCTCAGGTGTCAGCCGTAGTCCAGAGTGGCTTTTACAATTTAAGGAACATCAGCTAGATCAAATCTCTTATCCTCACTGAAGATCTGCCGACACTGGTGAATGTGTTTGTGACATCCAGGCTTGACTACTGTAATGCATTCTATTTCGGGGTCAGTGGAGGTACCCTGTAATGCCTGCAGCTGGTGCAGAATGCAGTGAACAGGTTGCTGATGGGTCTTCCTAGGTCCTATCATATAACTCTGGTCCTCCGTAAACTGCACTGGTACAGGTGAAGTGGTGTGTTACCTTCAAGGTTGGTTTACCAACTTATAAGGCCCTATACCCCCACTTGCATACCGTGTGACTCAGAGCAAGTCACTTAACTTTCTTGTGCTCCCAGGTTGCACCTGGAAACAAGCTTCAGCTTAGTGTGCCTTTCTTGGTTAAACAATTTCCCCTTTCCCTATATGAGTTGAGCCCTAGCTACCTGGTGGAGCTACCAACTTTGTCCCAATCCTTATGCACTCTCTGTTCCACCAAGAAGGGTCTCCTGTCAATTCCAAGGGCCAGACTTAGAAGCTCCAGAGACCATTTATTTGAAGTAGCTGGCCCCTACTCTGGCATTCTCTACCCAGAGCACTGAGGGAGGTCACCTTGGTGAAGGCATTTAGGAGGGATCTGATGGCACACCATTATAGAGAGACATTTGGAGAGTAGGGATGGCTCTACTGTAATATACTGGCTGTTGATGCTGCTGCAGTTTATTTATTCTTATTTGTAGCTCTGCTCTTTTAAGCTATTTGTATCTAACCCTGCTTTTCTGTTTGTTGTATGTTATCTCTGATATTAGGTTCCCTGAGCCTCCATGGAAAGGTACCTTAACAATAAAGATAGTAGCACTATTACTGATTTGTGTAGTACTGTACTTTTTTGCTGAGCTACTGTGATGTGTGTATTTGCAGGCTTCAGGCATTCTGTTGCTCATGTTGTAGGCTCTCTCTCTTAGGTTTGGGGGTATGTTTATGTGTGTGAATGAGTGTAAGAATTTTTAAATTGGGTAGGCTGATGTGTTAATTGGTTAAATTGGTCCTTCTGTCGTTTGTTTTTGTGTTTGTAATGTTAGTCTATGGGTGTTTTCCCCATATATACAGATTTAGATGCAGAGGTGTACAGGTTTAATCATTAGTTATATGTGTTTAATAGGGAGATGTACAGGTATAACTGGTGATTTATACTGGGAAACACACAATAATGGTTCCTACTGAGAAAAATCCCTATTTACTGCATATAGATGAGATAGAGAGACAGACAGATAGATAGACAGATAGACAGACAGACAGCCCAAGAGACAGACAGATGGATAGATACAGACAGACAGACAGATAGATAGATACCATATACGTACCACATAGATACCAGATACCATATACAGTACATCAACGGCTAAATATCAATCACATGCACCTGGCACTAAACTGTTTTGTCATAATTTAGTGCCTGTCCCTTGCCTGGGACCCCCTTGAGCTATGCTAAGAGGGGGCTGGACAGTTACACCGATGATACAGCAGATGGGGCTTGTGTGCATGTGTCAGCATGAATCAAAACATATTAATGTGTGAAAGTGAGCTGGATTGGCATGTAAATGACATGCTGTCCATTCAATAACAAGCTGCCAATGGTGCAGCAGGCAAAACAACTTTGTGACATCCCCATCAAAGAACCTTTTTTCACAGATGATAAGGTTGCTTGCCAGCTACATCCACTACACAGACATGTTAAGAAACTAAGATCACTGTGGGACAGTCAGAGAAAACAGATGTAAGTGGATGCATAAGGCTAGGATAGTGAACTCCACTAAACTGCCAGGGACTACATGGGGTCTTGGCGTATGTGGGGGAGCTTGTGGACTTTGGCCCCTTGGCAGAAATATCTTGCTCTCAGTACAGCAATTTCATGGGTTGACACAATTGGGTGCCTTTTTGCATCCTATTTTGCAGTCCTTGTCTATGACATTGAGAATCTTCGGGCCCCTTATGCTTTCCTTCTGTTTCACCAATGTACAGTACAAATAAGGGTCCAGTTTTGGCCTATTTAAAATACATTATTGCCACATAAGAAAAATGTTATTTTCTGTGTAAGATACCTGGGGCAGGATTTTCAAAATATGACATAGGGCTTGCATCCAGCCTTGGCTATGACACTTTGGTTCCAGCAGTGTGCTGAACCTTCCCCTGCAACTACACCTGATTTTACAATCTTTGGTGCAGTTGTGACAGTTGTCACTTAGTACAGAAGCTTGCAATAAATATTTGGTGCAAGCTCCATAAAATGGCCCCCTGCAGTGCCACAAGGTAGACCAGAAAAAGTTGATCTATCTTGCAGAAACTCCTGTTAGATCACCACAAGCCCCATCTGATATATCATCGGTGCACCAAGGCTTGAGGCGATCTAAGAGTTCTGAAAATCCTGCCTCTTGTTCCTTACCTTCATACCCCTACTCCTCCTGTGAGCTTTCACAGAAAAGGTCCTTTCATAAGTAGGAAAAGATTGCACTGCCTCGGCCAAAGGTTCCATACTTAATGCAAAAAGAAACAGCAAAAGAGGGCAGTCTTGTCTGGTGCCTCTCGCTATGGGGGAAAATAGAAGAAAGGGTAGCATTAACCCAAGCCATTGCACTGGGAGAGTCATACAACATTTTTATCCATAATAAGAAATTCTCCCCAAAACCCATTTTGCAAAGAGTTTCTTGTAGGATAACCCAATTAAGCCTATCAAAGGCTTTCTCGGCGTCAATAAGAAGGACTGTCTGAGGAACAGGTGATTTAGCTCCCTCATAAAGAATATTTAGCATCTGCCTAATGTTGTCCCGTAAGTGCCATCCAGGAATAAACCCAGTTTGATCTGAGTGAATGAAAGAGGTTATCACTCTCTGTAATCAAGAAGCCAATATTTTAGTAAATAATTTAAAATCTTGATTTAATGAAGAGATGGGCCAATAAGATTCGTACAATAAAACATCTTTACCAGGCTTAGGGAGTACAGATATAATTGGCAATCCTGAAATAGGGTGCAAAAAACAGGGGTTAACTGAACTTTAAAAAATGTGTAAAAGTCGGCATTATAGCCTTCTGGGCCAGGGGTCTTACCTGTTTTTAAAGAATCTATGACATCAGTAACTTTGCAATGGGTAATGGGACTATGTAGCATATCCTGTGCCTCAGGGTTAAGGACTGGTAAATGTAAAGACTGCAAAACAATTTGGGTATCACACCGCACCTGATCAGGATCTTTATTTTCAGAATAAAGGGTGGTATAATAACTGCAAAAACAATCAGATAGTTTTTCCAGCTGGTATTTAAAAGCTGACGAATGGGCCAGCCCAGTGGCGCTGAGGGTTGAGGCGCTGGACACTACACCTCGCGCCACACTGGTGACCCGTGTTCGGGAATGGGCATGGGATGCCGGGGGTCAGCAGGGGCGGGGAAAGATCGAGCATCCGGAGGACTGTTCTCCTTCCCTGGGGAGGGGGATCTGTAGCACTGGCACCTGACTGCTCCCTGGCGGAAGATCAGGAGCAAGGTGACGTGCACGAGCATGGGGGGGCTGAGTGCAGATGCTTCAAGTGGAGCTTGCACGAGAGTGTGCAAGTTCTGCCTTGGTTGGCATCATTGCTCGCACCCGGCTCCAGAGGGAGCAAAACAGAAAATCCAACTACAGCACCTCCATGACACCGTCTTGCCACCCCTCCATTGCTCTCAGGCTGGCTCCCATAACCCGACCTGTGTCCGAGACACCTTGGCCGGTGCCACAGCTCCGCCCTGGGGTATAAGCCAGGAGGCAAAAGGGAGAACAGCTGATGTGGGAGTGCAGGGCGATGAGGGCTGTGACCAGGCTGAAACCCTGCGCTGAGATGGATAAAAAAAAAAAAAGCTGACGAATGGGAACTATCCTTAATTTTCAATACAATACGCTCCACAGCCTCTTTATGAAGCTGAAAAGCTAAACACTTTGAAGTGCGGTCACCAATTTCACCATATTTATGTGCTCAATAACAAAAGATATTATCAACCTTACTCTGAAGCAGCTCAAGCAACTTACTTCTCACATGCTGAAGTTCATTGCTAATTTGGGGCATTCTAGACAGTTTATGTTGGGCCTCTAAAAAAACTGAGTCTCTGCTTGACAGCAAGCTGTGTAGCTCTCCTTTGTTTATTTTTCACAGAAGCCCAACTGATAATTGTACCTCGAAGGACCACTTTCAAAGCATCGCACTTAATCTAAGATGAAGGAGAACCACCAGCATGTATCTCAAGATAGGCCTTCAGTTCTCTGTGAAACATGTTACCAAATGCTGGATCATTTAAAAGGCTAGGATGAACTCTCCATTTGGATTGGCATTAAGTCAGAGTTAAAGTAACTGTGAGAGAAACAGGGGCATGATCTGAATAGGTAATGGAGTGAATATTGGCAGAAGGAATGCAATGAGAGTCTCGAGTGTGAGTAAGAAAAAAATCAATCCGTGAATACTGTTGGTGGGGATGGGAAAAGAAAGAGTAATCACGCTCTGTTGTGTGATGAAGATACTAAATATCCACAAGCCCTGACTCTTCCATAAGTCCTGTTAGGGTTTTACTGGCTATTTTATTAGTGTCAGGTCACTTGGAAATCCTGTCCAATGAGGGCAATAACACACAGTTAAAGTTCCCCCCTTAATAACACTGAGCCGTCTCGTAATGTTGGCAATATGCAAAAAAAATTAAATAAAAAAGGTGAGGCATTAGTATTGGGTGCATATATGTTGAGCAAATGTGTTTTATTCACCCTAATAGAACTATATAATAAAACAGAGTGTCCCTTCTGATCTGCTTCAAAGAAAGAAACCTCAAATGGAACCCCCTCTATGAATTAAAATAACTACACCATTACATTTAGCTTTAGGATGAGATGTTGCATGCACCTGACCCAGCCACATTTGGCAGAGTTTTAGATGTTCAGATGCAGAGAGGTGGGATTCCTGCAGAAATGCGGTATCCCCATGATAAGGACATCTGCTACTGAGTTCTTACAAAAAGGGTGACTCAATAGCGATGCCTATTCACAGGGCTACTGGTTGGGGGGTGAATACAGCTATAGTGACATCCTGTCACTATATGTACACATGCGTGGGGGGAGTAGCTAGCACATTGTGCGATGGGCAGAAGGGGAGATAGGGTTTGTGAGGTGTAGTGCAGTGGTGGGTTGCTGAGCTGCCTGTGTGGAGTGGTGGGTTCGTGGCAGGCCAGGGTTGGAAGGGAGCTGGATTCGATGCTGGGTGCATTTATATTTTTGCATCGGTCAAGGAATATTTTTTTGTTTGTTTTCATCCCCCCTAACATGCACCCCCATGGAGTGGAGAATCCTTTAGTACGGGGGTGCGGGGAGCAAAGCACCCCATGGGGGAGTACGGAGGACACAGCCCCCCCACATAAACAAAAAAAACTACGTTTTCTGCACCCTTTTGATCTGCAGCAAGAGTGTACATCTGCGAAATTGATTTTCACCGATGTACACTCACCCTAATGGTGATCGCCTTTCCACGATCGCTGTTTTCACATAAGACCCAGAAATGCTATATCAGCATGCAATTTACACAGCTCTGCAAGAATCCTTGACCACTTCACAACCGTATTAAGTCTGTTTACATTATAAGAAATCACACGTAGTGTGTCTATACCCAAGTAAGCAACCAAAAAATAATAGGCAAAAAATTGCAAATTGGGGAGGGATAAACATTAAACCAGATAGAAGATATGCTGAAAAAAAAGCAGAAAAAGACAGCTACAAAAAGAGGAGGGAACACCAAGGCACACCCCCAGCAATGAAGAAGAATAATAGGAACAACAAAACAACCTTGAGTAATAATAAAATAATGCTAAACACAGCCAACCATGCATAAGTGGAAACAACATGGCAAAGCCATATAAAGAAACAATAGATTAATCTCAAACAGTAGAAACCATGGCCATACAGGGGCCAGTACCATAGGGTACAAAATAAGGTCTCTGAAGACACAGACCTTCAAGAACACCTTAGGTTCCTGGCAGGAGGATACCCTACACAGGTAGGGAGACAGTGGAGGTGGAATAAAACCCCAAAATGCTGCTACCACCCATCACACTGCCTTCCCCAAAATAGGACTTCAGATGGGCCAAAAACAAAGTTCAGACTACCCAAAAAACTTCCATTGAACCCAAAAACAAACTTATATATAATCAAATATAAAAGGGGAAAAATTAGATCAAAAAAAGAATAATGATCCCCATCCAGGGAAAAAAGAAAGAACAACCCTTCCCCCATACCCTTTGAGCTACAATATATTTTTCTAATACAGCAGTAATAAACAGCAAGATGAATGAAAAAATTGGTCAAGAGATAATGAAATATAAAAACTAGAATTGTAAACACAGCTAACTTAACATCCAAGACCCATCTGAACCCCCCCTCACTACCTCATCAGAACCACACATTGTTTTCTAAAAAGAAGGGTGAAAGTGGGATGGGAGATCAGAAGGGGGGGGGTGTTAATATTAAGAAAAAGAAATAACAAAAACCAGAGAAAGGGAAATAATTTTTACCCCACTCCCCCCCAGCAAAATAACAAAAAGGCAACAAAATTAACACCAAACTAACATAACAGCCAACCAGCTCCAGTAGACTGCAAGAAATGTCCACAGTACTAAATTATCAAACAGAAAAATATGTGAAATAAGCAGGACACCTGCCTAAACCCAAATTAAAATATGCTGTTACATCAAAACCCCCTGAATAACTGGCCCGGTGGTGCTGAGGGTTGAGGCGTAGACATCACACCTTGCTCCACGCTGGCAACCCGGGTTCGGGAATGAGCTCGGGCTACCAGGGATCGGCAGGGGGAGAGAGGGACTGAGCACCCAACAGTGGCTCTCCCTCTCTGGGGAGGGTTCTGTGCACAGCTTGCTGCTCTACTGCCATCTTTCAGGTGAACCCAGGGTTGACAGTGCAGACGAGGGTCATGCAAGGGGGATGGAGCAGCGTCAGCAGACAGCCCTGGGAGGAGTTGCGTCTTTACGCATACCTCCCAATTTGCTCTCCTAGAGTGCCAACGACTGTGGGGAACAGATCATGGGAAATGGTGGCCCGTCACTCCTAGGTGTCGACCCCTCGAGCGCCGAGTGCATCAGGTGACTGCCAAGACAGGAGCAGACTCCGCTGTGCAACACCCACTCCACCGTTGTTCGGGGAGAAGGTAAGAGAGGGACCTCTCCTCTCTCCACCCAGGGGGGATATCCAGAATACCTAGGCTACTGAGGGGGTGAGCACTCTAGGGGCAGACTCCTCTGTCAGGACGCTGAGGCAGTGAGGCATGTAGGGGCTCTGAATGAGTGGGGTGATGAGGCAGGAAGGAGGAAAAAAGAGCAAGGTTAAAAAAAAAAAAAAAAACCCTGACTAACAATCTGATAGCAATATACTGATGGAGGCAAAAGCACGTAAGTAGTAAAAAGCTGTGCCTATAACAAACATAATTATTATTGTAGCGTATGCAAATATCATTGATTGAATGTCCTTTCAACAGTCCAAAAATAGTAAAGTGCATAGTCTCCAAAAAAGAACAAAATTACACAAAGTACATTAAAAAAGAAAAAGCCAAAAGTATACCAATCTGGAACAGATCTGTTTTTCAGACAATCTACAAGTCCCAGCGCAGTACAGCAGTCAGACAGAGATAACACAGCAGTGCCCCATATGGATTTTAAAACATGAAGCCTTTAAAAAAAAAAGTAGAGGGGGAGAAGGGGAGAGGGAAAAAGGAATAAAATCTCAAAAAGAAAAAAGGAAGTGGAGGAAAGAATGATAAAAAAATCAATGTAGCTGTCCCTCAAGAAAACATCTTCTAGTTGAAGAGGTCACTGATGAGCTACAATATTCATGATTGCCAGCACAACACCAAATCAGTCTGTTCAGTCCTGGGATTGCCTGTGAAAAGTATGAAGAAGTTCCCAAATGTCTTGCAGGTTTTGATCTTTACGTCGTTTCTTCCCATCTGGTGAAACTTTTTCCCAGGTATCTTTTTATAATGAGTGTTTGTCCCGCTACTCTTGAATATCCATGATTTCTTCTGTTGGAGTAATTGAGTGGCTCTGTAGCTCTAAGCAGGCTGCCTACAAATCTTCAAAAACCTTGGCACCCTCAGGGAAGAAAATGTTAAATTTAGCTGGACACGCCGTAGTAAACATTTTTTTTCCATCCAGTGTTTATCCTTCTAGCAGGCGACGGCTTGTGTCAGCCATCTGACATCAGACTCCATAGTCATTTGAGTACCTCCTACACTACCCAGCAGAATCACTGGAGCCACTGTGGGGGGCTTCATCCAGCCATGTCCCCCAGTTATCCACATTTTCTCCCCAATTCCCTGGAGCCCCCAGACAAGGTCAGCATGCACATGGAGGCATCCACACGTGCCTTATCCCAGACTGACTCCACTCTGCCCATCGCTGGCCTAGCGCCGAGCTCCAAGCCCTGCCTGCACCACCATCATGCCTCCACTTGGTGGCAGTCAAAGGCTGGGACAGATGACCTTCCCTATTTGGGAAAGGAGAGCTGCCAGTGGCTGCTCGATCCTCACCCAGCTTCCCCCCTGGCTGACTCTTGGCATCCCGTGCTCATTCCCAAACATGGGTCGCCGGTGTGGTGAGAGGTAAGGCATCCAGCGCCTCTGCCCTCTATGCCACTGGGCCAGCTTTTGGCATAGTAAACTTAAGGTTGTTTTTCTTTAAGAGTGGAAATAATGGGGCAAAGGCACTGTGTTTTTTTCTGAAGGGCTGCTGAGTAGTCCTGGGCAAAATAAAGCCTATGTCCCTCATAGATGATAGTACCTTTGCACCAGGCCCTTTGTAACATTGCCTCCTTGAACCACATTATGACAGACCAGGGATGAGCAGCTAGGTCCACAAGTTGTGCAACAAGAGCTCTATCTGTCTGTTCAATGGGAGAGGGCAAAGATCTTCAATATCTAGAATGGAAAGCAGCAGATCTTGTATAAAATTAGTCATGGGGTACTGCCCTCCATGCCCTCCGTTGACTCATAGAGCCATTGATTATTTCTTCTGGAGCAGTTCTCCAGCTCTTCACATTTATCCTGGCAGGACTGAGTGTCTTGTAACATCTTAGTGAAGAGCCTCTCTAATCAGTCTACTCACTGATCCATGTCGGAGGCATGTTGTTTAAAGATAAAATTTTGCCTTCCAGGGACTGGACCGCTACTTTAAGGTAAGAAAATTACGCATGAGTCTCAGTCTGAAATCTTTAAGTTCTTGCAAGGTAGGTGCAGAAACATCAGTAGAAACAGCAGCAGGAGGAGCCACCACCATTTGAAGGAGCAGAGTTGGATCTGATGGTGCAGATGAGGGATTTGCAGATGCCAGAGGTAAGGGAGCCTCTGAATTAAATTTCTTACCTTACCACATATGTTCAAAGAACCTCTCAAATCCTCAAGTGCTCAGAAAACAAACCTGAAATCACAGTTTGGAGAGGTAATAATGTTGGATCTCAGTGGAGCGAGTAGTCAGCCACCCATATTAATCGCCACAACCACTGGAAGACTTAGAAATATTTTTACACCAAATTATAACATAGCCTTCTTATGACCCCGCCTGATGAACAAGGGCAGAGAAAATTTTCAGCTTCTGTCTGAAAGGTGATTTCATGCAGGAACTGTGAAATCCCCTTTCAGGATGTAAAAAAACATATTGGCCAGGATTTGAAAAATGACAGCTGTCACATTCATGAGTTACTGTAAAGATATGGCTATGTCATGACTTTGGAGGAAAAATGTTGAAAATTTCCAGGCTCATAACTTAGTTTTTTTTTTTTAATTTTTTCACCAAATCTTCAACATATCCTTCTTGTGACACCAACTCATGAACAAGGAAACAGAACATGTTCAATTCTGGCCCTAAAGGTGATTTCATGCAGGGGTAGTGAAATCACCTTTTGGGACTGATCTGACTAATGTCAGTGCAATTGTGTATGAGGTGGGGTCCCAAAGAAGGCATGTTGTACAATCGGGGCAAAAATATGCAAAAATGGCCAAGTTATGCCACTAAGTTCAAAACTTCATTGAAATACATTGAACTGCATATCCGTTTCCTCAGTTTGCGGTCCGGCTTTGAAGAGTGAAGATGTGTCTGTGGTCCAGAGAAGATGATGGCGGTGGACCCTCCCCATGGGTAAGTAAGGGCTTGAGGGTGTGTGGTGGTGGGTGCTGAGTGGGAGGGTTGGGTGGGGGACAGTAATGCCCACAAAAGACATCAATGGATGTTTTTCTTTTACAGGTGAAAAAACAGTGTGCAAAGACACTGATGAATGGTTTTCTTTACAGGCAAAAAAAAACAACAACTAAGAAATGGACAGAGGATTCCTGATGCAACATCAGTATTGGCACCCCAGTTTCACTGTTATGTTTCGGGGGTGCTGAGAGGGAGAGTCAGGTGGGTAGGAGGAAGTAAAAGGGACTGAGGACTCCTGGTTGTGACACTGGGGGATTGGGCACTCCCAATGTCACTGTTATATTTCTATGGGGGGGTTGGCATGGTGGGTGCTTAGAAGGGTGGTCAGGTGGGTGGAAGAAAAGAAATGTATTTTAAAAAGGGGGGCAAAAGGAAACACACATGCACGATACTTGACCGGCGGGGGATTTAAGATCATGACACTGGGGGATTGGGCACCACCAGTGTCACTGTTATGTTTCTGAGGGAGGTGCCCAGAGGGAGGGTCAGGTGTGCTGGAGGGAAAACTGTATTTAAAAAAAAACAGTCTCAAGGTTACAGTGGGACACGGCACAGTCCGCTGTGTCCAAGATGGCCACCAGACTATATTGTGCATGCACAATTAGTCGCACGTGTGCAATAGAATTTGGTGGCAATCTAGGACATGGTGTACTGTGCCATATTCTGCCATGACCTCTGTAGGGAAAATAGTGCCATGCGACTGGAGTGAATGGACAGAGCGGAGTGCTTCACAGACTGTGGAGGAGACTGTGAAGGAACTTCACATTGTTGTTCGGTCGGTATCCAGTCTGGTGAGTCCTTCTCTGATAGCAGGAGGTCTGCAGGGTTCCACGCAATGCAGCCCTAAAAAGCACCTCCCTTCTCTTATGGTAATTATTTCAACCAGCTCCCACCTCACTAGTCTAGCAGCTGCCTTCTGACCTGCAGACTGCTGGCCTTTCATGAAGCCACTGTGTGCTGCCTCGCAGGGCTGGAGATGTATGACTCAGGTATGGCTCATGGCTGGGTATATTATACTTTATTTTAAAGAAAAAAGAACTTAAATAGTCTATTGGGAAATAGTATGCTGTCTGTTAGGTTGGAGGGGGAATGTGTTCTGGATTCTCTGTAGGTATCGCAAGTATTCAAAATGACTACAATATTTGAACATTTTAGAGTTTCTAGCCCCCTAGTGGTCTTTGGACTCAGTACAATGATGAATTTAAGTTCACAGCAACTACCATGCACTGCACTGTTTCATAATCCTCAACCAGGAAAAAGGCATATTTTATATAAAAGTAAACAATGTAATATGAAAGAACAAATATCTACTAAAATAAAAGGCTTATAAGAAAGATAAGGCAAATCCAAATAACTACAAACCAATAAGTTTATTAGACACGTCTCAAAAACTATTCATTAAAATTATACATAGTAGAATAATGGCATGGTTAAATGAAAGAAACATCCTTAATGAGGCACAAGCAGGCTTTATGCCCAAGCACTCCACAATTGACCAGTGCTTTGTACTAGCACATCTTATATACAAATATATTCATATTAAAAAACAAAAGTTGTTTTGCATTTTCATTGATCTGAAAGCAGCATTTGACAGGGTTCAGAGGCAAAAAAATATGGGAAATCTTGGAAAGTTATAAATTAGATCCAGCCAACCTTAATATGCTGAAAACTCTTTATAAAGATAATTACATCTCTGTGAGATATAACAAAGAAGGAGATAATACTTCAAAATGTCCATCCAATATCAGATTGAGGCAGGGTTGTATCTTATCACCAATATTATTCAATATATTTCTAAATAGGTTCCTGGATGGGATACATGACTCCGAGCTGCACATGCCAAGTTTGGGCTCCCAGGCGGTGCCCCTACCTGGCATACACTGATGATGTTGTCTCGATAGCAACAAGTTATTTGGGAATCATGAGAAGTATAAACAAATTTTACGAAAAGTGCACCAGGGTCTCTCTTGAGATAAATTTTGTAAAAACAAAATATATGATTTTCAGTACACATTTAGTTAACTCGGGTAAAATAAGCACTTTAAAGTGTAATAAACACAAAATCAAATATGTTAAAAAATTCTGTTATCTAGGGATAGTGTTCACACACAACTTAAAATGGCAGGAGCACATTCAAACTATAGCACAAAAGGTAAACAGA
This sequence comes from Neoceratodus forsteri, assembly GCA_016271365.2. NCBI lineage: Eukaryota > Metazoa > Chordata > Ceratodontiformes > Ceratodontidae > Neoceratodus > Neoceratodus forsteri. The sequence goes on from CM028137.1 coordinate 914,744,971, forward strand.
CTGATCCCATCGCTAGAGACGTTTGCATATAAATATGAGGGACAATCAGTAAAAGGCTCACTCAGAATGTTAAATGCAAACATCAGGAGGTAAAATAGACATTTTAGAAACTATTATGAATAAAATCTATAAAAGGTTACTGGGGTTACCAAAAGGTGTTACTTCTAGCATTATCAAACTGTAAATAGGGCAGCTTCCAGTCAGAAGCAATATAGAACAGAGACTAGCTTTCTATTGGATTAAAGTATACAATATGCACAGTAATAGATTACCAAGAATTTGTTTAGAGGAAACACTGTCATAAAGTCAAGCTGGATTTGTTTACCCAAGCATATACATTTAGGAAAAAAAGAATTAAACCTTATGTACTACTTGAGTGCTTAACTCAGTGCTATAGGACACCATTAAAAGATATAAAAGAAAAGATCAAAATCAGAATCCAGGAGGTACACATATTCAGAAGGAAATGTGCCTTGCCAAAAACTATAAATTAAGTAATTGGCTGGCTGCAAACATGAAAAGAGAATTCAGAATGGAACAATATTTAAATAAATTAAAAAAAATCCTCAAATACGGAAATCCTACCAATCCAGTCTACAGACCTTTCCTCTCATCTGCCCCAAGCTTCTCTCATGTACTTCAGCATTAGATTTACCCATAAACTTAACCACCTATGTTATCTCAGTGCATCTCCTAAATGATCACACCACAGGAATACCCACTCTTACTTCAGGCAGCATACCAGCAAAGGATTAAGCATAAAATCATGAACATTCTGACCAAAGAAGCCATCTATTCCTTATATTGCATTTCCAATCATTCCTCATATACATTAGGTTACCATCTGGATGGCTCCTTAAATCATCTTCTGGTCTTTGCTAATCACTTATGGCATTACTCTTAACAGGCACTCAAACTCCTCTACTCATTTTACTCTGGGATGCTTACCTCATGACTTTCACTCACTAATCAATTCTATACCTCCCGACTGCCTCGAATATTAAACCTATAAGTATTGGAGCAGTCACTCAGAACTTTACTAATCATCACGACTACCACAGTGTACTTTCTGATCTGATATCAATCTAATCTTGCTGTCCCGCCTCATAACTTCCATACAATCCCTTGGACAGCCATCCTTTGTCACTCTGGAAATATGGCCTACATTAGCCCTTCTTTAACTGGATCTATTTTACACATAGGATTTTACCATCCCTATGGAAAGATGTACCCTTCATCTTCAGGATCATAATTCAAGCTGTATCATCCAAGGATCACAAATGAACCATCATCTCCAGGGCACTCAAAGACTCTTCCACACATTCTACTCTATGGGTGTTTCCTTAGTGACTCCTTGTTCAATACAGAATTCCTAGCCTCCATACCATACCCTTACATTTGAGCCTCTCACAAGTTGGATCATTCATCAATGAATTCTTCTACCATTGCAGTTCCACCATTCCCAGTTTAGTACCTTATCAATCTGGTCATGATCCCTCTGCCTATTACAATTCCATTGGACAAGCATCATTCATCATCTTGGATACTTGGACTTCGTTCATCCTCCTTTACTCAGATTTACTTTATACTTAGGATTTTATCACTCATTCAGAACCGATCTCCTCTTCAGCCTCACGATCATCATGTGATCGGCATTATCCATGGATCGAAGATGTATTATCATCTCTCCAAGCAACTCACCAACCTCAAATTAGATATGGTTAATAGAACCTAGATCCTTCTCCATTTGGTATGTCCAGAAGGATGGGCAGACCTCCGGCCATGGGTCCTCAGAGGTTTCCTTCACCTGGGGTTTTTTCCTCTCCTGAGTGCCAGGGGGTCATACACTCCATGAGTTGGAGGAGGTTTCTTTTTGGGCCTTCTATGCTCTACACATTATTACCTACCTACCTACCTACCTACTACTCAAGGGTGGGAATAGAGTAAAGCCACAAAAAGTACTACAGATTACAGAAGCACTATACACCCCATCTCTCCTTATTGCTATTCCACAAACATTGAATGGGAGTGCTTGCCTGAGGTTCAATGTGGGGAACAGTTTCTCCCACAACCTCTTCATAAGCCCTCCTCTAACACACCTCCCTTGCTTAGGGAGTGATTTTCATCCTCCACCATCCCCTTCTCCTCCTTCTCTGGTGCTCTTCTCACCCTTGCTCATGGGCCTTCTATTCCCTACAAATTACTACCTAACCTGCCTACTACTCAAGGGTGGGAATAGAGAAAAGCCACAAAAAGTACACAAGCACTATATACCCCATCTCTCCTTATTGCTATTCCACAAACATTAAACTGGTGGTGAGGGTGTTGGCACTGAACCTAGTCATGATGATAGTTTCCCATTCCCAAATTAGAGTGTGGAGTTTGACCATGAGTCAGAGCCTGACCATGGAGATCTGACCATTGCTCAAGTCAGAAAAGACTAAATTAAAAATGTGTCTCCAACTCAAGATGATGTGAGGGAGAGAGCCTGGAGAAATTGAAAATGTGGAAGGCAAAGCTCAGAAGGAGGATATCACCACCAGCAGTGATGGAAATGATGATTTGGCTCCACTATGGAAAAGGAAAAGAGCAACAGTTGAAATGCTGGCAATTGATCTATTGCCATTCTCTTTTGTGGAGAACATGGGATTTACAGTAGAAGGTTGATGGTGCGTGCCTGTGCCAAATGAAAGATTCCCTCAGGAACTTACTTTGCCACATGTGTTCTCCTGAACTTTATGAGACAGTGTCACATGTGGTAATCCATGCCCTGCTACATTCAGCATCATCATACATACATCCATCTCAGTATGGATATGTGAACCAGTTATCCATGGATTGCAGCACATTTGGCCCAGGTATCTGGGGTAGTATTTGACTCTGGCTAGGAGAAAAATTGTACTGAGCCCAATTCCAGTGGTAGCAACCCTGCAGGTGTTTGCCAACATGCCATGCTGGCAGTGAAGAATCTAACTGGATCACACATGGGTCAGAAAATGCAAGAATTGCTTTTGACTGGAAATGATGAGTTGCTGCTCCCCCATTCACTGACAGTGGGTTTCATTGTGAGCAATAATAGATTGAATATAGTGGAATGCATTAGTGATGGGGGGGCTTCTCAGGGTGTCGGTGCCATGCCTGGCATAATGTCTTAATCTTGTTGTGTAGCAGTTTCTAGCATATCCTGTTGACTGTGGCCTGTCACAGCTCTGCCCACTTTGTCCATTCCAGAAAGGCCCATGACCATCTCAGGCACTTGCAGATCCTGAACAAATAGCCCCTGCACTGTATGTAGGTGGAAGTCATCACCAGATGGAATTCAACACTGTACATGATTGAGCACTTTTCCAAACAGTACAAACCCATCTCAAAGCCATCTCTGAATTTCTGCTACTGCATACAAACTGTGACAGTGCCAGAGTATCCATTTCTCTGACGACAGACCACTGTCAACTAATGGATTGCCTTATCTTGATTCTAAAGCCATTTGAACATGTAACACAGGCAATGAGTGGGGATACTGCCTCTATCAGTTAAGACACCTCACTTCTATGGGTGTTGAGGCAGGTGCTGTTGAATGTGCAGCAGGTGCTGGAGGCAGGAGGTTATATGGGAAGCTGTGTCTTAATGGAACACATGCTCCATGTCTTGGACTGCATTATCCATATTTCCAGCATTCTGCTATCTGCAGAATTTGGGATTGGACCCATAATATACATGGGGCTTGTCATCAGTACTTGATGGTTGGCATGATCAAGTCCGAAATGTAACTGATCTTCTAATAAGACAGTTACATGGGGGGAACAGATATTAAAATCAGGCTTATGTAAAGCACAACATGAAAATGAACAGAGACCAGGTGTTGCTGCACCTCACAGGGTAAATTGCCAGATAAAACATGCAAAGTAACAGAAAAAAATAACCACAGATCCACATCGGGGTGTTTTGCTCCAGGTAGGAAAAGAAGACATGGAGGAAAAAGAGAAGGATGCTGATGAGGCAGCAGGATTGTGGGCACTGCAGCATATGGTAGATGCATATTTGGCAGACACCAGGTACCTTACCATCACGGAAGAGCACTTCCTGTACTGGAGTAGCAAGGTGATGGATTGGCCAGCACTGCCCTCAGTAGCAACCAAATACCTGAGCTGTCCACCGTCAAGTGTAAGTGTGGAGAGGGTACACAGTTCAGCAGTGGCCATTGTATAGGACAGGCATACAAATCTGCTTGAAATGTTGGCATGCTAACATGTATTATAATGAGTGCAAGCACGTCCCACACAACACAATCACATCATCGTTCCTACCACATGAAGGTGGCAGAGGTGGTGAAGATGAACCTGAAGAGCCTGAGGTTGTCATTATTGGCAAATTGCCTTCCACTGAGGTACAGTAGATGAAGCAGGGAAGGAGAAAGGGTTCCCATGAATAGACACTGGTCTGGAAGACTGTGAGGGCTGCTTCCTTGATGAGGATGAGTGATGCATAAAAAGAAATGTGTTCTGGCCATCCTTTCCTCCTCATTAGTTAAATCCTTTTTTTATTATTCAGTTTTGTTTTCCTCACATGATATTTACCCCAAGTTATGCTGTTGTTCCATACATTTATCTGATCACCTGTCTCCACCATCTCCTACAGTATGTGAAGCCTACAGACAAACCAGAAAATCAGTGAACACCGCATCATTAAATTACAAGTTTGCCAGCAGTAACTTTGGCCACTGCCACCTCCACCATATGCATCCAGACTGAGGATCCTGGACACCTAAGCCAGAGTAAATGCCTTTCCCAGACATGTAGACCAAGCATCCTCCACCAATCAAGACACCCACTCCCCCTATTCCTCTGGCCTTTTTGTGTCCTCCATATCCACCAACAGCATTGGACACCACCACCACAAGCCCATGCATCCAGACTGAGAAACCCAGACTCTTGATCCAGTATAAATGAGGTTGCCAAGCAGCCCTCAAGTTAAGCCTTTAGGCAGCCAGCCCATCAAGACAGCAAGTCATAACAAGGAAGCAGCTACACCTTTGCAAAGATGCAAACAATGGCCACAGTTGTAATTTTGATGCTTTATTACAAAATGTAAACAGTTTACAAACACTGTAAATTCTACAGTTATACCTGTTTATTTGCCAGATGCCCTGGTGCTTTACCCAGTAGGAACTTCATCAGGGGTGGATTCCTGTACTAGATACTTCAACTTTTATATCATTCACCCTATGGTTGGATCAATCAGTTGGGGTCCACCATTACAGAAAAAGAAGAGTTCAGGTGAATAAGGTGACAGTGGGATTAAAACCTATACATGCTACTTTCAGCCTTTACAACTGCATGTGTGACAGCCATAAAAAATGATCAAATCGAATAGAAATATCGAAAACATATGAAAATGGTATGAAAAAACATGAAAAATATTATCAACAAAAACAAGGAAAGAAAAGCAAATTGTATGTTTACCATGATACAAACTAAATTATCCTTGCATGTATAGCAAATGATTAACATGTAAAAATAATAACTCACAATATACAATCTGATTAAAGAAAAAGCAGGTTTGTCTGGTACCATACAAAAAATAGATAGAAGTCTAGGTAGTGACTAGACATCCATGCTGTGCTCTCCCCTTGGGAATGTGCAGACAAATGTTTTAAGGGGGATCAGCCTCTGAGTATCACATCACGGATCCTGGATGTATTCTGGAGGCTGGAAAGAATCTAAAAGATAGCAAATGACAAGAAGAGAAATTGTTTTAGTTACAAATAACATAATCCATAATCAAATCATCTTATAACATAACATTGGCTAAATCATTTTTACAAAAAGGACTTTAAGACCCAGACATGATTCAGACCAATTGGTGACAGAGTCCCTGGAGAAAAGATTCAATAACTCTCTAGGTAACTGATGTGTAAGTCTGCTACTTCCCCTTTTATCCTACAGTATCTGACTCACTCCAAACCCATAAAATATAGGTTTTTGCAATCACTGTGATGGAACTCAGCAATGAGGGCACTGTCTGGAGTATCCAGCTTTGTGTTCCTAATACTCTGGACATGTTGATGTATGCATTGTTGTTACAAAAGGTTGTTTTTTGGTATTACTTTCTGTTGGAGTTTTAAAAGGCTTTTTCCCAAATTCCTAGCTCTTGAAAAGGCCAAATCAAGAGCATATTCCCTACACCCTCTATCAAGCAACTGCAGTTTAAGTTCAAGTCACTGATTTTCAAAATCCATTGTAGAAAAATAGTTTCTTTGTAAATGCAGGATATGGCCAAAAGGTATGGATTTAATGAAGGACCTTGGGAGTGAACTGTCAGCCCTCAGCAGAATGTCAGTAGCACATGGTTTCCAGAAACCACTAGGTACCTCTTTACCATCCTCTCCACAGTACAGATGATATTCAGAAAGTTATGTAATTTCTTATTGTTGGCATCAGTGAGCCTCAGAACCAGACTCCTAATGTTTAACAAATCTAGAAAAGGAGTTGCCTTTTCCTTGGTACCAGCCACACACAGATCAAATTATCATCAATAAAATGATACCTTTTGATAATGAGATCTATGTGCGGGCAGTTGTTTCTTCAAAGATGACCATGTGCTGCCAGGGGCCAAAAAGCAAACAGATTGGTAAAAGAATGAGCCATAGTTACCCGCATGATGGTGCCTTTTAGTTGCAGGTAAAAATCATTGTCGAAGATGAAAAGAATTATGCTTGAGCACAAATTCCAATCTTTCAAAATAAAATCCATTGGAAAGTAAATACTATGCTCACTATTTCACAAAAAGAATTGGCATGATGCCAAACCTTTTTAATGATTTATGGACATGTAACGGGATTCAACACAAATGCTGATCCATAGATAGTTCGCACACCAAGTGAAATCCTGAAACATTTCCACAACATGTATCATGTCCCTCAGGTGGGATTCCAGATCATCAACATACATTTAAAGAAGGAAATCTAAAAACTTACAAAGATTGTTGGTCAAGGATTCCACCTAGGACACAACTGGAATTCCAGGTGAGTTTTTCATATTCTTTAGGATTTTTGCCAGGATGTAAAACATAAGCATTCTGGGAAAGTCACACCAAATAAATCCAAAATTGTCCCCAGTAATGGAACTGTTGGTCCTACTTCACTCAAGGATGGAAAGCTATTTCTTCTTGAATAGCATATTGTTCAGCATTTCTAATACATTTCAGACCTAAGCACATTGTTCCTTCCATAATTTGCCTGTTTAAAGACTACCCCCTTATCATTTTTTAATTCATCAAGTGCTGCTAGTTCCCTTGGGGGTTACGTTTTTACAGGAGACATGGGGCTATTCTCATACAAGTGGTTAACATCCTGTAATATGATTTTGTTTCAAATATTTCAATAGCAGGATTGCTTTAAAAGGACAAAAAAATTATTTTGATTTAAATAAGCACTACAGCTTTCAACAAGCAAAATCTTCTAAAACACAAATGGAAAGAAACACTAGAAAATAGTGTAGTATCTTTTGTAGCTGAATACAACAGCTTAATCTGAAAAAAACAGAAGGGCTATTGAACCAATACTGGCCTGATTCCAGACCAGCAATTGAATTATGTGAAAGACACAAGATTACTTTCACCCTGATTCTCTCAAGTTTATGGGCACTGAACGTGTCAAATCGGACTGGGGTGACAGATGGAAAAAAATTACTCCAGTTGGAAAGTTACTGGATGTTTCACCTTGGGTCTCTCTCTCACCAAGGGGTCACAACCAAGATTGGGATTTAAAACAATATTTATGAATAGCATGATTTTACTTATTTGGTTCTTACAGTATGCAGATTGTGTATTTATGTGTTCTTGATTAATAATCTTGAATGTGCATTTCCAGTTACTTTGCTTATTCTCTCCTTTTGTTTATGTTTTTGCTTTTAGTTTCATGTCTGCAGTTCTGCAACTATAGAGTGCAATTTCTACTAGAAAACTGATCTTTGAGAATTACTATTTACATGTATTATGAAACTGAAAATTCAGAACACAAATATTAAGATTTTCAGGACTATTGTGCAGCTGTTTCTTTTAAATAGTGTTTGATATGTGATTTAAACATGGCATAGTTTTCTTATCTTGTGCATTACACTGTTCACTTATTGACTATGTGAACTGTAAGTTCAAGTCCCGCTATAGATTGTCAATCAATTATAAATGGCTCACCGAATTAGTAGATGCCATCACTTGGCAGTATTTAAGACAAGGATCTTTCACCAGAAGCCCTCCCCTGACGATGACTAACTGTTGAAGCACCAGGGTGACTGGTGAAGTACAGTTAACTTTTACTTCACTGACACGTTTTTTAATATGTATTTATGAAACAAAAGTGCTTTCACTTTTGCATTAATGCTGTGGTAGTGGCATGCTTTTTGAATGCAAGGACTACTTGGAATGTTTACTGTCAAGTGAGCACTGAATTGTACAAATAAACTTATCCATAGCAGATTCATTGGAACAGAACCCACCCAAAGACACCTCAATTGACCCCTCAGATGACCACAAGGCATGTTTAGGTGTAGTCATTGTTCTGTCTGTCAACACTATCAACAAACTAAGGAACTTAAAATTGAAGGCACAATAACAAGGCTGTTAGAGAATTCATCAACTGTGGGACTGACTTTCTCATGTATGAATTGTGGTGTACCTGCCCAAAGCTCTATATTGGCAGAACAATCAGACCACTTAGACAATGCATACAGAAACCCGTCCAGAGTATTAGGAACACAAAGGAGGACATGCCAGTGAGTGCCCGCTTTGCTGAGTTCCATCACAGTGATTGCAAAAGCCTAAATTTTATGGGTTTGTATTGGGTCAGACTGGACAAAAAGGGAAGTAATAGTTTTGCACGTCTGTTGCAGAGAAAGAATTATTAATTGTTTCTCTCTGGACTCTGTCACCAAATGATATGAACCATGATTGATACTTAAAGCCCTTTTTGTAAAAAGGATTTAGCCAATGTTATTTTATAAGATGATTTGATTGTTATTTGCAGCTAAAATTATTTCTCTTCATGTCTTTGTCTGTCTTTTAGAATTTTTCTAGCCTCCAGAATACACCCAGAATCCATGATGTGGTAGCCACCATCTCATCTCCAATAAAAAATTTCTCCAGAACTATGGGGAGATCGCAGCATGGGCATCTTATTCACTATCTGGAATTCTATGTCTTTTTTGAGTGGTATCATACATAACCTTTTTCTTTAACCATTGTATGTTGTGATTTACTATTTGGATATGGTAGTTATTTAATATATCTGAAAGAAGAACCAGGTGTGCTTGAGCAAAGGAAAACCTGTAGCTGGGCAGAAGCTACTAACTCCTGTAACAGTCAAACCTCAATACAAACAGAGCTGGGCACTTACAGTAGAAGATGTCTGTCTTTGGGAAAAATATTTCCACTCTCACCAGTGCAGGTGCAAAAACCTTTATTTCCAATTTTGGAGGCATAACAAAATAGCAGAGGAATGGGATCAGTGACCACTAGACTCCCCAGCACTTTGACTGTAGTCTTTGCTAATCCTCTCACCACCCCTTGATCACCTTTGATCTCATCAGCTTATGCAAGACCTGTGACCAAGACTGGGCAAGGTATAAATTGTCCAATTCCCTGTCGGACCTCTTCTCTGAAAGGGTGCTTAGGAATTATTACACTAAGGCTGTTCATACCACCAGGTCCCTGTACTTCAAGGTCAACCTCCAGAATAATCTTAATTATCCAACCAAATTCTGGAAAGGGATTCACACCCTTTTCCCCCCAGCCCAGTCATCTACCACATCTTCATGGCTAATGGCTCAACAGCTACTCGCTTTAATGAGTTTTTTCCTCTTTGCTCTTACCTCCTTCTCCTCTCCTCTCCTCACCTCTCCCACCCCTCTTCTCCTTCTTCCTCCTTACCTCACCCCCTAGGGTTTGATTTCCACCATCACTCCCCAGGAGTCTCTGCTTGCCATTTCCTCACTCAACCCTTCCAAATCTAGCCCAGATGACTTTGACCCTAAACTTCTCCACCTGTCAGCTGCTGCCATTGCCCCCCACCCTTCCTCATCTCCTAAATCTCTCCTTGACCCTTTCCACAATCCAACAGTCTTGGAAGATTGCAAAGATTCTCGCCCACCATAAAGGGGGTGATCCTTCTACCCATGGTAATTTTCACTCTATCATCTCCTGCAGGAGAAACTTATTTATTTATTTATTGGAATCTCGGATAACACCTTTGAGCTAAAAGCTCATTTACAAAGGTTCCACATCATAAGACAAAAGATAAGGTACATAGATATTACAAAACACATAGGGGTATATACAGCAGGCAAGTACATTATGGTACATAGAGATGCAGATTCAAGCAAGTACAGTTAAAATACATCGGGTAGGAGAGGTCAACTTTATTGCAACAGTACTAAGAGCATACCTAAAGTGGACAAGCAATTTATAGTGGTAGCTGAGCTTTAGAGCATTCAGGTAGAGTTATGGAGGGTCAGAAGTGGTGGTGACCAAAGGAAGGGGAAGACAGAATAGATGAGAGCAGGGGGATGGTGGGGGCAGAGACAAAGAGGGTGACAGAATATGGGTGTTGAGTAGTCAGAGGGGTGGGATTAGATAGGAATCTACCCATGGTTATGTAAATAGGTGATAGGGCAGGGCTGGGTAATGTAGGGGGAGAGAGGGATAAGGGAAAGGGTTTTAAAGTGGGGGTGAGGTGAGGGGAAAACTGGGGGGTGAAAATTGGGAGATTAACATTTGTGAAGGAAAGCAAGAAGGCGGGGGGATAAAAAGGGGATGTGGGAGTAAGTGCTCAGTGGGGTCACACCAGACAGGGGAGAAAGTGTGGGGGGGGTGAGATGGTTGCTATGCAGGACAGATAAGCTATCAACAACAGTAGGATTATGCACAGGTGACACAGTCACAGTTACTAAGAGTGGCCAGATACTGCAGCAGCTTGGCCTTAAATGGGCGTAGTTTCATTTCTTCAATCAGCTCAGAGTTAAGGGAATTTAGCCAGCAGGGGACCCTGTATCCGAAGGACCGTTGCCCTAGTGAGGTCCAGTGGAATGGGATAAAGAAGGCAGCTTTACTCGACCCCCTAGTTAGTCTGGAGGAAGTGGAGTTTCTTAGCAGTTGCCTCACTCCAGGAGGAGCAAGACCGAGGGGGGATTTTTTAGCTAATAGACAGACTTGGTACAGAATTCTGCTATTCAGGTTTAACCAACCAGTGCTTGAGTATAGTTCACAAGTGTGAGTTAAATGGTCCACACCCAGGACTAGTCTGCAGGCTTTGTTTAAGACAATCTTGACTTGCCTAAGTGCTGTATCTGTACCGGCTCCATAGACTACCAGTCCATAATCTATGATAGAGAGCACAGAGCTGTTAAATGCAAGCTTGATTACACTTTCAGTGAGGCACTGCCTATGTCGGTAGAGCTGACCTAGTCTGGCACCAGCTGCCTTGGCAACATGGTCTATATGCTGGCTGTAGGAGAGAGAGCTGTCTAGGTAGACACCAAGGTACTTGAAGGTGGTGATCATTTTGAGTATTTCAAACTTGTTATTGTAGATATTGAGGTGATGTGACTTATGACAGTTTTGATGGGAGACAAACAACATTGTTTTAGTCTTAGTGTACAGTAGCTGAGCAAAAGCTTCGGCTGAAGGAACCATTTCTCCACAGCAGTAAAGTTGTCTTGCATGCCTTTTTCCAGCCCTTCCAGAGTACAGTGACACGTGTAGAGAACAGCATCATCTGCATATAGAAGGATATTATTCTGGCAGACTTTGAGGAGTTCATTTAGAAACAGGCTGAACAGCAGGGAGCCCAAAAATGGAACCTTGGGGCACCCCTGTGTTGACATGCTGATGGTCGGATAGAATGTCAAGAATCTTGACCTGCTGGGTCCTGTTAGAGAGGTAACTCTGGAACCAGCCTAGAGAAACAGAGGATATACCAATGTTAGAGAGTTGTGTGAGAAGCAAGTCATGGTTGACCGTGTCGAAGGCCTTGGTGAGGTCAATGAAAGTGGCCCCCACCTAGAGCTGTCGGTCAAGTGCTTCATGGATATGACTGGTAAACTCAACCAATGCCATTGAAGTACTATGTGCCTTCTGAAAGCCATGCTGTTCCTGGCATTGAAGGTTGTACTTATCAAGGTAACTGTACATACCTAACTGATCATATACTATCCTCTCTAGTGCCTTGGGGGGGGCAGAATTGAGACTGGCCTGTATTTGGCCAGGCAGGTTCTGTCCCCACTTTTAAAGACGGTGGTGACCACTGCAGCTTTCCAGCATTAAGGGAAAATGCCAGTGGTTAGTGAGAGATTTAGGATCCAGGTTAGAGGGGAGAGTAACACATCCAGGGTAAGAGCCACAATCTTTAGGTCAAGTGAGTCCCCACTGGATCTAGTGTTCCTGAGAACTTTTTCCAGTATATTTTTTTGCTTCAGTTATAGAGATTACCTTCAGGTAGAAGGGAGGTGCTGTGTGTATTGGAGGGATGTCGGTACAACTACTGGAGGAGCTAGGCACAGGTCACAGAGAGTCTACAGGAAGGACCCCACTAAGGTCTGTGAAGGCCTTGTTGAAGCTATCTGCAATAGTTTTGGGATCCTGGGTAATCGCACCCTCAAAGTTTATTTGCGATGGTGGTGATTTACTTGCTCTGCCTGCTAGGGGTTTTATATTGTCCCAGAATCTGCGACTGTCATGCCAAGAGTTGTCCAGTTCACTTTTAAAGTGAGATCTTGTCTACTCATTGTTTGTAGACTTTCTTCAGTCCTCCAGCTTCCTCTCCCCCTTCCAGTCTGGCTATAGGAAAGACCATTCTGCCATTTCCTTCCTACTTAGGATCACTGACTCCATCCTTGCAGGGGATGAAACAGAGGAACATCATAGTGGCCATTTTCATCAATCTGGCCAAAACCTTTGATTTGGTCTCCCACTCACTCATCCTGAATAAGCTGAGCTCTGCTTATCCCTCTGTCCCCATTGTCAACTGGTTCCATTCCTACCTCTCAGACCGTTAACAGTTGCTACAGGTAGAAGGGACTATCTCCACACCACTCCCTATTCAGGCCAGGGTCCCACAGGGCTTCATTCTGCATCCAATCCTCTCTATCTTCCTAAAAGACAACTCTTCTGCCTGTGCCATCTCTCATATTCACATGTATGCAGATGACATGGTTCTCTACACCTCTGCTCCCTTGACTGCATCTCTTGAAGTCTCACTTCAGCAAGACTTTCACAATGTTCTGCACTGGTTCCAGTCGAATCAACTTTGGGTAAATTCATAAAAAACTGTACCTATGACCCTTGGTACCAGCCAGAGGCTGGCCCAGCTCCCCCTCTCCCCATCTTCTCCATGTTGGATGGCACACTGCTTGAAGTCATCTCAACTTTTAAGTTTCTCAGTGTATGGTTAAATATCAGGCTTGACTTCTGTGCCACACTGATGCCATCCATACCAAACTCTGCCCCAAACTTGGTGCCCTGTACAGCATTAAGGACTGCCTTTCTCCGCAGGTCAGCCAAGAGCTGATCAACAGAATGATTCTCCCAGCTTTTGACTATATGGACGTGGTTTATGGCACTCCCCCCTCCACCTTCTGCAATGCCTTCTGCCACTTTGCTACCAGCTGACCTTTTCATACGCACCGCTGCTCCCTTTACTTCTCCCTATCCATCCACACACTCCCCTCATGTCACCAGTCCCGCTGTGCTTCCCTGATCTGTAAATACTGGTTTGGGTCCCGCGCCCCATACCTATCCTCACTCCTCTCCCCCATCCCCCTTTCTTCCTACCCCCTGTACTCAAGGGACCCTCGCACACTCTCCTTTCCCCAGGCACAATCCTCAGTTGGCAAATCTGCTTTCTCATAATGCCCCCCTTTGGAAAAGCTTCTCTCCTCAATCTGTCCGTCTCCCTCTTCCCTTCATTAGACACTCGCTAAAACTCCTCCCCTTCCCGCACTCTTTCCAACCCTCTTCCTTAAAGCTTCTTTATGATTGCCTGACTTTTGACCACCCCTTAGCTCTTCCTCCCCCCAACTCACAGTTTCAGCAACCTTGCTGAGGTTAATCAATCTGTTTTGACTCCTACTTTCAGCACCAGCTCAGCTTCCCTTCAATCTGGCACTATGCACTTTCTAAGTTTCTCTAATTTGCTCTGATAATTTTATACAAATGTATTTGTATTCCATATGCAGCGTTTTATCGTTTTGTCTGTACTGCACTCAACTTATGCTCTTTATGTCATCCTCATTGTAACCACATCACCTGACTGGCTGCGTTTTGTTTGTAATTTTACTTCTCCCCTTCACCTTACTTATGGGTTACACCTGGAAATGAATCTTGGCTCAGTGTGGCTCTACTGGTTCCCTAATTTTAAATCACTTGATCAATCAGTAAACTAATTCTAGGAGCCCATCTAATTTAGTTCCCTTCTGCACAACTTTCCAGACAGTAGAATGTATTAGACGGAGAATTTCTGTTCACTAAAATTCATCCCCAAAACTGCATTACAAGAACTGTGTTAGTGGGGCTGACACACAGTGCAGCACCATATACCAGCATGTAGCAGCCAGACAACATTTTTCTTGTCATTAAGAAAAATTTGTGGAGGGCAGCTATTCTGTATACAGCACTTTCTACAACCTTTTCCCTAAAGTGGGTTACATGAAGTGTGGTGTACATGTGCTGGGAGTGACACATAGCTTGGCACCATGAAGCAACATATAACAACCTGACATATTTATTCTGTTAATTGAGAACATTTCTGGGAGCATAGAATTTATGTATGTTGTGGTTTTCTCACAATTTCCCCTAAAGTGCGTTACAGGAACTGTAATGGGGGACTGGCACACAGTGAAGCACCTTGCAGCAGAATGCAGCAGCCTGACATATTTATCCTGATAGATGAGAAAAATTCTGGGGACACAGAACTGATGAGTATTGTACTTTTCTCAGAATTTCCTCTAAAGTACATTACAGTAACTGTGGTGGGAGAAGTGACACACAGCACCACACCACAGGAGCCTGATGTATTTATTCTGGTAGTTGTGAAAATGTCTGAGAACATAGAATTTATATATGTTGTGCTTTTCTCACAATTTCTCCTAAAGTATAGTATAACACTGTTCTGGGGAACAGACACACAATACATTACCTTGTAGTAGCATGCAGGAGCCTGACATATTTATTCTGTTAATTGAGAACATTTCTGGGAGCATAGAATTTATGTATGTTGTGGTTTTCTCACAATTTCCCCTAAAGTGCGTTACAGGAACTGTAATGGGGGACTGGCACACAGTGAAGCACCTTGCAGCAGAATGCAGCAGCCTGACATATTTATCCTGATAGATGAGAAAAATTCTGGGGACACAGAACTGATGAGTATTGTACTTTTCTCAGAATTTCCTCTAAAGTACATTACAGTAACTGTGGTGGGAGAAGTGACACACAGCACCACACCACAGGAGCCCTGATGTATTTATTCTGGTAGTTGCGAAAATGTCTGAGAACATAGAATTTATATATGTTGTGCTTTTCTCACAATTTCCCCTAAAGTATAGTATAACACTGTTCTGGGGAACAGACACACAATACATTACCTTGTAGTAGCATGCAGGAGCCTGACATATTTATTCTGGTAGTTGAAGAAAATTCTGGGAACAGGGAATTAATGTAAATTGTGCTTTTGGCACTGTTTTCCACAAAATGTATTACATGAACTGTGGGCGGTAGGACTGACACACAATACAGGAGAATGTAGCAGTAGCAACAGTAGTACATTGTTCCAGTTTAAATCATTTCTTGATCAGGATAAAATTTCAGGAAGTGAGAAATGTATATTGTGCTTGTGCACTTGTGTCAACTAAAGTGCTTCACAAATACTGCCCAAAGGGGTGACTTGAACAGCACAGCAGTAGCTACCACACTGTATGAATTTAGTTTTCTGAAGAAAATTTTGGGAAGTCAAAACAGTAAAAAAAAAAGTGGCTGTGTTGAGGGAGGGAATCAGTCCTTCAGGGTGACTGATATACTGCAGCATCAACTGTTGGACTGAAACATAATAATCAAGGATCAGACAATTTTTATATGGTGCTTTTCAAATGCATTGTAGATATAAACAGTGCTTTATACAACAACAGTAGTAAGAGAGAAGTGAATTATAAGGTGCATAAGCAGCACTATTAAAGAAAATACTGACAGAAAATTATTTTTTTAAGAAGGAAAGTACTGAGACAAAACCAAGATGAGAAAAAAATCAGTCAAACAGTAAAAGAGAAAGACAGGAAAAGAGTTTAAAATTTTTTCTGTATCTTTTTATGTTTATATTTGTTTTCCTAAACAAAATGGGGTGAAGACAGACTAAAAGGAGACAGGAGGGAGTATCTAATAGTTAGAGCAAAGGATGAAGTATAAAAGACAGGATCAATGAGGAGAATGGGAGAAAAAAGGATTGAAAAAAGCAGAATTTAGGAAACATTTTTAAGACCCAGATAGAATAGCACCCTGCACCACCACAGTGGAGTGTGTTCATCCCCTCAAGGTGCACTTGTTGGTTTTTGATCCACTTCTTTAGTGTTTCTTCCATAGAAGAAACTGCAATGGAGATCCCCCATCTCTGCTCACCATTGTACCGGGTCCCCTCTGGTGGTTGTTGGAATTGGCGGTGCTGGTGCAGTCCCATGCCCTGCCACTCACTATGGCTGCTGTGGTTCACCCATGTCATTGCAACAAAAATGTTGCTGATTATGGCATCGGCAACATGCCACCCAGCATTACTGTGTCAGGCATTATTTTTCCTGGGAGTTACAGCGCCAAAGTGCCATCCCAGAAAACAGTCAGTTTTTGCGGGGGGGGATTCACCCTCTGTGCCCCCCAAAACTAAATATAACCTTCTCTGGGGGCAGACATGTCCTGGAGGGGGTAGAAACTGTGTGGAAGCAAAGGGTGACAGGTGTGAGGGATGATCTAAAATCAAGATCACCCCTTTCACTCTCCCCTTTGTTGTGGCACTGTAATTGCTGTGATAAAATTTAGTCACCATCCTAACGGTATACCATCTGCTGTTCCTGGACCCATGTGACCATTGTGGACATTGAAAGACTGTGCACCACCCACTCAGTAGTACAGAAGGACCACTGCCACCACCACCACTTCCCACTTCCTGTTTCCTGCCACTTTCCACTTCCTGTTTCCTGGCCTCCCACTGGCTCAGGTGGTGAATTTTCTTGTGGGTATGCTTCCCACCAGTGCCTAGATAGTTGCCCTTCTTCCTATAACTGACAAGTGTGCTGCACAGATTGCGTATGGCAACACTGTCATCGTTGGAGTCCATGGTAAAAAATTCTCAAATGAGGGAAGACCTGGGCTTCTTCACTGCAAAAGGCACTAAGGAGCCAAGAGATCAGAAACTGGCATGTGGTTCCTCAGGGGAATTAGCAGGTGGTAGTGGTGGTACCACAGGGTGCAGAGGGGGTTCAACCTGCTGCTGCATTGGGTGCTGCTGTTGTGGTGCTATGAGGGGGCTGATGGATGTCCCCCCCTGCTGCCCCTAGCTCCTGTGTCCAGACCTGGTGCTGTCTGGTACAGGCATATGGCTCCACCATGAGTCCAAACACAACTTGCCCAGAACTTCATCTCAATATAAACAAAGAGGTGAAACAGAGAGAGTGAGAGAAAAGAAAAGTCAGATATAAACAAATGGAAAAAAGGAAAATAGTGCCTTACAGCTAAAGGTTATACCTAAAGAAATCTAGTCAAAATATAGAAGAAACAAAAACTAAATTAATCTTAGAAACACAAAGAATTAAATCACAATGACAAAAGAATAAAAAAGACTTAAAACAATGTAAATTGTTGATTTAGATATATATTTCAAACAAGTTGCTTAGCTTTTCAGGCTCCTGTCTCCTCCACTTACTAACTAACACTGCAAAACCCAAAATGAAACAGACTCAGTGTATAGAGAAAGGTGTCATGTGACCTGCTGAAGCTCTTCTATGTGATCTCGAGACACCTGTTTACTAATAGCCTCATTTTGACAAAACATCACCCAAATGCACCCTAGGGGGAAGTTACAGATGAAGTTACCAAGTGAAGTTGTACAAGATGAATTTCCTACTAAATAGCACAAATTCAGGACAGTCTGTTAGTGCTGAGGGTTGAAACACTTCTGCCATGCCGGTGATCTGAGTTTAGGAATGAACTCGGGTTGCTGGGGGTCAAGGGGGAGTAGGCTGGGAGTGGATGTAGCAGCCACAAGGCAGCTCTCTTCTCCTGGATCGAGGAAGCTTGTTGATTCAGTACTTGGCTACCACCAGGTGGAGGTCTGGTGACAGAACTGAATGCCGGAGCAGCGGAGGTATCTGAGTCTCAGTGGTAGGGGGAGAGCCACAGGTTTCAGGTCATGTGTGTTTTCACATGCATCCAAAATCCATATCACCTTGACTCGCATAGGACAGAAAATGAAAAATGGAACTTGAGGGTTAGGTAGTGCACTGTACACCTCTCTGGACCTCCACCACCACCTGGGTACCTCTGTGCATTCTGGATGTGTCACTGGTGGGGGATGGTTCTCCCCCCTACTGCCCTGCCATGGAAGGGGAATCCATAGGGGAACCTGCACAGAAGTAAGTCCAGGAGAGGTGGTAGCCAGTGTGGGGGAGGTGAGGTCAGAGTGATCAGCAACCTGAGGTGTAAAAAGCTATATGGAAACAAAACAGCAAAAATTTGAAAAATGATTCGCCAAAGTGAAGTTGGCAGATTCATCTTAACTGGTGAATTAAAACTTTACAACATCTGTAGTTGTGAGGTACAAAACATTGTTTGCATTTTCACTTCAATATCAGTAACAGAAAACTGGCACAATTCTAATAGCATGGGACATGTACCTTAGGTGGCTCAACAAAGAGGAGCCAACTGTGGAGATTGACAGCTTTAATTTATGGCATTGCTTCTCTAATTGAAAACTGTAACTGACATAGCAGCAGTGTTTAACACTAGGTGCAGCATTAACAAAGACTCCAATGCATGGCGCAGCCTATCATTATTAGCTGATGTCACTATGGCCAGAGATAAGAATGAGCCACTGGGAAAATGAGAGAGTGGATGGGGGGAAGCTTAAAACAACTTAATTTGTAGATTAAATCAATTTGTATCTGTATTTTCTTAGTTTGTAGCAATAGGATGTTCTTAGTATTATGCCAAAAATGTACTGTACCAGTCAGTTTTCGGAATTTATTTATTTCAGCTGTCTAGTACTGCAGTTTTTTCAATAAACATTCCTCATCTTAAATGTTACTTTGCTGAGAATAGTAATGTTGCTTTGCTATTAATATTTTATTTGTAGGTAACACCTGCAGCACACAACAGTAACATTCTTTTACTGAGTGTGCTGTTTTAAAAATATACCATGGTTACCAAGATAAATACAATGACTATTGTTTTGCATTTACTTATTACTTTGTATGTGAAAACAAAAGCTGGTGTGAGTAAAAATAGCAATTAAACATAGAAATATTAACTATGGGGGAACATTGATTTATTACATCAATCAATAGGAGCTAACATTGGCTACAGCCTTTTTTCCCTTCTTACCACAGTAGTGACAAATACGGGGTATGACTATTTAACGTTTTATTTATTTAGTTGTTTAACCAGGAGTAGCACACTAAGCTGAAAGCTTTTTTACAGGTGCGACCTAGGAGCACAGGGAAGTTAAGTGACTTGCTCAGGGTCACACAGTATGCAAGTGAAAGCTGTGTGATTCAAACCCAGGTCTGGTCTGCTGGATATCACCAGATTTGCAGTTCAGAGCCTTAAACCACTGCACTATACTGCCTCATTAGCACTTGCTAATAGAAACTGACCTTTATCAAGCTGTACTTCAATACTTTGAATCACCAAAACAGTCCAATTCAACTACAGTAGTATTTGTGTAAAGATAAAGATTGTCTAAAGATACTTGGCCAGATATACAAAGATTAGTGCACCTGCTGATAGGGTTAGCAGGTGTGCTAACCTGAATTTGCACTGGTGTTCCTGGCCAGCCCATAATTAGATGCCCCAAGAACACCAGCACAAACCAAAGTGTTATAAAACCACTGCACCTATGCAAATGAGAGGATCCCCATGCATATTGGGACAATGGTATCTTTAAAGATTTGCAGTGGTGATAAACAGCTCCCAAAATGGCACTATTTTCCACCGCTGAAAACTGCATCTTACCAAGCACCCACACCACCTCAAAGGCAGGGAGGCTGTGCTGCAGCAGCCTCCCCCAATCACCCATTTCAGATTCAACACATATCCCTGGTGTTCAATAATTCCCCACCACCACACCAATCACCTGCTTACATATAGTATGTAAGGCCTGGTGGCCAGTAGTTCCTGCTGTCCCCATGCACCTGTTGACAAAAGTAATAAGAATCAGTGGCAGTTCTGTGTCCCCCCCCCCACCCATACCACCAGCATACATTACCATCACCCCACACCCCCTTACCTGGGCATTCAGTGATCAAGGAAGCCTGATACAATGACCTTGGTCAGCCACCATACTTATACTGTACATATGCTCACTGACAGCTCATACTGAGGCTGGCCAAGGAGGTAAGAGGAGAGCTACACTGATCACTGTATTGGGCGTCACTGATCACTGGATACCAGGGTAAAGGAGGGGTGGTGTTGTGATATGTGAGTGGGCAGGATGGGTGTGGGGACACTGGACCACTACTGATTCTTTTTATTTTTCTCAATGGGAGCTTGGGGCAGCTGGAGGAATGACTAGACATCAAAACATACATACTATATGTAAGCAGGTGACGGGGGGTGGGGGACCACTGGAAATCAGGGCTTACATACTACATGTAAACGGGTGATTTGGGGGCAGGGGGACCACTGGACACCTGGGCTTATATACTATATGTAGATGGGTGATAGGGAGCAGGGGGACCACTGGATACCAGGACATACGTACTATATAAAAACAGGAAATTGGGGTGTGGGAGGACCACTTGCCACCAAGGTTTTATAGTGTGGATAGGAACAGGTGACTAGGGGTGGGGCATACTGCTCTACACCAGGGAATGCAATACTATTGTAAAACGGGCAATCAGGGATGCAGGGGGCACACTAAATTGGGCAGGCATGTATGTTGGGACTAGTGCTAAGGAGCTGCTGTGCCCCATGCAAATGAGCACATTTGGGCATGCAACTGGTCCCTTAGTGCCTTGCATGCCCATGGACTCATTTAAATGTTGTGACTGAATGTCGCCCACATGGGTCTTGGCACTATCAATTTTGACTATCACTATTGCCTGTCGATATATACAGCCCAGGTCTGTGTCAGGGCAGGCAGTTTCACTTAGTGCTGCTCTGACACAGTCTGGGATTCAGTTGAATAGTGCAACCCACTATCTGACTGAATATAGCAGCTGCCGAGTCGGGCGCAAGTGCAGTGCAAATATTTGCACTGTGCTTGTTCCCCTATTTGAATATAGGGACCACATACTGCTAAATGCAGGCTGACTCCTTTTCTTAACAAGGATTTTAACTTTAAACTACTGAAAGAACTTCCTGAAATGAAAATGGTTAGGCAATATTCTGAAATACTGTAAGTAATTTTCTGTGAGCCTCACCCCAATTACCCTGTAAGCAAAATTCTGTGAGCCTGAAGCTTCTCAACTACTGTGAACTCCAATCCTTGTGCATCACCAACAACGTATGCTGTAATGCTGGATTTGGTAATGACTCATATATGGTTTTTTGGGGTCTTTACTAGAATCCCATGATATCTATGCTATCACATTGTTTAGCAGAGAGTTTCATCAGCATTGTAGTGCAGTATTTAGCTAGTACAGAAACAGTATATTTAGACTTTGAAATCAGGATTCAATTCCTTACACAGGAATCAGTAAGTAGTACTAATATAGTATGCATGCAATGTTTTCAATTCGCAGTATGTATCCAGATTGATGAATTGAAAAAGGAAAAGTGTTGTTCCTGAAAATAGGCACTTACTAGTCAAGTGCACTTACCCAGCTAACAAAAATTAAATGAATAAATAATAAATAAAATAAAATAAGTTAAATTAAATTTCAATAAATAAAACAGTTTTCCTTGTTTTAGTGTATACTGAAGAAAAACATGAACTATGCATGGAATATTCATGGGTAAGTTTTTCATGAAACATATCTTTGAATTGAATTTTAATTTTCAAGAAATTCTATAAAAAGGCAGCATCTATAATTAGCACATTCTTTCTGTTCTACTGTATGTGCTTCAGGGGATCAGTTTTGTAGAATGGTGCAAAAAGCAATGCATGACTAATACTTCAGTCCCATGCTACAATTCCCACTACAACATACTTTACAAAAGGTGAAGTGAGGATTATAAAAGTGGCTCATTCTTCCTGCAAGTAGCAGTATATCCCTGACTTCATAAAGATCTGTGCCTCCTTCGCTTACTTTAATTAGCTGTGCTGTTGTATGGATGCCTTAGATGGATAATCGATTCTGCAATATATTTGCAGAGGCACTCTAATCTGTTCAAAAATATGACACAATGAACCTTCCATAGGAGAGAATGTCATTTACTTATTTTGGATTGTTGCTCAGGAAAGGTACAGTGAGTAAAGTGTTTCCACTTGTGCCTAGGGGAATGGGGTAAATTAAACTAGATAAAGGAATACAGGTGACAGGCAAAATAAAAAGGTAGAACTACACTATAAAATAAACAGAAGATGCTGATTGTGTGCCATGAAGGAGTATGAAGAAGTCTAAAATGAAAAACATTGATACAGCAGAACCAATTGCACACAATAAATAAAGTCAAAAACACTTTTGAACATTTAACACAGAAGTACAACAATAACGACTGTACTGAAACCAGATAAGATAAACTGTTACAACTGGATCTTGTCAGCAGGCATAACTGATTTCTGAAAATTATTCAAAAGGATGGTTAGAAAGATTGTTACATACATTAGGACTGCTTCATTAAAATGCAGTCTACTGTAATATTCTGAAGAGAAGGGATGAGACTGCATTCATCCACACAGCTTTATGGTGGTAGAAATGTTATCTCAAGTACAGCACCTACAGTACCACAGCCTGAGTGAGCCTTTCCTATAGTAGTGCTCAGTAACTACCTTGGAACTAATCTACATAGATGCATAGATACTGACATAAGATAAGGGCCTTTGGCCTGACTAGTCTGCCCAGTTGCACATGCAATTCTGCCTCTTCAAGCTTCTTTTGAACTGGTTTGTCCCCTTCCCCCAAATGCTAGGATCCCCCGATGCCTATCCCATGCATTCTTGAATCTGTCCTAATTCATTGGTGCCACTGATCTTGTGTGCAGCAAAATTTGCTTCATAATGTGGCAGTGTATTCAATTTACGGAATCTTTGCAGTGTCACAAACATTTAGTAAACTGAACATGTGGTCTCCATTTATAGTTTTAGTTCGTTGTGCAAATCTGAGGTGCAAATAAGTTGCTTCTTGTACAGTCACCAAAACCAGTGATATACAAATGTTTGACTTAGGCTGCAACAATGTCACAAGACAAATCATTTAGCCAGACACTATCTGGGAAAAACAGAGTTAACATACAATAACATGCTGGCTTGTGACACCAGTGGAGTGACGGGTATGGCATAACTCCAGTCCCATGGCACTATGCCATGACCAGAGACCCAGGGAAATAGCATTATTGCTATAGTCCCAACCCACCCACCCAACTGTCAAATTAGACTTTATTCTGGGTAACAGCTGATCCCAATATTCCAGCTAAGTTAGGTTCATCCCAGGTTGTACAAGACTCTCCCATCCACACTCACATTCTGCATGATTCCTGCCACCAAGTAGAACCTCCTCTTCCTAACCTTGGTCCCCAATCAACTGTTGCTGTTTAAATTGCCGCACAATGATATTCTTTCCTCACTGGCTCCTTTGTTAATGGTCACGGTATTGCGGCATCTCAAGTGACAGCCTTTAGCAGGTAACTTAGGGTTACCATCTTTTGTGCATTGCACTACAGTCTATTGGTATGGTGAACATGGTTCCTTTTCTTATGCAGCTGCAAAGTGCTTATCAATTGTAAAGAGAAGGCTTGTGCACCGGTCGGGTACGGCACAACGGTTGTATATTACAGGGGTGTGACTATGTGGAGGTTGCAATTGTATATAGGGCCCTTCATGTTTAACTATGGCTCTTACCTCAAACACACTGTAGCATTTGAAATGTATTTAGTTCAGTTCTTATAAAAGTATTATGACAGGCAAACTGGAAGATTAAGCCCTGTAAGTTCCAGAATAATGTAAGCGAGAATGGTTTTGTATTTATTTTTGTAATGCATATAGTGACCTAAAGACAACACCCACCCTAGGTAAAGTGTGAGGTAAATGTCATCTCACTTTTTTGTTCAATTCAGGACTTGTTTTTCCAAAATATAGCTGTTCGCCAATATGTGGCATATTTTGTATATGGTACCGCCACCAATTCATTCAGAAGGTGTCTCCCATGAAAAAGTAAGCAGAGGCATAGAAAGCATGTCAGAGGTCAGGTGGGCCACACCACATTGCTATTTGCTAGAATGTTTTCATTCATTTGCATACTTCTGTGAGATTCCACAAAAACTGTAAAACGTTTAAAACTGGACGTCAGGTGACTCATGAGACTTTGTGGAGCAGACGGAGGAGTGCTGACATCTTTCCTCTGAAATCAGACCAAGAATCCCCTACAGTACATCTTGGATTCATTTAGGGTTGGGCATAATCTTCCTATTGGAAATCCTATATCCCCGGGCTATGACTTTTAATGAGTACTGGAGGCAGAATAGAACTGAGTACACAATTTGCAACATTCCTTTCCAGGAGCAATGCCACCTCCATTTTAAAAACAGGACCTCAGTTTCTAACTCTTTTTCAAGCAGATCTGACAAATCCATCCTATTAAAGTACTGCTACATAGCTAAATCAACAGTCTGTCAAAAACCTAAATGCATCCAAAATGAATTAAATTGGTACAGAGCTACTGATGATTCGGGGAAACTCTGACAAGTTTAATTAAAATTCAAACAGCATTTCATATACAGTATGCTCCTGTTAAATGTCTCAATTTTTTTAAAATTACTAAATTTATGAAAGCATGATCTTTATCAGTCATACTTTCTTTTATCTAGCTGTTTCTTTACATGTGATGCTATAATTCTCCATTTAGGAAACCACTGTCTGTTGCTTTGGAAATAATTACAATGTTGCCATCAGAAGATCAGGATTTAGTGTACAGACAAGTCATGCATGCAGATGAAATCCAGTTGATATTGATCCTGTTTAAACAATAAGGCACTACAGGGTGTGTATTATTGTGTAATAATGTAATGCCTCAGGTGTTTGAAGGGCCGAGTGTGTTCTGCACCCAAGAAAGAAGTGACATTATTGTACAATAACACACATCCCTGGAGTGCCTTACTGCTATTATACAATGGCTCATTTAAAAAAAAAAATGTTGCTTTTTTATTTGCTTTTTCTGTGTGTACGTGTACCTAAGGTTCGAACCACTGCTGGCAGCAAGTCCTTTGCCATGTTTGCCCCTGCCCTATGGAATAAGCATCCCCCCCCCCTTCAGGAAGCCTGCTCCCTTGGAACTTTTCACAAGGGACTCCGTCCTCACTTACTAGAAGTGAGCATCTGCTCCTGTCAATAGAGGGGCATACCCAATCTCAAACGCTAGGTCCTTGCCAGCCTAAGTTATTACTACCATATTAAGCATCGCCTTTCCCCTGTACTGCTACCCTTGACTCTTTTGTAATAGTCCTCTCCCGAGTATATTACTGCTACCTTTGACATTATGATACTGTCTTCGCCTGTAACTAACTTTGTCACAATGTCTGCACTGTTTTTGTACTTGTATTTCTTCCTATTGTGCTGATGTACTGTGTCCTGTCCATTATTGTACTTGTATCCTTCTGTAACTAATTTCAGGTCGCCCCTGAAAAAGGGACATTTGTGACTCAGAGGGCCTGCCTGGTTACCAAAATTGAATAAATAAATAAATAAGAAAAAAGTCCACAGTTTCTGTCTTTGCCACTAGGTGGTGCTGCTGCATGAATGATGCCGCCTGCCCAAAGCCAAACTGTTTCTCTTGACTTTGCAGTGATGACCATTTGCTTGCTGATTGAAGTGGGCTTCATGAACATTTTTTTTAAATTTACATTAAAACACTGTGGCTTTTTTTTAGCGCAAAGACCGAGCTACTCAGCAAATGTAACCAGCACGGTGGTGAAGTGCTCATGCAGTGTCTTTATGGGAATGCTGAGATGGGAACAGAACTTGGATTTCAACATTTGTATTTGTCCTGTGCACTGCAGTTTTACCGGACTTCTGATTTCCCTAGTGAGTACTATAGGAGCATGGCAATGTGTGGCGGTGGTTGCCATCCCCATCCGTGAGTTTCATTCGCAATCGCAGGTCACATGATTGGCAGTTTTGTTTCTGTGGTTTAACTCAGCTGCTCCATTTCAAAAAAAGAAACAAACAAAAACAAAAGATTCCACAAAGTGAAGTGTTGCGTTTTCCATAACGCTTGAAAGCTGATGTGGGAAAAAAAATTTTGTGTGTGTTTTCATGATTTAACAGTGATAGGGGTAGTGACACGAAGCCACTTGGTTTGGTGGGGGGGGGCAGCAGAGATTTAATCTGAAGGCCATGCCATGATTTTAGACTGTGTGATATGGTCATCTGTGTGTATGGACTTTACACAGTGATGTTATACTCTGATTACATCACTGTCCCAAGCACACACTGACTAATCAAAACACAGGAAATGTTCTTGTTATTGTATAATTATGTAATAATGCATGACAGGGTGTGTGTTATTGTGTAAAAAGTTAAGCCTTGGGTGATTGAAGCACAAGGCCACAGAGCTAATTGCATTCAACACCCAAGAATTGATGTTATTACACAATAACACACATCCCTGGAGTGCCTTATTGCTATTGTACAATTTTTTTTTAATAAAAAAAGAAAGAAGAAAAAAAGATTTTTTGGCTTTTCTCCCCATTTTTTGTGTGTGGATGTATTTGTTTAAAAAAAAAGTCTATTATATTTTTCCACCAATAGGTGCAGCTACTTCCTGAAAAGTCCCCTGTATGCAGTCCCCCACAGTTTATGATTGTTTCACTGCTGTGCCTGACATCAGCCCCCCCACCCACCCTCACAGCTGCTCACCCGCACCCACCCTCACACCAGGCTGTGTTTGAACTTTGTTTCTTTGTGTAAACTATGACTTTTTATTCAGCTATTTAAATGAAGCTGTTTGTTATGTGAGCCGAGGAGCATGGCTGTCAAGCTGATGGGGGACTGCAGGTACTGTGGCACTGTTTTGTGAAAGCCTATTACAGGTATGGCTTTGTTCCAGTTTGTATTCATTTTGTTTTATTTTAAAGTTCTGTTCTTTCAACAAGTTGGGGTTCAGAGAAAACAAGGATGCATGGTTAAGATGCTTGAAGCGAGCGCGGTGCTCTTGTGACACGTGCTACAACGGTCGCACTTCCACAACTTGGGGGCATTAAGAAGCCACTGGTATGTCTTTCTTTCTGCTTTTTTTTTAAGAGCTAAGAGTGGGGACAGAAGAAAGTTTTTGAGCTCCATTTTTGAATGTCAGAATGATAAGGGAGAAATGGGATGGCAGCGAGTGTACGATGTCTGTACTGACACAGCACTTTGGAGCTGTGTCTTATTGCAGTTAGTGTGTGCAGATGTTCAGAGCAGCAGTCACTTCTGGAGCAGTGGCATGATTTGCCATGGTGTTGTGCGGTCATGTGTGTGCCTGGACTTCATACAGTGATGATATTGTGAAATAACATCACTGTTCCAGGCACCCACTAACCAATCAGAGGGCAGGAAATTTCCTTGCCATTGCATAATTTCAGGTTAATGACTACACTGTGATGATACACACTGAAAGAAAAATACAGTAGGTACTGAATATGTAGAAAATGGAAGTTGAATTATGTATAAATAAAATGTGTTTCTGGGAGGTATAACTAGCTTTTCAAAAGATACTTTAGGCTGTTTGGACTGCATAACTTATACCTGTGTCACAAATACATTTCTGCATTTATAGTTAGAATACAGATCAGATTGCAGAAATGTAAATTATGAACTTCTACACTAATGTGAACAATGTCAAATACCAACACTACTTGAATAATAATACACCTGCAGCTAGGAGCTGTAGAAAGATTTGCACTCGTCCCAGTCTTCACACTTATTTTATAGCTGTAGTATTAGATTTTATTTCTGGAAAGAAGCTGCATTGATAAAGAGGTTTAATTGTCTGTCAGCATGCCTTATGGCACAGTTGCTTCATTTACTTCAGGCTTGATTCTCATTACAAGTTCAATTCTCTAGGCTCTCCTCCATCTTGAGGCAGGCGCTTAATTAGCATGACTCTGGCAATGCAAGCAAATGCACCGTGCTTTCTCTCTCTCCCTCGTTCTCTGTCCTCTGCGCAGATCTAATAGACTATTGATTTTCAGTCCTCAAAGAGATCAGGCTCCACTTTTACCATTCAATCATGATATTAGCTGTCCATTAACTTGAATTCCCTGACCTGACAGCTTGTCGACACCTCCATCGCTGCTCCCATTGGCCAATCAACACCTAAATAAACAACTGCAATTATGTATCACTGAGAATCCTGGCCAAGATTTTTTTTTCCTTGTTAAAAGTTTGAGTGCTTCCCTGCAATCTCAAAATTCAGAGAGTATGAATATGCCTGTCATTTCCCAAGGCATTTCATTAAGAAGATATACTACTATAACAAACTAGAGACTCACTCAATAGCTACCAAAGGCTATATACCAAAATATTTTAATCCTGCAAAATTGCTATGCTTTATACAGCTTTAGAATGCTGATAAAACTGCCCATGAAAATTACATAAAAAATATGCCATAACACAGTCCTAAATGGACACACCCCGTATAGGGTTTTAGTTGGTGACTACACAGTAAGGCAGGTTTCATGTAATAGAATGCATTAAAAAATATTTTGTCCATTTCGTGACGCTATAATTTTTATATGGATCCTGCAAAGAGATGATGTCAAATTTAGGCTGGACAATATATTTTTATGTGTATCTTTTTGTTTAGTAACTTTCAGTTTTTATTAAGTTAAGACTAATTACTATGCATACCTTTTAAAATTCAAATGCCGATATCGTTCTCTCCAAAGAATTGTAGAAGCTTTAATCTTAGGTTACATTTTTGCACTTTAAAAGTTAGCTGATTTATTGTGTTCTTAAAAGTACCTGATACTGCAGACATGGCACTAGGTTAGGACTGAGCAGGCCAAAACAGCGCTGTCCACAGGCCGTGCTCAACAACAGCAGCCGCCCAAGACACCAACTGCAAGAACAGTGACAATGGTAGCAGTTCCCAAAGACACCGACCGCTACCATGGAAAACAACACACAGATTTCTGTTTGCCCCGAACACCCCCTTCCCATCTATAGATAATCACCTCTGGAGGAGAGGCAACTTGGGGAAGGAGTGAAACCTCAGTGTGGGTCATTGAGGAAAGGAAGGGGAACAAAACAGGGCAACCAGGGGTGAGGAGCAGACAGTACCCACACAAGTTGGGAGGGGGGGGTGAAACAAAAAAAATAAGTCCTAAGATGTAAACAGGAAATACATCAAGCATACCTGCCAGTACTGGGATTCGAACCCTGGCCCACCAACATTCTGCTGCCTTTCGCTGCCTGTGGCACCACTCTCTGCACCACGGCAGCTGTTTAATGGAACCCCTCCCAGCACAAGCTTCTTCCCTCCCCCCCCACAACTGCAATACAGCCACAAGGATAGCTGAGCACTAACCTGACCTGTGGCATTCTATCCCTATCAATGTACTGAAGTTTGCTGTTCTGACCACATGGTTTACAACCATGTGATTCAGGATTTGCTTTTTTAACCAGTTACTGGCACACATTATAATGTTTTCCACTAAAATTATTTAAAAGATAGGTGGCTCACCAGTGTAGCAGTGGTGCTACTGCTTGTGATGCAATGACCCAGGTTTGGGAGTGAACCCAGGACCTTGGAGGGTCAGCCAGGTGAAGGCAGACTGAGCAGCCGTAGAACTGCTATCTTCCTCTGGGGAGGGAGGGCTGCTGTGCCTGGTGTACTCCTGACCTCTAGCAGTGGTTGGGGGTAGGGCACCCAGGAACAGCAGCTAAGGAGTGGGAGGAGGGGCAGCTGCCAATGTCCTGTGTACAGGAGCATGTGTAGGAACGTCTAGGCAACAGTGCATGTCTGTCCTATCAGGGAAAGTAATAGAGGAGAATCATTGAACTCATGACAGGACTGATTCCTCACAAGCTCTGCACCTGGTGCTATGGCACATCTCCTGACCGAGGATCCATCTTACAGTCATTGGACCACCCATACCATGGGGGGAAAACTGTGGAAAAGATGGGCTTCGGGCAGTAAATCAATATGGTGCTCGGTAATGGGGCCTGTGAGGTCAGTCCCTAATGATGGGCCAGCAAGAGATAATATAAATAGCACTAACTGCTAAGAAAATACTTGAAAGATATCAAAGATGAATGGTCTTATGGAGAAGTAAATAGGTATATAACATACTGAGAAATACTTAAGAGAAGAAGTTGTAATATGTAAACATCTTTTAAAAGCCAGTTACTTTTCAAACATGAGGAAACTCTGAGCATTATAGTGCAAGTAAAATAAATGCCTACTACTGTTCTCGTTTGGCTTTTGAAACTGTATGCACAAATATTATAAATGTGGAAAGAACAGCATATACCGAGGTACAACCTATTGACTGTGTCAGTAATAGTAGGTTTTCAATTTCTCCACTTGTAATAGATGTCATCGCGTGCATTCAGAATGGATTCCTAGACTTTATTAATCTTAGTACAGAAGCTGTCTTGGGCTTTGAGAGTTATTGATTTCTTAAAGAGAGAGCATCCCTTTCATATGCCCTGTTCAGGATCTATTTCAAATCTGTCATAAAAGAACTGCAATCTACAGGGCGACTTAACCAGCACTTAGTGTCTAGTGACATGCTCAAACCTACAACTTCAGAATGTCTAAGCAACAAACCATCATCATTTGATACACAAAGTTTTCTTAACCTAGCAGTCATGCAAGAAGATGATGTCTGGTCACAATGCATTTTGCAGGCTTTTGATTCAAAGAAATAGCATACTGTATGGAAAATAATATACAACAATCTCTTGGAGGATCAAACTAGTTTGATGGGGTCTTCCAGTGGCGTGTGAGATATTGGCATTTTCACATGTAAAACAATGATAGTTTAAACATGCAAACAGTACACAATACATTTTTAAATATAAGATATGGACATATTAAAAACAAAGCATGATCGTAGGATGCTCTAGTTAACAGGATGCTTTTGCAGCATAGTTTCCAAGATTATTAAGATAGAATTCAGAGTGTTTCCTGCTAGTTTGTTTACTTGATGTAATACTCTAGGTGCAGCATAAGTGAGAAAGCATTAAGTGGTCACAAAGGCAGGTTAGTATATCTGCCAGGGCATACTAACTAAGCTGGTATTGGACCTGAACAAATTAAGGTGGCAAGAGTACCATTTCAAGTTAGGTTACATGATGTCATTATTTTTAGGGAGTGTCTGGGTAGAATCCTAGAGGCTGAGGTGCAACGCTTAGTTTGCTTACATTATTTATTTCTCGTGTGGAAATTTCTTCCAATTGACTCGAAGTGGACTAAGGATTAGCCAATACCAAATTTGCGTTAACTGAGCACGCCAGAATTCTATATTTTGGACAGTGGCAGAGCAGGTCAGAAGGAACTCAGTTTCCCTTTGGCACTTTAGCAGTTCGATATCATAGAAACAGAATTTGATGGCAGATAAGGACCACTTGGCCCACCTAGTGTGCCCATTTCCCTACCTAACGGATAAGCTGCAGATCCTAGTTAACCAACAGCCTACTTCCTCCTCCTCCAATCCCCCACTAGAATTGCCTTATGTCTGCCCCATGCATTCTTGAATTCCCCCACTGTTCTTGACTAAACGACCTCCATATGAAGGCCGTTCCATGCATCTAACCCTCTCTGTGAAGAAATACACCTCACATTACCTCTGAGCCGTCCCTCCTCTATCTTCAAATTGTGGCCCCTTGTTCTTGCATCTCTTTTCTGAAAGATGCTACCCTCTTGAACTTTGTTGATTCCCTTGAGGTATTTGAAAGTTTCTATCATGTCCCCCCTCCCTCCTTTCCTCAAGGCTATACATCTTAAGCTCCTTTAGTCTTTCTTCGTATGTCTTCTGGTGCAGACCCTGCACCATTTTGGTTTCCCTCCTCTGGACAGCCTCCACCCTGTCTATGTCTTTGCAGAGATGAGGTCTTTAGAACTGTACACAGTGCTCCAGATGTGATCTTACCAACTATCTGTACAGAATGCCAACAACTTCCTGTTTTCTACTGGTGATGCCTCTCCCTATGCATCCCAGTATCCCCCCAGCCCTCCTTACTGCCTTCTCACATTGCTGGCCCACCTTTAGGTCATCTGATATGACTACCCTCAGGTCCCTTTGCATTTTTGTTGTTGTCAGTATCTCCCCCCATTGTGTACTCTTCCCCTGGGGTTTTGTTTCTCAGGTGCATTACTTTGCACTTCTTTGCGTAGAATCGAAGCTGCCATACATTTGACCATTCCTCCAACCTTGCCAAGTCCCTTTTCATCCTTTCCACCCCACCTTGCGTATCAACCCTGTTGCAGATCTTTGTGTCATCTGCAAAGAGACATACTTTTCCTTCCAGTCCCACTTATAAAGACATTAAAAAGGATTGGCCCCAGTACTGAACCCTGCAGTACCCCACTAGTAACCCCCCCTTTCTTCACTGTGGATTCCATTTACTATTACCCACTGTGTCCTGTTGTCCAGCCAGTGTTTTACCCCGGCTACCACCCTGGGACCCACTCCCAGGCTGGCTAATTTGTTTATTAATCTTTTGTGCGGGACTGTGTCAAATGCCTTACTAAAGTCTAGGTAGGCCATGTCCACAGCCCCTCCCTGGTCTACTACTTTGGTCACCCAGTCAAAGAAATCAATTAGATTTTTCTGACATGACCTTCCTGCTGTGAATCCATGCCGCCTTGGGTCCTGTGCCCCACTGGCCTCTAGGTACTCAACAATTCTTTCCTTCAGAAGTGATTCCATCATTTTCACTACCACTGGGGTCAAACTGACAGGTCTGTAGTTTCCTACCTCTGTCTTGCTCCCACTTTTGTGAAGGGGAATCACATCAGCCCTCCTCCAGTCCTCAGGTACCACACCATCCTCCCATGATTTATTAAAAAGGGTAGTCAGTAGTGTTACTAGTTCTTCCCTTAGTTCTTTTAGAAGTCTGGGGTGAATCCCATCAGGCCCCATTGCTTTATCCACCTTCAGTTTTAAGAGTTCTTTCAGAACCCTTTCTTCTGTGAAAGGACTAATATCAACCCCCCTATCCAAAGTGCTTCTATTGACTGTAGTAGGTATCTCCCCCTGCTTTTCCACTGTGAATACTGAACAGAAGTATTCGTTCAGTATCTCTGCTTTTTCACTGTCACTCTCTGCCCAACCACCTTCCTCTTTATTCAGCCTCAGTATCCCTGCCTTAGTCTTTCTTTCCTCCCTAATGTACATATAAAAGGTTTTATCCCCCTTCTTAACCAAGTTGGCTATCCTTTCCTCAGTTTGGGCCTTTGCTATTCTGGCTGCCTTCCCCACTTCATTCTGCTTTAACTGGTACAGTTCTCTGTCCTGTTCCTTCTGTGTTTCCTTATACTTCCTGAATGCTATATTTTTCTTCCTTACCTTCCCCGTTACTTCTTTTGAGAACCATAGTGGTTTTTTTCTTTCATTTTGATTTGTTTATTTGCTTCACACAAAGGCTTGTTGCTTCTGTGATGGTGGTTTTGATGTTTCCCCATTGTTGCTCCACCCCACCTTCTTGCCTGTTTGCTAGTGCTTTTCTGAGGCACTCTCCCAATTTGACAAAATCATCCCTGCTGAAGTCTAATACATTCACTTTTGTATGGCTTGACTCTACAGCTAAGTTTATTGTGAACCACACTGTTTGGTGGTCGCTTGTTCCCCGATGGCTACCCACTTCAAGGTTGGAGATCCTCTCTCCATCCTCATTTGAGATTACAGGTCTAAGACTGCTCACTCCCAAGTGGGTTCCAAAACTAGATGTTTAAGGCATGCCCCCTGTAGGGCATCAAGAATGGTCCTGCTCTTGGATGCGACTGCAGCAAAGGTGCTTCAGTTAACATCCGGCATATTCAGGTCGCCCATCAGCAATATCTCCCCTTTCTCTGCCATCCCAAAGATGCCTTCTACCATTTCTTTGTCCATTTCCTCCCCCTGAGATGGGGTCTGTATACAACCCCTGTATGGATTGTGGTGCCATTTCCAGCCTCCAGGGTGACCCACAGTGCCTCCTCTCCTCCCTTTTACCCTTTAGTTCTGTTGCTTTGATCCCTTCCCTTACATAGAGAGCTACCCCTCCTCCTCTTCTTCCCTTCCTGTCCCTCCTGTAGATTGTGTACCCTGGTATGTTGACATCTCAGTCATGGTTCTCTGTGTACCATGTTTCTGTGACTGCCATGATATCCATGATACAGAACATTTTACAGGGAACACACATTGAGCATGTCCAAGTAGTAGGCAAGACACATGACCTACCACAGCCATTTGCAATGCTGGAGCGCAAGAACTACTTGCACTGCATGCATCTCGGTGCCATTTTATTTCCAGCTCTGTCTCACAGGGAAAGGACCTGTTGTGGCAGTTGCTACAGCAGGGGCACCTATTATGTGAAAAAGAGGGACTTTTGATCAGAAAATTCTAGAAAGCATTGGCGAATCATGCATTATCATTCCAGTTAGCCAATATTTCCAATATGTAACTGTAGTTTCCAGCAGACAGACTAGTAAAATCATGCTGAAGCTTAGATAAAAGATAGTGCACAGTGTGAAAAGTGACTGGCAGCTGCAGCCCTGCAGCAGGAGCAGGGCAGATATACTTTAAGATGAGGAAAGTGCTTGGGGGATTTTGAAAGATGTATCTATGTGTGAGCCAATCTGCTAGTCAGTAAGTGAAAAGTACACTGCTGCATGAAACACAAGGCATTTTTTAGTGGGGTGTGCTCTGTCAGAGGGGGGTGGCCTGCTGGTGTCACTCTTCTACATTACCAATCTCTTACCCAGTTACCACCTTTGGACTGACTCGTATGCTACCCAGTTTGCTTACTACCTTCTGCTATGCAACAGTGAGAAAAGCCTTCCCAAAATCTAGGTAGGCCATGTCCACTGCTCCACCCTGATCTAATTCCTTGGTTACCCAGTCAAAGAAATCTATCAGATTCATTTGACATGACCATCCCCCAGAGAATACATGCTGCCACTGGGTTATGTAATCCATTTGATTCAAGATATTAAACAATCATTTCCTTCAGCAGTGACTCCATTAACTTTCCCACCACTGATGTCAGGATGACTGGCCTATAATTGCCAGCCTCTTACTCAGTTACCTAAAACAAACAAACACACAACTAAAAAAATAAATAAATACAACATTGCCATCCTCTAACCCTGCTACCACTTTTGGGAAGTGAGACTACATCTGCCCTTCTCCAGTCCTCCAGAACTAGTCCTGTTTTCAATAACCTGTTAAACTAGACTGTCAAAAGTGCAGCCAGTGTCTCCCTGAGCTCCCTCAATACCCTTAGATGCACCCCATCTGGCCCCATTGCTTTGTACACTTTCAAATTAGCGAGTCCTCTTAGGACACTTTCCTCTGAAAATGGAATAGTGTCCACCTCCCTCATGCCAACGCTCCTGTTACTTTTTTGTGGCCCCTCCCCTTCTCCATCCTCTCTGAACACCGAAGAAGAATATTTTCTCAGGATGTTTGCCTTTTTCTGGTCCCTCTCTGCACAGTCCCCCCTTCCCTTTTTAATCTTATGCTCCCACCCCTGGTCTTCCTCCTTTCACTGCCACTGTTCCCTGCATGATGCTGTGGTACACTGCAGAAATA
Organism: Neoceratodus forsteri; assembly: GCA_016271365.2. Lineage (NCBI taxonomy): Eukaryota > Metazoa > Chordata > Ceratodontiformes > Ceratodontidae > Neoceratodus > Neoceratodus forsteri. The sequence continues at coordinate 914,781,088 of CM028137.1, forward strand.
CAACAAGCTATTGTGATGCATCCTGTCTGGCTCCACTGTATATAAAACACAGACATAAAAATTATAAAAGACATAATATAAAATTATCAAAATATAAAATAATAATATTAAAATATCATGTGCTAGAAGGGAGAATATAGTAAATGGTATGAGGTTAAGTGGAGAGTTGGAGATAATGGGGGGTCTATACCTTAAAGTCAGCAACAAATAGTACCTATTGCTGTAGCTCACACTGGGTCATGCAAATTTAGTGGGTTTTGCAGAGTCTTTTGCAATACCACAAATATTAATCCACAGCACATGCATGCCAACAGCCCCTGCCACAAATAAGCCTCAGTGTTAGTGTTTCTCAGTTTGGTAGCACTTCCACCTCTGGGCCAGAAGGTTGTGGGTTCTTGTCCCACATTGGGATTGAGCTCATACTTAAATTCTGGCACCCAAGTGCAGTATTGGGGGGTGCTGTAGTGTTGGGGTGTACCACCCTTCAGATGAGACATTAAAACCGAGATCCTTTCTACCCATCCTGGTGTTGTCCCGGTGAGTGTCCAGGTGGAAGTAAAAGAATCTAAGGCACTTTTCTCAGGACTTGGGGACTTTCCTGGGAGTCCTAGTCAATGTTCCCCTTCCCCATAAAAACAGTTCATGCAATTGTCCAAAGCTGTGTGTGGATGTTGATGTGTGATATGGCTGAAACTACTCATTCAGTCATTTCTCTACTAATCTAGCATTGTTTGTAAAGCTCTTTGGGATACAATGTGTTTGAAAAGTGCTATATAAATGCATATTCTTCTTCATCTTCTTCTTCTTCTTCAGTATCTCATATTCTTTGCTGACCTCAAGGCTTTTTCCACCTAATTTGTAGTCTGCTACACCCAGTGCCGATTTCTGCCAAAGTGGTTCAGTTATACTGTCAATGTTGAAGTACATTTTCGGATCCCAAGTTGAAGGCAAACTGAAACCTGTGCAGGTCCACTTCTTTTACCCTTACAGTGGCTTACTATCACAAAGAAGTGAATAAAGCCTTTTCATAATGATAGTAATAATGGAACAGTGTTAGTTACTGTAGCATGCATACAATTCTTCATAATTTATTTACCAGTAAAATATACTTGACAAACTCACTTCATTTGGGGGTATTTTAAACTGCTGCATCTATTTCAAAAACATTATTATTAGTAATTTTGTAATTTGTGTAGCACTATCGTACCCCCAACAGTTTTAAATGAGGATAGGCCAAACTAGTTCTACCACCTCTCTATTTAGAGTCAGACTCCCCTATGAAATAGTTATTGTGGTTTGGAATGCAAATTAACAACCAACATTCATTTTATTCTTTGGTAACTTGGTAAGGCCCACTAGGCACAGATGCTTGTTTTAGGGGTGACCCAGGAGCACTGGGGATCTTAAGTGACTTGTTCAGAGTCACACAGTATGCAAGTGGAGGTTGTGGGAATCAAACCCACATCTGTCTGCTGGATGTACCAATCTCATTCACAGCTTGTTACTCTAATCTCTAGGCTATGCTGCCAGCCCCCATAAAAATGGGGCAATGGCAATGTATACATATTCATTAATTTTAAATGTGTTTTAACACCAAGAACAGTTTGGGGACCAAATTAGCACTAGTTGGAACCTGACAAGGCTGACTGATCCCTGGTTTTGAAGAGTCCTTTCCCCTGAGATCACCAATTGTAGGCCACAGTTTATTTATAATGTGGATAGGTCCGGGAAGATAACGTTTTTTTTTTTTTTATGATCAAGATAACAGTGTCACCATGAGCAACTTTGATCATTTTTAGGAGGCATTGCAAGCTATGATTTTTTAATAAATGTCAGCTACAATTATATGAGCTCAGGAATTCAATAACACTGAAGGAAAATGGGACGTTGGTGTTGTTTTTGTTTTAACTGCCAGCTTTTTTAGTAAATACTACTGCATTTCTTCCATTAGCATGACATCACATCTTTCTGTGTTTCTTGTAAAAAAACAGGTTGCACACTTGCATCTGAGGCTGGAAGATCAGAATATTGTGGGTTCTAGCCCCACACCAAAAACTTGGAGTAAAACCCAATACTGACACTGTGCAGCATTGGGGGGAAGGGTTGCTGCACACCTAAACTGCGATCTTTCAGATGAGACATTAAAGTGAGTTCCCATCTGAATGTTCTGGTGGTTATTCATGTGGGCATTAAAGACCCCATGGCACTTCTCAGAAAGAGTACAGGAATGTTATTGTGAAACAAAATAAACTAGGAAATAACACTATCAGTCACTCAGACTAATACAAACAAAAAAATACCACTAAATCTGAAAAAGAAAAAGACAGAAAATCATATACAATACAAAATACTGTGAAAGCACCTGTAACAGTAAAGCATGTAAAAGAAGAAAGGATTCAAATAAAAAAATTTAAAGAAAAGAAGGACTAATTGTCATGATGACAGCTCATGGTTATAGAGCATTCAGAATCTTAAAACTCTAAATAAGAGTACAAAATAAAATACAATAAAAGAAAATAAAAATTAAAAAAAAGAGTAGCAGAATTTTCCTGGTGTCCAGGCCAAATTTCCCCATTCACTAAAAATACCACCAAAAGCTAATTCTGGTTTAGTTTCAATTCAATTGACTTATGCAACTATTGAGGAGTTATGCTTTTGCAGTGTTGGTCATACTCTGAAGTTATCTGAATGATTGTGTTGACTGCCATATATAGATACTTTGGACATTCACACTGTCTGTCCCATGGGGAACTACCACCCTATCAGGGTAGCGTGAAGGCAAAGGAACCCTCTTGAGAAGGATTCCATCCTTAGAGGTGCTGTGGGGCCATAATTCCTCTAGGCTAAATGTACCTTAGGAAGGAGTCCCAAGGAAGAAGGTGTGCCACAGGAGGAAGAGAAAAGGATGGCAGGGCAAAGAAACAGCGTTTCCACATAAGGCTGAATGAAGCTTGTTTAAATAGTTCAGGATGGGGCCGGACCAATGGCACTGAGGATTGAGGCACTGGATTCCACACCTCACATTGCACCAGTGACCCGGGTTCGGGAACGAGCTTGGGTTGTTGGGATTGGTCTGGGAGGAGGGCAAGGAGTGAGATCGACCTGCCACAAAGCAGTTCTCTCCTTCTGGGCTGGCTTGGAGGCTCCCCATTCACTGGCTGTCACCTGGTGGAGGACAGATGGTGGCGCTGACCTAGGGAGCACCAGCGTTAGCCACAGGGAGGGGTGGAAGGGGCTGAGCTGGCATCACGGGGCATACATGCACCTCCATGCAGGCACGTCACCCGTGTGCTGAGGCCCTAGGACAGGGGAGAAAATGGGCAAAAAAAACAAATGAAATAAATAGCTCAGAATGGAAGGTGTGACTGGTAGCGCCATCCCATTGAAATGCAGGCATAGCATTTGAATTCAATGGGCATACACAACTTAGTGAGGAGTTATACTTGTTCAGTGTTGTTGATAGTTGGAAGGTATTTGAAGGAATGTGTTGTTGACTGTCATACGTGGAAACTTTGTCTGACTGCACTCTCTGTTCCATGGGGAGCTATCACCCAGCTGGGGTACCATGAAGGCAAATGAACCCTCTTGAGGAGGGTCTACCCCTAGAGGTACCATGGGAACATAATTCCTTTAGGTACCTTAGGAAGGATCCCAAAAGTACTGTGCAGCAGGTGGTGAACACAAAGACTTTGTGAGGAAAGACTGACAGCAAATAATGACAACAGATAACAGACAGAGACTGAATTAAGCAATGACTGACAGTTATTGCTATCTGATGACAGACAGAGGAATGACTCTCGTAAGGACAGAGGGAATGGCAGGATGGAAAAGACATCAGCCATCCAACCCCACCTCACAATGGAAAGCTACTAGGGTAAACACTATACTAAAATAGATATACTGTACTATCTTATGGACTACCTCCTGCAGAGGCTACCTAACTTTTATGACCTTCAGCACAGAGGAGAAGAAAAAATTCCTATAAGGAGGAAACCTCTGGGGATCCAAGGCCTTAGATGCCTTCCCTCTAGGCTAGAGATAAAATTAGTGATGGCTCAGCTATCACAATTTAGAGACCCAATTCAAGGTGAAAACTTTAGAGTAAGGACGCTCACTCTATCCATCTAACAGGAACACCATGAGGTCACGTAAGCTGATCTCTGCAGCTAAAGGAGGTTCCCCATGATGGAGGCTCACTCTCCAAGGCAGGAGGAGGACAACAACAACTGCTGAGAGGTATTCATCTGGCCTCCACTGAGGGGATGCCAAGAGAGGAAGCCAAATCCTTGAAGTCCTCTGAGGGGCTGGGACTTGCAAACCTGTATGATCTTCACCTTTGAGGGGAAGAGCAAGGGAAGTATGTGGTGACCAGGCGAATCTTGGGTGGCCATGGGGGGAATAGCTTTAAAAGGTTGTGTCAATGTGTGTGCTCAGCTAACGGGGCCCCTGTGGAGTTAGAGGCCCCACCCTTTGGTTCCTGAAGTCTTAACTGCTACATAAAAAGGTGCTGCCAAGTCAATCTGCAGAGCCAAAGCTTCCCCCAGAGCATAGGACATTCTCACCTTAGGAGCAGAAAGAGAAGGACCCTGCCTGAGGCTAGGAACCCACCTTTAAGGTGTGGACTTTAAGGGATCAGAGAAAGACCATCAGCATAGAGGACAGGGAGCCCTGGAAGCCATACTTTAGTCATGGCTGACATGCATCCAAGTGCAGGAGTAGTGGGAGGCTGATGGTGAACCCTGATAGCATTGAGCACTGTAGTCCATTAGAAGGACAACTCAATATTGACGCCATGATTTTAGTGAAGGAATGGTGCTCCAGGCTTCCTTCACAAGTTTGACTTTTTGGCGAGTTGTGTTATGGCGTTACCTCACAAGTGGCACCTTTTCCCTAGATACCAGAACCTGGAGTTGATTATATGAATACATGGAGGGAGGCAGGGATAGTCCCCCACAATACAGGTTGCACATACTGCTGGATGAAAAACTGTCATAGCACCATGGCTGCTGTCGGCAGATTGCTGGCTCTGTGATTTATGTTGGCAGTTTGAATGTTGATGTGGCATGGGTGAACCATTGAGCACAAGGGAGAAACAAAACATACTGTAGGCAAGGCTGAATGACTGATTGAGACATCAAATGACAACTAAGACATGGTATGAGATTGAATATGAACATATGAACATGCAAAGAAGCCAGCAGAAGAAGGCCATTTGGTCTATCAAGTCTGCACATATTGCAGGGTGCACAGCTTGATCTAATGTCCCTGCCCTCTCTCCCCACTCTTCTCATCCTTCCTACCCATGATCCTTACTTTCCCCCATGCCTATCCCAGCCTCTCTTAAAGCTGCCCACTGTCATCAATGAGATAACCTGTTCTGGCAGTGCATTCCAAGTGTCCAGCACCCTCTCTGTGAAGAAGTGCTTCCTGACCTCCCTCCTAAACCTTCCATCCTCCAGCTTAAGACTGTGCCCCCTAGTTTTATGGTTGCCACTCAGCTTAAAGAGACTCTCCTTATCAACCTTATTTATCCCTTTCAAGTACCTGAAGGTCCCAATCATGTTCTCTCTCTCTCTCTCTCTCTCGTCTTCCAGGGTGTACATGCTCAGTGCCCTCAACCTCTCTTCATATGCCTTACCCTGCTTTCCCACTATGATCTTTGTAGCCCTCCTCTGGATCTTCTCCAGCAGATTAATGTCCTTTTTGAGGTGTGGGCATCAGTACTAAATGCCATGCTCTGGATGTGTCCCTACCAGTGATCTGTACAAGTGCAGTATAACCTCCTCTCTCCTATTACTGATCCCCCTAGATATGCATCCCAGTATCTTGTTTACCTTTGCTGCTGCTTTCTTGCACTGCATGGGGTACTTCAGGTCACTAGTGATCATCACTCCCAGGTCCTTCTCCTCCTCTGATGCAGATACTCAGACTCCACCCAGGTAGTGTTCTGTCCTAGGATTCTTGGCTCCAATATTCATAACTTTGCATTTCTTTGTATTGAAGCCAAGCTGCCAGATCCTGGACCACCTCCCCAGCTTTTCCAGATCTTCCTGTAGGTCCTGTATTTCTTCAGCTGTGTCCACTGTCCCACAGAGCTTGGTGTCATCCTTGAATATGCACATTTTGCCCTTAATGCCATCCACAATGTCATTGACAAAGACATTGAACAACACCGGCCCCAGCACAGAGCCCTGTGGGACCCCACTGGTTACCTCTCTGGTACCAGATAACTCTTCCCCCACAACCACCCTCTGGGTTCTGTCCCTCAGCCAGTTTTCCACCCATCTGGTCATCTTTTCTTCAACCCCAAGATCCACCAATGAATGATACTGTACGTGCTGAACTGTATGGTGAATGCATGCCAACACATTCCTTAAGACAGGTTAATGTTAGTTGCTGATACACTGCAGGCTAGGTAGGCAGAGGCAATAAAGAACAACTGAAACTTCTAGGGAAAAACATGAGTATATGAGAACTGAGAACTAGGAATCAGCATGCTGCAGAACTGAGCCCCTAATTTTAACACCAGAACACAAAAGGGACTGGCTGCCTTACTAGGAAGCCAGGTGAAAACAATTAAGTATTTTAGTTCAACTGAGAGATTGCAAACAGTCTGGATGAAACAGCAAAATGGGAAGCTTGAAAAGCACTAGTCAAAACAAAGAATGACAAAAGCAGGACACTGTGAAAACTAGAAGCATGCAAGAACCAAAACAGAAGGGAACACAAGAGATAAATGAGAACTGTACTGCAGCGGGAGTAATTGACTGAGAGAAGCACAAACTGTTGTCAGGAAGCTAGAAAAAAAATACTGACCTAGAAAGCTGCTGGAGGCACAAATCAAACTGAAAGCACAAGAGCAGAAAGAGAATGTGGGAGACAAACACAGGGAGAAAAGGAGGGGGCAGAGCAGTGGCTAAGCCTCTAGCTGCAGCAAAGAAACAGTGCTTCTGGGAGAGGCTGGAGGAAGGGGTGTCAGTAAATATGGCACTGGAAAGCTCAGAGCACGAAAATTCACTACAGGAAAGTTTGGCACAGAAAAATGAAACAGACGGACATTTGGTCCACACTACCATGGATCACCACTCCAGTGAAATGTTAGGTTGAAGTGTGGATTTACTATTGCAGCACCATGCCACCATGGATCACCACTCCAGTGAAATTCATGACCAAATTTCCAGCTGTTTTATTTTTCTGTGGTGAACGTTCCTGTACCAAACTTTCCTGTGGTGAACATTCCCAATCCGAACTTGCCAGTGCTATATTAGCCATGTCCCAGAGGAAGCTGGCTTAAATAACTCAGGAAAACTGGTGTGGCTGGTAGCTCTTGCTCACATGTATCATGTCATAAGAGTGACCCAAAATGAGTGACTAGAAATATAGCGACTCATTTTGGGCACTTTTATGGTGGGCTATCCTACAGAACAACGAGGGTATGGGATAGCGACCGGGGGAAGTGCAAACAGAAGGGAGGAATAGCGAGGGGAAGGGGAGGGACAAGGAAGGGGTTTTCAGGTGCTGGTGTACCTGCTGCTGCTGAGCTAGCCATGTGGCATGGTGGTGTGGGAGGCAAGCTCTGGCAGAGCAGGTACTCGGTTCGGGAGCGGGTTACATTTTGCTAGGGCACTTAAATTTTGCCAAGATCAGATTTTGCCCCTCCTCGATATACCCGCCCCTCTAGAGGTTGAGATTCTAAGTAAGAAGTGCTGAGGGCAAAGTCCTATAATGAAGTGCCCCCAGCTTTTTAAATTTCGGATGTCAGGTCGCCCTGAAGTGTATGTCACCGATTTGCTTCAAGGCGATATACACTCACCATAATAGCAATCACTGTTTTGCATGCGCTATTATGACACGGAAGCCCTGCTCACTGAACTGCAGGCATAGCCTTTGAATTGGTCTCCATCTTACAACTCCCCTCAGGATGAGGCTGAAAATAATCAGAACTGCCTAGCCCTCCATTCTGGGTCAACAAAAGCAAAATAAATAAATAAAAACAGTGCACTAACTAGATTCAGTATAAAGGTTTGTCGAGTTACGGTGGTTCTCAGTGTCCAGTTCCTTCTTGCCTAGTCATGCTGTGACACTTTTGTCATGATGTCCTGAGTGATGATGAGAAATAACGATAGGAAACACATAGGAATTTAGTAGTCAGCAGTGATAGCTGTTTAATTTGGCCAGTTCATGTCCAAAGGTGCAAACTGGCATGACTAGATGAAAAGGAACCAGATACTGAGCACCACTAAGGTCACCAAAATCTGTGAGTAACATAATTCGTAGTGCAGGCAGAAATGCCCAGAAGTTAGAGCACTGAGCTGTGAATTTGGAGATCCAGCATTACCTGGGTTTCAATCCCACAATTTCCCCTTGCATACATTCTTACACTGAAAAAGTCACTTAACCTCCCCAACCCCACCCCCACGCTCTTGCATAACACCTGGAAATGAGCTTCAAGTCAGTGTACCTTTCCAGGACAAAGATTCAACATAAATAAATATAAAACATCATGACTCAATATTATTTATTTATGATTTATTGATTGATGTGCACAGTAGCTTGTATTACTGTTGTAATGTACAGATTGGGGTGTATAATGTACTCTTCTCTTTAACATTAATTTTAAAGCAGCAGTGCAATGAAATTAGGCAACAATTTGACCTTACCCTTTTTTCACTATAAAATATTCCAGGCATTTTTCAGTTTTATTTGGCAGTAGAATTTTCTAATTCCATCAAAATATGAGTATTTTATAGACATTTTAATAAAAAAATTTTCTCAAGAAAAAAGATGGCTGCCAGATGTTGCATAGAAATAGCATTGTAGACCTAGCAAGGGTAAGTATAAAACAATAAAAAAAAGACTCATGGTGCACAGCATAGGAAGTACCTAGACAGGTACATTTGACAGATAAGCTATTATTTTTCTTAACTGTAGCTGAAACTAGCATTTTTTTCATTGCACTGCTTCTTTAATATTGATTGAATATTTAGTTTTTGGCTTTGTAATGTGCCTTGAGATACACTCCTAACTTGGTGTACTATACATAAAAGTTGATGGTTGATATTGTGAAGATGGAAGAGACTTAGGGTTTATCTTCTCCCCCTCCCCCAGTAATGCAGTGACAATGATTAGTTTGAGAATGGCCATATATCCACACTTAACAGCTAGAATGTCACCTCTACATATGCTGTGTAACCCTCAATACCATTCTCCTTCAGAAATCTATCTACAGTAGTCCTTTGAAAGTGTGAATAATGCGAACTTTCACAACCTTATCGGATAGTCTATTCCACAAGTTAATCACCCACTGTGTAAATAATACTTTCTAATGTTTCCTCTTATTCTTCCCTCCCCCTAGTTTCAGAATATGTCCCATTAATTCTACTTGCACTCACCAGCTCAAACATATGTGTATACTCCTCTCTGTCTATCCCCTTTAGAAATCAGAACACCATGATCATGCCCCATCTCTCAGCCTTCTCTTATCCACTCTGGCATTTACATGTGTTCGATCTCTCTTTATAGCTTGTGCACCCACTCCAACCAAAAGCTGCTAATCAGCTTATTGGAACTGTGCTTCTGATCTCTTCAATGTTATTTCTATACTGTGGTTACAGGAACTTAATGCAGTACTTCAGGAGTAGTCGAATCAAGGCATTTCTCACGAGGGAGGATCCCCTGGCTAGAACTGTTTCTTACTCCGTCCTAATGCATTCCAGTTTTGTAGTTGCTGTCTGCCAGTGGCAGTACATGACATGCCTGGCTTCAGTTTACAGCTCATAATTACTTCCAGATCTTTTCTTCAATTTTGCTGTCCGCAGTTGTGCCACACATGATACATATGTGACTCATAGTCCTTGAATATAGGCGTAGCGCCTTGCTTTCCATACATCAAATCTTGGCCCCGCTCCACAACCTGATGTGGCAGGATCTGTTTTGTTTGTGAAACTATGCTGTATGCTTGTCCCATTCCCTGCCATATACTAAACCACCACTTACAAAATGGGTAGGGGAAAATACTGTGTTCTGACAGGCCAGGACCCATACAATGGGAGATAATAACCCATGGGGAAAATTCCTGGCAAATGGTGAAAATAAGTGGCAGTCACGATGCAGTACATAACCGAAATCAATGTGCCCATGCTTCACACATTCAAATGAAATCTAGAAGCCATTTTGTCTTCATAGTTACCACACGACTAAAAAAATCCACACGTCACACATATCTGCAATGCATATTAAACTCTTTGTCAACCCCACTATTCAAGCCTGAGATTTCCTACTTCCTTTTTTTTGTCATATAGTACATTTTTTATATCCCCAAACCCCAAATATCTGCCTCACATTGACTTACCTGCTCACATTTTGCTTGCTATCCACAGATCATCACACTGCCTTGATTCTTTTACTCACTCCATTTCTGTTACCACTGAGAGCTCCCGTGGTTGCAGTGACTGCAATATCTAAATACAAATTGCCCTCTAAACAACTACAGCAGTTACTAAAAATGCAAAATAGCACCTCCACTGTGGAAAGGATGAGAAAAGATCTGAAAAGACTGGAAAATTGGTCAAGGGTACTGCAGTTGGATTTCAATGCAAAAAAGTGAAAACTAATGCACTTAGGCCACAGAAATCAGGGAGCTGAGTACAAAATGGGTAGAGTGATACTGACAAAGATCAAGCAGAAAGGGACCTGGGGTAATCATATTGGATGACTTGAAAGTGGCCAGGCAGTGTGACAAGGCATTCAGAAGGGCTATGGGGATGCTGGGCTGCATAGGTAGGGAGCAGGAAGAGGGAGGTGGTACTGCTCCTATATAGATCATTGGTAAGATCCCACCTAGAGTACTGTGTCCAGGTCTGGAGACAGATGTCACGCAAGACATAGACAAAATGGAGGCAGTCCAAAACAGTGCTACCGAAATGATGCAAGATCTGCATCAAAAGTATTAGGAAGAGAGACTAAGGGAGCTGAATATGTACAGACTGGAGGAGAGAAAGAAGAGAGGGGATATGACAGAGACTTTTAAATACCTCATGGGGGTAAATAAGGTACAGAAAGGAAGTATTTTTCAGAGAGAAAAAGGTGCTCTGGAACCAGCTGGCATGCTATGAAGCTGGAGGGGGTAAATTCAGGAGGAACGTGAGAAAGTATTTCTTCAATGAAAGGGTGGTGGATCCCTAGAACAGCCTTCCAGCAGAGGTGTGATGACTTGGTTGCTTTCAAGAATGCCTGGGACAGGCATAAGGGAATCTGAAGAGGTAAGGAGTGGGGGGAGGGGAGATTGAGCCATAGATCAAATATGGTCTTGAGAAAAAAATGACAGTTAAAGAAAAAAAAAATCGAACAGACTGGGTGGGACCAGCAGCCCTTATCTGCCATCATGTTCTATGTTTCTATGTTCTATGCTGACACACCGGCAGTCTTTTTGTTCAAATTACCAGCTCCTGTAATGCAAGAACACATAATGCTGCCCATCGCTAATCATGCACTCTCATGTAATGCAGGTACAGCATATGGTACCCAGCAAAAGACATTTCTTTCTGTTCATTCCCCAGCTCTTGTAATGGAGGAACAACCAGCAACATCAAGTTTGTCTTTTACTCTACCCACCACTGTACATATCGTAAGGAATCTACAGGCAATGACTCAAGGGTAGAACCTGAATAAGGGAATTATAGGACCCCTGTGAAACAAAACATTCATTTATTACTGTTTTTTTTAACTGTGCAAATGACAAAGACCATTATTAGTACACTAACTTGTCAGTAGCTCTTTTACAGAGGAATTCCGCAGTACTACCTCTAGTGACGCCACCAGGTGGAAGGACTATTTAACACATTTTTAAGCAAATTTTTTTTTAGTCTGATATTTTTTAAAGAAATCCTTTAAAGGTTCTCAGTAGACTTATTTTATAAGAACAAAAATATAGGGTTGGGTGAATACCTTATTTCAAATATTCAGCTATATATTTGTATTCCTGTCCCTAAATATTCAGAATTTGGTATTCGTATTTGTGTTCCTATGGGTGGAAAAGCAGTAAAAAAACAGCCCCCCCCACACATTTCTCCCCAACCAAATTGTTTAAAAATCTGCAACCCAATCCCCCATCCCCCACCACCACCAACACCACAATTTACTGTTTCAACAACGATCCCATGATGGGCAACCTGCATAACCCACCCGCATACATTGCTGGCCTCCATCTCTTATAACAGTTTTGCACTTTTTAAAATAGATCCCCCCATCTTCCCAACCCGGTACCCAACTCCCAACGTCCTCCCCCCTCAGCACCTCCATTTTCTTACTCTGAAGAATCCACCCCCAGGCACAAAAAAGCGACTGACTCAACCCTCCCTTCTCCATGGATGGTCACATTCTTGTGAATGAAAGCACTCCTGTGCTTGTTAGCATAGTAAAACAACAGATCACGAGATCAGTTGTTTTACTCTCTAATTTAAGTGCAGGAGTGCTCTCATCCTGAAAAATGACCTATGAGGAAGGCGGATTAGTAGGTTTCCTTTCCATGCCTGGTGATGGCTTCTTCACAGTAAGAAAATGTGGATGCTGGGAGAGTAGGTAGGGAGTTGGGTGCTGCTGCTGGGGTGGGAAAGTGGGGATTATTTGTTTATCTCATATGACCTATTTAATAAAACACAAAAGCACTACAAGAGACACTGGCCAGTCATGGATGCGGGCAGAAAATGTGTTGACTGCACATTGTGGGATTGTTGCTGAAACAATAAATTGTGCATGCTGGCAAGGGGAGGGTGGTGGACATGGGCTGTAGATTTCTAAACAGTTTGGCAGGGAAGCAGAGTGGGGGTCTGTTTCTTGTTTTTTGGGGAATATTTCTTGAATATGAATAATAGTGCCAAATAAGGAATAGTGCATTATTCATGGTATTCAAGAAATACTATTCATCCCTTCCACATCACATCAAAAATTATTTCTGAGGTGTTGGTTGTGCTGCCAGAACCACGTTTCCAGAATTGAAGGCACCCAGCCTGCAGCTTCATGGGTTACTACATCTCTGGGCATGCAATTGTGGCAGCACAATCAAAAACCTCACACTACCTTTTTGATTACATATTTTAGGATTATCGCAAACACTTTGCCAGGCACCATGGCAAAGCTCACAGATCTCCAACTATTTGGTTCATGCCTTGCCCCATTTTTTGGGCTGCAGTGGGTGGAGCCCTGCAGACCTCTTGCTATGAAAAGAGGACTCACCATTCCTGGCATTCCTTCTGACCGAACCACCAGTGACCGTGAAGAAATCTGCTCATTGTCTGGCTTGGAAGTAGCACAGCACTATTTTTAGTATATGCGGTCATGACAGAAGGCAACACACTCCATCATGTCCGCTGATTTTTTCTTTTTTAATTATCCATATCCCCCCCCATCCAACCCTCCCTCTCAGCACCCACCACCACCACTCCCCCCCCCAGAAACATAAAAGTGACACTGGAGAGGTGCCCAATCCCTCAGTATTGTGCTCTGGACTCCTCTGCATTTCATTTTTTTAATTACTGCTCTACCCAACCCTCCCTCTCAACACCCACCACTGCACACCCTCCCCAGAAACATGAGAGTGACACTGGGGGTGCCCAATCCCTAGTGTTGCAATCGGGACTCCTCGTTCCTTTTTTGGTTGACACTGGCGGTGCCCAATTCCCCAGAGTCACACTCAGGACTCCTCAGGGGTTTTATTTATTTATCTATTTTTTAAACTAACACCCTTCCTGATTCTTTCTCTCAGCATGCACCCCCACCCCTCCAGAAACATAACAGTGACACTGGGGGTGCCCAGTCCCCAGTGTTACGATCAGAAGTCCTTGTTCCTTTTTTTCCTCCCTTGAACCTGAAAGAAAAAACATCCATTGATGTATTTTGCGCCATCCCTCCACCCAATCCTCCCACTCAGCACCCACCATACCCCAAGCCCTTACTTACTTATTGGGGGTCCAATGCCATAATCATTTCTGGACTACAGACACGTCTTCATTCTTCAAAGCCAGACTGTGAACTGAAGAAACAGGTATGCTGTTCAATGTATTTCAATATGGTTTTGAACTTAGTGGCATAACTTGGGCATTTTTGCATATTGTTGGCCCACATTTTTACCATGCCTTCTTTGGGACCCTACCTCATGAACAATTGAAATGTCATTAGGCAGATCTGTCCCAAAAGGTGATTTTATAGTCCCTGTTGGAAATCACCTTTCAGGCAGGAGTTGAAGATTTTCTCTGCCCTTGTTCATGAGGTGGGGTCATAAGAAGGATATGCTGAAAATTTGGTGTAAAAATATTAAACAACAAGACAGTTAAGAGCATACATTGAATTTTGAAAAATGCAGGCTCATAACTTTGGTAATTTTCAATGTTTTTCTCCCAAATTCACAACATGGCCATATCTCTACCTCATCTCATGAGTGTGATAGCTGTCATTTTCAAATCCTGGCCAAAATGTGTTTTTTTTTACATTTCAAAGGGTGATTTTGCAGTCCCTGCATGAAATCACCTTTTAGGCAGGAGTTCAAAATGTTCTCTGCCCATGTTCATGAGATAAGGTAATAAGAAGGCTATGTTTAAATTTTGGTGTAAAATATTTAAAAAACAATAACATTATGAGCCTATGTTGCATTTTGCAAACATTTTCTTATAATTTTGGTAATTTTCAATATTTTTACCCTAAGTTTACAACATAGCCATATCTTGACATCACCTCATGAATGTGACAGCTGTCATTTTTCAAATTCTGGCCAAAATGTTTTTTTTACATCCCAAAAGTTGATTTAGTGGCTCCTGTACAAAATTACCTTTTGGGTGGGAGTTGAAAATTTTCTCTGCCCTTTTTCATGAGGTGGGGTACCAAGAAGGCCATGTTAAAATTTGGTGTACAAACACTGCAAGACAATAACGTTATGAGCCTACATTGAATTTTGTGAATGCAGGCTTTTAACTTTGGTAATTTTCAATATTTTTACCCCAAATTTACAACACAGCCATTTCTTTACAGCACTTCATGAATGTGAAAGCTGTCATTTTTCAACTCTGGCCCAAAATGTGGTTTTGCATCCTAAGAGTTGATTTAGCAGTTCCTGAGAAAAAATCACCTTTAGGCCAGAAGTTGAACAGATTCTTTGCCCTTCTTCATGAGGCAGGTCTTAACAAGGCTGTGTTGAAAATTTGGTGTAAAAATATTAAGAAACACATTTTTAATATTTGTACCCCAAATTCCTCAGCTGCAGCCCTATTGACTCTGGCCAGGGTTTGTTAATAAGGGAACAACATTGTCTGTTTTTCCATCCTCTGGCAATTTCTTTGTGAAAAATATATTAGTTAAAGGCACAGCAGGAGCCCTTTTAAATTCCACTTCTCCCCTCAGGTGAATACCATTCAGACCCCATATTTTTCCCAGATTTGCGCACCATCTAGATACTTACACTACCTACTTACTAAATCATGCATGATCAGCAATGCCTCCTGTTCAGTCTAGACAGCAACACTGTAAGTGTATGTACATTTGAATAAGAGTGTAGCATAGGGCATTATCCTCCCTGCAGTACACTTTGTTCATTTTTTTTTACAATTGCTGCTTTGTGAATTGCTAATCTGAATCAAGTCATTCAACAGGCAAAGCAAGGTGTCACTCATTTGCATTTCTCAATAGACTATTAGGCTGAACAGAATGGTAACATTTTCAAGTCTTACAAAGTGACATGACTACATCCATGGGAGATCAGTACAGTTATACCCATTTCCTAGCACTGTTATGAACAACTTTAAATGGATGCCATCAACCCTTTTTGCATCATAGTATCTCTAGTAGAAAACCCACATTTTAAGATTTTTACTTTCTCTAAAATTAATTGATGTTAGTGGTTAATTAATCTGCTTCCTTTCTTAGTAGAACTGAAATGCATGGTAATGGTGTAATTATACCCAACTTTGTTTTGTTTCAAATTCCTAATGAACTTTTATTGCATACTTCCTTAATATTAAAAACACCCCAAACAATGCAGCTACTCATGTTACAATTGTGTCCTCTCCTCCCTCTGCATCATGAGTCAGTACACTGTGTAAGGTTGTTCCAAGTACAGGAAAGATGCTGTGGAAGTTGACCAAGGAATGTAAACGTGTTTCTTGTGTGGTAACACCAGTGTGGTTGGTAGTCTGTTTTTCATTGTTACAAGAAAAAAAAAGAAAACAAGAATCAGAATCAAACTACCAGCTATATCAGCAATCTTTACAGAATCTGAGTTATCATAAAATGTGTTTTCTGGACTAGGAACTATTTGAGGCCTAAGACAGTCAACATTGTGCCTTTAAATAACATAATATTTAGACACAATTTAGCTTAATCTCTCTCTCTCTCTCTCTCTATATATATATATATATATATATGTATATGTAATAGATAACCCACTACAGGGTGTGTGGCTGCGCTCTGATATATGCATGCCATGGTGTGCGTTGTGACACATGAGGCCACAGGTCAAGTGCGTTCAACCACCTAAGGTCTTTGTTTATCATGGCATGACCACACACCCTGTCATTGGTTATCTATCTTATAAAATGGCCACAAATATTGTGGGAAGGGGTAAAAGTAGTCCCTGTCTGCACAAATTAATATTTAATTTACAGTAGGTGATCCGGTTGATCCTGTCATAATTGTGATAGGTTTTAAGTTATAGGTGATATTTATCTGGTTGACCCTTACTTGGTTTGTAAACAAAACATGATTACAAACTGTATCTTGTTGATCCTACCATTTTTCCTGTGTCTTACGGTTTAAACACTTTCACTTTCATAGTTGTATTGTAGCATGACTGAGAGGTCTTAATGCTGGCAATGCACATAGTGGCATATATTTAAAATAATGTATCTTCTCTTAAAAAAGAATGTAACATTGTTTTTTAATTTCAGGTTATTTTGATTTTTGTAAGGGAATCCACTGACTGTGGAGAGAGGAGAACAAGTGAATCGCGGCTTCAGAAGGGAAGATGCAAGCGTGAGTGAGTGTTGCTCTAGGAATGGTCATACAGGCTTACAGTACATAGAAACATAGAAACATAGAATTTGAGGGCAGATAAGGACCGCTTGGCCCACCCAGTCTGGCCATTTCCCTACCTACTGAATAAGCTGCAGATCCTAGTTAACCAGCAGCCTACTTCTTCCTACCCCCACCCCCTAGAATTGCCTTATGACTGTCCCATGCATGCTTGAATTCCACCACTGTTTTTGACTCCACAACCTCCTCCGGAAGGCCGTTCCATGCATCCACAACCCTCTCTGTGAAAAAATACTTCCTTAAATTACCTCTGAGCCACCCCATCTTCAAATTGTGCCCTCTTGTTCTTGCACACCTCTTTTTGAAAGATGCTACCCTCTTGGACTTTGTTGATTCCCTTGAGGTAGTTGAGCGTTTCTATCATGTCCCCCTTTCCTCGAGGCTATACATATTAAGCTCCTTAAGTCTCTCTTCATATGTCTTCCGGTGCAGACCCTGCACCATTTTAGTTGCCCTCCTCTGGACAGCTTCCATCCTGTCTATGTCTTTGCGGAGATTGGGTCTCCAGAACTGCACACAGTACTCCAGATGGGGTCTCACCAGCTGTCTGTACAGAGGGATAATAATTTCCTGTTTTCTACTGGTGATGCCTCTCCCTATGCATCCCAGTATCCCCCCAACCCTCCTTGCTGCTCTCTCACATTGCTTGCCCACCTTTAGGTCATCTGATATGACTACCCCCAGGTCCCTTTCCATTTTTGTTGTTGTTAGTATCTCACCCCCCCACTGTGTACTCTTCCCCTGGGTTTTTGTTTCCCAGGTGCATTACCTTGCACTTCTTAGCATTGAATCTAAGCTGCTATACATTTTACCATTCCTCTAACCTTGCTAAGTCCCTTCTCATCCTTTCCACCCCACCCTGTGCATCAACTGTGTTGCAGATCTTTGTGTCATCTGCAAAGAGACATACTTTTCCTTCCAGTCCTTCTGCAATGTCACTTATAAAGACATTGAAGAGGACTGGTCCTAATACTGAACCCTGCAGTACCCCACTAGTAAAAGTCCTTTCTTCTGAGTGGACTCCATTTACTATTACTCTCTGTGTCCTATTCTCCAGCCAATTCTTTACCCAGGCTGTCATCTTGGGACCCACTCCCAGGCTGGCTAACTTGTATATTAATCTTTTGTGTGGGACTGTGTCAAATGCCTTGCTAAAGTCTAGGTAGGCCATGTCCACTGCCCCTCCCTGATCTACTACTTTGGTCACCCAGTCAAAGAAATCTATCAGATTCGTCTTCCCTTCTGAAGCCGCTGACTTGTTCACTTTTCTCTCACTACAGTGGTTGGCTTCCCTTACAAAAATGTACATAACCTGAAGTTAAAAAAATGAAGTTACATACATTTTTTGAGAGACGATAGCTTATTTTAAACATCTGCCAGCACATTTATCACTAGCATTAACTCTGCTCGGTCACACTACACCACAGGTATGAAAATGAAAGTGTTTAAGCTGTCAAGCTCGATGAAACTCACAGGATGAACCAGATAAGTTTTTTTAATGAATGTTTTTGTTTGAAACATAAAACATTATGATAGGATTAGCCAGGTGAAAACATTGTAGGGCAGCTATATTGATGGCTTGTGGCTGTTGGTGCCATCCTGTTTGTGGTAGCCTGCCTGTGCCAGCTGTGTGTGAGGCAGCCTTTGTGTGCCAGGTGTGGAGTGATCTCATTACTGGTGAGAAGGTTTTGAGGACTGAAAGGGGGATGGAAAGTAGTTCAGGCATGTGGTCATACTAGGGAGGCATGCCATCGTTGTGGAATAATGCATGGTCATGTGACATGTTTCAGCCAATCAGAATACTGGATTATCATGGATTTTCCATAGATAGATAGATAGATAGATAGATATTCATTGCAAAAAAACATTGTTAATGCATCAGTTAGGATGACTACTATAGTGACAAAAGTAGGGAAATGAGGCAATAGGGTTTCCAACCCTAATGCCCCACCCCCAGGGTTCCCACCCCTACCACTACACCCCCACTACTCCATACACCAACAGGCATTGAGGTGTTCCATAGGGTCATCAGGCCTAACTGTCACCCCAATCCATATGTAAACAAGCTGACATGGTACAGTATAGGAAAATGGGGTGAAAGTTAGACCTGACGACCCCATGGCACACATCAACACCTGCTGGTGTGTGGAGGGTGGAGTAGTGGAGGTGGAGTGGTAGGGGTGAGAACCCTGGGTGTGGGGTGTTAGGAATGGAAACCCTAATGCTTCATTTCCATACTTTTGTTGTTATAGTATTCACCCTAACTGATGAATTAATGAAGTTTTTGAAATCAATTTCCTTACTTTTTCAGATAGTTTACTTGTAGCCTTATCCCTCGATCACTGCCCTTATGTCACAGTGGGAGCACAGGACCATTCGGGCCATGCACTCTCATGCTCAGTTTCAACAAATGCACATAACTTGCCCACTGTTAGGAATTTTCTTACCAAATTTTGAACATGGGCTTTTTGGCACCCCGTCTCATGAACAGTAGCACTGTCATTTCATGAATTCATCCCAAAAGCAGACTACATGCAATGACCCTGCCATTCCATGCCACAGGTGTGAAAACATGTTTCAGGCAGAATGTAAGAAATAACAGCTGTACTGTCCATGAGTTGGTGTGAAAAAATGTCAATGTTGAAAGTTTGGAGTGAAAGTATAACAAATTAGCGAAGTTATGAGCCTGCGTAAAAACTGCACAATGCACACTCGTAATGCACCCATTTTTTTTTAATTTTTCCACCAGTTTTTCAACATGTGCTTTTTGTGACCCACCTTATGAACAGTGGCGCTGTCATTTTGTTACTCAGTCCCAAAAGGGGATTTTGCACAGCAACTGTGCAATTCTGTGCCAGAGGTGTAAAAACAGGATTCAGGAAGGATGTGAAAAATGACAGCTACACTGTTTATGAGGCAGTTTGAAAAAATTGCAATGTTGAAAATACGGTGTGAAAATATAAAAATTTGACAAAGTTATGAGCCTGCATAGAAACTGCATGACACACACTCATAACACAGCCATTTTTTTGATTTGTTGCACAAAATGTTCAACATGAGCTTTTTGTGACCTCCCCTCATGAACACTGGCAGTGTCATTTTCATTGATCAGTCCCAAAAAGTGATTTCGTGCAGTGACCTCAAAATCACCTTTCAGGACAGAGTAGTGAGATGACAGTGACAGCGTTCATGAGGTGGTGTCCCCAAAAAGCCCATGTTGAAAAGTTGGTGAAAAAATGTTGAAAAATGCCAGAGATATCAACATCAGTTCAAAATGCCATAGACAGCCATTATATGGCACTTACCTTGATTGTTCAGTTTGCAGTTCAGCTTTGAAGAGTCCACAGAAGATGAAAGAGCCTAACCTCCAGACATAAGTATGGAGTGCAGGGGTGGGTGAGGGAGGTGGGTGCACAGAGGGAGGGTGTAGATGGGGGAGGAAAAGGGGGGAGATGACGAAGGACCATTTTCTTTTTTAACAGGATAAAAAAAAGACAGCTTGGGACAGTTTTCTTCCTTGCAGGTATACAAGTAAAAAAAATCATTTTGTAACACTGGGGGTGGGCTCCCCAGTGTTACTTATTACTGGTGGCTGTGGGGAAGGGTTAATCTAACTGAGGACACTGGGTGTGGGCTACCCAGTGTCCCACCTTGGGGGGGTCAACTGCCAACATGGGGATTGGGCCCCCTGATGTCAGCAAATAATGACAAAAGAGGAGTGGGGGGCCCACCTGACGCAGGGACTGGGCATCCCAGTGTCACATGAAACAAACAAAGAAGAAAGGGAGGAACTGATTAACTAATTAACTAACTAACTAATGAGGGTGTGGGGTGCCACAAAATGCCAGGGCAACAAACATGGCAGCTGCCAGTATAGAGCAGCACAACAGAGAGGGTCAACCTTGACTCTGCTCCCTGCAGCCCGAGTTCCAGATGCAGCTCCAAAAGTCAATAAAATACCACTCTTCTCATACAGAGAATGGGCTAGAAGCCATTCTCTTGCTGAGCTGGCACCCGAGATTTCAGGTAATGTAAAAACTTGCTTGTGGCCACTTCTGAAAAAAAAACAAAAAACATCAGGATACAGCTGAACCTGTTCTGATGTTTTTTTTTTTCAATTGTGCTTCACAGGTTGCGAACTTCCCCGAACCTCGCAAAGTGGCAAACAAGATGGTGGACACAGCCAGCCCAGCTCCACCGTTCACATTATGGGCAACGTTGTGTGAAATATCTATCTTCTTTGCGAAAAGAAGCTGGAACTTCATGCAAAGTACTGCTATTGTGCGAGAATTCTAACTTTCGTGCCTGACATAAATTTTCACATAGAAAATAATGGGAAACCTTAAACTTTAATAACTTTTTAATGGATTAATATTTTTTTCACCAAAGCTTCAAAAGGCACATCTGTGACCCAAAGACTTTCTACCCTGAAAATTCCAGACCCAAACCTAAAACTGTTTTTGAGATACAGGTGGGCAAGAAATGTAAAAAAAAACTGTTAAATTAAGGTTTGCTTGACAGTTTCTATCTCAGAAACCACAAAACCAATGCACACAAAATGTGGTAGATCAAGAGACCAACCCATAGAGAGTATACAAATTTCAGGCATATCCATTCAATGGTTCCAGAGTTATTAAGGTTCAGAATGTTGACTTTAACAAAGAAATGTGCATTCAACCCTAACTACACTGACCAGTATACCATGACAGTATAATATGAAAGCAATAAGACATACATGACAGGGTATGCATTATGGTGAAATAATCACATGCCTCAGGTGCATTGTTAAATACACAAGAAGTGCGATTATTTCTCCATAATGGCATACCCCTTGAGTGTCTTATCGCTCTTATAAAATGGCAATTAAATATATAATTTAAAATGAATGAAAATAAGAAGAAAGTATTTTAAAAAGAAAAACATGGACCTTTCATTGAAATATGCTTCCTTTTTAACTCTGAATACAAAGAATAGTACATATTCTGGTAACTGTGGGGTTAGCTAAAATATACAACATATTGAAAACTGTGTGTGCCACACATTTGTATAAGAACACAAATGTTACCTTGCATTTTAAATCTATTCAAGTACTGTTTCTTAATGGAAATATGTTCAAAACTTTAAACCTGCCAGGTTGCTTTTTTTTTTGGTGCGTATATGGAGGAGGGTAGATTTCACCTGAAAATACCCATGCATGATTCAAATGTATGTGCTTTTATAAACTTCAGTAATGTATTTCAGCAGTTTGGATTTGTTTTCCCACATTTTTTCTCTGTTTATGAAGTATTCTTGCCTACTTTCTTCATCCTGATTTTTTTCCTCTGTCTTTCCCCACATTCAAGATATGGAAAGTTTACCATGGAATACGGGGATTCAAAATTCTGCTCAGTTCCACTGGCAGAATGTTTCTCTTCTAATAGACTGCACATACACACAACAAAGGACTCTTGTAGAACCACAGACTTAATTATCTCACTGTCAGGGCAAGCAGAAGAGATTTCTCTGATGAGCAGTTAAAGACAGAAAGAGGATTTTTAATTGTCAACAAAGAAACAGCTGTAATGAAAACTATGAACAGTATTTAATGTTTCTAATTTGTTTATGTGTGCAAGTAGTGTGTGATGATCAGGGAAACAACATTTAATTAATTAGTTTTATTATTAATTTAAGATAGTTTTATTTTAAGGACCCAGTTGAAGTTTTTTTACAGTGTAAAAGTAGAAGCCGTGTTTGTGATGGAAGATCAATTCTGGTTGTAGGGGGACTGATTTTCTCATTGTGTGATGTGGTTTAGGACCAGGATGACTATACATTATGTAAGCAATAACACACAACGAGGTGTGGGATATCACCTGATAAGAGCACGTCCAAGGGTGTACTAAGGCATGAGGTACTTGAGCCGAGTGCCTTATGCGATTGGGCATGCTCTTATCAGGCGATAACCCACACCTTGGAGAGTGTTATTGCGCTTATAAAATGGGTCCCCTAGTAAAGAAACCAATTAAAAATGTGCAGAACAAGTGTGCATAAATAGACTAAAAAACATATGAGTATATCAGTAGAAAGAGAAAAATTTGTCCTCATTGTGCTGGAATATAGCTATTTCATTAAAAGTCAGTACAGGGCTTTTGTGCTTGACTGTCAGTATACTCTATAGCCACGCACTGAAGATCTTGTACAGCAGGGTTAATTTCGTTTTTTTATTAAATTTTTTTTTCTAGATTTTTATGGAGTGAACGATTGCCCAGTCAGTTTCAGGTTAAAGGGAGTGTGTGATGTTTCTCGGCAGCTGGTGCATGAGCGGCTCTGTGATAGTCTGTGCCCCCCCCGAAACAGAGGCACACAAGATGTTACAGACTAGGGTTTTTCTTTTTCGTTTCTGTGCATGTTTGTAAAGAAACAATGCATTGCAGATGGATTTTTGTACAGTGAGGCTGGGAGAGAGTGTGTCCAGGGCCCTGTGTTTACTGCGGCAAAGTGGACCTACATTCTGTGGCAGGACCTCATACTTTCTGCGGCAGAACAACTGCTGATTCTGCGGCAGATAAATTGTAGCTACCTTCAAAAGGAATAAGTTTTAGTTAACCCTTTGACTGCCTTCATGCAACTATTCTGCTACACTGAAAGTGGAACAATAGGCCATTTAACAATATGTAGTCTTCTTATCACAAATATTAAACAGCAATAACCCAAACCTGGCACAGCCATGGCCATCAGTGCTAGTGCTTCCTTTTAATGAATGTTCCCTCCCACCCCAAATTTGAAGTTCATCTGTTCTTCCTCTGGAAATTGGTGGCCTTTGCTGTTCTCCTAGGTTATAATCAGAGGAGGACATGCACATTCAGCTAAAACTACACAGAAGGCAAAACCTGCCTGGATTTCTTCTGGTTTATACTTACAGTTAGCAGATATAGAGAGAGACTCTGACCTGAAAGCCATTTTTGTTTCTGATTTTGATCAATGTTCTTTAATTTTTTTTTAAAACTAGGAATACCCTAACTGCCTTGCAACAAACCTGCTGAGTGCAGTGTACAAATCTGTGTGTTTGGGGTGGGTGAGATTGTCTTCCTATAACAGTGAAGGAGAGTGTAACTTGCAGTGTCTGTAGGATTTGTTGACTCCTGATTTTTCTTTTGGGGACATACTAAAAAATGCAAGCAAGTCATTCTTATTAAGCTGGAGTAAGCTTGGTTAGCATGTTCTCTTCTCCTCTCAACTCAGGGGGTTGTAGTGTTCTTCAAGCAGTGCCCCTCATTTCACTTATATATAGCAGCAATCAAACTCTCTATTCTGATTTTTGTTCTTACCTGCTTCCTCCAGTTCTAGTATACCCTGGTCCCCAACTTTTCTGCAGCTGAGCAACTTGACACTCCTTAAGAATTGAGCTTGATGTGGCATCAGGCTGCAGGTTCAGACCTGCCAAGAAATTACTCTCACACTTGCAGGTACTGAACTGCAGCCCACAAATCAAAACTGTGATAGACGTCCACCAGTGGGGACCAAGTCCTCTGTTCAGTCAGCTGCCAGCCCCAATGAAAGGTCCATGTTTCAGCAATCAGCTCCTCCTCCTTCGATACCTGTCACCACACCGAGATCGATTCCACCTCCATGGGCACAACTGAATCTTCTCACTTCTTTGACTACAGCTCACCTTCCAGTTTTTCCTTCCAAATTCATCTTCCAAGGATTCAGCATGGACCATGAGTAGCCTCACAATGAAATATTAACATTGCTTAGCTACCCACACCTACACAGCAGCAAATCTTTACTGCTGTGGACCTAATCAAGCTCTGCTACTCTTGCGTCAGTCCCCCCCCCCCCAACAATACTGACTGGAAAGAGTTTTGTAACAAAAGCCATGCAGCCACTAGCTTTTCTGCTTTGTAGTGGATGGCATCAGTTTGCTGCACCTTCTAATGAGCATGTGTGCCATGGCATACTTAACATATCAATAGCTATGCCCTTGCCTTGTGTGATCGCACAGCATAGCTAGCATTTCTGTGGCTCTGTGACTGGTTTTCCTGATTTCTGCGGCAAGCACTGATTTCTGCAGTCAGCCCTGATTTCTGCGGCCTCTGCTGCAACTGCAGAATCACAGAAAACATGGGGCCTTGAGTGTGTCCCTCACTACTCTCCGTACTTAAGACTGCCATGATAGCGCTTCTGGGTTCCGTGTTTCAGCAGCTCAGTCTAAACTTAGAGATTGAAATAAATTATTAAATAAGTAATGATTTTGTGGGACATGATAGAGGAGTGGTACAGCATCGAGTCTACTGAGTTCTGGAGAAGCAAGTATGACAATTTGAAAGCTGTGTCAAGCGGCACTCGCAACACTTACCAGATGAACTTGTCTTGCTGTTGGGGGTCAATTATTGTTATTTTGTTTAGCAGGGAAAGCAAACCAAATAAAAGAAATCATTTTCTTGTGGTGATGTGCACTGTAAATGCTGGTGCAAGTAATGGACATTGCTTTGTGGAATGGCAGGAGCAACGGCACTGGTGTGAGCTTGTCTGTAAAAGCAGTTTAAACATAAGGGAGATTATTGATATTTCCCTGTTGTGAGGTCGCCCAGGGAAGAAAAGTGCCAGTTGGCATAGATATCAGCTTATAAGGACACAGCAGGAAGGTCCTTTCAGCCAATCAGTTTGCAGCATTTTTTTGACCCATTTTATAAGCTCTAATAATGAACGGTCACCTGACTGATTTTAACCAATTAAAGTTCTTTGATTTTTAGACCCATTTTATATATATATATATATATATATATATATATATATATATGTGTGTGTATATATATATTTCTTCCCTTTGTTCTTCATTTCTAGGTTGATTTTCAAGAAAATAGGATCCTCGTCCCATAGAATACAACTGATTCTGTTGACTTTTTATCCTTTGTTTCATCCACCTTAGTTTTTCAGCCACCCTCATTAGACCAACTCCCCCAGCCCCATCACCTGGCTTCTCTGGGGCTTGCCTCACTTCTGCTTACCCTTGGCCTTAGGATCTCTGCAGAGGTGCCCAGGCACTGATGCGAGTCCTGTGGGGGATTGGCCATCATCCTGCTTATGTTCATCTTTCCACATTTTCACCCCGAGGGACTGACATGGATGCAAAGCAGAACCTCTGCCTCCATGGAGAGGCCTCCTGCATCCTGTGTGCAGTCCCGCCTCCTTGTGTGATGCTGCTGCACTGCCACCCAGATACCTCCAGGTGTCAGATGAGCAGCAAGATCCTGTAATCCCCCCTCCCTGAGGTAGGACAGCTGTCTTGGGAATGCTCAATCCTACCTCCCTGGCTGTCCCCTAGGTGACCTCCACCCATTTCTTAACCTGGCTCTCTAGCATGGCAGGAGGTGAGGCACTGATTCTGCTGTTAATGTCATACTCCTCTGTTTGTGGCATCACAGTTTATTAACATGGAAATGATTATAAGGTCATGGCAGAGGACTATGACTTCAACAAATAACAAAATAGCAGTGGTAGATCACCTGTAGGGGAGAATGATTCTGTTCCCATGTAAATACATCTAATAAAGAAGAAAAGAGTAGTTACCAGAAAAAAATTCCCCCAATGCTGTGGAATTTTTTTAGGACTTGAGGTACTGCATACTGCTTCATGCATGCATGGGACGGACAGAAGGGAATCTTGCTAGGGAAGTAGGGGTGGAGAGAGGTAGCCACAGATCAGATATGGTCTATGGTGTCTGTATAGGCAAGGAAATATGGGCAAATTAGGTCGCAAAGCAGTCTTTATCTGCTGGTAAATTCTATATTTCTATGTTTCAATGTTTCTACAGCAGCTCCATTGTTTGAATGGGAAGGTAATCTATTCGACCAAGGCACATTAAAAGCATGCTGCAGTTAGAGGGAACTTTGTGATGGCCAGCACTGTAAAACAAAAAACAGTCAAACCAAGAAAATTGAAATTCATAATATCTATAAAATACAAGCTGAACTACATGTATGCTGAAATATTATGTGTTTTTTAAGTTTCCCAAAGAGTGACAAACTTACTTTATGCAGCCCCGCTTGAGCCCACAGGTTTTATATTGCTGATGAAAATCATAAAGAGTGGTGGTCCCAGCACTGATCCCTGAGGGTTTCCTCTAAGGACCTCTCTGAACTTGGACTAGTGCTTGTCTACCATAACCCTCTGCTTCCTGCCATCAAGTTAGTTAGCAAACCACTTAGTTAGTCATTCATCATATCCGTCTCCTGCGAGCTGAGCAGTGGTGACAGTCAGTATTGTGTTAACAACTGTACCCATGGCCATCATTCAATAGAAATTGCTGTCAGTATAGTTTATGGAATTCAGCTCTATGGGAAATCACAAATGGCAGATTCCTCTGGAAACCTGAGGTTCTGTGATCTGCCTTTATCATCTCGGGCCTACTAATTTCGCTAGGAGGTATGCTCTTTCTGACTCACCCTTTCTTAATGATTTTAATGCTGCATACCCAGCAATACAATTCTACTTAAGGAACTGATCCATCAAAGTTGTGTTTAAAAGATTAAACCCTCCCTCACTTGTACCCCCTCCTCTAAAATTCCAAACCTTTACTACTCTACTGGGTGAAAAAAAACACTTCCTCATATTTATCCTAATCTCTCTCTTATGCATGTGGTATGCCTTGTAGTTTTACTGTCCTGAAAAAACTGAACATGTTGCTGTGATCCACCTAAATAAATCCCTTTAAAATTAAAGTAGTCTGGGAAATCCATATAAATTATTTCACATCTGCACAGCATGTTTTTTCTTCCCTGCTTATAAAAGCGTAAAGGCTGACACGGACTTTGTTTCCTTTCAACTTAAATTACTATGTTACTATACTATGTTACTCCCTATTAGACCTTCATAATTGTTCCAATATGCTTTTTACAGCTGCAGAGGTTGAGTTTTGCAGTCGTCTTGCAATCAGAAAGTGAAAAATGACTCTTCAGATTCCGACCAAACAACAAATTTGAGGTTGAAGCACAATTACTCTGCAGTACCTGAATTAGTCCACTGTCTCGAGTGATTGCAGTAGTCCCATGGTGCTATTTTGTGACTGCATGTGTACATGGCAGGGGTTTTCAGATTCAACCAAGATATATTGCGTTGTTTAAAAATCAGGTTTCTTGGGAGCCTGACCCAACATGATGTTTTGTTTGTTTTCCAGTAGGAGTGATGCTGTTTACATGCTGCTGTATTTCCTGGTTTCTTCTGTGTTCCAGCACATGCATATTTACTTATCATGCTCACAGCTGTCAAACACTGCTACTTGTGTTTGACAACTTGCTGTTTTTGTTAGCAACAGGAAAACTGAGGAGTTGAGCTTTTGTTTTTAAATTTGAAATTAAATCTTACCATTTGTGTGTTATGTATGGTTTATATTTTTTTGAGTGTGGGGGAGTTTTTTTAACCTTTAGGATGCACACAGAATTAGAACGTATAGGAATTTCAGACTGATATAACAGTCCGCAGCACAGCAAGCGTTAATAAGAAAGAAAACACTTCTCATTTGCTTTTTTTTAGCTGAGACAACCTGTATAAATGCATTAGTAGCATTAGATTCAGTTCTACCCTTCCTAATTCTGCATTAATGAATTATAAGTAGTGTAATTTATGTATTAAATTATAAATGTAATTACTTGGTTACTCCTGGAATCAGAGTGAGTTATATGAGCGTGATTTATACATGCCTTTTGTTCACAGACACACACCCGTATTCTCTTGATTGTGACGCACACCACCCCATCTTTTTTATTCAAACTTTATTAAGTTTTAACAAGTGCACACACTTAGAACATGAAAACAATTACAGATAAAGAAAGAAGTATATAGAACCCAGCAAACAAACCCCCAATCTCCTCACCCCACCTCCACCCACTCCCACTAGACCACAACCCCCCAAAATCCCCTTCCCTTCCCAGACCACGAGAGAAATTACCAGGAAATCTGAGGAAATAACAGAGAGTATCAAACAGGTGACCCAGATCCAGATTGCTCCTGTTCTGAACCATTCTGAGTTAGAAGAAGCGTATGAAGTACCTCCCATCTTTGAGAAAATAAATCATCTCATTGGTGAAGCCTAGCAATTTGCTTTTCCATCATTAAGGCCTGCATAAGTTCATGATACCATTCCTTATAGGGGGATGAGGAATCATCCTGCCAGTGGTGCCAAATAACTACCTTAGCCACCACTGAGATCATAGCTATGTGGGCCCTATGGTGGCAAGGTAGAGTAGAAGGATAATCACCCAATAAACAAATCCCAGGCATAAATGCCTCATCCTGATTCAAAAATGGATCCAGCGATGATATAATTTTATGACAGAAAGAAACTATCTTAGGGTACTCCCAGAGCATGTGCAGGAGGTGCCCAGTAGCCAGGCCATAATGGGAGCAAGCTGGAGAGTCAGACCTTCCCATAGCATGGAGTTTAAGAGGGGTATGATACATATCATGCAGTATCTGGAACCCCCTCCCATCTTAACACATTTTCCTTGGCAATATTTCATAAATTTGGATGATATGGGAACACTAGAGGTTAATAAAGTGTAGGGCAGATAAAGGCTATTATCCCATTGGAACTGCCCTCCCACTATTCAGTGGTAATATCCGATGTTTGGGTTTGAGGCCATGAATGCTTCTAATCTTTTTTTAAACATATCCTTTGTTTCACTAGCCACAACTTCAATGGGTTGAAGAAATTTATTTATTTTAAGTCTTTGGTAACCAGGTAAGGCCCACTAGGCACAAGTGCCTGTTTTCAGGGGCAACCTGGGAGCACTGGGCTGTTAAGTGACTTGCTCAGAGTCACACAGTATGCAAGTGGAGGTTGTGAGAATCAAACTCAGGTCTGGTCTGCTGGATGTATCAAGCTCATTCACACCTCATTCCTCTAACCTCTAGGCTATACTGCCAGCCCAGGAATGCAAATAAATAAAAAAAAAATGTAGAATTATGCATCTCTGAAAATAACATTTGAAAAGAAATTATGATCTAGGGTATTTCATTGTGCAGCAGACACCAGAAGAGAATGGTATCAGGTATTGCAGTAATAAGCACTCATACCACACTTTGTGGGTCTTGATGATATGCAGGTTGAGTAAAATTTTAGAGTGAAATAAACTGAATACTATATACAGGGGAAGGAATGCAATATAATAGTCTGATAAACCCTTGTATGTATTTGTGCATCACAGCTACACTGAATACTCTCGTGAATAGCCAAAAATAGATCATGGTGGAGTGTGAATGAGGGTAACACAACATGATATGGGGATTGAAACAACCAAATTCAGTAAATACTTTTATCCCTTCCCCTCCACCCTTTGTTGTAGTTCCTCTTACTATTTAAATTGGCAAACAGTGTTTTTGTTTTAATGGGGGAAGGTTTGGTCCAAGATTAAGTAATGATGATGTGAAGCTTTTCATGTTACAGCTTTATAAATTAATAAAAAAAGTCAAGTCAGTAAAGTTGAGTTTAGTTTAGCTGAAATGTTAAGGGCTAAAATGAAATTCAACACTATAGAAACACCAACAAAGTCTGAAAGTAAGCTAACATTAAAAAGTATATTTTGCATTGTTTTCTGTGCTCCTGTAGAAATCGTATTGTTATATCTACTTTTATATTGCTGTGACTAGAGGTGTGTGAAAAAAAACTTTCCACAAAAGTCCGAACCTTGGCTTCCACGAAAGTGTGGAAATCAAATGAGCAACTTTCATGGGAATTCTAACTTAGAATGATGGAATAAATGTATAAAGGTTATTTTATTAAACTGTGAAGAAAAAAAGTCCACAGAACTGATCACTGAACTGCAGAATAATTACATGTATTGTAGAATAATTCATTAAACTGCGGAGAAAGAAAAATCCTAAGAACTGTTATTCCACAGTTCATGTGTATTATTCCGCAGTTCAGCCAAAACATTCTGTGGAACAGAATGAAAATCCTCCAAACACATTCAGAAGATTCTGATCTTGCCAATGGCAGACATTCAGAAAATTCAGTGAAACTTCTGAATTTTCATAAAAGTTCCTCAGAAGTGGAATTCACAACTTTCACCCACTTCTAGCTCTGATGCCAGTGTCATTTTTATGGTTGCATTGCACTTCTTCACCGAAGCAATGTTCTGAAAGTTGAGCTACTGTCTCCTTGCCAGATACTGGCTGCTATGATGCACTAGCAGGGTCTTGTTCTAGACAACCAACTAAGCAGCATCATACAATGGTAAGGAAAAATATAAGAAGCTGATTGGCTGCTGACCCATTGAGACAGTGATGTTATTGCACAATAACATCACTGTAAGATTGGGTTCCTTAGATTACCATGATTGTTTGCATCTTCTCTTAAGAAACAAAAATATTTTTCCACACTAACAAAAACCGTCTTTAAAATAATTTTTTAATTCTGTATATAACAAGCCATTGTATAATTGCAATAAGGCATTTCAGGGTGTGTGTTACTGTGTAATAACATCACTTCTGGGATGGTGGAAGCACTCAGCTTCACCTCGTGCTTCAACCCACCCCAGGAGTGACGTTATTACATGATGACACACACTCTGGCATGCCTTATTGCTTAAGTAATACCCAAATATGTACTAGACGGTATAACATATCCTTGACAACATTCAGGTATATAGTTCTTTAAAAGAAAAACAAAATACTATACATTGTTGTTAAATATTGTGTAAAATCTCACCAGAACTACTGTCAAAGACAATAGACCTGGCAAGATGCAAAGGGGAGGTTGATGATATGCCAAAAAGACTATTTTCCTGGATATCCTAAAGATTATTATATCTATTGAACTGAATATGAAAAGGAATGTCATCTTTTGCAGCTTATCAAATAAACTCTTTTGAGTTTGGCACTGCCCAACGCAGTGTAAAATATGAAACATCAATGACCACCAACTAAAAACAGTTACAAGCCCATACCATTAAAAGTAGCTCTGACATATTATTTAATTTAATTTAGTAATGTAAGCAGATATTGCATCATAATTTCATTTGTGACTGCCGTATTTTGCCAGTGCTCCTTTATTACAATATGATTAATTTTAAAAACCCTGTGAAATCTGCAGCAGCATTATAGCAAACAGTGCTACTAATGCTGGATGTTAATAATGTCTGATCTTGTTTCTTCTCATTATAAAATTGTTTACATGTAATTTGTATACATGCAGGGCATATAAATGTAATGGATCTGAATTATGGCAAAATGACATTAAGAAAGCAGGCACACTCAAAAGGTACAACAGACAGCTTAGCATATCTCTAGTTTAAAATAAGAATTGATCTAAGCATGGCACATCCATGAATCCATGACAAAGAAACCCATTTAGAATGGCAATATCACATTACCATGGACACTGGGGATAACCCAGTACCACAGCTTTCTGAGGGTGTTCCAAACTAACGTCCATTAAATAAGGCCTGTCTGAGTTAAGGTGATAGAAGTAAATGTGTACTTCAATTAATCCCTACAGTACTTTGCAGCACTCAGAGCTTTCTAAAGCAGGGCTCAAACTGGACACGTTATTTCATCCTTTTGATCACTGGTACTCCCTGCATATTTTAAGGAGTGGCATTTTTTTGTAGCATTGACTTCAAATCAGTTTCCTACATAGTGCCATTAAGAGGCAATCCAGGGAGCAACTTCATGGACTATTAGGTTAATTAACAGACTTGAAATTAAAATGAAATTAAAGGGGTAGTTTAAGCTGTCTTTTAAACATTTGCCTTCAGAACACTGTGTATAAGACAGAACTGCATTATTTAGTTGAAGGTACAACATTGTGAAATTAAGAATGATCGCCACTAAATGATGATGCAGTATGGATGTTTTATTAGTCAGCAAATTTGAAAGTTAAGGGCATTTTAAAGAAATATATAGATACTTGAGCTTTATTAGTGGTATTTGGATCGCAGTTGTGACACGTGGCTCATAATAGTGTCACTGATTAATAAGTAGTGGTATTTTCCAGATGCTTTAAGTTAAGAATCTTTTGGGTCTTTCACTTCTTAACCAGAGGACTGGTATAAATTGCACTGCTTTTTTTAGATTTTTAATATGTGATTAACATGAAGAGCCAATTAGGTTTACAAAAATATAAAAAAAATAATTTGGGGAAATTGCTGTTAACTGGGGATGAACCCAGAGTTCACAGTAAGATATGTCATTAATTTATGCACTCTAATGACTTTAATTCATTGACAATTCCATAAATAATGTCAGCATATCACTAATTATACAAATGCCTACAGATCTGAATGAGAACTTCAGTGCAGGGTGTATAATAAGGAACTACAAAGAGAAATGTCTTTCACTGCATTGTAGCTATTTTCACTGCTGAATTAAAGTTGTTTTTAGCAGTCAGGGATAGGTTAATACTGCTATACACTCAAGATTTTAACTTTTGTACCACTGGTGAGCTGAAGTTACAGAACCAGCATATTTGATTGCCATAGCAACTGGGGAGTATTTAAATGATCCCTCGTTTCTTGAATGGCTCTCTCTGAGGAAGGCATCACATCACAATGCAAAAACGTTAACACTTACATGATTATGATGCCTGCATGCACACGGCCCTGCCCTCTTTGATGTCAGCAGCCAGAGTCCATAATAAAGGGACTGGTGACAAAAAATAAAGATTGAGTATGGGACAGAAGTGTAAGTGTATCTATAACCCAGAAATCCTAAAGCGACATCTTTACCGAGCTTGACAGAATTCAAGGCTGTTGCAAGAATTAACTGGCTGTTCTTTCTCCCTTGCTTTCCTGGCATTAATTCTTTTCAATGTCTTTTTCCAGACTAAGGGACCGGCAGCATCTCGCCCCTCCATCAATTCTGTTTTAACAACAGAGATGTACTCCACTCCAATCCTTTAAAAACTGTGATGTTTCCCATGTAGAACAAAAGTACAAAGGGAGATTCTGCCCATTCACTCTGGGACAAGTTGATAAACAATATTCTTAAAATATTTCTGGAGGCCTGCCAGAAGTGGATGCCTCTGGTCTGGACAGCATCCACAATCCTTTCAGAGACCTTAGGGCTTCAATGAACTGAGATCCAATTTTTATCAAGTGCAATCAGTTCCCTTAGAATAACTTCACACAAATGCAGGAGTCCATGTGTAAGCCTTGGAGCAGCCTTTGAGCTTTTTGGCTTGCCAAGAAAAGACAATTTAAAAAAATGAAAGTGGAATCATTTGCTGAGAAGCCTCCTGCCTTCCAGTCTGGATACAGAAAAGTTGCCAGTGTGTGATGTTTGCCTCCATGGAGAGGAAGAGTTAGTTACCTCTTCAGACAGAAAACATGTACAGTACACAACAAAACAAACAAGTAAAAAAAAAACTGAGGCAACAAAAGGAGATTCAATGGCCTTCATTCCATTACCACACCTAAACATACAAATATTTTTTTGCTCTGCCCATCTTTCCGCTGCCAGGCTTCAGCTGTTTATGTTGTTACTCCTCAGTGGCATTTGCTTGTATTTTTCTTACTTTTGTTGCAATATTTCCTAATGTTTGTTACTGTCCAAGAAGTATGTTCACCTCACATTTCATATTCCATCATATCGTGTTTCTATGCTTCTGTGTTATAAAATGCCCTGCCTTCCTCTCAGATTCATTTGGTTAGTTTCCTGATGTCACTTCAATTGAATAATACAAAATATGAGCAAATAATGCCACCAGGAAAAGAAAAATGTTATCACTGCCAGGTTTTTGGCAAAAGAAATGCAAGCAGAGTGCTACACGTCCTTTTCAAATGTCACTAAAATTATCTACAAAAAAAAATCAGAAATCCAACTCCACTTAATCTTCTCATAATAATAATCTCATAACTTTCTCAGCTTTTGGGCAGCATCTCCGAAGTCATATCTCCCACACAACTAGATAGTCACAGACTATGGGCTACCACTAACAGCCAAGTCATGAATATACCATTAAAAATAAAATACATGCAGTAATAAAACAGGAGGAGCATCAGACGTTTATTCCAGGTTATAGCTGGATTTAGAGGACCTGAAGAGATCAACTCTTAAAAGAAAATGGGAGGCAGGAATGAGAACAAAAAATATACTGTTTCATAACTAGTTAGAACATTAATGTTTGACATTCAGTAAGCAGCATCAAAGTACCCCCCAGTGTACCATTAGAACTATTGCTGGTTCTAGCTATGGTTTTATATGGACATTTTTTTCTGCTGTATTTTCATTTTTAGAACTGAGTATGTCTCGCTTATAATTTGTTATAGGTTTAGAATTAACTCCATCTGACAATAGATTGCTGACCAGCTATAACTGGTGCTGCACTTTGGTTCCGGTGGCATCTTTTTGTTTTCCTAGTTCATAGCAGTTTGTTTGTCTGTTCTGCATACGTTTTTTAAGTAATGTTAGTTTCTGGCCTCTCTCGGACAATTCCCCTCTGCCTGGAAGATTGCCACAGTTACCCCTGTCCATAAAGGTGGTGACAGGACTCTTCTGGGTAACTACCGACCCATCTCAATCCTCTCACCCCTCTCTAAGGCGTTACAGAAAATTGTGGCATCCCAAGTCTCTGACTACCTCTGTAAGTACAATGTTCTCTGCCCTGAACAACACGGGTTCAGAGCAGGTCATAGTACCAATACAGCACTCCTGGAATTTTCCAACTTCCTCCATGCTTCCTTGGACTCTGGTGCCCTGGCTGGTGCTATATTCATTGACCTGTATAAAGCATTCAATACTGTTTGCATCCTCTTTTGCTCTCCACCCTTGACCTAATAGGCTTTGCCTCAGGACCTGTTCCTGGTGCACCAGCTATCTCCGCCCGCTCCCAATGTGTGAAAGTCAATGGTACTCTCTCTGAAACATGCCCCATTAAGCTCTGGGGTGCCGCAGGCTCAATTCTTACCCCTACTATTCTCACTCTTTCTTAACTCCCTACCCAGCAGTTATGTAGGTAAGATGCTTCTCTATGCTGATGATGCTGTTCTCGTTGCCTCCCACAATGACCCCATGCTGCTACAGAACTCCCTCCAACTAGTCTTTGACTCTGCAGCTACCTGGTTCACTGAGCACCGACTTGTTATCAACCTTAAGAAAACAAAACGATGCTCTTCTCCCACCCCAAAATAAGTACAGCAAGTTTCCTTAGCTGTCCACTCCACACCAATCTCGTCATTGACCAGGTGCAGTCCTATAAATATCTTGGTATAACCTTTGACCCTGCACTTTCATTCCATGGACATATATCTGCCCTAAATTCTGTCGCCAACTCACGGCTAGGCATTCTTTACCAGCACAAGAAATGCCTCCTCTCCTGATGCCCTCCACCTGGCTGTCACCTCCTCTGTCATGTCTCTCATTGACTATGGCCTTCGGTCTATGGCTCAGCAGATCAGACTGCCCTCAACAAGGTTCGCCTCACAGTTAATAAGGCCTGCAGACTTATCACTGGTGCTCCCAGACTCACTCACACATGTGAGCTGTACACCATGGCTACCCTACTCAACCTGGAAGAGCGACTCATGTATCAGACATGCCAGCTCACCTTTAAAGCCCTGCGTGGCCTATCCCCCATAGGCCTATCCAACTCCATTCGCTGTACTGCACTGACCCTGATCACGTGCAGCTCGTCAAGAGCTACCCTAGTTATTCCGAGAGCCAGGACCTCTCAAGGTCAGAGGGCATTCCCCTACTGTGCACCCCACTGGTATAACTCCCTCCCTGCCAGTGTCTCAAACTCACTAACCTTAGCTTGCTTTAAGCCCAGGCTCAGAAACTTCCTGCTTAGCTCTCGCAAATGCAACTGCCGCTAGCCTAGTGTAAAAAAAAAAAATATATACTCTGTTTGACAATGCTCACTGAGCGGCTCCCCTTCCTTTCCTACTAATTCCTCCTCCCCTATCTCCCTCCCTTCTACTCCCACCAGCTCTCCCCCGACCATAAGTTTTGCACCTTTTGTTATCTTTTGCTTCGTTGGAGATTGTATTCTATTGTAACAAAATTGTAATTGAACTGTAACTTTTTTGTTTGTAAGTACTGTGTCCCTTGTACTACTGTTCTGATGTCCTCTTTGTGACGAGGTACCTTTGTAAATGAGCCTCTGGCTCAAAGGTTTCTAAACTGATGTTTAACTAAATAAATAAATAAAATAATATGGTTCCTTAGTTTTTTGTGGACAGTTTGGAGTACACACACCCATGCTGCATCACCATAAGTAGGATGGCACCCGGTTTATTTTAAAATATTTTAGGAGTGAAGGTTCAACATTCACTTATTTCATTTTATCAAATAATTAATTCATCCTGTGTTGTCTGTGCAAGAAATGGCAGGGCCTGCTGGGCTGCTACAGCCAGTCTAATGAGCAGCAACTTCTGTCTCTTCCTCTTTGTTGTCAGACAAGGCTCAAGTGCGCTGCCGGCCCCTGCATGACAAGCTCATCTGAGCCATCTCAATCTTTTCCAACTTTTCTTATCTGTGAAATCCTGGGGGTTGTCACTTTCTGTTGATTTATAGCAGGGCTATGGCCAGTGTGTCTACCCTGGAATGCACGATAATCATCTCCTGAAAAAAATAAAATATCGGAACTAGGGAAAACATTACATATATTGTATGTGTTTAGAGAAATAGATGGCTGGGCTTAAATGTGAACCATACCCAGTGCTGATTTATTAAATGCTGCAAATTGGGTGCTGTAATGGTAGTCTCTCCCCGGACAGCTGCATACTAATAGTGCATCAAGAAGAAGTTGATCAACTTTTGAGGAATGAGCAGTTTACAATTAAAGCAAGGGAGGTAGATAAATATATAGATAGATTTGTCAGACAGAAATCCTCTTTCTGGTATGTTCCAAGCTCCAAAGTGCATGTAGCAGCCTTTTGATTTTTGACTAAGATTTCAAATATACCTCATCTCTCTCTACCACTGGAAGACAGAGTTCTGCTTTGGTTTGTAAATAAAGGATGTTACAAAAGGAGGATCCATGCCCGATGTGAAACCTGTTGATATTTAATATAAATGGTCTGAATCCCCAGTTATGAAGGATCAAAACAAAGTTCATGAACTTCCAAAAATGATACGACCATTATCTTTTATGCTGTTATTTTCATCATTCTTATGTATGTATTTTTATCTTAAAATGTGCATTATTGAAACAAATGTCTAGTGGAGTATAGTCTTAATAAATTACTAAGGATTATGCATTTCCATTTTTATGTAATTTATTTTCTTTTTCACTAAAGAATGCTCAACATGAGTGTTTACCTGCAGATTTTGAGTAAATGAGGCAAGGAGTTCTTCAATAAAACTCATAAAAGGGTAGAAGCAAAAGCAGATTAAAACCACATGAACTGGGCCAGCCTGGTAGCGGTGAGGGTTGAGGCACTGGACGCCACACCTCGCGCCATGCCAGAGATCCAGGTTCGGGAATGAGCCCGGGTCATCATGGGCTGGCAGAGGAGGACTAGGATTGAGCATCCGCAGACTGCTATCCTAGTCCTGGGGTAGGCTGGAGACATGCACCACACTGTAGTGACCTCAGGGGACACCCATAGGTACTGCTAGAAGTGGTGCAAACATGGGGGAATGTGGTGGACATCAGCATGATGTGTCTAGATGTCATGGCACATCCACATTCCAGGGGCTAACTGAGGAGGAAAATCAGCTGGGTGTGACCATGCAGCCTGATGGCCGCACTCTGCACTGTCCAGAGGACTTGCGAGTAGTCCTGTCGGGGAGGGTCCCGGGGATGTCCTGGCTGAGAGAGGCATGGGGGCCCTCCAGCAGGATGGCAAGATGGCCATCCTGGACCCTCCTGGGTGTGGTTAGAGCCACCCAGATCTCTGGGTGGGCAGAGCCGATAGCTGGATGCCCCATGCCAGGAGTGCAACAGCAGGGTAGAATAAATACAGTGGTGATGAAAAAAATGCATGAACTGGGATAAATCCCTGCTGATCAGAGGATGAAATCTCCTTTGGTATCACCAGATATACTTCTCCCCTGCCATCCCCCAAATTACTTCATTCTTTCTGCCTACTTAATACAGCTATTCTGCTTATATATATATATATATATATATATATATATAGGAAATGAAGCATTAGGATTTTTCACCCTAACATGCCCCACCCCCACTCTCCTCACACTAACATGCATCAGGGTGTGAGTTGGAGTCATCAGTCCTTACTCACTCCCTATTCCATGTCTAACTAAGCTGAGATGGTACAGTATAGAAGAACAGGGTGAGAGTTGGGCCCAATAACCCCAGCACACACCCCACACCTTTTGGTTTGTGTACAGTTGGGGTGGGGTGGTAAGGGTAGGGGGTGTTAGAGTTCAAAACCCTAACACCTCATTTCCCTGCTTTTTGTTGCTTCAACCTTAACCAATGCATTAATAAAATTTTTTGCAATGAATTTCCTTAGTTTTTGAGAACGTGTAATTTTACCTTTATAGGTTTGTGGGAGTGCAGGGCCTGGAAGGCCCTGCACTCCCATCACTCTATAGTGTGTTGTGGTTGCATCTCCCTGTGGGATTTCAGGGCCCTCTGTGCCTTGTACTTCCATCACACTCCTGTCACTCAATAATGGTATCCATTTTAAGTCTAGAGACAGTGTAATGAATTGTCTTCTGTCTATGGGAGCGCAGGACCTGGAGGGCCTGCACTCCCCTTAGTACATAAAGGAGGGCCCTGTAGTCCCACTACTGCAATATAGTACCCATATGTGGGAGTGCAGGGCCCTCTGGTCCCTGTGCTCCCACCTACCCATAAGTGTAGACACTCAGCGCAGACCAAGAGATATTCCATGTAATCCTTGGGATGCAAATGGCACAATATCTCAGTAACCATATCAACACTGGAAAAAATTCCACTGCAGTTGTAATCATGTCCTGGCAACCTGCACACATGCTTAGGTGTACTAAGCTGCATTTAGTGAAAAATTGGTATCTTGAACCGTTTTCGATATATAGGCACCAAAAGGTACTACATTCCTCCACAATGTTATAATATGGGAAATTTCCACACTTTGAAATGTTATAACTATAGAAGTAATGCAAATTTTATCACTAAACTAGCAAAAGTCACATCTGTGGGGCAAGCCCTTTCTACCCTGAAAATTTCAGCCCTAATTCCAAACCATTTCTTTGTAGTGATGTGGAAAAGAAACAGTAAAGTTCAGAAATCCCTTTTCATCAGATGTCAAAATCCCTGTTCATGAGATGAATCCCTTTTCATGAGCTGTCAAAATCCCTTTCTGCATTGCCAGCTTGGTGGTGCTGAGGGGTGAGGCACTGGACACCGCACCTCATGCCATGCCGGTGACCTAGGTTCAGAAATGGATCTGGGTCACCGGGGGTTGGCAGGGGAGGGAAGGGATCGAGCATCCACAGGACTGCTGTCCCTTCTCAGGGAGGGGTTCAGGGACAGCACCGCTCCTGTGTCACCCCAGTGGTGGCCAGGGGAAGTACCAGAACTTGCAAGCGCTAGCAGATGCTGGGGTGGAGCAGCAATGGGCAGCAGCAGTAATGCCATGGATGCCATTGTAGGTTCATGCTCTGGGGGGGTGCAACATTACAAGAAAAACCCCAGAAGACTGGGGAGATTATGAGGGCCCCAGGGGTCTAGGCCCCACATCCTCTACACTGGACCCTTTCTAGATGGTCCTAGGCACCACACATGGGATAGATCCTCTAATATCAGATAGTCACCAAGATAGGTGAGATGGGCCCTCCCCTGGGTGGTGATCTAGGGGGCTGGGAAGTCCTGTGGGGCGGGACCTAGTAGGAGGGTCTCAGTGAGGAGTAGAGAGCAGACTGAGAAGGCACCTCTGATAGATGTCCTGATCCAAAGGAGTTAAAAATAAAGTTAAAAGAAAATCCCTTTTTGCGAGTGAATCCCTTTTTGCGAGATAGGGTCATGAAGTCATTCATTCATGAAAAAGGATTTTGACAGCTCATGAAAAGGGATTGGCTCACAAAAAGGGATTTTGACAGCTCATGAAAAGAGATTGGCTCACAAAAAGGGATTTTGACAGCTCACAGAAAGGGATTATAAAAGTAATCCCTTATACCGTGAGCTGTCAAAATCCACTAAGCCAATCCTTTTCATGAGCTTTAAAAGTTCTTTTTCACAAGTCAATCCCTTTTCACACGGTAGGGCCATCTGGTCATCATCTCACAAAAAGGGATTTTGACAATTTGTGAAAAGGGATTGGCTTGCTAAAAGGTATTTTGACAGCTCACGAAACGGGATCGGAAGTGAGTCACAAGTAGGGATTTTACACTTTAAAAAAAACATTTTTTTGAGTAAAGTAAACCAAAGCCACAGAAGTGTGCAGGACATCTCCATGAACAAAACCCATACTTGGATGTCTACAGAAGACATGCCTGTGGCAAGTTATAATGTTTTGTTTGGGCAGAAAAAATGAAAACAAGATGGCAGCTCTTGAAGAGGGAATTTTTTCTCACAAAGAGGGCTTTTATAAATGCCTCTGTGTGAACTGTCAGAATCCCTTTTCCTGAGGCCAAAATCCCTTTTTGTACTGTGTAGCTATCCAAAAGACTGAACTGAGCATGCTCAGAACCGGAAATTTCAAAATTGAATAACTTTGGAACGGATTCATATTTTTTTTCACCAGCCAATACTGTTTTGTTCTTTGGGCCAAACTCTTTCTACTCTGAACATTGCAGGCCAAAATGCCAAATGGTGTAGCCACAGCATGATGTGGGAAAATCAGGGTACAGATCCTTCGTCGGACTGGTGGTGCTGAGGGTTGAGGCGCTGGATGCCACACCTCGCATTGTGCCAGTGACCCGGGTTCGGGAGCGAGCCCGGGTGCTGGGGGTCGGCAGGGAGGGAGTAGGATTGAGCATCCGGAGGACAGCTTTCCTCTCTCTGGGGTGGGCTCTGGGGATATCCCAGTGCGGTAGTGGCTGCTGGAGGAGATTAGAGGTATTACTGATGCTGGGAGTGCATTGGGGATGTGCACGATGGATGTCCACATCTGTCATGTTGGTGTCATTGCACGATCGCGTGTGGGGGGGTACAAAGAAAAAGGAAATACCTGGGTGTGCTCTATGATGGCCGACTATGTGGTGCCACCTGGCTCCATCCCTGGATGCTCCCTCAGATCGGGACCTCCCCCGGATCCTATGGTGGTGGCTACATGCCTGCCGTGGCAAAGATCGTTGTGCAGGAACTGATGGGGTAGAGCTTGGGGATTTGAGCAGAGCAGGGGCTGTGCGGTCAGACCGGACTGGGGAGAAACCATAGGTATCACATCCCCAGAAGCAGAGAAACGAGAAAAATATGTAGCAAAAAAAAAAAAGGGTACAGATCCTTTATCAAAGGCTGAGTACTGCTAGTACATACCACATTTAAATATTAAGATTCATGACATATGACAATATGACATCATCATTATCCCTAGGTACACCAATTGGTGTATATGAATTTTAGCATTTAAATGTGGTATGTACTTGCAGTCCTCAACCTTTGATAAAGGACCTGTACATCTGAAATGCATCAGGCAGAACTACTGTCTATCTGTGATTTCTGAATAAATGGATTCTTGAGAACTGACTTTGGTCTCTGTGTCCCTCTTATGAGGTGGTAAGTGCTTAAAACTCTGTTGGAAAAATTATCTTTGAGTGGTTTTTAGAA
The DNA here is from genome assembly GCA_016271365.2 of Neoceratodus forsteri. Classification (NCBI taxonomy): domain Eukaryota; kingdom Metazoa; phylum Chordata; order Ceratodontiformes; family Ceratodontidae; genus Neoceratodus; species Neoceratodus forsteri. Next base: position 914,823,803 of record CM028137.1, read on the forward strand.
GCACCATATTCCCAGTGTGCACTCTACATGTAACCACATGTGCAGTAACTATTTTACATCTCTCTGTGTCTCTTACAGATTAATGATAACACAGCATGGCATCTCAGCTTCAGTATCCACAGTAAAAAAAATGCATCAGAGCTTAGGCTATACATTTCGAGGTGAGTACAACATAGTACATCATTTTTGAAATACTGTACTGTGCAGTTGCAGCAATAGATATGGTCATATATTTCCAGATAGTTCATGGTATTTCTAAAGAGATTATCTTTGGTGACCCTACAGTGGTGCTACAGGCAAGTAAGGAATATGTCTAGAGGTATCACAGGAATTTAAGGAAATACTGTATCTAACCATGTCAGTTGATGCAGCTGTATGTCTTAAGTGAGGGTCAGTTTTAAATAGGGGACAGTTTGGCCAAGTGGCTAGCACACAGAGCTGTGAGCATGGGACCTGAATTTGAATTCTACTACTGCCACTTACTTTCTGTTTGACCTTGAGCATGTCATTTAACCTCCCTATGCGTAGCTTCTCTTCAGTCCATCTTTGTACTCTGTGGAGTAAAAACGGCAGTACAAGTTCTCTTTCTTCATTCCTCTCCTGGACTGGAAAGTGCTTTGAGATAAAGGTACTCTGGAATCCAAAATGTATTTCCTTTTCTCATTGTTTTTTTTTTTAAATCTTGGGCAACCATTACACAGTGATCCATGATGTGAAGATATAGAAGTGATTGCAGCAGGCCAGATAATGAATCGCTTTCTGACGTTCATTTCATAATTTAGTGTTTATGGGTGACATGACAATAAAGGAATAGTGCACGACAGGGTGTTTGTCATGCTCGGATAACACCATGCCTGGGTGGGGTGGGCACGAGGCCGCAGGCCGAGTGCATCCAATGCCCCAGGTGTGGCGTTATCCCAAACGACACACATCCTGGAGTGCATTATTCCTATTATACAATGGCTTGTTGTTATATATAAAACAAAAAAATAATTTTAAAGAATGTTTTTATTAGAGTGGAAAAATATTTTTGTTTCTCAAGAGAAGATGCAAACAAGAGATCACCATGCTGGTGATTATCCATACTGGTTCCCAGTGCTGAGAACAGACCTGTGGCATCATGCTAGGATATCGCCACAGGTCCAGCCCCAAACTGACCAATCAGAGACCAGGATTCTTTCTTGCCATCGTATAATAACCCTTGAACACCTGGCATTAACTGCATTTAGGAAAAATATTTTTTTTCTATGAAACCACTCCCAAAATACCCTATCCAGCTGCTCATCTGGGTCACAGTTTATAAGAGGGGCAATTGTCTGGAAGGTATTTTTAATGGCAAATGCAGTAGATACAAACTCTGCTCTGTGAAGTCGTGCTCATTGTATTATTGCCCATAAGCATTTGTACTTGGAACCATGGATGGCCCTTGAGGTTTTAAAAAGCCTCTATCATACCACCCCCCCCATCTCTCCTCACTTCCAGGGAATACATATTGAGGTCCTACAGTCTCTCCTCATATGATTTCTGGTGTAGTGCTTGCATCATTTTTGTTGCCCTTCTCTGAAAGATTGTTTTTATTCTAGGAACCAGTTTGTCCAGCACAATAACTCAAAATAAATTTCATTCCTAAATCATGGGATCAACTGGGTAAACACCTCAGAAGAAAAATAAGCATTTTTGTGTTCCTATGTACTGTACTCTCTAAAACTAAAATTATTTGCACTTCTATTTTTCATTTTCCCCTCATACTTAAGGTCTCCAGATATGAACCCCATCAAGACTTGTTGGTATGCCATGAAAATGTAAATCCATCAAAAGACTAAACATAAAACAAGGCAGGAACTCATAAATAAAATTATATTTTTTGGAAATCAGTGACAATGTCATAGTGCCATGGATACACAGACATATGGATAACATATTGTCATTTTTTACTTCCAAAGAAGGACATGCGACTGTAATATAATGCACAGTATTATACGGCATATTGCATATTACTTTTAAATTATGTATTGCAAGCAAATATTGACTGCATAATCATTCATATTATGTAATGTGTTTCAGTATGAAAAAAGGTATCCCCTAGTCACCACACAGGTCACACAATCTTCATGCAAAGTACAGTATATAGTGTATGTGTGTGTGTGTATATATAGTATATAGCATAGTATACATTACATGTGCTAGAAACAGGTAAATCCAGAGTCTCGGCTTACTAGCGGATTCTGGCACAAGCAAATTTCCTCTCCTCAGCATCCGGATTTGAACATTATTGTGCAGTACATTTCTATTAACAAAACATAAAGCACATATACTGTAAGTGGATGGTTGCGCTAGGTCTCTTATACTGCACTACTGCACACAAGTCTGGAAGCCCAAGAAAAGTTTTTTTTTCAAAGGAAGTACTGTATTGGGCACACCTTAATACGGATCACAGCATGAGGAGCCAGCACACCCACAGGGCAAAATAAAATGCTAAGAAAAAAGTAAAGTAATTGTATATAGCACATATGCACACCACACCTCTCACACATTTACACAATATAGTTTGTATGTGTATATGGTACTGAGCCAAAAATTATACGTGAAATAAGGAACCCAAAGGTAGCCTACGCAATGCCTAGTGAGGGAAATGTGATGCAGAAAGAGGTCAGCCTGCAGTGCCACCCACGAGGATGAAGAACTCTGTGATAAAGATTTAATAATTTTCTGTATGTCAAACTGGTGTAATGGGTTGCATTTTGTTCCACAATATCCTGCAGGATATCATTAGCAGAACTGTGATAAGTACACTTTATTCTGGTGGGTGGTATTGTAGCTTTTCTAAAGGGGTACATACAGAGCTATGGTCAGTGGTTCCAACATATTGGGAATACCCACCCTAAGGCCAAACATCACACAAACCATGCAGTAAGCCTTGTTTAACATTCATTGCTCTAATTTTCAGTTGCAGTACTGTACCTATAGAGGATGATATATTTCAGCTATACATGAAGGTGAGTTCTTGTTAATTATTGTGGTTATGGTTAGGAAAAGTTCTGAAATATATAACATGGAAACAAGTATATTATATAATCTGTTTTTCCTCCACCAGCTTTCCAATTGGGCTGCCACAGCTGCACTCTTCCTATGTTTCAGGTGAGCAACTACCTTCACAACCAACACTAATGGCAAGGGGAAAGGGAATGATGGAAGGCCTGCATCCTCTCTTCTTTTGGAGTCAAGTACCTCACCTTGGCAATGTGGTCCAGCCCAGCTAGCTCCACTTTGACATAACTACAGGTAGGAAAGGTGGCCATGACCCATTTTAGATTCTGTCCTGTAGCTCCAGTACTTTAACCTGGAATATTTGGGTAAATGTATGTCAGGCCAAGTCAATGAGGGACCAGATATGAATCCAAACTGTGTCAGCAGTTGAGTTATTGGCAACCCTTCAGTGATCCAGTTCTGATATTGATTATACTACCTTAACCAATCAATGCCTTAAGGAGATTTGCAAGAGATTTCCTGCAGCACAGGCAGTCCCAGAGATATTTTTCTTTAGGTCTCTCAAGAAAATCTCAGGAGATGACTTGCTGAATAGACTGCTACCTCTGTACCATAAATTATCAAGTTTTGTACAAAGCTGTCTTCTGAAATAACAGTTGCAATTTGCATCAAAAACTAAAGTGGACTCTCTTGAAATTAGATGGAAAAATATTAGGGCTAAACATTATTAAAAATAACTAACTATCCAGTGGTATTAAGTAATCAAGTCACTAATGCTATTTCACTATACTCATTTGGAGGAGTTAAAAATCAAAGATTGCAGATTCCAATAGTTAATAACAGGATTTAGTCCATGGCATTTAAATTTAAAGCAGCACAACTATGGAAAAGGATATTGTCAATAAACAAACACAAGTAACTGTAAATGCATTTGTAAAGCTTTACGTGAAACATTTCAGATTGTATGTCAGTATACTTAACTTTGCAATGTCTTCATTGTTAAAAATATTTGTTGGTTAACATTTTGCCTTTATCTACTTTGTTTTATCTTTTATATTGTTACAACCATTTTATCAGTAGGATGATCTTGAAAATAGAGTTGGCAACTCTAATGATCTTATTCCGTATAAAAAGAGTTTACCACATACCTTAACAGGGTTGCAAGGTCAGTGATGTTGATAAGTAGTCACATCAATCACTTAGCACCACCCAGTGGGACTAAATATTTGGCTCCCTGAAGATTTATATTTGGGCAGATATAAAAAGGGTGTACTTGATGGAACACAATATATTGCTAGCACAGAAGGTACCAATTTTGAAATACATATTTGCAAAGACATACACAGACTTAAAAATTCAGTAACCTGCCTAACAAAACATATAGGGCCCCATATTTAGAGCCGGCTGCAACCGTAGCACAGCCATTTACATTTTGCTTGCAATTGTACACAACCAGCTCTGAGTGATATTCATTCAGATGGTTAGCACTCACCAACAAAGAGGCACTAACTGACTGAATATCAGGTGCTAAGTGGCTCTGTACTGGAGTGACATGGACCAGGGCTGAATATAGCTCACAGGAGTTAGTGCTGCTCTAAACAGGATAGTGCAAGGAATCTTGTGGGCCATATTATGCCCAAGAATTCAAATGCGCTCATTGGGCATGTAAGGTGCCACAGGACCTTCTGCCTGCCTCTTATGGGCTCATTTGCATGCAGCATGGCAGCCCCTTAGCATCCATCCAGCAGCAAATAAGGTTCTAGGTGATAACCTTGTATATTATAGCATGGCAGCACACAATTCCGCACACAGACCATCGCAAACATAGATATGGTTGGTCAAAAACACCAACCAGTACAAACACCACAATGACCCTTTTCTTTTGTAGGGGGCTTTGCCCCCCACCCCTGAAATTATTATAATCAATTCCAAGGGGGTGTGGACCTTAGGGATGGGGAGAAACTTGGAAGGGGGGGGAAGTTTCTTTAAAAAAAAATACTAAACACAAAAAAACAATTCTCCAATATTGGGAGATGGGGAAGCAAACCCTAGTACCCATGTCTCCTCTGCTCCAAGTGCTAGTGCCTTAGCCACTCCACCACTGGAGCTGCTGTATCAAACACTGCACCGACATGTCCTTCATTCTTTCCCCATCTCTATATACAGTGACAGGGGTAGCGATATTTCCACAACGATATTCACACTTTTCACGATGATATTATTGCCAGTGATATTATCCCCATGGCATTTATAGTAGATATCGTAAATAAGGTAATCCCTGGTGGTATAGTGGTCCCCCCACCCCTGAACACCCATCCATCAGTAAAACATGCCTCCATGGTTGTATAGGGATCCCCACAACCCTGATCACCAATTTTTCATTCAAACAGACCTTCCTAATGGTACAGTGGTCTTCCCACCCCCACCCCAGACACCAATCCTTCATTAAATCACTCCCCCCAGGGATATAGTGGTGCCCCACCTCCTAGAGACTATGCATCATTACATCATCCCTCCGGGGTGGTATAGTTGTCCCCCAACCCTGACCACTATGTTCCAACCAAGCTGAGGACCACATACTTGATCACACTCCATGACCATCAGATGACAGCCCACTGAGGAGGTAAGAAGAGGGCTATGCTGACTGCCAATCTTATAGAGTTTGGCGATCAGGATTATGTGGAGTGCAGGGCAAGAATCCTTGGTAGGTAGGTGGGTGACAAGTTGGGGAACAGTCAGAGGGTGTGGGGGACTGTTATACCACCAGGGAGGAATGTTTTACAGATGGATGGTAGTTTGAGGGGGTGGAGCAACCACTATACCACCAGGGATATCTGTCATACAACAGGACAGGTATTCAAGGGGGACTGCTTCTCACAGGGACAGACAGTTACAGTACAGCCACTTGCCTTCAGGAGTGGAGGCTTGGCCTTAGCACCCAAATAAGATATGTTTTTTGATGGTGGTAAACAGCACTGATCTGGGGGTTGTTACCATTGCCACAAACCTTTGACCATACCACTGAACTAGTATGCATGAGGGACCCTCTCATTTGCATAGGCATAGTGGTATAGATAGCCTATGAATATGGTTCTGTCCAGACCAATAATGCAAATCCAGGCTAGCGCCCATACTAACCACATTTGGGCCAATGCTAACCTTTGAATATCTGGCCCATACTGTATGGAAATTCAAGTGTTTGTTCAACCTGCACTAACCACTACTGTGCTTATAACTTGTGCAGTAAGCTTTTCATGCAGACATGAATAAATGTGTACCTGCATTTTTCCTCAATTCTCTTAAAACCCCACTCCTCACCTTTAAGATGCTAGACAACTTCAGTCTCAGCAACAAGCTGTTCAAGTGGATGAGATGGTTCTCTTTAATTCCTTACAAAGTAAGAGTACTGTTTAATTTATTTTTTACAATGTTCTAGAGGTCCCTTCACTTATTCAACTATGCTGTGACAAAAGGAAGGATACCTCTGAAACACCCTTAGTACTTCAACATCATGCATTATACAATGCTGATCTATGATCTTGCAGACCAGTATTTTCTCTTATGTGAATTAAACATGGACTTGCATATTCTGTCTTGTGAAGTTGGAGTTTATCCATGTCATTCAGCAGTAGTATTCACAACAGAAGAACAGGCGGGCAGCCTATTACCTTTGCTTGACTTTCTTCTCCAACCACACTTTTCTGAAACAAATATTTATGATAAACAATCTCATGCTCCTATTATGGAAGTTAATATCTTGTAAACACTTTACTCACATACAGTATTGACATTTTCAGAATGTAGTGGTAGCCAGAGTGAAATCCCAGAATGAACAGATACATCTAGATATAGCACAATGAATCCCCATTCATGCAGCAGTGTGGTTTCTTGTGATACTGTATACCTGGATATAGCTAGGTATGTACTGGGACATATGTCTGGGTGCCACTGTATTAAGCATCCACATAAAATGAACATCTACACAAGGCATTTACAGTTTAGTGACAAACCTTTGTAACAGGTGGTGTATGGAAAAATAAGCACGCTAATGTTAGGTGACCTGGATCCTAACATGCCATACATTTTACTTGTAAATGTTAAATAGTGAAATTTTATTTTACTGCTGTTATTATTAAAATGTCTTAATTGAGCAGAGTCAATTGTCTTCTTCAGGGCAAAATACAGTTGTTCTATTTCTCTGCCTTACAGTGGGATAAGTGGAAAGCCATTACATTTAGAAAGGATCAAATATTATCCAACATTAATCGGATAGCTTGGAAATTACACTGTGTGACCCAGTTACCTGATAAACAGGGCATGCAGTACATTGTCTGATGATATTTTTTAAAATAATTTCACTGAATAAATTGATTAATGAGTTATCTGCTCCAACTATCTAAGGATTGGATCAGATTAATAAATCTTTCATCAAATATTACATTATATCTCCTAGGTGGGGGTGTCTTATATATGGAACTTTTTATTACAGTGGTTAAAGAAGTAAGGAAATTTGACAGTTTAAGTTGGCCTTCATGAAAAAATACATAAAGTAGTTTGTAAAAATATTTGTATTCTCTAAACTCCCTGACGTCTACTCATTTTGGCCAAAAACACAAACCTTAGGGATGTCTTACTGAACCATGTCAAACCTCCAGGACTTGATACATGGTTCATGCACCCACAATATCACATTATCAGCCACAAGAGGCTAGTTTCTACCTCCACTGATTTGATTTTCTGCTGCATACATGTTGTAGCTGATTCACCCATACACCGAAAGCTGAAAAGAACAGACTGTGTCAAGCTTAGTTCAGGTTTAAAAATGTAACACATTCAGTTAAGTAAGCGATAACAACTGAAGCTTTTTCCTAAGATTCTCTATCTGAGGGGAACTGTGGAACCAATATTTAATTATGCCAACCTTATTTTTGCTGCTTACTGACTATAAAAGAAACTATGACTTTGCTGTCTCTGGGAGTGGCTGACCCTATACAGCACATACATTAGGACAGATGAACAGGCTTTTCAAGAGCAAATCCATTTACACAGTAGATTGTCTACTAGGGTTTCTTAGAATCCATCTGATGGAATCAGATTCTAGGCATTTTTTTGTAATTTGAAATTTCAGTATTCAAGGCCAAAAAAAAAAACGATTTAAAAAAATCTGATATTGATTTGGAATTTGAACCTGGTTCTGTATCTGAATGAAGTGTAAAGATCATCTCCCACCCTCCATTTATTGTAGTACTGCTGCTGCTAGCTAGGGTCCCCTAGCTGCCTCATCTCATAGATCGCAGGTCTGTCTCCAAAGTCCCCTTACTCGGTAGTAGTGTTTTTGTGATTGACCTATCTATTTTGTTTCCCAAAACTAATATCCAATGACAACCCCCTTCTCTGAGTCCCCCAATAAGCCTCCATGAGCCAGGCTGTAGCACCCCTTGTATAGTGTGACCCTCCGGCCCCCCTAGTTTGACTCCCCTAGTACCTAATGTAACATCCATGATCCAGATGGGAAAAAGATTCACATTATCTGAATGAATCAGTTTTCTCAAATCCTTCCAGTGAAATAAGCTCACCGGTGTAATACTGGTTGCAGTTTCACCCATGGGTCAAACAATTCACATTTTATCTAGTACTCTGTAGTAAGCCTGTCCCTCCCAGAAGCCCTCAGTTCTCCCTCAGTGACCAGGGAGCTAGATGACCTAATGAATGCCTGAGTGGAGGCTGCTCTACCATATGCCTGAGCTACAGACAGGACATTCACAAAATTATTAATGTGGCGTACAAGGACTTGGAAGATGGACCAACTGGAACTGCCACCTACATGGTATGCTGGTCTGATATGGTTTGGGCTTAACAGGCTGAAGTTGCCCTGTGCTACACAAAGAGATAATCTGCTACATGTGGAAGTTAGATAAGTCTGACTGGACCTGCAAGGACAACTGTTTTCACCAGTTGACACCAATGGCCTTCATCAAGAGAGAAGCTGAAGCCTGAAACCAACCAGAGAGGGACTCATTACTGCTGTGTCTGCTATTGCGTCACCTCATCCTGCACACAGAGTGAAATCCTACTGAACTGGGTAAAACATGGGTACTTCAGGTGAAGAATTATTTAATGGACTGGGTCATCTGGCTGGGAATAACAAATATACACTTTGGGCTTGGGGTGGTGAGTTTACAACCAGTGTTGAATGTATTTAAGTGCATAGCTACAAGGTCCCAGGTGATAACAGACAACAAGCCTGCACCAATTCCATGGGTGAGTACAAAGGCAACTGTGGTTTTGAGTGAGCTCCCCAAAAATCAGGCGTTGCATCTACTTGCACCAGTGTGGGTAGTGAGGCCTGAATAATATAGTCTGGAGCATGGGATTGAAGTGTATGCTGTTGGGGGAAGCCACGTATATATTTTGGCTGCACCTAGGGTGACAAAAGAACTTGGTACTTGGTACTTGGTTGTACCTGGTTTTGTCTGAGATTAGGGAAGCACTGGAAAAAAAAAACAGCTAGAAATAGTATACTGCTACCTCATTGTATGACCCCTTCCTTTCCTGGACCCCTTCCTTTCCCCTATGACCTGGGCCAGAACCATGAAAAAGCCCTAGTTATTTTGGTGCAATTACTGATAGAGGTTATATGATTTTGCTGGTTTCTGAATTAGAAACACTAGCACATTAATTGGCTACACAAGGATCTTGAGGACACATGGAGATTGTATCATCAGGTAATCTAGAGTAAAAGTTGGCTTTCCAGCTTTAGGACTGGGTTTTTGCAGGGTCTCCGTATTGTCTCTGGTATATACTGTAGGAGAATATAGCCATTTGCTGTATTTATTAGCTCAAATTGTCTAGAAATGAGGGTAGGATGAGAATTTTATTGTATGAGTTTGTCTTGAACAAATTGCAGTTAATGGTCACTTTGGGGGGCAGGACATTGGAAAAGAGCTGTTGTTTGGACATGTTTTGTTTGTTAAAATGAGGTTGGTTGGCAGGTTTGATCGAGGAAAATGTGGGGAGTTGGGCAAGGTTTTGGTTAGAAGCAGCAGGAGAGTCACATGGTAGTTTGTGGAGTCAGAGAGTTTTACCAACGGAATACAAGAAAGCCGGTCCAAGCAGCCAGGAGGTAGACAGTCAGGATTGTCGGGAGCCAGCCACGTGGGAAAGCAAATTGTGAGCACTGCATTTTGCCTCAAAAAAATAAAGAAGATGAGGATGAAAATGAAGACAAGGGAAGCATTCACTGGTGGACTGAGTGGGGAAGTTTGGTTGCTGAAGTAAGATGGGCAGCAGTCAGCACTGGGCACGACTGGGGACTGAGCATGAGTTATTTTAAAAAAAAGGAAACAAAAATAGTTAGAAACATAAAGAGCCAGAGCAAAAGTGGGGTGTAAGCTAGACAGAAGGATTAGTGATTGGAGCAAAACAGGTGCCAGCCAGCAATTTGAAGCTCACTGGTCAGCGTCTGATGTCACCGGGGAGCCGCCATCCTCAAGACAGAGAACAAAGAGTTGGTGGTGCACAGCCACTCCAGCTTTTGTGGCATTGGAGAAGGGGATTCGGATAGGGAGTCGAAACTGAGGTTGTTTACAGTTCTGGTGCAAGCAAGATAAAAGAAACTGGCTGAGGGAAAAGCAAAGACGAAGAGGCAGTGGGGAATGGATCAAATGGCAGCCATTTTGGAAAAAGCCACATTGCTGGGAGTGGACTGCAAGATGGTGGCCTTGGGCGGGGGTTACAAAAATGGCAATGGATGAGGGGAAATAAAAGAAATAAAATATATATATATATATATATATATATATATATATAAAATGGCCCAGCGGTTGGATTTCCACTTGCGATGCTGTCAACCCGGGTTCAGGAACAGATCCGGGTCATCAGAGGGCCAGCTGGGAGGAGAAGGATCAAGCATCCCAAGGACTGCTCTCCTTCTCTGGGGGGAGGGCGGGAGTGGGTCCAGTGCTTGATAGACCCCTGGCAGAGGCCAGGGGCACTACAGCGACCAGCACCATAATGTAATACATGGGGTGGGGCAGATGCTGGTCATCATTGCATGTCCCCATCCCGCATATGGGGGGGGAATGCCAGCTGCCTGCTGCCTGGATAATGCCTGCCCTTCCACTTTGATGAGCTCCCGGGCCGGTTCCCTGACCTATCCCGTTGATTGCTGCACTTAGGGCCTGTGCCACAACTCCACCCTCGGGGGCAAGCCAGGGGGTATCAGGAAGTTGTGGCTAATGTGGGAGTGGAAGCGGAGGGGACCGTGACCGAGGCAGAGGGAATGGTGACACAGCAGGACAAAAAAAAATGGAATATATATAAAAAAACAAAAGAAAGAAAGCAAATTCAGAGCTTAGGCAGCAGTGCACTGGGAAAGGGTTGGAACAGAAGCCAGAGGATACCAAAGGGCACCAGCAAATGGTTTGGATAACAAAGAATGAAGCGCAGCTTGTTTTCTGGGCAAAATGATGAAGCGGGGCACAGTGACAGGTAGCACAGGGTTTTTTTCTTTGGAAAAACATTTGGATCTATACAGGCAAAGCAGCAGCCTATAAGGGAGACCTGTATTCTTGTGGCAGGGAGTAGGGGATGCTGTCTATGCCCTACCAAAAAATGAAACCCTGTCCAGTGGTTTTGGAACATGTTGGGGACCAACATTTTCGGAATGCCATGAGGCCTTCAGGAGCAACTTTAAAGTAAGGGTCAGAGATGTAGTGGTTCATCTGGATCTGGCACAGTGCAGCAGTATAAAAGTGCATCTAGCCTATCACAGCTGATGAGAATGTATTGGTGCAGGGAATTTTGATCAGCAAGATGGAATTCACAAGGAAAATTGTAGTATGGTTACAGTAACTCTGGCTAGTTTTAAAAGCATAGAGAAACGTTCTGCAGCATTTTACAGTTGGAATAGTGACAGTCAGAGGCCCAGGGTACAGAACAGTTATTTTGCTTATCTGATGAGCAAAGTGGCTACAAAAACAAAGAGAATAAAGAAAGAGACTAGGGCTAGTGCAGGCAGGTAGGGCCAGTATGCTGCTGTGGGAGAAGATGGTCATGACAGTATATTCTGCTTGGAGTCTTGACATAGGAAAGGCACAGAGAAGAAACGCAAACGAGGAGGAAGCTGGCAGCAAAAACTGATAAAACAAGCACTGGAGCTCATGGGACAGGTACAAGCTCTCCTGGAAGAGGTGAAGAAATTGGAGGATAAGATAAAGAACAATAGGAAGAATAATGTGCCAGAAGATGACAGAAAGAAAGACAAAGGAGGAAAGCAGCCAAACAATCCAGGGACCAATGGTGCAAAGAACCCAGGGGCCTAGTGCAACAATTATTGGGTCGTTTAAACTTTGCATGCAGGGCAATTACACAGGGGAGAGTTTTCACCCATAGGCTGGCTAGGGCCACGGGTGGAGCAAGGCTGCCACATCATTGGACGGATATTTCAAAAGGGGTGCACCAGAATTTAGAGGTCTGGGAGCAGCTTCTTAGGCATTACAACAGGTCATGTTTTGACAGGAGGAATGGCTATTCAATACAAATTTAGAGCAACACATGGACGCAGCAGGGGCACTAGGATGGGGGCATATTTTAAATGGGAATGGATATCAGAGAGGTGGCCGGTACAGTGGAAAGACAGAGACCTGCTATGGGACATCACTTTCCTAGAGATCTTCCTGATATGGGTGGCAGTAACCATTTGGGGTGAGCGACTGAGAAATCAGAAGACAGTTTTCTGGTTCAATAACCGGGCAGTGGTGGAGGTATTGGAAAGGCAGAGGGGGTCCACGGAGACAGTCACGAGGCTGGTGAGACGGTACTGGAGGGGTTGAGATTGAATCTATCTTTCAAAGTGAGACACATTGAGGGTGTTAAAAATGTGGTGGCTGACAGCCTTTCCCATCTTCAGTTGGACAGATTCAGGTCTCTGATCCCTAGGGCAGCAGCCAGAAGAACGTTGGTCCCACCCCACTTGTAGGAGATTGGCTAGAAAGAGCCCAGTTGCTGTTCAAAAGCTGTTGGTCTTCCAAGTACATTGAGGGCATGTGAAGGGGCATAGAAAGCATTCCAAGAGTTTTGACAGCACTCTGGGATGGAGGTAAGTGGGCCAGTAACCGAGGGTCAGGTCATGAAGTTCATGGTGAAAAAGTGGGAAGAGGCGCACTTGACTATGGGGATACATCTAGCAGGAATAGGTTTGGTATGCAATTTGCAAGAGTGGGGGGAGTCCAGTAGAACCCTGGTGGTTAGGAGAATGTTCTGAGCAAGGCAGAGGTTGCATGGAAAAATAATGGACACTAGGAGGCCTGGGGGGGGTTGTTGAAATGGATATTAAAAATTATAAAGACTATCTGCATTTTGTCTTATGAGGCTTGCTTGTTTATGGTGGTTTTCTTGGTAATGTACTGGGGTGCTTTCAGAGTCAGTGAGGTGGTAGTGAGGAACAAGAAGGACAGGGGTTGGGGGCTAAGGCGGGGAGATGTGCAAAGGGGAGAGGGGAGCATAGTGATATGGCTGCGAAAATCCAAAATGGACCAGACAGGTCAAGGGGCGAAGGTGGTGAGGGGCCAAGGTGGTGTTGAAGAAGGAGCAGGCAAGGGACATGTGTGTGGTAAAGGTATTGGAGGACTATAGGGTGGCCAGGCCAACAAAGGTGGGTACCTTTTTTGTGCATGGTAAGGGGGCCCCGGTCACCACCTATCAGTTGATGACAGTATTAAAGATGGGGATGGATTTTCTGGGAGAGGAATCAGGTAGGTGTTCATTGCATTCATTCTGGATTGGCATGGCCTCGGAGTGGGCAACGCAAAGGGGGAGGCGGTGGCGGAGATCAATGAAGTGGATAGATGATGGTCAAGCTGCTATAAAAAATATATCAAGAAAATGAGGTGATAATGCTGTCTGTGTCCCCTCAGATGCAGTTCACAGGAAGAATGTTTGGATTGTGGGGCATTCGTTCGTATATTGGGCGGAGAGCTGAGTCACAACAATGCCTTGTGGGAGACAGCTGCGGTGGGCAGCAGAGGATGTCAGAGTGCATTGGAAGGGGGTTTGAGGGATGAGATGGGAGCAGCTGTTACCACTGGTGGAAGAACTCAAACTGAAGTGGCCTAGGCCGAATGTGTTATTACTGCATTTGGGGGGCAATGACTTGGGGGAGCGTCCATGGGTGGTGTTGATACGGGAAATAAAACGAGATATGAAGGTGGTTAAAACTTTGTGGCTGGGGGTGATGATAGTGTGGTCAGAAGTAATATCAAGAAGGGTATGGAGGCAAGTAGGATATTAGGGCAACTGAGAAAGCCAGGAAGAGGCTAAATAGGAGGATGGCTGCGTTTATGACAGAGGTGGGGGGGTATATTTTTACATAATGATATTTCATATGACTGTGTGGGTTAATGTAGGCATGATGGGGTACATTTATCAAAAGTTGGCATTCCTGTATTCAATCTACAGCTGGAGGAGGCACTGGAAGAGTTGGAAAAGAAAGGGAGCATAATGGGGGGAAGCCCATTGTCCATCACAAGGGTACGAGATGAGCTTGTGGAAGGAGGGAAAGAAGGGGAAGGGGGAAGAGGTGCAGGGGGTATGGGGTGGTAAAATACTAGGCACAGGCTGGGTTGACATCCAGCCATGTTGAGCACCTCACGGGGTTGTCACCCCAGGGGTTGGAAACTGGGGGTTGGATTAGACATCCAACCCCGGAAAAGAAGAAAAAAATGCAAAGACTGTTTTGTTGTTGTTTTTTTTTTTTTTTGTCAGAGAGAAGAGGGGTGTTGCATACACATCAGAACCCGGGAAAGAAGACAAGGGATGGACTTTGTGGTGGAGTACATGGAGTGGGATAGTAATGCTTAAGAAATGGAAAAGTGTACATGTGTGAATGTATTTAAGGACTGGATTTCATTATGTAAATGATTTGTCAATAAAATGCAATAAATAACAGAATGCTGAGAATATGGATATATACAGATATGAATGTTTTTATAAAGAATTGCCAAATGAGCACCCAAGCAAGTGTATGGAGTCATCATTTCACCAAGGGAACCCCAATGACAATACTTTTTCAGGTGTCTTTTAACAAATGAAAAGTGTGAATTTTTACTTTATAAAGGTTTTTTTTTTTTTTTTTACTTTCTCAGTTTATAAATATTATAAGTGCAATAAGACACTTTAGAATTGTGCATTACATTGATCTAATTGCTTTTCCACTGGCTGAAGGTACTCTGCCTGCAGTGCCATGTCTCACTATGCCCAGAGCATGTTGTTAGATCAGCTTAATGCACACCCCATCATGAGTTATAGCTTGCATAATGTCCTTTCATGCTGTTTGGGCTGTCAGCACAGCTCAGCTTCGCTTTGGTCATCTCACCGAAGCAGCATGACAGGACATTAGTTTTCCGTAAGATACGCCCCACACTACACATGAACATGCAGAACAGTGCCTTTTATACAACTCTATCCCAGACTGTTTCACAGGATTTGTGCAAGAAAAAAAAAGCTGAGAAAGCATGTTTCACCAGTGCAGTCAAAGCACAAAGTATTACTGCATTTAGCACAATAAACTAAATAAACTATGAAAATGCAAATGAAAATGCAGGTAGTTACTTGACAAATAGAACAGGAGTCATCAGTAAAAATACCAATATATGCATAATGCCTGCAATGCCAAAAAGGTGCTGTGTATAGTATCGCAGTCCCTGATTATTAAGCTCGCATGAGGTACTGTAGGGATAGTGAAGGAGGTGGAATTAAACTGGGAGTAAACAACAATAACCTATGTCTTTCTACTCTGAGTGGTGCTTTTCCATGGATAGATGCCAGCCTCTCAAAGGGTTGATACCATCCTTTTTTAATTGTTTTATCATTCCACTAATATATCTATTTGTGTCATAATTTATCAATGAGTAAACAAACAAAACAGGCATAAACTCTGTTTCCCCACTAAAGATCTAAATCATAAAAAGTACCATTCTGATACCTCCTGTGTTCCTAGTCCTCCACCAATCATGAACCATGATACCAGAGCTGCCCTGCCAACCTCTTCAACCCTGACCTTGCCTGAATGTTGATGATGACTGACGTCTTGGCCCTTAACCTAATGCCTGTCAATGGGTGGTCAGCATCTGTAAGTGAATGTATACTGTAAGTTAACACTCTCTTCTTTTAGTTTCATTTAATTTAGCTATGTACAATCAGGTATGGTGATACCCTTTATTCCTATTAATATAACTATTTGCTCCTTTGCCCCCAGCATATCCTGACCCCCAAGGCTATTTAGGGTTGGCTTAGGCAGGTAAGACCAATCCATTATATTCTTTGCCTCCACAAAGCAATATTATCACTTGCAGCTCATCCCAATGCTGCAGCCAGTTAGTAACAATAACATAGGCTTCCAAATGTTCAACAAATGTACATGCTTATTTTCACCAGTTGCAAGTAAATTAAGGGATATCATTATATATCCTGCTTCTCATGTTGAAGTGTAAGTCTGCATCTCCTCAGGCTCAGTTCTCAGTGGGCCCATAGATTGATGCAAGCTGTAGCAAATGGCAGCTCACGTCAAAGCTCCATGCACCACTCTGTGCTCAGTTCTCTATCAGATAGAGACCCGGCGGCAACGTCATGCTGCTTGTTGCAACTGTGGCCATGCACCAAACAGATGGCACATCTGGAGAGTTTGCGGTAAGCTACGGGCTCAATCGGGCAGCACTCATGAATGTGACAGAGACCTTGTAGGGTAATGCAAATAAGCCGGATGCAGACATGAATACAGGTATGTCCTAACAGCACAAATATATCACAATCCATCCTCAAGATGTCAAACTGTCAGTGTTTACATATGAGTCAGACATTGGGTAAAGCACCTATTATCCAACCATGGTACTGTTGATACTGTAAGTCATACACCAAAAAGTGGATATAATACCAGTACCTAGGTTCCTTCTTGGGGACACAACATGCAGTCATTCTACTATATGGCATCTTTTTACTGTATTACTTTCAGCAGGATAGCACACTATCCCAAGGCAGTCATGCAGGCATGGGGGACTGCGGCAAATGTTCACCCCCACCTAGGGAGGGCTCTGCAGGTGGTGCATAAACCCTTAGACCAGCCCTGGCTGGTCTAGTGGGGTGCTTGTTTCTGTGGGCACTGTACACTTTCATGAATTCCAGAAAAAGGGATGCTGCAGCATTGCCCTGGTGCAAGGCTCCATGTGCCGTGCCGTGCCCCCATTTGTGTTGCAAGGATGGCACAAGACTCCCTTTGGTGCATGCAGCCTATGGCTGCTGCAGGCTGTGTTTAAGAACTGCTCTTGGTGCAAGTCTTAACACAAGCCACTCCTTGCATTATTCAGTTTGAAACAAGCTCCTTGAGTCATTCAGAATGCTTTGAGACTCAGGCCCCTCATCTTAGCTTACTAGCTACATTCTGCTCCCAAAACTAATTTTTCATCTCTCTTGCTACACTTTCGAAAACTAAAGTTTTTATGCTTATGATTGCCAGCTCTGGAACAGTCTCCAACAACATGCTTGTAGTTCTAAAGATTGTTCCATTTTTAAGACAAAACTGAAAGTATTTTGGCCAGGGGAGGAGACTGGAGCATCCCACAGAACACTCCCCTCCTCCTGGAAGGGATGGAGGGAAGGAGGGAGACCAGCATACCTCACTCTGCTGCTGCTACTTGTGGATGCACTGGTAGCAGTACAGTGGCAGAGGCACATGGAGGGGGGCACTGTTAGGCACTTGAATGGGGTGTGCATCTGCATACCTGCAGCCTGGACTTCGGTCCTTGTGCTTTTGTCCTTGGGGGCAATATGGCAACATAAAGGGATAAATCCCCCACAGCAAGCAGCATGAGGGCACCCAAGTGTGTGGGCAAATGGTGGTACTTCTGCCTCCCCAATATAGGAAGTCAAAAACTGTATCAGAAAAAGAAAAGATGAAAATACTTTCAAACACTGAAGCTTTTTACTGATAAAATGGGGAGTTGTTTTTTTAGTTACATTTATTTGGCATATGGTTTAATGCACAGTTCTATGAATTGTTTATCATAAAGGTGCTTAATAAGTCAATAGTATTCTTATCATCAGTGCCATTTGTTAACTTCATAATAGGATGCCAGTGTTGCTTTTCCATTTGCCAAATTATCACTCTATGCTGTGGTGATAGTGTAAAATATTGGGTACACGTAGGACCTATGCTATTTGCGTAGAACTCAAGTTACACTATTTGATACAGTCGCCTGTTCCTTTACTTTATATTAGTTTATTTGGGTTGGCATTCACCCCCTCACCACCCTGTAAAAAAAAAAAAAATTGGGGGGTTGTGGGGGATGAAGCCCCCAACTTAAATAAACTGACAACTGGTGACCAAAGCAGCACTGTATTCAGGAAGCTTTTACAGCAAGCTTCCTAGGTGTACCCGATATTCTGCACTATTGCTTATGCTGCTGCCTACTTCACTGTCTTGATATTAGAGATGGGTGAAATCCACAAATTTTATTCTGCAAAATATTTTGCAAAATTTGCACATTTCACAAAATATTTTGTGGGTGCGAAATGTGAAACTCCGCCAGCAAAATACGGAATTTCACCAGCGAAATGTGGAATTTCACCTGCAAATGGCAGAATTTGATCCACGAAATTCCATATTTCTCGGGTGAAATTCCACATTTTGTGGAATGCGTGAATGTCACATATTTCAAGTGGCAAAATTTGCGATTTCACTAGAATTTCACCAGCAAAATTAAATTTCGCTGCATAAACGCCAGGCTGTTTTTCCTGCTTTTCCCAGACAGAGATTTCATCCTTATTACCTTATTCTGATCATCCTTTGTTGCTATCATGCCAAAAAGTCACTAAAACTACCATTAATTTTTACATACAGTACCTTATACTTAAAGTAGTTGTGTTGTAGTGGCACCCCAGGCCACATTTTTGTAACCACGTTAAACATTGTTTGGTTTGAGCAACAAGATTCACAGTTTCAAACAGTCTCAAAATTCCACAGCTCACACTGCTGTAGCTTTAGCTTTGTATTTACCTTCTGTCTGTCCATCCCAATTGCTTCTAAACGTGGCTGACGGTTTTAGGGTTTAGCAGGTTAACAGACAATGCTTTTGGTTCAGTAAATATACTCAGCAACTCCCTATATTCTGTGTACTGTATGATTCCAAACATGCAGTCATGGGCATGACTGGAAGTTGATAGGTGGAAGGTTCAGAAGGGATGTGAGGAAGTATTACTTTATGGAAATGGTGGTGGAACTGTGGAAATGCCTAATAGCTGAAGTGGTGGCAGCTGAAACCATGTGTGTGCGAGGCTTCAAGCAAGCTTGAGACAGAATGAAAGGGATAGTAATAACTAGAGGTCACAAGGAAGGATTTGGAACTGGAAAAACTGATGGGGAGGGTTAAAACCCAGTATCAACATTAGGTTGCAGGGTTCAGTAGGGACTCATTGGCAAACTGGATGAACATTTGGTCTTCTTTTGCTGTCACTATCTATGTTTCTATGTATGCAACAGCTTTTAAAAAAATAGAGCCCTTTTGTAACTTTAAACACTGATTCAGGGAGCTGTAAGAATATTTTTCTTTGCTGATATTGGCTATTTGACTCAGTCTGCTCATACCATAAACCATGCACTAGAGAGTATCTCCAGCACTGAAATTTATAGAGAAAGATTTAATGGAAAAAAAATCACAAAAATACAGCACATCATGGGACATAGTTTTGTTGGTGCATTGTATAAAAAGATGAGTAACTGACTGTGTCAAAGTACATCAATTTACAGAAACAAAATCTATAGAAGTGACTTTGTGAGTAGGCAGAGAGGGCATCTGCATACAAAACATACAAATAATTAAGATGGAAGCAGACCAGATAGCCACTGAGATTGCTCCCTCTCTAAGTAGCAGTAGCTGTTTATCTTTTACTCTTACAAGTGTACATCCAAACTTCTCTTAAACGTTTCCATGTTACTGAGTTAACTGAGTGACTCTTAAATAGCTTATGTTCTTTGCTTTTCACAAGGTAGTTTCTCAGAGATTTTTTTTATTTTTATTTTTTTTATGTATTTAACAAATCAGAAAGACCTTTGAGCCAAGGTCTCTTTTATAGAGGTTCCACGTCAAGTCACAAGAATAACAAATTACATTGGTTTCAGTAAGTAGTACAACATGAGGAAAGTAACTACATAAACAAAAGAATAATACGGCAAGATAAATATTGTGTCAAGTGCAGCCAGTGGCCTTGTCTGAAGAGGGGTGGAAGGGATTACAAGGACAGAAGGATATGGGTGAATTAAGGGGGTGAAAGGAGCAAAATAAGAGCAAGAAGGGAGCTGCCACAATGTAGCTTATGTAGGAAAAAGACCCATGGGGGGTTAGAGGGAGAGAACAAGGTGAGGAAACAGAGGGGAGGGAGGAGAGGAGAGGGTGGGAGTGGAGGGGTAGAGGAAGGGGGATGAGGTAGGCTGAAAAGAGGGCAGGAAGGGATGGGAGAGGATGAAGAAAGGAAGTGTTGAATGTGGAATAGCACAGCAACAGGGTAGGGCTTTGCAGGGGCAAATGGTAAAAGAGGGAGGTTCCAGTGCATTTAGCTGTCTGCAAAGATTAGGTATAGCAGTCACAAGATGCTCTGGAAACTAAGAATTGACGCAGTTTCCTCTTAAGTTGTCCCAAGGTTGCAGTTGTCACAATCTCAGGTGGAAGGGAATTAAATAAATTAGCTGCTCTAACTGCAATGGATCGCTGTTGAAGCGAGGTTCGACAGCGAGGTACAGTAAAAGTTTGGCTCACAGAACTTCGTGTGTTACATGTGCCCCGGAAGGGACTGAAAAGCTGAAGAAAACCTGGTGGTAGGAGACCGAGAGCTGCCTTCTTAGCCAGAAGACAGGCTTGATATTCAATGCGAGCCTGGAGTTGAAGCCAGTTTGCTTGCCCGTAAAGGTCACAAGTGTGGGTACAATATGCTGCACCAGTTAGTAGACTGCATGCCTTATTTAGAGCTGTGGCGAGACGCTGTAGGGTTGCGTCTATGGCGGTATCATAAATGACCAAACCATAGTCTATAATAGATACTACTAGAGAGACATACACACACACACACACACACACACACACACACACACACGTACAGTAAGGCACTAGAAGATTAAGCCAGCAAACACATGACTAAGGCTTTGGCACAGAGAGTAATGGCTGAAGGTCCTTGTACTCTGGAAGGCAGTATGTGCCAAGATAGGCTGATTCACTGTGGATGGGCTTCACTTGTGCTCAGAAGAGGTGGTGGTGCTGGCACACAGGATAGACAGAGAGGTGGAGGAGGCTTCAAAGTATGACATGAGTGAGAAGTTAATCTACAGTGGTGTTCAGCGTCAGGTTACTTCTTGTCTAGTCATGTCAATCAGCACCTTCATACATGAACTGGCAAGAATGGACAGTGTCAACACTGTTAAATGCTTAATTACTATGTATTTTCGATCATTATGTCTACACATCACTCAGAATATCGTAACAATGATGTTGCAACATGACCAGACAAGAAATAACCCTCACTGTGCACTGCTGCAGAACACCCATGCCTCTGGCAGGAACTGGGGGCTAAAAATGCCACAATTAAGTGGCCCAGAACAAGAAGAGGGCAAACCCAGCCCTTCACTGTATGGCAGAGAATGTGAGGATTGTGATTAACAAGGTGGATGAGCTGGAGAGTGAGTTTTTTGGACAAGCTACTATGTTGTAGGACTCACAGAAACCTGGTGAAGTGAGTGATTAAGCTGCAATACAGGCATGGAAGGGTACTGTACAGTATCTTTAGAAGGAGCAGTAAGTGTTAGCAGGGCGATAGGTTACTTCACCTGCCTAGGAAGGGTTTGAAACAAATAAAAAACATGGGGCTGGAATAAGAATCCCAGGGTGGCAGACAGACAATTCTGAGAACATGGCACATTATATGAAAGAATGACTTGGAATTGGCCAAACAAAATTTAAAGTGCAAAAAGTACCTGCCATTGGCTAAGATATGGAAAGTGCTCAAGGGACAGCAGAGAAGGATTTCTTGCAAGCCATGAAGGTTTGTTTTCTTCTTCAGCATGTCTGACACGGGGCAGATTGGATGTGTTTCATAATATTCTGCAAGGTAGTGAGATATCATCGGAGTAGTAAGGGTTTGGAAGCCAGCTGCAAGCATGCAGTGACTCCTCATGCTCATATAGATGGTTGCATAGAATTCTGCTTCATATAGATTGAGTACATTGAGGACCTGCTCAATTTTCCTTGGTATAGCAGCCTGTGCAACTAGCAGTATCAGTTGAGAAGTCACTGATTGAAACCAATTATGTCACTGGTTGCAGATCCCATAATGGTAAAATAGGGAAGTTATATACAGATGTGACAGCCAGGATGCAACACAGAAACGCTGCAGAATATTATAGAATGCTTCAGTTTACTGAAGGGGCCATTAAGTCCTTCTGTCATGCAGGATTTTGTAACATGTCACATAGATTCATAGATTTTGTTGGCAGATAAGGACCTCCTGGCCCACCCAGTCTGCTAAATATAGAGCTGTTCTTATCAACCACGGACAGAGGAAACAAAAAAAGAGAGACAGAAATGTACAAAGAGAGGATATGGGGTAAGCAAATATGAACTTGAATTTTGGCAAAGCTTTCTATTTGCTTTTCCTCTAACATTGCCATTCTGTTGTTTTCACATTGAAGCACTACAGCAATACTGTCAGCTGTGTTCAACGAAAATATGTATTCTTTTTTTTCTCCTTATTTTATATCCTGTGTTTTCTCCCTGACACCGATGTATCTGACCTCAGTCCTATCTACCTGTCAGCCCTGTCCAGACCCTTACTGTACCTTCCAAGGAATTCACAGGGAATCCTTGTCCTGTGGAGGATTCTGTAAGGGGTCAGAGGCAACTCCCCTCTCTAGTCCATCTGTGTGTGAAGGTGGGTGACAGCCAGATCAGCAGGGCAAAAAAGTGTTGACTTCATTCTGTGCACTCTAAGTCTCTTCATTCACTTTCTCTCAGACCCACAAGCCACTAACAGAAAGTACACCATGTGTGCATCAGCAGACAGATGCATGCTGGCCCATGGCACCAACGACAGCCCACCCTCCCACAAGTAGGATGAACTGCATTATTCCCTGTGGTCACCCGGGTGATGGTGGAACCTAATGTCCTCCTTCCCTGAAAAAAGGAGCAGCTGGCGAGACACTTGGCCCTCCTCCTTCTCCTCCTCCTCCTCCCCCTGGTTGGCCCCTGACATCTATGGCTCTTTCCAAAAATGCAGTTCATCAGCATGGCTAGCAGCAGCCTGGCTCATGTGCCAACACACCAGAAAAAAAAATGTATTTTTAATTCTTAAAGATGAAAAACAATAACCTCAAAAAGCTATACTTTTATCCTGTTCAGTAAAATATTCAGTGTATATTAGCCATTTGTTTGTTCTGCCTATGTGTTCGTACTGTACACCTGGTACAGTATAAAAAAAACTTCAGTACCAAATATTGTCACCACTAAACTGAGTCTTGCCAATTTCTTTTACTGATAATGATTTTTGTAATATAATGCATCATTTTTAGAATCTAGTAGTAGTTTTTCTTATGGCCCCATGTTCTTATCCAATTACTTTATAGAACATTATATGGTTAAAGTTTAATAGGGACTATGCTGGTAGAGACCTATGGTAGAATCAATTTTTTTTTTTTACCATGGTGTGTTTCAGATAGATGAAATACAACCCAATAAATAAGGATAGTTTCTAAGCTGAAAATGCAACCTTTTAATTGATCTTATAATTAACAGCTATAGTAAGTGGTGCTTATGGAAGCTTAGAAAATACTTTGAATACAGAAGCCCCTTGTAGTAACCATCCAAGCTGATAGATTTTATGTGAACAGTGGTTTCATGCAAATAAATGCGTAAACTGTAGGTCCAGAGCTTCCCACATATTATTTTTATTGCAACAGCACAAAAAAAACTATCTGTTAAGGTAATGTAACAGTAGAGGACAAAGTACAAAATATCAGGAAATCCAAAGTTGTAGCGATAAAGTTAATAACATTAACTGCACCTCTTCTGCCAAATGCTGAAGGTTTGATTGCATTGCCAAACTGTGTGCTTTCCAACTAACTACAACCCATGCTACCATAATTTCTATGAACAGGTGCTGTTAAGGTAAGGGTTATCAATTGGAGCACCCTGACTATGGATTTTCTGACTTCTTGCACTTTGTTATCCACCTTAAGGATGCCATAAGATAATTTGTCCCACTCCAGTTGCACCTCTCCTTCTCACACAATCCTTGAACTTCCTGGTGTCCAAATGACCCCTTCCCTTTCCCCATCCCAGTGCCAAGTACCCTGTGGTACCCAGTGGGATCTCTATCCCATATCAAGTCCCTGGTTTCTAATGGCACCCACTCACTCCCATGGTCTGATGCCAAGTATTCCCTGATATGTACTGGCACCCCTCTATAAAGCAGTCCCTTACCCAGTTACAATCTAATTTTTTATTAACACATTTAAGTGTTGAAACTAATGGAAGTGTTGTTTTTCAATACTAACCCTTTCATAGAAAAAAACCCTCCTAAGACTGGTCCCAGAATCAACTTCAAAGTTTTCCAATGTAACCCCAACACTAAAACAACCCGAAGCTCTGCTAGAGGGGTACAGGGGTTGTATGTGCCTTACAAATGAACTTCCTTCACCCAGAGGTCCCTCTCCTATTGAGGCCCTCTCTGGATGAACGACCTATCCCCCCTCCCTTTTTCACCTTAAGAATCTCAGCCAATTCAGAAAAGAACTCCATCACCTCCTGGTAGAATCCCAAGAATGCAGCTGCTGTGCACAATGATAAGAGTTCCATCTCCTACCATAGACTTCCAACCCTTACCCCACCACCTTCTTACCCCTCTCATCCCACAAGTCCTCACCCCTTCCCTCCACTTGGTTTATACTGCCCCAGGCTGCCCCAGTGTATATAGCACTTATTAGCTTGTTCTCCGTCATCACCATACCCTCTTCTCCTATCCCCTAATAACATTATACAATATGCCTCCTCTGTACCCATAATAATACTCTCCATACTTTCTCCTTCCTCCCCTTTTCTTTGACAAAGCCAATTTTGGCTGCCAACTACAAGCAACCTGCACTTAGTAACTAGTCCTATAGACTAGAGATATTTCTGTAATAAAAGTATTTGTATTTGAGGTTATACTCCACATTTATCTTGCTTGCAAAATAGTCTTGTCACTTGGCAATTGTACGTTCTCATCATATGATATAAATTGTACTGTTTCGTCTGTTCTTCTACTGACTTGGAGCCTTTGTAAAATAGTCAGTTTAGCTCAAAAGTTGTAGTTCCGAAACTTAAATAAAAATAAATAAATTAGAATTAGACTGTTAAAATTCAATAATATGAATAAGAAGATGGCCAGTCAAGGAGGTGAGTGGAGGGTACTGTTGACTGCCATCCAGAGGGAAAACTTATCAGAGAAGGAGGGTATTTGGTGGCACTCCTGATGACTTTCCAGTGCAGTACTTCAGTTTGTAAGGGAGTGTTAAGGGGCACCAGAGTTTCTCCACGCTGAACTTCAATTTTGAGGACCTTATGATGTTTAGCAGCACTGTGGAATGGCTCCAAGATCCACATGTTCAACTCAAAGTGCAGTGCTAGGTGCCACTAAGGATGGTCTCCCAGTGGTACAGTTCAATTTGGGATGTAGTGTTTAGTGGCACAGGAATGGGCTCCTCATGGTACATTTCATTTTTCTTTTTGGAGGGGGGTGTTCACAGAAAGTGGAATTGGATCCAGGTGTTGCAATCCAATTTTAGGGGTGGGTTGGAGTGCTTTGCTGCATCACAGATAGGTTCCTTGTGCCAGCACCAGAGATGAAATACTGGTGCCGCACTTTAATTTCAAGAAGGCAGTGCTCACCAAGGTTCAGCAGCACTTAAGATGGTCTCTTACTTTTACAGTTCAATTTTTTGGGTGGGAGGCTGACAGTATTCATTGATTCTGTGATGAGCTCCTAGTGTGGCACTTCAGTTCCTGGGGAGTTTTGACAGCACCAGGAAAGGGCTCTTTCTTCAACACTTCAAGGGGGGAAATTATTTCAAGACACCTGGGAAGGGCTCCTGTTGCTGCACTTCAGCCTTTGGGGGGTGGGTATCTGTCAGCACCAGGGATGGACACCAGGGGTTGCACTTCAATTTTGGGAGGGGTTGTTTTGTGGGCCCCATTATGGGCTCCTGATGCTGCACTTCAAAACATTTATATTAGAAGGGCTACCCTGGGATGGGCTCCTGGAGCTGCACTTGAACTTCAGGACATTATATTTGATGGCCCCAATAGTAGGTTCCTGGTGCAGCTATCCAATTTTAAGGAAAGATGGGCTATTTGGTGGCACCAAGGATGGGCTTCCACTGCAACACTTCAGTTGAAGGGTAGGTAGAAGTGTTAGGCAGCACTAAGGATGGTTTCCCTGTGCCATAGTTAAATTTTGGGAGGCTGTTTGTGACAGCACATGATGTTGGATGCAGGTGACACTGCTTGGAGGCCCAGAGAAGTGCACTTAGTGTTGTAATTAAAGGTGCAGGGGGCAATTATTGGTGGCACTAAGGATTGACTCCCCGTGCCACACTTGCACTGGTAAGAGGAATTGTTTAGTGGCACAGTGATGGGCTCCAGGTGCCAGACATCATGCTTTGGAGGTTACAAATACCACTGTTGCTTGATTAAACAGGTTGGGATGCTTAAGTATAAGCATCCTAATCTACTTAATAGTGCAAAAGAGATACTTGATTAATAGATTGATGGCACCAGGCATGGGATCCCAGTACCTCACATGAATTTTGGGGAGGGTGGTTGCACCTTTGTATATAGAGAAAAATTACAGAATCAGATATCTGTTAGTTTTCCTTCAAACTTGCAAACTAAAAACTGCTAAACTGACTGGGAAAACATTTTTATGGTGTATAATCTGAAGTACCAAAATCAAACACAGAAATGTTTTAATACATTCCATCTATGGCTGCCAGAGTTACAATTGACCAAACACATACACAAAAAAATAATAATAATGAGTCCTATGCATTATGCCTACGCATGGCAGAAACTGGGCATGTAGGCCTTGCTACACATGAATGTTGCATAGCAGGGGTCCTACGGACCCTGGCAGCATTCACGAATGGTGCTCAAGGCAGTTATGCACCTGATCCCCCAGCCACATGGGCAGCAATGCGCCAAAGGTGGTACGGGGGCTTTCCAGGGGCGTGCCTGCACCACACACCATTCACTAAGGCACATGGTGCTGTGCACAGGGGGGCATAGGAGGGTGCAGGTTAAGTCCAGGGAACCCTGCCATAACTGCAGTATGTGACCAGCCCTGTGCACACAAGACCCCCACCTGGCCCCAGCAGCAGTATGGAATCCCCCTCACACATGATGGAATATCCGCACAGGTCCCAGCAGTAACAGTCCAACACCCCCAACACAACTGAATGCTGTTGTATATAGTCAGTGTGCTCCTGGCATCAGTTGGGTGGCTAGCAGCTCAGGAGGTATTCGGAGGGATGTGCCACTGACCACCTATGCTCGTGGCACAATCTTTCAGGTATGGGCTTGGGGGGGGCCAGTGCTGTGGGTGGGTAGGGGGTCCACTGCCCACCAATACTGATGGGGCACCAGGATCAAGGGTCGGGGTGTGTGGACTGGGGTACTGCACTATGTATGGGGGTGCATTGCTAAATTGGGGATGGAGCTCTCATGCGTGAGGTGGGGTTTGTGCATTTACCGGGATAGGGCTCTCGTGTGTGAGGGGGGTATGTGTATTTACAAGGACATGACTGTCATGTGTGGGGGGGGGTTTGTACATTTATATGGACAGGGCTCTCATGTGTTGGGGGTATGATCCGCTACAAGGGGTTGGGGCAGACATGTGCTGGAGTGTGGCTTGGCAGTGAAGCAGGTGGCCACGGTGCACCAGGGACTCAGGTAGGGGATCCTCCACCCAACTGGGCATGGCTGTATGGATCCGGGTGCCTGCGTTGGCTGTTCACATACCCAGACCTGTGCCTTCATGCGCTGGTGATCCACTATGGGACCCAGGACAGGCATCCAATTGGATGACTGCCTGGGTCCGCTATTCTGCCCTGGCCATCCTGTGCAGTCCTGTGCAGCGGGGGCAGGGCTACAGACAGGTGCCCCACAAATGCATGCGGTAGTAAATACCATGCACCCTGCACCTGCCCAGGCCCGTGGAGCTACACAGGTGGGGTAAATGCCTTTGGCTTGTATCTTCTGCCCCTTTTTGTGCATAGCCCCTAATAGTAATAATAATAGCTGTATAAAACCTAACCCAAAAATAATTAGAAATATAGGAGTCAGTTCTCCTCCATGGAATACCACTAGTAACTGTTAATGTGTAATATATTAATGCACCTTCTTGAAGCATAATTAAATTCCTGCTATTTGTATGCACAATATGTGGACATGTAATATGAAAATGTATTTGACATCAGTAATTATTATAACAATATGTGACATGTTAATATTGTAAGCATATTATTAACACATTGATATAGTAAAAGTATATTCCACTATATTGATATACTGACACTACTTCTTTCTGTCAGTTTAGTAGAAATGCATTATTATTATTATTATTGCTTGGAAGAAATACAAAATCACACATACCCAATATTGCAACTCATCATGGGATGTATATGCAAATCTCCTTGAAAATTAAGACTGGTTCTGCTTAAAATCAGGAATGCATGGTGCCAAAGGGCCTCTCACACTATAGTGTATGGTAGAATGTTGTTATGGATAGAAATCCATAACTAGAATGGAGTTGTTATGCTGCAGCAGCTATGTCATCACAGCTGTTATGCTGCACTAGCTATGTCACTACTGCAGCATAACAACTTGGAATGCTGCCACATAGTTGCTTTCCTCAATCCGGTTAAGCTGGAAGTTGCTGGGTTTTTTTTAAACTTGAACTTGCAGAAACATCTGCAGCACACTGTGTCAGTTAAAAAAAAAGAAAATGTTAACATTTCTATTCTTTGTTGTCTTCTTCAACTGGTTTTGTGTGATTTTCTATGCTGTGACTTCCCATACACTATAAAAGATTGTGTATGAGCAGTCATACACAAACAAGGAAATTCCTGTACCTTGAGGTTCCCTTGGTAACAGAGTACCTCTCGAGCTACGCTCTCGAGGTCCTCTGTTACCAAGGAAACCTCTCGATGCAAGAAAATCCTTGTTATGTATGACTGCTCATACACAATCCTCTATATCTGCAAAGGCTGAGAACAGAAGACATTGACACATGTTTCATCCTACACAGGACTCGTCAGTGTACTTCATCTATGATCTCACCCCAGGGGAAGAATGAACCATCCCTTGTGTGTTCTTATGAGTTTGGGTCAGGGTGGGCCAAAATAAGAGAACAAGCCAAAAAGACAAATAAACACAGTACAAAAGCAGTGAGGTATGGATTTCCAAAAAAGAGCATTCACAACAATGCCATGTTTCAAAGAAATACAAAATCAAACATACCTCCATAATGCAAAGCATTAACAGATGTATATACAAATCGCCATGACAATTAGGGCTGGTTCTGCTTAAAAGCAAAACTGAATGGTGTCAGAGGGTCTCTCATTCAATCTGCAAAGGCTAAGAACAGAAGACACAGACATGCATTTCGTCCTACACAAGACTCATCAATGTGCTTCATACTGTATGTATCTCATCCCAGGGGAAGAACAAATCAGCTTTTATGTGGTCTCATGGATTTGGGTCATGGTGGGCCCCAAACAAGTAAGATAGCCAAAAAGGCAAAGAATATCAGCACAAATGTAGCTAGGCAAGGGTTACCCCAAAAGGGCATTGGCAACAAAGCCAGGTTTCAAAGAAATACAAAAACACAAACACACCCATAGTGCAAAGCATCATGGGAGGTATATGCAAATCACCACGGACATTTAGGCTGGTTCTGCTTAAAGCAGTTATTCATGGTACCAAAGGGCCTTTCTCATAATCTGCAAAGGCTGAGAACAGAAGAACAAAACATGTATTTTGTTCTACACAGGACTCATTGGTGTGCCTCATTTGTATCTCCCCCCAAGTGAAGAAAGAACCAGCTCTTAAGTGCTCTTACAGATTGAAGTCATGGCCCAGTGGTGCTGAGGGTTGAGGCACTGGATGCCACACCTTGCACCACACCGGCGACCCAGTTTTGGGAATGAGCCCAGGTCATCGGGGGTCAGCAAGGGAGGACTATGATCAAGTGCCCGCTGACAGCTCTCCTAGTCCTGGGGAGGGTTGGGGAAGCACACCACACTGCAGCAGCCCCTGGGGATGCTCAGAGGCACTGCAGATCCAGGTGTTAGCAGAGGGGGAACGTGGCAGACATCTGCACGTTAGTGCATGGATGTCACTGCAAAGCCATGCTCTATGGGGGGCCTACTGGAGGAAAAATGTCTGGGCACGACTGAAGCAGCTTGATGGCTGCACCCTGTGATGCTGGGAAGACTGTAGAGGAATCACACTGGGGGGGTCTGGGGCCAGCTAGGCTAGGCAGGGCATGGGGGAGCCCCCAGCCAGTCAGCGATGGCCGTACTAACCCCCCCATCGTGCAAGTGAGCCTGCTGCTCTCCCAGTGGGCAGTGCTGGCAGCTGGATGCCCCTGCTGGTAAGTCACCACAGCAGGCGTATAAATAGTGACATGATAAAAAAAATAGCTTGGAGTCATGTTGGGCCCAAAATAAAAAATCCAGCTAAAAAAGACCAAGAACCTCAGCACAGAAGCTTCATGAATATAACTATTGTCAAGCAATAGTTCACTCCTCAGGATCAGTATTTTCTCACTACTTGATTCACCTTTGGTCAATATTTTTATACTATTGATGGAAAATGTTTTACCAATGGTGCCATGCCACAGCTGTATTCCACCATCCTCTGGGCATGCTGCAGAATAGACCATGCGCATTTGAGACTCTTTTTTTTACAATTTACTTACCCTGAAAAGCAGAGCTGAAATCCAACATTCTGCTTCCAGTAGGGCTCAGATTCTTTCCATTTCTGTCACTGGGTGGACAACAGCAATTGGAGGATAAGTAACTTGCCCATGGTCTCAAAGTGAGTATTTGGCTCTAGCAAGGTTTGAACCTGCCATCCATCGTCTTGTTTCCAATATGGTGCTACAAGCAGTAGACATTTTCTCATAAATATGAATATATGTAGGTATGATAAAAATTGTGTAAAACAGGGGAAGCCCACTAGCCAATTGACAGTACATTGCACAGCTAAGCCAGTACCCCAGCTCAGAAGCAGATGCAGGTGCTTGGGTGAGCAGCCAGGGCTGGGAGATGGCCAAAAACAAACAGGGCCACACCCAGGGTGAAGGTGGGCCAGCACAATAGAATCACAGCAGAGAGAAAGGAAAACTTGTACTAATCACCAAGATACTGGTATAGAAGACACAACACAAGTGTCTACAAATGCATCTGTTTTATTCCATGGATAATACAGCTACCAAAAATCAGGCATAAAGACAGGTAGTGCAGTACGTTCTCCGTGTTTTGTCATCAGACTGTCTGACTGCCTTTCACTATCTGTATTTAAACCAAACAGCTTAATGATACAGTAGCAGCATGAAAAGGAACCATGAAAATATATACCATAAGTACAAACAGTGCAAACAAAAAGTGCTAAAAGTGTATCAGTGCACTAGGAAATGGTAATATAATCAATTTAAGTAATTCCAGTACAGAAAAGATAGTGCTTAGGCACTATTTGGAGAGAAAAGACCCTAAACATTTGAGTGTCTGATTCAAAACATGCATTTTTATTAGATAAAAAGGAGCCATTCCACCCCCAAATGTTTTTAAGCACAACTGTGCTCTTTCTCAAGACACCTTATTGAGCGAATTGCAAAAAAAGAACACGAAACAGAATTCTGTTTCACGATTTGCAAAAAAGGACTTTTCCTTTTCGAGAATTGCAGAAACAGAAAGCTTGAAACAGTATCCTGTTTCATAACTTGCAAAAAAATAATTTTTATATAGCTCACAGTAAAAAAAATGATTTCAAATTTTGATCTGAAATTTTCATGTTACAAATGGCTTGGTCCACAGATGTGGCTTTTGCTGGTTTGGTGAAAGCAGATTACTTTGATCTTGAGTTGCGGGAGTTTACATTTCCTTTGTTTCCCATTAGATAACATTGTATTGTGAAGTGTATGCAGTTGTTTCTTTGTCACTCTGTTGTGAAGACATGGCTTAAAATTTTTGTCTGAAATTTTCAGGGTACAAAGGGCATGCCCCACAGATGTGCCTTTTGTTGTTTTGGTAAAAATATATTCATTTGGTGTGTAGTTATACAGGTTTCAAATGTTACTGTGGTTCCCATAGGATAACATTGCAAAATAAGGTGTTTCTTTGGTGCTGCACACTACGGGATTGGAGATGAGTACAGTTACAGTATTTTTAAAATTATGGATGGATGGGAAAGCAGGGCCCAGAGGGTCCTGTGCTCTCACATGCAAATATGGATACTGTTGTGGACTGATTGGAGAGCAGAGCCCAGAGGGCCCTGCACTCCCACAGGGAAATGATGCAATTACAATATCTTAAAAATTATGAATGGATGCTAGTGCAGGGCCCAGAAGGCCATTCGTTCACACATGCAAATATGGATACCATCATGGACTGATGGGGCGAAGGGCCTGGAGAGCCCTACACTCCCACAGGGAACTATCAATGCTAATATTATAGCTCCAAAAAGGGCCCTGCGCTCCCATAAGCAAATAAGGATACTATTATACTATCACAAAAAGCAAGGACATTCATGGCAAAACTGTGTTAATGCACTAGTTAGGGTTCCAGTGACAAAAGCTGGGAAATGTACTGTTAGAGTTTCCAACCCTAACACCCCACCCCCACCCTTCAGGCAGGAACAGGTGTGGGGTATGCCGTAGGGCTGTCAACCGTGATGTTCACCCATTCTCATATACTGTACCCATATTGGCTTAATTACACATGGAATGGGATGAGCGTCAGGGTTGACATCCCCACAGCACACTCCATACCTGTTCCTGCCCGCAGGGTGCAGGTGGAGTGTTAGGATTAGGGTAGGGGTGGGGTGTTAGGGTTGCAAACCCTAACATCACATTTCCCAACTTTTGTTGCTGGAATTCTAACTAGTGCATTTACAAAGTTTTTTGCAAAGACTATATATCTATAAATATAAATATATTTGTTGCACAAAAATGTACTGACATTGATGGCTCTGAATAACCAACTTAGTCATAACCCACAGAACAGGAAATTGTATATCTACTAATGGTACAAAGAAGGAACAAAGTTCAAGGCATAGATTGCCCCTAAATGTCCTCACATCAGTTTTACTACTACTCATTTTCCAGCAACAGAATCGGCTTACTTAATTGTGTCCCTACAGATTTCAACTCTTTAACTTGCATTTTGTATTGTGAAATCAATCACTGCTCAGTGCTCACATTTATCAGAAATGATCAGAAAATATCAATATAAAAGATTTTTGTGGCAAAAGTCACACCTTAGTTATTACATCTGTACCCTCCTTGAATCACATGACAAGACTAGGCCACCAGACTGGCAACACAAACACAAATCATTCCTTGCATTAATTCTGTTCTGGAATCAACCTACAGGCAGCATGTTTAAAGAGGGAAAACTCCTATATGTTCCACACGTTTCCTTCTTATTATAAGAAACTTCTATATGTTCTAGAAGTTTCCCCCTCTTGTTAAAAGAAAATCGATAATGAACTTACAATTGAATCCACTTACAATTCTGTTTAATAAATCTACCCTTAGTGGTCATGTCCCAACTGACTGGCAAAAAGCTACAATTATATTTATTCATAAAAAAGGTAGCAAAAACCTAGTTACTAATTATCGACCAATTAGCCTAACCTCTCACATTAGCAAGGTTCTGGAAAAACTCCTTAAGCAACGTTTTGACATGGAGCAACTCTCCTTGGGTTTAATTGATTCCACTCAGAATGAGTTTAAAGTTGGGAGACCCTGCACTACTAATTTGGTTTCCTTTTATGAAAATACCTGTAGGAGTTTAGATCCCAGAACCCATGTCGATGTTATTTTATTGGACTTTACAAAGGCATTCAACAAAGTTCCACACTGTGAACTTATTGAGAAACTGGACCAAATGGGCTTCAATCACTATCTTCTGAGACTGACCAGAAATTAGTTAGATCAAAGAACACAGCATGTTAGAATAGGTGGGCATACTTCCGACGAGGGTAATGTGAGTAACGGTGTCCTTCAGGGATCAGTGCTGGTGCCTACTGTCTTTAATCTTTTCATCACTGATTTATATCATAATACTATAAACCATCTAAGTAAATTCACTGATAACAGGTGAAGTCGACACTGAATCTAAACAGATAAGTATGATAAATGACCTAAAACAAATTGAAATCTGGGCCTTAACTAACAGGATGGAATTTAATTGCAATAAATGCTCTGTCTTACATTTGGGCAGAAATAACCCCCCTCCTTACATATAAGCTAAATGGTCATTCCTTGAACACTGTTCAAAATGAGTATGATCTTGGAGTTACCATTAACAATGCTTTTTCAGCTATGTCACGCTGTAAAAAAATAATACAAATATCTAATAGATTACTATACAACATAGGGAGATCTTTTGTATCAAGGAATGAAAAGTGTATCCTACCATTATACAGCTCTCCATTCTGGTCACCATATTTAAAGGGAGACATAAAATTGTCAGAGAGTATGCAGAGGAGAACCGCCAAAATGATCCCCTGACTTAAGAATCTTACTTACGAAGCACAGTTGTCAGCTTTAGACTTGGTTTCCCCTACAGGACAGGTGATTATGTGGTGATCTACATTTTCTATTTAAGATACTACAAGATCCAGACTTAATGTTTCACTTTGGTATATCATTTAGTGATAGAGCCTTTACTTTAAGATCACATAACAAACAACTGAAAGTACACTATAGTTACACCAAGAAATGTGCACTCTGCTTTACTGTTAGGGTCTCTAAAGCTTGGAATGCCCTACTGCAGAATTTAGTAGAAATTGCATAACTTGAGAAATGTAATCATGAAATAGATAACTACTTATGGTTCCTGTCATTTTGACTCTAATTGCGCACTAGGAGTGGGAGATGGACTTGATGGGCCTTTGGCCTTTTTCCGTCTTTATCCTACGAAGTAACTGATGTGGCCAAGATCTTGCTTTTTTCCAAGTAGAGTTGCTCAGATTATCTATAGAGCAATCTGATAATGAATTATCCTACTGTTTTCTTAGCAAGATATTGAATTTGGATTGGAGGATTTATTATTAAGCCATAGTGTCTGATTAGATACATGATCAGACATGTATGATAGTGACTCCATCAGATCAGATTACATGTGGCACAGCTTGGATAAGGTCCAACTCCATTTCTAACATCAGCAGTATCTATTTGTTTTGAAAATACAGTCACATCAATGTTGTCAATTTGGGATTCCACAGGAACTTGACCTCCATTATTCTAAGGTGAGCCCAACAGCTCCTGCAACACTGCTAAAAAGTACTTTTTGGGGCTCAGTTTAAAGATAGCCCTCTTTTGCTCCTTGTGCTGTCAACATATAATTCTAGTACTGGTACATAAAACTTAATTATTAGCTTCAATGGGAGGGGGGGGGCTATGCACAAATGCGAGCCAGGCATGTGCAAGAGGCATGTACCCAGCCTGCACAGCTTCACACCCTTGGACAGGCATGAGGGGCAGGGAATGCATAAGTGTATGCCACCACATGGTGCCTGTCTGCGGCCTCACCCCAGCATGCTGTTGCATGGGGGGGACAGATCAGAAGACACAGGTGGGCATCCAACTAGATCCTCTGCTCTGCACAGAGTGGGGAATACTAGGACAGCACAGGACGTCTGTTTTTAAAAAAAATGGGAGAGTACCCAAATGGCTGCCCCCAGCCCTCCCAGTCAGCCAAGAGGGTTGGGGCAGCACAGTGGGTGGATTCCTAATCCTGCCACAGCCAGTTGGTGTAAACTGAGGGGGTATGCAAAAGATGCAGCAAGGTCCCTGCTGCCATATCCTGCAACCCCATTACCTGGCACTCCATGTCTCTGTGACTGTTGCAGACTGCAGGCATACCTCCAGACATGCATCTGGACAGGACCGATCCTGTGCAGAAGGGGTGCATGTCCCTTCTGTGAATATGTGTGTCCCTTCTGTGACTGCATACAGATATGGGGTTGCCTACACACCACGGATCCATGGTGCATACACATCTCACCCCTTAATGCATAGGAGCCTATGTGCTTAAAGTAGCTAAAAATATATAGGTCCTCGGACTGATTGTCATTCACTAGGTATGGGGCATTAAAACAGTGTATGAACAGGTGCCCCTTTGTGACCACTGCACACACTTAGGGGCCATCAAGATAAGGCTTATTTAATCATCAGGTGAGGAGTCTACCTGGCAGCTAAGTCTCAATGCTAATCAGTAAATCCAGATGTTAGTGTGTGATAACAGTGTCTGCACACACTAACACATGTGGTTCAACACCTACAGCAGCTATGGGCATAGGTAATACTGCCTACCTCATCACTCCACCTACCTGACCCACATCTTTATGCCTGCTTGTGGGCCAGTGGACTTGCCATTTGTCTGGGCCTCCTCTGGACCTCTTGGAGGTCCAGTGCCCCCTCTCCACAACCTCAAGCCAGTTGCAATCAGTACAGTCCAATGAATAATGCTTTCCAAGCCCCAATTCCCTGACTGTGGCTCAAATGGTCTGGTCCTTCACCATGCTCTGTCCCACACTGGCTCAGTCTCACTCTAGAAACACCTCTTAGAACTGCCTGTAACAGTTCTACAGACAGGAGACGTCATAAAGTTGCGAACAAGCAGACTGAGGTCACCAAAGTTTAAAAATAGATTTGCATGGTGAACCCTGCCCCCTTCTCTAAGCAGCTGCAGCAAGCTTGCTGATCATACAGAGAAGGGCTACAACTCCCTTTCTTGTTGACTTAAGCACTTCACAACCAAGGGACTGCAGCAAAATGGTTGTTGCAATGATTGTACAATGGTTCTTTTCAAATGTGAACTTTATTTAAGCATTTGTTAACCGGGTAGGTGCACTGATCCAAGGACCCTTTTCTGGCATGACCCAGGCCATGGAGATGGCACAGGAGACATAATATAAATACTTTTGGTATGATACAGAGCACTGGGAAATAAATTGAAGACTATAACTGTAGTGTAAAATAGTGGACAAGAAAAATAGGGTGAGGGTATTGCACCCTGTAAAGTACAGAGATAAATATCAATTTGCCCAAAAACGTGAGACAAGTGAATTTTAATGCATCCAAGAAAGACAAGTGAATTAAGAAAAGGCAGCACCTTAGTACAAATTGATGCAAGATATCATAAAGTGCAATACAATTGTCACACAATATCGTAAGACTACATATTGAAACCAAATCCACGACATTCACCCAGGGGAGCAGGAGCAGTTTACCATGGCCAGTAGGTGTACCTTGAAGAGGAAACTGAATTGCCAGTGGGAGTCTAGGGTGCTTAGGGAGGTCTGCAGGCTATTCCACAGGGTAGGGGCAGCAGAAGGGAAAGCCTTTTTACCCATACATGTGGAGATCTGAGGGCATTCTAGCAAGAGACTAGTAGAGTGGTGGAGGTCATGGTGACATGTCTTGGGTCAGAGCAGGGAGGAGAGGGAGCAACATTATGTTCTCTAACAGCCTTATCTACGGTACAACTAAGGAGGTAGGTACATCTGGCATGAGGAGGGAGCCATCCTATGGCCTGACAGAGGAAGCAGTGATGGGTGGCATAGGGTGCCAGAAGGGCAAATCTACAGATATTGTTATAATTAGTGTTTAATCTAGATAGACAAGTGGAAGAGGTTTGAGAATAAATGGGGGAGCTGTAATCCATTATGAGGAGGAGGTTGCACTGGGCGATGGCAAGCTGAGCTTCAGGGGTAAGGTAGTTGACTAACTGGTAACCAATCCTAGTTTCTGATTTATGCAACAGGTAGTGATCTTGATGTGGTCAGAGAAGGTTTGGGCAGGGTTGAGGGTGATGACAAGGTATTTAAAGGAGTTGACTGTCTCTAGGGGCAAGCCATTAGGAGATAAATCATGCGAGGATGATGTGGTACCAGAGGACTGGAGGGGGGCTGATGTGATTCCCCTTCACAAAAGTGGGAGCAAGACAGAGGCAGGAAACTACAGACCCATCAGTTTGACCTCAGTGGTAGGGAAAATGATGGAATCACTGATGAAGGAAAGAATTGTTAAGTACCTAGAGGCCAGTGGGGCACAGGACCCATGACAGCATGGATTCACAGCAGGAAGGTCATGTCAGACAAATCTAATTGATTTCTTTGACTGGGTGACCAAAGTAGTAGACCAGGGAGGGGCTGTGGACATGGCCTACCTAGACTTTAGCAAGGCATTTGACACAGTCCAGCACAAAAGATTAATAAACAAATTAGCCAGTCTGGGAGTGGGTCCCAAGGTGGTAGCATGGGTAAAACACTGGCTGGACTACAGGACACAGCGGGTAATAGTAAATGAAGTCCACAGTGAAGAAAGGAGGGTTACTAGTGGGGTACCGCAGGGTTCAGTACTGGGGCCGGTCCTTTTTAACGTCTTTATAAGTGACATTACAGAGGGACTAGAAGGGAAAGTATGTCTCTTTGTAGATGACACAAAGATCTGCAACAAGGACAGGGTTGATACACAAGGTGGGGTGGAAAGGATGAAAAGGGACTTGGCAAGGTTGGAGGAATGGTCAAATGTATGGCAGCATAGATTCAACACAAAGAAGTGCAAAGCAATGCACCTGGGAAACAATAACCGAGGGGAAGAGTACACAATGGGGGGTGAGATACTGACAACAACAAAAATGGAAAGGGACCTGGGGTAGTCATATCAGATGACTTAAAGGTGGGCCAGCAATGTGAGAAGGCAGTAAGGAGGGCTGGGGGGATACTGGGATGCATAGAGAGAGGCATCACCAGTAGAAAACAGGACGTTGTTGGCACACTGTACAGACAGTTGGTAAGACCACATCTGGAGTACTTCATACAGTTCTGGAGACCCCATCTCCACAAAGACATAGACAGGGTGGAGGCTGTCCAGAGGAGGGCAACCAAAATGGTGCAGGGTCTGCACCAGAAAACATATGAAGAAAGACTAAAAAAACTTAAGAGGAAAGGAGGGAGAGGGGGTACATGATAGAAACTTTCAAATACTTCAAGGGAATCAACAAAGTCCAAGAGGGTAGCATCTTTCAGAAAAAGAGATGTGCAAGAACAAAGGGGCACAATTTGAAGATAGAAGGGGGACGGCTTAGAGGTAATGTGAGGTAGTATTTCTTCATAGAGCAGGTTGCAGATGCATGGAAAAGCCTTCCTGAGGAGGTTGTAGAGTCAAAAACAGTGGGGGAATTCAAGAATGCATGGGACAGACATAAGACAGTTCTAGTGGTGGGTAGAGGAAGTAGGCTGTTGGTTAACTAGGATCAGCAGTTTATCCGTTAGGTAGAGAAATGGGCAGACTAGGTGGGCCATGCAGTCCTTATCTGCAGTCAGATTCTATGTTTCTATAGGGCAGTAAGAGTATCACAGGCATGAAGTAGCTTAGTTACTCTGGGCTTGGAGCCAAAGAGCATGGCCTTTGTCTTATTGACATTTACCTGTAGCCTGTTAGTAAGGAACCAGTCATGGGCACTGCAAAAGTTGGTGGTGACCGTAACAGAGGGGTTAGTCAGGGACTTGTCACTATGCTACAGAATAAGACTGTCCACCTACAGCAACACTCTGCAGGAGAGACTATCCTTGGGAAAGGAGTTTACATACAGGGAGAAAAGAATGGGCCCAAGGATAGATCCCGTGGGGACCTCGGTAGAGAGACAGACATAGTGATGGAGGTAGTACCTCCAGTACAGCCCTTTTGGGTGTGGCCAGAGTCATAGTCATGAAACCAGGTGGTACTGGCAGGGGATCAGCCAAGGCTGCTGAGTTTACCAAGGAGGATATTGTAGTTCACCAGGTCAAAAGCTTTGGAGAGGTCCACAAAGACTGCCCCCGTGAGCTTTCCATCATCCATATTATGGAATACGTGATCTGAGAAGCAAGCCAGAGTCATAGTGATACTGTGGCCCTTTCTAAAGCCATGCTGCTGTGGGCAAAGGAGGTTGTATTTAGACATATTGTCAATGATCTGGTGGTGTATGATTTTTTCAAGCAGTTTGTTAAGGTGTGAGAGGATGGTTATGGGGTGGTAGTTGTCCATATAGCTAGGGTTCCCAGATTTAAAGACTGGGACTATCCTTGCTTGTTCCCATATTGGGAGTAATGAGGCTGTGGTGAGGGAGATGTTGAAGACTCAAGTGAGGGACATGGCAATAGCGTGGGCCATGATTTTGAGGAAACAAGGGGAGAGTGTACTTACCAGGGCTTCCCCTGTTGGGGAGGCTCATAAGGAGTTTGTGTGTTTCGCAGAGGGAGATAGACTTGAAATAAAAGAGTGATATGTTGAACTGCTTATAAGCTCTATGAGATACAGTGGAAATGGATTCCATAGCATGAATATTTTTTTTCTAGTCATTGCACATACAGTATCAGACAAATAAGGAAATGTACTACATTAATGTTTCATGTTTTAGATCCGGAAACATGCCGGTTGGGCTAAAGTTACTAACCTAAAAATGATAAGTTTGCTCTGCAGATGAACATATTATATTCCTAATCACTCCAATAGTCAAATCAGCCAAAATCAATGAGTTTAATGCTGTATTAATCCTTAGTTTATGTTACGTGCCCTGAGCCCTTGTTATAAGATGCTATACAAGTAAAATTGCTTTGTCTTGCCTAGAGGCGATTCCACCTCTGTCTGTTTCTTTCTACTATATGCTAAATGCCCAAAGCAAACTAATTTATCTTATAAGGCAACCAAACAGAACACATTTTACTTGAAACCAGATACTACAATAAATGATTTTCATGTTCACTATGTAGCAGCGACATTCTATTCGGACCAGTAGGGGGTTCATCAAGATTCAAAGCAAGTAGCTTGAGCTACTGTACTTGAATTGCTGAAAGGTTAAAGCTACCAATGACTTCTATCATTTAGCAAGAAAGGTGAGGTAGCTCAAATTCTGAGATAGCAACAAGTTATAAGTGTAATATTGGTACAATATGGCAAGGCCCTTTTTCAAAAAAAAAAAAATAAAAGGCCGCGTTGTCATTTTCTTGTTGTCTTTTACCATTTCAGCTTAAACATTTCCCACGTTATGGACAACCTTCAATCGTCAAATGTTAATTAATATCAAATTACTCATGAGGAACAGTTATTAAATTATGTTCTAAAGGTTCTGTGATTGTATATGAGACTCCCTAGTCTATTATTTAAACAGTGGTGGAGGAGGGGATTATTATTTTTTAACTGAAGACCCAGTACAGTAATAATAATAATAATAATAAAATACCTGGTTTAATGCTATATAAGAAATGTTGCTTAACTTGATCCAAAACTCAAGCTGGGATCAAAAGCCAACATATGTTGTATAATGCTTCCACATGAGCAGCAGGAAATAAAAATCCAAGGTGCTAAATGTTATGATTTTTACAGATATATCACCAGTGTTTCTTAGAAAACATGCTGTATATTTCATGAAAACATATTTAAATAAAAGCAATCTCTTATACAGTATATGGATTGTTAATTACACACACTGCCTGCATGAGAACCTCAAGATTATTAATGAGCTATATGCTTCATGCCTACAATTGTGTTTGTCTTATGCCTTTTTATGCCTTTGCTGTCACTATCTACAGTGCATTTACCAGCACTAGTGGCTTTCTTCTTTCGTAATGACTTTTCCTGTACTCTAGAAAAAATATATCCCCACAAATCAAGAAGAAGCAGACTCCGACTAAGTGGCTGAGAAGATTTACATTCTATTGCTAACCCAGTTATTACTCTGCTGAAAACCCCATAGCATGAATATAATGAATCCCTCAACCTCTGCTGCAAGCACAATTTTTCTTCCCAACCTCATTGGCTCCCAACTTTCTGGTTGACCTTTTACAATCTGTGTGCAGCAGAACTTCATTATAACCTTTTAATGATGCGCAAATGGCACACAACACCAAGGTCACAGCATATCCCCAAGTGGTAACATTCCAAACAACATCAGATTTTGCAGTAAGACTTCTTTTGAAAAGCTTGATTCAGAACTGGCAGAACACTTACTAAACATTTTGTTTGAAGGTGTCCTGATGCAGACAGATACAAAATCATGAATGTCAAGGCTGCTAACTAGAAAATGCATCTGGAACTCAGCTATGCCCTATTAGAAAAGAATCTGTACTGCATATTAATGAAAGGAATGTCATCCCCCCCCCCCCCGGATATACAGAAATACTGTATACCAAGCTGAAATGTTTATATAATGGTGATTACTCCAAAGTACAACTGCAGTCACTGACATGACTGGATAGTGCCTAACATTTCTGTGATGTCTCTGGAAAATTTCCTGCATGCCTCCAGTAGCACTGAAAAGCCACCAGAGATATATCCTTTAAAAAATATTGTGAAATATCTGGAAATATTCAGACACCTTGAAGGGTTACAGCTGTAGCATGGCTTTGTGGGATGTAATGAGACACAGTATTCCAAAATAATGCTTTTCCATAGATATTATGTATCGTATCTCATAGCATTGACTTTTAAAGAGCGTGACATATCAACATTAATTAGTATTCATTGTAACCATCTTAATTTCTGTATAACAACCAGAAGAATGCTTAAAATTCATAACTTTAGCCTAACTATAGTATGTACTTTCACCCTTTCTTGGCTCCTTTTCTTTCTTTAGCCCTTTCCAGCCAGGCTTTAAGAAAACCCATCCCACTCCACTGTTGCCTCACTCCTCAAAATCACTAATATCTCCTGAAGGGGATGAATCCAGGGATACTGACAGCAGAAATCTTTGTTGATCTGGCCAAGCTATTTGACACATTAGCACATTTTTCCTACTCAGAACATTGGCTTGTGTAACCCTCTCTGACCTCTCAGTTATATGGTGCATTCCTAATTGTATAACCAGTATTAATCAGTCCCTGTGGGCACATTATGCTCCCAACCTCTCTAGATTAGATATGGAGCACCACAGGGCCCTGTCCTGGGCCTCATCCTGATTCTATCTCCCTCAGTTATCTCCCAAATGCATGCTCCCTCATAAATATTCATATTTATTTATTTATTGAAAGAATTGGCATTACAGTCTTTGAGTCAATGCCTCCTTTGCAAAGGCTCCATATCAAAATGAAATAACATAACAGGGTACAAGAAAGACAAGAACAGAGCAATATTACAATGTTGAAAAGAGGACAAGGAACAAAATTCAAGGGCAGAGAGATCCAGTCTGAGTCAGA
Source organism: Neoceratodus forsteri (assembly GCA_016271365.2). Lineage (NCBI taxonomy): Eukaryota > Metazoa > Chordata > Ceratodontiformes > Ceratodontidae > Neoceratodus > Neoceratodus forsteri. The sequence goes on from CM028137.1 coordinate 914,867,326, forward strand.
GAGTGAGCAGTAAACAACAATAGTTACAGTATTAAAAGACAGTGATCTATAAACTACAATCTGGTTACAACTTCTGCAGGGTCAAGTGGTAGGGCAGACCCCCGGTCAAAGGGGAAGTGGGGGAGAGTGGTGGGTGACTTACATCCGCATGGCAGTTAGGGAGTAGGCAGAGAATTTCCGAGCAGAGTCGGGATTTAAATAGGCCTAGCTACTGCTTCAGAGAGACAGCAGGAGGTAGTTCATTTAACCAGAGGGAGGCCCTGTGGAAAAAGGAGCATTGGCGCAGGGAAGCCCTGCAATGAGGTACTAAGAGAGTGGCAGACAGCGAGCTTCGAGTTGTTCAGGGTTGTGTGGAGTGCTGCACAAGATGGCAAAGTCCCTGGGGAGAGGAGCAGAGTGAGAGTTTTCTGGCAAGGAGACAGGTCTGGTATCTGAGCCGTCCTTCGAAGTTAAGCCAGTTGGTGTGACGGTAGAGCTCACAGGTATGGGTCCATTGGTGACATCCTGTGACAAGTCTGCAGGCTTTATTTAGGAAGACCTTAATACAGCATTGGGCGATGAGGTCACTGGAACCATAGACGACAATCCCACAGTCAATAAGTGAGAGCACCAAAGATGTCGCAGCAAGGTTTAGGGCATTTGAGGGCAGGCAACCCCTATGCCTATACAACAGCCCTATTCTAGCATTGACAGCGGAGCAGAGGAGATTGATGTGTTCTTGGAAAGTGAGAGGGGAGTCAAGGGTGATGCCTAGGTATTTAAAGATGGGTACCAGGTCAACTAGGGAGCCCTTAGAGTTGAGGATGGTGAGGTATATAGAATGCTTGGATGAGAAGTGCTCCTCCTCAGTGAACCCTTTGCTTCTGAGCTGGAAGTGGATCCTCAGTTGGAGTTTTCATACATCTAATGCTGGTTCTACTTGAACCAACTCACCCTAAATGCTGAGAAAATGGTTTCCATAACTTTGGTAGCAGGTTGTGGGTGGTCATTATTTCTAACCTCCCAGTCTTCAAGACTCTTGAGAGCTTGTTATTCAAGGAAATGCCCTCCTTCAGATTCAACAGCACCAGGCTAGATCAACACCTATAGATGCCAAACACTCCAAACTCATTCCCAAGCAAGGTGCACTGTACAGGAAGATATCCTATACTTCCCTTCCTGCCCACTGACAGATTGTTTTCAACATGATACTTCTCACATTTCATTATAGGATTGTTGTCTACAGTGCAGCTCCATGACCACGCTGGTGCAGCTGGACCACCTCCATCTCTCTTTCTGTCTCTTTGCTCTAAATGTTCTCCCCATGCTTACTGTACAACTGCTCCATCTACTCTTTGTTCCTCTTTTTCTACCTTGAAGATAGACACCTTCTCCACTCTGCCACTGTTGTATCTAAATTTGGGTGCTCTGCCCTCACCTACTATCTCTCCTCCCTACCTCATCTTCCTCCTTCTCCTCTACCTACTTGATCAGGTGCTGTAACTCACATTCTGTCAAAACTACATTTTTCTAAACAGCTGTGGGACAGGCGTCCTTTTCTTTCTTTTGGACTTTCCATCTTTTGACTATCCTTCCTCCACCATCTGCTCCTCTTCCGCTCCATTCTTCCTGAATGCCTTGCTTAGTGAGTTCATGGTTCACTTATTCTCTTGAACCTAGCCCTCTCTTTTCCTTATGTGTCCTATGCCTGACATAGCTCCCTCCTACTGTTTCTCCTGGCAACCACTGCTGAGTCCCATCTTTCTGATCCTAACCCTGTCACACAATTCCTTGTCCATGTGAATGGCTTTTTGAGCAGTACACCCTAGTTTGTGCACTACCACTACATTGCATATTGTACTATTGTAACTTTTCACGCCTAAATGTTCTTGAGTTTACTTTTATAGTATTATAGTAATTTTAGGTTGAAAGGGATTCTAAGTCCATCAGTGCTGTCCCACCTGCTTTATCAACAGGGATCAAAAAGTATGTTGTTCAAACATGTACTAACTTACAAGGATTTCCCAGTCACCTCATTACTCAGGGTATTCTGTAATTCTCTTGGTAAGCAGATTTTTGTCCAGGCTTACCTGGCAGGCCTGTACTGTCCTCATGCTCACTGTCTTCACAGATGGCTATTCCATAGGTTCACATCTGTCTGGGAACAGAAGTGCCTCCTAATATTACTCATGAATTTACTACCTTTTAGTAACAGGACATATCCCCTCATCCCACTGGATCACACCAACTCAAACATATCCATCGTTGTCGATACCATTCAGCAGATAGAAGACTGAAATCATGCCCTCCTCAATCTTCTTTTCTCAATGAATGAACATGATAAGCCCCCTGATCATTTTGTTGGCTCTACATTGCACCCTCTGTACTACCTAATTTTTTTTTTATTGGGGAGCCTAGAGCAGCATTCCAGGTGGAACATGACCAGGGCCATCTAAAGTGGCAAGATTACTTCCCCTGCTCTACTGGCCACTCCACCCTTCAGTTGTGATGCACCCTCAGTCTTTTTTACAGCAACACAGCACACATTGTAATGTCTTAGTCCAGTGTATGATGGCAGCTCATTTTCTTCGGAGCTCCAAGTTGTGTCAAGGGCCTTGCTCTGTTTCTCCATCCATGTCTAGCACCTTGCAATTGCATACTTTCCTTTATCTTATTAATCATATATTCTATAAGAAAATGTCATATAGACAGAACAGGTAATTCCATGTAAAATGGCCAAAGCATGGACACAACAGGTTCAAGACCAAATGAGAAGGATTTGCAAAATGAGTGAGAAGAACCTGACAACTGGACTGATGTGCAGTAACATAATTAAGCAAGATTCAAGAAAATTAAATTAAACGTCTTGAAAGAATGCCTGATATAACTGGAAATACACACAAATAACAAGATAAATTGGTGTAATAAATTATTTACCAAAATATTATAAGTTGAAAGCATTATAAAATAACATGATTTTTGTCAGTTTGCTGTAAAGGAACCGTTAAACACTGTCAAAATTAGTGCCATACCACAGTAGTCATGATTGTACTCACTGACAGTAAGATGGTGGCTGGCTGAGGTGGTGAGCAGAGGGGCTGTGCCAGTTACACTTGATGTCAATACTGACCAGTGTACAGGGTGAGGGTGTGTGGAGTGTTGGTTGCTGAGTGGGAAGAGAGGGTGGCAACCATTCAGGGCAGTGGGGGGCTCCACTAGACCACCAGAGAGTGATTGTTATAACAGAAATTGGCTTATTGGTGTGGGTGGGGAGTCCACAACATATCATGGAGTGATTGCTGTAACAAAGACTGCGCAGTCAGGGATGGGAGTCCAGCTATTGTGCCAGTATAGGAGCATGGTGCTGGCAGCATTAAGCAGCACCATGATGGTGGCTGTTTAGCACTGCCAAAGCTTTTGAATAGGGTCTGGTATGATTTCCTGACTTGCGTTGTCCCGTCTAATACTATCCCGATCTTCTTTTACCGACTACAGTAATCCCGCCTGCACACTTGCCCATTCTACTATCGGCCGACACATAATGCAGTCCTATTGATACGACTAATTGTTGGACTAGTAAGGCTTTTCAGAGTTTGCAGCACTGAACAAGCATACTTCGAGCTGCATAAATTACATACAGACTAGTTTACAGCACTGAATAACCGCTCTATGCAGAAAATACTTCAAGCCGCAGAGAGAGTAATAAAAAGTGCTGATACTGCATTAATTAGAGATCCCAATGGACAAGTAAGGATTTTCATAGGTTGCCTGTGTGCAAGCATACTTCAAGCTGCATTCAGCATTGAATAAAACACTACAACTAATAAAAAGTGCTAACACTGATTTGCAGCACTAGCTCCAAACTGCATTAATTACATACGGCTTTTCAGATTTTGCAGCACTGAATAACCCTAGTTCCAAACTGCATTAATTATGGAACTAATTGTTTACCTGTGCAAGCATACTTCGAGCTGCATTCAGCACTGAATAAAAAACTACAACTAATTGTTTACCTGTGCAAGCATAAAAAACTACAACTAATTGTTTATGCTGCTATTTGCTTAAAATCGGTTTCTGCTGCTATTTGCTTAAATGCTGCTACTGCGAATCAGGTTCCCTATGTGTGCTATAATATAGTATGTGTGCTGCAAATCTATTTCTGCTGCTATGTGCCGCTATGTGATGAAATTCACTTTCTGCCACTATTTGCTGCTAATCAATTTATGCTGCTATGTGCCATGTCGGGATAACGACATTCAGGAATTTACATGTCGGTGAACATGGTTTATCGGGCAACCTACGTCGGTTAAATATTTGTCTGAAAAACACATTACGGGCAATCATATGGATCCCTTTGAATATACTACTGTGCCCTTTATGTATGTGGGATCTCTTGTTGGGATATTGAGGTGCACCAGGGGCCTCTGAATATGGCCCCTGACCCAACTGCCAGTGCTATTCACAGTTGTGTTACATGTGCACACCTTACTTATTGTACTGTATTCACATGCTTGTACTGTGTACACTATCTGCTCAATTTGGTACAAAACTGTATAGTATTACTTATTTGTCTCAATTGTTTCTGTAACTACTGTACCTCCAATCACATTACCTATTGTACCTGTTCTGTAACTACTTTGTACTTTGTTATTGTGCCATCTTTATGTCCTGGGTCATACCAGAAAAAGGTCCCTTAAATCGGTAAACCCACCCAGTTAACAATGGCTTGGGTCATGCCTGAAAAGGATTCCTTTTATCAGTGCACTCACCCGGTTAACAAATAAATAAATAAACTAAAAAACAAATAAATAAATAACTAGTGTGACACTAACCATTTGAATATGGATGCCCTAGGTATACTAGGTGCTATACTAGGTGAATTAGACAGATAGAAGGCATTAGCCCATAGGACCTAACTCCCCTTGTTGGGTTTATCTGCCTTTGCTTCAGAATAGTAAGTGATCATCCAGTTTTCTTTTGAACATTTCTACAGAGCTTGACTCAATGATTTCTTTAGGGAGTTGGTTCCTCAATGGAATTATTCTTTGCGTGTAGTATTTCCTTCTACTATTTTTCTTAGGATACGTTAATGCAAGTTGTTGATTGTGACTCCTAAGATTAATATCTCTATTTGTGGGATGAAAATCAAGGTCTTTAATAAGGTCCATGTATCTACTGATTTTATACATGAACAACAGGTCTTCTCTTCCCCTAATTCTCCTTAGTTCTAACAGATAAAGACCAGTCATAGTGATTCTCTCCTCATAATCCAGGTTACCTAATCCAGCTATCATTTTAGTTAGTCCCTCTGGACTCTTTCCAACAAGTTAACATCTCTTCTATAATATGGACTCCACAAGGGACTGCAGTAATTCATTACTGGTCTCGCTAGGGATTTATAGAGAAGTATTAAACATGCCCTATGTCTTGTAACAAAAGATCTTCTGATTCCATTAATAATTTTGTTGGCCCTGTCCACAACCTCATTGCAGTGCTCAGTAAAGGCTAGGGCATTAGTAATGTACACACCTAGGTCCTTCTCTTTAGTCACTGTATTCAATTTTATGTTGTTTAGAGTATAATCCCTGCATAAATTATTGCTTCCAAAGTGCATAACGGCACATTTTGCCATGTTGAACTCCATACTATTCTTCAAGGCCCAATCTTGGATTATTAATAGATCCTGCTGGAGTAATGCTCCTTGCTTATCATTATTGACTTCTGCACTTCTTTTTGAAACGTCAGCGAATTTTATGCATTTACCCAATATGTTCATACCCATATCGGAGATAAATAGGGCAAAGAGTACAGGTCCCAGTATCAATCCCTGAGGGACTCCACTGGACACTGCACCCTTCCTGGACAAGTAGCCCTTATCCTTACTGACTGATTTCTATCTGTTAACCACTTTTTGACCCAAATAACAACCCTAGCATTAATCCCAAGTTGCATCATTTTGGAGATAAGTGTATCATGTGGTACTTTGTCAAAGGCCCTCCTGTAATCCAGAAAAACTACATCCACAGGTTTATTCTTGTCTAAAAGGGCATTAATGTTGTCATAGAAGGTCATCATATTTGTTAGACATGAATGCTGTTTTCTGAAACCATGTTGAGTTCTATCAATTTTACCCATTGATATCAAATCACTCTCTAATATTTCTCCGATGAGTGATTCCAATATCTTCCCCAGGATCAAGGTCAGACTTGGTGGTCTATAGTTTCCTAAATCTGATTTGTTTCCCTTTTTATGTATAGGGATAACCATAGCTGACCTCCAACCGTGGGGAACTTCCCCAGTGATTAATGACTGATTAAATAACCTGTGGAGGTGTGTCAACAGCCATTTTCTGATCTCATATAACACCCTGGGATGTAGCCCATTGGGACCTGCAGATTTTTAGACCATATTTTGGCCAATTTATCTTTGATCTTTGATTTTGTGAAGAACTATTTATTGTGTGAGGGATTAGCTATAGGCAATACCATCTGTGAATTGGTTTGTTTGTTAAAAACAGAGCATAAATAGTCATTAAAGATGTCAGCCATCTCCTCAAGGCTGATATGACAGTATTATTACTACTGATGGGACAAACAATTCTGTCATTAGATTTGTTGTTAATATATGCATAAAACAACTCCCTCCCATCATTCAAATGAGCCATCATAAACTCCAGATTTCTCTTTTCATGCTTTATCAGTGCTTTAGTTTTCCTTACTTGACTTTTGTACTTATGGACATTGTATTGGACACCATCCCTCTTCATGATCCCATATCATTTTCTTTTGAGTGACATATGATGCTTGACTGTGTTTGTATACCACATTGGCAATTTACCTTTCTTATTATATATGACTTTCTCTGGGACAAATCTATTCTCCACTTCGAGTATTTTGTTTTTGATTAATGCCCATAATTACTCAGTAGTATGGTCACCACTTGGCCATTCCCACCCATGTAACTCAGATCATATGAACTCAAAATCTGCCCTATTATAATTCTTAACTATTGTATTTCCATGCAATGTTTCTGGCTTGTCATCAAATGGAAATAACACTACATTGTGGTAGCAACCCAAGAGAGGATCCAATGTTTAAACTCCACCCACTGCTCCCTCTCTATTTGTGAGGACTAAATCTAATATATTACTATTCCTCAATGGTCTATCCACCACTTGATTCAGGCCACTAGTTAGACACATATCCAAAAAGTATTGTTCCTGACCATTCTTTGCCGTGCTAGTACTCCAACATATCCCTGGGAGGTTGAAGTCCCCCTGTATTAAAACATCCTTTTCAGAAATGTTACTAGAAATATCATCAACCATCTGTATATGGTCATTTGTGGTAGTTGCTAGTGGTTTATATACTACCCCTACCTTTAGTTTTCTGCTTTTGACTATACCTACTTCAACCCAAAGACTATCTATATCTCCTGCATTAGTCTTCAGTAAAGTCAACATGTAGCAGTTAATACTGTCTCTGACATACAGAGCAACACTTCCACCACTTATGTCTTATCTATTCTGATAAAATAGTATATAACCATTGATCTTATTCCATTGAGGGTTGCAGTTAGACCACCATGTTTCAGTTACTGCAGCTAGGTCTACAGCCTTTTCCCTCATAATAATTTCCAATTCAGTCCTTGTACCCCAATCACTACACAGTGAGATTCAATTTCCAGCCCCCCCTCATAGGCCTGCCCCTGTGGAGATGGTCAGATACTGCCCATTGAGGGGAGTAACCCCTGAAGGCCTTCAGGTGGTGGTAGACCTATCAAGAGTTTCGTGAGCAGGCAAGGACCTAGAGAGTCGAGTTTTGGCCTATTATAAGGCTATCACTGAGGCCCTGGATTCCATCTCCCCAGTCCACATTCATCCACTCTCTCTCTCCGCCCTCAGTTCCCTTGGTTTAATGGAACTTTGAGGGAGTTGAGATGAGTAGGATGAAGGTTAGAATGTCGGTGGTGGAAATCAGCCCTTGAGGACGACCACCTTAGATTGATAGATCATTATCAATGCTATCAATCAGCAATCATGCATAAGGAGGCAAAGTCCCTATCCAGTGAGATTGCTGCTGCTCAAAACAGACCAGCTCAGCTCTTTCGAACCATAGACAGATTGTGCAATCCATCCTGTCTGCAGGTTCAAAGAGCATTTTTACAAATTAAGTGTGAGGAGTTTGCTTGATTTTTTGAAGATAAGGTGGCTGGAATCGGGGCCAAAATCTGTTCAGCATCCTCTATGGGAGTTGACAGTGGTTGGTATTTGGTCACTTCCTCTCAGTCACCCTGGAATTCTTTTGACTGGATGGAGATGGGGGATATCATGTGGATTGTCCAGAATTTGTGGCCAACATGCTGTAGTTTGGATCCAGGCCCTACATGCCTATTACTTGGGTGTACTGAGTTTATCAGCCCAATCCTTGCACAGATTGTTTAGTGCTCCTTAGGCTCGGAAGAATTCTGTAGCTCCCTGAAGGAGACGGTGGTGACACCGCTTCTTAAGAAAGCTTCTTTGACCCAAACAACTGTGCTAACTACAGACCTATCTCTAACCTTCCCTTTGTTGGGAAGGTGATTGAGAAAGTGGTTGCGCTGCAACTGGAGAACCACCTTACCATCCATGATATCTTCGATCCTCTCCAGTCAGGCTTCTGGAAGAGTCATAGTACCGATACTGCTCTGGTTTGGGTGCTCAATGATCTTCTGATGGTGAGGGACCAGAAACGCTGTTCTATCTTGATATTTCTAGATCTCTCTTCAGCGTTTGACACTGTGGACCATGGGGTGCTGCTTGAGCGACTGAGGGCTACCTGTGGCTGGCTGGTCCAGTTCTCAGATGGTTTCACTCTTTCCTTGCCAGCAGGTCTCCGAGGGTGGTATCTGGGATTTTTTTCCTCTGAACCATACTGTCTGCGGTGTGGGGTCCCTCAGGGCTCAGTGCTGTCCCCCATGTTGTTCACACTGTATTTACTGCCCCTCGGAGACATTGTAAGACAATATGGGCTGAGGTTTCACTGCTATGCCGATGATACCCAGCTCTCTCTGTCTCTTGCACCTGATCAGGATAGTGCAGTCTCAATGCTTAACAGTTGTCTGGTGGAGATCCATGACTGGATGAGGGCTAGCTGTTTGAAATTGAATTCCGGGAAGACTGAGGTGTTGGTAGTGGATCTGGGGCACCAGATAGAGAGGCAGGTAGTGGGTTTACCATCTGGGCTTTGGCTTGATGGTGTACAACTGCCTGCCTCTGAATGGGTGCGTGATCTGGGGGTGGTTCTTGATGATGGGCTAACGCTGTGTGCACAGGTTTTGGCAGTCGCCAAGTCCTCCTTTTACCATATTAGGAACATCGCCAGAATTAAGCACCTCATGCCATCTGATGATTTGCCATGTTGATCCATGCCTTTGTGACCTCACAGCCTGACTACTGTAACTCCCTTTACCTGGGGCTTCCAGGGTTGATATCCACCACTTGCAGCTGGTGCAGAATGCAGTGGCTCGGTTGTTGACTGGGTCTTTGCGCTCTGGTTATATTACTCCTGTGCTGTGTGTTCTGCACTGGCTGCCTATACAGTGGCGGATCACCTTTAAAGTCGGTCTTCTGACCTATAAAGCCCTGCATGGACAGGGACTGAGTTATATGCAAGATCTCCTGGTCCCCTACAGCCCCAGCCATCCTCTCTGCTCATCTGATGAGGGGTTGTTAGAGGTACCCAGGGTGCATCTAAAAACATCTGGGCCCGGGCATTCATGTTTGAGGCATCATCCCTGTGGAACTCTCTACCTCGTCAGATTAGAGAGTGCAGGACCATGGAGAGCTTTAAGACCAGCTTGAAAACACATATTTTACAACAGGCTTTTAGTAACTGATATTTATGAATGTTGAAAGTTTTAAATTGAAGCTGAATTTGTGTAAGATCTTTTTAAATTATTTCTGATATGTTTTTATGTGCAGCACTTTGATACTGGAATTGCGCTAAACAAATAAAAATATTATTATTATTATTTTAATTGTGTTTAGATTTCTAGCATAAGCCAGCAATATATTCAGTTTTGTTCTGGTATTAATCTTATCATTTTGTACAAGGATACAAGGATGATTTAGATGGTATCATGTTGGCACAAACCCCATGCCCCCTCATGTGCAGTTATTTGAGGCACAATCCATCCTATTGATAGCATCATAGAATTGTAGTCCTAATTTTCTAGTTCCTGCTTTATTCTGGTGGAGTCCATCATAACTGAATAAATTCCATCTGCTAATTAATTCCTTATAGGTTGTTATACATTTCACCACCTTTTTCAAACACCATCTTCTCAACCAATTGTTGTAAGCCTTAATGCAATTCAATCTAGCTATTCCTGCTCTAGGAACAGGTAAAACCTCAGAGAAGTTGATTTTGGAATTATGTTCTTTGATAGCGTCGTATATCCTTTTGGTATCTGATATAGTCTCCTCAACCGATCCCTGTCCTAGATCGTTGGTACCGATGTGAAGTAAGACTGTTTTAGGTTCATGACTGGTCCCTAGAATAGTGGGTAACATACGTGTAATATCCTGAATTCTGGCACCCCTGTAACAACAGTTAGTGATGTTCTGCTTATTACCTCTTGTCGAGTAATGATCAGTATACTTGGTCATTGAGTCCCCTAAAATAAAATATTGCTCATCCGATGTACCCTGATTCTGTATTTCGATGTCAGATTTTGCACTATTATGATCTGCCAGCTGTCCTTGCATGTTAACACTTGTGCTCAGCACATTGTCCTCTTTATTAGTATCTGCCATATCCAACAAATCAGCAGCGTGAGATTCAATGGTGTCCATCAGGTTTATCAGAGGGGCATATCTATTCGTATCCACTAGTAATGTTCCTAAGGCTCTTCACCTATGCTTTTTAGCTCTAGAATTCCCCTCTACCACCATCCATCCCTCCCCCAAATCATCCTCCCATCACTCACTGTCCTACATCTCTTTGTGCTGTTCCTTTCACTGGCAGTACTTTTATTAATTGAGTCTCTGTAAGTCACTAGTCTTAAATTCAATTCCTTGAGTTCCCTATCTTTCGATGTCAGCAAGTCTTTGAGTCTACTGAGCTCTGTACAATTCCCACAGACATATGTTTCAAAACTTGAGTTCAGTGTGGTACTAAACATGTCACATCCAGAACATTTAATACCTATCTCTCCTGAAGTCAGATTGACGGTAATGGCATCCATAACTGCTATTAATACTGTGCTAAATATTGTAATAGGACTTACACTGATTTATCTTAATACAGTACCCAGCCCCACACGGCGACTGCGTGACCGCTCGCTCTGGTGTCCGGCTTTATGTTCCACCACCTGGAAGTAACTGGGTCATGTGACAGCTCCTGTCAAGCAGTGTCTTAGAGCAGCCCTAATTAAACTAGAATTAAAGCTATTTCATCTCGAGTCCTGAAAAGGACTCAATCAAGCCTGCTAGTGCAACAAATACAGTGCCCAAGTAAAAGCAATAACTCTCCAACTCATCTGCCTTGTAGTCCACCACATTAGCTTGTGGACTACACTACCCAGACTGCCTTCCTCCCTTAAGCTCTGAGGGAGTGCTTTGTAGGAACACCCCGTCATCCAGAAATGCTCACGGTGCACACTGTTAGACCTTTGTCACTGGGAAACCCAGTCGCACAGTATGTACAGTAGACAGTGTTTCTAATACACTGCTTGCTCTGAGTGACCGGCTTTATGTTCCACGTCCCAGAAGTAACTGGGTCACATGACTGTTCCTGCCAAGTGCTGTCTTAGAGCAGCCCTAATTAAACTAGAATTAACACTATTTCAGCTCGAGTCCTGAAAAGGACTCAATCGAGCCTGCTAGTGCAACAAATACAGTACCCAAGTAAATGCAATAACTCCCCAACCCATCTGCCTTGTAGTCCACCACATTAACTTGTAGACTACATTACCTATACTGCATCCTTCCCTTAAGCTCTGAGGGAGTGCTTTGTACCTGTCTCACTGGGAAACCCAGTCGCACAGTATGTAGACAGTGTCTCAAAATGTATGGTTTAGATAACAACTTCCATAAACACTGTGCTTCAAAGTACTTTACAAAACACTGAGTTAAATACTGCTGGTGAATTGGATGTGTGCAGACTAATGAAGTGGGCTTTATGTGCTCAACAATATCCCATTCGCAGTCATAAATAATTGCATTAAAACCTACCTGAGTAAGAGAAGACATATTCAAGATGACACTTGATTCATTCCCTATATTTTAAATGCTGTCCAATATCTGAGCGATTAAAAGCTAACCTCATTTTAACATTCCAGCCAAAGGCTGGCACCTCTAATAGTGCCAACCCCATTTATTACTGCATGGCAATGCCAGTGTTGGGTATAAATTCAAGTTCCCATTGTGAGACTGGAATGTCAGACCTTCCACCCAAAAATATGAGTGGTACTATCTGAACCATAGAGACACTAAATGACAGCATAGAAAACAATAAATGTGCTGCAAGTTTGTGTGAGAAGAAAACAGTCACTTTTTGTGAATATCGATGGTTGCTTTTTTTGGGGGGGTGAATGGTTTTAGCAGACTGGGTGTTAGTATGTTACTACCCCTTGCAATAAATCAGGTTCATTCCTCTTTCACTTCAGGGATTTGTCCCTATGGTCACACCAGTAGGCAGCCAGCTAGGTGATGGCTACTCTGATTATCTCTTCTCCTGCTGAAAGCAGCTAATTTAAAAAAAATATGGTAAAAGAAGAACCTGCTTGAGAGTTGGTTAACTATACAGAATAGCAACATACATTCTTTTCTTATAATTTTACCTTCTTGTATAAAATGACTATCTCCAAAATCATTTCAGCTGAAAGGTGTGAATTATTTTTATAATAATTCAATTTCCTGAGCTTTAACACATTTTTTATTGAACATACCCATAATGAACTCAAGAAGATATTTCAATCTATGTTCATTATAATACAAGCATATTTCACGTACACATGTCAGGTAGTTTCAGTAAGGAATTATTCACTTGTTGCCTACTAGTAACATTCTTCCAATTTCATTAGAAAGCATTTTTAAATCTTCACACATGACTCTGCCCTAAATATTTTAGAACTGTGTTGGATATATTCTAGTTAATCCTTATATAATTAGCAAGCACCATCAGTGTCCTAGGATCTAACCTACTGCCAAATTTGGTAGGAATCCATTCATCCCTTTTTGTGTGATAATTTTATGGAGTATTTCAACTTCTTCAGCTGAATATTTGCCCTTGGATGGAGAAAAAACAAAGCAGAGTTAAATTATGGAACTTACGGGCTAGTTAGATATCATCTGGGAATAAATCCTTTTGTATGTTTCATAAAATTACATTCATTATTTTCATGTAATAATTGCACATTCTTAGTTTGCTGAAATAATAGATGAAAAACATGTACTGTAGATGTGTCTGTGTTAAAGCTCTACACGAACAAAACTTTTAAGTAGCTAGGCTCACAAAATACTTAAATTTGAGATTAACATTCATGTAGTTTTGAGGCGATGGTCTAACAAGCCTCAAAGCACATTTTTAAGTTAATTTCTTACACATCATTATTAAATAATAACAATAAACAATAAACAATCACTGCTCGTATGTCTAATATGTTTCTGATTTACTGCTTTTACTGTATCCTGGTTAGCATCTGCTCTCTCTCTCTAACATGTTGTACCTGATTATCTGTTTCTGTACTGTATCTCGGGTTGCCCCTGAAAAAGGGACCTTCAGGGCTCAGTGGGCCTACCCGGTCATCAAAATTTAATAAATAAACAGAAAACTGCAATGAGTTAGAAGCAACATTGAGTGGTAATAGTCAAGCAGATCAATGGACTTAAAACAGTCGAGCTGCTCAATGATTCTAAAACAGCCAAGCTAATTAATGTTTTTTAAAACAGTCAAGTTGCTTAATGGTTTTACATATTATAACCACTGCAAGCATTGTAGTAAGCCCTACACAAACAAAATGTTTAATACCAAAAACCATTGAAAAACAGTTTCTAAGTCCTACACAAACAAAATATTTAAAGCACAAAAATCATTACAAAAATATTCTGAGCCCTGCGCTAACAAAATAAAGCATGAAAACCATTGCAAACATGAACCCATCCCCCCCAAAAAAATCACATCGTGTTTGTACTACGAGAAAAGTGATACATGAACAAAACACAATACTATAGTTAGAAGATACATCAGATTATCTTTATTGTTGAGGTTAAAAGAGGTTTATATGCATTTTCAGCTACATTAAGTTTGGCAGGACTTGAAAAAAGGGACATGTGGTTTGGAAGCATTTACAGCGCATAGAACTATATGCTCAGACTGCTCAGTGCTAATCAGCTGTTTCATCTGTAGCCGCTGTACTGACAGATCTGTAGTGCCATGAAGTCATTGATTGGATGTACCACTGGCATGTCCTTAGCTGACAAATCCTCACCTGTGGGATCTGGGTGTTTTCTGCAGTCATTAAGAATGCTGCCTGAGTTTTAGAATCCATCACCAATTCTGTGATGGGACAATCTGGATCAATTTGAAGTCAGGATGACAACTGTAATTGAGCCTTTTCTTGATCAAGGTAACATTCTAGCACTTCTGGCAGACAGACAATGTTGGACAGTTGAAGTAAGGTGTGCAATTTAAGGAGCAATATGCAGGCACTATTGGATTTCAATTTATTTCAGTGACTGGGGCTAAGTGATGGATTGGGAGATAATAGGGGGTCATTTTGAGCATTCATTATAACTGGGATTCATTATAATATATAGAATAATGCACGGGAGTAGAGTGAATAATGAGAATTTAATGCCCACCTAAGGTGTGGGATGCTACATAAACCCTAAGGGCGAAGCCCAAGGGGTTTATTAAAGCATCCCACACCGAGGGTGGGCATTAAATTCTCCTTTATGCACCACACCACATGCACTGTTTTATGTAATTGCTGGCATACTGTTTTTCTGCAGATAGAGAAAAAAAACAGCTTCTGTGACTCAGCATTTCTGTTAAGATATTTGTTTAACTGAGTGTTGAGTTCTTTAAACATTTAAACATTTTTTAACTGTTGGAACTAGAAAAAGTTCTGAAATTGTAACAGTGAAGAATGAAGTCATTTAATGCATTTGTTTCATATTTTTAACTTTTTTTTAAACTGCAGTGCGGTACTTCGTGTGAAAACATTGCAGTGTAACAGGAGTGAGGAAGGTAATCTGTGCTTGTAGAGATCGATTAAAAAAGTCTGGTAGAGAATGAAAGTCCTTTAGAAAAATGTGTCTTGAATCATTATTTTCTGAGACATTTCAGTTCTTTTCTTCGTTTTCTTTAGTTGTCTTCCAGGTTGTGACCTAATGTTGCCTAGGAGATATGCTAATGAATGGCCGGTTGCCTCAGAGGTATGTAAATGAGGGTGGTGATGTGGGACTTTCTTGGCATTTCTATGGAGATAGGACAGAAAGGGCTCGTAAGTAGTGCTTTATTATATGGACACCCGTGTTTTTTTTACCCACTACTTTGCCTACCATGAAGGTGTCTGTGAGGAGATTTTGACTGAATCCTGTGTTTGTTGAGCACTGAGGTGCAGCATGAGCTAGGAGAAGGAGCAGATCTTTCAATGGCAAAAAATGTAAGCTAGTTAATACAAGGTTTTTAATAATGAGGGACTACTATGCTTTAAAGAACATACAAATGTACCAGCAGAAACAGAGAAGAGATATAAGATGTTAGTGTCTTAACAAAATAAGGAAATTCTTGGCAAAAAAAACCAAAATTATGTTAATGCACAAGTTATGAATGTTTCGAGCCCCAATACACATAAAGTATGAAAACTTTCTGTTAGGGCTGTCAGTACTAACTCTGGCCCCTTCTTTATCCTCTATCATCATGGTGCAAGGCCATGTTACAGGTCCTGGGCCATGCTTCAAAGGTCTGGTACCTCATACAGGGCCAACACATTTAAAATTTGTAAACAGCTGACTTACTGATCACAGCCATTGAGACCTGTATTGCTTTAAGATGTGTGAGTTGATTTGCACTGGATAAGGGGAAAGGGAAGGAAAGGGAAGGGAAGGGAAGGGAAGATTGTTTAACCAGGAGAGGCACACTAATCCAGAGCGTGTTTCACAGTGTAACCTGGGAGCACAAGGTAGTTAAGTGACTTGCTCAGGGTCACACAGTATGCAAGTGGGGGTTGATGGACACCTGGGTTTGAATCTCATCAGCCCCCCTCTTGCATACTGTGTGACCTTAGATAATGTGAGCCATGTGTAAAGAAGCTGACTTGTTACAGATTTGTAACAACAGTAACTTCAGAAAATATGGTGTACTCCATACAATAATCAACACAAGTCTTGCATATTCATATGCTATTTAGTGCAGGCCCAGTACAGATGACTGTATTGTAATATGCATTTTACATATGTATATTTGTTTCTATATGGTTTTGCACACTGTACATGAAGCAGTACATGTAGTGTAGGCTTTTCTACTGTAATGCTTTTTGTCTGGGGCTGTCCATGAGGCTGGTGCACCACCAGCAGCTGGTGCAGAATGCTGCAGCAAGGTTGATCCCCAGCTTGTCATATGCAGAGAACATTACACTCAGGGCCCAGAGTGCTCTGTGGCACTTTGTCCTGATTTCTGTGGCAGGCTTCTAGGCTTCTGCAGAAGCATTTTTTAATTTCTGCAGCATGATTTATTCATTCCTGTGGCAGTATGCCGTCCTGCCATTGGCTATAATATGATGTGATGTCATTGATGACATCACATACTGATCACAGAGGAAGGGCATCAGGATAAATGAGATGGGGAGCTGGACACTATGGAAAACCTGTATATTTGAATTAAATTTCATCAAGATCGATGAGGTCTGCAGCAGTATGTACACATTCTGTGGCATGATGCAAATTCTGTGAAATATTACTTGGCTGCAGAATCACAGAATTCCAGGTTCCTTGATTACACTGGTACCGCAGCATCTGCACCTGGCTACGAATTATGTGGTGTACCACCTTCAGTATACAACACTCTGCATGGATTTTGTCCTGGCTACCTCAAAGTCCACATGCCACTCCATCAAAGAGCATTTATTGGATATCCCAAGATCTCGCCTTAGGTTATCTGGTGATAAGGCATTGTTGATGGTGCCTCAATCCATCTGGCCTTGCCAGAAAAATACCAGCCTGGATCCAGTTTTCAAATTACATTACAAACAAAAAATTAACTGCCTTAAAAAAAGGGTTCTCTTTTAGACAAAACTGTTTGAGGCATAATTATATTAAATAATTACTTTGATTCCATAGTAAGATTTATTTAGGGAATTATTTCCTCCAGTACCTCAGTGCCCCATAGTTCATCTGGAGTGCTGACACGACACTCTGATGAAGGCTTGTTGCATTTTAAATGTTAGGATGGTACACGCTAGTTATGTTTAGTAGCAGCTACGTAGTCCCAGAATATGGGCTGATAAATTGAGGTTCTGGTCAAAACCGAGTCCATGTAATTGATGTATAGGGCCTGGGATATATGGCAATTCAGAATATCTTGTCTGACCATCAGGACAACAACTCTGGTTGTTGTTTCTTTTTTTCATGTCAGTACTCTGTGGGTGAAATAGCTACAGCTGCATAGATCAAATACAGGTGGGGTAAGGGAAACTTTTCCTACCTGCATATGCTGTGTTCTAATTAAAGAAAACACTACCATGTGAAAAAGGATAAACAGCTGCAGCTTATATGTGGCTCACTTTATTCTCATTCCAGTTGGTAGCCACTTTTAGCTGTGATTTTTCTTGTATGCTTGCACTTGTGTTTTTTGTACTTTACAGATTCAGTAAATATATATTATAGAAGTGCAGTAGTGCTTCTGTATTAGGGTTAGGTATGGATAAAGTGTTTAACTTTGCTATATGTGGAATTACATAAAGTGTCTCAGTTTCTTGTAGCATGAAGTAACATTCTGCACAGTTCTATACCTGACAAAGTGCCCACTTTGCCAGGCAAAGACTACATGACTTGACAATTCACCAGGAAAAGAGTAAGTGACACCGCTCTTTATTGGTGAAGTGTCACTACACATAGTTCATACTGTTTCTTTTTCTTGTTTTCTAATCAAGCCAAACCATCCTCCACCCTAGTATAGCATATCTACCACCCCTTCTCACCACATGAGATAATAGCATGTGCCCCCCCACCCTCGTGCTACACCCACCTTCCTCTGTCCCTCTGTGTCCCAGCAACATTTTGTAGTAAAATATAAATATAACCTTCCCCTACCCCAGCTGCAACAACACCTGTATCATTATCCCAACTCCCATCCCCACCCATCCATTACAGTGAATAAATTAGGAGTTCCCCACCATTTGACTACCCTCTGGCTGCCATGCCAGTATAATACTGTACGTACAGACAGATGATGATAGATAGATACTGCTGACAGACAGACAGATTGCTAGCTAGAATGGTAGTTTATCAAAAGTTGTCCAGCAATGTAGTATGAAATAGTGTGACACAGTGGCAGAAACTGAACAAAATTACTGCCACAGTGATGCATCATGTGTCGTACCACATCACCAGTCAATATTTGATTAACTACCACTGTAGATAGACAGACAGATAGCTAGATAGACAGACACATACACACACACACACACACATACACACAGACACATAGACAGACACATAAACAGACAGATAATGGTAGTATTTTTACTATATACAGTATGCTCATTTACAAGATAACATTGCCTATTTACTGAGGCATGAAAATGAAATGTCTTCAGTAGAATTTTTGCCAAGAGACCAGGGTCCAAATTCCTTGTCTTTTTTTGATATGTGCTTTGGAATGTTTGATGGTTGCAGAGCAGTCAAGACCTCTTCTTTTGTACCTTATGTGAAGGATTGCTCCTTTAACAGATTCGCCTCCCAGTACATTGTGCAGGAGAGGTCTACATTGATCATACAGATCTGGGGTACTATTACAGATCTTCCAGCACAACCTGAAACAAGCTAAGCTTTTTTTCCTAGTATAACTGGCAGGACTGCATGCCTATACAATCATTTTTTACCAGTGTCAATGCAGATAGAATCTTCTGCCTCACAACGCTAGGTATCTCATGCTAGCTGCATGTAGTACTGTAGTTAAATGTTTTTTATGTTTCTTGAGAATAAATTACTACAAAGATTGTTGTTTGACCAATAACTTTCACTGTTCCACTGTTTCGATTCAGAGAAATCTGAGCATGTATGTTAAATGGAGGCCTAGAAGTTAAAACAAAAGGGTGATTGCCAATAGGTTGAAGCTGCAAGGCAAACTGGGAAAATTCAATTCAATAAATAAGTCAAAAAGCATTGACTCTGTATATTTAATCAGCCGATCCCACTTATCTGGCAGCTCCCTGGTGCCCAGTGACATCTTTGATGTATTACTAAACTCTGACTGATCAACTCATCCAAATTTGTTGAGATATAAAAATACTGCAGTCATGGCTTGCTTCCCTTCCACCCTCTAATTACAATTTGAGTCCAATTTTAAACCAATTAAGTTCAGAGGGTTTTTTACACAGCCATTAATAGGCTCCAAATTGCTAGCATCTAAGAAACGCTTTGGCGCATCAATGCGCAGTCACAGTACCTTCAGCAGTGTTGTCATCAAATTACAGAAGGATAACAAAATGATTGGATGTAATTAGGCAGGAGGGAAATGGAGTCCAGCTCAAAGTGTCAATCAGCTTGTCATTAATCTTTATGTATGAAAATGAAAAGACGGTGGCTAGAAAGCCAGTTGTATAAAAATCACATTCCCCAGGGGAATGCACCCATTTTAAAGAGAGACTGCAGACTTCTTTTTGTATTATTTGATAAATTGCATGCTTGCTATAATAAGTGACACATTTGCTAGGTTTATTTAACCTAACTGGAAATGGATAAACGGTTCTGCATTTTGGTGCCATTAGGAAAAAATAGATATGAATTGTTAAGCACTTTCAATAGGGTTTGCTTCAGTCTAGGTAGTGTACAGCATTAAAATATGTGCTATGACAAGGTAACTCTTGCCAGCTGTGTCACCTATTGTTAACTCTTGGTAACTGTGTCAGCTGTCATTAGATGTGTGGAATAAGTGTTACAAAAATAAACATGGCAAAGGGTTTATCACGTGTACTAAAGGGGACATCAAAGTACACATTTGTTCTTTATTGTGAATTTTTTCTAGCAGACCAGTAGCTTCCAATTTCAGACATCACTAACACAAATAAACTTTTCTTTCATTCTGCATTCAGTCTCCATAGCCTGAACTCCCCATCTGCAGACCAGGCCACCTCCCAGCCCATCACCCCTACGCACCTTCACCTTGAAGTGTACGGTACTGGTGGGGGAGCAGGGCCTGAGAATACCAGCACCTTCATTCCGATGCCCAGTCATTTTTCTTTCTGCATTTATTTTTACTGCAGAAATTTCCCATCTAGCTGCCACCCCACTAATGCCCCCTCCCACAGGAGGACTAACAATATGCAGCGTGCTTCTCTACAAGAGGCACATTCCCTTGCCCACACAAGGGCCACTTTACTTGCAGACCATGGCACCACCCACCTTAGGCTGGGAAGAACATATTGCCATGGGCCATGCTTCCTCAGCCTGGGTGAACCAATCCCAGCAACAGAAGTCCTCAAAAGTTCGTAGATCACTGACACAGTAATGCAATGCACTGCAACTGGTCCATCTGGTGGCACCCAAATACTAAACTATTTTGTACAGATACCCAGTGTACTGTGGTCTAAGTAGGATTCGCTATTCTCATTTTATCCATTTTGTTTAAACTTGTAATACTAATTATGTGTATGCTAGGAATATGGGTATTAACCAAGATTTTAATTTCAAGGTTATATTCTCACAAGTCACCATGACTTTCTAGCCAATGTCATGGGCAGATGGCCTGTCCTGCTGGTTTGTACAGCAGATTAGTGCATAGAACCATTAATAAGGCTTACTGTAAATCTCCTGTGATTTAGGATGGAAAATGGGGCACTGAGGTACTGGAGCTAATAATCCTCTAAAAAGTCTTACTTTGGAACCAAAGTAATTTTTAAATAAAATTATACATCAGGCTAATTAGTCTAAAAGAGAGCCCTTTCATATTTAAGGTAGTTCTTTTTTTTTGTTTCTAATACAGTTAAAAATCCTGATCCAGGTTGTCATTTTCTTTTTTTTTTCTATAGAACCACTTTATTGATTTTTAACCTTGCTTGAGAACATACATGATATTATGACCAGAAAAGAACATCATAATATAAAAGAAAATTTGGGGTTACCATATCAGTACAAAACAATGACAGAAAAATATGTAACCTAACATAATAAAGTAACGCACCATTCTGAGTCCTATAAAAAGAAAGAAAATCAAGTAATTAGAATATTACACATCTTCCTACACAATAAGAAGAATTATGAAGAATGATGCCTGATAGCGATATTAAAAAGAGCAGACATACAAATCTCCATGAAAGGTCAACAATGATAAGAGTACAATATAGAGAATAATTTTTAATAACCAGCTAATAACAATCAGACAGATGAACTAAAGGAGCACCACCTTCTAACCCTCACTCCCCGACAATTAATAATGATAAAGAATGTAAAGATTAGCCTTCCTCACATCCCAAAAATTCCCGAGAAAATAAATGAATAGTGAAGAGTTAACTAATATTTACTTCTGCACCCCAATGTGTCTTAGCCGGGGTTCCCACGACTGGTAAAATTCTGACATTAATCTTCTTCTCCAGTAAGTTACCTGTAAATAAGAAGCAGCATTAAATACCACTTGGAGCCACTTAGTAAACAGGGGAAGGGTAACTGAGTGCCAATGCAGAAGAAGAAGCCTCTTGGCTTCCAGAGCAGCTACTAGGATGAAAACTTTAAATTTATGCAGGTTGTCATTTTCCATGACATTTTGTGATCTTTATAAAGTAAAACATTGCAGCTGTGCTTCAAGAGCAGAACCTCCATGTCCCCCCACCCACCCCACAATGTACTGTACAAGAAAGTTTCCCAAGACTTCTAATCAAAAGTTACATCTGACCACCACTCTCATAGCTCTGTTACAAAAATCACTGCTGATACCATATGCAAATCTAGGCATGCCATAGCTTACCGAATGCAATGCAGTGACTTCAAGAATGTCAAGATATTGTTCTGGCATTTGGTGGGATTCCTGTGACTCGTGTTCTTTGTGACCTGGCACCTGTATATTTGCACAAAGATTTATTCCACTCATGTTGGAGAACCCATAACTCACTTGTGGGACAAAGCCACTGTCTCAGGGGAAGACTATGTATATCTGCTGCACTTTTTGCACAAATGATGTCACAGCTTCTTCTTTTTAATGTGTTGAAATCTTGGATTAATACCTTTGAGCAACAGCTCTTTACACAGGTTCCACGTCAAAAGAAAAACATCATCATGATAACAATTACAATAACGGGTACATTGCAAGTGTCATCAGGCCTGAATACACCTATGTAGGATACAGCAAAAGCCGTAGGTTTGCTGAAAAAATACAGATTAAAATTGAGGTGGGACTAGACACATTGGGATAGGTAAAGGATGAAGACAAGGAGCTTTAAACAAATACACTCCAAACAGACAGTACAATTCATTTAAACAATGGAGGCAGTGCACAAGGTATGCCTGAGTCAGGTAATAGCTAGCTTATTAAGGGCAGGAAGGTATGGCAGGTCAAAAGTGGA
Organism: Neoceratodus forsteri; assembly: GCA_016271365.2. NCBI lineage: Eukaryota > Metazoa > Chordata > Ceratodontiformes > Ceratodontidae > Neoceratodus > Neoceratodus forsteri. Next base: position 914,890,069 of record CM028137.1, read on the forward strand.
GGTGGGGAGGTGGACTACGGAAGGGGAAGGAGTCGGGTGAGAGGGAAGGATGTGGAAGGAAAGGGATAGGTGGGGATAAGCAGAGGAGGGGTAGCAGAGAGTAAGTGCTGAAAGAGTGATGGTACAGTAGGGTAATGCTGGTAGAGTGTGAGACATAAAGTGCATATATGGAGCAGGGAGGCAGTCTTAGTGGTAGCAGTCACTGGCAGCCTCAGTGACTAGGCACTGTCGTAGCAAATGTTTGAAGGAACCCAGTGTGGTTGTATTTAATATATCAGATTGTAGCTAATTGCTCCAGTGTGGGGCTCTGTATGTGAAAGCATGCTGTCCTAGTGCAGTACGGCACCTTGGGATTCTGTACGTCTGGCTGGAGAAGTTTCTTGTAGCTTGCTGGTTTGATGGAGGAGTGAGAAGGGCCTTGACACTGGATGGCATCATACCAAGGCTGACTTTTTTAGCAATCAGACAGGTTTGAAATCTGAGCCTGCTGTCAAATTGTAGACAGCTGACCTGGGAGTAAAGATCACATGTGTGGGTCATTCGGTCAGCACTGGTGAGAAGACAGCAGGCTTTATTTAAGGCTATTTTGATGCGCCAAAGGGCTGTGTCCGTAGTTGATCCATATATGATGATGACGGAGTCAGTGATTGAGATAACAGAGCTATGAATGACAAGGTGCAAAGAGTCTGGGGTCACGTTGTGTTTGTGTCTGTAATCCATACCTATTCTTCTGTTTATTGCCTTTGAGATGTTGTTAATGTGCTTGGTGTAGGACAAAGTAGAGTCAGTAGTTATACCCAGGTACTTAAATTGTTGGACTAGCTCTAGGGTTGATCCCTTGACATTGGTGATGGTGAGCGGAAAGTTTCTGTGCTTGCTGTGGTTACTGGAGAACATCATAGTCTTAGTTTTTTTGTAGTTCAAGGTAAGCTTCTGGTCAGTAAACCATTTTTCAGTGGATGTGAAACCTTGCTGGAGCTGGTCTTGAAGTTGCTTTGGTTGTGAGTGACTAGTGAAAATAACGGCATCATCCACGTAAAGAAATAAATTGCCATTGCAAGAGTTTGGGAGCTTATTTATGAAGATACTAAATAATAGTGGGCCCAGGATGGAACCTTGTGGGACCTCAAAGCATGCTGGCCTGCTTTCAGAGCAAGCATCTCTGATTTTCACATTATCATTTGCAAAGATGTTGCTTTCTGGTAACTTGTGTTTTATTGCATTCAATAAGTAAAATGATAAAAACCCAGGGGAAGAGTACACAATGGAGGGTGAGATACTGGCAACAACAAAAATGGAAAGGGACCTGGGGGTAGTTATATCAGATGACCTAAAGGTGGGCAAACAATGTGAGAAGGCAGTAAGGAGGGCTGGCAGGATACTGGGATGCATAGGGAGAGGCATCACAAGTAGAAAACAGGAAGTTGTTATCCTTCTGTATAGACAGTTGGTGAGACCACATCTGGAGTACTGCATGCAGTTCTGGAGACCCCATCTCTGCAAAGACATAGATAGAGTGGAGGCCGTCCAGAGGAGGGCAAGCAAAATGGTGCAGGGTCTGCACCAGAAAATGTACAAAGAGAGACTAAAGGAGCTTTATATATGTGTATATATATATATATATATATATATACCCTCAAGGAAAGGTGGGGGGACATGATAGAAACTTAAGTACCTCGAAGGAATCAACAAAAGTCCAAGATGGTAGCATCTTTCAGAAAAAGAGAAGTGCAAGAACAAGGGGGTACAATTTGAAGATAGAGGGGGGGACGGCTCAGAGGTAATGTGACGAAGCATTTTTTCACAGAGAAGGTTGTGGATGCATGGAACAGCCTTCCTGAGGAGGCTGTGGAGTCAAAAACAGTGGGGGAATTCAAGAATGCATGGGACAGACATAGGGCAATTCTAATGGTTGGTAAGAGGAAGTAGGTTGTTGGTTAACTAGGATCTGCAGCTTATCCATTAGGTAGGGAAATGAGCAGACTAGGTGGGCCAAGCAGTCCTTATCTGCCGTCAAATTCTATGTTTCTATGTTTCTATATAGCCTATCAGCACAGACACTTCCAATATGTTTGTATAAGACAATCTAATCAAAGTAAGCTCAGTGTGTCCGTTCTGCTTTGTTCTCACCTGCAGCAAGTAGTCATGCAAGCCACTGGAATCTAAGCAACTCTTGGCTTTTAAGTACTATATGTGTATGACATGCTGCCAGGAAAGCCCTCATTTTATGTGTCCAAAAGACTTTTCCTGTAGTTTTCCTAGATTTAATTTACTTTTTATACAATTGCATGACCTCTTCAGATTAAACTGATATTTTACCTCATTGGTGAATTGTTGAATACCATCTAAAATTCAGTGAGAAGATGAACCAAGTTTAACATAGCAGCAAATTCTTTATTTTTTATTTTTTTTCATGCAAAACAAAAACATCAGCCAAATACTTTGAATAGTTCAGGGCTCCTGTTTTGTTTACATACAATCATTAAGCATGTTCACTAGAGCTCAGTGGTACAGAATGCAATTTCATCTCACAGACCCTGCAGGCTAACACCCAGAAGAGTTCACCAGATAGTTCATCAGTCTGAGTGGTCTGAGAGATTTACATTATATTTTCTTAAACTCCCTCCACACATACATATATATAATATATATCTATCTAAGCTGTCATCTGCCTCTCACCTATAGCGGAGCTAGCGAATGGGATGGGGGGACAGTCACCTCCTTGGTCTCCTGGCTGTGAAACTGGTGCCCCTCTCCATGATGTGTTCTGATTTCTGACATCATATTTCTAAGATAGGGAGACAAGATGTCCAAGTTTCACCAGGACAGCTCCCCTTTTTGTTGCTGCAACCCAGTGTCCTGACACTATTTTAGAAAACAGTGTTTTGTCCAAGTTTTACCTGCAAGCCCAGTTTCTGTCCCTGAAGAATTGGCTCTTTACTGTAGCAATGTCACCTCTGACCCCAAAGATTTGCTTGCCTCAGTTGGCCCAGTGATGCAGAGGGCTGAGGCACTTTGTGTCTTACCTCTCACCATGCCAGCAACCCGAGCTCAGGAGCAAACTTGGGGTGCTGGGGAGTTAGCTGGGAAGGTGGAGAGGATTGAGCATCTGATAGACTGCTCTCTTCTCCCAGGGATGGGGAGAGTTTTCATCTCATGCCTTGGCTGTCATCTGGTGGAGGTCATGTGGCAGCACCAGAGTCCAAGCACCGTGCAAGGGAGGGGCTGCAGTTCCATAGCATTCATGTGCCTCCATGCGCGCATATGCTTATGTGCTGCTGTGGCAGGGGTTAAGGGAGAAAATGGAAAAAAGAAGGTGCTGGCTGCACGAAGCCCTGCCTGGCTGTCTGCCTTCCCACATCACCACTTGACCACGGCCCCAATTCTGGATGAGAGTCATCGGCTAGGGGGAGGATGATCCACTGCTTCCTGGCCCCACCACAGCGGGCAATCCATGGGGAATTCTCGGGGTGGGTAGGTCAAAGGGTGTGTGTGCCAGATGGGAGTGGAAGGGACAGGGCTGAACAGCCCACCAGAGCTAGCCCAATAAAAAAAGGAATATGGAAAAAAAAGAAAGATTTGCTTGCCTTAGATGTGTAGCCCTATGGGTGGAGTCAGTCGCTTTCTCCCTGTCTGCCTTCCAGCTAGCCACAGATGTACTCCTTCCTCTGAGATTTGGACCTACATATCAAGCAGCCAGCCTCCAGCTGTGATTCCCCCACATTTTACATAGAACTCTGTGGATTACCCAATGAGAGCAGGCACATACACTACCTAGCAAACTCCGATGATGCCAACGTGACCACACAATCTGTCACACACACGATGAAGATCAGCATCAGTCAGAGTCTGAAGCTTGAAAGCTTGGTGCAAGGGTGCAGTGTGCTCGAGTTAGAGGGACAGTGTCTGTTTGTGTCAGATGGTTGGTCGGATGACCATTGCTATCTTGCTTTGTGGTCAGCCTTCTAGTTTTACATTTTTTTTATCAAGACCAGTGCCTTATTAATATAATTAATAATTAAATCCTGAGTTTGGGTTGGAGGAGAAACAGGACAGGAGGTGGCCATGCGAGATAGTGGGCCTATGGAAGAGAGAGAGAGGCCTGAAACTGATCAGGACTGCCAGCTGCAGAGTGAGATGGAGGAGCAGAAGAGGTGATGTGAGTCACATTAGTGAGATAAATTCCTATAAAAAAAGTCAGTAAATTAAAAACAAATCTGAGGAGAAGACAGGACACCCAGGCTACAAGGTAGCAGGAGTGTGTGACTGGGCTTGTCTCATGTAGATCAGGGCTATGAGCTGTGTGAATCTCTCTGAGAGAGAGGAGGGCAGTCATTGGCGTGAATAAAACACATTTTTTTCATCCAGACCCCAGACTTTAATTAAAAAAATTAAAAATCCTGAGGAGGATTAAGATTTCTCCACCTGGAATCACGTGTGGGCTGCACCATAAAAAAGTTTTTTTTTTCTTTTTTCTTCTCACTTAGCCCCAAAATGCACTAGTGTGCTTCTAAAACTCCAGATATTCTGCGGGACTGGCAGCCCCCAGACCCCTAGGTGTATGTCAGAATTTGTTTGCATGCGCTTTGCACAGAAATCCCATAGCCAAAACTTTTTGGCATGCTTTGTGCACATTTCCTAGTTTTGAATTTAGGAGATCTGGAGTTCAGTTTTCAAAGGATGATGCAGGGCTTCATCAAGCCCCATGTCAAACCCATTGTTTGATGTAACAGTGCCAAACTCCTTTGATGCAACTGTACCGATTTTAGTACATTGAGTGCAGTTGCAACAGGCCCCTCAATTTACTGCAGCTTGCGCCAAAGATTTGACTCAAGCCCTGTAAAAAGGCTTCCCCAAATGGCACAAGTAAGACCAGGGAAAAGCTGGTCTAACTTGTGGCATTTGGTGCTTGTGATTGAAAATCGTGATCGCCGGTCGGGAGAATGCTGCAAGCTCCGTGTGCCAAATGATTGTTGCACCAGGGGCTTGTGGCTTTCACGAGGCTTTGAAAATTGAGCACCTGGTCACCCAATTCTAGCATGATTTAAAGAGCTGGTGACACATTCAGGTGAACTTTAACAAAACATAATATTTAGACACAGTCCAGCTTGTATTTCGTATTAGTTCTGTATTTCTCCTCCCCATTCCTTATTGCTGAGGTCATTTGTATGAAAACAGGATTTCTGCTCCTGAAGAGTTCATCTATTCCTGCTGCTTTCTCCCTACCTGAAGTCATAGAGCACTGCTTGTAACTGCACAGGTACTCCCATGGCAACAGACCGTGATGTCACAACAGAGGATTATGACTTTAAGTAGGGAGTAAGCTATAGAGGCATATGAACTCAAAATAAACTGTAAGGGACGATGATTATATATACATACACATTTCCTTAGTAATGAATTATGGGGAGGAGAAATATAAAATATAAATGGAATGCAAGCAGAAATGTACCACATTATTATGTTTTTAAAGTTTTCTTTGAGGCATCAGTAGCTTTTTAAGTTGTAAATCTGGGCAGTACTGCATTTGGCTACTAGATGAATGCAGCAGAGCAAACACCATATTTGTGTGTGAAAACAGAACTGCAGATAGGTAAGGTACACATGAGTGCATGCGCACATATAGAATGACACACATGCTTGTCTACAGACAGGCCAGGTTGCCTTTAGTTTACAATGAAGATGCTCTAACAAGGTGTCCAGGGATGTGGGACAAAGCACGACTTTCAACTTCTGTCTCCAGATCACATCTCAAAAAATTGCGTCTCTCACTAGACTGATAGGTTCTTTCAGCTCCTGCCCTCTCGTAGAACTTGGGACCCAATTTTTACACTGGGGGGTGGAGAGACACAATTACTGCTCCCATGAGTCCAAACAGACAAAAGCTTTTAAAATTCTTCCAGCACCCTCTTAATACACATCTTGTGTGCTGTTGCTGGTGGGACAATTAGTTGTGTATGTAAAATACAGTTCTTTCAAGATTCCAAAAGGCTGTTTACTCAATTACCCATTATAGATAAAACACACACACACACACACACACACACACACACTGATAATGCAGCAGACCACATCACATTTTCAAACTGGCACTCACTTGTTTGCATCTTGGTGCTAGCAACAAAATGGTGGTGCACAAACAAAGGGTGAACCCAGGCAGAGAGGTGATTACCAAACTGCTTTGTAAAAAGCATATAGCTGTGCGGACAACTAGGTAACCTAGTACTTCAAATTCTAACCAGTTTCTTCATCTGGGGGCCGATACATGCAGCTCAGTGTGTTTCTTTGCTAATTCATTCATTCCTGCTCTGTGGAATTAAGCACTGCAATATTGCTTTACCAATCGTGTCAGCCTCATTAAATGTTTCCATGTGGTCATCTATAAAGCTAGGTCAAACCATGCAGCTTCCCATCCACATATCTGACAGATTCAATAAAAGATAGCACAGATAACTTTTCTGACTAGCAGTCATCTAACAACATACAGTAGAACAGGCCATAATGTTTCCTTGGCTTCTGGGCAAGCAGCCTCTTTCCTTTTCCATTATGATACATGTACTTCCTGTGCTGATTCAGTTTCACAAGTTTATGTATCTCAGTGCCATGCAACTGCATCATTCTAGTGCTATATGAATGATAAGGTGGCATGTACATGGTTACAGCATCTCTTTTTATCATGCACATGTGTTGCCTCTGGCCATCGAGTGCCTGAGCAATACAGGGGGGGAAGTATTCTCTGTCATATTGTGACTTTTTGTGCTTGAACAACAATCATATAATAACAAGAAGTGTAGGTATTGCAACAGAAATAGCAAAGGGATATTATTTTTCAGCTTGCAAGGTAGCATTCAGCCCGGAGTTCACAGAAAGAGAGTATGCCTTGCCACTCAAGATAATGTAACAGAACATGAATAAGGTGAATAAGGGGTGCTCCTTCTTGGCCCCCTTTCATGAGAATGTGTGTTCTTAGACGCCCTCTTGTATAGCACCATTTTCAGCCTTCCATATCTGAGAATGGAAGTGCAGTCGATGCCACAGCTAAATGTAAATATTGTAACTGTCCCTTTTTGTAACAGTTTTCTGAATGATTTTATATGACTAGTCGCACTTCTTCCAGAATAGAGCTCTATAATGGTAAAGTACCTGTTCTCATAAGCCTGTCAACACTACATAAATACACACTCCACCATGACCACAACCACCCACAACAACAACAGTAACAACTACAACATGAGTTGGTTCGAGCCAACACATGGTACAGAAACATGCCGACAAACCCATCAAGACAAATGCTGACACAAACAGGCTCCTTCCCAGACAGATGCACATGTTTACAGCAACTCAACTACACACAAAACATTAAGAAATGTACTTACAAATGCATAATGTTTGTTATGCACTTTACAGTAAATGTCTCTAGTGGAAGCAGCGGTGGACCCTAGGGATCTGGGAATACTTTCTTCAGGATCAGTTATTGTTTGGGGAAGTAAAACATATAATGGGACAGAACTTACAAGTCAACTATGCGTTTAAAGCTCTGAAAAGGAATAATTTAAGTAAAGAAAGGAAGAACTGAATAAAGGAATAATGCACAACAGGGTGTGTGTCGTTCTGGGATTAATGTCACGCCTTGGATGGTTGGGTATGAGATCGTAGGCTGAATGCATCCAACACCCAAGAAGTGATATTACCCCAGCACAACACACACTCTGGAGTGGATTACTCCTATTATAAAATGGCTAATCTTTAAATAGAAGAAAAAAATAAAAATAAATATTTTTGTAAACAGTTTTTTACTTGGTTTTTGTGTGTAGAAGCATGTTTATTTAAAAAGAAGTTCCTTTTTCCTGTTTATCCTCTAGGTGGAGCTGTGTGACCAGTAGCTGGATTTTTCTGGTGTTTTGTTTCTGCTTGCCTGTCTTACATGTGGTTTCGTTTTTTTCCCTGTGCCTCTCCCCCCCCCCCCCATTTTGTTCTAGTTGGTGTTCTCCTGGTACAGTTTTCTGCTCTGTTTAAATGTTGCATGGGAGATTTTCAAAGTGGGATAATATTTTCAGCCAGCAACCACTGTTCGGAGATCCCACCCCATCATCACTGTTGCTGCCCAGTACTGCTGCTCTCAGAAAATCTGCAAAATAAGAGGAACGGAGGTAGAGAGGTAGTAGGAAGAATGTTTTCTGACTGCTTTTACATGGTCAAATAAAAAGAAAACAGAAGAATGTGACTTAAGCAAACGTTATGAAAAGAGCCACACGATAACTGTTCAAAGACATGCTTGTTTGATCGTTCAGTCACTGGGTGCACTCAGTCTGGTTTCCTATGAGAAGGAGGAAACAATTAAATTATTGAAAGCCATTTCAGTGATCGGCTTCACACATAGTGCTATACATACTGACACCTTTTACTAAAATACTTTCTGTTTTTGTACGTGAACTTGCGGTTTTAGTTTTTCTCAGCTGACAGTGTGAAAAGACCGGCTGGACTGCCGTAAAATCAGTCATAGTGATAGCTTTCACTTATCTGTTTTTTAAGTAAGAAAAACAAAGTTTGGAGATTTGGGGGAATGTGCGAGGATTGTGGGTTTCACTTTGGCTGGTTTCTGTGTTGTGGGAGGGAGAGATTTACATGTCTATGATTTTCTTTAGTAGTGTGAAAACTGAGAGGGTCTATGGCAGCTATAGCAAGGTTGAACATGCCATGTGCAGTGATTTTTGTTTTACCATGTGATTTGATCATGTGTGTGCTGGGACTAGATCCATGATGTTATGCTGGGATAACATCACGGTTCCAGCCCCAGACTGACCAATCAGACTCCAGCATTCTTTCTTGCCATTGTATAATTTAGGATACCACATAGTGTAGTCATATTTAATAAGAACTATAACTTTTGATCTAATCCTTTCCATGCAGCTTTCTCAGGCTTGTAACTAATAAAATATGTAGAATATATATATATATATATATATATATATAAAATATGTAATACATGTAAAATGTAAGTATCGCCATTCGTGTGTGTGCTTTTATTTTTGTTGTTTGTTTGTTTATGTACCCTACCTGACTTTGTTTGAAATTAGGATAACACAGGAAGTTGTGTAGTCATATTTAATAAGAACTACTATATTTGATTCAGTTCCAAATGGGCAGAATAGTATCAAGGGCAGAGTCAATAAAGACTTAGAATTTTTAATGGAGCAAAGTACAGAGCATTGTTATGTATGATATTGTTAGAGCAGTTATGTATTAATGTCATTCCTATAAAGCATAATTTCCTGCCATGTTGTAATGCAACATTAGGCAAGAAGAAGCATTTTCCAGTATACAGTAGTCGATAAGATCATTTAAAGAGTTGGAACTGCCAAAAATGCAGAAAATGTTTAAAGGTAGCCAACTGCTACATTTTATTTTTAAAGACAAATGTTACTTTTTTTCCTTTTACTAAATAGAACATTTTACACCCAACAGTACTAGGTGTAAGATATAGAAGAGCAGACTATTTGGAAGTTAAAATACGGTATCCACAGTTATTCCCCTTCACACATTATCAGCATTATAATCTCACTCACTACGGTATCACTATTGACCAGTCTGACTGAAGCTAGGAGTTTGGAGACTGCTGATACCTGCATTATGAAGAATTTGTATAATGTGGAAACTTTTATTCTGGCTTTTTTGTACCTTATGTGAACTTTCAATGCACCGTTAAAAATTAGCTTTGTTCAATGGCTGTATCATCTTCCTTGTTAATAATAAACATGATAATGATAACAATAAACGTGATGATGATAATAAACATGATGATGGGTGACACTGTGAGAGGGTCAATACAACCTTCACACAAGACTCCCTCTCCACTAAGATACTAGGAAGAGAACTGAAAACCAGCATTGCTGACTTCTGCTCTGCCCCTTTAAAGGTCATCTGCATTGGCTGTATGCATACCTGGAATTCCTGGTAGGGAAAGGGAACAAATGAGCCTTAATTGGAATGCATAAAAAGGAAAACAGGCAGAGCAGGATGCAGGATTTCAAGGCTTGAGCAAGAGTGAGAGAAAGAGCAGGGCTGCTGCGAACTAAAGAGCTGAACCAAGCTATAAAGTGTTTTGCTTTGCATTTGCTCTGCCAAAGTAAGCTGATCTGAACCTTTGTTTGGTGCTGAAGCAAAGCAACATTTTGTTTCATTGAACACTGTCTGCCAGGAGTTTTTCTAAGGTTCCCCCAGAAGTCTTGGCTTGCTGTAACACTGTTACAAGCACAACATGTATAGTCATGTGCCATAATCAGTGAGGTCACAATGCTGATGAGGCATGCAGGCTGATAGCAATAAGATTTGTAACATGGCATTAATCGTTCAGTGGAAATCGGGAGCCACGATAGGCGCAAGAGCGTCACGGGACCCTAGCCGGAGCGGGCATTAACCCAGCTTATATGCCGTGCCCGGTGAGGCAGTATCATGAGCAGCCAGACTCCCAGCCTAGCAGCACTGGGTCCTGTGGCCCAGCGAGAGGAGCGCCAGGCCGGCAGCCTCACTAGCCATCCGAGCACGGAAATGGGGAGTGAGGACCAGAACCCACGGCGGACATCTGCGACAGGCTTCACCTGGCCAGTGTGACACGGAATGCAGGATAGTGCGGTGTGCTTTTCAGTGTCAGGAGGCGTCGCGATGGAGCAGTGGGTGGACGAGCAGTGGTGGGGTGCAGGGGCAGCTGGCAGCGCGGTGTAGCGGACAGTGGCTGGGGCAGGTCTGCAAGTGACACAGTGCGGGACGAGCGAGGAGAGTGATGAGATAGGAGCAGGGCCGTGCTGCAGTGAGGGGGCGGAGCAGCCAGCATATGTGGTGGAGAGCAGGGCAGCATCGCAGGCTGCAGAGGTGCGTGCCATGTAGAGCCAGCCGAGAGGGGGTACAGTAAGCAGGATACCAGAAGTCAGAGGGGGCTGGGGGACCCAGGGCCACAGCAGTGGGAGTGGGAAAAGGTGCCGAGGAGTGAGTGAGGCAGCCAGCCAGCCGAGGAGACACCAGCAGCTGTTGCCCACAGGACTGGATGCATTGGAGCGCAGCAAGGTGGAGCGGAACACAGAGAAAATGACTGCATGGGCATGCAATGTCTTCTCAGACTGGCTGAAGGAGAATTGCATGACCTTGGACATTGCCACAGTCACAGTTCCATGGCTAGCAGAGACACTGAGGCACTTCTATGGCACAGTCCAAGCCGAGGTGGGGAGAAGTACAGCGTCAGCTCCCTGGTGGGCATCAGAGCTGGTCTCAACCGATACATAAATGGGTCAGATGACACATGAACATCATGACAGACGCAGAGTTCAGAACTGCCAACAATGTCTTTCTGGCAGTGCTGAAGAGGTATCGGTGGGCCAGCAAAGATGTCGCAGTGCACTTCACCATGATAAGCCTTGAAGATCTGCGGCGCATCAGGGACTGTGAGACCCTCAACCCCCACACAGCGTATGGCCTCGTCAGACATGTGTGGTTTGAGATCCAACTTGGCCTGGCACTGAGAGGGCAAGAGGGACTGAGACAGCTCACCCAGTCGTCATTTGTGCTGGACAGAGATGCAGCAGGGCAGGAGTTCCTGGCACTGGGGTTCAATGAGGCCACCAAGAACCACAGCAGCGCCACTGAGACGAACAGGCAGAGCCTTCGGGGGGTCCTCTATGCGCAGCCTGGCAGTGCCTTCTGCCCAGTGGCCCTCTATAAGGACTATGTCAGCAGATGCCCAGAGGGAGCTCCCACTTTCTACCTGCACCCCCTCCGCCTCCCCCAAGAAGAGCTGGACAGGCACCAGGTGTGGTTCTCTCCAGACAGCCAATGGGCAGGAACTATCTTGGGGAGATGATGGCCCAAATCTTCGACGATGCCCACCTGTCCCACAGGTACACAAACCACACCGTGAGGAGCACTGCTGTGCAGATGCTGACAAAGGCTGGTCTCGCATCATGCAAAATAATGTCAGTGGCAGGCCACAGATATGAGACCAGCCTACGCAACTACTGGTCCCCAAGTGTGTCCGACCGGCAAAAGTGGTCACATATCCTCTCTGTGACTGACAGCCCAGCCTCCAGCACTGCACCCAGCCCACAAAGGGAGCAACTGTGTAATCCAAGCCCTCCCACCCGTCACAGCATGGCACAGCGCACGGAGATGCAGACACTCGGACCATCGGGCACCGGCAGCAGTGGAAGCTCAGCAGGCCATCCAGACCATGCCCACACCACCATCCCCAGGGAGGAGCATTCCACGTCCACCCAGCCATTACACCATGCAGCAGAAGAGCGGCAGCCCGACAGCCACGTGGACCTACTGAGAGCGCCCATTGCGGGGCGCGCCACCGAGCCGGTGGGCTTCCACTGCCACAGCTTCACTGTCCATGGCATGGTGAATTTCTTCTATGGAATGGGGCCACCGGTGATGGAGAGCAGAAGCAGCTGGATGGAGGAACAGAGCACAGGACACACCCAGGAGCAGCACGGACAGCCCAGCTGGAGCAGGGCAGTGCCGGAGCAGTGTCCCGGAGGCAGCAGGAAGTGAAAGCCCCCGGCATGCACAGAGCAACTGCAATCCTCCTAGCAGCAGCCGACCCATGCACCAGAGACCTCCCGCGGCGGGTATGATGAGAACACCCGCACCGAACTGCACAGAAGTGGAACAGGGATGTTGGCCACAAGCATCCACGTGATTCTAGGAACAAAAGCTGATGACCACATCTGTATGTATGTAATGTTATAGACCGTTGTCTGAAACCGAAGTAAAGCTTTATAAAGTTCGCACCGCCTCCATCTGTCCTTGTTCATGTCGCACAGTGGGCCCCTGCCAGATGCCTCCACCGACCCATGGCCCATGTTACAAGCGCATTAAGCTTACTTCTTCAGTGGCATCTACGGATTGATGAATGGGGGGCTGTGGTGGCCCCCCAACCCCATGCATCAATCCAGCATTAGATGCCACCTTCATCGTGGCTTAATGCTTACATGTCAACCTCTAGCTAGTGGACTGCTCCATACATCCTGCCCAGTACTGCCAGAAAGAAAAGCTTCTAATCATCAAAATAAATAAAAAATCACTGAAATATAAAGTGCAATAGCTGGTTTATATAAAGCACAAATGTAAGGAATGCAATATTTGTATTATAGTGCTAATGCGCTGCAGTTACACTGTATATAAATCCCAATATAGTTACTGTGTATATTAATTGTTTTTCTCATGATTGTGTGATCTTCCACTTCTATCCCCCACCTCGTTCACATCTGTAAATGAGATTGATTTTGTTATCTTTGTATGTTAATCTGGTGAAGCAATTTCAATAAATGTACTGCATTTTGTTGGATTATAGTGTGATATTTTTTAATTGCTCAACATAGATGTGCACACAGTAAAGGTTATTGTTCATACAGTAGATGTTATTTTTCCTTGTTTTGGGGACCGCACAGGTCCCTTCATCAGGCGCAAACCTTTCAATCTTAGAAGCTGATTACAATTCACACAAAGTGTGCCATGTGGCAAATCTGAATAAACTGAGACACTCCCTAGCACCTACAGTAATAAAGCGCCCTAGGATTCTCAAAAGAAGTCTTCAGTGTTATTACCTCATTAAGGCAAACAGGCAATGAGTCATGCGGCTGTGCTGAAGTCCACTGTGCTCTCTCCTGGCAGTTAATTTTAGGCATAAACTGTTTTCTGAAAGTACTGTAGATTAAGCTGTGTTTTGCACAAATTTGCACTGAGAGGTTATCTTTTTAAGGTAAAAGACTGCAAGCTAAATTCTTTTTTTGTGAAAGTTCAGATTATGTAGAAAGTAGCTTTGTACTTGGAAACAGATCAGAGTTGCTAAATCCATGAAACACATGCATTCTATGGGATTTGGGGTTCCTGATGCTGGTCACACAAAGTTAGCAATATCACAGCCCCCACCCCAGAAAATAAAGTGCAATATAGCAGTACAGTGCATTCTAGGAGCTGTAGTTCCAAAGCTATGTTTGACCTTAAACATAGAATACTGAACATGAGACGGAAAAACTACAGTTCCCACATCTACACAGGTATAACATAGAGAGTAATGTATGGGGAGGTGGTTATAACGAGAATTTTACACACACCTGAGGTGTGGGATGCCACATAAACCCAGAGGGTGAAGCCCGAGGGGTTTACTTAGGCATCCCACACTGAAGGTATGTGTAAAATTCGAGTAAATAACCACCTCCCCATTACTTATTTTTTTATAATTCCTGGCTGCAATTTTTTTGCCACACATTTAACATGCTCCCTAACCCATGCTAACCTAATGCTCTCCTCTCTTCTGACAACGCAACACCCAAATCTCCACAGGAAGCAGATAACTACGATTACCACAGCATGAAGATCTCTACCAAGCGAGTATTTGTTTGGTGTCACGGAGAACAATGACGGAGCTGAGAGGACACCTGCAGCTGACAGATCGTGAGTGGCTGAATTCTTTCGTTTGTTCTGCAGGTGCTTGTGTCTCGCACTTCAGAGAAAGCTGGCAGAGCCACATTATAACCAGCTCGGCTGGTTATAATGGCAAATTATAACTGGCTTTCTCTATGAGAAAAAATTGTGGCCAGTAATTATAACCTAATTAAAACTGCTATCTATATCTCTCAGCCTTTGGCACTGAAATGTGGGATACTGACACTTACGATGTAGTATAATATGGGACACTGGTTCTCATGTAGTAAACTGGAACACATCATTACACTTTGAGACCCAAGTTCAGATCACTGTGGAAACCAATGCCTTTTTTGTGCCATGTTTAATTTTGCTTTAGCATCATATATTATTATGAATTCCTGCCATAACTGCCCAAGTCTGTAACAGCTTCTCTGTTTGGAAATAATCTTTTTCACACAGGACAGATGTGGGGCAGAGCAACTCCAGTAAGTAAAAGAAGAGCATTCATCATAATGAGAAACATTTGAGAGGTATGCTAGCAGCATACGAAACTTAACCAAGCCAGTTACTCTGGTAGCTCTGCTCCCCAATATGCTGTTGGCATGAGGCTTGGATTACAGAACCTAAAATGGGAAACTGCAGTTCCCAGAATTAAGCCAAATGCATGAATCGGAAAATTCTGGCTAATTCCATGGAATTCTGTTGGGCACAGAATAGCAACATTTTGCAGCAGAATACATTGTACTGCATACTGAAATGCTACAGTTTTGCCACAGCATTTCATATTTCCATGTTGCATTTCACAGGACTCATTTCTGTAACCATTATAAGACAATTCCATTAAAGCAAGTGTGTGAATTTCATCGGCAATGCACCTGTTTGCTCGCTTGCTGATGGCCCCTATACACCTGCCAGGTAGTTTCATCTGATGTTTTGGTGGTTGGCTGGCTGTTTAGAAACTGTCCATGAACTCTGTAGTTTATATTGCGTCTTCATTATGAGCTGCAGAAAACAATTCCTCCATTAGAAATCACAGACAGAAAACAAATCTGCAGTTTATAGAAAAAAAACACAATACACTTTCAGAATTTGTCAGAGTTTACCCAAAAATTCCAAAAAAGGCATTTTGTAAGCAGAATGTGGGATACTGACACTTACAATGTTGTTTACCATATTTGTTCCAATACTTCTGTAAATATTGTGAAAATTATTCACCTAATGTATGCAACTAATACCTTTGTATCTGTATGTATAAAAGGGTCTGTCTTGTCTCAGTGAGCCTACCTGGTCTTCAAAATTCAAATGCTTAACTAGATAGATAGATAGATAGATAGATAGATAGATAGATAGATAGATACATAGATAAATGAATGAATAAACAAATCAATAGTGCAGACATATAAAGAGGAAAAATTCAAAAACTTATGATGGCCACATACAATTCTTGTGGCAAATACAGGAGAGAACAAATTAAGTCAGCCTTGGCAGACTGTAAAATTGTTATAGGTTTATTAATCTGCATTTCAGGATCAAACGGACTTATGGAATTTGCCAAGGTTTTATCTAGAACAAGACTATGGTTGCTCAGAAATATGGAGCTGGAATCTGATTTGTCAGACTTCAGATTTTTAAGGTATTAGGATGTCCAAAAACGCAGGCTAGATATCTTAAATCCTAAATCAAAAGGGTCAGTATCCAATCTGATTCTGCATCCAACATTGTACCATACTTCCCAAATCCATGGGCCATCAGGGACTCACTCTTCCCACCTTACTTTTCCCTACCCCTGCACAGTTACATCAAAATTAGTCTTTCTCCAGTCCAGGTCTTAGCACCTACTCACCCACCCAGACACTGCTGATGCTATTTTATTACTTCCACCATCCATCTCTCTCTCTTCCCCATGTTAGTCACAAATGGGGGTGCTAGTAGCCATGAAGAAAATCTGTTGTCCTTCTGTGATCTGATGGTCCTTGTTTATCCATTTCATTGCCTCCCAACTAGGGCTAGATGAAATTAGTTCATTCTGATTTTACTGAATGTTCATGAACCTCCACAAATTTCAAAATGTTTCATGGTACTCTCCAAAATTCTTTCATTGGTCATAACTCAGTCAGTCTTATAGTTAGATATCAAAATGTTGACAAGAATACTGTTTGGAAAGGGCCCTAAAAGGATTCTAAGTTTCATAATATTGAATTAGGGATGGAGAAGTTATAGGGGCTCAGTGTTTGGCAATCTATTATTAATGCGAACATTTCTGAAAATAGTTCTATGCTTACAACGTAGCCACCATTGAAGCCAGATAATTGAAAATGTACATGCATACTTTCTTGGAAGAGTCATAGAAACTACTAATAGAGGGGTAGTTGGTTATGTAGCTTGTAAGTTACAGGAGTTCAAAATTTCACAATTTGTTTGTTAAATTGTGTGAAAATGTTTGAAATATCTGGATGGTTACAGCTCCACTGCTTGTTGCAGGTATACACCCAAGATCTGGCATGTATGCCAAAGGAAATATGTCCTGAAATGTAATTAGGCTGGATAAATGTGGTTTAGTAGTTTAAAGTTTATTGTAGATACTTTAAAAATTACTAAATGGCTAAATGTGCTCAAAAATTCATGCATGCATACTAGGTAATGCCATTAGAATTCCACCAATTTAAATTTCACAAAGCACTTATCATCACCGAATCACCTTACCTGCACTAACTTTATAGCCCTGCAATACCCCTCCAACCCTCTTTCGACAGTGATGCCCATCATCAGTCTCCATCATGACTAAAGATATCCAGACACTTCTGTCACAATGACCTAAGTTGCAACTAGTTGTAAGGTTTGGTGTCACTCGATGCCACTGATTTCAAAGAGCAAAAATATACGTGTAACCCCCCTGCAAATGGGGGTTCCCAAAAGACTTCCAGGAGCTTGCTTGAATGCTCCAAGCCTGAATGGTGTTTGGCATTTAAGCCATTTATCAGTGAGTGTTTTTAGAACCTCTGGTACTGTCTCTTTAAGAGCTGTCTGCTTGCAGACATAATTAGTTTGTATGGGGGACTGTGTGTTTCTTTGATTGAGTACCACTCAAGCTGCTGCTAATTCACTCCATTTTGCAGTCACTAGAGTGCAAAGGAACCTATCTGAAAGATGTAACTGTTTGCCAGAAATTATTTAGAGTAATAATGAAATTACAGTTTGTCTAACCTGCTTTCTTTGCAGTCAGAACTGTGTCTGCTAGTTCCCCATTCTAGTTTTGAACTGCTGAACTGGACCAATCAGTATGGGGTAAGCTAGCTCTAAAATGGTGCCTTGGACGAATCAGAACTTGGACTCATAATCTGAGCCAGCCACAAGAGGATTGTATGGGCAGTGACTCTGGGAGATGTAGTTTAGAGTTCAGTGCCTTTTGGACCAACAGCAGCAGTCTATTGTGAGTGACAGCCAATCCAGTCAAGAACTGGGAGGAACTCAAAGGAAGTGCCGGTTTTGTCAGTTGGAGTGTCAGTTGAGCTTTGGCAGTAAGAAGGAAGGAGCCTGTGCTTTTTCAGTGTGCAGTTTTAGTCAAAAAACGTGTGTAAGGCCCAGAGTTCCGGTCTGCAGCTTATGTAACTGCTTGTTAGGACTGAATCCGTCCTGTGAAAAGAATCAAAGGATCTCTGAAGAGTAGAAACCAGGCTCACCCTGTAGAAGACTGGAGGAATTGCTGAAAATTGCACTCTGTCTGTCAGGAACTGAATCTGCTGTGTGTTCTCCCGGGTATTGTGCAGTAATTGCGATCGGGATACAGATGCAGCCTGCCTGGTATAGTGCTTTCTTTTATATGGATGTGTGAAGAGGTTTGTGTACCTCAAGTGAGCCCTGCTGACATTGAAGGACCCTATCTTATTTGGAGGTCGTGAGTACTAATTCAGGGTCGCTCCCTGTTGAATTGCCACATTAAATCCAAATGGAATTACTGTACTGCTGACTGTTTAATTCTCCTTTTCTCTGTGTGAAAGGCCCTACCAGCTGCCACGTTTGGACTAGCCACTAGGGCTTGGGTACCCAGGGACAGTAACTGATAGGGAAGGCCTGTGCACAGAGCCATAGGTAGATTATTAGAGTGATAAGCTAATTAACCTGATTTCCCCTGTCCTTGTTATATCCCCTAAATAAATCAGAGCTGCTTGTTTCAGCAAAGTTATACTGCCTGAGGTATTTGTCTATGTTAAAGTACTGTACTGTGATTGTTGCACTGTATCTCATTTCACAGGAGGTCCCAGTGCGGAACCAGTCCTGGGGTAAGAGTAGACTGTGAAGGTAATTCTGATATATTGTGTGGGCCACTAGTGGGAAGAAAGGGGGGTTGCAGTGTCCCAGAGGGCTGTGACCAAGTTAGTTTAACTATTGCAAACCCTGACCTCTGGGTGGAGGCACCCGCCATTGGATCCAGGCCCCTCAACCTGTTAGTGGCAAATCAGGCAGGGGTAGTAGCCCCTGGGATAGCGCCATCTAGGGGTTACATACATTGTTATCTACAAGGCTGTTAAAGAGTCAGCAGATGGCATTGTTCAGAAAGAATGCTGCACGTGCATGTGCTACCACAAGCCTTTAAGTCAATGAGCTCTAGTTGTTATGTGATATATTGCAAGAAGAAAAGCTAGTGTCCAGTGATGTTCATGACTGGCCTTCATGGTTCGTCACTCAAGATGTTAACCTGATACTTGGCACCACTGTATTTTACTATGGAGCCTCTTATGAATACTAACATATTGCCACTTTACCCATCCTTTACCTTCCTCTACAATTACAACTCAGGGGTATGACAGAGTGAAATGTATGGACATGGCTTCTACAAAAGTATCACAGAATTCAACAGTTTCACAAAAGCTCATGAAATTCAACTTTAATTACTGATGTAAGTTTGGATTCTTTGGCTGCTTATAACTTGGCCAGCTTTTCAGCAAGAGATTAAAGTTGACACACACAGCTTCTTTTTTTCATATTGGTGTTTCTCCCAGCCAGCAGTTCATCTCTCAGAGATATATCCTGCTCATAGAGATACATCCTGATCAAGCTGGACCCAGCCATCATTCAGTTGTGTAGCAGATTTTTCTCCAACAATTTCTCCCTCCCACCTCCCCTGGTGGGGGCAGTGCCTGTGCCAGTCTTGCACAGCCACAGCTTCCCTTGCAGTAAGAGCAAGTTTCCTGGCCCAGCCGCAGGATTGATGTGTTGGTAAAACTTGCCACCCATCCTCCCAAACCAAGATGCACTGCCAAGAGGCAGTTGTCTCGATCATGGCCTGCCTGCTGACATGACTTTCCAGGCTCACTTCCAATGCTGAATAATCAGCATGGCTGTGTGACACTCTGTTGCTGAATCACGGGGTGGCCTGAAAGCCTAGTATTTAGGGTGAATGACCAAACAAAATTGGTAATATTCAAATCTCTAGTTTTAATCTTATAGGGGGCTTAAAATTCTGCAGTGTATATAACTGTAAAATGAAATTTTAAAATTTCCAAAAGTTTGGAGGATTATAACTCAGTTGCCTTTAAAAACAGAAATTGCAACTTTGTACACTTCTGTATGGACTTTGGTAAAGTCATCATACCAAATTAGATGCAATTTGGACACACATTTTTAAAGGTACTGTAGATGGAAAAAACTGAAATAACAATGTTGGTGACATTTTGTAAAATTTTCATACAAATATTGTGAAATTTTGCAGATGTGAAAATGGAATTTTGATAAAATTTCACTGGCAAAAGATACATTTTGCGCAGCCCCATTCATAGCTGTTTCCTGGCCTAAGTCCTACTGCCAAAGTGCCAAGATCCCCTCCCTTTTTATGCATGTATTCACAGTAGTAATAGTATGAGTGGTATTACAAATTTAAACCAATGAGGTCAGGTCACAGTTCAAGAGGTGACTGCACAAACCCTCCTACCTCCTCAGCTGGCCACTGTAGACTGAATAAATGCAAGCGTGCATGCTGGTTCTTCAGTTCACTCACTGTAAAGCAGTCAGCCAAGGAAGGTGGGAGTGTTTTGTGCTGATCACCTTCTAACCCACTTTCTTACCTTATGGATTTTAATTTTTGGAATACCACTCATACTCTACTACTACCCCTGGAGCTACCACCAAAAGACTGGAGGGGAGCCAGCCCACTGTCAGAGGAACCAGGCAGACTTGGTCAGGATGGGAGGCACTGTAGTTGATAACTGGTAACCACTGGACCAGAGGAGGAAAATGAATTTTCTTTGTGGATACTAGCACCTATAGCTGTAAGTGACAAGGAAAGGGAGAGGAGGATGAAAGTAAGGAAACAGTACTAGAAGCAGTGTGTATGAGTGGGTCCTAAGACTCATGCGGTAGAAGGGGGGGGTATTGTGATTTAATTGGGGAGGGGATAACTAACCTTGGTGTCAGAAATATCAATTCAAAAGAAAACCAAACATTATGGCTACTGGGAGCCCAACCCTAGGGCTGCCAAAGAGGCACTTTTATTGCAACACCAAGTGCCTAGCCCTGGTGAGTAACACATAAATATGTTATTTGCCTTCTGCTCATCCACTAGCATCCCTTCCTGCCTCTTTCCCTCCCCACCACTATGCAAAATAACCTTCCGCCCCATGCCCACTAACATTCCATTCCAACCCTCCTCTCCCCAATGCCACCAATAATTACACTAAAAAAGGAGACAGCGGCAATTACTGTCCTCCTCCCATCTCCTTAGAAATAAATCAATCAATCAATGTGAAATCATGAAAAGTTTAATCTAAAGCAGCCAATCCACTACAGACCACTGTATAAGGCATTCATTACAGATGGCCATAGCAAAAGATAAGGGCAGTTTAAAAGAAAAGCAGTTTGTTGTATTGATAAATTATACAAGAAGACATGTACTTTCCAATTTGTTTGGTTTTTGAAACTCCCTCCATATCAAAAGCACACACTCAAAAGCCTAAAACCCAGAGCCATGCATCATGGATGGGTAAATTAGCTTTACCATGCCAAAACAACAACAGTGTTGTCGAAGTTTGGCATGGCGACATCTCCAATACTGACAGGTGAAATTTCAGCTGTCAAACATTGTGTGTTTTCTATTGGGGGCTGCACCCCCAACACCCCATGTGAGGGGCTACACCCCCCCCCCACACACACACACCCTTCTTAAGATATCTAACTCCGAGTCGGAGTTGTTTGGAGGGGGGGTGAAAAACGGTGAAAGGGCAAAATTTTGCCCTCAGGTCCCTCACAGCAACAATCTTGAAACCTGTCAAGATTGTCACTGTGAGGGATTTTGCCATTGTGTGTTCACTGTGCAAATGGCATACTGTGTAAATCCTTACAGGAGGTAAGCAGAATAGAAAGTGTATCAACAGGTACTACTGTACATTCTGCTGACCACGTCATTATGCAGACCACACCACAGTCAGCTCATACACACTAAAGGTAACAAACTAGACAACCTGCAAAAAAGTGTGTGCAACAAAAATGGACAAGCAATTGCTTTCACTTAATAAAAAGGAACTTCTAGCTACTTTAAAAAATTAATTATATTTTTTGTCTGCTATTTTTGGTGCTACTACTGTAGCTCTTTTATATAGCACTGAAAAGGCTGCATTTAGAGTAATATATGCTATTACATGCACACCAGTACAAAACAGATAGAGGAGTAATCAGGAATGTGCAGCAAAGAGCTACTAAAATGTTTAAGGAGATAGAGAGGTTAAGCTATGGGGATCAACTAGACACGCTAAGCATGTCTGTCCCAAAAAGTAGGAGGCTAGGAGGAGATAAGATTTCAGTTTTTATAACTGTAAAGGGACTGGATAGAGTAAAGCAGTGCAAACCTGTTCAGCTTTCTCAGGGTAATAGGTGTGGACAACATTTCCAGTACTTAAGGGGGAAAGAATATGGGTACTGCAAGGAAGCAACTTTTTACCTAATGTATTGAAATCTTATGGAACACGCTTTCAAAGGACATAGTTTAAGTGTGGAGTGTTGAAACTTTTAAATGTAAGTTCGATTTGTTCATTATGGGCAGCAACATTACCAAATACAGCATTTATTTATTAGTAATTTATTTATAATTGTTTACCACAAAAGGCATACTGATGTAACCCCTAGGTGGCACTATCCCAAGGGCTACTACCCCTGCCTGCGTGGCTAGCAGTAGGTTGAGGGGCCTAGGTTCGATAACGGGTGCCTCCACCCAAAAGTCTGGGTTGGTATTAGTCTGAATAACCAGGCCACAGCCCTCTGGGACACTGTGACCCCCCCCCTTGTCTCCCACTAGCGGCCCACACAGTACACAACAGTAACTTTCCCAATACCCTAGATATGCAACCCACATACACATAAATTGAACACTTACCCCCAGGACTGATTCCTTCAGTGTGCCTCTGGGGAACCCCTGTAAAATAAGGTTATGCAATGTACACAGCTATAATGTAATACTTTCAACATATAATGACACCACAGCCGATGTAAATTCAAAAGAACAAAAGATCTGATTTATTTAGTGGCCTGTAACAAGGATGGGGGAAATCAGGTTAATTGGCTTAGACACATTAATAGTCACACTACTGTGCATGCACTTAGAGTCCAACTCAGTCACACTCTCTGGGTACCCAGGATGGGGGAAGGGGCTAGCCAGGACCGTTGCCTGGTGTAGGCCGGTGATGCAGCTGGTTGGGGCCCTGTGATGGAAAAAGAACATGCACACACAATTTGTAATCCGGAGCCGGAGGGCTCAGTTCGTGGAAAGAAAAGCACAAGACAATCAGATGACACACTCTGATTAAACAAAAGTTGCAGGGAGCTACTCTGATAGTTACTCACGGTACCCAAACTGAACACAGGAGGGATGATGAGTGAAATCTCTGGATTGCCAGAAGAGACAGGATCTGCACGATTTGCTTCGACGCTGGTCTTGTTCAGGCAAAGAGCAGGGGCTGGACACTCGTCAATGGATCTTTTCTGTGCAGCAGGGTAGCGAGACAAGGCCCTCGTGGCTGGGTCTCTCTGCATCAGACAGCACGGATTCAGTCTGATATTTTGCTGGGCAGCAGCTTCCAGCACTATCATACAGTTCACAGCAATGGGGGGAATCAGATTGCGATCCCCATCCAGCACATAGCACATTCATATGTAAGGAACGTTTTACTGTACCAGGCCACAGAGTCCTGACAGGCTGATTGCAATTCAACTGAATCTTCAGTCTTCTACAGGTTAAGCCTAGTCCCACATCAGCAGCTTGCTTCGTTCTCACAAATTTGGATTTAGTCCGATCACAAGTTCTCCACACCTTCTCAGGGCAGAAATCAGGCTAGTAGGCCAGAGATCAGGCCTTCCACGGTTCTCCTGCGTGAACTACGCCACAACGGCTGCTCAAACACACAGAAATGCTGCTCCTTCAGCTTCCAACTCGAATCTGGCTTGCCAGCAGACAGTTCAGGGATTTCCCTCAGATCCAAAAGTCCAATTGGCTGGTTCTGCTGTCAGTCACAACACACTCCCCTTGTTGGTGCAAAAGGCACCAGCAGCCCAAAACAACATTTCCCAGAGGCTGGCACCACACAGATCCACTTTGGCAGGCTCCATTTTAGAGTCCTTACACCCGATTGGTCCAATTTGGCAGTTCGGGACCAAAATGGTGGAGCAAACAGAAACAGTCCATGCTGCAAGAAAGGCAGGTTAGACAAACTACATTTTTATCACTACCCTACATAATTCCCCACAAGTAGTTACATCTTTCAACTAAGCTCCCTCTGCTCAATTAGTGATGGCAGAAATGGAGCACTTAGTTAGCAGCCTGGGCAAGACTCGGGCATGGAAATACACAGTCCCCCCATTCAAACTAATTATGGCTGTGAGCAGGCAGCCCTTAAAGAGACAGTATGTGGAGGCTCTGGAAGCACTCGCTGGCAATCACATTTAAATGGCTTAGGCACCAAACACCAATCAGGCTGTGAGCAATTAGGCAAGCTCTTGGAAGACTTTTGGGAACCCCCGTTTGTAGCGGGGTTACACTAAGCTGTGATAGTTTGTTTCCAGGTGCATCCTATGTGGTACGCTACATGGACCTGTTTTATTGATGGGGGAATGTTGGCCATGGCACTGGGAAAATCCCCCTACTTTTTAGAGATAGGGCACTGTTGACCCAATCCCAGAATGGAGGAGTCAGTGGCTGTGGTCGATGAGGAGTTACAGCAGGCTATGGAGTCATCCTCCCTCTCAGTCGGCGGAAATCAGGAGGATGAAGATTTTCATGGATGAAACCAAGAAAGTGTGGATGTTAAAATCCTAGAGGCAAAATGTAGAGACAGCGAGATTGAAAGTGATTCGGAGAGTGCATGGGATTCTGAGGTAGCCGAGGAGCATTTAGAATGAGAATGGTCAGCTCAGCACCAAATGCTGGCAGAGATACTGGCACAAGATGAGGAATGATTTATAAAGAAAAAAGAAGCTTTAAGCAAGAAAAAGGTTTTTTAAAAGAATGGTGGTAGAAAGGAGCATACTACAGAGAACATTAAAGTAAAAGCGGCACAGAAAAAAATGGAGTCAGATGGAGTGACAAGGATGATGAAAACTGACAAACAGCTGGGAGACAAAGATCAAAAGATGCCGATGTTAGCCAGAGCTTGAGTTGCAGCAGCTTTTGGCTTGACAGATTTACAATACACAGACACAAGATGGTCACCAGAGAAAGCATTACGAAATGTTCGGTGGAAACAACTGGCAGATGTAAGGTGGATACTGGACACAGATTGGGATGAAGTGGAGATACAAAGTGAGACAAATGAACAACAAAAAGATTTGGTGGGAGACTCAAATGGAGGGCCATTACAGCCAGGAGCTGAACAACAGAACAGTAATGGACTAAAACAGGTATATGATAATAACATAACTAACTTGGGGGAAACAGAAATGGGAATTAGGTACACTGAAGTAAAAGAGAAAGGTGGTATGAAGGAGGGAATATCACATGAGGGGACTAATGCAAATAACACAAATTAGGAAAATGCTAAAGAAGGGCCCTCCAGAAGAGAGAATCATACTAACAATGAAGAAGTTACAATGTCAGAAGACAGGAATAATGAAAGAGGTGCCCTCCCCCCAATCAAATGAAAGTTTTGCAGACCTGTGTAAAAACAGGACCTTTCCACTCCCGAGGAAAAACACTGTATGGATAAGGTACAAAGGAGGCTTGGAACCAAGGTCGGACAGAACGTATGCAGGAAGAAAACTTTTGAAAGAAGCTATGAACTTTGGGCCTGCTGAAGTATATGCCTTAATTCATGTGTCAGGAGAGGACAATTCTGATGTGAGTTTTAATACACCACAAGGACTGGAAAAATTTTGTCATAAGTATAACCAATTTAAATTTACTCCACAATGGGTCCCATTCCTGGTCATATCTCACAATAAGCCTGTGGTAAAACAAGTGACTGTGATATTTGGGAATGAAAGTGTAAATGTAGGGGGATATATTACATTGGCTACAGCAACCTTGTGAAGTACTGGATACACCAGAAGCTTTAATTGATACGGAAAAGGTTTTGGACTGGAGGTTGGCTGTTTCGGGTAAATTAAGGCAGAATGAAAAAGAGACACTCCATCTACCAAACAGTTGTTTTTTTTTTATTGGAAGGGACAGAGGAGTATGTTTTTATTCAGAGCAGTTGATGGCATGTTACAAAAGTGGAGCCCAAACACATTTATCTAGCTAGTGTGACAAGTTAAGATGTGGCTTATGTGTAGAATTTGACCACATTAGTACCAGATGTGAGAACTATAATATGTGTACCCTATGTGAAGGTAGAGATCGCATATTCCAAAACTGTCCATGGGCAGCACACGAGAGTTCAGATGGCGTAGACCAGGATGACCTGATAACAAATGCACAAAGAAAGGGGGGGGAAGTGTAGGTCTCCCATGCACAATATCTGGGCAACATGAAGATTTAAGCCCCCCAAAGTCAGAGACACGGGTTAAGGCAACAGAGGACATGGATATAAAGGCCCCTACAAATAGTAAAATCTATGTTACAACAAGATAGACAAAAACATCAGAATATCCTCACAAAAAATGGTCAAAATAAATAAAGGGCCCTGAACAAGCAAAACCTTCAGGAAATCCTGAAAGAAATTGGATCAAAAGAAATCCCTGAAGCAATGATCGAGCCTGAGGAAATAACAGAAGAAGGAAGGGAGGGAACTGTAAAATATGCCTCCTACACTGGCGTGTAAAGGACCAGTAACAAGACAAAGGAGTACAAGGAAAACCTTAGGTGTACAGAAAAAGCTGGATATTCATCTAGAAAATCAATTCAATATACTATCAGAAAAAAAATGAACTGGGGAGACTCAGTCTTAGAAGCTTCGTCAACCATATCATCATAGTCAAGAACAGAAATAACACACACTGCAGTCCTAAGGAAGAAAATGAAAAAATGGCACGAAGGAACTTTCGATGAGACCTAATGACAATAAACTGGTTTACTATCATTTTAAATGGAGCAGTTTCAGTTAGCCACCTTAAATGTATGCAGTATGTGGAATGTTTGCAAGAGGAAGGCAATGTTTTCATATTTACAGAATGCTAACTTAGACATAATTATTTTGCAGAAAACCTGGATGTCTACAATATACTTATTAAACCAAGTAAGAAATGCATTGGTTTGAAGCACATCCTTTTGGTCTTTTGGGGAGAATAAAGCAGATGGAACTGGAATTTTATTTAAGGGTACATATTTTACCTTTCAAAAATTAATAGACTTGGTCCTGGGGAGAGCTTTTATTTTAAATGGAATTTGGAAAGGGGTGCTAAGCACTTCTATCAATATACATGTACCTCAAAGTAAAGCAGACAGAGTGCAGCTGTTTGAAAAAGTACAGCTCTACCTAGCTACATATAAACAAGTTTTTGTAGGTGGAGATTTCAACTGTTCATGTGATGTAGAACTGAAACTATCAACAGGTAAGAACATTTAATGTGATTTAGTAGCACTGAAAAAAGTGCATAGAGATGGCAAGAATAATAGACTGTCATAAATTAAAAGGAATATTTGGCAACAATAGATGGATAGACTGTTTTTCTGTCCAAAAATGTGGTAGTAACACAAGTTGAAACAGCCCAAGCAGAATTTTCTGACCATTTAATGATACTAGTGCAAGTGGGGAGTAGGACAGATAACAGCCCTCAGGAAAGGAGATTGAGAATGACTACAAAGTTATTACAAGATCTGACGGTGCAAAAAGGATTTAAACAACTTTTACTAGCAAGGAAATCTGTACTATGACTCTATGAAGACATTGGCTACAAAATTATAGTAAGAAGAAACAAAATAATATGTTTATTAAATACAGCTAGGGAAGCACTTGCAAAAAGTAATCAATTTAATGGAAGACACAGGGCAGGATTTATCAGAACAAGTCTGTTATACGAAGTGAAGACTTATCAGTATAATAGGGCACACATTTTGCAGGCAGAATTAAGTTGTGGAACCAAAAAGCACTTTTCAGCGATTCCCTGGCTGGCTTGCAAAGAAAGGTTGGTGGCATTTAATTTCAGTAATCTAAAAGATGAAGAAGGCAAATTAGTGTCAGGGAAAGAAGCATTTTTAAATATAGCAGAAATACATTTGTTGGGGGGGGGGGACAAGTAGAAATAAAGGATGCAGATATAGAGACCTTTCAAGAAAATATGGGAGATCAGTTTCAGCACCTAGTTAATGTACAACTAGTGCCCCCTTACAAGACAGGAAGTAGAACAAGGCATAAATTCATTAAAACTGGTATCTTCACCTGGGTGCAATGGAATACCCAATGGAATACCCAATGAATTCTACAAAATTATTAAAGAACAATTAGGAGAATGTCTACAAATAGTGTTTTCTTTTTTTCTATCAACGTTGCATTTTTCCAGCAACTTTTGCTAAAGGTCTGGTTATCTTTCTACTTAAGTCAGGAGATAGGACTCTGATACAAAATTGGGGGCCAATTTGTCTCCTGAATTCAGCCTTTTGAATATTGTCAAAAATACTAAAGAATAGATTGAGGGACACAGCACAATAGGTAATTCATCCAGCACAAACATGTGTCTTACCACAAAGGGCAATACAAGAAAATATGCATATTATAAGGGAAGTATGGGATTATCATGCCACAAATAACTTACCAGGGCTAATGTTATCTTTGGACCAGAGCAAGGCCTTTGATAGGATAAACCATAGGTTTGTTTTCAAAGTCCTAGAAACTTATGGTATCCTGAGACAATTGGTACAGTGGTTGAAAAAGCTGTATAGTTCAACAACTATAACACCATAAGTATTAGGAAAAGCAGGTGAAAATAATATCAGGGTAAAACAAGGTTGCCCATGGGGTCCCCTTTTGTATACATTTGCTTTACTGTTACACCCCATTGTGAGAAAAAAATGTACAGCAAGACACAATAGAGGGAATTATGGTCCCCAACCATCAATGGGTGTTGAAAGTAACTGCACATGCAGATGATGTATGTATATACCTGAGACATTCAAACATTATATATGAAATAATTGAATTAATGAGTCTTTATGGGCGGGCATCAGAAGCAAAATTGAACAAGGATAAATCAATAGGAATAAAATTAGGAACAGCAATACAAGGACAACAATGTGTGGGAGGTATTAAAATCACACAAGAACCTGTTAATATTTTGGGAATAAAAGTTGACCCGGGGGAGATGGTAGCTAGAAATTGGGAAAAAGTGCTAGAGAAATGTGAACTAAAAATCAATAGATGGAAAGGCTGGCATTTGTCCAAACAGAAGAGTGTACACATTTCAAAGTCTTTTATTGTTCTCATGATATTATATGTAAGTTATGTGTACGCCCTACTAATTAAATTTGAAACAAGACTATATAGCATCTTTTTTCAGACGTTTTGGGGGAGCAGACATAACCCGATCAAAAGATATCACATACCTACTAAAGGAAAAGAGAGGTGTTACTATGTTGAACCTGTTAGTGTTTGTATATACTTTGTTTTGGGCTGGAACTTTAAACAAGCATTTGTCAATGCCGAATGTTTGCTTGCTGGCATTGGCATTGGTAGTGTAGGACTTAGAGAGATGCATAATAGGAAAGGCAGTGAAGTATTGAACTGAAGCCAACCCCACCACCACCCTGCAGAGACTGACAGGCACTGGGGTGTGCCTTTGGGTCATCAGGCATAATGACCATGCCATTTCACCACACCCTACCCTGCAGACACCGACAAGTGTCACAGTGTGCCTTGGAGTCTTTGGGCCTTATGCTCATGCCATTACATAAGAAATATAGTGAGATGGGTGCAGTATAGGAGAATGTGGTGAACTTTGGGGCCAAATAGTCCAAGGCACACCTTGATGCCTGTCACTGGCTGCAGGGTGTGGGTGGGGGTAGAATGGCAGAAGTCTTACAGATGACAATCCCAAGTCACACCCCCATATCTGTGAGTCTCTACAGGGTGGGGCGTTATGGTCGGACACCCTAATGTCCCAGACGTTCGTTGGTATTTTCTCTCCAAATTTTAAACATGGATTTTTTGTGACCCCCACCTCATGAACAGTGGCAATATCAGTTCGTTATCAGAAATCTGATTTTGCACAGTGACTACACCATTTGGCACCACTGGTGCGAAAACACATTTCAAACAGGATGTGAAAAATGGCAGCTGTACTGTTCATGGGGAGGTATAAAACATGGCAAAGTTGAAAATCTTGGGTGAAAATACAAAAAAACTGGTGAAGTCATGAGCATGCATAGAAACTGTACAACACACACCCATAATGTAATTAGTTTGGGGAATTTTTACAGCAGATTGTCAACACAGGCATTTTGGGACCTCTGCTCATGAACAGTGTCACTGTGATTTTCTTTATCTGTCCTGAACACTGATTTCCCACAGCGACCACACATTTCTGCACTGGAAGTGCGAAAACACATTTTGGCCAGGGCATGAAAAATGACAGCTGTACTGTTCGTAAGGAGGTGTGGTAAAATGGCAATGTTGAAAATCTGGAGTGAAAATATTAAAAATTCGTGAACTTATGAGCGTGCATAGGAACTGCACAACACACGCTCATAAAACAGTCACTTCTGGGAATTTTTTCACCAAATTTTCAACATAGGGTTTTTGGGGACCTACCTCATGAACTGTAACACTGCCATTTTGTAAATCATTCCCGAAAGGTGGCTCCATGCAGTGACCACGAAATCACCTTGCGTGACCGAATAACAAAATGACAGTGCCAGAATTCATGCAGGGGGTCCCAAGAACCCCATGTTGAAAATTTGGTCAAACAATTCCCAAAAATGCCTGAGATAGGCATCAAAGTTGAAAAAACCCTATTTATTCCATTATACAGCTTACCGGCATTTCTTCAGCTCACCATCAGCTTTGAAGAGTGTAGACATGTTCCTGGTCCACCGAGGTTGTCGACCAGATTCAGAGGCAGGGTGAGGTGGGGTGGGGAGACAGGGTGCACAGACGTGGCGCGGGTGGGGGGAAGGGGCAAGACAATCAATGAGGGACTGTTTTGTGTTTAGGTCTTTTTTTTTCTTTTAGGAAGATGACGCAGGACTTTTGCCACACTGGGGTGGGCTCCTAGCGTGGCAGCTGGAACTTTTGTATTTGGGGGGTAGTGGAGCCAATGGGGGATTGGACATCCCCATCAGCCATACAGAGGTTTGCCATGCTGGGGTGGGCTTCCAGTGTGGCACCTGCAAGTGTGTTTGGGGGGCAGCAGATGGACATTTGCCATGCTGGGGTGGGCTCCCAGTGTGGCACATGGAAGTGTGTTTGGGGGGACCAGCAGATGGATGTTTGCCATGCTGGGGTGGGCTCCCAGCGTGGCACCTGGAAGTGTGTTGGGAGGGGTGCTGAGCTATCGGGTGGATTCGGCACCCTCTTTGGCTGTACAGTGGAGTGCATGAGCATGCTGGGGTGGGCTCCCAGCATGCACCTATGTTCGTGGGGGGGGACTGTCTATGACAGACAGTTCAGATGCAGTGCCGATGTAGGCAATTTGCATACTGCTGATGACAGTATGCAAATTGTCTGCGGTGTTTTCCTTTCAACTGTACGCCACTGCATCTGAACGGCTGTCATAGACAGCTCGAACATTCATTGGCATGGTGCAGCCGAGCTTGCAAAAGGGAGCAGGGCATTGGAAGTGGGGAGGCACACCTATGAATTCTCATATGGTGGCACTATGTTTCTTGCACATGCGTGCAAACAAACATAAAAATGGCTCTTAAACCAGAAGTCTCTATGGCCCAATTGTGGACTCGGGTAGGATTAGATAAACTACTAGGATTGGGACAGGTAAGCCCATTAAATGTATAAAGAGTTTACAATTACCTAAATAAATTATTCCAATGATTCAGAAAGTAAGTAAATGGAAATACTGTATCAAGAGGGAATATATCTTCATATCAAGAAAACACTTGTACAACACAGTAATGGGGAACATGTGCCCCACAGAACCTGATTTTAAAAATGGAATGCCTGAGAAAAAGTCCTTTGTTACTGAACAGTTACTGGAAAGCAGAATGCCAGACAGAATGTGTGACATCATTCAGTTAGTTCTTATGGGAGAGTAAATGTACGGGGCAATATGAAACATAAAACATTGGAAGAAAGAACCTGCATTACAGATGTTCCAACATAACTGAAACAATGGAACATTTTTGATTAGAATATACATTTAAAAAAAGTGTGTGGGCTTTTCTTGCAAATAAATTGCAAGTACCCTGGTTAAAGAGAATATCTTATGAAGAAATAGTCTTGGGAGATTTCTCTAACTTTCTAAAAAAAAAAATATCACCCGAGTACTTTGATGGCATTTTGTTGTCTGCCTTAAGTATTTTCTATGGTAGGCTAGATGTAGTTCGGTTTTACAGCAATAAAGGATGACATGCATTACCTTTCAAAAACTATGTGAAGCAGCTTTTAGAGAGGTCCATGACAAAGACAGGAGCCAACAATATCCACAACAGGTCACATCATTATGGAAGGGTTTCCAGAATTTTTTGCTTGATCCTTCTGGGCTCGTCTTTTGGTAGTACCATTTTCTTTTATTTCTCTTGTGTTTCAAGTATGATATAAATGTGTAATATAAGGATGATGGGAGATTTTTTTCTGAATGAAAATGAAATATGGGAAAGTGATTATTACGGTAGTTGTAAAAGTTATGTGGTTTAAAAGGATCTATTTAATTTTTTTTATTGTACTTTTATAATTGTTGAATGTTTTTCATTAATAAAATTACCCTGCTCATCATTGATAAGTGCCATAGGATTTTTTACTTCCACCTGGAAAGTGACTAGAAATGGGAAGAAGGGACCTTGGATTAACACCTCATCCAAAGGGTGGCACTTCACTACTGCTGTACTCCCCTTGCACTGGACTGCAGTGTCAGTTATTGGTATTACCCCAGTACCTGATGTGGGGCTAGAACCCATGACCTTCTGATTTTCAGGCCCAAGAGGTGAGTGTGCTGCCTACTGAGCCACTGACTCTAATTCAAAAGTACTGGAAGTTGGCACCAACTATGGGGGTGGTGATATGTAAATAAAGTGGCACTTTACTATCTCCAATCATGCAGGTATGTATGCATGAACAAAGCTAATGTATGAAGACACTAACGGGCCCACAAATGAAGTGATGGGGAGATAAATATAAGCTACTGGTGATGTGTTTCCCAACAGTCAGTCAGAATACCATCAGCCCAGACTCTTGTCATCACTGCTACATGGAGGATGAGAGCAATATTTGGGTCAGAGCCAGTTTGACTGTGTGGGCTCCCCTAATTAACCTATAACTCGCCAATCAGTCGCAGAGAATGGAAAGTAGTAGGAGCTGCAGTTAGAACCTTTTTCTGCTTCTAGCCAATCAGAGCGCTCAGCACTCATAGCCAGTGTGGGACTTTAGTCCCTGGCTACCATCAGCCCAAACTCTCACTGCCACTGCCACATGCCACATGCCACATGGAGGATACCAGCAATATTGGGGTCAGAGCCAGTTTGACTGTGTGGGCTCCCCCGATCAACCCATAACTCGCCAGCCAGCTGCAGAGGATGGAAAGCAGCAGGGGCTGCTTTTAGACTTTTTCCACTTCCAGCCAACTGGGGCACTGAGCACCCCCTTAACCCATTGACACCTAGTGGTCCCGTGTGAGCAGTCTTAGAGTGAGTAGCACAGCAGGAGAGGGAGTCCTCGAGGAGAATCACCAGAGGGGAGATGCTAGGATACCAGGAAGCTCTACCCTACCCCCAACGTGCAAGTGTCAGTAAGTTGTTTCCATATGCTGTTTGCCTTACTATCAGCTCTGTTAAAATGTCAGCTCTGTAATCTGATTAGCTATACAATTGTCCTGTCATGTGTTTGTCTCTTTCCTCTGAGTTGGGTGTGGAAAGGTCTGCTTGAATTCTATGTGTTTTGCTCTACAATTGTACTATTAGTTATGCATAATTAGTGCTGTTTTGTTATCACTGCATATAGCGTTCAGCCTGCTTCTCTGTGTGACTCCAGTGGAACTGCCTGTATAAATTCTACATTCTGCTTATGTATCCTTATTGCCCTAGTCATATTGTTTCTATTGTTTACATCATTAGTGCTGTTTTGTGATCAAATGCATTTAGCATTCAGCCTGCTGCCCTGTGTATCTCCAATAGAATGATCTGCCTCTTTTAGTGTTCACTACCAAATGTTCTTCCATCTCCCTCTGCTCCATATTAATCCTTCCTTACACCTACTTCATCTCACCCTACCTGCTTTTATCTTACGCCATCCCATGCCTACTTTCTCTCCCCCCATCCTCTGGCTGCCCTTTCTTCTCCTTCCCCCCATTTCCTGCCTAATGCACAACTCCTGATTTAGAGTCCCCCTATCTTTGAAACAGAAACATAGAAGCATAGAAATTGATGGCAAGTAAGGACCACTAGGCCCATCCAGTCTGCTCATTTTCCCTACCTACTGCAAAAGCCACAGACCCTACTTGATCTCTGGCCTTACCTTCTCGTTCCTATCACTAGGGTTCCCCTATGCCTGTCCCATGCATTTTTGAATTCTCCCACTGTGTTTGCCCCCACCACCTCTGCTGGGAGTCAATTCCATGCATCCACCACCCTTTCCATGAAAAAATACTTCCTCACATTACCCCTTAGTCTACCCCCTTCCAACATCATGTCATGCCCCCTCATTCCTGAACATCTCCTGTTCTGAAAGATGTTATCCTCCAGTACCCTATTTATGCCCTTTAGACATCTGTAGGTTTCTGTCATAACTCCCCTGTTTCTCCTCTCTTCCAGGGTATACATACTGAGGTCTCCCAGTCTCTCCTCATATGACTTTTGGTGCAGGTCCTGCATCATCTTTGTTGCCCTTTGCTTTGAACTGCTTCCACCCTGTCTATGTCCTTACAGAAATGCGGCCTCCAGAACTGGACACAATATTCCAAATGAAGCCTCACCAATGATCTGTATAGTGTCATCACTACCTCTTTTCTTCTGCTGGTGATACCTCTCCCTGTGCACCCCAGTATCCTACTGGCTCTCCCCATAGCCTTGGAACATTGTTTGGCCACCTTTAGGTCATCAGACATGATTACCCCCAAATCCATTTCCTGTTTGGTGACCATCAGAATCTCCCCCCCTCCCATCATGCAATCCACCCCTGGGTTCTTGCACCCCAAATGAATGATTTTGCACCTTTTTGCACTGAATCTCAGTTGACATACTGTGGACCATTCCTCAAGTTTACCTAGGCCCCTCCTCATTTTTTCCACCCCTCCCGGAGTGTCCATTCTTGCATCACTATGCTTCTCCCACTTCCTACGCATACTCCTCTCTCCTGACCTCAGCTCTCCCTTACACCCTCCCCCTATTTTCTGTCTAGCACCCTAACTCCCTATCTAGGGTCTCCCTTTCATTGTATCTCTGTGCTGCACCCACTTTGTATGCATTCACCTCGCCCTTGCTGTGTTCTCAATCTTCCCCTTCCCTTACTTTGCTGTCTACAGCACAAACTCCTTATAAAAGTCCCCTTACCCCTGTATCACTGTACTGCTCACCTTTTAACTCCCATCCCTGCATGGCTTGATCTCTCCCTCCACTGGCTCCTCCTTACACTTTCTGCAATGTATCCTTCTCCTGCTCCTCTCTTAGCTTAACCCTGCTTCTCTTCTCCTTGTTCCCCTCCCTTCCCAACTAAGTCTTACTCTCTCATCTTGCTCCATCGCCACTGTTCCTGCAGTGCATTTTCTACCCCACTCTGCTGCATAAGCTCTCTCCCCTCTCTTCCACTACCAACTTCCCCTGTCCTCTTGGCGTCCTGTCTATCAAATATGTTCCTTATTACCATCGTTCTCCTTCCCCTCCTGTTTACCTTTGCTACCCTCCCTTCTACAAGCTTTCCCTCTTCATCATCTCCTTCTCCATCCTCCCCTTCTCCCACTTCCCCCTCCTCCTGCCTTCCCTGTCTCCTCCACTCCCCCTGGCTCCCTGGTCCCTCACTCCTCCCATCCTCCTCCTCCCTCCACTTTGAATCTCTTAGATCCCGGCTTCCCACCTGCTCCCTCCCCCACTTACCCCTACTCTCCCTCCCAGATGCCATGAAGACGTTCCTCTCTCCCAGTTAAGCTCCTTATCTCATTGCTGTTATTGGTTGCAGGAGACATTAAGCCCAATTCTGGCTCTGCCCACTCCTCCTGCACCTGCATCCTCAAAGGGTTGAGAGTGGCACACCTCAATGTCAGAAGCCTTCTCTCTAAGGTAGACCTGCTACAACTGCTCATGGTTAACCTTCACCCTGATGTGTTAATTATTTCTGATTCTTGCCTTTCCCCCAAGATTCCAAATACTGTGATCACCATACCTGGGTACTCTATTACCCACCGGGATCATGCCAGTAGTGGTCGTGGTGTTGCCATTTACCTCTCCTCTGCCACCCAGTTCAACCCATACTCTCTATCTCTTCCCCATATGCCTACAAACTTTTACTCCTCAAACTCTCCCTCCCTTTCCCTATCACCATCTTCATGGCTGATGTCTACTGCTGCCCAGGACTCTCTGCCTGTCCTGTCACTGATCTCCTGACTACTATCTCTACTCATGCCTCGACTGGTGAATTAATCATCTTTGGTAACTTCAATTTAAATTATATCTCCCCTTCTCATTCCAAATTCTCCCAAAACATTACATCCCTTACACTTTCTCAACTGATTTTTGACCCTACCTGCCACGACCATAAATACCTCAATCACACCATACTGAGCTGGGTTCTTGCCTTCAACCCCCCACTGGATTATTGATGCCAGACACCCTTCTGGACACCCTCAGTGAC
The DNA here is from genome assembly GCA_016271365.2 of Neoceratodus forsteri. Lineage (NCBI taxonomy): Eukaryota > Metazoa > Chordata > Ceratodontiformes > Ceratodontidae > Neoceratodus > Neoceratodus forsteri. Next base: position 914,926,848 of record CM028137.1, read on the forward strand.
CACCATCTAGTCTACTGCGTCTGTGGATTACACCACCCCAAGACACCACCCAAACTCCTTCAGATCCAGTCCTTCTGATCCCTGGACTTATCCTCCCTCCATGTGGACTTGGCAGCTACTGACTGGTTGCCAAGCTCCTCACCAGCTCCACTGATTCTGACCTCAATTATTTTAAGTCCAAATTTCAGTCTGTCTGGGACCTGCACACTCCCCTCAGTAAAAACAGGGTCCATGGCTCCCTTGTATCACTGCAGAATTTCTGGTCTGCCTGTGTCCTTGAGATCTTGTCTGGAAGGCTCACAAGTTCTCTGGCTCCCCTGCTGCTTTACTTAAGTAATGCCTTTCACAATACCTGTACCAAAGCCACTAGGCTTGCCAAGAGGATGTACTTTGCCTCCACCTTCCAGACCGATATTACCACCCCTCCAAGTTCTGGAAGGTCATCTATCCCCTTCTCTCCCTCCCCCCTCATCCCAGTCACTGCCCCGGTCCTTAAAGTAAGTGATGTCACCATTTCTGACCCCTTCTCTGTTGCCTCCAAATTCAACGCTTTCTTCTCCACCTGTGCATCCTCCCTTTCTCCTCCATCCCTTCCAGCCCTCCTCCTCTCCATCTCCCCTGCGTACCCTCCCCATCTCCCCATTTCTTCTTCTTCTCTCCTATATCTCTTACTAACACTCTAAAGTTCCTCCTAGCCCTAAGCCCTTTCAAGGGCAGGAGCCCTGACAGGTTTGACCCTAAACTCCTCCATTTCACTGCCCCAGTTATTGCTCTGCTAATGTCTTGCCTTTTAAAACTCTCCTTCTCCCTTGCCTCTGTCCCTGACACATGGAAACATGCTATTGTCATACCCCTTCCCAAAGGAGGTGAACCCTCTAGTCCTGACAATTATAGCCCTATCTCCCTGCTTCCCACCCTTGCTAAACCTCAAGAGCACCTACTACGTTTTCAGCTGTCCCCTTCCTTGATTCATCCTCCTCCTCCTTCTTCACCCCTTTCCAGTCTGGTTTCCATAAATCTCACTCCATTTCCTCACCCTCCTCTGGCTTACTGACTTCATTCTCTCAGGCATGGATTAGGGCCTTACCATCTCCGCCATCTTTATCGACATTGCCAAAGCCATTGACACTGTAGCCCAACTCTTCTTCTTGACAAACATACAGCAGTGGGGCTTTCCACATCTGGTTCCACTCCTACCTTGGTGGTAGAACTCAGTCAGTTATAGCTGGAGATTCTTTATCCCCTCCACTCCTTATCACTACTGGTGTCCCCCAAGGTTCCATCCTTGGCCCAATTTTAGTTTCAGTTTTCCTGAACAACCTCTCCATTGCCTGCATCTGTGTGTCCATAGATATATACACAGATCACACAGTTCTTTACACCTCTGGTTCCTCCCCCTGATCTGATGGCCAAGCCCCAGCTGGATTTTGATGGCATCCAGCACTGGTTCCGATCAAATCAACTGTCCCTCAATGTAAAAAAAATGGTCTCTATGACCTTTGGCACTAGGCAGAAGCTCTCTAGGCTTACTGACCCCACCCCTCCACACACTAGATGGGACCATGATCGATGATGTTTCCACCTTTAAGTACTTTGGGGTCTGGCACGATTGACACCTGAACTCTTCTGGGCAAGTGAATGCTATCCACAAGAAAATACACCCTAAACGTGGTGCATTATACAGGAACCATGGTTGCATTCCCCTGCCGGCTTATAGAGCCATTGTCCAGCAAATGATTATCCTCATTGTTTACTATGGAGACATTGTTTACAGTGCTGCTCCTAAGTCCACCCTGATCAGACTGGATTCCATCTTCCACTCCTTCTGTCGCTTTGCTTTGGACTGCCACCCCACACCCAACATTGCTCCCTTTATACTTCCCTCTCCCTTCCCTCCCTTGAAGCCAGGCGTCTCACTCATTGTACCTCCTTTATCACTAAATTCTGGCTTGGCTGTCTCCCCTCTTATCTCACCTCTCTCTTCTCCCCCCCTTCCCACTTTACCCTTCATAACTTTGGCTTCCACTCCCTAGCACTCCATACTAGGTCATCCTCAGCTGGCCAGGCTGACTTCCCCTACTACTGTGCCAAACTATGGAATACTCTCCCCCCCTCCATCCACTCTGCCTCTTCCCTATGCTCTTTCTCCTCTCTTCTCCTCAAGTTCCTATACCACTCCTGCAACTGCACCTGATCCCTCTCTGTACCTCTCTTTCCCTCCCTCCACTCCCTCCACCTCTCCCACCCCTTGTCTTCTTCCCACTCTAACTCTAACTCCTTGCCCTAGCTCCTGCTGCCAATCCCCATCATCCCCTTCAAATAGACTCTTCCATAATGTCTACTGGTTAGCTTCACTACGACCTGCCTGCATTATCTGCACTTTGCACTTAATTTGCACCCTTGTGTTGCCCTTGGGATGCATTCTGCTATATCCATGCCAATGTACATATTTCGCTTTACTGCCTTTCGATGTTGCTTGTTATATGATGCTTATATGATGCTTAGTTATGTAAATACTGTTCTATTTGTTATTCATGACCCTCCTCTACACCCTCTCCCCAGGATAGATCTTGAAACAAGCTGTTACTAACTTAGTATGGCTTTTCTGGTGAAACTTTTGAAATAAATAAATAAAATATCTAAAAAGCATTATGCAATGATAAATTACTGCTAAATTTAGAATTCTGAAGTGATGGAGGAGTGGAGAAAATATAGGTTATCCAACTGTAACCGTAGTTCTACTAGTGGTATACAGTTCACATTCACACTCTGAAAGTTGTCTGGGAGACAGCTGAGCCAACAGAAGTCCCCGAGCCATGTTCCTTCCACCACTTGCGTGGTACATCCTTCAGCTCTGCCCCATGACCCCAGCTGCTTGCATGCTGGAAGCAGGGATCTGTGTGCCACTTGCCAGGAGAGGTTGTGTGGGTTGTGTGGCTGTGAACTGTATACCACTAGTAGAACTATGGTTACAGGTGAGTAACCCATATTTTTAACAATGTGTATACAGTTCACATCCACAACCTGGCAGACACCAAGTAGTCCTCTGGGAGGAGCGGCAAAGCACGCACCTCTATTCAGTGAACAGAGACAGGAGGACCAAGAATTCTAAAGCAGAATCCCTATGACTCATGATATCAGTGCTCTAATGTGAGGTGAAGGTGTGTGCTGTACTGCAGGTTACCACCCTGAATATCTCCACAGTGGGGCTGTCTCTGGAAGCAGCCAGTGAGGCAGCGGTGTGTCTGGCAGAATAAGCCTTATGCTCCTTGGATGACTCCCTACCAGCCAACCTATAGCAGAGCTTAATGCAGGATGTAATCCACCTGCCAGTCAACAACTTTGCCATCAGTCAGCAAAGCGTGGCTTTACCGTATGTTAGAAACAGCTGGTAAGCCTCACCTTGAACTCCAGCCATGCACTTTTTTTGTAATATGAGCATGCCTTCCAGAGGTCCAGAATATGAAACCTGTGCTTGGCCTTCAAGATCAGGTTTATAAACTATACTGGACAGAACATTTAATTCACTGTGTAAAGGGGTGTCACAAAGGGCATGACTCATACTAGAATTAGTACACCTGGGAGGAACATGCAGATTAATTGGCCTCAGATTCCCAGAGATTTCCACCACTGGTGGGTTCCCTCTCCATAATGCAAGATTCCATGTATTTCAGACTGACTGGCTAAACCTATGTATTGTGCCTCACCATCAAGTATTTGGGGTAAAGGGGAACAATACTACACATTAAATATGTTTGAATATCTCTTTGCACCACTATAGGACCTGGGGAGCATGGTTAGAGGTTTTCTCACTGTAGGTCACAAACAAAAATATCAGTTATATTGTAGTAAATATATATATATATATATATATATATATATATATAAACCAATGCATAAATAAATGATATATATTTTGCACAAATACTGCACATATGCAAGTAATATGTGAGATCATTTGCTCTTTCTGAATAAAAGGTAAACATACTTTGTCTTTGCTATGCTCAGTAATGGCCTAAATACAAAATTTAACATAAAATATATGTGAATTAATTTGAGCTTTTTCTTTAAGATAATTGAATCTGTCTTCAACTGCAGTATTTATGACTTCAAAAATAATAACATAGACAATGAACTTAGAGATGTAAATGAATAAATCTCCAAAAATGAAATTTGGATTAAAGTGACTATAAAGAGCTTTTTTTTTTAACCACCTATCTAGCTTTCTTTTATTTTAACTACTTTCGATTCTGCTCATCCAGCTGTAGTGAAATACTTTAGCAACAATGGATTTAACTTGGCTGTTTGAGATTAGGGTGAAGACTACTGTACCAGAACGTATTCTCGGTCATTTAAAAGCAGCTGAAGCATTAAAATTAGCATTTGTGTTAGAGCAGGGCACGGCTGTTAATATAAAATTAATCCTTTACAAATTTATATGGACTTCTTCAAACTATGATACTGTAATAGATTTCTTTATGAAAGCACATTTAATTATATCTTTCTAAATGAAACACACATCAGGAAGCAGACGGGGATTTTGAAATAATTGATTAGAATTATTTCTGCCATGCGGTGCTGCCAAGATAAGTACAGGACCAGTTTTCACAAATGTTGCAAAGGAGTAATTGGTTTCCCAAATGGGAATGCTGATGGAAGAAACTTGTGCAGACAATGGCAGAGCTTATTCTAATGCTGTCATAACAAGCAGGATGCTTCCACCATAACAGGCCAGAATTTCCATATTCTTTATATTATTGGTAAGAGACTGGAAATTACGATACAACAAAATTGCATCTGTCAATTAAAAAGCATTTTTTTTTAAAGCGTAACAATCTGCAGCACGTTTCCTTCAATAACTCCACTGGCAGAAAAATGTGTTTCCCTCAAGCAGCCAATGATGGCATGGATGGTAGATATGTACTGTACAAGAACTATTGTTTTGTAACTAACTGAAGTGTTTTATACAAACGTGCTGCAGGCTAGAGTCTACTGCACCTTTTTGGAGCCAGCAGGAGAAACATACCAAGGACAATCTAGCCAATGGTTGCTTCCTTGAAGTGAAGAGGAGTAGGGATAAGCACTGAGCGTTTCCTTTTTTATTTCTTCTTGTTTTTCCGCATGCTTTCAACTCCCAGACCTTGGAGTTCTGATACCCAGTTGTCAATGACTATCAAAACTAAACAGTCAGCCGGCCCAGTGGCGCAGAGGGTTGAGGCGCTGGCGCCTTACCTGATTCCACGCTGGCGACCCAGGTTCGGGAATGGACTCAGGTCATCGGGGTTGAGGCAGAGAGGACTGAGCGCCCAAGTAGGGACTGCTCTCCCTCTCCTGGGGTGGGTAGTGGGTCTTGTCGCACCACAGTGGTCCCTGGTGGAGACCAGGTTCCTGCTGACACATGCAAGAAAATGAGGGAGTAACTAGAAAGGAAATACCGCTCATCGGTGTTGTCAGATGATGGCTGCCCGCGCCTGAGGCCATCAAGGTCCCACGAGCCCCGCCTCAGCAGCATCCCTGGGGCTAAAGTAGGAGCACTGGTCTGCCCCTTGGCTGGTGCCTTCCCCCTCGGAGGAGGGGGACCCATCCGGCAAAGGGTTACGCCGGGTCACCCTGGGGATTGGCTGTGATCTGAGGCAGAGTCTCGGAGGATGGATGGGTCAGGGGACTGCCTTGGCAAGCCTGAAGGAGTGGCAGCCGGGGAGCATGCAGGGAGTGAAAAAAGATAACACACACAAAAAAAAAACTAAACAGTCATTAAGACCACTTCAGGTTAGCAGACCTTTGCACCTCCATGGAGCCATGTTCAACAGTGGTAGCACACTTTTGCCTTATGTCCACAAAGGCTACAAAAAGCAGTAGGGAAAGCAAATTGGATCTACCATTCAAATGGTCCTCAGACCCATTCTAAGTGTCATGGTGGACCTTGCAGATCCACCTGCACTGCTTTGTGACTGGCCCTATAGTACATACCACATAAACAGGGTTGCAGGAGTGTAAACAGGTACAATGTGTAGCAGCCATGCAGCAGAGTCAGTTTATGTTTGGAGTGGACAACTCGGAAAACCTGGTGATGTGCAGGTGGAACATTAGAAGACCAAAGATATGAACAGTGGGAGTGAGGAAACCGGTCACTATGGCACTGACTGACAGAGGGACAGGGAGGAACAATCCATTGCATCACTGGGAAACCTGTCACTTGCTGGGCTTAAGGAAGGGAAACAGTGCCTCACACCTGAAATGAGGCATACCTTTGTATATCAAAAAATGCACCAAGCCCATGTTGCAATGCTTTCTTCTTTTCCAGTGCACACCGAACTTTGTGCATCACCCAGCCATGGAGCAATGGCACTTGTGCAATGTGTCCAGTTTGTGCTACCCTTGGTTACCACTAATAATTGCCCCACAAATCTGTAACACAGCTGGGTGAAGTGCATCTGCTTGGAAATCTATAGTGAAGGTAGTGATGTTTGTCCATAATGTAAAGTTGACAAACTTCATTACTCCTCTCAGGGAGCAGCTTGGACAATAATAGTTGTGAAGAGTAATAAAGCACTACTCCTCACTGTGCACTTTCAAATGTTCGCCAGAAAAACTTTGCAGCAAGTAGAAGAATTGTGGAGAATTACTTCTCACTTTGCACTTCACTGGTGAAGTTCCACAGAATACAATACTTGGCAGGATGTGCATGGACTAGTTTCATCCATCACTTGCATCTAAAGAGAAATGCCCTTCATGAACTGCTCCATGAACTTTTCTCCTCTAGGGTAGAGGCAGTTGGTCAATTCACAACCACTTTGCCAGCAATATAAAACAAACTGCATAGCTCTAACCTGTATAATGCAATCTTTGATATGCATAAACCTCAACAAAGTCTGCTGAAATAAAACTCTGAGCCCCAAATCGCATCCTTGCCCAAAATGTCCAGATTCATACTGTCTAGCTCAATGTCAAGTCAGGGTAGGCAGATTTTGAGAAATCCTGTTACCAGTAGAACAAATATTCATATTATTCCATCCAAGGGTTTCTCATTAACATGTGCAAAAATAAGATGATGAGGTTAATCAGAGTAAATATGGGATTTAAAAGCATAGCCTTTGTGGCTAGTGTGGGGAAGGGGGGTGGCATACCAAAGTGTGGTGGGGTGGGGGTGCTCCAATATTTCAGTGGGTCAGGTGAGTTGGGGGTAGTAATGCTCTTTGATCCTGTGACTAGGGTGGTGAAATGGATTTTTATTCTATTAAATACGAAAACTTTACTGGGACACTGGTGGTGCTATAAGGGTGGGGATGTGGAAACAATTTAATCAGAAGGTGTGGTGGGAGGGGGAAGGAGAAACAACAGACATGTGTGGGGTGATTTTATTTTATTTTTTTTTAATGAAAGAAAAAAAAAACACTATGCATAGTGGTACTTCAATGGTGAAGGTGCCACAATGAATAGTTCTGCCTGTCAGCAACTATGCATAGTTTCAGATTTCCAGGTGAAGGTTCACTATGTATAGTCATAACCATGTAAACTGGGTGCTTCACCAGGAAAGAACTATTCTACTGGTGCCAGGAGCATCGAAGGAAGGGAGGTAAACACTAGTCCATCTACAGAGGAAAGGGTTCTGAGGGAGCTTGCAAATCTGAAAGTGGACAAGGCAATGGGGCCAGACAGGGTACATCCTAGGATATTGAGAGAGCTCAGAGACCGGTGCTGGCTGCACCTCTGACAGCCCTGTTCAACCACTCACTTGAGACAGGAGTGGTTCCAGAGGAGCGGAGGAGGGAAGATGTAGTCCCACTTCACAAAAGTGGAAGAAAGGAGGAGGCTGGCAACTACAGGCCAGACAGCCTGACTTTGGTGGTAGGGAAAGTTATGGAATCACTACTGAAGGAGAGGATTGTGGAATATCTGGAATTCAGTTGCCTTCAGGATCTGAGGCAGCATGGTTTCACTGGGGGGAGATCATGTCAAATAAATCTGATAGATTTCTCTGACTGGGTGACCAGGGAATTGGATTTGGGTGGTGCGGTGGATATGGCCTACCTAGATTTTGGTAAGGCATTCAACACCGTTCTACATTGGAGACTTGTAAACAAGCTGGGAAGCCTAGAAGTGGGCCCTAAGGTAGTACACTGGGTTAGAAATTGGTTGTGGGACAGGAGACAGAGGGTGGCGGTAAATGGAGTTAACTCTGATGGAGGGAGGGTGACAAGCGGGGTGCCACAGGGATCAGTACTGGGACCGGTCCTCTTTAATATCTTTATTAGCGACATTGCTGATGGGCTAGAAGGGAAGGTATGCCTCTTTGCAGATTAAACTAAAATCTGTAATAGGGTAGACACTCCAGGAGGGGTGGAAAAAATTAATGTTGATCTAGGAAAGTTAGCAGAGTGGCCAAGGGTGTGGAAGCTAGGCTTCAATACGAAGAAGTGCAAAATCATGCACTTGGGGTACAGAAACCCAGGGACAGAGTACAAATTGGGTGGTAGTATTAACCACTACCAAACAGAAAAGAGACCTGGGAGTAATCATATCTGATGACCTAAAGGTGGCCAGATATTGTGACAAGGTAGTGGGGAGAGCTTGTGGGATGTTAGGGTGCACAGGGAGGGTTATCACCAGCAAAAAGAGAGGTGGTGTTACCAGTGTATAGATCGCTGGTGAGACCTCACCTAGAGTACTGTGTCCAGTACTGGAGACCACATCTCCATAAGAACATAGTCAGGGTAGAGGCAATCCAGAGGAGGGAAACCAAAATGGTGCAGGGTCTGCATCACAAGCCCTATTAGCAGAGTCCAAAGGATCTCAATATATACACCACGGAGGAAAGAATGGGGGGGATATGGTAAAAACATTCAAATACCTCACAGATCTAAATAAAGTTCATGAGGGAAGCATTTTTAGAAAAAAACAGTGCTCAAGAACAAGTGGACATGCTATGAAGCTGGGGGGTGACTCAGTGGAGATGTGAGGAAGCATTTCTTCACAGAAAGAGTAGTAGAAACATAGACTTTGACAGCAGATAAGCACCCCTTGACCCATCCAGTCAGCCCATTTCCCCTACCTATTGGATAGGCTGCAGATCCTACTTAACCAACAGCTTACTTCCTCCTACCCACCACTAGAATTGCCTTATGTCTGTCCTATGGATTCTTAAATTCCCCCCACTGCTTTTGATGTGTGGAATAGCCTCCCAGCAGAGGTGGTGGGGGCCAAAACTGTAACAGGCTTCAACAGTTCATGGGATAGGTATAAGGGAACCTTAGAGATAGGGAAAGGAATGGTAAAGTCTGAGATCAAGTAGGGTCTGCAGTGTCATAATAGGTATGGAAAATTGGCAGACTATGTGAGCCAAGCAGTACTTTTCTGCCATCAGTTTCTATGTTTCTATGAAATGTCACTGCATGCTATATGAAGTCAATTCACCTCACATACTTCTAGTCATAGTGAAGTTTAATCTTTATTTGTAACTATTTGAAACTACACTTGAAGCAAAAATGCAAATGTGTTTGTATAGTTTGATAATTGTACTCTGTGATGTAATTGTCTGATTTTGTGCATTTTGTCTTTTTAATTTTGTGAATGGCTTATGTGTTAATGTATGTTAGTATAATTTATGATCCCAGGTGATGCCTGTAAAAGGAGATGCAGCGCCAATATAACAAATAAACAAACATTCATCTTAAATTTTTAAAACTGGGTGCATATGAAATAGCAGCCTCAAGGCACATGATTTCACCCTTTGGGGTTATTTCCTTGCTTTGAAGCATGCTTTTTGCCCTTCTCCATAAGAGTGGCTATACAATGTCTTCTGGTAACTATAGACCAATTTCACTACTCCCAGCACTTGCCAAAATCTTCAAGAGAGAGAGATTGGCAGAAATACACTAGTCCAGCTTCTCTACCAGAACCTATTTCTTTTTAATAACCAATCTGCCCCTCTTCACTACCACCTCTTTAATACTAACCAACTTCATCTTTACTAACATGCATAAGGGCTTACCTACTGGTATTATAATCTTCTGCCTAGCAAAAGCACTGAACACAGTTGATCATTCACTTCTCTCTAATAAACTTTTGGTGTCTGGAATGTCCAGTCCTTCACTACATTGTTTTTCTCCTACTTTTCAGGTCACTCCCAGTCACTTTCTACAGGACTAGCCTCTGATCTGTGGCAGGTTTTCCAGGATGTTCCCCAAGGATCTGTGCTCTGCCCCATCTTTTTAATATTTTGTAAATGACCTCCCCTTGCTGTGTAATCCTGCAATATCCTTATTTGTGCTACTGGCACTATCCCATGTTTACAACTGGTGCCAACACAATTGCTGTCTCAGCATCTCTTCAGACCAGCTTTAATATTGTCACAGCTTGGCTCATAGCAACCTGTTTTGCACTCAACCAAGCAAAAACTGTTTCCATGCTATTTGGCTTCAGGAAATGTTTGCAAAGTTGCCCAACCCTGTATATTACATACGTAGATAGTAACAATCTAGAAGCTGTATTGCAGTATAAGTACCTTGGAATTATACTGGATCAATCCCTTGACTTCTCCTCCTACATACAGCCCTTTGCCCATAAATCCTGCTGGAAATGTGAAGCCTTATACAGAGTAACTGCCTTTCTCATTATACAGTATATGGAAATGCCAAGCTATGCCTGATCCCACTGACACTGACTGTGACTGTGTCATCTATGCCACTGTCCAAAATATCAGCAGTCCAAATTACAGTCACTGTTCACTACCTCTACCGATTATTCTTTACTGCCCTCTGGACTCATCACTGCAGTCTGTATGGACGGCTGAAATGTCTTTGCTAAACTGCAGGCTCTTGTACCATTTTTGGTCTCTATGGGTTTAAATAATGTTTCAACAACCTTGCTAGCTTTTAAAATATCCTGCTTACCCTGCTCCTCTTTCTGGTCACAACCTTTTTCTCACACTGGGAACTGGTTCCTCTTTCCTCGGTAGAAAATGAAATCTGGTCAGCCTTGCCTTCTGCTATACACTCCTACAGGTATGAAACAACCTTGCCGTGGGTAGCTGTCCACCCACAACTATCCCTTCTGCTAAATAGTTCCTCAAGGTTCTGCTTGCATTCCGCTATGACTGTACCTGACTGCTTATGGTGAATTGTCTTTGAATCTGTTAATGTGTGCAATTTGTATACTCACTCCCTCAGCTGGTTCTGTACCTCTTATTGTTAATATGTAACATTCTGTGCAGCATGTATTTTATTGATTTATGTTTCAATATAGTGTTCTCTATATTTCCACATGTTCCCTCTGCTCTCTCTTCCCCAGCTTGGAAACATAGAAACATAAAAAGCACATGTTGGCCGATAAACCCCAAGGTCCCTCAAGTCTGCCCGAAATTCCTGACTATACTCTGTTTATGACATGTAGTATTACTGAATGTATCAATTATTTACATTTTGATTCACCTCTGTTCCCTTTTCAACTTACTCCTTGCATCTGTAAATGACATTCTTGCTGTATCTCTTTATGTTTACCTGGTAAAACTATTTCAATAAATACAGTAATACCACTGAGGAGGCGCTAATGAGGTGATAAGCCAGGAGACTGAAGTCCAAGTGGCAATATGACCTCCTCTGTCCATTGAGATTGCATTATTTCAGGAGAACACAGCACCTTCAAAGTGGTTGTTTTATATAACACATAAGGATGGTCGAGACAGAGTTTTAGTACAGAAATATTTTTATTTCATAAATAATTAGGTACTACATTGAATGGTATAATGTTACTTGGTTGTTAATTAGGTATTAGTTGGTTGAATTAATACTTAATTTAAATATATTATTTTTCATTGCTGGTATGTAGATTTAACTGAGTGTGCCACATTTTTTCAGTGAAGCAGTTCTGTATTAAGCGGATGCATTGAATATTCTGCGAAACAGGTCTTTATGAGAAAATTAATTCCACAGATAGTTAGTGACACCACATGATTGCTTTTGAGACAGACTCTGCACACCATGTTACCCCCAGGCACTTTTTAGACTTGAAAAACTCATGAAACATTCAAGGGAATAATCTCTTAAACTGCTGAAATGTTGATAAAACTGACCCCAAATCTTGCTGTAAATTTGATTAGCTTACATACTTTTACTATAGGCTTGTATTTAAAATGCCAGAGATATATTACATGTTTTTATCACTAGATTGTGTGAGTTTCAGTGTGATCTAGCAGGCTGTAGTTGCAATAGTGTGTGGAGGAGGGTGGGACAGGAGAGTGACTTTGCAGGGTCCTGCACAATCCAGTATAAACTGGCAGCCAGCCACAGAAAGACACAACACCGAAGGTAGTAAAAGGGCCTTAGTGCAGTTTGTTATTTACTGATTATTTGTACAATGCTGGCTGATGCTTTTTAGTTATTGGTAGCTGCTGCACTTACTGTAGAGAAGAGATGTGGGGTTCAGGGTTTTATGTATACAATCCAGTTATAGCCAGTCCAAGAGAGATAAGCACAAGTTATCTGAGGCTCTGAGGTTTTTGTGTTTAATTCTTTGCAGTCTGGTGAGTGTGAGAAATGTTCTAGTGTACACTGCCACTTAGTGCAGCAAGAGAAGATTTTGTTTTCTCCAGTGTTTGTTGTTAAGTGCATATGGAGACAATGCAGATGATCAGTTCAGGCCATGGACATTGTTGTGGGCATGGTAATACATGGTCAAAGGCTGCTGTGAAAAGAAAGAAAGGGTGCCCAGGTTATCTGGTGTATCTGCTGCATTAACTTCACTGCTTCTCTACCACCAGTAGTATCAGTGGTGCCAAAGAAGCTGGGAAAATGGTGATTGGTGGGACAACTAGCAGTGTTGAGATTAACCTTGTTGAAAAAAAGTGCTGATGTAGCAGCAGTGCTAACTGTTGTATCCCAGGGTGTATTAGTTCAGCCAAAATCACAGGATACAGTGGATTAGAGTCTCAGCAGCAGATGTGGGAAGGCATGAGGTCACATGCACACATCCTCCAGCCCAACTAATGGCTGTGTATGTTGACATATCCAATCTATTTCTTTTACCCAAAAGATGTAGGCAGGTGGACAAACAGCCAGCTGACAGAATTAGTTGTGTCTGATGAAGCAGAGGACTGAATAATGATGATATTAACATTTTTGAAAATGTGTATTATTGTGAGTTCAAGAACAGCGGAGAGTGTGGACACACCTGGCTTCAGGCAAGCAATAACTTAGATGGGTGATGTATAATTAATCCAGCATCTTTATTACAAATAAGTGCTCTGAATGTGAAAACAAAAACAGATACAGTTACATGTAGTAGCAACTCAGCCTTAACTATTGAGTGAACTAAAGCTTTGGACTAAGAGAATAGATCAATGCCAAATTTGTATTCAGTGACTGTCAAAATCTGGTATATTTTCCTTGAATTGACCAAACTGAAATTTAGGACCACTTTGGATCACTTTAGACTTTTGCTAAATAATAAAAACAATAACACTAGCCCATTCCAGCTAGCTAGGTCTAGTTCTATGGCCACCCCTTTCCCTAACCCAGTCACTTTCTCCCCTCTTCACCAGCACTTATTTTCATAAAAAAAAGTTCATCTTCTGGCACTGTGTCAGGTGGTGACTCAGTATTTTTTTTAAATACAATTGACTGGAGGAAAGGGAGAGGGAGGAAGAGGTTGGAACTGACTGGAGAGGGTAGGTGGGGGAGGGATGTATCTTATCCTTAGTTGTTGCCTGTTAGCCCCCCATAGCAAGACCCAAAGAGTTTTTGGCCAAATTGTTGAAAATGAACTGAGCATAATGGATCCAAATTGGAGCCAAACTAAAGTTGCCAATTTTCACTTTCTCTCACCCTTGACTTGGACTGGAGATCTCATGGGGAGTAAAATAAAGTTTGGGGTATATACTTTAATGCAGGGCTAGATGGGGTATTCTGTTTATGCAAATTGTAGTAATTAAATCATGCACCTGTGTGCCACAGTGCAAAGAGTATTTTTTTCCCAGCCATTGAAGTAGGCACTGCTATTCGGACATGGGCAACTAAAGTTTTTGCACAGTAGACTTTTTAGTTATTCTTGTTGAGATGCCTACCCAGTTACAAAATTGCAGTGACACACAAAAGAACAGCGCTCACCATGGCTTAAGATGTGCTTCCAAAATGATAGACTTATTGTGCCATACTCCAGTGAGTTGTCTCTCCAGTGCTTCAAGAACGCACTGCCTCTTCATTAGGTGGCCCCCTGAAGAAGAGGCAGTGCATTCTTGAAATGCCGAAGAGAGAACTCGCTGGAGTACTGCACAATAAATCTATCAGTTTGGAAGCTCCTCTTATGCTGTGGTGAGCACTGTTCTTTTGTGTGTGTCTGCATATTTGGCCAAAGTTCACAGCAGATGTTTATGGCACTGTAGCACTCAGGTTAGTGCACCTTTTTATGCCAGTTACAAAACTGAACTGCAGATAAACCACATTTCTTAAATAAATGTTTCTATGTTGAGGTATTACTACTTTCACACAGTGTTAAGGATGAAGTGTAAATAACTGCATGTTAACTTATAATACCTTTGCACTGCAATTTTATTCTAGTACAGTATGACAGAAATTACAGTGGGTAAACATCAGTTACTGTATTGGGACCACTCTGGCATTAGGTTTCAGTGAGAAATTGAGTAGTTCTTTGTTGCAAGCAAGGTCCAAATTATTAGGTGCACTCAGATCACATGTTGGGGTAACTGTGTACTACAAACATGCTGTTAAAGGTATGTTCTTGGGATCCCAAATGAAGTACTGCATTTGCAAGGGAAGGACCTATCCTGGATTAAGACATGATTTCCTACTATCTACTGTACATATGGTTCACCTTGTAAAGGGTGTGTATGATAAATATTAAATATATGGGTTGTGTAATTATTTTTTTGGTCATTAAACAAAATATTAAACCCAAAAAAAAAAAAATTCCACTGTTTAACCCTTAGAAACGGACAATACAAAATATTGCGTAAGATTATCACTGAGAATAACTTCTTATTTTTTCTTAACCCAAGATCTGTTTGAACATTGTCAGTAGTAACTCCCCATGGTGTCTTGAGCTCTGGTAGTCCACAAAAAAGAAAAAAAAAAGACAACATTGCATCTTAAACAGGAACTGACAAGCTATGCTGGCACGTTCCCATAGCAACTACAAAAAAATCATTGCAGTGCTTGTAGTTACATAAGGCAACCAGTTTGATCAGTATTATCATACTGCAAGTTTGCAAAATGTAGTCACGACTACAGGAATTGTTTTAGAATGCTGAGCAACCAGAGGTCAGGTCAGAAAACAATAAGGAATGTTAAAGGAACATCAATGATGATCTGGTTTTATTGTTATCAGTCAGAAAAACAATTATAGAAAAACACAACGTTATGGAAACCATGTCTGGAAACTGGCTGAGTCATGCAAAGTATATTGTATATAAAAAAAATTCTAATTTTAGAACAAATAATGCACTCTATCACTTGTGACATCCTTATCTCCTACTGGAAAAACCCTGTTGCACCCCATGCCACTTCAGTCAAAAGCAAGGCAATTAAGCAAATGCTGTCTGCGAGGATACATTTGAACAGTTGACAATGTAGTGTTTTTCTACATTTTCAAGATATCTGAAACAATCTGCCACAAAGGAAAACCTCACAGATTCCTGTTGCCTGCAGCAGTTCCTTGTGAGACACGGCCATCTACTGCTCTGTAAATAAAGGGTACATGGCACTCATGGATCAAGTAACACAATAACATAGTAATTTAAGGTCAGGCAGAACTCTAGCTCTGCCATGAACTGACCACCTATGAGCATCAGTACAGCTCCCCAGTTACTGTTTGGGTACACAAATCATACATATCTGTCTGTTTGTTCTCATCGGTTCCATATCATAACAGCGATCACAAAAATAGCGTTAAGCTGTTATGTAAAACAGATACCTGTCTCCTTGAAAAAGCAAATTGGCATAATATACATGCCATCAAAAGACATCAGCAAGTAAACTAAATGTTTATGCAGGGGGCTTTGGCCCCACACCGCAAATTAAGGATTACCAACTCCAGGGGTGTATGTTGGGGGCGACACTCCAAAACAAATTAAAAACACGGCATGAGCAGGCAGCAGCAAAATTTTTCCCCCGGTCCCCAGCCCTGAACCCAGCACCTGCTGTACTGCAGCTAGCCACCTCACCACACACACCACATGGCCAGCTCGGCTACAGCAGGCACACTACCCCAGACAAATCCTCTTCCTATCCCTCCACTTCCCCACCCTGTCCCTCCCTTCCGGTCACCCTCCCTACAGTCAAAGAGTCACATAGGGTTGCTACCTCTATGGCAGTCCCCCACAGGATAGCAGTGTGTAAATGAGTCACTATTTTGACAGTCACTCATTTACAGTTGCTATCATCACTGGATGCTGTTCTCATCAGTATCAATGAGTGAGACCATGTCCCCTCTTTGCCTCCTTTTCTCTAGGATAAATATGAAAAAAGGCCACCAGCCACTCCTTATAGCTTTTGTCTTCCATACCTCTGCTGATCTTGGTGGCCCTCTGTTACACCCTCTTGATGGCCTCAATATTTTTTATATTTGGGGAGCCCAGAACTGCAAGCAGTACTTCAGGTGGGGCATAACCAGGGCCCTGTAAATAAACGGGCTCACTCGCTATCTAATAAAGCAATGTGCCCCTGTTGGAATTTAATATATCTGTTCAGTTCCTCCCCCAATCAGACACCTGCCTCAGAACTATGAACCACTGCTAACCACTCAGCTCACAATAGGCTGTAGGCAGTGCAGGAACAGTGTGGTTTAGTTGTTAGAGTATAAGAGGTTTGAATCTGAGCAGAGACAGATAATAACCTTCTAGACACTGAACAAGTCATTACACCTCCCAGTGCTCAGCGCTCCAGTGCAAGCAGCAGTAAAAATGGGTTGCAAAAGGTCCCCACTAGAAAGAAAATTCTGCATCATACACGGGTAAACAAATTATAAAATAAAAAATAAATAATAATCTAGCCAACTCGTTTCTCCACACACTGTCAACTGAAATTAAAAACAAATGTCCCAAAATACTCAAAAGAAGTTTTGCCAATCCGCTCTGTCACTTTAATTATTAAATATTGTTTCTCTGTAGTCTAAGTGCTCTTTTGTGCTCTCTATTAGTACTCTCAGCACAGGATATGCAGGTAAACAAGACCCTTCAATGTCCTGCCCTACTCATGGAATTCAGCAAGTCTCTTTAGCTCCTCCCCCAATTAGACACCTGCTTTACAGGTGGTCATCTGTATTATTCTAACCAGCTAGTTTCCCCACACTTCCTACTACAATTTGAAAGAACAGCCCTGCAAAACACTGAAAAACTTCTGCTACTTCACTGTCACTTTAAATGATAAATACCCCTTCCCTGCAGTCAAGGTGCTACAGTAATTTTCCACTTTCCGTCAGCACTCCAAGTACAGTCATATTATTTTCTGGGTTAAAAAATTTACAAAAGGGTGCTCCATTCAAGCTGTATTAGGCTAAAAGCATAAGGAGCAATTATACTCGTCAATCTGGAGTTTAATAAAATTGTCAAACTTCTCAGTACCACAGTGAAGCTCTAGACCATGGCATATCCGTTATGGAAAGTATACTTTTTCTGTATGATTGATAGACATACCATATAATTCACCAAGCTATATAGCATGTTTGTCATGTTTCTTAGGGCTGATTTAGGATGAACCATAATAATATGTTGATTTTGCCACTGACCTTTAATTTTTAGATGAAATGCTAGGCACTATGATACACATTAGCTTTTATTTTAATTTTTCAGCAGTCCATGAGATATAAATAGATTTGGGTGACTATACTTGAGGATCTGCAGAAAATACATATGTTGGTGACTTTCACTGCGATAAATTGTATTTTTGCAAACCTTGATTTCACCCTTTCATGTACAATTTCTGAAAGGGCTGAGTCACTGTGTTTGTGGAAAGACAAACAAACATAGTCGGAGCGTGTGGTTATTACTGAGCGCAAAGGTCATAGTGACTCAATTTCATATTGTATATATTCACAGAAAATATACAGTGCAGTCTTGCTGAAAGAATTAGATCAGGGGTATTCAAAACAAGTTGTACCTTAGTTATAAATCTGAAGCCAAATCCTAGCTGTCCTCCAGCACTCCTGACTCTACCCTGTTCCTTCCTGATTTTGACCTCTTTAGGCAGGATAGGGTCAAACATGGTGCTGGTGTTTCCCTCTGTGTCTGCCAACGCCTCTCCTGTACCATTGCTCTCAGGGAGGCTGCACCCTACTCCCACATGTTTCTCCTTGCCATGCTTTCCTTTCCCTCCTCCCTATTCATCTTTAGTGTTTTTTTTGTTTTGTTATAATTCACCTAGAATGTCAGCCTCCTCTCTGGTGACACTCTCTCTCTCTCTCTCTCCGCCATCACGTCACATTCTCCTCTGGTGAACTCATCCTCCTTGGGAACTTTTATTTATTTATTTATTTATGACTTTGATAACTGGGTAAGTACACTGGTCCAAAGGACCATTTACAGGCATGCCTCAGGCCAAAAGGCGCATGAACTGACATTAATTACAGAGAGAAGATACAGCAGAAGCACTAACAAAAAATAGTAGTACAGAACACTTTAACAAAAATAGAGGTACATTTGTGGCCAATGCAGTGGTAGTAAACATAACAATATACAAGCAGATTGCAGGAGGCTATGAGTACAGGAAAAAAACAAGCAGCTGTTTGACATTTATAGAGCCTGGGATAAAAGAGGTGGCATGGAGTAACAATAACCCAAGAGAGACTGGGGTACCCCTGGCTCTCCCTGGCCTCCAGGCTGGCCTCCCTCAGGATTGAGTCCCTTAATCTTTCCCAGTTCATTACTGAACCCTCCCGGCTCAATCCCCACCTCTCCTCCAACCGCCACTGCACTGTTGCAGTTGGTATTCTGTCAGAGGCCTTCAGAGACCACTGCATGATGTTCTGCATTAGAAAAGTCCTGCACTCTCCCTTCTCCCCTAAGCACATCTGGTCTAGGTCCGCTGGTTGCTTAATATCGATGCTCTTCTGAGTGACCTTGCTGCAACTGACTGGTCAGCCATCTTTTCCTTCCCTGACATTGACGTGGCCCTCTCCCTGTTCCATTCCAAATTCTACTTTGTCTGGGACTAGATCACCCCCCCCCCCGAGAAAGTCCAGGATTACATCTTCCCACCACCCCTGCAGTACTCCTGAACTTATTGACCAATGTAAGTCCTGTGATTGAGCATGGGCCCATTATAAAATATCCCACTCCCTGCCTGGCCTCCTCTGTAGTTACAGAGTGTTTAGATATCCATGTACTAAGGCTGTCCAGTCTGCTAAATGCCCACATTTTAAGGCCAACCTCCAGAACAACCTTAACTCCCCAGCCAAATTCTAGAAGGTGATTCATTCCTTTTGACCCCCACCCAGTCCGCTCCCCAGCTGTCATGGTTAATGATTCACCCATCTCTGTCCCTTCCTGGCTCCTCCCTCTGCAGCACTCTCCTCCCACCTCACTGCTCCTTGGGTTTTCATTTCCTTTGTTATTATCCAGGAAACATTGCTTACCCTTTGCTCGCTCAACCTGTCAAAATCTAGTCCTGATGGGCTGGATCCTATACTCCCATTTTCAGCTCCTGCCATTGCCTTCCCTTTCTCACCTCCTCACCTCTTCTTCTCCTTCTGCACTGTTCAACAATCTTGGAATTTTGCTAAGTTCTCCCTCTTTGCAAAGGGGTGGCCCTCCTCCTCTAGCAACATTCTTTATCTCCCTCCTCCCTTCTCTTGTAAGCTGCAAGAGAAAGCATATCTACTCTAGGCTTGCTGACTTCCTTTATGCATGCAACTTCCTCTCTCATTTCAGTTTGGTCTCCAGAAGCATTGCACCATGGTCTCCTCCTGCTGCATGTTACTAACTACATTCTCACTGGGATGGATCAGGGGCAAATCATGACAACCATTCTCATCGATCTGGACAAAGCCTTTAATTCAGTGGCCCACCCAATTCTCCCGGACAAGCTGAGCTCTGCCAGCCTCACAGTTACTGTTGTCGAATAGTTCTGTTCCTATTTCACAGGCCATCAACAGACAGTGCAGATAGGAGGCATCCTGTCACCTTCACAACCCATCCAGGCTTGGGTCCCACAGGGCACCATCCTGGGGCCCATCCTTTTCTCCATTTTCCTGAACAACCTCCACTGTGCCTGTGCCAACTTGCATATTCACATGTATGCAGATGACACTGATATCTTCACCTCTGTCCCCTCGTCTGCAGTGGTGGAATGCTCACTCTAGTAATACTTCTACAACATTATGTGCTGGTTCCACTCCAACCAACTCTGGATCAACACTAAAAAACAATGTCTATAGGCCAGGCTCTCCCCCCCTCCCTTTCTTCTCCATGCTGGATGGCAAACCCCTCAAAGTGGTTACATCCTTCAAGTGTCCTGGTATATGGATAGATGGTAAGCTTGACTTCTTTGCCCACATTGACACCATCTATGCCAAACTCCACCCTAAACTCAGTGTCTTGTACCGCAACAAAGACTGCTTGTATCTTTATGTCCTCCAAGAGCTTGTTACCAAAATGGTCCTCCCGGTCATTGACTATGCAGATATAGACCACAGCACCACCACTCTTCTTTTCCTTTGCAGGACTGAACACCCTCTGCAATGTTATTTGTTGCTTTGCCACCAACCGAACCCCCCCCTCAAACTTACCTTTGCTCCTTCTACTCCTCCATATCCATCCTCCCCCTACCTTCACATTGCCAGTCCCACTGTGCCTCCTTCATTGTCAAATACTGGTTTAGACCCCTGCCCCCTAACCTATCCTTACTGCTCTCTCCCATCCCATCTGCCTCATATTCCTTCAAGAGATTGTTCCGCTCTCTTCTTTCCCCACCCTCATGCCTCACCTGGCCAGTCAATCTTTTCCTGTCATCTTCCCTCCATGTGGAACCTGATTCCCTCCTCTCTTCATCTCCACTCCTCCCCTAGCTCCCTCAGTCACCAGCTAGGACTCCTTACTGCCCCATCTGCTCCTGTCAGCCCTCTCCCTAACCTTCCCCTTATTCAGGCCATACCATCCCTTTTGTCAGTCATCCTCCTGAGGTTCTACATCAGCCTGTATCAGGCTCCTTCCTATTATACACTTGCGTGACCATCATTCCCTGCTCTTGTCTTACCTTTTGCACATTGAATCTGCTCACTGTACTTTGCCTAGCTATGTTTACTTTCATTTGCATTTGTAACATATAAACTGTACTATGATCGTACTTTACTTTGTATTGATCACTGATAGTATAAATGTGTATTTGTATTTCCAATTCCCTTCCCCTAGGTCGCACCTGGAAACAAGGCTTGGCTCAGTGTGCCTTCCTCAGTTATGAATTTTCAAATCTGTCAATCAATCAATCAATCAATCAATCAATCAATAACCAGGTAGTTTAAGGACAAATGTAGATGGGTAAATCTTGTGTATGCCATTACAAAGTTTAAATTGAAGAGAAAAACACAACACTGGTGCAGTGGTGCAGGGGCCTATGTCAAAAGGACAGTTGTCTTCACTGCATGGTAGAACACAACAAGAAGGGGTGCTCAGGAACATACATGCCAGTTCAGGAAGTACATCCACAGACTGAAAAAGAACAGCACCATCCACAAGATTAATACAAAAAAGATTTATTTACTTACAGTTCAGATGTAAAAATTCCACCTTGCCACATAAGGTACAAACACAGCAACGCACAAAAAGACCCAACTGGTTTCCTGAATGTGCGCTTCATCAAGGTTGGCCTTCCAAATCCACACACCACACTTAAATATAAATATATTTAAAGTCACGCTGCATCATAATAAAAGTGAACAAGGGAAAAAAATTAAAAAAATAGTTTAGCAATGTGTTATTGTATATATTAAGGATAAATCCTACTTATTTAGAGTATAATAAATATTCTAATTTTCATACAAAACACCAAACTGCATAGGCAGCATGGGTCTGGAGAAAGAGAAGGGGTGCCTGATTTATGTCAAGGACACAATTCAAGGGTACATGCACCCCTTTTCAGGTAGCCGGGTGAACATGAACTCCTGGCAGTAAAACGCCACTCAGCTTCACAACATAAGTCCCTAACGATAGCCTCCATTTACTTACCACCCAGGAAAGCTAAGAAGGGACTAGATAAAGTCATTGAGGTTCTCAATCAGCTAAAATTCAATAATGATGTCATCAACACAGGTGATTTCAGCATAAACTGGCTCAGTAGATAGATTCCTCTCCTCAAAAGGACTTGGTAAATAGTTTCTACCTCACGTAACTTGTTACTGAGCCCACTAGGCATAATTATAAAAGTGGCAAGAGCACACTTCTGGATTGGATGTTGGTCAGCTGCCCTAATAGGATCTCAAGGGTCATGGTTCACCTGGACTCCTTAAGTGATCATTCGCCTGTCACCTGTCTCTGGTTGAATAAAATCACTAAAGCCGCACCTAAGATGGTAGAAGGTAGGGTCCTCAAGAGAGGCCAGTCAAATTCTTTTAAGGCTGCTCTAGCCCAAATTGATTGGTCATCACTGGACTATCTCAAAGATATTGACCTATCCCTGAAGTACTTCTTGGACAAATTCAGTGCTAGTTGTGACATATTTGCCTCAGTTAGGAGGAGGAAAATTTGCAACTCTTGCAATGGGTAGATCACCAAAGATCTGCTAGAACTCATAAGAGTCCGTGACAACCTGTGAAACAGGGCAAAGGACACTGGCAGGTTGCAAGACTATCAAGAATATAGGCTATCCAGGAACAGTTGTATTTCAAGGTTAGCCAAGGCAAGGTTCTGCAAGACACAGCTGGAGAGTTCATGGGGCAATGGCAGGAGCTTTTGGGGAAAGTCAGGGAGCTTTTAAGGAATGAAATAAAACCACTCACGGTGCTCAACATACACAGAATAACCACCCAAGACCTGCTCACCATGGCTGACTCCTTTAATGCAGCTTTTACTAACCTTAGTTTCGTACTCCCTGCAGAATACCTTACTACTCTGAACCTCAGGCACCCCTACACAACCAGGACAACACACACCCAAACTTTTACTTTTGGGTGTGTCTCCATTAAGGAGGCTAGGAAGAAGAGTAAAGAAGGTTCTTGGTAAAACCAGGCACAGCAGTGACACTTTGGACATGAAAATGATTGCTCTCACCCTGGAAGAAGTGATTGCACCTATCATGAAAATATTTAATAAATCGCTTACATTAGCTAAATTCTCATGGTATGGAAACTTGCCCTAGTCACCCCCATCCATAAAAAGGGGCTCACACCAGCACTTCTAACTATAGGCCAATATCACTCTTTCCCTCTCTCCAAGGCACTGGAGAGAATAGTGGCTGAGCAAATCAATGACTATCTGCATAAGTGCAACCTGCAATGCCCTCAACAGCATGGCTTTAGGAAGAGCCATAGAACAACTACTGCACTGGTTGAATTTATGGACCTCGTGCATAAGGCCCATGATGGAGGTAAGCTAGTAAGATCTACTTTATAGACCTCACAAAAGAATTCAATACAGTCAACCACTCTCCTCACACAGCAGCTACTGTTGCTAGGCCTATCAGCCACCTCTGTTGGATGATTTCAAGATTATCTCTCCCACAGATCCCAGAGTGTAGAAGAAGAAGAATCAGCATTTATATAGTGCATTTCATACACAGTGTATCCCAAAGCACTTTACAAGCAATGCTAGACTGGTAGTGAAGTGACTGAATGTGTAGTGGCGGACATACCACACATTATCACCCACACACAGCCTGGATAATTGCATGAACCAGTTTATGGGAAGGAGAATGTTGGCCAGGACACCGGGAATGTCCCCTACTCTTTGCAAAGAGTGCCCTGGGTTCTTTACTTTCACATGGATACCCACCAGGACAACACCAGGATGGGTAGAGGGATCTCGGTTTAACATTTCATCCAAAAGATGGCACACCCAGCAGTACAGCACCCCCAATACTGCACCTCGGATGCCAGCAATTTTTAGGTGCAAGTCTAATCCCGTGTGGGATAAGAACCCATGACCTTCTGGTCCAGGGGTGGATGTGCTACCAACTGAGCCACACTGACAAATAAAATAGGGTAAAAATAGGGGCTGCTGTATCCTCCGCTAAAGAGGTCACCTTGGGTGTCCCTCAAGGATCCATACTTGGATTGATGCTCTTTAGTCTATTCCTAACTTCACTGCCTGAAGCCTGTATGAGCAAAATAATACTGTATGCTGATGATGCACTCATGTTAAACTGCCACCCCCAGCTTGCACAACTCCAGAGGGAGCTCCAGTCAAGCTTTCACCAACTCAAGGACTGGTTTCGTAAGCAAAAGCTGCTACTTAATTATAAAAATACAAAAAACATGCTCATAGCAAGGCACCAGCACAAGGCTAGATATTCATTACTCACAATTACTAATGACAAGATAGACCCCTTGGAACAAGTAGACTGTCTTAAGTACCTGGATGATCTTGATAGACGATATCCTATCCTTCACAAAGCACTGATCAAGTCATAAAAGCTGTCAATATCAGGCTTGGGGTCCTCCACAGGCACAAGCAATACCTCATGCCCACAGCCCTGTGCCTCACTGTTGCCAGCTCCATCATATCTATTATTGACTATGGCCTGGTAGTGTATGGCGCCATCTCTGAAACAGACCTAAAACGGGTGGCTATTGCCCTCAACAACACCGGCAGACTTGTCCTTGGGGCACATAAACTCACCCATATGTGCTATCTGTACCAACAGGCTAAATGGCTGAACCTTAGGGCTAGGATCAAGCTTCATTCCTGGTTGCTATGCAAAAAATAATTACTAGGTCTATCTTCACAATGCTTAAGCCATATCCTTCAATGGGCCCAACCCTAATATAGCACAAGGGGCATGGCCAGAAACACAATCAGTGTCCCTTTCATGAGGACCTCACTTGGGCAGTGCTCATTCGCCTTCAGGGCTCCACTCTGGCTAAATGAACTTCAGATCAGTGTAAACAATGTCAAGGGCTTCCTTGCCTTTAGGCGGGAGTTGAAGCAACTTCTACTAAACTCCAAAAACTGTGACTGTTTGCACTTACCAGCACCTATAACTCACTGAAAGGCATTTACTTACTCCTTAGCACTCCTGCTGTCTCCACATTATTCCCAATCCCCCACATAGTGTTAACACCTGCACAAAAACCTGCACATATGTTTAGGCATGTCTCACGATCACCTCGCTTAATCATATGCCCAGGCTCATGCAATCCTACTACTCAGAAGGACCCTTCCCTAGCTCCTCTCTGCCCTAACCTGCAGCCCCCTACACTTGCCTTCCTGCCCCATCCTCTCACATCCCCCCGTACCTTTGTACTGCACTACCTCTCTCTCTCACCTCTGAAGTTTTTCCTATCCCCTTGCTGCCTTACCACTTTTATTTCTCTCTCTCTCCCCTCATTTGTCCACTGCCTGCCATCCCCCTTCCTCCTTTCCCCTCTGCTACCCTAACTGCTGGTGCAGTGCTTGACTCCAGAGACAAAGCCTGACTCTATAGGCAGCCTTGAATCCATGTATTCTAGTAAGCAGCAAATGTTTAACACCTCTTGTATTAGCTATTTTGTTCCTTGTATAATTTATTTCCCTGTAATGTATTTTCTGTAACCCTGTCTTTATAGTATTGTTGTCTTGTAATTGCTTTGTCACATGGCATGGAACCTTTGTAAATGAGCTACAAGTTCAAAGGTTTCTCCAAATTATGAAATAAATAAATAAAACAAACTGCTAAATCTGATCCAGTGCTATTAATAAATATTAAGGACAATAATATAAATGTATATTTTTGAATAATAATAATAGCTTAAAAAAGCTATAAATATCTTGCAGCATAACAATCAAAAGTCCTTTTATGAACATAAGGAAAAAAGGTTTGCCCACTCCAAAAAACCATGCAATTCAGTACCATTTTGGCATATCAGGAACCAATACCAGGCTCTATGGAGCTAAAAAGAGGAAGAACAAAAACAAGTCAGACCACCTCAAATTCGTACTTAAAAAACCTTTCATAAACACATATCAGGTATTTGGAAGAGTATCAAAAAGCAGAAAATACATCCTTCTTGCATTGATCTAGTGGATGCTGCCATTCTTTTTCAGTCTGTGGTTTCACTATTTGGTACCTGGGCCCATGCGGATAACCCCTACGTTTTCATTCCCTGGCTGGGTGGTGTCCCTATAACAACACCATCCCCCTACCCTCACCCCCACCCAGCTTGCAACCGGAGCTTGCCCCAAACTCAGCTCACATCGGCACGAGATCACAGAGAGCCGCACTCCACTGGTGTCAAGACTGTCACTACATGCAAAGTTTCTAATAATTATGTATATATTTTTTTTTTAATTTGACCTCAAATTTTCAAGCTAGTCATTTTATGACTCCCTTATAAACATGACGTGTAAAACTGGCCCAGTGGTGCTGAGGGTGAGGTGCTGGACACCTTACCTCGCACCATGCCGCAACCTGGGTTCAGGAATGACCTGGGTTGTTGGAGAGCGGCATGGGGGAGCAGGATTGAGCAGCTAAAAGGCAGCTCTCCTCTCCTGCAGTGGTCACCACCCCTCCCCATAGTTCTGCTCCCATTGGGTTGAGGTCCAGTGGGTCAGGTAGGTGGGAGGGGGGTGTGTAGCAGGAGGGCACCCCGGGTGTGGTATGCATATGCCTCCACAAGTGCACACATGCCTGGGTCACAGGGATGGGGAGAAAAATGGGGGAAAAAGCCGGTAAAAATCTATATAAAAATTAAACATGACATGTAGCATTTATAGTAAATCAGCCAAAATGTCATTTCACATCCGGTGTATAAACATGTCTTATCCAGGATTTTAAAATTACTCCTGTCATGTTTCTCAGGTGGTGTGGAAAAATGGCTATGGTGAAAGTCTGGAATCAACATATTGAAAATTAGTGAAGTTTGCAACCTTCACTCATAATCTGGGCATTTTACCATATTTGTATTCCAAATTTCCAGCATGGCCTTCTTAATACCCTATCTCATGAACCCAGTAGGTGAAAATTTTCATCCCCCAAAAATGTCATTCTGTACCACAGGTGCTAAAACATACCTTTGTCAGGATTTCATAGATGAGCTGACACGTCATGAGGTGGTAAAAAATTGCTATGCTGATAATTTGGGGTCAGAATGTTTACAAATTACCAAAGTTATGAGCGAGTATAGAAAAATTTCAATATAAACTCATAACTTCATCATTTGTACCTAGTTTGACCCCACATTTTCAATGGAACAGGTCATAATGTTCAGGACAAAACCATATAGCAATAAATGCTGTAGCCAAAACAGTGTGTGCTGAAATAAAGTTGGTCAAAGCACCGACATTATAACTAATGCTCACACCCCATTCGTTGCAATGCGACTTTCGGTAATTCCCTACCGCTGTTATACCTCTGTCACTGTAAATGTTCCGCACTTCGCACAGCACAGATTTTGTAGTGCTCTTTTTATAGTGCTATATTGACCTGGTACCATGTTCAATATAGCCTTCTTGTGACCCCTCCTCTTGAACAGAGGCAGTGAGAATGTTCAAATCCCACCCAAAAGGTGATTTTGCAAAGTGATCATAAAATCACCTTTCAGACCAGATTTCCATAATCCCACTGCCATTAATCATGGGGTGGGGTCCCAATAAGTCCATTTTGAAAGTATGGGTTCAAAATATGCAAAAATGACAAAGCTATGAAGAAAAGTTCAAACTCCATTGAAATACCTTTGACACCATTTACAATTTTTATTTATTTCAGTCTAGAATTATAATACTTTTGTACGCAGTGCGCGTTTTTACAAAGGTTCCACGTCAGTGGGTAGGGGTTACAAACAGACAT
Source organism: Neoceratodus forsteri (assembly GCA_016271365.2). Lineage (NCBI taxonomy): Eukaryota > Metazoa > Chordata > Ceratodontiformes > Ceratodontidae > Neoceratodus > Neoceratodus forsteri. Next base: position 914,954,768 of record CM028137.1, read on the forward strand.
AGGAATACTAATAGAGATAATCTAACAAGGCAAAATAACAATTATAAACCAGTAAAGAATAGGTAAACACAGTAAATTATACACTAGCATTTTAAATAAATATACAGTAGCAATTTGAGATAATGTAGGTAAGTAGAAAAGAAAGGGAAGTGGGGATAACAGGTGGTAGAGTAGTAAGGAGGTAAAGGAGCAGCCAATGGCCTTGTCCAGCTTTGCAATAGGTGAAAGGGAATGTAAGGACTGAAGGGGTTTTTGAGGAGGAGCGCAGAAGAATGTGGGAGGCATGGGGTGGAGGGGGTAAAAGGGAATGAAATCAGAGACCAGTGGAAAGGGTAAGGAGGTTACAGCGAGGGACTACAGGAAGAAAGGAGAAGGGGTTGAAGGTCATTGGAATAACCTATGCCAAAGAGTTGAGATTTGACAACCAAGGCAGAGGAATAAAAGTGAATACCGGGTTAGTTAGAGTATAGTTTCAAAAGGCAGTGATTAGACAAAGCAATCACAGGAGCTGGTTGAGACAAGGTGCTGTTTGAACACATGCTTGAATTGTCCAAGTTTTGGTGAGGATGACCCTTCAAAAACCAAGGAGTTGAACCAGAGAGGAGCTCTGTAGAAAAAGGATCGCTGACCTTGGGTAATCCGGCATCTGGGGACATGGAGTAGTTGGTTGACAGAGGCACAGTGTGTTTAGTACTAAAGATGGAGTCAGCTGTGAAGCAGTCCTAGGAGGAAGTCAGGTTGCTTTTTGGTTAGTAGGCATGTTTGCTTTAATCCTACTACTAAGCTGCTAGCCAGTCAGTCTATGCGTAAAGATTACAGGTATGGGTAAGATAGACTGTACCTTTTAGAAGCCTGCAGGCCTTATTAAGTGCAACAGTTATCCTATGAAGGGAGGAGGGAGCTGAGCCATAAATAACAAGTCCATAATCGATGATTGAGAGAATGGAGCTATGATAGCCAGTCTGAGGGCTTCCGGAGTTAAATTATGAGTAGCCCAATTGTTACTGTATATTTACAACTTTACATAGATACATAGACAGTGTCGGCAGATAAGGGCCTATGGCCCACCCAGTCTGCCCATTTGAGCTTGTAAGTTCAGTTTGTTTTCCTAGAAGTCTGTTGTTTAGCTACATTCTCTATGTGCTGGGCAAAGGTGAGGTGAGTTTCCAAAATAACCCCCAGATATTTGAAATGTTGATTTATCCATTATAGCCAGCATCCAGCTTACCCTCTGGGTACTTGACAGTGAGGTGCTAGTGATACAGTGCAGTGGTAGTGATACAGCAGGGGCGATAGCAATAACTGCAGGGCTGATGATATGCAGGGACAGAATCTACCAGTGCTGTAGATTTACATAAGCATGCTAAGTCATGTTTGTTGCATCAAATGTTTAAGTTTATTTCTTTAATAGAAAAAAAGTGAATGCAGTAATTTATTGCAGCACTTCAGTTAGCGTATGCTCACCCTCCTATTAACTACTGTGCAGCCTTCATTAAATCAGTGATTTTCTGTTGAGTCTCGGGCTATTCTACATACTTTCTTCACATATTCTCTGTGGTGTGCAGTATGGACCAATCCAGAACGATGTCTTACCGCTGCTCCATTGCCTGGCTCAGCATTAGTTTAGTTTAGTTTAGTTTATTAGTCTAGGAATTAACACCTTTGAGCCAGGGCTCTTTTACAAAGGTTCCACGTCACAAAGAACATTTAACAAAGCACGATACACATTACAGGTAAAACCAGACAGGAAAGTTACATCATAAATTTGCTATTAACAGTTTAAAGGCATAGCGTTTTAAGTTTCATGAAAAACAAGCTATAACAGGTTCAGCGGTAGACAATTTTAGGTTAAGGAAACTTCCAGGAGAGGGTGATCATTAGGGCCAAAGGAGGCTAGAAAGGAGGAAAGGTGGTGAGGGGAGAGTAAGTGAGAGGGACAGGAAAAAGGGGAGTGAGTTTGGGTGGGAGACAGGAAGTAGTAGAGGTACCAGAGGGTTCATTAGTGAGGGAGGAAGAGGCCTCAGATGTGAGGATGGACATGAGGAATAGTAGTCTTTATCTAGCGCAATCACAGTTGCTAGTGGTGGTGAGGTGGGCATAGAGCATGGATTTGAAAGCTTCAAGCGAGGTTGAGGATACAGTAGGTGGACTAAGCTCATTGAACCATGTCGGGCCCTGTATCGAAAGATCTTTGTCCCTGTGCAGTCCGGCATCTCGGAACCAGGAAAGGTTGGCGTTCAGATCTGGTGGAGGGTCGTGAGCCAGGATTCAGTCGGAGTAGGTTTTGAATACATAATGGAGTCAGTCCCAAGATAGATTTTTTGCCATTGTGCAGGTGAGATAAATAAGACGATTTGATAGGTTCAACCAGCCTGATTCATAGTACAGATCACACGCCTGAGTCAGTCTTTGAGCCCCGTGAGGAGCCGGCAGGCCTTATTTAGAGTGATTGAGACGCTTTAGAGCAGTGGAGGTAGCTGAGCCATAAATAATAAGGCCATAGTCAATGATTGAGATTATGGAACTCTGTATAGCTATTCTCAATGCCGCTTGATTTAGAAATTGACGTTACGGAATAGTATTCAAAGCGTTGGTTCACTGTTTTCACAGTGTTGTCAATAGTGGATTGCAAAGGTGAGCCCTTGGTCAAAAGTGATGCCAAGGTATTTGAAAGTATTTACTTGGTCCAGTGTAATTCCATGAAGGTTTGTATGGTGAGTGGAGTATGCCTATTTTTATTTTGGTGATTGGAGAAGAGCATGGCTTTTGTTTTATTGTGGTTTAGCACAAGTTTACTATCCAGGAACCACCTTTCAACACTAGAGAAAGCAAGTTGCAGGCTTTTTCATAGGAGTTTGGATCCTTGTGGGAGAGAGAATTACAGCATCATCAGCGTATAAGATTATTTTCTCCTGGCAGATATCTGGGAGGAGATAAGGAACAGGCTAAAGAGGAGCGGTCCAGAATTGATCCCTGTGGTACACCAGAGAACTGGTTTGAAGTCGGAGAGTTCATTAGAGATTTTACAGCCTGTGACCGATTGGACAGGTAACTTTTTACCCAAGCACAAGGACCTTCGGCCAGGCCTAGGCTAGAAAGTAGGGAGGTAAGTAGGCCATGATGGACTGTGTCGAAAGCTTTTGTAAGATCGATAAAGACTGCACCTGTTTGGCACCCTTTGTCCAGGGCTGAGTGGACTTCTCCAGAGAAATCAAGTAAGGCTGTTGTTGTACTATGTCCTTTCCTAAAGCCGTGCTGTTGATTACAGAGTAGATTGTATTTGTCCAGGTAATCAAAGAGTTGGTCTGCCACTATTCGTTCAAGTGCTTTGGAGAGGGGAGGGAGTATTGATATTGGTCGATAGTTTCCTGTTGAGGTTTTGTCCCCCCCTTTGTGCACTGGCGTAACTATGGCAGATTTCCATTTGTTGGGAAATTGACTTTGGCAAAGTGACAGATTAAGAATTTTTGCAAGGGGTGAATTACTTCATCCAGGGTGAGAGACAGGATTTTAGATCTAGCTGTCACTACTTGTTCTGGATTTGGAGCAGGCCTTTCTTATGTACTTGTAACCTCGTGCACTTTGATTTTCTTGAAGTAAAATTGTGGTTTGTCACGAGGGTGTTTTGTGATACTAGGCTAGGCACAGGTAAGTCCGAGAAGAAATCTGGGGAGGACCCCACTAAGGTCTGTGAATGTCTTATTAAGCGCATCTGCAATAGACTTTGGGTCAAGAGTGGTGGATCCATCAACTTTCATAATGGTAGCTGATGATTTTGATTGTTTACCCATTATGTTTCGGATGTTGTCCCAAAAAGCTCTTCCATCACCCCAGGTGGATTCAAGGCATTTTGAAATAAAGGCGCTCTTCATTTGCCTAATTTGTGAGGTACATCTATTTTGCCTGCTTGTATTTTAGGGTATCATGAGGTGAGCCTGTGTCTCTGGCAACTGCCCAGAGGTGGTCCCGAACCTTGAGCTCGGCAAGTAGTTCGGCAGTAATCCATGGATTTGATAGCGCTTTGATTTTACGTTTTTTTACTGGGGCGTATAAGTCGCAGCAGTTGAAAGATTTAATGAAGTATTCTAGTGCGGTATTAATATCAGTTGATTCAAGGATTGGCGTCCAGTCCTGTTGTAGGAGATGGGTTTTCAACTTGATAAGATTCCCATAAGGCAATACTCTGCTTGTTATAACTTTGGGGGGTGGCTTGAGAAATTTATTAGACCAGGTACAGGACACTGGGGAGTGGTCACTGAGGGACTCAGGGAGGACTTTAATGTTTTTTATCCGGTCAGGGTGATTTGTGAGAACCCAGTCAATAATGGTGCTTGTACCAGTTTTGTAATTTTTCCAGGTGGGGGAGGTTACCATCTGAGTCAGGTTTGCTGCTAGGATGTCATCTTTGTAAGAGCCAGTGTCAGAGGCGAGCCAGTTTATGTTGAAATCCCGAGGAGGAGGAGCTCATTTCAGAGGCTGCAGACTAACAAAATCAAGTACAGACTTAATACTGGCACGGTGGTCTTTTGGAGGATATAGACTGCGGCCACTGTGAGAACTTTGTTTTGTGCACAAGAAGCAGTTTGATAGGAGGAGTTGCATCTGCGTGTTGTGGGGGTGAAACTGCAGCGTTGACAGGAGAGGTTGTCCTTTATGTAGATAGCACAGCCCCCACCTTTCTTGCTTGCCTGGTCGGAGTCTGAAAAGATTGTAGCCTTCAAGCGAGACTGCATGATCCGGTGCTGGGAGATAGCCAGGTTTCCACAATGGCTAGTATATCAGGGTTTTTGTCCAGCGAGAGTATGAAGAGATGCCAATTTGGGAAGGAGGCTGCAGATATTTAGAGTGATAATGGAGGACCACTACCAACTTTCCCTGTTTTTGACGTTCAGTGCAACAGGACCAGGGTTTGGGTGTATCCCACCAGATATTAAAAGTAGGAGGAGCAGGAGTTTCAGCGATGCCATTCGTAGTTCATAATAGGTTGGAGTGAGTTTCTGCTTGTACTTTTTAAGATGCTTGGATGGTCTTCTGGAGTCCCAGTAGAGGGTGATCGTTAGTGAGTTATAATGATGTGACAGTTTCCAATTAGGAAATATGGCTCTTTGCACCCAGGTATTAATTGGGTGATGTTTGTTTAAGACTTCCAGAGTAAAAGCCATGGTACAATATTTCGGGTAGTAGTATAGAAAGGTGAGAGTAGGTGGAGGGGTAGGGTAGGCAGAGGGGTTGGCATAAAGGGAAAAGGAGGGTGAGGTGAGCAGGAACAGGTGGTGGGACTAAGCCAAAGCATTTTTAGCAAGGCAGGAGAGAGCCAGAAGTAGTGTGGGCTAGGAAGTCTGGGGGTGGCGAGCAATAGGAGGGTGGTGGGAACTGGATTTAGTGAGCTAAGGTGGATAGCTAAGCACTATGGTGAAGTACAGAAAAAATGAAAAAAAGACTGGGAGGGTTTGGTGCCAGAGGGTTTAAGAGAAGTACTATAGTACTGTTGAGATCCAGGATCACAATAATGTTAAAGTTCCTGAAAGGTGATAAACTGTGGCCTGGGCATATGCAATGTGTAAAATCCTTTTGTCTATATGTTTCTTTTGTTCTTCAAAGTCCTCAGAGATAAGTACAATACCTTGGGAGTAGGTCAGACAGTAGGCATATGCAATGTGGAAATCCTTTTGTCTGTATGTTTCCTTTGATCTTCAAAGTCCTCAGAGACAAGTACAATACCTTTGGAAAAGGTCAGACAAAAATGTTGATTCAGTCACAAAATGTGTTAAAATTCCTTTGTTCTTTAAAGTCCACAAGTGCAGTTGCTTTAAGAGTGGTCAGATGAAAATGTTGAAAATGTTGATTCAGTTGCAGGACCCAGCATCACCATGTTTGTAAGACTAGTTGTAAGGCATATGCTTCCTTGGGGAGGCTTCAAGAAAGTTGATTTAAAATTAAAAAGCCGATACCTGATGATGGCGATTTGCAGAAATTCAGTCCAGGAGACTTTCACCAATGTTGTGTGCAAGAATGGCACAGGTATTCCCAGCAGAAAAACATGTAAATGAACAAAAACTAACCTACAGACACAGACAAGCACAAACAGCCACCCACACAGCCCCAGGAGGAGGAGGAGCTAGCAATGCTTTCCGTACATCGGCTACTGTCACTGTTCCTGTAAACCCCTCACTCCCTTCCTCTTCATCCATGACATCTTCATTGGTGTCAGTGGGGAGCCAATTTCATTTCTGTGACTGCTGGTGCAATGTCGCCATTGAAATCTACTTCCATACCACTTCCAAGATGATAGAGTTCATCAAATTCTTCTGCTGACAGTCCTTCTGAAGGCACCAAACAGGGTGGGCACCACATACATGACTGGAATGGGGGTGAGTGACCTGGAGGGGAGAGTGGTCAACAGAAGCAGTACGGGGGGGGGCACTCTGGTCCACTTATATAATATAGAAAATAAGTAAACACTGGAAATGGCAGGCAGGCGAGCTAGAGGGTAGAGGGGAGAAAGAAGTGGTACCAAAGGTGGGCACCCCATTCTGCTTTCAAAGTGATTAGATAGATAGATAGATAGATAGAGAGCTAGATAGATAGATATATAGATAGAGGAGATAGATAGATAGATATATAGATAGATAGATAGATAGATAGATAGATAGATAGATAGATAGATAGAGACAAAGAGAGAGATATAGAGCTCACTGCTTGAACTGAAGATGGCAGCACAACTCTAGATGTGCCATCAGCATTCAAGAAATTTCCACTGTTCTCATACAGAGATTGTGCGTGCCGGTGCACAGCTCTTCTCGCTAAGTTGGGTACCCTGGACTTTGGGGTGCCCAGAAAAGATATTTCCAGGGCAATTTAAAAAAAAATAAACACAGGAATCTAGCTAAACAGGTCCTTTTTAGCTAGGTTCAGGTGTTTTTTTGAAAATATATCATTTTTATGTATTTTCAGTGTTTGTGAGTTAACAAACATGGCGGCCATCACGATCGATATTTTTTCAACATGATCAGTATTTTTTTCCACACAATCAGTATTGTTTTCTCATACGACAAGTAAATCATGAAGATAAGCACTCACGATAGTTTTTTTTACTGTTCACGTTTATCGGTTACCAAAAAAACATTATAACTCTGAAATCATAGACGTTTTCACAAAACATTTGCAAAGCACACCCTTGGCAGAGCCCCCTTCAACCCTGAACATTTAATGAAAAAATTCTATACTGTCTAGTCTGTATGTGAGAGCAGAAAATACACAATGTTAAGTATAGGATTTTTTTTCACTTTTTTTTTTTTGGTGCTCCTTATCTCAAAAACTGAACAAGACGACATCATGAAACATTTCACATCTTGAGACTCTGACATTGTGTCTGCGTGTGCCAACTTTTTAGCTATTTCATCATATGGCGCCAGAGTTATCAACAAGCTAATGTACTGCCTGCCTGGAATTAATAGTAATTTTCAGATGCAGTCAGCTATCACTTCTTATATCTGAAGTATTTTTTTATTTTCTGTCTGCTAATTAGAAAAATTTCCAAGTGGCAGTTCTGGGCTGATGTGTGGAACAACACTTTGTCTGGAACCTAAAAGAAGTTAGTTCTGTTCCTCCACCACATCATCAGAAATGTGACCAAACACACTTAGGCATCACAACCTTGCAGCCTGAAGTGACTTAATTAGTTACCAATCAAAATGCAAGAAATTATGACAATAATAGCAGCCAAAATGAGCCAGTTCTTGCTGCATCACGTGAAAGAGTAATCTGGCAGTGAGAAACGGTTCTCCTTGGTTACTAGTGATGTCAGAGTTAGGTGGTCTCAGTTGGTCTCAGTGTTGATGGTGTAGTGGGAGGAACAGAACTGACTTTTTTTAGCCTCCAGAGAACTGCTCTACACATTACCCCAGTACTGCCAGACTAATTAGCAAACAGACAAGAAAAAATATTTCAGATATAAGAAGTAATAACTGACTACATCTGAAAGTTACTGTTAATTCCAGGCAGTACAGTAGCTCTTTTAGGTGCAACAATTGTGATTTAACATTAAATATCCTACTTAGCTCTAACTATAGGGGCACTACTGTACACATATAATACATGTAGATACAGTACTTGCCCTAACACCAAAAAATGCAATTCTCCCATTTCACAAACACTACCAACCACTAAAATCAATACATTGAGATCCACTTTAATTTGCCACACACTTACAGTTACAAGCTAGCCTCAGCACAGCGCAGTGGTTTAAGGCTCTGAGCTGTAAATCTGGTGACATCCAGCAGACCAGACCTGGATTTGAATCCCACAGCTTCCACTTACATACTGTGTGACCCTGAGCAAGTCACTTAACTTCCCTGTGCTCCCAGGTCGCACCTGTATAAAAGCTTTCAGCTTAGTGTGCTACTCCTGGTTAAACAACTAAAAAAAAACAAGCTAACCTTTATCACCCTGTTTGTTCAAAAATGATTATGACAGGCTACTGAACTACAGCTCCTCTCTCACTGCAGCTCCACACCTTCCACTGTGCACAACACGCAGTCCATTATGCACTGCTGCAGTGGCTGTTTCTATGATCTTGGGTCTCCAGACCTTCCTTTCCATACATTTAGTCACAAAAGGAAGACAGCCTCTTCACTGCAAAAAGAAACCCTGCCCAGCATGAACCAAACAGCACGAACCCAATCGCAATAGTAAAAGCTGACCGCAAAACCAAAAGTCACTCTCTCTCTCAGTGGTCTCCTCATTCAGCAGTTGACAAAATTGTAATCATGTCGTCTTTGCTCCAGAACATACAGTCAGAGAACATAAGGGGGAACTGGCATAGAAGCACCCATCATAAATAGAAATACCACAAATATGAATCAAAGTGAATAAAATCTTGAGTGTGCTGTGTGGTTACTGCAGCACTGCAACCTAACTGTGAGACTAACACTACTGTCCTCTGGTGGCCTGAAAACTAGCTCCATTAGAAATATTGACTGCTAGCCAGGCCGGTGGCACTGAGGGTTGAGGCGCTGGATGCCACACCTTGCACTACGCTGGCGATCTGAGTTCAGGAATGAGCTCGGGGAGCCAGGGGTCGGCAGGGGAGGACTGGGATTGAGCATCTGAGGACAGCTCTCCCAGTCCTGGGAGGGTTTGAGGCTTTCCTGCTGCTCTGGCATCCCCTGGTGGAGGCTGGGGGCTCTTCAGAGCATGGTAGCAGATGCCTAGGGATTGGCGCGTGGCAGGGACATCTTCTGGGTGTGTGCGAGATGTCATTGCATATCCGAGCTTCAAGGGAGAAAACTACAAGGAATACCCCCTTCCTTCGAGTGAGGTGACAGCGATCAGACGCAGTCCACCTGACCTCACGCCCAACACCGGCCATCTCTCTGGTTCTCCTTGGGGTCTGGGGCCACTCCTAGGGGCCAGGGGAGTGCCCAGTCCCTGCATACCCGACGTAGACCGGAGTAGCCGGTTCAGGTGGGCAGTTGTGTCTGGCAGCTGGTAAAGAGACCCTGAGAGATGCCCCGAAGATAGGGTGCATAAATAAACGATACAAAAAAATAAATAAATAAATATTAACTGCTACAGCAGTACTATTTCATAACTTTTTCACTTTTAAATTTTCTTTTTTCTGAAGAAAAACTGTGTCAAAGTAACATGTGTCCAGACTATTATTTGAAAATGTTCTACCCACTTTACAAGTGGAAAAATACACTCCATGGTACTGTTTATGGTTGGTAAGAGTGCCTCCCTGGTGTTAAATGCACTCGGTGCAAGTGCCTGGTGCTTCTTTACACACCTGGGGCATGCTCTTATTAGCCCCTAAGCTACATCTCATCATGTCTTATTCCTTGCATGTCATCTCACAGGAAGGTAATGCATATGTTTCTGTGTTGCACTATGTGTGTATTTCCTCTGCTTCCAATACCCCCACAGGTCGCAACTTGAAATGAGTTTTCTTGAGTTCTGTTTGCTCACCCGCTAAAATAAATAAATAATCTTAACAAATTCTGCTTCATGTATCTGAGATACAGTGCAGCCTGCCAGACTGAAGCACTCTGTGATGATGATGTTACAATCTCATGCATGAAAAATTGGATTAGCTATAATTTGATTGTATTGTGTTTCTGAAGGATCCTGCAAGATATCACTGGCCAAAACTGTGATAAAGAGTTATGAAGAAAACATATTTAACCAGGGGATTTTAATGAGACAATATATCAACATCCCAGTTCTCAGTTCCAAAACTAGGTGGAGTAAGACAGGAAGCAACAGTTATAATCCTATTGCACTGCCGCCCTTTAGGGCTGTAACCAAACAACTTCATTGATTCAGGGAAAGAGTCCCTCCCTCAGACTAAGTTGTAATGCAAACAGGGCCTCTGGATGTTTCTTTGTACCCACTAACAGTCTCGTCAGCAACTTCTGTGACATCTGAGCATGGTATAACACCAATCACATGGCATTATGCCATATTAGTAAGATGCCATGGTGACTTACGTGCTGCTGGAAGTTTCCCTCCACTTGCAGTTTCAATCCCTTTCACCAGCTTCTGGGCATAGTTGGTTCTCTACCTCACAGCCTTCCAGGGCTGCTTCCTGGTAGTGCAGTGGCCTCAGCCACTCCTCAATCCAAAGTCATTCCTTTGCATCCAAAGGCATCCAGAGGAACCCTGATCCTTACAATTGTGCTAGACAACCCCTTCACTGACAGTGTAACAGTTTTAATTTGTGGAATTGCCACGCCCTTGCCGCCTGCCTATTACAATTCTAACAGGCATAGAATGGATTCATTGGCTGCTGTGACTAGGACAGTGCAACTGCCATGCTCTGTGCATGGCCCTGTAGGCTATTAGCAAGGCACTCACTGCCCTTTTTCCCACAGCTCAGCAAAAGACTTTGTGATTGCATTGATATGGGTTGCTCAACAAGGTCACAAGTCACACAGAAATGCAGAGTGGTCACAGTTTCCATTTTGCAGTCTGCACTTTGCATTGTGACTAAGAAGGAGATCCCTTGTTCCACAAAGGTCCCGATTGACTTTTGACATTTGCATTCAAGTACAGGTGAACAGGTAATTGCAAGTCATCATAAAATATAGTTCATTTTTGTATAATTGAACATTATAGTACAAAATGCAATTAAAAGTGTTGATAATTTAAATATTACACATGTAGAACAACAGTGTTATTTTGATATTTTGCACATATGCCATTTGATTGCGACAATTTCATCATGACAGTATGTGCTACCTTGTAGTAGAAAATCATAAAGGCATTTTTTCTTCATTGTGTTTTAATTCATCATGTAAAGTAGAGTTCTTTATGGAACTAACCAACCATAGGGCTCTATTCATCAACACTTACATGCCCATTATGTGCAATTTCCCTAGCACTTTTTAAAGGAAATGGTTGCGTAAAGGGTGGATAAAGTGTTGCTGACAGACCCTGCAGTCAAGTTTGACTGACTTCATTTTGGGAGGTAATAAAGTATTAATAAAACAGAAAAACAATATACAAATTCAGTCCTAGCACCCGGACACACACGTTGTCATCAGGCACATTTTCTAACCTATCTATAATTACTGAGTGCTAATTTTAGTCTGTATATAGGTCACCCTTTACAATGATGTTAACATATTCCTAGTGACATAACTGGCTAATGAAAAATGGCTGCAGGGGGTCCTCTGCTTATTTACATATTTTAACAAAAAAAAAAATATGAAGAAAAATAAATTACTTTGGAGATCCATTTATCCACAGGGATTGGAGACCTATTAAGCTATGCAACCATTAATTTTAATTGCTTTAGTTCTGTGGTAGAAAAGAGGGAGTGCAGGACTCATTGAATCAGAAGCTAGTGGTAATATACTGCATGTGAAATGCAGCATATGTGTATTCACTATAGCAAGCATTCTTGTTTACAGCAATATTGCAAGCATTGTAGAAAATATTGCATTTCTATATTTAAGTGTCCAACATGTAAACCCAATCAAGACAGAGTAGATGTTACATGGTACAAGGATATGGCATTTTAAAGTTTAAAAATGAATCCCTAACTTATTTTTTTTCTCTCTCACTTTCACCGTTCAATTCTAATGTAGCTCTCCCACATCATTTTACAGTGGCACACACCTGTGGCAGTGCATCTGTGACTGTCTTTGGAAATCTTGTTTCTTGTAATCACCAGCACTCTAGCCTGCCTGACTGTCCTTCTGTGGAGAACTGCACACTGATGATTGGGAGGGACACCCATTCTTCCTTGGTGCTCTGAAATTGAAAACGATAGTATGCCATAAGGTTTAAGTCTGACATCAACAACTGTACCTAAATATGAGCATAAAGCTACTACATTTATATACCTTTTCAGAATATATAACATTCATGAGCAGAAAATGTTACTTGTCGTTCTACTGCAGTACAAACACATAACTTAGTTCAGTTTTTCAGAAATATTAGTGAAAAAAATGAAAAAATGGTGGGGGAATCGTAAGACTAGTTGAGGGGGTAGGGTGATAGAGGAGGATGGGCAAAAGACAGCCATCCTAAATGATTACTTTTGCTCAGTTTTCACTAAGGAGGACAGTGGGTCCATGCCAGAGAATGGCATCAAAGCAGCCACTAAGGGAATCTCAAAAAATGAGACAGCCATTGTTCTCTAGTGAAAAGGTTCTGAAAGGGCTGGTTGTCCTTAAGATAGATAAGGCCCCATGATCAGATGGACTGCATCCGAGGATACTTAGAGAATTAACCATGAAGCTGGCTGAACCACTTGTATGTCTATTCAATAGCTCACTTAATTCTGGGGAAGTTCCAAGGGATTGGAAAGGGCAGACATTGTACTGCTTCATAAAGGGGGTTATAAGGAGCAACAAAGGGAACAACAGGCCTGTCAGTCTAACCTCTATAACCTATATCGTAGGGGCGCTGATGGAGTCACTGATCAAAGAGGACTCCATAGATTACCTGGACAGCAACAAGCTCCAGAAGTGGGGTATCTCAGGGATCAGTCCTGGGGCCAGTCCTCTTCAATATCTTCATTAGTGACATTGCAGATGGACTAGAGGGTAAGGCTTCTCTGTTTGCAGATGACACCAAGATCTGCAACAAAGCAAATGATCAAGATGGGGTGGGCAGAATGAGAAGAGATCTGGATAAACTAGGAAAATGGTCAGAAGAGTGGCAACTGGGATTTAATGCAAGAAGTGCAAGATCATGCACACAGGGAAGAGAAACCCTGAAGCCACCTATAGGCTGGGAGGGAGTTGCTGGCAGTCACAAAGGAAGAAAGGCGCTTGGGCATTATCATCACGGTGACCTGAAATCATCAAGCAGACCTCTAAAGCAGTAGGTAAGGCTAGGGGATGTTAAGTGTATTAGTAGGGGTATCACAAGTCGTAAGAGGGAGGTAATAACCCTCTTTACAAGACACTAGTTAGGCCCCATCTGAGTACTGTGTGCAGTACTGGAGGCCACACCTTCACAAGGACATTAACCAAATTGAGGCAGTCCAGAGAAGGGCAACCAAAATGGTGCAGGGACTGCATCAGAAGACATATGGACAGATTACGAGCTCAATATGTATACACTTGAGCAAAGGAGGAGAGAGGTGATATGATCGGAACATTCAAAGCTTTAAGGGCATTAACAAGGTGAAAGAGTCTAACATGTTTAAATATAAGAAAAATAGCAGGACAAGGACACAGCATGAGATTAGAGGAGGCCGATTAAGGGATAACGTGAGGAAGTTCTTTTCACAGAAAGGGTGTGGATGCATGGAACAGCTTACCTCAGGAAGTGGTGGCTATGAATAAAGTGCAGGGCTTCAAACAGGCATGGATAGGCATAAGGGAGAAATACAGATGAGTATGACTAGATAGCCCACTGACAGAGCAAAGGCCGATGGCACATTTATAAGGTAGAAAAGAAATGGGCAGACTGGATGGGCCTTTACGGTCCTTATCTGCCATCAACTTCTATGTTTCTATGTTTCTATGTTAGAATAGTAAACAGCATGGTTTCATGTCAGGAAGATCTTGTCAGATTAACCTAATGGCTTTCTTTCACTGGGTGGCAAGGAAATTAGACAAGGGCCATGCTGTGGATGTCCTCTACTTTGACTTCAGTAAGGCTTTTGACTCTGTACCTCACAAATCATTGCTCAAGAAGATGGAAGACCTGGGTGCAGCTAAACCCATAGTGAACTCTGGTGAGAGGGGAGGAAGCAGAGGGTGGTGGTCAATGGGGTTAAGTCAGAAGAGAGGGAAGTTATGAATGGGGTTCAACAGGGATCGGTCCTGGGTCTGGTCCTCTTCAACATGTTCATTAGTGACATAGGAGAAGGAATCCAGGGCAGGCTGTGTCTCTTCACAGATGACACAAAACTATGGCACTGAGCTATAATGTCATGGATGCCACCACGCACACCATAACCGTGCAGCAGCAAACAGTGTGAAAACACGCTCGACCATTTTCCATTGGTCTTGTGGGGGCTTTGCCCTCCGCCACCCACCCCTAGACTTATTATAATCAACTCCAAGGGGTATAGACTTAGAGGCAAGTAAGGAAACAGTGAAAGTTTCCCAGTCGTGAATGAAACCCCATTCCCAACCCATTCACTGCAGGGTCAGGTGCTCTAGCCACTCCAGCGTGAGAGAGCTACTCACCCAAGCACCTAGTCAGCAGTGTTCATAAACACTTCCTTCTTCATGGTGAGCATCAGAGGGTACCTACCATAGCATGGTAATGCTGTGCGTAGTTTTCCATGTGGATATAACCCGGCACCCAAAACTTTGTGGGAGAGTGGATAGTGATGAGGGAAGAGGAATAAGGGAAATAAAGAGATACCTACAAAAGCTAGAGGGGTTGTCAAAGGTCTGGCAGTTAAAATTCAATGCTAAAAAGTGCAAGGTAATTCACCTAAGGAAAAAAAAAAACAAGACACAGTACTGGATAGGAGGCGAGAGATTTAGCACTATAGATAAGGAACAGGGTATGGGAGTTACCATTAACAACTCATTTAAACAATTGAGTCAGTGCAACAAGGCATGTAGCAAGGCTAACAGGATGCTGGAATGTATCGTGAGGGGTAGTTATTTATTTATTTTGTTATAACAAATTCGGATTAATACCTTTGAGCCGAGGGCTCATTTACAAAGGCTCCAAGTCGAAGGAGAATACATGACAATACAGATCAATGACAGGGTACAAACAAGTGGGATCACAGATTAACATCAAGGTCTCAAGTGCAGTTACATCAAATACAGTAACATCAATATAAGGACAGCAGGGCAGTAGAAACACAACTACACTTGCGGAAATAACTTCAAAGCAACACTACAGGAGTGTGGTCCAGGACTTAGGGTGTACAAAGAGCATTAAGATACAAGAGGACCCCAGTCTGCTGGGGGAGGATTTAGGTGCTGCTAGGCATGGCTTTGTCCATTGGGAGGTAGGTGGGGGGAGGAGGAAGCGTGCAGGGGAAAAAGGGGGTATTAGTGCAGGGGTGGCAGACAGATAGGCATTGTACTGTGCAGATGTAGAAGTGGGGTAGATGTAGGGTGAGGGTAGGGATGGCCGTGGGCTGGTGGGTGTATGTAGTTAGTAATGGCAATGACAGGTGTTTTTTGCCATCAAGGTGAGACCTAGCCCTGCTTTGAAATGGCTGAGCCTGGTCTGTTCAACTAGAGTAGAAGGCAGGTCATTGTACCACTTAGGGCCGTTGTACAGAGTGGGATCTCTGGGCCAAGAATGTTTGCTTGAAGGGTACTGTCAGCCCTCCCTTAGTTGCACTTCTAGTGCTGAAAGTGGATAGTGAAGCTACAAAGGTAGACTCAGGCATGAGCCCTAGCACAGCTTTTTAGCTAGTAGACAGGCCTGATATTGTATTCTGAAATGGAGGGTGAGCCAGCCAGTTTCCATGTAGAGAGCACATGATTGGGTGTCAGGTGGTGAGCACCAAGGACTAGTCAGCAGGCCTTGTTCAGGAGGGTTTGATCCTCTTCAGCATTGTGTCAGAGCTGGCCCCGTAGATAGCAAGCCATAGTCAACTGTGGAGAGTACAGAACAATGAGTGACGAGTTTTAGGGTGTCTGGCATCACAGAAGCTCGATGTCGGTAGAGTATACCAAGTTTCATGTTAATAGTTTTTGTAAGTTGCTCGATGTGAGCAGAGAAGTTGAGGGTGGCATCCAGTAGGATCCCCAGATATTTAAAAATGTCAACTTGCTCAAGAGTAACACCTTGACAGCTAAGTATTCTCAGTGGGACCCCTCTCAACTTGCTCTGTGGTGTACTGAATACATACACTTGGTCTTTTTATAGTTGAGCAGCAGCTTGTTACTAGAGAACCAAGATTCCAGCGTTTGGAAGTTGTTCTGTAGTTCAGAATTAATTACTGTCAATTCTTTGCCTGGAACTGAAATAACAGCATCACCCACGTATAGCACAATGTGTGCCAGACAGGCAGAGGACAGAATGTTTATAAAGATACTGAAAAGGAGTGGGCCTAGGATAGACCCTTGTGGGACACCTAGGTTCACATCTCAGGCCTCAGAGCTTGCACAGCCGATTCAGACACATTGTGTCCTGTGAGATAGGTAACTGTCGAACCAGGCAACAGTGTCAGTGGACAGACCAGTGTCGTGGAGGCTTTGCTGGAGGAGCTGGTGACTGACAGTGTCAAAGACCTGTAAGAGGGTATTATTAACAGAAGAAAAGGGGTACTACTTCTCCTCTACAAATCCATGGTGAGGCCTCGCCTAGAGTACTGTGCCCAGTTCTGGAGTCCTCACCTGAGAAAGGAGAAAGATAGATTGGAGACAGTGCAGCACAGAATAACAAAAATAATTTGGGGCCAGCAGGGCAGACCCTATGAGGAGTGTCTCAAGGCACTAAATATGTACTTACTGGAGATCAGAAGGGAGAGGGGAGATATGATAGAGACCTTCAAGTTTGTTAAAGGAATTAACAAAGTGAACTGCTGGGAACTATTTAGCCTGAATACCAATTCGCAGTCAGGTGGACATGAATAAAAATTAACATGAGGTAGGTTCAGAAGGGATGTAAGGATAGTGGTTACCGGGGGTGACAGGACTGGGGGGAGACTAGAGAGATGATAGGAAGGATTAGTACCCTGGAGGAACAGTAGGTTCCAGGGATCATATGGAACTTGGGCAGACTTGGTGGACCTCTGGTCCTTTTCTGCCATCATTGTCTATGTTTCTATGTAATTTCTTGTTCTTTTGTTTCCATTGTGGCCTGATAATCTGGCCCACATGTGCATATACTGTATAAATGCATGTTGGTTAACCAACCACTGCCTACTATTAAACCTCCAAAAGAAATTAACTATTAGTAATGTTGCATTGGCTTTTATGTGCTCTAGGAACATTTACACAAAATATATTAGAAATGGATCATTTACTTTCTTTATTATCTGTTGATTTTATTGTTATTAACAATATTACTTTCATAGACCATACCATATAATGTTGTCCTTATGTATCACAGCACTTACATACTGATAAATCAGTAAGCTGATTCTAAAGAAGAAATGTTCTGAGATTTTGAACCCTTGTAATAATAGACCTCAAGCTACCAGGCAATTATTCATGCTGACATGGAATTGCTGGCACATTAATTCTGCAGTCTGAGTCTTATTTTAAATGACCATCTATTATACAACAAATCATCTTAATCTGTTAGAAATATCAAATAACCAAGTCTAATTATATTAGATTGGTGTCCAACTGGGATTTGGAAGCTGGTAAACTAAAAGTGGTGCTCCAGAATTGATGTGGGTGCTACAATATATATATTATGACAAGTGTTACTTTATCTGCAAAAACGCCGATGAACAATATTGCAGGCAGCTAAATGTTTTATTTATTTTTTTATGTTTAAGTGTTTTTATAATTTTCAGAACCACTATGCTCTAGTTCTGAAAAAGGAGAATGAAAGCTGCTAGTATTACAGTATATTTAAGACTGCGATATTTATCTATAACATTTTAGTGAAATTGCATATCATTACATTTGATGCATTAAGTTCATGCTCTAATTCTGGAGTGCAACAAAAATAAGAACAAATATCTGCTACCATAAATACTGTATATATAGGATATGCAAACGCCTTACAGAGAATGTGCCACTCACTATATTTTCATATGTGAGGGGGCAGAGCAATAACTCACAAACGGTAGTGCCATGAGTGAGTTAAATCCAACCTACTCACAAGTGATGATAAGTGACCTATCATACCTGAAAATAGGCATTGTTTGCCAAGTGTGCTTACCTGGTTTACAAAGTCTAAATAAATAATATTCAGTCAGGACATTCTATGTCCAGTGTATACAATGTAGGTGAGAGTCCAACCTTTCAGATAAATTATTTAATTTAGACACTAAAGCATTCTATATCAAATAAATCTTTCTCTTCATTTTGGGCATTTATTACCCCTTTGACAGGTCCCAAAGGAGCTCTTAACCAATGTGAGATCTGCCTGAATGATGCCTGATGTCATCACAGTGGCCTCTGCTATATACTGTATACAGTATGCATACATGTATTGTACATACAAACAATTAAATTTAGTGTTGTTTGTTCTTTATCCAGAAAATGCCCTTACTTGACCAAAATTGCTCAACCAACAAATACATTACATTGTTTCTTAATCATAACAAGTAGGAATCTTCATTATTGGTCAGTCTGTGTCTGTCAATGCAGCATTATCTTAAAACAACAGAAGCCAGGCTTCCTTCCCAGTTTGGTGCATCTTTCACCTTTGAAAAGTGGTTGAAGGCCAGGATGGAAAGGCAAGAGAAATTACATAAAAAGGGTTGTTCTATGGATGCCCCAGCATTATGTACAAAAGGAACAGTGTTGCAGTAATAGATGCATAGTTTACATTTATGAAGGCTATATGGGTATTATTAGAGAATGCCAATGACATACCTAGTGGGTATCATTTAAAAAGAGGCTTCACACTGTTTACACATATTTAGGAATGAAAATGCCTGTATATGGTTTAGTATTTATTAAAATGTGAATGTGTGAACATTTCTTAGAGCATGTAGTTTGAGACTGTACTTCATTTTAACAGTATACAACTAATGATCATTATAGCACTGTTAGACTTCTGAAAGTTCATTAATCCTTATCATATAACAGGACTGTTTTCAACTCAAATTGTTCTCAGATATTGTTGCTGAATATTTACCTTAAGGCTGTATTATAGATGTCTGTGTTTTTCCTCAGTGGTAATTACTATACATTTTCATTATTCAGGCGAATCCAGCTCACTGTGCTATTTTATTAGTCTTCCTATGTATCAATCATTCTGCTAGCCCATGTATCAAACCTATTAGAATAGCTGTAGGAACCTCATGGTGCAGTCATTAAATCTGGATATTTGTAATAAACCAACCTGCATCTATTACTGTCTTCAGAAAAGATGAATAACTGTTTTTTTCTTCAAACATTATACATCAAAGCAAATGGACAACAGATAAAAAAATCAGTGTATGCCGACATTTTCTTTCACACAAGTTTTGAACTTGTCACTGTGACTGATGTGCAAACTGACCTCAAACAGCTACCATACTCGCTGCTGTTTCTTAGCAACAGTTTCCCAAGAGAACTTTGGAAGGAACTTCAAATGAAATCCAAATGGCACTTTAGGGCTCAATAATTTAGTACCTGCACCTCATTAGGAACTCACAAAATGTATTTCCCTGTGGCGTCATACTGCCGTTATTTTTAATCTAAATAAAACAGTCAGCAATATTAAGTAGAAAAAAAGCAGTAACAACACCATTTAGCACTGTAAATATTTTTTGGTGGGGTCTCAGTATACAGAAATTCATAAAAACCTATGAACTAATTCTTCACTTCACTAAAACGCAATAACAACAATTATAGAAATGCAGCCAGGGAGCTAACTTAAAAGGTAACCACAGATCTGACCGAGTACCTTATTAAAGTCAGAGACTGATTTAGAATTATGAACATAGCTACAATAAGCGACAATGGCAATTACTTTGACTGAAGGAATGGTTAGTCAATGGGCTGCATTTTACATAAAAAATAAATATCCCCATCAATACAAGAAACCCTGAGATGACATTCCTTATGTAAACAACAGTTTCAAAGCACTATCAAAGACGAGCCCTTCTCCAACCCCCGTGACAGTATCCAACTACAAATTAAATTTGGCAATGCTTAAAATTTTTTTTAGTTATTATACAATGTGAACCGTATGATCATAGAGGGTGACTGTGCATAATTCATGTCTGATTGCTGTAATAATTTACCCACAGTGCCTGCTTTTGAGCACCAAATACAAAATGCACCATCTGGCTGCAAAATGGGACCTACATGTTATTCACTTAAGAAATTTCATTACAGTTCATATAAAGCATCTGCAGTAAAGAGATTAAACAGGTACTGAAACATTTTAAGAGGCCTGGGAATCTTGCCTGGAGTAATTGTGATGAATTTTTTTTTTCTGAATGATATCCAGTCCATGAATTTCTGGTTTTGCTGTATGATTGTTTTGCAACCTTATACTGAAGCTTTCTTACTTATCTTAGGGGCTGGAGGGGAATGTGCAGTACAGGAGATGAACTGTTATACAAGAATTCAATGAAACACATAGGGCCGTAATAATATGTTCACCACAGAGAGACACATTTTTTTTAAATAGGATTATGCAGATGTAACTTAAAAAGGGTTGTTCCTTCCTTCATCTTAACCCAAGCAAAGATAATTCAGGTTGCAGGACCCATTTTAATTATATCAAAAACAGCAACAGAGCTCTTTTTTTACAGCTGCTTTGATTAAACTCAGCACTTTAGGACCTGTCTTTATTGACTCTATATGTTGGCTGAGAGTCAGCCATAATGGGCCCGATTCAGCAGAACAAATTTTCTATTTTTAGCAGACTCCTCTGTACTGTAGTTCCTAGTTTGCTCCTATTTAGTGTGTTTGCATACTAGAACTCCTGAAACTGGGACTGAGACTTCATTACCACAAGGAAGGAGATACAATTCTAACAGTAGCTAACTACAGAAGGAATAATGCAAGTCTAAGGAACGTTTACAATCTCCACATCCATTATGCCACGGGGTTAGAAAGAATCAGGTAGCCTTTCATAGTTGCAGTAGGGGTCAGAACAAAAGAGGACATACTGTCACTCTCTTAGGGGTCAGAACAAAAGGGAGGACATACTGTCACCCTGTTAGGGGTCAGAACAAAGGGAGGACATACTGTCACCCTGTTAGGGGTCAGAACAAAAGGGAGGCCATACTGTCACCCTGTTAGGGGTCAGAACAAAAGGGAGGCCATACTGTCACCCTGTTAGGGGTCAGAACAAAAGGGAGGACATACTGTCACCCTGTTGCACCGCCATTAATTACTGCTACACACAAAAAGCTGTTTATACAGCAGCCACAGGAGACTGAATCCCCCAGCAACTATGTCAAAAAGCAAAGGATTTGGCATGATATTAATGGTGCAGATGGGCTTTACATCTGCTATAATCCAAATGTGCACCTCTTCTGGAGTCTCAGCATGGCATAGCGCCAGCTTGCACAAGACACAACTCATGTATTGCTTTGCCATGCTGTAAGTCTGTGGTTTTGAACGATAATGCCTGGAGGTGTCCCCACCCTTCCATTATCTTAAGCTACCTTTTGGTCCAGTTGGTTTTCATTTCCTGTGGCTCACTTGATTTTCTCATGGCCATCCAGAGCCTCCCCTACTTCTAAAACTCTTGATCACCTTGGTGTCCAGTGGAATCCTTTCCATATATCACATCTGACAGTGTAGCAGTTTGAAGAACCAGGTGAACAAGCAAACCTCTCTCCATGTTGGCCAACAGTTCCTGTTGTAGCTCTGCAACCCCCAAACACACACACACACTTCTAGCCTGCAGCTGCTCTAACAGGTGGGGGCATTGAAAGCTGCTGTAACTGGGACAACTCACCATCAAGTGCTGTGCATGGCATTATGGCAGTCTCCATCTCTTTTCCCTCACAGTTGCAAATTGTTTTAGGAAGCAGCTGTACAGGGAATGATCTATATCCTGTATTCTAAAATATTCTAATTTACATCTAATTTATAAAATACAAAACAGAGTCACATTGTCATTGCTGGTGGAAAGCAGGTGCTGTGATCTGTCTCCATACCTCCAGATAAGATATCATATAATCACAGACAACCTTTTTATCGGAGGCACTATATTTTTGAGTTAAGTTTTATGAGACATAAATTCAAGTGCATATTAGAAAATCATAGCCACAGTAAAATATGAATTACTTGGCCAGCCCATACAATTCTTATTCAACTTTTGTTCTCCCTGCAACCCCATTAAGGGTGAACAATGTACAAATGAATGTGTTGTCCTTTGAATTGAAACCAGGAAGTCACCCTCTTTTATAAAAATAAATGGCAGCTGAACTTACCAATGCTAGGTGCAGTTCTTTGCTCCAAAAGGGGGGACCTGCCCTCCTTACAGTAGTGCAACATTGCATATTCTTTCAGGATCCACCCCTGAGCAATGTTGCTGGACTGGGCGTTCAAAAGATAGATGCTCAGAATGATATGTATGGTATAGTAGTGTGAATAGGGCTGATGCCTGGAATATTACATATACAAGTGCCTGAATAGCCTCACAGTAATATTACTGAAGAAGTCCAGAACTTATCATATATCTGACAGTTTTTAGGGACCATAGTTTTAGCCTCAGTTCTATATGTCATTAAAGAGCACCTTTCCCAGTCCTTTTGATTTTCATGCAGAAATTACCCTTCTTGCATTGATTCTGGAATTGTATTTCATTACTATCCTTTGCAGTCAGTTTTTGCATTCTGAGTTGCTAAAATTGCAGGGTGTACCAGAGCTTCTATAGAATCCTGGAGTTGCTGTGGACCCAGGGCTGTACTGCTGACATCACTGTATGGCAGAGAGTGACTCATACAGCAGTACAGTGAAGGTGCAACAGTTCTGCAAGGGGAAAACTACATTACTAGGTTTACATACTATGGTCCCTCTTCACCAAGACACCCTGTTAGCAATGCATTATGCCAAAATTGAATGCCTTGTCAGTATGTTTTTTGTAAAACTGGCTTACTTCTGCCTCTGTAACAAAGCATGAGGATTGAGAGAAGATTGAGTTGCTGTCAACATCATTCCCAGTTTTTTGACTTTCATGCATAAATTACCCCTTCTTGCATTGGTACTGGAATTGTATTTCATTAACATCCTCTGCAGTAAGTTTTTGCATTCTGAGCTGCTAAAAACTGCATGGTGTACCAGAGCTTCTATAGCAAGCCTGGTGTTGGAACATGTGGGGATATTAAGGGGGCAGTTTGACTGCCTGGCAATACTTAGTAAACAAGAGATGTGCATCGGCAGTGTCAGTGGCTAAGTATGTAGCACACTCGCTTCTGGGGCTGAAACATCAGAAGGCTGTGGGTTCTAGCCCTGCATCTTGTACTTGGGTAATACCCATAACTGACACTTGCATGCAGTATGCAGGAAATACTACACTGGTTAGGTGCTCTCCTTCAGATGAGATGTTAAGCCAAGGTTCCTTCTGCCCAACTCTGGTCACTGTTTAGGTGGAAGTAAAAGATTCCATGGCACTTTCCAAATTAGAGCAAGGGAGTTTGCCCAGTATCATGATCAACATTCACCCTGTCAATAAAACAGGTCCATGAAATCCACCCCCAGGACTCACCTGGAAACAAGCTATTATAGCTTAGTGTGCCTTTCCTTATCAAACCTTACAAATAAATAAATAACATGGAGGTGCCGCTGGTCCATCAGGGAATTCAGTATCTAGTATAGGGAGCCCAGTGCTGTAGATATAGTGCTTTGTGTAGCATTATAATATGCTCTGGTCACATGCCACAATGCTACTTTGAGCTACATCTGCATGTTCTTGTCATTATGTTAGCTGGCACTTTCCCCAATAACATCGGCTAACATATGGATCAGTGATTTGCATTACAGTGCACTCACAGAGGACACACAGAGTATTTCAGCGGCAAGTGACAGTACAGTTTGCAAGTGGGCAGCTCCCATTTTGCCCACCTCCCAACTGTGAGTCACCACTAAGTCCATCATTGGAAAATTATAAACAAAACAACAATGAAATTGTCACGCTTAGTTTAGAATGAGGTAAGGGAGTTCCTAAATTATCCTGCTTTGCTGAATCTGAGATTGCCGGTTATAAATGCTAATCAGGATAACATGCAGGTTACGTAAGGAAAACATTACTGATCCAGAAAAATTGTGATGTAACATACTGTACAAACTGATGGGTTTATATTGGTGAAATTACATTGCATTTCCTCTGCAGGTTGTATTTTCTTTGTGTGTCATACAGTTGCATGTGGGGGGCTAGTCAGATGAGGTCATATCATGCGATTGTGTTTCATTTTATTATTGACCTTTTGACCTGGAATGGTAATACTATGACCTAAAATGGCTATAATGTTATCAGAAATGGTTATGCCTTGAACTTTCTGACCTGAAACTGTTTTACAGACTCAAGCAAGGAGTGATGTATAGCATGAGACCGATCAATGGGATGGGTTGTTGACCAGCAAGGTAACCGTATTGGTCAGATCCCATTTTATAAAATAAAAATTGAAACCATGTAAAATTTTAGCCTCATCATAGAAACATAGAATTTGGCGAAAGATAACGACTGCCTGGCTCACCTAGTCTGCCTACTTCCCTACCTATACAAGCTCCAGGTCGTAAATGAACTGCAGTTTACCTTCTCTTTCCTATTACTATGGTTGCCTTCTGTGTATCCCATGAATTCTTGAATTCACCTGTTGTTTTGCCACAATCATGGTTGACTACTAAAATAATGAAAGTGCCTGCAGAAAACTATGTGCCGGAGACAAATGTTTTGGTAAGCTTGAAATCTGGTAGTTAAAGAATAATGTTTTAAATGAGGTCAAAGAGGTTAAAGCTGGGTTTTATTTAGTCTTATTTAGGAAGATACTGTATATAGTTAATCAAAGTTCTTGTTCTCAACTTCTAAATCCATAAGTACTCAATGCAAAGCAGAAGAAATAATACTTAGTTGCAGCATTTAGTTATTTATAGCAGCAGTGCAACGAAAAAAAATATTCCAAAAAGCTAATTTTCTGCTATAGTTATGAAAAATGTTGGCTGAACTGTTGAGTTGGGTTGTCTGGATGCTTCCTGTGCTATGTACTGTACATCTGCATTTCTGTCTGGACTCTTACCCTCCACAGATCCTCAATATTATTTCTATGCAACAATCAGGTGGCCATCTTTTTTTCTTGAGAAATAATTATTTTAAAACTTTCATAAAAGTCTTAAATGATAATGAAAACTAAAAAAAATTAACACCAAAATAAACTGGAAGAGATTTGGCATCAATTACAAAGAAAAAAGGTGGGGTCAAATTTTAACCTATTTTTGTTGCACTGCTGCTTTAAGGATTGCTTATGGACAGGGCCACTGGAAAATTGTGGAAAATTTTACCCAAAAATGCGGGGATTTTCTTGCAAAAATTGCGGGAAAATTGCAGGGGTTCACTGTACAT
The DNA here is from genome assembly GCA_016271365.2 of Neoceratodus forsteri. Taxonomy (NCBI): domain Eukaryota; kingdom Metazoa; phylum Chordata; order Ceratodontiformes; family Ceratodontidae; genus Neoceratodus; species Neoceratodus forsteri. The sequence continues at coordinate 914,980,343 of CM028137.1, forward strand.
CCCCACTGCCCCCTAATAAATATTTTATTGTTTGCTGCAGCATGTATTGATCACATAAATTGTTAGATAAATGTATTGCCATTTATAAATGCTTTTAATATGAAGAAAGATGTGTGTTTTGAAATGCACTGTAAACTAATCATTATGTAGCATATCTTCTAAAAAATCAAGACATCTGTCATGCAGTGCTAACTAGATTTTATTCAGTAATTTACAGTTAGTCTGTACTGAATACATCCTGAAACAACGTATTTTGCCAGTTTCTAGATGTTAAATAATTTATGTTGAAATAATTACTGTTCTTAATCAGCACTGTTAAGTACATTTTAAAATCACATGATAAAAGTATCAAATTATACCAATAGCTTTTTATTACATCATACAATAGTTTTCTATACATTGTACATTTGTTCTACTCTGTTTGCAGTGATTTTACTTGGGTTGCAATTATTTTGTCTATTTGAAGGTAACTGTTTAACTATACTTAACCTGTTCAGCATGTTTTCAGAAATGTTTGCTTTTTGTAGGCTTTGTACGTGAGTATACAATTGTGGCAGACTGACATGTAAGGAATCACTGTCACCAACCCCCTCAGAAGCACATTCAAGTTTATAATCAGCAGGGCCATCCAAACTCTTGACACATTTGAATCAAAATCCTTTCAGATTGAAAGTATTTATACAAGGAAAATCTACCCTATTATTCAAAAACAAGCATTGTGGTCAAGGCTTCATTTAGGTGAATGGGGCACTTGCACTCTTCTCACAACTATTATTTCAGTCTCTGTGTCAGCAAAAAGTTCTCTGATAGTCTGCTTTAACACAGATTTTAAATTTTCAAGTCTACATATGCATGACCAGAGTTCTGAAACCAAAGCAGGAAGTGAATCACATGAAAGCAGATTCACATTTGACCCCTTCTCTCCTCACACTGTACTGTTTTGGTCAAATCCAAGTCTGTGTACCATATCTGAGTAGATTTCCTTGAGAATTTAAATATTTGTATACAGTTTCAGTCAAAATTCCATAAATGTAGAAATTGCGGATTTTGTGCGGAGAAGGGAGAATTGCGGAAATTGCGGAAAAATTGCGCTCGCAATTTTCCAGTGTCCCTGCTTATGGATCCCTTAGTAGAGCAATAATATTGGGAAACTTAGAAACAGGAGTGAGGATTGCAAGCTTATCTGCAGTACTTATAATATTTGATGTGTGCAAATACATGAAACATAACAAAGAAACATGGAATCGTTGACAAAAAAGAGCTAGAGGTCCATCCAGTCAACCCATTCCCTGCTTGGCTTCATGCTCGGCTCCTCCAAGGTAGCCTGTCAACAAGCTGGGGGATGACTCTGGCAATCACAGACTAGTCAGTCTGACCTCAATAGTGAGGAAACTAATGGAAACCATACTGAAAGGAGGACTGGTATGCTTTCTGCAAGAAAATGGGCTCCAGGGTGACAGGCAGCATGGGTTTGTGTCAGGGCAGTCCTGCCAGACTAACTTGGTTGATTTCATTGAATGGGTAACCAGGACAGTGGACAGGGGCCAAGTGATCATCCTGTATCTGGATTTCAGTAAGGCCTTTGACTCAGTTGCCCACAGTAGATCAATCAGAAAGTTGGAGGAGTTCTGGGTAGGGGGAAAATTAGTTATGTGGGTTAGAAACTGATTGCATGACAGATGTCAGAGGGTAGTGGTTGGGAGGAGGGAGTTCTCAGAGGCTAGACCAGACACTAGTGGAATCCCACAAGGCTCAATGTGCAGCCCAATGTTGTGTAACATCTTCATCAGTAGTATTGCAGATGGAATAATGAGTAAAATATGCCTGTTTGCAGATGACACAATGCTCTTTGGGAAAGTGGACACAGAGAATGGGGACAGGACCCGGAGTGGACCTGGCTAAGCAAGAGAAAAGGTCAGGTGTTTGGCAACTGGGATTCATTATAAAAAAAAATTGGTAATGTACTTGAGGGTGAATAACCCAAAGACCAAGTACTGGCTGGGTGGTGTACAGCTTACCAGATCAGAGGAGGAGATGGACCTGGGAGTGATCATCACAAGAGACCTGAAGCACACGGCATACTGCAAGAAAGCAGAAGCCAAGGTGAATTAGATACTGGGCTGTATAACCGAGTTATAACTAGCAGGAAAGATAGAGGACATTCTGCAACTGTACAGATCCCTAATATGGCCTCAGCTAGAGAACAGTGTGCAGTATTGGTGCCCTTACCTTAAGAAAGACATCAACCTACTGGAAACAGTCTAGAGAAGGTCAACCAAAATGATCCAGGGACAGCGAACATACATACAAAGTAAGGCTCAAAATCTAAGATGTACTTCCTGGAGGATAGTAGGGAGGGGGCTGACATGATTAAGTACCTTAAGGGTTTCAACAGGGTGAGTTTTGAGGGTCTCTTCAGCCTTACTGGGAACAGAACCACTACTGATCACAGCCACAAGCTTGTGGGAGGAAATTCAGGAGAGAAATTAGGAGGCACTTTTTCACAGAGAAAGTGTTTGGTAAGGAAATGAGCTGTCAGGGAGTAGTCATCCTGAAGACAGCAGACAGCTTCAGAGAAGTTGGAACAGCACAAAGTGGAAAGTTACATGTAGGGAAGGGGGAGTTGGGGGAAAGGAGGACATCAGTGGGGTAGGAGGAGGAGCATATTACCGGGGGGGATCCCCCAGTAGACACTGAGGGGGCTGCAAACTCAAGCAGACATGACAGACTGCAAGGCCTTTTTCTGCTAGCTCAATTGTGTGTTCATAAGTTTGGGCATCACAATTACTTTATACGTGTTCCACCAAAATGTAAACATCTTTATAGTCTTGGATTCAACCAGCTGGGCAGTCTGTTGCATTCTTTCACCACATGTACCTTGAACAAGAACTTTTTCATGGCTTTTCTGAATTCCACTCACTAGTTTCCACCCATACCTTCTAGTCACAGTGTCCTCATGCTTCATGAACAGTTCCTTAAAGTCTACCCTGTTGATTTCTCACAAGAACTTGTATGTTTCAATTATATCCCTCTTTCTGTCCTGGCCACAAGTGTATACGTGTTAAGATCTGCACATTTTGCTCATACATCTTCCTTGCTACCCTGGATAATCCTAGTTTCTTTCCATTGTATGGTCTGTATACAATCCTCTCCATCCTGAGGCTTGGACTCCTGAATAGTGCACAGTATGCCATGTAAGGTCTCATATGGGACCTGTATAGTGGCAGCATCACCTCCTTCTCCTTCTTTCAAAACCCCTCATATACATCCCCACATCTTATTTGCTTTTCCAAATGCTTTGTTAAATTTAGCAGAACATGTGAGACTGCCACTAATGATGACTCCTAGGTACCTATTTTCTGTTGTCTGCACCACCTTTACTCTCCATATCCAGCAATTTGTTATTTGATTCTTTCTGCCAATGTGCATCACTTTGCACTTCTGTGCCTTAAACATTAGTTAACATACACTGGACCATTTTCTCAGTTTTCCAAAAATCTTTGTGTACCCCTTATTCCTTCCTCGGTGACCACTCTGCCACAAATGAGACAAAAAATGAGAATTTAGGTAGTTGTGTATAATAACTGTACTTTCCTACTGAAGAAGTAATGTAATTTTTAGAAAGTATATCTGTGTTTTAGTCCTTAAATTTTTATCTAGATAGATGGCAAATTGCATTAGATTAGGATTTTCAATCCTTCTATTTTTTATATTTTGTGTATGTGTTTTTATATTGTATCAAACTCTAACTCACCTTTGTTGTGTTGCAATAGTGTGTTTAAATAAGCTAAATGGAAAATAAATAAATATTTTCTTTCATCTGCAAAGACAGACCTTTTCTGATTTCCCTCTCCCGTATCACAGATAAAGATACTAAAGATCATAGATCCTAGAACTGATCCCTGCAGTACCCTACCCATGCTGTTCTTAGCCTATGAGTGCACCCCATTGATGACAACTCTATGTGCCTTGCTCCCCAGCCATTTTCTTATCCACCTGGTCAGTTTGTCCCCCAGCCTTTCTCCATTAGCCTTCTGCAAAGTACAGAATCAAAGGCCTTGCTAAAGTCAGGGTCCAACATATCCACTGCTTGGCCCCATCTACTGCTTTTGTGATCTAATCATACAAGTAGATTAGGCTGGTCTGGCATGATCTCCGTGCTATAAACACATGCTACCTGCTCTCCTACAACCCTTTGCTTTCAAGAATTCCACTATTTGTTGCTTAATGATGGTTTCCAGCAGCTTACCTATGACCAATGTAAGACAGGCAGGCCTAGAATTATCTAGGTTTACCCTGTCCTCACTCTTGTGGAATAGAATCATATTTTCTACCCTCCAATCTTGTGGAATCACCCTGTCTCTAAGGAACAGCTGGACAGGTTTGCCAGTGGTTCTGGCAGCACTCTGCTCAACTTCCATTAGCACTGTAGGATTTGATACATTGATACATGGACAAAGATCGTGGACCTGTAAAGGGTTATCAGTGGTAGTATACTTTCAGACCCATTCAGGCACTCTTGAGTGGTGAAACAGGTCTGCACACTGGCCACTTTTCTCATTTTATGTGTCTGTAAATGAAGTGGCACAAAGAACATCACTGTCCACCTGTATAGAGCAGGCTTGAAAGCTTTTGGTATACTTCAATGTTTATACAAATGATGTATTCCTGTGCTGTCATCTGAAAGTTCTTGGCATATAAAAAAATATATATATCTACATGAGCCCTGGTGAGAAACCCTTTCAAAACTAAGTAGTGGTGCCTAGAATGGAAAGAAAATTAAGGGGATGGTTTGAACAGTCAATCAGTCTTGAAAGAGCAAATGTTCTTCAATACATGGGCATTCATATTGATAAGTAGGGCTCCTGGGGGGGAAAAACTATACACTATAATGGCTACAGTGATAAAACTCTAAGACATATCCTTAGATTTGCAAGAAATGTTGCAGCTGATTTTTATACAACACTAAAAAGAGCTTGTCAAGACAAAATGCATTTTCAGCTTTAATTTTAGATGGTTTCTTTCTTTCTTTCTTTCTCTTTTCTTTCTATATGTACTATATGTACATATATATGTATCTATCTATTTAGCAGGATGGCCCATTGAGCATTAATAGTCCACTTTTCAAGGGCACCAATAGTCAAAGAAGTTTAGAAGTCATGTGGAGTATAACCGTTTAGTCCTGTTCAGAATAAACTGACTCATTTACTACTAGGATTGCTAAAAGGACCAAGGAGAATTGTTAAATGCTGGATCTAGATTGCCTTCAATCACCTCAGTGGTAATTTAAGTGTTCTGACATAACACGTAGATTGGTAGATTGGCAGATTTTGGAGAGGTAACCTTTCCAGTTGCTGATCTATGGAGAGCTCACACATGTTGTGTAAGTGAAACTGTCTAATTGGTAAAGCAAATGAAACAGTTGTGGCTTGGATATTAACATCTGGATGCTTGAGACTTCAAGGTAAAATATATTCTTAGATTGTAAGTGAAGGGATGAGAGATAAAAAGCTCAGGATGACTTGGCAAGGTGTTGTTGATAACTCCGCCCCCCACCAGTACATCCCATTCCAGAGATGTCTAATTTTCACAAGGAGATATTTAGATCACCCAAGTTAAATTGACCAAGCTCCATTAAGTTCTTGGCATGTTAAGATTCCAGCTTATACCAACCACAGTTATGGATGATAGTGATAAGGGCATGTCATATGGCTTCATATGCTGTCCTTGAGTGGTTTAAGATTTGGAGCATCATATCAAGTAATCCATATGACTGCTCCTCTTTACCACTTCTAAATTATACAGTTACAGGTGAATTATCTTCTCTGGCTATGTACAGTACAAGGTTTGTATGAACCACACTAGAACCAGAATGCCCACTGTGTTACCTTGAGTAAGCCAACTGACCAACCAGTATTCCAGACTGTCAAAAGATAAATTGTAAAATTAAGATGTACAAAATACAGTGGTACATTTTGCATCAACAACACAAATTAGAGAAAATATTTTAAAATGTATCTTTGATTGGGATTGAGGAACTGTTCCTAAATTTATAAAGGAGAGGAATGGAAAATATTTTATCACTTCTTTAAATTAGCATTTAGCTTTGAGTTGCAATGTATGCATGTTTGGATGATTAGTCTATAGTGCCATGTGCCATTCATGTCTCTAGGAGTGAAGATATACAGTAGGCTGACAGTGGGTGGCAGGCATAACAGGGTAGAGGAAGTCCATCTCTGACTCCCCAAACTGTTTGTAACATGACTGCTTTCCTTTTAAATGCCATTGATATCGCACATCGTCTTGGAATGCCCATATGCTACTCAGTGTTAAAAGACTGAGGAACATACAATAATTTACACTATTTTGTTATTCTCAATATTAAAACTGTACTTACTATCCTAGCCTCCTGATTGATGCTGTTAATATTAAAAACATAGAAACACAGAAAAGAGTCAGACAGACAGACAGAAAAAAAGAACTAAACAGTCTATTGAATCTGTCCCCAGATTTCCTATTAATATTTGTGGTTAGTATATTGACACAATATTCTTATAAATACTGTCAAAACACATGTAATTTTTGTTATGACCAGCTGGTTATAATAGCAGTCATATGCCACATAGGACTACTGCATATCTCAAGAGTACACATTTAATCGTGCACACATGCCTCTGAATAGCATTGAAAGATCCAAAACAATGTCTTTTGTCCTTCAACAGTGGCACTCATTTGGCACATACTGTATATGCAGTTACTGAAATCATTCAGGAACTAATTCAGCTATAAGACAGCAAGTTACCTTGCTTTAGGATGAACACAATATCATATTTTAATAAAAACTAAAGGTGGTTAGGAACTGAATATAGTGAGGTCTAAAATTTTCATCAAAGGCAACATGGAAGGACCATTTATCCTGCATGTCCCTCTGGGAACCCAGTGACTTTGTTGTGGGCCCTCTAGAAACCCAAATATTTAGAGGGCACCTTGATGATTCTGTATTGTATGTTGCATGTATTTCACCTGTACTGTTCTCCACTGTCTTACCTCACGTTTAGATTGTTCCCCTCCCTGTGACAAGGTGCCTTTGTAAATGAGTCTCTGACTCAAAGGTTGTAAATCCGATACTTGTCTTAAATAAATAAATAAATAAATAAAAATTTAAAACAAACCTTATTAAAAGCCAGTTAGACTGGTGCAATTGTAAGATCTTTTACTAAAAATATACGGTGTGAATCAGTTTCTGGAGGGCTTAAGTTACTAATGCCAAAGTCAAGTTGTCTTTGTAATATGATGCAGAAATATGCAGAACCAGAAATTTTGAGACATTAGAGGATTTTCTTACATAAAAATTATTGTTTTTGTTCAGGTCCCTCAGGCAGTTTCTGCACCAGTTCTCCAAGCTGAGCTTGGCCAGTGTCCACTAGGAACTATGGTGAAGAAGAGTATTTTTCTTATCTTCTTAAAATATGTATTCTCTCAACTGGTAGATTTCCTAGGCTCAGCCTAGAGGAACAAACTGCTCTATCCCAAATGGGTTTCCATTCAGAATATTTTAAACTCATATAGAAAGTCCTCCAACCAATGGGGCTTGAACACTTGTTTACTGATATCCTAGTGAGACCTTGGCAGGAAGTTAGTTTCTCTCTCAAATACAGTTGTAAAGAAAACAACAAGCATTTGTCAATGCCGAACATTCGCTTGCAGGTATTTGCAGTGGTGTTTGGCACTTATGGTACTTTATACTCAACACTTTTCATTGCAATACTGGATAAAATAATGACCTGCCTTTCAAAAGGCTGCACGGGGCAGGCCAAAGGAAACAACCATATTTAGACCAGGCATATGAAAACAGCACCCCATAATTCAGCAGAACAACATTTATAAATGACAGACTGAAAAGGCTGCAGGGCAGGGCCAAAAGAAACAATAGTTATTTAGATGGCAGCAGGCATGTGAAAAAAGCAAATTGACAAAGCACAACTGACTTTCATTCCCAGCAGCAGTGCATTCATTGACAGCCCAGTTGAATAAGTGTCCTAGTAGAAAAGTAGCAAAACAACATTACTCTCCACTCAGACCAGATTAGAAGCAGCAACATACAGATGAGACAGCAATTTGTTATATTTTTTTAAACAGCTGAGCAGCTCCTCTGTAAATTGGGCTTATAAGTAGTCAACTAAGTAGTAGAGTATGTGTGAACAAATGGCAATGTTGTAAATCTGGAGTGAAAATATTAAAAATTCTCGAAGTTACGAGCGTGCGTGGAAACTGTGCAATGTACACTCATAACAGTCATTATGTGGAATTTTTTCACCAAATTTTTAACATAGGCATTTTGGGACCTCTGCTCATGAACAGTGTCACTGTGATTTTCTTAATCTGTCCCAAACGTTGATTTCCCACAGCAACCGCGCCATTAGGCGCCACAGGCGCAAAAACACATTTCGGGCAGGATGTGAAAAATGACAGCTGTACTGTTCATAAGGAGGTGTAAAAAATGGCAATGCTGAAAATCTGGTGAAAATAAAAAATTCTTGAAGTTATGAATGTTCGTGGAAATTGCACAGTGCACGTTCGTAACACAGTCATTTTGTGGAATTTTCTCACCAAATTTTCAACATAGGCATTTTGGGACCTCCACTCATGAACAGCGTCACTATGATTTTCTTAATCTGTCCTGAACATTGATTTCCCACAGCGACCAAGCAATTGTGTGCGAAAACACATTTCAGGCAGGATGTGAAAAATGACAACTGTATTGTTGATAAGGAGTTGGGAAAAAATGGCAATGCTGTAAATCTGGAGTGAAAATATTAAAAATTCTTGAAGTTATGAATGTGCATAGAAACTGTGCAATGCACACTCATAACACAGTCATTTCCACCTCATGAACAGTAGCACTGTTGTTTTCATTAATTGGTCCCAAAGGTGATTCCATGCAGTGACCATGAAATCACCTTTTATTTTACAAATTATGAAATAACAGTGACTGAGTTTCATGAGAAGGGGTCCCAAGAACCCCATGTTGAAAATTTGGAACCAAAAGTCGAAAATGGCCATGATATCTACCAAGTTGAAAACCCCATTTATGCCATTATACAGCTTACCGGCATTTCTTCAGTTCACAGTCAGCTTTGAAGAGTCCAAGCGTGTTCCCACGCCTCCGAAGATCGTAGTACCAGACTCCAGAGGTAAGTATGGGGTGAGGGAAGTTGGGGTGCTCAGAGGCTGGGTGCGGGTTGGGGAAGGGGGCAACACAGACAGCGAGGGACTGTTTTCTTGTCTATAGGTTAAACACACAAAAAGAAAACTTCACGGGAAGGTTTTCCTTTTTATTGCAGGTACATTTGGCATGCTGGGGTGGGCTCTCAGCATGCCACCTGTGTGTTTGGGGGGGCGGGAGCCGATGGAGATTTGGTACCCCATCAGAAAAGAGAAAGGGTCTGTTTTTGGGGGCATGATGGCCAGGGGATTAGGCACCTCTTGACACGAACAAAATTATATGGGGACATTATGCCGATGGGGTTGGGCTCCCCCATCAGCAAATGAACTGGGGAGGGCATGCCAACAGGGAGATTCGGCACCCCAATGTCATCTTTCAGGACTGTGAGGAGGGCATTGACAACCACCGCTGTGTTGATTCAAATGTTACACCAGGCAAGGCATGCCTGGATTTCATTTGTGGCCAATCTCACAGACATGTAGGAGGGCCAAAAATGTGATGTAAATATGCTAAATACACACACGTTACCACCGCTGATTGCAGAGGTGCTTTTCTTTAAACTGAAGACCTCTGCAGTCAAACTGCTGTCACAGCTTGCGCATCTATTGGTGCAGGACGGTCTCACCTGCTACACCAAGCACTGCAATGGACAGGAGAGTCACACACCTCCAAAAAGTCGTACTGTCCCAAAACATTCCTTGTGTATGCACACAAGCAAACGCAAAAAGGAGTAAGATATAGAATATATATAAAAAATAAAATATATAAAAAATCAAAATTACTGTACATAACCAGTTGGCTAATAATAAAACTGCACACATAAGACAACCCTATTTAGATCTTTTAATGACCCCAGATCGTTTATTTAAAAGATTTAGGTTAGAACTGTATGAGAGTAACTAACTCTTCTACAAACAAAGGAAATCCAGTATCACTTCACCTATGTGTCCTTGTGGTTCCTCTCAAAGATATAACATCATACATGTACAGGAATGTTGATTTGTCTATTCTTTAAAGCTGTGAGAGATTCAGGCTTGGGTCCCCTATTGGCATAGTTTGTTTTTTTTTTTCTCTCAAATGAAGCCTTGGTTAACTGGATGTTTTCCTCTTCTGAAGCTTTTGTCTTGAACAGGGTATGTTCTTATCTAAGATGAGTTAGACTCTGGTCCAGGAAAAAACACACAATTAATATCTGAATTTTGTTTATTTATTTTTGTCTTCAGTTTCTTGATGACATATATGGCCAGTTTAAGTAAAATGCATGAGACAATTCGGTTTTTGCTTTCAAATGCCTTTTGGATATGAATTGATATTCCTTCTGTCACTTGTTTAGGGAATGTAGGTAGACAGGCCTGAACCCTTCTTCTCAAGAAAGGTTACATAACATTATCATTAGCTAATGACTCAATTATTACCATCTACCATTGTTCACTGAAGGTAGATTTTTGCTCTGTATTTCAAATAATGTTGAAACTGTAATTCTTCAGTGTTATTATTTTTCCTTTTCAGGAATTGTCACATACGCCACTGTCACTCTTCAGAAGTTAGCAAAATCTTCAGCTAAGCATTTGATTTATTTGAGAGTCAAGATATTCATTGATATCTGTCTCTTCATTTTATTATGCTTAATGTATTGTAATGCTTTTTAACCAGTCAGTAATAATAAACTGACCCCAGTTTTATGAAAAGTGTGACCCTCGGCTGCATTTTCTTCTGTATTTCAGTCAGATTTGTAAAGCTTGATTCACAAGATTCTCGGGTCCAGCAGTTAAATAAAATATGAGGCAGTGAGTAAAACTCGAATTTTACACACCACTCAGTGTACAATCCTTGTCTAAACCCCTAGAGCTTTGTTCATGGGTTTTACAGAGCATCACACTCCTCGGGTGTTTATAAAATTCTTGTTATGCACATCTCCCTATGAGCTATTCTATTCTATGAGCTATTCTTGATATACAGTTACTCAATGCTAAAACATGTATGTTATTTTATTTATTTTTTCATTTTTATGTGAAGTCATAACTTTGGAAAGGTGAATAGTGTGTGCAATAGACTTGAACTAAACTGAGCTAGTTGGATACTGTAGTCTACTCAGCCAGCCCAATTACACAGTACTGATTTTGTCTTAAACAGAAATTGTTGGCAGGTAAGGACTGCTAGGCCCATCCAGTCTGCCCGTAGGCCCTATACATGTATGCATCCACTCACCCTATGTGGTCAATGGCTTTTCATCACCCTCTTCCCACCCAAGGTTCCCTTGTGTTTGTCCCAGGCATGTTTAACTCCCCCCTCAATTGTGCTTGCCCCTCCACCTCTTGTGGCAGACTAGTCCAAGCGTTCACCACCCTTTCTGTGTAGAAAAACATCCTTGCATTACCTCTTAATCTACCTCCCTCCAAGCTGATATTGAGCCCCCTTGTTCTGGTATCTTTTCTACATTGGAAAGATCCCCCACCTCACACCTTTTTATGCCCTTGAGGTGCCAAAAATTTCTGTCATGTCGCCCCTTTCTCGTCTCTCCTCAGTGAGTACATATTGAGGGTCTCTTAGTCTCTCCTCATATGTTTTTGTGGTGCAAACCATGCACCATCTTTGTCGCCCTTCTCTGGATAGTCTCCTCCTTATTTATGTCCTTATGCACGTGTGGTCTCCAGTGTTTCAAGCAGTACTCCAGGTGAGGCATTACCAGTGTTTTATACAATGGCATCACCACCTCCTGCCTCCTGCTAGTAATACCTCTGCCTATGCACCACAGCATGTCACTGGCCCTCTCTGCAGCTTTTGCACACTGCTTTGATACCTTAAGGTCATCAGATATGATAAGCCCTAGGTCCCTTTGCTCTTTGGTGACAGTCAGCACCTCCCCCCACATCCTGTAGCTCTCCCTAGGGTTCCCCCTACCCAGGTGCATTATCTAGTACTTTTTTGCATTGAACTTCAGTTGTCACACCTCTGACCATCTTTCAAGCTTCTCCAGGTCCCTCTTCATTTTCTGTGCCCCTTCTGGAGTATCCACCCTGTTGAATATCTTGGTGTCATCTGCAAATAGGCAGACCTTTCCTTCCAGCCCCTCTGCAATGTCACTAATGAAGACATTGAACAGGACTGATCCCTGTACTGATCCTTGTGGCACTCCACTGGTCACCCCTTTCTCCCCAGATTGGATCCCATTTACCACCACTCTCTGCCTTCTGTCCATCAGCCAGTTTATAACCCAATGTATCACTGTATGCCCCATGCCCAGACTACTCATCTTGTTAACCAGCCTTCCGTGTGGGATGGTATCGAAGGCTTTGGCCGAAATCTAGGTAGGCAACACCTATGGCCCCTTCCTGATTCACTTCCCTAGTCACCCAATCAGATTCATTTGACAAGACCTTTCTGCTGTGAATCTGTGTTGCCTCAGATCCTGGGCACCAATGGATTCCAGGTGTGCTACTATCCTTTCTTTCAGCAGTGCTCCGTGATCTTGCCCACCACTGAGGTAAGTCTGACTGGCCTGTATTTTCCCGCTTCCACCATATTGCCACTTTTGTGCAGTGGGACTACATGTCCCTCCTCCAGTCCTCTGGAACCATGCCTGTGCTGAGTGACTTTGTGAACAGGGTGGCCAGAGGTGCTGCTAGTTCCCTCTGCAGCTCCCTTAATATCCTTGGGTGTATGTCATCTGGCCCCATGGCTTTATACACCTTCAGCTTTGTGAGTTCCTCAGAACTCTTTCCACTGTGAATGGACTGGTGTCCACTTCTCCCTGATTGCCTCTGCTCCCCAACTGTGGTCCTTGACCCTCTTCCTCCTCAGTGAATACTGAACAGAAGTATTCGTTCAGTATTTCTACATTGTCTAGATCCTCCTCCTTACATGCTGCCTCCTTCCCTTTGAGCCTCACCTTCCCTCCCCCCCCCCAGTTTTTCTTCTATTGCTGATGTACCTATAGAATATCTTGTCCCCTTTTTTCACAGTCCTTGCTAAACCCTCCTCTGTCTGTGCCTTGGCTTTCCTAACAGCCTTTCCTGCTTCTCTTAGGCATTCAAGGTACGCATCCCTGTCCTCTTCCCTTTGAGTCCCCTTACACTTCCTGAAACTTGCTCTTTTAGCCCTTACTTTGTCAGCCACCTCTTTAGAGAACCATAGTTGTTTCCTTCTTCTTTTCCCTTTGGCCACTATCCTAATGCATTGGTTAATTACCTCCTTTATGGCTCCTTTTAGTTTCCTCCACTGTTTTTCCACTCCCTCCATTACCTCACCCTTCTCCAGGGCTGCTCTTAAACATTTACCCATTTCACTGAAATCCACCCTCCTGAAATCTAATACTTTTGCCCTTGTGTGGCTTAATCGAGTCCCTGTCTCCATGCCAAACCATACCATGTGGTGGTCATTGGATCCCAGCTGCCCTTCCACCTGGATTACTTCAATTCTGTTCCCATTGATCCACACCTGGTCTAGAATTGATTTGTCACTGACTGGCTCATGCAGTAGCTGTCTGAGTCCAACCCTCTGCAGGAATTCCAGGATGGCTGTGCTTCTGGCTGAAGCAGTTGCTTGGGTTGTCCAATCCATGTCTGGCATATTGAAATATCCCATAAACAGGATTTCACCTTTAGCTGCCATGTCATGAATTTCCTCCACTAGTACTCTGTCCACTTCCTCCCTCTGTGCCGGAGGGCTATAGATCACCCCTGTACATATTGCTGTGCCATTTCCTGGTTCAAGTGTGACCCACATTGCCTCAGCCTCCCCCTGCCTTCCCTGTACTTCTGTAGCCTTTATGCTTTCTCTGACGTACAGGGCCACCCTCCTCCCTTTTTACCTTCCCAGTCCTTTTTGAACAGTGTATAGCCCCGTACATTGATGTCCCAGCTATGATTAACAGACTACCATGTCTCTGTTATTGCTGCTATGTCAACATCTGCATCCGTCATCAAGACTTCCAGGTCTCAACCTTATTTCCCAGACTGCGGGCATTTGTGAACATGACCTTTCATGTTTTACACCCTTCCCCATTCCTGCTTTCTCTATTTTGCCTCTTACCCCTGCCCTGGTATTCATGCTCATGTGCTCTTGCCCCTATCCCCCCATACACATTTGCCTGCATGCCCTCACTGCTAGCTTAAATTGTTCCTGTTGTCAGCTTGTACTTTTGCATGTTCCTGTGGGAGGGGTCCTAAGTCACCTAGCTCTCCTTGCTCTCCCCCTTTGGCAAGTTTAAATGCTCTCTGCTGAAGCATTCCAACTTCTCATTAAGGACTGAGGTCCCCTTTCCAGACAGATGCAGGCCATCCTCCTGATGCAAGCTCACATCTGCCCAGGTTGGGCCCCAGTCCCCTATGAAGCCAAATCCTTACCTTCCACACCAATCCTTAAACCAAGAGTTGAAGGTTTGGATGTGGAGTGCCATGGCCTCCCCATGCTTTGGACAGGTAGCACCTCCGAGAATGAGACAGAATGTGCTACCTGTTTCCGGTCCCCGCCCCCCAGCTTCCTGAAATCCTCCTGGACTCTGGCTAACTCTACCCTTCTCCTCACCAGGTCATTGGTCCCCAGATGGACAATGACATCCAGCTCCTCCCTCCTGGCTGTCACGCTAGCAATCCTATGGATTCGCTTCCCATCACTCCATTACACCAACTTTTTTAAAATTGAATGCTCAAGAAGTTAGTAAAATTACAGTGGTGAACTGTTAAGTTCTAACTGCTAATCTTCACTGAAATGCAAAGAAAAGCAAGTTATTGGAATATAAGCAATAGTGCCTTCAGTGAAGAAAATGTGAAAAAAAGAAGCATGCTTTTTTGAATCCTAAAACAATGTGTGGAAAGGAGCATTCTGATTGGCTGCCATGCATTCTGAAAAGGGCTATGTGGAGAGAAAGAGTTCCAGTGTCGGAACTGGTGTTGAATGGCAATTCCATGTCCAAGATGTTTCTTGGGATTTCATTTTAAAGTCTGCAGAATTCTGAAAAAGCATTTCTGTACAAAACTGTAGAATTGCTTTCCATGGATCATGTAAACTGTGGAACACTTTTCCACGGATCATGGAAACATAATTCCTGGTTTACATGATCCACTGAAAATTATTCCGAAAAAAACATTCTGCATGCCAAATGCTGGAATTCTGCTACTGAGAGATGTCTGTGGAATTTTCTGGAATTCCTGCAGAATTCTATTCTGTTGGATTTTCAACATTCCTACCAGTTCTAGTTTCACAGGGTTATACAATGGGCTGGAACTTTTATGTACAACGAAACAACTAGTTATGTGCAACAAAACAATTAGCAATTAAACTATAAAACCATTAATTTAAAATGAACATAAAAAAAAATTTAGTCTGATAATATCACCAAGGCACTCCAGGGGTCTGGTTATATTCCTTAACTAGGGGTATGAGGCACTTGTTCTTCATACCTCGTGATTAACCATAGACAGATCAACTGAAAGTAATAATATGTACCACAAGGCCATTGCAAGTAAAAAACATATTTTATTTACGTGTACTTTCGAGATAAAACAGTCTGCTACAGGATCACCTGACGGTGTTTCGTGCCATTTAAAAGCACTTTATCACCCTTGATAAAGTGCTGTTTAGGGGCACAAGACACTGTCAGGTTATTCTGTAGCAGATTGTGGATGTGTACTTCACTATATGCCCAGCTTGTTTAATCTTGAAAGTGTGAGTAAGTAAATAAGATATTTTTTACTTACAATTGCCTTGTGGTGCATATTATTAAAGCCTTGGTTTGGTGTATGTAAGCCTTTTTTTTGGTAGTAGTCTATTTGCTTTTTTGGCTTTGTGCACCTCGGTATATTGAAGTGACCCTTCCTTTCCCTAAATCAGCTGATAGTTACCCAACCCCTGATCATACCTTAATGCTTCTATACTGTTCTGAAATAAAGACTCCTATCCCTGCAATAATGAGAAGTAATGCAATACCCTATATCCTACACTGTTTGGGTGTTTTTTAAGTTACTCATTAAATGCAATTTTGGCCCCATCCCTAAACCCACATACTTATGGTCTCATAACAAACAACTACATATCCAATTGGCACTTACTAATAAAAGAAACAATTTCTTTACAATTTGTGCGTGTAGGTTATAGAATACACTACCCCAGAATCTGGTGGATACTATGGACTTCTACAAATTTAAAGTGGAACTAGATACATTCCTCTTTAGTAATGAAGGTTAATATGTCCCTTACATGGTGGGGGGAGGCAGTCATGATGGGCCTTGTGCCTCCTTCTGCCTTGTACATCCGAGTAATTCAACCTCCTCACAGGCCTGGGCCACTGCCTGTTGGATTCCTCCTTTGATATCAACAATTCTTTCCAGCAGCACTGCTTGTATAACGTCAATAAGGTTTTCTCTTTCTGGAATACAGGCATGCAGAAACCACACTAATCATCATAATCATCCTCTGTCTCCATAGCAACTGAACTGCATAAGTCCACAGTGAACTTCAGGGGACACTGCTAGTCTGCTTGCAGAAGTAACAAAAACAACCAGGTTAGACCAAATTCACTGCAATAATTTAAATCTTCAGATGAAGGGCATGCAAACACATATTTCTTTTGTTTTGTTTTTGTATTAAACATATACATACATATGTAAACACATTAGGAAATGCACTTTACTTGGTACCCATTGAACTCAGCTTCTTCACAGGCTCTGCTAGCTTTGAAGTAGTTTATTTATTAGCATAAACTAAGAAATAAGAATACAGTAGCCCTCAAAGGTGAATATTAAAAGAACAAAAACTAACTTCCCAGAACCCACTATAATGAAAAAGCAACTTACTACTACAGAGTCACATTAAAGACGTTTTCATTTAAATGAACTGTCTTTTTACTTTAAAGTCCACCTTTTATTTACTTACAGAATATGTATGGGAGGCCACATTTCACCAGGTTTTCTACTGTCCTCGGTCTTTGATGATCTCAAAAGCCATGTGAGTGTAACTTGAGGGTTAGTAAGTCATCACAAAGTGAAGGTGGGGTACATAAAAAGTTCATATTGGCCACAAAATTTTATTTTATATAATGCTGGTTTTAAAAATCTAAGAAAAGTTTGTATCCAAAAACTCAATCAGCACTACCACATGTACACATGCTTACAAAATCCCACCACCTGCTGCTCCTGCTGATCCTGCAGATCCTGCTGATCCTGCTGCTGCTCCTGCTGCTTCTGCTGATCCTGCAGATCCTGCAGATCCTGCTGCTCCTGCTGATCCTGCTGATCCTGCTGCTTCTGCTGCTCCTGCTGCTCCTGCTGCTCCTGCTGCTTCTGCTGATCCTGCTGCTTCTGCTGCTCCTGTTGCTCCTGCTGATCCTGCTGCTCCTGCTGCTGCTCCTGCTGATCCTGCTGCTCCTGCTGCTCCTATCAGATCTTCAGTTGCTTAATACAGACAGTGCATTTTGCAAGCTCCACTCACATGCAACCAAGTGCAAAATAGCACCAATCAGCTAATCATTTGCTGTCAGTGAGACTGGAGACTGAGGCACACTGGCTGCATTAAGTAACAAATGACTGAAGGGGTCTTTTTGCATGGTCTACCCAAGCTACTTTCTGTTCATTAGCCTAAAACACAGAATGTATGTAGTAGAACTGTTACCAGATAGCCTTTTTTTAACTGTCTAACTGCACTGAATACAAAGAGCCATATCCAACAACACTTGATGATCTCATCATGTTAAACTTAATAGTACTTCACCAGGTAACACATGCCTTAAAAGACATGCTGCATCACTGCAGTACACTGGACTCCCAAGAATACAAAACACATCTGTACTTTGTAATTCTCTGCCAATACTGAATCAGATGTAAAAGCATGTTTATAAAACAATGTCAGTTCTGGCCAAGCCTGGTCAGCCTGACATGCACAATGATTTGAATACCCATGATGCCCTGCCCTGGGAATGAGCCTTTAGAGCATGTACTGTAGAACTGTTTATTCTTGTGCAAGCTATATTCAGCACATGGTGCTAATCATCCACAATTGTGCAAATTTTATTTCACGCTCTGCAATTAGCTCCTAAATTATGCCCATTGAAAATGTGCAATTTCGACTGATAAGCACCATTTTATTTTAGCACAATTATCACTGAAGGGAGCAAAGCTATAATTATTTTACATCAACTATAACCTGTTCTACAGTATATTGTTTGGTAAGATGTAAAACAAATATGCAAACAACAGTATGTAAGACTTGCAAACTAGTGTCCAGTGTAGTGAACAAAAGTATGGCTTGCATACAGTACTGACAAACAGCTTTGAACAAGTTGAATTAACAGAATTGTAAAACTTTGTAAATATTTTAACTCAGGTCCAGATAATAATGAACACTATTAGGTAGAAGACTAAAAGTCCAAACCACACATCTAAGACAAAGGACAAAGAAGAATTTAAATGTTTTGGTTGGTATTGTTTGACAAGAAATACAATGCAGAATATTGCAGGAAATATCATTCCACCTTATATTACCTTCTTCACATCAAAAATGATAGTTATGCCCAAACATTGTCAATACAAGCAAGCGCCAGAGACTTCTATGGACAGAACACTGTATTGAACAGCATTAGTCAACATCTGCAATGGTTGTTGATTTATTCTAATAGTGCTAAATATTGGCTGCCATTAAAAGTATTACACAATTGCTAACAAGAAGTATATTGGCATATCACTGATTGCCACAGATGGATAAGACAGTATTTTTTCTGTCTTATTAAAATAGAGAAATATAGATTGTTATTGACAGGGCAGTCAAATTTAAAATAAAGGCACCCAGAATGACATACAGGGCTCCATTCTTAGTCATAAGCACTGGCAGTAAGTGGTCCATTTGACAGGTTAGCATCAGCCCTAAGACTGTGACTGCACTGAGCAATACTCAGTGGCATTGTAACCCCTTCACCCAAGCTCACAAATGTCATTGCAAGGGGTTGGGAAAGGAGGCAGATAAAGTCTTGCAAATGGTTCACAGGGTCATACATAGAGGTACTGTGACACTCACAGGTCAAGTCACCTGCACCTCCACTTGGTTCCAACCTAAAAGCAGGTGGTAACAAGGGGCACATCATTGTGACTTGGTGCCAAGCCCACCAGTCAATATATGTTCAGAGGTGACCACCAGACAACCAAATATATGGTGACACAGGTTGGGGAAGAAGAACCACTGAATTACAGGACTTGGAAGTTCAGGGGTAGCAAGTAGGGGTCCAATAGATTATGGGGTGACTGGGTACTGGGTGACAGATAGGGCATAATGCTGAACCTCAGGGCAGATGAATCCTGGGGTGGGTTACACAGGAATCCTTCTAGATGGCTTGCCCATTTGCCCAGCACCACATCTGAGTCGTGACATTGCAATGCGCCATACACCTGCTGCGAAGCCATGTAGAAGCCACATTGGAGGCACATGCTGGGATGTTAGAAGGTGCATCCACTATCATCTGGACTGTTAATTGATCCTGTGCCTCTGTCTCCGCTGGATTTTTGTCCCAGCAACATACAATTAATTATGTACATAGTCTGTAGCAAGGTGGCAAATTGTTCAGCCCAGTTCAGAAATAGGAATCAACACCCTGGAGTGTCTTTTTGTGTTTACAAAACAGGTATCAAATAAGCACAAAGAAAAAAAATCAGTGGACATTTTTAGTAAAATGAAACCTACTGTACAATATTAAAGAAACTAGAATAGTAAGCATACATTGATCAATGTTTGACTGCATGTATTTATAATATAAATGTGGTGTGAAAAAGGGCATGGATGATGTAGATGAAATGGGATGTTGAACTGTTCTTTATGTTGGAAGTGGCAGTTCTGGTGGGTCTATTTTTGGTAATTATGTAGGCTCGTAAGAGGGTGGAGAAAGCCACAGGGTCACAGTGGAGCATGGCTCCTGTACAAATGCCATCCTCTGAAGTGGGGCAGTATTACCACACCAGCATGTCTCCTCTATGGATAAACCCTCCATCTTTGGGGGAGAGGCTGGATCATTGATGAGCACTGCTCCTCTAAGGATGCCCCTCCCTTGAGGGAGGCATGCTGGACTGCTACTGAGTGCAGCTCCAATCATTGCATCTGCAGGGGACCAGCATGGCTTTCTGCAGCTTACAGCAGATGGTTGTGCACTTGATTCTGCCTCTGTCCCTTGTTACAGTGTCTCTGCCCACTGATGTTGACATTTTAATGTCCCTCAGTATTCTGCTGCTCTGACTGCTGACAGCCTTGGAAGCGAATAACATTTTTGTTTTTAATATTTTGTCCTAATTTTGCTTAAGGTCTTCTTTAGCCCCACCCTCACAAATCCAGTGGTGTCAGTTTTCAAATCCCCCTCCCCAATGGATGTTTGCAGCATACACCAGTGTCCACCACACACAAATTTCAAAGGAGATTAAAAAGTTGCCATCCATATGGTTCATGAGGTGAGGGTGAAAAGCCTTGACAGAAAAAAAATGGTAAAAATATAAAAAACTAAAGTGCTATGATTTAAAGGAAAATACAATTGAAATGAATGGGCTATCCCATTGGATAGGCACTCAAAAACCACTGCTGGCAGCATTACACTCTGCCCACTTGACAGACAATCACTGGTGTAAACTCAGCCTATCTGGCAGATAATCAAGAAGCTGCTACAACGCATTACAGTCAACCATCTTGGCAAAGGATCAAGAAGGCCACCACTGGCGATATTAAACTTGGACCACTTGGCAGGCAATAAAGTCATCTACTAGGCAAGTAAGCAAGAATGCCCACTGGCAGCATTAAATGCAGCCCACTTTGAGGGCAATCAAGGAACTGCCCCTTGAGGCATTAAACTCAGCCTGCTTGGCGAGCAACCAAGGAGCCACAACTAGAGGTATTAAACTCAGCCCTCTTGGCAGGCAATCAAGAAAACATTGTTGGTGGCATTACAATTAGCCCTCTTGGAAGGTAATCAAGGAGTTGCCACTGGCAACCTTAGGCTCAACCCACTTGGCAGCCAATCAAGAAGTCACGACTGGTGGAATTAAACTCAGCCCACTTGTCGAAATGAAGGAGCTATTGTTAGTAGAATTACAGTTAGACAGCTCAAAGGGCAATCAAGAATCCACTACTGGTGGCTTTAAATTCAGCTTGCTCCATAGGCAGTCAAGGAATAAAAATAGTAAGAGGAAATAATAAAAATATTAAGAAGAAATAAAGTGGCATGATGGGGGGAGAAAGTAAGATAGGGAGCATTGGTGGACAGCATCATCAATGTGGAAAAACCCAGCACACTCATTGGAACAGCAAAACTACTTTGAAAAGTGTACTTTCTGGTGAAAAACCTGCATCATTGGCCTGATCAACCACCACTGGATGCAGTCCAATTTCCAGCCACTTTATTGGCTCACCATCTGACATACCTCAAGAACCGCTTTTCTCCACAAAAGCCATATCAATATACTTAATTTGCATTCTACAACTAAACATAAAGTTGTCCTTCAAAGCTGTTAGTCAGATCCATAGTTATAGATTTGGATGGAGCTTGGTACTTGCACTCTGCTGTCTCTCGACCCCCAGGATAATCAAAGTAATAAAATACATTTTTTGTGGTGTTCATTTGGGCTTTCCATATTAGAGTGGAGAGTGAATTTTAAACTAATCAGGGTTTGAATAAGGTTTTGGCAGTCTGGCACTGGTGCAGCTGTGTCTGGTTCAGGAGGAATAGAGTGATGTGATTTACCACAGTGGGTTGCTTTTTAAAGAGCTAGAAGTTACAAAAATAGCAGATCAAAACTAGGTTCATAAGTTCATAGGATTATACGAGTTCAAGGGCAAAACCCATTAATGAACTTGTCGCCATTAAGACCTAATGGCAGAACTGAAATTTTCTATTCCCCGTATATTGATCCAAATTATTTTTAAACTGCTCTACATTGGTACTGGTAACAATAGACACTGATAAAGTGTTCCAAATACGTGGAATCGTCTGAGTTATGACATTTTTAAAAGTAGTCTGCTGTCACATTTAACTTCTGAAAAATCTTTTTACCATCTACTCATTAGCAGGTAAGGATGTTAAGAGCAGTACTTTACCTGAAGACTGACATATCTAGTTCTATTTCTCTTATACCTCGTCAGCATTGTGACCTTACTTATTGTGACATCACAAGTGACTCATTTTGCAGTAGGAATTCGACTCTTCTTGGTCATTTGTGATGTACAGACAGTGAGATCATAAGGTTTATGATATTTGAGGAGGAATAGAACTAGTTATGTCAGCCTCCATGTAGAGTCTTGTTTCACACATAACACTAAGTAGTTTTAGGAAGAATAACTTTGAATTAGCAAATGGGAAAATAAAAAATGCTTCAGACATAAGAAGCAACAGTTCACGACTTTAAAAGTTAATATTTATTTCAAGCAGTACACTGGCTCTTTAAGTGTTAGTTTGCTGGGATGCTTGATCAAAAGATGTGTATTTTGGATGGAAAACTACCGATCAGTGTTTATTTATTTATTTATTTATTCCAGTCTCGGATTACAACCTTTGAGCTAGAAGCTCATTTGCAAAGGTTCCACATCATTTGTGTATTAATACAAACAGTTAACATTAAGCCAAGTAGGTGGTACAAATGTAGGTCAAGTACAGATTTAAAAACAGAATACATATGATCATACAATCAGGTAGGCATATGTTTGGGCTGACAAGTCAAGGTACAGACATGAGAAGCCTCAAATATCAATTAGAGAGTTAACTGTAATGTAACAACAGAAAAAGTAGAGAGCTTTGAGTCTGAGAGAGGAAAAGAAGGGGAGCCTTAAGATTCTTGGCTGATGGCCAGAAGAACCAGGAGCCCTTTGTCAGTGTAGTAGTAGTAGAGGTCCTGGCAGGGAGTCAGAGGACACAAGGTTCCCGTTGTCAGTAGGGAGGGTGCAGGATGAAGTGGGGTGTTACTGATGTCAATGACAGCTAGACAGACAGGAAGCAAGTTGTGTGATTTTGCATGCTGCTATTGTTGGAGGGAGAGAGTGGCATTGTTCTGTACAAGTGCTGTTCTTATAGGGAGTTTTAAAGTTTGTATGCCCTGTCAGAGCCAGGAGACGAACTTGCTGACTGCAGTAATATGTATGTACTGTACTGTACACACTCAAGTCCTGGACTGGCAGATGGTTGAGTCTGTATTGTGTTGACTGTAAACAGAGCCTAGAGAAGGAGAAGTGCACCCCACATCATATCGTAAGGCCAGAATACAGCAAGGAACTTTTACTTTCAACCACAGGAATATCTGTGGGTTAGATCGTGACTCATAGTAGGACAAAGACTGAAGTGGTGCAAGTGATTTGGCTGATAGTAGGAGCCGCTACCAAAAATGTTTTTAAGCCTGCTTGGGGCAGATGGATTTAATTATTACTTATTTTAAGATAGTTATACCTGAGGACAAGTTTGGGGGGGTGGCTCTTGAGCAAACCGCAAGCTGAAGTGGGATGCAAAGTTAAAATCTTTAGTGGAGGTTGGCAGTTCTTGTCTAGAAGGTAAGTGGAACAAAAACAATATAGAATGTTTAAAAGAGCAACTCTGCGCTTCAGTATGTACTTTCATAAATAACATGTTTCAGCTGTCGACAGTTTATGAGAGAATACATTTTTTTTTTTATTTTCAATGTTCCTTCCAAGATTTACAGCACATCTCTTGTGCTCACCCATGGCCATCACCCCGTCTCCTCACTGCTACTTTTGCTCACCCTCCAGCCCTCCCCTCCCCTAGCCTTGACCCTTTCCCTTTCCATCCCCTCACCCCACCTTACCCCTAACTCCTCTTGTGCCCCTCCACTCCTACCCTCTCACCTCTTACCCCACCCCTACTCCTCTCCTGAGTTGGCTCCTCCCTTCCTACCTTCTCCCCTCTCACCCTCACCTGCTGCCCTCGTACCTCCCCTCCCCGCTGCCAGTTTAATTACTTGCAGTATCGCATGCTCGTTTGGCACTTGGAGCTCCTCCTATCCACACCTTGTACTTATCTACCCTCTTCTAAACCTATCGCTGCAGACAAATGATTGGTTTTCACCATCAGGCATCTAATACCAGTAAGTGTGTTTGTTAGCCCTCGCTTCCCCTATCCTAACTGGTTTGTTTTCCAGTATATGCTTCCCACTCCATTCCTCTGTAATATTGTACTACTCTGTTTGTATTGTGATCATGACGTGGAATCTACGTAAAGAGCTTTGAGCTCAAGTGGTGTTAATCCGAGATTGAAATAAATAAATAAAAATCTTTGTAGTACATTTAAAATCTGTACAGAAAATATTTGAAAACATCTGTCTCTACCCTATTTAAATAACAGTGCCTTTGTTTATGACATCATAGTGCTCACCATAACAACAGACAGTGATGTCACAAACTGCAATACAGTGGTTAGCAGGGCAGATTCACATATATTTTGAAAACTTCAGTGAAATAGTTGCTGCATTAACTACAATATTTAGCAGCCCAACAGCAGGCTAAAGTAAAAAAGTGAAAAAAATTACAAATAAGTAGAAAATAAAGTTAAAACATAATTGTTGTTAATCTGTATTTTTTTTTGGTTTTTGTTATAATAGAGAGTTGCTCTTTAAAACTTAAGATATTACATTTTGGCCCAGATATTCAAAAGGGTTGCACATGGCGCAACAGTGTTCAGCCATGCATAACCACTAATCTTGTAAGCATGATATTCAAAAGGGAAAAGTGTGCCACACAAATCCCGATGCAGAGTGCATCAGTAATGTATGCAGGCACAGGTGGGGCGTGCCCATGCATAACCTGCACAGCCCGATATTCGGCCGGGATGTGCAGAGTCACTGCATCATCGCAACCTACCTGTGCCTGCACAAAGTTAAGCCAAAATAAAGGAACAAGTGATGGCCACCCACAGGTGAGCTGCCACATTGCAGGGCACAACATGGCAGCTCCCAACTGTGAGTAGCCGCAGTTCCTACCCGCACCTGGGCGCCCCATGCCCCATCGCGGGCATCCCTGAGCGCCATCCCCCATCAATATCCCTGGTGGTCCAGTGGACCTCTATGTGCCCGATCACGGGCATCAGTATAATCCCCATCCAATATCCCTGGTGGTCCAGTGGACCTCTATGTGCCCGATCACGGGCATCAGTATAGTCTCCCCCCCGTCCAATATCCCTGGTGGTCCAGTGTACCGATCGCTGCCCGATTGCAGGCATCTGTAACACATAACAGACCCCTACCACCTTGGTGGTCTAGTGTACCCCTCCCCACCCACCCACTGAGCACCACTGCCCTGCTCCCCCGTCAGCTGGCGGGGACAGCACCACCGCCTTCGCCCACCGACTGACAGCTCGGTAGGGCTGCATGCCCAGTGGTTCACGCGTGAGCCAATGGGCGTGCAACCATACCGTACTACTCAGTCCAGATATGTGAATGATTCATTCACATATCTGGACTGAGTAATCGGTATGGAGCTGCAGCCCATTGGCTCACGCTGTGAACAATGGGGCATGCAGTTCACCGAGCTGTCAGTCGGTGGGAGGCAGGGCGGCAGGCAGGTGGCTGCTGCCACCCACCAGCTGAGTGGGGAGCGGGCGGTGGGGTCAGTGCGGTGGGGAGGGTACACTAGACCACCTAGGGTGGTAGGGGTCTGTTATGTGTTACAGATGCCCGTGATTGGGTGGCGATCAGTCCACTGGACCACCAGGGATATTGGATGGAGAGGGACTATACTGATGCCCACGATCGGGCACATAGAGGTCCACTGGACCACCACGGATATTGGGGGGGCTATACTGATGCCCGCGATTGGGCACATAGAGGTACACTGGACCACCAGGGATATTGGACATTTTTTGTTTTATATTACAGGAATGCCCGCGATCGAGCTGCAGGGGGCATCGGTCCCCAACGGCTCTTGCCTGGCAGGGAGCCAGGCGCAAGTCATCGGGGATCGGCGCACCTGTATGCTAATGGCATGCAAATGGGGCCATAATGAGATGCAAATGGCCCCGAGCGCATCTCCATGCTCCACTCTGGCCACTTGCACTGGTGCAGTGCCACTGCACCATGCACAGTGGGGGTGGCCAGGGTGGGATATTCAAAGCTGCTGCGCCATAGCGCTGCTCCATTGAATATCGCCCAGGCCACACCCCTGCGCAACAAAGTTGAGCTGCGCCCAGACTTGCGCCACAGCCTGGCGCAGTTTGAATATCCAGGCCTCAGTGTATAGGGGTGGGAGGATGTTTATAAGAATATGACTATATAAAAGATATATTTAAGTTGGTGATGGTAAATTTCTTTTCTTTACCAAGGTGGTTGCTGCATCTTGGTTGCTGGAAGAAAGAGTGAACCACTGTGGTTCCTTTGCCTGAACCACACTGGTTAGAATCTTCTCAGCCAGTCATGATGCAGGAGATTCCCTACCCATTTTACATATGTTTTGTTACATCTAGCATCCTATATTCTTTTCAGTGGGCTCCTATTTCTTTCCTAGTTTACAGCTGGGTGGGCTGCAGCAAAGTAAGATCAATTGCCATGCTCTAAATCACATGGAGGATACTTGGCTGGGGATCGAGATAACCACTGTAATCACCTCGAGTGGTTGCTAGGGCAACATGGTAAACCTCGAGTGCAGTTCGAGAGGTTTACTGTAGCCCTAGCAACCATGAGAGGTGATTTCAGCGTGGTTGTCACCTGATCCCCAGCCATCATCTTTTATAGTGTATGGTCAAAAACACTGCATTCTATGTCTGTGAACTATGGAACTCTGGTGCATTCTTTTTGTTATGCCACTGTTTGGAAGTTCTGAAGTGTGGTTAACAACTTTTAAAATTCTAAACCGTGAATAACAAAGCTGTGCGACTACTGATTATGGTGGTTAATAGGCGTACCATACATTATATGGAGAATAATATATGGTGGTGTGTTTAGCAGTTTTACACACACCGAGTTGTGGGATACTACATAAACCCTGAGAGGCGAAGCCAGGGGTTTATAAAGCATCCCTAGCGGTGTGTGTAAAATTGAGTTTTAGACACCAACCATATTTTTATTTTTTATAATTGCAGGAGTGCGCACCACCAATTATAAAAAATTAAATAAGCTAACAGATTATGTTCAGGAAGCTGCGGACCAGTCTTGATTTTGCACGGTCCGCAGTCTTCCTAATTATATGCTGCACTTATTGGAGAAAAAGGAAGAGGATATTTTATTAAAAATGTATGAAAACTTAGATTTTAGTTTTAATATAAACTTACCGCCCGGTGATTAGCGATCCTTCAGGCTTCGAGGCAAGGCAGTCTGTGACATGGACTCGGCTGTAATGTCAGGCTGATGGGAAAAGACTTATTTGTTTCCGTTTTAAGTGGTTTACTTGAGGAAAAGAGTTTTTATTTTTTTTATAAAAGTTCATTTCCAATCGAGGGACCAGGAAGTGTGCTGCGCCATGGGATTCAAATCACGGAACATGAGCGTTGGAGAACAGCGACTGAGGATGGCTGTTCAAGGAAACTGGCATGTTTGCTGTTATAACCAGCCGAGCTGGTTATAACGGCAAATTATAACCGGTTTCTAAGGGAAAAAAGCGCCACCTGGTAATTATACAATAATAATCCTGTGGTGTTGGTGGAATTCAAACTTGTTATCTTCTGTTAGTCAGTTCAGCATTTCAACCAGATGACCTCATTGCCTTCCCATATTTGGACATACTATAGGTACATAGGTTCTATAGACAAGAGTAGGTATGAGCCCATAAAGCTTGTCCGCTATGTTCAACGGAAAACACCAGTGAATCCCCCCCCATAAATGCTTTTCAAAAGTTGGGACTTAAAACTGTTTAGATTCCCACTATCGACTATTTCCTTTGGTAAGCAGTTCTATTCTCCCATTACTCTCTCACTGAATCCACCATTTCTCTTATCCATTTATTATTGCCCCTAAGATGTTTATTGTGTCCTCATGTCACTTTCTCCCTATTTTTAGTATAAATGTAGACATTGCATTGTGTCTGAACTAGATATAGCCTTATAGACTGTTAAAACAAAAACAAAGTGCTGCGTCAGCATGTGGTCTGAAGGCAAAACAAAATGGTTATATTAAATGCATGCTGAAAATAGAAAATAGAAAATAGAGTTAAAAATCTATGTTTCAGAGCCCTCTGGTTTAAATGACAGACTTATTTTCTACTAACATCTTTCAGCCACCCCTCATTTTCCTTAAAGTCTGTTTGTACCTGTACACATTTAATTTCTTTTTCATTTTGATCCTAAGTTTCCATCTCTGTCTCCTTCCCCCACATTTGTCACATTTGAGCCTTCTTACTAGGCCCTGTTAATTAGTTCCCACCTGGGGACTTCTCTAGCTCTTTCCTCCTATTATGCTTTGTCTTTCCCATCATCACCTTTTTGCTTCACAGATTCTCTCTTAATCTTGCCATTTATCACTTCTTCTCCCTGAGCCTCCCCATTTTTTTTCTTTCCCCACATATATATCCCTTATTTTACCTCCCCTCTACACTAACTTTGTTTTTTTTCTCTTTTACATATTTCCTGAAGAAGACCTAAGGTTGAAACGTAGATTTTTAACTCTATTTTCTATTTTCAGCATGCATTTAATATAACCATTTTGTTTTGCTTATAGACTGTTAGTAGGTCTCCTCTTTTCCTTTTCATCTCCAAGGTATAAAGTCTGATTTCTTTCAGACTATTTTCATAAGACATTCACTCCAACTCCTTAATCATTTTAGTTGTCCTGTTCTGTATCCCATCCACTCTGAGAATGTAGTTTTGTTCAGAGTATAGTGTATAGTAGAGCCTTGTTCTGCTTTGTTGCTTCTCAGTTCAAAGGTCATGGAATATGATTGTACTCTTCTGTGGTACAACAACATTCTGAAACCTCTAGAGACTCCACGAGGTCAGTTTTATTTACTAATTAAAGAACCACCACATGCACATCTCACACAATTGACAGCAGCTGCAGCATTTTTTTCATTTTTCATTTTTATGAAAATGCCTCACCTGGTTTATTAAAATAAAACTGAATAAAATCCAAAAGCAAGGACAGACAGCAAATGAGGTAGCCATGATGGGAGGGTGGGGAGTTCAGTGAACTGATGGTGCAGCAGTTCACACAGACACAAAGTGAAGCCACAAGCACAGGGGAGTAAGCAGTGGTAGAGCGGGTCAAAGACTTTTTAATCACTTAAAATAATACATTATATTTACAAATAAATACTTGTGAGCAGAAAGGGAGAATGAGAAATGAATGAAAGTGGGTGGAATTAAAAACTAAACAGTTTTTCTTTTTTTGTTTGAAACTGCTGAAAATGTCTGAATATTTTGTGCTATACTCTAAATAATACAGATCTGCAACCTTACACACGACCAGCCTGAGCTGCCAGGAAGAAATCCTGTAGTGTCCTATTACTGCCAGTTAAGGACTTGTTATTTATTAACTGGCCTTTGGTTCATCTTGTGGCCTCAGCTGCTTGGCAGATACTAAATGGCTGACAAAGGATGACTTTGATGGCCCTTAAAATGTAAAGACATTTTCTATTTTCCTGGAATACACCAACAATAGGTTCAGCAAGTTTCAAATCTCCTAGCATTCCCCAAATTTGAATATCTCAGCATTTTATTCTTTATTACTAAAGCCATTTGTAGAAAATCTAATGATTCATCCCTTAGACATTTTAGGGCTGCAGTGGGTATAGCCCTGCAGACCTCTTGCTTTCCAAAAAGCAGTCAGCATATTACTTCTGATGGAACAACATGTTAGAGTTGCAACACAGTCGCCTCCGTGTCTGTGAAGCACTCTGCTCTCTGTCTATTTTTTACTCTCTTGTTGGTCATGGCAGAACACGGTACACTCTGCCGTGTCCAAGATGGCCACCAAACTGTATTGCACAAGCACGACTACCAGCACATGTGAAGTGTAGTACGGTAGCTGTCTTGGTCATGGTGGATTATGCTGTGTTCCACTGTGACTGCCTTATTTTTTAATTATACATATCCCCCCCACATGACCCTCCCTCTCAGCACCCACCACCCCACCCCACCTGAAATATAACAATGATACTGGGGATGCCCAATTCCCCAGTGTCATGATTTGTTCCACAGTGACCTTTTTTTTGTACATGTTTTTCCTTCCCCCACCTGACCTTCCCTCTCAGCCCCCCACACCAGAAACATAACAGTGACACTGTGGGTGCCCAATCCCCAGTGTCATGATCAAGTCCTCCATCATGATGGTTTTTCACCTGTAAAAGAAATAGTCCATTGATGTCTTTGCAGCCATTCCTGCCCCCACACCTGACCCTCCCACTCAGCACCCACCACACACCACCCCAAGCCCTTATTTACTCATTGGGGGTCCAACACTGTAATCCTCTCTGCACTGCAGTGTCCTGTCTCTTCAAAGTCAGACCACGAACTGAAGAAACAAATATGTTATCCAATGTATTTCAATGGGGTTTTGAACTTTGTGGCATAATGGGCATTTTGCATATTTTGGCCAAATTCCCAACATGCCTTTTGGGACCCTGTCTCATGAACAGTTGTATTGACATTAGGCAAATCTGTCCCAAAAGGTGATTTTGTAGTCCCTGCATGAAATCACCTTTTGAGTAGGAGTTGAAAAATTTCTCTCCCTTGTTCATGAGGAGGAGTCATCAAAGGCTATGTTGACAAATTTAGTGTAAAAATATTATAAACAGTAAAGTTATGAACCTATGTTGAATTTTGCAAATACAGGCTCATAACTTTGGTAACTGTCAATATTTTACCCCAAATTTACCACATAGCGATATCTTTACAGCACCTCATGAATGTGACAGCTGTCATTTTCAAATCCTGGCTAAAATGCTTTTTACATCTAAAAGGTGATTTTGTGGCCCTCAGTAAAATCACCTTTCAGCGAGAGTTCAAAATTTTCTCTGCCCTTGTTCATGAGGTGGGGCAATAAAAAGGCTATGCTGAAAATCTGGTGTAAAAATATTTAAAAAAATAAAGTTATGAGCCTACGTTGAATTTTTGTGAGTGCAGGCTTGTAACTTTGGTAATTTTCAGTATTTGTACCACAAATTTACAACATAGTCATTTCTTTACAGCACCTCATGAATGTGACAGCTGCCATTTTAAAATCCTGCCCAAAATGTGTTTTTGTCCTAAAAGTTGATTTTGCAGTCCCTGTGCAAAATCGCCTTTAGACCAAGTGGAACATTTTATCTGCCCTTCTTCATTAGGCAGACCCATGACAAGGCTATGTTGAAAATTTAGTGTAAATATTAAACACAAATTTTAGTATTTTTACCTCAAAGTCCTTGACTGCAGCCCTGTCAGCTCTTGCCAGAAGTTGTTTTTATTCCAGCTGCTTTTCATGCCTTTTAGTAATAATCATCTGCTGTGACATAACAACCTGTTGCCATGGAAGTGATTCTGGTTTACAAGCAGAATATTGCAATTTCAAGGCAGGAACAGTAGGAGGAACAATTTAGATCTAAAGGGCTGACAGCCAGACATCATATGAAATGTCTTCATGTAATAAAAAAATGGAATGTGTGGATATTCAAATTGGGGGAGGGGAATTTTTGAAACTGAGTTCTGATGATGTTAACTGTGATATTTTGCTTGAAATCAGAAAATTGCTTTAAATTCACAATTCTTGTTTGAAGCATATGTATTTGCTACATTACGGTACTCCAATAGTATAAAGTGAAAACCTAGATATTCTGTAAATGAAATTTAAAATGAATTACTGTGTTATTTTGATAAAGTGTTATAGAATGGGTCTTGTCAAAGACAACAGTTAATGTTGTAATGTCCTAAGCAAACTATTCCTGTTCCTTTACTAAACTGAACATCACATTAGCAGAATCATTAGATGTATGTGGCTGAAGCAAAATTAGAATGAAAAGAAGGACAAGGCTTAATTGTTTACTGTACATGCAAATGGACATAAAAGCAACTGGTATCTTAGATTAAGTGTGTAGGAGTACACTTGGAACCACACACCAGAGATGTGACATTGAGGTCAGAATTTCAAAATCTGGAAGATTGTCAGTCCTTTGCAAAATTGCAGCTGTTCGAGATTGTAATAGCTGGCAGGTGTCCAAATCCACTATAATCATCTTGTTATTGTAGAACAATGAGCCTGAACTCTTTAAAATATAATCTTCTTTTAAGTGATGCAGATATTTTATACATATTGTGGTCTGGCATTAACGACCCTAGAGGTAGAGATGTGAACTGTAGCACTACTACCCCATTGAGGTGATCCTCAGCTTCATCTCAAAACAATGAAAAGTGGACTAAAACTGGGCCAACAGAAACATTAGTGCACATGAATGTTGAAGTAATTGATCTGGTGATTGTGAAAACTGACAAGACAAATCTGATTAATTCTTTTCTGTGCACATTTCTTGCTTGGGTTGCTCATGCAATTGTAAAGTATTCCTTGTACAGGGTTACTTGAGAGACTAACACATGCTTTTGGAATATCTCATCATTTTCATTTAAAGTTGATACTTAAAATAAATGCATGCCTCCTGTTAGAAACAGTGCCTTAGTGTCAGCTTTTCAATATTTCTTTGTACTTGCACCTAACATTTTCTAAATTGGTATAAATAATAGATGTGAACAGTAATGAATAATGAGAAACAAAATCACTTTTCCCAAGCAAAATCTTTATATGGTTGCACCAGTTCAAACATAAACATAGAAACATAGCCTTTGATGGCAGATAAGGACCGCTTAGCCCACCTAGTCTGCCCATTTCCCTACCTACTGGATAAGCTGCAGATCCTAGGTAACCAACAGCCTACTTCTTCCTACCCCCCCACCAGAATTGCCTTATGTCTGTCCCATGCATTCTTGAATTCTCCCCACTGTTTTTGACCCCATGACCTCCTCAGGAAGGCCGTTACATGTGTCCACCACCCTTTCTGTGAAAAAATACTTCCTCACATT
The DNA here is from genome assembly GCA_016271365.2 of Neoceratodus forsteri. Lineage (NCBI taxonomy): Eukaryota > Metazoa > Chordata > Ceratodontiformes > Ceratodontidae > Neoceratodus > Neoceratodus forsteri. Next base: position 915,013,495 of record CM028137.1, read on the forward strand.
GCCCCTGAGCCGTCCCCCCTCTATCTTCAGATTGTGTTCCCTTGTTCTTGCACATCTCTTTTTCTGAAAGATGCTACCCTGTTGGACTTTGTTGATTTCCTTGAGGTACTTGAATGTTTCTATCATCCCCCCTTTCCTCAAGGGTATACATATTAATCTATTTTAGTTTTTCTTCATATGGCTTCTGTTGCAGATCCTGCACCATTTTAGTTGCCCTTCTCTGGACTGCCTCCATCCTGTCTATGTCCTTGCAGAAATGGGGTCTCCAGAACTGCACACTGTACTCCAGATGGGGTCTCACCAACTGTCTGTACAGAGGGATAAACAACTTCCTGTTTTCTACTGGTGATGCCTCTCCCTATACATCCCAGTATCCCCAGCCTTCTCACATTGCTTGTTTACCTTTAGATCATCTGATATGACTACTCTCAGGTCCCTTTCCATTTTGTTGTTGTTAATAACCCCCATTGTGTACTCGTCCTCTGGGATTTTGTATTCCAAATGCATTACTTTGCACTTCTTTGCATTGAATCTAAGCTGCCATACTTTTGACCATTCCTCCAACCTTGCCAAGTCCTTCTCATTCTTTCTACCCCCTTGTGTATCAACCCTGTTGCAGATCTTTGTGTCGTCTGCAAAGAAGCATACTTTTCCTTCCAGTCCCACTGCAATGTCAGTTATAAAGACATTAAAAGGACCGGACCAGTACTGAACCCTGTGGTACCCCACTACTAACCCCCCTTTCTTCAGAGTGGGCTCCATTTACTATTACCCTCTGTGTCATGTTGTCCAGTCAATTTTTTACCCAGGCTACCACCCTGAGACCTACTCCAAGGCTGGCTAATTTGTTTATTAATCTTTTGTGTGGGACAGTGCGTCAAATGCCTTGCTAAAGTTTTGGTTGGCCATGCCCACAGCCCCTCCCTGGTCTACTACTTTGGTCACCCAGTCAAAGAAATCTATTAGATTCATCTGACATGACCTTCCCACTGTGAATCCATGCTGCCTTGGGTCCTCTGCCTCGCTCGCCTCTAGGTACTTAACAATTCTTTCTTTCAGAATTGATTCCATCATTTTCCCTACTACTGAGGTCAAGCTAACAGGTCTGTAGTTTCCTGCCTCTGCTTTGCTCTCACTTTTGTGAGTGTGAATCACATCCACCCTCCTCCAGTCCTTAGGTACCACACCATCCTCCCATGAATTCTTGAAAAGGGTAGTCAGTGGCGTCACTAGTTCTCCCCTTAGTTCTTTTAGAATTCTGGGGTGAATCCCATCAGGCCCCATTGCTTTGTCCACCTTCACTTTTAGGAGTTTTTTCAGAACCCTTTCTTCTGTGAAATGACTGGTACTGACCCCTCTATCCAGAGTGCTTCTATTGATTGGCATAGGTACCTCCCCCTCCTCCTCTTTTGTGAATACTGAGCAGAATTATTCATTCAATATCCTTGCTTTTTCACTATCCTTCTCTGCCCACCCACCCTCCCTCTATTATTTATTTTTATTTTATTTATTTATTCATTCTCGGATTACAATATCTTTGAGCACATAACAGCTCTTTTACAAAGGTTCCACATCAGTGGGAAGGGTGACAGACATACAACAGATGGTATTACATAACATTTTGACAAGAAAGTATTTAAAATGACAATGTGACATTAACATTGCAACTAAAATTAAAACTATGAATTGGTAGAAAATCAAAAATAACCTAATAAATGGAGACAGCCCAAGGTGCTTTGTCAAATAGATATAGGTATATTTGGGTGAACAAAAGTTCAGGTAAGTGAAGATAATCAGTGGAAAGAAGGTGGAGGGTGAGAGGGGTGAGGTGAAAGAAAGATTGGGGAAGGAGGCAGGAAATAGGGCAAAGTGGTTAGGGTGAAAGTGGTCATTCACAGAGAAAGGGGAAGAAGTAGGTACTCAAGAATGTGTCACTACTGCTGAGGTAGTGCCATGTAAGTTGAAACAGTCATAGGAACTGATAGCTGTAAGATGATGATGAAGAGTGCCTTTAAATGGTCCCAATTTTGGTAAGGAAGAGATATCACTGGGCAGCGCATTAAACCATAGTGGTGCTCTATCTGCAAATTATCATTGCCCTTGAGTAGTCCGGCATCTTGGGACAGAGAAGAGTTGGTTGACTGATCTATGCTTGTGCTGGGAGCTGCAAGAGTGGTTGGGTAAGTTTGTAACACCAGAAGGCAGGAGCCTGAGAAGTGCCTTTTTAGTCAACAAGCAGATTTAATAGTGAATCCTCCCATTTAGCTGAATCCAACCTGCTTGCACATGCAGTTCACATGTGTGGGTAAGGCATCCTGCTCCAGCTTTATTGAGTGCCACTGATATTCTGTGGAGGGTAGTGGTGGAAGTTGAGCCATAAATAACCAGACCATAGTCAACAATGGATACTATGGCACTATAGATAGATAGCTAGTATAAGGGCTTCAGGCATTAGATTGTGTTTATGTCTATGGAGTAACCCTATCTTGATACTGGCAGACCTGGCAATATTCTCAACAAGCTGGGCATATGATAGTGAGCCATCCATGGTTACCCCTAGATACTAGAAATGTTGAATTGGTTCATGCAGGACGCCAGAGGAGTTCCTGATGGTTAGGGTATTGGATCTGTGTTTGCTGTGAACACCGCTGAACAACATGATTTTTGGTTTTTTGTAGTTCAGAATCAGCTTGTGTTTCCTGAACCAGTCCTCCACTTCCTCAAAGCTGAGTTGTAGTTGGTGTTCCAGTGGTTCAGGGTCAGTGTTGCTAGTGTATATGACCACATCATCCACATAGAGAGGGATCTGCTGGTGACAGGAGTGAGGGAGATTGTTAAGAAAGATGTTAAAGAGAAGTGGACCCAGTATGGGGTCCTGTGGTACTCCAGAGTGGACATGTTGATGGTTAGAGATGACATTAGCTATCTTCACCCGTTGGGAGCAGCCTACAAGATAGCTTTTGAACCAGGACACAGTATTTGCCGAGAGGCCAGTTGAGGACACTTGCTAAAGAAGTAGAGCATGGTTCACTGTACCAAAGGCATTTGTGAGATCTACAAAGGCTGCACCCACCAATCTACCTTGATTCAGAGATTGGTGAATGAAACCCATGAATTCAAGTAGTGCTGTGGTAGTGCTATGTCGCTTTCTGAATCCATGCTGCTGGGGACACTGGATCGAGTATTTTTCCATATACTCCACCAGCTGATCCACAACTATGTACTCAAATGCCTTAGACAAAGGTGGAAGTATAGAGATAGGTCTATAGTTTGTGTGCATAGCGCAGCCTCCACTTTTGTGAACATGGGTAACAAGGGCTAACTTCTAGATTTGTGGGAATTGTGCCAGTCTCAGTGAGAAGTTTAGAATCTTTACAATGGGCACCATTATTTCTTCAATGGTAATGGCAACTAATTTGTGGTCTAAGGAATCACCACTATGCATTGACTTCCCAAGTACTTTTACTAGGTATTTCCTGGCCATATACAGTGGGACCTCTTTGAAGTAGAAAGGAGGTGGTGCAGGAAGCGAATCATCTGCCTGCTGTTCAGTGTCTTTAGTGATGTCCGGGTGAAAGCAAGCTCCAGCAGTGGCTTTGCTTCCCGTGTCCAGTGAGGCAGGAAGTGGCTTAAATCAGAAGCCACAATGCCAGTGGTGTTGAGTACCTGATCAGGGGCCTCACACTTGCTCAGGTCATCTGGGGAATCAGGTGAAAGCAGGCTCCAGCCTCACTATCCCTCCCTTAGTCATTCTTCACTCCCTGATGTACCTATAAAAGATTTTAACCCCCCTTCTTAACCGAGTCAGCTATCTTTTCCTTGGTTTGGGCCTTTGCTATTCTGATTGCCATCCCTGCTTCCTTCTGTTTTAACTGGTACAGTTCTCTGTCCTGCACCTTCTGTGTTTCCTTATACTTTCTGAATGCTATCTTTTTTCTCCCTACCCTTCCCTGCCACCTCTTTTGAGAACCATAGAGTTTTTTTCTTTCATTTTGATTTGCTTATTTGTGTCACACAAAGGCTTGTTGCCTCTGTGATAGCAGTTTTGATGTTTCCCCATTGTTCCTCCACCCCTCCTTCTTTCCTGTTTGCTAGTGCTTTTCTGAGGCATGCTCCCATTTTGATAAAGTCAGCCGTCCTAAAGTCTAGTACCCTCACTTTCGTATGGCTTGACTCTGCAGCTGTATTTATCGTGAACCACACTGTTTGGTGGTCACTTGTTCCTAGATGGCTACCCACTTCTAGATCTGAGATCCTCTCTCTCTGTCCCCATTTGAGAGTACCAGGTCTAAGATTGTTCCCTCCTGAGTGGATTCCAACACTAGCTGCTTGAGGCATGCCGCCCTGTAAGGCATTGATAAAGACCCTGCTCTTAGATGTGGCTGCAGCAAAGGTGCTCCAATTAACATCTGGCATATTCAGGTCCCCCATCAACAATATCTCCCCTTTTTCTGCCATCCTAAGGATGCCTTCTATCACTTCCTTGTCCATTTCTTCCCCCTGAGATGGGGATCTGTATACAACCCCCGTGCAGATTGTGGTACCATTTCTGGTCTCCAGGGTGACCCACAGTGCCTCCTCTACCCCTGTTTACCCTTTAGTTTTGTTGCTTTGATCCCTTCCCTTATGTAGTGAGCTACTCCTCTTCCTCTTCTTCTACCCTCCCTGTCCCTCCTGTAGATTGTGTACCCTGGTATGTTGATATCCCAGTCATGGTTCTCTGTGTACAATGTTTCTGTGACTGCCATGTTATCTGGGCATCTCTCTTCCATCAAGGCCACCAGTTCAGGGAGCTTTTTACCTAGACTGTGGGCATTGGTACTCATTACTCTCCTTTTTTGATGGCCTTACCACTTTTTGCCCTTTCCCTGTTGTTACTGCCTTTACCTTTTTCTCCATTTACCACTGCCCATCTCCATATTGACTTCTTTATCTTGGTGTTTACCTCACTAACTACCATGATTTTTTGGGAGGGCTAGGATTTCCCTGCTCCTTTTCAGTGCCTCCCCCCAGATAGTTTAAATGCTTGCCAATGAAGCATTTAAACCTATTATCTAGGATCCTGGTTCCCCTCCTGGACAGATGCAGACCATCACACCAGTAAAGGCCTGCATCCCTCCAGGTGGACCCCAGTCCCCAATGAAGCCAAAACTATGAGCTCTGCATCAGTTTTTCAACCTTTGATTGAATCCCATGTTGCAGAGCACCCTAGTCTCACCCATGCCATAGACAGGCAGCACCTCTGAGAAGGTTATTGTGCATGCTACTGGTCTAAGGCCCTCCTCAACTCCACAAACTCCTCCTGCACTGCTCTGATCCCTTTTCCAGCCAGGTCATTTGTCCCTAGGTGGATAATGACATCCAGCTCCCTCCCCATGCAGCTGCTCCCATGATCCTAGAGGATTCACTTCCTGTCCCTCCAAGCCATGGAACTAGGCAGGCATCTTACCTCCCTCTCCCTCCTCCCCCAGTTCCACTCTCCTAACAATGAAGTCTCTCACCAGGAGTTGTTTCCTTCCCCTTTGGGCTCCCATGCCACCCTCCTGTGGGTCTCCTTTGTGGAGGTTCCCAGTATCCTCCTTGATCTCCACTGTGGGTGCCTCCATAGAGGAACCACACTCTGCCAGAATGGTGTTTGAATTGTGGAGAGGTACAACTGGAAGGATGTGCCTCTGTTCCACCACTCTCACCCTCCCTCAGCCCACTGTGGTCCAACCACTTCTCTTTCTTGGCAACATCTGAGGCAGTGGCAGTGGCTGTGGGTGGGAGAGGAGGTTGTCCCCTGAATCCTGGCCAAATCAGCCTGGAGATAAGCAACTTCCTCCCTCAGCCCAGAGAGGTACCTGCAGATGGGACAACACCGCATCCTCCAGAATGTGTCTCAGAAGACTGCCGCTCCATAGCCACTGCACTGCACCACTCCCATCATATCTTTTTGTGGCCCTCAACTGTTATTTTGTATGCTTACTTTTCCTCTCTCTGTTTATTTTTTTTTCTCCTACTTTCTTACTGCCTTCATGCCCTTAAAGCTCCTGCTCTTCCTGTTCTGGGACAGGAAGTTTCTGTATTCTCAGTAGTCTCCTTCTTATTTGCTCAGAGTCAGACCTCCTGCAGCTAGGGGGACATGGAGAGCTACTCTTTTCCTTCTAGGATGGTGAGTCTTTATGCCTCTGGATCATCCCTCCCTCCCTCCCTTCCTGCTCCCAAACAGGAAGTTCCTGTTGTCAGTCAAATCCTGTGCCTATAAAGCAGAACTGGCTTAGAGTGGGGGAGAGGGGCAGAGGGAGGGAGGTCTATATAGTCCCAGTAGAGTTGTACAATGCTAACAGAACCTCCTTCCTCTTGTTATTCTCTGCCAAAAGCTATCTAGGGCAGATTTAAATGGAAACACCTGGCTTCCTGCTGCCTAAGCCACTCCACCTAATTCACAGTTTCCTTCTTCACCTAGCTAACTAAACAGATAACAATTCATTTCACCCAACTCAGGCAAACACACTAAGTCTTGTTTTTTTTTTTTTGGTTTTTTTTTGTTTGTTTTGCCCTAAATTGAAGGTCCCAGTAGTAGAAGTCTAGTTCTTAAGCCCCAGTAGAGTAGTAAAATTCTAACAGCACCTCCTTCCTCTTGCTGGTCTCCTCTAACAGCACCTTCTTCCTCTTGCTGTTCAGATTCCATACTGGGCCAGATTGTACACTGCCAAACACACAGTTCATCCATATTAAAGCAATCTGAGACACAGGCTGAGTAGCTAAGATTTCAGTATTGTTCTGTGCCAATGTTGTGATCTTTTCAGGGTATAAATGAAACTGTTAAGAGCAAATTTTGTGAGAACAATCTCCCGACATATGTCATATCTTGTAAATCTATGACTAGCTTTAAATATTTTTTGGTACATTGTTATCTGCACAATCTGACTGTACTTATTTTTAGAATTTGTTTATATCAAATAGTTGTTATATACAGAATAATGTCTGTGCAGGTGTTATGATGAGTTTTCACATGCCCGACATGTGTGATAATCCATAAACCCCGAAAGCGAAACTTGAGGCATTTATGAGATCATCACACACCATGGGTGTGTGAAAAATCCTCATAAAACAAACCTTGCATAGACATCATTTTTTATAATAACTGGTGCAACATATTCAATACAAACAAAAATGATAAGCAATATTTCTGTTAGGGAGCATGTCCTTGAGCAACCACAAGGAGAGCGGGAGGAAGAAAATGCCACAATAATCCGCTATCAAGTTATAATGGAATTCAGCAGGTTGTTAAAGTGTTTTATCAGTACTGCATATCCAGTCATTATGGGGCATTGCTAGTTATTATGTGTCTGTATCTAATGTTTCTTATGTCCTGTACCTGACGCATGTGAAAAGGGCTGTTAGCTCACTGTGTACTTCCTGTGTAATAAATCAGTTAAAATTAAATGAAATGTGTAATTTTATAATATTTAGTCCACAGCCAAAAGTATTTTAATTGCCACCACTAATCATGACCAGTGTATATTTTCTCCATGTAAAGTCATGAGCCTAGTACATAACATCTAACAAAAACAAAAAACCTACATTCTCTAGTCTAATCTCTTTCTTTATTTACAGTTTTTTTGTTACCTACTATAGTACAGCTGAGATGAAACATCCCATTGCCAGTGGTATCCTGCTTCTACTCATATCTTCTGCTGGGTGGACTAGAGTACTGGGAGGTTAGGGGACTTGCCCAAGATCATACAATCAGAATTTGGGTTTAGTGTGGCTTGCACCTATGGTGCCCCATATTCAAAACTTTGCCCAGGGGGCAAAATATGCACTGACCGGCAGGCAAATTAGCCCACAGCCAGTAGCACGCAATATTCAGAGGAATAGCCCTGGGGCAAACTGTGCTGAATATAGCAGGCAAGTGAAGGTAGGCAAACAGGGCTGTGAGTGCAGTGCAAAAACAGCCCAGCAAAGAAGACAGCTCTGTATATAACAACTAGGTAGTGCAAACTGCAACAGCAGCCCAGTGCTCACAGAGGTAGAGCAAGGTGAACGTGAACTGCATGATAAATGTGGGTGTTAGCAAAGAAGTGGTGCACAACAACTGCAAACAACATTGCAAGCGAAATGCTGCAGAACCATACTATGGTTCTGACAGGTTTGCCCAGGGCAAACATATTTGCCCAGCACTAACTTGTTTGCCCAGGGCAAACACATTAGCCTCTGAAAAAAGTTTGCTATATTCAAAAGTGATATGCTAATGAGCCCACTTAGGCAATCTGAGGGCAAACAGCCACATTAGCATGTTATTATGGCCTGATTTGCATGTACTTCCATGTGTAGCGTGCCCAGGCTATTTCACAGTGCACACAGCACCACCTGTATATCAGACTGGAACTACAGGTCAGTGGCCATATGCTGGGTTTGTACACAGCACCACCTGTATGTCAGACTGGCACTACAGGACGGTAGCTGCAGGCTGGGTTTGTGCACGTCAGCATAGACTATTTTGCCCCGGGGGACTAGCACCACAAGCACAGGTGGTTGTGCTGTATGTCATAGACATATTGCTCTTTCTGCTACAAAGTGTTTCAGGTGCTACAGTACCATAGTAGCCAGTATTGTGAGGGACACATCAATGCATACGAGTGTCAGGCAACACTGACTGCTACTATCCACACAATTCAGACCCAGCTGGCAGGTTTATTCTGACAGTGAACAACACTGTCATACTGTCCTGTGACCCACATAAACTATGCCAGTGGCATGGGAGTCTCACAGTAACATACACATGGCTGGCTGTGTGTGACGGGTGTATGTATAGGTGTACAGTATAAACCCGGGGGTGGGGCAGACACATACCATCATACAGACACAATGATGTCAGGTGCATTCCCATCACTGGGACATGTGCACTGTGTGGATGGTACAGCCATGTGGCAGCACCTACTTTGTGGTGCATCCTGGGCACCTCTACACCCTCCCCTCCACACCCTTCAACCCCTCAGTGCTGCATGTGTGTGCTGGATTGTGTTGGTGTACCCCTGTGGGGGGACTGGAGGTGTGTGCTGCATGTATGCACTGCCAAGGTGTCCACTGGGCACTGGGACACCCTTAAATACCTGGTAGAGTTGGAATGGTGCCAGACGATGGCAACAGGGTTGGTACCATCTGTGTATAGCATATCTCTTCCATGGCATATGGTGTGGCTCAGGGTGGCCGTATGCCCTCTCTGCCTCCTCACTGGCTGCAGCCATCAGGTGCACCATGCTGCTGTTGTTGCATACAGCCTTGTTGCCTGTTGCTGCTGTGTCCATGACCCTTTTTCTGGGTGGTAATTTGCACCATGCTATGTTCTATACAAAGTTATGCAAACACACTTTGCGCGGTGCTAATATACTGAATATAGCATAGCGCCTGTATTTATGTACATGCCCCCTTTGTCCAGTGCATACAGTATAATTTTGTGAGGTGCTGATCCAGTTTGCCCATGCTATTTGGTCATTTGAATATAGGGGATCCATGCAAATGGGGCGCAAACCCAGGGCAAATGGTTTGTGCCCAGTGCAAAATTTTGAATATCTGGCCCATGATCTCTTACTTCTGTGCTCTAACTGCTAGAGCAGATTAGGACACTCTCCAGCAGTTAAATTATGGATTGGTGTTGGGGGAGAAAGAGAAAAAAAGAGAGAAGAGAGAAAGTGACAGAATCAAAATAAGATTTGTAATGCAGAAAAGGGTTGATGGACAGCAGAGACGTCTATTCAAACATTTATACGGAGGGAGAACTACAGTATATACAGTATGCTTGGGTTCCTGCTCAATTAAAACACTGCGATTTTGACATTACTACAGTACACATTCAGCTTAGCATTTAACTTGTCATGTTGAAACCAGATGTTAGGAAAGGATCATGTTTCTAATAGTTTCCATGTCATTTTTTCTGGAATATTTTTCCTGATAAGGTTTCATTAGTTTTTACTACGTTCATCTCTCTCCAGAAATAAGTTCAAAATAGAGAGACCAAATAATCCTGCCTGCCCTTTTTTCTAATCTAAACTCAAACAACAACACTGTGACAGCTATTTATATCTCTCAAAGGCTCACACTTAATAACCAGTTGGGTCAAACATCATTTCACGTCCCTGCAGATGAAAACCTCTCTATAAATGGATGGCTAATATCCTCTGACAGCAGGAGATGGAATTTATTAGAGCCCTTCCTTCGATGGCACACTGAACCAGGTAATTGATGCAGCAACGCAGGACATTATTAATGCCACTGCATCTGCTAATTCCAGATTTATTGAGCACTCTGAAAAATTCAAATGCCTATCCGTGCTTTTTAAACAGGAGCCCCTGACTTCAGGGGCTGAACAAAATTATATTTATATGTAAAAGGACAGGCATTTAAATAGCTTTACAATAAAGGATTTTTCATTTCACAATGATCTTAGGTCACCTTCCCGTATGTGGCAAAGTTCACTTGAAATAATACTTTGATGATGTCATCTTATTAACAAGATCTTGACTATGACTGACATGATTTGTCAACTTGTACTGAGGCCAGACTCTCATGTGCTAATTCATGAGTTGCTGTTATTGCTAAGCAGGTCTTTTCCTGTCATGCCTGTCAGTCACCAAATAAGTGTAAAAGCCAAAAAAGAAGAACATTCAGAGACCAATGCATGAAGTTAGTGATATTTAATCATAATATGTTATTACAAACAAATGCTTTCTGTAACATATTAATTTTTTTTCTGTATTATTATATCATATTACCTTGTGGGACAGTCCCACAAACTGAACTGAAAACAGCATGCAAACAGTAAATTAAGTCTTATATATTTCTCCCATAAGTAATACTAATATGGTAAAATTACATTTTATGTGGGTTATAATCATACTAGAGTAAGTCAGAATAAAAATATTTTATCTTGTTTCTAAATCAATAACTGATTTGGGCAGTGGATGCTGTGATGCAGATGCACACCACAGAATAAGAAGATATTTCAAATTCTAAAGCTTTCAGAAATTGAAGAGCCAGGTGGCACCGCAGTTCAGACACCTGCCTTTCCACTGCCGAAGGGCTGGATCCGCATCTCAGCTTGTGCCACAAGCAAAATAAAGTTTATCTTTGTTCAGCTGTCTTTTGTTAGTATCAAGTGGAACAAAGTCTACAGCACAGAAAGCTTCAACTACATGATTCAGTACATTGGACAAATGACTGCTCAAAAGGCCCTAGGCTGATTCCATATGGAGACTACGGGGACCCTCTCACAATACAGTGGTAGCCCCAGCAAGTCAGCAAGGAGGTTCATTGACTAAGTAGTATGGGGATGCCTGTTCTGTTACTGCTCTGTGAAATAGCAGAGGGCTTCACTTTCCTGGGACTTTAGTCTCATAAAGTTTCAGTTGCACAGGCTCATCACTCAGATAAACAAAGACAAAACAAAACAAAAACAAAAATGTTATTGTTGCTAACACTATTACTGATCAAATGTTATAGTATGAAATATAGATAACTCTCCCTATTTTCCAAAAGGATTTTCCAATGTTGTGCTTATAGCAAAAACCCTTTGAAAATAGGATTGATGTATACATATCTTTAATTTGCATTAGCAAATCAGGTATGCAAGATATCTATAATGTCTTGCCCTTCCTCTTTCAGCTTACCTAATGAAAAAACTTCATGCTTCCTTTTAAATGATGCCTTAGTTTAGATGCCGATATCTGGTCAACCTTTGCAGTCCATTGTAGCCTTTGGGACATCATTTCAGTGGAACATTATGAACCAAACTGCCACTCAGAAAAACAACTTGCATGCTTGATGCTAATTATACATATCAGCAATGATGCTTGATTCTGTGAGACAAAGAGATTCCATCAATTCGATAAGCCTCTGTGCTAAACAAGGTTTGAAATTAATTCATAATTTCTTTTGTGTTTGTCATGTGCAGAGAAATGAACTGCCATTCAATTTTTCATAAGCTGTGTGCAAGCAGCTGAGACTTAATTTCAGGCAGCGTTCTGACAGGTCTGGGTAATGTTATGCGACTCTGTGCAGAAACTGACTGCAAAGAATATTTAGGCCATAGATACAAGTAATCAACTAACACATTGTGATAAACAGGTTTGTAAATATTAAGGCAGGGACTCAAAGTGTCCTGCAATATGTTGATCCTGAGGATGTTTAAGATTTCTTGTCACCAATGCCTCAAGATTGAAAGCAAGATATGCCTTTTATTTTAACTGCATTGTACCTAACAAATGTCAGACTGCCAGTAAAGGATGCCAGACATTCCTACAGCAAATGGTTACATACACTGGATAGGAAAGGATAGCCATGTACATCTGTTCTAAGGCTAAAATGCAATATGTAAAAATACAATATGATAGATATACAGTATATACAATAGTTGATACATTTCTTTCATGTTTTTAGAAATAATTCAGCACTGCTGAACATCTATCCTCAGCTACTGAGACTGATGTACTTACAGTGATGAACAACTGCAAAATAAGGCTATAAAAGTGTTCACATTTTGGAAAAAAATGTTTTCCACATAATGCCATTGGTACTTCAATAACAATCGTTTAAGCAATATAATAAGTAAACACAGAGTACTATACAAAAATATACCACCCGGGAAAAGATTGCAACTCCCCTCATATTTTTCAGTAATCCTACACGCATATACTAAGGATCATACTAAGGATTTATTAGAGCTAGAAGGCCAAAGCCCACAAGTGTTCACATTCTAACCTAATAATATGTCGTGGACTTAGCATTTAATAGATATTTGTCCAATCAGTTTTTAAATTGTGCTTTGTCTTTACTAATAATAACATGTAAGGGTAAATTATTCCATGGCTTAATTACCCTTAAAGTGAATAAATATTTCCTCCTAATGTAATTATATGACTGTCTGGTCAATTGAAGTGGATGTCCTCTAGTATTGTGAACAGAATACTTAAAACACAAACCCAAATCAACCATTAGTTCAGGATCCTGAATTACATCATACAGAAATAAAAGATCACCACATAACCTGTGGGTTTCAAGTGAAAACAAGTTACATTCCTGAAGCCTGTCATTGTAAGACAGACGATACATACCATTTAGGTGCTTAGTAAATCTGTGTTGGACACTCTCTGAATTATATTTTTTTTTTTATAGGGGCACCAAAACTGAGACACATATTCAAGGTGAGGCCTAACATATGATTGAAAGAGTGGCAACAAAGCTTCAGGGTCTCTTGTAGAAATATTTCTTTTAATTGATCACACCACTTTATTAGCTTTCTTAACAGTTATTAATATGATTAGAGAAAGCCATAGTATTAGAAACATTTATACCTAAATCTCTTTCATCAGCTGTTATATTGAATTGATGTGGACCTAATCTATAAATTCTGTGTTGATTTGTACTACCTAAATGCATCACCTTGCATTTGGAAAAATTTAAAGCCATGCCCCACTTTCCTACCCATTTGTAGATAGTATCCAAATCTCCCTGAATTTTATCTGAATTTTCTATACTGCACAAGGACCTCTGATCTTTATATCATCTACGTACTTAATAGATGAAGATATACAATTTGAAGTTAAATCTGAAAGAAAGGCCTGAAATAATCCAGGACCCAACACTGAGCTCTGGGGTACTCCACTGGTCACACTGCATACATCAGATAAGCTCCCATTTATACGTACTTTTTGTGTACGGTTAGATAACCAGTTTGGGATCCAGATAATAATGTTCATATTAATTTTTAATTTTTGTAACTTAATTTGTAAGGCCCAGTGTGGCATGGCATCAAAGGCCTTACTAAAATCCAAGAAAATAACATTGCAGGGTATACGTTTGTCTATAAGTGAACTAATATATTCATAAAAAATCATCAGGTTAGACTGGCAACCTCTACCTTTTATGAAACCATGCTGTTCTTTATCTGAATTAAGTAATATTGTATTTAATGAATCTCTAAGTAAACTTTCTAAAATTTTGCAAATGGTAGAGGTGAGACTGATAGGACGATAATTCAAACTATCTGTTTTTAAACCTTTTTTATGTATGGGAACAACAATGGCTGTTTTCCATAGATCAGGGACAAAACCCTGTGACAAGCAAGATTCAAATAATAATTTAAGGGGTATTACCAAATAATCCTTTAGTAAAAAAAAGCAATTGCCCAGGTATATTATCCAGTCCCATACATGTTTTACCTTTTTGTAATTTTAATTTATTTAGAATATCTATAGATGAAAAAGTAATAATACCTATGCTGGTATTTTGAAATTGAGATACAGATTTATCAGAAACTGTGTAATTTTTATAAAAAACATTATTGAAAATATCTGCCATTTCTTTAGGGTTTTGAACAATATGGTCTTCCTCTATAATAGGGCCTACCTTACATTTTGTTTTTTTAAAGAATTAATGTAAGAAAAAAAATAGCTCTTTTTTTTTTTTTTTTTGCGTTTTTTGCTAATTCCAGTTCCCAGTGTCTCTTAGAGCTCCTAATGGCAGATTTACAAAGTTTTTGTGTCTTAATATACTGTATCTAGACCAGATTTAGAACATCATAACATTCATTTTACTTCACAACAGAATCAAATTATTACAACCGTTTCCAGATACTTAACACTGTGATTATTTCATACAGGAGAGATACAAATCATTATGATTGCCTAGTCTACAATGCACTTCATCACCCAAATGAAACATCAAGCTATGTTTAGCACTGCACAACCATGCTATAATAAAACACTTTACATGCACCACAAAAGGAATTGTGTACTCTATTGTCCACAAGAAGTGTGGCAGGCATTCCACTGAAGAAATAAATGTATGCTTGCCTGAATTGCTTGTTGAGCATCTGAGAAGTTTAGACAGATAAGCATACTTTCTCACACATCAAAGTAGTTTGATATGGATGGACATAGCAATGATGACATCACAGACTGTGGGTTTGTTTTTAATTCTACAGACCATATTCTGCAAGAAAAGGAAAAACATGATTTTTTTTTTTTACAAATGTGGATAGTTGGAACTGATGGGATGTAAGCTGTAGTTTATACTTTAACAACTTCAATTTTTAATGTTAAACCTTAAATTATGACATGGACAAGAACATACTAGCCAGCTGATTGGCTAAATGGCAAAAGCAAGAGTATAATTATCTGATGATAATTACATTCCTGTACTTGTTTAGCTTGTGCACCGGGTTTGGCTTCAATATCTATACACTTCATCTGGCACTATATTTTATCTTCAGCTTATATTGCATACTTAAAACCACATTTTCATATTAAAAATCACAAAACAACTTTTTTTAGAAACATTTTCAAGTAGAACTCATAAGTGCAATAAAAGTTCAAGGATGTGAAATTGTGGTCAGTAATCACACTTTCCTCTTGTGTGCTTAAAGGCACTCAGTGCAAGAACCTCATTCCTAACAACAAACTTAAGGTGTGTGATTGTTGATCAATAATTACACAGCCTGGTGTGCCTCATTGCATATATATATATATATATATATATATATATATATATATTAGAGCAAAAACTCCGTTTAATGCATTAGTTAGGGTTGTTCTAGCGACAAAAGTGAGGAATTTGCTGTTAGGGTTGAAAACCCCCTTGGACCCCCGCCCACCCCCAACTGGCATTGGGGTGCGCATTGGGATCGTCAGCCCTAACTCTCACCCCATGACATGTGTAAAGCAGCAGAAGTATAGTAGAATCCCATGACATGTGTAAAGCAGCAGAAGTATAGGAGAATGGGGTGAGAGTTAGGACCCACGATCCCAATGCGCACCCCAATGCCGGTTGGGGGGGGTGGCGGGGGTCCAAGGGGGGTTTTCAACCCTAACAGCGAATTTCCTCACTTTTGTCGCTGTGGAACAACCCTAACTAATGCATTAAACGGAGTTTTTTGCCTCTAATTTCCCCTTCTTTTTGAGAATGATAACGAGAAATAGTGAATGTAATGCAGCGGGAGAGAAGTGGGGCCCTTGGTGGCGCTCCACTCCCACCATGATGTGTTGTGGCATACTAACAGGGACAGCAATGCAAACAGAAATGCTAACAGTGGCGCACATGGTAACACAAGCATGAATGAGAACAGAAAGGATAGCGCACATGGTGGCGTGAAGCGAGAATGGTCTGCCACGTGATGTGTTGTCACATAGTAACATGGTGCCTGCAAACAGAAATGTCAATGGGCATGGTGATGTAAAGTGAAACAGTAAGATAAACAGTACTGTAGACAGAAATGGCAAAAATAACAGAAATGCAAGCGCAAATGAAAACACAAAAGGATAAGCACATGGTGGCGCCAGACATCAATGGTAAATGAAACAGTACGGATCCATAGCGGAAAGGGCAACAGTAACAGTAATGTAAAGCGCAGGGCTGGTTTCCCCAAAACCTGTTGAGAAAGACAGTGAGTACAAATAATGTATGCAAAATAATGAGTATCGACGAGAAAATGAGATCTTGGAATACTAAATAGATTATATCTCAGGAACCGTCTGACGTAGAAAAAATTTAAAAGTCATATTATTTACAACTGTCCTGGCTAATTTGAATCTGTAGCCCCGAAGTTTTCCGACGAAAGTCCGTATCTAGCACCGTTTCGAGATACGGCCCCTGAAAGGCGCGGTGAACGCCGTAATGTTATCCTATGGGAAAAAAAGAAAAGTTTGGAGCACCATAACTTTGCCTCCCTGCAATGTTTTTTCACCAAACTACTGAAAGGCACATCTGTGAACTGTTGGCTGTCTTCCCTCCAAATTTCAGGAAAAAAGACCAAACCGTTATTTTGCAGCAGGGCTCCAAATGATTTCTGTTAAGTGTCGGGCGCCGTAATGTTATCCTATGGGAAAAACCGTCAATTTTGGAGTGCTGTAACTGCGCCATGTGATATTTTTCACCAAACTACTGAAAGGCACATCTGTGTACTGTTGACTGTCTTCCTCAAATTTCAGGAAAAAGACCAAACTGTAATTTTGCAGCAGGGTGCCAAAGAGTTCCTGTAATGCTTGAGCGCCCGTAATGTTATCCTATGGGAAAAACTGTCAACTTTGGAGTGCCATAACTTTGCCGCGTGTAATATTTTTCAATACAGCACTGAAAGGCACATCTGTGAGATGTCAGCTGCGTTCCCTCAAATTTCAACCCAAAACTCCCAGCGGTTATTTTGCAGTGCAGTGCCAAAGAATTGCTGTCATTTCCCACAGACTAGAAAATTACTTGCAATATTAAAGCTTTCGCAGGCCTCTGCGACACTTTCTCGTGGAGCACGCCAGCACTTAGTGAAAGTACTTTTCCAGAAATGAAAAACATATTTCTGGGGTGTTTTACCACAAAATAAAGACATGGCAAGCATCCTCAGGGCCGACTAGGTGAATACAAAACATTTAGGTTGCTAGAGGTCCCAAATTTAAATGCCAACCATTTTCTGATCACCAACTGAAAACAAAATGGCCGATTTGCGAAAGTAACAGGCCCATTTGCGAAAGTAAAAATGCATTTGCGAAAGTGTTGAACTTTTTGTTAACTTTTCCCATTGACTTATAATGGGAAACTGTTTTTTGAATAACTTTTGAACCGTTTAATATTTTTTCATGAAATCTTCAAAGGCACATTGGGGACCCTGGCTGCATGTTCCCTGAAGATTTTGGGCTGGTCACGCAAACCTTACGACCTGTAGGCGCGACCACAGAATTCCAGAAAAGCGTAAGCAGCGCACAGATCACACTTAATACCTCCGCAGTATATCCGATCAGTACGAGACTTGGCAGATCCTAAGGCCTATGGGTCTTGATCACACATTCTGAATTTCAAGCAAATCCATCAAACAGTTGCAAAGTTATTAAGGTGCAAAATTTTGGGTTTAACATGGAAATGGCTCCTCAACCCTAACTATGGTAGCACTACCGTGCTACCATAATATATATATATATATACAGTATATGTATATATACAGTATATATATCACCACTGTCAATGCAGGGGTCCCCAAAGGGTCCGTCCTCAGTCTGACACTCTTCTCCCTTTTCATCAATGAGCTGCCGTCTGTCTCCACCCATGGGCTAATCACCTTATCGCTGATGACCTTGTCATCCTAAACAGTGATCGTGACATTGGCACCATCGATTCCCAACTAAACTCTGACTTCAAGCGGATCCAATCTTGGCTGGCGGTACAAGTCACCACCAACCTTAAGAAAACACAGGCTATGCTCTTGGCTCCCTCAGTAGAACTAAATCCTGCCCTGCCCCCCTTCTAATCCATGGAGCTGATGGCTTGCCCCTGCAGATGGTTCCCATAATCAAGTATCTTGGCATCACTCTGGACCCCCAGCTGGACCTCTTCCTACACGTCCAAAACATCTGTAAAGGCCACGAATGCTAAGCTCGGTCTTGCCTACAGAGCAAAAAATTGCCTCCCTCCAGCTGCTCGGGTGGCTTTAACCAGGGGTGTTCTCCTCCCCTCCCTCTGCTACGGACTTGTGACCTTTGCCCCCATGCCAAAATCCATCCTCTCGAAATGGGATACTGCCTACAACAGCATCTGCCACTTCACGCTTTCTGCTCCTCCCCTTACACATTGCTGCAACCTCTACACTGCCTCGAGTGGCTCCCTCCAGAGAAGCACCGTACCTTCATAGTAGGTAACTTCATCAACAACATCTTCAGGATATCCACCCCTGCTGCCCTTGCCCTTTCCCTCAACCCTGACACCACTACCTACCAGCTTAGGTCAAGGGCGGCACTCTCCCGCCCATTTCCTAGGACATGCTCCCTTGCGGGTGATCGGGCCTTCGCCAGCTACGCCCCGAAACTATGGAATTCATTCCCAGCCCTTACACGGTCCACCCCCTCCCACACTGGATTTAAAACTTCCCTTTAGAACTTCCTGAAGGGTCCCTCCACTTGCCCTTGCCTAACCTTGTCCCACACTATGCTGTACGGAGGGCCTCTAAGCCTCTGGGACCATCACTGCTCTTCATACAACCTGGTCAAGCAATGACAAATTGGGTTACCTTAACTGGTATAAATCTGCACTCCCATTGCATATAAACCTGACTCACTCACTGTCTATGTGCAGCCTAGCTCTTAATTCCCTGTAACCACACCGGGCTCATGTGTCGTTTTACTGACTGTCATTCCTCTATGTATTCTGATACTTCACTGTATGTAAAACTATATTAGTCACTTCACTGTATGTAAAAGCTGTATTAGTCACTTCACTGTATGTAAAAGTTGTATTAGTCACTGTACCTGTAAAATTCAAGTTTGTAACTCTTCCGGGTCGCACCTAAAAATAGGCACATGGATGTCTAGTGTGACTTACCCGGTAAACAAAAGCAAATAAATAAATAAATATATATATATATATATATATATGCTTGTATGGCTGTGTCACTGGCCACATTCAGTCCTCTGCTGATAAAGGCCACCTCACTGCTGCAGTCTTCACTGATCTGGCTAAAGCCTTTGACTCTGTTTCCACCCCTCCTACTAAACTCTCTTGAGGATGCAGGACTTGCCCCCCAACCCCACTATTCAATGGTTCAATTCCTATCTAAGCGATAGATACTAGTCGATAAAAAAGTCAAAAGCTCCTCCTCCTCCTCCTCTCCCCTTCATGACTGGTGTCCCCCCAAGGTTCCATACTTGGCCCAATCCTGTTCTGTCTTCATACACAATCTCCCATCTGCCTGCTCCTCCTCCCTCACCCACATGTATGCAGACAACACTATATTGTTTGCATCTGGCCTGGACCTAGCCACAATTCTTTCTACACTCCAGCAAGACTTCAATGCAGTACAGGCTTGGTTCACCTCAAAACAGCTAAAACTTAATTCTATGAAAACTGCTTCAATGACATTCGGTACCCCCAAAAAACTTGCCAAACCTAACCTCGCCTCTTCTATCCCCTCTCTTGATGGCATGCCTCTAATCACTATCACAGCCTACAAATATCTTGGTGTCTGGCTTGACCAACATCTAAATTTCTCCCTCCACATTGATTACATTATATCCAATCTACGGCCTAAGTTGGGAGTTGTCTAGCGAAACAGAGACTCTCTCCCACTCCCTGTACTTCGTGGACTTCTGGCCAAGATGATCATGCCAGTCATTGATTATGCTGACATTATTTATTGCACTGCCTCTTCCACCTCCCTCCTCGGCTTGACTCCTTTTTATGCCTTTGTCACTTCAGTCAAACTCTTCCTACAGGACACACCACTGTTCCCTTCTCTCTTGCCTGGATCTCCCTCCGCTCTCACACAGATGACTCACCCACTTTATATCCTTCACCTCTAAATTCTGGTTCAACCTGTTCCCCTTGTTTATCTTATACCTCCTTTCACCTGCCCCAACCTCAACCTAGTCCTTACGCTCTAGAGACTAGCATACCTTCTCACTCACTACCATAACTTCTAACTTTGGCAAATGTGCCTTTAGCTACTGCCTTCCTTCCTTCTCTGTGGAACTCTCAAACCCCTCACCTTTGTAACTCTTCCTCCCACCCTATTGTCAAATCTCAGCTACACCTTCTTCCATACCCCACTTGCTTCCACAATCTAACCTAGTATAGCTGCAACTCACCCTTGCACTTATCTGCTCCCTGTCTAGTCCACCCTCTTTGTCCATGCCCATTCCCTCATGTGTCCTATCTACCTAAGCTGCACATTATGCTTGCTATTTTCACAATATTGTGTGTGTGACACCATGTAATCTGTATTCTATTTGTACTACTAAGCCTCCTGCACAAGTGCTGATTTCTATGTGATTTATGTATTACTCTTTATACTGTGTATATCTGAAAGTGTAATTTATTCCATGTTCCCCCTCCCCTGGGTCACACCTGGAAATGAGCCTCAGCTCAGTGTGCCTTTCCCAGTCACCAAATATTTTAAATAAATAAATGTAGTACAAACTAGATTCATAGAAACATAGAAGTTGATGGCAGATAAGGACCACAAGGCCCATCCAGTCTGCCCATTTCTTTTTCTACCTTATAAATGTGCCATCGGCCTTTGCTCTGTCAATGGCCTATCTATTCATACTCATCTGTATTGCTCCCTTATGTCTATCCCATGTCTGTTTGAAGCCCTGCACTGTATTCATATCCACCACTTCCTGAGGTAGACCGTTCCATGCACCCACCACCCTTTCTGTGAAAAAGAACTTCCTCACATTACCCCTTAATCAGCCTCCCTCTAATCTCATGCTGTGTCCTCTTGTCCTGCTATTTTTATTATATTGAAACATGTTAGACTTATTCACCTTGTTAATGCCCTTAAGGTATTTGAATATTTTGATAATATCACCTCTCTCCTCCTTTGTTCTAGGGTATACATATTAAGCTCCATTAATCTGTCCTCATATGTTTTCTGATACAGTCCCTGCACCATTTTGGTTGCCTTCTCTGGACTGCCTCAATTTGGTTAATGTCCTTGTGAAGGTGTGGCCTCCAGTACTGCACGCAGTACTCCAGATGGGGCCTAACCAGTGTCTTGTAAAGAAGGATTATTACCTCCCTCTTGTGACTTATGATACCCCTACTAATACACCCCAACATCTCCCTAGCCTTACCTACTGCTTTAGTGGTCTGCTTAGATGATTTCAGGTCATCAGTGATGATGATGCCCAAGTCTCTTTCTTCCCTTGTGACTGCCAGCAACTCCCCTCCCAGCCTATAAGTGGCTTCAGGGTTTCTCTTCCCTATGTGCATGATCTTGCACTTCTTTGCATTAAACCCCAGTTGCTACTCTTCTGATCATTTTGCTAGTTTATCCAGATCACTTCTCATTCTGCCACTCCATCTGGATCATCTACTCTATTGCAGATCTTGGTGTCATCTGAAAACAGACAAACCTTACCCTCCAGTCCATCTGCAATGTCACTGATGAAGATATTAAAGAGGACTGGCCCCAGGACTGATCTCTGAGGTACCCACTTGTGACTTGCATCTCTTCTGACTGTATACCATTTACCACCACTCTCTGTTTTCTGCCCATCTACCAGTTTGCCACCCAGTTGACCAACTTCTGACCCACCCTGAGCCTACCCAGCTTATTAATCAATCTATGTGGAACAGTATTGAGCTTTTCTGGAAGTGAGGTAGGCAACATCAACTTCTCCCCTTGGTCCACCACTCTGGTTACCCAGTCAAAGAAATCTATGAGACTAGTTTGACAGGACCTTCCTTTTGTAAACCTATACTGTCTTGGATCCTGTGCTCCTATGGATTCCAGGTGTTGCACTATCCTTTCCTTAAGGAGTGCCTCCATAATTTTGCTCACTACTGAAGTAAGACTGACTGGTCTGTAGTTCTCTGACTCCTACCTGCTACCACTCTTGTGGAGTGGGATCACATGAGCCCTTCTCCAGTCTTCTGGGACCTCTCCTGTGCTCAGAGACTCCTAGGTAAAAAAAGCATTCAGTTCAAACTTACCTGACATTTTAATTCAGTCATGTTATGCATTTAAAGGACATTGGGCCCAATATTCAAACAGTGGTCCCAAGTACAAAGTGAACCATTGCCACACATTATTTGCAAATGGGCACAATTGTGCCATATTGGTATGGCTGAAGTTTGGAAATGTGTTAAACTATGAGCCTTTTTTTGCCAACACGATTCTATGTTTATACTATGTTTATATGGATACAGTGTAGACTATCACACAACATGGTGAGTCATGTTGCTGTGACCACGACCAGTTAAAATGAATAGATCCAGTGTTCTGGTGCAACAGTACCACAAGAAGTAAGCATACGCACAGTGGTTAGAATATGGTGTTAGAAACTGTGTACCCATTATAGCATATGGACCATTAATTCCATCACTTGTTTCATAGTTCTGGGGACTATGGGTTCAAGCCAAAGCCTTACATACACTGCTTAGGACCCATACAGGGACCCTGCAAGGCATGTCCTTGGCACTCCTTATGATATGTGATGATATGCTCCTGTTGTAGAGTGGCTTGCTGCAAGACTATCCCTATACACCACATGCTAATGATGGACTGCCCCCTACATTTGTGTGCACTGGGACCACATTTGCAAATGCTATTGTAGGTGCAAGACATCCAGCACATACAGTAACACTCAATAATGTCTTCCAGTATGCTGTTAGCTAGTAATAACGACATGCACTTATTAAATGAGGTTGAAACCATCTGAGCATGTGCCCATGGCTCTGTCATCATGAAACATTTGTGATAGTATATCTTTTGAGAGATTGGGGAATAAAACAGGAACTGGAATTACCCAAATTTATAAAGGAATATGAAACAAATCATGTCTGGTGGTAAATGTTCCGTAACAGAAAATGGTAAATACAAATTCTGTCTCCCTCGGTCTTTTTCACTCACTCTCTCTTTCTCTGTTTCTTTCATGTACTCTCTCTCTTTCTCTCAAACATTTTGCTGTATGTAGTTTTACTGCTATTGTTGCTTAACAGCATTTTAAATACATCATATTTCCAAAATGCATTTTTATTGCATGCTATGAATTCCAAATGTAGGACTCTTTTGCAATACCGTGAGAATATTGGATTTCACAACCATGGCTGGCATTGGATAGAGATGTTGAAAATCTATGAGAGGTGATAAATGAAAGGGGAGGAGACTGCTGGTATTAGAAACATGGAAACACAGACAATGTTAGCAGAAAAAGACCATTGGTTCATCCAGTCTGCCCTGATTTATCCAGCTCTGCCTATGACCTATTGTCCAGATGACATATTTGCCCTTGCATCTTCCCTCACTCCCTGCACTACTGTTACCACCTGAGTAACTACGAAGCCCTTTACTCACTCCCAGCTGTGCTTGAACCCATTAATGTTTTTTTGCACCCTGTACCCACCACCTCTTTTGGTAGGCTGGTCTATGGCTCAACCACTCTCTCAATAAAATAAAAAACTTTCTCACATCCTCCTAAATCCTCCCTCCAGCTTACATTCATTTCCCCTTGTTTTTGACCCACAATTCCTGCTAAATAGTTTCTCAGAGTTTATTTTGCTTATGCCTTTCAGGAACTTAAAGGTCTCTATCAAGTCACCCTCTCTCCTGGCTGCCAGCGAGTACATGTGCCCTGAGCGATCTTTATAGGATCTGCCCTGTTGGTCTTGAATCATTTTTTGTTACTTTAAGCTGCACCAACTCCAGCCTGTCTCTGTATTTCTTTAGGTGAGGACTCTGGAACTGGGCATAATATGCTATATGGTGTCTAATCAGTGATCTATACAGAGGCAGTATTACCCTCCTGCTATTAAAACCCCTTCCAGTACACCCCAACATTCTGAGTGCCTTGCTGCAGGCCTTGTTACTTTGGCCAGTTGTTTTAGTGAGTCACTATGATGACTCCTGATCCATTTCCTTTGAAGTAGTATGCAGCTTAATCCTCCCATCAGTATTTCTTCCTGGGGTTCTTGTCTCACGTGCATCATCTTGCATGTTTTGTTTCAACAGCCAGACATTGGACCACCTATCTAACCTTTGCAGTTCCCTCTGCAACTCCCTTTACCTCCTCTCATTATCTACCCTGTCACAGAGCTTAGTGTCATCTGCAAGACACATCTTGCTGTGTATTCTGTCTCCTATGTTGCTGATAAACATACTGAAAAGCACTGGTTCCAGGACTGACCGCTGCTGTACCCCACTCATGACTGCCCTTCCTCCATCTTGACCCAGTTTACCACCACCCTCTGCTGTTTCCCCACTCTACATCCTACCCATCTAACTAGGTCCTTTGCTGCTCTCAGATCCTCTAATTTCTTCAGCAAATTTCTGAGTAGCACCTAGTCAAATGCCTTGCTGAAGATGAAGTAGAGTACTGTTTATCCCTTATTCACTGCCATTGTAACCCCAAGAATACTATCAGTCTGGTCTGACAAGACCTCCCTGCCATGAACCCATGCTGCTTACTATCCTGGAGCACACATCTCTTCAGGTAGTCCACTTATTATCTGATTTATGGACATATGATGGAGAAGCCATCTCCAATTTAGGGCAGACTGGGTGGGCCAAGTGGTCCTTATCTGCTGACAACTTTTATGTTTCTATGTTTCCATGGCCAAAACAGAGGAGAAATGGTGACTGGCAGTTTCAAAAAGGCATTTTGCTCAGTGATACAGCACACATTTTTGTGAAACCTCACATATTAGAGTGTCACCATCCATTTGGAGAGCAAGCAACCAGAGGCAACATTAGCATGTGGGCTGAAGCAGAACAAAATGCATGGTTAAATGTTGAAAAAAGTTGGAATCATGATTTAGAAGTCTTCTTCTAGAATAATCCATATAGCAGCTGTTATACTTGAATCTTGCATTCCATCCTTCTATGCCTACCTTTCATCACTGGGTCTTTCTCTCATCAAGGGAAATCAGAATGTGTCCTCTTTTTGAATTCACCACTAATCCTCTTCCTCTGAGCTTACCATCTTGTTGAGTGCAGGGTTTTATTTAACTCTAAAAATTGATTAGCGTTTTGCTCATAAAAGTTCTAAAACATTGTGAAAATGCATGGCACTTGCCTCACTGTGTTTAACAAACATAACAATTCTAGAAAACCTATATAAATGCTTTCTGTACAGCTAGTATTGTCCCAAGAAAAAAACTGCTAATCAATTATTTAAAACCCTGGAGTGGCACGGCCAGCCACCAGAATGTGTACCAAGATCAGGATCTGGTGAGGAAGGAAGCAGGGACTAAAACAGAAGTAGGCAGTCTTGTGTAGAACGTGAAGGATGTGAGTGCTATTCTACATTGCTTGTCTCTTTTTTGTTCCTGCTTTCTTCCCATGACCACTCTTCAAGAATACAACAGCATACCTATATGTCAGCAAGCCTGGAACATTGCATACAGTATGTCCCTCCCCCCGGTGATCTCTGAGTACTGCCAGCCATGGCCACCTAGATGGCAGTATAACAACAGGAGCCATTACTCACCTTACCAGAAGAGTATCCACTAGGATACTCATGCCCTCTCTTGATTACATGTCAGTGGCCACAGCATGGTGCAGAGACCCAGGTTTATGGCACAGCACACAGCTCATACCACCAGTATGCCATCAGACATGTCTCCCATACCACATCCTAATGTGATTCCTGCTTTAGAGACTGTTTAGTTACACAGCTGATGTTTGCATTTAAAATTATTGCATATCTTCCTGTATGTGAAAATATAATCATACTCGCTCTTATTGTCTCTCTTTGCATATTTTGGCCACCGAAAGGGTTTTCAAGCAATAAAACCAATTAGATTAAAATATCTATTCAATATGTTAGGATGAGTTACAAAATTATTTGTTTTCCGTATGGTAGTTGGAGGACATCTACCTTATGCTTAAGTGATTCACAGTAACTACAAGTGAGCAAGATCAAATTGGTTTTAGTAGTTTCTTTCATAATGAAACAAAGACCATAGGCTAGCTCTTGCCCTTAACAAAATAATCTGGCAGGATGAGACCAATAAAGTCAGAATTACTTCAGAAATCCATTTCATTATGCTCTTGACTACATTACACATGATTGTAATAACCTAATGCTGAAGCAAGAAGTAACCAGTTTTTACTGATATAACTGCACTGAAGTGAGTAAAGTGTCTCTCTCATGGCTATAACATCATTATAGGAATGCCATCGAGGACAACAGCACTAGACACATCCCCTAAGGCCTACAGGAATGATAGATGCAATTCTGTAATTCCCAAAGGCTAAAGGACATTATTGCACAATAAAGGTTGTTCCTTCAAACCAGCGACACACATTTAGCAGATGATTGCACTTCAACATCTTATAGCCTTTCTGTATGTACCCAATATATTTTATTCCAGATCCTTTGACTTAGTAATGAGGGGATGAACTAAATAATAAATGTATTATGAACAATATTTTTATTTTCATAAATGTGAACTTCTGTCTCATATCTTAAAAATAAAAGAATTATTTGTAAGAAAGTTATATTCTATTACACTGTGGGAGGCAAATATGTGTTTCACCTACCATTGAAAGGATCCTGGGTTTATTTAGTTCTCTACCTGGTTTTTCACAATGTTAGGTAACTTTTTTTTCATCAGTGTTGTAGCTGGTTTATAGTGTATGTTTTATACTTCGTCAACTGTATCTCCCATTACCCCTTCTCCCAGGATGCACCGGAAGATAAGCAACTTGTTGTTCAGTGTGCCTTTCCTGGTGAAACATTTCAATAAATAAATCATTTAAGTTAATACTAAAACAAAAGTGGTCTGGAAACTGCAGCAAGGATTCTATTTTATAACTACATTTGTCCAGTTCCACTCTCCTTTTATTATTCTGAAGCCTTTATCACAGTATACCAACTATATTGTTTTCAGTACAGTTGTTATAGCTCTTAACTGCTAGCATAAACCCTTTGTATTAAATGAAAGTCCACAATCCCTCCTGTATGCAAGATCTCTCCAATTTACAGTCCATAGTGCAGTAATTCAGAGTATCTTTCACAACTCCCCAAACAATATGGTTATATGGGATGCCAAAAGAGGATGGAAAAAATTACATCTTAAGATTTGAAAAGCAAGTTAAAAAAATCTGTCTGAAAGTAAGAATTACATACACTATATCCAGATTGCAGCACTGCTTCAGCTGTGGAAGGTAATGCAATTCCATCACAAATTAACATGCAAGAAAAAAAAAAACTCTTGCAGAAAAATGATGACCTGGTTCCGTTTTACTTACCTTACAATAAGAAAATTCAGCTCCATTAACCCTTACAGTCTTCTTTTCCTAAACTTTTAATATCATGGTGCAAACTTTCCCTTACTTATTACAGCTATATCTTACTTTCTAAGTTGATGGAAAATAGCTTTCTATCCAATTTTAGTCCACTATCCAAAGGGTACAAATTTCATTTTCCAAGAAGCACCATTCATTGAATATTTATGAGCAGACCTCATAGTATTCATTCCATGTGAAGACTTCTCTTCACAGCAAGCAACAATTTACACTTTGCTTTTTATTACTAAGATATTAGCCACAGAACCTGTGTCAGTTGACAAAACTGAAAGCAGCTTATCTTGCAGCTTCAACCCCTTTCCAGCAGAATTCAGCATGTCAATCAACAAAATTAGCATTTCTAAAAGCTCTAGATCAACTAATTAAAATAAATCCACAAAATTACTGAGCAAAATCAAATCAAAATAAGCTACAAGATGTCTATCCAGTTTATATTATGTATAGTACTTTATATTAGCAGAGTCTAGTAAAAGAGTCATGTTTCCATAAACCTATAGCAGTGTTGCTGTATAGCTTGTAATGGATCTGAATTAGTATATCAATGACTCCCTCTAGCCAGGTTAAGGGAACTTTTCCTTTAGTTTACCATTAAAGCTCTAGCTCTGAAACTAGAAGATCAGGTACATTTGAATAGGCACCATTGTGATTTGTTGGAGCTGGTCAAAGTTTATCAACAGAAAAGTGATTCAAATTTCTCGAATGTTTTTTTTAAAGCTTGTTTTGGTCTTTTACCAACCTCTCTTTTCTTTTAGACAGTCTAGGTCTAAAATCTTGACTAGAACAAGGACAGTCTATGTTCCTTGTCTTGACTAAACAAGTAAACAAACTAATCTTTGAAGTGCCCTTCATGTGTACAGGGCAGCGGCTTCATGTCTTACCAGGCACCTTCCTTTTCAGATTCTCTGCTGGTGGAAAACTTAATGTGAAGATCTTTCAATGATTTCAAATGCAACTTAAAGAAACATTTGCTTGCCAGTAATGTATGTACTTGTTTTCTGTAGATACACTGTGACCACTTTACCAGATAACTAGTTGTATTATAAGTCTACTTTTTGTACTTTGTGTGACAGCCATTTGTATCATGTCTACCTTTTGTATTCTTGAATTGTTTGACCTTTGGCAGCTATAAAAATGGACAATTTGCTCATGGTCCTTCCAGGTCTTTTAAATAAGAAATTAATTTAATTGAACTGAGCCTAGATTCTACTCTGTGCTGCCAAAAGTCTTTTTGCTATTGTAGAAGTGGGCACATAGAAACATAGAATTTGATGGCAGATAAGGACCATTTGGCTCACCCAGTCTGCCCATTTCTCTACCTAATGGATAAGCTGCAGATCCTAGTTAACCAGCAGCCTGCTTTTTCCTACCCCCAACCCCTAGAACTGCCTTATGACTGTTCCAAGCATGCTTGAATTCCACCACTGTTTTTGACTCCACAACCTCCTCTGGAAGGCTGTTCCATGCATCCACAACCCTCTCTGTGAAAAAATACTTCTTTACATTACCTCTGAGCTGTGCCCCCTCTATCTTCAAATACTGCCCCCTAGTTCTTGCACACCTCTTTTTCTGAAAGATGCTACCCTCTTGGACTTTGTTGATTCCCTTGAGGTACTTGAAAGTTTCTATCATGTCCCCTCTCCCTCCTTTCCTCGAGGCTATACATATTAAGCTCCTTAAGTCTCTCTTTCATTTATGAATGAAATCTTTCAAATGAACAACAAAGTAGACAGAGGCCCAGAACAAACAAAAAACATTATTCTCTCATAGATTTGATCAGTCACATACAGAATTTGGAAAATCAATAACCTATAGTGTTTTCATTTTGCCATGCATTGCATATCTGAGACCTAGGATTTCCAGGTAAGAATAAAATGTTTGGCTGCCCTGACCTCATCATTAAAACTTTGGGTGGTATTACTTCAGAATCAGTGATAGAATAAAACTGCTTTTGGCATTCTGCTGGATAAATCCTGGATTTTCCAGACATATCTAGTCAGTGGTTTCAGAGTTCTACAAGAAGCAGGAGTCCTTAATAGATTGTGAGACTGCCTTTCTTAAAGGATGAAAATGTGACTGGCTGAGTGAATGATTCTGCAGGTAATTGACTCTGGAGAAGTGGGTTATGACATTGCCTCTAAATGCCAGTTATTGAAGAAAAAAGAAAAGAAGAAACAGCATTTATATGAGCTTTTCATACACAGTGTATCCCAAAGTGCTTTACAAGCAATGCTAGACTGGTAGTGAAGTGACTGAATGTGTGGTGGCGCATATCACACATCATCACACACACAGCCTGGATAATTACATGATCCAGTTTATGGGAAGGAATGTTGGCCAGGACACCGGAATGTTCCCTACTCTTTGTGAAGAGTGCCCTGGGTTATTTTACTTCCACCTGGACACCCACCAGAACAACACCAGGATGGGCAGAAGGGACCTCGGTTTAACGTCTCATCAAAGGACCGCACCCCAGCAGTACAGCACCCCCAATACTGCACTGGATGCCAGCGATTTTTAGGCAAGTCCAATCCTCAGTGTGGGACAAGAACCTACGA
This sequence comes from Neoceratodus forsteri, assembly GCA_016271365.2. NCBI lineage: Eukaryota > Metazoa > Chordata > Ceratodontiformes > Ceratodontidae > Neoceratodus > Neoceratodus forsteri. Next base: position 915,043,822 of record CM028137.1, read on the forward strand.
CCTTCTGGTCCAGAGGGGGGAAGTGCTACCAACTGAGCCACGCTTGATACACTACTAAAGGCCCTCTGTAGGATTATCCTCCCCTCCCCCATCCAGACAAATCAATACAGCCTGAACTAGCCCTCGCTGAAGAACAGATGAGGGTAACACCTTGCTCATTATGGTTTTGATAACTGGTTAAAAGACCAGCTCATCAGTACAGTGGTAATGCTACCGCTCACTATGCCAGTGACCCAGGTTTGGAAGAAAGCCTGACTCATTGGGTGCCAGCCTAGGGAGGAGGATTGAGCATTCCAGAGGATGCACTCCTCCTCCAGGGATGGAGAGCAGTCACTCCATTGTAGGGCTGTGCAGAATGCGAAATTCTGCCAATGGAATTGCTGTATAATAGCAAATGCTTTGCAGAATTTCTTTTTAAATTCTGCAGAATTTTGAAAAGCATTTCTGTGCAAAGTGAAGAATAATTTTCCAAGAATCATGTAAACCATGGAATAATTTTCCACAGATTATGGAAAAGTAATCCGTGGTTTATTTGAACTGTAGATTATTATTCCACAAAAAACATTTTGCATGCGGAATGTCAAACTTCCACAAATGATCAAAACTGGTGGAATTTTCTAAAATTCTGCAGAATTCCATTCCATTGGAAGTTCAACATTCCACACAGCCCTACTCCATTGTATGACTGCCACCTGAGTGATCACATGAGGCAGTGCATTTAGGAGTGGATTATTGGGTGGGGAGGCAATGGCGTATGATGCACACCATTCTCGATTATGTGCTTAAGTCACACCACAGGCTGGCATTTCAGGGGCAAGAAGAAAATGGTGAAAATTCAGCAGGCCTAGGGCAAAATGATGGACCAACTCAGCAGAGGCCCTGCACTGTCAATGTGAAACCCTCCCTAGAACCAGATAATGGCCAGTGGCAGTTGGAGCCATGCTGCACCCCATCACATTGGATAAGCCATGGAGGAAGATGGAGGAGGAAGATGTTAAGTCCACGACAAGTTGGGTGATGGGGCTGGTGGTGGTCTGAGTGGGGGCACAGGCCTACCAAGAAGGAGGCATGAATCCTGCAGTCCTAGCAGCTCCCAGTGGAGGCTGGGAACATTGCAGTCAGCTGAGGCACACTTAGGGGTATGGAGGTCTCAGCGGACATCCTGCAGGTGGATGCGGGATCATGCCTGCCATGCACTGGACGTCATTGCACATCCATGCCTCCAGGTCCAGAAAGACAAAGAAGGAAAAGCCCTGGCAATCAGGAAGGCAATGGTGGGTCCTGTGGTTGGCATCCATGCCCAACATTGGATCTGCCCTAGTCAGCCTCTGGATCTCCTACCAAGCTGCACCTGCACACTAGAAGTGTCGTGCAAAATTGGAAAATTTCACCCAGTGAAATATTTCACATAATTTATACATTTTGTGAAATATTTTGCCGAGTGAAATGTGAAATTTCGCCTGTGGAGCGAGCAAAATTTCGCCGTCGTGCCAGTGAAATTCTATGCTCCTAGGTGAATTTTCACCACCCATGGACAACATTTTCTGCAATGACTCCCTGGCATCTAGTGGTCCCCCTGGCCACTCACTGGTGCAAATTTCCATTAAATTAATTATCCCTGGTGTCCAGTGGTTCCCCTCCCAGCTGATCACTGGCCCAAAGTGAATAAAGCAAGCCCCCCCAGTTAACTCATTATTTTCCTGATCCCCCCAGACCCCAATCCTAAAAAAAAAATTCAATCCCCACTCCCTAGTGCCTAGTGGATCCCCCATCCCACCACCCTGTCAAAAAATAGCATTGACCCCACTCCCCTCCATACCCCAAATGGGCCACCGGCACAGCCCTCCACTCACCTCCATGGCTGGCAGCCTGACTGAGCACTTCAATGAATGAGCATGTGCTTGAAAGCACTGTATGGAGTGAGGAGGGGAGATCCTCCCGGGACAGAGGTCCAATCTGGGGGGGTTTCAGGCAGAGCAGGAAACAGTCAGTCCCTGGTCCATGCCAGAGAGAGTCCTATGAGCCCAGTGAAGGAGGATAAAAATAGTTGGAAAAAAAAAACTGCTCAATTACCTGAACGCATGCACTCATTCATTGAAGCGCTCAGTCGGGCTGCCGGCTATGGAGGTGAGTGAAGGACTGTACCAGTGGCCCGATCGGGGTACGGGGGTGGGGGGAGTGAGGTGGGCACTATCTAATGATTAGAGTTGATGTAAGTTTTGAGAGAGGTTTTTTTTTTGTGCCCATTTTCCCATTTGCAGTTTATACTGATCTGCCACTAGAGGCATCTTATTTTTCCTATTAATCCTCCAACCTTGCCTCTGCCTTTTTTCTGTTCTAATTACCATTATCCCCTGCCTTGTTCTCACTTTTAGAATATTGTACTCTGAAGAAGAAAAAAAAAAACTACTCCACAGCGGCAGTCACCCTCACTAAAGGTCAGTTATTCCCTTTACCCCCCAATAAGAAACAGCAATGGGCACCACAGCTATCACACTCAGCCTACTCATGGTTACCTTTCTTGCTTTGCCCATGTCCCATCCTGCCCCCCCTACCATCCACCCTGAGCCCCACCCACTCTACCACCCCAGCAGCCACCCCCACCCTAGACACCCCTATTTCTCCACTGCACCACCTCCAACCAATACCCCTCCCCGACACCCTGGGCCCACCCTTCCTTGCCACACCTACCCTTCACTCCCTACCCATCTCTTGTACCTCCACTAGTAGGACCTCGCATTGGTACCTGGCTAAGGGTCCTGGTCACCACAGACTACTCATCAGATTAATTGCTCTATTCCTTCTGCTCTCTGGGAACATACAGCCCAACCCTGGGCCATTATCAACCAGCCACCCCACACCCCACTCTTGTACTGGCCTCAGCATTGCATCCATGAATATTTGCAGCCTCCTAAAAAAATCCGCCGCTCTCCAGTGCTGGGCTGTACAACACCGTCCTGATGTTATAGCACTAGTCAAGATCTGGCTCTCAAGAAAAACTCCTGACTCAGTTATCTCCCTCCTGGCTACACTCTGTTGATGAAAGACTGTATAGGCAAATGTGGCGGCAGGTGTGCAGTCTTTATGCATGACACACTTTTAGGCCATGCTCTCCTGCCCCCAAGCTCAGTTTTAGTGCCCAAGCCCTCACCCTTAAGGTTACCCCTGACCCAGCCAGGGACCTCTTTTCTCACAGTCTCTTACATACCCCTAAGGGACCAGGGACCAGCTGTCCACTTCCTCATTGACTACCTCCACCACACTCCCACACAAGGTGGAGCAGCTCATCCTAGGTGACCTTAATGTCAATTGGCTGAGTACCACTGCCCCCCATATCAGGGACTCCTTCATTGCCCTAGATATGACCCAACCATTTACCTCACCCACTAGATTTAACCGGTCAGGTGGCTCCAGCACCCTCCTAGATGTAATTCTGTCAAACTGCCCCCATAAAATCAGGGATATTAATGTACTACCAGACTCTCTTAGTGACCACTCTCCTGTTCTCTGTCACTGGTCATGCCCCACAACAAAACCAGTGTCCCAGATCACCTCACACTGGCGCTTTCACCCCGGGGGTCTCAGAAAGCTAAAAATGCACCTAGCCCAGCTTGACTGGTCCCCAATCCTACTCACAATGGATATTGACTCTGCCGTAGACTATTTCTCCAGTGCCTTCAGCAAGGCTTGCGACCTTTTCACCCCCAGACCAGAATCCATACCAAGAAACACAACACCCCATGGATCTCCCCATCCCTCATCCAAACACTGAAACAAAGAGATAATCTCTGGCATATTGCTGTTGAGACAGGCAAACTGGCTGACAGACAAGCCTATAATGCAGCACGTAACAAGTGCACCTGAGCTATAAGGCAGGCTAAGGCCGAATATTATCAAGCCACCCTTGAATCCACTTGGAGCTCATCCTGTGCCTTCTGGGACAATATGAAAGAGCTCAATGGAAAGACCTGCTCCCCCCCACCATCACTACTCTCCATAGACGGTACCATCACTACTTATCCTCCCCGCATAGCTGAGTGCCTCAATATGGCTTTCTCAGATCTAAGCTCTGTCCTCCCCAACTACTTTTTAGACCCTATCCCTGCCTCCACTCCCCCACCTTGGATCACCCCCTTTCTACCTGCATGCCGTATCACCCCTTGAAGCCAGGCCTCATCTGCAGAAAGCCTTAGCTAGCAAGAACCCCAGCTGTGATCCCATGGACTCCAGGATTCTCCGAGTCCTAGATACTGTACTAGGACCTCTCACCAACCTTTTAAACTGGTCACTATGTCTTGGTCAATTTCCCACTGCCTGGAAAATTGCAGAAATCACCCCTATCCGTAAGAGTGGAGATAGAACCTCCCCTAACAATTTCAGGCCCATCTCCATTCTTCCCCCTCTCTCCAAAGCACTAGAAAAAATAGTGGCCATTCAGCTTTCCGAGTATCTGGCAAAATACGACCTGCTGTGTCTGGAACAACATGGATTCCACCCTTGACACAGCACCACTACAGCCCTCCTGTAGTTCACCCAGCACCTCCACTCTGCTCTTGACTCTGTCATGTTGCAGGTGCAGTGTTCATTGACCTCTCCAAGGCCTTTGACACTGTCTGTCACCCCCCCACTTGACTCCCTCCACCAACTTGGCTTCTCCCCCAGCCCACTGGCTTGGTTCACTAGTTACCTCTCTACCAGATCATAGCACATGAAGGTAAACTGCACCCTGTCCAATACCCTGCCCATTCACTCGGGGGTCCCCAAGGGTTCCATCCTGGGCCCCATTCTGTTCAGCCTATTTCTCAACACACTCCCTAGCTCCTGCTCGGGCAATATGGTACTCTATGCCGATGATGCGGTTCTCCTTGCCTCCCACCCTGACCCCACATCTCTACAGAAATCCCTGCAGCACACATTCAACCAAGCTGAAAAGTGGTTCCTTGACCACTGGCTGGTCATTAACCTCAAGAAAACCAAATCTATGCTTTTTTCACATCACCAGAATAAGGCCAAAAATGCCCCCCTCTGCATTCTCCCCAGTAATGCTCATCCTCTCGAGCAGGTGTTGTCCTACAAGTACCTGGGCATCACCTTTGACTCGGCTCTTACATTCCACACCCACATCAATACCCTGTCCTCAGCCATAAACTCTTGGATTGGCCTTCTCTATCGCCACAGAGATTGCCTCCCCCAAACCGCTCTCTGACTGGCCATAAACTCCTCCGTTCTGTCCCTAGTGGACTACGGCCTACCTATCTATGCTGCAGCCGACAATACTGCCCTCACCAGAGTCCAGACCTCAAAAAACAAGGCCTGTAGGCTCCTGGCCAGCACATCTCTCTGCACCCATACTTGCCTGCTCTATTCCACCACCAACCTGCTCACCTTGGAGGAGCACCTGTGCTACCAAACCTGCTTACTTGCCAAAAAATCCCTGCTAGGACTCTCCCCCCAGGGGTCACCACATCCCTGCAGCTTGCATCCCCATCTGTTGCCACCCAGAGCTCAGTTAAGGCCACCTTTCTAGTGCCCCGTACCAAGATCTCCCTAGCCTAAAGGTCCTTCCACTACTGTGTCCCCACATGGTTCAACTCCCTCCCACCCTCTGTCACTAAGTCTACCAAAACTGGTCCCTTTAAAGTTGCTCTCTGTAACCACCTCTTTGGCTCTCAAGCTGTAGTTGCCCGTAATCAACCTAATGTTGGGGTCCCTCCTGCTTTCTGGCCCATAGCCTAGACATTGTCTGTTGAACTGCCCCCTTTTTTCTTTTCCTCACCTATGGCCCCCCACCCTTCCACATAGGTATTTTCCCGCACAACCAGGGCTGTGACTTCTACTATTGTTCTACTTTATACAATTGCTATTTACTGCATGTAACTTTATTCCATAAACCACTGTTATATTGTGTTCTTTTGTTATCTGTATTGCACCTGTATGTTACCACTGTTGTATCTCACACTGTAACCATGTCTACCCCCATCATGATGAGGTGCCTTTTTAAATAAGTCCCTAACTCAAAGGTTATAAATCTGACTTTCAAAAATAAATAAATAAAAAATAAATGGCATGAGGGGTAGAGGTCCAGTAGACACCAGGGAGTGGGTTGAATTTTTTTTTAGGATTGGGGTCTGGAGGATCAGGAAAATAATGAGCTAACTGGGGCTTGTTTTATTCACTTTGGGCCAGTGATTGGCCGGGGACCACTAGACACCAGGGAGAATTAATTTAATTGAAATTTGGGCAGGTGAGCAGCCGGGGGACTACTGACACCACCAGGCAGGAGATATTTTGCGGCAGGCAACATTTCACCACAATTTTATGAATATTTCATGTGGCAAAATTTCACCGGCAAAATTTTATTTCACAACATCTCTACACACTAGATTCTAGAAAGGGCACTGAAAGGAGTTGGCAGCCCTGCCATGGGAGGTGCAGAGCCAGGAGGGTTGGATGGATAGACAGGACAGAGGTCCGATCTGGGGGTTTTCAGGCAGAGCAGAAACAACTAGTCCCTGGTCCATGCCAGAGAGAGTCCTATGGGGCCAGTGAAGGAGAATGAAAATAGTTGAAAAACAACACGCTCAAGTTACTTAAGTTCCCTTCTTGCCCCGCAGCTTACTAGTCAGCACCTTGCTCCTAGTCTGGAAATAGATTCCTTGTTCCCAGATATTAATATAATTCTGGCAATTTGCTTTCAGCCATGAACTGCCACAGGTGTTAAACAACTTTGCCTTGGGAAACAGCCCACCCGCCAACATTGCCCCAGCAAAACAGTGCCTCAAAAGTCAAACTATAGCCCACTGGGACAGTAGCTGACAATGCACTTGATTGATTTTTCATGTTGTATGAGCTATTCTTGATGTTTCGCTCTTGTAGTAATCATGCATTTAATTTTGTAAACCATGTAATAATATCTAATTGTAGTTGTGTCTATACTGCTTTTTATTCTTTTACCTCTCCCCTCCCCCAGGCCGCATCTGTAAACAAGATTATTATTGTATCTCTGTATGTTTACCTGATAAAGCAATTTTCAAATAAAAACATTCTCTAAATCTGTCAAGGTAAACAGTTGTTATTTTTTTTTTTCTCTGGTCGACCTGTATATAGGAAGGAACTTTCTACAATTCCCCAGTTTGTAGCAAGAAATGACAGTTTAGTTGCCATTCCTCTCAGATGCCTTTGATGCTTCGCTGACCATAACTTATTGTATAGCTACTTCCTGCTCAAGGTTTTTATACAAACAGGCATTAAAACGTAAGTTTACATTTTGCAATTCCTAATCATCATGAGCACTGCTGTTTATGTTACAACATGACTTCCAAAGAGAAAATGTTAATTTGAAGATTTAGTAACAGTGCTGTCAAGTATATTAAGTATCTTGGTGAGATAAGGCAAAAATCATTTTCATTCAAAATACCACCCTCTGGTGATTTAATTTAATGGATTACTCTATTATACTCAATTACTAATCATTTATCTTCTAACTTGCACAGTTCTCCTTCCTACAATATGCAGAGTTTATGTGTGATGCACTGTGTTCTGAGCTCTCTTGTCATATTGCTAAGAATATCCTAAAGTCCTCTTCTGTGTTTTGTTCTGTACTGTACATGCTTTTGACTTAAACTAATTTACTCCAACAGTTGTAGTAAGCTCATATAACTATTACAAAATGAAACACTACTTTTCTTTAGGTGATAACTCAAAATAGTTAGGCAATATGATCACAAACTATCTATCAAAATGTGCTAAACAAAGAGTTAAAATGATTTTTGTTTTGCTTCACACAATAAACAAATCAGCTTGATGCATTTTATCTCCTCAATACCTAAATATCATTATGTAATAACTGGCAGTGGTGAGCAATTTTTCCCATGGGCTCAACCAGTTAGTTCCTGGATATGCACGCTGCCTCAAACACTAATAGTGCAAGCCCATTCTCACAGCTACATAGCTACTGCCACTTTCAATTCCCACTGCAACTGTGAGAATCATCACTGTCATTTTTAACTACAATAAAAATCAAAACTAACAGAAAACATTTTAAATCAGTGATAAACTTTCTCTCTCACACATACACACACACACACACACATATTCAAACCAGAAAAGGGTGTTAAGAAGTATCATATTTCTTGATTCTGCTGTGAAATAGTGACTGAGTTACAATAAACATACAATCCACCTACAGAGTGAAAACTGCTTACGTTTTATAGTTTCTGGTTAGAAAAGTTGCTACACCAGAAATTTTAAAAATAATGTATGAGCTAGAGTGTGCTGAAACTTAATATAGATCCATAATGTCTGATACTGGCTAAACCACTTGAGCTTCACTTTCAGGGTTTCTGGATCATCACACACCTGGTTATAATGGTGAACTATAACCATGTTTTCCTTTGGGAAAAAATGCTCACCAGTTATTATACAGAGAACAATGCATGGGGTGGTGTGCATTATGAGAATTCAATGCACACCTGAGGTATGTGATGCTTCATAAACCCTGAGAGTGAAGGTCGAGGGGTTTATTCAAGCATCACATACTCAGGATGTGTATTAAATTCAAGTAACCACATCACTCCATGCTTAATTTTATATAATTCCTGGCCAACTATTTTTTTCCACCCCCCTCTCCCATGTAAGATAAACTGTGCTATGACTGTCCTTTTCTTAGTATTCACCTCCAAAGTTAGACCCCTGCAAATATGCAATTGTTTAGAAGGTGGCTGCTGCTCTTTTGACCCTGATTCATGATTTGGAGAGAAGGGAGGAGTAGTCACTAAATCAAGCTTGCTTCTGTCTGAATAAATGAGTTGTTGTCAGGTAACAAACACCCCCAAAGAGAATCGCACTCCATTCCTTTTTTTCTTCAGGAGCTGCTTACTCATTTTGTAGTGAGTGTGAGCAAACAGGATGTTTTTGGTAGGAAAGCAAGTTGATTTTTATAGATATGGAGTGGAAAGAACTCTGAGAACTACTTTGTAAAGACTGTTTGAATTATACAGTGCTTTCTGAATGAACATAGCATTTGAGAGTGTCTTGAGTTAGCAGCTGTATTTAATGAGTGCATGAATGATGTACTAACCAGCCGGGTATTATGGCAAATGATAACTGGCTATTTCTATTGAAAAATTGATGGCCTGTTATTATATTCTTGTAATACACCCAGATCATGTTATTCTCTATTAAATAACTGGGGAGCATTTTCTCCCATAGGAAACTCGAGTTATAATTCGCGCTATAACCTGTGGGTTATAATGGTGAACATGCACTATGTTTCCAACAGTTCATGCATGCATCAGCCTCCGCCTGTCCTCCACTTATAGCAGTACTCACAAACACTTTGCCACTGTCAACTAGACATCACCAGTATCACTCAGCAGTAAGTTAATAAAAAAAAAAAAGAAAATTATCTCTCAGCTACTAACTTTGCTCGTTCGGCTAATCTTAAAAAACAAAAGAAAAAAAAGGTTTCAGCAGCTGCTCAGCCACAAACAGACCACAGACTGCACTTCATCCACACTTGGACCACGGCTGTTTCATTTTATATAATTGCTGTAGTGAGAAAATTCTCCCCAGCAATTATATAAAATAAAACATGAAGTGGTGTGTTTAACTCGAGAATTTACACATATCCCTTGGTATTGGATGCTTAAATAAACCCCTCAAGCTTCGCTGTCAGGATTTATGTAGCATTCAACACCTTGGGGTGTGTGTAAAATCTTGCTAAACACACCACCCCATGCATTATTCTATATATAATTCCCATTAATATTTTATACTATACTGTAAATGAGGTACTGGATAGCACAGTTATACTGTGCAGACTATTGTCCAGACATTATAAATATTAACTGTTACCCAGAAATCTTGATATCAAACTTTACTGTGGCTCTAAAATTATACATCATTGTTATTATAATGTAAACAATTCATGTTATGCTATGACTACCGTAAGAAATATCCACATTTCATGATCTGCATTACTCAAATATACTGCCCTAAAACTGCAGTTGTATTTTATTTAATGTCATTATGATTATTACGCTTTTCATTATTATTAAGCAAACAAGAAGGTTTCAATCTCATTTACAAAGGTAGTGACCTTGAAATTGAGGCATTTTTTCAAAAGAAAAACTAGCTTTAACTTCCTCAGTTTTCAAGACATACTTGTAAATGAGAATTAATTTTCTCAGTATACTAGCTCCTGTTGGAATATTTTGACAAAGATAATTAAAAATTGACAAGTTAGAAAATATAAGGGATGGGATATTCATAAGGGCTGCGCCATGCGCAATAGGGTTGCTCCTGCACAAGTCTGAAATTGTGCCATTCTGTGATATTCAGCAGGAGGCAGTTGTACCACTGAAAACATGCTGAGCAACAGCGCAATGCTAATGAATGCATGCTGAACTGGAGGGGGAGGAACCATGATAAACTGCACAGCCCGATATTCAGCGGGCTGTGCAGAGCTGTGCAGGCTAACCCCAACCTGCGCGTGACAACTTTGAGCCAAAAAGGGAGAAGTCGTGGCCAATACAGGTGAGCTGCCAAGCATTGCAGGGCGCAACACAGCAGCTGCCACCTGTGGCTGGCCCTCAACCCATCCGTGTCCCCTGCAGCCCGATAGCAGGCAAAGTGTAAAATCCCTCCACCCCGACTGGCGATCGGCTGGGCAAATGCTTAAATAACCCCCCACCAGCCTGATCACGGGCTGTAAACGTCCCCCAAGAACATATCCCCTGGTGGTCCAGTGGACCGCTAAGCCCGATCGCGGGCTAAAGATAAAGTATTTCGGTCGAGTCTCTTTGGTGGTCAGTGGACCAAGCAGACACGGGTTAGACAGTTAGAACATTCTCAAGACCATATCCCTGAGATTTGTACGCTCACTCACCATTGTCTCATCACTCATTTTTCCTGAAAGCAGTCGGGTAGGCAGCATCTCACGCCAAAAGCCATCTTCGTTACCCGCCGACTGACCGCCTGGGCTGCATGCCCGCTGGCAGAGCAAGAGCTGGGTGCAGTTTATATTGTACAGAATCCAGATATGAATGAATTAATTCATTCAGTTATTATCTGACTGCCTTGTACCGGGCATGGGGCTGCATGCCATTGGCTCTTGCCTGCACCACGGGTGTGCAGCCCTACCGGCAGTCAGTCGGCGGGCGGCGGGTGGCAGGTGGTGGATGCTCGCCCGCCAGCTGCCGGGGAGGGGTAGGGGGCTTCATGGGTGGGTGGGGGACACAGGGATATGGTCTTGGGGTGTCGCAACATAATGCAGCCCGGCGATTGCTTAGCGGTCCACTGACCACCAGGATATGTCGGGGATACTTTGCTGCCCACAATCGGGCTGGTGGGGGCTGATTTAGCTTTTGCCCATGATCGGGCCAGTCGGGGAGGGGGATGTTTATGCCTTTGCCCGGATCGGGCCAGTCGGGGGGTGGGGATTTCACCATTTGCCCACGATCGGGTTGCATGGGCATCGTCCCCATCGCTGCCTGGCAGGGCCAGTGCAAGTCCTCGAATCGGTGCACCTGCATGCTAATGGCATGCAAATGGGGCCATAAACAGATGCAAATGGCCCCCTGCACCTTGCATGAATTATGGCCCCATTTGCATGTCACCTTTTGAATATCAGAAATTTGCGCATGGCGCAATGGTACTTGCGCCACCGCAACTTGAATGCTCCACTCTGACCACTTGCGGTGGCACAAGTTCCACTGCACCATGCCCAGTGGCTGTGGCCGGGGGTGTGATATTCAAAGGAGTTGCTCAATAGCGCAACTCCTTTGAATATCGCCCCAGCCACACCCCTGCGCAACTATTTTGTGCAGCGCAAGGGCTTGCACCACAAAATAGCGCAGTTTGAATATCTGGCCCACGGTGTACAATCTATTGTTTTAACCCTAGGACAGGAGTTCCTTTAACATGGCAAAAGTGAGTTCAAAAAATTCTGCTCAATAAGTAAAGTGTCTCTAGTCACACACATTCCTCGGGTGGAAGCACCCCTATAGTTAGGATTGTATAGACAGTTCTATGTAGATCTGGGAGTTGACACCAACATTGTTCACGAGGAGGGGTCTCAAAAAGGATATGATGATAATCTGGTGTCAAAATCTTTAAAAATGACAAAGTTTTGCACCACAGTTGAAAACCCCATTAAAATACACTGAACAGCATTTACCTTAGTTTCTGAATTTCATGGTAGTATGGTGGCCCTCCCCTCACCCCATCTCTGTCCCTGTATAAAATATATATAGTTTCATGGTAATATAAGGGTCCACCTCCCTGTTCACCAATCGCTGTCCCTATATAAAAATATGTAATATTTCCCTGGTAGTCTAGTGGTCCCTCCCCTTCCCTGATGTCTGATCACCCTCCCATTACTAATAAATTCCCTGGTGGTCAAGTGGTCCCTCCCCCGATGTCCAATCTCCATCCCTTTATTCAAAAATATTCCTGGTAGTCTAGTGGTCCCTCCCGATCATTGATCACCCTCCTAGTATTGAAAACAATTTTCCCTGGTAATCTAGTGGTCCCCTTCCCCGATCATTGATCACCCTCCTAGTATTGAAAACAATTTTCCCTGGTAGTCTAGTGGCCCCCTCCCCCGATCATTGATCACCCTCCTAGTACTGAAAACAATTTTCCCTGGTAGTCTAGTGCCCCCTCCCCGATCATTGATCACCCTCCTAGTATTGAAAACAATTTTCCTGGTAGTCTAGTGGCCCCCTCGATCATTGATCACCCTCTAGTATTGAAAACAATTTTCCTGGTAGTCTAGTGGCCCCTCCCGATCATTGATCACCTCCTAGTATTGAAAACAATTTTCCTGGTAGTCTAGTGGTCCCACCCTCCCTAATCCCTGATCGGCCTCCCGGCATTGTTTTTTTTTTCAAACTTCTCTGTAGTCAAGTGGTCCCACCACATCCCTGATCCCTGTCCAGTGAAATAGTAAAAACGTAACCCTAGTGGTTTAGTAGACCACCCACCCTCTCAAGTACTGACCCACCACCCCACTACCCCCACCCCATTCCCCAGCTGGTGACCAGCACAGCCCTCCTCTCACCACTGTGACTGGCTGCCAACTGAGCTGTAAATAAGTGTGTACTGTATACCATGCGTTGATTCACAACTCCATCAGTGACCATCTGCAGTGTTGAGAAGACTGCAGAGCTGGCTATCAGCTGGGGATTGAGTTGGTGAGGAGTGGGGTGGTAGATCAGTACCTGAGGGGGTGGGAAGGTCCACTAGACCACCAGGGTTATGCTTTCACTATTTCACAGGACAGGAATCAGGTAAGGGGAGGGACCACTAGACTACCAAGGAAGTTTGTAAAAAAATAATACCAGGAGGGTGATCGGGAATCATGGAGGGGGTGGGACCACTTAGCTACCAGGGAATATTGTTTTTATTACTGGGAGGGTGATTGCTGATCAGGGGGGGTGGGACCACTAGACTACCAGGGAATATTTTATAGAATAAGGGAAGTATGATTGGACATAGGGGATGGGACCACTAGACAACTAAGAATTATACATGTTTTTAGAGATAGAAATGTGGTTTATTTGAGCTATGAATCTTTTAACAAATGTGAAAAGAATCCTTTTTTGTGGTTCCTTTTTTGCAATTTGCAAAAAAGAATCCTTGCCGGTGGCTCAGAATCCTTGCTTGTGGTTGCTTTTTCTCAGTCTATGGCAAAGAATCAAATCCTTTTTTGCAAATTGTGAAAAAGGATCCTGTTTCATGATTCCCTTTTTGCAATTTACAAAAAAGGATTATGGCATATTAAGAAAACGCATTTCTGACACTTTTATGAAAAAAACTAAACCCAGAATCGGACTCTACCGACCCCCAATTAGGTAAACACAACTATTGGTGTTTACTAAAGAGCACTAATTTTTTTTAATTCATTTTGTTGACATCACTAACTGAAAATAAAATGGCAGTAGCATGAAAAAGGATTTCCCATTTGCAACAAAGGATTACCCATTTGTGACAAAAGATCATTTTTCATGCATGACAACTGCTCCCTTTGTAAATAATAAGACATTTTAAAATTTAATAACTTTGGAACAGATTAATATTTTTTCACCAAATCTTTAAAAGACACATCTGTGAACCAAGACTTTCGTACTCTAAAATTGTCAGACCAAAATCCCAAGTCATTTGTGCACAGTGGCATGACAAAGAATTTCACCCAAAATGGTAATTTTTACATTTTTAGACACTCTGTATCTCCACATTCACACATCTGACTGGAACAAAACGTGCTATATCAAGAGATCTTTGGTCCCTGATGGCACATGCAACATTTCATGCAAATCGCTTGAACAGTTGTAAAGTTATTAAAGTGCAACATTTCAGGTTTGACATAGAAATGAAGACTGAACCCTAACTATAGTCAGGACCATTGAGAGAGTGGGGCAGCAAGGGATAATTCCCAGGGTACAGAACCAAGAGGGGCCCAGGCCTCCCAGCATACTGTATGCAGGGAAGGGGCTGCGAGCTATTAGGGGCCCCCGAGTCTGAACTTTCCTGGGGCTCCAGAATTCTCTCAAGGCCTGACTATAGTAACCATACTCCTAAAATATATATTATATATATATATACATATATATATATATATATATATATATATATATATATATATATATATATATATATATATATATATAGTGTGTATATATATATATATTATACCGGCCTGCTAGGGCCAGTATATGGTAGTTTGGGTTGCACAGCCACATCTATGTTAAACCGAGAATTTTGCACTTTAATAACTTTGCAACCATTTGTCTGATTTGCCTGCAATTTTGCATGTGCAGTCTGGTATCATAGATCTTTGGATCTGGAAATACTTGTTCTGGTCGGAGTTTCAGTCGTGAGCTGCGGAGCATGGAAAAGTGTGAAAAATCTGCAACTTTTTCAAATTCCTTGCTCATCTTTACAGCCCAGACAATTTGTCCATCTGCTCTGAAATTTTTGGGGTATATGGGGACTGGGTCAAGGAAGTGCCTTTTGAAGGTTTGGTGAAAACATATTAATCCATTCAAAAGTTATTAAACTTTAAAGTTTCCAATTATAGCCTTTGGGGAAAAAAATGTACAGTATATGCACCACAAAAACTTTTAAAAGCTTTCGTAAAAGCATGATTTTCTTTTGAGCTCTGGGTATTTGTTTTTGAGTTGCTGCCATTTTGTTTTCAGTTAGTAGTAGACAAAAATGGATATAGTTCAAATTTGGCTGCCCCTAGGTAAACACTGGCAGTTTTGTTTACGTAGTCGGGGCCTGTGGAACACAGCACAGTTTTTTGGGGGAGAACGCCCCAGAAATGGATTTTCTGTTATCATTCTCCCATAGTGTCACAAATTGCGACAGAATGGATGTGACACTTTCACAAATCATGAAAGTGTCATGCCTATTCTTTCACACATTTTTGTGAAAGTGTCGCAATTTGAGACACTACTACATCAAAAAACAGGAATTCTTTGCCACTCCATAGCACCTAAATGGTTGGGGCTTTTTGGATGAAATTGTTAGGGTGGCAAGCCCTGGTCCCATAGATCTGTCTTTTTGTGGTTTGGTTCCAAACAATTTAACCCTCCCATAGTTACAGCATTCTGAATCTGAGACATTTCTCATAGGATAACATTGCGGTGCCCGTATCTCAAAAATTATTCAAGATACGTATTTTTTGCTCCAGGTGGCTTATTCCTGATTGGAGATTTCAAAATCATGATTACAACTGCAGTGGAATCTTTTTTATAATTGCTAC
Organism: Neoceratodus forsteri; assembly: GCA_016271365.2. Taxonomy (NCBI): domain Eukaryota; kingdom Metazoa; phylum Chordata; order Ceratodontiformes; family Ceratodontidae; genus Neoceratodus; species Neoceratodus forsteri. Next base: position 915,059,594 of record CM028137.1, read on the forward strand.
GGTTACTGAGATATTGGCAAATTAATGTTACACGGGTTCCTTTGCAGGAGTAATGGGCTGCGGAATATCTCTATACATATGTGTAATTGGGAGCACAGGGTCCAGAGGCTCCCACATATGCATATCATTCTGCAAAAATGGGCAGAGTGAAGGGAGCGCAGGGCCCATAGGTAATGCCTTCCCACAGCCACATAACAGTTACATTACACTTTTTCAAAAAGAAGGGAAATTTATTGCAAAAAAACTCTGTTAATGCATCAGTTAGGGTTGATGCCATAGCCACAAAACTTTGGAAATTCAATGTTAGGGTTAACACCCCTACCACCACACCCCCCAACCACCTCAATCTTCACACACCAACAGGCATCGGGGCATGCCATGGGGTCATCAGGCCTATCTCTTGCCCCATTCTCCTATACTGTATCATGTAAGCTTGTTTACACACAATGGGGTGAGAGTTAGGCCTGATGAACCCATGGTATGCCCCACCACCTCTTGATGTGTGGAGTGTGGTGGGTACTGGGGTGGTACCACTAATATGTGTGTGTGTGTGTGTATATATATATATATATATATATTCATGGCCAAAAAACTCCATTTAATGCATCAGTTAGGGTTGTTCCACAGTGATAAAAGTGAGGAAATTCACTGTTAGGGTTCCCACCCCTTGCCCCATCCCCCTCCTCCCACCAACAGGCATTGGGGTATGAGTTGGGGTCATTGGTCTAACTCTCACCCCATCCCATGTGCAAACAAGCTGAGGTGGTGCAGTATAAGAGAATGGGGTGAGAGTTAGGACCGATGTCTCAACACACCCCAATGCCTGTTGGTGGGGGGCGGGATGGGGTGGGTGAGTGCAGGGGGTAGGAACCCTAAAGCGAGTTCTCACTTTTGGGCCAGGGAACAACCTAAATGATGCATTAAATGGAGATTTTTGCCGTGAATTTCCCTTCTTTTTGAGAATGTGCACTATAAATAGTGAAGTAACGGCAATGCAAACACAAGCGCAAACGCTAATGCACATGGTGATGCAAAGTAAATGATAACACAAACGGTAATACAAACACAAGTGCAAATGTTAATAAAAACAGAAACACAAATGCAAGCACGTACGGAAATGCAAACCGTAATGCACACGGGCATGGTAACATAATTGGAAATGCAGACAGTTACAGTAACAGCAATGATGACAGCAAAGGAAACACAAACAGAAATGCAAACACAAATGGAAGCACGTACGCAAACGCAAATGGAAATGCACACTGTGACGCAAAAGGAAACACAAACAAAAGCAGTAATGGAAATGCAAATGTTAACAGTTACGCAAATGCAAGCACAAATGAAATGCAAAGGGTAATGCACACAGTGGCATAGACGGGAATGGTAATGCAAGCGGAAAAGCAAGCGTGTATGGAAACGCCAATGGTAATACGCACGGTCATGGTACCGCAATAGGAAACGCAAATGCTAATGGTAACAGCAACGATGACACCGAAGGAAATGCAAATGCAAGTGGAAGCATGTACGCAAACGCAAATGATAATGCACATGGTGACGCAAAACATAATGCAAACAAAAATAGTAATGGGAACGCAAATGTTAACAGTAATGCAAATGCAAGTGCAAATGAAAACACAAAGGGTAATGCACACAGTGACATACACGGGAGCAGTAACACAAACGGAAATGCAAATGTAAGCGCATATGGAAATGCAAATGGTAATGTGCATGGTCACGGTACCACAGTAGGAAATGCAAATGCTAATGGTAACAGCAAAGATGATGCCAAAGGAAACGCAAATGGAAGCGCGTACGCAAATGCAAATGGTAATGCACATGGTGGTGCAAAATGAAATGCAAACAGAAACAGTAATGGAAATGCAAATGGTAACAGTAATGCAAACACAAGCGCAAACAAAAAGGCAAAGGGTAGCGCACACGGTGGCGTAGATGGGAACGCTAATGCTAATGGTTACGGAAACACAAGTGGGAATGCTAACTGTGACAGTAATGAAAGTGCACACTCTTTTTTCACCAACAGCTGCATAGAGAAACACAGTGAATACAAAGAATGTAAGCATAATAATGGGCCTCAGAACAGAAAATGAGCACTTGGAACACTTAATTGCTAATATCTCAGGAACCATACGATGTGGAAAAAAAATTAGAATTTCATATAAATTATGACTTTCCTGGCTAGTTATGTACTTAGCCCCATAGCAGGGGGCTAAGCATTTTTCTGATGAAAAGTTTGTTTCTCAAATCATTTCTGAGATACGGGCCCCAAAAGGAATGGCAGACGCCTCAATGTTAGTCTATGAGAAAAAGCGTCAACTTCGGAGCACCGTAACTTTCCATCCATGCAATGTTTTATCACCAAACCACTAAAATGCACATTTGTGGGATGTTGGCTTTCTTCTCTCCAAATGTCAGCCCAAAAGACCAAACCGTTGTTTTGCAGCAGAGTGGCAAAGAATTCCTGTTATTTTGGGCATAGTGTTGCAAAATAGTGTCGCAAATCACGATACTTTCACAAATGAAATCACGAACGTGTCATGACTGCAACGCTACTTCACGACACTACTTTTTACAAAAATTTAAAAAATATATTTGTAGGGGGTTTAACCCCCCAAAAATGACATGGCTAACATCCTCAGGGTCCAACTAGGTGAACACAAAAAGAATTGTGTCCCTAGAGGGTCCCAAATTTAAATAACAAGTATTTCTGTGACCACTAACTGAAAAAAAAATGGCTGACTCACAATGCTACAGGGGTCATTTGTGACACTAAAAACTGCATTTGCAACACTGTTGAACTTTTTGTTAACTTTTCCCATTGACTATAATGGGAAACTTTTGAATCGTTTTATATTTTTTCACGAAATCTTCAAAAGGCACATTGGGGACCACAGCTGCAAGTTTCCTGAAGTTTTTGGACCGGTCGTGCAAACCGTGCAACCTGTAGGCACGAGCAAAGAATGCACAAAAAAGCATAAATGCGCTATGGAATGTTGCTTTATAACTCTGCAACCGTATATCCAACCATTACGAAACTTGGCAAATCCAGGGATCTGTGGTACCACTCCTTGCCTGCCAGTTTCAGTCAAATCTCTCACACAGTGGCAAAGTTATTAAGATGCAAAATTTCACACTTTAACCTTAAATGGGGTACTCAACCCTAACTATAGTGGCACTATCGTGCCACTATAATATATATATATATATATATATATATATACATACAGTATATATACACATATATTATACTGGCACGGTAGTGCCAGTATAGTTAGGATTGAGCAGCTACTTCTGTTTTAAACCAAGACATTTGACCTTTATTAACTTTGCAAGCATTCATCCCATTCTAGACTGTGGGGAAAAATATATGTATGGCATGAAAGTTTCTGTAAAAGAACTGGGTATTTCAACAAAAGTACCATTGGTTTATATGGAGGACTTTTGCGAAAGTACTGGGTACTTTCGCAAAAGTCCCCCGTGTTAGCCAATAGTAATTGAGCAAAAGCACTGTGTGCTTTTGAGAAAGTACCATTGGTTTGCATGGGGGACTTTTGTGAAAGTGCAGAGTACTTTTGCAGAAGTCCCTGATGTTAACCAATGGTACTTTCACAAAAGTACCAAAATGGGGGGACTTTCGCGAAAGTACCCAGTACTTTTGTGAAAACCCCCCATGTAAACCAATGTATACTTTTGAGAAAGTACACAGTGTTTTCGCAAAAGTAGGCTGGTACATAGGCCCAAAAAAGAGTTACTTTGCCACCTTATCTTTAAAAAAAATGGTTAGGACTTTTGGGCAGAAATTTGTACGGTGGCAAGTCCTTCCTGCTCAGAAGTGCCTTTTGATGCTTTGGTGAAAACATTTACACCAGTTCGATTGTTGCAGCATTCTGAAGTTGAAAAAATTCTCATAGCATAACATTGCGGCATCTGCGGTGCCTTTCAGTGTCCGTATCTTGGAAACAGTTCGAGATACGGATTTTTTGCTCTAGCCATCTTAGTCTACTTTTAGGTGAATTAAGCTTGAGTGGAGGTTTCCAACTCATGATTGCAACTGCAGTGGAGTTTTTTTCATAATTGCTACGGTTACTGACATATTGCTAAATTAGTGTTACAGGGGTTCCTTTTCTGGACTATAGGGGTGTGGAATGTCTCTTTACTTGTGTGTAAGTGGGAGCGTGGGGCCCAGAGGGCCCATGCTCCCACATTCCCATACTATTATGCAAAAATGGTCTGCGTGACGAAAGCGCAGGGCCCAGAGGGCCCATGCTCCCACAACTACATGCCACTTCCATTACACTTTTTCAAAAAGAAGGGAAATTCATTGCAAAAAACTCCATTAATGCATCAGTTAGGGTTCATAGCACAGCAACAAAAGTTTGGAATTTCGGTGTTAGGGTTACCACCTATACCACCCACCCTGCTCCACACACCAACAGATGTTGGGGTGTGCAATGGGGTCATCAGGCCTAACTCTCACCCCATTCTCCTATACTGTAGCATGCCAGCTTTTTACACATGGAATGGGGTGAGGTGGGCCTGATGACTTATGGCACAGCGTCTGTTGGTGTGTGGAGAAGTGGAGGAGTGGTGTGGGGGTGGTAGGGGTAGTAACCCTAACATCGAATTTCCAAACCTTTGTCTCTGTGCTATGAACCCTAACTGATGCATTAATGGAGTTTTCTGCAATGAAAAGATCTATATGTATATTTGTATATATTATAGTGGTGCGGTTTCACCACTATATTTAAGGTTGAGATGTCAATTCTATGTTAAAGTCAAAAGTTTGCATGTTAATAACTTTGGACCTGTTAAACAGATTTGCCTGACATTTGGTAGGCACAGTGGGGCATGGTAGTTCTCTGGATTTGCCAAATTACATTTTGGTCGGACTTACGGTCTTTGTACGAAAACACTGAAAAATGATAAATTATCCAGTTCTGGATGCAGTTTTTGGGATGTTGACCGTGGTGTTGTGCGGCCATTGTGTGTGGCATGCCACTCTGTGATATGGCTTGTTTGAAAGAGCTTCACTGGCCGAACATGCCACTTTTTGTTTGGTGAAAAAATATTGAAGCACTTTTAAGTTCCCATTATAAGTCAATGGGAAAATTTATATGGTTATTTTGTGAACAAAAAATGGGGTTTTGGCCATCTGATCCCTCCTCACAATCAAAGAATTTGCAGGCTCACAATCAAAGATTCTTTGATCCCGAGGGAGGGACTAGATGGCCAGATTTGGAGGGACCAGCTAGCCCAACTTTAACAACTCTTACAATTAAATATCTCAGAAATGGTTTGGTCTTTTAACTTGAAATTTGGAGGGTGTTGAAGGGATGTCCTGTAGATGTGAATGATGGTACTTAGGTGTCAGAAAATACATTCATTGCGGAGATATGGCATGGCACAGTTTACGTTTTGCAGACAGCATTTTGCATTGTGGTAGTGGCTTGAAATTTATAGGGTAGCTAGCCTTACTGCCATGGACATACTTTTCAGTCATTAGGTGTGTAAAATGTAAACAGGTGTGGAATTCTGCCACTCTGACCAATGAAAATCTCAAATTTTAAAATGTTATATCTCGGACACGGTTTGGTCTTTTAAATTGAAATTTTCAGGGTGTTGAGGGGATGTCCTGTACATGTGAATTATGGTATTTAGGTGTTGGAAAATTAAGTTGCTGCAGAGATATTGTGTGACACACTTTACATTTTGCATATAGCGTTTTGCGTTGTGGTAGACACTTTTAATGTTAAACCTCATATTTTGCACGCTAATAACTTTGCAACCATTCAATGGATTTGCACACAATTTGGAATGAACAGTCTGGTGTGGTAGTTCTCTTGATGTACTAAATTGCGTTTCAGTTGGACATACGATTTTTGCGCTGCGAAGTGCCAAAAAATGGACTTTTCGCCACTTTTGTGCATTTTGTGTCCGTGATGCTACTTGGACACCATATGGGCTATTGGGGATGTCATAGAGATGTGAACTATGCCATTTATGTGTTGGGGAAATAATTTCTTGCAGAGATATTCAGTGACGTAATTGACATTTTTCCCATAGGATTACATTGCAGTCTGTGTCATGACTTTCGGCGCCGTTATCTCAGAAATGAAGCGAGATACAGACTTTTTCCTACAGGTGGCTTAGGTCACCTTCAGGTGATCTAGCCACTAGAAAAAGATTTTACATTGTAGAGTAAGCCTGCAGTGGAATTGTGTTTGTACATTGCACGGTTCATGAGATATTGTGAAAGTACTGTCACAAGGATTGAAAAGAGTGCCTGTCCAGTGCTTTTTGGTGCCCTTAGCTCAGAAACGATGTGAGATATGGATACAGTCTTTGCCATGTTGCGTGAAGTACTTGCTGTCATGATGATAATGATGCTAGAATTTATTTTCTAGCTCTTACGGTTCCCAAGATATGCGCAAATTACTGTTACAAGGGTTTGGTGCCCTATAGTGCTACTGCATGGCTCTGTAGCTTTGCATAAGTGGGAGCGTGGGCCCAGATGCATATTGTTATGCAGAAATTGGCTACTTGGTGGGAGCTGGGTTCCGCACTCCCACCAATACATGTTTTTTACTACTTATATTACATTTTAGGCCTCACAACCCCAATGACACACCCTGTCAGCTGTCAATTTTGGGATGATGGGCGGGTCCATGGGGGGGATGGGACAACCCTAAAGGTCTCATTTCCTGACTTTTTGTGTTTTAACCCTAAATGATGCATTAACAAAGTTTTTTGCATAGAATATATATATATATATATACACATATATATATATGGGATACATGATGGGCAGGAGTGGAATATGGAAAAATATTCTCACTCCAGCAGAGTGAGCTCTGGATATTTCATGAGTGCTGAAGGCACAAGTGAAATATACAGTGCTCATGATGCAGGAGTGAGAATATTTTCCATATTCCATGATCTGCCCATCATGTGTGCTATTTATACCATGGAGGTGGAACCAATTTCAGTGAGAGAGGTATGTTTGTTGTTATGAGGATCATGTCACTTTAAATGATGCTGGTGCTGTGGTAGTGTGTGTGAGTGTGTGTGTGTGTGAAGTTTTATGAATGGGTTGTTTTAGTGAGCTGTTATTGGTTGGTGTGTGTGTGGGGGTCTTGATTGAGTGTGCTGTGTTTTGGTAATTGGTTGCCTGAGGGAGGTTCTCTTCTGCGACAATGAGGAATATGGTAATGATTTCTTTTGGCAGGTTTGTGTCTTCATGTTTGGCTGTTTAAGATTTATTATACAATGGCAAGAAAAAATCCTGGACTCTGATTGGTCAGTCTTGGGCTGGCCCCGTGCTGTTATCCCAGTACAACATCATGGGTCTAATCTCAGCCTCACTGTAAACCTGTGGATGAACTTTTGCTTTGCTTGATTGTTTCCATTGTCTCTTAAAAAACAAAAATATTTTTCCACACAAAAACATCTTTAAAATGACTTTTTTATTCTGTATAACAACAAACCATTGTATAATAGCAATAATGCCCTCCAGGGTGTGTGTCGTTTGGAATAACGTCACGCCTCAGTTATTGGACGCACTCGACCTGCGGCCTTGTGCCCAACCACCTGAGGCGTAACATTATCCCAGCATGACACACACCCTGTCGGGCATTATTGCTTAATTTAAACATTTCAGGCATCATCTGTTTGATTCAGTAATGTAATAAACTTGGGTTTTGAAATTCAGCATGAGAGATTTGGAGATTGTTACATTTAGAAGGAGTGCTGCAGCTGACTGTCATTTTCTATCTTAATTGTGTTAATTTCAGTGTAGGGCCTATTTTAGAACTCTGCAAATTAAAAGGGGTGTTTCTTAGTGTTTTCAGATGCATGAGAGTGACATCAGCAGAGTAGGTATAAACAGTATTTATTTTAACTCTGCTGATGTCATCAGGATTTATTTCACTCCAGTGAAAATAACATCATTTATCTCACTGGAATTGGTCTCACCCCCATGGTATAAACATCTATATATATATATATCTATATATATATATATATAGATATATAGATATATAAGGGATACTGTATGCAGGGGGGACATGTGTGATATATGATTTATGCACACGAGTTCTGTTTGACCTTGGGTAACCTCACAAGTGGCATAAGCCATGAGTGAGGTGGCCAAGGACAAACAACACAAGTGTGCATAAATCATATATCACACAAGGTCTTCCCTGCATATTTCATTTATGCAATAGGGAAGGACCTTGTGTATATGTGTTGTTTATAAAGAAGAGGTTTTTAAAATAAACAAATATGAAAAAGTGTGGGTTTATTTTGTGATTTGCCAGATTGGTGCACCATTGTCTGTGGTTTGTTAGATCTGATTGGGTGAAAGTATGTTGTAACATTTTTTAAAAGAAAAAAATGGCGGTTGAGTTTAGCTAGCGCTCATCGAAATAATACTGTAAAATGTTGGCTGACTTTCGTGAGTGCTTGCCAAAAGAATATGGCAGTAGTAGTGGCTGTTATGAAGTATTTCTCTTTTTTTTTAAAGTTTTTTTTTATGAAAGGCTGGAATTTGGAGTGGAGTGAGTGGCATCGGAAGGAACAGTATACCAAGGTGAGCGATCTCTAGTGGAAATGTGAGCAAGCACATGAAGTGAAAGAAAAAGAAAAGCAGAGCAGTTTCGGATATGAAACATTTTTTTTCAGGTTATCAGTCTTGTTGTTTGTGGGGTCATGTATGCAGGGGAGAGATTAGTTAACAAAACCCTGTGGTTTGCGTGTTGATAAGTTCTTTAGGAAGTCTGGGGCTGAGGTAGTTCGGGACACGGTTGGGAAAGACACAGTCGCAGTGGACTGTAAGTGAGAAATATTGCTTCATGGCTTGTGACTTTTGGTGTGAGGACTGTTTAGATGGATGATGCTGGGGAGAGATTACAAAAAAGAAACTGTTTTTTTTTAAATGGCTGTATTATTGTGGATGGGGCACAATCTGTACTGAAGTTACCAGTAGAGAGTGTGTGTCAGAATGTGTGTCAAACTAGGAAGTAATCCGGCACTGTATGTACAAATGGTCACTGTATGTATAAATGTATTTATTTTTTGTTGACCGGGTAAGTGCACTAGACAAATCCTGCTTATTTTCAGGCACAACCCAGGAGAGGGGGATACAGATGAATGCCAACTGACCTTGAACCAGATTAAGCTGTTGGCGGTATTTTTAGTGAATAAGGGAAATTTGGCCAGGACACCGGGGAAATTCCCCTACTCTTTTCGAGAAGTGCCATGGGATTTTTAACATCCACCTGAACTACCATCAATCCAGGCAGATGGGACCTCGGTTTAACATCTCATCCGAAAGACGGCACCTCAGAAGTGCAGCACCCCTCTCATGTTGCAGTACAGTGTCAGTACTGGGATATTAACCCAAGTGCCAGATGTGGGAACTGAACCCACAGCCCTCTGATCTCCCAGCCTCAGAGGCAAGTGTGCTACCTAATAAGCCACTGACACTGACTAATACATACAGTGACTCAGATAAACACATTTATCACACTGAATATATGTTCACCCCATTGCATATATATATATATATATATATATATATATATAAAACCATACATAATCTCAAAGATATGGTACATGTATGACCTAATTAGACGAGTCCATGACCCTTCCTGTTTTTCTGTCCTAAAGAGTGCAAAAAGGTAAACATTCCCTAACTCAGTCAGGACAACCTTTATCAGAAAATGTGAAAATGCTTAACACAGCATGCTACATATTTATTTATGAAAAGATGCCTGCATCAGAAGGCACCACCAAATATTAACAAATATTCCCAATGTGTTCTCAGATAGGGCTGGGTCTGAGAGCTAAACAGTTGGTGACACATGCTTAAGAATTTAACATAATCAAAACAGTCATCAGCTGCAACTGTAGACAAGGAAGAAATCTGGCCAGCAGCAGTGTTGTCATATACAGTAGGAATATCTGTACTACAACACTACCCAAGTACAGAAAATCTTAAAAGCCCATGTTACAAAGGTTTAACTACTCACATGCTAATAAGGCAATTTCTCATTTAAGGAAGATGATTGCCTTAATCAGAGCATAACCCCAAAATACTAGATGCTCATCTGCCATATTAAAAATCTGTGATAGCAAGGGGAATCTCGTCTACCCTACTGGTTCCTGCGTGAGTGAAGTTACAAAATCTGAAAAAAAGACACTGCCATGAAAAGATAAAGTACTTGTGTTTGTTGCCTCATTAATGTAGTTTACATTCCTTCCTAGTAAACACTGAAACACATATTTAATTAGTGAGTAATAACAGGGCTTGATTGTATCCAAAATTAGGGGGGTTCTTTTACAGAAATCAAAACAAATGTCATCCAGACAAAGAGATGCTTTCACAGCTTCAGATACACTCTATTATTATGCCTTTGCAACACATATCAATGCCCTCTCTTCCTTTTCAATACTGGAACAGTAGAACCTTTGCTGAAGTGACAGTCAGTTAGAACCAGTCAACAGAAACTGCCTTAGGTCACATGATCTACAAGAATTCTTGTTGCTATGACAACTGGACTATGACAAATTAGCTTGTCTCTCCTAAGCATTCTGCTCACATAGGCGTCCAGGAAGGTGCCTGTTTGAAGCATTTTCTTTCAGATTTGAACCAGTACCTGATGGAAATATATTGCTTGTACTAACAAATGCTTAACATCATTCTAAAAAAAGAAACAGCATGCTATATTTTCTCCATTAGAATGCTTAAGTGCTTTTTGATTTAATTAAGAATGTTCTGTGCATCCTGGGAACATTTTTATTTATTTATGTTTTCATAGACTCATCCACTTTGTAATGAATTTTTGTATCTACTTTGAAAATGTTGTTCTTAAATAGTGCAAAATTGATGTTTTATGTCTAATAGTTTACTGCTCTGTGTGTTTTACCGTGCATTTACCTAGGACAGTCCAAAGAGAGATACCACATCTTATTTGCATTGCAGTCTTGTTTCAACCCTCCTTTCATCAGAAAGACCAAAGCACAGGGTGGTCAAATGACATGTTTGCCATCTCAGAGAGCCTTTGGCCAAGACAGAATTTGAATCTGTCATTTGGTTTACAGTTTTGTAGTCTAGCAACTAAACCAAACTGCCTCCTCATTCTGTTGTCTGCACACATTGGTTAACCAAAAATGATCTAAACTTGCACAGGTGTCTTCTTAACCTAACCTGTTTTTCTTAAAAAAAAAACTTTCTCTATTCAGATTTTCATTTTACACACCACATACACAAGCACATTTTCTACGTATGCCATAGCAAGTGCAAAATATACAGTAGCAAGAGGTTTTGCCATGTACTCCAAAGTAATAACTGCAGCATAAGATACAGCATATACCTCAAATTATTAGAAAACTTGATGAAAAATGGATGACGCTATCCTACCCATGTTAAGAAGAATCGCATATCAACGAACAGATAAAAAAATACAATTAGCTTTAGTAGGACCATCTTAAGTTAAGGGGTTTAGGTTGAGAAATGGAAGATCCTCCAGTGGATTATAATAGGAGGACAGGTTCACATTCCATCATTTAATACTAAGGACTATTTGGCTAACCTTTGTAGATGGCAGGGCAACCTAGCAGCCCTAAATCCATCGTTTGACAGGACTGCAAGAGATAAATATATAAATTAAAAGAAATCTTCTGTGGACCAATAATTGACCCAAATTCCCTTGATTTCACTAAAAATCTGTTAGCCAGCCTGCCCTCTCACACTGAATACAGAGCAAGGTATAAGATTTGTTAACTGGCAAATACATTTAAAAAAACATATTACCAACATGAACCCCGTACTGTACCTTCCTCCAAAACACATTGAAGCAGTAGTATGAGAACAACTTGTGTGGTGTTTGAGGATAAGTCAAGTCCTCAGTCCAAGAAAATGATAAATGCAGAGCACCATATGCAGGACAACAATCAATACAGTAGTGTCTAGCAGCAGTAGAAGTTGTTCGTCCTGGCAAGTCTTCCTGCTGCTGCTAAATAGTATCTAACAAATGGGAAGCCATTTCTGAATCCATGAACACAAACTGGGTTACCCTTGTAGGCCGCTCTCAGTGTGGCAGGGTAAAATAAATGTGTAGGCACCTGATTTTTGCATACCAATAATTCCTTCCTCTGTGACTGGGTATGTGCCCAAAAATCAGGGAAAAGCCATAGAGTTTTACCCTGAAAAGAGTCATCCTTATGATCAACAGCAGCTACCACCAGTGTCAGATATTCTTTTGGGTTTGTTAACTGCAACCAACACTAGCACTCTCCCATATCTTCCTCACTGGCACCCAAAAGGCCCGTCAAAACTCTGCCTGCTCTATAGCCAAAGAAAACCCATCCATAAAAAAGCTTTGACTGTGTAATAACCAGTTCCTATCTGGAAACAGAACCATGCAACACTCAAACATAAGCTACACACTGCTGATTTTCTAGTGTCTCGATCTGGCAAAACATGGCCCTGCTGTCTCTGACCATCTCTCATTTCAGTCGCACCAGGCACTCTGAAGCATCTTGCGGCTCTTTATCTTGTGCCACAAAGCTCATGACTTCCTTTACCTTGTGATCAGGAGCAGCTTCCCTGGTTTATAATGTTATTGAATTTGTCCTCCATACTTTGTATAATAGCAAATATGCCCTGTATAGCAGAATAAGCCCTAACCGATGGTACCGCCATCGCACCATCAACATTTTGTAAGACTGCATCCGTGAGCTGTCACACCACCAACATTTTGTACAAATGCATCCATGAGCTTAGTAGCCTTGACTTTCTTTTGGCGCCATCCTCCCCACCTTCCTTCAGCAGTCAAATAAGACTGAAATCATGATGGACCAGCAGAAATTTAAGTTATTGTAAGCCCAATGGCCCAAAATGCAATGGAGATACAGATAAAACATGACTGCTCAACTACCCTGCTGGGTTGGTCCCAACACAACTAAATTTACCAGGCCCTAAAATCTTAATTTCTGCCATTTACTATTTTTCAACTTATTCACAAAAAAATATCTGGGACCCAGATCTAACACCCACTGGCCGGTGTTGAGTTGTTGCAAAGACCATTTTACACCAGGCAGTCCATTGCAGTCCCATTGAGTCATGGTCAGCTATGGCTACAACCTCTTTCCGAACACTTAGTGATCACAGTGGGCAGATGGGAAAAGTGCTAAAGGCCACAATTCAGATGGTCCATAACACCATTTACAGTAGAATGTGAAACCTGCTTTACCAGATGCAGGTGTTGCACCCCCAACTCCCCTATGTATAACACCCGTTCAAAGCTGGTGGTAGCACAAGATGAAATGTCACTGCAATGCAATCCAGAGGGTGGGGATTTCTGGAGTAAGAAGGAGGACTGTTATACACAAGGGAACTGGGAGAAGGGTTGATGTAAGGAGGGGACTGCTAAATGAACTACGAGGAACCTAAAAACTTTTTTGTTTGGAAACTTACTTTTCTTGGTCTGTTTTGTTCTGTTTGTAGATCATTTACTACTATTAATTTAATTTATTTGTTTGATGTGTTTATATGATTCTTTTCTTGTTGTTCTATTTTCTGTGAAGCACCTTGACCCTTGGAATGGGGTGTTATATATAGAATAATATATGGGGTGGTGTGTGTGTGTAACGAGATTTTACACACACCCGAGTTGTGGGATGCTACATAAACCCCGAGGGCGAAGCCCGAGGGGTTTATAAAATGCATCCCACAATGAGGGTGTGTATAAAATCGAGTTTGACACACACCACCCCTTATTTTATTTTTTATAATTGCTGGCATGTGCTTTTTTGCCTCAGCAATCATAGAAAATAAAATGATCAGTTTTCAGGCAACCACGGACCAGTCAGAAGTCTTAGCGTTCTGTGGTCTGCCAAGTTATAGTTCCGCTTATGTGAGGTAAGAAGAAGTGGAGAAAGTAACAGTAGCTGTGTCTGTATTTTTTCTGTTTGTTTCCGGTATTCTTAAATTTACTGGTAAATAGCAGTTGCGGAGCTGTGGTGTTCTTCGGTATGAAGAGGAGAGACCTGCCAGCTCTTGTGTGTGGAGAGGGAAACTGGACGGTGTGTTCCTTGTCTGCTGGTTTTCGTTCACCAGCATATGTCTTTATTTTTTTTCAAATACAAAAAAAAAAAAAAACGCTGACAGTGAGGGGCATTGCTTCTCGGAACAATGAATGTCACGTACTAAAGGAACACTGTGACTGGCGCATGCTTGATCAGACTGAAACCTGACACATGTTTGCCGTTATAACCAGCTGAGCTGGTTATAATGGCAAATTATAACCTGGTTTCCCTATGGGAAAAAGCACTACCCAATAATTATATAAATAATATTGCTTTGCCTTGCATCGGTACCAGAGCACAGATAGCACCAAGGTCATGAAAAGGGAGTACTAGAAGCCAAGACAGTGACCATGAGGTCAGGGTGGGAAATGGGTGTGACAACTGGATGTCAGGGGCTGCTTGGAACTAAAGAACAAGGGTAAAAAAAATGTTATGTGCCTGACAAATCTACCATGGCACAGCACTAGGCATGGTGATTATGCCTCCGTGCAATACTAAGCCATGGTCATGGGTGCACTCCAAGGTTTTAGCAGATTAAAACCTGTTTGCACCTTCTAGCATTTAGCCTGCTAATTGTACCTTCCAGCACTTAGCCTTCTAATTGACTTAAGCAAGGCCTTTGGCACTGTGGTGCATTACAGTCCTCTGGTTAAAGTATAGCAGTGTGGTATATATGAAAATGAACTCTAAGGGACAACGATCATATATTCATACACATTTCTATATTAATAAATCATGGGGAGGAGAAACATATAAAATATAAATGGAATACAAGCAGAATTGTACTACCTATTATGTTTTTTTTTCAAGTTTTCTTTGAGGTGTCAGTAGCTCTTTAAAACAGAAGTGCTCTATAGGGCAGGATAAGTAATCCTACCATTTTATAAGACCCTGATCAGGCCCCAACAGGAGTACTGAAGCAGTTCTATGCTCCTCATTTCAAAAAGGACATTGACATAGTCAAGAGGTTGTAATGTAGGACCACCAGAATGATCCTGATGGTGGGAGACCAAAGCTATAAGGAGAGCTGGTGGCCCTTTCCAGATTCATTTTAGTGAAAAGGAGGCAGAGAGGGGAATGGCCTCAGTCCTCTGTGAATTCAAGAGTATCTACAAGATAAGACATTAAAGTCAAGGATTACATAATGAAGTACTTCTTCTTTAGAATGCGTTTATATTTGAAATCAATAAAATGATTAACTACAAAAACCTGTGGAACAGTCTGCCAGTTGACACTGATTAAATTTATATAGTCAGGAAATTCATATAGTATATGGTGAGGATTTGCTCTGCATGGATTTCTGTGCCAGCTTAGACCTTGTTGTACCACAGTTCAAAGGTCATGAAACATGGTTGTATCCTTCTGTGGTACAACAAGGTTCCAGCTGAGCGGAAGTCCTTGAGAAAGCTAATGTTTTTCATAGTACTGCCACTCGCACAGCAATCGCTTCCGGTTCTGAACTGAAACCACTGTATGTTCTCTGCTGCTGCAGAGCACTAAGAAAAAACACTTTCATTTAAAAAAAACTACAAACTGTAAAAAATACTGTTTGGACAACCACATGCCCAACCATCCTGAGCTGCCACCTCGGACTTCTGATTACATTAGACCTCTTGAGCTTCACTCTCATGATATGATGTAATCAGATCCCCTGTGTGGCAGCATGGACTGGCTGTGCATGATTGCTGAACCTGTATTCTCTATTTTGAGCATACAGTAATTTACAAATATGCCTGCGTGCAATAGTTTATCAGTACACAAGTAACTACAGTGCCATCAGGAACAAACTACACTTATACAAACATATAATAATAATAATAATATAATAATAATAATGATATACTGTGCATCATAAAGCAGTACTACATGATAGCAGTGAAAATGTTGATCTATTATTTTATTTCGGATTGCCACCTACCTACTGATTGGTATGATGGCCTTTCCTTAGCATTTTTAGTCTGCTTTACCTCTTTTCTTTTACAGTTGAGATAATAAATGGAGTGCTCTTTTTAATATAATAATGATAATAATAATAATAGCTTTATTTATTAAGCACCTTTCAAGTTTGTCAAGGCACTTTACATAAAATTAGTAAAACAGAAAGAATAAAACAGCTGTATAAAACAGATATCCAATAAAAATTCAATATTCAGTATTAATAACTAGTATAGACTCAGTGCCATAAGCAAGTTTTTAACGCCTGTTTAAAGCTGCCCATGGTCGTACACTCCTGAAGCTGATGGGGTAGAGAATTCCAAAGGGCTGGGGCTGCGTACATAAATGCACGGGCCCCTGAAGACTTTAAATATACCCTTGGAATCTCTAGCAACCCCTCATCAACTGAGCGGAGCAATCGCTCTGGGCAGTAAGGGGACAGAAGCTCTTTCAGGTAGTCCAGGCCAAGTCCACGTAGGGCTTTATAAGTCAGCAGTCTGACTTTGAAGGTGATCCGCCACTGAATCAGCAGCCAGTGCAGTTCATACAGCACTGGTGTGATGAAACATGTCCAGGGAGTTCCCGTCAACAACTGGGCTGCAGCCTTCTGCACCAGCTGCAGGCAGCAGATATCAACCCCCCCGGTAGCCCTAAGTAAAGGGAGTTGCAATAATCAAGGTGCGAGGTCACAAAGGCATGGATCAGCATGGGAAGGTCACCAAATGGAACAAGGTGCTTGATTCTAATGTGGTTCCTTAGGTGGTAAAAGGATGACTGCCGACACCTGAGATCACAATGTCAGCCCATCATCAAGCATCACCCCTAGGTCCCGCACCAGTTCAGAGGTAAGGAGCTCGGAGCCATCCAGGAAGAGCCCCGTAGGCTGACCAGCCCCTGACCCGCCTATCTGGTGACCCGGATCCACAACCATCACCTCACTCTTTCCCGAGTTCAACTTCAGCTAGCTGGAATTCATCCAATCCTAGATTTCAGCGAGGCAGTTATTAAATATCGAGAGTGCACTCTCCTGGTTGGGTGTGAAAGACAGGTAGAGCTGGGTATCATCAGCATAGCAGTGAAACCTCAGCCCATACTGTCTTACAATGTCTCTGAGGGGCAGCATATACACTGCAAACAATATGGGGGGACAGCACTGAGCCCTGTGGGACCCCACATGACAAAGAGAGACAGGGTCAGAGGAATAAATCTCCGACACCACCCTCTGAGTTCTGCCAGTGAGGAAGGACTTAAACTACCTGAGGCCAATACTAGTCAGGCAACAGATGAACCTCAGGCACTCAAGCAGCACGCCATGGTCCATGGTGTCAAATGCTGAAGAGAGATCAAGGAGCACCAAGATGGAATGACTTTTCTGATCTCTCACCATCAGATCATCATTGAGCACCCAAACAAGCACAGTCTCAGTACTGTGCCTCTTTCAAAAACTGGACTGGAGAGGTTCATAGATGTTATAGATGGTCAAGTGGTTCTCCAGCTGCACAGTCACCACCTTCTCAATCACCTTCCCCACAAAGGGAAAGTTAGAGATAGGTCTGTAATTAGCAAGGCAGTCTGGGTCCAGAGAAGCTTTCTTCAAGAGGGGTGTCACCACCGCCTCCTTAAGGGAGCTTGAAAACTCACCCGACTCAAGGAAGCACCAGACTATCTGTGCCAGGACTGGGTCAATGATGTTGCAACAACCCATGATCAGGGAAATTGGGCCCGGATCCAAACTACAGCATGTATGGCTCATACCCTGGACAATCCACATGACATCCATGAACTCTGGATGGTCAAAGGTACTCTAGGAAAAATGAGGGATAGTGGCCGAGCATCAATCAATAACATCCCCCATAGAGTGTGTTGATCGGATCTCTGCCCTGATGTCAGCCACCTTATACACAAAGAACCGAGCAAGCTCATCACATTCCAACTGTGATGAGGCTCTTTGCAAGCACTCTGGGTTGCACAACCTGTCCACAGTTCAAAAGAGCTGAGCCAGTCAGTTCTGAGCTGCAGCAATCTCCCCAGACAGGAACTCTGCTTTCTTACTGGAGATTGTTGATTGGTAGACTTGATAATCTTCTAACAATCTAAGATGGTCGGCCTCCAGGGCGGATTTCCAACAGTAATGTTCTAACCTTTGTCCTAGTCGCCACAGCTCCCTCAAGGTCCCATCAAACCAAGGGGACCGAGAGCGAAGGGAGAGAGGTCAGACATAGACAGGAGTGATCGAATCCAGGGCTGTGGCAACAACCTTGTTATAGGCCAAAACCTAAGCCTCTGGATTCCCGTTTGCCACAGGAAACTCTGATAGATCAAGTACCACCGCCAGGCCTTCAAGGCTCACATTCCATAAAGGGTGGTATTTAATTGATAACCACCCAAGATTTTTCAATATGATACAGTGATGTACATTATTAGGTGTCAAAAGTGCAAATCTACCTATTTTGTGTAGTAACACTGATTTCTGTCTCACGGTACTGTCAGATGCATTATCCACCACAATAGAGACATAGTGCAATATGGACGACAAACACTGGTTTGCTATTGCCAGATGTGCGTTGTCTGTAAAGAAACTATGTAACCTATATAATAAGGCAATTTTATATAATAATAATAATAACATTTATTTAGTTGAGCGCCTTTCAAAATCTCAAGACGCTGCACAACAAGAACAGACATAAAAGCATATTCAAATACATTCAGTATAAAGTCAAATACAAACATATATTCAGATACAGCAATATAAAATCAAAACAAAGTAGGAAATGCCTTTTCCCATAAGAAGGTCTTTAATGCCTGCTTAATACTCCCCACTGTCCTACACTCCTGGAGCTGACGAGGCAGAGAATTCCAGAGGGTAGGTGCAGCAAATCCAAACACATGGGCACCAGATGACTTCAAATTTACCCTCGGAATCTCCAGCAACCCCTCGTCAGCCAAACAGAGCTGTCACAGAGGGGTGTAAGGCACCAGAAGCTCTTTCAAGTAGTCAGGACCCAGACCGTGTAGGGCTTTGTAGGTCAAAAGACCCTCTTTAAAGGTGATCTGCCACTGTATTGGCAGCCAGTGCAGAGCGCGCAGCACGGGGATAATATGAGAACTTCCAGAAGCCCCAGTCAACAAATGTGCTGCCGCGTTCTGCACTAGCTGCAAGCGGCAGATATCAACCCCAGGAAGTCCTAGGTAAAGGGAGTTACAGTAATCAAGACGTGATGTCACAAAGGCATGGACCAAGACCAGCAGGTCACTGGGTGGAACAAGATGTCTAATCCTGCCAATGTTCCTAAGATGGAAAAAGGCCAGCTTGATGACAGCAGACACCTGATGATGAAGGGTCAGACCAATGTCAAGCACCACTCCCATGTTACGCACCCGTTCAGAGGTGAGGATCTGGTCCACCCCCAGGATTAATCCGGAGGGAAGACCAGTCCTCAGGCTCTCTACCCTGTGATCTGGGTCCACAACTATAACCTCAGTCTTTCCTGGGTTCAACTTTTAACCGCTGGAATTCATCCAATCTTGGATGTCTGTGAGGCAGTTGTTCAGTACCGAGATAGCACTAGCCTGGTCAGGTGCGAAAGACAGGTAAAGCTGGGTATCATCAGCATAGCAGTGAAACCTCAGCTCGTACCGTCTTACAATGTCTCCGAGGAGTAGCATATATACTGCGAATAACAAGGGGGAAAGCACCGAGCCCTGAGGTACCCCACATGGCAGAGAGAAGGCCCCAGATGAAAACAAACCCGAGACCACTCTCTGCGTTCTCCCTTCGAGGAAAGATGAAAACCATCTGAGGACTGTACCCAACAGCCCACAAATGGACCTCAGGCGTTTGAGCAGAACCCCATGATCCACAGTATCAAAAGCTGATGATAGATCAAGGACAACCAAGATAGAATGGTGTCTCCGATCTCTCGCCATCAGGAGATCATTGAGCACCCAAACCAGAGCAGTCTCTGTACTATGCCTCTTGCGAAAACCAGACTGGAGAGGTTCGTATAATCTATGGTTGGTCAAATGGTCATCCAATTGAGCCGCCACAACTTTCTCAATAACCTTCCCTACGAAAGGGAGGTTAGAGATTGGCCTGTAGTTTGCTAGGTTATCCGGGTCTAAAGATGCTTTCTTCAGAAGGGGGATCACCACCCCCTCCTCCAGACAGCTAGGAAACACTCCCATATCTAAAGAACACCGAATAATCTGAGCTAAGACTGGGCCGATGATCTCGCTACAACCCAAAATAAAGGAGGTAGGGACAGGGTCTAAACTACAACATGTGGGACGCATCTCATGGACAATCCTCATAGTGTCTACAAGATCCGGCAGGTCAAAGGCACTTCAGGAAAGTCCGGGCTCTGCGACAGGACACCAATCAACTACAACATCCTTAGAATGAGGTTGGAGGCACTCCCTCCTGATGTCTTCAAGCTTATTTGCAAAGAATCGAGCGATCTCCTCACAATCAATTTGAATAAAAACTTGACGGATCTGCTGACAGGCTGGGTTGCACATTCTGTCAACAGCTCTGAAGAGCTGAACCGGTCGATTCCATGTGACAGAAACTTCCCTGGACAGGAATTCTGCCTTTTTATGGGAAATTGCTGTTTGGTAGAGTTAATAATGCTCTAGCAAAATAAGGTGGTTGGCATCAGTGGTGGTCTTCCTCCAACGATGCTCCAACCTACGCCCCATCCTCCACAACCCTCTCAGAGCCCCATCAAACCATGGGGCAGTGGGATGATGTGGAAGGGGGCGAACACGGACTGGTGCAATCTGATAGAGTGCTACCGAAATGGCCCTATTATAGGCTACTACCAGCTGCTCAGGATCAGTGCAAGACTCATCCAATGACGAGAGGTCAATAAGCACCATCAGGTCTTCAGGGACCAAGTCCCGCAATGGGCGGTACCTGACCAACTCCACAGGGGCTGACCTACCCAGGGGGGCCTCAGAATTGAACCCAACTGAGTAGTGATCAGACCAACTGACTGGTTCCACCACCAAATCAGAAGCTTCGATCCCCAGGAGGAAGACCAGGTCAAGAGAGTGACCTCCTTTGTGTGTAGCTGAGGAAACAACCTGTGTAAAGCCCAGGGATGTAATTTCCTGGAGGAAATGTTGACCAAAAAGCAAAGATTCATCATTGACCCAAGCACCAATGTCGCCCAGAACCATCAGTCTGGGTGACTCCAAGGCCATGTCAACGGCAAAATCTGCTATTTCCTGCAGAAAAAGCTTCTAATCACCTGGTAGATGATAAATGAGGGCAATCCTGCACCCTACACCAGCTACCACAGTAAACTCAAATGACCTGGCCTCCTCAACTGGTACACCAGTTAGGCCCAATTCAGTCTTGAAACAGACCGCCACCCCCCCACGACCCAATCTCAGGTGGTGTATAACCGAGTACCTGATGGGAACAGCAGGCTCTAAAAAAGGGCTTCATTCCCATCCAACCAGGTCTCGGTAACGCAAGCCAGATCTGCCCTTGCAACAAAATCTGCAATAAGACCAGTCTTGTTGCAGACAGATCTGTCATTGCATAACAACGCCCAAGTTGGATGAGGTTGGTGAGTTGTCCCAACCACTTGCCCTCCCAAACTGGAGGTGCCCTTGGGTATGGGAACCAGAACAGAGTCACCACGTTCTAGATGCCATTTTGCCCCAGGGCATCTTCTAGGCCTGACCACCCCTATGGGAAGGCCCCGCTCACTCCACTGTCCACAACCCCCCACCCAACCCCAACTTCCCCCCCCTTTGAGCAATCCCCAGCGCCCGACAACGATGATAAATATAAGCAGGTGGGGGGTGAAGAGAAGGGGTGGAGGGCATGGAAAGAGGAAGCCGAATGGCATAAGACAGGAGGGGCAAGCAGGCACATCTAGCTGCTCAATTTATAAAACAATAAATATAATAAAATTACAAAAAACAGCACCAATCCTAAACTACCCTCAAATTTCCAACAACTAAAATTATACAGCTACAAATTATAAGAACAACTAAAATTAAAATGAAACTAAACCAACTCCCTAACACAAAACCTACTGTAATTTATTGATTTAACCCACAGGTCCTCTCACAGCCTGGGGGTCAACCAAAAATTAACCAAAAACAATTTTAAATTACTCCCAGGTCCTCTCACTATCTGGTACTTAAAAACAAATTAAACACTCTCACGAAAAAATAGACAAATAATAATAATTACATCATAATAAAAATAATAAGCGAAGGAAATAATTTAGAAGCCACCCTCCTGGAATCTCTCACAATATAGGTGAGATCAAAGATATTATAAGGCACTCTCACTGCTCATATTATTTCCACTAAACAAACAAAAGAAAATAGAAATAAGGCCAAATGACCACAGTTTAATGTCTGTGTAATAATACTGTCCTCTATATGCAGCATTACATCTTCAGTAGTTCAAAGGAGCATGTCACAACTCCACAAAAATGTTCGAAGAGGAAAGGGAGCGCTCTCACCACCCCTTTACTAAAATTTTGTCCAGACAGCGTGGCCCTCTCACTGCCACATTCAGAATTTAATTTGAAATTAGACATACCTAGGCCCTCTCACTGCCTCCCAAGTAAGTTATAAAATTGTAGAGATCCAGTCAAACATAAAAATAGCCAGTTGAAAAATACTTGCGGTATCCAGTGAGCAACGGCACCCAGCAAATAATGAGCTCACATCCAGTTTCACTCAGCAAGTTCTTAAAAAGTCAGTTTTTTACACAGTAGGATCTCAGCAGTATCTTCAAAAAACAAACAGGCCGAGAAACACAAGGGAAATCGGAGCCAAGGTGATTGATTTAAGTTGCCCAACTCCACTCATCCCCTGAGCACACCCCCAAAAATCCAGCAGATTCCCTCCCCCTCACTTAGGCTGTCAGGAGCATGCTCAACACCAGACAAGCCCTGACAGCCCCAGAATGACCACAAAGATGCCCACCCTCCAGTCGGCACCACAAGATCTCCCCGGGGAAGAGAAAAAAGCTAGATCCGGGGGTTACCTTGGGGCATGCCGATTCAGCTCTCCCAATCCATCACGGCAAACAAATAGATCCACCTTGACTTAAATCCCTCTCAGCACAACTCAAAGTCCGAAACAAGCAGCTCCAGTAGAATCCCCAGCAATCCGCTACCAAATGCTGCTGCTTCACACTCCAGGAACTACACACTACCACGACATAGGGGAAACTGGTCATTACAATCTCAGGTCATGGCCAAACAATTCCTCAGCCACTCCAAGTCACCAGATAACACTTCCGAGACCAGCCTCCTCCACGATGGTCCAACTCCAGCACGATCCAACAACAGTCCCCAGGCAATCCCCGAAGAAACTCAAGTTGGTGGATTACTATATTGTAAAAAAGTGCAGTGTGATGTACCCAATCTTGCCAGTACCAAGGCAACGACAGTTTCAAGCAGAGGCTAAATTTTAAAAATAAACAAAAACAATCCTTTTTTTTTTTTAATTTAAAGAAGCCATCAGTTGGAAAAGAGGCAAACACACGGCCGCGATTTCATAAAGAAGAAAATGCACAAGTCCTGTGTTTTAGCGTTTAGAGTTTAATGTGGCACTTTCCCGGCTTGAATTTTAAACCACCATAAAATAACCTTAAAAAACTGAAATGTAACACCGAATAAATAAAAATGGAATAAAATAAGTAGCTACTGATCACTACTCTGATGGCTGGCCCAGCGTGACCACCATCTTCACTTCTCTGATAACGCCAAAAACAACTCCTCACATCACTGAATCACCAGCTTGAAACAGCCTGAATTCAGAGTGTATTTTAGCTGTAATTGCCTGTATATGCAAATTGTATGTCAATGTAGGGATTAAAATGACCCCCAGTTATTTAATATTGTTAACATTTTCATACATTGTACCATCCAATGATTCAGCTTCCAAACTGTTACCAGTTTCTTTCAGCTTAGCTGAAGTACCAAATAGCAAGGTTTTGGTTTTTTGCTTATTCAGCACTAAATTATTATTTGTCAACCATTCTTGCATGGCACTACGTTCCTTGGTCAATGTTATGTTAAGCTCTGACAATATTGCTCCCTGACAGAAAACAACAGCATCATCTGCATACATTACAAGGTGTGCATTATTAATAGATGTAGTAACAGAATTAAAGAAAATAGAATATAAAATTGGTCCTAGTATGAAGCCCTGTGGGACTCCACACTTAACCAGTGCCTTCTCAGATACACTACTTCTAATCTTTACCATTTGAAACCTATTTGAGAGACAGTTAGATACCCATCCCAATACTGGTGTCCCCATCCCTATATGCTCAGGTTTCTCAATAAGAAGGGAATGGTCCACTAAATCAAATGCCTCGATCAAGTCTACGAATGCGGCCCCAGTCCAGCAAACACTTTCCATGCCCTCGTGGACCGTGCTTGTGATCTCGACCAAGGCACTCTTGACCCCTCCCCCCCAAGCCATGTTGACATTGCGGTAACAAACCATATGTTTCTATGTAATAAGTTAATTGTACAAATACAATTTTCTCTTGCAATTTAGACAGAGCCAACAGAATAGAGATTGGTCTATAATTAGTAAATTCACAAATTGAACCTATTCTGTGAATTGGTATCACAAATGAATGCTTCCATAAATCAGGCAATTCTCCCAGACAAAAGGACAAATTAAAAATCAAGCTAACTGGGTATGCTATCTCTGCTGAAGCTAAATGTGGCAGTTTAGGAGATAAACCATCAAATCCACAAGATTTATCCATTTTAAGTTGTTTCAAGAGTTGATACACCTCTTGACAAGCTACTGCCTTTATGTAAAATTTTGGATTATCCATACAACCTGTCACATTACTCCTGGTCGAATTTAATTTCAGGATCAACCTTGTTGTTATCCAAATTAGTGAACAGTGTATTAAATTCATTTGCAACTAACAATGGATCTCTTAACTTTATTGCCCTTGTTCATGATAAACTCTGAGTCAAACCAAGGGTCAATCATACTGTTGATTGTTTTCTAAAATTTAGCACTATTTGTCAGTCCCTCTGCCTGTTGTTGACTTAAGTATTGGGCCTTTGCTTTTTTAACCTCAGCCTTACACTTACTTCTCAAGCACCTATAATTTTGTAAGTTCTCAGATGTTTGGCTTTTCCTATATAATTTCCACATCGTATCCCTTTCTTTCATAAGTCTAAATAAAGATAATGTTAACCATTTAGACTTTGTACCTCTAACATGTCTTTTAATAAAAGGAGCATAAGAATCCAACACCCTAGTGAACTCTGAAATAAAATAATCCAGTGCGCAACTTATGTCTGGTATTATTTCAAGAAAAGACCAATCAGTATTTTGTAGGCTATTTCTAAAACTACAGGCATCAAATCCAGAACAATTTCTAAATTCAGAAACCCTAGGTTTAGCTATTGTTCTGTATGAGTATTTCCAAAGACAGAATACTGGGTGGTGATCACTAAGTGAGTCTGAAATTAAACCACATTTTAAGATGTGGTTTACTTTGTTTGTGAGAAGCCAGTCAAGCACAGTATGCTTCTTTGTTTATAAGTTCAATCTTGTAGGTATATTAATTAGTTGCTGTAAGCCAGTGTGCGACAGAACATCGACCGGCCTAGGAATTTTGTTACCAGACCAGTTTGAGTTGAAGTCCCTCAGCACAATGGTTTCACCCAGAGTACTGAGGGACAACAACTCAGGAAACTCAAGGCCTTCTGTGCTCACTTTTGGAGGTATATACACACAGCATACAGTTAATTTCTTTACTTTACTGATGGCAACCTGAATGGTCAAGAGTTCACAGTATTCGGGGGGTTAGTCGCAATATTTATCTCATGTGTAGTACAGCAATCCTTTATATAAAACATGACACCCCCATCCTACCTGTCAACCTATCTTTCCTATAAATAGTAAACCCTGGAATATTTATTTGACTATTAGTAATTGAATCTTGTAACCACGTTTCACTAACTGCCGAGATGTCTGGCTGATAATTTGCAACCCATGCCTCAACTTGATGGAATTTAGAGACTAAGCTGCAAACATTAAAATGAATTATTCACATGCCTTTAGGAGCATTAATAGAATAACCCAAGTCTGCCAAATCATTACCCATTGCACCACAGTTACTTTCAATATCCACAGCCCTTGATAGCAAATTAGCCTTTATAACCTCCACTGCAAAAGGAAAACTAGTAACACCACTGACTACCCTTTTTAATAAATCATGGGAGAATGGTGTGGTACCTGAGGACTGGAGGAGGGTGGATGTGATTCCCCTTCACAAAAGTGGGAGCAAGGCAGAGACAGGAAACTACAGACCTGTCAGTTTGACCTCAGTGGTATGGAAAATTATGGAATCACTTCTAAAGGAAAGAATTGTTGAGTGCCTAGAGGCCAGTGGGGCACAGGACCCAAGGCAGCATGGATTCACAGCAGGAAGGTCATGTCAGACAAATCTAATTGATTTATTTGACTGGGTGACCAAAGTACTAGACCAGGAAGGGGCTGTGGACACGGCCAACCTAGACTTTAGCAAAGCATTTGACACAGTCCTGCACAAAAGATTAATAAATAAATTAGCCAGCCTGGGAGTGGGTCCCAGGGTGGTAGCCTGGGTAAATCACTGGCTGGACAACAGGGCACAGAGGGTAATAGTAAATGGAGTCCACAGTGAAGAAAGGGGGGTTACTAGTGGGGTGCTGCAGGGTTCAGTACTGGGGCCAGTCCTTTTTAATGTCTTTATAAGTGACATTGCAGAGGGACTGGAAGGAAAAGTATGTCTCTTTGCAGATGACACAAAGATCTGCAACAGGTTTGATACGCAAAGTGGGGTAGAAAGGATGAAAATGAATGGTCAAATGTATGGCAGCTTAGATTCAACGCAAAGAAGTGCAAAGTAATGCACCTGGGAAACAAAAACCCAGGGGAAGAGTTCACAATGGGGGGGGTGAGGTACTGACAACAACAAAAATGGAAAGGGATCTGAAGGTAGTCATATCAGATGACCTAAAGATGGGCCAGTAATGTGAGAAGGCATTAAGGATGGCTGGGGGGATACTGGGTTGCATAGGGAGAGACACCACCAGTAAAAAACAGGAAGTTGTTGGCCCTCTGTACAGACAGTTGGCAAGACCACATCTGGAGTTCTGGAGACCCTATCTCTGCAAAGACATAGACAGGGCGGAGGCTGTCCAGATGAGGGCAACCAAAATGGTGTAAGATCTGCACCAGAAGACATATGAAGAAAGACTAAAGGAGTTTAAGATGTATAGCCTCGAGGAAAGGAGGGAGAGGGGGGACATGATAGAAACTTTCAAATACCTCAAGGGAATCAACGAAATCCAAGAGGGTAGCATCTTTCAGAAAAAGAGATTTGCAAGAACAAGGGGGCACAATTTGAAGATAGAGGGGAGATGGCTCAGAGGTAATGTGAGGAAGTATTTCTTCACAGAGAGGGTTGTAGATGCATGGAACAGCCTTCTTGAGGAGGTTGTAGAGTCAAAAACAGTGGAGGAATTCAAGAATGCATGGGACAGAAATAAGGCAATTCTAGTGGGGGTAGGAGGAAGCAGGCTGTTGGTTAACTAGGGTCTGCAGCTTATCCATTAGGTAGGGAAATGGGCAGACTAGGTGAGCCAAGTGGTCCTTATATGCCATCAGATTCTATGTTTCTATGTTTCTAACATCCCCAATAACTCACAAGATGATCTCATTGCAAACTCAATATTGTAGCCCACATGCGTATAACACATGCCCAATAGATAGCTTTGTAGCAAACCATATTTGCTTAGCATTTGCATATTACCAACATCACTTGGGTTAGATGTTTGTGCATACTGATGTTGATTACATCTAATAAGAATAATATCTGTCCCCATCAAGCAGAGTGCATATATAATCCCCACTATGATTCCCATGTTGGACATTTTGAGGTATCACAGGTCTCCACGCCTTGCTATAAATGTCCTGTATTGCACACAATCCAGTTCCTCAGTATTACCCGGTATGACTCCAGTACGAGTCCAGCGCTTACACTTTCCCTCTGCACTTCACCACTGCAACTTAATCACTGCCACTCTCACCTTGAGTACCGATTTAAACTGCAGGCTCTTCAGATCAGTTAGTGCTGCCACCACTGTGATTGGCTCCTGGGTAAATTGGAAGGTGGACTCAGGTGTATACAATACAGCAAGAAGATTAGTGATTACAGCTCCTTTCAATGAAGTGTTCAGCAGTGATGTTGCATAGCAATCAATGAACAGTCACAGCCCATGTAATTCGGTCCTAATGTGCAGTACAAGCAGCAAATTCCAGTCTCCACATGTTCAGTCTATAGGGGACCTTCAAGACACAGTTGCAGCTAGGCATGGGATAAAGACATATACTTACAAATTATTCCTATGCCCAATGTATGTCAAATAATCAGAAGTTGCCTTAGACCTCCCGAAATGTACAAAGAGGTTTTTTTAAATCTGCCTTTGTGTCTGACCACCATTGCAAGGTGTCCTCACACAAGCAAAGGACTGAGTTCCTGGCCAGTAGCAAGTAGAAAACCTCTGAGTGAATTTGTTCCTATTCCAAAAGAGAATTGTTAAGTCTCCAATGTTTAGTAGTGGACAACAACCAAGGAGATATGTTAGCCAAAATGAGTGTACGAGCCAGTACGATGTGGTCTGAAAATTCACAAGGCTTAAGAAGAAAACTGTGGAGGACTAAAAGTCTGAAACAACAAATGAAATCAATTCTAGTTGCAGAAGCATTTCTAAAATAAGTGTATCCTGGATCCTTATGAAGAAACCTGTAAGAGTCTATCAAATTAGCAGTTTGTAAGATATTCTGCAATGCATGCGTAATACAGTAAACATTTTTCTGTATAGCTTCCCTAGTTTTGATGTCCAGACCACAATTCATATCTCCACCCCATATAATCTGCCTGGCAGTGTAGAGATATGGTCTGATTTTATCGATGAGCTTGACCCTTGCTGCTTTGGTTTCAGGAGTATATGTGTTAATTAGCCTGAAAGAAAAATGTCAGAAAATACACTCAAGTAATAAGGCCCTGCCAGGAAGAATATCCACAAGCCTCTGAACTGAGAAGCAAGGGCCATTGAAGAGAATTCATAGACCATCCACAGTGTCTATACCAAATAACCAATATGATGGGCTTCATATTCAACTTTTTCTAGCTTATTCTGTGTGAAAAAGTGAATTTAACCTAGTTTCCTACAGTCCCATGTCATAACAGCGACCACTAAACAGCAATTGCCGTCACAGTCAGTGTACATCACCGAAAATCAAAAACGGTGATGTACACTCCACTGAAAGCAAACACAGTGACAAAAACTAAGATTTTATACAGCACAGAAGTTTTATCTACTGTAAATGCTGGGGGCTGTGCTCCCCGCACCATCCTATATTTCAATAACCAACTCCAGGGGCACACATGGCAGGGAGGGGGAGAAACTCAATGAGGGACACAACTCGGAGAGGGAGAAACAAGTCAAGATGGGGAGAATCCTGGAGGGGGCAATCTGGGAGGTGTGGGGCAACAATACTGGGGGAACTGACCATATCATATTGCAAAAAAAAATTACGCAAACCCACAAATATAATAAAACAATAAAGCCCATGCCTAGTCCTGAATCCAGGTCCACAAACATTCCAAGCCATGACCCTTCCCACTACGCCATATGAGCAGTTCTGCAGTACCTCCTGCAACAGACCCTCTTCACTTAATCTACCTAACACTTCCTAGCTATCTACTCATTATCCATTTGCTATTTCCTCACCCTTCCCTACCCTTGCTATGCTCTCACGGTCGCTATCCTTACAGACACTCAAATTGAGTCCCTCAAAATTGATTCACTCAATTTGAGTCCCAAACATCACAGGATACCATTTTCTGCAGGAATACAATATCATAAATGGAATGGTGAAAGTATGAGAGAGAATGGTGAATCTTTTTTGTAGTTCTTCATACTACAAACATTAACATAAGCTAACTGTAGGGCTGCTATCTAAGGAAATGGGTGGAACAACAGCTAATCAGGACTACCTTCTCTAGAAAGTACTTTCCTCTTTTTTCCTTTTTTCTTTTTAGTCTCTAGTACCTTTATGTTGGATTAATCTTCAATTTCTGAGACAACCTCTGAACCAGAGATCAGAGTCCTCCCAATCCCTATGGCCCTGTAAAACCTAAAAGGTATTCTAAAAGGGAATGGAGTGGGACAAGAATGTCTGCTTAGAAGAGGACCTAGTGACCATCCTAGTACTCAGTAACTGGAACTTGACAGGTGGTGGCACAACCGTAGGCAAGGGGGAACCTACACTTTGGGATACTAGCGTGCCCTGTTAGTCAATGGTATCCTGACCTTCCTCAGGGGGCAATGGGCTGGGGGTGTCAGAGCCAGGAGATTACTACTACTAAGTGTGGGGACCTCCTTGCTTGAGGAATCCTGTTTAGGACGAGGATCAGCCTGTCTGCTCTCCGAACTGTGCTGACCTCCAAGATCAGGACTTTGAGTCAGGCTAGGGGGTGGTCTGGCTCCATCCTGTGCATTGTGCACCACGTTTTCCTGCATCAACCCATCCATCGTGTTTTGGCCTGCCCAAGGCCACTGGTGGTAAGCATGCCCTACCTCCTAACAAAGATTGCACTTAAATACATTTCTACACAACATACTGACATGATCAAAATCCCCACAAAGGGCACATTTGAGTCTATCACAGGTTCTACCAAGATGGCTGTGGGCTTTGCACTTGCAGGAGGCTTTTTGTTGGTCTGCATAAAAGCAGATCCCTCTGTCTCTGCCCAGAAAAAAAGCTATTCGGGATGTGTTGCACTTCTATATCAGCTTGAAAAAGTTTGACTTTGAATCACCATCCCCCTGTCCAGATGTCTTCTGTATCAATGATTGCCTCTGGTTGGCCTAGTACATTACAATGCTTCTGTAACCAAAAAGAAATGCCATTAATGTTAACCCTCTCATTCCAAAACATGATGGTGATAGTTTTGATCAGGGGTTTACTAAGAGGGATTGCAAAGAAATTAATCCATAAAGCTGAGGAACATAATGCATTGTACATTGTCCAGTCCAGAGTGATGTTTAAAATTGATGTCAAACATATCTTCTCCTGATACATGAATCAGTGCATGTACATCCACAGCCTGGAATTGCATAGAGTCCTTCAGTAGCCTACCAGCCATGAATACTCTATCCCTAGCTCAGGTAGTCCCCCACTATATCTCAAATGCACCACATTTTTTTCTCGGTGCCTGAGGCCATTTGTTTTTAAAACAGCTCTGAAAAAGTGGAGCCAGCCCTAGCTAAAGGCCAAGCACTGTCATTTTTTGGGGGGGGGGGAAAGGGAGTGACTCATCATCTGTCACCCCCCTTGAACTTGATGCAGTAAGTACCACACCCTCAGAATTCAGAACGGTATTCTGTTTTGTGCCTTAGCATCGGTAGCAGCTCCAGGCTCATCACCCTGCCGTGGAACAAAAGCAGTATCATTTTAATCAAGAACTGACACCACACTGTCTGGATGAATGCCCAGTTGTCCAATTATTATATTAGTATCTGGTACTAGTACCTGCGGTATAATGTCTACATCCGCCCCGGGAGCTCAGCGGCTCCATAGAAGCCTGTATTGTGCTCTGTCTCATCTGAAATCCTCCAAAACATCCTTGGTGTTTGGGGAAATCAGAGCTTTTGTGACCAGCAAGCAAGATTGCTCAAGCAGCAAGACAGTCCCTAAGCACCAATCTCCTGAGTCCATGAGTGTCACCCTGGGGGAATCCTTTGTAGATGCGTTTGTCAGTTGTGAAAACTCCAACCACTGTGTCTCTGGGATTCATTTTCCCTCTGAGGTCTGATGCCAGCCAGCGTTCATCAGAGGTGATTCAGGGGTTCATGTGGAAAAACAAATCTGTGAGTCTGCCCCAGAAAGTATTCCTGATGATTATTGAGTTCTGCCAGCTGTACTAGTGCTGCAATGTGTGGCAGCATCTGGTGGCCGATTGCTGAGTCATGGCGCAGTACCCGTAGCCGCACTCTGAATGCTCCTCTTAGGTTCGACCTGTATGCACTGACATTGTGGACTATCTGTCATTACTGTAGTTGAAGGTATTGCCTGAGACACCATCTGCATGTTATCTCTTGCATCCTGGGACAAGTTAGCACTTGTGTCTTCTGTATCCATGGCTATTGTAATCGGGCAAGCTGATGAGTCAAAGTCAGCAGAGTAGACATCCTTCTGCACTTGATCCAACGGTATGTTCACAGTATTAACTTCCATTTCTGCATCCTCTGCATTAATGACTGGGGTTAAAAACTTGTCCCCAGCCTGCCAAACAGCCTCCTCCTTCTCCTCCGAACCAGAATCCACCAGCTTGGACACTGGGCCAATAGTGCTCCCTGCCAAAAGTAGGAGAATGTTTTATTAAGGAGAAACAAACAAATAAAATACAAAAGGATGCAATCAAGTACATGCAATACGTACAGAACTAAAAATAATCAAACCATAAACAAATAATAAGGTTACATCAAGACAGCACAGTTAAGATCCATGAACATTTGTTCCAATTCCTGTTAAACACAGAAGAAGGTAAAGATTTCTGTTCAGTGCTATAAATAGATAATGAATTAGACACAACCTGTGTAACAATTTGTAGTGCAGTATATGACTTTTGCTGCAAGAGGAAGGCACACCTGGCCTGCCATAAATAAAAACAACATAATGCAAAAATTAAATGTAAAGTACTAGGGTGATATTCCTTCAAAGCTGGGGGAAATATTCCATAAATCAGGATGTCATATGTAAGGGTCGTGAATGCCTTTTCTCTCCATTTATGGAGCAAAATGGTGCAGACAGAGTGGCTATAAGGGCATTAGATTAAAAAAATGGTGCATAGTCTCGAGCACATCAGAACATGTGTCCCGAGGACACATCCTTTCTTCCACCAATTTATGCTTCAGGGTACCATGGACCACAAGTCGTTCATGACAGGCTAGCCAAGTCACATCCCATAAGTGTACAGTAATCCTAGGGTCAGTCAATTAGGAAACAATAATGTCTAATTCCAAACGGTGTCTTTGTGCATCCTCTATCTGTGGTGGATCAGAAAATGATGTACTTATAATAGAATGGTATATCTGTTTCCTGGATGAAGATAATATGAAAATAGGGGAAAGCATCCACTGTCAGATTTTCAAAAAGGCAGGGATCAAATAATACGGGATACCAAGTCTCCTGAAATTCCTAGGGATCTCATAAGAAGATCGCTGCCAAATCAGGCAGATTGATAAAGAGAGGGGAGTGCACAGCTGAATGCTAAAAGAAAGGTCGTAACTGGAGAAGATGTGGTACAGTTATTTTAATAAATAAACTATGAAAAAAAACAATAGGATTAAGAATCCTGACCCCTCTATGGCAATAATCTTGATATGCATAAGATCGTTTGATGATGTTTAAACGGCTACCCCAGAAGCCTTGAAAGAAAATACTGTTCACCCTCGCCTCTAGGGAGAAGGGGACTGGAAAGACAGACGCTAAATGCAAAAAAGGGGGAGTATTAAGGTCTATAATAACAACATTCTTTTACATTTTGCTATAGTGTGCCCTTTCCAGAGGGAAACAGCGTGCGCAGCTTTGTCCAAAGTGATATTCCAGTTGTAAAAAGCATCATCAGTACTACCAAAAAATAATCCTAAAATCTTTACTGGTGAAGTAGCTACAGGGATGCCAGCTATGTGGGTGTAGGGGCTTGAACATGTTAAGAGGGGACCTATATGGCTATGCTTTTAGTAAAATTTAGTTTGGACCCAGATATAGCCTCAAAGGACTTAATAAAAATGGATGTAAGGATTTCACCCTGAATAGTGACAATAGTACACATACATAAATTGTTGGCATAGGTGCAGACAGGTGGGAAGGATTGCCCTGTAGAGAGCAAAACCCTTGGGATGGTCGGGTGCTGAAGAAGCTTTCTTAAAACGGGGTCTATTTGGAAAGTATACAAGAGCGGGCAGCCCAGCCATACACCTCTGCACCCCGATCCTCGCAGTATTGCAAAGCAATTTAATCCAGGAGATAAATGTCTGTGGAATATAGTAGTGAGCCAAAGCCTGAAATAAATAATCATGGTTCACATGATCAAAAGCTTTCCCTTGATCCAAAGAGATTAACAGGGTAGGCGCAGCAAGAGGACTAAAGGTTGTGATGTCTCTAGGTCAGATTGGAAATGATAGATCTGTGCGGAAGAGCACAGTTCTGTACTTCTGAGATTACTTGGGTTGCAATAGGGAGCAATCCATAAGTAAAATGGAGGTAAAAATATTATAATCAATGTTTAGGAGGCTGAGAGGCCTCCAATAATCAATGTCAGCCCTGTTCCTTTTTTTAAACAGTAGGATCATAACAGCATCAGAAAAATAGTTGGGTACGAAATTGGGAGATTATGATGCTATTATACACTATTGTTAGAAAGGGAGCAAGAAAGCCCACAAACCACTGCTACAACTCTGCAGTGAGACGTCCTTATCAGGGGAAGTGTGCTTTTTCTGACATCCTATGGCCTGTCAGGTTTCCTCTAAAGATATAGGTTTGGTGAGAGAATCCAGCTGATCAGTGGGAATTGGGGGAATCGGGATGTCTGAAAAAAATTCAGCAGTAGGAGAGGCTGGTGAAGTAGAGCCAAACATAGTCTCCAGATAGGATCATGCAACTTCTTTATTCCAGGCAAAGTAGCATAGAGAGTAGCAGAGGTAGGATCTAACAGTTGCCATATGTGTGTCGCCGACACTCTGTCAGTACAACCTTTATATACATCCAGGGAAGGTTTGGAACTTTATGTCCCATGCTGTGCCTCCAGCTTTAGGGAGAGTGCCCTTTTATATTGATATTGTTCCATTTCTTCTTTGATCACCCTAATTTGTTGAGAACAGTCAGGGTGGGTCTCGAAAGCTGTAGAAATGGTGTGAAGAAGTTTATGTCTTAGCGATAAATATCTCAGACAAGTGCCTAAAGTCTTCTTCTTTCCCTTATTTATAAAGAACGTTTTAATATATTTTTTTGAATCCTCCCACCATCGTAAGGAAGAGTGACAGAAAGCCATGCTCTTAGAAGCTCTTGCCTCTTGACATTGATCTTAGATGTCAGGATCACTTAGTTAGGAGCTATTCAGTTTCCAACGGAAGTAAGGCTTACTAGGGAAAGATCCCCTAGAAGGTGAACAGGATAGGGAGATCGCCAAATGATCTGAGGTTTCACAGGGAATAACTACTGCCAGTATTACCAAAATATTCTGGGACACAAAGATGTAGTCTATGCATGTAGCATAAAGGGCCCCTGTGGTAAGTTTTTGCACCAGAACTGTGAACTGCACAATACCTGTCTATAAGAACAGCAGTTTTGATCACCGTATTCAAAGAGGTGGAGTCTGCAAATATTTTTTGGGTAGAGTCTCCCCAGTCCGAAAGAGTAAGGTCACAATTAAAGTTTCCACCCAGATAAATTCGCCTATTGGAGTATAAAAAGGGCTGTAATTTTTTAAATAACTTCATCCTGGATGAAATGCTCTGAGGGGCATAAACATTAATTATCCTGAGTTTCTCTGTCTGATATGTGCAATTCAATAATAAAGCGTGGCCTGGGAATATGTCCACCAATCTGGTGATGTGAAAGTTAAACCCCAAAAATAAAATGCCCAGGCCATCACATTTATCTTCCCCATAGGACCAAAGAGAAGGTCCTTGAATCCATCGAGATTTAGCTTGAGAAATCTCAAAATGTGACTTCAATTGGGTGTCCTGAAGCAGGTAAATATTATGGCACAAGTTAGTGAGGTATTGTACTGTGGTAATTTGTTTCTTAAGGGATTTAATGCTGCATATGTTTAACGTAGGGCAGTGCAGTCCTGGGCCAGAGTGCATACCAAATTAAGCAAAAAAAAAAAAACAACACAACAGTACAATTCTACATGACCATAGATTGAGCCTCATGACCCCCTGTGAAAAGGGAAGGATCATGTTGGGAGTCAGAAGAGAGGCCCATGTGGGAAGAAGAGGCAAGTGAGAAATCTGAATCACTGTCCTCCCCCTCTGTGTCCCCTAATTGCCTTTTCTTTGCCAAAGCCTGAAACCTACTCCTGGTTAGAACCGTCCTTTTAGGGGTAAGGCCATCTGCTTTTCTCTTCCCTTTCTCCCACTTAGTAGGGGCACTACCACAAAAGTGTCTGGGTCTCTTGGGGGGGGTGGCATGGCCACCTGACTAAGTGTCCAATGGAGGTCAGTGGGTACAGCAGGAGGAATGGGAGAAGGAATCCCTAAATCAATAGATGCAGCAGGGGGAGGCTATGTGCAGCAGAGGGTCTCTGACTGGGGATAGAGTTAGTTGGAGGGGATGGTGCAACAGGAGTGGGAACCTCTTTGAGATGAAGGGCCTGAACCTGAGAGTCCATGATAAGGACTACCTGATCTTGGAGGGGGGACGGTCTAATTTATTGTGGTCTGCCCAAGGGCACTGGTGATAAGAATGCCCTACCTCATCACACAGGTTGCATGTAAGGGGGTTTGGGCATCCCAGACTCACACGCCTATAAGATAGGCACAAGCTACAGTGAGGATTATCACAGGTGCTGCTCAAATGTGTTCATGCCCCACATTTGTGACAGTTGTGGGGCTGCCCCAGGTAAAAGCATAAATCTCGATCCCTACCTATTTAGAAACTCCTAGGAAAATGAGAAATACCCCTATCCATTTGCTTCAATTGTACTTTTACCTTCCATCCCCCAGTCCAAACTACAGCCTCATCCAAAATAGGATGAGGGGCCTCTAGCATGTAGCAGCGCTGCTGCAACCAATACTGGACATCCGCAATGCTTGCCACCTCACTACAGAAAAGTAAAGCAAGAATCTTAAGAGTAGGTTTAGTGAGGGTTATGACCAGAAAGAAAGCCCAGAGAGGTTGTGTTTTAACATGCTCATATTTTTCCCAAAACATTTCCAATGTGTACACATTTTTAAAACTCAAATCATAAATAGACTCACCATGAACATGTATAAAGGCAAACAAGTCAGAAGCCCCTATCCCCGAAGAGTCTGATAGCATATTGTGAAGAATAGTCCTTCGGTCTGGAGTCATTGTGATATCACCCTTAAATTTTAAATGTACAGCATTCCTGCATTGCGCAGGTTCATCCAAATTAGTGAATAAATCACTAAGTTTGAAAGGGTTAGTATCTGCAGGCTCACCTGCAGGCTGAGGGGCAAAGGGCCCAGGTTCAGGAGCATAATCATGCTTGATATCCAAAGAAGTCAAATCTGTACATTGCAGTGTACTGCCAGGGCCCTCAGTGCACTTTGTTGCCATGGTGTCAGGCATTGCACGAGTAGCGACAGGAATGTCTGTTGGAGTTTCCAGTAGTATAGTTTGCGAAGTCTTGTTAGAATTCCCAGTCCTGTGTGCCAAATGCTCAGTCCCTATATGCGAAGAAGGACTGTTTTGTGCACCCAAAATAATGTCTTGTGTCCTAACAGGCCCAGGGGAAGTCCATGGTGCTCCGGAAGTATCTTGGCGCCACCCTGCTGTGTGAAGTGCAGTTTCTGGAGACCAGGTCCACTTGGTCACAGAGCCGGTATGGTAACTGTCATGGAGGTGCAGCAAGGAAGCAGAAGCTGCAGAACACAGCACGGAAGTGGTGTCCATTTTTGGAGGAGAGATATACAAGGCTGCTGCAGAGTAGGTAGGCTCAGGAATATCCAGTAAACCCTCAATTTCTTCCCACATTAATTTGACTAGAAAGGACTTGTGCAACTGATAGATGTGATTTAAGTGCTCTTCAGAGGCCGCAGTTGCAGCTGCCATCTTGGGTGCAAGATCCTGTGGTGCAGGGTTCAAGTCTGCCCTCCAATCAATTGGGGATCTGAAGTCAACACATGAGAGGCAACATTATCTGCAGACAGCAACCTTTCCCCCTTCTAGGACAAAAAACTCAGGTATACCCAGAACAGTAGAGGAACTAGAGGCAGAAACCTCAGAAACAGGGAGCACTCCAACACGTCCTCCACCACCCCCATCCTGGACGTTGCCAATTTTGGGACTGACTGAAAAGGGCTCCCCCTACCAACGAGTAGGGGAATTTTCCTGGTGTCCTGGTCAAATTTTCCCCATTCACTAAAAATACAATGGACAGCTTAATGTGGTCCACTGCCAGTTTGCATTCATCTGTATTCCCCCTTCCCCAGGATGAGGCTGACAATAGGCATAATTTTCTAGTCCTCCTTTCCTGGTCAACAAAACCTAACTAAATAAATAAATAAAAAGTAATAGCAGGTACCTCTGACCTTATTATACACTCATGATAACATACTGTATGTATATTAGGGTTGAGCAGAGTGTACAGTGTTGAACCCAAGGCAAGGTAAGGCACATTCATTTGTCAGGTGCCCATCCAGGAATCTAAGTGCAGTACAAGCAAAATTTAAAATGCAAACAGAAAATATAAAAACTGGTCAGGAAAGCATACAGCATCAGTCAAGAGACAACATTCCACCCAGATACTCAGGAAAACAAAGTGGTCATGAGCCATTCGTTTTGATATATTTTAGCCCAATATTACTGCTGTTTTCTCCCAACCCTGCCAAACACACACTCACATATGGAGGTGTGCACACACCGTGGTACCTGGACACCCTCCCACTGCTTGCCACCCACTCATCTGCACTGCTTTTGGACCTCCAGCCGGGATCAGGAGAACTACAGTGGGGGACAGAGTCCTCCCCAGGAGAGGAAAGCTGCCTTTCAGCTGCTCAGTCCTGCTCTCTCCCTTCCCCCCATGCCAGCTTTCTGATGACCCAGGCTCGTTCTTGAACCTGGGTCACCAGTGTGATGCGAGGTGAGGTGTCCAGTGCCTCAGCCCTGAGCACCACTGGGCCTGGTTGTCATGAGCCATTTTTAGGTCTCACCTAATTGTGGCTTTGGGTCATGAGAAAAATTTTCAGGTAATGATAGCTGGCTTTTTTGGATTTTTTTTGTAGAAAAATTAGAAATTTTATAAAAGTTCTGATTTTCCAAAAAACAAATACTTGACTCTAGGTAAATGGGACCCATTTAGCAGGATTCTGGTGCTGTTTTGTTTTTTTTTGGGACAATCAGCCCAGAAATACCTTTACTTGGCACTCAAAAATCTTGGGTGCCCAATTTAGCAAGTGGGTGCATTTCTGGGTTGTGAGTCAAGCTGAGAATTCTTGGTCACACATAAAGTGCTTTGGCCAAATAATTTTTGGTTCAGACAAAAATATTCTGTAGGGAGAAGGAACCAAGAGCCAATGCAGCAGGGAGCAAAGGTAGCACAGATCCAAGGTTGCCATATCAGAGATACTACTATAAGGCAAAGTGTGGAGAGCTGGCAGCAGATGATCATGTTACATTTTATTAATAAAAGCATGTCATAAAATTAAATCAGAAGTTTGACAGCTGCTGGCAGCATTAGTATATCTGATTATATATATATATATATTGTGGTAAACTCAGGTACTGGAGGAGAGGGGCTTCCCCTGAGTAAGATAGCCAGGGTACAGCTGCAGCTGATTCGGCTGATTGGCTGCAGCTGCACAGACAGGAGATCTTTAAAAACAGGAAGGAAAGGCCAGCAGGCAGTTGCTGCAGGGGTAGAGGGCTGACAAGCTGCCTGGATGTGTTCCAGATCAGGAGTCCCTTAAGCAACCCTCAGGAGATTGGTCTCCTGAATTTGGCCAGAAAGGAAAATTTATTTTCATTGTGAGTTTTCCGTTTTACTGTTTGTGTTCTTCTAGAAGGCTAGACCTAGGATTTCTAGTTAGGGCCGGGGATTGTTTAGACAGCGCTCCCACCTGGAGCTAGGCCTCTTTATTTCTGTTTTTTGTTTCATTTTCCCCGGTGGGGCTTAAAAAGAAAAGGGCAGAAGCCCAAACTTCTGTGTTACCAGCCATATTAAAGAAATAAAAATATACCTGGTTGGTTTGATGTTAACAAACTGGTCTTTCTGAGACTCCTTAACCACCGCAAAGCTGAACCTGAATCCCGTGGCAGGGTCGTGCCTTGTCAACATATATATATGTGTGTATACATATATATATATATACACACTTTCAAAAGTGCCAGTTACATTACCCTTCTATTTAACATCAGGGTGCCTACCCCAGTGTCATTTCAGACCCGTGTTGATTTTGTAGTTCACCCCCACCTACCACATGAAGATCCTGACAGTGGGGTTGCCAATCCTCACTGCCAGCTTAGACCCCCACTGCAACAGTGTGCAACATCAGGGTGCACAGCACCGGTGCCGCCAAACACAAAACATTGAAGGAAACAGTCCTCAGAGTCAGTACTTGACTGTCCCTCATGTGTCTTTTTATTTTTCTATTTACCTGCAATAAAGAAAACCATCCATCAATGTCTGTTGCAGCACCCCATCCCCTCTCCCAGCCCACTACCCACCCCACTCTGAACTCTTCACTCAGCACCCAGCATCCCACACCCCCTACAACCCTCACTCATCTTAAATACCTCCAATGCCATAGATCCACTCTCTGCGATGAAAGACATCCCCTCCTGGAACCTTGACTGAAAACTGAGGAAACAAGGTACAGTAAGTGCATTCAATGTATTCTTAATGTGTTTTGAACTTTTACATATAACTTCATCAATTTTTTAATATTTTTTCTTCAGATTTTTTAATATGGCCTTTTGACCCCACATGATTAACCTAACTGTTGAAAATTTTGAAATCCATCCTGAAAGGTGATTTTGCAGTCACACCATAAAAATCACCTTTCAGGCAGGATTTGAAAATGTTCTCTTACTGCGTTCATGAGGTTGGGTCATAAGAAGACTGTTCCAAATTTAGGGTCAAAATATATTAAAAAAAAAACGTTGAAGGTACATTGACATTTTTCAATGTTCATTCATAACATTTGGTAATTTTCAAAATTTTTTACTCCAAATTTACAACATAGCCATTATTTTATATCACCTCATGAACATGACATGCTGTTTTTATGTGTTTTTGAAAATAATGACTTATGGGAATGTCTTGGACTGGATTTGAAGGAGTGTAACCTTAATACTGTATGAGAGCACACCTACTGCAGCTAAGGGGGCATATATACTACACTAGGAAAAGAACTGTATGGTTTAACCAGAGAGTGGTGGATAGGTGGAATGGATTCCCAATGGATGTGGTGGGAAGCATAACTATGAAAGAGTTCAAGACCAAATTAGATGAGTACTGTTTTAAAAGTAAAGTATTTGGTTATTCTCTTTGAGTGAAAGGTGAGCTGTAAAATTACTGCATGCCTAATTTGCTTTGTATAAATCAATGAAACCTATAAAATCTATGAAATTCTGTGCAAAATGTGTTTTTGCACTTGTGGCGTGAAATGATGTTTCAGCCAATATTTTATAAATGCCACCTGTCATGTTTATAGGGGAGGTAATAAAATGAACTATGTTGAAAATCTGGGGTCAAAATGTCAAAAAAGAAATGATTAAAAAATGTGTACCAGGCTGGCATTGAAACAGCAGGTAATGTGTTGTGATCCTGTGCTGGGGAGTTCAGACTGGGGGAAAGCAAAGTGAACCATCTGAATGAGCTGAGGCTGGGAGGATAGCACTGCCATGCATCACCACCCCCAGCTTTGGGAGGGACAGTCCACTGCTTGCTGCTTGGGAAACAAGTAACCATTTAGAGAAGAGAAGTCTTCTCTTTGGCATAGGGCTCAGAGAGCCTGTTCCTCTGCATCCATAGCTGCATAGAAGCACAGGGTCCAGAGGGCCCTGCACTTCCTCAACCCGAAGGATTATTTGCCCTACATGTCTGCATCTGTAGCCACATGGAAGCCCAGGGCCAAAGGGTGATGTGCTTCTACAGCCACCCAGCTAGCCCCACAATTGTTTGCATCTGTAGCCATATGGAAGTGCAGGTTCATGGAGTGTCCTCATTCTGGTAGCCAAATGGATTCTTCCCTTGGTGCAGGGCCCAGATGGCCCTGTGTGTCTGCATCTGTAGCCACATGAAGGTGCAGGACCCTGAAAGGCCAGTGCTTCTACAGCCAGATAGACTCTGTCCTTGGTGCAGAACCCTTCAGGCCCTGTGCATCTGCATGTGTAGCTGCATGGAAGTGCAGGACCCTGAGGGACCAGCACCTTCAGAGCCCAATAGACTCTTCCCATGGTATCGGTCCAGGAGTGCTCTGCACATCTGTATCTGTAGCCATATGGAAGTGTAGGGCCTGGGGAGCCCTGAGTTTCTGCATAGAATTCTACTATCACAAAAAGAAGGCAAATTCATTGCAAAAAAACTGTGTTAATACAGAGTTTAGGGTCCTCAAAGAGTCAAAGCACACAACATGGGGAAATTAAAACATTAGAACTTGGTGTCTGACTTGCCTTGGAGAATCAGTGGTGTGATGTTCCTTGAGGTTGTCAACCTTAATGCTCAACCCCTTCCCTGAACAAACAAAGTTATAGTCTCTTACTTCACACAGGGCCCTGAAGAAATTTCAACTGATTCTGTTAGCTACATATGGTGAACCACACTTCTCTATCTCCAAACAGTATATGACTATGAGACATGGGTTTGGACCTGTACCTTTTGCTCAAGCAGAAGACTTGGGGCTGGAGGAAGAGGATGGGCATTAAAGTTGACAGCCCCAAGGAACACCACATCACTAATTCACCAAGACTCTCCAACCCCTTAAGTTGTAATTACTCCACTTTGTATGCTTTAACTCTTTGAGAAACCTAATCTCTGCATTAATGCAGTTTTATAATGGATGGACTGATGGATGCAGAGAGAGGGAGAGAGAGAGAGAGAGAGAGAGAGATACAAAGAAAGAAAGAAAGAAAGAATGAATCATGATTATCCCAGGGACATGAATGAAAAACAAAATCCTGACTAATCTGTTTAGATAGTGTCTCCTTCTGACTAATTTAAATAGAAGAAATGTGAAGCACTACTGAAAATAAAGTCTTCATAGTCACTAAAGGAAACAATATAAGTCTGAATATAAGTCTGAATGGAGAAAAGGGAGCATGTGAGGAGGAGGACCCTGTAAAGGCATCTATCCTAAATAGATACTTTTGCTCAGTATTTACTGAAGAGAAGGTAGGGCAGGGCCCACAGCTCAGCATCATGGACACAGGGGGGAGGGAGGTGAGCACTACTCCCTTCACAAAAGAAAGGGTCCTACAAGAGCTTGCTAAGCTCAGGGTGGATAAGGCAATGGGACCTGATGGCATACATCCCAGGGTACTTAAGAGCTTAAGGAGGAACTAGCAGAGCCATTAGCAGAATTGTTTAGTGAGTCTCTGAGCACAGGAGAGGTCCCAGAAGACTGGAGAAAGGCTCATGTGATCCCACTCCACAAGAGTGGTAGCAGGGAGGAGGCGGGGAACTACAGACCGTCAGTCTTACCTCA
This sequence comes from Neoceratodus forsteri, assembly GCA_016271365.2. Taxonomy (NCBI): domain Eukaryota; kingdom Metazoa; phylum Chordata; order Ceratodontiformes; family Ceratodontidae; genus Neoceratodus; species Neoceratodus forsteri. Next base: position 915,103,105 of record CM028137.1, read on the forward strand.
GTAGTAGGCAAGATTATGGAGGCACTCCTTAAGGAAAGGATAGTGCAACACCTGGAATCCATAGGGGCACAGGATCCAAGACAGCATGGGTTTACAAAAGGAAGGTCCTGTCAAACTAATCTCATAGATTTCTTTGACTGGGTAACCAGAGTGGTGGACCAAGGGGGAGCAGTTGATGTCGCCTACCTTGACTTCAGCAAAGCTTTTGACACTGTTCCACATAGAAGATTGATAAATAAGCTAGGTAGGCTCGGGGTGGGTCAGAAGTTGGTCAACTGGGTGGCAAACTGGTTGACTGGCAGAAAACAGAGAGTGGTGGTAAATGGTATACAGTCAGAAGAGATGCAAGTCACAAGTGGGTACTCAGGGATCAGTCCTGGGCCAGTCCTATTCAACATCTTCATTAGTGACCTCGCAGATGGACTAGAGGGTAAGGCTTGTCTGTTTGCAGATGACACCAAGATCTGCAACAGAGTAGATGATCCAGATGGGGTGGGCAGAATGAGAGAGATCTGGATAAACTAGCAGAATGGTCAGAAGAGTGGCAACTGGGATTTAATGCAAAGAAGTGCAAAATCATGCACATAGGGAAGAGAAACCCTGAAGCCACTTATAGGCTGGGAGGAGTTGCTACAGTCACAAAGGAAGAAAGAGACTTGGGCATCATCATCACTGATGACCTAAAATCATCCAAGCAGACCTCTAAAGCAGTAGGTAAGGCTAGGGGGTGTTAGGGTATTAGTAGGGGTATCACAAGTCGTAAGAGGGAGGTAATAATCCCCTGTACAAGATATTGGTTAGGCCCTCATCTGGAGTACTGGGCGGCAGTATTGGAGGCCACACCTTCACAAGGACATTAACTAAATTGAGGCAGTCCAGAGAAGGGCAACCAAAATGGTGCAGGACTGCATCAGAAGACATATAAGGACAGATTAACGGAGCTCAATATGTATACCCTTGAGCAAAGGAGGAGAGAGGTGATATGATCGAGACATTTAAACACCTTAAGGGCATAAACAAGGTGAAAGAGTCTAACATGTTTAAATATAAGAAAAATAGCAGGACAAGAGGACACAGCATGAGATTAGAGGAGGCCGATTAAGGGGAATGTGAGGAAATTTTTTCACAGAAAGGGTGGTAGATGCATGGAATGGCTTACCACAAGAAGTGGTGGCTATGAATACAGTGCAGGGCTTCAAACAGGCATGGGATAGGCATAAGGGAGCAATACAAATGACTATGAATAGATAGGTCACTGACAGAGCAAAGGCCGATGGTACATTTATAAGGTAGAAAAAGAAATGGGCAGACTGGATGGGCCTTGCGGTCCTTATCTGCCGTCAACTTCTATGTTTCTATGTTTCTATGAACCCAATGAAGTCTAAATACAATGGACATGACCATAGCACAGTACGGACCTTCATGTTCACCCTGTACACATTTCTACTTATGAAGCGAATCACTGGGTATCCTAAATAGAAGAGTAGGTAGTGATCTCTTGCAAAGTAATAAATGTCGCCACAGCATACCTATTTGTAAGCGCTTATGGACTGGTTGTGTGCATAATGAAGGAAGAGTTGCCTGTTACCTGAAATTATTGTTACTACTGTATGATACTATGCCAATTTGAACAACCTACTGTTGCAGAGGGCTTCCTTTCCCCTGACATACCCAAGGTTTGAGAATGGTAGTTTCAGAAGATGGTACGAATTAGCCCTTTTGTGTCACTCATTTTTGCAGCTGAGAACTGGGACATTAATACGCAATATTGGAGGTAATTTTCTTTCCATCTCTATGTATATTAACTGCAACACATTAGATGTTCTTACTCAAATGGAACACAAACTACTATCATGTTATGGTGTATGGAAATCTGTTCATACTTCTTATGTTATACAGACACACACAGTACACCCTGAAGCCATAAGTTACTTAAAGCACAACTGTATAATTAAGATCCTAGTGAGATATGAAACCAAATGTGCTCAGAATATGATTCTGCTGTGGAAACCTAAGACTCTCATAGGTACTCACCTTTCTCAATGCACATCATACAGCGCCACAAATTACATCTGCATCTAGAGCACAGCAGAATCTGTGAATTCTGAATTTGCAGAAAGTTTGCAAAATTTATGACATTTTGTGTAATTTTCCAAAATTCCAAAGTTGGCAAAATGCGAATCCTCAGAATGTGTTCAGTGAATTTTTGCCCTGTTCCGAAAACTTTTCTTGCTGAACTACAGAATAATACACATGACCGGTGGAATGACATTTCTGAGGAATTTCTTTCTGCAGTTTAAAACAAGTCCGTAATACATACAATTATTCCACAGTTTAGTCAGTTCTGTAAAATGTCCTGTTCAATAAAGGGATCTAACAGTTAAGGAGGCTTTCTCTTCAAAATATAGAGACACTAAAGTTTAGCAGGGCTTATAACCTGACTTGCTAACTGCTAGGCATTTCAGCCCTACCCTTACAGATAGATCATAGTTAAAATGATTCCCTAAAAAAACAAAGGTTTTTGTTTTCTAATCTGGCACTTGCCTCATGGGTAAATCTGCATGGCAAGGTAAATTTTTTTTTTGCAAAGAGGGCACTACTGTTCAAGTTCGTGAAATTACCATGTTTATTATGACATTTGGTGATCTGGTGCTTATGTGGACTTAAACAGTGAACACAATCCCCAGAACTCAAAACTGGCACTTTCTTCAGATGCCTACTGTGAACTCACAAGAATTCTCCCATGCCAGCCTCTTCATGCTTCATGCACAGAGGTTTACTGGCACACAACCACATGCATCTTGCCAGACCATTTAGTATTTATCTTAATTAGTAAGCAGATTTGGTGAAGAATTAAAAATAATCAGAAAGCAGCATTTATGTGAATCGAGTAGGTGGTAGGGGTCAGAACCACATGATACAACAGTTTTGTAAACCAGGCAGATGGGATCAAAGAGATCAGAGTGACAGTCACGTGAAATAGGCAGGTGGGATTATAGGGAAAAGAGCTGCAGAACATTAAGGATTAAGAGTTAGTGTAAAGTGAAATGTTGTATGAGAGTGACACTGTCAAGACAATCCCACCTCAAGAGTGACATATGGATGTCACCCCTCAATTGTGCCATTGTGGGAAGAACAAAAGGAAAACAGTGGGTCTTCGGTGGCTGGACAGATAGACTGCACACTCTCACACCTCAAGTGGCTGCTCATGTCCCCCCCCACACCTGTCCTGCTGTCACTTCTCATGTTGGATTCTGTGCATTCTCCTGTCTGCCTAGCTTTAAGCCAGCATAGGCTAATTTGCTGCAAGCTCATCGATCCTTGTCTTTGCTTTCATGTTGGAGTCAATATGCTGGCTGAGATAATTGCCAACTGGCTTTACCACTCTAGGGGGCAAGCAGCGGGAACTGAGGATGATGGTGACATTGAACAGTCTAAGGGGAGTGCCATCACCAGTTATGTGAATGGGCAGTACAGATCAAAGTTGCAGGAAGCAGCAGTTACATAAACTGGGTGAGCGAAGGACTGGAATTTCTTACTACATACTGCAGTATAATACATTTCATACATTCATTCCACAGTTCAGTGACTTATTGAACTGCCAAAAGAATGTATAAATTGTGGATTAATATATTAAACTAGGGAAAGAAATTCCACAAAACTGGTCAGTGACAGTGATCAGTTCTGCAGAATTTCTTTCCACAGTTTACTACACTAATCTGCAATTCATACCTTCATTCCACCATTCTAAGTTGGAATTTCTACAAATGTTGCCAAAGTGCATTCCAGAATTTCACAGAAGTAAAGTTCTGACTTTCACAGTAATTCTGTAAGTGGAATTTTATTTTCATATAGAACTATTTACTTCTTATTTCATAGGGTACAATGTGTGTATATTTATGATGCAGTTAAGGTAGAAAAAAATAAGTTTCCTTGAGAAAAGTGAGTGTTTTGGGAGTCCAAGATTTTCAGTTATCTTTGTAGCTCAACTGGTTATTGCAGAACAGTATCTTAGCAGACCTGGGTTCCAAACCCAGTGAGGATATATATAATTAATGTCATTGCATATTGTACTACACATACATCATACTTAACATGTAAGTTAAGTGTATACTTTCTGTAGCTGTCTTTAAAATTCTTACTTACCTACTGTCTTTGTTCCATCCTTGCTGGCCTTTAGGCAAATTCAGTGGGTGTTTCTGATTTACTCACTTGTTGGAAGGACAATTTTAGAACTGTATGATACATGTCATGCCCTTGTTAACCTTTTAAATTGTTGTCACAGTGCATCTATATTCTAGTATAGAACTCTGTGACTGGAAGAAGCATAGACTATATCATACAGTACAAAAAACAGTCTTTTCCACTGGTGTATAATTTAGAAACATCCAGTGAGTTTGCCAGAAGGTCAGTACAAACTAAACAAAAACAGAATATGAAGCAGTACTGTATTTGAACCATAGCTTCTACATGAAAAATAACCTACAGTACAGGTTTAATGCAAATCTGAGCAATAGTACATGTGTATTTTGACTGTGTTTTTTATAACAGTAATATATTCTTATAGTATTTTTTTATGTTATAGTAATCCTAAAATTCTAAAAGACCATATGTGAGTCCCACAGAACACTTCAGTAATCTTCCTGCAGGTTTTAATAACTCTTAAGGCAGTCAAGCATTCCTATAGGGCTTTATAATAATTCTAAAGGATAGTGTATTAAGCCATCAGGACAACAAAGTAATTCTAAAACAGTGTATTAACATCAGTAGAGAAAGGTGCAACCTAGCAGCACAGTATACCTCTCCTACTATACAAGAAACACTCAAATACCCATAAAAACTTAAAAATGTAAAAGCAGCAGGAATATATTTGAGTTGTTCATAACTTTTTTCCAGACACAATCATTTTTGAGCCTTTTAGTTGACGGTTTAGATGGACTCATTAAAAGACACAATATTTTGCCAGCAGTTCCACTGTGTATGAACTGACAATTTTAGGACCAAGGATATTACAGCAGAAAAAAAAACAATCCTAGTCTAATCATAATCTAAGAATAGTTTTAATTCTAATGGATTATTTTTACTATCATCACACATTTTCCCTATGTACTATATTTATCAGTAAGTATTATGGTTAAGAAAGTATAATTGCATTTTGTTGTCCTCTCATTATTTTGTTCATGTTGTTATGGTGCATACGGTCAGAAGGAACTGCATGAAAATCCCACTATAATATTCTACAGGGAGCTTTGTATCCATCTGGATACGAAATGGTTGGCCTCACATTAATTAAATCCAAATATTTAGTTTGTAACTAACAAATAAATCCACTGAAATTTAAATCCACAACTCTTCAGCATTCACCTTCTTCTGATGTTAAGATAGCTTCCTATTTACCTCTTGTCGAGAGTTTTGAAACTGATGAGAAAATTAAGCAAATGCAAAGAGTAACAGTGCAGGGTAAAGATTTTATGAAACATGGGAGGCTTCATGTTATATGGAAAAACAAAGAAGTTACATTCTGGTGCTCTTCTCAGTGTTAAGTAAGCCAAGTGGCAAAACGTAAAGATTGTAAAAGTCAGTAGACAGATATGATTTGGTAGACATGGAGATTTTACTTCTTGGAAAGATTGAGAAAAATTTAACAACTTGATTCTAGGGGAAATATTTTTATTCTGACATTGACTGGCCTAATGCTTCTGCAGCTGTACTAATGCCTATTTTATAAATGTGCAGATGTTCACCGTTGAAAATATGAACATCTCTCAAAATCTGCTCCTCACACCCATCATGAAATGTACTTCAGAACTGTTCTGAAATTTGACTCTGCAACTCTCAGGAATTTAGTTCTGTTACCTCTCTAGAACTGTGTGCCTGCACCTCTCTTGAAATTTACACCTTGTATCCTTTCTGAAAAGTGCGTCCCTCACCTCACCTGAATTTTACTCCAGCACTCCACAACCACCCAAAAATTTGTATTCCTTTTTCCTTCAAAAATTAGTAGCCCTGCATCCCTCCAAACTTTACTGACCCACATTTCTATAATTTTTGCACGACCCATCCTGAAACTTGCACCTGCACCCCTCCCAAAATTTATACCTCTATGTGTCCACACCATTCTCTAAAGTCATGCTAGCACCTCTCCCTAAATGTGTAATCTATACATTCAGTATACAGACATTTGTGCTGTATGCCCCCTCTGAAATAGGACAGCATGTTCTGTCAGTGGTGCAACAGTTTTGACGCTCACACACAGGTACTAGTTTTTATTTTAGATTAACAGTTTGTTTATGCTAATGACATTTTTAGACTACTTATAAGCTATCATGCAAGGTTTAGTGCTGAGAACAGGTTATAGAACTAGCTGGAATTGTGACGATGTACGAAATATCGCCTCTGCCCAGAACTCTTGTTGCAAATCAGATGTCCTAATTTTACCCAGTGATTTAATATGCTTGTATTTGTTGTACAGCCAAGCATTTGATGCCATGCTTCTTTGAATTATATCCCCCCTAAATTTTCTACTGATCACATCACAGTAACACATGTTCACTGTTTTCATTTTTAAAGTGAAAACTATATTTCCCCATGATACTGTGAACAGCTGTATATTGTTATATTACTGTCTATCCATCTGTACCTTTCACTAATTGCCAAACCTTTTAAGATACTTATGCCATAAATATACTATACTGTACTGTATTGCAATTCCAATGAATAAGCTAGAGGGTATGTCAGTATCTCACGTCTTAACAGAACTAAGAAAACTAGGCGAATGTTGTGATTTTAAAGATTGTTTGCCTGAGGCATTTTGTTATCATGCTTGCTTGGTTTGAGGCCTGAAGAATGAAAACTTTAGGCAAACTTTTAGCTGAAAAACCTTTTTTACTTGAACACATCCCTTGATTTTGTATGGGAAACCATGAGTCCTAAACAAAAAAAACAAACAAAAAGCCGAGAATGCAAAAGTTAGTACACTGCGGATATGGTAAAGTAAAATTAATAAATATAACAGGGGCTCAATTTTCAGAGCCCTGAGAATGCCATAATCCCCTGGTGTGCCAATCATTTGGTGCATGGGGCTTGTGGCGTTCTTTTGGTCAGCAATCATGATTTTCAATCCTGAGAACCTAATGCCACAAGTTAGACCATCTTTTCCCTGGTCTAACTTGTGCCATTTGGGGATCCTTTTTATGGGGAGGGGGGGCCAAGCTGCAGTAAATGTAGAAAGTGCTGCAACTGCACCTGATGTACTAAAATTGGGTGCAGCTGCATCAAAGGAGGTTGGCACAACTGGCCCGTCAGCATAATGAGCCAGCTTGTCAGCGTAGCAGTTGAATTTCTGTCTGCAATGTGTGTAACCTGGGTTTGGGAATGGACTCAGGTCACTGGAGGGCAGGCCAGGGGGCAAAGGAGGAAGCATCCAGGGATGGCTCACCTTCTCCAGGAGGAGGGTGGGGTTGAGACCCAGTGCCTGTTGGCCCCTGGCAGAGGCCAGAAGCACAGCAGGACATCAGGTCTCAGAGCGCTAGGGGAGTGGCAGATGTCAGCATGCACCTTGATGTCTATGGCACGCCACCCCTCCCAAGGAGGAAACCAGGAAACAGCTCCCTGTCTGGCTGGATGATGGTATCTGGACCCCGCTGTTGCCTAGCCCCATGACTGACCCATCTCGGCAACACCCAGGCCAATTAAGAGTGCGCTGGCCTCCCCACCAGTGCCTTCCCTCTTGGAGGAGGGGAATCCATCAGGTGAAGGGACACACTGGGTTACCCAGGGGGCTGCAATATGAAGCAAGGGCTGGCATCAGGTGGGCAGGCAGAGAGAGGGTCCAGGAGACCTGAAGGAGTGGTTGGACAGGGAGAGGTGGGGCACAAAAGAAAAAAAAAAGGAGGTTGGCACAGCTGCACCAAGCAACTGGGCTGATGCAGGGATTGACACAAGCCCTGCATCCCCCTTTGAAAATCAAGTCCTGGGTATTCCTTGTCACCACATGTTGTCTGTCAGATCACAGCTAACAAATGTTGCTAGAGATCACTGTGTATAGCCAAAGTAGAAATAGGTAGCCTGTCTAATTCACATGTGAGCCAGGTATAACATAGATAACATATGAGTAAAAGCACAGTAATAGGATACACAGCAACACCACTACATACATTAATGGGAACATAAACCTTGTTTTTTGTAGTTTTTAATATAATCTTAAATGTGGGTATATGTGAATTTTTTAATACCTCAAGTGTATTGTTTTATGTGTTTGTTTAGAAATAGTTTTATATTTTCCTTCATTAGGGTTCTTTGTAAAGATTTCATTTTTTCTGCATAATATTTTTTTCAATAACAGAATGTATGAGTTCTAGAACCCAGTATCCTCAGTTGAGCAGAAGCCTAGAGAAAAGCTTTTGTTGCAAGTCTCGGTAAGTTGATGACACTGACTTCCAGAGATAATTAACAATTAAAAAAGTGAATATTGGTGTGTGATGTTGCAGGCACTGGGAAAGGAGATGCTTCCTTGTTTGGAGAACCAGCAGGATGCATCATACAAACTGTAGATTTACTTTGGGTAGTGGCAGTGTTAGGGTGTTGATAGGTCAGGCAACTTTTCATTAGCTACTGTCAGATAGACAGACAGCAGTGAATAAGTGGTTGTCAGTCCTACCACCACTGAAATACTGCAAACTGCTTACTAACATTTACTTCAAACAAACTGAATTTAAACAATTGTTAATCCTACCAACAATAAGGCTATGTCATTGCATGTAAAACCAACAATTGCTCATATACAACTGTGTTCTGCAAATTATATATAAGCAATTGCTGGTCCTACCAATAACATCACAAACACAATGTTGGTAGGACTAGAAATTGCTTTTAATACATGGTGAATTGGGTGTTTTACGATATGATTACAGCCTGAATATGTGGTGTGGCACAGAAGGTCATGTTTTCATTAGTGTGAGTGAGGTTTGCATGTGAGCCAAAGAATTCCATTTTGAATCAAAGTGAGGAATAAGTGCCTCACAGATGTTTGGTTCTCGGGTCAGAGAGGAAGGGTGATTGTGTACTTGAAGAGTGGCATTGCATTCAGTTGTGAAGCAAGATAGATACACACTCTATCATCTGGAGGAAGGGTGTAACTGTGGAAACAAAGATCATTAGAGAAGGGAACATGAAGAACCAGAGGGAAAAGGAAGGAAAAATAATAAAAATTGACTACTAAACAAGTATAGACATTCAATTAAACGATATGTTAAAGTAATATTATGATTGTAGACAATGACTAAAAGAAAGGAAATTAAAAGTTTGGGCTTAAAGACTTGTGAGCCACATTCATGTAATTGGGCCTGATTCTCAAAACCCAGTGCAAGCCATGCAAAAGGTGGCTTGTGACGATTGCTGGTGCATTAGGGATCCTGCGTCTGATTCTCTGTTGGGTAGGTTCCTGGAAGCAAAATCCAACAGCTTGCGGCAACCTTAGCTATGTGCCAAACAGAGGGTGCCTCTGACAGATTTCTACAAGCTGCATGGGACCCTGTGGCAATGAAACTGAGCATACCCTCATGGTCTAGCGGCTGCCCGCCCGTTTTCTGTATCTTGAAAATATTCACTGGTTGTCTATCAGACACCCCACCCAATCCCTGTATCTTTTAAATATTTCCTGGTGGTCTAGTAGATACCCCAGCCCAATCACTGTATCATTTAAATATTCCCTGGTGGTCTAGCTGAATGCCACAGCCCTAATTCCCTTTAATGAAATATTAAAACTTCCCTGGTGGTCTAGTGGATTCCCCATGTCCTGATCCCCATTATGTAATATTAAAACTTCCCTGGTGGTCTAGTGGATTCCCCATGTCCTGATCCCCATTATGTAATATTAAAACTTCCCTGGTGGTCTAGTGGATTGCCCATGTCCTGATCCCCATTATGTAATATTAAAACTTCCCTGGTGGTCTAGTGGATTGCCCATGTCCTGATCCCCATTATGTAATATTAAAACTTCCCTGGTGGTCTAGTGGATCCCCACCCCCTACCCCAGCAAACAGTGTCCCATCACCCTGGAGCCCCCCATCCTGAAACCGAGTCAATGACTGCCACAGCCCATCACTCACCACCATGGCCAGCTGCCGACTAACCTCTCAATGAGAGTGTACTGTATACAGTGCGCATTCATTGAGAGCTCAGTCAGTGGCTGGCCATGGTTTTCAGTGGTGGGCTGTGCCAGTGACTCGTTCAGTTTCAAGACTGGGGGGAGCAGGGTGGTGGGGCACTTCCTGCCAGGATGGGGTCCACCAGACCACCAGGAGAGTTTTAACTTTGACTTGGTCAACCACAGCCTGCTCCTTGGTAAATTAAGACAGATCGGCCTAGATTCTCAGGCGCTCACCTGATTCTCCCATTACCTAACACACTGTACCCAGATGGTCAAATGGCATGGAGCCTTGTCTAGGCAGTTACCAGTCACATACAGTGTACCTCAGGGCTCAGTATTAGGTCCCTACTATTTTGCCTGTTCATCAACAATTTGGGCAAAAAAATTGCAGTAATAGTCATCTCATCCATATGCTGATGGTGCCATTCTGTACAGGAGCTCAAGCGATGCTAAGGCTCTCAGCTACAGTCTGAGTGCTCTGCCCTTGAGAAGAGGATCCTGTCAAACCAGCTGGTGCTGAATGCCAAAAAAACAAAGGCTGTCCAGTTTGGACCCAGAAACCTAGGCCCTGACAGCTCTCCTCTGCTCACTCTTGCAACCTCCTCTGGTACTCCTACTGAAGTTGTCGACACAATCAAATATCTCAGATTGACGCTTGACCAGACCCTCACCTTTAAGCCACATGTGGATCAGGTCACCATTCAATATACCAAAAACTAGGACAGTATAGATTAAACAGCCACCTCACCCAGGAGTCCAGAATCACCATAGCAAACAGTGTTCTATTACCTTAGCTCACATATGCTGCCTCTGTTCTGCAGTCCCTTGGCAAATCTGGGAGTAATAGGATGCAATTGCTGTATAATAAAATAGGCTGATTCGCTGTGATGACCCATCCTAGGAAGCACCATTGTGTGGTGCTGGCCTCCCAAAGCTGGCTGTCTTTAGCCCACCAGCAACAGTACTCTGTACTATGTACTGCACGCAAACTCATTTCCACCTACCAGCCTCCTAGTCTGGTAGGTCTACTTGTCCTTAAGATTTCCAATAGAATGCTATAAGCCTTCAGCAAAAAAATGCTTGTGGTGCCTTGGGTAAGGACCTCATTGGGGAGCAATTAATTCATCTACTCAGCTCACAATCTTTGGAATGCCCTCCCAGAATCCTTGCAAATGACAAACTCCCTAGATAACTTCAGAAAGGGGTTAAAAGTTTATTATCTAGAAAAATTTCTCTGTACATGTTATCATTGACCGACCTCTCTCAGTCAACATAATGTAACTGCTATGCTTGCTTAATGTAGTGTGTTATATCAGTGTTATTGATTTCTGTGACAAGGTGTGCTATCACCTTCATGTCAACTGTTATCAACCCATGTCGAATTTCTTATTCCCTTTATGTAGTAGCACTTACTGTGACTGTTTAATGGTTTAAATATCTGATTTGAAATGATACTCTAATTGTATACCTGTTAACAATTCCAGACTGCCCCTGAAAAAGGGACTTTGGTCTCAATGGGCTCACCTGGTTACCACAATGAAATAAGTCAATAAATAAATAAATAATGGGGTATCGGGGCTTGGGAGGGGAGTCCACTAGACCACCAGGGATATTTTAATTTTTCATAGTGAGGGATCAGGGCTGAGGCTGTCAGCTAGACCACCAAGGAATATTTAAATGATATGACAGTCAGATGAGGGGGGGTCTGCTGGACCACCAGGGTATATTTTAATGATAGAGAGATTGAGCAGGGGGTCGTTAGAGCACCAGGGAATATGTAAATGATACAGGGATTGGGCAGGGGGCTACTAGACCACCAGGGAATATTTAACTGATATGGGGATCGGGGTTTGGGGGGGCCACTAGATCACCAGGGACTTATTTCAATTAAAGCGGCGATTGGGGCTGAGGAGGGGGGACTGTGGCACATTGCTGTAAATTGTTCAAATCTCCCAGAGGGCAAATTTCTAAGTACCCTTAGACCAGCAATCTAAATACCCTCAGACCAGTCCTTGCTGGTCTAATGGTACATAGAAATTTGCCCACTGGGAGCGCTTTGAGAATCCCAATTTAGGGGATTTGGCATCCTGCAACTGCTACAAGCCAATAGCACCATGCCACAGCCCATTTTGTGCCACCCTATGGAGCAAGCCCCGTTTGGAGCATGCAGCCTGCAGTTGACACAGGCTGCATTTGAGAATCATTTCCAGTGTATCATTTGGCACAAGCAGCACTTTGCACCATTCCTTGTGGAGCAAGCCCCTTGCCCCATGCCGGGACCATTGAGATTCGGGCCCATTGTCTACAAACCTAACTCCAGACCATATATCATACCTATTTAATTGCTGCATGTCAGTTTTATTAAATAATTATATATATGAAATAAATGTGTCATTAATATGTGGAGTTATGTTTGTAAGCAATGGTGTAAGTATTCATAACGGATCCATACATCCTAATTTACAAACACAGGTGATTAAGTGATAGCAATCTTTTTAGTAGCACTCATGGGTTAGTGAAATAAACACACTGAAGAATGAAAAATCTCTTGACTCACCCATATAGACATGTAGTTATGATTAAGTTGGTGGTCATTTGGCAGACTAACCATGAGGAATGATGACCAAGTTGAGATATGGGAGCGAGAATAAATCATGTTATTACCTTTAATCCCTTCTCGTGCACTCCCATATTTCAACTTGGTCATCACATTGCACATTGCCCAAGCATAATGTGGCCTATTGAGTAGCATACCGGCCCTTGAACTAACTTGTGATGTGCAAACAAAGCATAGATGGTGTTCAAAAAAATAATTACAGTGCAGGAAAGTCAGAGTCAGGAATTTCCATCTCTTTGAAGTGCAGACAAACTGTTTTTAATCTTAAAGTACCCTGTTTGGTGTGACTGGGAACCTAATGTTTTGATGTCAGCCTTGGGGGACATCTTCACTGATGATGTTAGAATATTATAATAAATTTATAGCCACAGCATCAGATTCCAGGTGATGAGATTGTCTGAGGTTATTATATTATCACACAACAAGGACACCAGCAACCAATTGCTGTCACCCTCTTTCTGAAACCATTTAAAAAGCCACCAGAATTTATGAGGGTCAGCATTAACTGAAGTAAGCTGGGACTTATAAAAATGCCTCTTAGCATTTATTATACAAGAGGCACATCAGTTGTGGAGTATACAAATCTGCAACCAGTCTGCTTCCATTTTGCACTTGTGTACAGCATGCCCTGCTTTATTTTTATTTTTAATAACAGAGGCAGTTTCAGGGTTCAACCAGGGGCAGAACTGATAATGTACTTATTTTAGTAGCATTTTGGGGGTATACTTATCGGTAACTGCCAAAAGAGAGAGAGAGAGAGAGAGTATTTGTTTGAAAAAGTCCCAGGCTTCATGGATGGAGGGGCAGCACTACATATGATGCTGGTCCTTCCCTCGTACATCAGGAAGAAAAGCCTTTTAATTTAATTTCTTAAAGTTACAATTGAGGGTAACTCTGGTTGGTACTACAGGATAAGAGTCATACCAAATGTAAGCAATGTAACAATGATCACTAACAGCTTGGCAAAAGATCCCTGATGAGAACACATGGTGGGGTAGAAGTGAGATATTTGGTCAGTTATGGAGCTCCCGGAAGGGATTTTAGTATTGTTGTAGGTGTGGTCCATAAGAAGCTGAGTGAGATTTAATGCACTTTGCCAGCTGCAGACAGCAATAGATGATTGGGACATATCCCAGTTAAGATCACACTTGTGGTGCAAAATTACATTCTGTCCAATATGTTATTAGATGACACCAGCCATATAAGAAGGAGATGTCATAAAAAGACTCTGTTGAAACTTTGGGGTGAAAATGTCACAAAACAAATTATAAAATAACATTGTTTAACATGATATCCATTGGCCCAGTGGGGACCACATTGCCTTCCTGTGCCAGTGTTCTGAGTTTTGCTGCAAGCTCAATGAGCCAGCTTAATGGGCCAAGGCTAGAGGGGGAGAAGGTGTTCTAGTGTGCAGTACTGATCCTCGCACATATTTCTGTATACCTCACCAATTAAACCTGTAGACCTCCGAGTCACAATTGTACGCCTTCCAATTAAAGCTGTATACCTCTGGATGGATACCTGTATACCTCCAGAGCTATACAGCCTGTAAACCATTGGACAAAACGTTATCCCCCCAGGATACCTACAGAGCTATAAGAAAGAACATACCTAAAAAGTAGGCCCCTGTGAGAAAAAGAAACTCTAATAGACACTACAGGAACCTGCAATGCCCCCCCATGAGGGAAAAGAACACTCTGACCCCCAAATATCACCTGGTGAACCAGAAAAAAAATAAACAGTTGGAAGGCATATAAAATACCCCTCCCACACACACACACACACACACACACACACACACACACCACACACACACATATACACACATACACACACACACACACACAAACACACACATATATACAAACACACATACACACCACTCCTGGAGCACTCAAAGCCTGTAACAAAATATAGTAAGTGGAAAACTTTGCCCTTCCTCACCCCACCCAGAGCTCCCAAAACCTAAAAAACCTTTGGAGGCTGGCTGCAGGGAACACACCAACAGCCTTTACCCTAGAAGATCCAGCTCTCTCCTGGAGTGATCCAATAACGGACACTGCTCCCAACCACAGCAATGATCACCGACAATGCTACATGCCACTCTAGACTGCAAACAATGTTCCTGAGTGCTGAACACTGCCACACACCACTACTCTACTATTGAAACTAAGGATGGATGGCTGCAGACATGCCCCCTTTGTAGGGGAACTCTTCAGTATGGAGAAACAATAGGGCTAAAAGAGAGCATAGGACCCAGCATCAACTATAAGGTAAAATTGCAACAATAATATGATGTATTATATAAAATGAATTATGGGTATGTGTGGTATACAAGGCCATATACCCATCTCAGGGGCTAATATGATAAACTCACTTGACCTTCATGCTGGTGGCCTTATTATCTAATTAACCACCTCAGTAGGTATATTTCCTTGTACACCACACATACCCATTCTTTATTTCAGATATATGTATCTGTATAGTGGTGTGATAGCACCACCATAGTTAGGGTTGAGTAGGAACTGTAATGTTAAACCCCAAATTTTGCACTTTAAAATCATTGCAACTGTTTAATAGATTTGCACGAATGTTTGCATGCATGGTCTTATGGGGTAGATCGCTTGATGTGCCAAGTTTTGTTCCAGTTGGATGTGCAGATTCCAAGATGCAAATAGTGAAACAACATAAAACATTGCTGGTTTGTGTCATCGCCTTGTGCCCAGATGGTTTGGAATTGTGGTCTGAAATTTTCAGGGTAGAAAGGGCTTGGGCCACAAATGTGCCTTTCACTGATTTTGTGAAAAAATATTAATCTGTTCCAAAGTTATTACATTTTAAAACTTCAGGTTCTAAGTATGTTCAGTCAGGACTTCAAAATAGCTGTATGAAGTTTTCATATGGGGAATCCTTTTTCATGAGGTTTTTCATATGCCACCATCTTGCTTTTTATTTTATAAAAAAAAAAAACACGACTTCCGGTTGTGATGGCCACCAGATAGCCACACTCTGCATTGCTCCACTGAACCTCCGTGAAAAATCCACATTGTTCTTCCACCAATAGCTAGATTAACCGGCGGAATCCTCTCTAATTAATCGAAGACTACACTGACACTAAATAGGGGTGTCTAAACCGACGGACTACCCAAAAACAACAATGAAGCCTCAACGGCCTAAACACACGCCTCCACTGTCTATTGAGAAAGACCTACCAGCAAAGCGCTCTAAAGTGGGTGGTACTGAAGAATCCTCCACTCCACAGCTGCTAATGGAGGAGATTTTCTTCAACAGACTGGTGACGATTAAAGAATCCTTGCATGCGGTAGTTGATGACCTGCAATCGCTCAAGAGCTCTATGGATCATTTAATGATTCATACTACTGACAACAAAGTACGAATCTCCTCACTGGATGACTGGAGGGTACAGATGGATCTGGAGATAGCCTCACTAAGGCAGCATCTCCGAAAAACAGAGGACAAGCTGGAAGACCTCGAGGGTCGCTCCAGATGAAATAATTTGGTTGGCCTAGGGCTACCAGAAGGGGAGGAAGGAATGAATCCCATTACTTTTGTGCAAAAAATGTGTACCATGCTAGCAGGGCCCTTCCCTAATGGCCCGACGTACATTGTTGAGAGAGTGCACTGGGCATTAAGGCCTACATCTTCAGCTGGATATCCCCCTCGGTCTCTCATATTTAGGCTATTAAACTGCCTGGACAAGCATATTATATTGGAAAAACTCAAAGATGTCAGGGAAGTACAAGGGGAAAATGCAAAAACACATATAGCCCAAGACCTGCCACTATCAGTCAGGCAAAAAAGTACAGAAATGCATCCCATCGTGGTCAAACTAATTGCTGCAGAAGTAAGATTTTGGATGAGATACCCAGCGATGTTGCAAATAAACAAAGAAGGGCAATGGATCTCTTTTGACACTGTAACCAAAGCTACTACAGAGCTCAAGAAGTTATATCCAGATCTTTACCGGTGATCAGGGGAACTAGCTGCTTCAAATAAAACTCGGTATGTAACTGAATATTGACTTTTGGCTTAAAGAGTAAGACTAGTGTTAAGTCTTAAGAAACCACAATCTTATGGTATGGCTCACCAGTATTTGGAACTGTACCCTGTGTAATTTTATGAGACGAAAGGACATGATGGAACACTACTAACTCTAAGGACACGTCCTAAATATTTCTCGTTTGATTTGTTTTATGTTGGTCTATGATCCATGAAGTAATAGACACCGGGTTAAACCTTAAGCAGAACAAGCGGAAGGTCTAAAAGCCTTTCTGACCACTTATAATTACCAGAGACTTTCTTTAATTTAAAATTATCTCACTTTTACAGGTTGTTGCATGATACTACTAAATATGCATGTCTACTTGTAGCCTGTAATATGCCTTGTTTGTTGTGATTATGCAGACTGTACGAGCTTATATGTATGTCTCGATTTAGACACAAAGGAAAGTAGGGAAGTCTGATATCAGGCTTCCAGACATTTGTCTATTGCGGGGGCTGGGGGGAATGTCTTTTGGTGGTGGGGTAGGATTGCAACTGAATGATCGGGAGTATGGTCAGAGGACTGAGGGTTTTGTTATCTTAGTTGGGATAGGATTACCTTTCATGGGGTTAGCAGAAGTAGTTTTATAATATTTGTTAATGTTCACAGGGATGTGCTAGGTACAATTTACAGTCTGCATACGTTGTGGGAGGACTACTGTCATGAAATGACCCAAAATTCTCTGTTAATAATTCCCAGTTGCCTTATTCTTATGTGTTTCAAATTCCATTATTGCCCAAGTCTTTTTAAAGAGGGATTTCTCCTGCCATAATCCATAGTTTTAATGTATTATGGCACTGAGATTCATATCTTGGAATGTTAAAGGGGCTTGTTCCCAAATTAAATGGCATCAAATTCTTAGGCATCTGGAGACAAAGCAATGTAATAGTGCCCTACTGCAGGAAACACACCTACTAGACATGGAAGGTAACCTATTTAGAAGGAGGCAGATAGGACAGGTATTGCAGCAGGCAATGCAACAGCACAAAGAGGAGTAGCTATCCTAATTACCAGGGGCACACAATTTACATTACAGCAAACCCAAAGTGATAAACAGGGGAGATACATCTTTCTTAAAGGAATCTTAAATCACACTGAACTCATTTTAGGTTCTGTATATAGGCCTAATGTTGATTCACCCGAATTTTTTACAGCACTAATAAATACCTTAAATTTATTTCCTTGGTTACCTACAATAATCGCTGGAGATTGTAATTTGGTTTTGACTCCAGCATTAGACAGATCAACCTGTAAAGGGACTAGTCTCTTGCCAGCACAGAGAGCCCTAATGGAATTTTTATCACCCTATAGTCTGAATGACCCATGGAGACTTCTAACCCCCAAGGCCAGGGGATAGACTTACTATTCACCGGTACATAAATCGTTGTCCCGAATTGATTATTTTTTGGTCAATAATCCAATATTAGAGGGCATAATGGGTAGTGACATGTCCCTGAGAGTTATTTTAGACTATGCACCTGTATGGGTTGAAAGCACTCTGCCGCATCAAATAACTGAAAATGGCATATGGAAACTAAACACGCCACTTCTCCAAGATGAAAAAGCCCAGCAGTCCCTCAAAGAAGTTATAGCCCAATTTCTAACACATAACCAAGGAGTCATACCAAATACGGATAAACTCTGATGCACCCTGAAATGTGTGGTATGGGGAGATTAACTGCCATTCGGAAGAAAAAGAGGGAAGCCACGGCATCATCCTTGTTATCACAGATCCACATTTTAGAAAACCAGCAACCTAGTCAAATTGATGAGGAGACCTTAGAACACTTAGCTAAATTAAAGAACCAATATTCTGAATCTCTCAGGGACAGGCTCAATACATGCTCTTCAAGACCCATGTTAAATATAATGAACAGGGTGATAAAGCTAGCCATTTATTAGCCCTCCGACTCAGAAAACAAGAGGAGTCTAGGGTTGTGGTGGCTCTTAACTCCTTTAAGGACAACTCCCTACTTACCACTCCTAAAGAAATTGTTGGGGAATTTGAGACCTTTTATAGATCTCTATATTCTCCAACAGCCCCTTCTCCTTCCATCATAGATATATAGTACTATCTTAAAGAACTTCCGCTTCCTTCTCTCCAACAGTCACAATCACAAACCCTTTAAAGAGAGATAACTCAAAAAGAATTATGGGAGGCTATCGACTCATTACCTGATGATAAGGCACCAGGCCCAGATAGCTTACCCCCACAATTTTATGAAGTATTTAAAGAACAACTTTCACCCTTACTATTGAGCATGTTCACTTATCTTTGTAACTCCAGACTTACTGACTCTCCCCTGTTGGAAGCCACTATTATAGTTCTCCCTAAGCCAAACAAGTCTCCTCATCTGGTCACTAACTACAGACCAATATCCCTGATGAATTACGGCATAAAACTTTTTGCCAAGATTTTGACTACCAGATTGGCCCGAGTTTGGACCCCACTTCTTGGCCCCGAACAAGTGGGATTCGTAGCTGGCTGCTCTTCTGCTGACCATCTCAGGAAGCTGTTCCATATTCTCTCAGCATCCAGAGTTGCACCTTACCCAATGGCACTGGTGTCTCTGGATGTGGAGAAAGCATTCAACAGGGTAAATTGGACCTTTTTATTTGAAGTACTTAAAATGTTTGGCTTTCCCCATAACTATATCCAATGGATACAGCTATTGTATGCAAGCCCCACAGCAAAAATTTACTGCAACGACATCTTCTCAGAATTGTTCCCCTTATATTCCAGAATGTGCCCTCTTTCCCCTCTACTGTTTAACTTATATCTATAAATACTATTACTTCGTCTTCAGCATTCCCCTGAAGTACAGGGTATTTGACTTGGGGAATGGGATCTCCGCCTGTCAGTGTACGCGGATGATATTATGTTACATATAACTAATCCCATGACATCCATCCCACCAGTAATATCCCTTATAGAATCATATGGAGCCCTATATAATTATAAATTGAACATATCTAAATCAACAATTATGCCATTAAACTCACATACTTATCAATCTCAAGTCGAGGATTTTCAATTAAAATGGGTGACCCAGATTCAATATTTGGGACTTACAATAACTCCTAGTTTGGCACAGGTTAAGAAACTGAATCTAGATACTAAATTAGAAATATTACAGCAAGATCTTGACAGATGGACTCCCATATATCTTTCCATACAGGGAAGAATTAATATTATTAAAATGAATATACTTCTGAGGCTGTTCTATTCCCTGAATATGTTGAATTTTTGCCTTCCGCTAGCCTGGTTCAAAAAGGTTCAACAGATTATCTCCAGGTTTCTCTGGAAATCTAAGCTGCAAGAAGATCTTATGCCAAATTATGTGCCCCTAAATGAAAAGGATGTCTTAATGTGCCAATTTTTTTCCATTATTACTTAGCAAGCCACATGGCTAAATATTTCCAGAGGTACCCCTTAACTTCTACTGTGTCAGCACAGAATGGGGCACAACTATGGTTACAAATTGAACGCCTAATTATCAAAAACAGTGGTATTTCCCTTAACAGCTTACTACATATTACTCCCAAGTTGGGCATGAAAGTGTTGCAAAATGAGCTAATATGTATGTCTCTGAAAGTACATGCCCAACTCTGTAAAGCCCTTAAATATATTAACACCAAAGATATCGCTCAACCTATATACCTGAATCCAGATTTTACAATTGTCAAACAGTACATAAAACCCAGTAAGGATGCTACTGAACAGGAAGTTAGGATCTCAGAATTGCTGGAACAGGGCAGAATTAAAACCTCACCTGAACTCCTTAAAGCCTTGCATCTTCCTCCTACTCAGATATTTAAAGGTCTCCAAGTTAGACACCTTCTTATAACTCAGATGGGGGCTAACATCTGGGACATTGACCAAAAAAACCTTCTTAATATGTTTTGTACGTTAGCATGGGGTCCACATGCAGTATCCAGGATCACAGAACTTTATCCACTTATTTACCTGGACACTCAAGGAACTTCAACTTATTGGTCAACCCAATTTCCAGAGAAAAAATTCTCCTGGGACAAAATCTGGCAAGCCATATATTCCTATACTTCCAATGATAAACTGCACCTAATCCAATTTGATATATTGCACAACATGTATTTTACTCCAACAAAGTTATATGCCATGGGCAAATTACAAGATCCCAAATGTATTAGGTGCAGTTTGAATGAAGGCACTATTTACCATATGGTATGGGATTGCCCTTCAATTAAACCCCTATGGACTATGATCAAGAATAAACTTGATCCTCTCCTGGGACCATACCTCTCAACCTCCCCTCATAAATCAGGGACAAGGCTTAAAAAAATCAACTAAGAAAGAACAAGTCTGTAACTTTTATGTTTGATATTATTTTGTACTTATAACCCCACTGTTTAGTCACAGAAACACAATTTTAGGAGGGCAGAGTAAAATTTTTAGACAAATCAAGTCCCTGAAAATCAGGGACAGTTGAGAGGTATGCCTGGGACTGGAGCCCTTTTTTGAACCTGAAATTTGCCTTTTGGGGGAGTATTCCTGAATCCTTGTCCTAGAGTGAAGATATGCCATGGCTCTACTTTCCCACACAGTAAAACAGTTGGTACTAAGGCATTGGAAAGATCCCCAACTTATTCCCTATTCAGAATGGCTAAATTAATTCTTACACAATTTAAGAGTAGAGAAAATGCTAGCAAGTGTAAGACATTGTCCCACTAGCTTTGACAAGAAATGGAATAAGGTTTATTTGTTGACCCTAATTACCAAATAAAAATTGTATAGCCACAGTTATCAGCACAGCAAATGTTCTTCCATTTAGAGGAACACCAGTGGACTTGTATCTAGCTATTAATGAGAGGGAGGGGGTATAAGAGAACTTAGGATAATAACTAGGAATGTTTTTTAAGGTTTGGTTGAATTTAAAGGTAGTTTGTATTTGTGGGCCAATGTAACCCCAAGGCCTTATTTTATTTTATTACCATATATATGTACCAGCTTCTCTATGCCTTGTCTTGATCTGTAAGATTGATTAAAACAAATAAAGCATATTGAATTTCAAAAAAAAAACCCACAAAAATGGCATCATGGGGGGAGACCAACACATGTATGTTGGTCATCGGGACCCCGTTAGGTAGATTTCACAGTAATCTGTTGGACAGAGTACCCACAAAGTTTTTTTTGTTTTTTTTTTAATACCTTTTTTGTGACTCGCTTCCAGTTGTTTTATATTCTGTTGATACAAAAATTATCAGCTGAACAGTGTTATGTTGCTGTTTTATGGGCATCACCTTGCAGCCAGATGGATTGGAATTTTGGTCTTTAATTTTCAAGGTATAAAGGGCTTGGCCCACAGATCTGCCTTTGGCTGGACTGATGAAAAAAATATTAAGCCATTCTAAAGTTGTTAAATTTAAAAAAAAATGGCTTCTAAGCATGCTCAGTAAGCACTTCAAAATAGCATTATGCAATACTCGTATGCTGTGTATACATTTCCCTGGTGTCTAGTGGCACCTCCACCCATTTGATTGCCATCCCTGTGATAACTTAAATTTTCCCTGGTGTCTAGTGGTGCCCCCACCCTGCAATCACCATCGCTGTAAGCATGGCTTATTTCCTTGTGTCTTATGGAACCCCCCACCCTCAGATTGGCATCCCCGTCTTTACTTTCTTTTCCTGGTATCTAGTGCCCCCCCATGACTGCTGTCATTTCTGTAATAAAGAAAACAGTCCCTCACTGTCTTTTTTTTCTTTAAAACCTGTAAAAAAAGAAAGTGGTCCCTCGTCATTCTGATCCATCTCCCACACACCGTCACTTACCGTAACAGGTCGCAGGGTGAAGATTCACTTTCTGATTGAAGACGCATCTTACTGCTGAACCGCTGACTGCAATATGAGAAACTAAGGTAGGTGCTGCTCAATTTAGATACAAAGGTACAACCAGGGCAGCTTAAAGAGCCCCAATGCATTGTTTTAATGGAGACTCAATAGAAAAAACAAAATACCACACTCAAAGCCTTGATACAAGAATGCTCAAATCATTTCTTCTGCAAAGAACAGTGTTAAAGCAGCTCAACCAAACCACAAAAAAAGTTAACGTTTCACACAAGCGAGCTTAATCATGAAGCTAAAGCGCTCATTCAATTACCCTTTTTTTTAAATACAAGGTGAGCATGACAAACAGGAGAAAAAGATTAAAATAGGCATGTAAAATTTACCAACAATGAAAATGGACAGTTTAATACATAGATGTCACATAAATGCTAATCAACTCAAAAATGGTGATTATTAGAGCCTGAATTGTACTAAGTATGTTTGCTAAGATTGCACATTAACTGCAAAGATGAGAGACATACACACATACTTTAAAGACAACTGCATTTACTTTTCATACACTGAAATGCTGATTCGATGTTATAGGTGCTTAAAAGAGAATGTTAGCCAGTCAAATTCCAAAACTCATTTTTAGAAAAAAAAATTATCAAAATTAAAAACACTGATTTACATATGCATGTCATAAAAATAAATGGATGCAAGATGTGATAGCAGCATTCCATTAATGGACAGCAAGGTATATGGTCATAGTATAAAAGATTATACTGGCATAGAAATAGAAATAGAAATAGAAATAGAATTGCCTTTTTAAGATGGGGGGAAGGGGGTTTGTTACTGCCAAAACCACAACTTTCATTTCCCAAACAAATCCTTCTAAAAAGTAGCTTAACAAGGGGAAATACGATTTAACATTCCAACTAGCACCAAGTGCAATTTATAAAACAGCATAAGTATGACAAAGCATGAATGCGAATATGCTAGTTAGCTTATATGTATGATTACAGTACATTTAAGAACATTTATTCCCATAAGAAAACAGGCAACACTTATGCATAGACAGTAATAAAATATTCAACTCTTGTTACTAAAAACATAATGGTCACACTTCAGCTGTACCCCATAATAATCCATACTGAAACTACAAATTTTATTTATTTTTTTTAATTTTTTTGGAGCTAATTCAATTTTATCACACAAAGCCCTATTTTTCAACACTCCCAGCTTTATTAATTTGTTACTGTGTCACATATTTTAAGCTGTAGTGATCCCAACTCCCATAAATGATCTTTTACTGGAACTGAAAAAGCGGTGTTAGGACCTAGGGTTGGAGACCTTGGGTTCGATTCAGAAAGTTCCCCTCAATAGCGCAAGTGCTTGTGCCACAAAGAATGGTTCTAGGTGTGGCTTGTGCCAAAAAATACATTGGGAACAATTCATAAAGGTAGCCTAAGTTAAATACAGGCTGACTGTGCCAAAGAGGGCTTGCACCAGTCTTGCACCACAAAATGGGCTATGGCATGGCACTAGAGGGCTTGCGGCAAATGCAGGCTGCCATATCCCCTAAGTCAGGATTCACAAAACCCTCCAAGAGGGCAAATTTCTAAGTAACATTAGACCAGTCAGAACTGGTCTAAGGGTACTTAGAAGTGTGTCCTCTGGGAGGGTTTAGGTATTTGTGGCAATGTGTTGCAGTACCCCCCCCAAGCCCTGATCTCCTTGCAAATAAAATTTATTTATGTCCCTGGTGGCTAGTGGCCCCACTCCACCCCAATCCCCTTGTACTAAACAAATCACATCCATGGTGATCTAGTGGACCCCCCCTCCTTATCTCCAATCTGCCTATATACTTTAAATGTAAATCTTGAAGCCTGGAAGGCTGCCAGGAACTCTGGTTTGATTAATTAGATAAAGTTAATTAGGTAATAATACTCTTTTAAGTGTAAAATGGCAGACAGAGAAACTGACTGGGTGGAATGTTTAACATGTGGGATGTTTAAAAAGATGCCAGTGATAGAAAATTTTACGTATCAGAAATGTGAGCACTTGCAGCATCTAAAAAGGGAGCTAGTAGATCTTAAATACAAACTAGAGCTAGAAAATCAAGGTACTGTCAGCACTGAGTCAAACACAACCATTAATAAGAAAGGGAGGGATAAAAGGAAACAAATTTCATGAGAGGCAGTTGAAAGGAATAATCAGGAGGACCTGAATAATGATTAGTGTACAGTACAACATGGATATAAAAAAGAAGGGAAGAATGTACCCCATTAGAACTGTGCAACCCTCCTTTGAGCTGCTAAGTAGGTCAGACATCAACAACAGGGAAACATATAATAAGACATCCATTGAAACATACAATCAAACCATAGAGCCAGGCATAAACCAAAACAGAGAAGCAAGTAATATAGTAGTCAGATTGCAGGAGGGGAATATATAAATGACCCAGCTAACACACCGATGAAGCAATGATAAAAGAAAAAGCAACAAGAGATATAATTGTGGTAGGAGATTCTTTATTAAGATATATCAACAGGATAATATGTAACTGTAGAAAGGAAACAACTTGTGTAAGTACTCTACCTGGGGCAGGTGTAAATGATGTACTAGATGAATTACAGGGATTCATACAAAGTATGGACAAACCTGCCTTTTTGTTGAATGTGGGTACAAATGGTGTGGGAAGGCAGAAAATAACAGACATACACAGATCGTTCAAATAGCTAGGAAGTAAACTAAAGAAAGGTAAAGGTGATGTAATAATATCGGAGATCATATCAGTATCTCGAGCTAGTAGGGCAAGGACGATGGAAATAATTACACTGACTGGATGACATAAAAGGTTGTGCACCAGGGAGGATTTTTTGTATCTTGACAATTGGAAGAAATCTGAAACTAACCCAAATGTATATGCTGCAGATGGTCTGAATTTCAATAGGATGGGTGCAAGGGATTTGGCTCAAAGAATAAATACGTCAATTAAAAATTTAAACTGATGGACCGGGGGGACAAGAGAGGAGATAATTCTCTAAATCAAGCCTTACATAGTGGTAATAGGAGAAAGGAAACAATGGACACATGGACGTGCTTGTTGATCAATATGAGAAATATAAGGAAACATAGAAACATGGAATTTAATGGCAGATAAGGACCGCCAGGCCCATCCTGTCTGCCCTTATTTCCCTACCCACAAAAAAGTTCCTCAGATCCTACTAGATCTATGGCATCACCTCATCTTTTGAACCACCAGGGTTCCCCTATGTCTATCCCATGCAGTCTTGATCCCCCGGAACTGTCTTTACCCCCACCACCTCTGCTGGGAGGATGTTCTGTGCCTTCACTACCTTTTCCATGAAGAAGTGCTTTCTCATGTTGCCTCTTAGTCTATCCCTTCCAGTATCATATCATGTCCCCTTGTTCTAGAAGCATCTTTTCATCTGAAAGATGCTACCCTCCAGCTGGCCCGGTGATGCTGAGGGCTGAGGCACTGGATGCCTTATCTCATGCCATGCCAGTTACCCATGTTCGGGAATGAGCATGGACCACTAGGGGTCAGCAGGGGAGGAGAATGATCAAGTGTCCAATGGACTGCTCTCCTTCTCCGGGTAGGTGGTCACCTGTGGTCGGTGTTTGACTGGTCCCTAGTAGAGGCTGGGGAACAGTGTGCTGATACTGTAGGAAGGGGGAGAAGATGGGGCAGATGCTAGGAGGGAGCATGTGCAGATGCGTTTGTGCTCTCTTCGCAGGCGTCATTGCATGCCTCATCTCCTGGGGAGAAACCACAAAAACAGATGCCACAGCGAATGATGGATGGTACCTCGCAGGCTCCACTCCTAGCTAGCCATGGTGCTGGCCACACTGGATCTGGTCTCTGGTGGGAGTTGGGGAACGCCGCTGGCCCTGTCAGGGGGGTAAGCCTTAGGGGTATGGGCCAGCACCAGATGGTGGATGCCGGGAGATGGGCCTGGGGGCTCCATCCGGAGGAGGGCCACGACATCAGGAGAAGAAAGAAATCAGCAAAAAAATTAAATAAAAGATGCTACCCTCCTGTACCTTATTTATTCCCTTTATGTACTTGAAGGTCTCAGTCATGTCACCCCTCTCTCTCCTCTCCTCCATTGTATACATATTGAGTTCCTCCAATCTCTCCTTGTATAACCTCCAGTGTAGATCCTGCACCATTTTTGTTGCCTTTATCTGAACAGTCTCTACCTTATCTATGTCCTTTTGGAGATGCAGCCTCAAGAACTGCACACAGTACTCCACATGAGGCCTCACCAATGACCTGTACAGTGGCATCACCACTTCTTTTCTTCTTCTGGTGATACCCCTCCTTATGCATCCCAGTATTCCTCCCTCCCTTTAAACATCCACTCTGCCTCATCTCTTCATTCACGTTTTTATCTGCTCTGTCAATACATATCCCCTGCATGCAATTGCACCTAATCCCCTCTTCTTCTGTTCCTACTCCATCTGCTATTACCTACACCCCTCCCCTACTTTACTTCCTTTCCTGACAGTCCTCTACTACCTCTTTCTTGGGAAGCCCTTAACCTCATCAACTCTCTAGTTTCTCGTCCCCTCTTCACAGGGCCCTTCTGCACCAGTATTTTTTTGTCTGGTTATACCTACTCCAAATTTATTCCTAGGCTGACCCCCTTGAGGGGTTCCACATCCTGAAAGGGTGCATGCCTAGCTGGCTGCCCCATTGCACCCTCTGTTTCCAGTGCAGTTAGCGCTCTATTCCCCCACCAAATGTATTTTAACCATCACAAGTTCTCGAATTACACACAAAGGGTATTCAGTCCCACCAAATGTAAACTTACTGTGGGCGTTCAACCAATGTAATTACTGTATGACTTAACTCTAGCCAAATGTGTGCATGTTCATGTATAGCAGACTTTTTTATTGTACAAATGTGTAAGTATTGGATCTGTACATAAAATGTGTTACAAGCTTTTAGAAATGAATGTATTTCTCAAAAATGTTATGCCTCCTGCTAAAATGTATACATGTTCAGTTTCCCATGTTGCTGCTCTATTTTCTGTATTATTCCATTGCTCTTATTTCCCTATCCCCTTGCCCCTCGGACACATCTTGAAACGAACTATTGTAGCTCAGTATGCTTTTCCTGCTGAAATGTTTTCAAATAAATGAATATAACAAATAAATAAAATTCCACTGGCCCTCCCCACTGCCTTGGCACACTGTTTGGCCACCTTTAGGTCATCAGATATGATCACCCCTAGATCTCATCCTGTTGTGCAGCGTCTAACAACTCCCCCCCACCATGTAATCCTCCCCTGGGTTCCTTTAGCCCGAGCATGTGATTTTGCACTTTTTCACATTGAATCTTAGCTGCCACACTTTGGACCACTCCTCCAGTTTAGCTTCCGGGCTGTCTACACTATTGCAGATCTTGGTGTCATCCATAAAGAGGCATACCATTCCCTCCAGCCCCTCTGCAATGTCACTGATGAAGACATTAAATAGTACTGGCCAAGAACTGATCCCTGTGACATTCCGCTGGTCACCATCCCCATCTTGGATTTACTGTAGCTCCGTTTACCATCACACTCTGTGTTCTGTCACTCAACCAATTCCCAACCCAGCTCACCACCTTGTGACCCAATCCCAGGAAACCCAGCTTGTTTACCAACCTCCTATGTGGAACGGTGTCAAATGCCTTGCTGAAGTCAAGGTAGGCCACATCTACCGCTCTCCCCTGATCCACCTCCCTAGTCACCCAGTCAAAGAAATCTATCAAGTTTGACATGACTTTCCTGTCACGAATCCGTACTGTCTTGGATCCTGTGCTCCGCTGGCTTCAAGGTGCTCCACTATCCTTTCTTTTAGTTGCCATTCTATCATTTTCCCCACCACCAAGGTCAGACTGACAGGTCTTTAGTTACCAGCCTCATCTCTGCTCCCATTTTTGTGGAGAAGGACAACATTGGCCCTCCTCCAGTCCTCTAGAACCTCTCCCGTATCAGTGATCTGTTGAACAGGGATGTCAGTGGCACAGCCAGTATCTCCCTTAATTCCTTTAATATCCTAGGATGTTACCCATCTGGTCCCATTGCCTTGTTTACCTTTAGTTTAGTGAGTTCTTTTAGGACTCTTTCCTCTGTAAATGGACTGCTGTCCACCTCATTACCAGTCCTGAATAATAGCTGTGGTCCCTCCCCTTCCCTTTCCTCGGTGAAAACTGAACAGAAATATTTGTTCAGGACTGATGCTTTTTCCTGGTCTCCTTTCACTCCCACCCCTTCCACCCCTTTTAGCCTAACAATATCCTCCCCTCAGTCTTCGATAAAAAGTCTTATAATGTTTTTTATCTTCTCTTGCTATTTTCTCCTCTGTCTTCGCCTTGGCACTCCTGACCACTTTCCTGGCCTCCCTCTGCTTTTTTAGATACATTGGCCTGTCCTCTTCCTTCTGTGACTCCTTATATTTCCTGAATGCCAAAGCATTTACTTTCACTTTCCCAGTCACTTCCTACAAGAATCATAGTGGTTTCCTTTCCTCTTGCCTTTGCCTATTTCCCAGTTGCAAAGGTCTGTTGCCTTCCCTATGGCTATTTTTAGATGGACCCATAGTTCCTCTACCCCCCTTTTTCTCCCCATGTTAGTGTTTCCCTGAGACACCCCCCATCTTTGTGAAGTCTGCCCTCTTGAAGTCCAGAACCCGCTCTTTTGTGTGGCATGACCCTGTTTCACTACTCATATTGAACCACACTGTGCGATGGTCACTGGACCTCAAATGATCCCCACCTTGACATCCATAATTCTGTCCCTGTTGGTTAGTACCAGGTCCAAAATAGCTCTCTCACGGGTTGGCTCAAGCACTAGCTGCTTAAGGTATGCCCCTAGTAGGGAGTGTGGGTTATCTCTGCCCTTGGCTGTTGCAGCCACTGGTATGCTCCACTCAATTTCTGGTAAATTGAAGATGCCTACTAGCAAAACCTCCCAATTAGCTGCCATCGCTTCCAGAAACTATCTGTTCATTTCCTCCCTTTGTGAAGGGGGTCTGTAGATTACACCTGTTCGCATGGCTGTGCAATTGCATGTTTCCAGGGTGACCCACTGTGTCTCTGCCCCCCCACAATCCTTGTGCCTCCATCACCTTTATACCCTTCCTGATGAAGAGAGCCACCCCCCTCCTTTTTTACCCTCCCTATCCCTTCTGAACAAAGTGTAACCTGGTATAGCTACATCACAGTCATGGTTTGCATTGTACCATGTCTCTCTTTTAGCTACAATATCCAGATCAGCCTCGGCTATCAAGGCTGCCAGATCAGTGATTTTGTTCCCCAGGCTGCAGACATTCATGCACATGGCTCTCCATGTTCTGCAAGTTCTCCTCCTGTTCTCCTCCTTATTCCATTTCTTTACCCTCGCTTCCCTTTTACTGCCGAGTTTAGTGCTTTTTGGCAGTTTTGTGACATTTTTGTCCTGCTTGCTGACTACATTAACTTGTGGGGGTGGGCAGTTTGATTTACTCTGCTTTCTTCCTCCACACCCCTTGAATAGTATAAATGCTTTCTAATGAAGCATTTAAACTGTTTGCTAAGGACATTGGTCCCCATTCCGGAAAGATGCAGGCTGTCACCCCTGAACAGGTCAGCATCCCCCAGGTGTGTCCCCATTCCCCAATGAAGTCAAACCCTTGCTCTCTACACCAGCTCTCCAGCCAAGCAATGAAGCCTCTGGCGCAGAGATCTCTAGCCTCCCCCTTGCTGTGGAAAGGCAGCACCTCCGAGAAGGTTACAGAGTTTGCTGCCTACCCCAGACCCATCGCAAGTTCCCTGAACTCCTTCTGCACTCATGGTATCTCTGTCTTGACCACAGCTATGTCATTTGTCCCCAGATGGACAATGACATCCAACTTCCCTCTCTGTGCTACTGCCCTACCAATCCTCTGGATCTGTTTTCCCTTCCTCTGAGCTGTGCCTCCTGGTAGGCACTTTACCTCCCTCTCCCCCTCCCTGCTCCTATATCTACTCCCCGGACAATAGAGACCACACCAGAAGTAGCTTCCTCCTCCTTTGGGGTCCTCTGCCACCCACCCACCATTAGGGCTCCATTCTGGAGGTCCCTGTCATCCTGCCTGGGTGCAACCTCGAGTGACCCTGTGGGGCCTTTCCATTCCTCCAATGCTCTGTAGTAGTTCCTTAGTTTCACTGGCTGCAGTAGGTGCCTCTGACCCACCTCCCTTACCCTGCCTGAGCCCACCATTGATTGAGGAGCAAAATATTGAGTTAGACTATATATTAAATTCTGAAAATATTACATTGTGTGCAATAACGGAAACATGGTGGGACAATGACTTATGAGGATGAGAGGTTTTCAACTGTTTTATAAAAATAGAGAGAAATATAAAGGAACTGGGGTTGCAATATACTTTTTTATATATTTATTTATTTATTATAGTCCCAGAATTTGACATACCTTTGAGTCAGAGACTCATTTACAAAGGTTCCATGTCCAAATGAAATCAGAACAATTAGCTAAATACAACAAAGTAATAAAAACATTGGATAGAAACATGGCTAGAACAAAATCAATCAGAGCAGTCATTATATCAGACTTTGTCAAAGTTAGCAAATAAGAACCAAAAATAGATACCAGGGTAAAAACTAAGATAAAATACAATAATGTATCAGTATGTGATAACAGGCGGTCAAGAATAACTTTGTTGAAGTCAATAGGTTAACATGCATCAGCCAAGACAAATAAAAAGGCTAGTATGCAGTATGTTAGAGAAGGCATGCAAGTATGCCTAATTAATAATAAACAAATGACAGATGAGGAACAAATATGGATTTATCTACTACCAGAAGCAAATTAAAAAATAGTTTTGGGGGGTTGTTGTAGGTCCCAATCCCTTGCAACTGAGGAAACCATACAGTTTTTAAATACAATGAAGAATCAAGTTAACAGTAATAGGATGATAGTACTGGGAGTCTTCAATTTCCCAGGAATTAATTGGTAAATAAAACAATAAAAACAACATTAGAAGTGGACTTCCTGGACACTATTGATACTCTGTGCTTGAAGAACTATGTCATAAATAGCATCAGGGGAGAGAACACACTTGACTTAGTTCTGAGTAATCTTGAAGATGATACAGGTATATCTGATTGTAAGATTAGGGGAGCCACTAGCCAGGAGTGAACTTAGCATGGCCCAGTTTTTGATCAGGGTTAAAAGAAGAATGCAGTGTTCAGCACCTATGTAGGAACTACAATATAGTAAATTATAAGGATATCACACAGTACTTATCAAGTTGGGACTGGAAAGAAGATTTTAGTGGTCAGAATTTGGAAAATATATGGAACCTATTCAAGGGTAAAATCAACTCCTGTATGGACCAGTGCATCCCATTAGAAAATAAATATACAAAAAAATGGGAGGATTCCTGCATGGTTTTCTAAGGCAATAAAAAAGTAACAAAAAAGAAAAAAGGGCATATTACATGGCAAAAACCAGGGGGACCTAAACATGGTGGAATAATTATAAAATAAAGGTTAAGCCATGTAAGATCCTTATTAAAAAAAACAAGAGGGAGTTTGAGATTAAACTGGCTAGTAGGATGAAGTATAACTAGAAACCCTTCTGCAGGTATATAGGTAGCCTGAGGAAAACAAGGGTACAAGTGGGACCCATAATAGAAAATAATAAATTAATATCAGAGTTCAGTGAAATGGCAGAATTATTTAATACGTTTCCTGTTAGTATCCAGCATAGGAAGGATGAGCAGACTATTAATTTAGGGGATTGTGCTAGCAAACATTAAATTAAAGTGGAGCCTTCAGATATATTGACTATATTAAGAAACCTGGACCCTGCTAACTCATCCAGCCCAGATGGGCTTCATCCAAGAGTATTAAAGGAAATAGCAGACTCCATAGTAGAGCTCTTAGTGGAGATTTTCCAGCAATCTCTTGGATGAGGACAGGGTGGCTGAGGACTACAGAACTGCACATGTAACAGTGATATACAAAAAGGGAGAGTGATCCAGTTACAGGAACTATTGTCCAGTTAGCCTAACAACTATGTTAGGCAAGGTATTGGAGGGAGTAATAAAAGGTAACCTAGAACTGTATATGAAGGATACTAGACAAAATTACCCAGAACAGAACAGGTTTTGGATATCTAGGTTATGTTTGACCAATCTGATGCATTTTGTTGAGCCTGTAAGTACTGCATTGGATCAAAATATATTGATGGATGTGGTGTGGTTCCATGTGATATGGGGAAATGCATAACAGTGAGCCCATATGAGCGACTACATTATAGCAAGGAGAGAAACAGCAAATATGCTTTTCTGTGGGGGGGCTTTACTCCCGCACCCCCATTACTTAATTAACTAACTTCAAGGCCATAGCACATCAGGGAGGGGATAAGCATTTTTGCCATTTTGGTCCTCACCATAATGTAGTCACCATATTTTGAGCTCACTGTTATGCATTCACCCATATCACGGGATACCACATTGTGTATCTCAATTTCACAAAATCTTTTGATACAATCTCCCACCTTGAGTTATTAAATACTTTGAAGCAATTAGGAGTGAATGAAGGCATCATAGTTTGGATAACCTCATTGTTGAAGAAAAGGAAACAGAGGGTTTGTTTAAGAGGACATATATCAAACTGGGCAGAGATCACAACTGGAGTGCCCCAGGGCTCTGTCCTGAGGATGGTACTTTTTAATATGTTTTTATCACCTATGAAAGCTACACATAAAGCTTGAATCAGCAAGTTTGCTGATGATGTTAAAATTCGAGCTGTAGCAAATAATGAAGATGAAGCAAAAATGTTGCGGTTAGAAATTAATAATATATCCAGATGGGCATCTGACCAAAACTTGGGTTTAACGTAGCTAAGTGTAGGGTGATGCATTTTGGAACAGGTAACCTCAGGGCTAAGTATTACCTAAATGAAATTGATCTCATAGCCTCAGGCAATGAAAAAGTTCCAGTAATACTGGTAAATAACAGATTGAGACCCTTGAAGGAAGACTCTGTTGAAGAGTAGAAGCGCTGGGTCAAATTTTAGCTCAGCAACTGCTGGTAATTACTGTTGCCAATTGAGGAAACAAAGGAACTTTGGAACTGTGGTATTGTATTCTTTACTGCACTGCATTGTATCACTCCTTATACTTGGTGTAATAAATCACTCTGATTGCACCTACAACATCTACAGCCTACAGTATTGTGTGCCACTACTATCCTTTTGGTTTTGCTGAAATTTGATAGCCACTGCATAGAAATTGTTAAGAAAGGTAACAGAATCCTGGGCTGCATCCATATGAACATCAAGAGTAAGAAACAGGAAGTGCTGATGCCCCTGCCTCCATCCCTACTGAGGCCCCATGTTGAGAACTGTGCCCAGTTTTGGGCACCACAAAGTAAGGAGGAAGTAAAGAGATTGGAGGGGTTGTAGAAAATGGCAACTAGATATGTACATAAGGTCAAGAATGAAGCCTATGAGGTAAGACTAATGGAGTTAAACATATTTTCTTTACACTATAGGAGACTATGAGGTGATCTACGTACAGTATTTAGGGCCCTGAATAATCCAGGTCTAAGAGAATGTATGGGACTTGTGTTCAGGGACAAAGGTAGGGGGACATCAGAGGGCACAGTTTACAATTAAGAAGAGAAAATTATAGGAAAAGTGCAAGAGGGAACTGCTTTAGTCAGAGAGTTGTGAAAAAATGGAATAGACTACCAGGTAGTGTGGTATATTATACAACCATGTTCCATTTTGAGAAAGAATTAGATAATATGATAGAAAAGTGGGGAAGAGTAAGGCTAATGTCAAGTCATAATGGCTAATGCAACCAGGCTTGCATTCTTTCCTATGATTTCTATGATCTCAAAAGTAAGGAAATTCATTGCAAAAAAACTTTGTTGCTGCACTAGTTAGGGCCAAAGTGACAAAAATAGGGAAATGTGGCATTATGGTTTCCAGTCTGAACACCCCATCCCCCACCCTGCAGGCAGCAACAGGTGTGGGGTGTGCCTTGGGGTTGTCAACCCCTAATGCTCATCCCATTCTCATATACTGTACCCATATCAGCTTATTTAGTCATGGAATGGGGTGAGAGGGTTGACAACACCAAGGCACAACTCACGGCTGTTGCTACTTGCAGGGTGGGAATGGGGAGTTAGCGTTGGAAACCCTAACACCACATTTCTCTGCTTTTGTCACTTTAACCCTAACTAGTGCATTAACAACGTTTTTTGCAATGAATATATATTATAGTCTTTGCAAAAAACTCAGTTAATGCAATATTTAGAGTTCAGGCTAAAGCGACAATGTAGGGAAATGTGGCTTTAGGGTTTCTAATCCTAAAACTCCACCCCATCCTAAAACAAACAGGGGTGCAGTTGTCCTTGGGGTTGTCAACCCTAAAGCTCATTCCACTGGTGTGTATGTTTCTGGAGTGTATAGAATGGGTAAGCTTTAGGGTTGACAACCCCAAGGAAGACTGCATACCTGATTTGTTTTTTAGGGGTGGGGTTTCCCTACTTTTGTTGCTTTAGCCTGAACCCTAAATGTTGCATTAAAGGAGATAGGAAATGCTTTTTACATAATTAACCACCCTACCATCTTCCT
Organism: Neoceratodus forsteri; assembly: GCA_016271365.2. Lineage (NCBI taxonomy): Eukaryota > Metazoa > Chordata > Ceratodontiformes > Ceratodontidae > Neoceratodus > Neoceratodus forsteri. The sequence goes on from CM028137.1 coordinate 915,138,384, forward strand.
TTCCATGTCAATTATGTATTCTGATATGTTTTGATGATTTTTATGATAAATATATAATTTAGCTTTGGGGTGTCTTCAGATGTACACTGAGTTCCACTCTTCTCACCAGTTACTGCTCTTGATTTTCATATTTCTAAGACATTCTATGACATAAGACACTCCCGTTGCATGCTATTTATCTGAATGGCCTAGAATGGGTGTTTCTGATGTCATAGAATGTTCAGGCAATATGAAAACTGAGAGTAGCAACTGCTGAGAACAGAGGGATTCAGGGTAGATACAAAGGCAACAAAATTAGATTATTAATTCAACAAAAAGGTTAAAAACATATCAGAATAGTGGGTAGCCAATCGAAGAAAACCAGAGGGCATCTAGAAGTCTAAAAACTGTTTCCTATCACTGTTAATGGAAATTTTGGCAAATCATTTCCTTACTTTTTGAGATAGTATAATAGTTTTGTATTTCCCTGTGGAAGTGCAGGGGCTTCTGGACCCTGTGCTCCCAATCCTTCACAGATGCATATATGTATGTTGATGTGGAAGCGCATGACCCCCCAGGCCCTGTGCATTCATGTGTAAGGCAACAGCAACCAAATTGTCAACACAGCCTTATTACCCCACCTCATGAAGCCGGTACTGGAAATTTTCAAATCCCCACTGAAACGTCATACCATGCCACTTCAATGTCATTCCACGCCACATGCGTGAAAAGGCATTTTGGTGAAGATTTGAAAAATACAGCTGTTGCATTCATGAGTTGGTGTAAAGAAAAGCCTATGTTGAAAATTTGGGTAGAGAATATGTAAAATAACAAAAGTTATGGAGGAGCATACGTAAATGTCAATGGATGCACATAACTTTGCCATTTTAACATATTCTGACCCCAAATTTCCAACATGGCCTTTTTATGGCCCCGCCTCATAAACAAGGGTGGTGAACATTTTCAAATCCAGCTCAAAGGTGATTTCATCAAGTAACCATGAAATCATCTTTCAGGCTGGATTTGCATAAGTCCACTGACATTGTTCATGAGGTGGGGTTTCCAAAAAGCCATGTTGAAAATTTGGTGTCAAAATATTCCAAAATGGCAAAGTTATGCACCAAAGTTGAAAACCCCATTGAAATACACTGAACTGCACTTACCTTAGTTTCTCATACAGGAGTGAGCGGTTCCAGCAGCAAAGACGTGTCTTTGATCAGAGAGTGGTTATTGATCCTGGGACCTCTTTGGTGAGTAAAGGAGTGTGGGGGTGTATTGGTGAATGTAGGGTGGTGGGTGCACAGTGGGAGGTCTGGTGGGGTTGACATCACTGGTGAATCTTTTTTTTACAAGAAACAAGAGACATTGAGGGAAGGTTTTCTTTATTACAGGGACACAGAGATGGGGATGGCATTGGAAGGTATGAGGGCACTACTAGACACCAGGAAAAATGTAAAATAAATATGAGAAGGGCAATCGCAGGGTGGGAAATGCCACTGGACACCAGGGATAAAAACATAGCACAGGAACTGCAATCAGAGGGTGGGAGTGCCACCAGACACCAGGGAAATATGAAACAACTAAGGGGGGTGATCAGATGGTGGGGGGCACCACTAGTCACCAGGGTAAAATGTTACAAATATGGGGATGGCCCTCGGAGGGTAGCGGTGCCACTGGACATCAGGGAAAAAGAAAGAGAAATACGGGGAAGGCAACTGAAGGCTGGGGACACTACTAGACACAGGGAAAAATTATTAAAATTTACAGTACTGATGGTCTGGTATCGCTGAGGGCTGAGGTGCTGGACACCACACCTCACGCTACACCAGCAACCTGGGTTTGGGAGTGAGCCTGGGTCATTGGGGGTCAGCCAGGGGGGAGTGGGATTGAGAAGCCAAAGGGCAGCTCTCCTCTCCTGGGGAGGGACCCTGTTGCCCCAGCAGTGCAACTGCCCTCAGGTGGAGGCCTGAGGATAGTGCATATGGGTGGCAGCATGAATAAGGAGGGTGCTGTGGAACCACGGTGTGTGCATGCCTCTACACATGTAAATGTGGCCATGGCACAGGTGGAAAGAAAACAGAGCTAACAGGCTCCATGATGTCCCAGTGGCATTCCCAGTGATGGGGACACCAGCCGGGAATAGATGTGACCCCCCAAGGGGGGGGGACAGGAGCCCTGCCTGCCAGCTCCCTGGAGAAAGGGGAAGGGGGATGTGGATAAAAAAATAATCTACAGTACTGATATTGGGAGGGTGGGAGGCACCACTAGAAACCAGGGAAACATTAAAATATTATGGGAAAGGCCATGTAGGGGTGGGGAGTTCCACTGGACACCAGGGAAAATAGACAAAATTACTGGGACATATGAATTCCTTGACACAAAAAAAGGAATCTGGAAAAAACTAAGTCTGAAATCCTTTTTCATGACAAGGGATCCTCTCCTGTTTGAATGAAATTATCAAACAAAACAGAATCCCTTAAAACAAAAAAATAATCGGAAAAAAGACCAAGTCCGAAATCCTTTTTCATGACAAGGGATCCTTTCATGTTCAAGCAAAAAAGGACTCATGAAAAAGCCAGACAAAATCTAAGTCTGAAATTATTTTTCATTTGAACAAAAAAGGATTCACGAAAAATGCCTAAGCGAGTGATGAAAAATTATTTAAAATGAAAGGCCAAAAGCATTCTGGGGTCATTTTTCCCACAGATAAGTGCAGAACCAAGTTCAAGTTCAAGTTTATTTCACCAGGAAAAACTCCATTGAGCAAGCTCATTTACAATTTATTAAGAATCCACCTAACAGAGTCCCGATGAGCAAGATACATGTTTTGGCTTATCTGCAGGATGTCATTTTTGGTTTTTTTCAAATGTTTAAAAAAGAGAACAAGATGGCAGCAAACAAAAAAGGATTTTTTTTCTCACAAAAAAGGATCCTTTTTCATTTGACCAAATTCTTTTTTCATTCCAGTAAGCTATCCGAAATACTGTACTTACCCCTGAAAATAACTGAAACTTTTAAATTGAATAATTTTGGAATGGATTAATATTTCTTCACTAAACAAGCAACAGGCACAACTGTGGCCAAAGCTCTTTCTACCCTAAAAGTTTTAGACCAAAATTCTAAACCATCTGGTCAAAAGACGATTAACAAAAAACAGTAAAAAAGCCATCGAATGTTTACATTTTGGCACTATCCACTTCTCAGAATCCCCAATCCTACCAGAATAAAACTTGGCACTTCAAGATGTCTACACCATGAAGCTGCATATGCAAAATTTTGTGCAGATCTGTTGAACTATTGCAAAGATATTAAAGTTAAAATGTTTAGGTTTAACATAGAAAGCCCTGTTCAACCTTAAATACAGGGGTGCTACTGTGCCCTAATATATATATATATATATATATATATATATATATATATATATATATATGTGTAATTTGAAAAATGCACCACTTAGGCAACTTAATGCCACAGAAGAAGGGAAATGTGGTGTTAGGGCTTCCAGCCCTAAGTCCCCACTCCTTCTGCCCAAGCAGCAAAATAAAATAAACACTAGGGCTTTGGGTCTCCGGAGTCTTGGTGAATCAGTGGTTGGGTCTTCCTTGGAGCTGTCAATCCTAATGCTCCTACTGCCCCTTGATTGAGGACTCTCTTGAGTTTTAGCCACCTTTTTATCCACCTTTGCTTCCCAATATTTATCCTGGGCCAACCAGTCACTCTCGAGCGTGCACTACAGGTACCTTCAAATAGCAAGCAAACTCGTGCATGGATGAGTTTCATTTTTTTTAAACAATTTTCCCCCTTGATTATTTTCAGGAGTCAGTCTCCTGAGCAAAGAAAACTTAACCCGACACCAAAACAAGTGGTGTGACTTGTTTAATTCTATAAGAGAAATTTAAAGCTATGACTCTAGGCATGCACATTAGCATTGATGCTAATGAGCATTCGTGGACTCATGGCTTTAATTTGCATTTACAGAATTAAACCTGTTAGACCACTCATTTTGATGGCAGATGAGTGAGAAGGAGTGTACTCACCCAAGTCCCATGTCATGCCAAGTGGAACCACACACCATTCCCAATCCTCCAAGGCACACAACTAAGGGACTAACTGCCTTAGCAACACCTCTTTATATAGGAGAACCCTGCACTATGGAAAAGTAGGAGGAACAAAATAACACAAAGCAAACCTGGATATGATCACAAATGTGATCTACAAAAATGATACTAACCATCCTAATGTATTATATACAAACAAATGCTAGGAAAATGTAGTATAAGAATATAACACCATCTCGGGGGCTAATTATCTCAGTAAACCCACATGCCCTTCCAGCTCATGGGTTGTTGGCTAATTAGCCTCCTTGATGGCATTATATCCTCATATACTACACAATTGTAGCATTTATTCTCTATATATTATATGGGGGCAGTAGTGCCAGTATGGTTAGGGTTGCACAACAGATTTAACACCTAATTTTGCACCTTAATAGCTTTGGCGTTGTTTGATGAAATTGCCTTAAATCTGGCATGTGCTGTCTCGGTAGCAAGTTCTAAATATGTGGAAAGTTTTGTGATGGCAGACTGTGCCATTTCTGAGATCCACACACATTGTTTTCCTGTAGAGGGCTAAGTTTTTCTTCCTATAGTTAACATAGGTGTGTTTTTTTTTCTCTCACCTACAGCTTAGGCAGACTAGAATTTTTTCTGAAACTTTCAGGTTAGAAGTGGCCTGTTCCAAGGTAATCCCTTTCAAAGGCTCTGTGGCAAAAAAAGTAAATGGTTCCAAAGTTATAAAGATTTAAAATTTGGGTTTGAGCTGTTCTGAGCATGTTCAGTAAGGTTTTTTGAATAACCCTTCTGATACAACATGAAAAATGTTGTGTCACGAGATGGTTTTTGGTTACTCACCACTTGCTTCTCACAACACAAACAATTTTTGTGTGTTGTGATGGATGCCATTTTGCATTTTCCCCTCAAACTAAAAAACATAGACAATGCATAAAATTTGAGTATTAGAAAAAACACCTGAACCAAGTTATATTATATAGGATCAATTCAGCTAGATTCTGGTGTTTGTTTTTCAATAAAACCTCCAGAAATACCTTTTCTGGGTACCTCAAAATCCAGGGTGTGCAGTTTACTGACAGGAGCCATTCATCCATGTTCTCTGTATCAGAACAGCTGGACTTTCTTGACTTGAGAAGCCACAGCTGGAGTCATGCTGTTGGCTTCAGTTTGAGTAGTGAGCTTGCCAACCCCCCCCTCTCTTGCAGCCCCTTGAATAGGTGGTGACTCAGAGGTGCCCACCTCTGGTGACATTGTACAGTTAATCTGACACTGCAGTGCCCAATCCCCAGTGTTGGATCCAATAATGTAGTAAACCTGCAAAAAAAGGAAGCAGTCCCTATATTTCCTTTTTTTTTTCATTTTACTCAAACTGTAAAAAGGAAAAAGTCCCTTGCCAATCTGACCCCCGTGACACCTCCAACCCACCGTGAACCCCCAATCAGCACCCCACACTCCTTACCCCATAATTACCCAGTGGAGGTTCAATGCTATAATCCACTCTGACACAGAGACACATCTTCACTCTTCAATGCCAGACTGGGAATTGAGGAATATGGGTAAGTGTCATATAATGTATTTCAATGTGCTTTGAATCTTTCTTCATAACTTAGTCATTTGTTTGTATTTTGCCCAAATTTTTAACATCGACTTTTCGAGCAATTGTGGGGAAATTATGTGAATCTGGCCCAAAGGTGATTTTGTGGTTGCTGCATTACTCTTCAAACAAACTTAGATTTCACTTTTAAAACAAAATACATTTGGTGGTTCTCCTGTGAGCAGTCCATTGATTTTGTGCATAGCTGGATATCTGTACAACTGATGTATATCAGTTTGCCAGGCTTTAATGTAAGCTGCAGTAATTTTATGGGTAGTTATGCCATTTGCAAATTGTGGAACTAAGTTGGTCGGTTGCCCAACACTTCTGCTGGTCCCCCCCATCAACAATATTACCCGTGATTGGGTGCCAGACCATATTGTTATATATTTTCAACCTTTTATAACTTTTCTTTATTATTCTTGTTAATCTCCCTAGCATCCCTGGTCCTGGTGGCATTCCACCCCCTCCCCTGTGCCACCCCTTACCTAGATCATGGACATTCGAGTTAACCACTACTTACACAGAGCCATGTTTGGTGGGTGGACTGCCATTTAGGGTTGTGTGGGGCCTATGGGGGATGCCAATTGAGCCAGGGTGGGTTCTTCAATTTTTACACCCACTGGAAACTGCATACAACACAGCCATGTGCATGCATCTTGATGCACATGTGGGCTGCATCACCATGCCTCCCCACCATGTCTTGCTGGGGCCAATGTACTGCCACCAAGCCTCTTCTGGACGGCAGGCAAATAGCAGAACTCAGTGTCCCCCTTCCTGAGGGAGGGGAGCTGTAAATGGGACCCTCAGTCCTCCCTCTTCTGGATGACCAAACGGGCGACCCTGGTCCATTCATGAACCTGGGATGGCAACATGGGTGGAGGTAAAGTGTCAAGTGTCTCAGCCCTCCATACCACTGGGCCATCTGTCAACCTTGTAGAACTTTGAGACTGCCCACCTGATCATCACCAAATTTACAAGAGCCAGAGATCCTGGTACAGACTAAGTGCATGCCAAATGTCAAGTTTTTGTCTCCTGGGATGGCTGTGGCATTTAGGTGCAATAATTGTGGATTAACATAGAAATACCTGCTCAGCCCTCATAATAGTGGTACTAAAGCACCACTATAATACATGCTGTGTATGTATATATATATATATATACACATATATATACTGTGTATGTATATATATATATATATATATATATATAGTTATATAATTAATACTATGCCTCATTTCATAATTATTGCTGGCAAAACTACAGTACAGCATTAATGGTGTTAGGGGCTCTTTAAGCAGCAAGATCATATACCTGTTGAAAAATGTCTATTTAAACACGCACTTAAACTAACAGCAATCAGCTCAAATCAGTTGCTTTTTGGAATTTGTGTTTAAAAGAAAAATTAAAAAGTGCATTGGAGAAGCTACATGGTAGTTGGATGCTCTAACCTGCTTTACTGTGAAGCTGCCTGACAGCTAGGTGCTGTAAGCTATTCTAAAATGTTTTCCACATTAAAGATGCATCAGCAGTGTGTTAGTTTGTTTTAGAACACTGATACCTGTGGTGCAGGAAACATTCAGTGTAACACTGAGAAGATGCAGAACTACCACCAAGTGGAGCATGATGATGAGCCCTACTCATAAGGGCAGAACCTACATAATTTACTCAAGACTTCACTTCCTATAGCTTACTGATTGATTTCAAAAGTTTATACTACAATAACAGGTCTTAGGTCCAACTTTCTCTCACAGCCAAGCAGTCTTTATCTTCAACTAATAGTATCCCATTAAGTAATAAAAATGCAGATATTAAAGATTTTGTGTTGCTACAGTTTGTATAAAAATATTTATCCCAAACATGTTTATCTGGTAAAACAATTTCAGAAAGAAAGAAAGAAAGAAAGAAAAAAAAGAAAGAAAGAAAGAAAGGACTTAATTATCTCATAATGCACAATAATCAAATTAGAACATTGAGAGAGAACTGATAAGTTAAACATTCTTTTGTACCAGTGAGATCATCCAGCCAAAAAAGAGGGACTACTCAGAAATAAGTAGAGTACCACTGCATGACACACAACAGATTTCAAGAATAAATGGATCTACAACATCACATATAATAAAGATTTATATTTTCCTTGGCAGCCAGCTCCACCTTTGTAACTGTTAGAGCATAGTCTTATTTTTTAGTTTTTGTTCCATTAACAGTACTCCTCTTTGACTATCCTGGGTGCCTCCATTTACTGATTGTTGAAATCTCTTTTTTGCCCTGAGAGTTGCATTACCCATGAGAATATGATGGGCCGTAGTCTAAGCCACAAAGTGTGATGGTGCAAAGCAGAGGGCAAACAGCCTTCCGTTGCACCAACATACTTTTTAACTATTTACAGATGTCTGCCTTAGATGCCATGGGGAGATGTTTCCCAGGCAATTATGTCAGAATGATATGAAAGGTCACTAGATATCAACTGAAGTTACTGGAAAACATTTTAATTACTATATGTTTAGATACTTTTTACCTTCTGATTGGTTCTGACAAGACATATGACATCCCCAGCAACTTCAACTTTTATGCCCAGTGCTTCTGACCTCTCCCTCACAGAGGTAGCCATACCTACTGTAGAAGCCATTACATTGTTAGATACATAAAGATCTGTCACAAGAAATCCCATTAAAGTGAACATAGATTTCCTTTGAAATATACATGTAACCCCTTGTTACCCGGGGTTACTAGAATCCAATAAGACCTAGTGGTAGGCAGGGAAGGCAGCTTGTGAAACTCGGGTTAAATGGGTTTCACACTACCTCACTCTGTCTCAGTCACAGCTGAGACTGAGAGATGACATCACCATAGAACTGTCGCAGCTGCATAAGCCACATTGGAATCTGCAGCACAGGGAGTGAGTTAGAACTTTGGGAGTTTTCAAAGTCAGTCTTTGGTTTTGTTTTGAAGAAGAAGGAAGTCTTCTGTTTACCTTCAAGCAGGAAGGAAGTGTTTTCTGTTTACCTCCTTGGGAGAAAGTTAGAGTCCAGTTTTAAGTGGTGGAGACCGCTGTCCAGGTCTCAGTGCCCCCTCCCTCCGGGGGGAGTAAAGTCTCTCTGTGGATTCCAGGGGCAATCCCCTAATTTCTACAGAAGAAAGCTGCCTTTACAGTTTCTGTTCTGGTATTATAACAAAGGAAAGAAGTGGTACTTCGCCTGTGGGGCACCTGCAATGAAAGGTGAGTGTTTTGCTCTATTTAAGAGGGCAAACAAATATGTTTCTTCAGTTTGGAAAATATGAAGAAAGCTGGGATGTGAACTACTATTTGGGAGGCCTATTGTACTAGGACAAACAAATGGAGTAGTTTAAAATGTAAAGTCTGAATGGATTTCAAGTAATGTTGTAGAGGGGGTGCTTCAGGTCATCCACCGGTTAATCTACATTTCAAAGTTTAAGTTTCTGTTTGTCCAGAGAAATGGCCGGGTATGGGCTGTGGGAGCTGGAGGTGGGAACACCCCCCATCTTTAGTGACCAGGTCCAACTCTACGGATTTCTACTGTGATTGCTACTTGCCTCATGCGCTTGGCCAGTGATGAGGTAGGTACCCAGACGGGCCGCAATTGGAAAATCTCTAAGAGTCGCAGACCTCTAAGTGGTGTGGGGAGCTACAGCTGGGAAAATATTCTCCTTGTTTGATGGGAGTCCGAAGGAAGTAAGAAAATAAATCTCTCTAAGAGTCGCAGACTCTAAGTGGTGTGGGGAGCCACAGTTTGGGAAATCATTCTCCTTGTTTGATGGGAGTCACAACAAGTAATTTGGGTTCGTCCTTTAAATGGACCGTCAGTCAAGTGGCCGGCAGGGGAGCTGGGCCAGTCGGGCTGTGTATCCAATGCGCATGCAAGTCCAGGCTGAGTACCTGGTGGGTCCAGAGCCAGACAACAGTAGAAATGGGTTCATTCTTCAAGTGGACCGCCTTGTAGTCTCTAATCTGCATTTACAGTGAACGTAGCTCTTTGGGGGTCCATCTATGCTTTGTTACGTTCAGCTAGTTATGAATAAAAGCCACACTGAAAAATCCCAATCCTGGTTCTGGACATTACAGTTATTGCTTCCTGTATTTGGATTTACTTGGGTACCCCTGTGCAGAGTAGCCAAACCTAGGTCCCTTGTGCCAGGTAACCTCATCCTCCCCAAACCCAGGTCCCTACCACGTATTGCTGCCAACACCAACAGCATGCCACCTGTCGTTTTAGTAAAAAGGCAGGGGTGAGGGGTTACATACAGATATATCTAGACATATTGCTATTAGGTCTGGAAAAAATAAGCAAATTCTGCTTTTGTGGAATTTTCACAAAATTACATGTTTTGTTTCAAAATGATGTGGAAGGTTGTGACATTTTGTGAAACTATTAATTTGGTCATAACTCAGTCACTTTTGCAGCTGCAGATCTGAATATTTGCAAGTTTTCTTGCAGTACAGATTCCTAAGAGAATAACAAACGTTGTGACATTTGGATGAGTACTTTTGAATGTATAGGTACTCAAAGTCTGGCAACTTATTGTTTAGCAGGCGTTGCTGAAACACTTTGTCTGCTTACACCTGAGCCACCTTTTGAGCTACATACGTGCAAATTCACATGCACAACCTTCTTGGAAGGCCTTAGAAACTGTTAAATGTGGAGATAGTTGGTTAACCAAACATTTATGGAGTCATAATTTCACAATGTACTTATCTGTAGAATTTTTTTAAATGATCCAAGTATTTGGATGCTTATACAGCACGGCCAACCAGGCTGCAATGCAATACCTTACAGTAAAAGACATGTCACAAAATGCTGCCTTACAAAAGGGCTTAAATGCCATTGACTTACATTGTTCCCTGCTGCATATTACAGCACTCTGCAGTAACACTGCAGAGTACTGCATTGCATCCTAGCTGGCTCTGCTGTAGCTCCACTGCTATTACAGGTCTATACCTGAAATTTGCATACATACCAAATGTCAGTGGGTCCCGGAATCCAGCCGGAAAAATGTGGTTTTGTTGTTAAAAATTTACAGTGAAAATTCCGCAAATCAATAACTGGCAACATGTACTCAGAAATTAGATACTAGAATTCCACTTGTGGAATTTAACTTTTGCAGAGGTTGTCACCACTGAATCAATTTAGCTGTACTTTGCTATCGGCAGTAATGTACTTCCTTTCTGGGTGACTATTTTGTAATCTCAACCTGCTTCATGTTCTGAGCTTGATCAGATGTACTCAGTAGAATTGCCTGTCACACCAATAGAAACATCGACATCTACCACCAGACGAATCCTTATGGTCAATCATGTCTGCCCAGTGTGGAGGCATATCACCTAGAGGCTCAGGTCTACCTGCCCTACTCTCCTCATCAACCCCTTATACTTATCCTACCCTCTATTAAAGCTCTTCACAGTTTTTGTAGTGATTAGATTCTCTAGAAGCTTATTCTGCCCCTTCACTCCTATACATAAAATAATATTTTCTAGCATCCCTTCTGAATCTATCCCCAACAGTTTTTTTTTTAAGAACAACAGTTTATGTCACTTTGTGTAGTTCTTCGCAAGAGATGTGCTACTTCTGTCAATGAAAACTAGGTTTAGTGACACTTCACTAGCAACTTCGCTGGTGTAGTGCCACTGCACGTATTTTTTGCAGACTGAAGTGGACACTTCATTACACAAAGAACTATGCAAAGTCACACTTCACACTTGTGAATGTCAGGATACTTCATGAAGTATTTCATGAAGTGAAGTTTCCTGACTTTGCACATCTCTACTTGGAACTCTACCTACTGTACCTTTCCTTTAGAAAGATTGGTAGAGTTGTTTTGATTTCCTACTTGTTTTTCATAGACACCCACTTTTAAAAAGAGACTCGGGGTTGTGGCCAATCAGTAAACAAGATGGTGACACAACTTCTTAGCACTGCTAACCCAGAGCATAGAACCCGTCATAGTCCTGCTTGTTGCCAATCGGAAGTATAGTATCTACCTTTTGCCTGGCTGACTTTGAGGGGAATCCGACGGAGGATTACAAGTATACATTCTCTTTTACTCTGGGACAATTTTCACATATTGGGCCACATGGTACACTGCTCTAAAGGGGGCGAGGAGCCTTCCATTCGAGAAATGTTCATGTCCATCATCACTAGTATAGATGCCTTAACCCTCACATCTAATGCTACTGCAGCCTCTGTACAGCAACTGGACACGAGACTCAATCATGCAGAGCAAATATCACTGTCCCATGATGATACCTTCCAGGGACACTGTGCTACCATGTGGGAGCAGGTGGCTCAGATTAACCTTCTGCAAGACAAACTGGACAACTTTGAGAATAGGAGACGCCGCAACAATCTGCAGCTTCTAGGATTCCCAGAGGGCTGCAAGGAAGGCAAAGCCCTACCTTTTCTGCAACAGGCTCTTCCAGAGCTCCTCAAACTTCCAGCTACCACTACAATAACCATTGAGCTAGCACATCGATCATTTCAGCCCATTCCCACGAACAGCAAGTGACCGAGGCCCATCATTGCTCGGATTCTTAATTTCACCAAAAAGGAAGCCATTCAAACAAAAGCCAGTGAACTGGGTGCACTACACTGGAGGGGCCATCGAATTATGGTCTTCACAGATTATTCCAAAGAACTTTGCTGCTAAAAGAAAGGTCTACACGAAGATCTGCAGGCGACTGCATGACTTACAAGTACCTTTTTCACTTTGATACCCTGTGACCTTAAAAAATGACAATCAATAGTACCTCACACCAGTTCACTATGCCAGAGGCTGCCATGGCCTATATTTCTGAAACCTGGTCTACAGGCCCCAGTCTCTCGCATAACCCAATCTCCGACTCTGCAGCTGCACTCAACAGCCCTCATCTCGAGTGCCGATCCCCCACTAAAAAGAGACTTGCCTAATGTTCCAAATAAGTATTGCAACAAGCCCCGAGGAAAGAGCTTGAACCCCATTTCTCGAAAGTCCAAAAGCAAAAGAGGCCCACATCGACACCCCACTCTAAGCGTGAACACCCACAGGACCGAGGGTACCCCACCAACAAGTTTGACCAGAACTCCAACCCTGCAGATTCAGAGGCACAAGAATGCACAAGCCCCTACTTTTCCTAGAACAGATAATCTTTGCTTAGTGACCAACCTGAGAACAACCTCCTCAATGACATGGACACCACTGCCCTGGCCCTAGATGGAACAGACCCTTAAGACATTGAGGGCTCTTGGGCAGCCACCACGGATGCTGGGCTCCCACTCCAGGACTCTGACCCACACGCCAAGAATCCGGGCACTCCACTAGGCCACAACCCCGTGATTGACCTACAAGAAGGAAAAGAAGACCACTCAAGATGACCTCCCAGACTCACTGAGATCTACTACATTCAGATAAGTGCCTAAGATTCTGTGTCTGTGGGTGTAAATGGTAGGGTTAGCAGGGGGAATAACCGGGTGGGAATGTGTAATGGCCCTCCACTTACCGTTCCATTCAGCAGGGCCCTCTCACCTCACCCATGCTCAAATTAGGGGCATATAAGAGGGGCAGAGCTACCTGATGGCTTTGTCCACCCCAATAGACACCCTACCTCAAAGGCACATGTATTGTGTTCTGCTTTTGCCATTATGGCATACTTGTTTATCTCACTCTGTGCTTGAATATTTGGTTGTCACACAGTGGGGATACTGTTTTACTGTCTTAATAATTAAAAGCACTCTTTTGGTGAGCTGCAATGGTAACGCTTTCTCCCTTCTCCAACCCCTCCCACTTGTGACCAACATTTCCCTGAGCACTACTCACAGCTTGGTATATGTCTGATTATACCCACCATAGAGGTAGACTGTGGAAGGTGCTGACCCCAGGCCCTACTCCTCCGTAGTTCATCACTCCCCCCCCCAAGCTATGCAAACCAAAACTGGTAGCTCCTGTTTGAATATGAGTTTCCTGCTTCCTAGGGCCTGTAGAGGGCCAAGGATTCTGTACTATAGACTGCCAACCTTTAGGACCTATCCCCATCTCCAGGGGTTCACAAGAAGGGTTGTACCCTAATGGCTCTGGGTACCAGCTTTTCTATTTGCTCAGCCTTTTTCTCCCAAGATTTCCCCTTTGGTAGTGACACTTGTACTGTACTCCTCAGTCAGTGCGACTTGGGACAGATACCCTCCTGTCTGCTGAATCTCTACTCTCACACCTCGCAGAAATGACTGGGCATGCCACTGGCTAGAGAACCAGCCAGCTAAGTCCTGTCGTCCTTCTCACCAGTGTTTTGTGTTAATAAGTATGTTCTACTGTTTAGAAGTAAAAAGTATACAGGTGTATGTACTGCCTACTATTGTTATATTCACTCTGCTGTTTCATTTAGTGCAGCTTCTAAATCTGTTTGTTCTGCTCTAAATCAAGCAAACAACTACCTCCTTGGCCAGGCTCCCCCCTCCTCATATAGTGCTAGTATTACCCTTATACATGGACCAGCAACCTCTTCACTAAACCCCCTCATTTCTCCATGAGAGGCATAGTTGTCCCCTTTCTCTGTGACCAACTCAGTGTCCTACAATCCTCCTCTCTCCTTACCCTCACCCTTTAGGTCAGGATGTCCAATACCACATTCCATCCCTGGAATGTCCGGAGGTTAAACTCCCCAGTAAAATGTAAGAAAGTCCTTGCACACTTGAAACGCTTGCACTCTAAGGTAGCTTTTTTACAAGAGACAAAATTAACCAGTGAAGATCATGTCCATATAGCTAAGGACTGGGTGGGACAACAGGTGCACTTCAGTGCTCCCACTAGGAAACATGGGGTCCTTATTCTTCTTTATAAGTCACTACCCTGGACTATCACCAAAACACTCTCAAGTCCTGATGGTAGGTGGGTGATTGTAGCCTATGACACCCCGTCCAGTTCTATTACCCTCTGCAATGTGTACATCCCCAACAAGGACACCCCACTGTTCTTTCACAACCTCACAATGGTGATAACTGGGTTTACTCCCCCTAACTGCCCCTTCTCCTGGGGGGAGACTTTAACCTTACCCTTGTCCCCTCATTGGGTAGAAAAGACACTGGCAAAGAGTCCCACATCAGAAGTGGGAAAGCAGTGCGCCAACTCGGACTCACAGATGTGTGGAGACTTTTTCATCCTAGAATTAGGGACTACACTTTTCATTCAGAACCCAGTTCCTCTCATAGCAGACTAGACTTCTGGCTAGCCTCCCCAACCCTGCTAAAAAATGCTATAGCTGTTACAATCTTACTAAGGGTTATCTCTGACCATGCCCCAGTCCAGCTTCTTATTCAGTGAGGCTCAACAGCTCCCTCACCCCCGAGACTGGAGACTAGACCCTCTCCTTATGAGAGACCTGGACTTTATCCTTTGGGCAAAAAATGAGGTCTCACTTCTCCTGTCAGACAACCCTACCTCAGACACCTTGGCAGGCAACACCTGGGAGAAATTCAAGGCCACCATGGGGGCAACATCATGGGGTTCACGGCAGCCAAACACAGGGAAAGAGAGCAACACTTGGCCGCACTCAAACAACAACTAGCTGCAATGGAAGCTGTCTTTAAGGCTATGTCCTCCCCCTTCCCCACTCCCCAACCAGTAGAACTATTCTAGGCCTCAGATTTGAGATCAAATAGCTTTTAAACAGGAAAGCCGAAGTGGTCATACTTTGTCTCTTGCATACCTTCTGGGAAGGAGGTGACAAAGGAAGCAAAGTACTCGCCTACCCTCTTCGGAGACAGCAAGCCAGCAGATATATACCTGGCCTGAAAGATACCCAGGGCATGATTGCCTCTACCCCTGAGGTGATAAACAATACCATGGCATCCTTTTACAAGACACTATACTCCTCCACACACACAGGTCCAATTACAGACACTCACCCCTTCCTTGACGGCCTCCACCTGCCTAAGTTCAATACACAAACAGGCCCATGCCCTTGAACTTCCCATCTCCTCAGAAGTGGTGAGCTCTGCCATTCAGAGTCTATGGCAGGTGAAATCCCCTGGCAGCGACGGATACGCAGCAGTCTTCTAGCAGGACTTAGCCCCAACTATTACCCCTCTCTTAACAGATGTATTTCAAGAAATAGAGCTCAAACGTACCCTTCCACCTTCCCTCAGGGAGGCCAATATTGTGGCTATTCCAAAAAAGGGAAAGGACCCTACAAACCCTGGTAGCTACCATCCGATTTCACTCATCAATCTAGACAGCAAACTATATGCCAAAATTCTGGCATCCAGGCTAAATCCTCTACTGCCAAACCTTATACACCCCTCCCAGATGGGCTTTGTCACTGGCTGGCATAACTCATACCACCTCAGAGTCCTTATGAATCTCCTACACATCTCTCGTCCCCTCCCAACACCAGCTGCGGCTATCACGGTTGATTTCGAGAAAGCATTCAATTCTATCAAATGGGACTACCTGTACCTGGTCCTGGCACACCTTGGAATTGGTGAAAGATTTCTCTCCAGGGTATAGACCATTTATTCACTACCCACAGCCCGAGTCACCACAAACTCCATACTTTCGCTCCAGTTCCTACTGGAACATGGGACCCAGCAAGGCTGCCCCCTCTCTCCTCTTCTTTTTGCCCTCGCTGTGGATTCACTGGCAAGTTCAATATGAAAACACCCTGATATCAATGGCATCACAGTGGCGAAAACAGAATACTCAACTCTTACCTATGCCAATGACCTTCTCCTCCCCCTGGCTGATGCCCAGCTCTCAATACCCCTTCCCCGTTACACCTCCTAGACTCCTTCACTAAATACTCAGGCCTGAAACTGAATCAAACCAAAACTGAAATGCTTCTGGTCTTCTCTGGGCTCCTAAAGGGATTACCTACCTAGGGATTCTCCTTACCCTAACCGTAGAGACACTCTGCAGTGCCAATATACAGCCTCTGCTCTCCTCCATCAAGATAGAGTTTGATAGGTGTAAACTACTCAAACTCACTCTAGCATGGAAGATTGCAGCCATCAAATGGTCTCAGCCCATAAATTCTTCTACCTCCTGATGCATTTCCCATCCCTCTTTTTAAAAAATGGCACATGGCCATAGACAGATTAATTGGAGATTTCCTATGGGAAGGTTCCAAACCAAGGTTTAGTCACTCCAAACTCAGAGAACATTGGGCTCAGGGTGGTTGGAACCTCCCTTGGATGGAGAGATACCCTAGGGCCTTCCTTCTAGCCCAAACAATAAAATGGATGTGCTCCCCTGCCCCTTTCCCCTCAATGGGTCCAGCTTGAGCTAGATATCATCAGGACACTGCACTTCTCCTCTCTCTTTCTGTCATGTAGAGACACCAGGCTTCAACCCCATAGCATGCAAAATTGGGCCCAAACTTCCCCTACGGTGGAGATGTCCAGGACCAACTGGTTATCCACATATGCAAAACTGAAAATGGACCCCCTCCCTTCCTCCCACATTCTCCTCTGGAAAACCCCCTCCATTACCGTAGGAGATGAATGGGTATCCTAGAAACTCTGGTTAGATCTGGGTATATACAAACTGGGAGACGTCATGGACCATAATCTCAATGCTCTCCATATGTTTCAATCCCTTTGGCAGAAATTGGATCACCCCCAGAGGGAGTGCTGGAGATACCTACACATCAAAGCAGCACTCCGCCCTCTTCTGAGTTGACCCTCACCCCACCTCACCCCATCAGACTTGCACACATGGCTACAACACCCCAAAGGTCTTGCAGGGTGTATTTATGCCATGCTGAGAGACACCCTCCTCTCTCAATCTGAGGAGGCAAACACCAAATGGGAAAAAATGCTCCAGCACAATATCCCCACCACTGCATGAGAAGAGGCCTGGAAGGATACGCATACCTGGCTGAGGGATGCTAGATCTCAGCTAAAACAAAACAAAATATCCCACTTGTGGTATAACACTGCTGTCATCCTCACTAAAGCTAAGCTCCTATACTCAGACAACTGTTGGAGATGCCAAAGGGAAGGTGGAGACCTACTACACATACTCTGTCGTGCCCATAGATACAGCCCCTGTGGCAGGGTATACAGGCCTTGGCCTCCATTGTGCTCCATAAACTGATACCTCACAATACTCTTTTCTTTATCCTGGGCATTTGACTAGACCTCCCAGAACTGTCCTCTTCTGAATACAGATGGCTTGCCATTCAGGTTCTTCAGACCAAGAGAGCCTTCTTATGTAAATGAAGAACTTTACTGACCTCCCCAGTGGCAGAGGTCCTGGCATCTCTCTCAGCCCTCACCAAACTGGATAGGATCTCTCATCTTCAGACATACCAAATACCCAAATTCCAACTCTGCTTGGCCCCTACCTAGATTATGTTAACCCTCAGGCAGGAATAGGGTGACTACCCACTAGCCCTGCAGAGTGCAGTCTGGCAATGATCTTGGAGACCCTGAAGGTAGAACACAGTTCCTACACAACCTACTCTGACAGACGCTTGATAATGGTGGCAGACAGGGAAATGTGCTGGATTTCCAATGTTTCCTTTACCTACTTTTCACCCTATAGAATCAATGTGACAATATTCTCTTTCCATAACCCAGATGCAAGCCTTTATACCGAGTCTAACTGATGATCTCACTGCTGTTTTTACTGTAATGCTTATTTCATCCTAGGCTAAGAAACAGATTCTTTGGTATATGTTTTTTCTTGCCCTAGATATGAAGCCCTGGTCTTGCAGTACATATACACACTATCAGTTCTTTAACCAAAGCCTTGAAGAGAGACATGAAACAGAATTTAGGATTTGTGTGCCTAAGTCTAGCAATACACATAATGGAAGAAGCTCTCTTAGAGTGAGTAATGCCAACTAGCACATATCCTAATGTAATAGCTACACTGCCTCCAGACTACCTCACCTAGTGTAATTCTGCTCCCCATTCCCCTTCCTCACCCCTTTTACCCCTTTAAGCTTACCCCATTACCTTCTATCCCCATACTCCCCCTTCCCCTTGTAGGTAGTAGATAAGCTTTCCATCTGGGACCACCCCTACCCCTCCCCTTCCTACAGCAGAATCTGTCTGTACTATTTTATACTGGTTATCACCTGCACACTGTAACCAAGTGCAGGTTGTTCTTTGTTTTGTATACCCCATCCCTTCTTCCTTCCGATGCCGTCCCCTCCTCCCACCCATCCTTTATCCTTCCATCCCCCTACGGTACTAAGTACCTGTACATTCATTTCTATATAGGGACTTTGGTCCCGATACTGTATGTTCCTTTTCTTATTCTGAAAAATAAAAAATGTTTACAACAAAAACAGACTTACATACTCCTTTCCCTTCAAGACCTACTATATCCTTCTGAAGTAGCCATAATTTCTCAATAATAGTTCCCCACTTATTTTCTTCCCCACTCAGTCTCTGTGAGTACCTCTAGGTACAGAGCTTCCAAATACACTGGTTTCTCAGACCAGTCAGCTTTGATGGGTTTGATTCTCATATAAACTGCTTTCAGATGAGAATTGTCCCTCTCTGCTTCCTTTATTTTCCAACTGGGGTCTACTATTATTCTGGTTCTTGGCAATGCTACCATACCCTTGGTGAACTCATGCATCTAATTCTTGCCACTGGTGATCCCTGAACAAGCTACCTCCACTATCCTTTATTTTAAATCCCCCCTGAATGCCTTTTGCCTTGATATGACTTTTCCCCGTCCCTCTTGGCAGAACTGCAGTCTGTGTTGACTTGGCTATGGATCATTTCCATTTGACTTGTACTGGAGGTAGGTGAATCGCTTTACCTGTACTAGTATCATAGTTCTGAAATGCCCCTCTAACATGCCTGGTACAGTGGTTCCTAGTACAGTATCACATTACCTCATGACTAATGATATATGTATACTTCTGTAATAAGGGCCTCAGTTGCAACTAGTTGCAATGCTTGGTGTCACTGTGTTCAAATGCTAAAAATATACATTGGGATCTGCAGGGTTGTTAAGAAGTCACTAGGTGGCAGTGTACAGAAACAATGCTGTGCAAGTGTGGTTGTCAACAAGCTATTTAGCCTGTGAGCTCTAGTGGTTAGTTGGCAAATTGCAAGAAGACATGCAACTGCAAAGTGAAGGCCTTGACTATTCTTGATGGTTCTTCACTCAAGACAAGAGGTTTTCTGACACTGAGCACCACTGTACTTTTACTATCAAGCCTCCTATAAATGCTACCTAACTACCATTCAACCCAGCCTTTTCCTTCCTCATCCATATAAAGTCATGTGTATGGGCGGGCACAATTTATCGATATGGCTCCCACAAAATTATCCCAACATTTCATGATCTTTACAAAAACTCATGAAATTTGACTTCAATTACTGATAATAATTGGGAACTATTAGCTACTTATACACTGGCCATCCAGAGTTAGAAAGTTGTTGCAAACGGACTCCTTTTTGAAGTCTGTGAACATACCAAATTTGGTGACAATATGTGATCTAGTGTTAGAGTTATATGGGCTTAAAATTATGTAGTTTGCATACTTGAGCATTTTTATTTAAAACTCTCCTAATGTTTAACTGGTTATAAATCAACCCCACTTAATGCTACAGATCTGAAACTTGGCACACATGTTCAGGAGGAACCCTTACATTACAGTCTTAGACCACAGTGCTAACTCTTAAAACTTTAAATAATGACCACTAGATCAAAAACTGCATTCTTAAGCAGTGGAAACCTAATACTTTTAGATTACTTACCAAAAACCTGTTGCAGCTAGGACTGAATGGCATTTCCCAATTTGACTTTCATAAAGTACTGCCTTCCATAATCCACAATTTTCCACAGTGTCTGTGGTTCAGTAGGTTGCACACTTTTCTCTGTGGCCAGGAGATCAGATGTTCATGTGCTTTAGTCACACACCAGGAACTAGGGCTCATACCCATTTCTGGTTTTGTAATGTACCATTAGGTGTGCTACACTGTTCAGGTGCCATCCTTCAGATAAGATATTAAACCAAGTTCAATTCTGCTAATTTCTGGTAACTGTCCAGGTGGATATTAAAGATCCTATAGCACGCATATAACCAATCACCAGGTCGTACCCCTGGGGGGACAACTCAAGGACAACGTGAGGAAATATTTTTTCATGCAGAGGGTAGTGGGTGTGTGGAACAGCCTTCCTGAGGAGGTTGTGGAGTCAAAAACAGTGGAAGAATTTAAGAATGCATGGGACACACATAAGGCAATTCTAGTGGGAGGTAGGAGGAAGTAGGCTGTTGGTAAAACTAGGATATGCAGCTTATCCAATAGGCAGGGAAATGGGCAGACTGGGTGGGCTATGCAGTCCTTATCTGCCATCAAAGTCTATGTTTCTATATTTCTATGAAATGCCACAGCTAAGTGTGCCTCTCCTGGCCAAAAATGACATATACATATTTTTTCCATGCACATTAACTGGTAAATTCCATCACATCCACAGGAAAACAATTGCATAAATCCTGCAGTTTACTTAGAACATGCCCTAAAATTGCAAGATAATTATATTATCAAGCCTCTTAAATCTGTAAAAAAAATATATAATTTCACAGTTTACATTCGAAAATAAAAAAAATCTACAGTTTGTAGGCTCTAGTTTTAAAAGTGTTGTTTTTATTTATTAATGAAACTGTATAGAATTTTTTGACAATTCCATGTGTTATCGTGAAAGCAAATGCAGAAATTCAGCAGAATATCTGCTTGTAGAATTTAACCATCACACATCCCTGGTTACAGAACAGCCACATGTATTTAATGTCTTATTTAAAGTCAACTGGACAGTCTTTAAGATGCCATCTTATTTGTATACAAATGAACAGTACAGGTCAGTACTGTATCTGTGATTTGCACATTTGTAACTTCCCTTTCCTCTGTATAGAATATCATGTTTCTTCTGTCCTTGCAGTGGGTTTTAACCTAGACCTTATATACTGTACTGCAATATTACATATACAGTATATTAACATCTGCCCTTGGTCACAAAGCAGATTTACTAACCTTTGAATTAAATATTAACCTCAGCTTTCCTTGACAGGATTTGCCTTTTCAGACAATAAATCATGATAGTCTGTCCTCCACGGAAACGTATGCTGGCAGTTTGAATGTCATGAAGGGCACCTTCACCATTGGCACATTTTAGACAAATTAAAATAGGAGCAAGAAGAACAATTGCAATTGATTCTTTCGCATTTTCACTAAACTGTCACAGTTTTGCTAAACTATCTCCTGTTTTAAACATAATTGCTTCCTTTATGATACTCTGTACAACTGATAATTTAAAAATGAGCATGTATTAAATAGCACTTGTTAAAAGAAAAAAATCCAAATTTAACCTTCATTGTTTGACTCTTGCCTTGTGAATTAGATGCTTAGTAATGGTAACCCAATTTGCATTCTTGATTTGTTTACTATGTTTTCAAGGTTCAAAGTACAACAGTAAGGCATAGAGTAATACACGAAATTATTAAATGAGTGATGCCATTTTAAAACCATTTTTTTAACTGCAGTTAAAAATTATTCATCATTTTTAATTTACAAACATATATAGACAAGTACATTAGAATAAACAGTGCTCAAATAGTGGACAGTTTAATGAAATACAGTATGTGGTAAATTATACGTTTCATTACCATTGTTAATCTGCAATCCCTCCTCCCTAACCCTACAGTAGTGCACAGTAGAATTACAGCTGTGGGTCCTGCTTTCACAATTTCAAATAAGATGCAGCTTTGTTTACATGCAGACACATTACTAAAATTTATTGTTTCCGTCTTGCTGTTATCTAACAGTACAAGGTCAAAATTTAAAGTGACTTCTTGAATGTTTTGAAATATAGCACATGTACTGTACATGCAACAGCAGCTTGGTTACAGTCTAAATAATAAGCATTCCCTCATGTGTAAAACTACACCAGTTAAATCCAGACCATTCTCTGATACTCGACTTTTAAACAAATTGCTTATTGATCTATGAACAAGCACATGTCAAACTGTACAAAAAAGCATTATGGTCAATCTAGTAAATTCCTATGGGACAGTCTTATAATAAATTGGCCATTTCTGTAGGAGTACAATCAAATTGTTTTATGGTAAAAATAGAATTACGGAAAAGGTGCCTTATTAGTTCTATAAGGATATTGCAGCGTAGTATTTTGTTGAAGTAATTCTACAGAATTTCTTTAATAACTTCTTGTACTTTTGCAGTTCTCGAGGACAGCCCTGGCACTCTATGTCAGAGGCACTCACACATGAATATCATGTATATTGTAGCAAAGTTCAGTGTTAGTCAGATACAATTACTCTAGTATTACTCTATGGTAGGCCTACAGAATTAGTCCTGCACTAAAGAGCCTCTGTAAGATTCCTATACAACAGTGCTGTGATATGCTTAAGGAACTGCTGCAACATGCTACATTATTTGTATCAAATGTTTTACTGTATTTTATAGTACTGTACTGCAGAAATGTCTCTGCAGTGTGATATCTGTAGATTTGTGAGTGTGAGCTTGAATTAAATGTGCTTAGGAAATGAGGATGCAATGATAGCCATTTAGCATAGAAATAATATTGTCATTTCTGGTGCCAGACACATGACTACCCATGAGTTGTGTTCCCCACCCCACCCCACCCTCACCCTTTGTTCGCCAATTCAATGGTAGTCCCATGGTTTCCTCCAACCATCACCCCATTTGTGATCTCCTTAGTGGTCTGACTGCCTCTCCTTTACTCCCCCCATTACAATCATCCCTGTTGATCTAGTAGTTCACCCACCCACAATTCTCACTTGATTACTCTTTTGGGATTGCTGGTCCTTAACCAATGTCCCCTGACTACCTGGTTAACTGACTCGTGCCTGTGCCCATTCACACTCTTGTGAACCCTAAAAGCAGGTGATCACTGGGAGTGGCACAGCAGCAGCTGTGAGGGCCACTATATGCTGTGTATGACGCAGTTGTTCAGTTGTATAGTGGGCACTGCGGTCATTTCCATGCTCATGAATCATTTCTTGTGATCATAAAGGAATGGTTCTTGACCTGTTTAGCAATGGTTCAGTGGGGTTGCAGATGTTCTGCTTGCATGAAGCAGTCTGGAAATCCATCAGTAAGTGCTACTGAACTCTGCATCAGCAGCTTTGGGTTCTGGAACAAATTTGTTGATGCAAACAATCTATTTGCACTACTTTCTATCCTCTGGTTTGCTCCCATTGCCACCTTGCCTGCTTGGCAATGGGGGAGACATGTTTTTTCTGGTTTTCTCCACCAGTTCCCGGGACCCCAGATCATGGCCACGCATGCATATGGAGGCACTTATGCGTGCTGTGGCTCTGGTGATGGCCCTTTCTACCCTCCCAGCCAAATGTCAGGGTCCCCCCTTGGCCTGGCACTGCCAACTAGTCTCCACCAGGTGGCAGCCAAGGGCCGGGGAAACTCCACGTCCCTCCCTGAAGAGCAGAGCTGTCTTGTGGCTGTGCAATCCAGTTCTTTGCCCTCCCTCCAGCTGACCCATGGCAGCCTAAGCTCTCTCCAGAACTTGAGTCACTGGCGTGGTGTGAGGTGAGGCATTCGACGCTTCAACCCTCAACAACACTGGGCCAGCTGCACTGCTTTTAACTGTGAGTAATCATCAGGCCTAAGAGCTTCCCACTTGGCAATATTAAATGTTGCTGATGTCCCATCAGACCAACCATGGAAATTAAACATTTTTGTGTCAGATACTTATTTTGTCACCCAGCTGATCAGTTCTAGTTTCCTTGGTAATAAAGTACAAGCCAGTGCAAGTACTGTATCTGTGAGCACTGGGTAGATGCAACACTGGCAGAGGCAAATGTCTGTCAGTGTCAGTCAGCATACATAGATACATATAATCTGACTGCAGACGGAGACTGGAGATCCATTGATTCTGCCCTTTTCTAAAATTCCTCAACCAACTGACCTACCATCCTGGTAGGCAGTTTCTTTTCCCCTGCTATCCCATCAGTCAAACTCTTGCTGTCCCTCTTTTTGATAAGTCCTCTTGCCCTGACCCAACCATGTTACGGGTAGTTCCCCCACCACTTTTGCCAATAGTCTGTTCCACAGATCCACTACACTCTGTAAATAAGACCTTTGTCACATTTTCCTAAACATACCCTCAAACAGTCTGCAGTTATGATTCCCAGTGACTGCATCCTTACTTCGATCAGTTGCTTGCTTACTGTAACAGTAGATCTTCAAGAGAATCTCCTTCATTAGTCCACACCTTTGTAACTATAGCCACCAGGCACTAGGACCACACAGAAACTTTTTCCAGCTGGGGACCACCCATGACGCCATCATGCATCCATAGGTGCTGACTATGGGGAGGGCTGAGGGGCTGAAGCTCCCCCAGGAAGATAAAGTGGTGGTTGTGCCCCCCCATGGCAGCCCGACCAGAGTTGTGTGTATTTTTTTCCTTTTTGGGCACTGCTGGGCAACCAAACATAATTTTTCCCCTCACTCTGGAGGCTGGAGTAGGCAGGATGGGGGGGCAAATGGGTCACATTCTCTCAGCGGACCCATTTCATCAATTTGGAAGTCTGGGAAGTATGACTTGATTGGTGAAACCACTGGTTGAGAGGGCAGTCACGTGTCAGCCAGGGCTCAAGGCAGCACATGCACAGCACCCAACATGAGCACCAGCAGTCAGCAGCAGTACATTTTGGTGTCCTTGTGCCAAGCCAGCAACATGCAATCCTGCCATTTGTTTTACTCATCTCGGTCACTCACACTGCAGTCAGTCCGTGACTGGTCAGACTTTGTCAGCACCATTTGCCAGCAACTCATTAGTGAGACTGGGCCTGGCCCTGTGAGAGAGAGCATCACTGTCAGGAAGGTTCAGGATGTGGTCCACAGTCAGATGGATTTGGGAGCAACGAGGACGAGGACTCTGAGGACACCGGACTATGTCAGCAGCAAGGGGCAATCAGGTTAAAACAAGTGACAATGATTTTTACCTATATGAATCTAGCAACTATTCTACAGTAGAGAATACTCTACAAAATTAGCCCTTAATTTAGGACTCTGTCTATGTAAAACTCTAAGTCCTGCCTTGGGTCCTCCTTTTGCTCTAGGAATCCTGAATTTTTAATTTTCTGGACGAAAGTGTTCCAGACATTTGACAGACCTGTTGCTGATATCCAGCTCCAACTGCTCAAAGAACTGCTATGGAGCAGTCTCCTAACTTGATCGATTAAAGGCCTGATGGTGTGGGCATCCAGCCAAAAGGCTTTCTGTATTTCTATGCTCACTTCCTGATTGGAGTGAAATATTTTGTCACATAGAATGCCTGCACCAGACTGGAGTGACTATGCTCCATTTTTCCTTTTGATAGCATGTGATATTCAATCCTGCCATTTGTCTTACAGTGCACATATCATTGTTCTACAAACAGCCCCACAAAGACCAGACAGCTTCAGTCTCTACAAAGGACCCCCTTAACAGTGCAACAGCTGTTTCAACTTTATTAATATATGAGTTAAG
This sequence comes from Neoceratodus forsteri, assembly GCA_016271365.2. Taxonomy (NCBI): domain Eukaryota; kingdom Metazoa; phylum Chordata; order Ceratodontiformes; family Ceratodontidae; genus Neoceratodus; species Neoceratodus forsteri. The sequence goes on from CM028137.1 coordinate 915,164,507, forward strand.
GTAGCATTTGCACAGTCTTCAATTCAGATACTGAGGCTTTGAACCACAGCATTAAAAAAACAGTATCCTATAGAGACAGCAAGCATTCTGACTGGCATGTCACATTCACCATTCTGATAAAAAATAAACTACTTTTTCTGCCTCATTGATGCCCAGATGGCAAATGTTAACTCTTTCTCTGATAGACTGAACATGACAGCTCCAGAAACCCTGCAGGAAACAACAGCCATTCCTAGAAGGCCAAAATAAAAGCCAGGACAGAAAACACTTAAATGATTTGGCAGAAAAGTCCCTCACCTAACCCAAAACACAGTCAGCTAGCAACAACTAAAATGATTAAGGGAATGGAGAGATTATACAATGGGCATAAAAAACTCCTGTAATGTGACCTTACTGGTCAGCTAAAATCTTTACCTGTGTGAAAATCCTACAAAAACTCATGGTCGAAGAGGGGTGCTTATAAGAAAACAAAACATAATTATGCATTTGTAAATTTGACACATGGGTCCATAGTACAGTCACAGTAAGGCACTCCAATATGTGGGTAATTGGGGGGACTCGTCCACGTTTGAGTGGTTTAGTCACTTGGTGGTGTCTCATGACACACCACATGAGGTGTAGGTAACCCATTAACTAATGTCCTGTCATGCCTTACTGCTTAGTTAAGTATAGAGAAGGCAAGCAGGCTAAGTATATTTTCTCTGAAAAAAAATTGCTACCATACAATATAATGTCAGTTTTTAATATGTTAACAGGATTGGATAAGGTAAATCGGGGAACTTTTCTGATCCTGTTCAGACAGAGCAGTGCAACTACAGGGCATACCATATGCTTAAAGGGACACAGACAACCCCCATTGCCTCAAATGGTCCCTAGTTTAAAAAGAACACATTTTATGATATCTCACATTCTGTAGAGATTACATCATATAGTTTGTATTTTGATTTTGATTCCTTGTTTAGAAACACAAAGGCAAGGTCCCTGACTCCCTGGTGAGCTTTCTAAACTTCTTCAAGAAGACAAAAGTAATTTTTATTACAATAAAACTCCCTCGCTCCAGCCAACAGTATTGGTATGTAAGACTTGACCCCCTTCCCCGACACACACACACCCCGACACCTTCCAAATATATGTACTGTATTAGAGGAAGTAGCCTAGGATAGGATTATTATACTTTTTAAAACATGGGCAGGACTAAGCTCCAGGAGGTGGATTAATAATGGGGTAAGCCCAAAAGGTAGTGAGGGTTCGATCTCCATTCTGTTTGACCTGTAATCTCAAGAGATTACAACCAAACTGAATGGAGACTGTACCAAACCCTCTTGCAGCCTTGCCCCATTTATCCACCCTCCCTCCCTGAGTCCCTGTCCATGTTTTAAAAAGCATAATAAATATGATCCTATTCTAAGCTACTTCTTCTTGATATATTTAACTGGAAGGTGAGGCAGCCAGGGTGTGCAAAGTCTGAGGTCCGAACTACAGAAGTATAGCAAGTTAGCAGCTGCAACAGCATGGAATTCCCATCGCCTTTGCAGTGTTAGCTCCATGCATGTGGGCTTTTGCATTTCTTAGTTGGAAGTTTGAAACTAGCATGCTGTTTTGAATAAGAAGAGTTGGCAGATCCTGTAGCACTCAGTGCAATTAAATACTGATGGGAGAAAGCTCTACAGGAGTAAAATCTACATTCCTGCAGTGCGTTCTGAATCTGACTTATTAATAACAAACTCTAGCCAGAGACGATAGGGCTGTGAAGAGCTGCCAAGTGACCAAAGTTACACATGTGCATAGAAATTATTCAACGCCCGGGTGAAACTTGACCATTTTTGGGAGGTGTTGCACCAAATTTTCAACATGTCCTTTTTGGGACCCCTTCTCATGAAGAGTGCCAGTGTCATTTTGTTCACTTGTCCTGAAAAGTGATTTCGCAGAGCGAACGTGCTATTCTGTGCCAGAGGTGAGAAAACACATTTTGGACTGGATGTGGAAAATGACAGCTGTGCTGTTTTGAAGGAGATGTGCAAAAATGGCAGTGCTGAAAATGTGGAGTGGAAATATTAAAAACTGACAAAGTTAGGCGTGTGTGTAGAAACTGCAAAACACACGCTTGTAACGCAGTCATTTGTTTGGAATTTTTTCACCAAATTTGCAACATGAGCTTTTTGGGACCCCACCTCATGAATAGTGGCATCACCTCGTGAATCAGTTCCAAAAGGTGATTCCACGCAGCGACCGCGAAATCACCTTTTGGTACCAAGTAACAAAATGACAGTGACAGTTTACATGAGGTAGGTCTCAAGAACCCCATGTTGAAAATTTTGGGCAAAAATTCAAAAAAATGGCTGATTTATCTAGATAAGTTGAAAACCCCATTAAATGCCATTATAGCATGCTTACCTTTGATTCTTCAGTTTGTGGTTCGGCTGTGAAAAGTGCAGACGTGTCCCGGTCCACAGAAGAAGATGGTGCCAACCTCTGGAGGTAAGTATGGGCTAAGGGGGGGGGTTCGGGGAGGTGGGTGCTCATTTGGATGGTGGGAATGGGGGAAGGGACTGAAGTGATGACAAGGGACATTTACTTTTTTACAGAAAAAAAAACATGAGTGGCAGGACGATGAGGGACCATTTTCTTTATTAACAGGAGAACAAGAAACAAAATAATTTTTGGCATACTGGGGTTGGCTCCCAGTATGCCACATGAGTGTGGGTGGGTGGGTACATCATGGCAACACAGGGATTAAGCACCCCGATGTCAGGCAGGGCAGGTGGAAGGAAAGGGGAAAAAAAAAAGACACACTGGGGTGAGCTCCCAGTGTACCATATGAGTGGGGGGGGGTGCACAAAATGCCGACACAGGGATTAAGCACCCCGATGCCATTGGCAGGGGAATAATAATAAATATTTGGACACACTGGGGTGGACTCCCAGTGTGCCACATGACTTGGGGGAGTGCCATGTAATGGCAACATGGGGACTGAGGACCCTGATGTCGTCATGTAGGCAGGAACTGAGGGAGCGGGAGGACAGCAATAGTGGGAGGCTGTGGGAGTTTTTTTTTTTTTTTTTTTACTTAGTTTTACGGTGCTGGTGGCGGCAATGCAACTGCACAAGTGGCACTCATGCATGTGCAGTTGCAGTAAATGGCATTTTCCATTCACAACATGATGGCACTGGGGGAATTGCACATGAGCGTGAGTCGCACAGTTCATGCACCAGAATGCAGAAGTAACAGTCGAAATAGTGTGGCTGCTATTCCATAGCAGCTGCTCATGGTGGAGGGTTTCAAGCTCTGTTGGGCATTCAGAAAGATACTTCCAAATGTCCAACAGAAGATTCCAAGATCGGCCATTTTTCAAGTTACAATCTGATCCCAAAAGTTCTGTAGGCTCCTCCCGCAGCCCCAAAAAGGGAGATAAGGCCCTTATCTCCTTTTTTATTTGGGAGTCAGAATGCCCTGCAGGAAAATAGGAAAATAGGCAAATTTGGTTAATGTGCTTGATTTCAAAGGTGTTTGTTTATACTGTGCTATCTTTTCAGTATAACCCTCAAAATGCACCACAGAACACCAAAAACCCCAGAGCCTTTGGGAGCCTTGGTGGCTCCCAGATCCCCGGCCACTAGTTGAGCCCCCTCCCCCGGGAAAAATAAGTCAGCTTCTAAGCAAGTAATACCAAGTAATACTAAGTAAGCTGTTCGTGGTATTTTCAGTGAATGGGGAAATTTGGAACACATTACCAAATTCAGTGGTTAATACGTCTACTTTTGAGTCATTCAAAAATGAACTGGATAAACTCCTTTTGGGTTAATGTTTAATCCCCCCTGCTTGTGCAGGAAGGGTGGTCATGATGGGCCTTGAGCCTCCTTCCACCTACTTTACACAGAGTAATACAGAGTAATCAGTGTCTGTATAAACATAGGTGGCCCCACCACTTCCTCAGTTCTCCACCAGAGATTAGACTCAGAGGAACACCAAACATGGGGAACCAGGAGAGAAGATCAAGCCAGGCCTGCAAGGTGATGTATAAGGCTAGATATATGATGCATTTAATAGGTGCACTTGTAAAATATCTGATGCATCCTCCCTGAAGCAGAATGTGGATGGAGAGAGGAATGGCATGGAATAATGGACGAGGTTCTGTCAAATATCTACTGTTACGGTGAGTACATAAGTGTTCTGTCTTCATCAAGGATATCTTCTCCGTTAGTACACAACTTTGGAACAATTCCCTAGCTGTCCCAAACACCTACTAGGAGGTGGCTACACTCTGATATACATTCAGGACAGTAGACTTGCAATACAGTAAGCCAGAATCCAAAACATGTCTAAGAGGCACGGAGTCATAATGTCACAAGACATTATGCCTCATGGCAAAATTGCACTGCCAATACAGCGATTTCAGCCATGAGGCATAGATCTTTTTCTGTGAGGGGCTCTCCCTGTTACAGGGGCTCCACGCCAAACTCCACTAAAGATTCTCAACTCCGGGGTTCAACTTGGGGAGCACAGAAAGAAATAAAAAATAAAAGATTCTGGGACTGGGAATCAAACCTAGTCCCAGATGCAGTGCCTGGGTTTCTGCTGCTGTGGCTCAGTCCTGTGAGCCACAGCAGCTGCTTGGCAGAACCCAGTCCCAGCAGAGGTCATATCCTCTGCCTGGGAAAGTGCTACTGGTTCAATATCATGTACAGCAGTATACGCGGTATTGCACCATTAGTGCTTACAGACTACGCTGTACCTGCTTAGCAAAAATGTCGTACGTTATTAAGCACGAGACATTATGACCCAGTAGGTGTCTGAGAGACTATGTCCAGACTGTAATGTTTAGTGAAGGCGTGGACAGTGCTTAATGTGGATGCAGCACAAATGTCAGCCATAGAAACATTTCTGAAACAAGCAATAGAAGTGACCATTCCCCTAGTGGAATGACCACAAGCCACATCAAGAAGTTATTTACTGTACTTCCTATAACAGAATGTAACGTCATGTGGACAGGCACTATTTAGACACAGGAGTACCCTTTTCCTCAGGGGTGAAGAAGGGCATTGTTAGCCCTAGACATAGGGGATATCCCCCCTCCCAGTTTAGGCTGGTGCCCCCATCTTTTTTCCCCACCCTTACATGAAATTACATGGGCGTTAAAGCCCATCAACAGCACCATGCCGGCAGCTTCCCCGGAGAGTCACCCCGCTCCAAGTCTCACTCTATCCTGGACTGTAATCTTGAATTTAAAGCAGTGTTTCAGTGACAGTTTACTGTATGCAAGTTCTGCAATGGCAAACAGCCAACACACTCCAACCACCACCATTTCGTGCTGGACACTTTGTCATGATGCACACCTAGTATTGTCGCAAAAGGCACTGGTGATGGAGTGTTTGCCTGGTTTGCTGCGGTTCGCAGTACACCACTTTCAAATACTTTCATTTTGACTTTTCCATTAGCAGATTATATCCTCTTGCCACTAGAGGGCTATATCTCTGGTAGCAGTGACATTTTCTTTGTCTACTCCTCTATTAACAGGTTATATGCAGCTGCCGCTAGGAGCTCCTATCCTATCTGGCACATCAGACACTCTGTTCCCCAGAGTTTATCAGCTCAAATGTATCAACCCCAACCGCCGCAGCCTACTCCTCAGACTTATCATCTTACTTTTTCTGCTCTCCGAGAACGTCCACCCCAACCCTGGTCCTGGGTCTTCTACCCCCCTCTCACACCCTGCTGGGTGTGGCCTCCGCAGTGCCTCAATGAACATCTGCAGTCTCCCAAATAAAACTGCTGCACTCCAGTGCTGGGTCGCACAACACAGGCCCGACATCATTGCCATAGTGGTGACCTGGCTTTCTGCATCAACCCCTGATTCAGCTGTCTCCCTCCCTGGTTTCACCCTGTTCCGAGAGGATCAACTTGGTAAGCAGGGTGGCGGATGTGCAGTCTACTTGCATGAGTCCCTCCTTAGCCATGCTCTCCCTGCCCCCAAGCTCGGTCACGGTGCCCAAGCCATCACCTTAAAAATCTTCCCTGACCCAGGCAGGGGCCCTCTCTACCTTACCACTCCAAACATACCCCCATGGGCCCAAGGACCAGCAATCCACTCCCTTACTATCTCTCTACCCTGCCCCAGAAAGCTGAGCAGCTCATCCTAGGTGACCTCAGTGTCAACTGGCTAAGCTCCACTGCTGCAAACATAAAGGACTCCTTCACTGCCCTTCACTTAGCTCAATTATTCACTCTTCCTACCAGATTTAACCAGTCAAGTGGCACCAGCTCCCTCCTTGTCATACTACTTTCCAACTGACCCCACAAAATCAAGACTGTTAATGTCTTAGCTAACTCCCTCAGTGACCATTCCCCTATCCTCTGTTTCTGGTCCTCCCCCATGCAAAAACCCACATGCAAAGTCATCTCCCGCCACCGCTTTCACCCAGGGTGCCTCAGTAAACTGAAGCAGTACCTAGCCCAACTTGACTGGTCCCCGATCTCACTCGCAACTGATATAGACACTGCGCTAGCCTACCTCACCAGTGCCTTCTGCAAGGCCTGTGACCTTTTTGGCCCCTTTACCAGTACCCGCTCCAAAAGACATAATATCACCTGGATTTCCCCTTCCCTTATTCAACAACTGAGCCAGCGAGACAACCTCTGGCATGTTGTGATCGAGTCAGGCAGGACAGTGGAAGGACAGGCCTATAATGCTGCTCGTAACCAATGCACCTGGGTCATAAGGCAAGCCAAGTCCAAATACTACCAAACCACCCAGCTGCCTCCTGGGGCTCTACACGTGCATTCTGGGATAATATTAAGGAGCTCAATGGAAAAACTCGTCCCCCCCATCTCAGATATCTGTCAACGGCACTATTATCACTGACCCCCCACGTATTGCTGACTGCCTCAACATGGCTTTCTCTGCAGTCCTTCCTGTTGACTTTTTGACCCTATCCCTACCTCAAACCCCCACCCTGAATTGCCCCCATTTCTCCTCCGCACCATTTCTCCATGAAGCCAAACCACTCCTACTAAAAGCCCTCTCCAGCCACAACCCCAGCTGTGACCCCATTGACTCCAGGATTCTCCGTCTAGCTCTAAATATCATGCTAGCCCATCTCACCGACCTGTTAAACTGGTCTCTGTGCCTCGGTCAATTTCTGAGCACCTGGAAATCAGCTGAAATTACCCCAGTTCATAAGAATGGAGATCGCACGTTACCAAATAACTACAGACCAATCTCCATCCTCCCCCCCACTCTCTAAAGCCCTGGAAAAAATAGTATCCACCCAACTCATGGAATATCTAACCAAATACAGCATACTATGTCCAGAACAACATGGCTTCCACCCTGAACACAGCACCACCACAGCCCTCCTAGAGTTCTCACAGCAAATACACTCTGCACTTGATTCTGGGGACGTTGCTGGGGCAGTGTTCATTGACCTATCTAAGGCCTCTGATACTGTGTGTCACCCCCTATTGCTTGACTCCCTCCATCAACTAGGCTTCTCATCTGGCTCTCTTGCCTGGTTCTCCAGTTACCTCCATGCCAGATCCCACCTGGTCAATATAAATGGTACCCTATGAGCTGCCCTACCTGTTCACTCAGGTGTCCCCCAGGGTTCCATCTTGGGCCCCACATTGTTCAGTCTCTTTCTAAACACCCTTCCTAGCTCCTGCTTGGACGGTATGCTCCTATATGCTGACGATGCGGTTCTCATTGCCTCCGACCCCATCACCCTCCAGAGCTCTCGGCAACTCACCTTCAGCCAAGCTGAAAAATGGTTCCTTGACCATTGTCTAGTTCTGAATCTCAAGAAAACAAAATCTATGCTTTTTGCACACCACCAGAGTAACTCCAGAAATGCCCCCCTTCTCATCCTCCCCAGCACTCTATACTGAACAGGTATCGGCATACAAATATCTGGGCATCGCCTTCGACTCAACTCTCTCTTTCTACTCTCATCTTAATTCCCTGTCCACTGCCGAAAACTCCCAGATTGGACTCCTCTACCACCACAAAGACTGCCTCCCTCAGAATGCCCTCCGGCTGGCTATCACCTCCTCCATCCTGTCATTGGTCAACTACGGACTCCCAAACTATGCTGTTGCTAACCTCACCACCCTCACCAAAGTCCAGATGTCGATCAACAAGGCTTGCAGTTTCCTGACCGGTGCCCCCAGCAGAACACACACATGCCAGCTCTACTCCTCCTCGAACTTACTCACCTTTGATGAGCTCCTGTGCTACCACACCTGTATACTGGCAAAAGAATCACTACTTGGGCTCTCCCCACCAGGGGTTGCAGCATCCCTAAAATTGGCCTCCCACTCGGTCACCACCCGAAGCGCAGCCAAAGCCACCTTCCAGAGTTCCGAGAGGCAGGACCTCTCTTGTCCAAATATCATTCCACCACAGAGCCCCCTCTTGGTACAACTCCCTCCCCACTCATATCACAAACATCCCCAAAATCGGCTCCTTCAAAATCGCCCTCTGAAACCACCTCACTGACACTCAGAGCTGTAAATATTCCTGACTAACCCATACCTAGAGCTCTGCCTTGCCCCATTTACAGACACTATCCTTCCGGACTGCCTTCTCCCCCAGCAACCACCCTCCCTCTCCCCCAGGTATCGCCTCCCTAGAACCCCTAGCGATACCTTATTATTATTTATATACTAGACTAATTGTAACTAATTGAAGAAATTTGTACACCTTTGTATTACTGGAATTGCTTTGTGTGTTCTTTTATTGTATCTCACCTGTAATGTTCTCCATTGTTGTTCTCCACCACCAATTGTTGTCTACCCTCCCTGCAACAAGGTGCTTTTGTAAATGAGTCTTTGACTCAAAGGTTGTAAATCCAAATTATGAAATAAATTAAAAAATAAGTAAATAAATACAGACTGTGTCTAAGGATATCAATTGTCAGCTTTGTCACCAAAGAACTTATAAGGAAAATGTCAGACTGATCTTGGAGCCTTAGCAGGCAGTTTATAGTAAGCTGCTCAAAAGAATGACCACAGCGCTCACAGTAAATCCTGGTGCATACACTGGGTTAGTGTCAAGTTTTTTGACATAGGTAATGCTACTGTCATACTGAAAAATACCATCTTGTCTTTATTTATGAATACATGTATAATATAGAAGTCAATGGGAATAGAGTGTTACCAGGAATTCTGAGTATACAGATACACAGTATATTGATACATGTAATCAGTTTTATTAATAAGAGACATTTTTATAGAAACACCCCGGCAGCACATAACTGAAGAGAAATCAGGTTAATTTAAAGTAGTCACACATAACCCATGATTCCACCTTGATTTTTAATTACAGCTGGATACCCACCTCCCTCCCCTCCCCAAAATTGTCAGGCAGAGGTAAGAGGATAAGTGTCAAAGCATACTAGTGAGGGATCTTAAAATGCAATATAAAGGCATTTATTAACTTGCTTTTGTTAAATAAAGATACAGTAAATAAAAAATGAAAAGAGTGATGTTTCGCTCCTGAACCTTTAAATTGATTAGATGGTTTAAAAATTAGTTTTTCTTTCCCTCATTCCTCTTATCTCCTCTATTTTTCTGCAGAGAACAGACTGAAAAACATGTTAGTACAAGAGAAGTATCAATATCGAATTGATATATGTAATATTTATAAACTAATGGGAACATGTTACTGTCATAATGAAAATGATGTATGTACGAACTATTACGTGTGTTCAGTTTGATAAGATTCTGAGTAAAGACCCAATGGTCTCCTTCCCCCATTACATCTCGGCCTGAGAAGTCATTTTCTTAAATCCATCTCGGTCCTCCTGTATGAAATCCCCCTCTCATTTTTTTTTATATTCATTTTTATTATTTCATATTTATGAAATAAAAGAGTATTTGCAATATGAAATATGTACACAATGGTGACTTCAGTTGGTATTTAATCTTTTGTGTTTCACATATGTTGAGAACATGTACTGGGAAAACTCTCTTATTAATAGACTGCTTTACAGAAATAGGAAGCAGGGTTCCCACTCTTAGTGATTTGGAAGCAGTGCAAATCTTAACAATAAGTTGAAATAAAACATGGAATGTGATGTTACTAATTGGTCAATTATGACAAGGGTTCAAATCCCAGTGAGAGTGTTATCCCAGCATTCTCCCTAATGAAGAGTCTGGGTGAGCCTTGAAGCGTTGAGGTGTAGCAGCAGTGTTTGCTGGCAGTGTCTGTCACACAGTCCGTAGTGATTTTCATTTGTGTGCAGTTTGGGTATGAGGACCTGATTAAAAGACTGTGTCACACGGTCCCTAGTGATTTTCATTTGTGTGCAGTTTGGATATGAGGACCTGATTAAAAGACTGTGTCACACAGTCCCTAGTGATTTTCGTTTGTGTGCAGTTTGGATATGAGGACCTGATTAAAAGACTGTGTCACACAGTCCCTAGTGATTTTCGTTTGTGTGCAGTTTGGGTATGAGGACCTGATTAAAAGACTGTGTCACACAGTCCCTAGTGATTTTCGTTTGTGTGCAGTTTGGGTATGAGGACCTGATTAAAAGATTGTGTCACACAGTCCCTAGTGATTTTCGTTTGTGTGCAGTTTGGGTATGAGGACCTGATTAAAAGACTGTGTCACACAGTCCCTAGTGATTTTTGTTTGTGTGCAGTTTGGGTATGAGGACCTGATTGAAAGACTGTTGTCACACAGCCCATAGTGCTTTTCATTTGTGTGTGGTTTGGGTATGAGAACCTGATTAAAAGAATGAGGCAATAAAGCAGTCCTAGAATAAGTATGTTCCCTCATTCCCTGGCTCAGATTTCCTGCTGTATTTCATTGGTTTCAGCTTGTAAATTCCTTTGCTTGTCTTGCTGGAAATTTCCTGAAATTTGCTTCTTTAAATGCATCAAAAAATGCACCATTTACCACCAAATTCTTCAAAATTTCTTCTGAGAGGGCAAATACCCCCAGATCCCCTCTCCTTCGGAAAAAAAAATCCCTGATGAGAGTATGTGCCCGCCCCCCCACACCCACACACACTTTTACAATCCTGCTGACACTCATGGGGCTGGATGGAACAGAAAGCTGATAGGACTTTTTGCAGTCTTTGGTATCGTTCACATAGTATCCGAGTACTGTATGCACATATAAAGTATGGAGCAGCATCTCACCTGGATTGGCATGCTGAGGATAACAAACAGGAAGATGTATCGCTGGTTTTAGTGTAAATTCAGATACCACCTTCGATAGAAACTTAGGATTTGTATGCAAAGAGACTGCCTTCGTGGAAAATCAAATACAGAGCCTCACACATTAGTGCCTGAAACTCTGAAATCCTTTGAGCAGAAGTGATTGCAATTAAAAATAATGTTTTCCACGACAGGAAACATAGGCCACAGCTTGTGGCCAGCTCAAAAGGAGCCAATGTCAGGTTCTCAAGCACATAATTCAAGTCCCAAGGCAGGACTGGATTGCAGATAGAAGGTTTCATCCAAAGAATACCTCTCTGAAAAGTATGTGATACCTCTAATTGGGCCACCATACGGTTATCAATAGGAACATGGAAAGCTGATATAGTGGCCAAATGCACCTTAAGTGAGGAACACTGTAGATCAGAGTAAAACGCAACAATAAGTATCCCACAACAGCATTTACAGGAAATGTAAATGGATCCAACTTCCAGGAAGCAGCCCAAAGAGTGAATCACTTCCATTTCAAGGAATAGGTATGTCAAGTAGAAGGCTTTCCAGCTGCAGTCAGCACATCAGCAACTTTAGGGGAGACCCCAAAACATGCCATGACTATGTCTTCAGGAGCCATTCGAGTAGATGTAAGGATTTCAAGTCCAGACGGACCACATGTCCCCTGTCCTCTGACAATAGGCCCTGACATAGTGGTATGGGACAGGATGCTCCACTGCCATTTATTGCATGAGTGGAAACCACTTGATGGCACCCCTCTGGAGGCTGTCCATGCCTTCAAGTACCTTGGAGTCTGGCTTGACAGCAAGCTTGATTTCGCTGCCCACATCAATGCCATTCATACCAAACTCCACCCAAAACTTGGTAACTTGCACTATAACAAGAACTGCCTCTCCCTCCAGATCCACCAGGAACTGGTAACCAAAATGGTCCTCCCAATATTTGAGTATGCTGACGCGGTCTAAGACACTGCCCCTTCCTCCTCCCCTTGCCAAACTGGATACCTTCTGTAACACCCTCTGTCATTTCACCACCAACTCTTCCCTTCGCTCTTATCACTGCTCCCTTTATTCCTCCCTCTTCATCCTCCCCTTCCCTTCGCATTGCCTGTCCCACTGTGTTACCTTCATCACCAAATATTGGCTTGGATCCATTACAGTATGTCCTATCTGTCCTCCCTCATCTCCCCCCATTCCCTCCTCTTCTACTCCCTCCACGCAAGGAATTCCCACACTTTCTCCATTCCCCACCCTCACTCATCTACTGGCCAAGCTGCTTTCTCCTACTACCTCTCCTCCCTCTGGAATCTGCTCCCCTTCTACCTTTGCCTTTTCCACTCATTCTCTGCCTTTAGATACCAACTAAGACAACTACTTGCACCCTCCTGTTGCTGTTAATCCACTTCCTAATCTCATAACCTCTTCCTTGACCATCTCCTGTCAGCCTCCTTTGTTTGAAGCTCTTTAGTATCGTTCCTGCCCCAACATGCACTATGCACTTTCCTTCAATTATGTCTAGCCACCATATCATTGCAGTATGTACACTGCTGTTTTGTGTTCCCACTCCATTTGCTGCTACCATTCTATTTTTTATGCCTATATCCATATTTTTGATACGTAATTTGTATCCATGATTTGCTATGTAAGTTGTTCCTCCTTATTTCTCTTCCCACAGGTCACACCTGGAAATAAGTCTAGGCTCAGTGGGCCTTCCCCAATTACCAACTTTATAAACAAATATCTGGCAAGGCCATAATGGGGCAATGAGGAGTGGTGATCTCCATCCAGAAGTACCCTCTGCATTAGCAGAACTGGGGGGAATGCATATAGGAATTTCACTTTCCAAAAGAGAGACAACTTGTCTAACCAGAAAACTCCAAGTCCTGAAGCAAGCAAGCAGAAATGCTGGAGTTTTGGGTGTGTGGGGTTGCAAAAAGGTCTAATTCTGGACAACACCATCTTGCAAACAAGTCATTTACCCCATAAGTCAACAGTTCCCATTTGTGAATCATGGACAGTGACCTGCTTAACTCATTCTATCTGATGCTGCCATTTTGGGTCAGGTTAAGCAATGGATGGTTCTGACGCCATATGGCACTAATGGGTAAAATGTTTTTTTAACTGGTATGCTAAGACCTTTTGGATACCTAGGAGATTTCCAGTTCTTAGTCATAGGCCATGGCACAGAACCCAGTACCATGCTCACACTGCTCACTGAGCACTTAGTGTCCACAGAGGGATTCTCATACAAAGTCTGGACAGGGCAGCATCACAATAGCCACAGTCTGCATACTTATGAGACCTAACGTTGTTCTTAGAGAGACATTAAGACTCCAGTATAGCAACTGTGTTGAAACAATCAGTTTTTCTGCCCTGTCTTCTGGCAGAAAAGCATAACCCTTCTCTGTTCACAAGTGCCTTGTCTAAGACAATGTAAGAAGGAGAGTTTCCCTGGAGCTGGCTTGTAGTAGCCAGTTGGCCAGGAAGGGAAAGATGTACAGGCCTTCTCTGTGAAGGGTTGCTGACACTTCTGCCAAGCAGTTAGTAAATATCTGTGGAGCAGAAGCCAAGCCAAAGTGAAAGACTCTGAACTGATAGTACTCCTCCCCAAGGACAAAGCAGAAGTACTGTGTGTGTGCTTTTCTGATCTTGGCATGCAGATATGCCTTCTTCATGTCCAGGGAACAATGTATGTCCCATGTTTGCGGCAGGGGAATGAGAGCTTGCAATGTTGTAATCTCCCTCCATTGTTTCAGATGCAGGGAGAGTCTGCCCCACCACAACCATTCCTTGATGTAAGATTGGGAATGGGGGTATATCCCACAAATAGTCATGCAGAACCAGTGATGCTAGTGCCACTGGTACCAAGTGCTTTGGGTGCTTATGTATGGGCACCTGGGGGAAGGGGACCTGACAGGGTGCCATCACCCCTACCTCTGTCTTGCTGATGGTAAGCACCACCCTCTCTGGCAGCAGGCTGGTGATTGGAGCTCCTCATGCAACCCCTAGGTAGAGTGGAATGTAGAGATTTGACAGACCTTAGAGTCATTTTTGACATCTGAAGATCTGTTAGGTCTTCTTCAACATCATAACTCAGCAGTTTTGTCCCTCTAAAAGTGGCACTTAAAACTGCTTGTTGCACAACATTCGCAAACCCAGCAACCCTGAGCCAAGAATATCTCCTCATACAAATGCCAGAAGCAGCCTCCCTGGCAGAGGCATCGAGACATCATAGGCTGAGTGGAGCAAATATTTAGCACCAGATGTTAAAGTCTTAAAGAGCTAGTGTACTGCCTAAAACTAATATTAGTTTTTAAAAGCAGTTAGCCATTACCTTTTATATTTGGGTACTTTTTCTTTTCCCTTTGTAAAATTAAGAGATTCATTTAATTACTAGTGGGTTATGTTGAGCATCCAGGCTCATTGTTCACAGGGAGTAACGGTACTTCATATTGGAGGGGGTTTTCCCAGCCGTATTAAAGAATGCACTGATAAGGGCTCTCCTGCAAAAGCCATCTTTATCCCCTGGCAACCTAGCAAATTAACGATCAGTCTCTAACCTGCTTTTTGGGGCAACGTTATTGGGTAAGTGGTTTCATTGCAGCTTGAGGCGCATCTTATAACCTTTAACATCTATCCACCTCTTCAGCCTGGGATCAGGGCTAAGCATAGCACTGAGACTGCATTAATCAGAGTGCATAATGACCTTCTTAGGGTGAGAGAGGGAAAGGGGTGGTCAGTTCTCATCCTCCTCAATCTATTCTCAACTTTTGACACTGTAGACCATGGGTTGCTGTTGTTGGATCGGCTGAGGGAATACATAGGTCTCAAAGGCCAAGTCACCTGCTGGTTTGAGTCTTATTGCAATGACAGAACACAGACAATAGTGTTGAAGAATTTCACCTTGTTCCCAGTGTCTCTGCCCTGTGGTGTTCCCCAGGGCTCAGCCTTCTTGTCCATGTTGACTGCAGTGTACATGCTGCCTCTGGGAGGGATCACTAGATGTCACGGTCTGGGTTTCTTCATTTATTCAGGTGATATCCAGCTGTATATTTTTTTGTTTTTTGCACCTGGGAAACCTGATGCAATTGACGTGCTTAATAAGGACTTGGCTGAGATACAGCACTAGATGTCACTGAGCTAGTTGAGGCAAGACCCTTATAAGACTAAGATACTGACGATGGTTGAACCAGGACATAGAGGTATGGTGTCAGCTGCCCAAAATGAGACTGGGCTTTGACTCTGCTCATCAAGGCTTATGGCTGTCACCAAGGTAAGGAGGCAGTATAGCACAGTGGTTTAAGGCTCTGAGTTGCACACCTGGAGACCTGGGGTTTGAATCCCAAAGCCCCCACTTTGATACTGTGTGACCCTGAGCAAGTCATTTAACTTTCTTGTGCTCCCAGGTCATACCTGTAAACAAGTTTCAGCTTAGTGTGGTTAAAAAAACAAAAATCTAGGGGTCATTCCAGATGAAGGATTAACTATTTGAGGCTCAGGAGTTGGCTCTTGTCTGGAGTGATTCTTATCATCACAGAAACATCAGCTGAGCCGGCCAGGTGGCACTGAGGGTTGAGGTGCCGGATGCGACACCTCGCACCATGCTGGTGGCCAGGGTTCGGACATGAGACTGAGCCATTGGGGTTGGTGGAGGGATAAGGATTGAGCATCCGGTGGACTGCTCTCCTATCCCCGGGGAGGGATCCAGGGAGCCATTGCTCTGCAGCGGCCCCCGGTGATGATCAGGGCACTGCTAGAGTGGCGCATAGCAGGATGGAGTGTGGCAGATGTCGGCATGTCATGCCCAGATGGCATTGCATGCTTGCACTCCCAGGGGACAGAAAAAAAATGAAAATGGGTCAGCACAGACTGCAGCAGTTTGATGGCTGCACTCCACTGGCCGACGATGCCTTATGCGAGTGCTGGTAATGGTTCTTCATCTGGTGTGAGGGCAATGGGGGGTGCCCCTCTCGAAGGCAGAGCTGCATATGCCAGCTGGGCATGCCACGTCGGGGTCAGAGGTGGAGCTGAGCAGTGGCTGGATGGATAGCAGGTCAGTGGCTACCAAGAGGGGTAAAATATGCCATGATAAAAAAAAAAAGAGAAACATCAGCTGGATTAGATCCCATATTCCACTAGTGATCTGTCAACACTGATACATGCATTTGTGATGTCTCAGCTTGACTACTGTAATGCTCTGTACCTTCAGTGTCAATGGAGGTATGCTACACTGTCTGCAATCTGCAAATGGTGCAAAATCAATCAATCAATCAAAATCTTTATTTATTCAGGCAATCACACTGAGCATGCTCATTTACAAGATGGACCTGATACATAAGTATACAAATTGTAACAGTACAATCCAGACAATGTACAATATATTAGCAATACAGATGGTACAAGGCACACAGTGGTACAGTACAAGGAATAAATAAGGCCTTAGAAGGTGAACGTATACAGGATAGTTTGGCTAAGGGACCATCTCAGGTACAGGAAGTAATGGCCTTTCCGTGAAATTGAGGGAGACATGTACTAAAGGTGCTAGGCTGCTGGCAAGCCTTTCGAGGCTTAGTTATTTCTCCACAGTGTTGCATGAACTATAGTGGCAGTAGGATAAGTGGCATATCCCCTTTAAAGCTGGTTTGTTAACTTATAAGGCCCTATGCGCATTTGATTCTGGTTACCTGTTAGCTTTCCTGCACTCTTACATGCCCTCACGCTCTCTTTGCTCCACCTAGGTGGGCCTTTTAGCTGTACTGAGGGCCAGACTGAAAATCTTGGGAGACTAGGCCTTCGAGGTAGTGGGCCTGGTCTCAAGAAATTCGCTTCCTAGGGCCCTCAAAGAAGACCCCATGGTGGAGGTCTTTAAGAGGTATCTGAACACCTTTTTATTCAGTCAAACCTTTGGGGACTGATCTATCTTCCCCTTTAGATCCCTACCCGTATATTTTTTATGAGTTTGTATAAGACATAAAGTGCTTTAATTGCCGATTTATGATATTTATAAGTTTGTCTCTTTATTGAGTGATTGTAATGTCTTCACTTTTGTAACACACCCTGAACCTCCAGGGGAGGGCACTCCTAGAAATAAACCTACTGCTACCATATAACCCAGAATTTATTTATTTTATTTATTTAGTTTTTGTTGATTGGGTAAGTGCACTAGACAAATTCTTGCCCATTTTTAGGCATGATCCGAGGGGGAAGAGGATACAGATGAATGCCAACTGACCTTGAACCAGACTTAGCTGTTGTTGGTATTTTAGTGAATGGGGGGAAATTTGGCCAGGGCACCGGGGAAAACCTCTGACATCCTGGCTACTGGCCAAGATGGCGACAGATGCACGGCAGAAGAAGGTGGCGGACAAGGAGGTGGGTGAGCCGAGTCTGGCTACCACTGAGATTCTGAATGATGTTACCACTTTGGGATTAAAGCAGGACATGGCAGTACCTGTGAGGACACCTGGACAGGACAGTCTAGACCTGGGAACTGCTCCCGCTGCTGTCGGGGAGCTGGTGGAGAAGACTTGTGAGATGCTGTCTAGCGACGAATGTGAGGAGGACCTATTTTGTTCTGTACCCGAAAGAGACTCTCTGGCATTGCTGGAATTGAGAAAACAGTTGGAACTTGAGGAGCATAAGTTCACGCTGACAAAACTGAGACTGCAGCAAGAGAGAGTATGACTCCACACTGACAGTTCACCTGATGCTGTCATGGCCACATGCAGCCTGGCTACTGCAGGTTCTTCGCAGCAACCGCTGTCTGTTGCGACTAAGAGGCTACCATTGGAACTTGGAACTTCTGGATCTAATACGCTTCCTGCTGTGAGTACTGACTTGGTTTCTGGTTCTCCAGAACCACCAGTGTTGTTACCTTTGCTACTGCCTGATAAAATTTTGGAGCCTGATTCCACTCCTGGAGACTGGTCCCTGCAAACTGCCTTACGGGAGGCTGGTTGGGAACACCAGACTCCTGCGGGTGTGTGGGTGTCAAGAACATCCCTGGTATGAATTCCCAACCTGAACGATGTCTTGGGTTCCCCGAGACATTGTTATGACTGACCAACAGCGCCAACAGTCTGTGTGGCTGCAGACTTGCCAGTTCAGCATACCCCTGACCCATTGCAGACAGCTCCGGGGTTGGTTGCATCTATGTCAGTTGCTCCCGAGTTATGCCAGCCTACCATGGCTTCTGGTCCACAACAGGGAGCACCACAGGGAGAGAAACATACTTTTTTTTCCTTATTCAAACTGCCTGTGTTGCCAGCTAAACGCCTCAATGCAGTCCATTTGTCTTACCTTGGAGGCCTCTCTGACCCCCCTGGATAATTTTTTTGTGGCCCGTGCATTATTTAAGGATTTAATAAAATTTTTTTGCACATGAGATATATGCATTAATTCATATCTCGGGGGAGACCTCTTTTGACATCAGTTTCCAGACTGTCTGGGGCCTTGAGAGGTTTTGGGCTAAATATCAAACTTTGAAGATTACAGCATTATGGACTCCCTTTCTGGCAGTCCCACTGACTAAACCAGCATATAAAACTATAAATGTGTTTTTCTGAAATGAAGGGGTGGAGTCTGAGGATGTTTTATATTGGCTGAGACAAAAATGTACAGTATTGGGGCAACCTGAGGGAGTTGAGGAGGAAGGGGAGAAGATTGGAGCGCTGTTGGCGGAAATCCGGCCTGAAAGATGACAAACTTAGATCGATGGCCCATTACGTGGACTATCAATCAGTAATCTCCCATAAGAAGGCAGAATTCCTGTCCAGGGAGATAACTGCATCAAAAAACCGACCTGCTCAGCTTTTCCGGACCGTCGACAGACTGTGCAATCCAGCCTGGCTGCGGGGTCGGAGAGCTTTTTCACAAATACAGTGTGATGAGTTTGCTCGGTTTTTTGATGATAAGGTGTCATCAATCAGATCAGAGATCTACGGCATGTGTTCAAATGAGCATTGCAGTGACCAACATGGGGTTACATGTCCTCGGCCTGTCTGGATGGACTTCGACCAGCCAGCGATCATGGATATCATGAAGATTGTCCAAGGTCTGTGACCGACTTGCTGTAGTTTGGATCCCGGTCCTACGCGCCTCCTTGTGGGATGCATGGATGCGATTGGACCAATCCTTGCAAGGATAGTCTGGGGTTCTTTGGATCAAGGTGTGTTTCTGGAGTCCTTGAAAGAGGCAAGAGAGAGTATGACACCCCTTGTGAAAAAACCTTCCCTTGACCGTGACTGCCTTGCTAACTACAGACCGATCTCTAACCTGCCCTTTTTGGGCAAGGTTATTGAGAAAGTAGTCGCATTACAGCTTGATGACTTTCTTACCACCCATGAAGTCTATGATCCTCTCCAGTCCGGTTTCAGGAAGAGGCATAGTACCGAGACTGCATTAGTTCGGGTACTTAATGATCTCCTAATAGCAAGAGATCAGAAGAGCCGTTCATTTGGGTTCTTCTTGATCTCTCTGCAGCGTTTGACACCGTGGACCATGGGATGTTGCTGGATCACCTGTGGCTACTCTGTGGACTGTCAGGGACAGTTCTCAGATGGTTCTATTCTTTCCTCACAGGCAGAAGTCAAAGGGTAGTTTCAGGGATTTTTTCTTCTGCTCCCTTTGCTCTGTCTTGTGGGGTGCCGCAGGGCTCTGTGCTTTCCCCCATGTTGTTCACGGTGTACATGCTACCGTTGGGAGACATTATAAGGCATTATGGGATGAGTTTTCACTGTTATGCAGATGACACTCAGCTCTATATGTCCTTTGTACCCGAACAAAATGATGCTGTCGGTTTTTAACAACTGCCTCGCCGAGATTCAGGATTGGATGAGTGCGAACTGGTTGCGGTTAAATCCGGATAAGACTGAGGTATTAGTCGTTGACCCGGGTCATTATGCAAAGAAGCTGACTCCTGGGGTCCCCTCTGGTCTCTTCTTAGGGGATACCCAGTTGAGACCTTCTGAACAGGTGCGAAATCTGAGCGTTATTTTTGACAGTGCGCTGACACTCAAGATGCAGGTGTCGGCCACTGTCAAATCTTCCTTTTACCATCTGAGGAATATCACCTGGATAAAACACCTTGTTCCACATGATTACCTTCCTGTGCTGGTCCACGCTTTTGTTTCTTCCCGTCTTGATTACTGTAATGCTTTATATCTAGGGTTGCCGGGGGTAGATCTCCGTCACCTGCAGCTGGTGCAGAACGCGGCAGCTAGGTTGTTGATAGGGCTACCAAGAACTTGCCATGTCACACCTGTGCTGCGCGAACTGCACTGGCTGCCAGTGCAATGGAGAATCACCTTCAAGGTCGCATTGCTGACCTATAAGACCCTACATGGCCAGGGACCAGGCTACCTGCAAGATCTCCTTTGTCCCTATCGTCCTCTCCGCCCACTCCGCTCCACTGGTGAGGGATTGCTAGAGATTCCCAGGGCTTGTTTTAAATCATCTGGGGCAAGGGCTTTTTCCTTTATGGCCCCGACCCTGTGGAATTCTCTACCTCGTCAGATTAGAGAGTGCCTGTCCGTGGAAGCATTTAAGAGATCCCTGAAAAGTCATCTTTTTTTACTGGCATTTGGTTAGTTTATCTTATGGTTATTTTATTGTTTTATGATTTTATTTATTACTGTTGATGTTTTATTTCTGCTTTGTATCAGCGCTTTGATTTCTTGAAAAGCGCTTAATAAATAAATTTTGATTTGATTTGATTTGGTTCTAGATTCTGAAAACATTTGGATGGGAGGGTGGAAGGTGAAGGTCTCACTAACAGCTTCGGAATTTGGGGTACAACACCTCCCTAACTCCATTTTTCTGGGTCGAGATGGGGGGGGTTCTGTTTTATCCCGGCCAGCCCAAGGCATGCTGTTAATGTGGGGATTCATCACACTTGAGTACTGTGTGTGACAAGATCAAATGTAACATTTGTGAGGAACTGGGGCATGCGGGGACCCCTTGCGTTAACGAATGTGTTTGCAACCTGTGTGATGTACGAGGCCATGCCTTTCAGAATTGTAGTTGGGCAGCGCACGATCAGGAGCATTGTGGGGATGCCGCGGACCAGAGATTTTTGTCACTCAAGCTCACAAAGCTAGAATCCATAGTAGACCAGTGAGACTGCACTCCACCCCAACTAACGTTGAAACCCCCTGACCAGCAGTCTATGAAGGTTGTTGATCCCCAAGTGCACCGTATGGGACCCATGCAGTTGACACAGTCTCCGGCCCAACCTCAGGCCAGTGTTACTCCTGGACCGAGTGCTCCTCCCCCTCACTCAACTGATGTGGGGATTATGCCAACCTGAATGATCAGACGTTTTGTC
This sequence comes from Neoceratodus forsteri, assembly GCA_016271365.2. NCBI lineage: Eukaryota > Metazoa > Chordata > Ceratodontiformes > Ceratodontidae > Neoceratodus > Neoceratodus forsteri. The sequence continues at coordinate 915,186,002 of CM028137.1, forward strand.
TATGGAGGCGCTCAACAAGGAGCCATGCACTTGTTTCCTCCCTCTCGCGAAGGCCCCTAAACCCTCCCCAGTGGAGCTCACAAATCAGTTTGAGCTCTTACAGAATCCTTCAGATGATACTGGAGGAGAGACAGATTCTTCCTCTGTTACCTGTTCCCACCCCGAAGGAACAACTAATACTGAAGTGGTGGGGCAGGCTGCGATTCCCAAAAAATGAAGAGCTAAAACAAAACTGAAGGAAAGGTTATTGCAGTTTCAGAAGAAATGATTATGCTTATGTTTGTATTTTTGTTTCTGTTCCAGTTTTTCCCTTTTCTCATGCAACTGCATCTTGCCAGGTGTCAAACAGTATTCACTTATTTCTCTGGCCTCTCCACAGGCATTGCGTTTCTGCAAGCCACTAGATTTCATACCATACATGAGATTAGACAAGTGCAACAAGATTGGCTCTTGGGTCCCTCCTACTGGTCCATTGGACAAGAACCAGTTTCAGGTATTGGTATTATGTTCTCAATCATGAACCTTCATGTGCTGAAATATGATATTTCACCAGGGAGGGTCCTGGTCCTTGATGCAGTCCTGAATCAACAGCCCTTTAGACTGATCAATAAATGTGCACCTCAGACAACGACAGCTCAGACTGAACTGTTGCAACTTATAAGACCTTTCTTACACACTTCCAAACATATTATTTTTTTCTGGGGATTTCAATTGAGGGCTCATTCTATTGGACAGAAGTGGTCATGCTCAAACACAAAAGCTTTACTGAGATTTGAATGAGGTCTTAGTTACTGCTCATATGGCATGTTTAAGGGATGCTTATCTTGAATTTACGAGACTACAGACCCCAACATTTCAAAAAGACCATTTGGCCATGCGAAGTGACTGTTTATATTTCTCAATATTTGCACATTTCCGCTGCTGAGGTGCAGGCAGTGGCATTCTCTGATCATCAGGTGGTGTCAGCGTCTATTGGCTCCCAATCTCCATGCCCTAAAGGCCTGGGGTTATGGAAATTTAATAACTCCCTGATGCAAAATTCTCTTTTCATGCAATCCCTAGATAATTTTTTATTAGCCAGAAAATCAGTGCTCATCCTCATTGAGGACCCAATTTCCTGGTAGGAAGACACAAAGCGAAAGCTGGTGGTGTTTCTAAAGCAATATAGTCATAGGAAATGTAATATAGATTACCTACAATACTTGGGGCAGAGATCCCATCTGCAAACATTAATGATGACGGCATGTCAGACCAGGCAAACTTTCGCCCTACAAATTCGCCTAACCCAGGCTGAGATGCTTATATACCAGAATCAACAGTCTCAGCAGCTCTATAATCAACAAAAATATGGCACTTGGGCGCATTTCAGGCTGTCTGCCCCTTTGACCCTAACTTTCAGTCAGTGGGTCAGACTTCCATGTCTTGCCTCTTGGATGCCTTCGATCATCCACAAACATCTCAGCGAGCGACTCACAAAATAGTCATGGACTATGCATTGGACTTGTTCTCCCCCTTACCTGCATTGGAGAGGGGGGTTTCAGGTTTCTTCTTGGGCCTGAGTGTCCGAGTGGTTTCCCAGGAGACACTGACCCATTCCTGTGCTCCTATTTCAGCACAGGAGGTGTTGGACGCTGTCCGTTCCCTCCGACCCCGGACGACGCCAGACCCTGATGGATTACCTAATGCTTTATATATTAGCATCATTCAGACATTGAATGAGGAATTAATGATAGTATTAAATGCTGTTCCTACAACTGATGGGATTCCCCTAGAATTTACAAAAGGAAACTTCATTTTTCTATACAAAAAGGGTGATGCCAGATCACTTACCAATTGGAGACCTATTTGTTAAATACAGATTTTAAATTACTTACAAAAATTTTGACAAAACATCTCTCTGCAGTTGCGGATGAGGTGATCTCGCCTGCTCAATCATGCTGTCTGAGAGCCAGACAGATCTTGGACCATCTGTTGATGCTCAGAGAGGTATGCTCACATGGTCATCTTAATAAAGCTAATGGTTTTGTTGTCTCGTTGGGTCAAAAGAAGACCTTCAATTCCATTAAGCATGAATTCCTGTGGGAGGTTTTGCATTTTTATCATGTACCAGAATTGATGATTTCTTAGTTTCAGACGTTATATCGAACAGCGACAGTGGTCCCAATTACTAATGGATGGGTAGGCCCATATATTCCAATTAAGAGGGGAGTCTGACAGGGCTGCCCTCTTAGTTCGCTATTATATGTATGTTTTTATTGCTGAATTATTGAGCGCTATTAACTCTCACACCCGGATATATGCTATCCAAGTTCATGTTTATTGCAGGAAAACTCCATTGAGCAAGCTCATTCACAAGGAGGTCCTCCAGAGTGCAGAAATCGTGTCAGGGCATACAGCTATTGCTTATGCCGATGATATTTGTCTCTTGGTAGTTATGGAAGATTCAGTATTTCAGGCACTGGATCTCTGTACCTCTTTTGGCGCCCTCTCTGACTCCTCCCTTAATTTTGAGAAATGTGTCGGTATGGCACTTGAACCTTCTCAGTCATGATCAGATAGAATTGGCCCCATTCCAATGCAGCAAGGCCCTATTACCATTTTGGGGATAAGGTGTAGTACCCTGGATGCAGACGTCCTAAATTGGACACAGAAACTGGCCAGTGGAAAGCTGAAAGTGGTACACTGGAATAGGGGACAAATTGGGAAAACAAGAGGGTTTTTCCCCCTTTTTCTTTATCTCAGCTATGTTTTTCCAATTCCAAAAACTTTAGAAACTGGTATTTTTAGCCTCCCCCCCACCAAGTCTTCTGGGGGAGTAGGCTGAACCCAATTAAATGGCATGTTATGTAATTGCCAGTAAAATCTGGTGGGTTTCATATGATAAACCCCTTATTGTTTTTCACTAGTATATTTTTTCCTCAAATCTACAGCCTTTGTTAGTTAACACACATATTGGGTGGGAACTATGGTTGTATGTATCACGCAGCCAGTGGTTTCAAAATTGGGAGCTAAATTCTTTCTAAACTATTAGACAGACTAAGTCGACCCCTTTATATTTAAAACATGCCTTCTTAAGGTTAAAGCAATGGCAGGTGACAATACAAATGACACTTTCTTCTACTCATAGACAAGTATACACTCATCTTCTTTTGACAATCTGTGCTGTCCCTGAGTCCTTTCTTAAATGTCCTAGCCCTTTCTTAGTGAATCTTAGACTCCTTTTACAAAACACCAGAATCCCACCTCATATTTGGGATTTTCACTGGCTTTCATGTCATGAGATAATCAACGTGAAAGCCAGTCAGAAACATAAACAGGCACAAGAAAGGCTTTGTTCCCGACCTCAGTGTACAGTACAGTTGGAGACCATTTCACACTTATTTTTTGATTGCTCCTTTATTAAACACTTCTGGAACCACCTATCCCAGTGATGGGCAATGCCGCTCTTTACAGATGTGACCTACCCTAACTTGATGTATGGGTTCTTTCCCCCACAGTGGAACCAATGGTGTACCTAAGCATTGCACCTTATGTTTGCAGTTATTAAGTGGAACATTTGGGTGGCCCAGTGTTTGTTTACGCTGCAACAAAAAGACTGGTCTTATGAGGAATTGGAAAGGAAAATTGTTACAGACTTACAGAAGATATATGTTTTTGACTGTAATTGCCTGTCTGGAACTATAGTTTTGGAACTGTGGAAAGCCGTTCCATGGATAACTGATACTGATGCAACTATTACATGATTTCTGAAGAATGTGGGCTTGAATTTTTCTTTTTCCCCTGACTTTGTATTGTTGTTGTTGTTGTTGTTGTTTTGTGATTTTTGTTTCAATAAAAACTTCTCCCTACTCTTTTCAAGAAGTGCCATGGGATCTTTAACATCCACCTGAACTACCACCAGAACAGGAAGACGGGACCTCAGTTTAATGTCTCATCCAAAAGATAGCACCTCAGGAGTACTGCACCCCCTCATGCTGCACTGCAGTGTCAGTATTGAGATATTAACCCAAGTGCCTGGTGTGGGGATAGAACCCACAGCCTTCTGATTTCTCAGCCTCAGAGGTAAGTGTGCTACCTGCCGAGCCACTGACACTGACTAATTCATAGCATTCTCGATGCCTTGCTGTATGCTTTGTTAGATTGGTTTATTTGCTTTAGGGAGTCACTAATTATGACCCCCGGATCACCCTCTTCTGAGGTATTCACAAGCCAAGCTCCTCCTTTCCCCTACTGAGTTCTAGGATTATGTCTGCCTAAGTGCATTGCTTTGCACATCTTTGTATTGCACCTCAACTGCCAGACCTCAAACCATTGCACAAGTTTTTTTCGGTGTTTCTTTTTTTACGTTAATCTTTTTCTCCCTCGGTCCCCAGTTGGCTCACATCTGTGACTACCCACCCAGCCTCATACCCTGACATCAGGCTGAATCCCCGTCTTCCCCCATGGTTTCCTCTTCATGGCAGGGCAGTGAGGAGAACCCAACTCAACTCATCTTGAACAGGATCCAGCATACAGGGACGCACCATTAAGGGTCTGGGCCTGCGGTGGGCAACCATTCACTCTGCTTCAACTGGGAGACCATCTTCCTGGCTTTCTGATTGGAACCCCCCAGAGCAGGCATACAATGACACCGACGGGGGAAGCAGGCACACATCCGCACTTGCTCACTCCAGCCATCGGCCTGTCTCCACTCCTTTGTCTGCAGTGTCAGCATGCTGACCCTAGCCTCCACTAGGGGCCAGTCTGGGACCAACCTCTGGCATCCCCCCTCCCTTGAGATTTTTGGTGTTTCTGAAGCTTCTGCATCCCTTCCATGTGATCTACCCTGCCACATAACTTCATGTCACTGCAAAAATACATAATTTTCATTGGATGCCCTCTCCAGTGTCATTAATGTAAATATTAAACAAGATATGTCCACAGATTGATCGCTGTGGCACTCCACACATTGCCTTCCTGATCACTGACTTAACACCATTTACTACTACTCTTTGCTGCCTCTCCTTAACCAATTGCCAACCCACCTAAGTACCACTCCACTGCCAAGTCTTCCATCATCTTCAGCAACCTCTTGTTGAAATAACAGTTGACATATCGGAGGATGTACCCAAAAAAGGGTCCCCTACTGAAGGGAACGTGTCTCATTCAGGGAGAAAAAGATTAATGGAGGATAACAATACTAATGATACAGAGGACAATTAAGCTGAGGAAGAGTGGTCACTGAAGATACCACAAAAAATAAGAAAAAGGGCAGGAGGGCTATATCTTTTGAAACCCCCCTTACCTCCACCAATAACAGATTTGCTAAGTCTTGATTCAACAGTGTTGAAGAAGAAGTGACTTGCACTCAACTGAGTTTACCTGGATCAGACTTAAACTGAAAAATAGAAAAGATCTAGTTTTGGCTACATGCTAAAGAGCCACTAATTTGAACCTGGCTGAAACAGAAGAGCTTTTGGACGAACTTGATAGGGTATAATTTTTCTTACTGCTGTACTATGTAGTAAGTGACTTCAGCTTTCCAGGAACTGAATGGTAGACTGTCACAGGGTCAAACACATTAGAAAAACACTTTCTGGATGTTCTGTATGAGTAAAGAGTATATTCCCGTGTCGCATCTGAAAATAGGCACTTGGCTGTCTAGTGTGCTTACCCGGTTAACAAAAGCAAATAAATAAATATAAGTATACTCAACATATATCAGAACTGACAGATCAGGATAATATACTAGACCTTCTAATGAGTAATAAAAAAGATGTAATCAACGACTGTAAGGTAGCAGGCCACCAAGCTAATGCAGACCGACTACTTGACTAGTAAGGAACACAAGTAAGGGCTGCACTACATACTTGATTATGAATGGGCCAACATTTTTGGAATGAATAATGGTGGATGGGACTGGGAATCTGAACTAATAAATAGGTCTGTAGAGGAACCATTGAATCTTTTCAAGAACAAACTTTTATCAGTTCAGGATACATATACTCCAAAACCAAAGACATATGACAATAAAGGGAGAAAAATGTTATAGTTCATTAACAATATTAAAGCATTGGTGGGGAGGGTTGGGTTTTTATAAAGTAAAATTTATTTGTCATTGCCCTACTTCAGTAACAGAGCATTTGTTTAATACTCCGAACTTTCTTATTTTTCTTGCCTCTTTACATGAACCTTAGTATGTTTGGTTCCATGTATCTGTCAATAACTGTGTCATTTGTAAATCTGCATTGCTATTTTCTTGAATAAAGTTATTTAAATATGAAATATATTAGAGCAATCATAAATTAAACAAGCATTTGTCAATGCCGAATGTTTGCTTGCTGGCATTGGCAGTGGTAGTGTAGAAGTTACAGAGCTGCGTAATAGGAATGGCAGTGAAGTATTGAACTGAAGCCAACCCCACCACCACCCTGCAAGAGCGACAGGCATTGGGGTGTGCGTTTGGGTCAATCAAGCATAACCGCAGCATTTCACACACCCCACCCTGCAGACACTGACAAGTGTCACGGTGTTCCTTGGGGGTCTTTGGCCCTTATGCGCACCCCATTTCATTAGGAAATACAGTGAGATGGGTGTGATATAGGAAAATGGGGTGACCTTTGGGGCTGAAGAGTTCAAGGCATACTTCGATGCCTCTCACTGGCTGCAGGGTGTGGAATGGTATGAGCACTACAGGCAAGAATCCCAAGTCACACCCCTGATGCCTGTCATTCTCTACAGGGTTGGGCATTATGGTTGGAAACCCTAATACCTCAGGCATTCGTTGGTATTTTCACTCCAAATTTTCAACATGTTTTTTTGTGACCCCACCTCATGAACAGGGGGAATATCAGTTTGTTAGCCAAACGCTGCTTATGCACAGGGACTACGGCATTTAGCACCACAGGTGCAAAAACATTCCGAACAGGATGTAAAAAATGGCAGCTGTACTGTTCATGGGGAGGTGTAAAAAATGGCAATGTTGCAAATCTGTAGTAAAAATATTTAAAAAAATGGTGAAGTCACGAGTGTACATAGAAACTGTGCAACGCACACCCATAATATAATTAGGTTGGGGATTTTTTACAGCAGATTGTCAACTCAGGCATTTTGGTGCCTCCGATCAAGAACAGTGTCACTATGATTTTCTTTATCTGTGCCGAACAATGATTTCCCACAGCGACCGCATCTCTGCGCTGAAAGTGTGAAAACACACTTCAGCCATGTTGTGAAAATGACAGCTGTACTGTTCATAAGGAAGTGTGGAAAAATGCCACTGGTGAAAATCTGGACTGAAAATATTACAAAGTCACGAACTTATGAGGGTGCGTGGAAACTGCGCAATGCTCACTCGTAACACAGTCATTTTATGGACTTTTGTCACCAAATTTTCAACATAGCCATTTTAAGACCTCTGCTCATGAACAGTGTAACTGTGATTTTCTTTATCTGTCCTAACATTGCTTTCACACACCAACAGCACCATTGTGTGCTACACGTGCGAAAACACATTTTGGGTGACGTATGAAAAATGGCTGCTGTACTGTTCATAAGGAAGTGTAATAAAATGGTAATGTTGAAAATCTGGAGTGAAAATATTAAATTCATAAACTTACAAGCATGCATAGGAACTGCGCAACGCACGCTCGTAAAACAGTCATTTTTAGGAATTTTTTCACCAAATTTTCAACATAGCCATTTTAAGACCTCTGCTCATGAACAGTGTCACTGTTATTTTCTTAATGTGTCCCATACACTGATTTTGCACTTCGACTGCGCCATTGTAGCTACATGGTAAATAAACACATTTTGGGCAAGATGTGAAAATGACAACTGTACTGCTCATAAGGAGGTCTGGTAAAATGGCAATGTTGAAAATCTGGGAAAATATTGAAAATTTCGCTGAACTCACGAAAGGCATGTGAGAACTGCGAATGCACACCGTAAAACAGTCATTTTTAGGAAATTTTTCACCAAATCTTTGACATAGCCATTTAAGACCTCTGCTCATGAACAGTGTCACTGTGATTTTCTTAATTTGTCCCGTACATTGATTTCGCACACTGACTGCGCCATTGTGCGCTACATGGGCGGAAACCCGTTTTGGATGAGATGTAAAAAATGACAGCTGTACTACTCATAAGAAGGTGTGGTAAAATGGCAACATTGAAAATCTGGAGTGAAAATATTAAAAATTCGTAAACTTATAAGCCTGCGTATGAACTGCTAGCACTTGCGGCTCGTAAAGTCATTTTTAGAGATTTTTCACAGATTTTGACATAGCCATTTTAAGACCTCTGCTCATGAACAGTGTCACTGTGATTTTCTTAATTTGTCCCGTACATTGATTTACGCACACATGACTGTGCCATTGTGCGCTATATGGGCGGAAACACGTTTTGGGTGAGATGTGAAAAATGACAGCTGTACTACTCATAAGAAGGTGTGGTAAAATGGCAATGTTGAAAATCTGGAGTGAAAATATTGAAAATTCGCGAACTTACGAGCCTGCGTAGGAACTGCGCAATGCCGCTCTAAAACAGTCATTTTTGGAATTTTTGCACAAATTTTCAACATGGAGTTTTGGGACCCTTCTCATGAATGATGTCACTGTCATGGTGTTATTGGGCCTGAAGGTGATTTCATGCAGTGACTGCGAAATCACCCTTCGGGCCTGAAAAACGCCATGACAGTGACATCATTCATGAGAAGGGGTCCCAAAAACCCCATGTTGAAAATTTGGTGCAAAAATTCCAAAAAATGCCTGAGATATGCAACAAAGTTGAAAAAACCCTATCTAGCCCATTATACAGCTTGCTGGCATTTCCTCAGTTAGCAGTCGGCTTTGAAGAGTGCAGACGTGTTCCCAGTCCACCGCAGATCATTGCGCCGAGCTCCGGAGGAAAGTATGGGGTGGGGTGGGGTGTGGGGAGGCTGGGTGCACAGTGGGTGGTTGCAGATTGTGGGGGGGGCAGGAAGACTGCGTGGGACCATTTTTGTTTACTGGGATTTTAAAAAAAAAGACGACGTGGGACATTTGCCACGCTGGGGTGGGCTCCCAGCATGGCACAAGGACGGCTGGGGGGGGCCGTGGAGCCGATGGGGGATTGGGCACCCCCGTCGGCCATATGATCAGTTGCCATGCTGGGGTGGGCTCCCAGCGTGGCACCCAGTACTGGGGGGGTGAGGACAGTGGAGCCGACGGGGATTGGGCACCCTGTTGGCTATTCTATAGTTGCCACGCTGGGGTGGGCACCCAGCATGGCATATAGAAGGCTTTGGGGGCGCAGCACAAGCTGATTTAGATTGCACCACCCCTACGCTGGCACGTGTGTGCGGAGGGCAGCACGCAGTATGCGTGCATTTCTGTGTGTGTATGTGTGTATGTGTAGGGGGAGCTGCGCATGAGCAGGCAATATCTTATCGCTGCTCACTGCAGCGTAGCTCCCCCTTTCAACTGTACGCCACTGCATTTTGGAGCTTGTCATAGACAGCTCCAGCATGCATTGGTGAACAGGGGCCGAGCCTGCCAACACACTGACTGAATTGGAAGAGGGGGTGACACACCTCCGAAATCTCGGATGATGGCACTATGTTTCTTGCACATGCGTGCAAGCAAACATAAAAATAAAAGGGCTCCATTTTCAAAGAGCCACTAGATCAGTGCATGTTGGGTTGATCCTTACCTGCAGCAAAGTCTGGGTGCACCAGAGGAACTGAAGCAGATTTTGGTAGAACAGGAGCCTCTGTGCCAAAGTCTCCCAAGTTGTCACACATGGAGTATTGCACCAAACAGTTGGTGCACTGGAGGGGTTTGATGGAAGATCCCATCATGCCCCCCTGCCCAGTGCAATGCCATCCCAGAACTGTGATATGGGGGGGAGCCTGTGAGATCATGGGACACTGAAGCTGGACTGGGGGGAAGGGGTTCCATAGTGGATGGTGTGGGGAAGGTGTGTGTAGCAGGGTACACAGGCAGCATCAGACAGATATGCCCTGGACAGCTGTACAGACCTGCAGAAATGGTACTCCCTGGTTTGCATGCATGGACCCTGTCCTGGATATCCTGATGCCACCAGTTCTGGCAGCCTTCCCAGAACTTGCACAGTCCCCAACATGCTGAGATAGTCAATGACTGCAGGGTACAAGGTGCAGTTCATAGACTGGGATGTACCCCAGGAAGCAAGACATTCTTCTGATGCACAGCCTTCTGAGGGGTGGCATACTGTAGGTACAGGTGATGGTGTAGCTACAGCATGGTGTGAGGGCACCCCGATAGGCAGGTGCTAGAGAGGGGTATGGCAGATGCCAGGACAAAGGAATGGCACCACATATACTGGAGTGGAGAAGCACTATCCCTGGCACCATACCCTGCCATGTTGGAACACTGGTTGTAACATGTCAGGTAGGTGAGGCCATGTTGAACATCCCCTACATATGTGAAGAGCACAGTCCCCGACAGTGTAGAAAGTGTCTGCATGGATCTGCCTGTAAAGTTCCAACAAGGCAGGATATGGTTCTTTACTTATTCATGGACTGTAGGAAGAAATGTTTCTTACTCATTTTTTTCTTTATTCATTTTATTGTTTATTATTTACTCATCGTGTTACTCAGATAGGGAATAGTTTTCCACAATGTGTATTGGAAAGTCCAATTATAGAGATCATAACAAAAAAGGAAAAGAATAATTTATTTCCTTGTTAAGAATTAGATTAGACTGAGATCTCCACATTTCGACCACTAAAAAATGAATGGCAGCCATGATGGATCAATTATTGGCCTTTTTCTGCCCCTTGGTATTGAATAATCCTGAGTGAGAGCATGGGTAAATTTACAGCTACAATGGATATTGACAACATCAATAAAAGTAAATTTTCAGTCATTCTCATGGATGTACTGTATAAAACTGCTACACTACTTACAAAAATGCTGTATCACTAAGCAATGCTTTTAATAACTGAATGATTTTTTTAGTTAGTTTAGAGTTTTTTAAGTCATGTTATATTTAAACAATAAGACACGACAAGGTGTGCGTTATCGTGTAATAACATCATTCCTGGGTGGGTTGAAGCACAAGGCAAAGCTGAGTGCTTCCACCACCAGGAGTGATGTTATATTCTTACCTGTGGGTGTCTTATACAATCTCCCCATTGGCTCGATGTAATGCAAAATAAAAACAATATTTAAGAAAGGTTTTAGTAGATTTCTAGTGTGACAACATATCTTTGTTTCTGAAAAAAAGAAGTGGATGGCAGCCATGATGTGCACACGGTGATGTTATTGTGCAATATCATCAGTGTCTCAGGCACACACTGACCAATCAGAGTCCAGGAAATTTTCTTGTCATTGTATAATATATCTTATCTCACAGTGATGTGCTGATCTGATATGGCAACTGCATTCTCGGGATATGTGAATGAATATTTCTAGCATTTTAAAACCCTGCTATTCATAGGTAATAAATCATTCCAGATTGTGATTTAAAGGATTTGAGATTCACATCCCAGGGGTAAGAGGCACTAGGCCAAAGGCCAACTGCCTTTATGTTCCTAGGAAAGGCATCTTAAATCCTTTAAACCACATTCTAAAGCAGTTTATAGCACTGATAAAATGTCTCATTTAAAATGAAATCCAATTGTAGAAATGAAATGAAAAGTGTGGCTCTCACTGGGGATTTGAACCCAAGGCCTCAGCAATCAGTGCTTTAGCTCTTAACCAAATGAGCTATGAGAGTTCAGCCAGTTAAGGCCCCTGAGTTGTCCCATGTGAATCACACATACATCCCTTTCTGGTGTTGCAATGATCTCAGTGCTCAGACCAATCATAATTTGATGGTGATGTCGCCCAGCAAGAGGGACATAAATTGGGCGCTGGCAAAGCCGGCCCAGAACTGTTGAATCCTTTGCTGTATGAAGGCCTGTGTTGGCTGCTCTGACAATTTTGGATGAGCTTAAACTCTTACTAGACCATACGCCTGAAGTCACATCTGCTTGGGACCATCATTTGGGTTGAGACATTGCATCCACTAGGGGGGTGCTAAGCAAGTCTGAAAGTTTGGACAATGTTGCAACAAAGCCAGCTGCTAATACTTTTAAGGAAAGACCTACCATTGGATGAAGCAAGGCCTATGTTTTGCATACTGAGAATTTGGACTAAAGTAATGTTTTGGAATTTCTGTTAGATGCCTGGACAAGAGACTGACTTTGGAATTTACCAGCCAGCAAGCCACAGTGCTGTTAAATAGCAGTGAGTCCAGAGCTGCAGATTTAAGAACAGAAATTAACTGAAACAGAAAAGAGTCACAGAGTCCAGTTACCAAAACAACACTGCTGTCCACAGGGAGAGATATTTCTACAGACTATGCTGCTAAACTTCCATAATCTTGCTGTCCGATTTTTCCTACTAAATCCTGGAGTGACTTTTGATGATTCGTGACATCAAGCAAGGAGGATCCGGACTGCATTTTACTTCATTGATATCAGAAGATTTTACAGTTCCAGGTACTAGGGGAAAAGACAGAAGACTACAGTCAAGCCAAGCCATTGGAGGGCTTTTGTCATCCAAAATCAGAAGTTCTCACCAAGATTTTTAAAATTAAAAAGTAAAAGACCACATCTACAGATAACTAGAACTTAAGTTTTCCTTTAATTATTCCAATTATAGTACTTTTATTTGACTGTCTGGGGTGGTAACTTAGTGCATTTTAGCTCCAAAGCCTTGGATATATAGCTAAGCTAGAATTTAGACATAAAGAATTGCCTTCTTACATATTAAAGTTTAAAACAATTATTATACAAAGACATAATCTGAGACACCAGTGTAATGAGTTGCAAGTTCTCATTGTAAAAAGGTCATGATATTTATAAGTATGCTGAAGGAATAGTACAGTGTCATTTGTTATGCTGAATATTGCTTATTCATTTGCGTTGCTAATTTACTGAAATTTGTTTTGTTTGTTTTATTTCATTTACTTGATTTTCTAAAACCTGTTTTGTTTACATTACAGTTTATGTTTACATTGTTTTTATTATGCTTGATATTTATACTAATTATGAATATTTAGGACTTGTATATACGTAAATAAAATATATATTTATCTCTTATATAATCCAAAGTGTGGCAACACTGTTTTTCACCCTCATTTTTGAATATGGAGAGCATAGGATAATATCATATGTGAATTTTCATTAGCTTTGGTAATTTTTGAAATAATTTTTGGTTAAGGCCCGAGGTGAGTCCAAGTGTATTATTGTAAAAAGTGATATTATAGCCTTTGTTCTGACATCTTTGAAGGTTTTCATTTAAAATGAATAATTAAGCATACATAGGGACCTTAGGCCTTTCTGGACTCAAATTGTGCAGGTACTTTTGCAGGCCTTGGGGTGCAGGTTGCAGACATGGCAACTTCACTACTGTTAGGGGTAGAAGACTGGGGGAAGAGGGGTGGGAAATGTATCTCAGGGTAATCAGGATCTTACTAACACTAGCTCATCAGTGTATTCAAAATACCTGGGTTTCCCATGTTCAACACACAGTGAGGCAGTGGAAGGCCCTGGTAATATAGAACCTAGCATTGGAAAGGCTAACACACTGGCTGCATGGGCGAGTAGAAGGGTTCCTAAATACCTAGGGGCAATACATTGATTCTCTGCCCGGGGAGGAGGCTGCACTAGTAAGACAAGGGTGATATGATGTCCTAAATATACTGTTTCTACTGGTCTAAGGTGGAGCATGCCATCCAGGATGGAAGGGGAAATAGAGAGCCCTAGAATCTTCACTCACGGGTAGGAGGTAACCATTATAGAGTACAGAGTGACAGAAGCCTTCAAAGTGGTAGGTACCTTAGCATGCCAATAGTCAGAGGTAAGAACAACTATTTATAAAGGCACACAGTCTTCTGGAATTGAGGTATGAAATGGTCACATGGGATAATGTCTTTTCAATAATGATAGCATGCTGGTTTTATATTTGTCTCTTACAATCTGTATTATCTTTTTATTTTTAATTTCCACGTTGCGGTTGTGTTTCTCTGTTTAGAAAATTATATATGGAGCAATGTGAAAAGTGAGCTTACAATGATATAATATGTAAACACAACTTATGTTTGGAAGATACATTACTGTGTTTGTGTTTATATGATGAACAACCTGTTACATGAATATCAATAAAAAATATAAAACAAAAAAATAGATATACAGTCGCATGAGTGCAATAGATCAGCGAGTTTATGTTTTATAGTGTCATAGTGATTAAATATCCAATATGGCACTTGTTGTGCATTTTGCAACAGTGCTGCTATCAGCTAAAATCCAGCTATGGTGTTTCAGGTTTCTTCAGGAATGCTAAGCTGCTCTAAAGAGCGAGTGGGGGGGAGAGAGAGAGGAGATAGATTCAGACTGAGTGGAAAAAAAAGAGTTCACTACCAATGGCTGGAAGTATTGATACAGATAAATAATGAAAGAGATAGGTATTGAAACTGTATAAATAAAAACAACTATTTGCAGAAGGTATTCCACTTACTGTTTTCAAGTTGTTTTGGAGCAAAGAAATTCAAGATGCAAGCAGGCAGGTTTTGAAAGCTGGTGTGAGTGTCATAGTGTGGCTGCTGATTGGAAGCTAAAACATAGATGTGCTATAGCTGTTTGTACTGTAACTAGGCTGGGCTGCACTCAGTGGAGAGATGGAAAGGTAGGCAAGTTGACTGTGAGGACTGTAGTGCAAGTGTAGTAATGTGTAACCCAGGTGGTGAGTAATTAGGTTTCAATTAGAGCTACAGTGCAAATATGCCTAACAGAGTGCATATTAGGCTCAGATAACCACCCACCTACAGCTGTAGTGAGGCTGGATGCCAGAGATGGAGGGCCATATCACCCGTGAAAGGGTGGCCTAGCCTAACTTTACACCATGAAGTATCTCATTGTCCTTATATTGGGCCCTATGCATATTCGGGCGGGAGTTGCACACTGGTGGTGCATATCCCGCCCACGTAGCTCCGCATCTGTGGACAGGTGCGCACAGGCAGTATTCACCTATGGTTGCCACCTGTCTGTGGCACTGCCCCCGAGGTGTGTAGGTCCATGCAGAGTGGTTGGGGCGGAGTCGTGGACCCAGTCAAGCTCTCAGTTGTATCTGTTACAGGGTAAGTAACAGATAGTGTCCTGACAAGCAGTTAAGGATGTAAGTTTTTTATTTTTTTTATTTTTTATGGTCACCCCCCCCCAACCCCAACAAAAAAAAAAACACCAGAAGTGAAAATCTTAAATAATACTTCAGCTTTTAAATTTATGTGTGCAAGGAAGGCATCATGGGTGGAAAGAATTGTTTTTATTTATTTATTACATGTAAGGGAGTTATACTTTTTAGAGCTTTGTTGAAGGTTTTCACTGAGTAAAGGTGGCAGGAAAGTTTATGATGGCAATCAGGGATGAGTGGAGTAAGTCATGTATTTCGAATGTGATTTGCCTAAATTCCACTGCCACTTTTTTTTTTTTTTTCTAACATTAGGAAGAATTAAATGTATGGGTGCCAGCCTGCTCCAGCCAATCAACACCTAGGATTTTTCCTTTCCATTTGATAACACAGGTTAAACTGCTGTCATGTAATATGTTTTGGCAAATGAAGCTTTTATATTCTTTTGTGCCATTTTATAACAGTAGTTATAAAATAGGTCAAAATGGCCACAACCAATTCTGTTCTCTGACTGGAAATACCAGGTCACTTTACACGTCATGCCTAAATATAGTCTTCAATGCAGAGTAATGCCTTTGCTACACCAACATTTTTATTATACAAGGCAAATGCATAAGTGAAATAACACATTCCAGGGTGCTGTGATTGATGGCAGGTATAGGCAGTCCTTTGCTGTCTGCTAAGGAGCACTCGGCTTGTGACCTCATGCCTCAGCACACACAGGAGGAGTTCCTATAGCTCTCAACAAACACACACCCTGTAATTTGTGATTGACCATGTGAAACACTGAACATGGTAGTCTACGGCTGATATTTTCCAAGAGAAATTCAATAGCATTCAAGTTATATATTTGCAACTTTTTTTTGTATGATTTACCATCAAAAGGCATTTAAGGTTCTACGGGGCACATTCTGAGTTGCTAGGGGTGGCGGCACGAAATAGAGGAAGATGAGTCTCCCCATTGTGTCACTACTTGCTGGCACTATACCCAAAGCCAGGCACTTTTGACGGGGGTAGGAGTCCCAGCTGTGGCAATGGCACAATGCAAATCATTATTCTAGAAATCAGAATGCCCAAACTGGGTTTGTGCCTGCTAACATGCTGGTTGACAGTTCCAGTTAGATTGCAACATGTCATTGAATCAGGCACATGGTGCAAAACAATGCAGCATGCTGGTCATGAATGGGCATCCAACCTAAAATGTGCCCTCTCCCTACCCTTTGTTACTGTTTAGTTCCATAGAGAGACAGTGGTTCAGTACAGGTTGTCTAGTGTCCTCTACTCTCTCAGGTGTCCAATGCCCTTTTAGCCTATTGCACCCCCCCGCATCACTCAAATCCACAGGAACTGTAAGTGCCCCCAGTGGTCCACCTCCTAGTGGCCCTTAGCCTCTGGTCACAGTATTTTTTATATCCCTTTTTCTCACCAGTGGAATCCAGGGTGGCTTATCAGCCCTGTTTCCTGGTCCCATAG
The DNA here is from genome assembly GCA_016271365.2 of Neoceratodus forsteri. Taxonomy (NCBI): domain Eukaryota; kingdom Metazoa; phylum Chordata; order Ceratodontiformes; family Ceratodontidae; genus Neoceratodus; species Neoceratodus forsteri. Next base: position 915,202,643 of record CM028137.1, read on the forward strand.
ATGGTATATGCCCCCCAGAACCCATCTTGCAGTCAGGCACCCCCACAAATCCCCCCCACATTGTGGGGTCAGGGGAAGGAGGAGAGGCCTCTTCCCAAGTCACACAATCCAACTCATACTGTGGAGGTCCAAGTGGCAGCGTAAGTCCATGGTCAGACAGGCTGGGCATCTCTAAGCCCTTGATCCTTTGTCTGCCTTTGTCCCATCCCTCCTATAGTAGACATGAAGTGTGCGTGTGAATGTATACAGTATTACCATGCCGCTGCCCCCCCCATTCTGTGCTGCCTTAGCCTGCATTACCACAAGGTCTACACTTGGTGGCAGTGTGAGACCAGGCAATCAAGCCCTCCCTACCCAGGAGAGGAGAGGTGACCCTCAGATGCTTGATTTCCTCCCCCCTCCTCCCCTCAGCTGACCCGTAGCAACCTGAGTCTGCTTCTGGACTTGGGTCACCAGCAAGGTGTGAGGTCTGGCATCTGACACCTCAACCCTGTGTCATCAGGTTGGCTTTTGGTCCCAGCATTTTGACCCCCCCCCCCACATTGATATCTAGTTCAGTAATAACAGTGTGGGCTCACATGAGACTGTGACCAGACTTGTGAGAGTCATCATGCCTTTGTGAATGGTTTTAGGGGCCAATTGAGGGGTGGTGCCCACCTTCCCAATGTCATCCCAATGCTACCTGCAACCACAAAGGAGTGGGTAGGGAAACCACTGAGCATAGATTGATGGGTCACAAAGTAACCAGTGGCACTAAGACACCACAGCAACCTCTAGTGTCATGAACTGTGACTGAGAATGGGACCCTGAGTATTTATGTGTGTCATTACTGAAGTAAGGATCACCTCATCCCTTTGGCACTACACTGACTGTGCTCATCTTGGATCACTACTTCAGCAAAAGCATGTATTTTCTGATTCTCTGTTTAATGCAAAAGGAAAATGCCCACCCTGTCCAATGTAGAGGAACATGCCCCTTCCTGTCCAATGTAGAGGAACATGCCCACCCTGTCTAATGTACAGGAACATGCCCACCCTGTCTAATATAGCGGAATATGCCCATTCTGTCTATTGGAGAAGAACATGCCCACACTGTCTACTGGAGAGCAACATGCCCACCCTATCTAATACAGAGGAACATACCCATCCTGTTAAATGAAGAGGAGTGTGCCCATCCTGTCTAATATAGATGAACGTGCACATCCTGTCTAATGTAGAGGAACATGCCCATCCTGTTTAATGTAGAGGAGCATGCCTGTCCTGTCTAAGGCAGAGTAACATGCCCATCCTGTTTAATGTAGAGGAACATACTCATCCTGTATAATGTAGAGGAACACACCCATACTGTTTAATACAGAGGACCATGCCCACCCTGTCTAATGTAGAGGAACATACTCATCCTGTTTAATGTAGAGGAACATACCCATCCTGTTTAATGTAGAGGAACATATCCATCCTGTCTAATGTACAGGAACATATCCATCCTGTCTAATGTAGAGGAACATGCCAATCCTGTCTAATGTAGAAGAACATACACATCCTGTCTAATGTAGATGAACGTGCCCATCCTGTCTAATGTAGAGGAACATGCCAATCCTGTCTAATGTAGAGGAACATACACATCCTGTCTAATGTAGATGAACGTGCCCATCCTGTCTAATGTAGAGGAACATGCCCATCCTGTCCAATGTAGAGGAACATGCCCATCCTGTCTAATGTAGAGGAACATCCCCATCCTGTCTAATGGAGAAGAACATTCCTATCTGGTCTAATGTAGAGGAACATATCCATCCTGTCTAATGTAGAGGAACATGCCCATCCTGTGTAATGTAGAGGAACATGCCCATCATGTTTAATGTAGAGGAACATGCCCATCATGTCTAATGTAGAGGAACATACCCATCCTGTCTAATGTAGAGGAACATATCCATCCTGTCTAATGTAGAGGAACATGCCAATCCTGTCTAATGTAGAGGAACATGCCCATCCTCTCTAATGTAGAGGAACATACACATCCTGTCTAATGTAGATGAAAGTGCCCATCCTGTCTAATGTAGAGGAACATGCCCATCCTGTCTAATGTAGAGGAACGTGCCCATCCTATTTAATGTAGGGGAACATACCCATCCTGTTTAATGTAGAGGAAAATACCCATCCTGCCTAATGTAGAGGAACATACCCATCCTGTGTCATGTAAAGGAACATGCCCATCCTGTTTAATAAAGAGGAACATACCCATTCTGTTTAATAAAGAGGAACATACCCATCCTGTCTAATGTAGAGGAACATGCCCATCCTGTTTAATGTAGAGTAACATACCCATCCTGTCTAATGTAGAGGAACATACCCATCCTGTCTAATGTAGAGTAACATGCCCATCCTGTTTAATAAAGAGGAACATACCCATCCTGTCTAATGTAGAGGAACATGCCCATCCTGTTTAATGTAGAGGACATGCCCACGCTGTCTAATGTAGAGGAACATACCCACCCTGTCTAATGTAGAGGAACATACCCACCCTGTCTAATGTAGAGGAACATACCCATTCTGTCTAATGTAGAGGAACATGCCCATCCAGTCTAATGTAGAGGGACACGCCCATCCTGTTTAATGTAGAGGAACATACCCATCCTGTTTAATAAAGAGGAACATGCCCATCCTGTCTAATGTAGAGGAACGTACCCAACCTGTTTAATGTAGAGGAACTTACACTTCCTGTCTAATGCAGATGAACGTGCCCATCCTGTCTAATGTAGGGGAACATGCCCAACCTGTCTAATGTAAAGGAACATACCCATCTTGTCTAATGTAGAGGAACATGCCCATCCTGTCTAATGTAGAGAAACATACCCATCCTGCTAAATGTAGGGGAACATGCCCATCCTGTGTAATGTAGAGGAACATACCCATCCTGTCTAATGTAGAGGAACATACTCATCCTGTCTAATGTGGAGGAACATACCCATCCTGTCTAATGTAGAGGAACATACCCATCCTGCTAAATGTAGAGGAACATACCCATCCTGTCTAATGTAGAGGAACATACTCATCCTGTCTAATGTGGAGGAACATACCCATCCTGTCTAATGTGGAGGAACATACCCATCCTGTCTAATGTAGAGGAACATGCCCATCCTGTGTAATGTAGAGGAGCATGCCCACTGTGTCTAATGTGGAGGAACATATTCATCCTGTCTAATGTAGATGAACATACCCATCCTGTTTAATGTAGAGGGCATGCCCACCCCCTCTAATGTAGAGGAACATACCCATCCAGTCTAATGTAGAGGAACATGCCCATCCTGTTTAATTTAGAGGAACGTACCCATCCTGTCTAATGTAGAGGAACATGCCCACCCTGTCTAATGTAGAGGAACACGCCCACCCTGTCTAATGTAGAGGAACATACCCATTCTGTCTAATCTAGAGGAACATACCCATCCTGTCTAATGCAGAGGAACATGCCCATCCTGTTTAATGTAGAGTAACATGCCCATCCTGTCTAATGTAGAGGAACATACCCATTCTGTCTAATCTAGAGGAACATACCCATCCTGTCTAATGCAGAGGAACATACCCATCCTGTTTAATGTAGAGGAACTTACCCTTCCTGTCTAATGTAGATGAACGTGCCCATCCTGTCTAATGTAGGGGAACATGCCCACCCTGTCTAATGTAGAGGAACACACCCATCCTGTCTAATGTAGAGGAACATGGACATCCTGTTTAATGTAGAGGAACATACCCATCCTGCTAAATGTAGAGGAACATACCCATCCTGTCTAATGTAGAGGAACATACCCATCCTGTCTAATGTAGAGGAGCATGCCGACCGTGTCTAATGTGGAGGAACATATTCATCCTGTCTAATGTAGAGGAGCATGCCCACCGTGTCTAATGTGGAGGAACATATTCATCCTGCCTAATGTAGAGGAACATACCCATCCTGTCTAATGTAGATGAACATGCCCATCCTGTTTAATGTAGAGGACATGCCCACCCTGTCTAATGTAGAGGAACATACCCATCCTGCTAAATGTAGAGGAACATACCCATCTTATCTAATGTAGAAGAGCATGCCCATCCTGTCTAATGTAGAGGAACATACCCATCCTGTTTAATGTAGAGGAACATACCCTTCCTGTCTAATGTAGATGAACGTGCCCATCCTGTTTAATGTAGGGGAACATGCCCACCCTGTCTAATGTAGAGGAACATACCCATCCTGTCTAATGTAGAGGAACATGCCCATCCTGTTTAATGTAGAGGAACATACCCATCCTGCTAAATGTAGAGGAACATACCCATCCTGTCTAATGTACAGGAACATACCCACCCTGTCTAATGTAGATGAACGTGCCCATTCTGTTTAATGTAGGGGAACATGCCCACCCTGTCTAATGTACAGGAACATACCCATCTTGTCTAATGTAGAAGAGCATGCCCATCCTGTCTAAGGTAGAGGAACATGCCCATCCTGTTTAATGTAGAGGAACATGCCAATCTTGTCTAATATAGCGGAACATACCCATCCTGCTTAATGTACAGGAATGTGCCAATCCTGTCTAATGAAGAGGAACATGCCTACCTTGTCTAATGTAGAGGAACATGCCCACTCACTACAAGTAAATCAGTTAATTGCCCTGTCAAGTATTACAAGTCTTGCTTTAATGGGTATGTGTTTTTACCTGGCAAACAAGAGGTTCCTGAAAGAACTGGCACCTATGAAATATTTGATGGGAACTGTTAAGTTTATAAAGTAGCCAGTTGTTACAGTTTATTTCAGAAGATTTGATTGTGTCCCTTTTGCAAGCTATAGGTTTTTCTTGCATAAAATGTGAGCAAAAGCAATCTACCTGAAACTTGACATATTTAGCATTCTTCCTTACTGTACCTCATCAATGTGACCTCACTTATTGTGATGTTACACATGACTAGTCAGACAGAAGGTGAGTGCATCTTCTTGGTGGGCTGTGTTGTAACAGTGAGGTCGTACAGCTAATAAGGTAGGAAGATGCACAGCACCAGATATACTGTACTCTAGCTAGAGTAATGTTCCCCATATCACATCTGCTAATTTCAGGTAGGAAATCTTATACTTAGCAAAAGGATATTGAAAACTGTCTTAGATATAAAATATAACAGCTGGATCATTTTAAAATTTGTATTGGTAAACATATGAACTTCTTAAATCAACTACAGCTGTTCGGTAGTATATTGCATACTATCCTAAGTTTTACATGCATCCCCTGGAACATTTCGGGGGGTTGGAGCATGTTGCTTTAGACTTGATAAACAAACAACCTTTACTAGATCATTCTACCACTGCTGGCATATCAGTCGTTGGTCCTGAACAGTATTGCAAGGTGAGTGATTAATAGATATTTATTGTGCAGCTTTGAAACAAGAGCAACCAGGAGTTAGGTACATCTAGAGTATATTACCAACTGTTTTACATTTCACAAGCCTCTTCCTTTAAATTTTCTTTTTTTTTTTTTTTCAATTTGTGGCTGATTACTTGTTGGAGCAGGTATATAACCAGACCACATTAGCTCTGTCAACCATCACAGGCAATTAGGCAAATGCCTCAGAGTCAGGATCTGTGCTCACTGCGGGCTGATCTCCCAGTCAGAGTTAGGGACCAACAACTGGATGTGAGCTTTCTTGATGACCAGGCTGCTTATCGGTTTCCCCCCTTAAATCCCCTGTCTCCCAACCCATGAAAGATGTTACCATGCAACACTGTTTCAATTGGGCAAGTCAAATGATGAATGTGTGTCTGCATGCAAAATATCATGGCTAGCAAAACAGACTCAGCATATAACCAATGTATGAAGAATTAGCTAAAAAAGAGAGAACAACGACTTGACCTTGCCAAGGAAAACACTAACCAAGCAGTATATCACACCACCAAAATTTAAACCAAACTTTTATTTTTGTAGTATTGCAGACATGAGTCTACTGACACCCAAACCAGTTTCAACCAGTCTTTCTTTTAAACTCTAGTACTTTTCAGGTATAACCCAGAAACAGGTTATATAACCAAGCTATTTTCTTAGCTGTTAAAGTTGTGTCCTTTATATGGCTAAAGTCTGAAAAAATAGTTTGACTGACACTTTCCATAAAGTGATTTATATGGATTATATATGATTATATAGAGTATTTCTTCTGGAATCATGTTATTTTCTTATATTACCATGCCTGTCAGTACCTGGCTGCTGAGAGGTGCTTTGACAGTGGGAAAATACAACACTCCCTTGAGTCTCCATTTACTTCACTTCAAGAAAGGCTCCAGGACCAGGGGGCATGACCTCAGGCTGCAAGGAGGGAGGTTCCTTACCAACACCAGAAAGTTTTTCTTCACAGAAGGACTGGTGGATACCTGGAACAGCCTGCCCAAAGAGGTTGTGGGGGGATTCAAGAATGCATGGGATAGACACAAGGGAGCCCTGACTACAAAGGGCAACTAGAGTGTCAAAACAGGTCTAAAAAATGGGTAGACTAGATGGACCTAGAGGTCTCCTTCTGTTGTCAACTTCTATGCTTCCATGTTTCCAATCTGACAGCAGTGCCTTTATAACATTCCTAGAGCTCCACTGGAGCTCCTCTGGTCTGGGAGTGGGAGTTGAGCCCAATAATTGTTATGTCATTTGTATATTTATTTGTTTGTGTTTCAGATAACACCTTTGAGCACAAGTACTCTTTTCCAAAGGTTCCATGTCAGAATAAAGCTCATGCTTCTAACCTGGCAGATCAGCATTCTGCCCCCTTTCCCCTACTTCCACTTGGCTGACAGGCATTTACTGGTTTGATCACAGGCATCAGGAATATCCTTCTTTAGATTTAAAACTTGCTTAACATATTTAATGGTCTTTTCATAGCAGTCTTCATGAGAGCTACCGGCATGCCTTGGTATGACTTGTAAAGATTCAGAATTCAAAACACATATTAAAAATGAAGGATAACAATATTCCATAGCCCTATTTTTCATTTCCCTATAGCAGTAACAACAGATCAGTAAAGAAATGGAAGAGCTGGCATACAAATGACATACTGTGACTTTGTATTCAAACCATAGGTTCCAAAATAAAAGAATGAAACCTCTGGGGACACAGATGCTGACTTCTGAGACCTTTGCTACTCTTTCTCTCAATGCCATTCTACAAAGAGACAGCAGGCATCTGGTTAGAGACTGCAGTGATTCACAGAGCAAGGGTAGAGGTGTAAGATGGCTGCTGCGATAGGTGACGCACCTGACAGCAACGTACCATGCGTTTCCCCCAACAACCCTCTTGTCATGCTGTCAGCAGGCACAGCACTTCTTGCTGATATAGCACATTGTAAATTACAAAGACTCTTATTACTGCCATGTTCTTAGAAGACAGTTCTTTATTTGATTCTTTTTTTCCACTGGCCTACTTTCCTTCTGTAAAACAATGACACTACAGTACCAATGGTATATTTTGCTACTAAAATACATTTTCATCAGGATGTCTGCAGAACAGAATAAACATTCATTTGGTTACCAGACATTTCCTCTATAATTCTCACCAAATTTTGTGTAATTACAATAATGATAAAGCATTCTTCGACTTAATTATGTATGGTTATTTTTCAAAAGAGAAAGACAACGTCATTACTGCTAGGAAGAAATACATCAACAATAACTGATCTTATTCTTTTTATAAATATTTTTAACTATGTAAGTAATGAATCCCAAAGTGAATGTGTTAATGACTAAGGTGGTACCTATTTTGCCAAAATCTTGTAAGTTGAAATCATGCTTAAAGAAAACAGGAAAAGACTATATCTACTACCACTTCAACATATTGTGCAGGGACATAGTGTTTTTTGAAGATTCTGTATTTTTGGATAATGAAAAAAAGCCTTGTGTAGTCTACATCACCAATATTGAAAACATCATAGCTATTTTTTGAGGAAGCTAACAGAGGTCTGTTGACAAATGATATGGCCATTTAATCAACAAACACAGCTTGAAGTAGGCTTTTGCCTTAGAGTATGCATTCTCAAGACAAAATATTTCATGTGTGATGATTAGTATCATTAAATATTGTGTTTTACCCTCTCTTCATACAAGGATTTGTTTACTTTACTGTCTTAGCCCAAGTTACATGCCTTGATTTTTCTGAATATTTTTTTTATTAGATACTGTGTCAAAAAAAATAAACCTGATGCCAAAAGTAAACTGTGTATAGATGTGTCAAAAGTGTTTTAAGAAAGCAAAAAATAATGTAAACATATTGTATGTACTAATAAAGTATAACGGTGCATATATCTTGTCTCCTCTACATCATGTAAGCACATACAGCATTGAATTCTATCGCTGGTCTTAAATGGATATATAGGGTTACTTGTCATGCATAGTTTACATTTTCTGTGTTGACTGTACCAGACCGAGGGGGGATGTAATGGTACCATTTGTATCTTTATCTCTCTCTTTCTGTCTGTCTGTCTCTCTCTGTCTTGATATATATATATATATATATATATATATATATATATATATATCTCTATATATATAGATATATATATATATATATATAGATATATATATATATATATAGATATATATATATATATATATATATATATATATATATATATATATATATAAAGTTTTGTTGTAATTATCTATCTATGGCTTCACACAGTATTTTTTAAACACTACTATCACATAATGACACCTGCTGGAAAAAACAGGTCTGTGCATGTCAGTGGTTACATAATGTTCAGCTATATGTACCAGGCTTTCACTACCATGATAAAAAAAATGTCTTTCCACTTCTTGTAACTTAGAATTACTGTACAGTATATTTGTACTCATTATCAAGAAAACTATAATAGGTTACTCCTTTTAGAACTGGGCGGGCTGCCATGGGCAATGTCTTATTTGACTCGTACTACACCTATGATACTCTACCTATGATTATCTACAAACATATTATACCCACACATGCATTCACATCCTGCCCAACCTACTGGGCATCAGCCATTAGGATTCAGTTATGCAAACACATGGACTTAAAATCTCAAGGATGGGTTAAGGCTTTCTGCAAGATGTATTAAAACTCTACAGTGTTAGGAAAGAGTAAGGAACCTTGCATCTAAAGATAAGGGACCTTGGGAGATGAAAAAAAAACAAGAAAATGGAAAAATACAGATTAGCATGAATCTACAATAATTGGATGCAACCTCTAAATCAGTCCTACTTCAAGTAGATCAATAATTCCCCTTTTAATATATATGTTAATAAGGCAACATAAAATTCTGTGTTTTTTTACTGAGAAGTAGTACATAAAGTAAAAGGGATCAATAGAACATTTGTAGAAATGCATTAAAATATGTAAATCTTGAAATTGCGTTATTCTGATTGGATTAAATAAAAACAATCAGATCATAGGCTTAGAGGTCTAGGTGCATGTATGGTATCATGATACAAGTGGGCAGTCATGATGCCAGTAATTTAGTCCTAGGACTATACTTTATGGAGGGCTGGGGGATCTACTAGTCAAGAGGGCTGAACTTTAAAGCAGGAGATTCCTGGTTCAGATCCCACCATAACCACTGACATACCACATGTTATGAGAAAGTAACTTGATCTCTGTAGGCTTCAGTTCAGCCAACTGTAAAACTGGATGGAAACATATTCCCACTGAACAAACCAACTTGCACCTTAACTGGGGTATCCTGTGCAAACACAAAATACACAGTACATACTCTGCCTATCTAGAACATTACTTATGAAAATGTTGTGACAGCGTTCTGATTCCTGATTTCTGACTGGTCAAAAAAATGAACACATTGGTACTAGTGAGATAACATAGCTGATATCTTCAGTACAACTATGAACTGTAACATTTTAGCAAAACTAAAACCATCTGATAAGTGGAAAGACACTTCTGAGTTTGTAGATTAAACTATGTGAAACACAGACCCTGGTTGTTAAAGACATTCTGAGCGCCTCAGGCCAAACCCACCAGTGAAATTTTAATGTAACCTAAGTCATGCTGTACCTTACGTTATTCCTTATTTGTCCATATTAGTGAGAATATAACCTTTATTAAATACCCAGGACTTTTCCCCTTGTGTGTTATGGGTTTTATCCTCACGTGTGAGAATCAATATATTTATCCCACTACAACCTGTTACACCTTTCCATCCATCCATCTGTCTGCCTGCCTGCCTGCCTGTCTGTCTGTCTGTCTGTCTGTCTATCTATCTATCTATCTATCTATCTATCTATCTATATGTCTCAGGACAAGCCCAAGAACAATTTGCAGAGACTGCCAAGCAGTAAAAAAACACAACTTATGTTTCAAGATAGCTTTTCATTGGAGAGTTCCTTTACATGGTTTGTTTATCTATCTATCTATCTATCTATCTATCTATCTATCTATCTATCTATCTATCTGGGTCTAGAACGTTTCCCCATCTCTTATCTTCCCGTCATACAATAGCCCAACTCTGATTTCCCGTTTTGTTATTCCCTGACAGTACAATCATACAGACGATTCAAATACCCGACATTACCTTTATTCTCTAAGTCAGTGCCAAAATTTTTTTTCTTTTTTTACAATTTAAGCTTTATTAATACATTTCCATTATAAAGGGCAGTTACAGCAATTCAAATTGTGACATAGCTCTGGAACAGTGAGAACTGCCCATCCCACCCTCCACCCCGTCCCCCTTACAGCAGCACAAAATTTGATCGCCCTAACGTGCGGTGCATAAAATAATGATACATGGGTAAACCAGAGTGTGATAAAAGTTCAGTGAGGTAACAAGAGTAAAGTGTGAAGGGATCACTTATCCTACTGTATTAACTTCCCTAGTCTGTTATGAAGACTTGCAATTGCCTTCTCTGTTCAGAAGGTTAGCATTGATTTCATGTAGCCGTTCCTGGAAGGAAGGAGCCGATTGTTCCTTCCAATGACATAGTATAAGTTTCTTCATTGAGAGCGCAACCATAGAAACATGGTATTTCCTAGTTCTAGCACTGACCAGGGACATGTCCCCTAGAAGACACACCTCTGTAGTGAAATACTCCTGTAGGCCCAGTAGGGGATCAAGATACATCTTAATTGAATTCCATAAGGAAGAAACTTTGGGACAGGACCAGAACATGTGCACGAGAGTATCCTCTTCTTGCAGGCACTTAGTACATGTACTAGAGTTCGAGAAGCCCCATTTTTTTAATTTGATAGGGGTACAATACATATTATGTAGAATGTGGTATTGCATGAGATGTAGCCTATCTTGGGAAACATATTTATGACAGGATCTCCATAGGGATTGCCAGTCCAACTGGTATTGAGGGAGGAGTGAGTTCCAGAGACTAGTAGGTCCAAAGGTGTCCCCGTATTTTTTATAGTACAGCACCCTGTACAGCTTGGATACTATGCCTGAAGATCCGGACAATAGGGAGATTTCAGGAATCAATGCTGATACCTTCTGAGAAGGGGGAGGACTCCCCAGGGCTACAGTGAGAAGGTATCTTAACTACATAACTTTAAAATGAGATGAGCCTGCGATACGAAACTTGTCTATAATTCCACGTGAGGACAACCAGTGCCCTTCCCTATCTACCAGGGAAAGCAGTTTTCCATCGCCTAGTTGGGGCAACCAATGAGAAGGAATCCACCTTCCACTAAGAATGAAAGATGGGGAATTCCAGATAGATTAAATGAAGAAATAAACATAACTGTGTATAAACATTTAAAGAGGTACTTATTGTGGTTCACGTGGTCATCTTTACATGAGACAACTTGACATAAAATAAGTTTGAGGGATCCAGGCATTTAGATTTAATTGCATCTAACTCAATCTTAAGCCACACTGGTTGTACCGTTTCAGGGCCTGGAGAGATCCATCTCAGACAATATGCTAGATGACTGGCCCAGTAGTATAGTGCCATATGGGGAATCCTCAACCACCCCTCAGATTTTGGGGCAGCTAGTTTATGATAGGCCAACCGAGGATGTTTATCTGCCCAGATAAATCTGGTAAATATACTGTGCAGTTTCTTAAACCAGCGCATGGGGATAAAGGAGTTGAGAAGGGATAAGGGGTAATAAATTCAAGGAAATACATTCATCTTAATAATGTTAATCCTGCCCTATAATGATATGGGAAGTTTAGACCATCTGTCAAGGTCATACATGATAACCTGTGAGAGAGAGCCCAGATTATCTTTGAACCATCTTAAGGGGTTTCGGGATAGCTTTATGCCCAGGTATTTAATTACTCTAGGAGTCCAACCTATACCTAGGGGGCAAATGTCATCCTTAAATACCTTGTGGTTTAATGGGAAAAATAAGGATTTGCTAGCATTCAACATGTAGCTAGATAGCACACTGAACCTAGCTATTTCATTCAGTAAGGGTGGTATTGAAGAAACCGGATGGGAGAGCTATATCAGCAGATCATCTGCGTACGCGGTGAGTTCAATCTCATGACGCCCAACTCTGATACCTTGTATAGAGATATTTTGGAGAATGTTTTGGATAAGGGGTTCCAGATATAAGTTAAACAAGAGAGGCGATAGGGAGCAACCCTGCCTAGTACCTGAATGGAGTGAGAAGTAGTTTGAGAAGGCCCCGTTAGCCAAGATTCTTGCTATAGGGGATTTATATAATGCAGCAACCCAAGAGATGAATACCGGAGGAAAGTTAAAGGCACTCAATACCTTAAAAAGAAAACTCCAATTCGGCATCCAAGGAGACCAAACCTGCAGGGAAGTCAGCATCTCTGGAAGCCGAGAAGACATGGGATAACGTGAGCAGATGATCCGCCGAAGAGCGTCCCTTCATGAAGCCTACCTGATTCATACCTATTAACTCAGGGAGCACCACAGATAACTTGTTAGCTAAAATCTTTGAAAGGATCTTGATATCCTGATTTAGGAGGGATATAGGCATGTAGCTCTGGACAAGCTCAGGGTCTTTATCTGGCTTAGGAAGGAGCACAATCAAGGCTTCAAAAAGGTGGCAATCAACCTCTGTCCTGGATAACATGTTCTGAAATAAACTATTAAGTATTGGCAATAGAAGTTCCCGAAATGTTTTATAGAAAAGGGAGAAAAATCCATCAGGTCCAGGAGTTTTATCTGAGGGTAAACTGCTAATAACCTCAGAGATTTCCCCCGGAGTTGTGGGAGAGATCAGAGAGGCTATGTAATGTACTGGAAGGGAGGGTAGATGTGAGTCCGTCAGGTATTTCTCCATGCTTACTGGGCTGGGAGGGTGTTCCATGTCCCCGTAAAGCAAGTTGTAGTATGCTGCGAACTCTTGAACTATCTCAGTGGGAGATGTTTTCAGTGACCCATCTACAGAAGCCTTGATTGAAGTGATAAATCTCGCTGATTCTTGTTGTTTGATGCGAAGTGCCAAAAGGCGATCTGCTTTCTCACCTTGGTCAGTATAACTAGCTTTGGTGTATATGATAGCTAACTCCGCTTTCTTCAGGAGTAGTTCTAAGTATTTGTCTCTCAACCCTAGGATCCTCACCTTGTCCTCCTCCGAGGAGTTAACCGAGAGATTGGATTCCAGAGCCCGAATTTGGGATAACAAGGACAGTAATTCTCTCTCCCTAGCTCTTTTCCTAGCCACCGAGAGGCCAATAAGAACTCCTCTCATGTAAGCCTTGAAGGCTCCCCATATAATATCTGGTTTTGCACTATTTAAAGGGTTGGATAGAAAAAAAGCCTCAATGTGCTCCCTTATGGTATTGCAATAATTAGAATCTTTAAGCAGTTGGTCATTAAACTTCCATCGTTTTTCTCTCTTTGATACATCCTGAATTGAGAGATCACACAGCACTAGAGAGTGATCGTAGACAGGGCCATGCTGTATCGATGAGGACCTAACCCCGGGCAGAAGCGTCTGAGAAATGAATATGTAGTCAATACGGGACTGTGAACCATGTGCCAAAGACCTAAATGGGAACTCCTTGGAGTCAAGATTTAAGACACGCCAGACATCACAGAGCCTGCATTGATCCAATAATTCTCTACGAGCCCTCTGACCTAGGGAGATTCCCCCTGATGTGCCTCCCGACCTGTCAAGATTTGAATCTGCAACTTGGTTAAAGTCACCCCCCAGGATAATCCTTATGGGAAGGAAAGGCAAGATTAAGTTTATGAGTCTCATGAAGTAAGTGGGGTCATCAGCACTGGGACCATATATACTGCCCAATAGCAGAGGTATTGACCAGAGAGTACCTATAACTAAAACGAACCTGCCCTTGGGATCCCTAATAGTATGAGTTGGGATGAAGGGAATGCCCCTGTTAATAATGATCACAACCCCACAGCTGTTTGAGGAACCTTGCACCTCATACACCATCCCCACTTGTTGCCTCCTCATTTGTGAGGCTTCTGTTTCTAGTAGGTGCGATTTCTGTAGGAAAGTAACCTGAGTACGTAAAAGACTTAAGTGTTTGAGAACCTGGTATTGTTTAGATTTTTCCCTGATCCCCTGGATGTTCCACATTGCAAAAGTCACCTCCTTAGCCATCTACTTAGGGCTTCGAAGGGTAGTGGATTCAGCCTTGCAGTCTGGGTATGTAACACAAATAATCTACCCCCCCCATTGCTGCTGTAAAGCCCAACCACCACCCTAACCTCCCTGCAAGAAGCCCCAATTTAAACCCTCTAATATACCCCATCCCCAACAAGAACATGAACCCTCCCCTCAGCTGCCCACACTGTCATGAACAACGCAGCACAGCACTGGATCTTATCTCCCCACCCCTGAACGTATCCCTGCAAGTGATCACCCTTGTAGCTCGAATTACAAGGCAGTTAATAAGCTGCATTAATGAGGGCTTAGTGTCAACGAGTGATCTTGGGCTTCCAGGGCCTACAGACATCTGCTGGTGAATCCATTAATGAACGAGAGAGGGAAATAGAACTTGATGCCATAAATATGAATGTGAAAAAAAGTCATTCAAGCCTTGGGAGGGAGTTGAAAAATGTTTGTTCCCCATAGGGAACTACCTCGTGAACCAGAACCAAAGCAAGAATTAACATGGTGGGGCGAGCCCATCATCGAGATAAAAACATGAAAAAACAGATCCGGATGAGAAGTGAAACAAAATCCAGAGATGGGAAACCCGTGGGAGTAACTGCCTAGGGGATGCGAACCCCTAGCTTCAGGAAGCCCACCCCCTACAAAACAAGAGCGACTTAGTAAATGAAAGCAGTCCCTCTCAAGGCTGAGTGACTAGACTTGCATTACATGGGTGAGCCGTGCCCTCTTGTGGACATAATCTGTTCCAGCCCACCAGTCAAGGCACCCTGAAAGCCTGGAATCGCCCAAAAATCTGAACTCCCAACCTGTAAAGTCTAAACAAGAAGCATAACCCAAGACCTAGCCCTGTGTGCTCCCCCTGGATGCTAAGTAAGCTATATTATATCAGATGCAGTCCAAAACAAACCCTGCAGGAGCCCCCCCCCCCAGGACTCTCCCTGCAACACTATTCCCACCAATAGGCCAGGGCCTGTTAAAAATAAATTTGAGCCTCTACTAAAAGTCCAGATCTATTAGAGAGCATTAAGTCGAGTGAAATTCATCTCTAGAAAGAGCACTGTCCACACAAAATCCAAACGATGGTTCATTCTGAAGTTCCCAATGAGCCCCGAAGATCAGGAGGCCCTCTCAGGTCGTGTGAAACAGGTCTGGCAACGCCGACTTAAGGTTTAGTAATGCAGCATCAGGATCGTCGAAACTGAGCCATGAGCCATTTACAGAGATTTGTAATTTCACTTAGTACCCCATCCTGAACTTTAAACCCGCCACTATAATCTTGGATACAATCGGGCGGAAGGCTTTCCATTTCAATAGAACCGAACCAGGGATATCCTGACCAACTCTTAGCTTCACCTTCTCCCATCTGACTTCTTGCAGAGCCTTGACTTTCTGAAGGAAATGCTGCCTTTCCAGATAGTTCAGAAAGCGGCAAATAATGGCGCGAGGGGGTGCATCAGGTGGGGGTTTTGGTCATAAGGATCGGCGGGCCTGTTCTATGATATAATTTGGGCCAAAGGGAGAGGGACCAGCTACTTTTTCTACCAACTTCTGGATAAAGATTACAGTGTTCTGACCACCTTCTCCTTTTGGAAACCCAAGGATTACCACATTATTTCTCTGACTATGGCCTTCCAGATCCTCGTGTTTTGCTTCTAATCGAGACAACCTTTGTTTCATTAGTAGGAGCTCAGGATCCAGGCTTTCCAACTTTCTCTCGATCGAAAATATTCGGGCAGTGTTGTCCGATACTGTCGTGGAGACTTCCTCTATCTTTCTGGAGAGGGACTTGAGGTCGATTGCCATATCTTTCATCTGTTCCCGGAATGGTTTAAATTCCTCTAAGAATCGATTAAGTATTAGGGGTTCTTGGTCCCCGGCTTGACACGCAGGTTCCAGCTTGTCTGGGCCACTCGAGGCTCGGGATTTCTTCTAGGCCTTCTCAGGGGTGGCAGGGGGGTATGTTTCTGCGGGGATTTCTTCATGTAAGCCTCCATTTACCACACAGGAACCCAAAACAGGAGCACACACTGTTCAGAGACAAGAAAAACTCTTAGGCAGAGGAGTTAGAAGAAATTTAATGATAATAAATGACGATTTTGTATTCGGGAGGCAAGAGCTTAACGGAGGAGCAACTACTCAGCACTCTGCATCACGTGATCTCCCCCCAAATTTTTTTTCTCAAAATACAGAATACAAAATACGTTTATACATTCATGTCCAAGTCTTTTACAATGATCAAATAAGAATTATTCCTTGCTGCAGTTGACCCGGTGGTGCTTTTTATGCTTTTACAACTTTTGCCATTAGATTTTACAACTGTGGAAGACATGAAAATCACTCTCTAAATCAGGTAAGCAATGTCATTATCAGGTCAATAATTCAAAACCCTGCTCTCCTAGGCAGCATTTTCATACCAGTATAATTTAATACATTTGCCTTTAAGCACTAGTAGTGCAATACACTCTTTAGTCTTCTTCTGCAGCCTCTCTCATTCAGTTTTCCGTCCAGTCTCTCTCA
Organism: Neoceratodus forsteri; assembly: GCA_016271365.2. Lineage (NCBI taxonomy): Eukaryota > Metazoa > Chordata > Ceratodontiformes > Ceratodontidae > Neoceratodus > Neoceratodus forsteri. Next base: position 915,219,708 of record CM028137.1, read on the forward strand.
TTAACCTGAAGGCACTATCAGCACGGTGAGCTGCACCTTCCGCTCAACTCCTCCAGAGCAGAAATAGTCTATTGGTCTATTGAAAACTCAACCAGCACAGATCCAAAATGTCAGTTATGAGTCACACAAACTACTGTATTGTGATACCGGCAAACAAAGAACAATGCTGCATCAGCTAAAGGAGCCAAAATCAGCATAGGTTTCATTCACCAGCTTTTTTTAAAAACTTAAAATAAGGTAAAACCAAATGGAGTAAACCTCTGCATGCCACTTAAGAACCATGTCGGGGAATTAAGTGTGTCGGCATTTCTGTAGCCGGGAATGTAAATGATGGGCTGACCCGTGTGACGGGGAGACAGAGTCAGGCAAAAGTGTGTCGGGTAGTAATGTGTCGGGCAATCGACTAGATCCCATCCACCCATCTATCTATCTATCTATCTGTCTGTCTGTCTGTCTGTCTATCTATCTATCTATCTATCTGTCTATCCAACTTGAGATGACTCAGGACAGGCCCAATAATAATTTGCAGGGAGACTGCCAAATAATAAACAAGCATTTGTCAATGATGAATATTTGCTTGCTGGTATCAGCATTTGAAATGCTGGAGTGAGACAGATGCAGAATAAGAATGGCAGTGAAGTACTGAACTTCACACCAACCCCATCTCCATCCTGTAGAGATGGACAGGCATTGGGGTAAGTGTTTGGGTCGTCGACTATGATGGTCATGCCATGTCATCTAACCCTATTCTGCAGACACTGACACATGTTGAGGCGTGCCTTTGGGTGTTTGACTTTATAGTCACCCCATTCCATAAGGACATACATTGAAATGGGTGCAACACAGGAGAATGGGGTGAAGTCTGGGGTGGAAGAGTCCAAGGTACACCTCGATGCCTGTAAGTGGATGGGGAGTGGGGATGGGATGGCATGAGCAGTACAGTCGGTAATCCAAAGGCACACCCCAATGCCTGTCAGTCTGTACAGGGTGGGACATTATGGTTAGAAACCCTAATGCCCTGGGTGTTTGTTGGTATTTGCACTACAAATTTTCAACATGGCCTTTTTGTGATCCCACCTCATGAAAGCATTTGGGACCTCTTCTCATGAAGAGTGGCACTGTGATTTTGTCAATTTGTCCCGAACTTTGAGCTCCTTCAGCAACCATGCCATTCTGCGCCACATGTACAAAAACACAGATTGAACAGGATGTGAAGAATGACAGCTGTATCATCCATAGGGAGGTGTGAAGAGATGGCAATGTTGAAAATCTGTAGTGGGAATATTAAAAATGCTCACACTTCTGAGCATACGTGGAAACTGCACAACGCATGCGCGTAACACAGTCATTTTATGGACATTCATCACCAAAGTTTCAACATAGGCATTTTAGGACCTCTGCTCGTGAACAGTGTCAATATGATTTTCTTAATGTGTCCCAAACACTGATTTCCCACAGCAACCACGCTATTCTGAGCCGGAAGTACGAAAACACATTTCAGCCAGGGTGTGAAAAATTACAGCTGTACTGTTCATAAGGAGGTGTGGAAAAATAGCAATGTTGAAAATCAGGAGTGAAAATACTGCGAATTCGCAAAGTTATGAGTGTGCGTAGCAACTGTGCAATGCACCCTTGTAAAACAGTCATTTCTTGGATTTTTTCCACCAAATTTGCAACATAGACTTTTTGAGAGCCCACCTCATGAACACTGGCACTGTCATGTTGTTAATCAGTCCCAAAAGGAGTTTCCACACAGTGAACGCAAAATCACCTTTCAGGACCAAATAATGCCATGTCAGTGGCTGAATTCATTAGAAGGGGTCCCAATAACCCCATGTTGAAAATTTGGTGCCAAAATTCCCAAAAGTGCCTGAGATATGCACCAAAGTTGAAAAAAACCTATGTATGCCATTATACAGCTTACCAGCATTTCTTCAGTTCACGATCGGCTTTCAAGAGTGAAGATGTGTTCCCGGTCCACTGAAGATCATCGCGCTGGGCTCTGGAGGTAAGTATGGGATGATGGTGGTGTGGGGAGGCAGGGTGCACAGAAAGTGGGTGCAGGTTGGGGGTGGGGCCAACAGACTCGACGAGGGACCGTTTTCTGATTTACAGGGAAAAAAACATTGCAGGACCGTTTTTTGTTTAACAGGGACAACTGTCATGCTGGGATAGGCTCCCAGCGTGTCACCCAAGTGTTTTTTTTGGAGGGGCTGTAGCTGACAGGGGACTGGGAACCCCTGTCAGCACATACAGGGGGGGCAAGAGCTGAGAGGGATTGGGCACCCCCTCAGCACAAACCAACATTTTTTGGGGGGGATATTATGCTGATGGGGAGTGGGCTCCCCATCTGCAAATTAAACTGGGAAGAACTGAAGCTGATGGGGATTGGGCCCCAAATCAGCAAACAAACACTGTTTTTTGGGGGCGCAGGATGCCGAGGGGGATTGGGCACCCCTTCGGCAGTGGGGTCTCTGTAACATCGTTTGTGAACATGGTGGCAGCTTGCCACCACATTCACAAACAATATTACAGTATGCAACATTTTGCCCTGCAATGACGGGTTGCTCTCTCATTGCAGTGGAATGGCTGATGCTGCAATGACGAGGCAGACCCTGATTGCTGCGGTGAAAATGTTACAACTTGGTGGCACTTTTGAAAGCAAGTGTCATCAGCACACTATGCTTCCATTAGTCCACCAGTGTCAGGCCCCCAAATGCAGTGCCTCAATTGGCTGCCACAGTGCCTTGTCTCCACAACCCACTTCTCTCCTAAGCTGCCACATAATGTTTCTTGCACAAGAGCGCAAGCAAATATAAAAAGACAGCTTACATTTCAAGACTAGCTCTTCATTGGAGATCACCTTTAATTATATATTTTTTCTTTTTTACCACTTGCCGGTCTCTCTACACGTCAATGTAGAGGCACCCCTAGATCATTTTAAGTTGTGTCTACTAGTACACCACTGTCTGTGCATTGCCCCCTACATTTTAGTAGGTGGATGTATCTTTTCTTCACTTATTAAGAAACTAAGTCATAATGTGCTTCACACAGGGACCAGTGCTTCTTTACATCTTATTTTGACATACACTTCAAAAGTCATTTAGGAGGATTTGAAAGTTGACAGTGAAAGTTAAGTAAAATATAAAAAAAGTTAGAAGTTAAAAAAAAATCACTGAAATAAATAGACTCAGTTATTTTCATTGTGCCCATTACGTTTAACTGGGGTATCATCAGATGGAGAAGACATGTGTCTAGGACATTGAGGATTTGACTACGAGGGACAAAAAAAGCTGTGACTAGGAACAAAGATGGGTGTCTTTATGGGGGGTTGGCAGGGTGCACAGATTATTGGAAAGGAAAGAGGGGTTATTTGTTAACAATTTTGGGGAGAGGGAGACACGATGGTGGAACCAGGAACAGGCTGCCAGTAATTGTGGGTTAGGTGGGTTGCAGTGATCGTGGGCAGGATTGAGGAGGAAGGATGGTAATATGGTGCCAAGAGGATGGTGAAGGCTGTTGGGTTACTGTTTTAAAGGGTATGTTAAAAGAGACAAGAGGTACGTATGTCTGGCAGTGATGTTTGTTATCCACCATCCAAATGTCCTTAAAGGAGTGACTGGAAGGATGTCACGGTGGGGGTTGGGGTAGGGGCTAGAGGTTTTGCAATGACAGAAATAAACAGTTACATGACAGACAGTGTGGGAGATTCATGGGTGCTAGAAGGTGGGCAAGGATGTGGGTTTTCATGACAAAGGAAGGTGTGAAGACCAGCAGTGGGACTGGGCATCCTCTGTCAGAATTCTGTGGGCAAACATTATTTTTATTTTACTGCTTATGTGACCAGTAGTCATCACATAAGCAGTAAAATACAGGCAGTTTAGATATGGCAAAAATAGGCTAATTCTTGGAACAATCAGGTTTCGCACTATGTATGTGTAACTGAACTTATTCTTGTTAAAAACAAAAAAAAGAAAATAAATCACAATTTTTGCATACTAACCAGCTTGGTTCAAACTCTAAGAAACCTTTAAGTTTCAGCTTTCAAATCCCAACTGGTTTTGGTTATCATAGTTTCCTTTTTTGTTTTGTTTGTTTAGCAAGCATATATTTCTGACATCCTTGGATTAATCCTTGACATATTTTTAATGTTCCCAAATATTTCTAAAAATAGCTTTTTGTAGTTTATTGTGCAATTAATGACTGACATAATTAAAAATGGCCACTATTTTCAATTTTTAAAAATCTTTTCTGTTGTGGTTACCTGTGGAAAGTATATAATAGGTTTATTCTGTGGATGTATTAAGATGGTGCAAAAAAGCAAAAAAAAATTTTTTGGGGGGGTTATGTATTTTTAGCTTCTAGAATTTTTTAGCTGCTGAGTAATCATTACCAAATTTACAGGATCCAGAGATCCAGGCTGCAGCTCTCTAATTGACAGATTTCAGGCAAATCAGTTAAACGATGGGCAAATTATTAAGGTGCAATATTTTGGTCTTAAAGTAGCAGTATTTGTTAGTCATCATATATTTTATTAACAATAATGTTTTTCTGGCAAAAATATCAATAGATCCATTTTTTGTTTGTGTTGCCTTCATTCATGAAATAAGATACGGGATTTAAAAGTTTTTAAATTTCCCAATCTTGAGCCATGCCCGACATGAAAATATTGAGTATTTTTTTACATTGCAGTGCTAGTTATCATCAGAAACATGTGGTAACGCCATCTTAATACGTCCACAGAATAAACCTATTATATACTTTCCACAGGTAACCTCAACAGAAAAGATTTTTAAAAATTGAAAATAGTGGCCATTTTTAATTATGTGAGTCATTAATTGCACAATAAACTACAAAAGCTATTTTTAGAAATATTTGGGAACATTAAAAATATGTCAAGGATTAATCCAAGGATGTCAGAAATATATGCTTGCTAAACAAACAAAACAAAAAAAGAAACTATGATTTTTTTTTCCCCCGATTAACAAATAGTGCTGATTTAATATTAAACTGCCTACTCAACCCTAATATACAGACAATGCAGTATAATAAATGCTCTATTATTTCCATGGCATTTTGCAAGTTATTACATGATCAGATTATGATATCATTGCTTCTGTTTGTTCTCACAGATGGACAGAATTCTAGAACTGAGAGCTGTTTTACATGATACACATAGGACATTCCATGAACAGCTTTGAAGTATGATTTTTATACGGTGCAAAATGCTAATGTCTTTGTTGCCTAAATCTCTTTGTTTTGCTTCATAGCAAAGACAACAGCATTCCAAATAGATTAGAGTCATATTTCAATGTGCTTCATGGACTGCCCCGTTTCTAAAATGTTTGAGTTAAAATGTGAATGAAAACATGTTATTTTGGTTTGTGACATCATCAAAAAGAAAAAAAATGTTGATTTTCACTTCGGATTGGTCATTAGCATTCCTTTCCACTTTGGACAGGTTACATAAAAACCCAAACAATGGGTAAGCGGCATGTTTAATGATGGATGATATCATTACAACTCCAAGAGAAGCTTGTTTACACTAGACTCTCTGATTTTCTATCCATCAGTTTTCTCTTCCTGTTCCAGTCTGGTTTTCAGAAGCATCACTCCACCATCTCCTCTCAGCTGTATATAATGGATTTTATCTTCTCTGGTATGGGGCATGGCATATCACAGCTGCCATTTTCAGTTATCTGGCCAAGGCCTTTGACTTGGTGTCCCACCCTCTCCTCCTGGATAAATTGAGTACTGCTGGCCTCTCAGCACCTGCTGTAGACTGGTTCTATTCTTATCTGCATGGCTGCCTGCAGTCAGTACAAGTTGGTAGTGCCCTGTTACCTCCACTTCCCATCCAGGCCAGGGTCATATAGGGCTCCATCCTGGCCCCATCCTGTTCTCCATCTTCTTTAACATCCACCCTACAGCTTGCACCAACTCACATATCCACATGTATGCAGATGACACCATCATTTACATGTCTAGTCCCTCCGCTACAGCCATGAAATGTCTGTTCCAGCAGGACTTTCACAATGTCTTGAACGGGTTTCAATCTACCCAGCACTGGGTCAGCACATACACAAAAAAACTGTGTCCGTGACCTTTGGCACCAACCAAAATTTTTTACAGACTCCCAACTGTGCCAATCATCTCCACTGTGCATTGCACCCCTCTTGAAAGTTGTTCATTCATTCAAATACCTCAGTGTGTGGCTAGACAGCTTGGCATCTCTGCCCACATTGACACCAGCCATGCCAAGCTCTCTCCTAAATGTGGTGCCTTGTGCCACAATAAAGACTGTCTGTCTCTGCAGGTACACCATATGCTTGTCACCAAAATTTTGCTCCCAGTTTTTGACTATGCAGATGTAGTCTATGGCACCTTTCTCTCCACCTCCCAATGCCATCTGCCATTTTGCTACCAACCCCCCATACCCACATCATTGCTCACTCTACTCATTCTTATACATTCTTTCTCTACCTTCATGTCACCAGAACCACTGTGCCTTATTCATATCCAAATAGTGGTTAGGGTATCTTCCCTCTTCTCACTTCTCTCCTCTGATCCTTGCCTCCTCCACCCTCCCCTCCAGGGATCCTCACACTTTCGCTATTCCTCATCTATGCTCCTCTGCTGGGCAATCAGTCTTTTCCTATGGTCTCCCTTCACTCAGGAACCTAATCCCATCTTCCTTCCATTTCACTACCTCTTCTGTTTCCCTCAGGTACCAGCTGAAACTCCTCCCTCCCCTCACTCCTGATTATCACCTATCTGACTGCTACCCATAAATTTGCCTCCTACCCCAATGTAGGTGTGGCCAAATTACCTGATTTTTGCTGCTTGCTTATATTGTACTTGCTCCTGTTTAAATCATGTACTCTGTTCCATGGTACTGTAACTGAGAACTGTGTCAAAGCTATGTAATTGCATTGAAGTGTGTCCTGTGTCTGTGCTATGTATTTGCCTCCCCTGTTCCCTTCCTCTGTGTTACACCTGGAAATGAGTATTGGCTCAGAGTGCCTTTCCTGATCACCAATTATTAAATAAATAAATGAATACATTATTCCTTCTGCTGCACTCAAAACAAAGTAGTGAAACCACAGACAAATTTACACATAGAATAACAGAATGTAACAGCAGGAAAAAGCTCACTGGTCAATCCTGTGTGCTCAGCCCTACCCAGTACTCCCACAGTGGCCCTAATTACCATCTTACTGTCATATACCCTCACTGTTTCTACCTTCTCCTGCCCTTATCAGACTTTGTACCTGTCCTACACAGGTGAAAATACACCAACTGTTTTGGCACAGGTGACCTCCTCTGACAGTCCATTCCACTTGTCCATTGTGGACATCCCTTCTGACTCTTTCCCAAGCTAGCTGTAGTGGACTCCCCCTAATGTTTGTACTTAAGGTGAGTAATTCATTGCACTTCACCCTGTTGATCCCATGCAGCTATTTATGTGTGTCAGTCATGTTCCCTCTCTCTCTGTGTCTTCAGAGTGCACATATTCACATCCCACAGTCTTTCCTCATATGCTTTCTTCCCCCAGCTCCTGGAACATGTTGGTTGCCCTTTTCCATAGAAGCCTCCACTTTTTCACAGCCCGTCCACAGGTGTGGCCTTCATATCCTTGCACAATAGTCCTGGTGAAGGTGAACCACAGACTTATAAAAGGGATGGATCACCTCTCTGCTTCTACTGCTGAGCCATCTGTCTATGCACTCCAACATCCTGTTTGACTTCTCCACTGCCCTGTTGCACGACACTGTTAACCTCTGGTCCTTTTCCTCAGCAATGCTCTATATCACTACTCCCCCCATTTATGTATTGTGTTTTTGGGGTTCTTGTTCCTGATGTGCATTATCTTGCTTTTCTTGGCATTAAATGTCAGTTGCCATATCCTGGACCACTTTTCAAATGATTCCAGGTCCTCCCTCATTGCTCTGATCCCATCATCACTGTCCATTCTCCTACAGATCTTGAAGTCATCTGCAAAAAGGCAGCTTTATCTCTAAACACCTACCCCTATGTCGCAAATGAAATCAAGAAACAGTTACATCTTCATAGAAAGAACTCATGTAAAAGATTTACATTTGAAACAGACAGTTGCTGCCAGAGACATGACTGATATTTTCTGAGAGTTTAGTGATATCTCTGTAGAAATTTGCTGCTTGTCTGCAGTACCACTGTGGGCCACCAAAGAGAACAACTTTAGATATATCATGAAATATTTGAAAATATCTATGACTGCACCTGTAAATCAGATACCCCGTGGTCTGACTGGTAATATGCCATTCATAATCCCCGTGAGATGACAGGACTTTCATTACTTACTTCTGGCTCTGACACCCATGCATTATGGTCCTGTCCTTCACTCATGTATACAAATGGCATATACAGTAGTACATGGGAGAGTCTTGTTTTGCATGGATTTCAGAAACATTCACAGAGCTGGTGTGCCACAGTAGTGATGTCAAAAAGTCGCTGTGCCCTAGTAAGTTCATTACTAGTGTGGTACACTAAAATAGAATGCCCGCATGTGGCTGTTTTGCTGTAGCCCTGATTCTCCAGCTTGTCAGTTACAAAAAATCAACTGTGGCAGCAAGCAGAGGAAAAATGGAAGCTGTGTTTTTTGTTTTTTTCAAAGGTGGATTCCAGCAGACAACAGTTTAACTCAGAGCAGGGAAATCAGTATACTCTAAAATGAAACAGAGACCAATCTAGGAATTGTCACAACATACTTCACAGACACTGATGAGAATCAGGAAATTTGTGATATCCCAGTGGATAAACTAGACATGCTGTTGGAAGAACTTGTGTATAGAATCACCTGCATTGACAGCACACAGCAGGAGCACAGCACCATAAGGGTTGTTTAAGGAAGTGTCACTCACCACTTGATAAAGGTTAATTATGGGCATTCAATTTTCTATAGTAACATAGCACATTCAGAGAAACCCTGGTAACTCTGTTTGCTCAGCAGAAGTGTTTTAGAAAAATTGAAAAAGGCAACGTGCCAAACTGCTCAGAAGCTCTATCATCATTTGACATAGACAGGCTTTACTCAGCTGGCACCCTTGGTATTCACAACCCTACCACACTGCTACATTTGTTTTTTTCAACAACAGTCTGTATTTCCCTCTCTGAATAGCCAATAATATAACCTATAATGAGGAGACTTGCAATTTTTGAGAGACACTGGTGGGATGGAATATCTACCATTTAATGAGAAACAAACCAAGACATGATTGGTGGCAAACACTGAGGCACCCAAGTCATAATATGTAGAATGTATGATAATATCACTGATCCTAATGGAGCCCCTATTCTCTCTATTCCCCTTTTTATCTTGTACCGAACATAAACCACAAGTATGTATCTGTGGTTTAGAGTTATTTATTTATTTAGATTTTGGTAACCGGGTAAGCCAACTGAGACCAGAGATCCCTTTTTCAGGGGCGACCCGGAATTAGTTACAATGAGTACATATCTTGGTGACACTGAACAGTAGTCTTGGATAATACATTTGTAGATTCAGTGAATACATACATAGTAGTATTGTATAGGGTGATATTGAGTAAAATACATAACAAGGAGTGCGATACCTAGGAGCACCAGTGGAGTAGCTTTAGCTGAGTACTTAATTAGTCACAGGGGTACACAAATAGGTATTAACATACATAGGTTTAGGGACTGTACATGTTATGTATAAGGTAACATTGTTTGGCACAGAGAACAGAGGGTGCCACTAGGCTAATAGATGTTAAGACAGTTATAGCAGTGGGAGAGAACAAAAATACAGGCATGATAATGGCAATTAATATTTCATCAGGTTTACTAGGAGATAACAAAACACAAATGATTCAACCCAGAAAAGTGCAATGCAGCACCTCATTGCCAGTGATGTCCCCACAGAAGTGTAGGAAGTATCTTGACATTGTAGCTTTCAGTCAATTAATAATTTCAGCTACCTTTCTGATGAAAAAACTAAAAAGAAACTCTGTGATCTTTGGTAGTGCACCCAGTTCACTGTGTGAAGGACCATCAACATCCACAGCAACAATGCCCTCACTGTGGTCAAAGTACAGTAGTAACTGATAAACATGAAACATCCACTAAATGACCTCACCAACTTCAGTTTATTTGGGATAAATGCATCTTCCAGCAAAAAGTCTTTCTGAAAATAATCAATTACACTGGGCATCTCAGGAAGCGCAGCATTGCTGCATTGCTGTGGTGAAAGACCACTCTAATTCGGACATTGAATGAGGCAGGCCCACGTAACCCCACCACTATTTCTGACCATTACATGGTTACATACTGATTTACAGTAGATAAAGGCCTCATGACCCATTGAATCTAGCAGATTCTATCTTATTTGTGAACTGTACCTTGTTGGACATTCATACATTTCCTATGTTTAACCCCGCCCCCCAACACACACACACATACACTGATTTTCACAATACCCACATGTCTATTCCAGCTATGCTTAAATTCATTTACAGTGTTGGAACCCACTACTTCCTTCAGAAGCCTGTTCCAGTTTTCCACTACCCTCTCAGCGAAATAATACTTTCTGAAATCTTTCTTGAACATTCCTCCCACCAACTTTAGAGTTTCCCCTTGTGCTATTGTGTGCTTTATTTCTAAATAATTCCTTGAATTCCCATTTGTTTATTCCATGTAAAAACTTAAATGTCTCTGTCATGTCACCCTCTCCCTGCTGTTGCTCAATGTGTAAAGATTCAAGTCTAATAATCTTTCCTCTAATGATTTGCTCTGTTGCCCTCATATCATGATTGCTGCTGGTCTCTGCACTGCGTCTTTTTTCAAGTATGAATTCCAGAACTGCACACAGTACTTTGTAGGTGTGGCCTCACCAGGGATTTGTATAAGGGTAATGTTACCTCCTTTCTTCTAGCAATGATTCCTCTACCTATACAACCCAACATTTTTCCCCTTTCCTGCTGCCTTATTACACTAAGGATCACTGAGGAAAATGTAAGGTACAAGAGGTGATGCCCATTTAAAGCTCCTGTCAGTTACCGTAATAACATAACAAGTGATTTTAAAAGTAAAACTTTATTACATTATGACTATTGCTTTAAGTGCTCATTTATTGACCCTCCTAAGTCTCTTTCCTGGACCAATTCATCTGTTTTTATGCCATCTGTTGTGGAGGTTACTCTTGGATTCTTTGTTCCAATATGCATAACTTAACAAGTTTTAAACTGACTTTCAGTTGCCAAACCCTATACCATTTTTTAAGTTTTTCTGTCCTCCCTAAGTAATCCATATATTCTCATCATTATCTATTCTTTCACATATCTTTGTATCATCTGCAAAGATACTCATCTTTGAAGTTATTCCCTCACTTATATCACAGGCAGAAATATTAAAAAGAACTGGGCCAAAAACTGATCACTGGGGAACCCCGCTAGTGACATCCCTCATTTCTGAGACTTCTCTGTTAATACCAACTCTTTGAGTCCTTACTCATAACCAGTTTCTATTCCATCTAATAATATTTTTCTCATCCACAGGGCATTTAGTTTTTTTTAATTAATCTCTCATGAGGTACTGAATCAAAGGCCTTGCTAAAATCCAGGTACAGTACATCTACTGCCTGACCTCTATCAACTGACTTTGTGGCCAGATTAAAAACGTTGATTAGGTTTGTTTCACACAGCCTTCCCTTTGCAAAACTATGTTGTTTCTCATCCTGTAGCCAATTTGACACTAAAATATCTACTAATCTTTCTTCTATAACTGACTCCAACATTTGTTATACTACAGATGTCAGTATTACCAGCCTATAGTTTCCTGACTCATCCTTATTCCAACTTTTTATACAGAGGTTATCACATTTGCTGTTCCCCAATTCACTGGAACTACACCTGTCTCTCATGAATAATTAAAGAGGTCAGTGAGTGGTGCAGCTAATATCAGTCTCAGTTCCTTTAGGATTATTGGATGTTCTGTATGTTATAAGGACCCATGGCTTTATTCATCTTTAAATCACTAAGACTCTTTAATACTCTTTCTATGGTTATTTTCCCACATTGAATATCAACATCTCTCTCCTTTTTACCTGCAATTTAGAATCTCTTAATGGACCATTTTTCTCTACCATAAATGCTGAGCATAATTACTCATTTAAGGTATTTGTCTTTTCCTTTTCCTTCTCTTCCCATCACTCACCTTTCTTTGGTCTTACAATATATATATTTTTTGTTTTCCTTTTCTCCATGATATAGCCAAAAAAAGAATTGTTCTCTTTTGGTGATCATTCAGCTGTTCTGAGTTTTGTGCTGGATTTTGTTTTTCTCACTCTTTTTTTAGCCTCTGTCATACCTGTGAGGTACCTTTCCCTTTTATCTTCTGTTTGGTTTGCATTGTGGGCTGTAAAATCATGTGTCTTTTTTCTAATTACAATTCCCACATCCATATTATACCATAAAGGTCTTTCTCTCCTCTTATTTATACTTGCTGCCCTTACACAAAGACTGCTTCCCTCCAGTAAGCCCAGCTTGATAATACTTTATTTGCTAGTCACACCTGTTGCATCCTTCACCCTTTCTAGTTTCTTTTTGATAATCCCACTCATTATTTTGTATACTACCCTCTAACAGCATTTAAAACCAGACTGCTAAGTGATCTCTTGTTCACAATGGTTCTTGAACATAGATGTTATCTACCCTATTCCCATTTATGAATATTAGGTCCAATACAGCTTTCCCCTATTTGGTTCATTTACTTACTGTGTAAGGAATGCCTTCTGCATCTTCTCAACTATTCTATAATTTCTTTCACTTACAGCTGATGAAATTATCCAGTTGATGCCAGGCATATTAAAATCCCCCATAAACAGCACTTCCCCTTTAGCTACAAATGTTTTAATCCTGTCCATCATTTCTTTGTCTGCTTCATTCCTCTGAGATGGTGGTCTATATACTACACCTTCCCTAATTACTGTTCCCCTTGTTGTGATTAATTGTACCCTTAACATCTCAATTGTTCATTATTTTGGCTATGAACAATTTGTGTTGCCTGGATTTTCTCATTTATGTATAACACCACCACCCCTCCCTTTTTCAATATTTTCTATCTTTTCTGCATAATGAATATCCTAGTATTCTTAACTCACAAATATGATGCATACTGGCACATAATTCTGTCACTGTTATTATATCCAATTTACTTACTGCCACTAATGCCTGTAAATCATTTATTCCGTGTCCAAAACTTCTGGCATTAATTCACACAAAACAACATTTGCCTTTTTGCTTATTTATATTTACTTTGTCTTTATACTACTTTATTAATTTTCCCTCTCCAGATGTATGATTATTTTTTCCTCTACCTATTACTACTTCTGGAAGGGAACTGTCTATTTGGCTTCCTGCAGCTGACAGGAAACTCTAACCTCTTTCAGTCACTGTCTCCCACTCCATTAGTTGAAATAAATACATCAAACATTTGCTCCAAGGCACTAGTTCCACCTGGTGATGGATGTAAGCCATCCTTTCTGTACAGTTGTTTGTCATTCCAACATGTTCCCCAATTTCTATGTATCCAAAGCCTTCTTCTACACACCACTTATTTAGCCATGATTCACAGCAAGAAATCCTAGTATTTCCACTTTCCCTCCTGAACCAAACTGGCAGAACCTCTGAAAATGATAATGATGAAGATACATTATTGATTTTCCCCCTAGTTTTATAGAATCTTTTTTTTTTTTTAACTTCCACTAAGGGTTTCCTCACCAAGTCATGTTTCCCTAGATAGATAATGACTTTCGGTTTCTGCCCCTCTTCCCAACACATGCTCTTTACTATGTACTCTGTCCTGTTTATATCTTTCTCTGCTGATGAAGCAGGAAGGTATCTATTACATTTTTCTTGCTTCCTGCACTTACATATAATTCAGTACCACTTATAATAGTGTTTCAGGTAATTATTAGCTTTTAATTTTCATTTGCATCATTGGAGAGTATTGCTTTACTTTTTGTTTTACCATAGGTCTTAAGGGGGCACTGTCAGCTTTTTAAACATTTTTTTTGGTACCTTGGAACTGTGGTCCCTTTTGCCTCCTGTACTGTCACAGACAGCACATCCGGTCATCCATTTCTGCAAAAATCCAAAATAAAACTATTTTGGACAAAACTGAACTTCACTTTTTCCAACTATTAACACTGCCACCCATGAATCTGGCACGTGCACAAGTGTACATAGCATCGGTGTGCCACTACACTCATTCATGAGTTTCCTGCCAAATAGACTTACACGGTCTTCGCTGTGCTTGCTAATTTTTTTTTTTGGGGGAATCGCATGGTATCTTTAGAAGAAATTGCCTTTGAGACGTTGAGCTGTAACTCTGGGCATGCACATCAGTGTCAAGTCATAGTTGCCTAGCTCCAAGAAATACAACTATGAGGCATGGGTCTGGACCTGTAGCTTGTGCTTTGATCATGAGGCTAGAGGCTGGGGAAGGTGGTGGACATTAAGGCTGAAAATATAGTTTGGTTGGGAAAATCATGTTCTGTGTTTGATGGAATCTGATCATGAGTGTGGTTATTTCCCATGATAACCCCACAGTTCAAAACTCCTTAAAATTTGCCTATATTTACCTTTGTTTCTCAATGCAAACATGAGGATGTGTGGTCACACTCTAGTTTACTCACATCATGACTGAGGGTCCTTCATGGACTTTTCTGTTCCGCTCCCATACTTTAAAGTGTAGATCTACTGCGGCATTCACATTAGCTGTTGATCTTTTTCCCAGATTAATTGCCCTTGTTGCCCTTCAGTATTCTCCTAATGCTCTATGTATGTGGATGTGCTACCATGCCTGATAATTACTGGCATGTCTTCCTCACTATGCACTCACTAAGATTCAAGAAAATGTGGCATACTCTCAGATCTCTACCTTCCTCATCACCTTATCCCTCATTATCTCATTCCAGATGGATTTTAGGAAATCCCACCCCACTAGCTACTCCTTCCTCAGATTCACTGATATGTCCTAAAGGGGATGGTTCAGAAATTATTACTCTGAGCAATCTGTCTCAATCTAGCGAAGGCATTTGACACAACTAATTTTCCACTCCTATTTGACAAGCCATCAGATCTGGGACTTTCTGACTTCTCAGTCAGCTGTTTCCACTTCTACCTATCAGCCCAGTTTCAAACAGTCCTTATAGATGACCTCCCCCCCCTTTCTAATTGTCTCAAGCATCCCACAGGGATCTCTTTTTGGTTATATCCTACTTTGCATCTTCCTGAATTAACTCCCTAAAATGTTTTCTTCTGTGCACATCCAGAGGTACAGTATATAGATGGCACAATGCTCTTCATTTGTGAGCCCTTGGCCCTAGTGCTAGAAATGCATCCCCAATGTGACTTTGACAGCAGCTTACTCTTTTTTTCTCTAACCATTTCACCCAGTGTGGTGCAAGATTTTGTCTCTTGACTTTAGGTAGCAGGAAGCAGCTGGCCATTGTCCTCATCATCCTTTTCTTGAAAAAAGTAACTTCCTTCCAATGTCTTGGATCTGATTTCATAAGCATGTTTAATTCTCCAGACATATTAATGCTATCCATTCTAAACAATTTCCCAATTTGGGACTTCTGTTACAAAATAATTGTTTATATTCTACTTCCCAGTTATTGACTATTCCCAGAATCATCCTCCTGACATCTGACTGTGAGGTTATGGTTTACACCACAGACCCCAAGTTCATCCTTGCTTGTCTGAATCCCCTCTATCACCCCTTCTGCTGCCTCGCTCTTAACTGTCCACCCTGTTCCAACTCCTGGTACCTATACTCTGAGAACTATCTTCCCTCCCTTGAAGTCAGACAACTCTTTCATTTCTCCAGCTTAATATTCAAATTCTTGTTCTTCCTCCTCCTATGCTGCCTCCATTCGCTTACCCCATTATGCCCTCAGATATTGCGACTCGCATGCCTTCCCTAGACCATTTTTTTCATAAACCACTGCTGTGTAGGCCTGATTATCCTAAGGATTTCATCTGTTTTTCTGGAATCTTTGGGATTGTCATAGTACTCAGCCGTATTTCATGTTAGTAGACACACACACACACACACACACTACACTACACTTTATTGTCAAAGCATACTGTATAATGCATGTAGTTTCTGTTTTTACTTTAAACTATCATTTTGCAGTGCATTGTTACAGCACATAATTCTTGTTAATCAGATTTAAGTGCTTGGCATACCATAATCGTACTCTACGTGTACCGTTTTCTCAAGATTTCTGGGGGATACTTGATATTTAAAATATGCTTTCCCATAGTAATAACTTCCCAGTTGGTATAAGTGTCTGCTGTCTGCTAACATTTCACACATCATACAACTTATATTGTACATCAGAGTAACAAGCATGACAATGAAGATCTGCAAACAAGAGGGTAATGTCAACTTACAGCAGCAGTCATTGTTACAGTGAACACGTTGACCTATCCTCTTTTATTTTATTTTAAATATCACATTTTCTTCTGTTTTGTAAGACGCTCTTTTTTCACCATTTTAAATTTGCCTTACTAGTTTTTTCACATTTGAAATAAAAAAAGGCTAATTTGAAATGGCTATCCCAATGTTTTCATCATAATTCTCAGCTATTTGTGAGTACTCATTGTTCCATAAAGTCTGGGAGCAGTATTGTTTTCATGCTAGGTCATTTTAGTCTCACAAAAAGTGCTGTTATATGATAGATGTTCAAAAAATGTTTTAGAATACTAATGAAATCCCTGTGGATATCCATATAAATAATAAAGCTTCTTTTATTATTTCAAATGCAAAAGATGAATGCTAAAGCAGAGTAAAACTGGAGAAGAAAGAGTATCTTATGTGACTGGAGAAGAAGGACATCTAAAATAGAGTAAAAATATACAGGTTAAGAATGTTAATAACAGGCACATCTTCATTAATTTAGGCCACACAGTAAAGTATAAGTAAGCAATAAGCCATGCCAGGATATGCATTGAAGGATTTTAATGCACACCCCAGGGGAGTGAGACATGAGCCCAAAGGACAAGTGTCCTTACACCCTTGAGAAGTGCATTTGAATCCTTTAGTGCACACCCTGGAAAGGATAATGTCTCACTGCTGTTATGTATTCTACTATACATGTAGTAAAACCTTTTATTAAGTTTTTTTACATAATGCCATTTGTTTATATATATATATATATATATATATATATATATATATATATATTAAATGAAACAAATTATTATACATGAAACAGTTCCTGGTATTGCAGGTAAAGAGGCTTTGTTTTGCATTTCTAATGAGATATTGCACCTGACCGTGCATTGCTAGCTGATTAATGCATGGACAGAAGATGTATCCCAGCCAAAAAGATTTCAGGATTTTTTCTTGCCATTTTATAAAGAAACCCAAAGGCTGTCTCAGTGGCATAGCAGCAGTAAATAAAGCTATCAACTGGGAGGCTGGTATTGTGGTGGAGCCCCAGAATCACATTCTGAGGCCGGTTGGTGGTCAGGTGCATTGCAGAGGTGGGGTGCTTGGCTAAAGGGAAGTGACAGCATGAGCCACCTGGAATTCACACATCCCGAACAGCCAGCCAAGGAATCAATGAGCAGCACTTGTGTTGCTGAGAAGGCATCACGTTGCATGCACCTCCTTCAGGGCACAGCTGCAGTGACCTCAAATGTTTGGTTATGGATAGGAGAATCAAGGAAAAAAATCTAAGTGGGGGTAAGCAGATAAGAAAATGAGAGCATAATTATGATGGGAAAATGTGAATCATCAAAGAGAGGTTCAGTCAGTCCTAAAGTATAAAATCCTATCTCTACTGCTATAATATGCTGTATGCAGTGAAGTGATTTGTGAGAAACATATTTTAAAACTATAGGCCAAATAATTAAAACATGAAAGACGAGCTCCAATATATAATTCGTCTTAAACCAATCCTTTATCAACTGCTTAAAGTGCATCGGTTTTTATTAAATTATCTCATGATAAGAAGGGGATTAGGCCTTTGAAAAAGAAATTTGTTACCACTGATGCAATTGGATTAAAGACAAAGGGAGATCACACTGTAATTATGAAAGTGACAGTTAATGATAATCTTCTAAGCAATTGTCAATATGTACATTCATTAAGCATTATACCAATGAACTTTTGCATGTTTATAACATATTGCTTATACCTCATTTCTGTACCTAAACCAGGGGTTATATTTTTCTTCTCAGTTTTTTAATATTAACTTCAATGAATAAATCATTTAAAATTAAAATTGTCATGGCAGGGTCCAGCAGATTTATGTAAGCATGCATAAATTATTACAACATATTTTGGTTTAATACAAGGCTGATACAATAAATAATTGTTTATTTTAATTCATTGGTTTATCTTTCTGCTCTGTATTTGCATCTTGCTTTTCCTTCCCTGTTCCTGGATCTTCTTCAATGCTACCACATGCCCCAGTTTCCACATCAGGAGGGTCATCACCAGCCCTCCAAGACACCGTTCTCTTCTTAGGCCACTGACTATAACTCTGGGCTGAGGTTTGACATCTGATTCCCCAACCAGAAAACCACTCCAGGGGGCTGACTTTTCAGCCATTTGGTTATATCCCTTTTGAGGGAAGAGACAAGATCACAGAGAGGGAAGGGGAGGAGTAGTTAGGTTGTCTGGGACCATAACTTGGTGTGTCAGTGATGTTATGACATCATCGGCATGGAGAGATCAGTTCCCATTTTTTGTTCTGATGGGCCTCTTCCCTGATGATGCAGGAATGCCAAGACTTACATTGCTGACACACCTCATGTGCAGTATGTCCTTCTGCATTACTACAGCTGCTCCACCACCTGTGTTCAACTATATTGTGATTCCTCAGTGGGGAATGCAACCCTCCAACCCCAGAGGAGGAGAGCATATTATGGAATGCTAGACTCTACTCTTGCTGGCATTACAGATGGTCCTGGGAACAGTACATAATCCCATGTCACCAGCATCGCAAACAGTGCATGTAGCAATTGCTTGAATGCCCATTAAATGACTGTTTTAACCAAGGAAAGTTAATTTATTTTCATAGATCCCTTAATATTTGCATTATATGTTTTAACTACAGTACCCATAGTATACATCTTAGTTTGCACGCTGTATTTGTGAAACATTCCTTAAACACTGTAGGGGTACTTTGAAAATATGATTTGGTCCTAATAGTTAGTTCCTGGATAAAAAAGACTTTACTTACTTTTACTTATGGCACCATTAGGCTGATCCTTAACTAAATTTTTTTTTCTGTTTACTACCTATTGTCATGCCTCACTATCAAGATGCAAATATAAAACCCACATCACTGGTTGTAGAAAAGCATTAGTTTCTTTTTTTGTATTTCATACATTTTTATACAGATTTTTATGCCCACTATCATTAGCCATGCAACCTTGTGCTGTGTACCATGTTAACAACCTCTGAGTGATGGCATAAAGCTACCTATGATCAGCAATGAGATCAAGATGAAATACAGAGCCAGAGAGTACAAAGTCACTTCTTTTTTCTGATCCTAATGCCCTATCACAGACCTTCCTCTTCCATGCTGATCTTGCAATGGACGGCCTATGTTATGGAGGAGCAAACCACATGACAGTAAGATCTCCCCATCACCTATCCATGGAGGCATGGTGGCAGTGGGGTAGGCAGCAACCTCTCACCTCAATCTGGGAATGCTATCTCTGTAGCATTCCTGAGATATTGCTAGCCCTGAATTGGGAGACCAACATGATATGGGGTGGTACCCGAGGACTGGAGGAAGGCAGGTGTGATTCCCCTTCACAAAAGTGGGACCAAGACAGAGGCAGGAAACTACAGACCTATCAGTTTGACCTCTGTGGTAGGGAAAGTGATGGAGTCACTTCTGAAGGAAAGAATAGTTGAGTACCTAGAGGCCAGTGGGGCACAGGACCCAAGGCAGCATGGGTTCACAGTGGGAAGATCATGTCAGACAAATCTAATAGATTTCTTTGACTGGGTGACCAAAGTAGTAGACCAGGGAGGGGCTGTGGATATGGCCTACCTAGACTTTAGCAAGGCATTTGACACAGTCCCACACAAAAGATTAATTGTCAAATTAACCAGCCTGGGAGTGTGTCCCAGGGTGGTAGCCCTGGTAAAACATTGGCTGGACAACAGGACACAGAAGGTAGTTGTAAATGGAGTCCACTCTGAAGAAAGAGGGGTTACTAGTGGGGTACCGCAGGGTTCAGTATTGGGTCCAGTCCTTTTTAATGTCTTCATAAGTGACATTGCAGAGGGACTGGAAGAAAAAGTATGCCTCTTTACAGATGACACAAAGATCAGCAACAGGGTTGATACACAAGAAAAAAATACTCACCTTAGTAATGTTGTTTCTTCTAATGGAGTCTTGCTATATTATGACATATGCAGTATAACCTCAGGTTAGAACTGCTCCGGAGGTGAAAGAGTTAACTTTCCATGCAAGGCATGGAACCTTGAGCGTGAGCTCGGTTGAACACTCTGTCTGTTGATGCTCAAACTCAAACTGTCAGATCTTTATGAGCAAAACACACTAAGGTTCTGTGTGGAAGCCGTGAACCTACACTAGCCCACTGGCTACTTAACTACAAAAACACATTTTTGTTCTTGATCCCAAAACAAAGACTCAAGTCAGGGGATTCAAGAAAGAAAATATATATAAAGACACCTAAGCACCCTAAGAAGGGTGAAAATAAAGTGGGCATCTATGAAATGCCAAGATTGCCCTGCCCACCCACATCCCAAAAGTAAAGGTTCTGAGAGGGGCAGGCTGGGGAGGTCATAATATAGCAAGACTCCATTAGAAGAAACAACATTACTAAGGTGAGTAATTTTTTCTTCAAACAACATGAAGTCTTGCTATATTATGACATATGCAGATTACACAGCAGTACCTCCATGGAGGAGGGACAGAACCTACTTAGGAAATAGGCTCTGAAGCACAGCTGTGCCAAATCGAGCATCACTCCTAGCCTGGATGTCCAGGGAGTAATGCTTAGTAAAAGTGTGAACTGTTTTCCAGGTAGCTGCTTGACATATCTCTAGGATAGGGATGTCCCTGGCAGCAGCCAGAGATGCAGCTGTACCTCTGGTAGAGTGAGCCCTCAGGCCTGAGGGGGGAACCTTACCCATTTTTTTGTAACAAAATTGGATACAAGAGACAATCCAGCTGGCAATGGATCTTTTAGTGGCAGGTTTTCCTTTACCAACCTCACCATAAGTGAGGAACAATTGGAGGGAGTCAAACCTGTGACCCTTGGTACGTTCTATATAGTAACTAAGGGCTCTTTTGACATCTAAACTGTGCAATCTCCTCTCGCCAGAGGAGGAATGGTCAGTGAAGTACACAGGCAGAGACATGGATTGATTAAGGTGGAAGTCTGAAACCACCTTAGGCAAAAACTTTCTGTTAGTCCTGAGGACCACCTTATCTCTGTGAAAGGAGATAAAATCAGGCTCCACTGACAATGCTTGCAATTCACTTATGCGCCTGGCAGAAGTGATGGCTACCAAAAACACAGTTTTCCAAGTCAAGTACTTAAGCTCTGCTGAAGACAATGGCTCAAAAGGGGGTTGCATAAGCTGGGCAATGCAAATATTAAGATCCCAAGCAGGTGCAGGGGTCCCTGAATGGGGGATTGGCATGCAGCAACCCCTTGAAAAACTTGGTGAATACAGGATGAGCTGAAAAGGAAGAGGGTTTACCTGCTGATAGGAAAACAGACATGGCTGCCAGGTGCACTTTTAGGGTAGCTGGTCTAAGCCCCAACAAATTCATATGCACCAAATAATCTAAGATTGTGGACAAGTCAGCAAATTCTGGGGAAATGTGCTTGCCAGAGCACCATATGGAAAACATCTTCCATTTGGAATTATAAGTGGCCCTGGTGGAAGGCTTTCTAGAGGCCTTCAACATATCCAATACACCTTGGGAAAGGTGTAGGTCAGCAAACTCTAACTCCTCAAGAGCCAAGCTTTGAGATTGAGAGATTTGAAGTTCGGATACCAAACCCTCCCCTGGGCACAGGATAACAGGTTGTGATTCCTGGGAAGGCACAGGGGAAGGTGGACTGCTAAGGACAAAAGGAGAGAGTACCAGGGCTGCCTGGCCCAATCTGGGGCAATCAGGATCACCTTGCAGGGTTAAGATCTGATTTTGACTAGCACCTTGAACAGGAGAGGGAAGGGGAGGAAAGCATAGAGAAACTTCCCTTCCCAACTGAGAAGGAAGGTATCCAGAGGGACTGACCCCAACACTGGGGGCCTGCAACAAAAAATGGGAAGTTGGTGATTGTCTGGGGCTGCAAAAAGATCTATCTGAGGGGTGCCCCATCTGGCAAATACTACCTCCAATACTAGGGGATCCAGGGCCCATTCGTGATGGCCCTGGGAAATCCTGCTGAGAGCATCTGCCAGGACATTGTCCTTGCCTGGTAGGTGAACTGCCGTAAGGGAGGTGTTCAGGGAATAAGCCAGAGACCACAACTTCATTGCTTTGGTGCACAAGGCCATAGACCAAGTGCCCCCCTTGCTTGTTGATGTACCACATCGTAGTAGTGTTGTCTGTTCTGACCTGAACCACTTTGTTCTGAACAGATGTGGAAAAAACTTGAAGTGCTAGAAAAACTGCTCTGAGTTCCAACAGATTGATGTGGAGCAGAGATTCCTGAGGGGACCACAATCCCTGGGTCGTGAGGTCACCCATGTGAGCTCCCCACCCCAAGAGAGATGCATCTGTCATAAGGACTAAGGAGTGAGACTGTGGGTTGAAAGGGACCCCCTGTCTCAGATTGCTCTGGTCCTGCCACCACTGAAGGGCCTGGATCAGAGTCCGAGTCACTGGGATCAATTTGGTTAGAGGGGTCCCTCTTTTGAGACCAAAAGGCTCTCAAATGGAACTGGACAGCCCTCATCTGAAACCTTGCTCCCTGCACTACTGCTGTAGAGGCAGCCATGTGCCCTAGGAGCTGAAGAAAGTGCCTTGCTGGTCGAGAGACCTGAAGGGTGAAAGAAGAGGCCAGAGAGACCAGGGTCCTTGCTCTTTCCAGAGGAAGGAAGGCTCTGGCCTCTTTTGTGTTCAGTTCTGCACCTATGAAGGTGAGAAGCTGGACAGGCTCTAGGACTGACTTTGGGAGATTGAGAAGGAAACCTAGAGATGTGAGCAGTTGATGAGTTACCTGAAGGTGTAGTCTGACCTGATCTGGAGACTGGCCTACTATGAGCCAGTCGTCCAGATAAGGAAAGATGGCAATCCTTTGCCTTCTTAAGTGGGCAACTGCTACTGCCAGGCATTTTGTGAATACCCTCGGGGCCGAGGTGAGGCCGAAGGGCATTGCTCTGAACTGATAATGGCCTGAGGGCAGTTCGAATCTGAGGTACTTTCAATGGGAGCTTCTGATAAGAACATGGAAGTAGGCATCCTTGAGGTCCAGGGAGGCTAGCCAGTCCCCTGGCCTTAGAGAGGCTAAAATAATTCCCAGAGTCACCATTTTGAACTTTGGTTTTAAAAGGTGCTTGTTTAAGTATCTGAGATGGGCCACCATTCTCCTGTCTTTTTTGGGGTAAGGAAGTACCTGGAGTACAACCCTTTGCCCTGGTGTAGGGGTGGAACCCTCTCCACAGCTCTGAGAGCCAGGAGGGTAGAAACTTCTGTTTCTAGGGCAAGAGCCTCTGATGGATTTGCAGGTGGAAAGGATCTGATTCTCATCTTTGGAAACTTTTTGAAGCTGAGAACCAGTCCCTGGCTTACTACTTCCAGGACCCACTTGTCTGCTGTTAAAGACCTCCAGTCCTGGACAAAGTAAGCCAGCCTGCCCCCTACTGGTAGAGAAGAGTCAGCCCTGGCCACCCCATCAGGGAGCCTGCTTGGCAGGGGCTTTGGGCTGAGGGGTAGAAGTGGGCTTACTTGTACCCCGTCTGCCTCTCCCTCTAAAGAACCCCCTCTGGGCATAAGCAGAAGAGAAGGCCTGGGCTTGGTAAAAAGGCCTATGAAAGGGCCTGCCCCTGCCCCTGAGATGCTGCTTTTGAGGAGTGGCTTGCCTTTCTTTGGCCTGTGCAATCCTATAGGTGGTTCTATATTCATCCATTTTCTTCATATAATTCTCTGTCTGCTCACCAAACAGAGAATTACCCACAACAGGAAAATCCATAGCCTTAGACTGGGTATCCTGTGACAGGGTAGTACATCTGAGCCAAGCCATTCTGCGAAGTGCCACAGATGTAGCCATGACCCTTGATGACCCATCATTAGAGTCTACTGCAGCATGAAATTGCACCTTGGATGCCTCAATACCATCCACAGCCACCTGCTCCAGCTCCCTGGCAAGCTGGTCAGGGACTTGTTTCGCTAGGGCTAGCACAGTATCCCATCTGGACTTCTGGTACCTAGCAGCATAAGCCATATAATTTGCCTGTCTGAGTCCTAATGATGTTGCCATGTATTGTTTCTTTGCCATGGCATCCATCTTCCTAGAGTCCTTTCAGGAGGTGCGAGGCTAGGGAATATTTGCTTTGTCACAAGCTGCAGCCTGCACTACCCACACATGGCTGCACTGCTGAGAGAGGAACTCAGTATCAGAGCCTGATAAAGTATACCTCTTGTCCATCCTTTTATCAACAGGGAGGATGGAGTGAGGAGTTTTTAGAATTTTTACTGTCTGTTTCCTAAAAGATTTATGCAAGGGAATAGACAGTCTCCTAGACTCTGAAATATCCATCATTTCTACATAATCAGGCTCCTCTTGGTCATCAACAGCTTCCTCAACAGGGATTTGGAGACTTACAGCAACTTTCTTATAGAACATAAAATGAGAAGGGGACTCAGATAGCCTGGGGGGGGACACCCCAGATGGCCTGTCTGGAGAGATGTCCGGTTCAATGGACACATCCAGACCTTCAGAATCACATTCACTCTCCCCATATTCCTCCTCCCCTTCCTCCGGTTCATAAAAATCCTCAAAATCAAACTCTTGAACCGGTGGAACCAACCGCTTTCCTGATGGTGCCGGTTTGGACGTAACCGGGGGAAGTGCCTGGACAATTTGAATTGCTTTAGCTGTTTCTTCAGCGGTTGGAGAAAGAACTTTTGGCTCCAAACTAGCTGACTTTCTAGCCCTTTTAGTTGGAACCAGCTCCTCAGAGCTGGCTCTTCATTTGCCCGAGGAAGCATCGCCCTGGTCAGAGGGCACTCCCTCCGGTTCGGTTGAACTCGAACCGGGCTGGCCATCCGAGTCAGTGGACTTTTTGGCCTCCCTTTCCCTGAGCCTACCAACTCTCTTTTCCACAGTGGCAGCATGAAAATTCTTACAAATCTGGCAGTCTGCATTGAGATGGTCAAACTCCAGACAATATACACAAGTGGTGTGTGGGTCAGCCTTAGTAAAGGCTTCCCCACAGAGACTACAGTGTTGAAACCCAGTGGGCCCGGTTTTTCTTTTGGGTTTCTCAGACATAGTGCCAGCCTAACCAAACTTTCCCGTTAATGGCAATCCGCTAAGCAAGACTCCCTTATCGGTTCCCAGCCGTGGAAAAAACCGTAATGAAATCCGTTTTTTTTTAGAACCGATAAGAACCGGGAACCGCACTCTAAAGGACTAGAAAGTCTATAAAAAACAACCTGATCAGTTCAGACTGAACCGAAAACACGTTTACAAGTTCCACACAGAAGAAAATAAATGAAAGCCTATCTATTACTTATGATACCACAGACAGAGCAAGAACCGACCGGTTGCGGTTTAATTTCGGTTAAGAAACCGAAAAAATAAAACTTCTAACCGACAAACAAACTGAGCAGAAGGAGAAATCTCTGGAGTGATTGTTCAGTGAGGCGGAGTAAAGAATCTGACAGTTTGAGTTTGAGCATCAACAGACAGAGTGTTCAACCGCGCTCGCACTCAAGGTTCCATGCCTTGCATGGAAAGTTAACTCTTTCACCTCCGGAGCAATTCTAACCTGGGGTTATACTGCATATGTCATAATATAGCAAGACTTCATGTTGTTTGAAGGAGGCGTGGAAAGGACGAGAAGGGACTTGGCAAGGTTGGAGGAATGGTCAGAAGTATGGCAGCTTGGATTCAATGCAAAGAAGTGCAAAATAATGCACCTGGGAAACAAGAACCCAGGGGAAGAATACACAATGGGTGGGAGGTAGTAACAACAACAAAAAAGGAAAGGGACCTGGGGGTAATCATATCAGATGACCTTAAGGTTAGCAAGAATGTGAGAAGGAAGTAGGGAGGGCTGGGGGTATACTGGGATGCATAGGGAGAGGCATCAGCAGCAGAAAACAGGAAGTTGTTATCCCTCTGTACAGACAGTTGGTGAGACCCCATCTGGAGTACTGTGTCCAGTTCTGGAGACCCCATCTCCACAAGGACATAGACAGGATAGAGGCAGTCCAGAGGAGGGCAACTAAAATGGTGCAGGGTCTGCAAGAGAAGCCGTATGAGGAGAGACTAAAGGAGTTTAATATGTATACCCTTGAGGAAAGAAGGGAGATGGGGGACATGATAGAAACTTTTAAGTACCTCAGTGGAATCAACAAAGTCCAAGAGGGTAGCATCTTTCAGAAAAAGAGACGTGCAAGAACAAGGAGACACAATTTAAAGATAGAGGGCGGTTCAGGGGCAATGTGAGGAAGTATTATTTCACAGAGAGGTAGTGGGCATGGAACAGCCTTCCTGAGGAGGTTGTGGGGTCTAAAACTGTGGGAGAATTCAAGAATGCATGGGACAGACATAAGGCAATTCTTGTGGGGGGTAGGAAGAAATAGGCTGTTGGTTATCTAGGATCTGCGGCCTATCCTGTAGGTAGGGAAATGGGCAGACTAGATGGGCCAAGTGGTCCTTATCTGCTGTCAAAGTCTATGTTTCTATAGCACAAGTGCACAACAAGCTCCACTGGACGCTATATCAGAATTTTACAAAAATATACAAATATATGCAACTAGTACCAAAAGAAAACTTTTTTGCCAACGTCTTCCTCAACAAGATACAAGCATAACTCTAATTTATTACAGGCAAATTTTGGGGGTGATATAATTGAGGGAGAGACTGTAGTTCACTTTATAAGCACCCTGCCCCCCATTGATTGAAGCAGATGCTTAAGGATTTGATAAGGAGAGGATTAAGCAGAGGATTGAAGCTTAAAGGGAAAGAGTCAGAACCAAGAGCCCCACACTCAAGTGTGGTGCTAGTGCCAACGTGCATGTTGGCTTACTTACTGTTTACTGTAGTAAGGTAGATTGTATCAGACTATTTTCACTAATTTCATTCACTAAAAATACTACCAACAGCTTAATCTTGTTCAAGGTCAGTTGGCATTCATCTGTATCCCCCTCCCCGGGTCGTACCTGAAAATAGTCAGAATTTGTCTAGTGCACTTACCTGGTCAACAAAAACTTAATAAATAAATAAAAATAAATAAATAATTTTGCTTAGTTATATGCTGATATCTTCTGTTACTACAAATCACAGAATCCCCTGCAGCTAACATCAGAGCAGCACGCAGGAAGAGTTTATATAAGCCATGATCTTTCATTTGCTTGCCCCGCTGCCCTCCTTGGGATAAATATAGTCATAGAGGACAGTACACAGCCCCTGGAGAAAAGCAGAGACAGAAGACATTTGATCAGAGATTATAAAAGCTTGAACATGCACTATAGGCTATTGAATCTCCCATTGTTGCTTACTGCTATCATGTCAGCTGCATGGGATTCTGGGATTTGTAGTACAGTAACAGAATATTGTAAGCCTAGAACTAAGCAAAATTAGTCTGATACAATCCATTATACTACAGTACACAGTAAGTAAACCAAAATGTTTTTGCACACAAAGTGCACATTGGGACCAGCCCCGCACTTAAGTTTAGGGCCCTTTGTGTTGACTTGTCCCCTTTAAGTTTGTCTCGCACAGCATAAGAGCTGGCATGGGTGAAGCAGCCACACTGAGAACAAGCATTTGTCATTGCCAAATGTTTGCTTGCTGGTATTGGCATTGGTAGTGCAGGACTTAGACAGATGCATAACAGGAATGGCAGTGAAGTACTGAAGTAATGCCAACCCACACCCCCACCCTGCATACACTGACAGGTGTTGCAGTGTGCCTTGAGGTCTTTGGCCCTTATGCTCACCCCACTCTATAAGGAAATAAGCTGAGATGGGTGCAGTATAGGAGAATGGGGTGAATGTTAAGGTTGAAGACCCCAAGGCACACCTCAATGCCTGTCAGTGGTTGCACGGTGGGGGTTGGGGTGCAGGTGGAATGGCGTTAGTATTACAGCTGATTACCCCAAGTCACACCCCTGACACCTGTCAGTCTGTACAGGGTGGGTGTTACAGTTGGAAACCCTAATGCCCTGGGTGTTTGTTGGTATTTTTGCTCCAAATTTTCAACATGGGCTTTTTGGGACTCTACCTCACGCACAGTGGCAGTATTACTTTGTTACTCAATTTCAAAAGGTGATTTCACAGAGCGAGTGTGCCTTTTCAGTGCCACAGGTGTGAAAACACATTTTGGACAGGTTGCGAAAAATGACAGCTGTACTTTTCATGAGGAGGTGTGAAGAAATGGCAGCGTTGAAGATCTGGAGTGAAAATATGAAAAACTTCCAAAGTTACGAGTGTGCATAGAAACTATGAATCACATGCTTGTGATGCAGTCATTTTTTGGAATACTTTCACCAAATTTTCAACATGGCCTTTTTGGGGCCTCCCTTCAAGAACAGTAGCACTGTGATTTCATTAATCTGTCCTGAAAGCTGATGTCACACAGCGACTGTGCCATTCTGTGCCACGGGTGCAAAAACACATTTCAGGAAGGATGCAAAAAATGACAGCTGTACTGTTCATAAGGGGGTGTTAAAAAATAGCAATGTTGGAAGTTTGGAGTGAAAATATTAAAAATTGATGAAATTATGAGTGTGCTAGAAACTACACAATGGACCCCACCTCATGAACAGTGGCACTGTCATTTTGTTAATTGGTCCCAAAAGGTGATTCCGCACAGCGACCATGAAATCAAATGTCAGGATGGAGAAATGACATGACAGTGCCACTGTTCATGAGGTGGGGTCACAAGAACCCCATGTTGAAAATTTGTGACCAAAACTCCAAACACTGGCTGAGATATCAACCTAAGTTGAAACCTCCATTGACTGCCATTATAGGGCTTACCATCATTTATTCAGTTCCCAGTTGGTCTTTGAAGAGTGCAGACGTGTTCCCAGTACACAGAAGATCATTGCTCCTGACCTCCAGAGGTAAGTATGGGTGATAGGAGGTGCGAGGAGGTGGGGTGCAAAGAGGGAGGGTGCGGGTTGGGGGCTGGTGGGAATGACAAGGGATCATTTTCTTTTTTTTTCAGGTCTAAAAATAAGATGTCATGGGACTGTTTTCTTTTTTACAGGTGAAATATTAACAAAATGGATTTCAGCACACTGGGGTGGGCTCCCAGAGTGCCAGAGTACTGGAGGGGGGATCAATGCTGACCTGGGGATTGGGCACCCCGAGGTTGGCTGAGAACATATTGACATGGGGGGCACACACCTGACACTGGGAGTGGGCATCCAGGTGTGTGAAACATCAAAGAAGTATTTTTTGGCACACTTGGGTGGGCTCCCAGTGTGCCACATTAATGGGGGAGGGGGATACATGCTGACACGGGGATTGAGCACCCCAATGTTGGCAGGGACAGAAAATGGAGGTTGTGGGGCAGGCAGCAGCAGTGGGAGGGAGCTAACATTTAAATTTATTGTCCTGCTGTGTACCTGGTTGGGAGGGAGGGGGGAGCTACCACTACAATATGCAAGTGAGACAAGGAACGGAGGATGCAGAGGGGGGCAGCAGCAGTGGGAGGGAGCTAATATTTAAATTTGTTGTCCTGCTGTGTGCCTGGTTGTGAGGGAGGGGGGACTGCCCCTGCAATGACAAAACTGCCCCTGACTGCAGCAGCAGATGTCTTTCAAGTGCTGTGCTTGCTCTGAAACTGCCATCATTGGCAGCTTCAGCATTAATTGGTGGCCAAGGGACGCACTCATTAAAGTGTCTGCTGCATTGGCCATAACACTGCCACACCTCTGCAATGCTCTACTATCTCAATATGTTGCTTGTGCACTGCATGCACAAGCAAACATAAAAAGGAATGGAATGAAGAGGATAAATAAATACTTCTCGCTATTGATAATGTTGCCTTGGCAGTCTCTGATTTCCTGCCAAGCAACAGTGGATCCTTAGTTCCCGGCTGGACAGCCGTCTTGTGAGGGTATAAGATAAAAGGATGCAGCAAGAAAGAGGGCAGTTGAGAAGTGTCAACCTGGGGGAATAAAAATGGTCTAGAAGGAGGCCTGATAAGGAAGCAGGAAAGGGGGCCAATAAACAAAAAAAAAAATCAACCATGTTTTCATTTAATATAAACGGATGTCTTCTAGAATGGGGTTTTTGGACCCTTCAAAAAACTCTTGAAAAATGTAACTTTTTTTTGTTCCTCCCACATTTCCCTATCCCACAGCTGAATCTTATTCAGCATACGCTAATATATAATTCACTACCCCCTACCCACCTAGTAGGTCTCGCCAAAATTACACAATTTAGGAGATCTTTAAAAAATGAAATCACACAGAAATCACCCTGCTCCTACTTTAAATGACTTATACCCACTTTGCCATGCTGCTCCTTGACTGTCTCTTGGTTGCAATCTCCACTGATAATGCCCTACTGATACTTGTAAATATTGTCCCTCTGGGACTGCTATGACACAGTTTGATAATAACTCTGCTTGTAATTTCTCCTGCTTTTATGTGACCAGGCTCCCCTGGAGCTGGTGAATGTCTGTTGTTCTACTTGTTCTTTGTCCATTACGGACATGGAACCTTTATGAAAAAGCACTTGTGCCCAAATGTGTTTTCCCAATAATGCCTATTATTTATATTTATGGTTTTAATGTTTTAATGAAGACTGATTATTTATGTACAGGCACCTTGGTTTAAGAAAGGTGCCTTTTAAAGAAATAAAGTTTTGATTGATTGATTGATTGATTGATAAACTAGGGCTGGTCAGACAGAAAGGGTACTTGCCTGTCTGCATGCAACTAACTATTCCAGACTGAACAGTACAATGTAACAAACTAATTAGAGGGTCCAAGTTTCATCTTTTCTACAACAAACGGATGACTGCACTTAAGTTGCTTTCACTGTTTACCACCTGTCAACCCCATCTATATTCAATGTGTGTTTCTCTTCACATAGAAAATAACTGGGAAAGGAGTGCATGAATTAAGGAAAAAGAGGCCTGACGAAGAGTGCATTACTGTGGGATAATGCCTTGAAAAGTGAGGCATGAGGCAAGGCTGAAGTGTTGTTTTCATACAATAATTCACACCCTGGAGTGTTTCATTGTGATTATAAAATGGCTGCCCTGATTTTTTATTTTAAAACCGAGAAACGAGGTTTAGAAAGTTATGCATTTCTGATTTATGATGCAGTGCTAGAATAACGTGATTATATAAACATGAAATGTGATTGCAGGAGGAAACCGAAGGTCCATCAAGTCTAGCCCTTCCACCTGACTGCATTTTACCACTCATATTTTGGGGTTCATGTTACCCATTTTATAATATCATGTAAATGTATTTTTAATTAGATTAGGGCCCTAAGCTACCATACAACTCTACTGAGCATTAAGCAATGACTTAAGGTTCCCTATTTCAGAACATTGTTATTTTATACCCTTTTTAACTATAAATACTTTGCTCACTTTGAATTTACAGTCCAGTTCTGTAGCATCCATGATCCCTATCAAATATAATTTGTATTGTCATTAGTATTATGGACTTAAATACAGTTCTGTATGAGTATAAATTAGCTTGTTAATGGGATTCCAGTGACTTAAAGATACAATCAGAGCAGTTATATAAGTAATTAAGTTCATATCATTGAATGAGAAATGGAACCATGGAATTGATATTCCTTGAGTAGTTATGAACAGTTTTATCTAGTAAAGGGTCACAGTGGTTAGGCAGACCGAAATTAGGATCGAACTAACCTCCCCCCCATAGCCATGTATTGATAATATATAATTATATGAAATATCATAAATGTAGTGTATTAGTTTATAAATAAGCTTTAATGCCAAGTGTAGTTTTTTTTCCAACATGCTGGTGGTATTTGCTGGATACTTGAAACTGACAATCTGGTTAGTAATGGGACGGGGCACAGCAAGCTAAGGTGTTTCAGAAATAATACAAAAATCTATATTGATGTGTGTGACCTACTCAATACCATTTATTCCTAATGATGAATAAAGAGCCTCATATAAAAATTTCATTTGGACTTGGTGCTTATGGGTTTAAAACTGACATTCAAAATGAAATGAAAACCAATAATGTGTGGGCTGGGGATTACCTGGGGAATCAAGGACATGGACGCCTTTTGAAATTAAAGTTCTGTGTTTATTGCAGGATAAGCAATGATAAAAAATCCTGACCCATTTTAATAAACCTTGATGGTCAACAAATGAAGAGCTATGAAGAAACTCAGTTCAATAGAATTTGTATGTAATTATGATAAGCCAAACCTAATGACAAAGTTTCTCAGCAATACTTATGTCCATAGCTTTGAATAAGTACTGTATTTTAGTTCTGTCTTCACAGTGAAGTCTACAAGACCAATCCTGGACAGCAATATATGTTTCAAGGGTAAAGATAGCCACAGATTAGAGACAGGATATATATACTTAAGGCAAGCACCCTGGAATTCTGCAATTTCGCGGCCATGAAATGTTTTGCAGAATTTTCATCATGCCCCAGAATAAAAGTATTGCCACAGAATTCATTATTCTTGGTGAATTTTCATTTAAACATATAGTTCTTTCCATAGTACCATCCATAGATTCCTTCCCCATCTCATTTACCCTGAAGCCCCTCCTCTACGCTTAGCATGTGATTTCACTGATATCACATCACATTTTAATCAATGTAGGACTGCATTCTGCCATAGAAATGAATAAATCATGTTGCAGAAATAAGAAAATGCTGCCATAGAAGCTTAAGAGGCCCTGCTACATAAATCAGGAAAACATGCCACAGAGTACCAGGAGCCCTAACTTAGGAAGATAGTGTAGAAGAGTCTGCAGGACCTGAATATAAAAAAATCTCCAGGGCCAGATGGGATGCACCAAATAGTGTTGATGGAGACAAGGCAGGCACTGAAAGAAGCCTTGGCACACTTATTCAATGAGTCCCTAGAAAAAAGTGAAGTGTTAGTGGACAGTAGGTTAGTAAATGTGGCCCCCCCTGCACAAGGGTGGGGCACAGGGAGAACCCAGGATATTATATACTGATGATGAGCCATACATTAATAATGGGCTAACTACTGGAGACAAGAAAAAAAGAAGAGATAGTCAAATTCATAGAGAAAAACAGGCTTACAGCTAGGGACCAACATGGGTTCACAAAAGGTAGGTTATATCCAATGAATTACATTTTCTTAGTTTGGTGACAAAGATGTTGGATAAGGTATCTAGATTTCTGCAAGGAATCTGACTCAGTGTCACATAGAAGGTTAGTAAAACAGGAATAAGGAAGCTGGCCCAGTGGTGTTGAGTGTTCAGGCACCGGACACCACACCTAGCGCCACGTTGGCAGCAAGTGTTCGGGAACAAACATGGGACACCAGGGCCCTCTGGGCAAGGAAAGGATCAGGTGTACCAGAGACTGCTCTCCTCTTTTAGGGAGGAAGTGGGGACTGCTGCCTTTGATGAATGACTGCCTCCAGGTGGAGGCCTGATGACAATGTGGGATGGGAGCAGCAGTAATGGGAGGTGCTGAAGGACCCTGTGCCGTACACATACTTCCACACATGTGTGTTGATGTGCATGCTTCAGCAATGAGTCTGGGAGAAAAAGTGGAGGAAAATGGCATCGGGGCAGGCTTCCTCAAGCCCTGCCTGCTGATCCCTCACCCATCTCACCACCAGGATACTGAGGGCCAGAACCAGATTGATGGACTTCAGGGGCACGAGGATGGCTCTTATCTCCTGATCTCGGTCTGTCCTGAGTGCTAACGGGTGTGGTGCTTGGATATATGAAACCTGGTAAAGTATGACACAAAATTACTTTATTACATGGTCAGAAACATGAGTTGGCAGGAGACAGGCTCGGCTATTATCATCTTATATTGTTTTCCTTTAAGCCCAACACAGTACTCAAGTGGAAATGAAAATGTCATCGCAGGCAGGATCAGCTAGCACAGAGATTGTGATATACTGCATATTCTTTAAGAACAGCACGCAGTCTATCACTTGCTTTCTGCAAGGACATGTTTGTGTGATTTTTATACTGTAAAAATATTTATAAAAAACATTGTGGCCATTGGGTAACTGCAGTTGCAGAGTTTAGTGATCTTTTGTAGAACTGAGGTCCAGTTAGCAGTCATTATGCATAATTGTTTCTTTCATGTGGAATTTGTCATCTTATGTACGTAAAAAAAAATGGAACACTTTCTTAAAGAAAAACATTCATACAGAAACTGTATTTTGGGGTACATGCAGTAACACAGGATTGCAAAATATAAGCCCTTTCAGTTTTAAAAAGCTTGGTCTTCCTAATGCCCAACCTGACATGTCTGGATGAGGGGGGAGCTGGAGTTTTGGGAGTAGTTTTGAATGACTATCCTAGTTTGAAAAGGGGCTGTGAAAATATATCAAAGTCTTACTTCACTACTGAGTCTTGATTCAACAGAGAAAGTACCATGTCAGTGATTCTGTTGGTATGCTTGTCCCTAGGACTAGAAGATAGGGAGATCATGGGTTCTAGTCCCACACCAGGAACTTAGATTACTACCCACTACAGACACTGTAGTGCAATATCACTGGGCATCACACTGTTGAGAAAAAAAAAAACGTGGCTTGGTATGTCTTTCTTGCCACCCATATGTAAATAAATGATGTGCAATCATTTATGATTTTTAGGTCATATCAGATGACCTAAAGGTGGGCAAGGTGGGAGCTGGAAGTGAGAGGAGCTGGTCTGGCTTGAGAATCTGGCCTGTCAGTGTAGCTTGTTGGGAGAAGTGGAATGATGGGCCTCCTGGTCTGTCTGGTGAGGAGGGTTTGGAGATATCTTTAG
This sequence comes from Neoceratodus forsteri, assembly GCA_016271365.2. Taxonomy (NCBI): domain Eukaryota; kingdom Metazoa; phylum Chordata; order Ceratodontiformes; family Ceratodontidae; genus Neoceratodus; species Neoceratodus forsteri. The sequence continues at coordinate 915,254,884 of CM028137.1, forward strand.
GTCATATCAGATGACCTAAAGGTGGGCAAGCAATGTGAGAGGGCAGCAAGGAGGGCTGGGGGGTTACTGGGATGCATAGGGAGAGGCATCACCAGTAGAAAACAGGAAGTTATTATCCCTCTGTACAGACAGCTGGTGAGACCCCATCTGGAGTACTGTGTGCAGTTCTGGAGACCCAGTCTCCATAAAGACATAGACAGGATGGAAGCTGTCCAGAGGAGGCAACTAAAATGGTGGGGTCTGCACCAGAAGACATATGAAGAGAGACTTAAGGAGCTTAATATGTATAGCCTCGAGGAAAGGAGGGAGAAGGGGACATGATAGAAACTTTCAAGTACCTCAAGGGAATCAACAAAGTCCAAGAGGTTAGCATCTTTCAAAAAAAAGAGGTGTGCAAGAACAAAAGGGCACAATTTGAAGATAGAGGGGCGGCTCAGAGGTAATTTAAGGAAGTATTTTTTCACGAGAGGTTGTGGATGCATGGAACGCTTCCGGAGGAGGTTGTGGAGTCAAAATCAGTGGTGGAATTCAAGCATGCATGGGACATTCATAAGGCAATTCTGGGGGGTGGGGGTAAGAAGAAGTAGGCTGCTGGTTAACTAGGATTTGCAGCTTATCCAGTAGGTAGGGAAATGGGCAGACTGGGCGGGCCAAGCGGTCCTTATCTGCCGTCAAATTCTATGTTTCTATGTTTCTATGTTTCTATGTTAATATTCTGTTCTCAGTAATGTGCAATATTTTATATCAACTAAATTTTCTAAGATCTCTTTCCTTGCTCTGACTTAGTCAGGTGTTACTGAGTCAATACTGACAACTGTGTGTGTTGGGGCATATCATGATTCATCAATTTAAGGCCTGAGAGCCATCAGTTCACTGGAGGCATGCAAAACTGTAAAGCCAGCCCTGCTTGGGAGGGATCAGATTGATGGCCTCCTGGTCAGTTGGTGGGAAGGTGGAGTGAAGGGTCTACTGGGGGGAGCTTGAAGTGAGAGGAGCTGGTCTGGCTTGAGAATCTGGCCTGTCAGTGCAGCTTGTTGGGGGAAGTGGAGTGATGGGCCTCCCGGTCTGTCTGGTGAGGAGGGTTTGGCGAGAAGTGCATACTGGTGTGGCTGGGGGTTCGTGTTGTGGGTGGGGGCATTGTGGATGTAATGGTGCCTATTGGCATTATGTGCTTGGGGGGGTGGCTAGGAGCTGAAGCCAGGCTTGGTCTGGCTTGGGGATCTGGCCTTAGTGTGACTTGGTGGGGCTTGGATTGATGGATCTCCTGGTCAGTTGAGGGGGGTGGGAGTGAAGGGTCTACATGGGGGTTTGGTAATCTGGCCTGTTGGTGTTGTTTATGAGGAAGTGGAGCAATGCACCTCCTGGTGTGAGTTGTGGGGAGTTTGGAGTGATGGTCTTACTGGTGTGGCTAGGGGTTTGTACTGTGGGGGGGGCATTGTAGAAGTAATGGTGCCTGTTGATGTTGTGTGTGTGGGGGGAGAGCTTGGAGATTAAGGCTTGCTGGTCTGGTTTTGGGATCCAGTCTACATGTGGCTGGGAGGGGAATTGGATTGATGGACCTCCTGCTTGGTTGAGGGGTGTTACTTCGGGCTGGCAGCCCTGATTTTGCACCCACTCATCTTGTTGTTCATGGTGGCCCTTTTGGGATTGCTCATTGGTTGAGGGGTGGACTGTAAGGTCTACTGGTGTGGCTGGGGGGGTTACTTGGAGTGAAAGGACTACTAGTGTGGCTTTGGGTGTTGTTTTGGAGAGAAGGGTCCTTTGTTCTGGCTTGAGGAGCAGCCAAGCCAGAGCAGCAGGTCCTTCAGTCCAAACCTCCCATCAACCAAGGCTCTTCTCTTCACTTCAAAAGCTGGGGGGGTGAATAGCATTTGTTTATGGGGGGTGGGGATGGAAATTTTTTAATTATGTTTGGGGATGTTAAAATGTATGTGGCTCTTATGTGCTCATGGGATGGAGATTAATAGTTCAGCTTAAAATGGAGCTTTTTGGGGTAGGGGTCCATAGTCTTGGAAGTGTTTTTGATTGAAGGGTACACTACTGCTTGTGTTCCAGACAGTGTGAGACTAATAATATTAATAATAATATTCTTTATTTATAATGCGCTTTTCAAAAAATCAAAGTGCAGCACAGGTTATGGATTCACAACATAATAAAAGCATTAATATAAAAATACAATAAAATAATTAATACATTACAACAAACTTCATAAAACAATAATAAAATCGAACCTAATCAGGTAGTCAATGGCCACTAAAAAAATTGGTTTGGCTACCATATTTTAAAAGTTATGAGGCAACTTACTACCTGCCCATGGAAGTAATTTTTGAATCTTTAGAAATGATGGACATTGAAAAATATTAATTTGGCTACTAGTTTTTAAAAGCTAGGGGCCATTACTAAAGCACATGCAATTTTGCTACTATATAAATCTCTTCGGGATTTTTTAGGTAAACAAATGAAGCTGAAAAGCCTATTGGGAATGGGAATTTATAGCTCATACAGACTTTTTTGAGTCATCAGCCCTTTGAAATTACATTTTCTGATGTGTTAAGATAGATAAATTGTACCTTGTACAGTATGAGATTTTGCACAATGTTTATTTTACCCCCAAAGGTTGTATAATTTGGGTCAGATATCTAGCCCCACTTGTCTGAGATCTAACTCTGCTACAGACACTTTAAAGCACCTACTTTGGGAATGTCCACCAATTAGAGCTGTGTGGAATATACAGTTCCATCCATGGAATGCCTGGAGAATGACTGTTCTGATTCCACACAATTCTGTGGAATTTTCATGAAAATTCTGCCAAATATCACAAAATGTTACGTTTCAGTTATTTCATTATAATTTTAAAAGCAGCTTAATATGTATACCCTTGAGGAAAAGAGGGAGAGGGGGGACATGATAGAAACTTTCAAGTATCTCAAGGGAATTAACAAGGTACAAGAGGGTAGTATCTTTCAGAAGAAGAGATGTGCAAGAACAAGGGGGCACAATTTGAAGATAGAGGGGGGGACGGCTCAGAGGTAATGTTAGAAAGTATTTTTTCACAGAGAGAGTTGTGGATGCATGGAACAGCCTTCCTGAGGAGGTTGTGAAGTCAAGAACAGTGGGAGAATTCAAGAATGCATGGGACAGGCATAAGGCAATTCTAGTGGTGGGCAGGAGGAAGTCAGCTGTTGATTAACTAGAATCTGCAGCTTATCCATCAGGTAGTGAAATGGGCAGACTGGATGGGCCAAGCGGTCCTTATCTGCCATCAAATTCTATGTTTCTTACATGTCCAAATAACACCAAATTTGGAACATCATCTATACCCAGTGGTTCACAAGACTGTACCACATTTCGGAGTTGTAGAGTAAAAGGGGGCAGAGTTATGGGTGGCCAAACCTTTAATCAAAATGTAATGGTCAGTTATTTCGAGATCATTTTAAAATTTCTTATCCAAATTTCTTCACAATATCAGGATTTAGGGAAGCACCTAGAATGCATATATGCATCATGTTTTGAGAACCTATAATTTTGAAACTATCCATCTGAATTTCATATTTATCACATTCATGGCCATTGACAAAAGGGTATATATTCCAAATTTCAGAGCTTTAGCTTGAACGGCAGCTGAGTTATAACCAAATTACTAAATTTTAGAAATTCCACAATACTGTAACAAAATTCCACAGAATTTTGCGAAATTTCATAAAAATTCCACGTATTAGGAATTTTCCCATTCTACACAGCTCTACCGACAATTCATAATTTCCGGCAGCAAATTCAATCTCGTATGGACCCACTTTTAGGCCTACAAGAAGCCTTTACTCCAGAAATCTACCTGTTAGGTTTAGGTTTTGACCGATTAGTGGGGCCTCAAAGACTCCATATAACCTTAAGGGCAGCTGTGGCTAAACTGATCATCCTATGCCACTGGGTTGACAATGATCTCCCTACTTTTCAGGAATGGCATAATGAAACCTTATTGATCAATTGTATGGGAAAGTTGGTGGAAATATGCAGCATGCCCTTCCGACTTTTCACAATAGATGAGAGAAACAGCTTACTCTTCTGTTGATTGTACAAGTTACAGTATCCCTCTTGGTTTTATAAGCTACATAATTTTAGATAATTGTTTCTCTAGGGCATTATTTGTGGCTGGACCTGGTTACCCTTAATTTTGCTTCATACCCTTATCTACCTTACTTTTTACCATGGTTAAATACTGTTTATAATAGGCATGTTTTTATGACTTTTAGTTTTTTAGTAAACCCCATAAACCCTCCAATCTTTTTGGTTAATTTTCCACCCTGTGGGTATGGATTGTCATGATTGCTGTTGAACTCCTTGTTTTTGCTGCACTGTTTTATAGAGATGTTTGTTATTTTTTGTTGTTCTTTATTGTTGTACTGCTCTAAAATTTCTCAATAAAGAAGATTAAGTTTAAAAAAAAAAAAAAGCTAGGGGCCAAGCTGACTTTCAGCTCACAAATTGATCTGTCCCACTCTGGTTTCAGACTAAGGGTATTGCTTCTTGTGGTGATCGAGGGGAGCAAAGGACCTGCTAGTCTGCCTTTGGAAATGCCCAAGCCTGACAAGCAGACTCATTGCTCCAAACCCTCCATCTCCAGCTTTTAACTTCAAAATCCAGACTACTGTGGTCTGAATCTAACTCTAAGATTGTTTAAAAAGTGATACATTGTCCAAATATATTCTGAAGCATTTGTTTTATAATTTTTTGTTTTTTTGCGTTCTATTTATCATCCTTGTCTCAATTTGTATTTGGAAACCGGTTTGCTCCAACCTCACTCCAGACCTTCAATTGAGCAGCCAAAAGAGCTGGCATGGTATTGCACAGCCTGCTAGTGTGGTTTGATTGTGGGGGCGGAGTGATGGGCTTCTTGGTCTGGCTTTGGGGGGTTCTTTAGAGCACAGGGTCTGATTGTGTGGCTTGGGGCAGTAGGATCTGGAGAGAAGGGCCTATGGTCTAGCTTGGGGAGTACATACCCGTCTTTCTCTCCAGATTCCCTCCTCTGACAAACCTAATTATGGGGGATTTGTGTGTAGTGTAGTGTATTGTCTGGCCAGAGTTTATTACGTTTGTGTAAACCACTTTTTTTTCTTGTTGGGAGTAAAAAGGTAATGGATGTCCTACATGCAAGTTTAACTTTGGAAGGAAATTTATAAGGTGCCGGGTGACTCCCTCAAGATGTAAAATATAGAAGGATTCAGTCTTTGGGGCAGGCTCAGGAAGGATGCAATACTAAATTAAAAATCAGATTGTCTCTCTGTCTGCCTCTCCCTCTGGCTACTGGTGGTTTGCTGCATTATGGGGGACACTTGGGAGTGTTTGTTGTGGGGGGAGGTGGCATTGCACCAGACAGAGGGTAGGAGACGCAACTGGAACTGCAGGTAACTACTGTATCTGTCATTATACTGTACAGTGGATTCCTGATGCATGCACATGCCCGGGACAAACTAAATTTGTGCATATAACTGGAATGTGCATATAACCAGAATGCCATAGAAATGAATGGGTGCATATTGCAATCAACGGGGACTCATTTACAGACATAACTCACATGTTCACAAATATACCTTAAGCCATCTTAAACACTGTTAAATGTTATTTTAAGAAATGTGAGCGGAAGTGACAGCCTTTACCATAGCACATCTTTTCTTTTTGTTAAAACTGAACACTCATGCAATCATGGGCAGCAACTGTGACTGGGTGGGCATGGTGTCATGCCTGATAAGATGCATTGCTGTTAATTCTTTCCAATTGTTTTGTCAAACTTCATTTTTTTACTGTTTTATTAAACTTCTTGGCAAAGCCCGCTCCTGATGCTGACTCACTTCCGCTGCAACAAGTGACAGAGAATGCGACTTTTAGTGTGTAGCTTGAATTATGAAGTCAGATCCTTTGCCATCAGTCCATCACCCCCTGGGAGTTATTCAGAACTGAAAACTAACAGCAATCACTATCACTGTGTTGGGGTGGCCAGGGCTGTTGCCAGGATTTTCACAAGGGGGGTTCTTTTTATGCAGTCTCAGACTTTTTAAAAAAAAGCTTTGGGTCTTAGGGCCGCCATTACCCTACAAGCCATGGGATCCTAGAATTGCTCTGTGGTGCATTTTGTGGCTTATTTTGAAGCTAAAGAAGTCATATCTGAGATCTCCTACATCCCTTGCTGTAAACAAAATTATTATCTAGCTGGCTGCAGGGTGAATACATATATGTATTCAGTACCGGAGGACAGCAAGATGCTGTTAATGTAATATACCTAAGACATTGTCTCAGATATATTATGTTATGAGTTTTAATATCTGCAGCTGTATCTACTGGTGTGTAGAGAAGGGGTCTGGGGGCTACCTGGCCCCAGAAGCTTTGGGGTACTAGATGCTCTGTGACTAATTTTGTGTATTATTTTAAACCAGAATATCTCATCTGTGAGCTCCCCTCCACTTCCTGCTCTAGGACAATTATTACTATCTGGGTGGCTCAGATTGTGTGTGTGCATGTGTGTGTGTATTTATAAAATGGGAAGCAAAGTAAATAAATCCAGCATTCTGATTATATAAAACACATCACATGACCATGCGTATATCAGAGCGTGACCGCACACCTGCGCTTTTACCCCCTTCAAAAACAATTTTGCCATTTTATAAGACAGATAACCCACTCTAGGATGTGCGGTCATGCTCTAATATACACACGCCTTGGGTGGTTGACACACGGCCTGCGGTCTCATGCATAACAACACACACCAAGGCATGCATATATCAGAGCGTGACCGCACACCTTAGAGTAGGTTATCTATTACATATGTAGATACATAGATAGATATATATATATATAGAGAGCAAATGCTAATGCACTGAACCTCAGTGCAGAGTCTGCAGCTGGTTTTGGCTGGGTATTGTATGCTACTAACTTACTGCAGTGCTGGCTTGCTACTAGGGCAGGGATCTGGATCTGATAGGCCCCAGAAACTATGGGCTATGGTATGCTCAGTGATGCACTTTTGTGGCTTATTTTAAGTCTAAATAATTCATATCTGAACTCCCTCTACCCCTTGCTGTAACCCCCACCATCCCCAACTCAATATACCATTTAAGTAATTGAGTCAGTGCAACATGGCCTATAGCAAGGCTGACAGGATGCTGAAATATATTGGTAGGAGTATTGATAGCAGAAGAAAGGAGGTAATACTGCCCCTCTATAGATCCCTGGTGAGGCCTCACCTAGAGTACTGTGCCCAGTTCTGGAGTCCTCACCTCAGAAAGGATAAGGATAGGCTGGAGATAGTGCAGCGCAAAGTAACTAAAATGATTCAGGGACAGCAGGGCAGATCCTATGAGGAGCACCTCAAGGCACTAAATAGGTACTCACTAGAGACCAGGAGGGAGAGGGGAGATATGATAGAGACCTTCAAGTTCCTGAAATGAATTAAAGTGAACTGTGGGGTACTATTTAGCCTAAGTACCAATTCGCAGTCACATGGACACGAATGGAAATTAACAGGAGGTAGGGTCAGGAGATGTGAGGAAGTACTATTTTATGAAAAAGGTGGTGGAACTTTGGAACATTCTGTCTGCTGAAATGGTGGGTGTAAAAACAGTCAGAGGATTCAAGCAGAGCTGGGACATAATGAAGGAACTAGTGGTTACTGGAGGCAACAGAACCAAGGAGGAGAATAGAGAGAGGATGGGGAAGGTTAGTACCCTGGAGAAATTGTAGGTTCCAGGGATCATAGAGAACTTGGGCAGACTGGATGGACCTCTGGTCTTTTTCTGCTGTCATTGTCTATATTTCTATTCTAGGCATCCTGCTTGGAAAAAAATCTGTAACATAATTCTTAGTTCAATATTGAGTACTACAATTGTTGCCCCACTCTATTCTCCAATGTTGTAGGTATGACAAAGGGAGTGAGGGGAAAAGTAATTTGACAGTGGCGGTGATTTCCGGTGCAAAGTTACCATCTCTTAAATGCCTACCCCCAACCCCACCCCACCTTGCTTCCAAAAGTACAGTGGGCATATTCAAAACACTGACCTGTAGCAGCAAATGGCATTCTGCTGGCTCATGTGGTCATCTGGAGAAAACACATCACAACTTATTTGATTTAACGGAATCTGGCACAGATGATACAGACAAAAGTGGAACTGAATGACAATGAAAATGGGACCACAGTGAAGACCTCTCTGAACAGCGCAATTAGTGAGGTGGCAGTGTAGATCTCAGCCAGACCCTTCTAAACACTTACAATGCCTTTCCACTGTGGTACCTCTTTTGCTTTTCTTCTGAAAAGTTAAAACAGGCATATGAAACAAGACAACTTTGCTTTTTGTATAGAGGGGGATTTAAATAATTTATTTCAAAATTTTCAGCCTGCCCACCCAAAAAGCTCCCTTGGCCAACTGCACAGCCTATCCCTTAATATACAATTATTAAGGGACACATCTTCGGCAATAGTGGCCAGCAAAATTTACCTGCCAGTGACTGATAATATTACAAGTCGAGGTCCTCTACTTCTTTTTTTGCTCTCCTGGTGACGTCACCTCTGAGACTGCCACCACGCTCCATCTTCCTCCAGTGCTAGCTGACAGTGTGAATTGTAGGTAGTGGCCGTGCTATATTGAGGTCACATTCACGATGCTGATGTGAGCTCCAACTGGCCAGCCAGTCGTAGGGGGATAGTGTGGAGAAAGACTCACAAAGCAGCTCCAGTCATCTTACTGGTACTGAGGGAGCTGATTGGCAGCAGATGGGGGAGGGGGCACATGCAGAGAGAAAGTGCTGGGGTTCATCATGTGTGCATTAGCACTCTGTAACAGTAAAAAAATAAACAGAAAAGATGACAAATGTTTACAAATAATGAAAAATAAAGGGGGAGTTTCAAAAGAGGGGTTCTTTCGAACCAGACAACCCCCCCCCCAGCAACGGCTATGGGTGGTGGTGAGGGATGACAGGTTTAACTGTGCTCTGGCATTTGTCTGGTGATTAGTGGAGTAGCTATGGGGACAATCTAGTGGCTGCAAGGGAATGGCAATTGAATGCAACTGTCAAAGAGGCGCACAACGACCTTCTGGGGACCTGCTGGGGAGCAAGTTAAGATGGAAAAAAAAAGTGCATATAACTGTGTGCATACAAATGAAATAATTAACATTGCAGGAATAGGGACTTCAGTTTTTGTGCATACATCCAGAATGTGCATACATCTGAATGGCATGCATGTGGAATCCACTGTATCTCTTTGTTAGGCAACTTTTTAGTATCCTCACCCTCATGTTCTCACTCCACAACATTTATGGTATGAGCCAAATCCCAGTGTGGGATTAGAACCCATAACTACCTGGCCCAGAGGGGGATTTTCTACCAATTGAGACACACTGACACCTGCTAGTCAGTAGCCACAGTTTTATGTGAGACAACAGACACAGTGACAGACACAAAAATTCATAAATGGTGGCAGCCTATCTCATCTCCAAAATGATCTGGTCCCTAACCTTGTATTTTTTTAACAGCATGTGTAAATCCTACCTACAATAAAGTTGCCAATGTGAACATTTCATGGCTGAATTTTCTGAATTAGAGGTGTATGTAGTTTTTGCTTTTTGATATAGATCGTGCAGTTGTTTCAGTTTTGACATTTGTTTTAAGAAAATAAAAGCTAGTTATTGCGATAGTGATATTGGTTGCTTGTATCAAGTCAAAGAATAGCAGCCAAATAGTGTCAAAATGAGCCTCAAAATGCACCAGAATGCATCTAAAACCTAATTGCTTCTGAGGGCATAGGTGGCACCCAGACCAACAACCTATTGGTTGGCGGGGCGTGGTTCATGGTCGGAGACCCCCTCACTTCACAATTTAGCTCTACACCACTAATCAAGAGTGACACAAATGGGGTGCCACAGGGGTCTGTCCTAGAGCCATTACTTTATAATATGTACAGTATGTAAGTAACATCAGGGAGGGGTGACGGGGAAAGTGAGTCTGTTCACAGACAAGTTAAAACTCTGTAGGAGGGTGGTTAATGAGGAGTGAATTATCAGCATGAAAAGGCATGCAGAGAGGTTAGAGCACTCGTCCAGGATACTTCATTTAACATTTTATGCCAAAGAACGTAAAGTGATGCACAGTTGTAAAAAAGAAAAATCTGCGAATGGAATATTTTATCAATGGGATCAAGGTGCAGCACTCAAGACAGGAAAGGGACCTGGCTGGGGTGACAATAAATAATAGCTTGAAAACCTCTTCCCACTACAGTAAGGCATACCGGAAGGTAAATAGGATTCTGGGGAACATCAGGAGGGGGTTTTAAGAGTCACAGTAGGGGCAGAGTATGGCCATACATAGATTGTTGGCCCAACCACACATGACTACATACAATTTTGGATCCCACATCTAAAAATGGATTGAATGGACAATATGTACTCTTCGGAGAATGAGGGAAAGGGGAAACATTATAGGAACATAACATTACGTACTGGGATATAATAGAGAGGACAACAAAAAATAGTTTAAGCTGATGAACAGTGCAAACAACAAAACAACCTCACACTAAAAGAGAGTAATTTCAAAAAGAGCATCAGACAATATTTTTCCATGGAACAGGTCACGGAGAGGTGGAACAGTTTACCCAGTAATGAGATCAATGCTGGGACTATGTCAGGGTTCCAAACACAGTGGGATAGCTTCAAGGGGGTTATTAAGAATATGAGGGAGGTAGCAGGCAGGGAGGACTCTGCACAGGCAGTATAGATTAAGTAGGGCATCGGGGCAACCTTGATGGACTCCTAGTCTTTTTTGTCCTAGTTCTCTGTGTAATAATGGGAAACATTTTTTGCTCTGATGTTTCCAGGAAAATAACAAGGGCTAAGAATTTGCAACAACCAATACTAAGAATCATGGCAGTAAGCAAGAATGTTTCCTGCAGAGACTCCATCCAAACACATTGCCCTACTAATGCACTTTTGTGGCATAACTGCTTCACACTGTTTGCTACACTATCTGGTCACCAGGATACCCACACTACTAGAACTAGTTCTTGCATTCTAGCCATCTATGGTGACAACAACAGTGGAGCGTAATTAAAAATGTAAGGGCAATGGTACCTAGTGCTAGACAAACCTTCTCCTCACTGTGCTGTCTTACAATATAGGTAGGGATGGCCTATTATGTTTGCAAAAGCAGCCCTGCTAATAAAATAAATGCATCTACAAATACATCACTGTATGTTGCAATAGACATTTGCAGATTAGTCATAAGGAAACATCTTCTAGACAGGATTAGGAGTATTCTGTTGTCTTTAGTATTTGAGAGAGTGAAAGTTGTCTATGGAATTGAAACAGCTGCACAAACTACAGGCCCATCTCTAACCTTCCCTTTGTTGGGAAGGTGATTGAGAAAGTGGTTGCACTGCAACTGGAGAACCACCTTACCATCCATGATGTCTTCACTCCTCTCCAGTCAGGCTTCCAGAAGAGACATAGCACCGAGACCACTCTGGTTTGGGTGCTCAATGATCTCCTGATGGCGAGGGATCAGAAACACCATTTCATCTTGGTGCTTCTGGATCTCTCTTCAGCGTTTGACACTGTGGACCATGGGGTTCTGCTTGAGCACCTGAGGGTTATCTGTGGCCTGGCTGGTCCCTTTATCAGATGGTTTCACTCTTTCCTAGCCGGCAGGTCTCAGAGGGTGGTATCTGGGATTTGTTTCTTCTGAGCCATTCTCTCTCTGCTGTGCGGGGTCCCTCAGGGCTCAGTGCTGTCTCCCATGTTGCTTGCAGTGTATTTGCTGCCCCTCGGAGACATTGTAAGATGATATGGGCTGAGGTTTCACTGCTATGCTGATGACACAAAGCTCTATCTGTTTTTTGCACCCAACCAGGATAGTGTGGTCTCAATGTTTAATAACTGTCTGGTGGAGATCCATGACTGAATGAAGTCTAGCTGGTTGAAATTGAATTCCAGGAAGAGTGAGGTGTTGGTGGTGAATCTGGGGCACTGGATAGAGAGGCCGGTGGTGAGATTGCACTCTGGGATTTGGCTTGATGGTGTACAACTGTCTACCTCTGAATGGGTGCATAATCTGGGGGTGATTCTTGATGATGGGCTGACACTGCATGAGCAGGTGTCAGCAGTCATCAAGCCTTCCTTTTACCATCTTGGGAACATCACCAGAATTAGTCATCTTGTTCCGTCCGCTAATTGGCTTATGTTGATACATGCCTCTGTGCCCTCTTGCCTTGACTGCTGTAACTCCCTTTACCTGGAGCTTCTGGGGTTTGATATCCACCACTTGCAGCTGGTGCAGAATGCTGTGGCATGATTGTTGACTGGGGCTTCATATTCCGGTCATATTACTCCCGTGCTGCGTGATCTGCACTGGCTGCATATACAGTGGTGGATCACCTTCATGGTCAGTCTTCTGACCTATAAAGCCCTGCATGGACTGGGACCAAGTTACCTGCAACAGCTCCTGATTCCCTACAGCTCCAGCCATCCTCTCTGCTCAACTGACGAGGGGTAGTTAGAGGTTCCCAGGGTGCGGTTAAAAACATCTGGGGCCCGAGCATTTATGCTTGTGACACCAACCCTGTGGAACTCTCTATCTCATCAGATAAGATAGTGCAGGACTGCAGAGAGCTTTAAAAGCAGACTAAAACACATCTATTCAAACAGGCTTTCAGCATCTGATGTTTTATGGATCTTGGGAAATTTTAATTGAAGCTGAATTTTTGTAAGATTTTATTGAACTGTTTTTATGTTTGTTATGTACAATGCTTTGACATTGGAATTGTGCTATATCTATAAAAAATATTATTATTATTTAAAAATTAACGTGATTCATACACAGGGGAATCTTTAAGCATAGAAGTACAATTCACAATTTAGTTTGTACCTTTTTTACATTTAAAGTAAGTCAGTTAAAACAAGGCTGTATGGTCATCATATTCTTTACTATCTCTTGGGATCCTTATTATATACTGTATACAATCTAAAACTTGTTCACTCTATGAGCGAAGAAGAATTCAATCATTCAACAACAGCAATCTCCAGCTGTGCTGCATGAGCAATGCTGAGATTACTGTGTAAGCTGAGATATTAAATCAAGGTGGCAAAGCAAAGGTATAATAACATCATTGGTAACTACAAGAATTAAAAACAAACTTCTCAAAATCCTTTGTAAGTGAACAAGCTAAGGATTGTGTTTTCTTTTTAATGTAGGAGGCAAAATAAAGTACTGTGGTTATCTGACTTGAGAACTGAGTATTTTGTTAAATTTGAACAAATGTTTACAAAGTCAATTCATCATTTACAGTATCAACAGAATTCCACATCACATTTTCTCACTCAGAGCTACTGTATAATGTGCAACAGACACCACTTCTTTTGCTCATATATTCTGTATTGGCTATAATTCTCTGATAGTGCCAAAGGTACCGTACAGTTTGATACCAGTGTGTTTTTTTTTTTTATTGCGTATGATTTTTTTTGTGTCCCTCTTTTTTATAATCCTTCTCTTCAATGACCACCAGTGCAGAGCTGATGCTGATTTTGATGGACAAAGCAATGGGGCTTGATGGGATTCACCCCAGAATTCTAAAATATCTAAGAGGGAGAACTAGCGATACCACTAACTACCCTTTTTAACAAAAAATGGGAGGATGGTGTGGTACCTGAGGACTGGAGGAGAGTGGATGTGACTCCCCTTCACAAAAGTGGGAACAAGGCAGAGGCAGGAAACTACAGACCTATTACTTTGACCTTGATGATTGGGAAAATTATGGAATCACTTCTGAAAGAAAGAATTGTTGAGTACCTGGAGGCCAGCTGGGCACAGGATGCAAGGCAGCATGGATTCACAGCAGGAATTTCATGTCAGATGAATCCAATAGATTTCTTTGACTGGGTGACCAAAGTAGTAGACCAGGGAGGGGCTGTGGACATGGCCTGCCTAGACTTTAGCAAGGCATTTGACACGGTCCCACACAAAAGATTGATAAACAAGTTAGCCAGCCTGTGAGTGGGTCCCAGGGTGGTAAGCTGAGTAAAATATTGGCTGGACAACAGGATGCAGAAAGTAATAGTAAACAGAGTCCACTCCAAAGAAAGGGGGGTTACTAGTGGGGTACCACAGGGTTCAGTACTGGGATTGGTCCTCTTTAATGTCTTTATAGGTGACATTGCGAAGGGACTGGAAGGAAAAGTATGCCTCTTTGCAGATGACTCAAAGATCTGCAACAGGACTGATACACAAGGGGGGGGGTTGGAAAGCATGAGAAGGGACTTAGCAAGGTAGAGAAATGGTCAAAATTATGGCAGCTTAGGTTCAATGCAAAGTAGTGCACCTGGGAAACAAAAATCCAAGAGAAGAGTGCATAGTGGAGGGGAGTGGTTTAATGACAACAAAAATGGAAAGGGACCTGGTATAGTTATATCAGATGACCTAAAGGTAGGCAAGCAATGTGAGAAGGCAGTAAGGAGGGCTGGGGGAATACTGGGATGCATAGGGATAGACATCACCAGTAGAAAACAGGAAGTTGTCATCTCCCTGTAAAGACAGTTGATGACACCCCATCTGGAGCACTGGGTGCAGTTCTGGAGACCCCATCTCCACAAGGACATAGACAGGATGGAGGCAGTTCAGAGGAGGTCAACTAAAAAGGTGCAGGGTCTGCACCAGAAGCCATATGAAGTGAGACTAAAAGAGCTTAATATGTACACCCTTTAGGAAAGGAGGGAGAGGGGGGACTTGATAGAAACGTTCAACTACTTCAAGGAAATCAACAAAGTTCAAAAGGATAGCATATTTCAGAAAAAGAGATGTGCAAGACCAAGAGGGCACAATTTGAAGACAGAGGGGGGGACGACTCGGGCAACGTGAGGAAGTATTTTTTCACAGAGAGGGTTGTAGATGTATGGAACGGCCTTCCTGAGGAGGTCATGGGGTCAAAAACAGTGGGGGAATTTAAGAATGCATGGGACAGACATAATGCTATTCTAGTGGGAGGTAGGAGGAAATAGGCTGTTGGTAAAACTAGAATTTGCAATTTATCCAATAGGTAGAGAAATTGGCAGACTGGGTGGGCCAAGCGGTCCTTATCTGCCATCAAAATCTGTGTTTCTATTACTGTGGTACAGGTTAGTTTGTTGTCTACCTTTAGTTAGTGGTCACATGAAAAGTAACTGATCAATAGAATTCCTCCACATACAATATGGTGCACCAATACTAGAAAAAGGGTATTATAAGTATTGCACCTGCATGCAGCTACTTCTTGAGTCATTTACATATTATATGACTACAACATGTTGCTATTATAATCTGGTATTTTAGATTCACTGGCAGTCATAGGCATGCACGAGGGGATGACCCTGGCCATGCCCCACCCCCCCTTCACTGCCTGGGGCTCGATATTCAAATCTGGGCAACATTTTGTGCTGTCTCCTGTAGTTGCCCAGGTGTCCAAAACTGCTATATTTAGAGGAATAGCACATCAGCACTATTCTATTGACTATAAAGCCAGTGAGATGTGGTGCTAAGCCACCTAGCACCGGGCAGACAAGGCCCGCACAATAGGACAGCACAATGGCATGCACCCGGGACTAAATCTCCATATTCAAAGGGACCTATGTAAACTAGCCCATAAGGCATGCAAGGTGCTAAGGCGGCATTTGAATGCCCATTATGGGCCCATTTGCATAGGGAGCGAGGCTGTACTGTGCCGCACTGCCCCAGATTGCCCATTTCCTCAGAGCTATCCCTCATGTTAGTGGCGCCCCCTGACGATTGCTGTTCAGTTAATAAACAAAATATATTTCCCTGGTAGTCTAGTGGTCCATCCCCCATTGCCGAGTGCCTTCCTGTCCATAAAAACAGCATTATCCCCAGTGGTCCAATGGTCCCTCCCCCATTGCTGATCACTGTCCTGTTCATAAAAAACAGTGCTATCCCTGGTGGTCCAGTGGTGCCTCACCCATCACCGATCACCATCCTGTTCATAAAAAAACTGTGTTATCCTTGGTGGTCCCTCCCCAATCACCGATTGCCGTCCCGTGTAGAGGTACAATCCCTATCCCTGGCAGCCAGTGATCCTTCTCCCCACCTGATCATCCATCCAACACACAGAATAACTATTCCCTGGTGTTCAGTATAACCCCCCCCAACATCCCCATTCCACTGTATAGTTAATGTAAACTCTTCCCAGGTAGTCAAGTGTACCCCCCACCCTTCCAGGTAGTGACTCACCACCCTGCTCTCCCCCGTCACTGAACCGAGCCGAAGACTAGCACAGCCCTCCTCTCTCCACCATGGTTGGTCACCAATTAAGCTGCCACTGAGTGTGTACAGTATGTGCTCCGTTGGCTTTGCCTTTTGTTTATTAAAGTTGCCCTTCTTCCATCTTTATTACATTCTGATAATCTTTAATTCATATTTACATTTATACATCTATTTTTGTCCCACTCTTTAATGCATTTATTATGAACATTGTTTATTACAACCATTCTATTTCTTCTTCTTCTTTCTTCCTATTCCATTTCTCTGGGCCCGGGTGAAAGCCTGACACCCGGGCTCAAATGAAAACCCAACATCCCCCCACTTTGATCTCTGAGGTGCAAAACCCTACAAGGTCCCCAGCCACATATGGGTGTAAACCCAGCCTGTGTTCTGATTTTCCAGATCAGTACCCTCTGGTCCTCTAAGGTTTTTGTTGAGCAGTCCCCCTTCCTAGCCAATTTCAGACACAATATAAAATTAAGTTTCCCAATCCCTGGTGGCTAGCAGTCCCTCCCCCCCCCACCTGAACCCATGCCCCATAGTGTAAAATAGCATTCCCCTTCCACCCCCACCCTGGGTAGGTAGTGCCCCACTCCACTCCACTCCACTCCCCCCACCCCAACCCCAAGCAGGTGACTGACACAGCCCTCCACTCTCCACCATTGCTGGCACTCAACTGAGCTGGAATGAATGAAAGCATGCTTGTACAAGCACACACTCATTCATTCCTAGCACGCGCTCATTCATGAGTGCTTTTGGGGGCACAGACAACTGTGGAGGGCTATTTCAGTTGTCAGAGGAGGGTCAGGATGGGGAGAACAGCATCATGGATTGAGGGTCCACGACTCCATTCACCCCCTCATCCTGACCTCCACTGGCAACCAGAACACCCCTTTGCTTTGTCTGTGCCCCTCAAAGAGCTCAATGAATAAGCATGATCTGGAATGGTTGTCAGTGAATGAGTGCATGCTTGTACAAGTACGTGCTCATTCGTTGACAGCTCAGTAGGTGTGCTGCCATGGTGGTGAGTGGAGGGTTCTGCCAGTCTCCTGCTTGAAGTTGGGGTGGGGGGAGTGGGGTGGTATGGCACTACCTGTTGGGGAAGGTCCAGTAGACACTAGAGAATACTTTTTTACACTATGGGGCAGGGGTTTGGATGGGGAAGGGACTGCTAACCACCAGGGATTGGGAAACTTTAATTTATATTGTGCCATCGATCAGTGAAGGGGGGGCCACAAGACACCAAGGAATACTTTTTACACTATGGGGTGTGGGTTTGGGTGGGGGAATTTGGAAACTTTATTTTATATCAAGCAGGTGATGGGCAAAGGGGGGCACTGACACCAGGTAAAATACTTTAATATAGGGCAGGTAATCAGCAAAGGGGGGGGGACCAGTAGCCATCAAGGAAAAACTTTAGCAGTGATTAGAGTGATTAGCCGTGGGGGCACTAGACTCCAGGCAATGGGACTGGGCTGATGATCGAAGAATTTGCCATTTTGTAACTTTGCCTTGCTTTCAGATTTTTAAGTACAATTTGCACTTAAAAAGCCCTAAAAGCAAGGCGAGGCAAGGTCACAAATGATGAATTTCTGATCAAATACGTAAAATCTGCAAAATGATCTACGGGGCAGATTTGGTGCATTCACAGGAAATTCACCCACAAATCTAAATTTTGTTGCATCCCCAACCACAAACATAGATAATTAATTTATCAAAAGTGGGTTAAAGAATTTCAGAATATATGACTGACATGTAAAGGAAAAAGGGAAAGTGTTTAGCAAAGGTTAGAGCAATGAGCTGTGAATTAGATTGGAACATCAGGCAGACCTGGTTTGGATTCCCACAGCCTCCACTTGCATACTGTGTGGCCCTAAGCAAGTCTCTTAACCTCTCTATGCTCCCAGGTCACCCCTGTAAATGAGCCTTGTGCCCAACTGGCCTTACCTGGTTACCAAAGAATAATTATTAATTAATAAATAAATAATAGTATAAAAATGATTTCCTAGTCTTCTCTGACATTGGAAATGACTTTGGAGGAGGCGCAATATATTCTGTCATCAAAAGGGGTGGGGTCAGAGGCAGTTTGGGGTGTGGTTTAGTATCCAGTTTTCATCTCATCCAAAGGAGAAAGCAGTACTGCTACCATCATGGCAGTGAGGCACCTGTGTTCCCTATTATACAATGGCAAGAACATTTCCTGGACTCTGATTGGTTAGTGTGTGCCTGAGACAGTGATGTTATTACACAATAACATCACTGTACTGATTTGTTGGAGCTTCTCATTTTACTTTTCTCTAAAGAAACAAAGAAAATCTACCAAAAACATTTTTTATTTTTTTTTTATTTTGTATTACAGCAAGCCATTGTATAATTGCAAAAAGGTACTCCAAGGTGTGTGTTATTGTGTAATAACATCGCTCCTGGTGTGGTGGAAGGACTCAGCTTCACCTCGTGCTTCAACCCAAAGCAGGAGTGACGTTATTAGATGATAACACACACCTTGTCATGCCTTATTGCTTAATCAACTGACAAAGTGGTGGCACTGACATCAGTTGTGAAGAATGATTTTGGTTTGGCATTGATTATTCACTTTGGTTTACAGTGTAGTTAGTGGCATGAGATAAAGCAGATTACAAATAAGGGGGGAAAAATCCTTGAAGTCAGCATTAATATTTTGTACTCTAGCCTTCTGGCAGATGCTGTTGGCATGACACTGCTTGTGGTTGATGTTTCTGTGGTGGTTTGACACAGTCTACAACCACTAAAGCAACAGTTGCACAGCCCACTGAGCTACAGTAATAAATATCCATTGATGGCCTTGAGGCTTACTGTATATCCTCCTGTGGTCTCTGCTTTAATTCTATACCAGTTACTATATTCTCCAAGTTCCCACAGCATTTATAATTGTATTATATCATTTTTTTTTGACAGTCAGTTGGTACTTGATTTTTAGATGTTGGCCATTGTTAGGAGATGCTTTTACCACCAAAAACACATTTCCAGATTGCACGCCTTACCTGATCCTGCCAATCTCCACACCCTGATGTGGGCTTTCATGTCCTCATGGTTAGACTACATTATTGCACTTTCAAAGAGATTACCTGGTGGTCTAATTTATCACCTGCAGCTCATATAGAATGTGACAGTGAGGCTTCTGACCTTTGTATGAAGGTAAAATTATATTGGGTGTGGGACAGATGAATTGAGGAAAAAATATATTAGACTATTGCTTTACATGCTGGGCTGGCTACCTATAAGGTGACCGATTATCAATAAGATGTTTTTACATACAGTACTTAGAAAGTCCTGAATGACCTGGGACCCACTATATTCATGAGCTCCTAACCCCCTACACACCAGGGAAGGTAATGAGGACCATGGGGCAGGGGCTTTGACGGTTTGCTACTCACATTTACAATCTGCTAGAGATAGTGCTGCCCCTGTCCTGTAAGACTCACTCCTGAGTGATATCTGTCTGTGCAAATCTCTTGGTCCTTTTAAGATCAATCTAAATAAATTTCTGTTGGTGAAGATTAAACTGCACTGTTGCCTTCGATTTGTTACCAGTACTATTGGCACTATATTTTATTTCTCTGAAAATATTTGTAATTTTTATGCATTATCTTTTTTTTGTTGTGAGTTCCTCTTGTAAATTATGTTTAACTAATGTTATTCTGCATGTTCCTTGAGCTAATGGAATGGCACATTAAGTAAATTAACAAGCATTTGTCAATGCCAAATGTTGGCTTGCTGGCATTGGCATTGGTAGTGCAGGAGTTAGAGAGATGCATAATAGGAATGGCAGTGAAGTATTGAAGTGACGCCAACCCCACCCCCACCGTGCAGAGACTAAGAGACATTGGGGGTGTGCCTTTGGGTCATCAGCCATAACGCTCAAGCCATTTCACCTCACCTTACCCTGCAGACACTGACAGGTGTGCCTTGGGGTCTTCTGTCCTTATACTCACCCCATTCCATAAGGAAATGCATTGAGATGGGTGCAGTATAGGAGAATGGGGTAAACATTGGAGCTGAAGACCCCAAGGCACACCCTGATGCCTGCCACTGGCTACAGGGTGGGGGTGGAATGGCTTCAGCATTGCTGCCAATGATCCCAAGTCACGCCCCCGACGCCTGTCAGTCTCTACAGAATAGGGCATTATGGTTGGAAACCCTAATGCCCTGGCTATTTGTTGGTATTTTCACTCCAGATTTTCAAAATGGGCTTTTTGTGACCCCACCTCATGAACAGTGGCACTGTGATTTTGTTAATCTGTCCCAAAAGTTGATTTCCCACAGCAACCATGCCATTCTGCACCGCAGGTGTGAAAACACATTTCAGAAAGAATGTGAAAAATGACAGCTATACTGTTCATAAGCAGGTGTGAAAAAATGGCAATGTTGAAAATCTGGAGATAAAATATAAAAAATTGGTGAAGTTACAAGCATGCGTAGAAACTGCATAATGCACGCTTGTAACTCAGTCATTTTATGGAATATTTTCACCAAATTTGCAACATGGGCTTTTTGAGACCTCCGCTCATGAACAGTGACACTGTCATTTCATTAATTGGTCCCAAAAGGTGATTCCATGCAGCGACCTTGAAATCACCTTTCAGGACCGAGAAACTAAATGACAGTGACATGTTCATGAGGTGCGGGTCCCAAGAACCCCATGTTGAAAATCTGGGGCCAGAATTCCAAAAAATGGCTGAGATATGAACCTAAGTTGAAACCCCCCATTGCCTCCCATTATAAAGCTTATCATCATTTCTTCAGTTCGCAGTTCAGCTTTGAAGAGGCAGACGTGTCCCAGTTCAGAGAAGACTGAAGCTCCCGACCTCTGGAGGATAAGTATGGGGAGGAGGGGTGCAGGGAGGTGGGTGCAGAGAGGGAGGATGGGGGAGGGGGATGAAGGAGACAATGGTGGACTGTTTTCTTGTTTGCAATGGAGAAAAAAGACCGCGAGGGAAGGTTCTCTTTATTTATTTATTTTTTTAACCTTTGTTTTACCAGGAGGGACACACTAAGCTGAAAGTTGGTTTACAGGTGCAACCTGGGAGCACAAGGAACTTATGTGACTTGCTCAGGGTCACACAGTATGCAAGCGGGGTCTGTGTGGTTCATTTACAGGTTATACAAAAAACAATAGGCACACTGGGGTGGGCTCCCAGTGTACCACAATTCTGGGGGGGGGGGATGACGATATGGGGATTGGGCACCCTGATGTCGGCAAGGTGTAAATATGGGTTGGGTGCATGCATCCGACACCGAGAGTGGGCATCCTGGTGTCGGAAAGGAAAGGGGAAACTGTTTGACCAGGAAAGATACACTAAAAGTGGAGATGATGCCAACACAGGGATTGGGCGCCCCGATGTTGGCTTTTCGGGAGTGTGTGGTGGACGGCAGAAGCCACCATGTTACTGTGTGCCACATAATGTGCGGGGGGAGGACATGCCAACATGGGGTTTGGGCATCCCAATGTCAGCTTTCTGGGGATTGTGGGCAGATGGCAGAAGCCACCATATTTATTGAAATGTTTCACCAGGAAAGGCATGTAACGGAGGCGTATCATCTGCTGCTGCAATGACGAGCTAGTCTCTGATTGCTGCAGAAGATTCATTTCAACTCTGTGGCTCTCTCTGAAACCGCTGTCATCGGCAGCATGCTCACTGATTGGTGGCTGAGGGACGCACCCACTAAAGCATCCCCTGCATTGGCCAGCACTGACACACCTCTGAAATGTGCTACTACCACAAGATGCTGCTTGCGCGTGTGTGCAAGCCAACATAAAAAAAAGTATGTTTTAATAAAAATTAAAATAATAATAATATTGATATGATTTGAAACTGATTATTTAAGCACAGAAAGCCTTGCCATAATACTCTGGGGCAGTTTTAAAGCCAGTTTGCGTGTTTTTAAGTTAGACTGCAGCTGCGAGCTGCCTTTGTACCTGGGTGACATCCGACCCCTGCTGAGAGTGAGATGCTGTTACTGTACTGAATAATATAGTGAAGGGACATTTCCTCTCTTCCAGAGAGCCCTGACTTGTGCTTTTAAGGACATAAATATGTCCCTGAAGCAGTAAAACAAGGTTTTTAACTCTCAGACTCTGTTATTGGGAACCGAAAGTCCTGGTGATGTCCCTTTCTGTGGGAACACTATATCACTGACCCCTCTGCAAGGGGCAACATTGGGAGCTGATTATTGTAGCACAGAAAGCCTTGCCATCATCATCATCATTTTTATTTAATAAAGTGCTCTTTCTCATTTTGACTCAAGACACTGTACAAGTGAGCAGAATATATAAACAGTTAAAATACATCAAATATAGTCCTACTTATACTGACTCCTAGGTCAACTAACTCAGCTGGAAGGAAAAGCTTGTCTAAATAAAAATGTTTTCAGTTCCCTTTTAAAGGCATTCACTAATGAAGCTTCTCTTAAAGAATGAGGGAATGAATTCCGCAGGGTTGGTGCCATAAAGGAAAAGGCATGGGTGCCTGATGATAAAAATTCCCTAGGAATTACCAAAAGATTCTTGTCAGCTAAACAGAGTGGATGGGATAGGTGGTAGGGCCATATGAGCCAGGCCCCAGTCCATGCAGGGCGTTATAGGTCAGCAAACCGATCTTGAAGGTGATCCACCACCTAACAGGCAGCAAGTGCAGGGAGCATAGCACAGGTGTAATGTGACATGATCTTGAAAGACTAGTCAACAACCTGGCTGCTGCATTCTGCACTAGCTGTAGGCAACAAAGATCAGCCCTGGATAGCCCCATGTTAAGGGCATTGCAGTAATCAAGCCGTGACGTCATCAAGGCATGGACTAGTGATAGCAGATCACACAAGGGAATCAGGTGTTTAATCCTGGCGATGTTTCTATGATGGTAGAACGCACTCTGGACCACAGCCAACACCTGAGATTCAAGTGTTAGGCCACAGTCCACAGTCCAGTATAATGCCAAGATTCCTCAACTTGACAGAGGTGAGCAACTGTGAGTCCCTGAGCCTAAGCCTGGAGACTTGACCAGGATGTGCACTCACCCTTGGGGCAACCAGATTCTACCACCAGTACATCAATCTTATCCAGATTTAACCTCAACCAGTTGGCTCTCATCCAGTCTTGGATCTCAGCAAGGCACTGGTTGAACACCGAGACTGCATCCTGCTGTTTGGGTGCAAAAGATAGGTATAGCTGAGTATCATCAGCATAGCCATGAAAACTCAGTCCATACCATCTTATAATGTCCCCTAGTAGTAGTATATACACCGTGAACAACATGGGAGACAAAATGGAGCCCTGCAGGACCCCACATGGCAAGGGCTGTGGTGCAGAGAAAAAAACCCTAGCACCGCCCTCTGCATCCTGCCAGTAAGGAAAGAGTGGAACCAGTTGAGGACTATACCAGCCAGTCCACAACAGACCCACAGGTGCTCCAACAGCACCCAATGGTCCACGGTGTCAAGTGCTGCTGAGAGATCAAGGAAAATATGAATGGAACATTTTCCTCCATCCCTCGCCACCAGGAGATCATTAAGCACCTGATGCCAAGGCAGTCTCGATACTGTGCCTTTTCCTAAAACCCAACTGGATAGGGTCATAGAAGCTGTGAGTTGATAAATGGGCCTCCAGTTGAAGGGCCACCACCTTCTCAATAACCTTTCCCACAAAGGTAAGGTTAGAGACAGGTCTGTAATTAGCTAGGCAGTCCAGGTCTAAAGAAGCTTTCTTCAGGAGTGCTCTTATTACCGCCTCCTTCAGGGACTGGGCCATTGACATCAACACATCCTACTGGGCCCCCCTATGGATGAATGAACTCCCTGGGCACCTCTTGGCCACCAACTGTCTGACACAATTCAAAACTGATCTCAAACAGCACCTAATAACACTCTCTAAGTGCACCTGCCCCTGAGTCCACCCACACCTGCTCTCTCTGCCCCCCAGCAAGCACTAGGCAGGCCTCAGGTACCCCCTCCCTCTGTCCCTTCACATGACTTGCCCCATCAATCAGTTTACGTCATGCTTCTTTGGCACCCACCATCCCCCTTCCCCAACTCACAGTCCCATGAGTTTCCCTAACAGTCACTACTAATGCAGGCTGCCTGACCATGCCCCCCTCACACCCCACCATTTTACTCTAGCATGTTCTCTCTGCTCAGTCTCCCCTCACCCCACCATGTCTCTCTATACCTTATCACCCTTCTTTCCCCACCCTTCTCCTCCACCGCAGTACATACCTCTCTCTCGTACCACCTTTCTTCACCCCACTGCCAGCTATCCCCGTCCCTCTGAACTACCGACAAGGCACTTTGTGGCTGCTTATCCCCCCCCCCATAAAGTGTTTTTCTTGTTATTTAACTTGTACCTATCTTTTGAGTCATTCTGTAAGTTCTGAATCCAAGCTGTATCGTTCATTGTAATGTACCTTTGTTTTCTCCTATTGTACTTTGTTTTGTAATCTATGACATGGAACCTTTGTAAAAGAGCTTGAGCTCAAAGGTCTTTTCTGAATCACTAAATAAATAAAAAAAATAAATACAAGAAGGCATGTTGGACCCGGATACAAACTACAGTAGGTAGACTTCAACTCCTGGATGACCTTCACGACATCCATGACTGTCAGCTGGTCGAAGTCAAACCAGACAGATTGAATGACCGTGACCCCCGGCCCAACACTGCACACCCCAAAAGAGGGCATTGACTGGATCCCTGATCTGATGGAGGCAATCTTATTAAAAAAAACAGAGCAAACTCATCACATCTAGATTGTGAGAAAGCACCTTCAGACTGAAGACAGGCAGGATTACATAGCTTGTTGACAGTCCAGAAGAGCTGAGCTGGTCTGTTGGTTGCTGCAGCAATCTACTTGGACAAGAACTCTGCCTTCTTAGAGGAGACTACTGATTGATAGTCTCTGTAATGAAATATCAAAATAAGCTTGTCCCCATCAGACCGGGACCTCTGCCAGCACAACTCCACCCTTCAACCCCTCATCTTCAACCCCCTGAGAGTCCCATCAAACTAAGGGGGATCTCTGGTGTGAAGTGAGGGGTTGAATACAAACTGGTATGATAGAGTCGAGTGCTTTGGTATTAACCCTATTATAGATCAAAACCAACTCCCCTGACTCATCAAAAGCACTCATCATACCTGATAGACTGAGCACCATCATAAGACCTTGAGGGGTCAAACGCCTTAAAGAGAGGTACTGGACCACCTCTGTAGGGGAAGGTCTATTGGGGGGGGCTTTGAATGAGAACCTCATGGTATGGTGGTCTGACCAAGCGACTGGTTCCACCAAAAGGTCACTGACCTCCAATCCCAGTGAGAAGACAAGGTCCAAAGAGCAGCCATGTATGTGGGTTGCAGAGGTGACCACCTGTGTCAGGCCCAATAAATGCATTAATTGGAGGAAGTCTTGTCCAAAACGTGAGAGTTCATTTTCGATACAGGCATTGATGTCACCCAGAATAATCCATCTGAGTGACTCCAACACCAGTTCAACAACGAAGTCCATGACTTCCTGCAGAAGGATCCTGCAACCTGCACCTGCAACCCCTTGAATGGCCACACATTCAAAGGACCTCATTGTTCCCATTGGGAGAGCCATGAGGTTCAAGTCCAATTTAAAAGAAATTGTCATACCCCCACCCCTATGGTCTTTTCTCGGGCAGTAGACCACCAAGAACCTAGCAGAAACCGTTGATTCCATTACTGGGCTGGCATTCTCATCCAACCAGGTCTCAGTGATGCAAGTCAGATCAGATTTTGAAACAAGATCAGCGATAATCACTGTCTTGTTCTTAATGGATCTGGCATTGCATAACACTGCCCAAAAAGGATAGGCAGATGAGGCTGGTCCCTTGGATATCTGCCCACCAAAAGCAGAGCCTTTGAATATGGGCACAAGCAAGGAAGGTCCCCTTTCCTGGACCCATTTCGTCCCAGGGTGCCTCCTACAGCCCACCACCTCAATGTGCCCCCCAGCCACATTCCCCACAATAGGCCCCACCAACCCCCAGCTTCTTCCTCTGCGAACAATCCCCAATGCCCTACAATGTCTGTAGACATCCAACGGTAATGGGGAACAGTCAAAAGGATGGAGGTTGTGGAGCCTAGAGGGGGAATAATGCCTTATCAGGGGAGTCACCGACCAACACATTCTAAACCTATTCCTCCAGCTATACCATATAAGCTGTATATTAAACTAGTTAACCTCAGAATAATAAATAACCTACCAAACAATCAAACATTAAACTTAAACAAAAATACCATATTAGTTACCACACTCATACATCCACACATTCAATCACACACTGACACCCCGACCCCAAACCAAAACTCTAAAAACAGATTAATTAAAAATATAGAAGGGAGTCCAGATTCAAGGTACAGTTACTAAGGCTGGTCCGACAAGACAGTTCTAACAGGGAGCTAGGGCCAATAAAAAATAATTACCCCTTAGCTGAGTCACTTTATTGTGCATAATCAGACAGTATCTGGTTTTGTAACAGAGCAAGGGGCTCTCACCCTCTGGACTGTAACCAAACATTTTGAGTTTTCAGTCACCTTTCAGCCGTATCACAGCTGCAAATTTGAGAAAGTCCCAATTGTCCAATTCACTCTTCAACAATGCAAGCAACCAAACAGTCAGCATGGTGGATAATATAAACTGGTTCTATGGATGCCAGGGCTATCGCACTGCCCTGGCTTCACTCCTGGTAAAAGCTTTCACCCAGAGATGGTAAAAATCACTGTACCTGCTTTCAGGAACAATACAGCTTCTTTTCACAGGGTCCAAATCCAAACTCCATGAGCCGACATAGAGTTCCCGGAAAATGAGACACACCAGGTCCTAAAGTACAGATCACTCACAGCAATCTCTGCCAAAGTGTTTAGGATGCCGGACACCAGAACCTAGCTCTTGTTCCATTCACTTTCTTCTCCAGCTGTTCTTCTCAACTCCTTGTGCCATCGCCTGGCTCTCAATACTCACCAGTCCAATGGCACAGCTCGAATCTGTCAGCACAGCACAACCTCTTGTCACTTCAAAAAGCTAATGGCTCATCCAAACTCCAGGTCAGCAATCCAGCACTCTTCCACAGTCAGCACCGTCTCCTGGGATCACCGATTCTTGCAGGCAAGTAATTTAAATCTCAGCAGCTCCCACTAATAAGTGGGTCAGCAACAGACCTCTAATCTGGATCAGCTTCTAACTAAAAATCAACAAAAACTACTCCTGTTTCTGTCTCACTTGAGCCCCTGTCTAGCACTTCATACTCCATCCTAAACACTGACTACAAAACAAAATTTTAATTTAATGATAAAGTTAAAAGCTCCCTTCTTCTTAGCTCAGCGACAGACAGCCCAGTGTGTCCGCCCTCATGACACATAACCATCTTGACATATAACAGTGATCTTAATAGTGCTGTAATAACTGGGGAGTGTTTTCTCCTATTGAGAAACCGGTCTATAATTCGCTGTTATAACCTGTGAGTTATAACGGTGAACATGGCCTGGTTTCTCACATACTATACATGCCTACGTTCTTTTTCCTCGCTCACCAATCCCGGAACTGCCGCTTCATGAACTACGACTGCGGCGCAAAACACAGCAAAATCAGCATGGATTAAACAGTTCAATTTGTAGCAAATTCCCAGTCATACACTAACGTTTGCCATCAGGAGTGAATTTCAAAGATAGCTGCCTTCCCCAGTCATCTTCAAAAAATGACCGATAATCATCGCAACAGCACAGACATGGCCCTCTTATTCCCGATCCCTCACATCAGGTAGCAAACTGCGAAAGCTGTTTATTTTTTCTTTTTTTGTATTGGTGAAAGTAGAAAAATAAATAAAATGCATCTAACCCCTGGGGCTCAAAACAGCAAACTGATTTTTTTTAAACAGCAGCTTCACACAAGCCACACTCCTACTACTTTTAACAAAGTGATGCTAGGAAAACACTCCCCAGCAATTACATAAAACAATGCATTGGGGTGAGTGTATAATGAGAACTTATGTGCATCCTCGGTGTGGGATGCTCATATAAACCCCTTGGGCTTTGCCCTCGGGATTTATGTAGCATCCCACACCTCAGGTGCACATAATTTCTCATTATACACTCACCCCGACACATTATTGTATATATAATATTCTGGGGCTGTTGTAAAGCCAGGTTTTGTGTTTTTAAGTTTGGAGCTGATTATTGTAGCACTGAGAGGCTTGTCATAATACTCTGGAGCTATTTTGAAGCCAGTTTATGTGTTTTTAAGTTAGATTGCAACTGGGAACTGTCTTTGTACCTAGGTGACCATCGACTCCTACTGAGAAGGAAGGGCTGCTGCTATATTGAATATCATAGAGTGAAGGGACTTTTCTTCTCTTCTAAAGAGCCCTGATCTGTCCTTTTAAGGTTAAAAATATGACCCAAAGTCATGAAACAAGGGATTTAACTCTCAAGCACTATTAGGAACTGGAAGTCCTGGTGATACCACTTTCTGTGGGGACACTATATCAGTGAGGGGCAACATTGGGAGCTGATTATTTTAGCACAGAAAGCCTTGCCATAATACTCTGGGGACATGTTAAAGCCAATTTTTGTATTTCTAAGTAGGAAATTGATTATTGTAACACAGAAAGCCTTGCCATAATACTTTGGGGCTGTTTTAAAGCCAGTGTGTGTGTTTTTAAGTTGGACAGCAGCTGAGAACTGCCTTCATATCTGGGTGACCTCCAACTCCCACTGAGAGTGAGGGGCTGTTGCTATATTGAATAATATAGTGAAGGGACATTTCCTCTCTTCTACAGGGCCCTGATCTGTCCTTTTAAGTATAGAAATGTGACCCTGAAGCAGCAAAACAAGGGTCTTATCTTGCAAATGCTTTTACTAGGAACCAGAAGTCCTGGTGACATTACTTCCTTTGGAGACACTATATACGTGACACCTCAGAAAGTGCATGCCCCACCCGTGTAGCTGCACACCCATGGAGAGGTGTACACTTGTCAGTATGCATGACTGGCACCCACCTGTCCATGGCTCCTCCCTCCCCAGTGTGCAGGACTCCACAGGGTGTGTGGGGTTGAGTCGTGGACCTGGGTGGGCATCTAATCGGATACCCATCCTGGGTCCGGAAATAAATCACTTGCACATGTAGGCATGGGGTCTGGGTTGTGAATAGCCCTTGTGGGCACCCAGATCCACATGGCCATGCCACAATGACCAGCCTTCCCCAGTGACAGACCCCCCCGGTACAGTGCACCCCTGACCCAGTGTTGGGCTGGCATACCCCCCACCCTGCGGCACCAACACCTCCCATCTTTGTACATGCAGAAAGTGCCATGGCACTTGTCTGATCAGCTGCCCTGCCCTTTCCATCTGCCCTGGGGCTGGGATAGCATGAAGGGTTGAATCCTGGTCCCATCATGATTGGCAGGTGATGTTCATGGGGGTGTGCAGTGGGTTATGGCAGGGTCTGCCCTGGTGTAACCTGCATCCTACTGTGCCCCCTGGCATGCAGCACATTGCATCTTCATGCATGCTGCTTAGTGCAAGCATGCCCCCAGCACACCTACCGCCACCCCCTTTGTGAATGTCACGCAGTTCCCCCTCAGCGGCATTCATGCGTATGATGCCAACATGCCCAGTTTCCATGAGCATCTTGGCATTGTGCATAGCACCCAAGGATATTAAATCAATATATACTTACTTGACAGACAATAATTGTGTAGTTACACTTTTTATAATTCTACCAGTCCCTAGAGCGAACTAAAACTGGAATAGGAAAATGATCAAACTAAACAATTGATTAAGACAATGCTGCTTGCTTAACAGTACTGGTTGCATAAAAACCTGGGAAATCTTCAGTGGGAGGTGAAACTTGTATTGCTGGGAGGGGCTATAATTGAATAGAAATGGAAGCAAACTCCTGGGTAATATGATTCATGATCAAATTTGCAGGAGCACTTTAATAATGGGAGAGGGGAAATGAGACAAGATGATTGTATAAACACCAGTGCAGACAATAAAGAGAAACTGTCTGCAGATTTACAGACCAGTCCCTTTGGCAAAGATAACAACAAAACTGGAGATTTAAAGATGTTGTTAATAAACGCAAGAAGCCTAGAGAATAAGAAAAAGGGCTGGAGCTACTGAGCAGGGAGGAAATACACATATGCATGGTAACAGAGACACGGTGGTGGACAGATGATTGGGGAAAAGAAATCTAGGGTTGCAACCTCTTTAATAAAGATTGTATAGATAGAAGGGGTGGAGGGGTGGCAATTTATATTGCTGATAAAATTAAAGCTAAGGTAATTGAAATTCCTAAGCAGTTTAAAGGTGACGTTTTTTTTTCTTCAATTGTTGAACCAGGAGTGGCACACTAAGCTGAAAGCTTGCTTACAGGTGCAACCTGATTAGGTTGAACTAATATAGGTCCAAATAACTCAAATTAACAAAAAAGATCAACATAGGAGTGTGTTACAGATCTCCAAATTTACAATATGAAGAAAACAATTTATTTTTGGAAATACTTGAGATATTATGGAGTTTGAAAGCAGAACTTTATTTATGGGTGATATTAATCTGCCACATATCAACTGGAAACCCCTTACAGGAACTAACATCTTAGAAAAAAGATTGATAGAAATAGCAGTCAACAATAAACTGGAACAGTATGTCCACCAAAGCACAAGAGGGTCTAATATCCTCGACTTAATATTTATTAACTCCAGTGATGAAGTATCTAGCTGTGAGGTCAGGGAGCCACTGGGGGACGGTGATCACAACATGGTCCAGCTTACCATAAAAGGAAAATGGAGACCACATAAAGGTGAAACAAATGTTAAATGCTATAACAAGGAAAATTATGAGGAAATGAGAAAATATTTTTAAAAATGGAATTGGAAAATAGACCTGCAGGGACCAGCACTCAAGCATACTACAAATGGAAAATGACTAAACAATACCTTGAATACTGTATCAAAACATATACACCAGAAGAAACAAAATATAATAAAATGGGAAGAATTCCCAACTGGTTCAACTATAGAATCAAATGAGGTATTAGAAGGAAAAAAGCATATTAGAAGTACAAGGGTAAACCAACCACAGGAAATTGTGCAAAGTATAAGGATAAGGCTAGGCAATGTAAAAAAATAATTTAAACTGCAAAAATTGGACAAGGAGATCAAATTATCAACATTTGCTAATGACAATAAAAAAGTATTTTTTAATTACGTAAGTAGCCTCAGAGGCTGACAAAAAATGGTTTGGCCCTTGCAAGTCGGTGAATTGCAGATTGAGGGTGAAATAACTGTGGCCAAAATCTTTTAAGTGTTCATCTGTCAAAAACAATTATTGACAGTAACAATTTTGAAGCTGGAAATGAAGAATACAAATTAGAAATGACAGAAAATAGTGTAAGAACTAGACTGGAAATAATTAAGATTAATAAGTCACCAGACCCGAATAATATTCACCTTAGTGTTAAGAAGGAATTGGCAAGTGAATTGGCGGGACCTATTGCATCCCTTATTAATTCTTCTTTGGAGAAAGGAAATGTGTTAATAGAATGGAGACAAGCAAATATAACCCCCATTTATAAAAAGGGATCTAAGCATAATGTGAAAAGTTATAGACCAATCAGCCTCACATCTGCCTTGTGTAAACTGATGGAGGAATATATCAAAGAGGAGGTTGAAAATTATATCCTGAATGAAGGGTTGATCGATGTAACCCAACATGAGTTTAAGCCTCACAGTTCATGCCTCACTAATTTACTCCTGTTATTGAGCCAATTATTAAAGCCCTTGATGATGAGCTATCTGTGGATGTCATGTGCCAGGAGAACGCTAGGCTGCAACCTTGTTCCTCACAATGAACTGTTAGACAGAATGATAGAGCATAAATTCCATCCCAAAATTGTGAAGTGGATAAGGTCCTGGCATGTACATAGAAGGAAAAAGTATCTATCAGAGGGTTTTTCTCTGACAGGGGAATGTGACCAGTGGTGTCCTCCAGGGATTTGTACTGGGTCCAACATTATTCAGTATTTTTATATCATCAACATGCAAATGCCCCTAAGTCTTGGATCTGTAAGTTTGCTGATGGTACCAAGCTAGGAGCAATTGTAAATAGCGAGTTAGCCATCGCCAATTCCAGAACTATTTATGTAATTTAGAGTGTTGGGCCAAAGACCACAAACTAAGGTTTAGTGAAGAAAAATGTAAAGTAATACATTTTGGTAGCAAAAATAGAATGGCCAAGAGCACCCTAAATGGGAAAGAGTTTGAATCCACAGATAAAGAGGGAGAC
The DNA here is from genome assembly GCA_016271365.2 of Neoceratodus forsteri. NCBI lineage: Eukaryota > Metazoa > Chordata > Ceratodontiformes > Ceratodontidae > Neoceratodus > Neoceratodus forsteri. The sequence continues at coordinate 915,287,486 of CM028137.1, forward strand.
ATTGGAAAAATTATCACCAATAAACTCTCATTTGATGATCATACAAGAGAGGTTATGAAAAAGGATAATAAGTTACTGAGGTATATATTTAGGCACAAAAGAAGTAGAGAAGCAGCAGTAATAATGCCATTGCTCAATGCATTGGTTAGGCCCCATTTGGAGTGCTGTGTGCCCTTTTGGGCACCACATAATAAAGGCAGTATCCCCTTATTGGAGAGGGTCTAGAGAAGAGCCATCAAAAGAATAAGTACATTAAGAAATCTGACCTATGAAGAAAGGTTGGCTAAACTGAACTTACACTCATTAGAGTATAGATGATTATGGGGAGATTTATGGCTAGTGTATAAAGCATTTAAAGAGAATGACTTATGGGAGTGTGCAGAATTTGGAATGAAATTGATTAATAAAGATACTAAAACACACAAATGTCAACTAAAGGGAGAGCTGAACAAAACAAATAAAAGAGGAGGATGAATTAACCAAAGGGTGGTGGCAGCATGGACTACCCTCCCTGAGTCAGTGGTGTGCAGTAAAAATACGGACACATTTACAAAATTTTTCAATAAATATATGAGCAATATACATACTAGAAAACTCCACTGAAAAGTGGTGAGTCAATTATGGCTAACACTGTCTGACTCAGATACATTCTATGAAATCTATAAATATTCCCCAAAATGCATCAAGAAACACACAAAACTAAAGCAAATACAATGTTGGGGATTATACTGGCTTTCACAATATGTTAGCATCTACTGATGTCACTTGTTTTATTTTTTTTTGCGTATTTTTTTTTATTATTATATTACTTGAATGCAATATATGGGTGCAGAAGATGATGACAATGAGGTGGAGGAAGATGAAGAGGTAAATTAATACACTTGAGCCAATTTAAACACATTCCATTTAAAGGCAAATCCCACTGAAACAATATATGTAAAGGTAAAGCAGTACAGTAGTGAACTGACCAGTAAGGATCCTTGAAGTTTGTGGTCATTCATCAAGTTTATTTGGAGTCTTACAGGTGATGACTCTGTGTGGCACACATCATGACAAGCTAGCTGGTGATGACAGTGTCATATTCACAGTATCAGCATGAGGATTTGGAATGGTATGTGTCAGTGGAGCCATTCTTCTGCTGCTAATTTATTTAGTAATTTATTTATTTAAGAGTTTTACAAGGAAGGCATGCTGAGCAGGGTATCGCTTGATTCCAGATGCGCCCTGGGGGTATGGGGAGAGAGGGAGAAATACAGTAGAAATAACATATAGCAATACAATCGTGTATACAGAGTAGGCACCAGCAGAAAAAAATAATACAAACGTATCTACAGATTAGGCAACAGCAGAAAAAATACAATGGAGTGAAGCAGGAAGTGTTGAGTCAAATTGTGTGAATAGGTACCAGTGGGAGTACGGGGAGACTTAAGTAGCTCCAATGCACCCAATCAATTCAATTAATATTCCTTTTTACTAAGTTTGCATACATAATTCTTTTAAATAGTTTTGTTTCATTTTATATTACACATGCAGTTATTATAATTCATAAAAGAGAAGTATGTATAATGGATATGTCATGGCCTCATGAGAAGTATCTATGATATTTTGCCCAAATGTTGTTTAACCTTATGACATCATAAGTGGCTGATACCAAAGATCAAACAGCACGAGTGAGAAATATCATAGATATTTCTCTTTCAGGACATGGCATATCTATTTATCCAATGTTTCTGCATTTTTTTTTTTTTTATCTTTTTTGCAATTTTATTGTATAGAAACCATTTCTACCATGTTTTTTTCGCTTTCAGATGGCTGAGTGGCTCAGGATGGACACGAAATGTACATGACACTATTGAATGCATCATGATATGTTACATGATTACATGCATCCTATTGCTGGGAGACAGTGGTGGCTTAGGACGCAAGTGATAGCAGGTGGTAACTTGAGTCACAACCAATAAATAAGGCTTTTTTGCTGTGGAGAGTAGAGCAGGTTTGCCAGTTAAGAAAATGATGAGTGAGGTCAGGGAATACGGAGGCAGGTATGCAACATTCAAAAGGTCTGTGGGGTAGTATGTTATGTAATTTGGTATTAAGGATGTAAGAAAGGAAGATTTTTAGGATTTGTTATCTTTTTGTTACGAGGAAGAGACTAATTAGTAATGGGAAGAAAAGTCAAAGTGATATAAAAAAGTCAGCTGAGAAAGGAAAGTAGTTTGTTGAGATCATCACATGAGTGCAGTTTTCAGTACAAAAATTAAAACTGTGCTGTTCATGTTGCTGGCTTCCACCCATCAGGACCTACAGTGAGGATATTTCTGTTCATGGTGACCTAGAGTGAGAGTATTTAGATATTCTCACTCTAGATCCAAAGGAAGCCAAAATATCACTGATATGTCAGAAAAAATTAACTATTAGGGTTGCAAACACAATGCCCACAAAGTTTGGAAATGTCCTATTAAGGCTCTTATGTCTAACTCCCACTCACCCTACCACATCCCTACCCTCATGACCCAAGGGCAGTCCACAGTTACAAGACCATACATCAATGGGCATGGTACCTCACACAGCATCCATATATTAAAACTGGTACATAGCAACCCTAATCCCCACCTTTCACCATGCTCCACTCCCTGCTCCTCCTGGTTGGTTTATCTGCTCAAAGGGTGGAGACCTGTGGGAGCATTTATCTAGGAGGGCGGGTGTGGGGCAGGTAAATGTGCTCTTGGCCAAGTGTGTATCTTTGTGGCTGGGCTGTGGATTAAATAGCCCAGCCACCTTTTAAATCCAGTGCCTCCTTCTGTGATTGGCTCCTCCGGGAGCCTGACCAACATGGCAATGGCTACCAGGAATCTCGGCCCCAAGAGGAGCCCCTCCACAATGCAGCTTCAGCTGCTGATTCTTTCAGCAGCTATGACCACTTCTGCTTCCCGTTTGCAGCTCCTGCTGCCTCCCGTGCACTGCAGATGTGGATGAGAAAACTCTGGATCAAGTGCATGTCTCTGTGGCTGGGCTGTGGCTTAAACAGCTCAGCCACCATTTAAGTCCAGTGCCTCCTTCTGCAATTGGCTCCTCTGGGAGCCCAAGCAATGTGGCAATGGCCACTGGGAATCTCTTCCCCAATGGGAGCCCCTCTACAATGTGGCTTCGGCCGCTGACCCTTTCAACAGCTATGACCACTTCTGCTCCCTATTTGAGGCTCCTGCTGCCTTCTGTTCACCGCAGATGTGGCCAAGAAAACTCTGGGCCAACAGATAATACTATGATGCAGTAAGATGCGGTGCAAACTATGATAATGTTAATGTGTATTTTGAGCATTAGATGATGATGTGATGAAACATGATGCCATATAATTCAGTAGGTGCAAGTCACTGACAACAAGCTACAGCAACATCACCACTGATTCCTCTGATAGACCCACTAATAGACACTACTTGACAGACCTAACATACTCTCAAATCTTACACAGCAATCTACTTCACTTTCATTCACTGTTCACTTCACTTACTGATAGAGTTGTACAGAATTAGAATCATCTGAATTTGCAGAATTCTGATGGAGTTCTATGAAACTATGAAAACATTCACAGAATTTGTAAAATTTCTTTATTTCGTCATAATGCAGATGTCTATTAAACTAAACACCTGGGGCTGGATTCTCAAAGCATTTTGGGACTAAGTCCCACTCTGTAACCCCAGTTGCACTTTGAAATTGCTGCAGCTGCGGAGTGGCTGATCCACAGCCACAGAAGTTGTGGAGGGCGTTATGGTGGGTCCCACTGGCCAGAGCAGCCTTCTACAGCTGCGGTGCTGTCCCTGGCAAAAGCACCTGCAAGCTGCCATAATTCTTGGAGCTGGTCATACTCTGGCTCCACCTTAGTGAATACCCACAGCTGTAGGCGACCTGCGGATTTGCAAGTGGCAACCCACTAGCGCAGAGGTTTTCCCACAGCTGTGGGACCTTCCCTGATGTTTGTGTATCCTGACCCTGAAATCTAGCATAATAAATTATTGATTGGCTCCCTAATGATATACCAAACACCTTAACATTTGATTGAATAATTTTAAAATTATTGGGGTTCAAATCTTGTAGTCTATTTCTGGAGGGAAACTTTGTAAAAAATAATTATCCGCTTAGAACTTATACGCCTATTTTAAAAAGGGCCATGTATTTGACTAAATATGAAGAGATCTGGATTCAAAATGTGTACATTACAGGGGTTCAAAATGTTACCATGTAATTGGGAAAGTCTGAAAAAATGTTATTTAAAAATGTGGAAGTGTGTAACTTCTCTACTCTTGCAGGTAAGCACCTGGCATTTTACATGCTTATTCAATGTCAGTGTGTATCCTGGTATCTAGCAGAACTGGAAAACACTGGCTTAGTAGTTTTAAATTTACAAAGGAAATACCAAAAAGGACTACTGGCAACATTGTTTCAAATATTTATGGTAGAATAATAGGTAATGACTCCAGAAATCCTCTTGTGGAAATAATATTCACAAAGCCAACATCACTACTTCATCTAATTAGCTGAGCTAAGATATTTGCAGTCCTGTGGTTCCTTCCCCAGGTTTCTCTTTTCTACCCTCATCAATTTCTCTTTTTAACATAACTAAATAGACTCAGTGGAACTGCTTGTCCCCTGATGTGCTACTCACTCCTCATACAGTAGTTACCCAAGCTCTTAAAAAGAAATTCACTGGCCGGCCCAGTGGCGCTGAGGGTTGAGGTGCTGGATGCCACACCTCGCACTACGCCGGTGACCCAGATTTGGGAACGGACTCGGGTGGCCGGGGGTCGGCAGGGGAGAAGGAGGATTGAGCGTCCCAATGAATGCTCTCTTCCCTCAGGGGTGGGAACCAAGAACGCATCTGCATTCTGCATCCCCTTTGCAGCCGGTGGAAGCACTGACAATTGAAGGGGATGGAGGCGGCTCTGTTTGTTGGAGTCGGGGAGAGGGAATGTCGACGGTGCATGAGGGTCTGGCGTGCGTCAGCATGCCATCACTCGGGACGTATGTCCTAGTGCTCGATGTCTCAAAGGGCAGGGGGAACCAGGGAGAAAAACAGAAAAACCCTCTTGGCAGCCCTAGATGATAGCCTCTCAGGTACCATCCGAACCACCAAAAAGAGGGACAGACTCCACTGTGCAGGAGGAGAGAAGGAGGCACTCTAGGGGCAGATCCCACTGAAGGGTGGAATGGGGGATGAGAGGAAGGAAGGAGAGGGCTCCGAGAGTAGGGAGGAGAAGATAAAGAAATAAAGTAAAAAAAAAATCACCTACTCCTTTTCCGGTTGGACTAGCCTCATTGGAATAGATAGAATTACTTCTTCTTGGTGGCCCAGTTATTTTCTTTCTCCACTAAATCTTTCTGGGTACCTGTAAGTTGCAGACTTGTAAAAAACATCAAGCTTCCAGGATAGGCAATTTTATTGGGTGTGATACTTACATAACCAGCATTCAAGCTGAAATTGTTTAAACTCTGTTGGAGCTTTGAAGAACATGGAATTCCACCAACAGACTTCATATAAATGACAATTTAGATTCTGAAATTCTTTGCAGAATTTCTTTTTGAATTCCACAAAATTTTGAAAAACATTTCTATGTAAATGTGGAATAACTATTTGGATCATATAAACTGCTAAATAATTTTCTGCATATTACATAAAATAATCCACAAGTTAAAAGACATTCTATTTTTGGAAAATTCAGAATTCTACTATCAACATAATTCTATGGAATTAGGTTAAATTTTCTGAAATGTTGTGGAATTCAATCCTGCAGAATATGAATACTCCATTCAGCACTACACTCAGTGTCCTTGCTTCAGCTAAAGGTCTGCTATTCCTGTGCTACACAGCTCAGCTGTCCATTTATTGGTAAACCCATGCATCTGACTACTGCAGCTAGTGACCCACTGCACTAGCTGCCTCGCCAACCCCATTTTTTTAAATTGAATTCCCCCAGACATCAAGTTCCTTGACAAGACCAGTTCCCTCTCCCTTTTGGCACATCTGCAGCACATCTTGAGAATGCACTGCAGGTATTTCTTCTCCCAGAATGCCCTCTGCTTGCCTGAATGAAACTCTTTTCTTCTTTCAACAGAATCTTTGGCGGACTTAGTTTGCCTATTTGATACCACTGGTTGGCTTGATTTGGTTTCATTTTTATACTGGAAAGTTGTGTGAGCAAATATGCCTGTTTTCACAAGCACCATGTTAATAGACAAAAGGACATGCAACAGAAATATAAAAACATAGAATTTAATGGCAGATAAGGACCGCTTGGCCCACCTAGTCTGCCCATTTTCCTACCAAACAGATAAGCTGCAGATCCTAGTTAACCAATAGCTTACTTCCTCCTATCCCCCACTAGGATTGCCTTATGTCTGTCCCATGCATTCTTGAATTCCCCCACTGTTCTTGACTCCATGATCTCCTCAGGGAGGCTGTTCCATGCATCCACCACCCTCTCTGTGAAAAAATACTTCCTCACATTACCTCTGAGCCGTCCCCCCATCTTCAAATTGTGCCCCTTGTTCTTGCACATCTCTTTTCTGAAAGATGCTACCCTCTTGGACTTTGTTGATTCCTTGAGGTACTTGAAAGTTTCTATCATGTCCCTCTCTCCCTTCTTTCCTCAAAGGTATACATATTAAGCTCCTTTAGTCTTTCTTCATATGTCTTCTGGTGCAGACCCTGCACCATTTTGGTTGCCCTCCTCTGGACAGCCTCCACTCTGTCTATGTCTTTGCGGAGATGGGGTCTCCAGAACTGCACACAGTACTCCAGATGGGGTCTCACCAGTCATCTCAACAGTAGGTACAATATACAATAAACAATAGTATACACAAGGTGCCAGATATTCAAACTGCACCATTCTGTAGTGCAAGCCCTTGCGCTGCTCAAAAAAGTTGCGAAGGGGTGAGGCCAGGGCGATATTCAACGGAGTTGCACTATGCAGCAATTTCTTTCAATATTGCCCCCTTGCCACAGCCACTGTGCATGGCGCAGTGGAACTTGCGCCATCGCAAGTGGTCAGAGTGCAGCATTCAGATGCGGTGGCGCAATTTCCATTGCACCATGTGCAAACCTGCGTTATTCAAAAGGCGACATGCAAATGGGGCCATAATTTATGCAAGGCACACGGTGGGCCATTTGCATCTACTTATGGCCCCATTTGCATGCCATTAGCATGTGGGAGCGCTGATCCCCGACGACTTGCACCTGGCGCATTGCCAGGCAGCAGCCGTCGGGGAGTGATGCCCCCTGCAGCCCAATCATGGGCATAATAGTGGTCCCCCCCATTAGCCCGATTGCAGGCAGAACATTCTGTTCCCCCCCCATTAGCCCGATCATGGGCATAACGTTATTTACCCCCCCAGTAGCCCGATCATGGGCATAAGGTTATTTACCCCCCAGTAGCCTGATCACAGGCAGAACATTATGTCCCTCTGAGCAGCCCAATCGTGGGCATAACATCAACCCCCCACAAAGTCCAACATCCCTGGTGGTCCAGTGGACAGCGAAGCCCGATCGCGGGCATAACGTCAACTCCTCCCAAAGTCCAATATCCCTGGTGGTCCAGTGGACTCGAAGCCCAATCACGGGCATAACATCAACCCCACCAAAGTCTAATATCCCTGGTGATCTAGTGTACCACCACCCCACCCGCCCACTGAGCTCCACCACCCCGCTCCCCTGTCAGCCAGCGGGCGGCAGCACCCCACCCACCTGCCACCCCTCTGCCCGCCAACTGACAGCTCGGTAGGGCTGCACGCCCATTGGTTCAGAGCATGAGCCAATGGGCATGTAGCCCATACCGTACAAGGCAGTCCAGATATGTGAATGAATGAACTCATGGCTCATGGGGAAAAATCATGGCTATGTCTTCCACAAAATTATCATGAAATTCCACAGTTGTCACAAAGACTCATGGAATTTGACTTGGGTACTGGTGTTATTTTGCAATTTTTGGCAGCCCACAATATGGACATCCTTTAAGCAACAGATTAATAAAATGGGCACATGTAAATTTAATGTCATTACATTCTTTAATTTTAAAGTTGCAAGAGGTTTATCATTTTGAATGTTACACGCTTAGACATTTTAATCAAAACATGACTAAATGTTTGGCTACTTCTAATGTGATCCCCTTTAAAGCTAGAAATCTGTACTATGACACACATTACCATGTGGCACAATGGTCTAAATGCTTCTGATTTAGAACCCCCCCTTACAGGAGTCAAAAGGGCAGATTTTTGGTGGGTCCGCTGAACTGGTAATTGGCTCACTTGTATACCCCATATATTGCCTGTTCTCTTGCTCCATAACCTGTTAATACTATATTATGTTGTTGGAATCTATTGTGTGAACCATTCTGAGAGAGTAACCACAAACCTTTCATCTCAGTGTTCACCCCCCGCCAGACTATAGAGGTAGTGAACTTGGCAGAGGGTTATACAAGGTTATATGATTTATGGTAATTTTCAGAATGAAAAACATGTACACTTGTTAACAGTGCAGTGGTTTACTCAGCTGAAGACTTTTTTTAAATCATCATCCACTCAGAGTTTAACATGGAACACATATTTGTTTGAATCAAATACTAGCCACAATAGGTCTTCTTTACGGATCATTCCCTAGACTCAGGATTATTTTTTTTTTAAAATTTCTGGCTGGAAATAGTACAGTTAGGTGAAGTTCTTTTCCAGATGCATCCCAGGAGTGATTTGATGTTAAGTGCCTTGCTAAAGGCCACACAGTTTGCAAATGATGGTTGTGGGTTTCAAACCCAGGTCTCCTGAGTCTTCAGAGTCATACATTTGCAGCACTTTAACCCTCCAAGACATACTGCCTCAGAATCACTAAGGTTAAAAGTAGAACTTTGTTTAATCATCAAAACTATGGATACTAAACTTAGACAAGTGTACTGAGTTGCATACATTATTACATAACTTATAGCACAGAAACAAAAAGTCAAGGCTCGAGTATTATCTATTGTTGACTATGAAAGGATGATTTGCTACCTCAATTCTCATAGGTCATTTCAACAATTAGTTATTTTAAAAGAATCTCAGATTTATCATTGGTAGCAAAGCTTCGATTTATAACAGTGCCCTCTTCAGCAAGAAGAAGCTGCTATAATTCTGTGAAATGAAACACATACAAGTCCTACATTTTGTTAAACACTGTGCAGAGCATAAAACATTCAGCTATTTAAATTATATCTTGGAGATATGACCTCTACCTAAACGATAATGTTTCTGTCAACTTTGAAAATTCACATTTTAAAACAGTACTTTAAAAATCCCACTTATTTAAGTAATCCAGTAGAGGGATCCATTTATCCCAGGGTTCAGATATACACCAAGTGATCATTGCTATTAAAGGGATCATATCAAATCAAAAACAGCTTTAAGTAACAGTTTTAAACACAATCACTTGAACATTTATTCTGAATACTTAATTCTATATGATGTATTACAGCGTCTATTGAGAGTGTATCAATATATCACATTTATATAATGCTGTATTGTTTTGTATTGTATTTTGATGTTAAAAACATGCATATTCGAAAAGTTAACAATGTGAAGGTTGATTTCTTTGCAAATGGCAAATCCAACCATCAAGATTAGTATTGGGAGATATTGACAAAATCTGTTTTATGTACTTTTTGTGAAATTGCACCATTTTCACATGATTTCCTACGATTTCACAAATTAAGCACAGTATACAGTACTATGTAGTTTTTTGCACAAAATGAGTGAAATTGGGCAATCTTGCAGATTAAGGTTGACAGAAGTGTGCACATTTGAAAATTTATGTTCAGCATGTGGCATTATTTTTTGAAACTGCAGATATTTTAAGGAATTTCCATTTCTTTTAAATGTACAATTTGAGAAACAAAGATGCTGTTTGCGGAAATCTCACATTTTTAAGAACTCAGATTTTTTAGAAATGTGCAATTTTGGGAAAATGTGCAATTTCATAAAAAGGGAAGTGAAATTATGCTGGATTCTGATGTAATTTTATAAAAACTGTGCAAATGTGAAATTGTTGATTTCATGGAATTTCACAAGAGTACTAGAAATTTTGTCCAGCACCAGCCAGGATACCAAATGGTATTGCTAGTTAAATTCATTATCATTGTTATCTTGTAGATTTGTTTCATAATGGAAAATGGAGCAACATACAGCAGTTCTTAACACAGAATACCACCACATGATCTGTTAGCAAATGTACATGTCACATAACATGTTTGTAAATGCATGATCACTATTGTTCTCACTTTCACTGGTAAATATATGATTATATTTCAATGAACTTAACATTTAAGTTTCTGAATACTCTTATGGAACTTCTTGATGCAATCTTCCCCTCTGCCAAAGAAATAAAGCCAGGAAACAGAAATGTAGATGACCACCAAAAAAGAAAATGACCCCAATGCAGCTGAGATGTTTTCTCCATGAAGTTTAAGCATTGACTGAGGCTGGCACATTCCCACATTACTATGAAGCACACACACACTACAGTGCTAGCCAGATATGAATCCCAGTGCAGTATATCCAGATTTCTTTAGACGCCACACAACAAAATCTCCATTAATTTCATTGGAGTTTCCTGTATTATATCAGGAGATATCTAAATATTTTCTGAAACATATCTCTGGCTACCTTGTGCATTTTCCATGCAATAAGATTAATTTTTTTCATGTAATGCTGTCCAATAACATGTAGAGGTTTGAATTTGCACAGTGACTCCCTCTTACCATGGATCTGACAACAAAATAGAAAACAACACAGAAAGTACACAAATAGACCTAACTTACAAACACATAAAAGCTACAGAACCAAACATTTTTATAATGTATGCCTGTTTTATACAGTACGTCAAACAGGAAAGGTGCAGACTCAAGTTATCAGAAATTTCTTCTTTAATTTTACTTTATCTCCTATGACCTCACTCGTGTCTCCAGCACTTATGATGTCAGACACTGAATACAAACCATGGAGATGTTTTGGGGCAATTTGGGGAACAAGGGTGCTATTTGATGAACTCTCAAATTTTTAAGAACTTACATTTTCTTTAAATGTGCAATTTTGGGAAAATGTGCAGATTATAGCTCCAGAGGGGTTCGTTCAGCAGGTGGGCTTCTGGCTATTTATAACCCAGCCACCCAATCGAAAGCCCACCCTCAAGCCTGATTGGCTGCCTCTCAAGTGTCACGGTCCCTTTGTGTCTTCTCTTGCTGTTGAGCCACCGACTTGGCTTCCTTGGTGAACCTCTGTGGGAGATCCCTGATGACTGGAGAAGGGCAGATGTGGTCCCCCTTCATAAGGGGGGGGGGACAAGGAGGAGGCGGGCAACTATAGGCTGGTGAGCTTAACATCAGTGGTGTGCAAACTCATGGAGAAGCTGCTAAAAAAAGAGGATCACTAGCTACCTGGAAGCCAATGGCCTACAGGACCAGCATCAACTTGGGTTCACTGAGGGAAGGTCATGTCAAACTAACTTAATAGAGTTCTTTGACTGGGTAGCCAGGGTGGTAGATTGAGGGTTCTGTAGACATCACATATCTCAACTTCAAAAAGGCATTCAATTCTGTGCCACATGGGAGACTTCTACACAGAATGCAATGTCTTAGACTGTGGCCGCTAGTGGTTAGGTGGGTGCAAAACTGGCTGGAGGGTAGAAGACAGAGGGTACTTGTTAATATGGTACATTAAGAGTACGGTAGGAACAAAAGTGTTGTGCCTCAGGGGTCAGTGCTGGGGCCACTGCTTTTCAATATATTTATAGGGGACATAGCAGAGGTGCTGTAGGGAAGAGTGTATCTGTTTGCAGATGACATGAAGGTCTGTAATATAGTGGATACTCTGGAGGAGGCAGAGAGCATGCATAGGGATTTGGAGAAACTAGAGGAATGGTCTAAGAAATGGCAACTGACCTTCAGCATGAAAAAATGCAAGATCATGCACTTAGGCAGACATAACCAGCAAGTGGAATACCGGATGGGGGGGCACACCCTAGAGGTTACCAAGCCTAAAGGGACCTGGGCATATTCATTTCACAGGACTTAAAGTTTGCAAACCAATGTGACAAGGTGGTGGCAAGGGCTAGTAAGATGTTGGGTTGTATTGGTAGGGAAATAACTAGCAGAAAGAGGGAGATCATCATGCCCTTGTACAGGCAGCTTGTCTGGCCACACCTGGACTTGAATCCCATTCTGGAGGCCATATCTCAGGAAAGATGTGGATAGGGTGGAGCGTGTCCAGAGGTAGGTAACAAAAATGGTAAGGGGACTTAGTCACCTGTTATATGAGGAATGGCTGAGGGACCTTGGCATGTAATCCCTGGAACAAAGAAGGGAAAGGGGTGACATGACTAAGACCTTTAAATATACCAAGGGTATTAACAGGGTACTGGTAGGGGGCATCTTCCAGCTCAGGGAGCAGTTGAAAAACCAGGGGGCATGGTATGCAGATAGTAGGGGGAAGGTTCAGGGGAAACATCATAAAATTCTACTTTATGGAGAGGGTGGTGGAAAGCTTGAATAGACTCCCAGAGGAGGTGGTGGGGGCAAGAACTGTGGAGGGGGGTTCAAGAGAGCGTGGGACAGACACATGGTTCTGTTAGTCCCAGGGAGGGGTGGTGGGTGTAAGGCAATAGCAAAGTTCTAGCAGCTTGCTAGGCACACAGGGCAGACTGGGTGGGCCTGGCGGTCCTTTTCTGCCAACATATTCTATGTTTCTTATATTTCTATGATGTTTCTGATATCCTTTTTTAATTTGAAGTTTATTGATTTCTAACACAGCAATAATATCATGTAATAGTACAATTGATTCAGTATGTGCAAAGCACTGTATAGGTGTCAAATATTCAATTATAAAGAATACCACAACATGTCAAGATATTATAGTGCATTACAGTGCCCTGCAAGGCAGAGATAGAGGATTCTGCAGAATGCAAAAAATACCCATGCTCTCTATTCGACAATCAATGGTGAACATGCTAGTGTGAAATGCTTCTGATATCCTTTTTCTGATTTTTATATCATAGATAGATAGATAGATAGATAGAGAGTGAGAGAGAGAGAGATAGAGCTAGCTATTGAAGCAAGTTTTTAGTCTAGGACTTGTCATAGAGACCATACTGTTTGAAATACAATGATCAGAAGCAGTGGCAAAAAATGAACAAAGTCAAACTGCAGTACATGTAGAGAAGGGAGTCCACTTAGTCACAACTCACATTCAAAAGGAAAATTAAACATTTCAGTCAATCATGCAAGGCAGAATCTTTTTCTTTCATATCAAAGTACACATTTGGAAATATTAGCCACAAAATGTTTATTGGAAGACTGAGAGGTCATCAAAGACACCATAATTCCCAACACATTTTTTACTTGTTTGTACATACATTGAGCTTATTTCTTTTTGTAAAACCTGCAGTGTGTGTGTGTGTGTGTGTGTGTGTGTGCATTTGTTTATGTAACTGACATGGCAATCATACCATTGCACTTAGTAAAAAGAGATAGCACTGTACTCATCTTTCAAGTTTATTCAGGTTATTAATTCCCAAATACATACATATCACATGTGTGCCGTTCTACATTCTTCCTAGGATTATCAGCTAGCTACTGCTGCCAAAATTGGAGGAGACTGTTCTGCAGTATTTTGTCAGAGGTTATTAATCTTTTATCTTCCAATACATTAACACCTCAACACTGTCTTTATTACAGTATGATTAGCTAAATTGTCTTTCCTATCTCTCTCTAAGCATGATCACCAGGAAAGAAACATACTAAGAGCAATTCCCCAAAGGTTTTACAGATAGGGGTTGTAACATATTTGAGGCTCATAAGAACTGCATTAGGCTTTCAAAGCTGCCCATGCTTCGTGGAAAGCAATATACAATAGGTGTCACAGCATAATCCTCCCTGCTGAGGCTAATAACTATTGAAAACCTGTAGTAACTTGAAATAGGGCACTGTTTCCATTAACTTAGAAAAAAATTAAATAGGGCCAGGGACATTTCAAAAAGTAGCCATACTACGCAATCTCCCAAGCAATTGGTATTACACCTAAAATAGTCCCTTCTGTTACTGAAAACAAAATATGGTGTACAGTTCTAGCATTTAATCATGGCAAGAATATTTTATCAATACTAAATTTAATGGACTATTGGGCATGATGCATGCTGTATATTCATGCAGTTTAGTCATAGGCTCTCCCTTTTTCACAACAAAGACTTTTTGCCCTCACAAAGATGTGCTAGATGGGCACGGCCCACCTGGATAGAGGAAGTAAGGGAATGTGAAGGGCCAACAATCCCCTTAACAGATAAACTGTTACTGTAGGAGAAGAAGACCAGAAGAATGGTCTTTAGAAATTCGGCAGGTAGTGACTGCACTTCTCTGGAATGTTTATTGACATTGTTGGGGGTGGGGAGTTACATGCTGTATCCTCAAACTGCAGATATTGCCTATTAGCTCATGGACCAGCAGACAGAATGAGCATGTTCAAGTGATTTTGCACCTTTTAAACTTTGCCTATATTCTCAGAGTCTTTCAACAGAAACTTTCCACCCTAACAGAGAGGCACCAGAGCAACCTGGCACACCTGCCTAAAGTTTGGAAGGTGTGAATGGCCAACACCCCCAAACATAATGGTAGAGATTATCATGATACACTGCTCAGTCCAAGTTCACCGTGAAAGAATAAGACCTTTGGCATGGTGGAGAGGAAGAACCTCAGTGGAGGAAGCTCTGGGGATTGAGGGCCATAAGTCACATTTTCAGGAAGGAAAACCAAGGTACTGAAGATACTATGCATATTTTGGGGCTTTTTTTGTAGGGGAGGAGGAAAAAACACTGAGGCTCATAATAGACAAAGGGCTGAAGCATGTAACTGCTAACAAGTGGACCAGAAGAATGATAAAGTTCATCAAAAGGAAGGCGACCAGCAAGACAGGGTACAAGACTATAATCAGGCTCTGCTTGGAGTACTGTGTGCATGACTGGGCTCTGCAACACAGAAAAGACATTGAGGTAGTCATGATGGCATAACACCTGACCACAAAAATCATCAGAGGTACAGTATGGGAGACAAAAGTTATGAAGAGAGGCTGGTTTGGCTCCAGTACACAGGTCCAATGGTTGGACCATGGGTGCAAGAGATGGGCAGTGTGAGCCACTGGATGTCCAGAGTGTGGCAGGTTACTAAGGTAAGTAGGAATAGAAACAGACCAGCTGAACTTCTTGCCTATTCTCACACCACTCAGTGGAATATTAGTTCCTGTTTAACATGTGGTCATCAAATAACCTTTTGAATGCATAATGTTTGTAGCTTGAACAACTAGATCAGGCAATGCATTCCAATATTTCACCACTCTTTGTGTGAAATATGACCCTCTGAGGTTGGTTTTGTACCTTCTTCCAGTTAATCGCATATCATGTCCCCTAGTATTGTGTACATTTTCTTTGTATTCCAAACCTATGTGCACACAAAGATGTGAATCCTCCATTATGTTAAACAGTAATAATAGATCTCCCTGCTTCCTCCTTTGTTTGACACTATTCAGTCCTAAGGATGTTAATCTACTATTGCAATCCAACCCTTCCATACCACAAATGCACTTAGTAAATTTACGCTGTACCCTCTCCAGTGCCATTTCTTGCACCTTGCAAGCTGGTGACCAAAACTGCGAGTAGTAGTCCAGGTGTGGCCTCATTAGTGCCCAATTTAGAGGGACCATGACATCCCCGCTTCTACTACCAATGTTCTTCTTTATAGTTCCTATTATTTTATAGGCTTTATTACAGATGGATTTGATATGCACTGAAAAAGACAAATCAGGTTCTACAATTACTCCAAGGTCCCTTCCCTGATCAACACTGGATAAGACAGTACTACCAAGATAATACTGGTTTCCTATTTGTCTTTCTGAAATGCATAACATAGCACTTATCTGTGTTAAATGACATACTCCACACATTTGACCAGTTGGAGATTGTATTCAAGTCATTTTGTAACATGGATATATTCTCATCTGTTAAAGCCAGTTCTGTCACCTTCATATCATTGGCAAACTTTGTAATATTGCTGCTAATACCAATATGTACATCTGACACATATAACTGAAAAAAGTGTCAGTCCCAAGAATGATCCTTGAGGAACTCCACTGATCACTATTGTGGCACTTGACACTGAGTCACAGTGAATCCACTATTTTAGCTACCTGAGAATGGTGTCAGGTGGACCCAGGCATTCCCCCCAACTTGGTAGTAGCTTGCATGCTGGTCAGCTACACAGGTGTAGTGGTGCGGGATGAGACCAGGGTAGGTGTGGGAGAGCTTACTGTACACATGTAGGGCTGTCCACCACGCATTTGGGACTGTTGCTCTCATGCTCAGAACATGGGCGTCCTGCATTGCTTTGGTATGGGATGGGGTACTACCATAAGGGGGACAGGGATCCTGGCAGCCTGCCTGGGCATCATCACCTTTGATGGTGATATTGGGGGATCACTTCCAGCTGGCTGATGTGGTGTGGTATGGTGCTTTGCTTGTGGCTGGCTACAGGTCTGACTACCACCAGCAAGCATACTGGGACTAGAGTGTCATCGGCAGGGGGATGTTGGCAACCTCTGTCAATCCCTCCCATGTGCCCTCTATTAGACACAAGGGCCCATCTTCAACAGTGTCAAGGACTTTGACACCGGGAATGGGTTCCTACCGAAAGCTGGTGAGGGTCCCTGGTGCACCAGACTTCACTGCAAGCGGGTGTTCAGCACACCTTGCATCACTCCAAGGGGCCCACTGAAAATTGAGTCAGGATTCTATTTTATTTGTGGCAAAGTAAACTGCAGTGATATCCCTGGTAGGCAGGTAAGGCTAGGAAGTGCTTTTCAATGGTCAGGAAAGAAACTCAAGAAATTAGTAAAGCTATGAGTAGTACTTCAATTTTTAATTGGTGTATGAGTATACAGACAGGATTATAAAGAAAAAGCATATGTAATAATTGCTAAAGTTCCATGATTACCAAACAGAAAATTTTACTGTGGATGAGATACTTTTTAGCTCAGAATATTGGAACTTTGTTTCTACAGTAGGTGAGCACTCACTCACTGTCACACAGATGGCAGTTGGTCACGGTAGTGAGTGAAGGGCTATGCCAGTTGCCATCCCTGAAAGGGGGACGATGCCTGTTTGGGAAGGTGGGGGGCCATTGTGGGGAAGGGGTGCAGTACATGATTGTGAGGGATGGTGGGGGGTAGATGCACAATCAAAGGATGTCACTAGATACCAGGGATTTAATAAAACCATTATAGAGGAGCATGTAAAGTGATTGGGTTGGGGCCACTAGATGCCAGGGATTTGATAAAAGCATTAAACAAGAGTGTGTACTTTATGTAACTAGGGGGCACTAGATACCAGTGATATGATAAATGCAATATACTATACAATGGCACATACGAAGAGCATGGGTAAGGAACCACAAGAAACCAGGGATTTGATAAAAGCATTCTACAGGGGCATGTTCAGTGATAAGAGGGGTGATGCTGGTAGGGACAGACAACTTCTGCTATCAGTCTGCTACATGGCACTAGGGTGGGGGGATGAAACGGGTGGTTACACACCAATGTGCATAGTGATAAGAGTGAGGATTTGAAAGTGTTAAATAACAATGGGGATCCCTCATTTTCATGAACACAGCAGTAAATTCTGCATGTCTGTACTATCAGGTTAGTGCCCTCATTGAAGGCCTCTGAATATGGACTGTGCCCCATCAGCTCATGCTATCCACAGTTAGTGCGGTACTAATTAGCGACATGCTGATGTTTTGAATATGGAGGCCAATGGAGATCCCTCCTTCATTTATTTATTTAAAAGATGGTAAGCAGATAAGCCACACTGAGCCAGGGCTTATTTCCTTGTCACGTATTTGACATGTTGTGTCAGATTATACTCGAGGCAGATGTCATAGAACTCAGAACTCTACTTGGTAGATGCTGTCATATTATTCCACTTTAAAGTCTGTATAGTTTAAGTCGCCAGTAAAAACCACTCTGCCTATATTACATGCCTTTACTAGTTCTTTTAATAGTTCCTGATTTACTTTAAGATTCAGAGCAAGTGTGTAGTAATCACCCTGACATCAAGTTAATTATTGCAATTAGCAAATTAACGCTCAAAGATGGACTGCTGATACATAAAGTCCAAGACAGTGACAACCCTGAGTGCTCAAGGACACAGTTGGTCCTGCCATGAAAGTACTGCAAGGCAGTTCTTACTTCCCTCCATGATGAAATGGGTCACCTGGGCTATGAGTACTCTTTAGACCTGGCAAGGGCAACATTTTACCTGTTCAGACTGAAAAGGGACATAGAGAAGCATTGCAGAACTTTTTCGAGATGCATAAAATAAAAGACCTTACCCAAAATAACTGCCCCCTTATCAAAATTAAAGCAAGTGGCCCGCTTGAGCTAGTGTGTATGGACCGTCTTTCACTAGAGCCTGACTGGAGGAACAAAGCTAACATCCTGGTAATCACTGACCATTGTACCAGTTATGCCCAGGCATAACTCACCAAAGACCAAACAGCGAGTCCACTAGTGAAAGTTCAGCAACAGTTTGTGAATCATTATGGAATTCCACAAAGAATTCACTCAGATCAGGGCTGAGATTTTGAGCGTCAACTGCTTAAAGAGTTTCTTGTTGCATATTGCTTCAAGAAATCATGACCATGCCATATCACCCCCAAGGGGATCCTCAGCCTGAATGCTTTAATAGAACTTTGGGATGGGGCACGGAGTTCCTGCAGGAGATTGCAATTTTTGTCACCAAGAGGGTGCTGGAGTTGCCGAAATGGCTTATTCTTGGTGATTTCAACACCTGGGTGGATGATGAAGGTTCGCTGTTCACCAGGGACTTCCTTATGAGTATGGATGTCCTTGGCTTATCTCTTGAAGCTACTTCTGGGACCCACCATCTAGACCATGCACTCCACATTGTGTTCTCTCTGTGGCTCGAGATCAATGATCTCGAGATTATTCCAGTCATTCGGTCGGATCATTGTGCCATAAGGTTAACTTCAGAGACCCCCCTGATGTCCCTTCCCCTGTGGAAGTTGTACAGTTTCTCCATTTGAAATGGTTAGAACCTGAGGAACTGTTGGCGTAACTGGATATTTCATCTGTGCTGGAGACTTGTACAGAAGGTCTGGGGGAGGCTGTGTCAGCCTAAATAGGGTTGGCGTGTGGGCACTGGACCTTCTGGCACCATTCTGTGTATGCCTGCTGGTGTCTCGCCTCGGCCATCCTTGGTTTGATGGAGAGCTGAAAGAGTTGAAAACCAGGGGGCAGAGGTTGGAGCACCACTGGAGAAAATCCAGGAATGAGGAAGACAGACAGGTTCTGACATCTCATTACAATAAGTATCAGAATGCAATCGCCCAGGAAAAGGTTGCTTTTATGTCTAGGGCGATTGCAGCTACCGATCAGCTCAGCTCTTTGAAATTTCTACATCTAGTCTGTCTGGAGTCTGTGAGAGCATTTTCAGCAGAAAAATGCAAGGAGTTTGCTTGGTTCTTCTCAGACAGGATGTCCTCAATTCGGGCTGGAGTTTCTCCAGATGGATTGGTACAATCTAGCAGGGTTGGGTGTTGTGGTGGCATCCACATTCAGTCATCCTGGGGAGAGTTTCATCCTTTGATGATAGATGAGGTCTGCAGGATGATCTTGAAGCTGAGACAAACTTTTTGAAGCCTAGACCCTGGCCCCACGTGATCACTTGTTGATGGTGTGGGGGTCCTGGGCCCAGTATTCACCGAAACTGTCCAGTGTTCCTTATTGACATGGGTTTTTCCAGAGGCACTTAAGGAGGCTCTGGGGTAGCCCCTGTTGAAGAAACCCTCTTAGGACCTGGATATCTTGGCAAATTACTGACCGGTCTCAAATTTTCCCTTTTTTGCGGAAGATTATTGAGAAGGTGGTTGCAATGCAGTTCAAGGATCGCCTTGTGGCCTATTAGATTTATGAGCCCTTTCAGTACAGTTTTAGAGCATTGCACAGCACAAAGACTGCTTTGGTTAGAGTGCTAAATGACTTGCTCAGGGCGAGACATAGGGGAGAACAATCAATTATTCTCCTCCTCGATCTCTCATCAGCTTCTGACACTGTAGATGATGGACTGTTACTGGATTGACTGAGGGAATATCTGGGACTCACTGGCAAGGTAATCAGCTGGTTTGAGTTCTTCCTCCGGGGCAGGACCCAGAGAGTGGTATTGGGGAATTATTCCTCAAACCCCATGGCCCTGTCCTGTGGAGTATCCCAAGGTTCTGTCCTTTTGCCCATGTTATTCACATTGTACATGCTGCCCCTGGGCAAGGTCATTTAAGCAATATACCATGACAAGGTGTGGGTATATAGGTGGATTTACCATGCCTGGTGTGGTTCATTCAGAGTAACTTATCCACACCAAAAGTGATAAATCCACCCATGTATCCACACCCTAAAGTGGTATATTGTTATTATGCAATTGTATTTTTTTTATATATATACAAAAAAATAAAAAAAAGTTTGTTTTTATTTTTGCTGTTTTATTTTTGGTGCATTTGTTGCGCTAGAAAAAATAGTTCTTTATTAGTAGGGCTGTGTTTGGTTGCTAGGGCTGTTGTCATGATTGTGATGAATTCTAATGCAGCTCAGTTTTTATTTTTGCATTGAAGGAGAGGTCTGTGATTTGTGCTTGACTAATCAGGTACAGTGTTGCTGTAATGGAACTGTAATTCTGTGGTGTGCTGTGAGCCATAACGGGTTATCGTTATACAGCTTCCAGGTTAAAGCCGAGTGGAGACAGAAAATAATTATAAGGTGAGTGGGGTGAAAGTGGTTACGGGGAAGCAGTTGCTTTTTGTACCTGATTTAGGTTTGGATTGTGCACTGTGTTGTTTATGAGGTGAGCTATGGCAGTGCAAATGAAAGCATGGGACCTAGAGGGAGCGAGCGTTTTTGGAAGACTTGACATTGGCGTACAAACGGATTTGTTGGGATCGGGGAATGAAGTTTTGATTTGAAAAAGAAGTGAGGCAGGTGCTTTTTTCATAGTTGATTTTGACATTTGTCTTATGGTTTGGAGGACAGTGTACTTGGTTGACTAGATTATTTCTGTTGCGGTTTTCCATCCTGGTTTAGCGAGAAAACAACATGGCAGCTCAGAGTGATTTTCTTTTTCCTTTTCTGTACTTGATGAGATATGGCTGACAGGTACTTTTTCCAGTGTTTATACTGGAGGATTTATCATAGTGGTAAAGGTGTCAGCCAGCTAATCTGATTGCAGGGTTTGTTACTTTGGTTTTATACCATTGTATAATAGACAGTTTGGGCTTAGATTTGATTGCTATGCTGAAGATACTCAGCTCTACCTGTCTTTTGCACCTGATAGAACTGATGCCATCAGTGTGCTGAACGATTGATTGCCTAAGATCTGGAGCTGGATGATGTTAAATTGGCTGTGCCTCAACCCTGGGAAGACTAAAGTGCTGGTGGAAGAGCCAGGTCAGGTATGCCATTCAAACAACAATTCGCGATCGAATGACATTACAGTGACAATTCACTGTTGCTGCTGTACTGTCACTGCGGGACTCAGCACTGTTGTCTGGGGATCTTGCACCCCCTTCCCGAATCAACTGCGACTAGGAGTTGATAATCTAAATTACAGGGGTGTGGGGGGAAGAGACCCTGGCATGGGGTGTTCGGGGGCAAAGCCCCCCCCAAAAAAATGTACTTTTCTTTGTACAGGTTTATGCCAACCAAAGTTGCGGTTGTAATAAATCTGTCACTGTGATGTCAGTTGACAACTCTGTCGTCACACTGGCATCATACATCCGCTGGGTCGGTGGGGCAGTGGAGGCTGCTGGGGTGGTTTCTGGGTTGTGTCTCAGCTCAGCCATACTTGGGACCTCTGCCAAGGTGAGACATCTGGGTGTTATTCTTGACAACAAGCTGATACTGGAAGCTCAGGTGTCAGCAGTAGTCTGGAATGGTTTTTACCATATACAGAATGTTGCCCTGACAAAATTCCTTGTCCCACCCAATGATTACTTGGTTTACTTGGTTTCAAAGGACAAAAGAAGGCTACTGCCCATCGAGATTGTCCCCCACCACATTGGTGGGATAATTATACCTTGAAGTTGTTAGACTCGAGCCAACAATCCAGCCCCTTTTTGAAGACTGTATTAGAGCTACTGTTCACTAAGTATTATGGAAGGAGATTCCACAGTTTGGGGGTTCTTACTGTAAAGTAGTTTAACCTTTTTGTTGTTTTAGCTTTAGATACAAATATCTGGTTGTTATGATACCGTGGGGAAGTCCAGCTGGAAGAGAAATGTAAGCCACAGTGGTGCATTAACTCCTGAGAATTCTTGATTTTGTACAATAGGAGAAGGTCACCTCTAGTACGTCTTGTGCGTAGTGAGTGTAACCCTGTAACTCTTAATCTTTCCTTGTAGTCAAGTTCGGATAAATAAGGGACCATTCTTGTGGCTCTTCTCTGCACCCTCTCAACCCTGTCAACGTCCGATTAGGCCACATTAATACATGGGTTTGTGATCGAGAGGCTCAATTAATGCAATGCACTCTACCTCCAGGTCAGAGGGAGTGTGCTGCGATACCTGAAGCTACTGCAGAACACTGTGGCACGGCTATTAACGGGTCTTCCTAGATCATGTCATATTAGGCCAGTGCTGCACAAACTGCACTGGCTGCAGAGGCGCTGGTGCATCTCCTTTAAAACAGGTTTATTGATCTATATTGCCCTACACAGGCTGGGTCCTGGTTACCTGCAAGAGCTCCTGTATCCCTACACCCGAGACACTCTCTCCATTCAAGAGGGGAGGGCCTCCTGGAGGTCCCCAGAGCTAGGCTTAAATCTTCGGAGGACTGGTCCTTTGCCGTAGCAGTGCCTGTCCTTTGAAATTCTCTGCCTGGGCACCTGAGAGAGGCCCCCTCAGTAGACATATTTAAACAAGAGTTAAAAAAAAAATTCTTCCACTAAGCATTCAAGGATTGAGTTATTAGGATCAGCTTGTTCATTCATTTTAGGAAATTTATCAATTACTGTTAATGTTTGAGAATGTGTTTTGATATGTTATTATTTATGGTTGATTCCATTTAACGGTGTTCTAAGCCTCGTGGAAAGGGCGCCGCAAACAAATAAAACCTGCTACTACTTCTACTAGATCTGTTGGGTACCCTGGATCCAGCTGATGAAGCTAACCGGAGTAAGAGGGTGCATTACCTTGTACATGCTTACAACTGCACAAAGAATGATGCCACTCAAAGATCTCTTTTTTATCTTATGTTGGGACATGAAGCCAGAATGCCAGTTGATCTATGTTTTGGTGTGTTACCTGATGGTACATCTGAAAAGAGTTATCTTGAATATACCCAAAAACTGAGAGAATAATTGAGAAAGGCTTACAAACTGGCATCTAATGCAGCAGCTAAAACCAGCCAAGTCAGCAACAAACAGAGATGCGACAAAAGAGTGAGACATCAGGTGTTACAGGTGGGAGATCATGCCTTGTTGAGAAATCTGGGCATGCAAGACAAACACAAGATTCAAGACCGGTGAGCACCAGAAACCTACTTTTTTGTTGAACAGTTGCACGATCTGCCATTTTATAAAATTTGGCAAGAACAAGGGAGAGGTTTAGAAATGATTGTACACAGAAATCAACTGCTCCCCATTGGACAGATTTTGCCTGACCCCAAGCCAGGGACTGAGCACCCAGTGACCAGAAAGCAAAAAAGACAGTTCAAAAGAGAATAGAGAGAGTACACGAATAGCCAGATACCCCAGTAAGGGTACCTGCAACTGAGTCTGTACACAGTTCTTCAGGAAAAAGTGATGACGACTTTTTGTATATTCTGTGTGTACTAGAGATGAATCAGAGCATGACTCAATGGCAAATGGACTGTAGAGATTCATAGCCATCCACTAGTACTGCCCCATTGAACCTGTGCAGCCTTTGAATCCCAATGCTGTCCCTTTTAGTCCTGAGAGAAGGCCCAGTAACCAAGTGTCTGAACAAATAATGGACATTGGTATTGATCATGCAGTAGACTTGGCCTGTGTTGAGGAAGTTCAGGATAATGCTGTTATGTTCAAGCAATGCTCCAGTGCTGGCTGCAGAGCAAGGGCAGGTCAAGGCACCCCCTATCCTGAGGGGAAATGCAGCACAAGATACAGACCTTCCTAGAAGGTCTGAATGACAACCTAAAACAATTATTAAGCTCACCTACGATACCCTTGGTGCCTCCTGCAACACTCACCTCCAGATGATCCATAAACATATGGTTCCTATTATTTACCCCCCCCCAATGTGTTGCTTCATGGATAGAGTGGGAAGATGCATGTGCCTATAAATGCCTATCATTGCCAGACAGACACCTATTGTACAGACAGAGATCTACTGTGACTATGTTATTGTGAATGAATGTGGCCATTTTGAATAAATAGGATTTATGTGCCTACACAGCTAGACAATGTGCTTATTGCTATGTTTGTTGAATATTAATATTTGGATTTGATATTAATGCCTTGTCAGGGACACCAAGTATTCAGCAAGGATAGTGTTTAAGGCCTCCTAAATGGGGCTGACCTGTTTGGGCTTCAGCCCCGCACTGTCTTCCAGTGGTCTCAGGTGGGATTTAGGCCTGATGACTCCGATTGTGTTCCATGGCTGTGGCCTCCAATATCTTGTCTTTTGGCCCCAACTACATTGGGGGGCTGAGCTCTGAGTACTGTTTCTGCACCTCCGGGTGTTTTGGGTGGCAAAGAATGGTCCCAGGAGCTGCCATGAAGGGGCCGTCGAATATAAACAAAAAAGATGGAGGCCTGTGACCTACTGAGCATGTGCAGCTGCCAAAGAGCTGAAATTTAATGGAGCCACATCTTCAATAGTGCATTTTGATTATGGCCCCAATTTTATAATATCCCCAGTTTCACAGCAGGCAGTGGGCCCATGAATCAACAGAAATAGGCCTCCTGGCATGGGGGAAGAGTTCTCTGCCCTTAAAAGGGCTTACTTCAATAATAAGTGCTGAAACTGTGGGGGAAATAATGTAAATAAATAAATATGGTGGCCCCATGGACCTTAGTAGGGTGGGGGCCGCTGGGTAGAATGTCAAAGGGCATGAAAAAGATCGGGATCAGCACAACCAATCAGAGGAGGACTATGTAAAAGTTATAAAAGGTACTGTTTTGCCTGCCAAAGGAGAGTTTAGCCAGAGATTCCAGAGGGTCCAGAGTGCAGGATAGACTGTTACCCAGCCCAAGGCCTGCACTCAAAACCCAGCAGTCTGTTTGGCCCCAGCAAAATAGTAATAGGAAGAGTGCCTGAAAAAGTGAATGGCTGCAGGGAGGGAGAGGAAACCTGGGTGTTTGCTGCAGCAAGAGAGAAAGAGAAGTTTGAGCTTTACTACAGACAAAAAGAAAGTTGGAGTTAGCTGCAGAAAGAAACATTTGGAGTTTCGCTGCAGAAAGCGTGGAGCCAGAATCTTTAGTCAAAGACAGCTGAAGCTGCAGTGTGAGTTCAGAGAAGAGACCATAAGTTCTGCAGTTTTGAAATAAAACATTCTGCAGCAGACTGAAGCTGTAGTAGCTTATGTTCCCCCTTGGAGGGGGGGTAGAGTGATCAGAGACTGCTGAACTGCAGCCAGCCAGAGTAATTGTGTCTGCTGGGGCTAGAGTGAGCCAAAGCCCAGCTACACTGCTAGTTCTGAGGAAAGTTTGTGCCAGCAGAGAACTCTAGGGGATCAAGCCTGCCCTGTCCCTAGACCAAAGGACCAGAGAGGAAGATGACGGGAGGTCTGCCTGGTGAACACTGTCTACAAATCCTCAGAGGTGAAGTTTGGAAAGGCCAGGTTGGTAAAGTCCAGCATTCTTCAGCCCTTTTTCCAGCTTCTGCAACCTGCTGCTGAGGTGCACCTCCAGTGTTGATACCAGCACAATATTGTGGACCCCTTCTGCTGCCCCGCCCCGAACTACCGAACTGTAAGTACCCCTGAGCTGCGGCTCTGGGGAAACTTATTTAGCTAGCTAGTTGATTAAGATATGGAGGTTAAGTCCTGTCAGGACTGCACCAAGCCTTAAGCTCAGCCCAGGCAGTAAAGTCAAAAGCTGATGTGTTTAAAAGTAAATTTGGCCCCAATTAAAGTACTTTAAAGACTGTTACCCTCCCAGCAACTCAGCACCCCCGGTGTGTGATACCCACCACAACTAATTGTGGACTGTATAGGGGCCATTTAGGGGAAAAGCAGGGTGCAACCAAAGGTTGGAGGTGGGGTGGCAGAGTGGGGCACAGTATCTTACTTGCATTTTTGTGTTGTTTTGCTCTCCCCTGTTTTCCCCCTCTCCCATAATAAGAGTTGGCATTGGCTCATGTTATATGCTGTTATATGTTATATGCTGTCATCATTGTTTATTGCAAGGTGGGGGGGTGTTGGCATTACTGTTATTGTGTGGGGAGGTGTTGTGGGGGCAGCCTTTGTATCCTTATGTTTTCCTGGGGGGTGGTAACCTTCAATTCCTCCAGCAGGTATTCCCTATCACCACCCCAGGTGGAGGCACCATGCCATTTCTTCTGTCCACTAGTGAACCTAGGCCAGCCCCCTCAGAGGTGTGTTCAGGTAAGAACCGAGTGCCCCAGAACAGCCAAGGTGAGTCAGAGGGCTGTTACATACCTATATCAGATGGATTTTAACAAACTGCCAAAGCTACCCTTTATGAGTTCCCATATTTCCTCTACTTCCTTAACTCTTTCCACCCCTTCAGGTTTTCTCAGAGGTTTTTACATTCTCCTGCAATCTAGCCCCCTGAATATATCAGGAATTTGTCCTTGATATGGTCTTCTGGTCATCTAAGGACAAGGTAAACTAAACAGAGTTGTGATCATGCATCCCCAGGGGGTTCTTTTATCTTAACCACTTTCACCATGTTTTGGTTCAACAGAACCAGATTAAGGATGGCTCAGTCACTGGTGGGTTCTTTCATCCACTGTACAAGGAATGAATGAAGACCTTCTGTAGTGAATCTACAAGGGATTGGCTCATTCTACTCTTAGCTGTTGGTGTTTCTCCTGTCCACATAGAGGTAATTAAAATCACCCATTAGTACTATGTTCTGAGCAGTGGCAACCCTTCTGATTTGCTCCTGTCCCTCTCCTTGGACTGGTTTTGTAGCCTGTAGGCCACTCCCACTATTAGACTCTTCCCATTTTCATCTACTCACTGCACCCACACAGTTTCTATTCCCCCATTGTCTCTCAGGCCCTTGGGTTCCATTGCTTTTATCTTGTCTCTAACATAAAGTACCACCCCTTCCTGATGACCTTTAGTATATATCAGTATAAACCTTTATTGCAGGAAGGCTAAACTGCCATGGCACCATTTGCTACCAACTGAATATTCCTGATTATAAAGGCCTTTTAAGATCTACCCAAGGAATAGTTATTCAGTGTTGATTTTATTCCAAGCCAGCAAACCTCATTTTTTGCATAAAACTTTTAATAAGTTTCTCTACATTTCCAGCATCAGTCATCAACGGGTTACTAAATGTTGTTTGTCTTCCAGCAGGAGTCTTGTGTTTTGTTTTTTGTTATTTGTATAAAGTTGTGAATGGTTTCTGAATTTATCCCTTACTATCCTGCAAGTAAAACTTTAAATAATATGGTTGAACTTGATCCTTATTACCCACTGAATTCAAATGAAATGAGAAACTTTGTTACCCACACTTTCACACACGTGGCATGATCTCATACCTGCCAATAATAGAGTCTACACTCTGCTATCTACTAAAGTGATGTCAGTCCTGTAAACAGAAAATATAACTGAAAACTGAAAGTCCCACATTCCTGCATGGAAAAGCAATCTAAAACTGAATCAACCCCACCCTTTACATACACACACACACACACACACACACACACACACACTCTCTCACAAAATAATGAAATAAGCCATTTCTTAAACAATACAAAATATGGCTAATAACAAATATAAACCCACTTCAGAACTCCTTAAGGAGAAAACAGAAGCTGGAGAAATGTATCAAATACCAATGCCTAAAACATCTCAATTCAAAATTTTAATGTGCTGAAACAGCATTTTTTTTAAACAAATCGATTGCTTTAAGCCCTACCCCTGTAAAAAAGACACCCTATTATAGCATACCAGACCTTGAGCAATTGCTCAAACAAGATATACAGGTATTTAAAAAAAACTGTCTCATTAAGCTAACAAACTGAAATGTGTGCATCTTTACTTTCTGATTTCAGTCTCTCTTCTACTTCTGCAAGCACATCAGCGCAAAAATCCTGGACTGGAGATAGCAATAAAAATGGAATTAACTACAGTATACCTTATGCACAAGGTAAAACCTGGACTGGAATCTAGCAAAGAAATAAATGTGTGCTGCATTATACTAATCACTGACACTCAGCATTCTAAACACATTTCTTCTTAAACATGTATTGTAATATAATTCATCGCTCACTGGTGATCAAAATGTTCAGATAATTTCATCTCATTAAGCTAGGATGCATAACTACCTCTGACTTCATGCAATGAAATATTCACTTTTCTCTTCACTGGTACTCAGGCAATATACTATGTATTTTTTTTCTCTTAGTGTAACCACCTCAGCCAGTGCCATTTTAATAAAGTTAAAAGGGTGGTTATTACCCTGTTTTTTCATGCAGCTGAAATTGCAACTTGTTCGCTTTGCATAAGGAAAAGCATCATTCATGTGTTTACATTAAACACTGATATACAGTACACTATTCTAGTGCTGTGTGAAAATAACTTTCTCTCATCAGAATTACCGCAGTTGTCAGAATTGCACTTCCACAAGCCTTTGAAATGCACTTTGGCAACTTCTATGAAATTCCAACATAGAAAGGTGTAATGAATATGTGAATTGCAGATTAACATAATTATACTGTGAAATAAATTCCACAGAACTGATCACTGAAATTAGGAATGATTGCATGTATTGCATATAGTTAATTAAACTATAAAATGGAATTCTGCAGAACTGTAATTCTACAGTTCATGTGGATCATTCTGCCATTCAGCCAGAAAATTTCATGGAACAGGGCAAAAATTTGCCAAACACATTCGGAGGATTTGGATTTCACCTAAGACAGAATTTCAGAAAATGTTGTCAAATGTGCAAAATTTTGTGAAATTTCTGTAAATTCACAATTTGCAGTTTTTGCCCAGCACGATACTATACTACGGAAGTGTTTTTCTGATCACTCTAATTTACTGTATGCGGTAACATTGAAACATCACTTCTGTTGTTCCCAAAACTTGTTGCCCCAATCATTACTGCATTGGTTCATTTTTGAAATTCTTTGTTAGATTTACTTTAGGCTGCACTCAATGGCATATAAAAGAAGTAAACATAGACTCAGTTGTATTATTTACTGACATGATTATCTGAGTGAAGCCTACTGGCTTACAGTGATGCCCTGTTCTGCATAAACTTACGGGATTCCTGTGAAATCCTTCAATGACAGACTGGACAAGTACCTGCAGGGAAAAGGCACTGGGAGTAGTATAACAGCTGAGCAACAATGGAAGGCTGAGAGCAGTAATATTACAGCCCATCAGTAGGGACATTACTGAGATTAACTATGCTGAACATTTCCTCCTGCTTCCTACATTATTCTATATAAGAGTTTACCTACTGTACTCTGCAAGGATAATCAGTTGAGTTTACAAAGGTGAGAACTGAGCAGTTCAGTTTTGTTTGTAAGTCCAGTGTTTAGTCCATTAAGCAGTCAGGCACCAAATCATCATCCTATCAGTCTAACTAGAAGATGTACATATACTGCATTTGAATATTTTTTTTTGTTTAGACTTATTTGTGTTGAAAATCATCTGAGACAGCAATAAAACATAACTACCACATTTTACTGTCACATAGGAACTCGTAATGTTGCAATATTTTACTTGGGGGTTCACAGCTGATTCTGGAACAGGAAAGGACAGTTACTGGCTGCAAGGGAGATTACAACTGCATCAGCCAAAACCTCTTTCAGCAGGATGCAATGGTGAAAGAATATCTACTGGGGACTCGGGATATATAGGAACAAAAACTGCAAATCAAACAGCAAATATGATGCTTGCTATTGCAGCCCAGCTGTTTCAGATATAGCCCCAAGTTGCAGTACCGGTATACACACTTGCAACCACTGGATACAAAAGCAATCAACAATTCTATCTGCTGCAGCGGCATCACTGAGTTATGAATGCATTCTATATGATGAAACAATCAGTACTTGCTGTATGCACAGTACCTACTTTACTTGTTTTCTTTTTCATATTACCCAAAGGGCTGAACTGTTACAGTACATTATGTTAAATACTGAATTAAATAGTGTTCTAAACAATGTAGAACAACCTCCCATATGAAACTGTTCATACAGTACTCATGAACATTATGTTGCAAAAGCAGAGTGGCTAGTTAATAAGGAAGATGTTGTGAATACAAACTAAAACACTGTTGCCATGAGAGTGCTTTTTTTTCCTCACTATTGCCCCCATTATTTAAACAAATATCATATGCAGTCCTTAGAGGGGGATGGCTCAGGGGCAATGTGAGGAAGTATTTTTCACAGAGAGGGTGGTAATGCATGGAACTACCTTCCTGAGGAGGTTGTGCTTCTAAAATTGTGGGAGAATTCAAGAATGCATGGGACAGACATAAGGCAATTCTTGTGGGGGGGGGGGAGGAAAAAATAGGCTGTTGGTTAACTAGGATCTGCAGCTTATCCAGTAGGTAGGGAAATGGGCAGACTAAGTGGGCCAAGCGGTCCTTTTCTGCCATCAAAGTCTATGTTTCTGTTTCTTTTGTGTGAGAGTAGAACAGCAAGAGAAAGAGAGAGTGAGAGAGAGAGAGAGAGAGAGAGGATATTTATTGTTTAATAAAAGCACCACATAGTTTCTAAGTTATCTTGATGAATGCAGGGCAGGACCCACAGTTTGCAAGTCGGAATGAATGCATTATACCACTGCTGACTAACCCTTCTATTTTAAACATGTATTCATTGTTTTAAAACTTTGATTACAGTCTGATTTTAAATGTTGTAGAAATTTGTTTGAGGCCTGAAATGGCTGCGAGTAAAGAAATGTGCGAGGGAATTAGGGTTAGGAAAATTGCTTAAGAAAGAAATAGGTCATTGATGTGTTTGTTTTTATAAGTCCTTTCTTTTCTTTCAAAGAATTTTGGAAGCTGACTGGATAATTTTAAACTAGCCATGGGGTATTTAGAGCTTCTGTAGGAACAGGGTAATTAGAGTCACATGATGTGCTGCTAGGCAGTGGCAGCGTCTCGGCTTCTCCCCGGTCCTCGTCTCTCTAATTTCAATTATTTTGTGTGTTTTTTAGCTATTCTAGTACTTGTTTTTACATTTGAGTAATAGTCTCATCAGGTGCTTGTAACTGATTAGCGAATCCACTGCAGAGATGGAGCCGAAATGAAGCAGGCGCCATCGCACCACACTCCTCCTGCAACCCCAGAGTGAGAGAAAAATCCTAAATGTTCTAAACCTCAGCCAGGCCCGATGGGCAAACCAGGCAATCCTCCCACCACACTGACTGAAGAGCGATTCATGGCAGAGTTTTCCCCGGTGAAGGAAACCTTGCTAGCCATCACGGAGGAGCTTTGTGCTCTCCGTTGGACAGCAGAGACCCTAAATCAATGAGTTGGTGATGAAGAAACCTGAATTTCATCTCTGGATACCTGGACAGACAAAATAGATCTAGAGGTGGTTGGACTAAGGCAGAAACTCCATCGCCTGGAAACTAATCTAGAGAATATGGAAGGATGATCCAGATGAAACAATATTATTGTTTTGGGGCTACCCGGAAAGGTGGAGGACCCCCATCCTGTTCTATTTGCACATAAATTATGTGAAAAACTAGGGGGCCCTCCCCTAATGGCCCTGCATACATAATTGAGCATGCCCACCATGCTCTTCGAGCCATGACACCACCCAGCGATCCCCCACACCCATTTATTTTCTGATTTCTAAATTACCTCGAAAAACAGCACTTACTATTGAAAGTCAAGGAATTACAATCAATGACTTGAGAGGGGTGAAGATCCGTGTGATGCAAGATTTCCCAGTGGTGGTGAGACAAAAAGAGAGTTGCCTATCATCCCATAGTCTCAAAATTAATTGCGACCAATATTAAATTTAGAGTGTTGTACCCCGCCAAGCTGCAGTTTTCAATTAAGGGAGAGCACAAGGAGTTTGAATCAGCTGAATTGGCTTGATGGGAGCTTTCTGTCCTCCTCCCTGACCTGTTTAAGGTACCTTGAATTTCTGGGGCAAGCCAATTGTCCTCTGCTGCTGGTGATCCTCTGTCTGAGCTATGTTAATCACAATTCTGCATTCTAGAGTGGATTATTCTGTAGCGGAGTCATGATTAAAGTTTATGCTAAGGTCCCATTATTAATTTGGATTCATGTACCTTGATGTGGACCATTTTCTTTTTAGCAGGCTGTGAAAAGGGATCTTTGGGGCTGCTGAGGGTGATTGCCTTGAACTTTCACTCTCTTTTGTCTTTGGATGCACAGAACTGTTTTCTGTGCATGTTTACATAGGCTGCTATAAGGGCTTTTGGGGCTGCAGTGGGTGATTGCCTTGACTTTTCACTTTCTTTTATCTTTGAATACACCAAACTGTTTTCTGCAGCAATTATTTTAAATCAGCCGGGGGAGCTGATTAGTGGGAGCCACTATCTCTTTTCATTTCTGCCATACTCTGTTTTATTTCTGAAGCTGCCAAAATGGACCCTATACCCCCCTGCTGGTGCATCGGTGACCCTGGTTATTTTATACACACCGAGGTAATTTCTTGGCATGGGCTTGTAAGAAAATGTTGCTCCTCCTGAAGCATTGTTCATGTGTGGTTGAATTAATAAGGGCTGGCAGCCTTGAAGACTCGTGCTGATGGACGGTTATTCTTTGTCGGCAATCCTGAGTCTATTACTCCTGGATGGATCTGTATTGCATCTTCAGGGCTGAGCTTACAGCTTCGAAGGTATTCTTTTCTGCTCAGATACTAATAATGTGTGAATGCTGGAAATGACAGCTATTCCAATGAGATCTGGAAACTTCCAGAGTCTTTTCTTTTCCTTTGTATTTTTTTATATACAGAACTGTATGATCTCTTTCTTTATAGGGCATTTTGGACTGAATCGGGGTTCTATTTTGCTTTGGACTGAATTGGGGGTTCCATTTTTCTTTTTGGACTGTGGTGGGGCTCTTTTGCTGGCTAGCATAAGCTAACACATGGGGCCCTTGTTTCATTTCATTAAACTGGACATTGTGGCCATCAGAGAGACCTGGTGTAATGATAACCATGACTGGGAGATGGTCATATCTGGCTACAACATATTCAGAAGATACAGGGCAGGCAGGAAAGGAGGAAGAGTGGCACTTTATGTGAAACATGCCATAAACGACACAGAAATCCAGGAGGAACAAAACAGGTGGGAGATACTGTGGGTTAAGCTACAAAGGAAAATGGGGTCAGTCATCCACAGTGGAGTGGTCTGCAGACCACCAGCCCAGGAGGAAGAAACAGGGAGTTAATGCTACCCATGCAAAGGATGGTGGACAAGGGGGAGGTGGTGCTGGTTGGAGACTTCAATATTCCAGATGTGGACTGGAGCCTCCCAGCAGCAGCATCAACTAGGAGCAGATTTATCCTGGAGTCCCTTCGGGGTGCCTTCCTTAAGCAACTGGTCATGGAACCAACTTGGCAGAAGCAATACTGGACCTCGTGCTAACAAATGGAGACATTGTGATAGGGGTAACAGTGAGGGAGCACCTGGGGAATAGTGATCAGCAGTCACTTTGGTTTGAAATCACAGAAGGAGCAGAACCAAACTGCATGAAAACACATATCCTGGATTTTAGAAGGGCAGATTTTGGGAAAATGCGGACATGCTTGAAAGAGGCACTAATAGGAATGGGAAGGGAATCGGGGATGGAGGAACAGTGGGCAATATTTAAAACAGGGATTACAAGAGCAACTCAATTATGCATTAAGCAGGTTAGCAAGGATAAAAGGAAGAGGAGGCTATTATGGTTTTCCAAGAAGGTAGCGGAGAAAGTGAAAACCAAAAAGATCACATTCAGGCAACACAAAAAGACACAGGCAGATGGGGATATGGAGAAGTACTCAGAGAAGCAAAGGGAGGCAGGGAGGTCAGTAAGAGAAGCCAATGTTCAGACAGAAAAGCGCATCGCAAAATCAGTTGTTAGAGGGGGCAAAACCTTTTACAGGTACATAAGTGAAAAAAGAAAGGCAAAGGGAGGGATAGTGAGACTGAAGAGGGAGGATGGGGGCAGTGTGGAGGATGACAACAGTCAAGCTGACATACTGCTGCAGGTCTGGACTGGCCTAATCTCTCCAGTACAGGTTCATTTTATGGCCGGGCGTCTCTCCCGTCCTCACCTGTGTAAACTCTTGCATTTTGTCTGTGTCCGGGGAGAGCAGTACTCCTGCAATGCTGGTCTCCCTGGATGCAGAGAAAGCATTTTATAGGGTTTTATGGTCTGTTCTTTTTGCCATTTTAAGTAAGTTTGGCTTCCCAGACTCCTTTTGTACCCGGCTTAAAATTTTGTATCATGATCCTATGGCTAGAATTAGATGCAGTGGGGTTTTATCTGCCCCAATGGCACTTCAACGTGGCACTAGGCAGGGATGCCCACTCTTCCCCTTTCTTTTTAATTTGTACCTGGAGCCTCTTCTCTCAAAGATCCCATCAAACCCTGAGATTAGGGGAATCCTAGTGGGAGGCTCCAGATACAAACTCTCAGCCTAGGCAGATTACCTCCTTCTTCATTTGGAATCCCCTGTGTCATCATTGCCTGAGGCCCTAGTGGAAATTCAGAAGTTTTCTGATGTATCCGGTTATAAGCTTAATTTAGACAAAACTCAAATACTGCCCTTAAAGAGCTGGTGACACGTTCAGGAGAACTTTAACAAAACCTAATACTTAGACACAGTCCAGCTTGTATATCCCATTAGTTCTATATTCTTCCTCCCCATTATTTATACTGAGATCATCTGTATGAAAACAGGGTCTTTGCTTCTGAAGAGTTCATCCATTCCTCCTGCTTTCTCCCTACCTGAAGTCATATAGCACTGCTTGAGACCTTACAGTTACTCCCATGTCAACAGACTGTGATGTCACAACAGAAGATTATGACTTGCAGTAGGGAGTAAACTATAGAGGTAGATAGATTCTAGGGGAACTCTAAGGGATAAAGATCATAAATTCATGCAGGTTTCCTTAGTAATAAATAATAAGGAGGAAAAATACAAATGTAAATGGAATGCAGGCAGAATTGTTTCTAATTTTTTAATTGTTTTTAACTTTTCTTTGAGGCACCAGTAGCTCTTTAAATATTCATATCTCTAAACGGTAAATTCTGTATATGGGCCTTTGTAAGGCACCCAAGAAAACTGAGTATCTGGGGATCTGAATCTCCCAATCTGTTTCACATCTTGTAAAACTCAAGTCTCTCCCCACTCCTTTTATGGATTAAGGAGGACTTGTACAGATGGATGATCCTTCCTATTTCCCTATAGGAAATAATTATTATTATCAAAAGTAACATTTTACCCTATATCCTATATCCTTTGGGCATGCTGGATCTTTACTTCCCCAAAGTTTGGTTTTCCCAGCTACAAAGTCTCATTTCAGAATTTCTGTGGAAGAAGGGAGCTGCCCGCTGGGTGTACTCTCAAAGTGATGCTACCAAAGGAGAGAGGTAGTCTCCATTTGCCTAACTTTGTCCTATACTAGATCACACTTCATAGCAGCAAACATTTCAGATGGGGCCGGACCTTAGATACTGTTTGTGATGGGGAATATTGTCCCCTGTCACTTCATTTAGAGTCCCAAGTATGCCTCAAATATGGCACCCAGTTAGCTAGTTTATTGTACTCCCCACCATCTAATCTCCTGCCTCAGTTTTGTAATACCCCATTGATGTGGTCTCTCAAGGCCCTCAAACAATTATGCTTGTACTTGAAGATGGATTGGTCTAAGGACTTATCCCAACCTCTATTGGGCAATCCTAATACATGAACAGCCAGCCACCCACTTCCTTTAGCTTCTGCCCCCCCCCCCCCACTCCGACAGGCCTCTCTGAAGACACTTTTCTGTAATGGTAGAATGAGCCCTGCTGAAGTGATTTGGAACATTTTTCCCTTCCGGTATGCCACCCATTCAAACACCTCCAACTTTCTGGTACACTTACTAGCTTTCTGGGTCCCCAACCTTTTCTCATTCAATATCCAGGTTTTACTCATATTTTCAGCTCAATGATCCTGGTAGCTCATTGGGGTATGTTTTTATTGGCAACATACTCTGAATCTGCAGCTTGGACCCAGGGGTTGGCAAGCAGTCTGGAAAAGACTTTGCCAGTGTATTAAGCAGTACAGATACCACTACACACAATTCCATTCATTACATAACATTTATTATACTCCTCAAAAATTACACTGGATGTGGCCCGATGGTGCTGAGGGCTGAGGCACTGGATGCCTTACCTCATGTTTGGGAGCGAGCACGGGCCACTGGGGGTCAGTAGAGGAGAAGGACTGAGCGTCCAATGGACTGCTCTCTTTCTCCGGGGGGGGGTCACCAGCTCTCGGCACTCCACTGGCTCCTGGTGGTGGCTGGGGTCAGTAGGGGAGGAGAAAGGATTGAGCGTCAATGGACTGCTCTCCTTCTCCAGGGAGAGGTCACCAGCTCTCAGCACTCCACTGGCTCCCGGTGGTGGTAGCTGGGGAGCAGTACACAAGCTCAGAAAGGGAGGAGATGGGGCAGACACCTGAGGAGGCTGCAGGGACACGTGCGCACTTTTCACATGCCACTGCACATCCCACCTTCAAGGGAAAGGAAATGGAAAAAGGTACTGGCTGTGCTGCATGAAGCTGTCCCTTGCAGGTACCACCCCCAGGAAGACACCTCCCTGGTCAGATCTGTGTTGGGTGAGTCGAGCTGCTCCCCACCACCCAGTCATGAAGTGTAAGTCATGGGGGCTCAAAGGAGGGGGTCTGATCCTCAGGGGATGGTGGGGGTGGACAGTGGAAAGGAGTAGGAGTGCTAGCCAGGACCATGGAAGAAATACAAATATATAAAAAAAATAAAAAATTACACCAGATGGGTCGCAAGTTCATCCTGGACTGCTCCTGCTGTGGATCAGGGGTAGGCTCCCTCAAACATATTTTATGGGATTGCCCTAAGGTTACCCCCTTTCTGTCCCATATTCATGATTCCCTTGACCCCTGGTTGGATTTGGACTCTTTCTTCACTTCACTTATTTGTTTAATAGGTTATTACCCTGATAACATTTTTGAGCCCTGCAAGGCGTACATGGCTCTAATTTCAGTGACTGCCAAGATCATCATTCTTTGTCATTGGATGGATGATGTTACACCATCTCTTTTTGACTAGCGACAGGAAATCCTCCAACTGTTGGCTGTCAAGAAACACATCGCCAAATGCCAGGAACAGATTGAGAAATATAGAGAATTTTGGGGGCCCCTAGAAGCCCTGTCAGCTCAATAGGGGGCTCTTTCTCACTGTTCCTTTTTTTCCTGGATACCTTACAAATTAGGCCCATTTTTTTTTTAGTTTGTCTTCCTTTTCTCTCTTCTTGGTGGGTCACTTTAAACTTCTCAGCAGTGCTCTGAGGTGGGATGGGTTGGTGGGCTTTGGGGGAGGGGGAGGTTTTGGTAGGGCATGTTTGAAATATTTCTTTCTGTTGTATGGGATGTACTTTATAGTTATGGTTTTTTCAATTATTGTATCTTGGATGTATTTGATTTTGTGTTACACAGTTTTGGAAATTTAATAAAGCATATTAAATTGTGTAAAAAAGGAACAGGATAATTACACTGTGGTTACATGTTTGTTGCATGCAACTACATTGCAAATGCAGGGCAGTTACAGTGAAGTTACACTATAACTACAGTGTCATTAACTGACAATTAAAGTGAAACCAAAGATTTTGCAGCCTTGAGTGGTGGGGTAGTCAAAAAGTGGAACTGCTGTAAGCAATGAAGCTTAACAATCTACATACTGCCAAGTTATGATATCAAGTTGTTGAGGACATATAATATCAGCGTCCATGGAGTCCATGGACTGCAGCGAGTTTAAAAGTGGAGCATATGTAATCAGCAAAGGTGAAATAGTACTAACATGTTAAAAGTGTGGCTTATGAATTTTATTTATTTATTTGAATTTTGAAGATACATCAGACATAAAAGTGATCTGCTCTTTACATTACGTTACATTATTTGAAGTATTAAAGAAACATGTTTTTTGAAAAGCCAGCTTTTCCAGCAAGTGGGAAATTAAAAAAGGTGGACAGGGCTGAATACAAAAATAGAAATTAAACTGTACCTGGTGATCAGTCTGCTTAACTGTCACTCAATATGGATGAAAATCTGATTGTTAAATTAGTTTCTTTTATGTATGAGTTCTTGATGAAATTGGATCTGTGTACACAAACATACAAAAAAAATCTATATACATGGTTCTGACATCATCAAACATTTCACACACAGCTTGGAAAAATAATTGGATTTAACTGAGGAATTTATATTTCTGCTGTTATACACAAAATAGTTAAAATCTTCAATGGTCCGTAAACTGAGCGTGACTCTTACATAAATATCTTCCCTGCTGTGCACTGCAATTGACCTCTTAAATATATCCAGTCAATAAGCTATTGTTTACTACATGTCCATTTTGTCATTTTGATGGTACAGGCCCAAGTACAGCAATCTTCTTTGCTCTTTCCGCATCATTGAATTGATGACTCCCAATAGCTAAAATAGTATCACAAAAAGCCACTTAAGTGTCATGAATTACAGCAGGCCTGAGATCCTAATGCTAATCCCATTAACTGACCTATGAAATTAGTGAACTATACATCTTGGTGCCTGGCAGTCAGGTTTCATTTGACCTTGGTCATGCTGGGGATGGTTTTTGACATGCTACATGAAATTATTGTCTATCTGAAATGCTACATAACAACAAGTCCTCTTTTAGAACTGTTTGCAAAACTAATGCCTTGAGTAATCTAGAGTGTCCGTTCCCTGTTATAACCATTTATTTGTCAAGATCAGCATGAAGCCCCTTGTGAGGACTACTCTAAAACAATTGTGTTTTACTATTATCTTACTACAGCACATTATATTTTGATATATGAACCAAGACATGTAAAGGATACATGCAGCAATGCATTAACTGCACACATCAGGAGATTCGTGACAGTGGAGACACAGGCCAATGTGCATGTATATCTGTGTAAAGCAGCATAAAGAGGTAAGAGTCTGTATCCCTAAAGTGTCCATCACTCACTTGCCTTGGACTGCCCCTTGATGCCATCATATAAGGAGGAGGAATTCCCCACTGTGACCTAACATAAACACGTCAGAAAAGAATCAGGGTGCAGTCCAGTCAGAGGTGGAAACTGTTATATAGCTGTTACTAGGATAACTGGAACTGGGGCATCCAGTTACTGCACAGATTGCCATGAAATAGTGCACACCATAATAAACAATCCACAAAGATGACAGTATCGTTCTGTTGGGCAAAACACGTATATGGCCAACTATAACTTTACATCATGTGAGATAATCAATATAGCACACGTGTATGTGCATGATAATCCTCCACACATGCTGCATATAGCACACTGCATGCATGCCACATGGCATCCCACCCATGCCACCACCATTACTGGGGGAGATGTGCACTTAAAACCTAATGCTACTGCTATCTGCAATGCCACCACCCATCTGATGGTACATGCATAGGGACATGGAACTTTCCAGCACCAGCTACAGTAGTATCTGGAAGGATGATTCTCATATCTGGAAGTGCCAACCTGTTTTTCACTG
Source organism: Neoceratodus forsteri (assembly GCA_016271365.2). Taxonomy (NCBI): domain Eukaryota; kingdom Metazoa; phylum Chordata; order Ceratodontiformes; family Ceratodontidae; genus Neoceratodus; species Neoceratodus forsteri. The sequence goes on from CM028137.1 coordinate 915,327,502, forward strand.
CCATGTGGTGCACATCTATTGCAGGCATTGCACACCGTCCCAGGTAACAGTCTATTATGCCACCTATGCTGGCTAGGAATGACATGTACATTGTCATCATGCCAGACACTTTTCTTGATATCCATGATCTTTTGATGAGCTGCATATATATAGTTTGTGCTGCTGTGGTGGGGTAGTTCATAACCAGTATCAACTGTGAATTATGATTTAATACCGATATCGCAAAACTTTAGAAAACATGAGTCCCTGACTATGATGGCCTGGGATCTGAGGGACTCTAGCAGACGGGGTGAACTGCCAGATGGCCCTCCAGTGAGGGTTGCAGAAGCCAGCAGAATGGCTGTGGCAGAACATATCCTCTGTGTATACAGTAAGGTGGGCCAGCAATGTGAAAAGGTAGTAGGAAGGGCTGGGGGATACTGGGATGCATAGTGAGAGGCATCACCAGTAGAAAACAGGAAGTTGTTGGCCCTCTGTACAGACAGTTGGTAAGACAACATCTGGAGTACTGTGTATAGTTCTGGAGACCCCATCTCTGCAAAGACATAGACAGGGTGGAGGCTGTCCAGAAGAGGGCAACCAAAATGGTGCAGGGTCTGCACCAGAAGACATATGAAGATGTATAGCCTCGAGGAAAGGAGGGAGAGGGGGGAAATGATAGAAATTTTCAAATTCCTCAAGCGAATCAACAAAGTTCAAGAGGGTAGCATCTTTCAGAAAAAGAGATGTGCAAAAACAAGGGGGCACAATTTGAAGATAATGGGGGGACAGCTCAGAGGTAATGTGAGGAAGTATTTCTTCACAGAGAGGGTTGTAGATGCATGGAACGGCCTTCCTGAGGAGGTCGTATAGTCAAAAACAGTGGGGGAATTCAAGAATGCATGGGACAGACATAAGGTAATTCTAGTGGGGGGTAGGGGGAGGAAGTAGGCTGTTGGTTAACTAGGATCTGCAGCTTATCCATTAGGTAGGGAAATGGGCAGACTAGGTGGGCCAAGCGGTCCTTATCTGCCATCAAATTCTATGTTTCTATGTCTGAGGTGCCATACCTCTGCATGTCCATGGTGTAACAAGTTCCAGTAACTGAAACAAACACCATGGGGCACATTACCTATAATGGTGCATGAATGACCTTGTTCTACTGTACTGCACAGTTGGTGAGGGGTACATATGTGTATTCTCTGAGGTATGTCAAGGTGCCTTATGCAGTGTTCGGTCTGTTTGCTTAGTGCAGAATTTTTTTTTTGTTTTGTTTTCATCAATAAAATTGTATTAAATAAATAAATAGTGGAAAAAATTATTTAATAAATCAAATTACAATGACATCAAACATAGAGACACGGAGTCCGATGGCAGATAAGGAATGCTTGGCCTACCTAGTCTGCCCATTTCCCTACCTACTGCATAAACACCAGATCCTATTTGATAAGCCACTTACCTTCTCCTTCCTACCACTAGGGTTGCCTTCTGTCTATCCCATGCATTCTTGAATTCATCTATCGTTGTTGCCCCACGACCCCCTCAGAGAGGCTGTTCCATGCATCCACCACCCTTTCTGTAAAAAATATTTCATGTTGCCCCTGAGTCTTCCCCTTTCTAGCCTCATATTGTGATCCCTTGTTCTTGTACATTTCTTTTTCTGAAAGATGCTGCCCTCCTCCTGAACTTTGTTTATCCCATTGAGGTACTTGAATGTCTCAATCATATCCCCCCCTCTTCCTCCTTTCCCTCAGGGTATACATATTGAGGTCCTTCAGTTTCTCCTCATAAGGTTTATGGTGTACCACCTGCACCATTGTTGTTGCACTCCTCTGGGTTGCCTCTACCCTGTCTTTGTCCTTACAGAGATGTGGTCTCCAGAACTGAACACAGTACTCTAGATGAGATCTCACCAATTGTCTGTTTAGTGGCATCACCGCCTCCTGTTTTCTATTGGTGATACCTCTCCCTATGCACCCCAGCATCCTTCCAGCTTTACCCACTGCCTTCTCACATTGCTTGGTTACCTTTGGGTCATCTGTTATGATTACCCCCAGATCCCTTTCGAGTTTGGTTGTCAGCAGTACCTACCACTGACTGTGTATTCCTCACCTGGGTTTTTATTCCACAAGTGCATCATTTTGCACTTCTTTGCATTGACTCTATGGTGCCACACTCTTGACAGCTCCTTGAACTTGCCTAGGTCTCTTCTCATTCTCTCCACTCCCCCTGGAGTGTCAGTCCTATTGCAGATCTTAGCATAATCTGCAAAGAGGCATGCTTTCCCTTCTAGCCCCTCCACAATGTTGCTTATGAAGACATTAAAGGGGACAGGCCCCAGCACTGAACCCTGTGGCACCCCACTGGTTACCCCCCTCTTTGGATTGAACTCCATTTACCACCACCCTCTGTGCCCTATTGCTCAGCCAATTTCTGATCCAGTTTACCACCCTGGGACCCACTCATAGATTGCCCAACTGGTTTACTAACCTCTTGTGTGGGATGGTGCCACATGCCTTGCCAAAATCTAGGTAGGCCATGTCTACCGCCCCTCCCTGATCAACTACTCTAGTCACCCAGTCAAAGAAATCTATCAGATTTATTTGACAAGACCTTCCTGCTGTGAATCCATGTTACTTTGAGTCTTGTGCCTTGTTGGCTTCAAGATATTCCACAGTCCTTTCGTTTTACACCGATTCCATTATTTTCCGCACCACTGAGGTCAAACTGACCAGCCTATAATTTCCAGCTTCCACCTTGCTCCCACTTTTGTGGAGGGGTATTACATTTGCCCTCCTCCAGTCCTCCAGTGCCACTCCCTCCTCCAGCGATTTCTTGACTAGGGCTGTCAGTGGTGTCACTAGCACCTCTCTGATTTCTTTTAGTATTTTGGAATGTATCCCATCTGGCCCCATTGCCTTGCCCACTTTCAGTTTCGAGAGTTCCTTAAGGACTCTCTCCTCTGTGAATGGACTGATGTTTATCCCTCTTCCATGTGTATTTCTACTGCTTAATTGTGGTCCCTACCCTTCCTCCTCTTTTGTGAATACTGAGCAGAAGTATTCATTCAGGATTTTAGCTTTTTCTAGGTCCACCTCCACACACACACACCCCCCCACTCCTATGTTTAGCCTCACACTCCCTCCCTTGACCTTTTTTCTTTCCCTAATGCACCTAAAGAAGGTTTTTATCACCCTCTTTTACTGTCTGGGATATTCTTTCCTCTGTTTGCACCTTTGCGCACCTGACTGCTTTCCCCACCTCCCGCTGCTTTGTCTAATACAGTTCCCTGTCTTCCTCCCTCTGTTTCCTTGTACTTTCAGAATGTTTTTTCTCTCTAACCTTCCCTGCCACTTCTTTTGAAAACCCTAGGTGTTTTTTCTTTTTAAAATAACAGCACTAAATCAAATAGCAGTGTAGAAGTTACTGCTTATCTCCCTACACATTAGAACTGTTAGTGGGATGTGCCATTACTACTGCAGCCCATGGAATATTGCAGTTCCTGAGCCCAAGATCGACATGTGCAAACTACTGTCTTTTGCTTTGTGTCAGCAGTCACACATGCACAAACTGTATGACTGTCTGTGCATGCTTGAGCAGAAGTGTGCTCATGTCACGTTTGTGCCGTGCATGCATACAGTACCACGCACTGTGGATATTTGTCCATCCATTGTCCATGGCATTACCACAGAAGTGCCCACATGCTTGCTCTGTGTAGCATCACAGATCACCCAGACCTTCCGTGGACTAGACTCATATTGTAAATATCACAAATATTAGTAGTTTGCAGTAGCAGAAGAATACACAACACTTCTCTATGGTATTGTGATCACATAATTGTCAGTATATAAAATGTTTGCCACTGGCCACACTTTTAAGCAGCTAGAGGTATATTACCAAAGAATACTGTACAGAGCTTCTTTAATCAGTTTTGAAAATGAAACATGCACTAATCTATTGTCCAAGAAGCACGACATGTTTAAATCAAATGAATAGGAACACAAAGTAGTACTTTAATTTGAAGCAAGCATACAGTATGTCAGCAGAGGGCAAAAGCTCATCCAATCTACTTAAAAGCTGAAAGAAGCTACAATTATGGGCCATTTTTCATTTTTGTTTTCACTGCATAAGCAAAACATTATTTGGTTTACTATAAAAGGATAAATATTTAGATAAAATTACAATGCTAACTTTATAAGAATTCCACATAGGTGCCTCTCCTATGGAAGCATTTTTTTTTCTCTTCAGTTCTTAATGCAGCTCAATTTATGCATTAGTGTATTCAGTCTGCAAATACCACATAACGTAAGGTTGGAAGGGACTCTAGGTCCATCCAGGGCCCCCTCCTCCACTGCATAAGCAGGGATTAATAAGTTTGCTTTGCAGACATGCACTAATGTATAGGGCTACTTCATCCCTTCTAATGACTAGCAGGTAGAACTACAGTACAGCAAGTTGAAGTGACATACTGTCCTTGTTACCTTCAAATATCCACAAGTATTCCTTCAGATGAGGATGGCATGATGCTACTCATATCATTTGCAGTGCTTTTATGAGTTTTACTGCAGTGCTCTATTTAAAGCACTGAACACTCTTGATTTAATGTCATAATACTGGAGATGTGGGCTGGCGAGGATCCATGTCATTTTAAAGCACTTTTTAATGCTCAGAAGCCTTTTTTTTTTCCTTTTCTGCAGCAGTTTGCTCCACTGTCTGTCTTCATGGATGGAAAATGGAGATATACAAAAGTGGCTTTAATATCTTAAACCTCACTGACTAAAAGTTTTCTCACCAGTTGAATTATATAATAATTGGTGAAATAATATACTGACTACTATATTTGGTTATAAACATTGTTACAGAATAACAGCCATTTTAGCAGGTGTTTTGCAGAAAGAGATGTTATAAACTCTTTATGTTATCAAGAAATAAGTACCACCAGTATTTTTTTTTTGTTGTTATTTATTTAGAAATGTTGTCTAGGAAAAGCATACTGAGTCAATGTTTGTTTTGAATTGCAATCTGGGAATGGGAGTATGGGATTTAAAACACAGAGATGTTAAACAATTTCAGATAATACTGAGCAATACACATGTAGCTTTGGCAACAATGCAAACATTTAAGGGGCACAATATAGAGGTACCATACAGTGTATACAATAAATACATAAGGGTACTATATATATAGTTCATTGCAAAAAGCTTTGTTAATGCACTAGTTAGGGTTAAAGTGACAAATATAGGGAAATGTGGCATTATGGTTTCCAACCCTAACACCCCACCTCCACCCTGCAGGCAGCAACAGGTGTAGAATGTGCGTTGAGGTTGTCAACCCTAATACTTACCCCATTCCATGAGTAAATAAGTTGAGATGGGTACAGTATATGAGAATGGGTTTAGCGTTAGGGTTGACATACCCAGAGCACTCCACTCCCATTGCTGCCTGCAGGGTGGGGTGAGTGTTAGGTTGAAACCTAATACCATATTCTCTACTTTGACACTTTAACCTCACTAAGGCATTAGCAAAGTTTTTGCAATGCATTTCTTACTTTTGAGACAGTATATTCAGATCCTTATTTGCCTGTGGGAGTGCAGGGCCCACGGGCCCGACGCTCCCTTCTATCCATAATTTTTGAGCTAGTGTAATCATATCCCTATATTTGCCTGTGATCATGGGGTGAGGGTGCCAATAAACACCAAGGAAATGTATGAAATTACAGGGACCTGGAAGGGAGGGTGGGACCACTAGACACCAGGCAAATTTATAATTACTGTATTATGGGGATGGCGATTCAGGGGGTGCCACTAGACACCAAGGAACCATATAACTGTTATGGGGACAGCAACAGGAGTGAGGGGGTGCCAGTAGACACCAGGGAAATGTATAAGCAGCAAACGAGAATTGATACACAAGTGCTTACTGAGCATGCTCATAAGCTGAATTTTTAAAATTTAATAACTTCTGAATGGATTCATATTTTTTCCCAAATCAGCCCAAGGCACATCTGTGGGCCAAGCCCTTTCAGACCTGAATTCCAATCCATCTGGCCAGAAACCAATGATAAAAAAAGCAAAAAAACACTGTTTAGTTAACATTATTTGTACCAACAGAATATGAAACAACAAGAAATGAGTCATGAAAAAGGAATTAAAACCAAAAAAGAAACACCTTTGGAGGTCCTTTTTCCAACAGTTAACTGCAGATCCACCTATCGGGGTCCTGATGACCGATATATATATATTTTTTTTATTTATTTATTGAAAATAATCAGAATTACAATCCTTTGAGTCAAAGACTCTTTTGCAAAGGCTCCACATCAGAAAATGTAAAGGAACAGCGTAAGATACAAAACAGATACATTTACAGTAGCAGTTAAAGAATCAGGTTAGAAATCTTGGCTTACATAACGTGGAAGGATAATTCATCTAGGAGCTCACTGGAGACCCTGAGTCAATGTTAGGGCATGAAACATGTTCGTAAGGTCATGAAGGACCCAGAGTCATAGTACTTGCATTGGGGGGGTAGGGAAAGATGGGTGCCTAGAGAGGGAGCCTAGCAACCATCTACCAATGGATTATAGGAAGTTAACTAAGACAGTGGTGGTTCCTGAGTAAACTGAGGTTCAGGTAAGGAGCAAAGGGGGAGGGGGAGGTTGGGAAGAGGGATGGGCAGGGGTTTAATTACAGTCACAGGTTGTAGAGGCAAGGAGTAGGGTTTTGAGCACTGTCTTAAATTGGTTGAAACTGTGGGTCATTGAGATGGAGGATGGGAGGCTGTTCAGCGAGAGAGGGGCCCGGTAGTGGAAGGATCTTTGTCCGAGCGAAGTTCTACAGTAGGGAATGAGCAGATTGGAGTTTGCTATGTGCTGTTGTAACTGCCAATAGGGGGATGTGCGTAAAATTGGGTGAAGGCCAATAGGGGTTAGCTTTAGTTGTATCTTTTTGGCCAAGAGATAGGTAAAGTATTTAAGTCTGCCTTGGAATTTGAGCCAACCAGCATGCTCATAGAGCTCACAGGTGTGGGTTAATTTGTCGCAACCCAAGACTAGATGGCAGGCTTTATTGAGAGCGAGGTTAATGCTGCATAGGGTAGTTTGATCTGCAGACCCATAGATGGCTATCCTGTAGTCCACCACGGATAGGATAGAGGAGGATACAGCGAGGTGCATGGCCTGTGGGGGCAAACAGTGCTTGTGTCTGTAAAGGATCCCCAATCTCAAGTTGATTGAGGTGGCGACCTGTTGAATATGGGTGTGGAAGGAGAGGGAGGTGTCTAGGGTGATGCAGAGATATTTAAAACAGGAGGCCTGTTCCAGAGCAGAGCCATGGGTGTTAGTTATGACTAGTGGCACTTGACAGTGTGGGCTTTGGCGGTGGGCAAAGATCATAGACTTCATTTTTTTGTAGTTTATAATAAGGTGGTGGTCAGAGAACCAGGTTTCTAGCTCACTAAAGTGTCCTTGCAAGGCAAGTTGAAGATTGGGGTGTGGGTGTTTCCAATAAACTACTGTGTCATCCGCATAGAGCAGTAAATGACCACTGCAGGCTGCGGGGAGTGAGTTAAGGAAGAGGGTAAAGAGTAGGGGGCCAAGTACTTACCCCTACGGGACTCCAGCATGCACCGGCTTGTGTGTGGAGATAGTAGTGTTAATTATAACTTGTTGCGATCAACCTGAGAGGTAATCTCTGAACCAGGCGGTGACCTCGGGAGAAATGCCAAGGGAAGGGAGGGTACGAAGCAACAGCTCATGACTGACAGTATCAAATGCTCTGGTTAAGTCAACATAAACAGCTCCTGCCACGGATCCTTGTTCGGAGGCCTCGTGGATAAAGGTGGTGAATTCTATGAGGGCAGTGGAGGTGCGATGACCCCTCTGGAAACCATGCTGTTCATGGCAGAGTAAGTCATGTTTGGATAGGTGGTCAGTAAGCTGATCCGAAACTATTTTTTCAAGAGCCTTGGAGAAGGGTGGGAGAATTGAGATTGGTCTATAGTTGGAAGCCGCATTGGGGTCTCCACACTTTAGAATAAGGGTTATTACTGTTCCCTTTCAGGCCAAGGGGAATTAGCTGAGGCGTAAGAACAGGTTGAGGATTTTGGTGAGATGTGGGATTGTCACATCCAGGGTCAATCTAATGAGTTTGAGGTCCAACGCGTCTGAGCTGAAATGAGAATTTGCCAGAGCTTTGGTGATGAAGCATTTTGCCTTATTACTTGAGATGACTCTTAGCCTAAAAGGGGAGGCAGTACTGTTGGATGAGGCGATGAGGGGGTAGGGTCAAAGAAGTTAGGAGGGAGAATATGGGAGAGGTTCAAGAAGGAGGTGTTGAGGGCTTCGGAGATGGTCCTAGGGTCCAGGGTAGTAACCACATTCACTGTTAGCTGGGTAGGGATAGGGGAGAGTGGCTTCCCACAGAGCTCCTTGATGTTACTCAAGAAATTTTTCCCAGAGCCCCATGTGGAAGTGACAGTGTGCTTATAGTAAGCAGCTTTAGCTTGCCTGATGCCCATGTGCATCTGTTGTGGGCCGCTCTGTACTATTGCCTGTCAATTGGGAGTTGTGAGGCAAGGGCCTTATGCCAAAGGTTATCCCTCTGTTGCATAAGATCAAGCAGCGATTGAGAGATCCATGGGGTATTTCTTTTTTTGATTACTTGTTTGGTGAAGGGAGCGAATATATCACAGGCTGTGCTGAAGGTAGAAATGAAATAAAAGAAAGCAGAGTTCACAGTTAGCACAGTGTGGATAAGGAACCAGTCGCAGGAGGATAAGTGAGATTTGAGGCATGCTAGGGCTCCTTTTTTTAGATGTCTCTGTACAGTGGAACTGGTGGGGGTGGGAGGACTTCTTGCAGACCATAGGCAAGTAACTGGTGAGTGGTCACTAATAGAGTCAAGGAGTACAGTGATTTGGGTGATGTTCTTAGGTTTTTATAGTGAAGATGAGGTCAATTAGAGTGGCGGTCCCAGTTCTAAGGTCCCGACGAGTCGGGAAGTTGATGACCTGTGTAAGGTCACAAGCAAGGGCTCCGTCCTTGCTAGGGGATGATGTTGAAACCAGCCAGTTTACAATGAAGTCACCTAGAAGGATGACTTCACTCCTAGGGGGGAGATGGGAGATTTTGTCCAGGACTTAATAAAATGCCAATTTTTGGTTGCTAGGGGGAATGTACACTGCCACAATGTAGAGGGTTTTTCCCAGAGAGCCCAGATTGAGTTTGACTGTAAGGGTCTGAGCTCCATGCATAGGAGTTGGGGTGTGGACCTCAAGGGACCTGAGGGAGGATTTTATGTAGATGGCACAGCCGCCTCCCCACTTGCTGACCCAGTCTGTTCAGTAGAGGGTGTAGTCACAGAGGGCGACAGCCTCATTAGGTATCCTGTCTGATAGCCAGGTCTCAGAAAGTGCTAGGACATCAGGTGAGAGTTGGGCTATCCAGCCTTGGAGAGGGACAAATTTTTTGGGGAGGCTGCAGATATTAAGTGTTGCCAGCAGGAGGCTTCCATGATTGTTTTTAGGGTGGACAGTTAAGAGAGGTGGTCCAGGGTTGGGGTATATTACCAGCCAGCAACAGGAGGAGGAGGGCATGATGTAAAAGGGCTAGCCTGAGTAATCTTGGAGTGGCCCAGTTTGTCTGGGACATAGTAGGTTTTTTAATGAGTGTGGTGGGGACCGGGAGGGTGCATATGAGGTAGGTTATCAAGGTGATGGGAGGGAGGGTACCTGGAGGAATGTTAACTGGAAGGTTGGGGGGGCTGTGGCTTGAGTGGTTTCAGAGTAGAAGTGCAGCGGGAGTTATGCACATAGCGACTGGTTATTGGGTCTATGAAGGAGTTGGTGTATGAGGGTGCACTTGTCTTGGGGTGGGGGGGCTTGTGTGTTAATAAGGTGGAGTCAGTAGAGTAGCCGTTATGTGGCAAATGTTCCACAGGAGAGGGTAGGAGAGCTAGCTGGGGGATCATAGAGGCAAAGAGGACAGTGATCACCAAGAATGGGCGCATTTTGAAAGTAGGGGTGGTTTTGATACAGGGGTGGCCACTAGTGGTGGTATAAACTGCTGCTGGAGAAGTGGTCTGATTGGTAAAATTTCCTCATGTGATGTACAATTAACCCTATTTAAGTGCCAGCCGACCAAGGGTGTGTTGGTTTCCTCCTGTGATGCCATTTTTGTGTGTTTTAATTATTATTATTTTTTTTTTTATAAAAACCAAAAACAAGATCGTGGCATACAATAATTGCGAAAAAAGATTTCCATATGAAATACCATACCAAATGCCATACAAAACATTATTCAGCCATTCTGAAGTGCTGACTGAGCATGCTCAAAACCCGAATTGTTAAAATTTTATAATTTTGTAATGGTTAAATATTTTTTCATCAAAGCAGGAACAGGCACTTCTGTTACCCATGCCCTTTCTATCCTGAGCATTTCAGACCAAAATTCCAAAGCCTCTAGGAGCTAGGTGATAGCAAAAAAACAACGAATAAATTGTGATTTTCTGTGTTTTTTCATTATCCACATCCTGGATTCGCACATCCAACCATAACAATACTTGGTGGGTCAAGAGATCCATCCCATGGGACCATGCATTCAAAACTTCATGCAAATCCATTGAATGGTTGTAAAGTTATTAAAGTGCATAAATTGGGGTTTTAACATTAAAGTGCATACTCAACCTTAACTATAGTGGAACTAGCGTGCCACTATCATACATATAAACTGCAAAAAAAATGCATTATTGCTCTCATTAGGGTTACAGCCACAAAAGTAGGGAAATGTGGTATTAGGATTTCCAAATAGAGATGTGTGAAGTCCACAAAATTCACTCCATGAAATATTTTTGAATTGCACTCAATTTGGAAAGCGCAATTCATGCAATTTGCCAATTCACAGAGCTCAGATCTTCTGGGCGAAATTCCACACTTCATGGTAGAAACTCCTCTAACAGTAGTGGACCCCACCCCCACCATGCCAATTGCCAACACCACTGTAAAAAAAAAAATATATATATATATATGTAATACATTTAAATTCCTGGAGCCAGATTTTCAAAGGGCCCTTAGATCCATGCAAGCTGCATCAAACAGCCAGCTTGTGTCTCAGATATAAGTGCGCCAAATACTGAGCACCATATTTTGTAAGAAAAGCATTCTCTGTGACAAAGTCCCCCAAACTGACACAAGAGGCCCACTGCATCAAAAAAATGACACAAAGGACAAGAACGACGCATGCTGCACCAAAATTAATAACGCACGTTGAGTCAAAAATGGTGCAAGTTGAGTCAAAAAAATGATTCAAAGAACAAACATGATGCAAACCTGAGTATAAAAAATGTGTAAGCTGAGCCAAAAAAATGGTGCAAGTCGAGTAAAAAATGATGCAAAGGATGAAAATGATGCAAGTTAAGTCAAAAAATACAGCAGATAAAATGGCCAAGACTAAGCCCCCAAAATGTTCTAAACTAGTCCTGCAGGGGAATACTGGCCCTTAATAGCAGCATAGTCAGATCTGACCACCTGCTGTACCCCTCTTTATATGCTCTAGTGTCCCTTAGACCAACTCTGGCTGGTCTAACAGCAACATGCATCTTGTGCACAAGGACAGGACTTGCATTCTTTGAAAATCCCAATTAAGGGGATGGTGTGTCATTTCGGTGATGCAGGCATCTCTTCTGATGTGGCGCAGGCATTTTTTTGTGCAAGCATAGCACAAACCACTCTGGTGTATGCAGACCTGATTTTGACGCAAGCGCCATTTGAAAATCAGAATTGGTGCAAGGTTTGATGCATCCTGCTCCTTGTGTCAGTTGTTTTTGATGTAAGCACACTGCGTCATTCTCAAACCTTTGAAAATCCGGCCCCTGGTGTCTAGTGCTCCCCCCCCCCGCTGATCACCATCCCCAATGTAAAATAATAGATATACAGTTCCTGGTATCTCACGCCCTTCCCCACACCAATTGCTGGCCCAATTGTAATGTAAATCTCTGGTGTCTAGTGGTCCCTCCAACCCCTGCTGATCACCGGTCTCTCTTTAGCGACATAAACAGAACTTAGAAATGTGATCCACAACAGAAGTACATAACTTTGAAAGTTATAAGTGTACATTACAGTAGTGAAAGTTGATTCTCCCATCCAGGTCATTAATATTATCAGGAAGTCAGAATAAAAAATAAAATAAACATGTAAAATATAAGTACTTTGAGGTTAAAGACTGCAGGTTCAAAATCAGAAAGATCCAGTGGGCATAGTGGCTTAATTCATCAAAATCCCTGGTGTCTAGTGGTCCCTCCCCCACTGATAACCGACATCAATGTAAAAAAAAATGATATAAAAATTCCTGGTGTCTAGTGGTCCCCTTCCCCCACCAATGGCCAGTCTCAATGTAATAAAAAAAATCTATTAAATCACTGGTGTCTAGTGGACCTCCACCCCATCATGTAGTGACCCCCACTCTGCTACCCCGAACCCCAAGCAGGTGACCAGCAAACCCCTCCACTCTCCACCACACCATGCTGCCCGACTGACCTAGAATGAATGAGCATGTGCTTGTACCAAATTGACATTCATTCATTCAAGGTCAGTTGGACGGCCAGCTATGGTATAGAGTGGAGGGCTGTGTTGGTTGCCTGCTTGAGGTTGGGTGGTGGGGGAGCAGAATGGTGGGGCACTGCCTGATAGGGTGGTAGGTGAGAGCTCCACTGGACTCCATGGATTTGATTGATTTTTTTTTATTACATTGGGGCCAGTGATCGGTGTGGGGGGATCACTAGACACCAGGGATTTTATAGCAATTTCTTTTACATTGGGGCCGATGATCAGTGGGGGTTGGGGCATTAGACACTAGAGACTTTGTATCTATTTCTTTTACATTGGGGCTGGTGATCGGTGGAGGGGGGGACCATTAGGCACCAGAGATTTTGATGAACTAAGCCACTATGATTCTGAACCTGCAGTCTTTAACCTCAAAGTATTTTCCTTTTAAAAGTTTATTTTCTTTTTTATTCTGATTTTTTGATAATAATGCCGACCTGGGTGTAAAAATCAACATTCGCTACTGTAGTGTACATTTATAACTTTCAAAGCTATGTACTCATGTTGTGGATCAGATTTGTAAGTTCCACTTATGAAGCTAAAGAGAGGCCAGTGATCTTCAGGGGTGTGGGACCACTAGACACCAGGAATTTAGATTTAATATATATATTTTTTTGCAATTGGGCCAGTGATTGGCATGCGGAGGGGGGGCCACTAGACACCAGGGATTATTTTAACTAATACATTTTTTTACGGCACTCGGCTGGAAGAGGGGAGACCACTAGACACCAGGGATTTCCTTCCTGGTACAGAGCCACTCCTAGAGACCTGATTCCTAGTGACAGTATGTACTGGGTATCAGAAACAGTCACAGAACTCACAGCTCTACAAATAACCAGATGTCCATACAGGCTTTTCGCAGACTATAAAAGGTTTATTGCCAAACTCCACAGATGCCAAAAACAGGTGTACAAAATGAACTGACATTTCACCTCCTTTGAGGCTTTGTCAAAGGAGGTAAAACTTCAGTTCATTTTGTACACCTGTTTTTGGTGCCTGTGGAGTTTGGCAATAAACCTTTTATAGCCTGCAAGAAGCCTGTGTTGACATTTGGTTATTTGTGGAACTGTGAGTTATGTGACTGTTTCTGATACACCAGGGATTTACTATATATCTTTTGCATTGAGATTGGCCATCGATCACCGGAGGGGGGGAGACCACTAGACACCAGGGATTTGCAGTTTGTAACTTCTCCTTGCCTTGGTCTTTTTAAGTGCAATTTGCACTTAAAAGACAAAAAACAAAAGAAAAGCGATGTTAAAAATGGTGAATTGCCTTTAATGTGACAACACTGTGAACTGATCTGTGGAAGAAAATTTGTCAGCTTTGCAGAAAAGAATTGTGGGCAAAGTAAAACCTCACTGCATCACTATTTCCAAACCTATCACCCCACCCCCATGCTGCACACACCAACAGGCACTGGGGGTGTGCCTTGAGGTCATCAGCCCTAACAGTCACCCCATTCCATAAGTAAATAAGCTGAGATGGGTACAGTATAGGAGAATGGGATGAGCATAAGGGCTGATGACCCCCAGGCACACCCCCAATGCCTGTTGGTGTGTGCATCATGGGGGTGGAGTGTTAGGTTTGGAAACCCTAACACCACATGTCCCTACATTTGTGGCTATATCCCTAACTAAAGTATTAATGTAGTTTTTTTGCAATTTATTTCCTTACTTTTTGAGATAGTATAATCATATCCCTATTTACCTGTGGGAGTGCAGGGCCCAGAGGGCTCTGCACTCCCATCCCCCCATATATGCATATATGTATGTAGCTGTGGAAGCCCAGGGCCCACTTCCATTGATAGGACAACAGTGACCAAATTATTAGCATAGTTATTGTATTATCCCACCTCATGTACCCGATACAGAAAATGTTCAATTCCACGCCAAAATGTAATTCTGTGAACTGCAACAGCATTCTGTGCCACAAGTGCACATTTTGGTCAGAATTTGAGAAAAATGACAGTGTGACGTACATGAGGTGGGGTAATAAGAGAGCTATGTTGAAAATCTGAGATCAAAATATTAAAAATTTCCAAAGTCACAAGTGTGCGTAGCGAAATTACAACAAATGGTCATAACTTTCCCATTTTTACATATTGAGACCCCAAATTCTCAACATAGCCTTCTTATGTTGCCACCTCATGAACAAGGCAGAAACAATTTCCAAATCTCTCTGAAAGGTTATTTCACCAAGTGATCACAACATCACCTTTCAGGCAGGAGTTGCATAATGACAGTAATATTGTTCATGAGGTGGGGTCCCCAAAATGCCAAGTTGAAAATTTGGGATCAAAATCTAAAAAAACTGCTTGGTTATGCATAAAAGGTGAAACCTCCATTGAACTGCATTTATCTTAGTTTCTCATATTGTAGTCACCGGTTCCAGCAGCAAGATGTGTCTTCAATCAGAGAGTGGGTCTTGAACTGCAACCTGTTCAGGTGAGTGAGGGTGTGTGGGAGTGTACTGGGAGGTGTGGGGTGGTGGGTGCTAAGTGAGAGGTGGGGAGTCTGATTGGTGAGGGACCTTTTTTTTACAGGTTTAAAAAAAGAAATAAATCATTGAGGAACCATTTTCTTTATTTCAAGGTGGTGCCTGAAACAGGAGGGTGGGGGGGTGCCACTAAACACCAGGGAACAAATGGTAAGCATCGGGGACAGCAATTGGAGGGTGGAGGGTGACACTAGACACAAGGAAATAAAAAAATAATGGGGACAGTGATTAGTGGGGGGGGTGCCACTAGACACCAGGGAATTCATAATAGGGGATAGTGATCTGTGAGTGAGGGATGCCACTAGACAGCAGGGATGGCAATGGAGCACTTTGGCCATGCCCATCCCCATTAAGGGTCCATCACAGGTTGATTTGGTTTCTCCAAGAGGTGCGGGGGGTGCATAAAGTCAAAAAGCACTTAAATGGAAGAGATTTTTTAAAGTTGCTAGTTGTGGCCATCTTTACTGACTTAGTCTTTAATTAGAAAATTAGCACTAAAGACTTTCTAAAAAATTAGAGAAAAAGCATATAAAAAGTCACAAAAATGGGATTCCCATTGAAACAGTGTTTAATAGAGTCAACAGAAAAAAACCCAGCTCTTCATGCCTACCAAATGACACTTCATCAGGGGACACTCTGACAAAGCATCATGTGTTAGACACAAAATGTTAGGGCATCAGGTCTCTTGGGCTGTATCTTTCCCCAGCTGTGGTGGGAGTCACTGCCTTCACAAATTACCCCAGTACCATTCCTCGACTCGCTGTCCAACCAGCAGGTTTTGTACATACTAAGTAGCTCACACCCAAACTCCCCGAGAACCCAGCCCCTCACCTCATGACATGCTCAACACCTAGCAGGCCTTGGCGAGTGATGCAAGGGTCTGTGTTCAAACCTCAGGCTCACAGACAGTAGCTTGATAAATTTCAGTCATGCTCCTGGGTTGGGCCAAAGGATCACATTTTTGTTTTTGTCATTGATATTTTTATTGACATTTTCAACATTGTCAAGTCACTTACAATAACAATAAATCAACTCAGAAGCAAGCATATGTTATACAAAACTAGGTATGTAAGCCTACAGTTGAACAGAAACACATTTGAAAGAACAGGGCAACTCCCCTCTTCCATACCATAGGATTGGAATCTGTATTTGCTAGGGGAGAAGGGAGACACATGACAAAGGCAGCTCCTAGCTCTTGTTTCATACAGAAAGCTGTTCCTATCCAAACTGTGAGGGACCTATTTCTAATCATCTGAACTGCTGTATTTCAGGACAAAACTAACTTGAAAGTATTCCTTCGTTACTTGTGAAACACTATACATTGCATTTAAATCTATTGGATCCATAAAAAAGAATGCACTATGGAACTGCAGCATTTTAAACAGGTCAGAAACACCTGTTTCAGTATTGATCAGTTGTAATGTGTGCTGATAACAGACCTTTGTATGTAAACACATCTTGTGGTCAGATTGAAAATCTGCTGGCTTGGCATTAAAAAATGTGGTACAGTTGTTTTATATAATGAAATGCTTGGCCTGCCCTGATAGTTTGTACTGAGAAAATAAGTGCAGTGTAGGTCCTGCTTGTAATAATCCATAATAAACAGCAGCTCTCAGGGTCACACTACAGCTGGCAGCACGAGTTCAGCTGCGGCTGCAGAAGTCAATAAACTTCCGCTGTTCTCATACAGAGAACATGGGGGAAGTGCTCCTCTCACGAAGCTGGGCACCCGGGATTTTGGTTGCCCAGAAAAGGTATTTGTGGGCATCGAGTTAAAAAATAAACATCAGAATCTACTTGGTTAAAAGGACAAAAGAAGGCCATAGCCCATCGAGATTGTCCTCCACATGTGTGGATCATTATTATGATACTATCTTGTTAACCATTTGTCAAGTTTGATTTTAAAGGTCATAACAGTAGGTGAATCAACAATGTCTTGAGGTAGAGTATTCCATAACCTAGGAGTTCTTATGGAAAAGAAGTTTTGTCTTTTGTTTGTATTACATTTTTTAATATCCAATTGCTTGTTGTGTAACCTGGTTACAATTTTTCTGGAGGATAGTGTTATACCACATAGCTCCATCAGAGTGGGTGATTTAATAATCTTGAATAGTTGTAATAGATCACCTCTTGTTCTTCTTAGTTTGAGTGAATGTAAGCCTGTCTTCTGTAATCTAGACTCATAATCTAAGTGTGCAAGGTGTGGAATAATTTTTGTAGCTCTGTGTTGAATTTGTTCAATTCTATTTATATCGGAGATAAGATAAGGACTCCAAAAGGGGGAGCCATAGTCCAAGTAGGGTCTAACATGAGATCTATACAGGGTCATAATGCACTGTTCAGTTTTAGAGGCAAATGTACTATTTATCCTGCGCAGAAGAGCATTAGTTTGATTGGCGATTTTATTACAATGAGAAGATGGGGAAAGTTTATTGTTTACTAGAATCCCTAGATCTTTTTCAATGCAGGAAACCTTAATAGTTGCATTGTTCAAAGTGTATACCTGTTTGGGGTTATTTTTCCCCATATGTAAAACTGCACATTTGTTACATTAAAGTACATTTTATTTGTGAGAGCCCAATGTTCGATTGATGCAAGGTCAGTTAATAATGTTTGTTTGTTAGCTGCATTTTTCACAGCACCCACTAGTTTACTATCATCTGAGAACTTCATAAGGATGTTAGATGAACAAACTTTCATATCACTGATGAAAATATTGAATAGGGCGGGTCCCAAGACGGAGCCCTGAGGAACACCGCTTGTCACCCTACCCAAGTCTGACAGAGTGCCATTAACCCTAACCCTCTGAGTGCGATTACTCAGCCAATTTTTTATCCATGAAATTAATGTTGATGAGAAACCTAAATGAATGAGTTTATTAATCAAAATGGCATGTGACACTTTATCGAATGCTTTACTATAATCTAATAAGATGACATCAGTAGGAATATTTAAGTCAAGATTCATGCTAATGTAGTTGTAGAATGCTAGCAAATTTGTAGTACAGGACAGACCTGTTCTAAATCCGTGTTGAGTTATATCAGTTATGTTTAGGGATTCCATTTCTTTCTCAAGAAAAGTTTTGATTATTTTTTCCAATAATTTACAAGGAATTGAGGTTAGACTAATTGGGTGATAGTTATCAACTTTTGAATGGGAACCCTGTTTGAACATGGGGGTTACTATTGCAGTTAACCAGTCAGGGGGAACCCTAGATTCATGAAGAGATTTGTTAAAAATAATAGTGAGTGGTAGGGCAATAGTGTCTTTAACTCCCAAAAGGAATTTGGGACAAATATTATCCAGGCCAGGACTTGTAGATTTTTTTAATGTTATTAGTAATTTGTGGATATCATTCTGTAACACCTTGTAATCTATGTTGCCTAATGGAAGTCTATCAAAGAGAATTTGAGATGGATCCTGAACAAATACTGATGAAAAATAATTATTTAATGCAGAGGCAGTTGTAAAATCAGAGGTTATTATTGTGTTGTTTATATTTAGTGGGCCAATAGTTCTGTTGTTACCCTTTTTGCTGTTTAAGTAAGCATACAATGCTTTAGGTGAATCATTAGTGTGTGCAATACAGAATTCCAGATTACTTTTGGCTTTCAAAATTATTTTTTTTAATATTTTAACTGATTCCCTATATTTAATTAGTAATTCTTTATTTAGATTAGTGGGACATTTTTTTTAATAATGAAAATAACTTGTGTTTATGTGTAATTTGCTTTTTTATGTGTCAGCGTGGCTCAGTTGGTAGCACATCCGCCTCTGGACCAGAAGGTCATGGGTTCTCGTCCCACACTGGGATTGGACTTGCACCTAAAAATTGCTGGCATCTGAGTGCAGTATTGGGGGTGCTGTACTGCTGGGTGTGCCGTCTGGATGAGAGAGACGTTAAACCGAGGTCCCTTCTGCCCATCCTGGTGTTGTCCTGGTGGGTGTCCAGGTGGAAGTAAAAGAACCGGGCACTCTTCACAAAGAGTAGGGAACATTCCCGGTGTCCTGGCCAACATTCCCCTTCCCATAAACCGGTTCATGCAATTATCCAGGCTGTGTGTGGGTGATGATGTGCGATATGGCCGCCACCACACAGTCAGTCACTTCACTACCAGTCTAGCATTGCTTGTAAAGTGCTTTGGGATGTATGAAAAGTGCTATATAAATGCTGATTCTTATTCTTATAGATATATTGAACTATGGTGGAATTTTACCTTTGTTATTGTACTTATGTATTTCTGGGACATACTGTTACTCAAGTATTTGAATTTGTGTTTTTTAAGAAATCCCATGCTTCATCAGTATTAAGAGAAGAAAAAATATTTTCCCAATCAAGTGCTCCGAGGTGATAATTTATTTTTTGAAAATCTGCTCGATCATATTGTTTAATTTTTTGCTTATTTATTACAGGGCATTGGGATAGTGAGATAGTAGGAAATATGGACATGTGATCACTATTACCAAGAGGCTCAGATATTAATAGGTCATTCACAGGGATATCTATGTTAGTTATGACAAGGTCCAAGATGTTACTACCCCGGGTAGGTTCCTTGATCAATTGGTAGAGCCCCAGATCGATAATGGTTGTAAGAAATTCATGATCATAATGGGTTGAGCCCATTAAAGTTTCCCAGTTTATAGTTGGTAAATTGAAGTCGCCTAAGATTAGAACTGAACCATTATTGGCTAGCTGGGAAATTTCATCGGTTAACCGTGAGCTTTGGTTAAAATCTGACAAAGGAGGGCGGTAACAAGTCCCAACTAAAATTTGGGAAAAACCCTTAGGTTGAATATACACCCATACACTTTCAGACTGCACACTTACTGAGGATTTATAAGAGATGATACTATCTTTAACGTAAAGACTGACCCCACCACCTATTTTGTTATCCGGTCTATTTTTGAAGTAATGTTTATATCCAGGAATTTCGGCGGTCCAAATTCTATCCGCATTGCCCCAAGTTTCTATTATAGCTAGTAAGGATAAATCAAGGAGTTGAGCCTTAAGTTCCAGCTCAGCAAGTTTTGCAATATTTAAGGATCAAGCATTAAGAGATAGAATGTTTAGGTGATTTTGGCTTGAAAAATGGGTCCCAATGTTAAGAGTATTGGTAGGTAACCCAAACTCCCCCTTTACCATCAGTTTAAATGGGAATGAATAAAGGTAGCAATTTTATTTCCCAGTAAAGTGCTTCCCCATCTACTAAGGTGTAAACCATCCCAACAAAAAAGGGATGGATTCTGATGAAACTCCTCCCAGTGTGTCAGACAAGAAATATTTTGTCTAAGACACCATTTCCTTAACCATTCATTTAAGGCTTTTATTTTAATCGTAATATATTCTGTAGCTCTTGGAACTGGCAGAATTTCGGAAAGGCATATGTCACAACCCCGTTCCACTAGTAAATTACACAAGGAAACAAAGTCCTGCTTGATTTGTTGCAAAGGAAGTTTGGAAATGTCATTTGTACCTACATGTACAACCACTAGTGGGTTTTCTCCAGCTGGTTGTAAAATTTAATTAACCATTGAGGTAATATCAGAAATCCTTGCCCCCCAATAACTGGAGCAGGTACGATGTCCTTTGTCAGGGTTACAGACCACACGGTCTATGTATTTTGTGATGGAATCACCCAAGACAAATACTTCCTTTTTACTAGCTATTTTCTCATGGGTAGTTGGGGGGGGGATGTTGAGGATGAATCTGAGCAGCTTATGATTGGTTACTTAGGGTTTTGTCGTGTAATGATTTATTTTTAGCACTTGTACCAAATTCGGGACTCACTGACACAGTTTCATCAATCATTTGTGACAGGTGTTCAAAGGAATTATGTATAGGGATTTGATATGAAACAGGGGGTAGAGAAGTTTTATTTGTTTTTTTCTTTAGCTTTCTATCAGGTAATGTGATCCAAGAGTCAACCTTACTAATATTTAACTGTTGGCAACTTGCAGCTGCAACTAAAGGGGTATAAGTAACAGTTGGATGTTCTAATACAGGGACATGTAGAACATTTGAGTGGGACTTCTGATGGTTATCATCATCCACAATTTTTGTGGAAGAGGAGTTAGCCTCAACTAAGATTGACATCTGATCAATGTAATCTTCAAGAGCTTTAATGTCAGATTTTACAGTCATCTTAGGTTGCAGTCGACTGATTTTTTCCTGTAATTCACCAACTAGGACACACTTTTCACATATGTAGTTAGATGTTTGTTTGCCAAAGGCATACATTTTACATGTTGTACAATATTTATTTGCCTTTTTCATTTTGAGTAAAGATGACAAAGAAGTACTAAAAAGACACCAAATATGTGTGACAGCCTATTGTCTCTATAAGACTAAAGTACTAGTTTTTACCTCAATGTCCCCTCGTCCATGATGGACACAACAAACACGCACTTAGATGCGCGTGTCTCTGTGCGCAGCCCCGCACACGCTCGCCCCACTCGCTAGAGCAGGTCTTAAATCTAAGCAAAACTGGAAGTGCGAATCGCGGTACTTCCAGTTTCGCGCCTCAGTTCTAACGCTAAAAAGCATTTAAAAGCCTTTAAAAAGGCTTGCCCTGGTAATATTAAGGGCTTGTGGTGGAACAGAATATGCCCCTGAAAGGCACAGGAGGTGTTTAGCCTGGAAAACTAGGGGGAGTACTGGTGGCTGTGATCTATAAACCTCCAGTACCCCACAATCCCTTGCAAGCCAAATAACAAGCTACTGTAAGGGAGAGAACACCCTAGGTATCTAGCTAAACAAATCCCATTCAGCTAAGTTCTGATGTTTGTTTTTAAAAATCCCAGCATTTTAATGTATTTTCCACGTTTGTTAGGTCATGGAAAAATCAATAAGATGGTAGTTGGCTCTGCTCAAAAAATGTTTGGTGCCCTGACAATTTTCAAAGGCTCTACGTTGGGACATGACACATGTCCTCTGCAAGTTTGGGATAACAATTCCATTCCATATAGGCTGTAAGGGAGAGCAAAAAAAAACATGTTAGCCAGCCTGGTGGCATGGAGGGCTGCGGCATCGTGCCTTACCTCCTGCCATGCTGGCAACCCATGTTTGCAGTGCAAGCAGGTCGCCAGGGGTCAGTTGGGGTGGGAGAGGATTGAAAATCTGGAGGACAGCTCTCTTCTCCAGGGTAGGGAGGGAAATAGTGACTGGCATATGTCTGACACCTAGCGGTGGCTGGGTGTCAGAGTCCTATATGCAGTGAGTGGAGGCAGAGCAGTCGGCTGGCATGCTATGGGCAGAAGCGCGCACAGCCCCATCCCCATTTTCACTCCAAATCATAATAAAGATACCTATCCACTTCTTATAAATGTGGAACAGGCATCGTAAATATAGCCCTTAAAGCAGCAATATTTGTAAGCTGGCAGAAATTCTGACAGCCTTATATTTATCATCAGGATATTTTAATTTTCTCATATGTTTTTAAAACACCTTTCATAGCAATTATTTTAATTACTGACTCGCATCACTAAAAATGGCCACCACTCAAACATTTTAAAAATCTGTTCTGCTGAGGTTACCTGTTGAATGTACATGCTGGATTCATACTGGGGTTTTATTAGGATGGTGATACCACATGTTTTTGATGGTACACAACACAGCACTGTATCAAGATATTTAATTTTTGGAATGTGCCCCAATTAGTGATGCCAGTACAGCCACCTATACACCCATTGACAAAATCGACAGTTCACTGACAGGTCACTGTGTTGGTGTGCCTGACACAGGGGCACACTGTCTCCTGGTCCTGCACCCCATCCTTGAATCAACTCCAACTCAGAGTTGATAATCTATAGTACGGTAGGTGTGGGGGGGCAGAGTCCCCCGCATTTCGTGATTCGGGGGTGAAGCCCCCCGATGAAAACACTGACCAGGAGACAGTTGGGATTTATGTCAACTGCACCTTGTGGTCAACATAAATCCTGTTGCTGTGATGCCGGTCGACAACACTGTTGTCAAATCAACATCATAGAGACTTAATTTTTTCATGGTAGGCATGGCACAGGAGCTGGGACTTTAAAAAACTTCAAATTAATATATATTCATTTAAGAATGAAGCAAAACAAATGAAAAATAAGTATATTGATGATTTTTCCAGAAAAACGTTATTGGCGAAAAAACCTACATGGTGACAAACAAACACAGATACTTTAAACTAAATTATGAACTAGATTGGAAAAATCGAGGACGCTGATTGGCTGAAAGGTCTTTGAAGCCATGATGATATCAGGCTACATACTCATGGCTTCAAAATCCTCCTGCCATCAACCTCCTTAAGGGAAATAAATTCCTCCAGCTGTTATGCTCCCTCAGTTCACCAGAACACCTACCTGCAGGGAGAAGCATGTCAGACCTGAATACGGGTGGCAGTTAAAAGAAAAACAAAGCAGAGCCCTGCTTACAACAACCAAACTGCCACCAAGTGCGGCACACAGAACACCACTTTGCTCCCCATGTTCAAAAATGAAACTGCCACTGACTGCGGCACATACAAAATCACTGCGCTCTCTGCAAAACTGCCACCCTGATCTACACTAGCAATAGCCGCAGCCTGAAGAAAGGCCCATTTAACAGTATCTTATTTTTTTTATTATTTATTTATTGAAATTTCGAAATCAACACCTTTGAGCCAGCGGATTTTTTACAAAGGTTCCACATCAATATACATAGACAGTATTAAAGGATAAAATAAAAATGTAGTAAGTGGGTAATTCAGGTAACAATACAATGTGGTGATAGTAAGAATGAATAACACAGTATACAAATTCAGGGTTAAGGCCCACTGACAAAGAATAAACACAGTATAAACAGTTATTAATGCAGCCAAAAGAGCATTGTCAAGTAGAAACTAACAAAGTAATTACCTAGGAACTAAATTTTAAGAAAAACAGGGCAGGCAAGGGCTGTTGGAGAATTATGGAAGGGATGGGAAGGACTGCAGGGTGGGAGGGGGTGAGGGAGGGTGCAGGATTAAGGGGACTGTCCAGACGGCATGTGTGAAACAGACAGGAAGAACAGGGGGTGGGGAAGGGGGAGGTGAATAGTCTGTGCAAGGGAGAGATAGAGAACAGGCTGTGTGAGAGGAAAAAAGGGGCGTAGAAGTGCGAGTGGGGAGGGAGGATAAAATAGGGTGGGACATTGAGGAGAGTGGTAGATTATGTGAAACAGTCGCACTCGGCTCTGGCTACAAGCGTCCACCGGAATTTAGGTTTAAACAGGCCAAGGGTACATGAATTGGTGGTTTCACCACTTAGTGAATTAAACATCTTTGGGGCTCTTCTGGCAAAGGACCTCTGGCCTTGGGAGGTGCGACAGCGGGGAACCAGTAGTGTGCAGTTTTCTCAGCTTCTGGTGTTGCGAATGCCGATGGTTTGGCTGAGGAGATTCTGGACCCCAGGGGGCAGGAGACCAATGAATGTCTTTTTTACAATGAGGCAGGTTTGGTACGTGATTCTTCCCTGTAGTTGCAGCCAGTTTGCTTGTTGATAGAGGTCACATGTGTGCGTGTGGTGGGCCTCTCCAGTTAGCAATCTGCAGACCTTATTCAGTGCTTGGAAATTAATTGTCATGCTGTAGTCCTGGCCGCTTCATAGATGACGAGCCCGTAATCTATGATGAGATAATGGAGCTATGGATTGCTAGACTGAGGGCTTCGGGAGTCAAGCTGTGCTTAATTTTGTAGAGAAGGCCAATGTGGATATTCACTGATTTGGCAACTGTGTCAATATGGCTGGAGAAAGACAGGGTACTGTCCAGGATCACATCCAGGTACTTGAAAGTTTGTGTCTGTTTCAGACACACACCCAAGCAGTTTTTGATAGTCAGCTGAGTATTTTTATATTTGTTATGTGTGCCATGGAATAGCATAGACTTCATTTTGTTGTAGTTTAGCAAAAGTTTCTGTGCGACAAACCAGGCCTCAACTTCCGGGAAACTTGCCTAGAGTTGGTGTTCCAAGTGAGTGGGGTCAGGGTTTATTGCAAGAATCACTGCATCATCAGCAAATAGGATGATGCATTCATTGCAGGTAGCAGGAAGGTTATTCAGAAAGATACTGAAGAGTAAAGGCCCCAGGATTGACCCTTGGGGAACACCAGACCAGGCAGGTTGTTTGGAAGAGAGTATATTACCAGTCCTGACTTGTTGTGACCGGTCTGAGAGATAATTTTGAAACCATTTTAGGGTGTCATGTGAAAGCCCTATTCTTGCCAGGTGTTCCAGTAGTAATGGGTAATTAACCATATCGAAGGCCTTTGAAAGGTCAATAGAGGTGGCACCAGCAACCTGTCATTGGTCAAGTGCTTGGTGGATGTGACCAGTGAATCCATGGAGGGCAGTGGTTGTACTGTGGCCTTTTAGGAAACTATGTTGCTGTGGACATTGTAGATTATACTTCTCCATGTACTCTACCAGTAGGTCCGCAACAATTTTTTCAAGTACTTTGGATAGTGGAGTAAGGATGGAGATAGGCCTGTAATTTCCGTGTATTGCCCTGTCCCCAGACTTGTGTATTGGGGTCATTTGGGCAGACTTCCATTTGAGTGGGAACTGGGAGAGCCTGAGGGATAGGTTGATTATTTTGGTAAAGGGGGAAGGATGGCATCAAGGGTGAGGGCAATAAGTTTCTTGTCCAGAGTGTCCCCACTTATTCTGATCTTTCCTAACATCTTGAGAAGATATTTCTTGGCTTCTCTTTCAGTGGCTGCCTTGAAGTAAAAATGTGGATGACTTAGTTCAGTTTCCAGTTGAACCTGGGAGGCAGTGGTGTGGGTAGGGTCGAAGAACTTAGCGGGGAGTACATTGCTAAGGTCCGTGAATGCATGATTGAAGGTATTGCCCATCATGGTGGGGTCCAGGGTGATGGTACCATTTAGGTTTAGCATGTTCGGTGTTACTTTGGATTCCCTTCCTATAACTTGAGATAGGTTGTTCCAGAATTTCTTGCCATCTGACCAAGAGTTGGACAGGGCACTCCTATGGTAAATTGCTTTTTCCAGTCAAATGGCTTTGGTGCAGGCATTCCTGGTGGTCCTGTAGGCTTGTAAATTTGCTTGTGTACCTGAATTTCTTGCCCATGCCCAAAGGTTGTTCCGTGCTTTCATTTATTGAAGGAGACTGCAGGCAATCCAGGGATTGTCAAGGCCCTTAACTTTGCATTTCTTGTATGGGGCATGGGTGTCACATGCTGCATTGAATTGGGAGATCAAGAATTGTAGTGCAGTATCTACATCTGAGGCAGTATCTAGTGGAGACCAGTCCTGTTGCTGTAGGTGGGACCTCAGTGCACTGAGGTGTCCCCTGAGTAGTACCCCACTGTTAACAGTTTTGGCTAGTGAATTGGTGAATTTATTAGTCCATAATCACTGGATTGGGAGAGTGGTTGCTGATAGAGTCAGGAAGGACTGAAGTGTTGGTGATATGCTCAGGGCGGTTTGAGAGGATCCAGTCCAGTAAGGTACTAGTCCCTGTACTATAGTTGACCCTTGTTGGTGAAGTGATGAGTTGGGTGAAATTTGCTGCTGATAGGGCATCCTTGTAGTTGCTTGTGCTGGGGGCAAGCCAGTTTACATTGAAATCCCCAAGCACTATTACTTCTGAGCTGTGCTTAAGGCTGTTTAAGCAGGTGTGGAGTGGAATCAGGCTTGCTTTCATCTGCCTGGGTAGGATGTAGACTGATGCCACTGTCAGAGCTTTGTTGTGAGCCCCAAGAAGGATCTTTATGGCAAGAACCTGAAGTTCATCATCAGTGATGGGTAAGGACACAATGTGCCCCATTAGAGATTCTTCCAGGTATAGTGCACAGCCACCCCCTTTTTTAGAAAGTCTGTCAAGCCGGAAGACAGTGTAACTGGGTATGGTCACTGCAGCATCAGGAATATTTGGTGACTACCATGTCTCAACCACTGATAGGACATCTGGGTTGTGTTGGAAGACCCAGGCGGAGAGGATATCAAGTTTTTTGAGCAGGCTGCAGATGTTGATACTGGCAAGTGAGAGGAACCCAGATTTGCTTGTCCAGCTATGGTTTGTTTGTTAGTTTGTTTGCCAGGGTTTGGGTGTATGTTGCCTGACATGATCAGGAGCAGTATAATTAGTCCTCACAGGAGTTCCTTTAGGTATCTGGAGTGTGACTGCCATGCTCTTTTTCCCTTAGGAGCTTTCACTGGTATTGTCTGTGGTGACTGGAACTCTGATAGCGGTAATAGGGAGCAATAGTTTGTAGGGGGGGGTATCCTTGGGCGAAGAATCTGGTTCACATGTTGTAGAATTTGAGAAAAGAGATGGGTACGATTTATACATCTACTACAGGTAGCCATCCCCATAATGTAAAGTGGGTTTTCATAAATGTGATCTGTGTCTTCACACAACCACAACTGCCCCCCCAAAACAAGTGCTGGTTGTACCAAGTGGGTTGCGCCATGACCAGATTCAGTATGGAGCAAGTGGAGGCTCGAGCTGGGCGTTCTGATGTTTCAGCTCCAGCTCCAACAGCCAGCTTATTTCCCATGCTACACACCTGCAGCCCTCAGAGCCCTGGTGGTGGCACTCAAAATATAAAGTGGTACCCATGCTAGTCTGCACTTTTTGAAAATAAGTACCCCTATTCCTTATTTTTTCCTATTATTCCATATTACTGCTAATTTTAAATACCCCTTTTCTATGATTTTACAGCACTCATTAGTGAAAATGCCACCACCAGGCTCAGAGCTCTAAACATAAACCGCAACACCTCACCTCAGCAGCTGTCTGCCTTCTGTCTTCCCTCACAAATACAGCATTAGCACTATGGGCCAATTAAATCTGAGATTAAATCTCACCATGACAGAGATAAAATCTTGAGGATCCTCGGTGCCGGTAGATATGCAGTTTATGAGTAAAAAATTAAGGTACACATTGGTAGACAGTTTCTAAGTAAAAACAAACAACAACAAAACAACAAAAGGGAAAAAATTAAAAAAAGGGCACATACTGTAAACAGAACAGACCACAGTAGGATACTTTTTTTTCAAGTTGTCTGGGGGGGTGGCGTACACATAAGAAGAGGTCACTACAGTACCTACAACATCGCCACCTGCTGACCACAACCCAATTAGAACTATTTCCTGAAACAGTACTCCTACACTACCCCTTAGAAATCATTTTTTAAATATTTTATATTTTTAATTATTTTTTATTTACACCAATTTTGTAATCCAGTTCATAACAGCAATAATGAACCCCAGGGTGTGGTATATCATGGGATAGAATCACTTCTTGGGTATTTTACATGCTCAGCCTGTGACCTTGTGCCCAACCACTTGAGGTGTGATGATATCCCATGATATAACACACCCTGTCGTGCATTATTGCTTAAATATACAACAGGGTGTATTATATCATGAGCTATAATCATGCCTTTGATAGTCAGTAAGGTAGGAATTTAAACCAGGTACTGTTGTCCCACCAAGACATAGTGGGATCTCAAGATCTACCCCACCATGTTGTCTGACAATGTAATTAAAATAATGCTGGGATTTGGCTGATCTTGCTAAGTAGTTTGAGCCCATGATGATAAATTGAGATATGGGTCAGATGTTTCTTTATTCAATAAGTATGATTACCGACCTTTTAAAGACAACTCAATTTTAAATACATCAAAGGAAAAAGATGCTGTTCTGAACTTTGTCGCATGTCCTCTCGGTGTCCAGAGATACTCCCTTTCCTGCAGTTCTGATTTCTCTGGATGCTGAGAAGGCTTTTGATAGAGTGGACTGGAACTTTTTGTTCTGAACTCTGCATGCCTACAAGTTCCCTTTAAAATTCCAGTCATGGATAAAAGCGTTATACCATTCTCCAATAGCTCGAATAACGGTCAATGGGACAGTATCATCCGGCACTAGACAGGGTTGTCTCCTATCCCCGCTGCTTTTTAATTTATTCCTGGAAAGCCTTATTCGTCTTTTGATGTTGTGTGACAGGATTCAAGGAATATCTATTTTGGGTCATGAAATTAAGGTCTCTGCCTATGAGGATGACCTTCTTTTACAAATATCACATCCATTGCTTCAATTCCTCCCATGTTATCCCTCATTGAAAAATACAGTCAATTGTCCAATTATAAACTAAATCTGGATAAAACCGTAGTATTTCCCCTTACTCATAAGGTTCATAAAAAGTCCATTACGGATCTGGGATTTTCCTGGAAACAGGACTCATTAAGGTATTTGGTTATAGAGTTGTCAAGGAGCCCAACACTTCTACAGAAATTGAATCTGGATTCTTTAGTGAAAATTATCACTATAGATCTTGATAGATGGCCCAAGCTTCTGATTTTTCTTTGGGGCAAAATTAATCTAATCAAGATGAATGTTTTCCCTCGACTTTTTTACCCTCTCCATTTACTTAATATTTGGTTACCTCTTTCCTGGTTCCGTAATATTCATAGTCTCATTACCAAATTTATTTGGTCTAACAAACAACCCCAATTAGCATATTATAAAGTAGCTGCCCCCAAGGTTAAAGGGGGGCTACGTCTCTCTCACTTAGCCTTCTACTACTGGGCCAGCCATGCCACTAAATACCTTCGATGGATGTCTCCCCCTGATGAAATACCCTCTTCCTTTTCGCTACTTCACTGGCTCAGAATTGAACTAGCACATATTCGAGCCTGTGGTATATCCCCAATTAACCTCTTATATATTAAAGCTAATGCTCTTCTTTCCGGTTTAAAATTTACCTCCATAGCAACCTCGGTCAGGATTCATGCACAACTGTGTTCTTTCCTCAAATATGAACATATACAGGACTTAGCACAATCTATATGGGGCAATCCTAAGTTCAGAATAGACAACAAAATGCTTAATGTCCATTGGTTGCCCCATTTGGGTGATGGACCCCTTTCTCTTTTTGGGTCAGAAGATGGTACCTGGATTTCCACCACTGAAATTATAAATAAATTCAATATCCCTACCCATAATGTCTTTAACATTTGTCAATTAAGGCATTTAATTTTGAAGGTGTTTGACTTAGCTCCTTTATAACCAGTTAATATATATTTCTTTAATGATCTGAAGTCATTGATCGGGGTCCAACAGGCAGTATCCAAGATTTATGGAATCATGTATAATTGGGCCTATCTGAACTGTTTTGCTCCCTCAACCTACTGGTCCATATCCTTTCCCACTTTAGATTTAGATTGGGCTACATTATGGCACAATTGCCATAAATATATCACCCAAGATAGATTGTGCGTAACTCAATTCCATATACTACACAATTTATATCACTCCCCACAAAAATTATTTAGATTTGGTCTGCTCCCGTCTCCCACTTGTGTTCGCTATCACCAAGAAGGCTCCTTGTACCATATTTTTTGGACTTGTTCCAAGGTATCAGTACTTTGGACTAACATTCAACTAAAAGTGGATCCCTTACTGGGCCTGAATACCCTTTTTACTCTGGAAATGTATATATTGTGTGATTATTCTGAGGTATTGTTATTTAATCGCAGATATCACATGGCTCTTATATCTATGTCTGTCAAAAAAGTGATACTGCACCATTGGAAAGACAGTGAAGACATATCTTATTCCAAATGGCTTAAGGAGCCTCTTGCAAATCTCAGAACAGAAAAAGCTATAGCTAGTCTTAATAATAGGTTAAAGAACTATATGCGTATCTGGGGCCCCCTATATACTCATTACTCTCTTTAACTTTAATATGCCAGCATTTACCTAATCCTGAGCTTTCCTCATGTTTAATAACCGTGTTGTGTAGGGAAGAAAGTGGGAAAGAGGTGGGTTGGGGTTAAGATGGATGAGGGGAAGGGGAACTGTTCCAATATATTGTTTTGTACTGAATGTCTGTATTTACCATTTGTGGGTCCTGTTCTCTGTATTGTTAAAACCTAAGAAACTTTGAATTGAAAGAAAAGGAAAAGGAGGCTGTAATATCAAGGATATTGACTATGAATATTTTTTCTGTTACCATCTGATTTCAAAAGCACTAGTAGTAGTAGTAGCCGGCCCAGTGGTGCTGAGGTGCTGGATGCCACACCTCACACCACACTGGTGACTCAAGTTCAGGAATGAGCGTGGGCCACCGGGGGTCAGCTGGGGAGGAGATGGATAGAGCATCCAATGGACAGCTCTCCATTTCCAGGGAGTGGGGTAACCTGCGGTCAGTATACACCTGACCCCTGGTGGAGACTGGGGCTTGATGCTATGCTGCTGCAAGAAAAGTGGGGTGGGAGCACAGCAGATGCTTGGCGGGGCCACGCAAGTGTGCGTGCACTAGTCCGCCGCAGGTGTCATTGCACGCCTGTCTCCTGCAAAGGGAAGAAAAAGAGAAAAGACACTTGTGGCTTGTCCTTGCAGCTTGATGGCTGTCTCCGTTGTGCTCCATCTCTGGAGGTAACGCCCCAAACTGGATCCTGTCAGTGGGTGGGGGTCCCCACTGCCCTGCCCGGGGTGGTAAGCTGTGGGGGTTAAAGGGGTGAAGGCCTGATGGAGCAGAGATGATGGATGGTGGCCAGACAAGGGGCCAACCTGGGACAGGGGTGAGGCGTAGAAATAAGTAGCAAAAAAAAAAAAAGCACTAGTAGTTAAGCAGCTGAAGTGACTCACAGCATTTCTGAGTAGTTTTACTTCTATGAATTATAGAATTTAGCAGAATATTTAAACAGAATATTGAAGCATGCACAATGGCTACTGAATGTAATGTGGTATATTTTTAGTTCAAAGAACCACTTGTGCATTTGTAATCAATTCAAAGCAAAAAAATGTGCACTAGGACTGGGGTGCTCTAGGAACAATTATGTGGTACTGTATTACAAAACCCCAGCACTCACCACCTCAAAAATAGCAGGCACCACTTGTAAGTCACATAAAAAACAGCTTTATTAGAAAAGAGACACCTGTGTGCCCACCTGACGCATTTCAGACAGGGTCCTTTATCAAAGGCTTATGGAAAAGGCATCTTGAAACACCAAGATCTTTAATTCTCTTTTAAAGGCCTCCACTGAAGGGACCTACCGCAGACATCTTGGTAATCCATTCCACAGGGTTGGGTGAGCTGTCTCAGAGGCATGATCACCTGATGATTTTAGTCTAGCCCTGGGAACAGTGAGGAGGCCCACCTTGGAGGAGCAGATGGGATGGGAGGTCTGATATAGATTCAGGACTTGGATAATGAGGATCCAGTCCATATAGGTTCTGGTAGATCAGCAAGCTAACCTTGAATGTGATTTGCCACTTCACTGGCAGTCAGTGCAGTTCACACAGGACTGGGGTTCAGGACCTGGGAAAGCCAGTCAATAACCGTGCATTCTGCACCAGCCACAACCTTAGTAGGACACCTCCACTTACTGGGTACAGAGCATTATAGTCATCAAGTATGGATGTGTGATGAATGCACACACTAATAGGCACAGGGTCATTATGTTGCAAACAAAAACAGTACAGCAATGTACCGCACTGACATAGCAGGTACTTTGCCAGCACTCATCAATCACAGTGAAGGGAAAGACTGGCATAACACAGATAATATATTAATTTTTTTGCTGGGGGCTCCAGCCACACCCACACTCCCCATAACCCCCTGATATATATATATATATATATATATATATATACACAGTATATATGTATGTATATGAAATCAACTCTGAGGGGTACATAACATGAGGATGGTGAGAAACATAGATGGGGGAAAGAACATCTCGCAGAAGTCAAAACAACAACAAAAAAACACCAGTAGTCTGGGACTGGGATTCAAGCCCTGGTCCACAGATGCAGAGCTTCCCTCCACTGCCAGTGGCTCATCTCACTGAGCCACTGCAGCTGTTCAGTAGACCAGCCTCCCAGGAGAGGTCTTCCTCTCTGCATCACTGCCTCCCAGCCATTAGCTACAGGGTACAAAACTGTGCCTGCAGCATTTTGTCCTTGAGGTGTTCTGTACCCTGTAGCTACACTGCCTTATGCTCTCTCTATTGCATGGTTTTGTCTGCACTCAGAACTAAATGACATATTGACCCAGTACCCACTAATAATGGTAAGTGTTTAGGAGGGATCAAGGCTTTAATCAAGGCAATGTTTCTGAGATGGTAAAAACTACTATGTACTACAGCTGACATCTGAGCCTCAAGTGTCAGCCTATCATCTAGAAAGACTCCCAGATTCTTCACCTTAGCAGAGGCCATCAGCCTGGAAGAACAAAGCAGAAGGCCTGTTATCTTCTCAGAGGATTCAGCACTCCTCATTCCACCTGGCTCAATCACTAGTACCTTTATTTTGTCTGACTGAGTCTTAGCCAGTTTGAGAACATCTAGTCCTGGATCTTAGACAAACAGATTTAGCACAACAACCATAGCAGGAGATGCCAGTGCAAATGGCGTATACATCTGAGTGTCACCTGCATAGCAGTGAAAATCCAGACTGTATCAACTAATGACCCCTCCCATGGGTAGCATGTATACCATAAATAACAAGGGTGAGAGAATTGACCCCTGAGGTACACAACAGAGTAGGGACTTCAGAAGTGACGATAAATTTTCCAGCACCACACTCCACATCCTATCACTGAGGCAGGATTCAGAACAATGGATGATTGTGGTGGTGAGTCCACAGTACTCCCTGAGGTGATCCAACAGCAACCCATGGTCCAAACTGTAAAAAGCTGATGAGAGATCAAGGAGGATGAGAACTGACCTTTCTTCTCTATCTCTCACCTTGTGAAGGCGATTGTGCACTCTGACCAGTGTAGTCTCTGTACTGTGCTTGGACCTAAATCTGGATTGGAGAGGCTCATAGATGTCAAAGACCATGAGGTGTGCCTCGGGTTGCAATATCACTGTCTTCTCAATAACCCTCATTATAAAGGAGAGGTTAGAGACTGGTCTTTCATTCGCCAAACAGTCTGGGTCCAGAGATGGTTTCTTCAGAAGAGGCCTCACCAGTAAATCTCTCAATATAAATGGAAAGGACTTCTCTGAAAGGGAACACTGGACTAACTCAGCAAACACTGGCCCCAAAGATCCCACACAGCTCACTAAGAGGTGTATTGAACCAGGGTCCAGTTTGCATAAGGTGAGCTGCAACTCAGAGGTCACCTCACAGACCTCTCCCACTGATACTAACCTAAACTTGTTTCAGACCTCAGAAGTACACTTGTTCACAATCAGCTCGAAACCTGCCGGGTCACCACAACCTGGTTGAGGATATCTCAGCCCAAATAGTGAGCACCTTGTGAGAGAAAACACAAGTGGACTCTTCACAATGAGTAGATGAAAAGGCCTTCACAGTCTGTAGATAGACCAGGTTAACTAGTCTATCCACAGTGAAGAGCTGAGCTGGTTAGTTTTTCCCAGCTGCAATTTCCCTGGACAGAAATGCTGCCTTCTTACAGTATGAGAACTTGCCCTTCGGTACTTTGTAGTGTGCCTTCAAAGCCAGCTTATCGTCATTGGAACCGGATCTCTTCCAAAAGTGCTCCAACCTCAGACCTCAAGCGTTCAACTTCCTCAGCTGTCTGTCAAACCACAGGGGATCTCAAGCGTGAAACCTGGGGTTGTATTTGAACAGGTGTGAATGCATTAAAGGCTAA
Organism: Neoceratodus forsteri; assembly: GCA_016271365.2. Classification (NCBI taxonomy): domain Eukaryota; kingdom Metazoa; phylum Chordata; order Ceratodontiformes; family Ceratodontidae; genus Neoceratodus; species Neoceratodus forsteri. The sequence continues at coordinate 915,362,165 of CM028137.1, forward strand.
TGTAATTCCCCTGTTATAGGCCACCACCACCTCCTTTGATCCACTCACATGAGCAGCCATCACACCTGAGTGCTTCATCACCACCTGGAGTCCATTTGGGGATAAAACCCTTCAAAAGATGTTAATGAAGGAGCCGGCCCGGTGACACTGAGGGTTGAGGCCCTGGACACCACATCTCATGCTGTGTCGGTGACCTGGGTTCAGGAACAGACTCGGGTCAGCGGGGAGAGGGAGGATTGAGCATTCCAGTAGATGATCTCCTTGCTCGGGGAGAGATACCAGGGGTACCAGGGAGTACCTGACGTCCTGAGAGCCGGTGGAAGCACGGGCTCCCAAAGGGCTCTGGCGGCTCCATACAGCAGAGTCGGCGAGGGGAGATGCTGTTAGGCACTTGGGAGGTAGACGTGCATCAGCACATCACTCTCTAGATGTTAGTCCTCATGCCAGCGCCTCTGGGGGTTGGGTGGAGGGGAAACAGGAAATCTGGAAAAAAGCCCTCTCGGTCCTAGATGAAGACTGATCAGTGCCTCCCAGGATCCACTGACTTACGGACAGACCTCGCTGTGCCAGTTCTCCTCCAGTAAGGTTGAGGAAGGCCCATCCTCACCCCACCCAGGGGGGATTGCTGGGAATCAAGGTAGTACAGGGGAGATCAAGAGCATTCTAGGAGCAGACTCTGAGTTGGTGTACAGAGGGGTTGATCAGTAGTCTGAAGGAGTGGACCGAGAGGGTAGTGCAGGTGGATAAAAAGTGGTGTACAAGCACCACAAGTAAAAAAAAAAAAAAAGATGTTAATGAACCATATTCACAGGGGTGGACTATTGGAGGGGGGCCAAATGAGAACTTCACTATACAGGGATCTAACCAACTGACTGGATCAATTTTGAGGTTTTTAATCTTGAGCCCCAGTGAGAAGACTAAGTCCAAGGCATGGCCATGTTAATGAGTTGCAGAAATAAGTACTTGTGCTTGGCCCAGTGACTCCATGAGCTGGAGAAAATCCTGCATAAATTGCAAAAGTTCATCATCAACTCAGGCATTGAAGTAACCCCTAAATAACCATCTAACAGCCAAAGCTCAGGACACAAACAGAATCACCCCACCAGATCCATAGCTGAATTTCTCCGTCTCTTTCAATATATCTCTTGGTACTTCCAGCCTTTGGCAGATGCTGGAGGGGGGATTTCAAAGCAGATCCAGCCACTCTGTCTTCAGGTAGTGCAGAAATTAGCTGGTCTACAAGCATCAGATAGTCATCCAAGTGTTGGAGATGGAGTTTTCCATATTTGGGGCAACAGATGATACAAGAATTTGCATCATTTATTGATGCAAGGTACTGCAAATCATACACCTCTATCCCAAACTACCCACAGCCTTTAAAATTACCTGTTGGAAGCAAGGGCACACTCCCCTTGACACAGACATGGCTTGACCTTGCACCTGTGTCTACATCAGGGGCTTTGACAATTCCTGTCCCTCACACTCTGCCTCTTGTTTCTCTTTTCCCTTCTCTCTTCCTGCCTTCATTGAGTGTGCAGTTTAAACTGCTGCAGTACAGGTGGGTTTTAGTTCATCAATCAGTGTGAGTATCCTGAGCCTCTGACTGCTCCTAAAGGACCCAAATAGAGTTACTTGACTGGGACTAGTTTAGAGGATATAGATTCAGTCACTGCAACTCAGTTTATCAGTTTTGCAAAGTATTGGTCTTTTTTAGAGATACAGCAGCAAAATATGTAGCAGTTATAAAATGTTTAGTAGTACATCACGGTGATAGGTAACATTTATGTTGTTTCATTTTTAGAGGGACTATTTGCTACTGTAGCACAATGCAGCAACTTAATCAACTAAAGACCTCTTCATGCTTAAACATACCCCAGGCCATTTCATAAAAGCAATTGATCACTCACGAGGTTGTGTGTTGGTACTCTAATATCCCACTCTATAGTATGGGTGATCGAAGCCACTTGGCTTCTCTTCGTGGTTCCAATATGTCTGCAGGGTAGGTTCTCAAAGCACAGCCCATGTCTCCCTCATGGTTTATTGCTTACTTGACATTATAGCACATGATTAAAAATTCTAAAAATAGGGCAGCTTGGTGGTGCTGAGGGTTGAGGTGCCGGACGCCACACCTCATGCCACGTTGGCGACCCCGGTTCGAAAATGGACTCGGGACACCAGGGGATGGCTGGGGAAGGAGAGGATTGAGTGTCCATGGGGACTGCTCTCCTCTCCTGGGGTGGGTAGTGGGTAGGCATCGTTCTGCAGTGGCCTCTGATGGAGACCAGGAGTACTGCAGAAGGCAACTCAGGAGGGAACAGTGTAGAAAAGTGGAAAATCTGCTCCACAACTGACCGGATAATGGCTCCCAGTCTTTCGCTGCTGCCGATGCTCTGAAGGAGTCCCTCCACTTCAGCAGCACTCTGGAGCCAAGTATGTGGTGGTTGTCTTCCCTGGTGTCTTCCCCCCTTAGAGGAGGGGGACCCGCCCGGTGAAGGGTTACATCTGGGTTACCTCAGGGGTGGCTGCGATATGAGGCTGGAGGGCTCAGAAAGGGACAGGCAGAGCGGATGGGACCTATGAAGCCTGAAGGAGTAGTGAGTCACAAGGCACAAGGGGATAAAAGAAACAATACAAAAAAAAATTCTAAAAATCATGAGTACCTACATAGTACTGTAACATCATTATAAATCTTGATATTTTTCTAAGGCAATCAGGATTGATTATTTCCAAACATTCCAGAAATCCTGAAGAGGGTGTCTCATGCAAACAGTTTCAAAATTCTGAAGTTACATGTTCAGTTGACGTAGTCCATTTCCCAACATAGGAGTTTCCTTATTGTCTACAAAGTAAAACCTTTTGATTTTAAAGGGAACAGGAAATTTGTGCAGATTGGCAGCTGTTAGTAATGTTCCCATTCACAGCAATGACATGTATACTTCCAAAGGACCATATTTAACTGTACCTGAATAAACACTGACATGAAAAATGATGTTTCCAGTGGTTTTCTTTTTATGAACATCATGCTGCACAGTACTTTTCATGGAACCGGTAGTTTGGAGTTTTTACTAAGTCACAGTTTATGTATAGAATGCTGGCAGTATAGCCTAGAGGTTAGAGTAATGAGCTGTGAACAAGACCCAGGTTTGATTCTCACAACCTCCACTTGCATATTGTGTAAATCTGAACAAGTCACTTAACTGCCCAGTGTTCCCAGGTCACCCCTGAAAACAGGTACTTGTGCCAAGTGGGCTTTACCCCGTTACCGAAGACTAAAATAAATAAATAAAATAATTATGAGCTGTTGACTTATCAGAACCTTGTTCAGAGTTCTCTGCACAAACTGTGGCATAGTTAAATCTCTAGATTGCAGGTTCCATGAAGAGAACTGCAATAGAATGCTTCCCATAGAAACAAACCAATGCAAAATACTGTTTTTCATATCACTTTTTATTCAGATAACGTTAGATATGAATACTTCAAGAGGATTAATATAATTTCTGAAAATAAGAACTTATGATATTGCTTATAATATTGCTTGCATGTACAATTCCTGTTTCTTAAGAGAATCTTGAAGAGGCAAAATTATATGCGGAATTGGGTAGACTAGGTGGGCCAAAGGCCCTTATCTGCCATCATTATCTATGTATCTTATGGTTTTAAAAATTTATTTTCAAGTCCTCTGTGTGCAAAAACTACTTGGCTTTACTTCACTGTTCTCTCAGCCCCAAAAATTGAGAATGGTCTCTTGTAAGAGTAACAGTAACAGTAAGTATATCATCTACTGCAACATTGTTATGTAAGATCAGAAGGGACTCCAGCTCTAGCTGCAACACCTTTGGTTCACAAGCAGGGATGAATTGGTATTCTGTGTACATTTGCTGCTTTACAGGAATTTCTTACTCACTCTACTACCCTGGGTAACCTGTGATTCCCGTGGTAAGTAACAGTTTATCCTGGCTTTCCTTGGAAGCCTGTACTGTCTTCACATCCAGCTTCTCCATTGGTAGGCTGTTCCACAGGTTCACCACCCTCTGAAAATGAAGTGCTTCCACATATTGTAATATAAATATGGCAAAAATGGGAAAAAGTGCACATAAAGTCTGAGGTCTAAGCACATTTATTAAATAAGTCACAGTAACATTTCAGTGTCACGATATTTGCAGACTGTGCAGCAAAGTCAGTACACCCCCAGTGCTGCTAACTACTCATGAAACAAAGAGTGAGATCGACACATGCCTACATAATGATGCTCAAAGCATCTCTATCAAGGGCCCCTAAATTTACCACCTCTAATGTTCAGGTAATGCCTGACCAGGGCCTTATAAAGTGGCCCAATTACTTCTTCTGCTTAACTGGTAACCCCCTTTTAATGCACACCAGCATTCTGCCAGCCCTCTTTACAGTTGTCGGGCACTGTTTGCCTTGATTTAACCCCTTGTTTATTATGACCCCTAGGTCCTTTTGCTCCTCCACTGCAGAAAGAAGAGCCTCACCTGGTGTGTAGTTTCTACTTCTGTTTCGCCCTTCTCTTGTATGTCTCCTTACATTTGACTACATGGAATCTGAGACAACATGAGTCCAACAAATCACACAGTTTGTTCAGGTTCTCCTGACATTTGTTCCCAACCTGAAGGGAGTCCACCTCTCAACTAGCTTAGTATCATCAACAAACTTAAGTAGTTTGATGCGCACAACCCATCTTATAGATCATTGATGATAGCATTGAACAGCACTGGCTCCAGCATCCATCCTTGATAGATGCTGCTGAGTACCCCTCTCCACTCAGAGTAAAGCCATCTACCAGAACCATCTGCTTTCTGCCCCAAGTGAATTAACAGTCTACATAGTGTATACATCTTGCTACCTACTTCTCCCTGACCAGCAATATAGACCCCCTCTCTCCACCATGGCATGCACCTAGCCAGGTGTAGTGCTGACAGAATCCATCATGATGTGAGCAAACCTGCAGCAAAAAGAACAGAACTGACCTGTTGTGTCCCAGAACTTTAAACTGCATGAAGTGCTTTTCATTCTGTTTTGTACTGCTGACTTTGGCAGGCAAGGGGCTCGGGAGTGAGCTGGTGACCAGTGTACTGAAAGGGGTGGGAAATATACAGATAAAAGCCCACACCACTCATGTTGTTTAAATAACATATTGCTGCCTACTTCTCACAGACCAGCACAGTAGACCCATTCGTACCTAACCACTGACAGAATCCATCACAGGTGTTAGCAAACTTGCAGAAAAAGAACAGAACTGACCTGCTGTCACCTGGAACTTTCAAATTATTTGCAGTGCTTTTCATTCTGTTTTGTATTACTGACTCTAGCAGGCAGGGGGCCTGGAGGCAAGCTGGCAGCCAACATACTGAAAAGACCCCCTCTCCCACAGTTGACAGGATCCATTACGGGGATGAGCAAATCTGCAGCAGGAAGAACAGAGCTGACCTGTTGTGTCCTGGAACTTTCAAACTAATTGCAGTGCTTTTCATTGTGTTTTGGATTGATGAGTCTGGTAGGCAGGGGGCTCAAGGATGAGCATCGGCCAGCATACTGAAAGGGATGGGGCATATACACATAAAAGCCAACATCGCCTGTGTAGCATCCATGCCAAGCGACACTTAGTAAAGAAAATTGTATTACATTCCTGGTACTAACTCCAGTGTTTTTTCTCCTTGCAGTTTTTCTTAGTACACTGCTGTATCTATAGGTTTATGTCTTAACCCTTAGGCTGCTGGAAGATTTAGAATGCATAGGTTTTTAGGACAAGACATCTTGTCGGTGGCAGCCTAAGGGTTAAATTACTGTTATCCTTACAGTGAGTGTTGTGATTTTGTGGTAAACAAGCTTGTATTTTCCTTCTGTCTGTTTAAGGTCCTGCAGATTCCCTTGTCACATACCAAACTGGGGCTGTGTGGTTTGCTATTCCTTGTAGCAGGCATACTGACCATTTGACTTACTTTTGAGACTGGCAGCTTCCAAGCAGCAGATGGTCTGGCACTGCTAAGAACAAACAACATGGAGACACCTCTATGCCTTGCAGCTCCCCCCTCATATGTCTGTGCAGAAATAACATCCTGCCTACTACTCAGACTCTTTTTTACTGATATGAGTAAAATAGTAAATGCAATATCTGCAACTCATATTGTGTTTTGGAACCCGAAAGGAACCAGTTAAAGCTATCTTGTATTCCAACAAACTGACCAAAGCATGCAGTATGATTTGACAGTGTCTTCTTTTAGCTGGTGATAGCCACATGACTCATGGTCGCCAGTTAGAAGTGAACTTAGTGATATTTTGAAAGGAAGGGAGGTTAGTTTTCTCCATTGCAATACCCACAGTTAGTTCCTAAAACTGATGCTGTGATAGAAGAGATTATGGAATTTAGGCCCAATGTGATAGTAATCACCAAGATGTAGTTGAACAATAAAACACAAGATGCATGCAGACCTTTTAATCCTAGACTATCATCTGTGGAGACAGAGTGAAACAAAAGGGGACAGGGTTGATGGCGTATGTACAAACTAATTTGGATTTTTCATACATCGCATGTACTTTACAAACACCAGGCATAAGAAGTCTGGTCTTAGAACTAAGGCTATCCTACAGCAAGCCTATTATATAAATGGGATGTTACATGATCCCCAGAGGTGATGGAAATAATTTTTCCATCCTTCAAGATTTTCTATTTCTCTATAGGACCAGTCATGAGATTTTGATGATGGGTGATCTCAACATCAACTGACCTGCAATTCCCTTGAAAAACAAACTCCTTGATATAATGTCAGGCTTGGGGATGGCTCAATTAATTAAGCCCCACTACAAGGTTAAATCCAAGGGACATACATCATTTGACTATATTAGATCTAATTGTTTACAACAGAGCTAGCACATTATGCCCTGAGTGAAGTTTTCCCTAACTCATTTTGTGACCACCGGGTCACTTTTTGTATGAGAAAAAAAGATAAAATAGGAGGAAAATCCTATTCCAGGGAATATTGCATGCTGAAAAGTTTTGATTATACAAAATTTACAACTGATTTAGATGAGAAAAACTGGAAAAGTCTAGCCCTTATTACAGATGTAGACAGTGCATGGAGTTTCTTCCACAGTGAATTTATGTCAATGTGCAATAACCATGCTCATATCCAGTACAAAAGAGTGAAATATAAAAATGCACCTTGACATACAAAGATCTTAAGTCTACATCGTAAACTCCACAACAAGGCATGGAAACAAGCAAAAAAAAACTAAGAGAGAATAATTGGTATCCTATAAATTCATACTTCAAAGAAACAAAGCTAAAACAGATCACTTTAACAGTTTAATGCAGATAATGTTGGAACCCCCTGCCCTTTTTCGAAAATGGCTTATAAATTGAATGGGCAAAACTCTCATGAACTTTCAGGTTAAGACTTATGTAGAATTAGTGCCTATTTGAAATGAAGTAGCAAACAGATTTAATAATTTATTTATTACCATGGGCATATCAACAGTAGCCAACACTGGTCTACTGATTAGAACGCATATGGCAGACTTAGCTCATTCCCAGGGAAAAACAGGAACACCTAATTTTCCTTTGCTCCAGTTGTTCCAAGGCTAGTGCAAAAAGTATTACTGGGACTGGATGTGAAGAAAGCAATAGGGTTGGATGGCATACCATCCTAGTTACCAAATTAACCTCTCCTGTAATTTCCCCTTTCTTAACTGACATTTTTAACCTACCCCCGAGCAGTGGCTCTTACCAAAAGAATGGAAACAGGTCAGCAGTGTGATTTCTGTGTATAAAAGTGGCTCAAAAGAGGATATTTGCAACTATAGATCTATATCCTTACTCTCTCTGCAACATCAAAAATCTTTGAAACAATTGTTGTCAATCAATTAAAAACTTTCTTAGAAAGACATAACATATACAATCACAATCAGACAGGTTTTCGTGCAAATCATATTGCACATTTTCCATACTAGTGAAGGTGTCAACAGACATCCAGCAGGCTATGGACAGATGCCTTTTGGCCAGGCCATATTTATTGACTTTTCCATAGCATTTTATATTTTGGACCATTCCATCTTACTGAAAAACTTAGAGGAGCATGACCTCAACCAGATGATGCTGCATTGGCTTTGGGGATAAATTTTGAGGAGAAACCAAACTGTAACACTGCGAGACTTCAGATCACAGTCTGAAAATATCAAATCTGGTGTTCCTCAGGGGTGAGTACCTGGCCTGATTCTGTTTAATATGTATACAGATGGTGTCAGACCTCTCATGATGAAGGTCCAGCACCATTTGTATGCAGGTGATAACGTTTTGTATGTATAGGGTAAACAGACAGTAGAAATGCAGTCCAAGTTACAAAATTATTTTGATAAGCTGCAGGATTATTTCATAGAATAAAGACAAGTGTTAAATGACAAAAAGTCACAGATCATGTTATTTCACAGTGAACAAACTAGTAGTACAGATGCACATAAAATAAAAACTAAAGATGATTCCTTATTAAAGCAAGTAGACTCATACAAACACCTGGGAGACTGGATGGACTCCTGGTGCAAATGGGATGTGCACATTGATTGTCTGATAAAGAAACTAAATGCAAGGCTAGGGTTACTATACAGGCACAGGAAAAGCATCCCTATGGAGGCCAGAAAATGTATTGTTAACACAATTGTGGTCCTTTTTGATTTTGGTGATCAGACGGAAAGAGGGGCATCCAGGCAGGAACTGGACAAAGTGGATGTGATGTACAACAGATTTGCCTGATTCATCCTGGACATCCCCAGAAAACTCACCATTGCTATCTTTATAACGCCTTCAGCTGGACATGTTTATCCAAATATAAAAATGTATATTTTTTACATTTGATTTACCAAAGCCTCTTTCAAAAAATTTCACTTATTAACTTTATTTCAAAAATGTACCATAAAAAGTGGACTATAGCAGATGGTAATATAGAACTTAAAGTGCTAGTCATGAAAACTACCAAATAAAACTTGACTTTTTGTACCAGAAACCAAGAACCAGGAATGAATTACCTCAAATTTTAAAAACTACCCAAAAAGGGAAAGTTTTGCAGAATTTAATAAAATCACGGTTTGTGCGAGAGCCTACCCTACCAAAAAGATGTTTCAATTATATAGAAACTAGTTAGGATATCTAGAAATGTACAAACCAAGGATTTTTTTTAGTATAAAATATATTTGGTTCATACTAGACACAACAATTTGAAAACACAATCTGTAATTGTTTTAGTTAAGCAATTTTCCAAGTCTTTGACTATTTTATTAAAGTTGTTACAGAAAAGTTTCCTTTCAGTGCAATAATGTACGACTTATGTAAATATGTCTGTCCATGTACTGATTGTTAGTTTTTATAATTTATATAGATTATGTAACATGTATATTACTTATGTAATATGTTTTATTACTTTTTGTCTTGTAACTATGTGCTAGTATGATGGATCCCATTGTAAATGAGCTACGGTTTAGCTGGGAAGTCCTTTTCTTGATTTACAAGAAATAAACTATTTACATTTACATTGTTATACCAATCTGCTAATGCATGTTATTGTAGCCTTTCATCTTTATATTACCTCCAAATTGATCTATTGAAGAGATCTGCCAGTGGTGCCACAAGCTCTTCTGCTATCCCTTTTAGCACTCTAGGATGTATGTAGTCTGGTCCTGGAGATTTTTCAACCTTCATCTCCAGCAGCTCCTCCCTCACTCTTTCAACCTCAATTACCATGTCTATCCCCCCGTCCCTTCCTGCCTCCTCCCCCACCTTGGTGGCACCAGCCCATCCTTTTTCTTGTAAAGACAGAACAGAAGTATTCATTCAGTACTTCTGCTTTGCTCACTTCCTCCTCTACCCACCTATCCCCCTTCTTCAGCCTAACAATTCCATCCTTTTTGTCTCTCTTTTCACTTATGTAGTGAAAGAAGACCTTTTCTGTGCCTTAGCATTCTGCACCTCCCTCCTTTGTGTGGTTTGGAGAGATGCACAAAAAACAAACAATTTTGTTTTTTCAATATAATTATTATTTCTCTTTAATATAAATATTTCATTCAAACTCCATTTTCTTTTACAGAATATAACATCAAAATAAATTGCAAGTGTCTTACAGTTCTTTAACAATATAGTAGACATATATATCAGGAAGAAATAATAATATCCTGTCCCTCTCACAGTTACACAAATAGCCTGTAACTGACCTAAACAATTCCTTAACTTTTATAAATGTTTCATACAGTGTTAAGTTAATTCAAAATTACAGGCGTGTACAGTGTTTTATGTATCATGGAACAGGGTGACCCATAAATATATTGTCATAACTGATGGCAAGTCGTTTATAATGGTCTTCCATGTCGTCTCTTCAGGGTTGTCTAATTTTGGATCAGTCGATATTATTAATTCTTCATATTGTAGCATTTCTATGAATTGGTACCACCATGTATGATAATCAAATTCAGGTAGTTTTTCAGTTTTCCAGTTCTCTAAAATTAGACTTTTCAGAGCTATAGTAGCAAGAACAAAAATCTTCTTGGAAGGCAGATCCTCCACAAGACCGCTTATGTTGTTAAATAAAAAAGTATCCATTTGTAAGGGTACATCAATTCCCATTGTTAATTGTATTACTTGTTTTAACTTAGCCCATCACCCTTTTATCTTTGGACATGTCCAAATACAGTAGGTAAGGGTGCCTTTAGCTCCACATTTGTGCCAACAATATTGTGAGTATTCTGGGTTGAGTTTTGCAATTTGAACTGGGATCCAATAAGCTTTGTTTATTATTTTCATTTGGATTGATATATTTCTAGCAGACATGTAGATTGTATTATGTTTTCTATATAGTCCCACTGTTGCTAATTTAAATCTTAATCTGCTTCATTATTCCACCTTTGATTATTAAACTTGACTTTATTTGCAGGATTGTCAAGCACCATTTTATAGAACCTAGCTAACAGTTTAGTAGTCCCAATTGTAATAAATGCTTGTTGTTGTTTTATTAAGGAGGTTAGATTGCCTGTTTTTTTTTTATTAAAAAGTTTATTCATTTTGTGAAATTTAGCAATCAAGGTATGATGAAACAAATGATTCCAACCTGTACCCTTACATTTGTTTTTAAAATCATCATGTAATTGAATTTTATTCTTGATTAATGTATCTTTCCATTTTTCTATATTATTATTGATCAGAAATTAATAATTAAAGCTATAGTGTCCCCTCCATATTGTTTTATTGTACTAGAGTGGTAAGTACAGCCATGGTAACTGAAATTTCAAAGGGTTTATTTAGGTGTTTCTTAACATATTGAAACCATGAGGTTAATGGATGATTTATTGATGTATGAAGATCTACCTCCAAGAAGATATTCTGTATATTTTTAGTATTGTCCATTGGAAAAATCAACACTTGATGTAGATATTGAGCTTCCTCTGGGAAAAAGTGGCCATTGATAATAGTTGGCTAAAATATTTCTCATATCACCCTATGACATATCTAATGCACTACTCTTTCTGTAAGCTGGATTCCTTGAATGATAACTCTGAGTGTACTAAATTCCCAATGCCCTTGGGTCTGACTTGGTAAGTGGCTGAGACCATGATGGTACTACACTGAGAAGTCTCTATAAGATTAAACAGATATCTACAGTTTGTCATTTTCAGCCTGTATTGAATCAGATATACAAACCTGTTTAAAAGGCAATGGGTACAATTGTCAATGGGCCAAGAAAGCTGCAAGTCCCGGTGCCCTGAGCATATAGCGCACAGGGCTTGCAGCACTCTCCTGGTGGGTGATCAGGATTTTCTATCCCATGTGATGATTGCTGCATGTTAGACCAACTTTTTTGGCCTGAATTGCAGCAAGCCGTGTACCCATTTTATGTGACTTGTGCCAAATATTTGGTGCAAGCGGTTGTAAATGAGGTAAAGTGCTGCAAATGTGCCCAATGTACCAGAATTGGGTGCAGCTGCAGAAAAAAATGTTTGGTGCAGCTGCGTCAAAAAAGGATTTGATGCAGGGCTTGACATAAGCCCTGCATCGCCCTATGAAAATCAGGCCCAGTGACCGTTCGATTAAGCCCCTGTCAGCCTGCTTGCATAACGATTTGCATACTCATGATGCCTTGAATGGGATCAAGACTTTAGAGTATGTCTGGGTTTTGGAGATGCACAAAAATCTATTTACCTTAATGACATTAGTGTAAGGCTGCAGACAAGAATTTCTACATAGAAACATAGCAATTTGTCAGCAGAAATGGACTGCTTGGCCTATCCAGTTTGCCCAGATGTTTCCTGCCAGATCTGTCTCAGCTGAAGTTACCAGGTCTCTGACAACCTTCCCTACTCCCTGCCTGTTTTCTAATACACCTGAATGTCTATCTAACACATGTGTGAATCTCTCTCTCTCTAGTGTTTTTGCCTCCAACACTTCTGCTGGCAAACTATTCCAAGCACCTACCACTCTTTCATTGAAGAAATATTTCCTTACATCTCTCTTACATTAGTACATTGTCCATCTTTATTGCATGCCCCCTGGTTCTGGTGCTGCTTCTTATTTAAAAAGAGAGTTCCCTCCTGCACCCTGTTCATCCCTGTGAGGTAGCTGTAAATCACTATCATGTTATCCTTCACTCTCTTCTCTTCTCTTCTCTTCTCTGTTGTACATGTTGAGATCCCATAGTCTCTCTTCATAGGGTTTCTTTTACAACCCCAGCACCATTTTAGTTGCCCTCTTCTGGGCTACTTCCACCCTGTCTCTGACCCTGCTGAAGTGAGGCCTCTAAAACTGGACATAGTACTCCTCCTGGGGTCTCACCAGTGAGTGATAAAGTGACAACACCACTTCCTTCCTCCTGTTGGATATGCCTCTGCCTATGTACCCCAGTATCCCACCTGCCCTACCCACTGTTTTGTCACACTGGGATGCTATCCTCAAATTGTCAGATATGATAACCCCAAGGTCCCTTTCCTATTTAGTGACTGTCAGTACCACTCACCCCATTTAATACTCAGCACCTAGGTTTCTATGCTCTACAGTAGGTGCATGATTTTGCACTTTTTGTCACTGAACCCCAACTGCCATGCTTTAAACCACTTCTTGAGTTTCCCTAGATCCCTATCCATTCTCTCCACTGCCTCCTCAGTGCCCACCTTATTGCAGAGTTTGGTATCATCTGCAAAAAGGCATATTGTTACTTCCAGTTCCTCAGCAATGATACCTATGAAGACATTGATGAGACCAGTCCCAGTACTTGTCCCTGTGGCACCCAGCTGGTTATTCTTCCATCATTTGAGTGAATGCCATTTACCACCACCCTCTGTCCTGTCTGTTAACTAGTTTCTAATCTAATTCACCACTTTGAATCCCACCCCTAGCCTGATCAGTTTCTTTATTAGCCTCCAATGTGGCACAGCATTGAAGGCCTTTCTGAAGCCAAGATAAGCCATGTCCACTGCCTTTCCCTGATCTAGTTCTCTGGTCACCAAATCAAAGAAATCCATTAGTCCTGCCCCCATGGTCCCATGTATCCATGCTGCCTGGGGTCTTGCAGCCTGCTGTATTCAAGAAACTCTACCAGTCTTTATTTTAGCAAGGTCTCCATTAATTTCCCCACCACTGAAGTAAGTCTGACCTGCCAATAGCTGCTTGCCTCCTCCCTGCTGCCACTCTTATGTAGAAGTAACCATGTCAGCTCTTCTCCAGTCCTCTGGAACCCCTCCTGTTTCAAGTGAGCTGCTGGGGTTGGTAGTATAGCCTATAGGTTAGAGTAATTAGCTGTGAATGAGCTTCATACATCTAGTAGACCTGGGTTTGATTCCCATAGCCTCCACTTGCATACTGTGAGACTCTGAGCAAGTCACTTAACCACCCCAGTGCTCATGGGTCACTCCTGAAAACAGGTATTTGTGCTTAGTGGGCCACAGCTGGTTACCAAAGTGTTATAAAATAAAATGTTGATCTTGGCTAGCAAATCTTGGGCATTTTCAAGGGAGGTATACCTGACAAAGCAAAGGAGGCATGAGGGTGGGGGCAGCTAAAAGATTAACAGAGGAGAAGATTGCAAAGGAGGTAAAAATAGAGGACAAAACCTCCTTCAGGTATGCAGGGAAAAAGAGGAAGACAAGGGGAGGCATAGTGAGAATCAGAAGGGCAGTGGAGACTGCACAGGGGAAGATCAAGAGAAAGCAGAAATACTAAATGGTTACTCTGCTCAGTCTTCACCGTAGAGTGTGAAGGGCGATGGAACAGCATGCTGCAGTAAGCAAAAGATAAACCTTGAAAAACAGTGCTGCACACTGAGGCTTCGATTTATATCATTATTATTTCTTTATGGTTCCAATCTTTGAAAAAAATGTTGGTCCCCACTGCCCCTATGTATTGTCTTGCAATAAGGCTTTGTCAGGGAACAGAGCCAGTGGGTACAAACACTGTTTAAATTTCACAGACAGCACCATGATTGAACAATTCATGCACATACAATATAATATTTAACCAAAGTGATCACACAAATGTGAAATTGATAATGCAACCTAGTGTTAAAGTGCATACATTAAATCACCATAAAAAGTTTTGTTTAAATATACAAATAGGTAAAAACTCTATAAAAATTATCTCCCAATTGTTGCAAAGATGTCTTTTTCTTGAGCATTTTTTTATTATATTATATCCTCATGCTCCTGTTTTCACAGGTATAGATTCATAGAAGCAATATGAGTTTAGAGGTCATAGACCTAAAGAAAAACTTGCCACTATTTCTAGTGGATATAACTATATTTATTCTTTTCCATGTGTCTATCTAGAGCTAATTTAAAAGCTTTCATTGTTTTACATGTCACAACCCACCCCGGCAATAAGTTCCATGTTGTTATGGCCCTTTGGTTAAACTACTTGGTTCTTTTAGTTGTAACAGACACTTCCCCGTTTAGCAGTAAGCTATGTGTCCTAGTTGTTCTAGTTACTGTTCTCCATACCAATCCTATGCTTTCCATTAGTGACTCATTATTTACTGCCTTAAACATCATACAAAAATCTCCCCTTAACCTTCTATACTGCACAGAATATAATTCCAGTTTTTCCAAGCTTTCTTCATATGTTTTATCAGTGCAAATTTTTTTTGTTTTGTTATTCTTCTTTGCACTTGCTGTATGAGCCTCTGTCCCTTTGTATTTTGTGGGGCACAGAAGGCAGAGCAATATTCAAGATGTGGTCTCACCAGTGAGGAGAACAATGGTATCAGCACCTCAGGTTGTCTACTGTTAATATACATCCCTGTATTCTGTTACTTTTTTAACCACATTTCTAGTATGTGTGTTAAATGACATATTTTTAGTAACTGTAACACCCAAATCTCTTTCATTCTCTGTTACTTTAAGAGTAATATTATTTATAGTGTACTTTGCCATAGGGTTATTCCTTCCAAGGTGTATCACCTTACACTTATCCATATTGAATGTTTACGAAATTGTCGACAACAGCTGTCTAAATGAAACACCCTCTTATATTTATTAAATATATTAAAAAACTCCAAAACTTGTGAGAAACACACATAATTTGATATCATGGGAGTTCCAAATAAACAACAGTCAGAAAGTCAAAAACTGCTACAACAGTGGAGTAATCAGGTGATTGATTGCAAAAACGGGAGACACTGAATCGAATCTCTTTCTTTTTTTATGCTCTTATTGTCATTAGGCAATAGCAGAGACAGCATGGCTCATATTTACATCATCACAGCACTGAATTTCTACTCACACAAAAAAAAATTCATGAGTGAGATGAGGCAGTTGCTGGGTTAATTCATTCATTATACACATATAGAGCTGTAACTGTCATTAATTACTTCATATTGTATGACATCATGATTTGCAGTGCACACAAAGGTTTGTCAATCCTGCCAAGGTTTATAAAAAAAGACTTAAATCTAATTGATCATTCAGGCCCTTATACTGAACCCAGGTAGGATATCCATTTGGACACTTTCTGCAATAATATTTTTACTCTGCCTTCTTCTCTTTTAAGAGGCTGAATCTGCTCCAGTGCTCCAAACTGAAACCCCCTAATGTTTGAATCATGTACTTCCATAAAGTGTGATCCAACTGCACTTTTAGTATTTTTTTATTAATTATTGCAACTACTGTATGTGTTCTTGAATATGGCATTTAGAGGTCTAACTGTTCTTCCTATATAAACCTCACTTGTATCTGGATATGCAAATCTTTCTCCTGTATTTGCATAGCAGCACACATTGCATTGCCTGCGATGATAAAATCCTTCCCTTGCTGTATTTTTTCTTTTTGTATCTACTGACAGGTGACTTGAAGTGAGGTGGTCTACCAAACTTTTTCCTTTTTTGAATGATATCCTGGGTATGGATCCCACCGATGGTTTTAGAGGTTCATCTGTCTGAAAGACAGACTATCTGTGTCTTACAATATGCCTCACTTCCATTGCCTGGATGTTACATTTTGTTGTAACACATATTTTGGCTCCTCCATTCTGTTATTCTTCTGTCTAGGTTGCAACAAATCCTTTTAATCTAGGTTGCAAACCTTTTGGTATGCCTTGCCCTCTGTTTATGCTGAATAGTCACAGTCTTTGAATCTCACTGATAGCATCCCAGACTCTAACAAAATCCTTATTAGTGGAACAGTTTATTTTTAACCTAAGAAACTGTCCAAATGAAAATCTATCAATGTGAGCCCTGGGATGGCAGCAATCTGCTCAAAGCAAAGTTTGCCAGGTATTGACATTCTGTAGGGGGACACTGTTCACCCTCCTTTCCTCATCAATAAAAAATTCACACCTAGAAATTCAATTTCCTTGGAATCACATATATGGGTGCATGAAACATTTAAGTTGTTATTAATCAGCCATGTCATGAAAGCATCTACTGACTCCAAACCCCACCACCAGACACACATGATATCATCAACAAAGTGATACCATGTAAGTATGTGTCTGAGTTGGGGGTATGATCCAGAGAACACCACATCTTTCTACCACCAGGTAGAAACAAGTTAACATAGGATGGTGCAAGGGTCACCACCACTGCTGTTCCTTGGAGCTGTAGATAATGATAATATCTGTCCAGAAAAAGAAAGTAGTCATGATTTAATACATACTCCACAAATCAATAATAACACTTTTAGTGGTATTTTCAAGCATTCATCTTCATCTAGAAACTCATGACTGGCTTTACTTCCTTCTACATGCTTGATGTTAGTGTACTGGGATGAAATATCAATAGCAAGCCAGCATTTGTGATCTGACCCCCTCTAACTCTTTATTTTATGCAAAACATCTTGGGTGTCTCTGATGTAACTGCAGCTTTTAATAACAACCTGCTTCAGGAAATAATCAACAAATCTGGAAGGACTCTCATTGTGCGAGCCAATGCAAGACACAATGGGTCACCCAGGAGGGTCCTTCACATATTATTGAATCTTAGGGACAGTGTACAAAGTGGACATTATTGGATGATCTGTAACAAGAAACATCATTTCATCCTCATTAGTCCAATGCTGTTGGAGTGCATTGTCCACCATATCAAAAAAATATGTTAGCAAAAAACTGCAGTAGGGTTAAACGTTAACTTCTGTGGCAGTTGACAACATTCAACTGGCTCTCCATTTCTCATACATATTTTATCAAATATTACACTGCCCTTCAGGTGCACTGACCAGTAAAACATTAGACAGGGTATTTGTACTACCTGTAGGAGCACCCTGTGATTATTTGCTGTGAAACTCTTTTTTGGTTTTTAAACTCGTTATTGACTTGTAAGCTTGGAGCCCTGCTACAGGAAGCAGAAGAGCAGACCAGTGGTTTTTGCTTTCAGCACTGCAAACTACCAGTCTGATTAACTGTGTCACTTTTTAAATCTGTCCTTTTAATAAGAGTTGTGTCATGCCAGAGCCTTGCATGAAAGGCTTTCACCTGATTTGGGGGGCTTAAAAGAACAAATTAAAGGGTTTGACTGATCGGTGACCTCAGACTGCACTTCAGGTCACCTGGTGCTTATATTTGAGTCCTGAGGCATGTCTAGTAGGGATAGTTGGGAGTGGTAGCTTAGAGTACCTGATATCAGCATTATACAGTTCCAACTGGTGCTGGCACCTCGCGCAATTGAACACATCAAAATCTCTGGGTGAATGTAGTGCTCAACTATCGTGTTCATGATATACTTCTACTAGCAATAAGTAAGTGTACTAAACAAACCGATTACCTTGCAGAGTAGTACACAGGCCTCAGTTGTAACCCCTGTTCACATAACAAAAAAAAAAAAAAAGATGTCTGAACAAAAAACAATGGTAGACTCCATTATTACAATAGATGGGCATATGGGGTAAAATGCTCTATTTGTAGAATGTTTCAGTTAACATGTAGCAATATATCTAAACTACTGGAATTCAAGTGTAAAAAGAGTATTTCTAATATTGAAATGCAGATGGAAATTGAAGCATTGTCCACTAGATTAATAGCATTAGAGTCAAGTCAAAATGCAATGGCACAGTGCTTTACTACATTACAACCAATAAGGCAGTCAGAGCCATTAGTATCCGTCCTTTTGGATAACCCTTTGGAATTAACCAGAGATATTATAGTTCCTTCCAATACAACAATAAATATAGAATGTCAGAAGCAAATTATTGTCCCAATTATACCCATTGTACAGGAACCTATCCCAGTGACAATCCAGAGTTTACATAAAAAAAAAGAGTAAGGGACAAAGATGAGGAGACTGAACTTGATCAGGACTGGACAATAATACCCACTACCGGGGGGCCAAAAAACAAGGGAAGAAAGGTGGGACTATTTACTGTTCCCACCTCTAACAGTTTTAGTCCATTACTTGTAGACATAGACAATGGAAATATTGAGGCCATAACCAAATTGACACTCGACATCCGGTCTATGGCTATTAATGATCCTAACAACAATACCTCAAACACACCAAGTCCTAGCAGTGGAAACAATACTGTAAATAATCAAAACACTGCCAACACAAACCCCAAGTCTATTCAAAACAATAGCAGATCTATTAACCTCAATAACAACAACAAATGGCCACAGTCGCATAAGCCTAGTGACAACATAGAACCTTTGATAGTACTCGAACCTGGATTAAATGTCAACACTACAAATTGGAATCCAATTAGGAATATAACAGCTCCTCCTAATATTGTGGCAGACCAGGCAATGGACACAAATGAACTGCCTACTGCTAACACAATTAAAAAATAGGTTTTCATTCTGGGGGACTCTATTATGAAACATCTGGACAGGGTTATATGTAATCCAGACAAATCTTCTAGAACATGTTCTAGCTTTAGAGGGGCAAAAGTGACAGAATTAACAGCTATGGTGAAAAAATATCTTAAAAGATGCAGGTGAAAATCCTTTAGTCATTATTCATGTTGGCACTAACAACAATAGTCAAACTAGCCTAGGAGTACTAAAACAGGATTTTATCACCCTAAATAATATTTTAGTAGATTTAGGATGTACCACCTGTTTCTTGAAAATTCTACCTGTCCCCAGAGCTTCTCATATTAAGACACAAAATATAAAAAATCAATGAATGGTTAAGGAAATAGTGCTATAAACAAAATATTACATGTTTAAGTCATTGGGAACAATTCTCAGACAGAAACTCACTGTTCTGCTAGGACAAACTACACCTCAGTAGAAGAAGTAGTGCCCTTCTGTGCAAATCCTTTGTTACTGCAATAAACAATCATTTCAACTAACATACCAGCGGGAGAATGGGAATGCTCCCACTTCTCTAATTACTGATTCCCCAGAATTTCATGATAATTCATGTAATATCCTTATGCTTAATGCCAGAAGCCTAAATAATATCTAAATGGAAGCATTAGAAGCAAAGGCTAGCATGTACAACCTTGGGATTATTGCAGTGACTGAAACATGGTGAGATGCCACCTCAAGTTGGCTACAGAACATTCCTAACTATAATCTATGCTATAAAGACAGGGCAGGTAACACTGGGGATGTGTTTGTCTCTATATCAGGGAAGACATTGCCTCATATCAAATAAACCAGCAACTTACCTCAGAAATCATATGGGTCAATATTCAAATTAAAGGACACCATACATTAATAATAGGAAATTGCTATAGACCTCCATTAGCAGACAGTAACTATAACAAAAATCTAATTCATGAAATCTTAGAAAAGTCTGATAGGGGTAATGTTATCATACTTGGAGATTTTAATTTCCCAAGCATTAACTGGGAAACACTAAAGGGGTCATGTGAAACAGACAAATAATTTGTCACCACTTTGATTAATCAGGGCCTAGAATGGCTGGTGAAAGAACCAACTCGTGGTAACAACATACTAGGTCTCCTCATTACTAATACAGAAAACCTAATAGCAATAAATGGAAATCAGAGAACCCCTAGGCAGTAGTGACCACAACTCAGTCTTAATTAATATGGCAGTCAAACACACAAAAGTCTCAAATCCAACTACATCAAACAATTATGATAAAGCTAGCTTTAGTGAAATCATCAAAGCATTAAATAGTTTTGATTGAAACAATACCCTCTCACACCTTACAGTGGAAAATGCATGGGGAAAGTTAAAGGCAATTATACAAAAATTGGAAAATGACTTTGTACCTACCATACAAAAATATAACAAAAATGGTAAACTACTGAAATGGTTTAATAAATCAATAAAAAAACTAATTAAAAGAAAAGCTGTTTAAGAAAAACAAAAGCAATCAAAGTGAGGAGACAACCAGACTATACATAACATTTGTGTCAAAATTTACAAACATGATTAGAAAAGCTAAAAAAATTTAGAATTCAAGTTAGCACATTCAATAAATAATAAAATAATCTGTGTTTTCATATCTCAATGGCAAAAAACAAACAGTGAAAAAAGTTGGTCCTATTATTCATGATGGTGAAATAGTGGAAGCTGACTTAGAAACAGCTAACCGTTTCAATGAATTCTTTTGTTCTATTTTCACAAAAAAACAGTTATTGATGCTACAGGTCATACTGTAAATAACAATTGTGCTAATTATGTAATTCACCAGGCAGATGTACTAACAGCACTTTGAATCATAAAAAAAAATACTAGCCCAGGACCAGATGACATTCATTCCAGATTTCTTAGTAAAACTGCCTCTGCCATTTCTCTCCCTCTTGCTATTATTTTTAATAAATCACTTAATAATGAGATTACTTCTGACTGGCTTAACGCCACTGTAGTTCCAATATTCAAAAAAGGAAGTAGGGCAGATGTTCATAACTACTGTCCGATCAGCTAGATGTCAGTAGTTTGCAAATTAATGGAAAGAATAATTAAGATACTACTATAAAAATAAATAGGATCTGTTAGTATTACTGATATTGCACAACATGGAGTCAGACAAGGTTACCCCTGCACCTACAATTTAATTTCTTTTATAAACACATTAGTAAGGAAACAGATGCTGGGGTCCCAATGGATGTTATACTACTAGATTACAGTAAAGCTTTTGACATGGTTCTACACCTTAAGCTTATAAATAAATTAACCAAACAAAGCGTTTCACAGTGCCTCATAGATTGGGTGAAGAAATGGCTGGCCAACATGTCTCAGAGAGTAAGAATTAATGGTGTGTTATCTGACCAAGGGGTAGTTAGCAGTGGGGTTCTTCATGGCTCTGTTCTGGGCCCCTCTCTGTTCAATGTTTATATCAGTGATATGAAAATTAGTCAGAATAATATCATGTCCAAATCTGCAGATGACACCAAACTGGGTGGTAAAATGGACAGCATGGAAAACATAAAACTCCTAGCACATGACTTACTACATATTGAGCATTGGGCCAAAGAGAATGACACACAATTTAATGTTGACAAATTCAAAATCATACACTTTGGCAAAAAAATCCCTGTGTTAACTATTTTCTAAACAATACTCTGATACCAACCTTGACATGTGAAAGGGACCTTGGTATTTTTATTAATAATACACTTACTCCCATTGACCACTGTATTAAAATGACCAGATTGGCCAATGGCCTAATAAATAGAGTTAGGCATACATTTGTCTCAAAAGGAGAACAGTGTTTAATTCCAATTTACAGAACTTACATAAGACCATATCTAGATTATGGCTTCCCATGTTGCAGCCCCTATCTCAAAAGAGACATAACTATGTTAGAAAAAGTCCAGAGGTGAGTAACCAAAATGGTGCCAAGATTGTCTAATTATGATTACACCACTAGATTAAAACAAACTGGCCTTTTCCCCCTCCATATGAGAAGATGCAGAGGTGATTTACTTTTCTGCACAAACTTCTAAAAACACCAGATATGATGGAGCAATGTGACCTAAAATTTTCAGACAGATGAACAGTTGCTAGATTACATAATAAACAACTCAAAGTTATAAGGGCTAACACATTAAAAAGAGATCATTTCCATACCATTAGAGTAGCTAAAATCTGGAACTCGTTACCACAGGAACTTTTCGATCCAGATCATTTTAATTCATTCAAGCATGGCTTAGATAAATGGCTTTCTGCATCAAACCATTAAGATAATTGCCCACATGGAGTGGGGGACAATTGCAATGGGTCTCTGACCTTCTTTTGCCCAGCCCTACCAAGCAAATCTTGAACCATGACCATACCACCCTTGCTGATGAGTTTGATTGTGGTATTTTCATTTTCTTTTAACTGCCTGATTGTTATCCAGTCTTCTGCCAACTAACTGTGGTATGGTTCGGCAAGTTGTGGTTTAAGCAGCCTGTCAGTGTCATCTATTACAAATTTGTTCAAACACTTTCAGTGTACTGGTGCATGGTTGAGTCAGACATAAAGTGCTTTTGTTTTTTTAGACTTGTTCTTGCTTGAGAATTTAATTTGGGCTGGATGTTGCTGATATTGTCCTCCATTAGTAATCGGACCACAAAGTCTATACCTTCTACTAGATCTTGACCTGAATTAATTGTAAATTCTGTCCCTATTCACATGTCACAAGCAAAAGCTAGATTTGTTTCAGCATCATTAATTGGGATACTATCCACTGTTCTGAATGTAAAGCCCATGTTGTTCCTTTGAATCTGATTATTAATTCTAGACCCTTCACAACAGTCTCTGAAAAATACCTTCGGATCCAATTTTCTTAAACATTTGTACACATCTACTTGTCATTTAAATATATCAGGTAACACAGTAGGTATAACAATTAAGCCTTTAGATAGCAGCTGTACCTGACTCAGTGACAATGCAAGTGAAGAGATTCTAACTATTTGCATTTCTATCTTTTCCTTGTTGACCTCTGCAGCACCAAATGACCTCCATGTCCTCCTCTTGCTCCTCTTTCTTTACCTCATTTTCTTCCTCCTGTTCCTGTTTCTATATTGTTTTTCTGATCCATTTCTCATGTTTCTTTCTCTAAAAAATAAACTTGTTTTGCATTTGATTAATTTAAATTAGGACCTTGATTTCTCCAATTATTTTGTTTCTGCCTGTAATTCAAGATGTTCTTCTGCTTCTGGAATGATATTTTTGTTTCAAGCAAAAAACAAAAAAATCACCTGTTGCATAATCTCTTCTATCTGTTTCATTTTTTTTCCTCAGCATCTATTTCAAGATCTAAGCTTATTGATTTTTGTTTTAAGTTTTCTTATCAAACTACTCAATCTGATGTATTCTCAAATGGCTTTAACTCATTTTGTAAATCTTGCAAATGTATTTTAATTTTAGCATGGTTCTATATGTATCTTGTTCTACCAGTGGTCCAGTAAGTATTTTTGAGCAATAAGTAAGAGTATTTTCCCATTTTTATGGCTGCATGAGTGGAGCTCCTTAGACATTATGCCAACATCTGAGAATAATACTGTGGAAGCATGTTACTGGACCACTGTTCGGTGTGCTTCCACAGTGCTGTGGCACAGTTTCCAGTGCTTGTGTTTATGCGGCTCTTCCCCTCGCTGCATAAACACACCCACTTCAGAGACATTTCTTTTTCTTCTGCAACTGCGGAAGTGACAGCCACTATACACAAGCTGGTGATGCAGAATCAGACTGTGCATGCACGAGTATCGTGCATGCACAGTTCAGTCTTCACCACCATCTTGTGCATGGCATACTCCAGGAGCACTCATAAAAGCTCAGCACAGCCATATCGGCTCTGACCAGAGGTTGTTGTTTTAAGTCAGCATCCAGACAGCTCGAGAAGGGTGCTTTCAATACCTGCAGCCCAGGAGGAATTCTGTTAACAGTTAAACACTGCTCCAGAGTAATTTGGTTATACCAAATAGTTGTTTCTTGAGCTAATCATTTTTTCAGATTGATTAAAAAGTGCTTTTAGCTCTATTCTTGCCTCTGAATTTGCCTCTTGAGCTTCATCACTTTGAAAGTCTCCTTTTTTGCATTCTTTTGCCGAGCATATCTCGTGACATTCCTCAAACAGAAAGGGACTTCCTCTGCTTGACCACTTGAACCCATGCCCGTCTCACCCATCTCACATCCATGTTGCATATCTGCTTGTTGTCATTTAATTTGCAACTTTAAAACTCTTTTCCAAAAAACCTTTGCATCTGCACCATCTGAATGAAAAAAATTAGTAAAAGGCCATGGAGAGAAAATCGGAGATGGTGTCTACTTCCTATTTGCTAATGCTGCAGTAGACAACAGGAGGGGGGGAGAGGGCACAAGGCCATTTTAGATGGAGAGGGTAGAAGCCTTAAAGAAGAATAAGGCAATTGGACTGGAATCATCCAAGGGTCCTAAAGGAACTGAACATTGTGCTAGCCACTCTGCTGGCAGCACTTTTTAGTAATGCAGTGGAGATGGGGGAAGTTCAAGAGGACTGGAGGGTCAATGTGGTCCTGCTGCACAAAAACAGCAGTAAGGAGGATGCTGGCAACTGCAAGCCAATCAGTCACACATCAGTGCTGGGGAAGTTAATAGAGACACAACTGATGGAGATGGTCATGAAGTACCGGGAGGCAAAAAGGCTGCAGGACCACTGGCAGCAAGGTTTCACAGGGGAAAGTTCATGTCAGACTAATCTCATACATTTCTTTGACTGGATTACCAAAGAGGTGAATCAAGGGAAAGCAGTAGATGTGACCTATTTGGACTTCAGTAAGGTTTTTGACACCTGAGAGGGGACATGACTGAAACCTACCAGTACCTCACAGGAGTGAATTAGGTGTAAGTGGAAGGTCTATTTCAGGGAAAGGAAGGCAGTAGAAACATAGAAATATAGAAACATAGAAGTTGATGGCAGATGAGGACCGCAAGGTCCATCCAGTCTGCCAATTTATTTTTCTACCTTATGAATGTGCCATTGGCATTTGCTCTGTCAATGGCCTATCTATTCATACTTATCTGTATTGCTCCTTTATGCCTATCCCATGCCTGTTTGAAGCCCTACACTGTATTTATATTCACCATTTCCTGAGGTAGGCCATTCCATGCATCCACCACCCTTTCTGTGAAAAAGAACTTCCTCACATTACCCCTTAATAGGCCTCCCTCTAATCTCATGCTGTGTCCTCTATTCCTGCTAATTTTCTTATATTGAAACATGTTAGACTCTTTCACCTTGTTAATGCCCTTAAGGTGTTTGAATGTTTCAATCATATCACCTCTCTCCCTCCTTTGCTCCAGGGTATACATATTGAGTTCTGTTAATCTATCCTTCTATGTTTTCTGATGTAGTCCCTGCACCATTTTGGTTTCCCTTCTCTGGACTGCCTCAGTTTGGTTAATGTCCTTCTGAAGGTGTGGCCTCCAGTACTGCATGCAGTACTCCAGATGGGGTCTAACCAGTGTCTTGTAAAGAGGGATTATTACCTCCTTCTTATGACTTGTGATACCCCTACTAATACACCCCATCATCTCCCTAGCCTTACCTACTGCTTTAGTGGTCTGCTTGGATGATTTCAGGTCATCTGTGATGATGATGCCCAAGTCTCTTTCTTCCCTTGTGACTGCCAGCAACTCCCCTCCCAACCTATAGGTGACTTCAGGGTTTCTCTTCCCTATGTGCATGATCTTGCACTTCTTTGCAATAAACCCCAGTTGCCACACTTCTGACCATTTTGCCAGTTTATCCAGATCTCTTCTCATTCTGCCCACCCAAGGGGGCATGCAATGAAGCTAATAGGGGAAGGTTTAGGAGAGATGTGGGAAATACTTCTTCAAGGAAAGGGTGGTGGATGATTGGAACAGCCTTCCAGAGGAAGTTGCGGGAACAAAGACTGTGGGGAGTTTCAAGCACATGTGGGATAGGCACAGGGGCATATTAGGTAGAGGAATGGGAGGAGGGAGTGACACCTGAGACCAACTTGGGAAAGTGGTGATGGAATAGTCAGGGACAAGAGGCAGACTTAATGGGCCTAAATGTTGTTTTCTGCCAACAAAATCTATGTTTCTATGTTTATGTTGAGCAAGGCTGAAAATGGATCAGCTAGCATCGCCCTGATTTCCTTTAGAACCATTGGATGTATCCCATCTGTTCCCATAGCTTTGTTCACCTACAGAGCAGCAATTTTCTTTTGGACTCTTACTTCTGAAAATGGTTTTGAGTCTACCTCCCCTTCCCCACCATTCCTACTATTCCCTGGTGCCTGTCTCCCGTCCTCCACTATGAAAACTAAGCAGAAATACCTGTTCAGGACGTCTGCATTTTCTTTGTTCTCTTCTGCCCAGTCTACCCCTCTGCCTTTCTATTCCTCACCATCTCCCCTTGCTTCCCTCTTCTCATTTATGTGTCTGAAGAAAGTCTTATTCCCCTTAGTGACCCCTACTGATTCTTTCCTTTTTCTGTGTCTTTGCTCCCCTCACCCCCTTATTTGATTCCCTCTGCTTTACCTGGTATACATTCCATCCTCCTTTATCTTGGTCTCCTTTTATCTCCTGAATGCCTCCCCTTTCCTTTACTACTTTTGCTACTTCCTTACTGAACCATAATGGTCCCCTTTTCCTTCTCCATTTACTCACTTCCTTCATGCAGTGGTTAGTTGCTTTAGCTATGCTGCCCTTATTTTTGCCCACTGAAATTCTAAATCTCCTTGGTAATCCTCTCTCCTTGAGGTAGTTTTTGAGGTAGTCCCCCATTTCATTAAAATCCACCCACCTAAAGACCAAGACCCTAAGAAACACAGAAAAATAGACAATGACGGCAGAAAAAGATCAATGATCCATCCAGTCTTCCCAAGTTCCCTATTTAGATCTAAGATCTACTGTCCATCCAGGATCCTAGCCCTCCTCATTCTTTCCCCCATTCTCCTCCCACTTTCTGCCACCCAGACAACCACTATACCCTTTATTCTGTCCCAACCATGCTTGAAACCACCAACAGTTTTAGCACCCACCACTTCGGGTGGTAGACAGTTCCACGGCTCCACCACCCTTTCAAGATACTCTACCAGTCTTTCCTTCAGCAGAGTTTCTATTAATTTCCCCACCACTGAAGTAAGAGTGATAGACCTATAGTTTCTAGCCTCCTCCTTGTAGCTGCTCTTATGTAGTAGGAACCAGATCAGCTCTTCTCCAGTCCTCTGGAACCATGTCTGTTTCAAGTGAGCTGTTGAACAAGGCCGACAGTGGATCATATAGCACCTTCCTAAATTCCTTTAGAACCCACAGATGTATCCTGTCTAGTCTCAAAGCTTTATCCACCTTCAGAACTGCAAGTTACTCTGGATTATTTTTCCTGAAAATGGACTTTTGACTTGTGTCTACCTCCCCTCACCACATTCCTGCAGTTCCCTGGTATCCACCCCCACCCACCACTGTAAAAATTGAGCAGAAATACCTGTTCAGGATGTCTACTTTTTCTTGGTCCTCTTCTGCCCCATCTCCCCCCCCCCCTTCTAATCCTCACTATCCCTCATCTTGCTTTCCTCTTCTCACTTACATATCTGAAGAAAATCTTATCCCCCTTAGTGACCCATTTTGCAGCTCTTTCGTCTGTGTTTTCCTATGTGCCCCTCACCTACTTGCTTCCCTTTGCTTTATGTGGTATACTTCCATGTCTTCCTCTCTCTCTCTATGTTCCCTCATACCTTCTGAATGCCACCCTTTTTTCCTTCACTGCCTTTGCTATATCCTTAGCAAATCATAATGGTATTCTTTTCCATCTGCTTTTACTCACTTCCTTCATGCAGTGGTTAGATTTTTTTAGATATGCCGCCCTTATTTTGCCCACTGTGCTTCCACACTTCCATGGCAATCTACCCCCCCCGTCATGGCAGTTCCTGAGGCAGTCTCCCATTTCTTTGAAATCCACCCTCCTATAGTAGAAGACCCTTAGAAACAGAGAAGCATAGACAATGACAGCAGAAAAAGAGCAACTGTCCATCCAGTCTGCCTGAGTTCCCTATGTAGCCCTGGGACCTAATGCCCTTCCAGGGTCCTAGCTCTCCCCATTTTTCTTCCCATTCTCCTCCCAGTTTCTTCTGCCCTGAGCAATTAGTATACCATTCAATCTGTCCCAACCATGCTTAAAACCATCAATCGTTTTAGCACCCGCCACTTCGGCTGGCACACTACTTCACAGTTCGTTCACCCTTTCTGTAAAATAATACTTCCTTATGTCCCTGTGAATCTCCCTCCTGTCAGTTTCCACTCTTGTCTTCATGTCATTAACCTCTGTTCCTGTCTTAATGATAAATCACATTATATGGTGCTCATTGGTACCCAGGGGACTGCCAACTGTGATCTCTGCAATGCAGCCTTTGTTTGTAAGCACTAGGTCCAGTACTGCCCCATCTCTAGTAGATTTTGTGACTAGCTGCCTAAGACAAGCCCCCTGTAGGGTATCCATGATGGTCCTACTTTTTGTGGAAGCTACAGCTGGAAGACTCCACTCCACATTTAGAAGACTAAAGTGAACACCTAGCTGCACCTTCCCTTTACTTGCCATTTTGCTAACAATCAAATACCACAAATTTAAAGATATGTGATGCTCATACAAAGAGAGTAAAAAAGTATAACAAACTGGATTTAAAGCAGCAGTGCAATGAAAAAAGTTTTTCCAAAAAGCTAATTTTCTGCTGTGGTTATGAAAAATATTGGCAGAATTGTTGATTTGGGGTTTCTGGTAGTCTTCTATACTGTGTAAGGTACATTTGCATTTTTGTCTGGATTCTTACCCTCCTCAGGTCTTCAGTATTATTTCTATCCAAAAATGAGGCGGCCATCTTTTTTTCTTGAGAAATAATTATTTTAAAACTTCATAAAATTCTTAAATAATAACGGAAACTGAAAATTTCACCACCAAACTAAACTGGAAGACATCTGGCATTGATTAGGAAGAAAAAAAGGTGGGGTCAAATTGTAGCCCATTTTTGTTGCACTGCTGCTTTAAGCTCAACTGGCTTTCACAGGAAATAAAGAGACTGCTGAAGAAAAAATGCAAACTTCACAATTTATACACCCGTGACAGAACAGGACAAACATGGGGGCATATAAGGTAGCACGAAAAAAGTGTAAACAAATTAAAACTCTAAAAGAAAATGTGCATACTTTGGCCACTAAAGTCTCAAAGATCAATTTAAATGAGTTCTACAGTTATGTAAAATCACTACATAATTCTGGTAGCAAACTTTGCTCTATAGTGTCAAACAACCTGGTTGTTGATGATCGAAGGCAGGTGGCTGAAATATTTAATGAATATTTTGCATCTGTGTTCTCCGATGTTACACAATACAGAGGCAACATACCTGCTAAGTACAATTATGAAATAAGTATAACAGAAGAAGAAATTGCTAACAGAATCCTCAAATTGAAATACAGTTATTCTGCAGGCCTCGATAATATATCCCCCAGATTGCTAAAGTTACTGATACCTTACATATCTAAACCACTTAAACAACTATTTGTACTGTCATTATTGAATAACGACATACCTACTGATTGGAAATCTACATCTGTAATACCAGTCCATAAAACAGGAAGTAAAGTGCATTACACCAACTATAGGGTAATAAGCCTGACATCCGTTTCAGATAAACATTTAGAAGCAATAATAAAAGATATGATCCTTTACCATCTCAGTAAGCATAATCTGGCAAATACTGACCAACATGGGTTCACAGCAAGAACATCTTGTGTAATAAGTGTTCCGTGTTTATATGAAAAAATTACTCTAGCCTTAGGTAATGGATTGCCAGTCGACTGTATCTATTTAGATTTTTCAAAGGCATTTGATACTGTTCCTCATGATGGAATAATTCAGAAGCTAGTCAACCTGGAAATTGATCACAGAATGGTGCGGTGGATACAGGAATGGTTGAGGGACAGAAAACAGAGGTTCTGTATAAATGTTTTTTATTCTACTTCTAAACCTGTAACCAGTAGGGTACTGCAGGGATCCTTGTTGGAACCAGTGGTTTTCCAGACTTTTGTTTCTGATATAGGTGTGGGATTACCAAACTGGACCAGCAAGTATGTGAATGATACAAAACCTGCAGGTGTGGTAAATGCGGGGGAAGTAATAAACTCAGTGCAGGCTGACTTGGATTTAATTCATAGATGGACTTCTGACAGGGGGATGAAATTTAATATTGACAAATGCTGTGTTATGCATCTAGGAAACCAGGTCAATGAACATACATATTTAATAGGGAGTAAAGCTATATGGGAATCCAATGAAGAAAATGATTTGGGCATTATAATAAACAGAAAGTTAACCTCTACATCCCATTGTACTACTCAAGTGTCTAAAGTGAAACAACTATGATGGATAACTTAAAAACACTTCAGGAGTAGAAGTGAGGAGGTTATTATGCCCCTGTACATAATTATTGTTAGGCCAATTTTGGATTACGGGAGCTCTGTTTTGTGCCCTATAAGTAAATACAATATTATCAAATTAGAGAGAGTACAATGATAGGCTACTAAATTGATCTATAACATCAAATATTTGACATATAAGGAATGCCTTACAAAACTGAATCTAATGTCCTTGAAGACTAGACATCGGGGGGGATCTCTTATTGTGTTATGACATCATGCAGGATAATTATTTGTTGAATGAATTAGGTTTCCAATCCAAGAATGATACAAAAGGAACTAGAGGCCATCTGCTACAAATAAGATGGAAAAAAAATCCATACAAATATGAGAAAGGCTTTTTACACACAGCAAATAGTCAATCCTTGGAACAAACTCCTGCTAGAGATAGTAACCTGTAAGGCAAATCTGAGTTCAAAAAGAAGTTAGATGAATACCTATTGGTTGAAAACATTATCTCCTATTATGGATAATGGAATGGAGCACATACTGTATGGGCTCACTGCCTTTTCAGCTCCTAGACACCTTAGTATGCCCCTTAATATTTTGATGATGGCCTCCCCAAGTGCTTTATCCAACTCCTCAACCTTGGCTGGAGGCCCATACACCACCCCGGTATAGACAGCAGCACCAAATATTGCCTCCAGAGAGACCCACAGCATCTATAGCCATTCCTCTTCCTCCTGGTCACCCTGTACCTCCGTAACCTTGATTCACTCCCTCAAATATAAATCAAACCCCTCCTCCCTTCCACTGTGTCTCTCCCGAACATAGAGTAGCCCAGTATGGCTATGTCCCAGTCATGGTGCTCAGTGCACCATGACTCCATAATGGCCACTAAATTCATGTCATCCTTCACCACGATGGCTTCTGGGTCTGGAATTTTGTTTCCAAGACTTCTTGCATTGACACACATTGCTCTCCACACCTTTCTTCTACCCTGTATGCTACCCTGTTTCTCTCTCCCAGTCCTGACTATGTTTTTCATTAAAGCTGTCCCTGACTTTCCTCCTAACTTTTTAATTCCTTCTTTGCTTGACTCCTTCAATTATTTACCCTTGATTACTTGGGTTTTACCCTCCCTTTTCTTCTGCCTTGTTACCATCCCTGCTGTTTATCACCACTGCCCAAGGGAAATGTTCTCCTCCCCACCCCGGGACCTCCCTCCCTCCCTGCTGCTCCAAGATCAAAGAGAGCAATTGTTGGCTTCCTTTGCTTCACTGCCACCTGGCTAGTTTAAATGCTCATTCAAGTAGTATCTAAACTTACCATCAAGGACTGCAGTCCCCTTCCCAGAAGGATGCAGGTCATCTCCCTTATAGAGGCCCATATTTTCCTAGGCTTGACCTCAGTTCCTGATGGGGCCAAAGCCCTCATCTGTGAACCATGCCTTCAACCAGTCATTAAATGCCCTGGTACATAGTACTCTTGCATCTCCCCAGCCATACACAGGTAAGACCCAAGAAAAAGCCACCATTAATGTTACCTGCTTGGGGCTCCTCCCCACCTCACTGACATTTCCCTGCATGCCTATCTTTTCCCTTGCCAGATCATTTGCTCCTAGGTGGACAATGATGTCTAGCTCCCTCCCATCTCCTGCTACCCAAGCAATCCTTAGGATATGCCTTCCATCCCTCCATGCTGAAGCACCAGGTATACACTTCACTCCCTCTCCCTTCCTCCCTCTGCTCCCAAGCCTATCCTTCTAATAACAGAATCCCTCACCAACAGCTGCTTCTTCATTGGCTGAAGGCCTCTTTCTCCCTCCCTGCTTTCAGCTTCCACCTTTAGGACCCCTACTTCCTCCATTCCCACTGTGATGGGTGCCTGCCCTTAGTTGCCTTGCCCCTTCATTATGGTGAAGGAATTCTGCAGTTGTATAGGCTGAGAAATGCACACCCTTCCCATCACCCCCACATTACTGGAACCCACCAAGGTCCATCCACTCTGCCTAGACATCCTTTAGGGGAGCAGCAGAAGACCTGGTGATCCCTGGGGGGGACAGAAAGTTCTCTGTACCCCTACCAGTTTGGCTCAGAGTCCAGCAACTGCTGCCCTCAACCTGTACAGGTGAATACAAATGGAGCAGCACCTTAGTCTCTAGAAGACTGTACTTCAAATATAAGGAAAAGGAAACTCAGTTCATATAGCACCTTTCATGTACACAGTTTAAAAAACTTTGCAATCCAAAAAGCTTGCCAGCAACTATTATGTTAGGTGCCACATAGAAAAACTGAGATTGGGGGAGGTTACAGACAACAAAAACAGGTTAAGCATGAGGAAGAAATAGGAGGTTAAACATAAGGAGCTTTATTGACTTGTTCCAGGTCATGTGGCGGGGTCAGGATTAAAATCTGGGTCTCCAGGTTCACAACTCAGCTCTCTTACCACTGTACTGGCTCTTATAGGATTCACTAGGCTTAGACATATAAAACATGGAAAGGATTTAAAAAAAAAGTTCTTAGCATGCTTTTCTGTCTTCTCTTAGTATTCCACAATATATCGTTTGGTGTGTTTACCTCATTTGTTTGTTTGGATGTTTCACTATATTAATTTAGCCTTCATTTTTGGGAGATACAGTAGTCGTGGATGAATGCATGTGTCAATAATTATGGAATTCAACTATTCCAACATGTGTCTTCTATGGCAGTTAAGCTGACTCATAATTAATATAATTAAAAGCATGAACATCACCTCCATGAGCATACTTCAAGTATTTAGGAAAATATGTTAGTTATACTTTGCTGTTCTGTTTTGTTTCATATATTTGCAAAAAACTAGAATTATGTCAATTAATAACAGTGATAAGCAGCATAGAAACATAGACTTTGATGGCAGATAAGGACCATTTGGCCCACCCAGTCTGCCCATTTCCCCTATCTATTGGATAAGCTGCAGATCCTAGTTAACCAATAGCCTACTCCCTCCTAACCCCCCCACTAGAATTGCCTTATGTCTGTCCCATGCATTCTTGAATTCTCCCACTGTTTTTGACCCCATTATCTCCTTAGGAAGGTAGTTTAATACATCCACCACCCTTGCCATGAAAAAATACTTCCTCACGTTGTCCCTGAGCCGTCCCCCCTCTATCTTCAAATTGTGCCCCCCTGTTCTTGCACATCTTTTTTTCTGAAAGATGCTACCCTCTTGGACCTTGTTGATTCCCTTGAGGTACTTGAAAGTTTCTATCATGTCCCCCCTCCCTTGAGGGTATACATTTTAAGCACTTTTAGTCTCTCTTCATATGGCTTCTGGTGCAGACCCTGCACCATTTTAGTTGATCTCCTCTGGACTGCCTCCATTCTGTCTATGTCCTTGTGGAGATGGGGTCTCCAGAACTGCATGCAGTACTCCAGGTGAGGTCTCACCAACTGTCTGTTCAGAGTGAAAACAACTTCCTGTTTTCTACTGGTGATGCCTCTCCCTATGCATCCCCCCAGCCCTCCTTACTGCCTTCTCACATTGCTTACCTACCTTTAGGTAATCTGATATGACTACCCCCCAGTCCCTTTCCATTTTTGTTGTTAATACCCCTCACCCATTGTGCACTCTTCCCCTGGGTTTTTTCCCAGGTGCATTACTTTGCACTTCTTTGCACTGAATCTAAGCTGCCATACTTTTGGCCATTCCTCCAGCCTTGCTAAGTCCCTTCTCATCTTTTCCATCCCCCTTGTGTATCAACCCTGTTACATAGCTTTGTGTCGTCTGCAAAGAGGCATACTTTTCCTTCTAGTCCCTCTGCAATGTCACCTATAAAGACATTAAAGAGGACCAGTCCCAGTATTGAACCCTGCAGTACTCCGCTAGTAACACCCCTTTCTATAGAAGTGAACTCCATTTACTCTTATCCTCTGTGTCCTGCTGTGCAGCCAATTATTGATCCAGGTTACCACCCTGGGACTCACTCCCAGGCTGGCTAATTTGTTTATTAATCTTTTGTGTAGGACTGTGTCAAATGCCTTGCTAAAATCTAGGTAGGCCATGTCCACAGCCCCTCCCTGGTCCCTGGTCTACCACTTTGATCACCCAGTCAAAGAACTCTATTAGACTCCTCTGACATGACCTTCCCACTGTGAATCCATGCTGCCTTGGGTTTTGTGCTCCACCTGCCTCTCAAAACAAAAACAAAAAACTTCACCTCATGCAAAGAATATGCTCCAATCTCCACAGATAATGTACTGTATAACTTTTCCTGAAACCAGAGTATCATTTCCATCAGAAAACTAAGCCCTGGCCTGTTATGTGCCCCTCCTTAGCTACATTAAGTGAATACTATGACTCATTCTCAACCTTGAGGAAAATTCATAATGTTCTGTGGTTCAGGCTGTTGTTTCCCCTTACAGACCAGTGCAGTAATAGGCTTTGAAGGATAAAGTGCTAATTTGTTATACTAGTGGACCTGTACTTTAAATCTGGCTTGACACAAAAAGGTGAAAATGCAACTAACAAGTCCAGGATAACATCAAACAGCTTATAGCTATGTTAGTTACTGCAGACAACTGATCAGTGATGTACAAAAGTTAAACAGCAAAAATACTATTTTAATATAGAATATTGCAGTACACATAGTATGCCAAATTTTTTAAGCACTCTTCATTAAACATCTGCATTTATATTTTTATTTCCACATCACATGCAGCTTTATTACTAAAAATGAAAGTGAAACAGAAATAATGTGGCCTTACTAGGAAATTAACTTAAGTGCATGAGTACTGCAAAGGTTCTCCATTGGCAGAGTTACCGGCAAACTAAATAAATTGTGATTGATTTTGCCACTATCATTCACATATTGCAAATTTTGCAGCTAGGAACATCTTTTTTTTGTGGGATGCTGACAGGGAGCTCCAGTCCTTCCCTCAGAGGAACTTGTCCTCTGACATGATAGTCGGGTCATGATAGACCCTGTCAGCTCCCAATTTTGCTATTTTGCCTCCCAGTCCCACAACCATGCAATGGGTGGAGTGGCTGTCTCTGCCTCCATGGAGGAAACCTAATATCCTGGATGTAAGCCTTCCCCCCTCTTGGTGGTGCACCTCTCCTGATACCTAGCCACCACTGGGTGTCAGTCTATAGTGAACCGCGCAATCTCCCCCCCGAGGAAGGAGAGCTGTCTACAGACACTCAATCCATCCTTCCCCTGCTGAACCTGAGAAACCCAAGTCCATTCCTGAACTTGCGTCACAAGCATGGCCCGAGTTGTGGCATCTTGTGCCTCAGTCTTCAGCATCACCAAGTGGGCCAGCTAGGAACATCTTAGATTTAAGGAAGTTTTGGGTCATAACTGGCTACAGGTAGGCAGTGGAAATTCAGATTGATGTGTGATGAAATGAGGTGACCATCCAGCTGAATCATTCACACAACTGGTTGGAATGAGCTAACCAGGGGGCTGGAGTTCATATACAGTTTTTTTGTTTTTTACGCAGGTTAGACAACAGACCTGAAAGTCCATCTAACTGAGCATCTGGACAGCATTCAGAGGTTCTGGGTTCAGCTTCATATCAGGCAACATTATTCTTTCTCACCATAATTTGCATTTCTATTTCTTGTCTATTGAAGGTTGCTAACACAGTACCAAAAACTTCCTTTTTTCTAAACAATTTATATTACTGTAATTTTTTTTTCCTTTTTTCTTTGTTAACCATAGCAGTATAAGCATCATGCAGTTGTTCATTCTCAGCTTTGGGTGATATTTTTATGGACTTCTGTCCTACAATGGGTACTGAGCCCCCACCTCATACTGATTCTGCAATGGAATACTGCGCTACAGTAGT
This sequence comes from Neoceratodus forsteri, assembly GCA_016271365.2. Taxonomy (NCBI): domain Eukaryota; kingdom Metazoa; phylum Chordata; order Ceratodontiformes; family Ceratodontidae; genus Neoceratodus; species Neoceratodus forsteri. The sequence continues at coordinate 915,398,723 of CM028137.1, forward strand.
TGTACCCTGCAGAGGTGCTAACAATTGAAGAAGACATTAAATCAACATTCTACTGACTCACCTCTGGTTAGTGTCTTGGTGGAAAAAGATTTGTTTCCACTTTTTTGAAAACAGTAGGTGATTAATCCAATGACCTGGCCAAAATGTCCTTCCTCTATAAAGAGGATCTAATGTAGTTGTCTGTGGTTGTGGCAGTTGTAGGATGGAGAAAATAAAGACTGCTCTATTTACATATATGCATATAGTCACTACACTACTGATACTTTGCATAGTATAGGTGTTATAAAAATAAACATTTGTATTCTTCCTTGTTTTTTTAAGACAGTTTCCTTCCATCACAAAGCATTCAATTACATCATAGCAGTGGTTTAACCTGCTTGAAATGGTTTTTAATACAGTGGTGCCTAGCATCAGGTTTCCTCATGGCTTAAGATATCTGGATACTGCTGGTACAATGTCTTCAGTTGCAGCTAGTTGTAATGCTTGGTATTTCTTGATGTCACTGTTTTTAAATGCTAAAAATTCACATCATCATCTGCATGGTTGTGAAAGAGTGAATAGCTAGCACTGTACTGAAACACAACTGTGCATGTGTGTGCCTCCATAAGCCCTTTATCCTGCAGGCTATAGTAGTCATCTGGCAGATAGCAGGAAGACAGGTGGAGTAATCTGATTTAGATTTTATGTAGTCAATGGACCTCAGTATGATGGCATACTGTCATGGAACTTGAATGAGCACATTAAAAATATCAACCTGGCATCCCTAAACACAGCAATACCTTTATCTGTGTTAGTCAAAGGTGGGCTGCCTCCTCTCATATCACCCTTCTCCTATGTGGATATAGATTTCTCGTTTGGACTACACAGCCCACAGCCTCCATCCACTGTGAGGAGCAATGTACCCTTGATAATGTGAAGTAACTGCCACTTAGTGATATGATAAGAAGTTGTTCATGATTTGCATGGTGAGTAGGGCAATTTGCATTTCTTGTGCCAATATTGCAGTTCTGCACTGCAGCACTAAATGATGCATGCCTTGCAAACTGCACAGCATGCTCACAGTGATAATCCCCATCAGGTGGTTTGTAAGTGGGGGTCTCAACTGTTGTTCACACTTTTATATGGGTTCGTGCTTTGCTTTTCCCTACTCTCATAGGAAACATTTGGGGCATTTGTTAGTGCTTGAAACCTTGATATTTTACTTATCCCAATATACATTCTGAGTAATTCGCTGTGGCTGGTAAGGTATCTTGCATGGACGTTTCTGACTAATTCCTCAATCTCTGTCGAACTGACAAGCACGTTCTTTATAAAGGTGTTAGTTCATATAGCTATAGTTCATGTTGGTTGTCACGGCTCTAGGTTTGGTAGTTATCATCTTTTAATCCCTCCAGCCAAGCATTCTTTACAACGTCTAACAGGCTGCTGTAATAAAAAAATGACCGTATTTACAGAACTGATGCAACAAGCACTGCAAATGATTGACTATAGTTTCTGTAACCTTGGTACACCCCAAAATTCTATTTTATTGTACCACATTACCAAGCACATGCTCAGTGAAACTATGGAATCAAGTAAACGCTCCGTCCTCTTTTACTTTGAAACATGAACTAATCTGAAATGATTGGTTCCCTTACCCAGCTTTAACACAATTTATGAAACCATGTTTGCCTAATGATAATTAGCATAAGGAGCAATTATTATTACAAGCAGTTTCCATATTAAGTGGAAACTTTAGTTAGAAATAAAACAGTGATGCTCTGACTCCACATTCTACAATGCCTTGGGAGATAACTGCCATTTTTTAAATTAGGAATGAGCACACTTACAACATTTATAACACTACTGTTATTCCATATTGCCTTCTTTTAAGAATGCTTCATTGTAACACGTGCCACAAACAGAAGCTTGACTAGAATACAAAACTTGTCTAAGAGGATTTTGAGATTCAAGGATAGCCATTTTTTTTTAATTTGGAACCTATCAATTTAACAGACAGTAAATTTGAGTCTTGCAGTACACAACAAAGTAGCATACATCAACAAAATGACAGAAACAATATTCTGAATTTTACAGAATAAAACTGCCTTAATAATATCCATACAGTGGTGTTTCACATACCTTAGGTACTGTAAATTCTCTGTACATTTACAAAGCCTGCACTCCTGATTATTCTATGAGTTATAAATTACAATTTTTACTTCACAATGATGTAGCATGCCAAGATGGACCTCAATCACAGTTCATTATTTTTACAGTATGCATAAAATGGCATGACTCATTCAACCCTCTTTCTCAGCAGGAACTACAGTATAATAAAACAATTATGCAAACATATTTTATGCAATTAAAAGCCTCTTAATACTTTATCTAGTTCCAGTATTGCTCAGGAATAGCAAACTCATTTCTAACCTGCCCTCTTCCAACATCCACAACTTCACAAATCTGTTTCTTAGAGCGCGTCTTGCCAAACAAAAAATCACAGAAAGACTGATGTTTCAAAGGATTTATTTTCTTTGCTACAGAACTGTTCTGACCACACATATGTCATGGAGAGTTATGGTCCAGTCTTGTATGAAATCATTAATGATGATACAGCACATATTTTTTTTCTGGCTAGTAACACTTTTGATGGCTCTAACATATTCTAAAAATTTGAAAATATATGTATTCAGTACTCTATTTCAAGCCAAGAATATTACTCTTCAAATTTTTCTTTTCCATCTGACTCACACATAAAATAAAAATACAATTTTCTTTACTGTAAAATCACATTTTGATATATAAATTTTACTGAAAGAACATATAAGCTGCAGACATTAATAGTAACAGTCATTTCCTTACCAAGTACTCCAAGCCGGTAGTTGACTGTGATGACTATGACATTTCCATAACTTGCCAGGACACTCCCATCATATATATTTGCAGTGCCTTCCATGTATGAACCACCATGGATATATACCATCACAGGTTTTGGCCCCCCACTGTCCCGAATGTCTGAAAACAAATAAATCATTAAAATAAATTATATTAAAATGAAGTCACTTATGCAGATTCATGAATTCCCTTTGTGATTTGTTTTTCTTTTACATGATATTTTACGTAAGCCTGATTGCTTCATAAACATTTCTTAAGCAACAGTTTTTTAGGGAAGAAAATTGCTGACATATAGCTTTAAATGAGTAATGTAAGATGAACTTCAAGGAGGATAAGGTTGATTGGAATGCAAGATGTACAGTCCTGTTTAAATATTAAGTGCAATAGGAAACAAAAAAATCTACCAAGTGTGTAGCTTTTTGTACCTATCATGCAATATGGTAGAAAACTTGAAGATTTATTATACATCACTATATTTTTTAATTAAAGTACATAGTGTAATAGACAAAGAACCTCTGTGCGTAAACACTGAGGCAAGGGTTACCCCAAAGGGCATTTGGCTGGGAAGCCAAGTTTCAAGAAAATACAAAATCACACATGCCCCCACAATGCAAAGCATCATGGGCTGCATATGCAAATCACCACAGAATGTTATGCTGGTCCAACTTTAAGCAGAATTGCATGGTGCCGAAAGGCCTCTCACACAGTTTGCAAAGGGTGCTAACAGAAGACATAGACACGTGTTTCGTCCTACCAGGACTCATCAGTATGCCTCGTCTGTTTGACACCCCAGTGGAATGGACCAGCTACCCCTAAGGCAGTGTGCCTGGGATATATTGTGGTGAACCCATTAAAATAAAAAACTATTTAAAAGACAAAGAACCTCTGTGCGTAAACACTGAGGCAAGGGTTACCCCAAAGGGCATTTGGCTGGGAAGCCAAGTTTCAAGAAAATAGTTCTGTTACATGGTAAAGCGTTAGGGATTCTTAATATTTTACTAAACAGCAGGGGCCAACAGCATGGTGAACTGCTTAAGTACTAAAGAAAATCCCTGAGTATATTATTTCCACTAAGAAATAAAACACCTTGAAAAACAGTTCTTCATACTTGTTCACAAGCAGTTCATGTTTTCCCAACTTGAATGATACAAAGAAGCAGTAATAAATTATTAATCCAAGATCATTAAGTGAATGTTCATGGCATGCAATCGTAATTGTACTCTTAGAGCTGGTGCATAAGAAAACTGTTTTACAATTCTTCTTTACTTGAGGATAGATAGATTTGCAGTGTACAAAGAGCATTAATGAAATCTGACATTGCCCTATATTTAACAATATGGAGTAGGTCATTTTACATGCATTGTATGGAATGCTGCCTCTCTAGTGTTGTTGAGGGGATACTCATATTAGAAAAAGTACTGGTCATGGTACATAGAAACCATAACATGGAGCAGATATTTCAGCTCAAGTGGTTTATAAAAATAGCACAATAATTTTTAATATGTTTTCACTGTTCTTGACTAATGTAATTTCTTTTTTGTTATTTCTTATTTTGTTTTTGTTTGAACAAGCAATGAGGGCTAGATACTACTGTTTATTTTCAGCCTCATTCTGGGAAATGGGATTAATACAGATGTAAACCAATTAAAAGTGACCAGATTAAGCAGTTCATGGTGTTGTAGTGAATAGAGGAAACTTGTCAGGAACACTGGGGAAATTCCCCTACTCTGCTGTAGGGGGAGTTGCTGTCCTTGGGTGGATGGCCACTTTCTTTCCAGATGTTGAGGAGTGAGGATGTCGGTGAGGTAGGGGAGTGGATCTCCTTCCCATCCTCAATTACCCTAGAGACCCAATCTTCAGAAGTGAATTTCTCTCTGAGTATGTCTGACTTGAACAGCTCTGCTTGTGTTGCACCAATTTTGGATTTTTCGAATGGTTCTGGCATTCAGCCGGCTGCTGTTTCTGTTTCTCCGAGGTGCAATTTCAGGAGATTTGCCTGCTTTTTCTGACTCTATCCCTATTACTTTGGCTACGTGTGCTGGGTCTGAAGCTTGTCCTGCTATCGCCGGTGTAGCCATGGAGACCGTATTGCCCAGATGTTCTGCTTGGGAGGACACCAGTGCCACGGTGGCTCCTTCCACATCAACTGCTCGTACTTTCCTCCAGCAGGATGGCTTATCTACATGGCTGGGTCATCCTGGTAAGACTCTGGGGATTGTTTGAAAAAAATTACACGCCACTGAAGTTGCTGCAACTTAGCTAGAGCAATGTCATTTATCGCAAGATGTATTACGGGCTGCAGGGTGGATTCAAACCTCAGGTGGTTGGTCCCCAGATCCTTCGGACTGGAAGGTTTGTGAGTATAATGCCATGTCTTTCTCTGCTACTGGGGAACTGTTACCAACCACTTCAGCACCTCTTTCTTTGCATGGTCAAGGTTTAGCTTCTGTAATTGCTTCAGGAGACACTACTGAGTGTCTGCATCCTGTTGTTTTACCCATTACTGTTGTGCCGGATATGTCAGGTCAGGATTCTATGAGACAGGCCTTTATTGCTGGGTGTGTAGGCCAGGATGCTTGTGTGTTACCATCTACGACCTCAGTTCCTCCTGCTACACATCAGGATGGCTTGTTGCCTGTGGGTTTAGGGCCTCAGACTGTTTAAACCTCTTCTTCATATGGCTGACCTATTAAAACCTTCTACTAGAGAACCTGCTCCATGGAGGATTGCAATATTCTTGCTGTATAAAGGGGGTCTAGAGGTCCCACCAGATAGGGTGTATGTAGGTAAGACTTTGCTAAAAGACTCCTTAAAATTTTATGCATCCGAGGTTTTTGCTTTCATTCATACTGATGGCAGTAATTATGACATTAGTTTCAATACAGTGGAAGCATTTGACAGGTTCTGGCTGAAATATAATACATTGAAGGATTCTCCTTTGTGGGCCCCATTCTTAGCGATTCCTATCACTAAACCAGCTGTTAGGACTATTACAGTTCTTTTTAAGAACGAAGGGTGGATATCTCAGACATACTATACTGGCTTAAACAGCGGTGTGAAGTATTTGACAGACCTGTTCCTATTATTGACTCTGAACATTTTTGGATAGGAGGGCGGAAAATTAAATGTAAACTATTCACCACGGGGGAAGGATAGGGGCTTCTTGTTTTATCCAGGTCAGCCCAAATTCTGCCACAAGTGCAGTTCTCTTCTTCATCTCAGTAATGCCTGTGATACTCCAAAATGTACACACTGCCTAGAAACTGGTCATTGTTCCACTGTTTGTAAAAATCTTTTTCGATGCAACCTTTGTGAAGGAAGAGGGCACTCTTATATTAAATGTCCTTGGGCCTCTCATAATTCAGGAGAGGGGCCAACCCAGGAAGCCTTAATCACCCAGGCCCAGAAAAAGGGTTGTGCTGTGGCTTCCGAGAAGTGAATGCAGAATATTTTACTGCAGAAGTCTACTGATACTACAGACCCTCTTTCTCCTCTCAGCACAACACTTATGATGCTGCCTCCTTCCCAGGAGTCCACCCAGGCTGTTGATTTATTGCCTAATCAAGAAGGCCTCCCTCTGGAAGGGATCTCTGCCCCATTGCATTTAGATCCTCAGGTGCCTGAGGTCGGCCTTGTCCCTGCAGTCTCTGGAGCTTCTCCTTCCCATGATTCTGACTCTATGTTGTTGGACCCTGCTCAGGATTTGAGTGATGTATTGACTCTCCAGGAACCAGCTGCTATGCTCCCCCGCCTCCAGTGTCTACCACTGATTCTACTTTTACGACTGTCTCTCATAAAAAACATTTGAGAGAAAAGCTGGGACCTCCTCCTGTGCCTAAAGACAAGGAAAGGAAGAAAATGCCAAAACAGGAAACCCTTTCTCGATCTAATAAGTTTGCCCCTTTGCTTCCTGATGCAGCACCTTCTTTTTTGGAGGAGGACGGTTCTGAGTCAGATGCTTCCTCAGTTGCGTCTTCCCAAGGGACGTCTTCTAATATTGATCATAGTTGTTCCAGGTGGAAGAGATGGGCTACTAGGTCACAGCGTTGATTTGCCCTTTTCATCTTTCTTTCTTATTACATGGCCCTCTGTATTCTGACATTAAATGTCAATAGTATTAAATCTGAATTACGGAGAGATGTGGTTTTTCAAGAATTACAACACTTTCACTCAGACATTATTTTTTTACAGGACACTAGGATAAAATCCTTTCATGATATTGCTAAATGTTCCACCAAATGGCATCAGGGGGCTTCATTTTGGTCACAGGGCCAAGATCGCTGTGATGGATTGGGAATTTTGTTTTCGAACACTACTTTGAAAGTCACTAGATTGATTGATCTGGAGCATGGTAGGGTCCTTCTCCTGGAAATGTCTTTTCATAATCACAGGTTTCGGTTGATAAATTTGTATGCACCTCAGGGGAAGGCTCTGCGTGTTGCTCTTTTTAGGAAATTTCAACCATTTTTGTGCACTATTAGAATGATTATATGGGGTGGTGATTTCAATTGTAGTATTCATCAGGAAGATAGGGGGTTAAAATCTCAAAAATTGTTTTGTGATTCCAATGCCCTTAAAGATATTAGTACAGCTGCTAAAACTGAAAGATGCATACCACTCCATACATAAGGCTGGGGGTTATACTTTTCAAAAGGGTTCTCAACAAATAAGGATTGACTATCCCTGGGTTTCTCAGTTTGTGGAGGTTACTCAGTTGGCAGTACATGCTTTGGCTTGCTCTGATCATTCTGCAGTACTTGCTGATTGTCAGTGGAATTCAGAGTCCTTACATGAGAAACCAGCTTGGAAATTGAATGTTTCTTTATTGGATGATGAGAGGGTGGTTTCTTGTTTTCGGACTTTGTGGGCAGCTAGACTTTCTGTGCAATGTCTTTATGATTCCCTTCAGGACTGGTGGTTAGACATCAAAGTTGATATTAAACATTATTTTCAGCGTTTAGCCAGTAAAAGGAATAGAGATGCCTATTTCATATATTTACAGTATAGAAAGCACTTACATAGGCTTATTTCTTTGACTGAAACTACAGGGCAGGATTTCAGTTCTCAAATTCATCAAGTGAAACAAGCTATGTATTGTTTTCAGTATAATAGTGGCTCAGTAGGTAGCACACTTGCCTCTGAGGCTGGGAGATCAGAGGGCTGTGGGTTCAGTTCCCACATCTGGCACTTGGGTTAATATCCCAGTACTGACACTGTAGTGCAGCATGAGAGGGGTGCTGCACTTCTGAGGTGCCGTCTTTCAGATGAGACGTTAAACCGAGGTCCCATCTGCTTGGATTGGTGGTAGTTCAGGTGGATGTTAAAGATCCCATGGCACTTATTGAAAAGAGTAGGGGAATTTCCCTGGTGTCCTGGCCAAATTTCCCCCATTCACTAACAATACCACCAGCAGCTTAATCTGGTTCAAGGTCAGTTGGCATTCATCTGTATCCCCCTCCACCAGGTCATGCCTGAAAATAGGCAGGATTTGTCTAGTGCACTTACCCGGTCACAAAAATTAAATAAAAAAAATAAATAAATAAATCTTTGCAGCAGGAAATGAGATTTGGTACCATTAGTAAAAAACATACTTTTGATCCTTTTACGGATAGTCAAATACTTATTGCTACAAAATCTATTACTGCATTAAGGGATAATGAGGGTAACTTGTTTTCTGACAAAGAATCCATTTTAACTTTGATTCACCAACATTTACTTACTACCTTTGGCACTGCGCCTCTTACACATGGCACTGACAGCTTTTTTGCTCCCTTGGACAACAAAAGTCTTTCTAAGGATTTAGTGGCACAGATGGTAGATCCTATTACTGTAGAAGAGGTTCAAGCTGCTTTTAAAGGTTCAAGATGTAATACTACTTCGGGTATGGATGGTATTCCAGCAGAGTTATATAAATTTTTTTGTGATCTTATGTGTGAGGAATTGGCGAAATTGTTTAATGCATTTGTTGTCTTCTGCAACTATTTTTCCTACCTTTGTAGAAGCAGAATTGATTTTTTTGTTTAAAAAAGGTGACAGGTCAGATTTATCCAACTGGAGGCTGATTTGTTTGATGAATTCTGATGCTAAATCATTAAGCAAAATTTTATCAAATCATTTAGCTACATGTACTGAGGATTTAATTTGTGAAGAACAAGGTTGTGCTGTTCCGCGGAGGGGTATACAGGACAATTTGTTTATTTTGCATGAATTATTTCATAGAAACAAGGTAGGGGGATTCTCATTTTGTGTTGAGACTTGATCAGAAGAAGGCTTTTGACTCCATTTCCCAGAATTTTTTGTTTCTAGTTTTACACAAATATGGTGTTCCTTGGAAATATATTTCTTGGCTTAAATCCTTATATAAAGTTGCTTCTATAATTCCCAGGGTAAATGGGTGGAAGGGCTCTAGAGTGACAGTTTGTCACGGGGTTCGGCAGGGATGTCCTATGAGTCCCTTACTCTATGTATTTGGAATTGATCCTCTCTTATATAGGATTAAGTTGTCTATTGAATTGATAGGTGTATCTCTTTCTGCTACTTTTCCGATGTTGAAAGTTTTAGCTTATGCGGATGATGTAGTATTGATAGTACATGCCAGTACCTCAGAATGTGTGGTACAAGACTGTATTCAAGATTTTTCAAGCACCTCAGGGGCTTGTATTAATTTGGACCAATGCCAAGCTTATCAATTGGGTGGTGGGGACTTCCTTCCCAGCCAATATTTGGGTATTTCCTTGTCTAAAGATCCTATTACTATTTTAGGGCTGAAATTTGGGTCTGATAATGATGTTCTGGTAAATTGGGAAGTTAAATTGTGTAAAGCGGAGTTAGCCTTGGTTCAGTGGGTTTGCACTCCGCTTTCTAAGAAGAATCTTTTTTTTTGCTGAAGTCTTTGTTGCTTCCTATTTTTTTATATGTTAGTTATATTTATCCTCCTCTGAAAGCTCTTCATACTAGACTGTTTAGTTTGTTTTTTCGAGCTTTATGGGGTGGCAGGTTGAATCCTGTCAAAAGACATATCACATATCGTGGTTTCAGTGATGGAGGTATTGGTATGATTCATCCTGTTGCTTTTTATTATAGTATGTTTCTTTATTATAATGTTTTTGCTCCCAGGGTGCATCAATGTAAGATATGGTTTGATTTGTTATTAGAATGGATAAGCCCTTGCCTTAGGGCATGGAACTTATGTAAAGGTAGACCGTTGAGTCAGATCCAGGTGAGTTCAAGAGAAGTTAAGGACTTGTTTCAATTGGTTATTTCTTGGAAGGTTGTTTTTCCTTCAGTACAATTAAAATCTAGAAAAGAGGTTTATGATTTACTTGTGTAGACTCAGTGCTTAGAATGCATCGTTTTGCCTTATTGTCCTCCCCAGGATAGTCTGGGAATGTTTCAGCAGGTGCTAAATAAGCAGTTTCCTGCCTTTGTTTGGGATGTTTTATGGTTGTCAATCCATGGAAAATTGAGTATTAGGAATAATAATAAGCATAAGGCCTTAAATGAAAGGTATTGTTTGCGACAGTCTTGTCATCAGATTCTGGAAACTCAGGAACATTTGCTTCTGGAGTGTGACTATGCCATTCATTTTTGGATTTTTATTGCACAGACATGGAATATTCCTCAGTTTCAATTTCTCTTATATTCTGAATTGATTTATGCAATTTGTGTTCTGAATTGGCAGCAATTTTCAGACAGTACTCTGCAAGTGTTATTTGCTGTTATGAAACATTTTCTCTGGCAGGCAAGATGTAAATGGGCACTACAACAACATTATGTGCCTTATGATCAGTTGCTTCTCATGATACAGATTGAGATGAGGAAAATTTATGAATCTGATTTACACTACTGCTCTCCTAGTAAGTTACGTCAGCTTTGGAAGAACTGTAATTTTTTGTTCTAAGCTTTGTTTTTCCTTTTGACTTCCTTAAGTTTTGTTTCCTTTTTGTTCTTCCTTCGGTGACTATGTTGGTTTTTTGACTTATGACTGTACTGTTTTTGACTTATACTTTCCCTTTTCCCCACAAAATTCCCCTATTCTTCTCTTGAGGCAGATGTGGGATGTAGCATGGCTCAGCCTACACAGCAGAATGGCAGTGAAGGACTCTTTTAAGCATAAATCCATTGCTGAGAGATGCTGCCCTAGGGATTTGTGTGGGGATAGTCTGGATACTCCGAGTCATCTACTATTAGAATGTCTCTTTTCTTGCTCTTTCTGGGCATCTCTAAAGAAGACATGGAGAGAACCACTTTTTCAGAATGTGAATTATACAATTGTTGTTTTAGGATTGTTTTCTAGTCAATGGAGAAAATTTCACCCCTGTACTTTACAGTTAATTTTTATATTTTGCAGATATTATTTATGGCAGGCCCGCTGCTCTCTGCAAATTCCCAAAAATATTGTTCTCCTAATGCTGTTGTAGCAATGATATTTAAAGTGCTCCAGAAAATGTATCATACTGAAGAAAACGGCTGTAATAAAAGTTTGTTCCAATCATATTCATATCAGTAGCTGGAAGAATGGGACAATATTTTGGGAAACACTTAAAGAACTTCTAGGGAAGAACAATAAACACCAGTCAATAATGCTCAGTGATAAAGAATATGTTATTCTCAACACTGATGAGATAACTAACATATTCATCAACACCTTTACTGATCTCAGTGTCAGCCTCTGTTCCAGTAATGGGCCTGGCCTTTCCCAACACACAAACCCTATGTTCACTGGCCTCTACCAGTAGTCCCAGCTACCCTAAGTTCTACTTTAAAACCATCTCAGTGGCAGACAAAAAAAATATGTCAAACGGGACCTGGGTAAAACCAAGATAGGGAGTGATGCCTTAGACATGAGGCTTATAGCATTAACTCTAGATGAACTTGCCCATCCCCTTACCAATCTATTCAGCCACTCACTATGATGTTCCCAATTCCTGGAAATATGGAAGACTGCACTGGTCACACTCGCACACAAGAGTGAGGACCACAGAATTGTCACCAACTATAGACCTATCTTGATCTTCTCAGCTCTCTCAAAGGCGCTTGAGAGGGTAATGTCAGACCAGTTAGTTGACTACCCTAGTAAAGATAGCCTACAATGTTACCAGCAGCATAGGTTCAGAAGGCTCCATAGTACCAGTACTGCCCTAATTGAATATACAAGCTACTTACATGAGGCCCTGGACAGAGGTCAGCCTGTGGGTTTCATATACATTGACATAACAAAAGCCTTTGACATGGTTAACCGCCCACTACTTCTAGATAAACTGCACACATTAGGCCTCTCCACTGAAACAGTGTCTTGGTTTTAAAGTTACCTCACCAATCACACTCAATGTGTTAAGATTGATGGCGCACTATCTTGACATCCAATGCATGTCAGTGGGAGTCTCACAGTCCCACAAGGAGCCATACTGGGCCCCCTTTTCTTTGGCCTTTTCATTACTAAACTACCTGAAGCTTGCCTGGCAGCTAAGGTCCTACTCTATGTGGATGACGTGGTCATTTTCTCCAGTGGGTTTCATGAGGAGGATCTCATCCAGGAACTACAAAGCAGCTTTGGCTCACCAGAAGTGTGGTTCAAGCACAATAAACTGTTTCTGAACTACAGAAAGACCAAAATAATGCTGTTTGTGAGTGCACATACTAGAAAAAAGTTCCAACCCTTCACTATTGTCAATGAAAATGGGATTCCCCTAGAACAGATTAGCTCTTTTAAACATTTAGAGATAACTATCGATGATACACTGCCCTTTGAACCACATGCTGAGATCACTATCAGCTCAGCTAATAGAAAACTGGGAGCACTGTACAGAAATAGGTCCAACCTAAGACCTGAAGCAAGATGCATTGCAATTACCAGCACTGTCCTGCCCATAATCGACTATGGCCTTGCAGTATATGGTGCAGCCACTGACACCATGTTTAAGTGGGTCAAGATGGTACTCAACAAGGCATGCTGCCTCGTACTCAGAGCAGACAGATTCACCTACATGTGCTCCCTTTATGCCCATGCTAACTGGCTCCCCTTTTAAGCTAGGATCAAATGCCAAGTATGCCTACTAGGGAAAAAAAGCACCCTGGGGCCTCTCCCACCCTCACCAGAAGCCTGCTCACCAGTTATTGTTACAAGATGCCACACTACAATATACATTCAAAGTAGTGTAGCTGAATGAGCAGTAAGGTGCTAGACACTCACATCCCCAATTGCTCGCTCAACAAGGCCTTCCTGTGAGACCCACCCCACAGGAAGGCCTAGTGCTGGGCTGAAGCGCTAAGGGATGTAAGATGCTGTCCTGACACCTTTACTGCAATAAAGCTGTACCTTTGAAGGTTTAACCTTTTTTGGATGCTTATTTCTGGTATGAGTGCAGAACTTCCTTGCAACATATGTCTGTTTGGGGCTGGCAGCCTTAACTCTGCACCAGGAAATCTCTCCAGAGTGCAGCCAGTTTTCTACAAAGTTACCTCAGTTAATAGCCAATGCACTACCAGGAGTGGTATCCCATGAATATAGTGAGTTAAGTTTTGTGACTTAGTTTGGATGATGTAAAAATAGTAAATGCAAGGTCGGCTGTGTGCTCTTAATAGTGCACTGCAACTTCAGCACTTTCATTTTGTAGGGAGTTCTTATTTTGCAGAGAATAATGAGATTTGCTGGGCATGTCAGTTCCATGCTGGCCATCTGGCACAGTGGGTACAGTCACCGTCCCTCTGTCTAGTGGATCGGGGTTTGGGACTGGGTGTGGGGGATTTTTCTTTTGTATTTTTTATTTTGGTTGTTCAACTTTTTTTCTTCATGGATTCCCATTCCCCTGCCCTCCCAGCTTTGTTCCCCTCCCGTCCACAGGTTGCCTCCTCCCTGGCCCCCCTCCTGAATTATACCCTGTCCCCCAATATCATTTCCCCCCTGGTAATGATTATTTTAGAAATGGGAGGGTGCAGAGTCATAGCATCCCTCATAACAATTAAGTTCACATTGACCCCCCTTACAGAATGTAAGCGCCAGTCACTGTTTGCTGCAGGCACTGTAGTACTCATTGTCGTTTTCATTTTCAGCAATGTGCACTAGCTATTTTTGGTCGGCACCATTTTGTAGGTGTGATTATCACATAGAAACCCAGGAGTGTGGCCAGAAATGACCTCTCTGCCCCATACCACAAAACAAGCCATGCCTTGCATTCCTTTGCTGTTAGGACCCCACAATGGTTAAATGAGTTACCTGACTCTGTAATGGATCTCCCCAGACTATCATTATACAATGGCAAGAAAGAATGCTTGCTTCTGATTGAGCAGTCTGGGACTAGACCCATGATGTTATCCCAGTACAACATCACAGGTCTAGTCCCAGAGTACAACCTCACTGTATTGATTTGTTGGATGATATTTCCTCTTCTCTTCAGAAACAAAGCTATATTGCCACACTAAAAATCTACTAAAAACATTTTTTATTTATTTTTTTATTTTGTATAACAACGAGCCATTGTTTAATAGCAATAATGCACTCCAGGGTGTGTGTCGTGCTGGGATAACCTCACTTTTGGGGTCATTGGATGCACTCAGCCTGTGGCCCCATGCCCAACCACCCCAGGCAGGAGGTGATCCCAGCACGACACACGCCCTGTTGTGCATTATTGCTTAATTATTCAAGGGTGAGCTGCAAAATGCTCTTACCCCCAGCCTCTTCTGTGACTGTCACAGCTGATCTCACCAAACCCTGGCAGCTCACCCCTCCTTTGATTGACCAACCCATAATTCCTCCCCAGCCTATCTATAATAATTCATCATACCTTGACAATGTTCCTTGAGATCCTGCCAAAATCCTGGTCCAATTGAAATTGACAAATCTTGAATTACCTATTACAGAACAAGGCACCCCGCTATGCTCTACTTAACTTATGACTGCCTGTAAATGTCATTGTTGTACTTCTGATGTTCACCAACTGTCTTTATTGATTTGATTTAAGCACTCCTCTATGCTTTATTTAGCTTGTGACTGTATGTTAATACTATTAGTGTGCTTTTGATGCTAACCAACTTTATTCTATAATTAATTTTATCTTGCAACTCTTGAATACTTCTCTTGATGAGGAGCCTTTGAAAATGAGCACATGTGCTCAAAGATGTTAATCCAAATGTGCAAATAAATAAAATAAATAAATATTGGTCCTCATGCACGTGGATGTAATTGGCATTACTGTAGTTTATGCATGTAAATACTGTATATTGTGAATGTCCTGTAATGTTTGGGGAAATAAACAGATTTATTGCTTATAGTCTTTGCTTTCTTTTTGTATTTTGATTTCTGTTTTTTTTGTTTATTTTCAACATGCTGTAAATTTGTTTGTAATTGTTTACATACTGTATTTTGCTGTATGATATTTTAATAAAATTCTCCTACTCTTCTTAAGAAGTGTCATGTGTTCTTTAATGTCCACCTGAATAACCACCAGAAAAGGTAGACAGGACCTCAGTTTAACATCTCAGCAACAGGATGGCACACCACAATAGTACAAAACCTCTCTAGTACTGCACTCAGGTGCCAATAGTTATGATATGAGCATTGTTCTGGTGCGTGACTGGAATTTATGATTGTTTGCCACAGGGCTCAGTACTGGAACCAGTCCTTTTCAATGTCTTCATAACTGACATTGCAGAAGAACTGGAAGGGAAGGTATGCCTTTTTTGCAGATGACACCAAAATCTGCAGTAGAGTGGACACTCAGGAGGGGTGGATAAAATGTGTAGGGATCTTGGGAAACTCAAGGAATGGTCAAGAGCATGCCACTTGGGGTTCAGTGCCATAAGTTCAAAATTATGCACCTAGGACATTGGAGCCCTAGAGCTCAGTATAGCATAGGGGGAGGTACTGACAGTCACTAAGCAGGAAAAGGACCTTAGTGTTATCATGCCTGACCTCAAAAACTACTAAAAAAAAAAAAAAACTTTAGTGTTATATTGTCTGGCCTCAAAAACTACTAAAAAAAACCTGAAAATCTAGCTTACAACAGTTCAGTGTTCTACATTACACCAAGCTATTAACTTGTACATTTCTTTTATGATACTGTTTTTTTTTTTGTATATTTAGTATTTTTTACGTATGATGGCTCTGCGTATAGCCTGCTCATATCTGTTCTATTGTATACTACTGTGTTGGCAGCACTCGCAATCCTGTTGTTTCTTTCTGTAGCTGTACCTTATCCCAGGTTCACCTCGAAAATGAACTCTGCTTAACGGTGCCCGCCTGGTTAAATAAAGATTTTGATTGATTGAGTGATTGAAAATGGTGGGGCAGTGTGACAAAGCAGTGGGTAGGGCCAGTGGGATGCTGGACTGCATGGGACAGGGATATCTTCAGCAGCAGGAAGGAGGGAGGGAGGTAGGTGGTGTTGCTACTATATTTCTCACTGATGAGACCCCCAACTGGAGAATTGTGTCCAGTTTTGGAGTCTGCATCACAGAAAGGACATAGACAGGGTGGAGGCAGTCCAGAGGAAAGAGGTAAAATGGTGCAAGAGTTGCACCAATAGCCATATGAGGAGAGACTTGATAGTTTTATATATATATATATATATATATATACACATACATATATATATATATATATATATATCCTGGAAGAGTGGAGAACATGAGGGGACATGCTAGAGACCTACAAGTACCCGTACATCACAGGGGTGAGCAGGGTGCAGGATGGAGTCTCTTTTACATGAGAAAATGCACCAGAACCAGAGGACACACAATGTAGCTGGAAGAGAAGAGAGATTAAGAGGGTTGTGAGGAAGTCCTACTTCACTGAAAGAGTGGTAGACACCTGGAACAGACTGCCAATGGATGTGGTGAAGGCAAAAACAATAAAAGTGCTTCAATCATGCATGGGATAGATATAGGGAAATATTAACTAATAGACAGGAAGGAGGAAGGTTGCCAGAGACCGGTTAAGATCTGCAGAGGCAGACTAAGCAGAGATCATCTGGGCAGATTTGGTGAGCCAAGCAGTCCTTTTGTGCCAACAAATTCTATGTTTCTGGCCCAGCAGTGAATGTGTTTTTCTTTTTTCCAGCTGTTCTAGCAGTTTGATAATACTTTACATGCAGTAGTACTATAGTAAAATTCTAATTTAGAGGCAGAAGGGACTCTAGGTCCATCATGCCCCCAATAAGAAGAAATAAATGCTATAGGTACAGCATGCAGTGCAAACATTTACTAATTTATTTACAGTAGTTTCCTTACCCACTCCACTACCTAGGGTATCCTGCGGTTCCTTGGTAAGCAGTAATTGTGCCGCCACTTATTAGGCCCAGTTTCACAAGTGGTCATGGGTTTTCTGATCTTGGACTGGCTAACCAAAACCTCCTTTCAGAGATGAGGTACTTGTCTGCTACTGATGAAGTGTGCAAGTCACCCAACAGTAGTGCATCCTGTCTGCACCAACCAAGGAGCATCATTCCTATCAGTTAGAGTACAAAGTGCAGCAGCAGCCATCAAAAAACATGGAAACCAGGGGAGGGGGGAATCTCAAAATAAGTGGTTGTTTCACATGTAAAGGTTAACTAGCTAATCAGCTCATTTGAATTATTCCTTGTGTGCACTTAAATCATTCCATACTGCTTGGCTAAAAACTTGAAAACACTGTGCCTGATTTTCAAAGGGTCAGCAGGAATGGCACATAGTGCTTGCTCCAACCAGGAATGGCACAAGGGGCAACTTGTGCCACACCATGCACCATTCCTAATTTTCAGGCATGACTGTGCCACATGGGGGGGCTGCCTGTGCCAGCTGGGCTTGCGCTACATTTGCAGCAGATGTATGGCTGTGCCCTGGTGGATGGGGGCTGATGCAGCAGTGGTGTTGCAATATCCCCATATGTGGGATTCTCAAAGAGCTTCAATAGGTGCAGAGCTCACCAGGGTTTAGACCAGCCTGGAGCTGGTCTAATAGCCAATGCACAACCCCAGGAGCTGGTGCCAGGTAGGAGGTGCTCCTGTGACCCCCTATTTTGGTCACTTGCCTAAGGTGTCCCATGGCCACACTGCTCCCATGCATGCTGCACACCACCAGCATGCAGTGGCAAGCTCCTCTTGAGGCTGTCCCACCTCCAGAACTTATCCCATGCTGGTCTGCTATGGAACATTCCTCTGGCTGGGTATATCTAGTTGTTGACCATAACCCCCCTCAAGCACCAGGCACAGTGCATCTTGTCCCTCATGGGACTGTCACTACCGTCCCCATTGTCAGCCCTGTCACTAGCATGGTTCTGAGCTACCTCCAACCCAACCCTCCATGGCCTCTTCAGCCCCCACTGCCCACCTGGACACTTGGCTAATGGGTCACTGGCACTGGTTGCTATGCTTCATGAACCTCCTGCAACTTGCAGCAATCCTCTCCCATGTACCCGTTGTTTGATGCAAGGACCAGTTGCAGAAAACTGCAGGATTTTATCACTGGGACCCCACTTCTTTGAGAATCAGGTGCAGGGTCCCTTGGGCACTAACACTGGAAGCAAGGTGCTGTTTGCCACTGCTTGTGTCACTCTAAGGCCAGTTTTGAAAACTGAGCCCACTGTGTCAGCTAACCAGTTGAGAATTGTCTTGCCATTGCTTGCATGCTAATAAATTTGATTGTTTTCAACTTTTGTAGATTACTGTATGGTTTGGGATTATTTTGTTTCCAGAAAAATACACATTTTGAATATATTACTATGCTGGGAAAGAAACATGTTCATAAATGCTGCCATGCTAAAGGAATAAGCAAATGAATAAATAAAGCAGAAATGTAAGACATATATCTTCTTTGGCAATGGAGAAGGGAATTAATTTAAACTTGTAGCAGGGGATATCAGAGTTTAGAGAGCAATCACTTTGCTTTAAACTTGTTTAACTGCAGGCAAAGGCTGCCATTTCAACCCAGGAGACATTGATTTTTTTGTCCTTTTCTGCTTTAAAGCTGAATGAATATTTGTTTCTTAAGAAGATCTGTATCATAAGAGAGCTGGAACAATGGACACAAACTATTCATGTCACTCCATTGTCCTTCCTACCTTGCTAAAGGTGATATATTTGAGGTCAGTGCCAATGACAGAAATTAATATAGAATATGAAATAATATATTATAAAAAGGGAGTCATTTTAAAAAAGTTGCAGCAATGTATATCTTGAACAGTTTATAATTTAACACCTGTATAAAAAATAACACTTCTGTGCCTAAAATTAATATTTATATGTCCACACAAAAAAGACAGATAAAATTAGACTTTACTCTGCTCAGCGTATTGTGGTTTATGCATTTTAAATTCATTTTTGAAGTGGCATGATATGTTGTATGGGGATGTAATTTCAAAGGAAAATCCTGTTGCTTAAGAATTGTTACTGTACATAATATTAAAGGTACCACATTACTACTTTGAAAGCAGGGCAGGATTTCTTAAAAAACAGCTACACAGCAAAATTCCTTGTAATGTTTGTTTAGTAATTTATGATCATAAATGGGTTAGCTAACATGCAAAATGTGTAAACAGGAGAAAAGAAACTGTGTTAGTTCAAATATTATGATCCACATTTAAGAGGTGGGATGCAATGTGTTGAAAAACTGTTCAAAATAAATGTAACTCATCTAAAGGGAGAATATTGTTACTATTTCTTCTAATTTAATATTATAAATGAATGACATTCAAACAATCAAAAAACAGTTTAAATGAAGTTAGGAAACATCAAGCAAGAAGACAAAAACACATCAAAAATAGGAATAAAAAAATTGTCACTTCAAAAAGGGACAAAAAGTTAAGAAAAAAAGAAGAAAAAGTTTTCAGGGGTCCTTTTCATGCAAATCAGCTTGGCATCAAAAATACCTTCATCTTCAGCACCGTCATTATCACCTAAATCATCAGTCTGTTTCTTTGTTAGGGGACCTAGGATTGAAAATGAAGAAAAAGGAGGAAAAAGAGAATTCAAGAATATACAAGACTGAAGAAAAACATCAAGAATAGATATTGAAATCCCAAAACGTTTAAGAAAAAGAAAACTAACTGCAAAGTTAGTAAAAAAAGAAGTGGAACTACCAAAATACATTAAGTAGGTCCCCCAAAAAAAGGCAAAAAAGAGTAAATGTAAAAGTGATGCATCCCATGTTACGGGCATACCCTCCATTATAAAATAGGAAATGCTTAATGATTCTATTATAGTATCCTTTTGACTTCATAGAATCAAATATAATAATGGCATTGACACAGAAAAAAAATCAAACCAACAGACACATTTTTGATCAGTGGAAACATACAAAATATTTAAACAGAACATTAAAAGAAAAGGAAGAACAAGACAAATTCTTAAAAAATGCTTGATAGAAACAACCAGTAATGTTCTATAAATTTTCCCATTTTTACTTATTTCAAATATAATTCTGTTAACATACCCCAGTAACCTTTGACTGCCTACTGTTATAGTATTTGTTGTGACTTGGTATATCTTAATGGCTAAAATAATAAGGCTGATGCCTTCCATCATTATTTCAATTAAGTTACCTTAATATCCTACCACACAAAACATTGTCATCTGCCCAGTATTTATTCCCACTCTGCTAACTCTGCTATCAACATGATGATAGAGTACAGTATGTAAGGAAAAAAAAAGCCTTTATTAACATGAAGCAGCTCACAGTCTCTGTGCTTTATGTAAGTAATGTTTAAACAATAAATTAATATAACAGAAGGAAAGTCAAAGGTCATGATGGGGGCTTTTTGCCAGAGGCATGGGAGAAAGATTATTAAGTGAACCATAGCATTTAAGTAAAAACAAACCAGTTAAACATGAGCAGCATGCTCTAGATACAGTATAGCTGACATACATTCATAATACAGCCTGCATGCAAGATCTAATATGTTCAGTGACATGGGTGAGAACGACAAGCGATCACAGAGAACTGAATTCTGCAGACTCTTACTGTAAGCAACAACTTGTCCATGCATAACACTAAAACAGAACCTTAGAAAATAAAAGCAGAAAGGGAAGATGAGTAAAGCAATGTACTGACACTTTAAACAAAATCATGCATTTTTTAAAATGTTAGCACAGTTTATATACTGTAGTTGTGTCAAGCCTCTAAATTTGTAACCTAAACCCCTTTCCACAATAGTAGTCATTGACCTATACAATGTAGTGCTGTAAAACAAAAATATAAAAAGAAAAGCTATACAAGCAAGCAATTTCAGAATCATTTTGTGTACTACATAAAGAGTAGATACACTACTGAATGGAACAAACACTGAAGAAAACGTATTCCTCCAAATCTAAAATCAAATGAAATTACACCCTGCTCAAACTTCTTCTACACCCTATGAAGTCACATGAGTGTCATGTTGTTTTGTTTTTTTTTTTTCAATAAAAGGAATGCTTCATAGTAAGAGTCAGCAGTACCATGTTCAGGAAGCCTGGGTACTCTTCATGATGTCAGCAGCTCACCAGCTCCCATTCAACAATTAAGAATGGGAGCTGGTGAGGTACTAACATAATACCCTAGCTCTCAGCCTTGCTACCTTCACAACTTACTGTATGTGCTTTTCTTACATCCTACATTGTTATTCTTTTCTTTCTGGAATGTATTACTTATACCTTGCATTTATCACTAATGCGCATATACCCATTGTTGTCACTATACATGCTACTACTATTTCACCTCTGCTGTATCCCCTCCAAATGGTAACACCTGGAAATGAGCTCCAACTCAGTGCATGTCTCCTGGTAAACACATGTTAAATACAAGGAAGGAAGGGAGGGAGGGAGGAAGGAAGGAAGGAAGGAAAAAAGAAAAAGAAAGAAAAAGAAAGAAAGAGAGAGAGAGAAAATGGTGCAGCCCTTTCAAATTAAAGACTGTTCCTACATTATAAAATAAAAGTCTGACCTCACCCCCTCCTGGGATGACTAAGGAGTTTGTGCACAGTTGAATTACATTGTATTGGCTTTTAGATTTCAATGAACAAATTCTCCTTTTGCATTTACTCATCTTCTTGAGTCATATTTTTACTAACTGAGTCCCCTGCATTGTATTTTTGCTGGTATTTTTCATGTATTGCATTGTATTTTTGCTTGTATTTACTCATGTTGTACCTTCTGTGATACAGTACACATGAAATAATGAAACTCAAATATCTTTTTTTAGATGATTTAATAAACAATTCAAATATGCATGTTAAACAATATGTACGATTATTTTTAAGAAAAAGACACTTTCTGTTTTCTCTATATTTAGGTTTACTTTATTGTCAGGCCTCATCTGTTTTGTTTATATATTTATTTGCTCCCCTGACATCTCATACTTTTGGGCATGCCTAGCACCCTTTTAAACAATGGACACATTGAGCTCAACCCAGCACCACAGTCGTCCACTCCTTGGCTCTTGAAATCTCCACAATTCACAGATCAGAATGTCCTTAAACAGAGGGGTACACCTTCTGCCACCAGAGGTAAGAAATGCTGGAGATAGAGTGGATGTAGCTGGGGAGTGACACCATGCATTCAAAGGTTGGGTGGTGGGTGTAGGGCTGTCAGCAGTTTATCTATCATGCCCAGACATAACCATGCCCAGATGAACCATTTTCTCTTTATTCTTCCATTTCCCCATCACCCTCTTGTGTAAATACATGTTTATGGAAATCCCTGGGGAGAATACCCAGCAACCTATGCATCCAGGAGCTGCCACTACAAGAGTGGAGTGGAACCACCAATCTACCTACCTGGGAGGCAAGTATCCTAGTGGGTGCACTGTCACTCTTTTTCTGACCTCTGATCCAGCCCTCCCATGCTTGAGGCATGAAGCATGATCACCTGCATGCCAGGTAGCCCAAATGAGCTAATACTTTTAAACTTTTATAAGAATACTTATACCCCCATGTTTATATATACACTGGTTGCTAGTTCTGTAATAAATATTTGTAAACTGGGATTTTGATTGCCCCAAAGGGTTCAGAAGTCATGTGTTTATAGAGTGGCAGCCAACTGTTTCAAACTTACTTCTGCAACCAGGATGCAGTGCTCAAAAATATCAATGTATCCCAGGAATGTAAACAAACAAACCAAAAAATCTGATTGCATGCTTGGTAAAGGTACAAAAAATACCACCTCCCATTGCCACCACTTTTGTAGATATCATTTGCTCCATTATTAAAAACTCTCAAGCCCTACCGCATACCACACACACACACACACACACACACACACACACCCCTATTCAATGTACAAAAACTATATCTACAAAAAAAATGTAAGATTTGCCTTTTCTTACCATCCTAACAGGCTCCATGGATCTTAATTAAGGAGTGCAAACCGGCCTACTAAGCCTGCCATTTTCAAATCAATACCCCTAATGAAAGTAATACTTTTTATAGCGTCTTATGTTTCCTGTCAATTCCCTCCACTTCTGTGTAGCAGCAGTAGAGGCAGGCTGAGCTAACACAACTTTAAAAAATATCATCTGCTTCTGCCAGAGGGACAGCCAAGCTGGCAAAACTTTCAGTAATACCTTCCACATCTGCAAATGTACAATTGAGGCCTGCCAAGCCAGCAAAATGTATCATAATGTCAATTGATGGTGCACATCACAAGCCAGTCAAGACTCTTAAGTATCTTTTATCTCTCCAGTGCCTGAGAACAGATGAAACACATGTGACAAGTAGCCAATGTCCATATAAATCTTTCCTCTTGTTCCCAGTAAACAAAACTCCAAAACCTGTTGAATTTGTGTATTCTTGTAAAACAGGGCACCATGTATCTGAAGCTCCAAAACAATATAATAACCTGACACTTTACAACTCGTGGGTGAGCTAAAACTACAGGGGATTAATAGCCATTGAAATGGGAAACCTCCCCTGCTTCTTTCATGATGGTACTGTTCTGGAGGGGGTGTATAAAAGATCAACACACTGTATCATGTATCCATGCTTTAGCCATCTCAGTGCACCCATATGGTCAATGCAACAAATTAGAAGTAATAACTTTATCATTTCTAAATATCAAATGAAATAAACATTTTAATATAAATTTACTTTTTAGTTTTACTTTTTGTAGTCATCCAGGGTGTGGGTTGCTATATGATGACTGCACTTCCAGGTGCTGTAGGCAATTGGCCTACAGCCTTCTGCCTCACTGCACACTTGCATCAGAATCTGCACCCTTTTGTGTCTTGCAACTAAGCTGAGACACCTCCTTAATTTGTACTACTAACCTAATTAAGACATTGACTTCTGTTATTTTTCAATGCATGCCTTGCCAATGCTTTGAAGCAATGACCAGTGATGCTGGTGGGCAGGGTTGCCATAGTAACTTGTAAAATGGAACCTTGCCTTTGTTAGCCATGGTGCTAAAGTAGACACAGTGGCTGAATGTTAGTATCACAGCATAAAGCTTCACTGCAACTCTTCCATCATCCTCAAATATAAGTGAACAACTGCTTCATGGTTTAGCAAGCCAAGACCCAGCCAGAAACCTAGTACAACTGTTTCTGTGGCAATTTAACTGACAGTTGATGCTTGGAACAGAACTGCAGTCTCTTATAATAGCTGGTTCCTGGGTTAGATTCTAACCTGTTTCATTCCAATACAACAGTTAAGGCTATTCACCCTTGTTACACTAATGACAATCATAAACAACTGGAGTGAAATTAATATTTATCAATTACAATAGACTGGGAATAAGACACCCTTTTTTAATTGTATGGAATTTCTGGGAATGTGTATAGTATATCTATATGAGTATGTATCTATATTTGCATTAAAAAAGCACTTCAATTAAATAAACAAAAAATGTATGTAAGTACTTAGTATGGAAAGCACAAACCTCTGTGGTGGCTTCATTTTTGAGTGGGACAGCCCGACAAATGGTTATTTAGGGAAAGGAGAAATTGTTTAACCAGGAAAGGCACACTAAGCCAAAGCTTGTTTCCATGTGTGACCTGGGAGCACAAGAAAGTTAATTGACTTGCTCAGGGTCACACAGTATGCAAGTGAGGACTGATGGGATTCAAACCCAGGTCCTCAGGTCTGCAGCTCAGTGCCCTTAACCACTACACTATACTGCCTCCTTTATTAATTGCTAATTTAAGTAACAATAATTTTATGGAGGATAGTTAAACTAAGGTACAACACCTCATGTAAAGAGCGAAGGAGTCCTGTTTTTGCATTGCTTTGCATCTAGGATCCCACAGCACAGTGTGTGGAAGACAGCTCTGTACACATTTTTAAAAGGCAGAAGGATATAAGAACAGGATAGTCAGTATCATTCCCATGGCCATACATTGAATCACATACTCCTTTAATCATGTGAAAGGGTTTCAACTAACACCAATGTATTCATTTGAATCTATACATTTAAAGTTTGACAAAACTATCATGGTCCTAGTAGGTCCCACTACCTTCACTTTCCCTGGATAGACAGCACATAAAACTGTCATCAAGGAAATGGCTGCAAACATGTATTTAACAAACATTTTATGCAATAGAGCACAAAGTGAAGGGTGCAGTTTGTAAGCCTCAAAAAAGAGTACCTTAGGCCCTGGCTAGTTTCTTCCCTAAGAAGGGACCCTACAGGTGGACCTAGGGATCATATGTATGCTCACAGAGGCATGCCAGCCTATGAGAAATTGGGGCCCTCTGGCCCAGTGCTAGGCATCTAGTTCCATCTGGAAGGAGCTTCACCCATGGGATGTCTAATGAGGTTAGCCCCTGAATGCTCAAATGGGGTCCCTGATTATCCATCCCTCATACTGAACAGTGGGGCCTGTCCACATGGAAATAGACCCCCATCTATCCTTTGAAAGATTCCTTCTTCTGAGTCTTCCATGCTGCACTGATTTAGAATGACTGTAATAGTAACAACATGTGTCATAAAAAGATAGAAACATAGACTTTGACAGCAGATAAGGACCGCTTGGTCCACTGAGTCTGCCCCTTTCCCTACCTATTGGATAAGCTGCAGATCCTAGTTAACCAACAGCCTACTTCCTCATACCTCCCACTAGAACTGCCTTATGTCTGTCCCATGCATTCTTAAATCCCCGACTGTTTTGGGCCCAACAACCTCCTCAGGAAGGCCATTCTATGTGTCCACCACCCTCTCTGTGAAAAAATGTTTCCTCACGTTGCCCCTGAGCCATCCCCCATCTATCTTCAAATTGTGCCCCCCTTGTTCTTGCACATCTCTTTTTCTGAAAGATGCTACCTTCTTGGACTTTGTTTATTCCCTTGAGGTACTTGAAAGTTTCTATCATGTCCCCCCCCCTTCCTTTCCTCAAGGGTATACATATTAAGCTCTTTTAGTCTCTTTAGTCTCTCTTCATATGGCTTCTGGTACAGACCCTGCACCATTTCAGTTGCCCTCCTCTGGACTGCCTCCATCCTGTCTATGTCATTGTGGAGGTGGGGTCTTCAGAACTGCATGCAGTAGTCCAGATGGGGTGTCCCTTCGGAGGAAGTGAAAAACCCAGGAAAGACCCTTTGGGGAAAAAAATGGAAAATTCCTCCTCAACCTCTAAAGTAATACTCACAATGTGGCAACAAGGATCCATGCACCGTCCTGAACTAGCCCTGTACCTTGCTTTTATGAGGATGGAAGACTGGGAGTCTGGAGATTCTGGAGAAGGATAAAGAATTAGAGCAGGGCTGTGCTTAGTTTGTTAAGCCTCTGTTGCTCCTCCCTACCAGCAGCTGGCCCTACCTTGCTTCCCCTCTATAGATGTGGCACCCTTACCTAATGCCCAAGTAGATGGAGATAGGGTCAATGCAAAAACTTGTCTGCAACAATTCTTTGCTGACTATCCCATAAAGTGCAGAAAAAGTCATCCTGTGTCTACTGAAATGACAATATATTTGGAAACACGTGACTAGCAGCAATGACAGGTACTGTACATTGCACATAAAGTATGAACAGATTTATACTTTTTAAGTGAAATCATCCTTAAATTTGACTTAAGTTTAGAACAACATTTACTTTGAATTTTCCTGGAAGCATGAGCACTATAACGTTTTACATGGCTGCTCCAAATCAAATTTGCCTTTCTATCTCACTATTGCTTTTTGCAAACACTGAAAAGAAAAGTGAGAAAGTTGCACAAAGGAAGACACCTGGAACCACCATGAGGCTACATTATTCCCCACATGTTCTTGACATTTCATTGTCATAAAACAGTTGCAATGTTCAGACCAAGAACTAACAGGAAGCGTTAAATAATAATTAGTGCCACCATGGAATGTTATACTGGTTTGCTGAGTCTTCTAATATGATAAGTATAGGAGCAAAATGTCATAGCAGTATCTAGTTTTCATTTTTATGGTGTTCATTAGGGTAGTACTTGGCAGCCTAAGGACAATGTACCATTTATGATTCTCTATCCAGTGACATACTGTAGATGTTCTTCAGAAACTCTTTCATGGTTTCATGGCCAGAACAAAGGTGGGCTCTTTACATTCTACTAATACTTTTCTAAGATTCTCTTGCTGGATCCCTTCTTCCTGTTACATGCACACATAAAACCCTAGTAGTAAATATCAAAAGATGGAGTAATTAAGGCTTACAGCTGAGCAAATATGAATGTTTAAGTTATACTACTACACCATGGTATCACAGTAGGTTTATTACAGAGTTGCAAGTTTGATATGTATTTTACATTTGCATCTTAAGGAAAAAAAACTTTGGATGATTATCTTTGCTGAAATGAGACATATGGTAAATTGACAGAAGACATGAAAAAATGTTTATTTATGCTAATTCTGCAGCCATATTGCAGATGTAATGCAGTGCTTCTAGCAACCAACTAGATGAAAGCACCTTTGCCAGCTGTATACCCTTCCTTTGCTTTCACAGATAACGTGGCCAAATAAAATGTCATAGATGCTGTACTACAGAGCAGAACTTGTTTCATGTGCAGTGCGATAAAAAATAACTAGGGTTGTTCCCTGGGATGCTAGGCTACTCTGTTGGCATATATGTATGCCACCAGATATCACATTTTGGACAAAGGTGGTTAATATACAGATAAATTATGTTATAGATCAGGGTTGATCCTGGAGTATTTCACTAGAATAGTAAATAATTACCATGAAATAATTAACTAGGGGATCCAGGACTACAGAGTTTGTAGCATTATACTTAGAGGTGGGACTGACTTTTCCTCAAGCATTTCCAGGTAAATCTTTGTCAGAAGGTGAATTCCAGCACCATAATTGACACAGCTTTCACTGGGAGACAGAGAAAAAAATGGGCCTTGCAAATGTTGACAGAAATGCAGTTTTACAGAACTAGTAAAATATTAAAGGATTAGTCAAGTGCAGGATCACTAGAACATTTGAAGAGTAAGAGCAATTACTATTTAACTCAATAACGTCAATGTTTTTGTCAGGAACTAGTGATCTGTTTTGTTATGTGACAGTCAGTGCCTTGCTCAGTTTTAGAGAGAAAAGAGGGTTTCTCTTATTTTCTTGCATAGAAGCTGCACATTTTTGACTACTGCTGATTGATAAGATGATATATTCATCCTTTGCAATTATAGCAGAATATATACTGGTAGGATTTAAAAAATTCTTGAAAACATATCTTTTTAACCAGGCATTTGTAGGGACGTATTGAGTGTTTGCTAAAATGTTTTATTTGTTTTTAATGTGTAATGTTATGAAATTATTTTAATGCATATTGTTAAGGCACCTTGAGCTTTGAAAAAGCACCTCATACAAATACAATTTTACTTTACTTTACTAACACCTACAGTATGATAGCGCTGAGTGTTTGTCTGCAGAATGATGCTCAGTGTACTAGACCAAAGCTGGCCTGAAATGCCCCCTCTCCCCAGTTTGGCTGCCTGATAGTTATGGTCCACCCTATGACTCTGAAACTTGGTGAACACAGTCTCAATCCTAGGTGCTAATTTTGTGGCAAGTTTGTTGAAAATCAATTTGCAGGTTCAGAAGTTATTAGTCTGCGAAAATACAAAATAATCCCAAATTAGGACTTTTTTTGACCCTGAATAGCAAACAATCTACATCGACTTAAATTATGAAACTTATGATTAGTTTTTTTTTTGTTTGTTTTGTCCCAGAAAAGAACAATTTTATAGTTTCGGAATGATTTTTTGTTTTGTTTTGAAGTTACAAAGTGGTAACGGTTTTAAATCTGATGCATGTGCAAACCACTTCAAAAAATAGTTGAGAAAAGTGAAGCATTTTCTGAGTAAAAGTTGAGCAAAAACTTTAAAAGCTAATACGTAATAAATACTCAACTCTAAAGGTTGACATTTGTGGGGTTTGTCAGAAGACAGTCTAATGAGACTTCTGAGCAGACTCACAAAATAATTCATTACGATTCGTGTTTTGATTAGCCAAATCATTTCTGTGATTATGTCAAAAAATCATTGAAATTGATTTTTTCTTCCATAAAGGTCTTTATCCTCCTTGGCAGAATGGGCAATTTCTCAAGCCCAACCCCCCTGCACTGTGGCCATCTCTTACCTCCTCTCATTTGGGGATCTTATTGCCTGTGGATCTTCCCCCTAGCCCAACATTGCATTTTCAGATCTGTCCTGGACTTGAGCAGTAGAGTGGGCCACAGTATGATGGCAGACCTTCACAGACCCCATCCTCTGTTCTCCTCTTATTTTTCTATCTGGGCCCTCTGACATGGAATGAGCATAATGAGGGTGCTCTGACTCTGCAAAGGTGCCCTCGGTGCTCAGCAAATGGGATCCTTTCCCACTTTGTGACTTACTTGTCCTGCTACCCAGATACTTGCAGGTGGCTGTCAACAGTGAGACATGGCAAACCACCTCCCCAAGTGGGGGGTGGGTACATCAGTTCTGCAGATGCTCAATCCTCTCTCATCCAGCCAGCCCCCAAGTGATCTGCTTCTGTTTTAGAACCTAGGTTACCAGTGTGGCTCTCATTGAGACAGACTTTAACAAACTCAGAATATGCATTACAGATAGCACATGCACTTGGTTAATAATGACAGAAAAACACAGATACAATAGTCATGAACATGACTGAAAACCTGAAAAATATGATGTTTTTTATTTTCAGTTTGTGTCTTACTTGGGAAATTGTACAAACCGTAATGACAAATTTAGCAGAACACAAAACAGGGCCTGAGTCCTAACATGCATTGTACAGGGCTCTTCAAGATAGGTATCTGGATTGTGTTTTGGCATTCATTTCAGTGGAGTCCAGGTGAGTGGGCAGAGTTTATGTTCTAAAAAAACAAACTTTGGATTTCTTTACTGTTGATGCTTTGAAAACCCTAGCTTGTGCATTAACATCGTTTTTCACAATACATTTCCTGTCTTTCTTAGATAGCCATAAAACCTTAGTGCATGCATTGCACACAGCCCTGAGTAACTCATCAGGCATCGCTAAGGGTCCTGCATGAATCAGGAAGCATTGCTCAGGGCCTGTAAGCATGAGGTCAATTGTGGCATCCTGTCATGAAGACACCACATAATAATGTGCCTTGCCACCAGACCTGTAGCCTTCTTTCTGTGGGCCACTCATGAAACACCTGTACAATGATACTCGTACTAGACCAAAGCTAGACTGAAGTGCCCCACCACAGTTTGGTTGCCTGGAACATGCCTACTTTCTAATTGGAAATCTAATTTGGAGATTTAAAACCAGACAAGCACATTTCAGGTCAGATTGACAAGGTGCCACTTAAGAGATTGTGAGGTGGAATGGCAACTTCTCCACTCTGAAAATGTGGGGTCAAAAATGACCAAGTCAATGCCAAAAGAAAAAAGAGTGAAAAAAAAACAACTATGTTCAGGGAGATGCACATTCTTGGGCTTAATTTATTTTACACTTATTTTTCCTCTCACTCAATACTTGGCAATTGTAAGTCATACTGACCCCTGTGGCAAGATAAGGCCATACCTTATTGTTCTAATCCTATGTCATGGTATTTTTATGTGAGAAATACAATACAGATGCCATGGTAGCCCAATGTAAGTTGCAAGGGATCATGGGTAGAAAAAAAAACAATGGGCCCAATAATGATGTTGTAACTCTTGTCACTGGGCAGAGAATCTGCCAGTTGCTTGGCAGGGTCTACAGTTAACTAAATCATTTAAAAGGAGACAAAAGAATAATTAAGCAGAGCTGGCCAGCAGGCACATCCTTTTGTGTCTGAATGGGCCACAGCATCCAGAGGAGCCTGGATGTCTGGCTTCTTATTGTCTCTGCAAGGCTACTCTAAGTTAACCTCATTACCACTAAATGGGTTACCATTTAAGTAAATAGTTATACTGAGTGCAGCTTGATTACAGCCTTGCAAAGAGATGGAGGGCTGCAGGGTTTTCCTAAGAATTCCAGTTTAGACTAGCTGACCTCTGAGTTTTCTTTCCTCTCATATTCAGAACTACATATTTGTTGTTTGTAATAAAATACTAAAAACTGATTGAGTAGCCATAGAAACAGAATGCTAGCCAATCGCAGGGCAAGACACTGTCCACTGGACATGCCCTTAGAGAAATCCCATAAAACAAGGAAGAAAGATTGTATCTGAGCCTTTTAAGCATGTTTAGCCTTTTAGGCCTTTATCTTTTTAGCCTTTAGCCTTCTTTTTTCATTTGGGGACCCTGCCTTTCTGCTTAGGAGAGCAAAGACAGTTTCTGTTCAAGACATTCTCCTGGACCACCAGAGCTAAGACTTCAACTACCACTTCTAAGGACGCTTTGCACTTCAAAATTCAGCAACTAAGGACTCGAGATAGAACTTTAATCTCAGAGTGTTAAAGTGTAGGTTTTTATGTATATTTTCCATTTTATTTTCAATATACTTTAACCAACATTTCAATTATTGGTCTTTATGTTATTTACTGCATTTATTAATTAATTAGTAAAGTTTTTGGCTTACTTTTAAGATAATGCTGCCACTGTCATTTGTGTGTGTTGTCTTGGGAAGAGTTGTTCAAACTATACTATGCCTGTGTGACTGTTTTAAAGCCAAACTCTACCAAAGTGAAGTGTCACTAGGGATTTCATGATGAAAGGAAAGGAGGAAAGGAGGAAATACAAATGGTCTCAGGAGGAGTGTGTGGGGGTTTGAACCGAACTCTGCATTTCTGGGAAAAGACACATACAGTAATAGGGTGTATAGGGTCTCCTAAAGCCTATACATGCCTGTGGCTTTCTGGTTCATGGTGCAGTGATTGAGAGGGTTCTAATGCAGGAACATAGACTCGAGACTGTATTTGTACCCCCTTGCATGGAGAGAGGGTGCCCTGGAATTCTCTGGCATACATTCAGTTGTGAAACAGTGAGCATGCTAAAAGGACAGAGATAGGGTATCCCTGACCATTCCTCATCACAAGAGGGATTTGCTGTGATGCAGAGAATCCCACCCCATGGGAGTGGGCTTGTAACAACCCCAACTTTGTATTCAACCAAGTGGCCACCCCACAGCCACATAAGTGGCACCTTTTGTATTCCATACAAACTGTGTTGGTTAAACAAACAGTAATACCAGACAGGGTGGATGGTATTGGGCTATTCCAGCTCTCCCTGGGAGTGTAATGGGGCCACAGGCAGAAGGCTTTATAGTCCCTGGAAGGTCCAGTATAGCCCAATACCATCCACCCTGGAGGGTATTAGTGTGCCTAGAGGTGGAGCCAGAAAAAAAGCAACATTTATAAAAATGAAAATGGGATTAGAGCTGTATTTTAGAAAACAATAAAACATTTTTAGAAAAATACTGTAAATACTATTTTTTTTGTAAGAATTAATGCATTGTGTGTAAAGTAGTCCCTTTAATGTTGGCATGGTCATAAGATGACACTGTTGTATTTTGTGTTGAGTTATTGTGTTGTATGTCCTCCCACACACCAGCAGTGTATACTCTCCCCTCTCTCACTCCCCTTTCATAGTACTAAACTCCTTTCTGTTTTTTTTTTGTGATCAAAAGATGCTGGCAGCATGACCCAGAAGTACTGGGGGGAAGGGGCAGAGCAGCATGATTCTACACTAATAGTCTGTTGCCCTCTCCACCTCACAAGTGCAATACCAGTAGTATTGTTTTTGTTTGTTTGTTTTTTTGTTTTAAGTTTCACCACTCTGCAATTGGGAGATGGTGGACTATTCAGATTTGCTGATGAGAATGGCAATGCAGTCAGCAGGTGAACTGTGAGCAGTGCTCAAAGAACGATTTGCACTGATAGCTATGATGGAATCAGTGATGTGGCAGCTGGTATTCATGCTGACACTAGCACTAGCACGCGCTGTGCTACCAGCACCAGTAATGATACAAAAAATTGTGTTTGCATCTCTGAATTTTGAATGTAGTTATCTTTATGCATTTCAGGTATGGCTTTTACAATCATAGTCGGAGGTTCGGGTCCCAAACCTCAGACTATAATTGTAAAAGCCGTACCTGAAATGCATAAAGAGAACTATGCTCAAATTTTTTTATTGGACTTAATAATACTAAGAAACATCAGGACACAGAGAGTTTTTCCATTTCAGACAGATTCTAGATTTGATTTTGGAAAGGGCTGGAGGATGAATATTTATAATGTTTGGTTCAAGCCAAGTTTTGCCAGATGACAGATCAGATGTCAAAGAGGTATCTTCCTTTTTAGAGATGCAGTCAGTACTGATATATCTGTATAGTATATTGATCAGGATCAGTGATCACTACCTTGACTGCTTTTTTTCTTTTCTGTAGTATTGTCTGTGCCAGAAACTTCATAGTCCGGACAAGCCTCCCAGGACCTTGTAAACTGAAATATCTCCAGGATAAAGAAAACAATAACATGCATTAGGAAAA
Organism: Neoceratodus forsteri; assembly: GCA_016271365.2. NCBI lineage: Eukaryota > Metazoa > Chordata > Ceratodontiformes > Ceratodontidae > Neoceratodus > Neoceratodus forsteri. The sequence goes on from CM028137.1 coordinate 915,432,378, forward strand.
AAATGTTTTTTTTCCTTTTCCTAATGCATATTGTAGGTTTTTTTTTTCTTGTTATCCTTGAAATATGTTCTATCAAGCTTATCCCTTTCCCAAAGGTGGGCAGCTAAATGGCAGCTGCAGAGCAGGTATAAACTAGTGTACTGTACACATTTTTTAATAGCTAGCATCCCACCAAGAACAAAGTGCTCTAAAGTCAAAGTTGGCAGCTGCAAGATGCTGTGAATGAAATCAATGGATTTGCAGATGCAGTGCAGGTTTAATTTGCTTTTGAAATAAAACGTTAAAAGTACATTTTTGTGTGTGTTTGTTTCACCATTTCTCTTCAGTGTGTGTGTGTGTGTGCATTCGTGCATGCATGCGTGCATGGGAGCATATGTGTGTGTGGGAGGGGTTCTTCATTGCCCTTCAGTTCTTTTTTCTGGACATATAGACTAATAATCTATACCCCTGATTGTTTATTAACTTTTGAGATGAATTGTCCACCGTCCTGTCTTCATAGGAAAGTTATTTTGACAGTAAAGTGTCCCAGTGTAAATTAAACCAGTGTACTAAAATAGAACACAATGTGTGCATACATATATGTTAGAACATGCTTTTTAACACAAGCTTTCAGCACTTTTTGATTTCATCATTCTTCTATCATGTTTCAATGGAGGTATTTCTAACAACATTTTGCCTAATAATGCAGTATTTTATACCTCACACCATTCATAAACTGCAGCTCAGGATATAGCTCTAACTGTTGGGTCTGCTGGACAGCAGGGAGAGCCCCAAGAGTGCATTTGTATTTGGTGTTTTGTGGGGCAATCACTATTAGTGCTGGCAAACACTGTGAAGATTGTGCATGGACCAGTCAGTAATACTAGCAGAACTGCTTGCACCATGGCAGTGTGTGGCAGGCATGTAGCAGAAATGCAATGCTGTCCAAAACAAATTAACATTATAGAGAGTCATTAATAAAAAAAACTGATGAGGTCAATTAAACTTGTAGTCCACATGTGTTTGTACATCAGGATGTTGCACACTGCAAGATAAGGGAATGAAGAGGAAAACAGGTAGTTTAGAAGAGAAACATTTGATTAAAATCTGAGTAAAACTTGTGCAAAACTGGAGTTTTGTTTTAGCACCAGTAGTGCCACTCCCCAATAGCTGTGAAAAAAATTCACTGGTCACAATGAAGGAACAGGAAAAGCAGCATGTAAGGTGTGTAAAATGAGATTTGAAGGGTTAGAACACACAAGGTAGATAAAGGATAAATGAAGCAAGCAATAATACCAGAAAGGAAAGAAGGGAGAGAGGGGACATGATAGAAACTTTCAAGTACCAAGGGAATCAACAAAGTCCAAGAGGGTAGCATCTTTCAGAAAAAGAGATGTGCAAGAACAAGGGGGCACAATTTGAAGATGGGGGGGACGGCTCAGAGGCAATGTGAGGAAATATTTTTTCATGGAAAGGGCTGTGGATGCATGGAACAGCCTCCCTGAGGAGGTCGTGGAGTCAAGAACAGTGGGGGAAGTCAAGAATGCATGGGACAGACATAAGGCAGTTCTAGTGGGGTGTAGGAGGAAGTAAGCTGTTGATTAACTAGGATCTGCAGCTTATCTGTTAGGTAGGAAAATAGGCAGACTAGGTGGGCCAAGCGGTCCTTATCTGCCATCAAATTCTATGTTTCTATCAAAAGGTAGGCAGTACTGAGCTATACCCACCTGCCCAGGGGTGTAATGAGGCCTGACCCCACAGGCAGAGGGTCTTATAGCCTCTGGAAGGGCAGGTATAGCCTAATACCGCCCACTCTGGAGGGTATTATTGCACTTTGAAAATGAGACATGTAGTTTATATGTTTTGAAAAAAAAAAATTTTACATTAAGTTTTAAACCTCTTTTTTTTGTAATAAAATAGTTCCTGCACCTGCTGGGGCATTCATACTGTAGGTGTTTGTCATGGTTACCTGCCCCCCCCAACCAGACTCACTGTTGTATGTTTAATGTTAATTTTTTTAATATTAATTTATTCCTTCACTTTATTTCTGTCATTCACTCTGTTTTCGCCCTGTTTTTTTCTGTGGCTGTGAGAGGGGCTACATTGAGGACTCGGCAGTTGTACAGTGGTGGCGGGGGGGTCACTCTGAGAAGTTAGGGGCACTGTGTTAAGGGGGGAAAAAAGGCAAGGATCCACATTAAATTTATGTTTAATTTTGATCCATTTTGAATTTTGATACTGAAAGGAGTACATTAAAATAGTGAATTAATCAGAGTATGGAGCAGTGGTGGCGGGCGGGTCCATTTCATTTACTGCAATGGAAGTCCTTTGAGGCAGTAGGGAAATGTACTCTTGCTGTGTGTCCAGCTCAGAATTCACTGAGTGCTCCTGGTATGGCTTCTGTTTTGTTTTCTGGATTTGTCAGTCTTCATTTTAGGCTCCGTTTTCCTTTTTTTAGCTGATGGTGGTTTGATGTCATTGTCTTTGAGGTGCTTTGGCATTTTTTTAGACCTTCAGCAGTGACCAGCTGAAAATGTACTTTAAATTCAGTCATTCTGACTTTTGCTTTGCTCCATTTCTTTCTGTGGTACTAGGAGACGCGTATCTCCTGCGGATTGCTGCTTGGCTTTTGTCTCGAGTGTGTGACGTGACCTGTGCAAGGTATGTGGCAAAGCGATATTTTAGGGGGAAAGGGCATCCAGGACTGGCACTCGTTTTAGGTGGGCATTGTTGTCTGATAGATGCCCACTTAAATTAGTGGCTCAGCCAATCGAATTGCAAAATGGATTTTCCCCATTTTCTAAGGATAGTTAATAGTTAACTTGGAAAAAAACTTGCAAAATTGTTTGGCAATGAACTGCAGTGTTGTTCCAGATGAAAGCTTTATAAAGCTTTAACATCTTTAGTTTTTGACTTTTGTTTTGACTTGTTTTGACAAATATCTTCCCTATACATTGGTTTGGTGACTCCACCCTGTATTGTGTGCTCCACCATCCCCTCTTCCCAAACCAGCATTTCTACATTCTGCATTAAGGGACAGCACAAGACAAATTTGCATCATTTTTAACTAGTGTGACCTGCATTTCCACTCATCCATCAGTCAGATAGACATTCGGGAGGAGGCAGACTCAATGGGCCAACAGTCTGCGGATGACAATGCCCTCTGTCTAAGCACTAGACACAAGGGACTGGTTATTTTAATGGACCTCTAGACTACCTGGGTGACTATAATGCTTCTGACTCACTGACTTACTGCTGCTCACCCCCACAGTCAGACTGCTTTCTACTGATTCCAGACTTCTGACACCACATCTTTATGCCAGCATGGTCATGGTACATTAGGGATAGAGTTTCCAATGTCCCGATCTTGTCAGGACAGTCCTAGTTTGATGGACTGTTTCCTGACAAAAAACATAAAATTAAAAAATGAAATTAGAAGAAAAGCATTTTCTTACATTCCTGTCAAAATGGGCAGAAAACATAAATACCATACATATGGCTCAACATAGAGAATAATAGTTACCTATCAGTAACAAACTAGTTAGTGCATCGAGAGGTTGCCATGGCAATCTCATTAAGCTCAAGAGGTTTGGTCGCCATTGGCAACCTCGAGATGCATTAACACAGCTTGGTACTGAGAGGTAACTATCTATTGTTTTTTTTAGTGTAGGATGCCCCCACAAGCAGTGAAAGTTACTTAAATAATTGGTCCTACTGTTTTTCTCTCCATCTGTGCCACTTTCCTTCACTCTCCTTTTCACTGTGGCCACTTCCTGGTTGTGTAACATGCATGCACTAGCGCAATCGATGTTGTTATGCTGTAGTAACTACGTAGCTAGTGCAGCATAACAGCTACAATGACATAGCTACTACAGCATAACAATGTTTGGAAAGCTACAGATGTCTATCGGAAATAACATTCCATCATATACTATATGGATTTAATCATGAAGATGAATATTAACACCTAAAAATGTTGCTTAAAAAATTAGTATTCGTATTTTTTTTCCTTTTACAGTGAAGATGTCTGTTTCACTGGCCTTACATTACATATTGCCCTGGGGGTAAAAATAACATTTTAGTATGAAATATCCTGATGCTGCACACTTAAAATGTGGAGACCCTATGAAGGGGAAGTAAGAGATACTGGACCACTGGACTGCAGCAAACAGGTATGATTTGTCTCTTTTTTACTACCAGTAGGTCAGCCGCCTCCTCTTCCCTGCTACCTGGCCTGCAGAATTAAGCATGTCTAACTGCCCTTAATGTTCACTGGCATTCCCCCTCAACTGCTGCTGAATCTCAGGGACCCCCAATATTCTAAGCTTATATTCTTCAGCCCTGACTTTAAATAAAAATAAATGAAAATAAATGAAAACCTTCATTTGTTCCCAGATCACAGCCAAGGGCATGGGGTTGTAGTTCTTTCACTGTGATGGGAACAGGTCACAAAAAATCTAACATACAAACAGCAGGCACCTTTGTTCTTTAATGGCAAATGACCATCACCCCAGGAAGTAAACAATTATACAAGATTATACTTCTCATATGTTTACTCTTGTATGACTGTGTGGTTGTCCAAATACATTTTATCCAAGTCTGTGCAGCCTGTGCTGATTGTTGACACTCAATATAAATGTACTCCAGGTATGCAATTTCAAACTTTCTAACCTGCATTTCCCACCCAAAAAAAAGGTATTCAGAGTAGCTGGAAACCCCTCAAAATGCATTTTAGACATCAAAAACCCTTCAGCTTTTGGGTGCCTAGCCAGCCCCCAACCCCCTACATATTGGTGAAGTCACAAGGGGCCCCACCATTACTCATTGCCTATGGCTCTACAAGTTGTTAATCTGGCCCTTTTCAGATGGAAAGATTGGAAATAAAAAAACAATTTAAATTTAATACAAGATTTATATAGTGAAAATGCAATGGATCTTGAATGCAAATTAATGGAAGAAATGAATTTGTATATAAATTGTAGCTAGAAGTACAGGATACATAAATGAAACAGTGTCTGAAACAATCTTGAAAGAAACAAAGGTATAAAAGATATCACGAACGCCATGGTTGAAAACTACTGAATCTTGCTTAAACTATGCAAACTATATATTATGGATATTGTGATATGTCTGTATAGACCTGTAATCCTGTATTCAAGCTGTAACTGTAATTTTGTGTATGTAACCTCGTAATTCCATCTTGCTGTTACTATGTATACTGTATATCTGTTTCTGTACTCTGACACAGAGCCTTTGTAAATGAGTCTCTGACTCAAAGGTTTTAATTCCTAAAGTTTGTTAAATAAAATAAATAAATAAACTGGTTTATAATATGATATCTTACTTACAAAATGACATAACTAAGTTTGAAGAAAGAGTAAAATCAAACAAAATTCATAGGATGTCTACAAGTCATAGTTTTCACCAACTTGACTCACCAAAATGACACAATGAATATAGGGAAACAAATATGGGAAAGCAATATAACAAGACATGATGAAATGATTGCAGATTGGTTACAGATATATAAGAATATCCATAACTTTGTGCATAGGTACAGAGTATACAATATAAAGCAGTTCAGTGTGAATGCAGTACTTAACTCCAATGATTAAACATTACATGAATTCATTATTTATTTATTTATTGAAAAGTTTCCCCAGAAAGGCACACTGATCAACAAGTCGCTCATCTCCCGGTGAGACCTGGGGGGAAGGGGTACAACTGGAATGAGACATCCAACATTCAAGTTATAAGATCAACATTAACATACAGTTGTAAGGCAGGTGTTACAAACAGTGATACAACAGTGTTGAGTATAACATGTAGAAAGAGTGAACAAAAATAAGTGCCGGGTTAATAAGTAAACGAGTGCATACATGAAAGAAAAGGGGGAAAGAGGACAGAGGGGTGAGGTGGGGGAGGGAGAAGAGTTATGTCCCTGGAGACCTCTTCAGGATGCAAGGAACCCTGCAAGGGGACTGGGGGGACCAGAGAGAAGGTGGTGGAGGAAGGGTGTAGATGAGAGATACAAACTCCTTGGGGGTATGGAGAGGGACCCATGGAGAGTATCCAGGGTTCTGTGAGAGATCAAGAATTCATCAGACAATAGAAGCTGGATTGAAGAAATATAGGAAAAAGGCATCCATTTGCAGATGTTATTTGAATATAGAGACATATATAGATTCTAAAATGGTGTAAGGAAAGTAATAACATAAATAATAGATAGATTAGAATACAATACAATCCAGCAATGGAACAGTCTCCCTGTGGAGGTCATGGGGACACAAACAGTGGGTGAATTCAAGAATGTATGAGATAGACAGAAGGCAACCATAGTGGTAGGAATGAAAAGGTATGCTGCAGATGAATTCAGATCTGCAGTTTTATGTAGGTAGGGAAATGGGCAGATGAGGTGAGCCAGGCAGTTTTTATCTGCCATCACATTCTATGTTTCTATGATAATATTAAGTGATGGTAGTAAATTAGAAATGGACAGAGAAGCGAGTTAATGATATTTTGCTGTGATAACTGGTGACCCCTATAATGGCTAGAAAAGCCTTCCTGATGAAACACCATTATAAGCGGTAGAATTCCATAATGACTCAATAGTGGGTTATTATGGCATTTTTGTCCTTATCACTGTATTTGTGCAAGTATGTCTAGCTGCTTAGAGACATGCGTTTCTTGCACAAATACAGCTTAGATTTTCTGTGTGTTGAAATTTTGTACCAGTTATCATACAAAATAATCCCTGTGCAAAGTTTGTTTTATGAGGATTTTTCACACACCCTTTGGTAAGGGTCTTACAGTCAGTATGGTTAAGGAAGATGCATAGTTTATTTAGTGCAGAGCATGTAGTTGCCAAATGAAATTTCAAATTGAAAGAGTATAAGGAAATATGGGAAAGATATTGCAATATTATATATATAAGGAATGTCCAACACCATACAAAAACTACTGTATAATACCAGAAAATGGAGGAATAGGGGAGGTGAATAGAAAAAAAGAAGAAAACAATGACGAAATAAGGAACAAGGGATAAATATTAACCAAAGTTTATTAAAAGAAGGAGAGAAGGAAAGGCAAGGTATAAGTGGAACTAACAAAACAACAGATAAAAAGAAAATGAAGTGACATGTTATTAATGAGGATGAGAAATCAGAATTTCAATGGATGAATTAAGGAGTGAAGGATGTATGCTCCATACAATAAAGTCCCAGCAATGGCCAAAATCCCAGAGACATGTTAATACACATTTACAAACTTACCTGCATTTAAATATAATTAGTTAAATGTTGAGTAGCCTCATCACCTGTACTATATATACTGTGTACTGCAACTTATTTCTTCAGGACAGTCACAGAAGCAATTGCTTTTCTATATCAATGACTGTGACTTGCATCACACATCCTATATAGGTGGCACATATTATATCTAGCAATGAGGCATTTCTATGTATGCAATACTGTCACCCGAAGTAAGGTATGAGACAAATCTGAGTCCCTTATGCCACCATAAAAGAAAATTATGCAACATTATATTTAGGGGTTCCTAAATCGAATAATATGATTGGTCGGCTGCGATCTTTACCCATGGGTAGATTCTAGCACAACCCACAGGTAAAGTTCCAACTCTTCCAGCCAATTTCTTCACAAAAAAAAATCACTACCGCTTTTATCCTTTTTCAAAACTCCATTTTGGCTGCTACCTTGCTTTATTTTTAAACCCAGCAAAACTGGTTAAAAGAAAATTATTGTAGTCTCCTACTGCATTAAAATCCAGATGATACTTTAAAATATTCAACAGAACAGCATATCTCACCTTCATAACCTTCCTTTTGGCCAAAAATGTACTTGCTAAAACCACTCAAGCTTGCTCCTTGTGGCCAGATTCTGCCTGCTTGCAATCCCCACACAGAAACCCTGCTCACAACCATCTCTTATAATCATCATGATTTTTGTTTACCTCCCAATGTTTAGACTCACACTCACCCTGCCTGCACTTACTCATTTAAACACCGGCACCAATTCTAAGTGTCCTGTCTCCCGATTCCAACTGCAAAAGGTATATTCACCCTGGAAACAGATGCTAAAGTACTGCAGCCTCTTAGCACTCACCGTACTCAGTTGCATAGTGTCAAGTAATGAGTCACTCACAAGTGATAAAAGGCTCTGTCTTAAAAAAAAAAAAACAAGAGTAACATCTCAGCATGTCTATCTGGATATTCCTGTGCATCTGTATGTGTGTGTGTGCGGGGGGGACTTAAACCATAATCTACCTAAAAACAAGGCACTATATAATAGTGAGGAAGGATATTATAATAGAAAATTAAAAAAACAAGCTTTAAAAACAGTGCATTTAACATTTTTTATAATTGTCTAAATTATTTTAATTACAGCCCATTATATAATTGCAATAATCCACTCCAGGATGTGGGTCATGCTGGGATTTACTCACTTCTGGGGCCTGCGACCTCATGAGCAAACCACACCAGGCATGGGTAAATCTCAACATAGCTCACACCCTGTCATGGATTATTGCTTACATATACAATGGGTAAGCAAAATCAACAGAAATTCTTCTTTATGACTGGATAAAACCAACCACATGACCATGCATTATTCCCCACCCATTGAATATCTGCTCTTTTTCCATGCTTCAGAGTCTCATCACCGGGAGCTCAGACCAGCAGATTACTCTGCACCTGGTACATACAGCCTGGTACACATAAGTTTACAGCCTAGCATAATAGGCTAACATAAAAAGTCAGAAACCTAGTTTTAGTCCTTCTGTTGTGCCTGTTATGTTAGAAAAGAGTTCTTAATCTGTGTATTTTGAATAACAAATTGCTTGCATTATGCAAATATAGAGTAAAAGAAATGAGAATGGTCAATTAAATTAAAATAGAAATATGAAATAATAAACATCCTGATTTAAAATGTACTGCTGCCCATTGGTAATTGATAGCTTTTGAGCCATCAGAAATCATTTTAGTTTTGGCCGCAATACGTCATATTTGAGTGCCTTTGTGGTGTTTTGACATTTTTTAGTAAGATGCCTTGACAATGAATAGGATAGTTTTTGTACTGCTGTCATTGGGTACAATAAAATCTGTTTCTGGAGATCAAAAACAATCAGCAATTATTGCAATACTGTTTGGTTTTCACATTTTTAATTACGTTAATTAATTTGCTTGTGGTCTTTTGTATTAGCACTCTTCACAACATTTATAGACAATGGTGCTCACTTGTTTTGATTAACTGTGTGGGGTATTTAAGAACTGGTGTTGTGAAGCAGCTACATCCCACTGAGAAAGCCACTTTGGGCGGTGATACATACAGGCTGTTCTCTCTGTGTTTCTTTATGCACCAATAATAAATTAATACATTTGCCTCCAACTGGTGTTGTGTGCATTGTTCTTCAGTTTTATTTTTCAAAATAAACATACAGAAACCATTTGGATAAGTAATGTTTCAAGTTAGATTAGTGTACATAGAAAACTGAAGTCATGCTGCTGACTACAAGGTCAGTCTGAGCACGTTGGCAGCTTCAGTTACACACAGACAATTGCCAGCACTGCATCAGCAACCTTTGCTCATGAAATTCACTTGCTGTGAGTAATAGAATCCATTGACACACTCCGACTAAATTTTGAGTCGGCAGCAATACTTTGTTTTACTATGGACCCTAAATCTAATACACTTTATGTAACTAACGTATTTCTTTACTATTAGAGTGCAAGTCATCAGGACACACTTAAACAAGATGTCCACTTTATTGGGATGGCCCTTTGGGAATTGATTATGTGGCTATATATTTCACTGTAGGCTTTAACCTGTTAATGGGGACTGGTCTGCAAGAGCCTGCTGGACAATTAGGAAGACTGGGTTATATTCCTGTAGTGTTAACTGCTGCAACAGCCTGTAGACAGTCTGTAGAGAGGTGATAAATACCTGTCAACTGAATTGCCATCAGGAACATTAGCCATATCCTATTGTTCCACTCATTCAGTGTCCTTTTCTGCCACATCATCCATACCCACTAGCCCCATTTCTCAACAGCATGAAACTGATGCCAGCCTCAAACCTTCACAGTGGCCAAAGCAGAGTGAATTTTATTTCAAAAAGCAGTTTAGTTTGCAATGCCGACCACAAAGCCCTCCCTCCCTCCCTCCCACTGACAAAGCTGGAGCAAACTTTATCTCTTTGTTTCTTTTCTCCCTCATCCTTCTGAGCAGCCTGAAACTGATGCCAGCCTCCCTAGTTGTGGTCCAAACCACAGAGCCCTCCCCTGCAATGATGAAACTGAAGCGAACTTAAGGTGAAACAGGAACAGCAGGCTGAAATGGATATCAGCAGTCCCGCCCTCCTTCCCTCACAAACCGAATATGAAACAGCAGCTGTTTAGTTTGCAGTGCTGACCTCAAAACTGGACCAGATAAAGTAAGAGCATCACAAAGCTGGCACTGCACAATCAGGCAACATCTGGTCGGAGGTGGGGAATGCATTTCAGTGTGGGTTCAGTTTGGGTTTAAAGCTTGGTTTTGCATTAAGAAAGCCAGTCCCTTGTAATAGAGATGGCTGCTTAATTGGGATGAAAAGCCCACCACCAGGGTGTCCCAATTAAGTAGCTTCTATTGTACTTTGAAAAACAAGCTGCATTATTTTTTTAGGCAAGATGACTACCACTCTGCAACAATCCAAGTCAAAAAGTGAAATGTGAACTAACAAGGGTCCCCAAATACAATGGGCTCAGTTTGCGCCATGCAAAGACCCTATCCTGAGTGCAAACTAACACAGTCTCCTACATTTGCTATATTTAAACAAATTTGAGGCAAAGTGGGAGTGTCCTAAACTTATAGCCTGAATAGCAATGCCCTGAGGCAATAATAGGTCACTTAGCATGAAACATAGCCCACTGCTGCCTACAGAGAAATATGTGGTCACAGGAAACATACAAGCCATGAAGAAACAAACTCCATTAAGGCATCCAAAGACTGGGGGTGCTTTGCTTTAAACTTCTATATTGGAAAGTCATTTAATTTTATTTTGTTAACAAGGTGAGTACACTAGGCCAAATTGCCCTTTTACAGGCATGACCCAGGACACAAATACACACAAAGATTAACTTAACAAATACTAAAAACAGTTGCAGTTGCTTCAGACAATAAACACTGTTTACACAATTTCCTAAAACAATTTAAACTGTTAGCATTCCTTATGTCAGGATGTATTGCAGTCCAATGTTTTGCATCTTTGTAGGCAAAACACTTCTGTCCTTTTACAGTTTTAAAATGAGGCATTTATATGAAGTGTCAGGGTCTCATCAGATGTTAAATGATGTGGCATTTTCTTTAACACAATGATATTCATCAAAGGCCCATTCATCCCTTTCCTTAATTCATTGTATACCAGGCTATTCATATAATACTTATCCCTAAGTTCTAATGGTAACCAATTCAACTTGCCATACAAATTAAAATTATGTTCATTATGTCTGGCCCTTACAGCAAATCTGGCAATTGCATTGTACATTACAGTTCTTTTACAGCAAACTCTTTCAGATGCCTTAACCCATACAACAATCTGATGATCCAAAACAGGCAAAAGACAGGACTGTGGTATTATCTTTCTTGAGGAGTCTGTAAGTAAATTTTAACAGTTTACAGGGCACCTAATTTTCTATGTAGTGAATTACATACCAAATCAGTGTGTATGTCAAATGTCAGGTGTGAATCAAAGGTTACTACTAAGTATTTACTTTGATTTACCTCTTCTAGATTACTCCCATCTGCAAGTTTAACAATCAGGTTATCAGAAATTCTATTTGCTTTTTGTGCCATACAAAATGTCTTCAGTTTTGTTTTACTTTTATTCATCAACAACTTAATACATGCAAACCAATTAGATAATTTTTCAAAATTAGAAGACAGGTTTTTGCTAAAAACTTCTACATCCTTGTCTGCTGTATATAAAACTGCATCATCTGCATATAATATTATATTAGATGAGCCACAATTTTCTGTCAAGTCACTGATAAACAATATGAATAACAGGGGTCCAAGAATGGACCCCTGTGGTACGGTAACACCTCAGGTGCCCAAAAGACAGCGCTGTCCGAAACAGTGACATGATGTGGGCGAAAGCCTGAAAGGTGAGGGGGCAGGGAGGGCGACCAGATGTGGAGTTGTGGGTGACCCTTGTGACAGGATGTCGCTATACATACATGCATGCGGGGGGGATCAAGCATGGCGAGTGTGGCCTGGGAGGGAGTGGAGGGGACGTAGGGGGGTGGCGCTGAGGTTAGCTGCTGAGCTGCACCGTAGTGTCAGGGGTTGGCCTCCGCTTGTGGTGCTGGGGTTCCAGGTTCGGGTCTGGGTCCGGGTGCAACTGTGTTTTTGTTGCGCCTAGCCCAGAAGCTATCTTTATTTTGCTTTCTCATCCTCCCCCTCAACATGCACCTCCCAGAAGTTGAGAATTCTTAATTAGGGGTGTGTGGGAAAAGCTCCCAACGGGGGTCGCAGCCCCCACAGCAAAATGTAAAATCCCCAAGCCATTCTTCTATCGCTGAGGATGTCAGAGTGGCAAAATAATTTTCACTGCCCTGACATCGCGATAATGCAAGTCGCCGTTCGGTGCTCGCTATTATCACATAGAACCTGTGGTACAGCATGTGTCACAACTCGCTCACTTGATAGGACCCCATTCACTTTAACCACTTGCTCCTTATTTGTCAAATAACTTGAAAACCAATTCACAATTGGGACCTTGCTCACATCCATGAATGCTGCACCAGTATACAACCCACCCTCCAGTTTTATGTGCGAATCGCTTATGAACCTGACCAAGGCAGTAGAAGTTCCATGCCCCCTCCTGAAACCATGCCGTGCATTTGTCAAAATGTTATTTTTTTTCTATATAATCCATGAGTTTCAAATGTAATAAACACTCTTGTAGTTCTGCTAACACAGACAAAATGGAGATTGTCCTATAATTAGACACCTCCTTTTTTGAGCCATCTTTAAGGGGTGGCACTACACATGCTTTTTTCCAAGAATCCGGTACTACTTGTACACATGCAAATTGTCTGTTCTCACAACCAAGGCCCTAATTTGCTTCGCATTATTATATGAGGAGCAATTATTTTCTCATTGGATAGCAAGGAGGCTAAGCAGTCTGGTGTGACGCAACCCTACAAAGCTTATGTACTTTATTCTTTAGTTTTGTTACCCAGGTCAGGGTAGCACAGCTGAGTTGCAACGCCACTTAACCAGTTATGTCCTGCTGAAACTCAGTTCAGTGAACTGGTGCACTGAGAGGTCAAATGACTTCATTAAATTCACACAGTGGTCATTGTGCTCTGGTAAGATTTTACCCCTGCACATCCTTGGTGCCAATGATTTCAGTTTATCTGTAAATCCTTCACCTTCTGCTATTTGCATTTGTTCTATGTGTCTTTATGCAGATGATACTGTCCTCTTTTCAACTCACTAGTCAGTTGCTACTTTATGCAAAACTTTACAACACAATTTAAATCATTTGTCAAATTGGTTTTCAGATCATTTGCTTATTTTGAATGACAAAAATCCTCGAATTATTTTATTTGGTTCACAGCACTCTTTAGTTAACCCAGATTGCCTCTTCAATATTACTTTAAATAATTCTCATTTGGAAAGGGTTACTGAATTCAAGAACCAGAGACTTTATTTGGATCCCTACCTCCCTTCAAAAAATCACATAGAAAAAACTGCTTCCAAAATTCAGTCTTCTCTGCACTGCCTAAACTAAATCAGGTATTGCCTGACTGTAGCTGACAGAAAATATTTAATTGTATTATCAATTCTTCCAATTATAGGCTATGTAGATACCCTTTATCATCATGCCTCAGAGTCTGCATTAGCTCCCTTAAATACAGTTTGCTATCAACTGTTAAGGTTTATTCTAAAAGAAAAATGGGATACACATCACTGTTCATTACTTCAGAGGATAAACTGGCTACCCCTCATCTAGGAGAGAATTACACTGGCTTTCTTTGATCTACAACACCATAAATAACCTACAACCTAACTGATTCCTGCTTAAATGACTAATTGGGGGTATGTAAAAGGAGGGAAGTTATGGTGCCACTTTATACGGCCTTGGTTAGGCTGCATTTGGAGTATTGTACCCCCTTCATATCTGTACAAATTAAAAGTAGTATGAAACAAATGGAGAGGGTTCAGAAAAGAGTGACCGAAAGGATTTATAGTATGAGGGGGAAGGTTTATAAGGAGAGATTGGATAACTTGGGTATGTACTCAATTTAATACATGAAATTAAGAGGCGATTTATGCTACACATATCATGTACTCCACAACGGACAAGTTTGGCTAACTTCAGGCCTTTGTAGTTCAGAAAACGCAAGGCACACAAGGTCACATTATTTAAGATTGAGAGGGGAAACAACTAAGACAAAGAAAAGGAGTGAGTGGTTTAGTCAGAGAGTTGTGGGACATTAGAATGCACTTCCTGATATGGTAGTAACTTCCAGAACACTAACACATTTTAAAAAACAACTGGATAATCACATGGGGGAAAGAAAGACAATGTACTTCCACTGATATGTGGTGGGTCATCATGGCCTTTGGTCCGGTAGACCTGTATGAAACTATGTTATAAGAATGTCTTGTGAGATGTTCATCATCATTGTTACAAGTTATCCACGTTTTCATTTGCTTCCAACAGAGCAAATTTTTTCTTTGGAGACCACTATGCTTGCAATAGTTTAGCACTGCAATTCAGAAGTTGTGCCAGTATGCTGTCCTTTAAAATATTGTAATACTCAACATTGCTGCAGTTGTGTTGTTACTTGATTGAATGTTTTGATGATTTGTTCTGTTATGTAATATATCTTTGTATTGTATTATTTGACGTGGGCCATTCTATAAACAAGACTACAGATCTCATCCTATGATTCTAAACTTTTTATAAAAAAAAAAACATTCTGACCCTATTCCTGAAAAATATAAACATAAATATTAAATTATCTGGTGCTAGTGGTACTTCCCTCACCCAGTCTCCATTTTGGCATACAAACACACTCTGGTTATCTGGAGCATACCCCTTCCCAATGCCATTGACTGGAAACCCCCCATCCCCTGCCAAATACCTCACTTTCCAAGACTTTTCTAAACTTGACTCCTCTCAACTCCACAGTGAAATCTCGGGCATCAAATGGGATCTATTCTACACCATGAAAGATGTCACAAATGCTCTAAATTTCTTCCTCTCTGCCCTCATCAACATCCAGGAACAGCATTTAACTACTGGGTGAGTCCATGGAGGAGACAGCCACTGGATCACAAAGGACCTCCTAAGGCTAATGAAGAAGCATTATGCAAGTCATCAGCCTTTAAAGCTTCCCCCTTCCCCCAGATCTGGTCTGAGTATAGATGCCTACATAACCAATGTAAAAGACTTATAAACACTACCAGGGCTACTTACCTTTGTAATCTCCAAACTCGTAGCCTTGGCAACCCTAGCCACTTCTGGTCTACTATCCACTCACTAATTACCCCTAGGGGAAAAGAGCCCTCTCTTCAACTCTTCACCTCCACTGGCCCCTTGTCAAACAGAGTTGATGTTGCTGATGCACTAAACCACAAGTTTACAAACCTGGAAGAATCCCTTCACAAATTAACCTCCCATAGCCCCAGTCCCCCTACCCAAGACCAACAGTCCACTTGCCCCCGCTGTCCCCCATTCCTCTTCAGGGCTATCTCCTCTAGATATACTCTTAAGATATTTCAGAGTCTCTGCAATAAGGATAGTGCTGGTAGAGATGGCCTCTCCTCACACTTCCTCAAAATAGGGGCCCCAGAAATTGCTATACCCCTTACAAAAATCTTCAACCTTTCACTTGCCATGGCCACAGTCCCCCCGATACGGAAACAGACAAAGGTAGTCCCTGTCTTCAAGCCTGATGACCCCTCAAATATAGGTAATTATCACCCCATATCCATTCTCTCCCCCCTCAGCAAACTACTTGGAAAAAAACTGCACAATCAGATTACAGAATATGCTACAAAATATAATCTTCTGTGTCCCCAACAACATGGATTCAGAAAAGGGCACAGCACCACCACTGCACTAGCCTGCTTCTCTGATCATGTCCTCTGTAATGTGGATGATGGTTTGCTAATTGAAGTTGTCTTCATAGACCTCTCTAAGGCATTTAACTTAGTGAACCACAATATTCTCCTAAACAAACTCCACTGCCTCAGGCTGTCCCCTGACACAGCAGACTGGTTTCTCAACAACCTCTCTGAACGCACCTAGCTGGTCAGTGTGTATGAAGCTACCTCTTCTGTCCTACCTGTCTCCACTGGCGTCTCTCAGGGATCTATCCTGGGGCCCATTCTCTTCTCCCTGTTCATTAATTCTCTCCCCCAAGACAGCCTCTCCTGTCACTCCCTGCTATATGCAGATGACCATATCCTATACTTAAGTGATAAATCCCTGTCAAAGCTTTCCTCTTCCCTAACAACCAACTACCTCCAAGCCCATAACTGGTTCACTGCAAACCAACTGCTTCTCAATACTAAAAAGACTAAAGCAATGCTCTTTGGCTCAAAACACAGGTTATCAAAACTTGTCCAAACCCATAGCACTCTCTCCATCCTTACCCCCAATGGATCACCCCTAGATAAAGTGCACTGCTTTAAATATCTGGGTGTTACCCTTGACCCTGCCCTTACTATCACCAGCCACATAGATATCCTTATATGCCATGTAAATTAAAAAGTAGGGTCCAGTTATTGCCTTATTAGGTATCTCACTCCTGAAGCCTGACTTGCTATTGCTCAAACTATCTCCTACCATTACTTGACTACTGTGCCCCAATCTACACCCTTACCTCCTCCTCTAACCTTGCTGTGCTAAACATCACCTACGACAATATCTGCCAGTTTGCTCTTTTGGCTCCACACTCCACTCACCACTGCTTGCTCTACTAGGCCATGGGCTGGCTTCTCCCATCAGCCCAATGGACCTATCTCCTGGCTAGTACAGTCAATAAGGCCATCCAAAACCAAGCTACCTCTCCACGCTCCCACCTACTTCAGCTAAAAGTGTTTGTTCAGAAGCTTTGCCACACTACTGTCTCTTTGCTTGAGAGCCCCCTAGTCTCCATCTGTATGGGGAAATGGGCTTTTCTATCCACAGCCCCCTTCCTCTGCAACAACCTGCCCCCCCCTCGCTTAGAACCATTGACTCTCCAGGACTCTTCCACTCTCTCCTTAGATCTCATCTTCTGACCTCCACCCCTTGCTCCGGTCCTCCTGACTGATTTCCATGCTTCTACTGCCCTTCATCTCCTTGTTCTCTTTTAGGTCTGTTACAAAACTGCCTTGTCACCCTTCTTCCCTCTTCATCACCTACCATGCCTAATTTGTATTAAAACCTGGCTACTACCTGCTATTATTGGAAATTGTCTTTATCTATTGTGCTGCTACTTTATGTATTCATGTAAATATCCTGTATATTATCCTGTATTTAATCACTGTCTATTGAAGACACTTTGCCTGGTCCCATCCTCCTTTGTACGTGCTATACTCCTGTGCCATCCTCAATGGCCCAGTTCGTGTATGAAAATGGTTCTCAGACCAGTGCACCTACCCAGTAAACAAATGAATAAATAAATTGATTGACTGATTAAACGTTTATCTTTGTACAGAACACTTACATTACAGTGATATGCTCTATTTACAAGTAAAGGCCTGTGTTATTTAAATTCAAGTAATACACCACAGTTATATACAACCACTATAATGCAAACTACAATAGAACATAAAAAACCTTTGGATGATAAATCACATATTTTCTAAAAAATGGCAAGTATGAAACATTTACTGGGAAAGTCTTCTGTTTTTTTTAACATTGTTTATCCTCCTTGCTTTAGGCCAGGTTGGGACCTCCTTCTTCCTGCTGACAATGCCCATATACCATATGGCTGAGATCTTGTTAACCATCTAATGGAATCACCAGCCCACCCATGACACACCACTGTGTTGCCCCCCTGGCTTTTTCCCCAGGGCCAAGTACACCTTCAGCTCCTTTGGCATTTTTACCCTGCAGACATCTGGCCACCCATGACAGAGGTGAATACCAGTGGTGTCCCTGCTGGATGGTGGTGAAGTACCAATGATTGATGTGGGGGGCAGAGGCTTCATCTGCCCGAACCTGCACCTCTATTTTCCCTGTTAAGTGTCTCACCTCCTTTGTTGGAAGCATGCAGCAGGATAGGTTGCCAGCATGCCTTATGTACCCAGTCCAAGACCATGCTCCCAAGGCCCCTCCCAGAAGCTGCAGATCCCCTCACCACCACCTGCGGTCACCAAGGATGCTCTACATTCTAGCCCCCCCAGCCCTTTGATGGTTCAGTCTCATTCACAAACCTGGATCAGCAGTGTTGTGAGTGGTAGCTCTATCGCTGTGCCCATGGTTCAGCCTGGGAAAGTCGTTTCTTAAATATAGTCAATGTTACTCATGCTAACAGAACTGTGAACGTTTGTTCCAAGAACTGGCTCTATTGACAAGTAAAGTCTTAGGACCATATTTAGCATGATTCTTTGGGACAACTAGCATGTTTTCATACTTTGTCCTTATAGGATATCTCTCAAGTGGTCTAAACATTAGAAGGCAATGCGACTTTAGTAAATGGAGTGGCTCAGAGAAAAGAATATCAAAGACCATTAATAACCACTTTATCTTCTGCCTATTACTCAAAGTTTTCCAGCCAAAAGACTCATATAGGACACAATGGTACACAGAAATACAAAATCACACATACCCCCATAATGCAAATCACCACAGTATATTATGCTAGTTCAACTTTAAGCAAAAATGCATGGTACCAAAAGGTCTCTCACACAGTCTGCAAAGGGTGCCAACAGAAGACACATACATGTATTTCATCCTATCAGAACTCATCAGTGTGCCTCATCTGTGTGACACCCCAGTGGAATGAACCAGCTACCCTAAGATGGTCTATCTGGGTTATGTTGTGGTGAACTCAATAAAAACAAAAAACAAGCTAAAAGACAAAGAACCTCAGTGTGCAAGCACTGATGCAATGGTTACCCCAAAGGACACTGACCAGGAAGCCAAGTTTCAAAGAAATACAAACTCACACATACCCCCATAATGAAAATCACCACAGAATATTATGCTGGTTTAACTTTAAGCAGAAATGCATGGTACTAAAAGGTTTCTCACACAGTCTGCAAAGAATGCCAACAGAAGACACATACATGTGCTTCATCTTACCAGGACTCATCAGTGTACCTCATCCGTGTGACACCCCAGTGGAATGAACCAGCTACCCTAAGATGGTCTATCTGGGTTATGTTGTGGTGAACTCAATAAAAACAAAAAACAAGCTAAAAGACAAAGAACCTCAGCACGCAAGCACTAAGGCAATGGCTACCCCAAAGGGCACTGGCCAGGAAGCCAAGTTTCAAAGAAATACAGAATCACACATACCCCCATAATGCAAAGCACCATGGGCTGTATATGCAAATCACCATATATTATGCTGGTTCAACTTTAAGCAGAAATGCATGGTACCAAAAGGTCTCTCATACAGTCTGCAAATGATACCAACAGAAGACACATACATGTGTTTAATCCTACCAGGACTTATCAGTGTGCCTTGTCTGTGTGACAGCCCAGTGGAATGAACCAGCTACCCTAAGATGGTATATCTGGGTTATGTTGTGGTGAACTCAATAAAAACCAAAAACAAGCTAAAAGACAAAGAACCTCGGCACACAAGCACTGAGGCAATGGTTACACAAATGGGCACTGTCTGGGAAGCCAAGTTTCAAATAAAAATCACACATACCCCCATAATGCAGATCACCACAGTATATTATGCTGGTTCAACTTAATCAGAAATGCATGGTACCAAAAGGTCTCTCACACAGTCTGCAAAAAGTGCCAACAGAAGACACATACATGTGTTTCATCCTACCAGGACTCATCAGTGTGCCTCGTCTGTATGACACCCCAGTTAAATGAACCAGCTATCCTAAGATGGTCTATCTGGGTTATGTTGTGGTAAACCCAATAAAAACAAAAAACTAGCTAAAAGACAAAGAACCTCAGTGTGCAAGCACTGAGCCAATGGTTACCCCAAAGGGCACTGGCTGGGAAGCCAAGTTTCAAAGAAATACAAACTCACACAAACCCCCATAATGCAAAGCACCATGAGCTGTATATGCAAATCATCATATATTATGCTGGTTCAACTTTAAGCAGAAATGCATGGTAACAAAAGGTCTCTCACACAGTCTGCAATGGTACATAGTTGGTTTGCATCAAATCACAAATCTAACGATGTTATGATGTGTTACATCTAACATTGGTAGGATTGTTTTTCCAGCAAATTGGTAGATCTGACTACCATATATCAAAGCAGGGGGAAGCATAACTTGTAATATATTAAGCCTGTCCCTCTTTGGAAGATGGTAGATTATGTGTCATGTAGCCCCCAGCATTTGGTTTATAGTTGAGACCACAGCGTGTATATGATAAAAAAAAGTTTAAAGCATTGTCAACATGAATACCTAGGTAATGATATACTTTTACATTAGAGGTTTTTATACTTTTAGTATATACCAAATCCAGTTCCTGGTCCTTGTAAGTATAGTTTCCAAACCTCATACACTGATATTTTTTTGTTTGTTTGTTTAGCATTGAGCACTAGGCCTGATTAAAAAAAAACGCAATGTTTTGAAAGTCTAATCTCAGAGTTTGTGCTGTAATGTCAAAATCCATATCAGATGGTATGAGCATGATATCATCTGAGTATGTTCTAGTGGTAGAATTTCTTTACAACCTGGGAAAGAGGATTCATAAAAATCAGGAACAAAGGTGGGTCCAGAATCAATCCCTGTGGCAAAACCTTAAATATTTCCAAAGGTGGGGATTAGGAGTTTGCCAGGCAACAGGGATTCGGCATGATCATTCTGTGAATCCACAATGCAAGGTTGAATGTCCAGCCCACAGTGTGCATGTAACATGAAAAATCATGAGTTGGTGGTAAACAAAGGAAGTGCCACATGGTACACCACACGACAGTCACATCTGACAAGAGTACAGTTTTTGATGGAGAGCAGGGTAATAATGATGAGGCTCATACTGGTGATTATGAGGATGGAACTGATGTGGAAATTTACATTCCACGCCTTGTTGAAAAATAGTTCCAGTAGTTGAAGTGGAAATGGAGCAGGAACAGGAAGATCCTGCTATCGCATTCATAACGTTAGCATTTGTCTCTCAGGTCAACTGTAGATAGCATAATCAGGACAGCACGACAACATAATCAACATTAACTGTCATTGATGATCAGTAAAAAGCTCAGTGTGGGCAGGAATAATCCCCATATCTTGTCATCATCATCATCCGTCAGATTCCAAAGTTGAAACAAATACTTGTGTATGATGACATCTCTAATGTCAAGGCAGCACCAGTAGCTGAGACACAACCTGCCAAATAATTGCTCACCACCATTCATGGCCATATGCTCAAATACTAACTGTATTAAATAGTATGGTCCTGCCATGTTCCTCCTTTCAGCTTTATTAAATCATTCTGCCCTGTGATAGTGATCATTGTTTTTGGCTATAGGCTCAAAATAATCCAGCGTTGCCTGGACCTGCATAGTTCCTCCTTCCAGCACCATCATGCTCCATCATAGGTGGCAAAGCCAATGGGTTGGGGGGGGCAGATGATCCTTTACATTTGTAGCTGAAGGGTCAGACATTGAATTGAACAATGCCCCAGGCTGAGGTGTTCTATGCAATTCTGACCCCCACTTTTTGGTACACTCTTCTGCCACTGTACTCCATCATTTATAGTTTGCTAAATTGTCAATGGTCCATAGTGATTGTGGCATATGGACCTGCCTTTTGGCAGTACGCATCCAGAAGCTGCCTGGTTGTCTGTTTTAAAATTGTAACACAAATGTGAGTGTTGCCATGGCCTGATATGTTTCTCCTTTTAACTTCATATGATTCTTCAGCCACTTAACTGCATGTATAGTGATCTGCACATCAGCATCACAATTCACAACCATGAACTGACTTCCCATGTGGCCTGCACTGGCCATCACTTAATAGATAACTTAAGGGTGAGGGATGTCATGGAAACAAGTGGCCATAACATAATGCATTTTGGTATCACTCTGGGAAACCAGCACTCCTCCTCAAGCATGTTGGTTCCAGATTTCTAAGGGGGGGGGGGACTTTGGAGAAGTAAGTTAGTAAACTTTATTTCTAAAGCACTCATTCCTGGTGGCTCTAGGTGCTGAACAATAACATACATAAATATAAAATATAAGCAACAGATAAAAATTAATATGGCAAAATGAATTAATAGAAGTAAAAGCTAAAACAGTATAAGGCTATATGTATCCAGTAAGATTAGTATAAGGAAAAATCCTCCTTAAATAGGTGGTAATTCAGACCCCTCTTAAAGGCTTCCAATGAGAGGGCCTCCATCAAAGACCTTGGGAGCAAGTTCCACAAGGTCAGGATGGCTACTGAAAAAGACCATTCCCCAGATGACTTCAGACAAACCCTGGGAACCGCTAGGGGGCCCTCCTCAGAGGAAGGCTGAGGGTGGAGGGGTTGGTAAGGAGACAGTAGGTCTTGCAGGTAGCTAGGCCCCAGTCTGTGTAGGGTAGGTCAGCAATCCAACCTTGAAGTAATCTGCCACCTCACCAGCAGACAATTCAGATTGCATAAGACAGGTACTATATTATATGGCAGGACCTAGGAAGGCCCACTAGCAATCTGGAAGCCACATTCTGCATTAGCTGCAGGTGATGCAGAGCTCCTCCATTTAGCCCCAGGTATAGGGCATTGCAGTAGTTAAGTCTGGATGTCACAAAGACATGTACTAGTGAGAGCAGGTTATCAGATGGGATAAAAGGATTAATCCAGGTGATATTGCTCAGGTGGTAAAGCCCACTTCGGACAATGGCCAACACCTGAGCCTCCAGTGTCAGTTCACTGTCAAGGATCACACCCAGATTTTTCACCTTACAGTAGCAGAAGCGCCTAGCTGAGAGGCACTGAGTACAAGACTGGAAGCCTCTTCTGCCCACCCAGCTTCCTGCTGACAACCAGACTGAATCACTAATACTTCCATCTTATCTGGATTAAGTTTTAACCAGTTGGAGGACATCCAGTTCTTGACCTTGGCTAGGCAAGAACTAAATATAGAGACTGCGCACTGTAGTCCTGGTGCAAAGGACATATACAGCTGGGTGTCATCTGCATATCAGTGACAACCCATACTGTACCATCTAATGATGTCTCCCAAGGGCAGCACGTACACCGTGAACAAAATGGGTGAAAGGACTGAGCCCTGTGGAACACCACAGAACAGGGGCTTTGGGTGGGAGGAATAAATTACCACCACCACCACCCTTTGCATCATGCCTGTGAGAAAGACTTAAACCAGCTGACGTCTGTGAAAGTGAGTCTACAACATTCTCTAAGGCGATCCAATAACACTCTCTGATCCACAGTGGTGGAATAGGTAATATTCTCCAGGACAGACTGAAAGAGTTTAGGGAAGTAGACAAGTTGGATAGAAAATGGGCAGCCATCAAGAGGGGGTGTTAGGGATGACTAAGGAATGTCTAAGACTTGTTAGGAGAGATAAGAAACTCGGAAGGCTAATTTAGTTCAGCAAAGGCAAGGCAATTTCATTTGTAAAACACCCTGTCCTTAAGGCTCATGCACTTTTCAGGATACAAGAAAACAGCAGTATCAAACAAGTAAAACATAATGAACTGATACACATTACTACCATATTGCACATTTAGGCCTCCTAGTTGATCATGCTTGCACTAGTTATAATAAAACAAATAAAAGAACAACAAACTGGCTCCTTGATACACAAGCTCCTAAGTTACTTAAGAAAACAATTAGAATCTATTACAAAAAAGAGGCTAGTAGAATTCCTGGAGGGCAACAGTCTGTAGGACTCCAGTCAAAATGGATTTATTAGTGGGGGGTCATGCCAGAGGAACCTGACTAAATTCTTCAGTTGGGTGACAAAAGCTATGGCTAGGGATCAGACAATAGCTATCCTATACTTAGATTTCAGCAAAGCCTTCAACTCCATCCCACAGGAAAAGTTGGTAAAGAAACTGGGTGAACTTGGAGTAAGGGATAAGATGATTAGTTGGGTAAACAAATTGGCTAGGTGGGAGCAACCTGAGGGTAGCTCTAATTGGTGAACATAATGGAGTAAAAGAAGTCATCAGCAGGGTGCCTTGGATCACTTTTGGGACTGGTCATCTTTAAAATAGTTATATGTGATAAAGGGGAATGGTCCAGGTTAAGATATGCCTCTTTGCAGTTGACAACACCAAGATTAGTGGTAGAGCGGACAGAGAGGAAGGGGTAAAGGCCATAAAGAAAAGATCTAAATAAACTGCAGAGGTGATCAAGAGTACAGCAGCTACAATTAAATGTGGAAAAAGTGCAAAGTAATGTGCACAGGGCCAAGAACCTCACAATGGGACACTAGATAGGATGATGGTGGAGAGGGACCTGGATTGATAATAATGGAGCACATGGAGGCATTGGCACAGTGTGACAAGGCTATGTGAAAGGTTAGTTGTATACTGGATGAATCTGGAGATGGATCCTTAGCAGAAAGAGGAAGGTGGTACTACCCTTGTATAGATCCTTGGTGCGACTGCACCTAGAATACTGTGTGTATAATTTTGGGGCCCATGCTTGAGGAGGACTGGTATAAGCTGCACATGGTTGGGGAATCTCAAGCAGTACATGCTGGAGGACTCAAGGAAGAGGGGAGCTATGCCTGAGGTGTTCATGTTCCTCTGTGGGATAAACAAGGTAGACAGCAGTGAGTTGTTCACAAGAAGTGGTAACAAAGGCATCAGGAAAAACTCCATGAAATTGGGAGGGGGAGGCTGAGAAAAATGTCAGGAAGTACTTTTTTATGGAAAAAGTGATATCAAACAAGATCAAGCTTCAAGAAGCAGTTATCTGCACTGAGATAGTACTGGGAGTAATTGGGGATAGCCCAGGCACATGGGAAAAACATAACTGAGGCAACTGGGGGAGGGAAGGGAAGAAATGTGGATGGACAGGGGCAGAGTCCCATAGCTAATCAGGCGAATTAGATGGGTTGATAGCCTTTATCAGGTGACATTTTCTATTTTTCAAAGTCTAATTCCATAATTTGCCTCCTCAAAGAGTTTATTTGTTAAAAAAAGTGATCTTGAAAATGGTGCATCACTAAACAGGAAACCAGCGCAGTCATGCTGCACAGCTTCAGTGATTTTAATTCCAACAATGAACCTGGCTGCAGTATTCTGGACCAGCTGTGGGAGACACACCAACTTTCCAGACAGTCCAAGATAGAAAGCATTACTACAGTAGAGTCTGGACATGACAAAAGCATATACCTCAGTCACCAGGTCCTCATTAGGTGTGGGTGAAATGATTAAACTTTGCTATGCATAGCACTATGTAAAGTGCTGCTATTTCATGCAGCCCTTCACATAACACTATGCTTTGCAACCAAGCGAAGACTTCATGAAAAGGCACTTTGCTCACAAAATGCCCCTTTGTATACTTCTTCCTCTGGTGAAGACATTATGACGTGACACTTCACTTGCAAAGCTGAGCAAAGTGTTATTTGGCAGAGTGGGCTTGTGCAAAAAACAGTGATCCCTCCTAGCAACCTCTGTAACACCTAAAAACCCACGATCCTCCCTCAGCCTGACCCAACCATCATGATAAGTAACGTAAAATTACTCCACCCATACCCCCTTCCCCATCAACTCGGAAACACAGTGCACCACCCTGCCCCATAAAGAATTAATATGATAACACCTCCCTCCCCAGCCCATCTTTTCAGCAACCACCCACACTCCTCCCCAAGCCCTGCAAATAAAACATCTTTCCTCCCCCCACTCACTCACACTCACCACTCCCCAATGCCAAAACAAAGTGGCACCCGGACCCAACCTAAGCTAAGCCAACCAGAAGGAAGACAAGGAGCATAGGGAAGATAGTAACTGGCACAGATCTTTTTCTCAGCACATTGGCTGGCTGAATTCTAAATGAATGGGAGAACATATTTATAGTAAAGTGCCTGCTCCCTTTTATTCAGATGTCATCCAGCCTAGGTGGTAGGAAGAGTTTTTTTGCTGGTTGCTGCCATCTGCTGGCACCTTATATCCTTTCTGGTGGGCTAGGCTTTGATGCCAGTCTGTGTGACATGGCTGTGAAATGGGTTGTAGTTGGTGTTAGTGGGTAAGGCAGATGGGGTATCTTTTTTGCAGGGCTGGGGAGGAGGATGGGTGAGTTTAGGGATGGGGGTATTATCATGTTACTTCTTTGTGTGGGCAGGGGAAGAAGAGAGATGGCATGATGTTGCTGTGTGGGTCGGGAATGGGGTGCAGATTGGGTACTTTTACTTTATTTGTGATGGTGGTCAGGTAAGGAAAGGAGTTTGGCACCTACAGCTGACATGGAGTTTAATGATTCTTTGTCAGTGAATTGCTCTCAAAGTGGTAACACTGCAGTACCTACACAGAGCATGAGGTTTGGATCTTCACCACAATTTGCTGGTAAAGTTTAACTTCTCTACAATCCTAGTCCTTGTGCACTACATAGGGCTTAATCCAGGCAGTATTCTCCTAGTGAAACAATTCACTGTGGACCATGGCCACTACATGATTTTCTAGTAATGGTCTGCTATCCACAGCAACTCCCAGCTTGACCTAGTGATGGCTCCAAGCAGTATACAATTTAAAGATTGTCCTAGTGGCATACCTCTTGCTCTCACAGACCTATGGGAATCTGGTTCCACCAGCAGCAGCTCTGTCTTACCTGTATTTAAGCACAATCAGATGAAGGCCATCCAGTCAGAGATTTGTTGTAGACATTAATCTAAAACAAAGATGCCATCTAGTGCAAATGGCAAGGACAGTTGGTTATAATCTGCATAGTACTGAAACTCCAACTTGTATTGCCTGATGACCTCTCATTCAGGCAGCATGTGAGTGGAGAATAACATGGGGGGACAAGATTGATGCCTCAGGAACCTCACAGCTGACCACAGCTGACTGTGATGAGAACGTTCCCATCACAATCTGCCGAGACCTGCCAGACAGCAATGACTCAAACCACCTAAGAGCTGTGCCTGTGAGCCCATCACTTTGCTGCAGGCATCCCACCAAAACCCCATAGTTCACCTTATTAAATACTGATGAGAAACCAATGAGGAGGTCAGTTGAGCTCTCTTTCCTGTCACTTGCCAGGAGAAGGCCATTAAACGCATTGTCAAGTGCAGTCTCCATGCTATGCAGAAACCTGAAACCAGACTTAAATGGTTCATACAGTAGATGTTAAACTTCTCCAGATGAGTACTGAACTATGCCACCACCACTTTCCCAATAATCATTCTCAAAAAGGGAAAATTTGTGACTGAACTGAAGTTTTCCAGGGAGTCTGCGTCCAAAGATGGTTTCTTTAGGAGGAGGTTCACCACATCCCTCTTCAAAGTAGTAGGAAAACACCATCCTTCAGGTAGTACAAGACAACCTTTGCAAAAATCAGAACAAACAGCTCCCAACAATTCATCAAGAGTCAGGTAGGATCAATTCCAAAATTACAGAAAATGGGGTGCAGCTTGGATATCATCCTAAGCACCTCTTCCACCATACCAGCTGATAATTGCTCTACAGCAATGGAGAGCCTATGACTGTCACTAAACTGCCACTTCTTGCTACTAACAGGCTGCTTGTGGAGATCCGTGTTCTGATGGATGACACTCAATCAAGGAAAAAAAATGGATAAATGTTTCGTACCTTATTGTGGATAACACTCCTCTAAACTATAGAGAGGGATAGCAAATAAAAATATCTGCAGAAGATCTGATCTGGTCTATTCTATCTTGAGGCAATCACTGTGACAGGAACATTGATTTTATTTTTCAGTGATTGCTCTCTGAAATGCCATATTGTGAGGTTTCAGAGTCAGTGCAGCCTTTATTCACCAAGAAGGACTTCTTCCAGGAACACTCCAAACTCCATCCTGTTGCCTTCATCAGTCTCAGCTTATCATTACACTACAACGAGCTGTGAAAAGAGCTCGGTGGGTGGGCTCAAACCTAAGCAAGGGCCTTTGGGGCAGCCAAGATAGCCACATTATAGCCATCCAAAGCCACCTCTGCACCCCTTCACACCTTACCATACCAGTACTGCCATGAGCTGACATGGCTAATGATTTCATTTAGGATGCTAGTGAGCCCTCTCACCAGGAGAGGGAGACATTCAATGGCCTACATCAAGAAATTGCACAGCATGATGATCTGAGCAACTGACTGAATCAACCCTCTATTCCTGCCCCAGATGATGATAAACTAAAAGAATCCTATACCCTCATCCTGCTCCGCCTTTTACAGTCACACATTCAAATCACCTCCTCTCACTTAATAAGTATGCTGTGAGCCTTAAATTGAATCTAAAACAGATGGCTACCTTGCTCCCTCTGCACCTTTGCCTCAGGTAGTGCACCAGTAAATACCCCATTGGGGTAGCTGCCTCCAGGACTGGCAAAGAGTTATCACCCAATGAGGTCTCAGTGATGTACACCAGATCCATTGAGGAATCCGAGAAGCAAAGAAGTAAAGGAGGCAGCCAAAAGAGAAAACTATATTTAAAAAAATATAAGCATAACCAGATAGGAGATAACAGTAAGGAGTATGTGGATGAGTATTTTGTGGTTTAATTTACTTGTTTATTGTTCTACAAGGATAAATTCCATAGAGCAATTTCAATGAGGTTCTGGATTCAAGTACACTAAATGTGTTGGGAATTTAATTTTCACTGGTAAGTTGTTGGTGAAGTGCAAAACGTAATGTTACACATAGAAATCCAATTGTAGAAATGAAAGGAAAAGTATGACTTTCACTGGGATTTGAACCCAGGACCTCAGCAATCCGTGCTTTAGCTCTTAACCAACTGAGCTATGAGAGTTCATCCAATTAAGGCTCCTGAATTTTCCATGTGAATCACACATGCATTCCTTTGTGGTGTTGCAATGAGCAACCAGGAAGTCTTTTTACAGACTCAAATAACTCCTCCTCTATCTCTTCCAAGTACAGTACATGCCACTGTGAGGCAAATTTAGAAATCCAATTGTAGAAATGAAAGGAAAAGTGTGACTCCCACTGGGATTTGAACCTAGGACCTCAGCAATCCGTGCTTTAGTTCTTAACCAACTGAGCTATGAGAGTTCATCCAATTAAGGCCCCTAAATTTTCCCATATGAATCACACATACATTCCTTCTGGTGTTGCAATGAGCAACCAGGAAGTCTTTTTACAAACTCAAATAACTCCTCCTCCTCAGTCTTTCCCAAGGGCGGTATATGCCACTGCAAGGCAAATTTAGAAATCCAATTGTAGAAATGAAAGGAAAAGTGTGACTCTCACTGGGATTTGAACCCAGGATCTCAGCAATCCATGCTTTAGCTCTTAACCAATGGAACTACACATAGGTAATACAAAGTAGACTCTGCCCCATCAATTTGTCATGTGAAGTACATTTCTTTTTTAAACTAACAGTTTTCCTCAGGAAAAAAATGATGTTCTAATTTCACTCCCCCCTCCCTCTAGTAATACTTAAATCCTACTCTTCTCCACCCCAAGCTCCAACCCCTCGCCAATAAATGTAGCCACTCAGCAACACCCATCCATCCAGCCTCCTCTCTCCCATTGCCATCAGCAGAACTTAAAGAAGATAATACTAGACAGAAAAATCCAATAATACAAGCACCCCCTCTGCAGCCCACTCACTCAGCAGCACCAACCCACCCTCCTCATTACCAGCCCCACAACAAGTCCAACAACCTCTTCCTACCTACTCATCACCACCTATCATATTTAAGCTTGGGCTGGCAGTATAGCCTAGAGGTTACAGTAACTAGCTGTGAATAGGCTGAAACATCCAGATGACCTCAGTGTGATTCCCACACCCTCCAACTGTATACTGTGTGACTCTGAGCAAGTCACTTAACAACCCCAGTGCTCCTGAGTCACCCCTGAAAACAAGCATTTGTGTCTAGTGGGCCTTGCCCAGTTACCAAAGAATTAACAAAAAAAGGCATCCACGGAAAGGGTACTGAGTCATTAGAGAGGGGAGATGGTGAATGGCACAGACCATCCTCTTACCACCTCAGCTGGCCACCATCAGAAGGAATGGGAGCATGACCTTATAGTAATCATTTGATTACTGTAAATATATGACCCATTCATTCTAATGGAAGCCAGCTGAAGAGGTGAGAGAAGGGTCTATGCTAGTCACTATCCCCATTCTTGGATACCTATATATACTTTTCTTTGGGTACCATGAAGGGGTTGAAGGGGAGTGCTGCTGAATGGGTGGGAGTGTCATGTCTTGTTGTGGGTCTGGGGATGAATGATGCTGAGTAGGTAGGAAAGGGGGTGGGCTGCATGTGCTACTGGATTCTGACCAGTAATCTTTTATTTCACTGGTGCTGGTGCTAGTTGGAGGGGGGCTAGGGGAGTAGAGTGAATGGATGGTGGTTGCTATGCTGAGGGCCTGGGCAGGGAAGGAGTAAATGTATTGGTGATAGGGCAGGGGAGGAGGGTGATATTTGGGTGCTACTACATGGTGGGGAAGGGAGCATTGCTTTTTTCACTATTTTGAGAAGAACAATACTGTAAAGTGTCATGTTACAGATGGTTTGCCTAGTCTTCACCTGGTCAAGTAGCCATTTCACTATGTAGAGTACTACATGAAGGACTGCACAAAGTTGCAGAACTTTACATATCATTCCACATAAAGAATTTTTTCATTTTGCATAGAGCTTGGACAAGCAAAGTTGACACAATTGTTTAGCAGAAATAATGCACAGAAAGTATCTACAAAGTAAATAATAGTTAAACTATTACTTGATATTGGCAGACAATGATGAACATTATGAAAGTTACATTGCAAAGTATGAGGCAAGACTCTGACATGTATCTGTCCAAGCTCCACCAGCCGCTATTTTCAAATGAAATATCCGTCCAAACTTTTAGATCGGCAATTATACGGCCTAATTTCGTCTAAATGTCAAATTCCCAAAAAAATACACAACTGCAGCAAGAAAAAAAGACACAAATCAAATTTGTCACAATTTTTTACCACAAATCTAGTGTGACTTTTTGACGCAAATAGAAGCATATTTTGAAAATAGCATCAGACATGCTCAGACACAAGCAGGCCAGTGTAGATACAGGCATAGCATGTGTTTATGTCTTCACCTGACCCTTCTAGTACAGTAAGAGTTACAGTTCTTTGTACAATGTGACTCAATCAGGACATTGAAACTACCATAGCTTAAATCATCCCACAACGTTAATATAGTTAGTAATTTATTCCAAAGTATGGGTGCATGATAGTCAAACATCATTTTTCCAAACTAGAAAAAATAAGCCTAGAATAGAAAAAATGTGTTAGAGAGACCTAGGGAAACATGAAACTGAAAATAGCTGAAGGTGTGAAGGAAATTGATAAAGCATTCTTTAGGTATGAAAGGGAAAACTGAGGACTAGGGAGGGCTTTGGAAGAATGAAAAAAGATAAGGTACTTTGCAGAAGTGGGGTCTGACCAAGGACTCATACTCTTCAATATGTTTATCAGTGAAATATGAAGCAGGGAACGGAGAAGGTGCATTTCGCTACATCACTTTCTGGGATTTTTCCACACTTGATCAAGCAAGCTTTCTGCATGACATCTCTTCTGTAAACTGAATCCCTATTATCCAATCCCAAGACATTGAATCTGCTCTCAATCTCTTTCTTTCTATATTCTTAACCCTCCAGGACATACATACACCTAAACGGAATTGAAACTTTAGGGCCAAACAGACTAGGGGACTGCACAAGGAACTTCTCACCTTCCTCCGAGCATGTGACAAAAGTTGGAACCACTACAAAACCTTGGGTCAGCAAAGTGAATATGACACTTACAGAAAGCAGTGCAATATGTGCAAAAAACAAATCAGGCTTGGCAAAAGCTCATACTGCAAAGGTCTATTGGTGGAAGCTGCTGGGGACCCGAAGAAATTCTGGACACATGTAAAATCCTTCCTGGGCTCAAACCAGTCTCAACACATGAATGATATGGTCCTCAGTGGTATGCACTGTAATGACCCCACCACCATTGCAAATTCTTTCAACAAATACTTTACTGATCTCACCAAATACACTGCCTCTTTCACAGCAAATCGCATCCTGATGCCTGTTACTCACACAAACGTGCCCATACATCCGCCCTTCTATTTTAAGGCTATTCCAAATGTTGATGTTCTAAAACTACTAAACTCAATCTCTGACAGTACTAGTGTAGGCTCCGACTACCTACAGCCTAAACTCCTGAAGCTGGCTGCTCCTTTTATTGTGGCCCCATTGGCTAAAATCTTTACACTGTCTGTCTGCCATGGTTATGTTCCAGACATATGGAAATTGGCAAAAGTCACCCCAGTCTTTAAGAAAGGTGACAAGAAGAACATACCTAATTATAGGCCCATAGCCATTCTGTCAGTACTAAACAAAATACTCAAGAAATTAGTGGCTACACAGGTCACCGAGTTCCTCTCTAAATATACCCTCCTATCACCTGCTCAACATGGTTTCTGCAAGGGGCATAGCACCTCTACTGCTCTGATACAATTTATAAATGATGCCCTTACTGCTATGGATCACGGTCTCATGACTGGTGCAGTGTTCATTGACCTCTCAAAGGTATTTGGTCTTGTAGATCAACCTCTTCTGCCTGATTGCCTTAGCTTTATTGGTTTCTCAGAGCAAGCCACAAACTGGTTCCAGAGCTACTTAAGCAATAGAAGACTGCAGGTAAAATTTAACTCTGTGGTGTCAGACTCTGTGCCTATCAATGTTGGTGTTCTTCAAGGCTCCATCTTGGGGCCTCTTCTCTTCTCCATTTTTATAAATGACATATCTTATAACACCCCTTGGTGCTCAATAATCTTGTATGTAGATGACCTGGTACTCTACACCTCCTCTGCAAACATAGAAAAAATAAATAGTCGAACATCTGCATTTCTGGATCCACAACAAAAAGCTTGTCCTAAACATAAGTAAAACTCAGGAAATGCTCTTCAGATCTGCAACCAAACTTAGAACAAACTGCAACCTTTTCAACATCTCCTGTGCAAATGGCTCCCTGCTTATGCAAGTAACCTCATTCAAGTATTTAGATGTCCTGCTTGATGAAACTCTCAGCTTCGAGTAACACATCATTGACACCTGCAAGTGAGTAAACTCCAAACTTGAGATAGCTTACAGGACTAGTCAGATGCTTACCCCCTCAGCTAGACTAGCTATTTCTAGGGGTATCCTACTTCCATCCCTTGTGTATGGTGCTGTCACATACATAAATGCTTCAAAAAGCACCCTAAGTAAGTGGGATACAATGTACAATAGTATCTGTCATTATGCCTCGGCTTCCCCATGTTTGAAGCACCATTGCTTGCTATATGCAGACCTTAGATGGCCTTCTCCATCTGGCAATTGACTCCTTGCCCTTGGTACTCTGCTGGACAACATCATTAGAACTAATCTACCTACCTCTGTTACAGGCATGCTGGTGCCTCTGTCCCCCACCTATGGCCTCTGCTCTACTGGACTCTCTCTACTATACACTCCTAGGTGCAGAACCCTAAATGGAACCTCACCTTTCTCCTGTCTAGCCCCAAAATATTGAAATTCCTTACCTCTTGATGTTTGCTCTGCACCTAGTCATATTGCTTTTAAAAAGATGCATCACACTCTCCTCATCAAACATGCCCTATGTTCCTGTTTTAAACCCCCATAGGGTGCTTGACATCCCCTTCCTCAGCTCTCAAAATGTTTCAATTTTGCTCTGACCCCTTGTTACTGTTATATGTAGCACTTACCATGGATTATGTGTTAAAACTCTACTGCACTATGATTGTATGCTTATTATGTTTTGTACTATTGTGTATTTTTCTGCCATTGTCTCTGTCATATTAGCAATACTGTTTACATCACAGAACATCGTGTAGATTTTTCCTTGTATGGTTGATTACCTCTGAACTACACCTGTTATTTGTTTTGTCTGCCAATTTTGTTTTGTAACTGCCCGGGCCATGTCTGAAAATAGTCATATTTTGTGGCTATGACACCTTACCCGGTAAAAAAAACTAAATAAAAAATAAATAAATCTCTTTGTGGATGACACAGAACTCTGTTGGAGGGTTGATACTATAGAGGGGACTGCCAATAAGCAAAAGAATGGGGAAAGATTAGAAACATGGGCGGGCATCTGGCAGCTGAAGTTCAATGCCAAGAACTACCAAGTAATGCATATATGGAAAGGGATCATAAACCAGATTACTGACTGATGGGGTGAGGGTGAGACTAGAGGTATACAAAATCAAGAAACTTCACAACACAAAGAACCTTATGACACATTATGCCTTCACTTAGTGCAAAATGGCACTTAGACAGCATTTCTCCTGATGAAGACTACGTGTAGTCACAATTTACTGACAAACTGACACTGCAATATGTGTAGTTAAAAAAAAAAACTTTTAAAAGTTATAACCCCAAACCCACATAGCAACATCTTCCCACACTCTTCCCCCTGCCTTGACCACCTGGTAAGAAACACTCGCCACCCCACCCAAGGCAGCATCCCAAGCCCTCCACCCAGCCCAGGTAAAGTAATTATAATTATAACATTACACGAGTCCCTGAATGGAAGTGTGTACATTCCTATCACCTAACTGGCACCAGCAGAGCCAGTCAGGTGACAGATGCATACGTTCAGTTCCATTCAGTAAACCTGATCCAACCCAGATAGAGGGAAGGCTGTGCTGGTCTCCTCTACATGGATCCATTCCGAATCATATCCTTTTGTTAGTGGGTGAGTGTGAGTGGGAGGAAGGTACTCAGTAGCAGAGAGTGCTGGGGGGTATATTTTTGACTGGGTTGTGTGTTGGAAGGAGAATAGGTTTTACAGGCAGTGGGTGGGGCAGGGAATCTAGGATTTAGAATTATTCAGAAGGGACATACTTTTTTAATTGTAAGTACCCTACTGGGACTGTGAGATGAAGGTGGTGGGGTGCTATTATGAGGCTGCGTTGATTGGGTGTATTACTACATGGTCATGGGGGAGAAACACAGCAAAATATTGTAAGTTGGATGAATGTGTGGTTAATACTTTAAAAGTTTTTTTTTTAAGTTAAAAAATAAACTTTGCCATGCTAAGTTGAGCGAAGTCAAGAATACTTTATCTAGAATGAATACTTATAGTGTGAGTTCCCAATTTTGCACTAACTTTGCCAGCAATGTTTTCATTAGCTACAGTCTTAGCTGGGAAACACTACAGAAGAATGGTTTTTGGGGTTGCCACCAGTAACACCCTGAAGTCCACTTTGTTGTACAGTAAAGCTTATGGAAAAACAAGAAAAATGGTAGGGTTTTCCACCAGGTGAATGGAAGAGATCCTTCTCCTGTTTACAGTAGGTCCCTGATGAGGCCACACCTGAAGTACTGTTTTCAACTCTGTAGCCCACATCTGAAGAAGGACTGAGACAGGTTGGAGAGGGTTTATGTGATAATGGCGAAAGTCTAAAGGCAATTGCCATTATCGTGAAGTCAGAGTGCCAAAAATTTATTTTGGCACTCTGACACCCCGGCACACAGCAAAATGGCACCGGGGACTTCATTTTTTATTGTTTTGTGCAGGGGACTGTGCCCTCTCACCCCCCCCCCACTCCCCTACTTAAGGATTCTCAGCTCCAGGGGTGTGCATGTCGGGGGGGGTGAAAAACATTTAAAAAAAAAGGTTCAGGCAGGGCACAACAAAAACGCACCAGCACCCAGACCTAAACCCAGTACCCTGTCCACCAACACCACCAACCCACCCACCATGCCACAGGGTCAGCTCAGCAACCCACAGCAGCACCACCCCTCACATACCCTCCCGCCCCTCACTATGCATGCTCGCTCCCCTCGTGCGTGTACATATAGCGACATCCAGTTGCTATATTCACCGATCCCCCAATCCGGCCACTTTACCCTACCATAGTCCTGCAGACATGCAACAGGGATTGGGTCACCGATATTATAGGTGCCCAATCGCTGATGCTATCTTATGCTACCATAGAAGACAACCCAAAGAGGGTGATAAAATGATTCAAGGTCAGCAGGGAAAATCATATGAGGAAAGGTTGCAAAGTCTGAACATGTTTTCCCTAGAAACCAGAAAAGAAAGGTAGATACTGCATGATAGAAATATTCAAGTATCTGCAGGGAATCCTAATGGTAGACTATTCAAATGGAAGCTCATAAAACAGGGGGCACAATTACATGTTGGTGTAGGGCCATATCAGGTGGGATGTTAGTAAGTGCAGCAGAACATCTTCGTGGAATGGGTGTTAGACTTTTTGAAAAGTTTGCCTAGAAGTGTGGCAAACATTAAAACTGTAGCTAGGTTCAAGTCCAGATTGGACAGATTAAGAGGGTAATTGGTGGTGGTAGGAGGCAGACATAGAAGAGGAAGATGGCCCCATGAAAGTGGAATCCACAAAAGACTCCATTTAGTCTGGACATGCCCTATGACAGTTTCTGGGCAGAATGGATGACTGTAGGCCTTTTTCTGCCTGTAAATTTCTCTCTCGCTATGTTTACTGCTATCATGCACTATACACTCACTTCACTGATTCCTGTCTGCCTGTTTTCCAGTCCTGATGAACTGACTTGCCAGCTGCCAACTTGACATGTCAGTATCCAGTGATATGGGAGTGTCAAATTGAGCGACTCAGCATGAGCGACTCAATTTGATCACCTGTCAGATGACCTACCAGTACAGGAGAGCGAGACATCATATGAGCTGCAGTGAATAAGGAACAATAGAGAGTGAGCAGTACAGTGACCGGTAGAGGGAGCTATAAGGCAGAATAATATGGGAGGTAGTTGGGCGGGCTGTTCCCAGCTGGCCTCTCATTGTTGTGGATTGAGTCACTGCCTGGAGTGCATGAGGACCCGACTTTGGAGCTTGGTAGGTGCGTGCATATGCTTTTACACATTAGTGTGTTGCATTGTTTATTTTTTTGTTCTGCTGATCCCTGGAACTGCATGGTTCAAGTAGCCCCTCCTGAGTTACTTCCCTACCCCAGTGTCAGGTACCCCCTCGGAGTTTGGTATCCAAAGTAAGGAGGGGGTGGGGGCAAAGCCCCCCCATGTGTGGGAGATGTGGGGCACAGATCCCACACAGAAAACCTTAGAAACAGTGTTTTATACAGTGTGTTCCACCACTCGCTGCTGTTGGGGTTGCTGTGGTGTACAGGTGCCTTGTTTGTTTTCGTCATTCTTCACTCACTGCATTGCTCAGCACTGTTGTTTCTTTGCTGTTATGACATGGAACCGACATGTCAGACCCAATTCACTGATATCTTGGGAATGCTGCAAGCCTCAAAGTGCATCAAACATATTGCATACAGGACTTCCAGCACTCCCCGTCTAGTACTCAGTAGTCTTGATCCCACACACTGCTTGCTGCAGGTTAAACTAGTTTGTTCTGGTCTAATGTGCAGCAATCTCGGGTTTACTGTGGGGCTTGCACCAAATATTTGGTGCAAGCTGCTGTAAACCAGGAAAAATGTCACAAATGCATCTGATCTACTTGAATCGGGCACAGTTGGTGGCAAAGTGTTTGGCACAGCTGCACCAAAAAAACAGGTTTGACACAGGGCTTAATGCAAGCCCCAGGTTTCCCTTTGTGAATCGAGACCATGCTCTTTAGTGTGTGTACCACCATCATGCACCATAATGCCTGTCTGCCATGTTCCTGATCCTTATTACTGGAGTTATTATCTGACTTCCCAATAACACTAGAAAAGTTTGACTGGTTTGATTTCCGAATCCTTCTAAGCACCACCATAACTAAGCTCAATGAACACTCCTCTTCATCCTCCAAGTGGGCTCTGTTACTACTCCTTTGGCTGTATCATCTGACCACAAACATTCTCATTAACAACAACATTTTCATGCTACTATAGTATGATAATTCTCCCACCTGGACTGCCTAGGTGCTGGTATGTCTGCAATGGTCTGCGCTATCATTAATGCGTGATGGATTTAACCTTGCTGATACTGCAAAAACACATTAACTTTAACTCACTCCTAATCAATTCATCATATTTGTGGCCCATACGGCTGAGAAATGTGAAAATGAAATAATGGAAAATGAGCCCCAGATAAGCATAAACTATTCTGAAAACATGATCCAAAGTGAATCCTCTCTGGATAAGGTTAACTCTGGATAACTGAGAAATTCTCAAGGAGCACTTGGGCAGGTGGTGCAATCAATGCACAACCTGAACTCTGGCTCATCTGAAGCCTGATCCCACTGGAACTTAAAACACACTCAGTAATGGCAAACATACCATCTAATACATTACCTTTAAAATGTAGATAATTGACTGTCTATCACACAGGAAGCCTCACAGAAATCTAAACCCTTCATATTAACGTTTTAAGTTAAGATTTCTTTTCGATTATGTCTCAATGTCATACAATATCTCATCACTGACTTTTCTATTCATATAGACGATCCTCTGTCCAAGCTTCACACCAACCTTGGTGCTCTCTTCTGAAATGAAGAATGAATCCCTCTTGCTGAAAGAAAGAAGTTAGTTTCTTAGCTGATTACCCTCATACTCGCTCACAGTGCTCAACTAGCCAGACTGAACCCCTTAATTCACTCTTTCTATAGATTCATCCTCTCCTCTCCTCTACTGAAACCTCTACAGTCAGCTTGATTGGTCCTACCTTAAGACCAGTCACATCTTCTAGTGCTCTGCATTTCTCCACAAGTTTTGGCTTTGTAAGTTTCCCAGCTACCTCTGGGACCCCATTGCAAATGAGCTAATGCTCAATTGGGTTATCCTTTTCTTGGTTATTTCAAGAATAAACTTTTACAAACAAACCTCTCAGATCTTCTGTTTCTCATGTAAAATTCCACCTACCCTCCAGAGCCCCCAAAGTTATCTGCCTGCAGAAGCCAATGTGTTCCAGGTCTATAAATCAGGCGCTGTGTGATTACAAGCCCCTAAACCTGTGGAACAACCTTCCATACGAAATTAGAGGTTACGAGTCTGCCAGTACCTTAAAAAAAATGCCCATATCTCACTAGGCCCACATCTGACTTGTTAACCAAACTCACGTAAAAATGTTGTTCTTACCTATTTGTTTTTTTGTTTGTTTAACAACTTAGCTGTAGTACTCCAGATGGTTATAAACATCTGGTTCTTGGAGCATGCTGTTCTTGTCTAGCAAATATAATCTTGCAGTTGTCATTGTGGTACAAATTACCTTTTGGCTAATACTCTTAGCAAGTTTTTGTTTCTTTTCCCCATTGTGATTGGAATGATTTTCCATATAGCATGTTATTACTTATTTTATTTTCCCTGTCTCTTCTCAGTTTTGTTTTTACCCCCAGAAACTACCTGGAAACAAGTTATTTTTCAACTTGGTTAGTGTATTTTGCCTGAGTTAAATATTTGCATAAATAATTATAACACTCATTAATAATTAATGAGGGTGACACCCTTCATGACTTTCTACTGGATAAGTCACCATTAATGTACATGAAATTACTGACACAGCTGTCAAACACAGCTGACATACGGCATCACTTCCAGTACTTAAATCAGAGTGTGCAATGCCAACAACTGCCGCAGCACTTTCAGCTGGAAACTGACATCTGGTTTCCTCACAAGTTAAACCAGAGGAAAAATACAATTTACTTTTGTAAAACGTTAGACTATATATGGTCTTTTGTGACCTTACACAGACTGTCAGCAGAAGTGTGCAGTCCTTGTAAGCTCTCAAAAGACTTTGTGTAGTCTGACATTTTTAAATATAAATGACTTTTTTTTTGTCGGTTTAACTTGTGGGGTAACTCAGTATGTCAGTTTTGTGAGTGGAAAAGCTACAGTGGTTTATAGAGTTGCTGCACTTTGAAAATCATGCAAAATCTGTTACAAATGAAACACAAAAAAAAAGAGATCAAAGACTATTTTGATGCAGCCTGGATGTGCCAAAACGTGCATGCACTTGCACAGCATCTCAAATGTAATGCATGCAACTAGCCACCTGCTCATTTCTAAAATAAAGTAATAAAGTTAACAATTTATGGCAAAATCGCCCTATAATAGCAATACCGAATTCACTGCCAGTTATCTCCTTGGATTAATGACTGGGTGGCTAGAGGTGGGCATCAGGTTCACGTCAGGCTGCACCCACACACCCAACCACTTGTTTATCCCTAAGAAACAACCAGCAATTTGGTTGTTATTTTTTAAATCAAATTTCCTTAGGCATCATTCCCTTCACACACAAGGGGATGTATAAAAAAATTACTCCTGTAATCATCTTTAGCTCACCTACTACAATTAGAAATCCTTTTCCTTATACAGTACAACTAGACCCTTAAGGCTATCAATGTAGCAATGCTCGAACACCCCTTGGGAAGATAAGAACTTGAGTTTGTTACTTCTCTGAATATGTACGCTTGTGCAGTGCCTTTTATGATCAACTTTCCATAAAATAGTGCTTGCTATAGAGTTGAAATCTCTTCCAAAGGACCCGAAGGCGAACATTTGTATTCATTATTAATCAGCTGGGCATAATTTTATGTCTTACAAGTTAAACTTAGGTCTATCCAGCACCACAGAGAGTGTATACTTTGAGCAATAAATCATAGCTACTTCTGAAATCACCTTAAATTGATCTTTCTTTTACTGTCTGTGTCCCTCGTGAGCCATTATCAGTGGATGACCACTGTTAGGACAATTCCTAGCCTACATGTTTGTGATTTTCAGGCTTAAAATGCATTATTTCAGAGAACAAAGGAAAAAAAGCAATGAACTGCATATGAAACGCTATGTCTTGGAAAGGATGACTGAGCCTTGGAATAAGCTGCCCACGGAAATGGTGGGTGCCAAGATGGTGATGGCTTTCAAACTAGGCTGGGATAAAGAGTTTGCTTGAATAAAAATCAAGAGTGGGGGCTAGGTCCTGGGATCTGACAATTACTTGGGAAACATTGAACAGACTTGATAGACCCTTGGTCTCTTTCTGACATCAACCTTTCTACGTTTTCTGTGTTTGTTTGCAACCTGAAATGGTCAAAATAGCATTCAATGCCATAACGTGAGCTTAACAGCTCAGTGACATCTCACAAGACTTGCAATGACAGACTGTCCTTCCATGTGATCAGTATATCAATATCCATTTCCAGACAGAGGAGGTCAGCCATGGATGTGAGTAGAGGGTGACTACTGCAGGGAGGGGGAGGTAACTAGTGTTAGAGGGCAGTTATTGGTCCAGGGGTGGTACTGGTTTGGAGTGTACACAATTTGATTCAGGTGAGAGTGGTGGGTCTGCAAGTCTACCAGGGAGA
This sequence comes from Neoceratodus forsteri, assembly GCA_016271365.2. Lineage (NCBI taxonomy): Eukaryota > Metazoa > Chordata > Ceratodontiformes > Ceratodontidae > Neoceratodus > Neoceratodus forsteri. The sequence goes on from CM028137.1 coordinate 915,473,922, forward strand.
TTTAATTTAATTTTTAGAAGTAGTGAGGGTAATATTCTGTGGGGAGGGGGTAATGATTGCCTTTGTGAACAATGCCTCCACATATCAACAGCATGGAGTCATTGTGCAGAGATGGCAATGGCCACAGAATCGCATTCCAAAGGCCTCTTAGAGCCTTGCATACCTCATGGGGTTATTATCATATTGGCCATCTAATATAGCAGCCAGGAACAAAGGCACTGACCCATTTGTGAGGTGCTAGCCCCCTTTGCTCCTGGGTATCCACATGGCAAGTGAAGGACTGTGTACTCTGCCTTGTCACTTTGCACAGCAGTGCCACAGCCACCCCTATATTTATACATGCACTGCACACAGCACACGGGTGCAATGCATACACAAATATATTGCATGCCCTAGAGGACAGTATGTAGTTTTGTGCAGTCCAGCTGGCTGCCTTTCAATATCTGGCCCATTATATCTCAAGAACAAATTTTACCAGCTAATATGGGCTCTTTCTGGCAAGCAGAATTTGTCCATTTTATTTTGATAGTTTCACTCTGTGGACAAAAGGACAGCTTATGGCACTAAATATGTCAATTATTTGATTCCATGTGCCAGATCTGCATTAAGCCCTGCATCAAACCTGTTTGGTGGCATAGCTGCACCAGCAACTTTTCCACTCACTGTGTCCAATTCAAGAAGGTCAGGTGCATTTACACCGCATTTTCCAATTTACAGCAGCTCACGTTAAATATTTGGTGCAAGTCCCACAAAAAGGGTACCCAAGATTACCGCAAGCTAGACCAGAAAAAGCTACAGTAGTCTAACTTGTGGCAACTGGCACACAGGATCAAGAATCTTGATTGCCGGCCAGGTGAATGAAGCAAGCCCTGTGCATCATATGCTCAATGCAACTGGGGCTTGTGGCATTCGCAGCCCTCTGTGACTCTGGCCCCATTTATTTACTTAGTATAGTCAAGCTGAGATGCAGCACCTAGATTTCAGTGAAGTCTCGCATAAGAACCCTTTTATACAGCTGGTTAAACTGGACCACTGGAAAGTTAAATGGCTTGCTCAAGATCACAGAGTGAGTATTTCGCTATAGTGGGGTTTGAACTTGTGATAACCTGGTTTGCAAGCTGGTGCTCTAACCACTAGACCACACTGCCCCCTAATTTGTGGCAGTTTACCTATTTGTAACTAAGGGGAAATGCAGCAACATTTACTTTCAGATATTTAACTAAGCCAATAAAATCACATCTAGACAATAATACTCAATAAGAAAGGACACAGATGAAGAGATGAAACCAGTGACAAAATAGCTAGTATTAAGGCAATTTTCCTATAATTGCTACAGAAGTACTCTTTCACAGAAAGCTCTTCTCTCTGTAGTTTAATTAAATCCTAATTATCATGACAATTCTAAACAAAATTACTTTAAATAAATATATTGTTGAAAAGAAAGCAATTAAGATATGCCTGAAGTATTTTTTTTTCTTTTCTTGTCTTGTAAAGTTCGAAGTATACAGTCAGTATTTATGAAGGGCACTATGTAAAAACAGATTACTTTGTTCTTCTTTATAGCTTTAACATTAAATTATGTATATTTAGCATATGAAGGCTATGTGCACTGACACATCACATTTGAGAGGATACTGGTGCCCAATGTGAGTTACAGTCATCTGAGGTATAAATTTGTGCCACTGCTCATATCTTCTGTACTCTGCTATTTACAAATAGCACAGGGGGACGTGCTTTGTCATTTGCACTGCTATTCCAATGATAGTAGATACCACAACAAAAATGGCACAACATGACATCATGACATGGGCCTTATGCATTTCACATTGTTTAAAGAATGTGCTGCCTTTCTGGCACTGAACATATGGTTGTTAGATGTCTCCAGCCACCCCACATGCAAACACATACCCCTTGTTCCAAGAGGTCTCTGGCAACCAGTGGTCCTCCCTCATGCTCTGACTACAGCTTGGCAACATGTATCTTCTGCTGGTAAAAGTCTAGCAAAATTCTGATTTTGCTTCTGTGAAATTTCACCACAACTTCAGTTGTTTACATTTAATTAAAACATTGTTTGTTCAAATTACACCAAAGATTGTGTGATGGTTTTCTGAGGAAGCACCAAGGGAGGTCGACAGTGAAAATGTTGACCTCCCACACAGCGATGACACAATACCGATGCAGGTAGTGTGCCACCTGATCTGCAAGTATTTTCTGTGGGGGGCTGTGCTCCCCACACCCCCTGGACTTTAGGATTATCAAACTCAGGTTGGAGTTTGTCTGGGGAGGGGGGAGAACACTGGGGGAAAGTGAAACACAGAAAAGGAACATTACAGTGACTGTCGCCGTAATGATCTTTTTTTGTGTTTCGCCATCAGAGTGTCAAGCTGAAGGGGTGCAACATTTGCTGAAGGTCCATACAGAAGTGTATGAAGTTGCAAGTCTCCATCTTTAAAAGTGACTGAGTTATTAGCCTCCAAACTTTAAAAAAAAAACAATTAAAATTACTTTTCAGAATTATGTAAACTGCAGACATTTAAGCCCCTACAACTTTAAACCTAGAGAATGGAATATCACCAATTTTGTTTGATTCATTGACCCTAAATATTAGACTTTGAAACCACCCCCATGGCTCAGCAGCAGAGCGTCACGCTGCCATGTTGGCGACCTGGGATCAGAAGCAAGCCTGCAAAGTCACGCTGGGAGGCAGGACATGACCAAGACAGCTGCAACTTGGCAGTGCATCTCGGTCATGAGGGTTTGTGGCAGGTTCCATCAACACAATGACCTCTGTGGCTGGGCCAGGGAGCGTGCTGTTGCTGCAGGGGAAGCTGTGGCTGTGTGAGGCTGACATAGGCACTACCCCCACCAGGAGAGGTGGGAAGGAAACATGTGGGAGAAAAGTTCAGCAGTAATCTGAATGATGGCCGGGTTCAGCCTGATCAGGGTATATATTTGTGAACAGGTTATATGCCTGACATATGAGTTGCTGGCCAGTAGAAAAACCAGTATGGAAAAAAAAGAGACGGTGTGTGTCATCTCTCTAAATCTTTTCTCATAGGCTGACCAAGTTGTAAGCAGTCAAATACTTCAAAACAGCATCAATAATTAAAGTTGAATGTCATGACCTATTCTAAATTTGTGGAATTCTGTGATACTTTTGCCAAAGCCATGTCCATACATTTGCCCAGTCATAAACGTGAGTTGCCACTGTAGAGGAAGGTAAAGGCTGAGTAATGTGGCAATGAGGCAGTAGCATTCATAGGATGCTCCAAGTGACACCAAGCATTACAATTACTTGTGATTTAGGCCATTGTGACAGTAGTATCAGAATATCTTTAGTCACGATGGAGCATGACGCTGGGCATCAGTTTCGCAAGAGTGTTGGGGGGGGGCATTGCAGGGCCATAATGTTAATGCAGATAAGGTGATTCAGTGTGAAAGTTAAATTCCACAAGTGGAATTCTATTGCACTGCCAATTAGGTGTCCATGAATTTTTGAGCAAAATTTTCCAATTAGTAATTTCTAAAGTATCCACAGCAAATGTCAACCTACTAAACTACATTTATCCAGCTGAATTAGATCCCAGGACATACTGTGTTTACTTTGGTATGAATGCCAAATTTTGAGTGTATATCTACAACAGCAGCAGAGCTAAAAACCTTCAAATATTTTTAAACTTTTCACATAATTTACCAAATTAAATTGAGAAATTTAACGCCTATAATTTACAATTTATGTAACTAACTTCCTCTCTATTTTCTGGTCACTGCCACTTTGTCCTTAAAAGCAGATTTCTCCCAGGGACACCCCAATGGGAGCTCATGCACAGGTGGCTAATTAAAGCAGCTCCCCTGACATAAGAGGTTGCTCACGTATTAAGAAGTCTAGGATGCTCAGGCAGGGGAGGAGGGATTACAAAAAGTTGATAATTGTATTCCTCTTTCTGTCAGGAAATATCCATTCCAATCTGGGACCACCTGGTAACACTGGGACCTGTAGGGACCTCAAATGAAAATTAAAGATCATCTCACCAAATCTTGGTAGTCAGCTCCTGAAATTGCCCCACTTAGAAGCCTGGGTTGCACTTGTCCAGATGGACATAGTAACCCTCACAGAAACATGGCTCACTTCCAAGATACCTGATTCTACAATTGCTCTACAGGGGTGTAAACTATTTAAGGAGGATCAACAAGGCAAAAGCGGTGGTGGCTGCAGTACCTCATCTACAGTACCTGCAAACAAACTTGATCAGCCACAAACTGGCCATAGACAAATTCACAAGTGAGTATGAGTGCCTGGATTTTAAACTCCAAATGGGGAACAGTCATAAGATTTTCCATGTTCTATCAGTCTACATTCCACCTTGAAAATGACATAGAGGCATTGAAGCATTTGCCAGGTACTTCAATCAATCCTGCTTAAAAAGGGAATCAATAGTCACTGGGGACTTTAATAACAATTGGGCAGCTAAATCTAATGGCACCACTAAGAACCTAGTATCTAGCCTTTTTCTAAGTCAAGTGGTAAAAGATTGCACCAGAGTTAACTATAAAATGGGGACAAAAACCCTGATTGACTGGATCCTAGCCACATACCCTGAAAGAAGACACCATTAATGACCACTCGCCTGTCCAATGTGAATGGTATGCCCAGATCCCAAAGACCTCTGCTAAAACAGTTACAGGTAGGGTCCTTCTGAAAGGGTTAACAGGTGCCTTCAAAGGACACCTGGCCCAAATTTACTGGAGCTTTTTGGACACCATCCTGAACATTAGTATGTTGCTTGACTACTTTATAACCTAATTTACAAATGTGTGCAACAAATTCACCCCCCCTCACAAAAACTAACCATCAAAGGTACCTTGTCTGGGTAGAGTGCCCAAACATTACTTGCCCAACTAACAATCTCTAGATGTGAGCAAGGAGCTCTGAGTCACATGCAGACCTTCAAAGATGTAAGGAAGCCCACAAAAAATGTACCAAGGAGGTTAGAAAAGCTAAAGCTGACTTCTATAAGAATCAACAGAACAAGAACTGGAGCAATGGGAAGAAAGTTTGGGCCAGCCTAAAGGACTTCTTTGGCAGCAATGACAAATTGACACTAACAATGACACAAACAGGATGATTACTACTGCACCATTCAAAATAGCAAACACCTTCAACAAGGCCTTTACCAAGCTGAGCTCAGTCTCCCCCCCCCCAACAAGGCACCTGAGGACAATGATGATGACCTTACTGAACAAAGTGGCCCCTACACCAGTCTCCTCAAATTCTACATTAAGCATGTCACTGTGAAGGAAACTCTCCATTATGCGAAAAGGGTCCTGGGAAAGACAAGGATGGGTGGGGATAGAGTAGACATGAAGCTACTTGCCCTTGCACTTGATGAGCTAACAATTCCCCTGTCGAAGATTTTTAACTTGTTGCAGTTCTCTCAGTTCCCAGAAATCTGGAAAACTGCTATAGTTACACGTGCGATAAAAAGTGGGGACCACCCTAAAGTGACCAACAATAGGCCAATCTCTATTCTCTCCCCCCTGTCTAAGGCATTGGAAAAAATTGCTTTAGACCAACTAGTCTCACACCTAAACAAATACAACCTGATGTGTAAACAGCAACATGGCTTTTGGAAACTACATTGCACCAAAACAGCCCTCACTGAGTACACCAATAACCTGCATGATGCCCTTGAAAAAGCGCAGCTGGTTGGTGCCACATATATAGACTTGACAAAAGCCTTCGACCTCATCAACCGGGCTCTACTGCTGGACAAGCTCTCTGCCTTGGGCCTCTACACTGAAACTACACTTTGATTTTGGTGTTACCTCACTGGGCAGTCACAAAGAGTAAGGATTGATGGAGTGCTGTCTAACACTAAGTATGTCACTGTTGGGGTCCCCCAGGGGTCTATACTAGGCCCGCTCCTCTTTGGCCTATTCATTAACAGACTCAAAGAAGCCTGACCCATTCAAAGACGTTACTTTATGCACATGATGCAGTGATTTTCAATAGTAGCCCACAGCTTGGGGATTTTTCTAGTGACCTGCAATTAAGCTTTAAGTCTATGGAGGACTGGTTTGAGAACAATAAACTTGTCCTAAACTATAAAAAGACAAAGTCAATGCTGTTCACCAGGCATCACCATAAGAAAAAAGTCCCTCCCTTGGTGATCCAAAATTCACATGGTGCTACACTTGAACAGGTCAAATTATTTAAGTACAGTATCTAGGCATCACCCTGGATGGCACCCTCAAATATACCACTCATGTTGACAACACTGTAAATCTGGCCAACAGAAAACTACTGTAGGTGCGCTCTTCTGACAACATTTAAATCTTACTGCTGATGCTAGATGCCTGGCAGTCTCAAGTACGGTCCTCCCCCTCATTGACTATGGTCTACCGATCTAGGCACTGCCTGTAATTCAGTCCTAGACAGGGTAAAAATGGCCCTCAAGAAAACCTGTCGGTTCACAAGTGGGACTGATAGACTTACTCCCACTTGTTCCTTGTATGTGCTTACCAACTGGCTCCTCTTGCAGGATGGGCTGAAATATCAGTCCTTTCTGCTAGTTAAAAAATCCCTTCTTGGGCCTCACCCCTTCTGCAATTGGTGACCTCTTCCACCCAGTCAACAACAGCTACTCCACAATGAGTATGTTCAGATATGCCCTGCAAGTCCTCTTTCACAAAACTAGCCCAGGTAGACGTACATTTGATATCCAAGCTGCACGGTGGTTTAATAATCTCCCTGAATCCCTAGTGGACCTCCCCAAAATCACACCGTTTAATAATAATAATAATAATTTTATTTATAAGGCGCCTTTCAATTGCCAAGGCGCCGTACATAAATAACAGATTAAAACACTACAAATCATTAAAAAATACAGCTGAATCAAAACACTTATTTCAATCAAAATTCTAAAAATGCAGTTTCCCACAAAAAAGTCTTCAAACCTCTCTTAAAGCCCTCCACAGAAGTGCACTCCCGCAACTGACGGGGCAGAGAATTCCAAAGGGTTGGGGCCACATATGCAAAAGCCAGAAGAATTCCGTAAAAAAGGAACTTGCTTTGAAATCTGCTTGTCGTTGTTTTATATGACCAAATGCCTCTCTGCATAATGCTGTGGCTTGGCTGCCATCTGACTGAACTCTACCGCTGCTGTACCTTGTTTGCAGCCCTTATGTCTGTACTTGGCCTGGCTCCCCTTGAGCTGGTGAAATCTTGTAATGTATACCATACCTATTCTAAGTCATCTATTTGCTACTGATGCGGCTCCTGTGTATCAATGTTGTTTATACCTGTTTGTTACTGATGTGGAACCTTTGGAAAAGAACACTTGTGCTCAACGGTGTTATCTGAATTTAAAATAAATAAAAATAAATTTAGCAGTTTCTAAGACTCTTCCAAGAAATTATACATATCAATTTTCAGTTGCCTAACGCCAAAGGTGGCTAAGTTGTTAGCATATAAATATTTTCAGACATTTTAACATGATTAAAATAAATTGCCAGATTCTGAATAGATTTTGAACAGCATAACACCCCACCCCTGAGCCAAATGGTAAGCACGCCCCATTCCAGATCTCCAACTGTAAGACTGACTGAGTTATGACTAATTAAAGAATGTCAGAAAATTCCACAAAATAGCATGAAATTCACAGAATTTTGAAAATATTCCATGAAATACGCTTTTTTTTAATTTCATCCAACCGTTCTACTGACTCCATGGTACACTTCCACAGTGCGCAACTGTCCCTTCTCTTGCTTCCAAACTCAAATGACCCACTCCCCCAACCCCACCAGCTCACACCAGTTTGATGCCCCCTCCACCACATTATTATCTGTTTTTAGATGGTCATAACCTCAGAGGCTTGCAATAGCCTCTGCTCAGGGTGTGAAGGGCCAAGGTGTGCTATGCGTGGCTATACAGGCAAGAACTTGCAAAAGCCATTCTGGGCACATAACAAGAGTTTCCAACTCTGATCAAGCACACCTTTATGAGATCACAAAGATCACACAAGCATCGTGTAACCACTTACAGTAGTGCCAACAGTTGTGAATGAGAATTGGACCCTACTGCTGATGCTTTAACACTGTTAAGTGGGTAACAGTATAAGTTTTTTTTTTTCTTACAGCTTGTGTACTGAAGCTCTGCAGATTAAATTACTGTATATAATGCATTACACAGCCTAGGGCACAAATGGTTCTTTTAACAACACTTGACACTAGCTTTTCGTAATATTTTATGTAGGGAAATATAGATATAAAAGGCATATTTAAGTGGTGCTCAATAATAGCCATTACAATATTTTCCTATAACACACACAAAAAAAATGGCCATACATTTATTTATTAATTTAGTTAGTTTATGTTGACCGGGAAGGAGGACTAGGCAATGTTTTGCCTATTTTCAGCCTTGTCCCGTGGGGTGGGGGGATTCAGATGGATGCCAGCTGAAACTGAACGAGATTTTAAGCTGTTGGTAGTATTTTTTTAGTGAATGGGGGAAATTTTGCCAGGACACCTGGGAAATTCGCCTACTTTTTTCTAGAAGTGCCATGGGATCTTTAACATCGACCTGAACTACCACCAGAACAGGCAGATGGGACCTCGGTTTAACATCTCATCTGAAAGACGGCACCTCAGGAGTGCAGCACCTCCCTCATGCTGCACTACAGTGTCAGTGTTAGGATTTAACCCAAGTGCTTGAAGTGGGGAGAGAACCCACAGCCTTCTGATCTTCCAGCCTCAGAGGCGAGTGTGCAACCTGCTGAGCCACTGACACTGTAAATGTATATAAATGTTTATGCTTTTGAAAATTAACAGTGCTATCTTTAAAAAGTATTTACAAATTTAAGGCAGATGTGATTGCTCTGTTATAGAGATTCACAGATTCCGGCATATATATATATATATATATATATTATATTTTATATATATATATATATATATATATATATATATATATATATATATATATATATATATATATATATATATTATAGGGGCGGTCACACCCTATAGTTAGGATTGAGTAGGCACTTTAATGTTAAACCTCAATTTTTGTGCATTAATAACTTTGCAACCATTCAACAGATTTGCACAACATTTAGAATGCATGGTGTCATATGGCAGATCTCTTGATTTATCAAGTTGCGTTTCAGCCGGACTTACGGTTTCTGCACAGCAAAGTGCTGAAAAACATGTCTTTTGCCACTTTTGACACGTTTTTTGCCCATGGCACTGCGACCACGCCATGTGGTCTTTTGGTCTGATTTGGAACATAGAAAGAGTTTGGGTCAAGGAACAATCCAGCATTGGTTTGGTAAACAAATATTAATCCGTTCCAAAGTTATTTAATTTTTAATTTTTGGATCCTGGGCATGCTCAGTTCATTCCAAGATTTACACAGTGGCCCAGATATTCAAACTGCGCCAGGCTGTGGCGCAAGCCTGTGCGCTGCTCAAATTTGTTGCGCAGGGGTGTGGCCAGGGTGATATTCAACGGAGTTGCGCTATGGCACAACTGCTTTGAATATCGCACCCTGGCCACCCCCACAGTGCATGGCACAGTGGAACTGCACCAGTGCAAGTGGTCAGAGTGGAGCATTGAGATGCGGTGGCGCAAGTGCCATTGCGCCATGCACAGAACCTGCGATATTCAAAGAGTGACATGCAAATGGGGCCATAATTTACGCAAGGTGCACGGGGGGCCATTTGCAGCTGATTACAGCCCCATTTGCATGCCATTAGCATGCAGGTGCGCCAATCCCCGACGACTTGTGCCTGGCGCCCTGCCAGGCAGCAGCCATCGGGGACCGATGCCCCCTGCAGCCCGATCGTGGGACGTCCCATAAGGGACAAAGAACATCTCCTATCCCTGGTGGTCCAGTGGACCGTGATTAGCCCAATCGAGAGCATCACTGTATCCCCCCGAAGTCCAATATCCCTGGTGGTCCAGTGGACCGCGATTAGCCCAATCGCGGGCAGCATTCCTCCACCCCCAAGTCCAAAATCCCTGGTGATCTAGTGGACCCCCACCCCACCACCCACTGAGCCCCACTCTGCTCCCCGTCAGCTGGTGGCGGCGGCACCCACCCGCCTACGCCCGATGCCCACTGACAGACAGCTCGGTAGGGCTGCATGCATGGTTCAGAGCATTAGCCAATGGGCGTGCAGCACTACCGTACTAGTCAGTCCAGATATGTGAGTCAGCAGGCGGGCGGGCAGGCGGTGGGGTGCTGCCAGCACCGCTGACGGGGGAAGTCAGGTGGTGCGGAGTGGGCGTGGGGTAGGGTCCACCAGATCACCAGGGATATTGGACTTTGGGAGGGGATACAGTGATGCCCGTGATCGGGGTATTGGGGAGTGCAGCCAGGTGCAGCGGGAACAGGTGATGGCCACCCACAGGTGGCAGTAGCTGTGTTGCACCCTGCAATGCGGCAGCTCACCTGTGGGTGGTCCTCAACTTGTTCCATTTTTTTAGGCGTAACTTTTTGCAGGCACAGGTAGGGGTTGTGCCTGCATAACTCTGCACAGCCCGGGCTGAATATCGGACTATGCAGTTTATGCATGGACATGCCCCCCTACCTATGCCTGCATACATTACTGATGCACCCCGGAGCATCAGGATATGTGTGGCGCACTTTTCCCTTTTAAATATCACACCGGGGTGCATCAGTGGGTTGTGCATGGCGCAATACCATTGTGCCATGCGCAACCCTTTTGAATATCTGGGCCAGTATGTATATTTTTCAGACTAGGATTGGGCTCATGGTCAAGGATTTTGTCAGCTCACAGACTAGGATTTTAAAAAATCCTAATCCATCAGAAATATTCCTTGTCAGTGATCTTAGTTTAGTTTAGTAAAATGTTATTCTTATTCATAATAGTATGAACAAAAATAGGATAAACTCCATTGAGTAAAAAACTCATTTCCAAGGAGGTTCAGCCTTAAAAATCTAATACATTCAAAGACTAACAAAAGCATATCACAATTAAATATTGTAAAAGAGAACCTAATAATTAGCATGTACAGGTTACTCGATCACACATACTATCAATATACATACAATGATAACAATTATAATTTATACATGTTAATATTTGTATAACCTAGTTAACAATACCCAATCCACCGAAAGATAAGGTACTATATCAGGATTTCCATTAATTCTTTTATATTAAAGTACCTTAACTAAAGTCCAGCATTTCAACATATACTTTACTCTTAGAATTAGAGAAAACTCCCCCTTAACCAATTATTGACAAAACGCTTTCAATCTCCAAGGGTGACTTTTTGGCCTAATGAGGCATGGCTTTTGTTCAGGGTGACACCCTCTACAAACTGATACCTTTGGTTTGCTTCATTTAGTCCAAAAAATAGCTTTTTAAAATTTAAAAATTCTTTGACTGCAACTCGCTAACAATCCTAGTCTGCCAGCAAATCCTCTTTCATGAGAGTGCAAAATCCTTGTCTGTCACTTTCTGACCAGATGGTCCTTCTCGTGGACAAGGATTAAGCTGATGGTCAAGGATTTTACTACCTCGCGAAAGAATCGACTGGCAGACTAGGATTTTGTCAGCTAGCAGACCAGAATTCATTTTTTTGAATCCTCTTTCATCAGTTAACAAAATCGCAGTCCTCCAGCCGACCCTCTTGTGTGAGGCAGCAAAATAATAATAATAACTTTATTTAATTGAACGCTTTCACAATATCAAGACGCTTCACAGATTCACAAATAATTCAATAAAACATAATTAAAATCACAGCAAATCAGAAAATGCCTTACTCCATAAAAATGACTTCAGTGCCTGCTTAAAGCTCCCTACAATCCTGCATTCCCGCAGCTGATGGGTCAGAGAATTCCAGAGGGTTGGGGCAGCAAACATAAAAGCACGTGCCCCAGATGAATTCAGACTAACACTCAGAATCTCCAGAAACCCCTCATCAGCCGAGCGGAGCTGTTGCACAGGGCGTAAAGAGTCAGAAGCTCTTTCAAGTAGTCAGGACTAAATCCATGTAGGGCTTTGTAGGTTAACAAACCTACCTTAAAGGTGATCTTCCACTGAACTGGCAGCCAGTGCAAATTGCGCAGCACTGGGATAATATGAGATCTCCTAGATACCCCAGTCAATAAACGTGCGGCAGCATTCTGCACTATCTGCAAGCAGTGGATATCAACCCCAGGAAGCCCTAAGTAAAATCCTTGACCGTCACTTAGGGACCAGATGACCAAAATCTGAAGGTCGAGGATTTCTCGCAGATGGTGGTTTTGCTACCTCACAAACGGAGATTGATCTGATGGTCGGGGATTTTGCTACCTCATGGACTAGGAATTTTTTAACATGTAAAAACTTTACCATTGCATTGTTAATTAACGGTTTAGTCTTTTTATTTGCAATTTCTAGGATACTGAAGGGATGCCCTACAGGTGTGAATTATGCTATTTAGGTGTTGGGAAATTAAGTGGTTCCATAGATATGCCATCACAAAGTTGAGATTTTTCCTGTAGGATAACATTGTGGTGCCCATTTTGCTTTTAGGCACCCATATCTTGGAAACTAAGTGAGATACAGAGTTTTTGCTACTGGTGGCTTAGAGCACCTTTAAGTGATCTAATTCACTGGAACAACATTGGAAACCATAGATTGCACCTGCAGTAGAATTTTTTTCGTAGGTTGCACAGTTAATAAGTTATTGTCAAATTAGTGTCACAAGGGTTCCAAGGGAGACTTTTCAGTGCTTTTCGGTGGCCATATCTCATAAACGGTGCAAGATACAGATTCAGTCAATTATGTTGTGTGAATGTCTCACTGTACCAATTACACCAAAACTTGAATTTTTCTCCTAGCACTACGATTCCCAAGATATTGGCAAATTAGTGTTACGGGGTGCCTTGCCCTATAGGGCTGTTGTATGGCTCCGTACCTATGTGTAAGTGGGAGCATGGGCCCACAGGGCCTGTGCTCCTACAAATGCATATTCTTATGCGCACATGGGCAGCTTAGTTGGGCCCTGCGCTCCCCACCAACACATGCTACTTACTAGTCATGTTGCACTTTTTCAAAAAGTAAGGACATTCATTGCAAAAAACTTCATGTAATGCATCAGTTAGGGTTAAAGCAACAAAAGTGGGGAAATTAGATGTTAGGGTTGTGCCCCTAACCTCCCACCCCCCATCCTTCACAGACCAACAGGCTGAGGTGACATGGGGTCTAGGCCTAACTCTCACCCCATTCTCCTTACTGTAGCATGTCAACCTGTTTATAAATGGAATGGGTGGGAGTTGGGCCTCATGATCCCATGGCACACCCCAGCATCTGTCAGTCTGTGGAGGATGGGGTGGGGGTTGGGCTCAACCCTAATGTCTCATTTCCCACTTTTGTTGCTTTAACTCTAACTGATGCATTAAACACATTTTTACAATGAATATATATATATATATATATATATATGTAGATATACCACTCTGAGGTGTGCGGTCGCGCTCTGATATCGCATTCCTTGGTGTGCGTTGTGCGCCTGAGCCGCAAGGCGAGTGCATCAACCCCAAGGCGCATATATCAGAGCTGACCACACACCTCCAGAGTGGTATATCTATCTTTATAAAATGTCAAAATTGTTTAGGAGGGGGGGTAAAGTGCAGGTGTGCGTTCGCGCTCTGATATACGCACGGTCACCTGATGGTGTTTGTCCAATGATATTGATCCCATCCATCACTTTTTTCTCACCCATTTTATAAATATATATATATATATACACATACATATATATTCCACTGCATTAAGTATCCATAGCACAGCATTTATTTGCCAGGTATGGAGCCCAAACTGGGTGGTGAGAAACACATTCTGTGCTCTCATAGATGTTCCTGCTGTGTATATTTAGGCCTATTGTACTATCAAAAGCTTAGCTGTAAAAAGGCCCTTCAAAGAATCCTAAGTGAACTTGAACCTACAGTACTAGTGGCAGAAGCACTGTAGCATTTTTTGGTGGTAGCCCCCTAAAATTGCTGCAAATTTCAGTGCCGTACTGACAGGCTTTATAGAAAAGAATGGACTCAGTAAAAGCTGGAAGCTAATCAGTGTCAACAAATCTGGAACAGGAAGGATGAATCCAGTCCCTGGTTGTGTATAACTGCAGTCAAGGCACAAGTAAAACAATATAAATATCTCCCTCAGTGGCACAAACTGTGCTTCCCACTGCAGGAATTACTATGGTTATCCCCCTACCAAAATTGTTCTATACAGTTCACAAATCACATCATACTATTATTATTGCAAACATCCATCCTGCATATTGGTCTAACTTATTCTAATTATGTTTCCTTGGAGGAGGACACGGATTTGTTCTAATCTGCAGAACACCTCCAGAGGTCTCTGTTAGCAATATGTCACTGATCATGTGATGATGATCTGCAGAGCTTCTACTGTCTTTCTGTAGTACCAAAGCAATTTATCTGCTAGCCATTGTAAGAAAGGGGCTATTATTTTAATACTGTGCTTACTGCAAGTTCTTCTAAGACTACCAAACCAAGGACCACATGGCATAGATACTGGTTGCCCAGAACATGTGGGTTAGAACAGTGTAAAATGCAAAATTCCACTGGCAGAATTCAGATGGAATGGCAATTTCACTTCTAAATTACGTTTTGGAGCGTTTCACTAAATTGCAAAACTTTCTGTTATGTAACAGCAGGTACGCTTTCTGCAATTTTCAGAAACCTGATCTGTTATTTATGGAAATCTCAGAGCACTTATCCGTGGATTATGTGATCTGCAAATTACAAAAAACAAGGTTTATGTGAACCAAAAATTACAAATCCACATTTATATTGCACCTTTCATACAAGCATCTTACAGTGTACCTAAACAAGCAGTTTTTTAAAACTGCAGACTCCAAAATCTGGCTTCATATGGAGGTAAAGTAAAGGCTGCTGTTTACATGTATGCTAAAACCGCATTTATATAAATAACATCATGCAGTTTCATAGCTTTTGAAAAATGTAAACATCAGCCTTCCATATTCATAAAACAGCCTTGGCTTCTCCCTAAGATGTCTGCCAAGTGTGTTAAGTGATGAGTAATGATGACATCATTTGAGCCGGAGATAGAGATCAACATATATTTCTGTAGTGCTAACTAGTTTTTCTTTCCCTCTTTATTTTGAATTGTTGTACCAGAATGATCAATACCATGTATTACCTCATGGATTATTTTGATCAGTTCACATGTTAGGCTATGATTTTGTTCATTTTGTTTACTTTAACTTGCAGAAAATGTCTTGCAATCCAGCTGATTGTTTCTTTGGCAGACTGCATTACAGTACAACACTTCAAATACCTGATGATCTAGTGGTTATTATGATGCACTGAGTTTTGGTTTTTTGTTAACCAGGAGAGACACACTAAGCTGACAGCTTGTTTACAGGTGTGGCCTAGGAGCACAAGGAAGTTTAGTGACTTGCTTAGGGTCACACAGCAAAGTACCAGTCTTGTTCAGTTCCAAAGCTCATGCCCTCTTGTTAATCCACAAATAAGGCTAATTTTTTCCATGTGAACCCCTCACCTAGCCTGCCTTCTGTTGAACACTCCACCATCCATATCCTGTCCTTAGTACTGCCTGGGACTGCATATGAGCTTGAGGTCTCACGAAGAGAATTATCACACCTCAGATTGTAATCTTGTACCTCAGAGGGTTGTGCACACCTGTACTGATATGCATCATAAACTGGCACTGTTAAAAAATGCCTCCCAAATCACTCTCCAGTTCACATTCTCAATGTCTGACTTCTGCTCCCACAGTAAATATTAAGTGCATCACCACCCTTCTGCACAGCGATGGTAGTATGCGCAGTTCCCTGTTGTGTTTTTGTCTCACCTTTCCAGCAATTCCTCTCCAGTACTTTTCTGTGCTCTGCTCCACAATGCGAGCTGGCTGTCTACCACCCTTCCAAATCTTGAATGAGCTATACACAACTCCCTCAATACTGTCCTAACAAATGTCAACATCCCCCCCCCCCATAATCTCCCTACACTGAATTCAAGTAACAGTTTAGGTGCAGACCTGCAGTATTTGTCATTGTTGGCCACTCTCATCCACAGTCAGGTAGTGAGCACAATGCTGGCAACCCCACATCTCAGATCTCACAGTGATCTGCTCAGCATCCTACTTCATGTCTTCAGCTAACCTGACTATAGCTGTACCCTGCTGGAATGGCCTCTTCAGTCCCTCTCTGGCATTCATTCTTCTCACCTGCTCCCCACACCAAAAACTGGTGAGTTCACCACCCTTCCGCATCATGAATGTGGTTAGTACAGCCTCCTGTGTTATAAGAAAATACAAAGTCACGCATTTACAATGCAAAGCATCATGGGCTGCATAGCAAATCACCACAGAATGTATTCGGCACCATGCAATTCTGCTTAAAGTTGGACCAGCATAACATTCTGTGGTGATTTGCATATGCAGCCCATGATGCTTTGCATTGTGGGGGCATGTGTGACTTTGTATTTTCTTGAAACTTGGCTTCCCAGCCAAATGCCCTTTGGGGTAACCCTTGCCTCAGTGTTTACGCACAGAGGTTCTTTGTCTCCTGTGTTATAGTTACATATTAATAATAAACATGATTTTCTGGTCAGCCAGGCTGATAGCAGCAAGCACAAGTAGAAAAATAGGCTTTTCTACTCATATAAGATCTAAGCCACCTATGATTAGGCACTATTAAATGATGTGCATAATGATGTACACACCTGTCATTTAATAGTGCCTAATCAAAGGTAGCCTAGATCTTTTAAGGATAGGAAAGCTCATCATTCCCCTTGTTCCCTGCTGGTATGAGCCTGACTTACTGGAAATATAGTTTTATATTTGATATATCAAAATAAAATGTGAACTGTACTACTTGCATTCATTATGCAGAAGGGTGATGAGCTCACCAGTTTTCGGTGTGTGGAGGAATAGTGAAGACTGAATATCAGAGGGGGACTGAGAAGGCCACTCATGCAAGGTACTGCTATATTCAGGGAAGGGGAAGACAGAAGGAGAGAAATATGAGCAGATCACTGTGAGAAATAAGATGTGGGGTTGCCAGCACCTTGATCACTACCTGACCCCATTGTCCTGGCCAACATTCCCCTTCCTATAAAACCAGTGCATGCAATTGTCCAAGGCTGTGTGTGGATATTAATGTATGGAACAGCTGGCACTACACATTCACTCACTTCACTATCAGTCTAGTATTGCTTGTAAAGCACTTTGGGATACAGTGTATATGAAAAACCACTATATAAATGCTGATTATTCTTATCATTATTATTTCCCATGGAAAAAGAGGACAAGACAAGCATATATTTGACTTTCGAGAAAGTATGAACTCTAACATTGGACTGCACAAGATCTTTGCTACAAAAAAGTGGTGGCTCTAGGGGGTGGTGATGGGTGTGGTTGCAACCCCCCACACACATAGTAACCTACTTGCTTGCAGCTGCTGCTGCATTTCTCTTTGTTGAAGAAGTCTGATTTATTGATTGTACAAATGTTTACATTCAAACTATGGATTACATTTGTAGGTTCTGTCAAAAAACGTACTAGAAAAGAATAATAGCAGAAAATATAAAGGTTTAATGAAAATGTTAAAAAGTGCATATTAAGCATGCACACCACCCCAGTACCCCCACTGTAGCATCCTGGATCCACTATAACCACTAGACCACCAGGTTATTCAAGATTTGTACTGCACTGTGGTTTGCCACAGAGAAAGTCGGTTGGATTAAAACACATTTTCAGCATGTTAAAGTAAACAAAATGAACAGAACCATAGCCTAACATGCGCATTATACAAAATAATGCACATGGTTTTGACCATTTGGGTGGAACACTTCTATACAAAGGGAAAAAAGAACTAGTTAGCACTACAGAGAGCCATATATCTCTCTGACTTTGGCTCAGACAACATCACATTTGGAGGCCATTTTAGGAAGCAGGTAAGACAGTTTTTTTCTAAATTGGAAGGCTGATTTTACAATTTTCAAATGCTCTGGAACCACATTTAGGTAAATTATGTAAATGTAGTTTTAGCATTAATGAATACAGCAGCCTTTCCTTTAGTCACCTACGGAGTCAGATTTTTGAATAGTTTGTTGTCAAAATGTTGTTTAGGTATCCTTTAAAGTGCTTTACAATAGACAGACTTCACTCCAAACTATCATGGAAGGTTAGCCATTTCTGTGTTGGAGTGGGTCAGACAGCCTATTCCAGCACAATACACAACAGCTCTCCAACTCCCTTGGCCCAGATGCATGATAATTGATACTGAAGCAGGTAATAGGGCAGGTCAGTGTGGTGCACCATGCCAAACACAGTTAAAGGGCAGACAGAGTAGTCAGTGCATTCATCCTCCTATCAGGACAGCAAACAAACAACAACAAAAAAAAAACAGAGGTCAATTCTTTGATTCATTGCTGTCAATTTTATTTAGTCAGTAGACTGCTTAATAAATCACAGGTGCAGCTGTGCAGAATGTAGCAGAGTGTTTGCAAGACAGCCCAGTGTTTCACGCCTGTGCTTGGCACTTTTTCAAGGGATGGGCCATATAAAAAGCATCAAGCACTGACACAAAACATTGGTTTGTCTTGCAAACACTTCTGCACCTGTGATTTACCAAGCTGTCTAAGGACTTAATAAAACTGACTGCACTAAATCAAACAATCAGTTGTCAATGCCAGATGTTTGCCATGGTGTGTGTGTGTGTGTGTGTGTGTGTGTGTACTGGGAGGGTGGCCCTGGCTGTTCATTCCTGTACTGTCAACTGTGTGACCACATGTGGATGTTCATGGACAGGGTCGAAACTGGCACCAGTCCACTAGCCAAATGCTGTTAGATTTTCTTTTGGGATAGTCAAACATCTTTTTAAATAGCCAGGAGGGCTTGTACTGAAAAAGATAGTATTTCAAAAAGGAGATCAGCTGGGCCAGTAGAAAGGCCTGTGGGGCTAGTGGATTTTGCAAGTTGCTACCCTGCTGGCTAGTAGTTACAAAACTTAATCTGACCTCTGCATGGATCCGCCTGAGATGGGATTTTTTTTAATTCTATTTATTCTCCCCTAGCTGGCTATTGGTAAGGACCCAGTCTAAAAGGGAATGATTGCCAGATTTAATATTGAGCCTAGTGGGTTCAGTTATTAATTGAGATAGGTGGGTTTCAGATACAGAGGTGTGAGTGGTACCAGCTCCTGTCCCAACCAACTGATATTGAAATCCCCACATAACACCAAATGGGAGGGGGGCTAGACCAAGAGGAAATAAGGGAGGGGAGAGAGAGTTCAGGGATTAGGGGGAGTTAGACACAGCCTATGGTAAGTTTTTTTCCTTGGCCCAGGGTGATTTGTACATAAACAGACACATGAGGAGAGGCTGAAGTAACAGAACATGTACACCTTGGAGGACAGAAGGGTGAGGGGGATGTGATCGAAACCTTCAAGTACCTTAAGGGCATAAACAGGGTTGGTGTGGAGGGCATCTTAAATTTAAGAATGGAGACTACAACAAGGGGATATAACCTTAAATTGGTGGAGGGAAGATTCAAGAAGGAAATGAGGCACTTTTCCACTGAAAGGGTGGTCAAGCAGTGGAATCAGCTATGGGAGGAGGTGGTGGCAGCAAAGATGATGGCCAGTTTCAAGCGGGGGTGAGAAAGTGTGATGAAGAGGATTAGGACTGAGGGGGGCTCTGCTGTGAGACATAACTCCGGGTGGAGTTTTGGAGGGGGAGGTGGCTCCAAGGAAGCAACTGACCTGCACACTCAGGCAGACTCAATAGACCATCATGGTCTTTTTCTGTTGGCAGTTTCATATGTTCATATGTAAATTCAACCAAAATAGCATTCACCTCATGGCAGTATAAACATTCTACTGATGTGTCCATGATAGAGTAATGATTGCAGAAGCCCCAATATAAACAAACAAGAGGTAATGGAAAAGAAGTAAATATGCTGTTAAAGTTCACACACAAGCAAAACCAACAACCACAAAGAGTATATATACCATGTGATGCAACAAAAGTGAAGTGCATCCGTCATGTCCTTATGAAATTGTTGTTTTCACATTTTTTTTTTTTACTACAGTCTCACCCTAATTCCACAAACTTCTGTTTAGTCATACCCAGTGGGAGTTGGAGAAACATGGCTGCCCCGGTGGAGGTGGGGAACCTTGGTGAACACTGGCTGGCATGTAGGTGCCATTGTATGTCAGGGCTGTCTGGTAAGGGGGAGTTAAGAAAATTAACAGAAACAAGAAAAGAATAACAAACACACAACATCATTGTGCATACCTGATGCACCCTATCGACAACCGGTAACATCAAAACATCAACTGCCATACTGATTCCCGCATCACAACATGTAGTCACCAGGATGATGGCACAGAAATAGACAGCACAACCAACATGACTGGGATTTAGAGTACACTGTTCTCTGAATACATATGTATACTCTCTCTGCGACCTGTCATGATCCCCATAAGGGGGCCCACTGTACAAGTTACAACTGTCTCCCATCAAGTGGTGTGGACGGCTGATCTATCTGGGGTCCAGGTGGCAAAGGACTGCCAACTAGGGGAGAATAAATAGAATAAAAAAAGAGAAATCCCATCTCAGGCTGATCCATGCATGGGTTGAAATTAAAGAGCTAGTGTACTGCTTAAAACTAATATTAGATTTTAAAAGCAACCAGTCATTACCTTTTATATCTGAGGTATTTTTCCTTTTCCCTTTGTTTAATTAGAAGATTGTTTGCCTGATCTTAATAGGTGTGATATGTGAAACAGCTCTTAGCCTGGCAGCTGACATATCTTCTGTAGCTCTACTGCCCCCCTACTACATCATCAGCATTGTTTCCTCACTCACTGTGACATCACTGTTGCTTAGGAACAGCCATTCAATGACTGCCAGGTCATTCACTTGTGATGTCGCTTTCAGTGAGCTCACCATGCCGATGATGCAGTGGAGGGGTGATACAGATGGATAAGTCAACTGAGAGGGTAAGAGCTGTTCCACACATCTGGCACAATATTATCACATAGAATACTTTCTAATGAGCAAAAGATAAAAGAAAAATGCTACAGAAATGAAAAGTCACAACCAACTACTTCTTAAAATTTGTATCATTTGCCTGTCTGTCTGCCTGCTTTGGCTCCACTAGCTCTTTAAGTTTTGCAGCCTCTACCCAGCAGGGATAGTGACTTGGAAAATCCATTAGCCTCACAGACATTTCCGCTGGCCAGCTGATGTACTTACTGAATTATTACCTTTTCTGGTATAAGACCTCAGGACTACTTAAAAAGATGTTTGACAATTCAAAAAGAAAATCTAACAGCATAATACGTTTTAAGATGAAAAAGCGCATATGAACAGTTCATTTTAAACCTCCACTATAAAAAAAAACTCACTAATTTATTCCAGCATCAGTCAGAGCTGGGACACAGAGATATCAGATCATTACAAACACAAGGCTGGCTGCTTGAAACTTAAAAACTCAGTTTTTGGTTTATACTGCAGCAACTATAAATGAAAGGGATACTGCATACTACTAGCTATAACTTAAAGTGCATAAATGATATCACAAATACAAATATATTTTATTTATTTATTTTTTGGTTACCTGGTAGGTGCACTAGCCATAAAAATGACTATTTTCAGGCACGACCCGGGAGAGTACAGAAACAGTAACATCAGTAACAATTACTTTACAGGTTGAAAATTTTGACAAGAGAATTGATACAGACAAGTAACAAACATAGGCAGTCATATGATAAATGCTGTCAGAAATGTATGCATGAAAGCATAGCATCGATGTTACTGAGGCACGTAAAAACATAAAGGTTGCAGGAATGATCACCTTTACCAGTGAGTAAATACCATTTGCAAACGGTAAGTGAGAAAGAGAGAGCGAAAGAGAGAGAGAAACAGAAAAAGAAAGACACACATATACACATTACTTTTAACAGCTGGTGTCTGTGGATGCATGGAATATCTAAGCCAGTCTGATAAGGATAGGTCAGCATGCTGAACAGCTACATCAAAGGAGACAGAAAACCTATGATTGGGTCAGCTTTTTGTTTTGAAGTAGGCGCAGTTTCCACCAACCAAGCTAAAACTCTGTCCAGTTTAGACTGGCTGATAATTGGTCTGGTACAGACTCGCCCATTAAACACTGCTCTGCATTGGAGGACCCTCAAAAGCCACTGTCATAGGAAAATGTTTGCTTGCTGCATGCAAGTGTGCATGGCAAACATAAAACTTGGTCTCTAGACCTTCTTTTAAAGGTCTGAAAAGAAGATGACTGCACTGAATTATTAATCTGTGGTATCTACACTGCTGTCAGAATTTCAGATTTCCACCTTTGACAAAATTCTATGGGATTTCAAAAACTCTGTGCAATTCTGTTGAAAGTGGAATTTAAAAATTCTGCACAGCACTACAGCTCAAATATTGATATTGTCTAGTCAGTTACTTTGACACAGTGAACTGATAATATACAGAGTATTTGCTTTTACGGTCTGCTGTCTGACACACATAAAGTAGTATCCATCTCCATTTCTAGTAATAGCATGCCATGGTATTTGCTACTGCAGGACTGATAGCAGTCACTATTACTGAGAAAGCATTAAGTTACATTGCAATAAAAGTGACTGCTATTGCATTGCAGTGCACTCTAGTGATTGTTGTTCTTAACTTACTGATAATTATTGTGACCACTGTGCAATAAGTAAGTAATAAGCCTCAACAGGGTGTGTGCATTACAGGATTTTAATACATGCACTAGGGAGTGTAGTAAAGTATGAGCCTGAAGGCCAAGTGTACTTACACCCCTGGAAAGTGTATAATCCTATGATGCACACCCTGTAGGGGCTTCTTACACTTATAAAATATCCAGAAGTAGGTTTTTCAGGGAATAGAGATTTAATGCATGGTCGGGCGTCATCTCACAGCCAGTGAAATTTCTAGATATTTTAGCCATTTTATAAATCAGAATAATCAATATACCAATACTGTTCTCTATCATTACATTTATTTCTTCTTGCATTATGTTGTTTTGCCTTAAACAGCTGCCCAGTCAGGAGTATGATCAGTCTGTGAATGACAGCCAAGATCGCACTGCAGTAAAAGTAGACTGAAGTCATGTTCCAGGTTGAATTGGTGATGCAGAACTGCTCCCTCTCTATATAATTTTTTGGAGCAGCATGATTACTAATTTCTCCAGTGGGGAGACAGGGATCATTTAAGATGAATCGTTAAGGAACAAATGAAGGCTTGAGGAGAAATTATTAAACTGAAGGCGAGCAGCATGTCATAGAGGAGAATTAGCAGAAGGCAGCAGTTCCAAATGACTACTTTAGCTCTACATCCAGAGTAGAGGACAGTGAGCCCTTGCCTGAAAGTGGCATAAAGGCTGATGAAAGAGGGATCCCAGAAATGGGGTAGGTGATGCTTATGTCAGAAAGTTTCAGAAAAGTGCTAGAAGCCCTGAAAACAGACAAGGCATCAGGGCCAGGTGTGATGCACTCTAGGTTGCTCAGGGAACTGGTGTCATAACTGGTCAATCTCCTGGAAGGGCTATTCAATAACTCCCTACATTCAAGATTGGTTCCAGAAGACTTAAAGATAGTGGACACAGTCCTGCTCCAAAAAGGGAGGAGACAAAGAGCAACCAGGAAACTAAAGATATGTTAGTCTGACATCAATAGCAGGTAAATTGATAGGGATCCTAGTCAAAGAGAACCTAGTTGACTACCTGGATAGAAAGGGACTGCAGGATAGTAAGCATCATGGGGTTGTGCCAGGATGGTCTTGTCAGAGCAATCTGATAGTATTCTTTGACTGGATAGCTAGGCAATGGACAAGGGGTAAGCAGTGAGTTTGCTTTACTTCAACTTCAGCAAGGTGTTCAACTCTGTGCCATACTAAAGGTTGCTGAAAAAGTCGAGGACCTGAAAACAGTAAAAGATCTAATTACACATCCAGGAAGCTGGAGGGGAGGTAGAAAGGGTATTGGTAATCTGGGTCAACTCAAAGGAGAGTTAGGTTATGAGTGGAGTGCTATAGGGTTCAGTCCTGGGGCCAGTCCTTTCCAATGTGTTCATCAGTGACAAAGAGTAGGAGAATTAATACAAGGCAGAATGTGTATCTTTTCAGATGAAACTATACTCTGTGGCAGTGCAGACAGCAAGGAAGGGGTTATGGAACTGCTGGGGGTACTGCACAAATTAGAGAGGCAGTCCTAAATTTGGCAGCTGAAATGCAATGCAAAAAAATGCAAGGTGGTCCACATAGGGAACAAGAACCTCAGGAAGGAATACTAGATAGGGGTTAACTTGGATCCTACCACTGAAGAAATGTACCTGGGATTCATCATAAGTGATGCCCTAAATCAATCTAGAGAAGGTACCAAGGCCTACAGCAAGGCAACCAGGATTTTGGAGTGTATTAGGAGGGGGTTTGACAGCATGAAGAAGGAGGTGATACTGCCTGTCTATAAATCACTAGTGAGGCCTCATCTGGAATACTTTGCCCAGTTTTGAAGCCTCCATCTAAGGAAAGACAGAAGACAGGCTAGAGATGGTACAGCATAAGGTGACTAAAATGTTTCACGGCCAGCAGAGCAGATACTATGAAGATCAGGTTAAAGATCTGAACATGTACACACTGGAGACCAGAAGGAGGGGGGATATGATAGAGACCTTCAAGTTACTGAAAGGAATGAACAAGGCAGATTGTGGGGAACTATTTAACAGGACTGTGTTGAATCAATAAATTAGGCACTTGAGTGGAAGCTGGCAAGGGAGAGATTCAAGAGGGATGTGAGAACATTATATTTTACAAAGAGACCGGCTGAGTCATGGAACAGCTTTCCAGAAAATGTGGTGGGTGCGAAGTCCTTAATGGCTTTAAATGTGACTGCAAACATGTAAAAGGCTTAAACATTACATGGGGTGAGGAAGGAGGTGAAGGCAATAGCCCCAAACAGACATTAGGTCCCCACGTAGGATAGTGTAAAACAGGGCAGAATGGATGGACCAGTGGTGTTTGTCTGTTGACATTTTCTTTGTTTCTAGTATGACTCAAAACAAAATATGGAGAATTTGATAAGTTACACTCCCCATCTTCATATCCTAGTTTGTGCTTTTACTCATCGATTTTTCAACATTTGAGAACAGCATTTACTTTACACCCACCTCCTCTACAAATGCCTTTAGATTTAGATACATATTGTATGATTTTGAATTTCATTTAACACAGAACCCTTAGTATTTGACAATTTTTCACTCTGGAATTGTTACGATAATACATATCTGCCTTGATGTTTCTAGAAACAATGATGAGGGAGAAACATCTTATAACATTTAACCCTACCAGCAAAGTAAAACAAACATGTGCATTACCTGTGTTTATTACCTTGCGAATAAATTCAACATAGCTCTGCAATAATCTGGTCTAATTATAGTTTAGTTTAGTTTATTAATTTGTTAGAGTGCTCTATCTTATTGTGATTCAAGGCACTTTACAGATACCTGAATAATATTGACAAATAAATATAAAGTATACATAAAAATATAAACAAGCATAATAAGCTAAAAGGAGAGACAAGCTTCATTAAATAAAAAGGTCTTCAGATCTCTCTTGAAGGCACTAACTGAGGGGGCCACTCTAAGAAACTGAGGCAGTGAATTCCACAGGGTAAGCACCATGACTGAAAAAGCCTGGGCACCAGCTGACTTCAAATGAACCCCAGGAATCACTAGGAAGCATTTCTTGGCTCATGGGAGGGGACGATATGGGTGGTAGGGCTGTAGGACATTTTGCAGGTAACCGGGCCCCAGATCATGTAGGGCTTTATAGGTCAGCAAACCAACCTTGAAGGTGATTCACCACATATTAGGAAGCCAGTGCAGAGAGTGCAGCACAGGCATAATATGACATGACTTCAGAAGGCCAGTCAGCAGCCTGGTTGCCACATTCTACACTAGCTGTAGGCGGTGAAGATCAGCCCCTGACAGCCCTAGGTAAAGGGCATTGCAGTAATCAAGCCATGATGCCACAAAGGCATGGACTAGTGATGGCAGATTGCCTGAGGGAATCAGGTGCTTAATCCTGGTGATGCCTCTAAGATGATAAAAGCCACTCTGGACCATGGCTGATATTCAAGCGTTAGGCTGCTATGCAGCACAACACCAAGATTTTTCACCTTAAAAGAGGTGAGAAGCTTGGAGTCTCCCAGCCTAAGCCCGGTGACTCGATCAACCTGTACATCCACCCTCAGGCAACCAGGTTCCACCACCAGTACTTCCACCTTATCCGGATTTAACCTCAGCCAGTTGGCACTCATCCAGCCTTGGACCTCAGGAAGGCACTGGTTGAAAACTGACACCACATCCTGTTCAGGCACAAAAGACAGGTACAGCTGAGTATCATCAGCATAGCAATGAAAATTCAGTCTGTACCATCTTGTAATATCTCCTAGTGGTAACACGTACACCATGAACAACATGGGGTGCAAAAGGGAACCCTGCAGGACCCCACACAGCAGGAGTAGTGATCAGTAGGAAAAAGCCCCTAAGACCACCCTCTACATCCTGCAGGTGAGGAAAGATTGGAACCAGTTGAGGACCACACCAAAGAGTCCACAATGAACCTGCAGGTGATCCAAAAGCACCCCATGGCCAACAATGTCAAAAGCAGCCAAGATATGGAGAACAAGAATAGAATGATCTCCCATATCCCTCACCACCAGGAGATCATTAAGCAACTGAACTAGGGCAGTCTCAGTGCTATGCCTTTTCCTGAAGCCCAAATGGAGAGGGTCATAGATGTTGTGAGTTAACAAATGGGCTTCCAGTTGTAAAGCCACCATTTTCTCAATAACCTTCCCTAAAAAGGGTGAGTTAGAGACAGGTTTGTAGTTCGCCAGGCAGGCTGGGTCCAATGATGTTTTATTTTGAGAGGGGTCTCACCACTGCCTACTTAAGGGGCTCAGGAAAGACCCCCTCACTAAAGAACACTGGACTATCCTAGCAAAGACCAGGCCAATGGATTCAAAGCACCTTACAAGAAGGTGCATCAAACCCAGGTTCAAGCCATAGTAGGTGGGCCTCAGCTCCTTGATGTCCCTAACAACATCCTCAACCAGCAACAAGTCAAAGACAAACCAGACAGACAAAATGCTCACAACAAACATTGGCTTGCCACTGCAAGTCTCAATGGAGGGTGCCGACAGGATCCCAGATCTGATAGAGGAGATCTTATCAGCAAGCAAACGCTGGTCAGAGCTACTACGACTGCTAATGCATTAACTTGATAAGGTTTTTTCATGGTCTTAAATGTAAAGATCAATTGCAGTAGTCAGCTTTTTGTGTGTAAATTTCAGTTTGGTAAAGTCAGATAATTTATCTGGTTGATCCTGCATTTCCCATGTGTTTAAAATGCATGTGGTGAGTGTGTCTTGTACTATGCAGGGAAGGAGAGGGAGGACTGCACCATGACCTTCAAGTTATGGTAAAAGAAATAGTGCAGAGAGGAGAGGTATGGCTACAATGGGGAGTGAGGGCCAACCTAGAAGGATAAGAGCCTATACTGAGGTGATGGCTAGCTTCCATTAAGGAGGGAACCATAGTCTTCAGTACACAGTTGAAATGTTACTTCAATGGACTTTTAAAGTAGCTGAAGGGGTGATGGAAGAAATGGTGAGGCAAAAAGTTGTCCAACACAGGCTGAGATAGAGAGTAGGGAGATCCCAAGCATAGGGTTAGCGAAGGAGGAAGGGGGCAAAGAAGCAGTCAAAGAAGAAAGGTGAGGAAGGAGGGACAACTGGAAAAAGGAGAAAGTGACAAAAAGAAAGCTGAGGAATGTCAAAATGGTGCAAGGTCTACATCAGAAGCACTATGAGAGGAAACTGAAAGAGTTCAATATGTATATCCTGGAGGAGAGGAAGAGGAAGAGTGGGACTCAATGGAGCTCTTTAAATACCCCACAGGGGTTAATAAGATACAGAAGGGAGGTATGTTTCAGAGAAAAAGTACTGTAGAACAAGGGGTCATGATATGAAGCTGTAAGGAGGTAGATTCAGGAGAGATGTGAAGAAGTACATCTTCACAGAAAGCAAAGCAAAGCAAGATTTATTTATGAAACACTATTCCATAGATCATAGCATTGTACAAACATCCATAAAACATCACTAAAACCAATAAAAACATAACCAAATCATATACAATAAGTACATATAGCATATTAAAAGAAAACTCCATGTTAAAATCAGAAAAAGATATGTAGTAGTCTTTTTTTCTGTGTTCTAACCAGTTTCCAGCATTTTCTTTTCCTCTGGCTGTGAGAGATGTTTTATCTAACTTTCCCTAACTGTTTTATTGCCCTTGGAGGTTGACATTCTGGTTTCTTTTATGGCCGCTAGTCTTCCCAGAGTGCACTTTGGTGTGATGTCTAATTGCCCCTGCAGTAAGCCAGTGTCTTGTTACAGGGTCTGTCACAGCTCAGCCACAGAGAAAATATTTCTTCCAGAGAAGACAAACTGCTAGATTTTGGGTGAGTGTAATCATTATTATTTTTTGATATCAGTACATTGTCCTGCTATGCTGTGCTCTGTGTGTGTGTGTGTGTGTGTGTGTGTGTGTGTGTGTGAATCATGTCACTGTTTACTCTATTCCTTTCAGTCACTTTCAGTTTTTGCACCAGTGCTAAGTAGCAAAAATTGAACATCATCCTATATGTTGTAACATAGTAGGACAAGGTACTAATATCAAAAAATAATAATGATTACACTCACCCAAAATGTAGCAATGTGACTTCTTTTCTAAAAGAAGTATTATCTTTGTGGCTGAGCTGTGACAGACCCTGCTAAATCTAGGGGCATAGCTACATCACTGTCACATGAACCAGGGTGCATCGTAGGAAAAAGAAAGCCAATAAACCTATTTGTGATGGAGATCCCCAGGGGTCATAAAACTACCATACAGCTAGCAGGCTAATTTAGGAAAAACTCCTAATAGCAGACAGAGGGAAGGATACACTAGGGCTTAACATACATATCAAAACATTTTACATAACATATGTTTTTGCATTCTGGGTGGACTTCTCCTTTAATAAACCTACTCAGCATATAAACAGCAGGTATTTAAGTGTCCAAAAAAGTGAAGTCAAATAAATAGGACTTTAAATCAGATTTAAAGGCTTCTACAGATGCGCACTCTCTAATCAGAAGGGATGGTGGATTCCTAAAACAGCTTTCTATGGGAGGCAGTGGGGGTGAAACCAGTGGTGGGTTTCAAAAATGCCTCAGATAGGCACAAAGGAACCCTTGGAGGAAGGAAGGGAATGGAAGAGAAAGTGCTGTAGATCAAATTGGATCTCCAGCAAAAATGATCATAATTAAAAATGGGCAAACTAGATGTTCCCAGTGGTCAATAACTGCCATCAGTTTCTATGTTTCTCTGTATAACAGGTTATGTGATTCAAATGGATACAGTATAAGAGTATTAATATGCACAAAGTCAATACTGTAAACTGTGTGGTACAAATAACCCCTGTTGCACTATGCTGCACATACATGATAATCAAATCAGTAATAATATATGCATAGAGCAAGGGAGAAAAAAAAATCAGGGGAACATGTGTGAAGGAATATTTATGTATTTATTTATTTAAAGTTGATAACCGGGAAAGGCACACTGAGCCAATGCTCATTTCCAGGTGTGACCCGGGGCAGGGGTAGGGGTACATCAAACATTAAGTTCAGTAACCAAATTATAGAGCAGTTCAAATACACGATGCAGTAAACAACTTTTAAGTTAAGTACAGTAGCCCTATTTACAGAGCAGTTTGCATTCAGTTTTCATACAGATTGCATACAGAGCAGTTTGCATACATCCTGGACTCTCTTCAGGGGGCATTCCTTAGGCAACTAGTCAGTGAACTCCCTCATGATGGGGCAATACTGAACCTGGTGCTCACTAACATGGATGATGTTACAAACTTCAAGGTGGGAGGCCACTTGGGGAGCAGTGATCATCATATGGTGTGGTTCAATATAAGATCAACTGTGGAATTGAGCCACACAAGGGCAAGGGTCCTGGTCTTCAGGAGGGCAGATTTTAAAAAGATGGGTCAATGCCTCAAGGATGACCTAGTGGAGGAATGGCCCAGGTGGGATGGAGGAGCAGTGGGGAAAGCTAAAAGGGAGCATAGTAAAGGCAACAAACCTCTGCATCAAACAAGTGAGCAAATGCAAGAGGAAAAAGAGTATTATTGTTCTTGAAAGAGGTGGTTGAAAAGATGAAAGCTAAAAGGGTAGCATTCAGAGGGTATAAGGAGAGGCAGAGGGAGGAGGATAGGGGGTTGTACTGGGTGAAATGGAGGAAAGCAGGGAAAGCAGTAAGGTGTGCAATGGTGCAAACTGAGGAGAGAATAGCCCAGGACGTAACAAAAGGGGACAAGACACTTTTTAGGCATGTAAGTGACGAGAGGAAGACCAGGGGTGGGATTGTTAGATTAAAAAGGGAAGGGGGGCCTGTGCAGAGGGGGGTCAGGAAAAGGCAGACATCCTAAACAACTACTTTTGTGTTCACAGAGGAAGGAGAAAGGGAAGGGTCATAAAAAAGTAACAAACGCTTTGGAAGGAGGGAGGCAGACACTAGTCCTTTTCTGGATGCAAAAGTCCTGAAGGGACTTGCTAATCTGAAGGTTGACAAAGCAATGGGCCAGATGGGGTGCATTCAAGTGTATTGAGGGATCTCAGGGAAATACTGGCTACACATCTGACAGATCTACTTAACAGCTCCCTGGAAACAGAAGTGGTTCTGGAGAACTGGAAAAGGGCAGATGTTGTCCCACTGTAAAAAAGTAGTAGCAGGAAGAAGGCTGCCAATTATAGGCCAGTCAGCCTGACATCAGTGATGGGAAATTTAATGGAATCAGTGCTGAAGGAATGGATTGTGGCATATCTTAAATCCAGTGGGTTACAGGACCCAAGGCAGCATGGTTTTGGTGGGGGGGGGGGTCATGTCAAACTAATCTGATATATTTATTTAACTGGGTGATCAAAGAACTAGACCATGGTGGAGCAGTGGACATGGCATACCTAGATTTCAGTAAGGCATTCAACACTGTTCCACATTTGAGACTGATAATCAAGCTGGGTAGCTTAGGAGTGGGTCAAAAGGTGGTCAACTGGATAAGAATTTGGTTAGGGTATAGGCGGCAGAGAGTGGTGGTAAACAGAGTTTACTCCAAAACAGGAAGAGTAACCAGTGGGCTACATCAGGGATCAATGCTAGGACTGGTCTGCTTTAATGTCTTTATAAGTGACATTGCACAGTAGCCAGAAGGGAAGGTCTGCCTCTTTGCAGATGACACCAAAATTAACAATAGTGTGGACACTCTGGGTGTGTGTGTGGAAAGGATGAGCAGAGACCTGAGAAAACTAGAGGAGTGGTCATGGGTACAGCAGCTGGGTTTCAATGTGAAAAAATGCTAAATAATGCACTTAGGGCACAGAAAACCAGGGGCAGAGTACAACATGGGTGTAGTGTATTGATGACCAGCAAGCAAGAAACAGAGCCATAGAAACATATTCCATGATGACAGAAAAAGACCAGAGGACGACGGTGTCCGGTCAAAAGTGTGACAGCAAATATGCGTGGTCAAAAACTGCATGGTCATAACAGTGCTGTATGGTTTCAGAGTTAGTATATCTAATCTAGTGCAGTTTTGGACCATGTGGTTTTGTACCTACCATGCAGTGCAGTTATTGACCATGCTGTTTTTGACCACGCAGTCTTGACATAGCACTATGGTTGATCCAGTCTGCCCATATTCCCTTTAATTTCTGGAACCTTCCCTTGTACCTATTGTTCCACCAGGGTACTAACCCTCTGTGGCGGAGTTAGGCTACACCCTTGGCTGTGACTGATGGACCACTTTTTTATCTCCTTATTTCTTAGCTACCAAAACTTCTGTTGCACAACAGTTAACGCTTTTCCCTTTGCTTGTCTTCTCCCCTCCCCACCCTAGGTCAGCCACCTAGCATAGCTCCTTACTATCCCTACTAAACTTCCTACAGTTTTCTCTTTTTCTTCTTTCTTCCATTTCCATCCATCCAGTTCATGGGCTCAGTGAGGTGACTCCATCAAAAGATATAAAACCTCTTCACTGAGACTAGTCCAATCCAGTACAGTTCAGTCTTGAGAGTGAAGGAGAGAGGTGCTACTGTAGACAAGCTTTTGAATGCAGATGAGAAGGGTCTTGGGAGTTCTAAGAGCCAGGACTGTATTATGTGAGAAACTACTGATGTTAAGTAGTGATTTTCTTCACAATTTTTTTGTTTTCATTTGTTATTTTTCTAACTTTTGAAAAATAAATATCACATCATGGTATGTTTTAAACCTGTAAATTTGCCTCATCTGAAGTTTATTCCCACACGCTGTGACACCCTTCCTGTCCTATCCCCATTCTCCTCCCTGGTCTTGTCACCCAGGTGACCACTATTCCCTTCATTCTATCCCATGCCTGCTTGAATCCCCTGACTGTGTTTGTACCCACCACCTTGGCCAACAGACTGTTCTAAGGTTCCACCACCCTTTCAGTAAAGAAGTACTGTCTCACACCCCTCTTGAACCTCCCTCCTGTTAATTTCGCTCGTGACCATGTGACTTTGAGTTGGTATGCAGGGTAAATAATTCTACACAGTTTATTTTGTTAACTCCTTTAAGGAACTTGAATGTCTATATCATATCTCCCCTCTCCCTTCTGGTTTCCAGTGAATACATATTTAGTGCCTTTAGGCGCTACTCATAGGATCTGCCCTGCTGGTCCTGAATCATTTTTGTTACTTTGCACTGTTTCAAACCTATCCCTTTCTTTTCAGGGATGAGGGCTCCACAACTGGATGAAGTACTCAAGATGTGTCCTCACCAGATATCTGTATAGGGGAAGTATTACCTCTTTTCTTCTGTTATCAATATCCCTCCTGATACATCCCAGCATCCTGTTACGCTTGCTATAGGTCTTTTTTCTCTGGCTCATTTGTGTATGGGAGTTACTGATGAAAACTCCTATATCCCGTTCCTCATCTGTAGTGTTAAGTCTCACCCCACCCATCCAGTACTTTGTCTTCAGGTTCCTTTTTCCTAGGTACATTACCTTGCACTTTTTGGCATTGAATTTTACCTGCCAGACATGCAGTCAATCATATTGAATCACCTAAAAGTTACCAGGCAGTGCTATTGGACAGTAGGGAGGGTGAGTGGGATGCTGGGGTGCATGGGGGGTATCACCAGGTGAAAGAGGTGGGTAATGTTACCTTTGTAAGGATCACTGGTACAACCCCACCTAGAGTATTGTGCCCAGTTCTGGAGACCACATCTCCAGAAGGACACAGATAGAGTAGAGGTTGTCCAGAGGAGGGCAACTAAAATGGTGCAGGGTCTGAATCAAAAGCCCTATGTGAAGAGACTACAGGACCTCAATATGTACACCCTGGAATAAAAGAGGGAGATGGGGGATATGACAGAGACCTTTAAATACCTCATTGGGGTAAACAAGATACAGGATAGGAATATTTTTCAGATGAGAAGGTGCTCAAGAACAAGGGGACATATTATGAAGTTGGAGGGGGGTAAATTCAGGAGAGACATGAGAAAGTACTTCTTCACAGAATGAGTGATGGATTCTAGGTACGGCTTTCCAGCAGAGGTGGTGGGGTGGAAACAGTGAAGAAGTTCTAGAATACATGGGATAAACACAAGGGAATCATAGTGGAAAGGATGAGGGGAAGGAGAAAGAGCTGCAGATTGGGTATGATCTGTGGTAATAGCATAGGTAGGGAGAAATGGGCAAACTGGATGGGCCAAGTGGTCCTTATCTGCCATCAAATTAGGTGTTTCTGTGTTTATGTCTCTGTGTGACACAGTGTTGAATGCCTTGTTAAAGTCCAGATAGGTCACATCTACTACCTTCTTGTAATCTATTCCCTGGTCACCCATGTGAAAAAAAACAATCAGATTCCTCTAGCATGAACCCCTCCCCCCCAATGAATCCATGCTGCCTGTGGTCTTGCAGCCCATCAGATTCAAGATACTGGACCAGCCATTCCTTAAGTAGGGTTTCCACTAATTTCCCCACCACTGAATTGAGACTGAATAGCCTATAGTTGCTGGCCTTGTACTTGCTGTTGATCTTATGCAGAGGGACCAGGTCTGCTCTTCTCCAGACCTCCAGAACTATGCCTTTTTCCAGTGAACTGTTGAATAAGGCCATCGGTAGCAGCTAGCATCTTCCTGAGTTGCTTTATTATCCTCAGGTGTATCCCATGCAGTCCCATAGCCTTGTCCACCTTCAGAGCTGCAAGTGCAATGAAGCTCACCAGGATGAAACCCAACTCTGCAGCATTTCGCAAAACTCTGCAGCATGCTGCAGCAGAGTTACTGTGGAAAACAATGAAATTTCAATTAGTCCTTTTTGTCATGCAAGAAACTGTGACATTTACTTCATTCTGGCAGTGCTACATTTTCCAGCATGACAAAAAGGATTAATTCCCATTGAAATGTAATTCCTTACTGCAGTAACTCTCCTGCAGCACACTGCAGAATGCTGTAGAAGTGGGTTTCATCCTGGTGAGCTTCACTGTACCTTCAGGACCCTTTCCTATAAAAAGGGATCTGTATCCACTTCATCCTTCTTCTACTACTGCTACTCCCAGGTAGTCCATTGCCCCTCTCCACACTGGAATGATGAGCAGATGTAATGTTCAGTATGGCAGCTGGACCACCAGGAAGGTCCCTGAAGGGCTACACTAAAGAGTTCTATCAAGGACCACAGGCAGACCAAATGTATGGGTTGGGCACATAGGGGATGTGTGTGCCCATTATAATTGATCAAATATGTCTGAGCATGGTGCTGTGACATGCATAGACATATATGCCTAATCAGTTTACACTGTTACTGTGCTCAGACCCAGATTGTATATGTTTGTGTAAATAATAGTTGGAATACCTGACTTTTAGTCTGAATTATGTTTGGGTGGGTGACGGATTATACCACCTGGTAAAAAGATAGCTTGAGAGAATAGCAGTTTTGAGATGAATCATAAAGGGGCACCTTTGTGCACCCCCATTTTGTGGTACATCCCACTGTGACATACAATCAGCCAACCCCATCTTTTCCAGATGTTCAAGCAGCAAAAAACAAAGACATGACCTAGTGTGGAGAGGATTTATGGATTAGGACTATAAAACATCCCTCAGAGGTACAGATCCAACTCTTGCATCAGTAGACTACACTCAATATAAGACCAAAACGTGTTAAAATGTTCTTATGTATCTCCAGTATTACACATTTTTGTCAGCATGGACAATTAATTTAAGTGAGAAAAAGATTTTACTGTACAGTACGCAATGCATATTATATTCTCAAATGCTTGGAGAACACAAATTAGTCAAAAGTTTATTAGTATTAAAGTATGGGAAGCTGGACTCTAGCCAGTAACATATGAAATCTGTCCTCTTCTGGTTTTAAAGATTGAGTACCGCATTAAGATGCCTAATAAAAATAAAAAGTGCTATAGATTTTTGTTTCTTGAGTGATCAATATAAGTGATTGATATCTTCATCAAAGAGAACTATAGAATTTTTTATAAGGTAACACTGACTGTCCTGTGGTCAAATTAAAACAGCAGTAAGACAGTCATTTATTACCCCGTAACTTATAAATCATAATAAGGAACTCAAAGGGTTTGGTTCAAAATTCATCTAAAGACAAGAATGGTTTAAAAAAGAAAATGACACACAATGTTTACCTAAACAGCTTTGTACTCTTGTTTCTAATTTTTAGATTATACTTTTGAAACATTGAAGTCTTTTTTTGCACAGTATGTCATATTTGCACAGTCTACAGAACATAAGTTATATTAACTCCTGTTGAAATATGTATTTTCCACATATGGTCAAGCAAGTATTT
This sequence comes from Neoceratodus forsteri, assembly GCA_016271365.2. Lineage (NCBI taxonomy): Eukaryota > Metazoa > Chordata > Ceratodontiformes > Ceratodontidae > Neoceratodus > Neoceratodus forsteri. The sequence continues at coordinate 915,509,938 of CM028137.1, forward strand.
GAAAGATACACATTGGAACCATGTTGGTGTATTTAAAGTACATGAAATAGATGGAAAATATGAGACATAATGTATATATGAAACATACAGTATGAACAATGTACTGTATGAAAAATCTAGTCTCACTATAAAAATAGTTGCATGGCTGAATCATATATAATTCATACTGAGTAGTTTAAGCATTGCATACTTTCCCCTTTATTTCATGTATTATAACTATTCAAGAAGGGGATATTTTTTGTATGTCTAAAATACCATTTTGCCAATAAATGTAAAATACTCATCTTTTTCTATACGGGTGAATGAGAGTAGACTCAGTGAGCAAATTCAGGAGGGATTGGGATAGCTACATGGGGCTAATCAAAAAGCTGAAGGCATGGAACGGGCAGGTAAAATGAAGGGGAGGTGTTCAGGCAGACTGGATGGGCCAAGGAGTCCTTTTCTGCCAGCAAATTTCTATGTTTCTAATGCATACTAAATGTGTTATTAGAGTAGAACAGACTGCAAAGGTACAAATGATCAAATATAGCTTATAGATTCCTACAAGAGGCTAAAATTCAGATAAATTCCAAAATCTACTGGCAGCTTTTCAGGGAGGTATTACAGCTTAGTGGTTACAGCAATGAGCTGTGAACATGGAAACGCAAGTTTGACGTCCACAACCACAATTTCTCTCTCTCTTTCTCTCTTTCTCTTTCTCTCTCTTCTCTCTCTCTCTCTCTCTCTCTCTCCACCTAATTCCCAGACCTTTCCTTAATATGCCTAACGGCTGCTGCCAACAGTTCATAAACTGTAAAGCACTTTGGGATACCATGTGCATGCAAGGTATAAAACCAAATACATTTTCTTTGCAATGATAGACTACCTAGCCAAATCTTATTCCACTTTCACTGTGCTACTCTTTGCTGGTTAGACCTCTATCAGTTCCTCTTGTGGGCCAAATCCCAGTTCCATTACCATACTACCTGTCACAGCTCCTTCATCATTCTGTTCTTACAACCCCCCAACCCGAATATGATTGGCAGGGCCCCTCTGATTTTCCAGGTAGAAAGTGTGTGCAGGGGAGGAGCAGGGCCTGAGTGTGCCACCAGGGCCCTCTTCCTGAATTATGAAAAGGATTTACTATCATATGTGTCCCAACCTACAGGACAGCTCAGCTACAGTAGGGTGTCATGGCAGATAAAACGTGCCGTGCTTGCCATCCCATCTACTGTACATCAAGAGCTGCCCTCCATCCTTTTGCATTTTCTGGCTGCTATGCCGCCTGTGATCAGCCAGGTGGCAGTATTGCAGTGGAATAAGCAGCCCTCACTCCCTGAAGGAAGACATCATCCTCTGGCACTCCGAATCCTCCTTTCCCACGACAGGTTCCCAGCATCCCAGGTCACCCTGGCTGCAAGCAGTATTCCTGTGACAGTGCCAACAGGCCGGTGACCAGCTTAATGTCTTGCAATCTGTGGTGTTCACAGACTGGCAAAGATTTTAAGTATCTCAAGTCACTACTTGTAAGAAGTTTTCCATACCTGAAGCACTAAGACCAGGAGACTTGGATCAAAAATGTGTATCTGTAGTCTGAACAACCCACAGATCATATGTAGGAGAAAAGCCTAACATATGCTCTTGTGTGGTTCTTCTTGTTCCGGGAAACAGCATCTTTCTACTCACATGGACAACAGTGAGTTCTACTTGAATTTTTGCTACAAGAGAGACCATACTGACTCATGGATCCATGACATCACATTAATAATTTCATGTCGATGCGACATTCCCCTGACACCACTATGTCGACCGTAATTGCAGTCAGCATTGTGCTGTGGAAGACAAAGGTGTTTTTCTGCAGGGGGCTGCATCCCCTGTGCCCTCCTAACTCAAGATAATCAACTCTGAGTCTGAGCTGATTCAGGCAGGGGATGCGTGACCTCAGGAAATAGCGCTGGGGTCCTCCGCAGATTTTACAGCGATGTGTCAATGTTGTCTGCATCGACGACACTGCTGTAAAGTTGTCACTGTAGAGACGGCATACGCTGACTCATCTGCGGGAACTGCTTTTGTGGCTAGTTCTGCAAGATAAACTGTCATGTGATTGTTCTATAAATACCTATAGTGAAAAATATATATAGTGATGTTTACTTTTCTGGTGGAAGAAAAATTCAAAGGATTAAATGCCTTTTGTTCCTTATTTTTGTATATATGTGTATATATTCTTTGTTTCTTTTTTTTTCCTTTTTCTTTTTTTTGCTGCTGAAGTTTCATATTGGGTCCTCAAGAGCAGGGTCTCTGGTGAATCTCACCCAGTCTATGGTATTTTATTTTTTTTAAGCATTCATTGCCACATTGGCTGCTGTTATAGTAACAGATAGATGCAACAAAGGTTGTCAGGTTTCCGGCCCACCACAACCCTCCTTTACTAAACAAAAACACTTTTGCAATTTTTAAAAACAATTAACCTTGGAGATGTTTGTACGGATTCCTCTGACTTGGTCTCAGAGCCAGCAGGGTAGGAATCTGAGCTGAAGGCTACAGAACCACCGGATGGCATGACCAGTACAAATGTTTGGATTTTGCAATATTGTTTCTGTCCTGACAGCAACATATGAAATATGCACCATTCCCAGAGCATTTTAGGCTAGTTCCTCAGTAGCTGGAATGCCTCCCACTTCTGCCATTGAAAAAAAAACTAATGTAAGAGTCTCAGGAGTTATTGATGCTGGCATACTCCTTGCCAATGTACCACAGAAGAAATGCACAGGACTAGAAACTAGTGGAAGATGTTCAGGAATTAGTAATGCTGGCACCAACTTTGCCAAAGTACAACAGAAGAAATGCACAACACAGTTACATGAACCGATCAACTGTACCATCCTGTTGTACAGGTACAGAAGATGCCAAGTTATGCTCAGATTTAAAACAAAATTCCAGCAGAGCATCACAATGTCCCTAGCTGAAGCTTAACAATATCCACCCAACCGTGTCAATAATGACTATAGCTTAATTGAGTAGGAAGCAAAGTTAGCATTTACTTCATCCTGGTAGTGTCACATTTTCCTGTATGACAAAAGGGACTAATTACCATTGTAATAAATGCTTTATTCAGTAGGTCTGCTGCAGCATTCTGCTGAGTGCTGCAAAATGCTGCAGAATTAGATTTCATTCTAGGGGATGTCACTGTAGGTCAGTAGAGAAACTGTGGGTTTACCAGAAATTAATCAATGGCCACATGTTCAGTTTTTTTTGGTCTTTTTGCTTACTTTTTTCTGGGTGTGGCCCTGGTTGGCTCTCTTCCTCCTCCCCTATTCCAGTCGTCCACCCGCACTGATCTCAGGCCATCGCCACCTTGTACTCCCCCACAGCTTACCCCCATGGCAGGGAGGTGAGGGACCTCCTAATCCCTCACCAAGCACGGATCTGGATCAGGTGGTGGTGCCTGAAGAATGGCGCACACCGGCGGACAGCCGTCAATCTGCGCCACCTAGAGCAACTGTTTTCTGCTTTTCTCCCCTTTGCAAGAGCACAGCATACAATGACGCCTGTGACGGAGTTTGTGCATGCTCCTGTGTGCCCCCACATCAAGCATCTAATGCATCTCCCACCACCCGTTCATGCGGCACCATGCCGACAAGTCCCAGCCTCAGGTAAAGGTCAGGCATGCACTGGCCGCTGCACTCCCCCCCCCCCCGGAGATGGCGGGCAGTCTGTCGGATGCTCAATCCATCTCCTCTCTGGTGACCCATGCTCATTCCCGAACATGGGTCACTGGCACACATGAGGTGTGGCATCCAGTGCCTCAACCCTCAGCGCCACCGGGCCAGCATCACATGTTCAGTTTTAACCAACATAGGTTAGAGATTTCATGTCTTTTTTCCTGACAATATTATAATCACACATATACAGATAAATACACTTACACATGTGCATACACAGAAGGTGTGTTTACAATACATTATCTGCACCATTGCAAGTGCTGTAGCTGCGTTGCAACAGTCCGGGTACCAGTGGGTGCACAGTATGAAGAGTGTTGCAGTCAAGCTACATTGTGGCAAAGATGAAATCTTGCTGAGGTGGCAAGCTGTTGCTCTGTAGGCATTTTTGGTCTATGTGTGATCATTCTGCTTCACTTGCAATGATGCAGAAATGACATTCTTATGCCAACCTCTCTTATTGCCTGAAAACCTTCAATAAGGGATCAATATTTTTTTGTTTTCATTAAGTGATAATATGACATATGTGAACGTTATGGAGTGATAACGCTAGAAATTCTCTTGCTGGGGCATGAGCAATAGTGCATATGTGCTCAGATTGGCTATTACATTTCTGTATTATAATGAATCACACCTCTGGCTGCAGTCCATGTGGCTTCATATGAGGTCCAGTTTATCTCTTGGGTCTTTCTGTGCAATAACCCAGGTGCTCACCCTCAAGTCTGGATAAATATGTTAATTCTGGCAAAATAAAATGTTACCATTGGTGGATTTAGACCCCTACAGAGAACTATATTGAGGACTCACTATCATATTTTACTGTGACCATGTGCAAGCTCTTCCAAGTAATATTGCTTTAATAAACAAGCATTTGTCAATGCCGAGTGTTTGCTTGCTGGTATTAGCATTGGAAGTGCAGGAGTTAGACAGATGCAGAATAGGAATGGCAGTGAAGTATTGAACTTCGAGTGAGCACCACCTCTGCCCTGCAGAGATGAAAAGGCATTGGAGTATGCCTTTGGGTCGTCGCACATAACGCTCATGCCATTTCACCTCACTTTATTCTGTAGACACCGACAAGTGTTGATGTGTGCCTTGGGGTGTTCGACTTTACAGTCACCCCATTCCATAAGGACATACGCTGAAATGGGTGCAGTATAGGAGAATGGGGTGAACTTGAGTCCAAGGCACACCTCGATGCCTGTCACTGGCTACAGGATGGGGTGGAATGGGATGAGCATTACAGCCAGCAATCCAAAGGCACACCCCTGATGCCTGTCAGTCTGTACAGGGTGGGATGTTATGGTTAGAAACTGTAATACCCCGGGTGTTTGTTGGTATTTGCACTACAAATTTTCAACATGCCTTTTAGTGACCCCCACCTCATGAAAGCATTTGGTACCTCTGCTCATGAACAGTGGCACTGTGATTTTGTTAACCTGTCTCAAATGTTGATTTGCTACAGTGATCGCACCATTCTATGCTAGATGTGTGAAAACACAGTTCAGGCAGGATGTGAAAAATTACAGCTGTCCTGTTCATCAGGAGATGTGAAAAAATGCCAATGTTGAAAATCTGGAGTGAAAATATTAAAAAGTCTCAAGTTACGAACGAGCGTGGAAACTGCACAACACACACTCATAATACAGTCATTTTGTGAAATGTTCTCACCAAATTTTTAACATAGGCATTTTGGGACTTCCAGTCATGAACAGTGTCACTGTGATTTTGTTTATCTGTCCCAAACGCTGATTTCCCACAGCAACAGCGCCACTGTGCGCCACATATGCGAAACCACATTTTGGGCAGGATGTGGAAAATGACAGCAGTACTGTTCATAAGGAGGTGTGAAAAAATGGAAATGTTGAAAATCTGGAGTGAAAATATTAAAAATTCTTGGAGTTACGAACGTGTGTAGAAACTGTGCAATGTATGCTCATAACACAGTCAGTTTTTGGAATTTTTTCACCAGATTTGCAACATAGGCTTTTTGGGAGCCCACCTCATGAACAGTAACACTGTTATTTTGTTACTCAGTCCCAAAAGGTGATTCCACACAGTGACCGCGAAAACACCTTTCAGGACCGAATAATGACATGACAGTGACTGAATTCATGAGGTGGGGTCCCAAGAACCCCATGTTGAAAATTCGGTGCCAAAATTCACAAAAATGGCAGAGATATCCATCTAAGTTGAAAAAACCCATTTATGCCATTATGCAGCTTACCAGCATTTCTTCAGTTCACGGTCGGCTTTGAAGAGTGCCAACGTGTTCCTGGTCCACCAAGATTATCTCGCCAGGCTCCAGAGGTATATATGGGGTGGGGGTGGGATGCAGGTGCTCAGAGGGTGGATGCGGGCTGGGGAAGGGGACCCGACAGTGAGGAACCGTTTCCTTTGTTTCAGGTAACAAGAATAAAATACAGTAAACATCACCGCTGACTGTTTTCTGTTTTTCTGGTTTTGGCCACACTGGGGTGGGCTCCCAGTGTGGCACATTTGGTTGGGGGGGTGATTTTAGCCACACTAGGGTGGGCTCCCAGTGTGGCACACAATCAGGGTGGAGTGGCGCCAGGAAAATGCCGACATGATGGGGGGTTAACATGCCAACAGGGGATTGGGCACCCCCATCGGCAAGCATGTCTGTCTTTGGGGGCATGATGCTGAGGGGGATTGGGCACCCCCTCAGCAGACCACAACAGTAAAGGGGGCACATATGCTGACATGGGCTCAGCAGACCACAACAGTAAAGGGGGCACATATGCTGACATGGGGATTGGGCACCCCCGAAGTCAGCTTCCTAGGGACTGTGAGTGGCAGGCAGTGAGTCGCCACCTGCCATGTTTATTGAAATCTTACACCAGGCAAGGCACACCCTGCAATGATGGATTGCTTCCTCATTGCAGTGGCAAATTTGTTTCAAGTTGGTGGCATGCTTACTGAATTAGTGTCAGCAGCAGTATGCCACCGCATTGGGGAAAGACGGCCAAGCCTCAGAATGGAGGGGGGCATTGGCTGCCACAGTGTTGCACCTCCAAAACCCTGCTTCTCCCCTAAGCTGTCACATAAAGTTTCTTGTGCATGCACACAAGCAAACATAAAAAGGGACTTGAACTTCTGAGTTATGCTCACAAATCTTTGCCCAAAGTGTTTTTCCCCTGCGTGAGACATGCAAAACAACCCTCCTCCCCAACCCCAGCAGAAATGCAGTCAGAAACACAGGACGTTCAGTTTAACATGCATATTGACCCTGCAGTGTTGTTGGGTAAACATGAGTCATCAGTGATGGGGATGAAGTGGTTGATAAGCGGTGGAGATGGCACTGCAACACTGAGGTTAGTGTAACCACTCCTATACTTTACATGGTACTTTGTGGCATTGAAATCTGAGATAGTCTCCCTTTCAACTCAAATAAGCCCCAGACTAAACAAATCTATGCTTCCATTTCCAAGTATATGAATGAGCCATCATGAAAGATATCTATAATTCCTACAATGTGTTAAGCTAATGTTTATAAATATACAGTACCAGTCTTAAGGACAAGACAATTGATGTACATATACTGTGCATTGCCAGTGCTGCAGAAATCAGCTGCCATATAGGAAGACATCAATGGAGGAGAGGGCTGTAATCGAAATGTACATATACTGTGCACATGAGAGTAAATAATCATTTTTTTATATGCTAATGAAACATTTAAGAACATGATCTTATAACTGCATTAGATGAGCAAAAAAGCATACTGTACAAATTAAAATAAGTTTTTTCTTCTGATGCAGTTTTCTACAAACAAACATTTTTTTAAGAATGACTCTGTACTGATCCATTTAACTAGTAAGTATTGTAACTCTTACTTCAAACTAAGCAGAATTTCCACTTGCAGTCTGCCTTTGGCTTTAAATAGAAAACCCACTGATGCCAATAATGTGTTAAAACTGCTTTAACAAATGATACTGTTAAGCTGACATCATGATCAATAATTAACTCTAGAAACCAATGAGTTATGTATAGACATCATAGGCATTCTAAGCAGTATTACTAAATCCTAATGCATTTCTGTTCAACAGACTTAGCACTCTTCTACCTTCAGCTCAAAACAAAAACTATCTGATGTGTCTTTTTAATGTCGGCTGCTGCTATTTTAGAGAAAAGTTCAGACATGGTATTAAAGAACAGCTTGTGCATTCTTTAACATAGGATGTTGCATCCCAGAAAGGCTCTCCTGATTAAAGATGTTAAAATTACTAAATAAACAGTAGTGGTCTTGTCTTCCATTAACAAGCTACAGTAAAGGCCTGCAAGATCTCCCACGTATCATTTCTTTCAGATAGCTGTTATTAAGCCTGAAATATTCCTCAGCAATTGTGTTTCTAGGCAACAGAGCAGACTTGCAAAGAATACACAGAACAAAGAGAAGACTTTAAGGGCTTTATCTGCTTTAAGTGCTTTATCTGCCTTGAAGTCTTCGGAAGTCCTCCAGTAAATATCTTAATTTTATTACATTTTATAACTAAGTTTCCGGAAGTGGTAATAAAAGTAAGAGACACTGGTACAGTACTAAAAAAACAGACCATTACATCACCTTTGCAGTATGTACCTCTGTATTAGTACAGCAATGGTTTTACGACAACTACTGTATGCTTTCAATGACCTTAAGCCCAAGCACCACCTGCTGGTACCAGCACAGCATTTCTATGGAATTCTAGGCTCCAAAAAGCCACAATGAGCTAAAAAGGATATTACTTACTATTTTAAATTTGCAAATGAAACAACATTTTCTATAAACTGATTTTCCATAATATGTACTGTACTGTACATTAGTATAATTATTGTATTAGTCTACCTTTTTTTAATAATATTGCTTTGATATACAGGGGGATATTGACATTTTACTCCAATGCTTGTTAAACTGCTTCAGTCAGTAGAGTAGGTAAATGCAATGAACAGAACAACACTGGACTAAGGAGCACTTCAGTGAGTCAAATTAATAAGCAAGATTGGTGCAAAATCTCCGCAAATGTGAAAACTTGCCTCTTATGCTGCCACAAACTTTAGAGCTAATTTATTAAACCAATATAGCATCTAATTTGCTAGCATGGATGGGCCTTGAACAGGACATTGGAGAATATGCAATTGGTGTAGTTTTTCTGTTCTTACAAAGCAACTATGTCAGGCCAACAATTCCCACTTGGACTTGAAAGGAGGCGCAAAGGGTGGGCAGTGAGACTCAGTAACCCATCTCACTCACCAGAGTATTAATATAACTTAAAACACTGTTACTGTTCAGTATCAGTAGTTGATCTTGACTTTTTTTTGCACAAACCAGTAGGACAAGTTGACTCAAAATTGCACTAAACTGCAGTTGGTTGGTCCAGTCCACAATTATACTGCTGTAAATAATTTTTTTCACACTTACAGTACATAGTAAAAACTGCAAGCCAATGCATTTTCAATGATTATTGGTAATACTGCTCCAACACTGCCTCCTGCTACACCAAAAAAACATGCACCAGTCAATCACAAACAGTCTGCCCCCATTATTTTGTACAGTATCCCCCCTTCCTTCCTCTTTTTTGTACCCCCAACCCTAAGGCAGAGGATCCCACAACAGTGGCTATTCAATTAAACAGCCCTGACCCTGTGCACACAATAGCCGACATCTTGACCCTCACCACACTCTCATCCTCGCTAATAGGGCAACAAATAGTCACACAGAAGAAGACATGTTCAGCCTTCAGACTTGCATTTCTGGAAGTGTTTGAGCTGCATCACTTGAGCCCAGGGTAGATTTAACATTTCTTTTAGGAGGGGTCTGCTATCCTGCAGACTTGGGGAATAGAAACTTTTATAACATTTGTATTAATTTATACCAAGCAGAAAAGTATTGATTTTAAGATGCTCTGCACCAAAAATAACATCATTTTTTTAACAGTGCCTTTTCATCAGCCCAGCGGAACCATTCTCAATGCATGAATCTCTGCCTCTTCTGTTTCTATGTAGGAGGAGCTACAGTATGTACCCCAGGAATTCCTGTTTCTGAATTTCACTTTACCAGTTTTATTGGGGTTCATTGTTGCACCATCTGTGCACCAAGTTGCACAATCTATGTACCAAGGCACTGTGTTTTGGACGAGGACGTGTTGAGTAGAATAAGAGTGATGGTGTGTAGATGGAACTGAGAGGTGCAGTCCACTGGAATGACTTGGGGACCCCTACACCTGCCAGTACCAGCATATGCAGTCATGTGGATGTTAAGTTCAAGGTCCTACTCAGTCATCAGCCTGCAGTGGTGTCCAGAGAAATTACAGAACTAGGAGATTGGGAAGTGAGAAGGAGTGGCTATGCAGAGGCTGAGATAAAATCCATCACCTGTAAGGGAGACTCTGTATACAGTGGCGTCCCCCAGGATGAAACCCAATTCTGCAGCATTTTGCAGCACTCTGCAGAATGTTACATAGACTATTGAATAGCATTTATTAATGGATTAGTCCTTTGTCATGCAGGAACATGTGACACTGCCAGGATGAAGTGAATGCCACAGTTTCACGCATGACAAAAGGGACTAATTGCCATTGAAATTAAATTGCTTTATTCAGTAGGTCTGCTGCAGCATACTTCAGAGTGCTTTAAAAGTGGGTTTCATCCTGGGGGACGCTACTGTACCTCTTCATATTCTGTCAGTGAGCTGTTGATCACTGGCACTTAAAATGTAGGAACACTAAGAACAATAGAAGCTAGTGTTCTAGTGGCACTTCACCCTTGATCATAGACTATACACTAGATGGAATGCCTAACAATGGGGGTAATAATGACTGACACAGAGTCTTTTGTGGAGTCCCCTTGTGCACTGCCAAGCAACTACATTTCTTAAAAAGCTGTTAATCATACCAGACCATCTGGAACACTGAGGGAGAGAAGCATGAACTCTAGAGCCTTTATTTTTACTGACAGCTATGGAAGATCTGCTCTAGTCAAGATGGACAATATACAGTAGGACTTGAAGTGTTGCAAATTACAATGGTATGCACAAACTGCAGCAACTTCAGCCACTACACAACATATAGCATTTGCAAATTGTGCACTACACAATTTGTCACATTTGCTGCAAATGTTATTATGCAGATTGCCACAATTCACATTTTCTGATGGATTTTTTACACAAAGTTTGGTAATTCCTATATTAAAATCTGTCAAAAAGTGGGCAGTGTATGCATATTGCAGCAACTGACATACTAAAATTCACACAATTATATGATTTTCACTACACAAATTCATGCACTCTGCTACATGCTTTGCAAACTGCACAGTGTTTTTCACTTAGCCCACAGCTAAATAGACCTGGCTACAGGAACAGAATAAGTTAAGATTAATAATGATGAGGATATAGCTTAACTGTTGAACAAGTGATTTAATATTTGCTGTACAGGTAAAATGGACGGTTTGAGGAAAGAGGCAAAATGGATGTTCCAAGTTGTACATATTAATGAGCGTAATGAGATTAACATCTTAATTACTTAGGAAAGGTGGAGGGAATTGGATCTGTACCCACTGGAGACTAGAAAGGAGAGAGCGACATGATAGAGACATTTAAGCATGTGAAGGGGATCAATAAGGTAAGGGAGGGGAGCTTATTTAAGAGGAACATGGGGTTAAAATGAGAGAGCATAGTCTAAGATTGGAGGGAGGAAGATTTATGGGCAATGTGAGGGGGCATTACTTCACAGAGAGGGTGGTGGAGGTCTGGAATAAACTACTGGAGGAAGCTGTGGGGGCAGAAATGGTGGAGAGATTCAAGAGGGTATAGGACAGACATAAGGGGTTGGCAAGTGGGGGCAAGGGGAAGTCCCTTGACATAAGTAATGAGTAAAGGGGGAGGGGTTGACTCAATGAGCCAGAGGATCCTTTCCTGCCACCAGATTTCTATGATTCTATAATTCTATAGCATCGCTCAAGAGTTGGTAGCTGGGTAACTAGGTAGGATAAAAGCAAATAATTTACCTCGACCAGATGGCATTCGAAACTGAAGACAGAAGGCCTCTGCTAGAAAGTGGCATTACAGCTGCTGTAAGGGGGATCCCTAAGATGACGCAGCAAGTATTAATCAGTGAAAGGGTTTGGAAAGGGCTGGCAGCCCTTAAAGGTGACCTGCAAAGAAAGACTGCAGCCTGCACCCATTCCCATATACCTTAAAATGCTGCTGCCGGAGTCTGGGGCTGCAGTAAGCTTAATTTTTAATCCAGCGTGTTATTTGTCATAAAATGCCGAAACTTTAGGTCGAACACGGAAGCACCGCGGGTTGCCATACGAGCGGGCGCAAAGAGTGATGGGTATTACACCCATTTAGTGATGTCGCTACCACCACTGCTGTTATAATAGTAGCAGTGGTGGTCCTATCTATTATTATGACATATGAGTTCTACATACATGTACGCATTTCACAGCAACAACCTGTCCAGGTGTTGCTGTAGGTAACATTACATGTATGAAGACCCCATATGCTTCATACTTTAAACATAATAAAGTACCACCACTGCTACTTTTTTATAAAATACTCAGATTCAGGTGTAATTAGAAAACTATATCACCAAATAAAACTGGAAGATGCCTGAAATCTTTTATAGTGAATAGAGGTAAGATCTATGGGCCCTATGCACTAATGTGTGGCGTGGCTACACGCCATGGATCCATGGCCCATAGCCACTCCACACCCATTGTGCCCCCCTTGATGGATGTACAACCTGGGGTGCACAGCCTTCTATGCACCCGATCCCTTAGCTGCATGGACAGCAATGCGTTGGGGGTGGGCAGGGGGTGTGCCAGCACTACGCGCCATGTACTAAGGCACGTAGTGCTGCCCACAGGGCTGTGGAAAAGGATGCAGGTTACGGTGTGGGGGACCCTGCCATAACTCCTATACATGCCAATGCATACTCAAGATCCCGCCTGGACCAGGAAGGCAGTGGCAGCCCATGGTCCCAACAACAATGTCCCACATGCCCCCCTCGGACACACCTGCAGTGGTGCCCCTTCCCCATCCAGTATGAAGCAGCACCTCCCTGAAAGCACCTTGTAGGGGTAGCCAAGGGTTGCAATCGTGACACTCATGCAGCATTTGCAACCCCTATGATGTGTCCTGCAACCCCTGGACAGCCGTGCACCAATGTTGTCCCTGATATAAGAACTTGCCATGGTAACAGTGGGGGTGGTGTGCAACCCCCATGGATCAGCTGACATTCTGTCACTGCCCCCCACGCCACACACTAGTGCCACATCCCCATCTGTGCAAAGTCCCCGTAACATAGTCCTGCCCCGTGGGCATGTAGTCCCCCCACCCACACCCCCGCAGCACTGACAGCACTCCCCTCCATCCCTTCCCCAGACGGTCGGTGTTGTAGCTTGGGACAGCTGCAACACTCGCCGATGGCCACTGGCCGTCCATCCACAACGTCATGCAGCCACCATGTGTCCTGATGCATAAGGGATCCACTGTGGGAACCGGAAAGGGCATTCGACTGGATGCCCGCCTTGGTGTGCAGCTCTGCCCCCATCCACCCTGCATGAACCTGCATGCTGGGGGGGCAGGGCCATGGACAGGTGGCCAACAGTCATGCATGCCACCAGGTGTGCACCTGTCTGCAGGTGCGGAGCCCTGCGGGTGGGGTACATGTCTTTGATGCATACCTTATGCCCCTTAGTGCATAGAGGACAATATTTTTTTAGCACTGCTGTTTTCATGTGCACAAATGGGGTTTGTACTCATTAACACCTGCTTTGCAACACCCACAGCCTTTGTATGTAGTAGTATATATTTTTATTCAGAAGATTCATTTATTTTTATTTATTTAGTTTTTATTAACCGGGTAGGTGCACTAGCCATAGAGATGACTATTTTCAGGCATGACCCAGGAGGTTACATGGCAAACGTTAACAGGTATAACAAACAGCAGGTAACATCAGGATACATTAGTAGGATGATTTTAAAAACAGTGCTGGAAATAAAATTTCTGACTGTGTCAAGATACAAAACAAGGTGGGATACATGGTTATGTGGAAGTGGAAAAACACAGGGTGTTCAGAACAAGGACATGGGAGTATTTGCAGTTTCAGCATCTAGACAGTTGAACACGGATTGTTCAGTTGAGCCAAGGCTCATTTTCAAAGGGGTCCTTAAAGCATTTGGTTACAGTAAGTATAAAAACAGGAATAATTGCAATCAGCTTCAGCTCTAGGCGGTGTCACTGAAGATACAACCACATCTTGAAAGGGGTGCAACGCTCTCTAGAGGGCCCTGAAGGCCATTTGCATGGTGACCCAAACTTCTTCTCTATGCATTTGCAAGACAGTTCTTGACCATGTAGGGAAGGGCTGCAACCCCTTTTGAGTATCGCTTGGAGAGTCTCAGATATAGAGTCAATATAAAATCATTGTGATTTGTGATAGTCACCCATGAGTATGGCTGTGAATCTGGTCGAGAGGGTCTGTATAAAAAGAGAATATTTATGATGGTGATTTGCAATGAGGGGAGTCCTGAAGGGATCATGCTAGAACTGCCATTTTAACATTTTCAGAAATGATGTGAAAGGGGGCACAAGTGCTCTAAATTAAAAAAAAAATGTAAATGATACCAAAATTGTAGTCATAGATACTGAAATAGTGACTCAGTAGAAGAGCTGTGTGGAATATTCAAAGTCTGCCAGAAATTCATGGAATTTCACAGAGTCCATCTAATTCCATGGGATTCTGCCAGAAGTAGAATTCAGAAAATCCAAAAGCAGATTTTTCTTTTCATTGTGTTATTGCGCCCACTGCCAGAAGCTCGGTAGCGGATATACCGGCCCGATCTGGTCCCTTTTGCTCTGGGGATCTTCATACAGCACAACAGTGGGTGTTTTTTCAACTGTTGCCCCACCCATCCCTAACTCTAAGGACGGTGGCACAAGGACTGTTACGTCCAGGCTGATGATGTGCTGATCCATGTCACAGCCACGCGCATAATGGTGTCCTCCCCTCCTGGCACTTTAAACTATGGATTAGTAATCACAGTTTACATAAACCATGAAATAGTATTCAGCAGATTATGTAACCTGCATGTTCATTATCTGCAAACCACTGAATAATATTCTGCAGATTACATAATCCACAGAATATTATTCCAAGTTTTACACAGAAATGCTTTTCTAATATTCCATCGAATTAAGAAAGTAATTTTCAAAATCCTTGGGGAAGCAGGATTGTCATTTTGGATGAATTACACCTGTGGCATTCCACATTTCACACAGCTCCAGTGAAGAAAATGAAAGCAAGGTTCTAGAGGACATAGATTGTCTCTGGAACTGGATGGAAAATTGACAGATTAAGTCCAACATGGATATGTAAAATAATGAACTGAGAAAGAAGCAACAAGCAGTGGGATTTAAAGTTAAATGAAATGCCAGCCCAGTTGCATAGTAGTAGTAGTGCTGCCACCCACCAGGCTGGTAACCTGAATTCAAGAGTGGACTCAGGTTACTGAGGTTTGGCCTGGGGGAGAGGACTGAGCATATTACAGACTGCACTCTTTTCCCGGGGAGGGAGGGAAACTTGTTAGCCATGCCACTGACTGCCACTAGGTGGTGGCCTGGTGTTAGTGAAGACATGGGAGGCACAAAGGAAGGGGCCACCAATCTGACATACTGTATATAACCCTCCATGTAGCACACTCCATAGCCTGTCCATGAGAGGGGATGGAAGGGACCAGAAAAACAGAAAAAGACACGGGCTTCATACAATCCTGCAAGCGTATCCCTCAGAATACTAGGGTCAGATCTGGATTTGTGTGCACTAGGGAGGTACAATCCATGGGATAACTTTGGCCTGGTAAGTACCATGGTAGGTGGCAACTAAGACCTTGGTCAGGCCCATCTTGCAAAATGTTTTCAGTTTCAGAACTCACACTATGAATAAATATACCACAGCTGGATTTGGGAAAAGGGCTGAGTAGAGCAATGAAGATGATAATCAAGTGCATAAAACAGAACCTTTAAGGATAGACTCAAGTGTTTGAGACCCTTCTTCTGGAAAATGGAAGGCTAAATGATAAGAATTAAGTGTTCAAAATGGTGAGGATCAAGCTAAGATGGAATGGTCAAGGCTGTTTGTGTTAACACTGGACAGTACAGCAAGAGAGCATGAGTTCCAACTAAAAGGAGGAAGAATCAGAAGGGATGCAAGGAAACATTTTACAAATAGGGTATTTAGCTCTTGGCATACTATACCTCAGGAAGTAGTAGAAAAATGTAGCTTAAATACGTTAACAGAAAAATTCAATATGTGTCTTGAGGCAACAAATTTCTAGTATAACTGCTAGGGCTGCAGAAAGACAGACCAGATAGGCTGTAGTCTTTTCCAGTCTTAATATTTCTGTTACTATAATCTGGCAAGACTACATTAAAGTTGTTTATACCCCGTTTACTCTCAAGGAAGACAAGTACTTTGTGTGTGGTTGCAAAACATTGGACACTCTAGACTAAAACAGTATGAGGTCACAGTTTTATAAACATGTATTAATGGTCAAGAGCAATGGCATACGTTAATGAAAAAATGAAACGGTATGGGGGTCTCAGTCACTCATGCCCACCCTCCTGGAGCCACCCCTGCTGCAAAAGCTCAAACCAGATTAAAGCAGTGAGAGAAGCTGCACTAAACCATAGGGACAAAGGGAAACACACATTTAAGAATATTTATTGTATGGTTTGATAAAATACATTTTAAAGTTGATTACAACATACAGAACAATATATGGGCAACTATGCCCAACCAGGATGTGTTTCCATCAAGGGGTTTTGATTACATCATAGACCTCAAGAGTGAAGATCTTGAGGCCTTTGAAGTCAACCCCAAGACTGAAATAGTTGCAAGTAAATTCACAGAAATTGCACGGCTCACCCAGTCAGAATTCCAGACTGATACTGATATAAAAAGAAAAAAAGAAGGGTGCACTTTACCAGGACATCTCATAGAAGAAAGCACTTTCTGAACTCAGAGAAAGGGTCAGGACTCCAAACATACTTCAAGTACTATTTATTTCATGTGCAAACACAGTTCATCGCAGCATGCCAAGCCTTCATGAAGGCGTAGGTTACTATGCTGAAATGTAAACAGTTCTGTGCTAGCGTTTGGGGTTCCAGTTTTTCCAAGGTTGAGTTGGCAGGCTAAATAAGTGTTTTGCTACCATTACATAGACTCCTATGGACCTGTTTTTATGGACTGTTCTGGATTACCTGATGCTTGTTTACTGCTGCTGATATTTGCCGCACGTTGCTTAAAATGCTGCGATGAACTGTGTTTGCACTGAAATAGTTGCCTTGTTGTGGAAGACTGTCCACATATTAGTTTTTATAGTATTTTTTAATTTCATTTTCCTATCTGCCTCACACTGTCAGCATTCTGCTTTTCTAAATTATGAAAACTCATCCCACTACACACCCAGCTTCTTGGTACCCACCTATTCACCGCTCCAGTGTGCCCTAAATAGTTATATAGATATTGTTTTGTTTTTTTTGCTTAAAAAACACATCCAGTGCTGAACACCAGCACCTTGCTGCCTCTGTTTAGTTTAAACTTACACTGAAGGCTCTGTTGTTTGAACCAGCAAAACACACAAAAACTAAAGAGAAACTGAACGGAGTTTGGATGTCACCACTGGCAAAATTGAATCAATGGAGCTTTTTGAGGCATACTGGAGTGGTAACTGGGTGGGTACTAAGGGGGTTGGTATAGGGAGGGTTTTCTTAATTTAGAAAAAGGGCAGACTTCTCTGTGATTTTGTTGGGGGAGCAGCATGGCTGAGAAAAGATTAACACAAGACTCTCGTATGATCAAGCTGTTTTGCCATTGTGTGGTACAATGTAGTGCAACTTTTTAAAAAGTACAGATTTCTATACACAACATAGCCCAGCAATGTACAAAAAGGGGCTTGAAATTTTTCCTTTATCCAGAATTATTCCTTATACTTTTGCAAGCAACTACTCCTACACCTTCAGAACTGAAAAGGTTAAGCTCTGTAGTTAACTATAATCTGGAGACATTATTGATCTCTAGTGTTAATGCCTGCATTAATGAAATAGGTTCTCTTTTCAAGTTCTTCACCCAGGCAATCAATGGGCGATAAATACAGTAGGTGAAGGTTATGTCAGAAATGAGACAGACAAAATTCTGTAGTTGATTATTATAGGTTTGGGTGAGTTCATTTGCAGCCTGATAACACTTTTGATAGCATTGATTTACAGGGATAGGGAATGATTCCCATTTCATCCCAACAAGCTCAATATGTTAAAATGCATTTTGCTGCATATCTGACACCACTCAATATAGCAAATCCTTTTTGTCAAACACCTGACTCAATTCTGTTGTCTTATATTTGGAAAAAAAAAGGATATTTTATTCCTATCTTTTTAAGGAAGCTTTTGATTTACTCTAATTTACAGGCTGTTTATACTTATAATTATTTTTAGATAGACTACATCACTTATTTAAATCATCTCTTTTAATTTGTAATACTGTTGTTACTTTGTATCTTATTTTACTATTCATGTCCTGTATGTTAATGTATGTTGTTTTATAGTGTACACTGCCCAGGGCCTCCAGGATTGGGCGCTTTATAAATAAAAGTTTGCTTGCTTGCTTTCAACAAAATCCATTTTGTCAAACCTAGAATACATTCTGAAAATAAGAAGCATTCTGTGAAAAGATGAAGGCTGTTCTGCTGTCATCCTGCAGTATTTAGTATTTCTTTGTAAATGCTGTCAAGTTGTTTTTCATTTTTTTGCCTCAGTTGATGGAAATTTTAACGTAAAAAATCTTTAAATAGTAGATGGGTATTCCCAATGCAAGATACAGCAGCAGTTTTCAGTGTTTGTGGAAGGGGACTGGGCTCAGGTAGACTTCGTTTACTGTACCTCTAAAATTGTCAATTATATCATTTTCAGGACTGCAAGAATGGAGCCTATCTTCCATTTCAATGATGAAAAAAAAGGTTTATGTCTGAGGCTTCTTTGATTTTTTACTATAAATTTACTCTGTAAATTGCTTATTGCAACCACTTCCAGGCATGGATACAGCATTTTGCTAGTAACAGGCCTTGGGCCTATATTGGCTATGTATCCTAGGTAACCAAGTAACAGTTAAATCACTGCAGTGTTCATCTAAAACGTGCTGTGGAAAGCAATCAGAGGGGCTTTAATTCTGTAGACATTCCCTTCCCATGTATGTGGCTCACTGTAGCCAGTGTTGTACAAATAATAATAGAACAGAAAGGAACAAGAGTTTGAAATTATTTCTTTGTATGAAGTGGCTACTATGTCAGTTTTCAATGACAAATATGATAGTATTATTCAGAAAAAAAAAACAGACTCTGAAAAGTTTTAGGTTCTTGCTCAATTTATTCAATTCTTCATAGAATAACTGGCCATCTTACACTCCAATGCTTCACTCTTTTAAATCTGTGCTTTATCAAGGAGAATGACGTGTATCAATAGAGAAACATTTTCATTTAATAATGTGCTTCAAACACACTGTGCTAGGCTATAAGCTCAGCTAATTCAGAATTTCATACACATTTCACACTTACTCAGTTTTCAAAAATAATAGCCAGGCATGTTCTGCCTCTACTTGAGGTCGAGTCAGAGTTGAGTAATGCCATGGCAGCAGCCACACTGCCTGGTGTCTAACTCCCATTTTTTGTGCTGTCTGCCATGAAGGATGCTGACACCCACTCATGTCACCCTGTGATGTCACAATGCCAAAAATGTCATTACATCATATGATGCCTTCTAGAGATGTTGTGAAGTTTTACTTCACTAGCGAAGTTCCGGCGTAGTTGCAGAATTCACCTTCATGAATAACTTTGCAAATTCCCCACTTTGCTACTTTGTCACTTCGTACTGAGTTTTCCTGGGGAAATGACATTTTTTCAGGTAAAGCCTAACTTATAGCCTAGCACAGTGTGTTTGAAGGAGATTTGTAAATTAAATGTTTTATCTATTGATACAAGTAATTCGCCTTCCACAAAAGGAAGAAAGAAAGGGGGAAATTGTTTACCAGGAAAGGCACACTAAGCTGAAACTTGTTTCCAGGTGTGACCTGGGAGCACAAGGAAGCTAAGTGACTTGCTCAGGGTCATACAGTAGGCAAGCGGGGGCTGTGGGATTCAAACCCTGCATCTCAGTGCCCTAAACCACAGAGTTATAAAGCGCACATTTAAATGGATGAAACACTGGAGTGTAAGATGGCCAGTTATTCCACAAAGAATTGAATAAATTAAGCAAGAGGAGACATAAAGCTTTTTGTAGTCTGTTTTTTCTGAATGATATTTGAAAACATCCTGTAACAGACCTAGAGCATAGAACATGTAGTTTAAGGCTAGTGGGATTCTGGGAACAGACGGTGTTTGGCAAGTACTATAGTAACCATCTGTTTACCATGGCGGAAAAGTGTATCTTTTAATATAGCTTAATTTGTGGAAAAATGTACTGTTGTGTGAAATAGGCCTCTGCAGAGTTTAAAACAAAACATGTTCTGTTGTTTTATGTAAACTATTGGAGCAAAGACATTCTATGATCTCTAATTCTGAGATCTCAGCATCAGGAGGGGAACAAAAAAAATTGCTTTATTAGGTATATTTGATGTATCAGACTAAATAGATAAAATAGCCCTCTAAAAGTGAATTTATATATTTTCATTGCCTTTTTTAACACAAGAGCCAATTATCTTATGTTTGTGACAGTTGCTTGAGCTTTAAATGAAAATTTTTCTCTTAGTCCACTTCAGGAGGGACAGGAATAAAAATTGACACAAACAGTCAGCCAGCTGATCCCTTCTACTTCCTAGTCTACTGCCCTCCTCTCAGCGCTCAGACATTTTGTGACATCTAACCAGAGAAGGTGTGGAGGCGGCCCCATCAAAGTCTACAGGGGCCATTTTCAAAGTAGTTTTATATGTGCTTAAGTAAGCTTTGAAATAAATGGAAGTCACTGCTGAACTGATCCGGCACCTATTAGTTGAGCAGTAGCTTTCATTTATGCCGCAGCTTACCTAAACACTTATAAAACTGCTTTGAAAATGGCCCCCATAGACTTGTATGGGCTGCACCCCTGTGCTCTTCCTGGTTAGACATCACAAAAGACTTGAACATGGGAGCAAGGCCAGCAGCCCAGGAAGTAGAAGTGATTGGCTGGCCAGCTGTTTGCCTCACATTTCGATCCCTTTCCTCCAAAATTAAACTAAGATAAAAATGTCCATTTAAGGCTCAAAACTCTATTACATGCATAAGGCAATGAGCTGTTATGTTAAAAGAGCCCACGCAAATATCTTAGAAATTTCATTGATGCTCCATAAAGCATGTTTGCCCTATCTATACTGTAATTTGCTCCAGAAACATCTCTAATTCCTAAAAAAAAGCCCTGGCAGTACGGTATAGCTTAGAAGTTAAAGTAACAAGCTGTGAATGATCTTGGTACATCTAGCAGACCTGGGTTTGATTCCCACAACCACCACTTGTGTACTGTGTGACTCTAAGCAAGTCACTTAACTTCGCCAGTGCTCTTAGGTCACCCTGAAAATAGGCACTTGTGCCTAGTGGGCCTTACCCGGTTACCAAAGAATGAAATAAATGTTTTGTTTCTCTGAAAAATTGTTAGCAAATCAGTCATATTGCATTTAGTTACTGGTAATGTTACCCTGATGCTACTCAAGATTATTAGGATACTTAGGATTCAAATTGTAAGATTCATAGTACTACTGTATATGACTACTAAATTACACGTCATGCATTAAAAGCAGTAAAGTCTAATTGTGCAGATATTTTCTATAATAAATATACAGTGTTACACATCCCCCCCCCCCAATATTGCAAAGAATCTTTAGAAGCACTGTAGAAGCAAAGTACTCTGGATGTACTCTGCTCTTAAGTTTCTGGACTACAGTATTGTTTGACTTGTGCTGATAATGCATGTAAGATTGCCCTGTACCCTGGTGCTAATATGCTACTGTTGTTTATTGTTGTACTCTTCTGGGTTATGTCTGTAAATAGGCATTGCATTGTCTAGTACACCTACCTGGTTAAAAAAAAATAACCTAACTAAATAAATAAGTAAAATAAATTTAGACTAATTCTGCTTTAAGCAGGATAGTAAGGTGTGAAATTGCCTCTCACACAATCTGTAAAGGCTGAAACCAGCAAACAGACATCGGTTTCATCCTTATCAGGACTCATCTGTATCTCAGTCTAGGGGAAAGAGGGGTCTGCATTATGATGGTCTTACTGGTTTGAGTCCTAGTGGGCCCAAAATTGGAATGCAATCTAAAACACAAATGTCAATGCCCTTCCAGGGCAACCCTTGTTTCAGTGCTCTTGCACTGAGGTTTTGTTTCTTTTAAATTGCATTCCAGATTTGGGTTCACATATATTGCTCAACACCAAGGACTGTAGAAAGTCCTCTCAGCTTGTTATTTCATTTCTTCTGGGAAAGAGGGTGCTCATGTGTCTAAACAATGCCTCTCCAAATGGCTGGCACATTGTATTACCTTCTGATACAGGAAGTATGGTAAGGAACTTCCTAGTGCTGTTCATGGTCACTCCACAAGGGGTATGGCCACTTCTGTTGCCTTTTTCAAAAATGTCCCTGTAGTTGAACACGTGCTGCAGGTCCACACTTTCAGTAAACACTGCAGTCTGGGCATCATTTCTTGTCGATGTGCTGGCTCTGGGCTTGCCGTACTGCAAGGCCTTCTGTCTTGCTTTATATATCAGACTGTGCCATCCTCCCAGTTTACTTTATACTTCTTGGGAATCATTCCAAAGGTATGGCCTAATGGAAGAGATACCCTTGAAGAACATAGAACAGTTATATACAGTAAGAACTTGCCAGGGTAGCTCTTCGAGAGAATCTTCTCCATTAGGACAAGTCATTCTTCCCTCCTTCCCCATTTTGCTTTCACTGAGGGTTATATCAGTTGCTCTGTCTAAATCTGACTCCATGCATCCTGTATGCAGCCCCATGTCTCTGTGTATGCCTGGTGCAGGTCTCATCTCCTGATTCCCCATGGTTGGAGGTCCTCCAAGGCTAAAACTGAGAAGCGATGGGGCGCTACCATTATATACATATAGATGTGAAAAGTTATTGTGCGCGTTCCCCCGGCTAGCAAACGTTTCCATGTGGTCCTCGCCACCCACGCCAGTAAGATCATCATAGGGCTGGGTCCCCATTCCCCTGGACTAAATATGTTAATGAGGTACACTTATGAGTCCAAATATAAATGAACAGATCTCTGTCTGCTGTTTTCAGCCCTTGCAGATTGTGGGAGAGACAATTTAGCACCATTATAGAGCAGTCAGGAATGGTGAAACTGCTAAACCCATTGTATCCCACTTTATCTCCAGAGACCACAATGTCAATGACCTTTCTGTTTGTGTCCTTCAGCAGGGCTTCCGGGATCCTGACCATAGAAAAAACATGGAAGCCAAGCTGATCATCCGCCTTGGCTCCCAGCAGCCCTCTGGTTTAAATGATAGACTTATTTTCCACTAACATCTTTCAGCCATCCCCTTTTTTTCCCTAAAGTCAATTTGTTTTTGTACTCATTTATTTTCATTTTCACCATATGTCTCCATTTCTGTCTCCTTCCCACACATTTGTCACCTTTCAGCCTTCTTACAAGGCCCTGTTAATTAGTCTCCACCTGGGAACTTCCCAGCTTTCTCTCCCATTATGCTTTATCTTTCCCATCATCACCTTTTTGTTTCTCAGATTCTCTCTTAATCTTACCATTTATCACTTCTTCTCCCTTAGCCTCCCCCTTCTTCTTTCTCCACATATATATCTCTCTCATTTTACCTCTCCTCTACACTAACTTGTTTTTTTTCTCTTTTAGATATTTCCTGAAGAAGACCTAAGGTCGAAATGTAGATTTTTAACTCTATTTTCTATTTTCAGCATGCATTTAATATAACCATTTTGTTTTGCATTTAGCACCATTGACTCCTGCTTAAAGCAGAACCAGCCCAAATTATTTCATGGTGATCTGCATATACTTCTCATGCTGCTTTACATTATGGGCTTGGGGGTACAGTACATGTAACTTTGTATTTCTTTTTTAATTTGGCTTTACTGCCAATGCCCTACCAGAGACTGATCTTGCTCCATGGTTCTTTGTCTTTTAGATCACTTTCTATAATGATGTAAAAGTATACATGATTTAAAACCTTGTATGTAAGTATAGTATATATGCCTTTTCTGCTCTGTATAAAACAGCATGAACAAATTTAGCAACGCATTATTTTAATGCAGCATTCTATGTAGAAAACAGAGCAATATGCACATAAAGCTGCTGAGCAGGACCCATAATGCTTTTCTGCAGTTTCATGTTCCCATTTACTATGAAGGAAACTCCTTTTATATCACTCGGAGTGTCATCACTGTAGCTTTCTGACAATACCTACTGACCTGAAAACTAAGCACCAGTTTGAAATTGCTTTGCTGTTACTTCACACCAGTTTAGAGGAGGAGGAAAATGGTTCAGGGATGGAACCCTCAACTGCCTTGTAAAACTCTGAGAAATTAATTGCATCAATATGATGAAACAGCCCCTTGACTCTCCTTGGCTGTTTCCAGGGCCCTTGGGTCTCACCTGAACTCATCACCAAGGGGCCAGCCTGGGTTCACTAGTGGACAAGTAGTACCAGAGATGAAATGGCACGGTGCCTCCACCTAGGGTAGTGATATGAGATACCTGTGGATAAACTGCAGGTTACCACCCCCAGGTAAATACAATAACCGCCCCTACCATACCTTCCCCACCCAGTAACCATATACACTTTGCAGAAAACAGTAATACCAAATTGTAACATAAACCAACTTCTTGCTTTATTGTAGGGAGGGGGTGTCTTTTTTTCTTAGCCCAACTGGACAATTCTAAACTCTGTTCTTGGGCAGCTACTGCCCCTTGTATTATCTTACTACATTTTATTTTCTGATTTGGAGTTTAAATTTACCTCCCAGTGAAATGTTAAATGTGAATTTTTTAAGCTTACTTATTTCTTGTCTTTTCATTTTGTTTCTCTGTTCTGTCCCCTTGCTTTCTACCCCCTTCCCTTCACTTCTGCTAATCACAATCCAGTTTTGAATAACAAAAGGGAAAGACTTATTTAAACCTCCTTACCTTTCTCTGCAGGCACTCCAGCCACTGATTGGGCAAAGCAGAACAGCCACATCTTTGGGGCTCGGGATTATCAGCCGAATCTCGGTCGCAGCTCCTGCCTGCCCACAAGCTTGCAGGTATGCAGAGACCACCTAGACCCTGCGCCACAGTCTTCAGCTTCCCACTGGTGTTGTGTGCTGGCTCCCCACTCACCCCATCCAGCCCGCTCTATCTGAACTCTTTCTTAAATAGCTAACCTGATCACATAACTACACATTACTCATTAAATACAAAGTATCTAGTTTATCATTAGCGCCTTATCATGAACAAACACTAGAGGCAGTCTTGCACATGTTTTTTTCTGTTGATCAGCAGATAGTTGTTACACCAAGCTATAGTTTTACCAAAATACCAATACAGTGATTTCTCTAATTTTAATACTTTTGTCCCTTCCTATTATTATAAATGATGTAGTGACTATACCACACAGTGAATTGTCTCCCTATGACCATAACCTCTATACTTTAAACAGTCCTCACCCATGGTGGGACCAGGCTAATAGTGCCTTTGCACTCACTCTTATCTCCTGTTGCTCCATTGTACACAAGGCCATTATAATCCTATGTGCATTCTCATATTGCTCCTCTCCCCATATAAATTATGGGCTGTGAATGTAGGTAAGAGGCAAGAGCAGCAACATAAGGTTAAAAAATACTTCTTGAATTGATGGATCTTACAAATTACCCTTATGCTCCTCCTCTGCTCAGGCAATATAGAGCTTAATCCTGGACCTGTATATACTCTTTCAACTCCGGCTAAATTTACCTCAGCAAAGAGATTAGAAATGATGCTTATCAATGTCTGTGGACTCCAGAAGAAATACACTGAAGCGCAAGCATAGGTTGCACGCATCCTCCCAGGTTTAATGGTAGTAACGGAAACCTGGTTAAAAAGTACAGTCACAAAACAAGCTGTGGCCCTACCTTCCTACACCCTTCACAGAGCTGACAGGGCTGACATAGGTGGTGGGTTGGCCATATATACGTAAATGAGAAACTAACTGCCAATGTCATTCAGTTCCTCTAAAACCCAAAGGAATTTGAATGTCTAGTTTTAAAACTATCTATCCCAGCAGCCAAAGCCATTAACATTATTGCTTGTTATAGACCTCCCTCTGGGGCAAGGATATTCTGCACCACCTGTGCCAAACATTGAATAATAGCACAACTTAATCAATAATTCTAGGTGACCTAAATTTGGACTGGCTTAGCGCTAAATCAGCTCCATTAAAAAAATCTATGTGATGAAATGGGCCTGTCTCAGATAGTCACTGAAATTACTAGCCCATCTAGTATGACCGAAATGTCAGGATCACTGTTGGATGTAGTTATCACAAACAGACCCCACAAAATTTCACATGACGCAGTCTGGCATAATGATCTTAGTGACCACAACATTGTGGTGTGCATCAGGTACTTAACTAAACTCTCAACCGCCAGCAAGGTTATTACCAAAGCGATCATTCACGAAATTTAATTTAGACAAATTTCTAAAGGATCTGAGAGACATCAACTGGCAAGTATTTTATTTAGCGCACACCATAAATGAAGCATTGGTCATCTTCAGCTCCTCCCTGAGTGCTGTTATAAATAAGCATACATCACTGATCAGATGCAGAGTAAAAAATGCATCTTGCCCATGGTTCAATGGAGAAATGAAAAAGATGATGCTAAAAAGGGATTATCTATGGTCTATAGGAAGACATCCTAGGTCCCCTGTAGACTGGACTGTCTTCAGGGCCTGCCGTAACACTTGTACCAAACTGGTCATGGGCACTAAAAATAACTATTATCTAAATATTCTTGAGTCTGCCAGTGGTAACCTGCCACAAATATGGTGAATCCTTAAATTAGTAGAAGGTTGTTAAGCTTCTCCATCATTGCCAAACAACATAATTTACAACAGTATATTCATAACGGACAAAACTATAATTCTTGACAAGCTTAACGAGCACTTTGCAATGGCAGGACTTGCCTTTGATTCCTCTCAGTCAGCTACTTTATGACCATCTATACTTCAAACAGCGGCATCCTTTAGTAATCCAAATGGTATCTCCTTCACCTTCTTACCCATTACCTATAAACAGGTAGAAGATCAAATACTTATACTGGACACAAACAAGAACACTGGTGCAGACAATCTTGACCCAATTTTTCTTAAAAATAGGCTACCATTACCTTGCAGCCCTGATCACACATCTCTTCAACCTAACCTCGATAGAGTGCTCTGCACCTCATGACTTGAAGGCAGCCCATCTGCTACCCCTTTTTTAAGTCAGGTGACCCTAGTGACTTAAACAATTACAGGCCTATAACAATTCTGCCAGTCCTTTCACAGCTGCTTGACAAATTAGTTAGTATGCAAGTCAGAACTGTCCTGGGCAGCTATCAGTTATGGAACCCCCTCCAGTCTGGTTTCAGACCTCTTCATAGCACCACAGCAGCACTATCCAAAGTCACTAGTGACTGGTTTGAGGCCATGAATAACCAACTAGTCACAGGTACAGCTTTTCTGGATCTTAGTAAGGCCTTCGATACAGTGGACCACCTCCTTCTGCTAGATAGCCTAAAAGAGCCGGTATTTGTTGACTCCATACTAGGCTGGTTTGCCAGTTATCTGGAAGGTAGGCAGCAACGGATAAAGGTCAATGGAACTCTCTTGTTGCTACTTCTGTTATTGAGAGGGGTTCCCTAGGGTTCTATTTTGGGTATACTGTTCTTCTTAATTTATGTAAATAGCTTAAGTAAAAATATTGAAGACTCCAATATTCATCTATTTGCAGATGACACTATTCTTTATATATCAAAATCTTCCTTTTCACAAGTGTGCTCAGTGCTCCTGTCTAATTTCAATCTACTTCAGCGCAACTAAATACATTCCAAATTACTACTAAATGCTAAACCAAATACCCTTTCGGCTAGTCCTACTCACAATCCCCCCACTCTAATTACTACATTATTAGGAGACACAGTAGAGGTAGTAGGACAACTTAAATACCTTGGGGTCCTACTTGACTCCTATATTGCCCCCCACATTGATATTTTGGCCAAAAAACTAAAAATGAGACTAGGGGTTTTTCTTCAGAAATAAATCCTTGTTCTCATATGACTCAAAAATCAGACTAGTACAGGCCACCTTTATGCCACTCTTGGATTATGCAGATATTATTTATAATACTTGTGCAATAAGAAATCTTCACAAATTGGACACCCTTTATCATCGAGCTATTTGCTTTATAACCAATGCTACAGTGAGAACTCATCATTGCACGCTGTATGAAGATATAAGCTGGACCTCCCTTGCAACCAGAAGACTTAGCCATATACATGAGTGGGTGTAGAAAGCTCTCTTAAATAAATTGCCCCCCTTATATAACTTCTACCATTCGTCACTTACACAGTTCTTATGCACTGAGGAAGTACTTTTACATTTCATTGGAAGTGCCTAAAATCCGTACTCACTATGGGATGGCATCAGTAAGCTATGTTCTCCCAGCTGCCTGGAGTAAATTACAAGCTACACTACAAATACAGACCCACTAAATACCTTCATTAGGATCTTAAATAACATTTCATCTGACACCTGTAAATGATCCTAACATAACCCTTGTTCTTTTACTCTCTCATTTGTCTGATTTGTCCCTACATCTTACTGGTTATGTCAATTGTGCACTTATATTTTACTATTGTTCCACAAATAGTTAGTACAGTATTTAGTTTACTTTGTTAATATTATTACTGTTAGCACACTTGGCATGTCCCTGGTTGAGAAACTGTATCTATCTGTGGCTATGCATTGTATTGTATGTTGTTTTGCTTTGTTGTTGTTCTGTACAAGAGACATCCTTGTAAATGAGCTTGCTCAATGGATTTCTTCCCTTCACAATAAACTGAACTTAACTGAACTGAACAGGGGAGAAAATAACACAGCAATAATGGTAGTAACAAACTGCACCCCATACTATCTCCCACAACTTCCACCTGTGCATGCACCCAGCTTTCTCCTTACCGCCCTTATGCTAAACACAGTTAGTTGCAGTGAGTACCACACCGGGGTGATGATCCAAAAAGCTGGGGTACTGTGGTCATGACAGTCTGGAAAACATGGAAGAAACACTTACGTTGGGCCCAATAATCTTTAGACATATCAAACTGCACACTAAACTAAGGTGCATACTAAGGTGTCTAGGAGTGAAGATGGCAGTAAGCCCATGAGAGCTCCTGTCCATTAAGATGTAATAAGAGTGTATTTCCTTGTAAGATGTAGAAGTCCAACTTGTTTTCACAATCCTGCTTATCCTTACTAATTATTACTTCTAATGGAAATGTATTCCATGGATTAAGTATTCTCTGGACATAAAACGCCTTTCTTCTATTCGTATTATATTTCTTGGGCTCATTTGTAGTGGGTGGCATCTAGTACCCTGTAAACCATTTTTAAATTCAAGTCCTAGTTCACTGAGAAAATAGTCATCATGCATAATGTCATAACAAATCAGATCGCCGCTCAGTCTTCTGGTCTACAGGGACATGAGATTGAGTCTATTAAGCCATTCACTATAAGTCAAAGATTTAATGTCATAGATCATCTCCATGGTCTGTCATTGAACCCTTTCTATTTTCTATATATCATCCTTGTTAATTGGACCCCATACAGGGCTCCCATAGTCCAGGATCGGCCTGACATAGATCCTGTATAAGGGCATTATAACCTGGTTGCTTCTACTCATGAAATTCCTTTTTATGGTCCATAATACTCTTTTGGCTTTTGCAACCTGAGCTGCACAATAGGATTAGCAAGTAAGATTATGATTTATTATCACTCCAAAGTATCTTTCTTTCTTTGACTCCCGTAATGTTGATCCTCTAAACAAATATGTGTTTTTCTGGCATTGCTTCCTAGGTGCTTAACGCAACATTTATATCTGTTAAAACTCATCCCCCACTTATTGGCCCATGATAAAATATGGTCCAAATCATTCTGTATCAAGGCCTTGTTTTCAGCCATGATAACCACTCCTGCCAGCTTCATATCATCAGCATACTTGATAATCTGGTTGGCTACTCCAACCTGGGGACGTGCTGGCTCCACTTTTTTTCTGTTAAGATTCCAGAGTACCTAACATGTCCAACAAGGTATGAGTAAACCTTTCAAGTTAAGGATCCCCTTGCAGATGGCAAGTAGTGGCATATGACAGCTGGATGCCATGTGCAGCAAGGAATTCTTTCACTAGGCAGCTCTGAAAGTCAGACCTTTGATCAGAGTGAATATGCTGAGGTATATCATAATGAGTTACAATCTCTTCGAGCTTCTGCACAACAGATCGGGCTGTCTGGTTCTTTGTTGGGTAGGACTGAGCATACCTTGTACAGTGGTTGGTGATGACTAAAATATGGCTATAACATTTGCTGTCTGGTTCCAGTGACAAAAAGTCTATACACACCAGTTCCAGTTCCATGGGTTCACTGGTTTTAATGTTCACAAGTGGTGCTGCTTTTTAGGGCAAAGTCTTTCTCTGAACACATCTGGCACAATTTTTGCAGAGCTTTTCCACATCAGATAGCATCCTGGGCCAATAGAATCGGCTTCTCACAAGATTCAGGTTATGCTCAAACCCGAGGTGTCCCATGTCATCATGAAGTGCTCTCTGGACAACTGTGCGGTACTTCCACAGCAGAAACAACTGATTACAGGGACTATGATTTTTGGGTCTTGGAAAGTACTGAAAAGGAGTCCATCTTTCAAGGACAACTTGCTCCATTCTCTCAACAAAACTGGAACATCAGGATGATTATTTGGTACTTTATCTGGGCCCTCTCCTTTTTCTAATGCTGAGATTACCCCTTTCATTCCATAATCTTGCCGCTGCGACCATCTTTGTTTTCTACATCTTGGCCGGGATAAATGACTGATGTCCAAACCTTCAAAATGGAAATAGAGACTTCAGGTATAGCATTAGGGTGGGCTCCCATTGGATCAATGGCTCTGGTGTGGCAAACAGACGTCTCGCTATCATCATCCACAAATTTTGTACATAAAGCTTTCATAGTTGCAGGGGTTATATGAGCCCATTTGTTCTTATCTGGAGGGTGAGGTCTGCGAGACAGGGCATCAGCATTTGTATTGCTGAAGCTCTTGTGGCACTCTAGGTTAAAATGGTATGTGGAAAGGGCAGACAACCATTGGCAACCTGCTGCATCAAATTTTGCAGTGGTGTTGACATACGTAAGAGGACTGTTGGCAGTTCTTACCATAAACTTGGATCCATAGAGGTAATCATGAAACTGATCTGTGATGGCCCATTTTAACACTACAAACTCTAGCTTTTGCACTGGGTGGTTCTCTTCCATGGTGTCATGCTCCAGCTAGCAAAAGCAATAGGTCTCAGTTGCTCTGGATACTCTTAAAAAAGTATGGCACCCAGCCTAT
Source organism: Neoceratodus forsteri (assembly GCA_016271365.2). Classification (NCBI taxonomy): domain Eukaryota; kingdom Metazoa; phylum Chordata; order Ceratodontiformes; family Ceratodontidae; genus Neoceratodus; species Neoceratodus forsteri. The sequence continues at coordinate 915,541,299 of CM028137.1, forward strand.
CCAAGCAGGCATCTGTGTGCAGAAAATAGGGTTTGGTGGGATCAGCAAATGCCAACACAGTAGCTTCAGTAAGTCTCATAATTATTTCTCAGAATGCATTTTCACAGTCTTGATCCCATCTATCTCCTAATGGTTAATTAACTTTGTAGTACATCTTTTGGGATAATTTTTCCCCCTTCTGCTTCTTGTAATTGGTAGGGGGTACCCCTGCAGTAAATTCATAAGTGGCCAGGCCACCTTGGAGAAATCCTGGAGAAATCTCTGATAACAACTGCAGAAACCAAGACAAGATTGTAAAGTCTTCATATTATGGGGCTTAGACCATCCAGTGAGGTCCTTAATCTTGTCAGGGTTGGTTTGGACTCCTTCCACTGAAACAACGTGACCAACATGTTTCACAGATGGGTGGCAAAATTTACATTTGTTGATCCATACTTTAAGGGCAAATCCTTCAATCTGTCCAGTACTTTCATCAAGCATTCCTCATATCCTTCTAGGGTGTGCCTGAAAACAATCAGGTCATCCAAGTAGATTATTACTTGTAGCAAGTTCATGTCTCCCACATTTTTTTTCCCATCAACCTCTGAAAAGTGGTGGGTGCCCTTGATATACCTTGTGGCATCTGCTCAAATTGATAAAATCCCAGGGGGTAAATGAAAGCATTTTTTTCCTTTTCCTCTTCGGCCATGGGAATGTGGTAATACCCACTTTGCAAATCCAGGACAGAAAACAATTTAATTTTGGATAGGCAGCCAAGAGCATCCTCAACATGAGGTACTGTGTACTGATCTGTTATAGTGCACTTGTTTAAAGTCTGATAATCAGTATACAAATGGACAGCCCCATTCTTCTTGTGGGCTACCAAAATGGGGGATGCACATGAACTTCTGGATTTGGATATGATACCAGTGGCTAGCAACTCTTGTGGGTGTTTGTGAACATCATCCACATCAGCAGAAGCTAGGTGTTGGGAACTTTTCTCAAAATGGTCTGTTGTTTGTCAGTCTGATATGATGCTCTTCTCCTCAAGCACATCCAACATCCAAATCACTGGTGGAAAAAACATTGGTCCTCTCGGCTAACTTTTGTCTCAATTTCCACTTGTAAGATTCAGACAGGGTTAAGTCTCCAAAATTAAACAAGTTAGGATCAAGCTTTTTACGTGTAGCTTGTCTCAGAACCACAACTTGTACATTCTCTACTCTGTAAACAATTGCTAAAGTCTGTTCTTTCCAAAGAGTCACCCCTTTATCGGTCTCTTTCCTCAACAGGACATTAATCTTCTGAATTCCAGCAGATGTACAGGGGGCTGGCACCACCGCTCTCTGTACTAGTAGGCTATTCAGCTGCTTGTCATCAGAAGACAAGTCTACAATGTAAGCAGGGCTTCTGGCAGGTGACTCAAAGTCTATTTCTCTCATCACCTGGCTCCTCAGGGGAAAAACCAAAGATTGGGCATATCTTCTATGAATCGCACCCACTCGCTCATCTTCTGTCTCCGACTTGCTGGAAGTGGATCTTGCTATATACACTTTGGATCCAAGGGTGTATCTGTAGGCTCTGTATGGACTGTGGGCTCTCCATCTCTTTGCAAAGCTGAGACAATTGCTGAAAATGTTGGTGTTGGTCCCAAGCAATACTGGTGTATCAGCTTTCAATATGGTACTGTGGAACACCAAGACAATAGTTTCCATCATGGCCTGGACCCTGGCAAAACTTTGGGGGAATCAGTTTGTATAACAGTGTACCCCCGATACGGATAAGGTTGATTACTCACTTCCCAGACAGCCAGTCCTTCCAAAGGTAGCAAAGGCATGTGACTCAATTGCTTCCAGTACCAGTCTTCAAACACAGTGGTCACTTGGGCACCACTATCAAGTAGCACAGTGCAATCCACCCCTTTGATCTTGGCTGAGACACTAGCAGATGGTTCAATTAGTCCTGGGGGGATATTGGGGCCAGATCCGTTAAAAGGTTGTGTCTGTTTCATGCAGCATTTTTGGTTCAGGACCCCAGTTGACTCCCTTACTGGGTCCCGTTGGCATCTCCTGACATATTCTTCTCTTTCAGTAGCTTTTGCACCACTACTGCAAAATTCTCAGGCTTTTTACAATATCTCCTTGTATATTCATTTTCACTGCAGTGGTAGCAGAAAAAAAAATCACCCATTGTTGTGTTTAATTTTTCAGTGTCTGATGGGGCAGCATTTTGGCCAGTGTAATGTCTTCAACCCACTGAGGATGGAAATGTCTCTCTTTCAGCTAGTTCTCTGGGAGCCCTTAGTGCAGTCACCAGTTCAGTCAACTCTTTTATTTGTCTTTTCAAGTCCTTGGCTTTACTGTTGGCTCACCCAGCTGAAGCATTTGCCAAATGACACTATTTTCCTCAGAAGTGCTGCCATTGGGCCTGGCTATGCCTTTTTCTCTCAGACTTCATGCATCAATTCATCATAGGAAAGAGTTCTTCCAATTGTAACTTCATTAGAAGCATTTCTGAGTGCCCAACCCCCTCTAGGACTTGTTCCAACTGCAGTCTCTTCATGTCTTGGGCAAACACTGCATCCTTCAGGTAGGCTGTCTGTATCAGTTGCTCAAGATGCATCAAATATTCAGTCAGCTTTCACCTTCTCTTTACACAGTCCCTTGCAGTTTTCTCAGGACCCATGTACCACTATCAGTACTTCTGAACACACCTTCCAGTGTTTTAGGACACTGAGGCTCTTTCAACATAGACGTGGCTTGACCCATTCATGTTTCAAAGTCATCTTCTCTGGGAGTCACTGGTTTTCTCACACAGAAGAGTTTCAGCCTCAGTTAGGAGCCTATTCCTCTCCTCAGTGCCCAAGCAGTATGCCAAGCCAGCGATTGATCAGGTAGAGCGACATTGTCAGATTTATACAATTCTTGCACTTCCTAGGGAGTCTTCCCCTCTGATGTCAATCACATCTCATATTTTGTTTTAAAGCCATCTGTCTCTGAGAAACCCTTTGGCATTGACTTGGTACCATCATAAGTAACTATGGTCCAGGTAGACCTGCTCCCTCATGGGGAGAAAGTGATAGGTAATTTAACAACATAAATTCGGTATCACTCTTGATCAGAGCAAGCACTTTTACTATTACGGTCGTACCTTAGTCTTGGTACCTTCAAGTTTTCAAAACAGTCCAGTGCCTACAATTCATCAACAATTTTGGATCTATCAAACCTTTCTGGAATCCCAGTCACAAAGAGGGCTTTTTTATAGTCCAATTGTTCCCCTTGGCACCAGTCTTCTAGTTCTTGCTGCGCCATACTGAATTTTCAGAATTATTTTGGGCAGGTACACAATTTTCAGAATTCAAGTGTGCAGGGTGGCAATAGGGGGCTGTAGATCCCAGTGATGCATTCTCTTTGTAACAGCTCCTTGACTCACCTTGGCTGTTTCCAGGGCCCTTGGATCTCACCTAAACACAACTACGAGGGGGGCGGTCTGGGTTCACTAGTGGACAAGTAGTACCAGAGATAAAATAGTGTGATGCCTCCACCTGGGGTAGTGATATGCAATATCTGTGGATAAACTGCAGGTTACCACCCCCCCCATAAAAATACAATAATTGTCCTACAGAACCTTCTCTACCCAGTAACCATACACACTATGCAGAAAACAGTAATACCAAATTGTAACATAAACAAGCTTCCTATTTTATTGTATGGAAGAGTGAACAGGGGAGAAAATAGCCCAACAACAATAATGGTAACAATAAACAGTACCCCACACTGTCTCCCACACCTCTCACCTGCAGGTGCACCCAGTTTTCTCCTTATGGTCGTTATGCTAAACACAGGTAGTTGCAGTGGGTACCACATCAAAGTGATGCTCCAAAAGGCTGGGATGTTGTGGTTGTAACAGTCTGGAAAACTTGGAAGAAACACTTTCATTAGGACCCAATAATCTTTAGACACATCAAACTGATAACTTTATTGCCTGTGCTGAGCTCAGAGCTTGGAAAAGTCTTGCCCAGGACTTAGCTCCCTTTCTCTAACTAGCTAACTAAATAAAATAGGAACTCCTCTAAACCACAACCCAGAGGTGCTTACAGTTTTGAAGCAGGGGGGTTACAGGATGAGTTCATGATACCATTATGGTATCAGGAATTGGTGGTGGTGGTGGTGCACCACAGTTGCAGGCTACAGAAGGACAGCAGCTGGTCTTCACCTATAAGGTCTTTAAAATCTTTGCCACTGGGGCCTTTGTGGGTGGTGTTCACCTGACAGGCCTCTTGAAATCTTCCTCCCTGGTGATCTCTTCACTGCTCGGGGGACTGGGCAGGCTGGATGTCCCCTGGACGTTTGGCTTGACACACAGCTTTCAACTGCACACTTGCAAGGGGGCTGTGGCTCAGTCTCTAGCCCTGACACTTACATCTCTGGCAGCAGCAGTTAGCAGTCTCAAAACACAACTGTTCCTCAGAGGGGTAACCTGGTTTGCTCAGTTGCTGTACTCTGCTGCAAAATCTCATCACTCTCTGCTGCAAAATCTTTTCCTCCTCTGGTGCAAAATCACAGTCTTTGGCTTCAGATTGCAATTGCTCAACTCTGCAGGCTGCAAATTAACAGTCTATAGACTGATGCTGCTTTTCAAATCTTGCAAACTCACCAATGTTGGTCAGGGAAATCACTCAGCAGTTCAAATCTCTTCCTTGTTACCACTTGCCTTTCTCAGGCACTCTGCCTCTGGTCCAGTTTCTGGGGCCAAAACAGGCCATTGGGTTGAAGGAACAGGTCTTTGGGCTGGGTAGCCCACAGCAGTCTCTACTCCCTGATCTCCTCTGATTCTCCAAAAATTAATCCCCCTTGGTGGGCAAACAGTCCTTTTTATAACTTTTTGAACCTCACCACTGTGATTGACTCCATTGTTCCTGGGCTTAACAGGATACCCTATGAACTTTACCCAGTGGGCCCCACGCTACAGGAGTCCAATGGGTGCCACCATTATTGTTTACATATTTCCCATTACATGCAGTCACTTTTTATTTTATAAATATGCCATTCTGAGGGCAGAGACCCAGAAAACACAGCACCCACAGGAATCTTCCTGCTGATCCCCAGCTCTGCTGCCTGTCCTGAAGTCAGGGATAAATTTTAATAATAGCTGCATGGCCAAAAGCATTCTGGAGCCATGACTCCTTTAAACTTCAGTGGCCGGGAATGCGCAGAACGGTGAAGCATGGCTATGTTCATTTACATTATGCTCAGTACAGTTTTCTGGCTCCCCAGACCAAGCAAACATCCCCCCAAGCAGAAACATGATTGGAGCTCTTCCCCTTTCTAACTATGGAGTGAAAACACCAAAGGATTTTGGCTGCCACGGCAGCGAAGATTACATGGGCGCCATCCCCGAATCTCACCAGAGCCACAGGCCAGAGACAGCTGCGGCGCTGGAGCACCATAAGATAAGCCCCAACATGGGTGAAGGGGCTCACAATGACTTCAAATTGAAGGTCTAAAGGTCTAATACTTAAAAAGTTACCCAATTAGGACACAAATATACTAAGCAGTTGGGCTGGCCCTGCTCCATCTATTTATAAATATGCATGCAGGAATGGCCACTACGCAGTATTCAAAATACAAATATCAGATGAAAACAAGTAACATGACCTCACTGAGACTTGAACCCAGCCCTCAGGAACATTATCATGATTTTCTACTGGCTAAGCTTTCAGGCCAGCTGCCTAGCCTGAGCTTCCCATTATCACTGTCAGAATACCTCTCAACTGTCCCTGATTTTCAGGGATGTCTTTCTTTTTGCCTCAACATTTTCCTCTGTCCCTCATAAAATTTGTGTTTTTGTGACTGAACAGTGGGGATTGTAACCACAAAATAATGTCAGATATTACAGCTACAGACTTCTTCTTCTTCAGAAAATGCATCTTAAAGCAGCAGTGCAGCTAGAAGTGAAAAGTTTGATCTATACTTTTTTATTCTATTTTGTATTGCATCTTATCTCCTTACTTGTATGATGCCCATCTGTCCCCATTTTAAGCCTGCTTTAGTACTTTTTTCCACATCTGAAATATTAAAAAGAGCACTCCTTTTACTAAGGCTAGGATCAGGTTTTTATCAGTATTCTCAGCTGTTTTTCCAACACCTATAAGTCCAGGGAGCACTGCCTGCTACAAGATAGTTCATTTTGTCACAGAAGAAAGGATTTTAAACAACTGACTCACCTTATGGGACAACAGGTGTACAGAAGCGGCTGAGAATAGTGATTAAAACCTAGTCCGAGCCATATTAAAAGGAGCACTCCTTTTGTTATTTCAAATGTGAAAAAAAAGTACTGAAGCAGACTCAAAATAAGGAAAGAAGGGTATCACACAAGTAAGGAGATAATGGGCAACCCAAAATGGGAATAAAAGTATAGGTCAAAAGTTTCACCACTAACATGCATTGCTGCTTTAAACTAATCCCCATATTCTATTATCTTTCTGTGTGAATATTATCAATTTGTAAGATGTGTCCCTGACTTGGGGTCTTTGTCTCTGATTTTTTTAAGCCTTGGCCCTGATTTATGAGGCAAGAGACAGAGAGGTATGACTGTCAGTGTAACCTAGAGATTAGAGAAAGGAGCTGTGAATGAGATTGCTACATCTAAGAGACTAGGGTTTAATCCCCACAACCGCCACTTACATACTGTGGACCCTGAGTAAGTCACTTAAAGGGGCACTGTCAGTCCCCTCTGGCCTCAAATTGTCCTTAGCATAAAAAACACATTTTATGATAGTTCACATGCTGAAGAGACTGCTAATGTAGCTGGTAGTTTGATTATGATTCTTTTTCTTTCAGAAACTGAAAAAAGACTGCCCACCATACTGGCGATACCACACACAAACGTGTTTGTTTACATTTCTTCATCAACTCCCACTGCATCTTTCCTGGACTTAGGAACACCCCTAATACAGTCTAGTCATTCATAATGCAGTAGGAGTAGAACAGAGTATGGTAGCATGAGTGATTGCACTGTTGGGGTACTTTTAATGTTCAGGAAGTACTGTACACAACAGGAGTAGGTCAAGAATCTGAAAACAAAACAAGTTTGTGTATAACTATGGGCATTTCAATTCGCTATGTAAGAAGGCAGATAAAACAACCAAATCACTGAATTTTAGAGAACATAAGCAATCATAAAATGTGGCTTTTTAATTAGAAATCTTATGATGCAAAAAACATTGACAATATCCCTTTAACCTCCCTGCACTCCCAGGATGCAGCTGGACATGAGTTTCAGCTCAGTGTACCTTCCCTGCCCAAAAACTGTAAACTTAAAAAGTATATAAAACTTTCTCAAACTGTGAATTTAGAAATGTGGCACAACTTACTTTCTAAACAGTTCCTAGATACTGAATTTATAGTTTGAGAAAGACAGTGATAATGAGTATCTCAGGCTAGTCATCCTTCCCTAAAGACTGAGCCATTAGAATGCTGAGATGGAATTCTGGGGGCCTTGTTTAAATTCCAGCTAGGTCACAATAACATTTTTCCGTATAATTTGTATTATAGACAAGTTAGCATACAAAGCAAGTAGATTTTATTTTATTTATTTACTGAAGAGTTTCATCAGAAAAGCGCACTGAACAACAAGTTGCCCATCTCCCAGTGCGTCCTGGGGGAGAGGGTGGTGGGAAATACGTAGTATCAACACATTATTGCAGGCACAGATAACAAGTTATAGTGACAAACTACAGAGATGACATGCACTACAAAGGTAGTAAGCAATGGAAGTGTAATAAGTATATAATAATCACATAAAGCATAACAAGTGCTGGTCATCAGGTAAAGTTACAGTAACCAAAAAAGAGACAAGTGCTAACTGACCAAATGGAAAAAAAATGGAAAGCACTAATGAATCAAGTTTTCAGCTACCAAATGATGAGTAAAGAACATGCATCCCTTTATCATCAGCCTGAATAATAGAATTAACAATCTATAGGTTATGTCTAGGATTTGGACTAGGGGCAGCATACAACTTACAACTTTCTTTGGCGAGTATCATAAAATGATGCCAAGCAATGAGCTCACAGCTTGCTCACGTCTTCGCAATTTGCCATTGATTGGTTCTTGTTTTTAGGTTCTGTTCCTGTCTGTCACACTTTTCTGCATCCAGTGACCACCTGGAGTTACTAGAATCACATGACGATCACTGCCTTCCTTCAGAGTGCCTCTGTTCTATCACTTGGCATTCTGGGACTGCTGCCATCATCCGTCTGTGGTTCTGCTCACTAAGGTCTTCCATTCTGCATTGCTCTGTGCAGTCCCATACCCATCTCCATGTCCATGGCTGTTGCAGTCTCACCAGGGCTTCAGTAGAGAGAGGGCAAGAATCTGTCTGCTGGTTGTAGTACTAGGGAGGGTGGCTTTGATCTATTAATTGCAGTGCTGGCTGTGCTTGTGCTGGAGCCATACATTTCATCTTGCTGTTTTTACATCTTTGCTAGCTGCCCTAGGGTGTGTCCCTGGTACTCCCTGTAAATCCTTTGTAGTCCTTCTCTGCTTTGTCTCCATAACAGCTCAGTTTTCTACCCTCTTTCCTTTCTGCTTGCCTGATAGATTGGTTGTGGTCTTCCTGCTTGGCTATGTTGATCACACTTTCTCCCTTTCATGCTCTGTTGTTCCATTTCCTCTCTCTCTCACTCCTGTGCGCTTGCCAGTTTACTGCAAGGGTTTGATCCTTTCTCCTCCCTCTGTACTCATTTTACCTTTCCTGGGTCTCTTTGTTCTGTAGCTCTGGGCTCTTTCTCCTCTCATTCTTGTTTGGTTTCCTACTGTGATGTTATTTCCCTCTCAAGTATCTGAATTCACTTCCATGGCTTATTCATATGGTCCTCACTGCTGTTGCCTCCTCCCTTTACCTTAATTTCACTGTTGATTATCTGCTTCTCACTGTTGGTGCCATGTTTTGAAAAGAAGGGACTTTGCGTACATTCCACTTTTTCTCTGCGTCTTGCTCACTGAAGCTGCCAAACTGAGCTGCTCACTACTGCCTCTGACCAAAACTGCTTCAGCTACCAGACCTAAGCTGCTCACTGGAACCAGACTTAAATGTTTTATGAGAATAGGAGGCAAAGATTGCTCACTTCAGCCATGATGCAAGCTGCTTTCATGGGAGTTAATAACATAAGCTGTTCATTAGACGGACTGGTTTAAGCTACTCACCACAGATGTGGACAAAATCTGCTTACTGGAGTCATTCATGTAAGCTGCTTGTTGCAGCTGTCCACCTAAAATACTTATTGGATCCACACATGTAAGCTGTTCATCACAGCCACAATCCCATACTTCTCACCATAGTTACAGACATATGCTACTTGTCAGACCCACAGGCGCAGGCTGTTCACTAAATCCACAGATACTGTATCCACTGCTCATCAGAACTACAGATGAAAGCTGCTCACAGGAGTCACAGATGTAAGCTGCTCACCACAACCTAAGGTGTAAGCTGCTCACTGGAGCCACAGATTTATGCTGCTCACTATATCTGCCAATTTAGGCTACTCAATGGAGCCACAGAAGAACTGCTCACCAGAGCCACAGATATAAGCTGTTTGTTGAATGCTCTGACTTAAGTTACTTGCCCGAGTGACCGAGGTATGCTGCTTACTGGACCCATTGACTTACCTTGCTCACTGAAGCCACTGATTTAACCTATTCTTCACAGCTACTGTCCTAAGCTGATCACTTAAGCCAACAACCTGGACCAGGAATAATGCTAATATGTTAAACATATCAAAGCTTAAAGCCTTTGATATTCATAGTAATCCAAGCTTTGTGTGAATCTTGTTTAATTGTGTAAAACCATAATTTCACTGATCTTTATAAGCCTTCTCAGCAAGGCTGAAGTCATGCCTCAGATGCAGGATCCACCAACCTAAGCTAACCACTACCTCCACTGATCCTTGCTTTTGCCAGGGCTACTGTTCTGACCTAAACTGTTCTCTGCAGCCACTGATTTAAGTTGTTTCCTAGTCACCTTCCTAAGTTCCTTACCACTGCACCCTACCCAAGTTGCACTCTGTAACTATAAGCTGACTTCTGCAATTGTGTAGCTAAGCTATGCCTTCTGCTATTGTCTGCCTACTGATTTCAATTACCTTATAGGTTCATGTATCTGAGCCAAAATAGAAAACATACTTATTGCTCTGGTCAACTTGCAGGTGCTACCAAACTCAGTTCCAAAATCCATCAAAATTACAAAAACTGAGTGGTGCACTCAACTCACTGGTACTGTAGTAACACGTTGCAGTGAATGAATTAATTTCATAACAAATAACACAAAAGCTTGTATAGCCAGTGGAGCCATTGCCTCACTCTGTGAGATCTTCTATGTTCCTGGATGCATTAAGGTTACCCAAATATTTAATACTTTTCCATGTCTGCAGTTTACCTAAGTTCTTTCAGTCTATGCAGCTGATTAATAAATGTGAGTTGGTGTACCTCTCTTTGTTGTAGACTTAAGTATCTCAATTCAGATGTTTCCTCTCCCTCTTATAGTCAAACTTTGTGTCCCAATACAACTTGATGAAGATGACACTATTCAGCAAAGCATAGCAGAGCATAACGCCTTGAAATTCATCAGCTTTATTGTACTCCAAACTGTGCATATATCTTGTCTTACTTTGTAAAGGCTTGATTTTATTGGTTACCAGCCTTGTCATCAAAACTACAGTCATGCTGCAAACATTTTTGACATATACATAGCAGGGCAGATCCTGTCATTAATCTCCAGTCATCTTTGGCTGGTTATCAGCAGTACCACACTTCCTTCAATCTAATCTATGTGTGATACCCTTCCAGAAGCCTCTTTATCAGATCTCTAGGCAAGATCTTCTACTTCAAATGTAATCCTCACTCCATGGCATTTAATAAATAGTGGTAATTAAATATTCATAATGTATACTCCAGGAAATAAATTTGCAAAACCATACCAAAGTTAATACTGTAGTTTTTTCCTTTGTGTTAGTTCCTACCAGTTACCAGTTATAAGGACTATTTGTTCAACAAGAAGAAAAACAAGTCATTACAAAGTTTTAAAAAGATATTAAAATATACACATGCAGACATATTTATTTATTTATTGAATTCTGTCGACCCAGTAGGCCCACTGAGACTAGAAGTCCCTTTTTCAGGGGTGACCGTGGGAGGATGTAGATGGTAATCAGTTGAAATTGAACCAGATTAAGCTGTTGGTGGCGTTTTTAGTGAATGGGGGAAATTGGGCCAGGATACCAGGGAAATTCCCTACAAATATATGTGTGTGTGTGTGTGTGTATATATATATATATATATATATATATATATATATGTAAATATATATATAGGATACATGATGGGCATGAGTGTGATATGGCAAATATTGTCGCTCCTGCAGAGTGAGCTCTGGATATCTCATGAGTGCCGAAGGCTACTTTTGTGAGGCTATATTGTTTAGAAGTCTGGCTGCACTGAAGCTGAGAGCATCACAGTAATTGTAATGAGCTGAGAGGCAGAGTGTCGGAACAGCTGATACTGTTTTCAGTGGTAATTAAGTTAGCTGCAGGCAGAGTGCAGAGTGTTCTGTGAAATTGTGCTCTTTAGGATTCTGGCTGCAGTCAAGCTGAAAGCATCACAGTAATTGTAATGAGTGAGAATCAGAGTTTGAGGAACAAGTGAGAGTGTGTTTCAGTGGTAGTTGAGTTAGCTGCAGGCAGTAGTTTAGACTGCTCTGTGAAGCTGTGCTGTTTAGAATTCTGGCTGCAGTCAAGCTGACAGTATCACAGTAATGAGCTGGAAGTTGGGGGGGGATAGGTGTATTTTGTAATGTTCATTGAGTTAGCTGTAGGCAGCAGTGAGACCTCTGAAGTAGTTCTGCATTTGTGTCTATGGTAACAGCAATTGTGTTTCTTGCATGCTGAGGGGAAAGCTGCCTGGAGTGATGACCTTTTGTCACCTGTGTGTGTAAATGGTGGATATCAACACAGTAGAGCAGAGGGTAAAACTATCACACTGCAGTGGATGATACACTGTTTTATCTCACTCATTTACCACTCACCCCTAGTGTGTGTGTGTATATATATATATATATATATATATTAGTATCCCAGGACATACACGTTTCAAAAACATTTTTGTAGACAGTTATATATGTTGTCTGAATACATTCTTAGAAATTTCACTTTTACAGAAGATCAATTGCAATTGCTCATTCTGCATGTATTATTGCACATCTCTACATCATTTTACAGTAATGTTCAAATGCATCTATTCTTGACTATGTGAGTAAGAATATAATACACTTAATCTGTGATTTCCTCTTCCTCATCCAACATTATGGTTGAAACTATTATACCATAATGGCTGATTCCCTGCATTTTATTAGTTCTTTTATGAATTTAGCCAAAATAATGGCTTGTCTAGTATCCATTGGGCGCAAGAGTATATATAATCCATGCCCCAAACTGTTTGCATAAGGTTGTAGAAATCTCTCTCTGTATGCCTTCCTCCATTTGTTGTACAGAGGGCAAAATAATATCATTGGGCAAGGGTTTCTGTGTGTCCTTTACTACATGGACATAAGTTGCTCTTCAAGTGTCCTTCCAGATATCTATATATATCAATCAATCAAATCTTTATTTATTCAGGTGATCATCATTTAGCAAGGCTCATTTACAAGATGGACCTGATAAGGTCAAGGTTCGAGTTGGTGCAAGCAATTACATCACATACTTATGAGACAGTTATATATACAGAAACAAGAAATGTTATTTATAATCAATAATATACAGAGAATTCACATGTTAAAGCTTGGCAAAGAGAAAGTTAAACTAACATCTACAATATGTACAATACATATATATCACAATGAGGGCTATGACAGTCACTCACATAATGAGTACAAGGATGGTGAAGGAATATTGGGTGCCATATACTGGGTGTCTGGCTGGAAGGAATATGCCATATGTGATTGGAATAAGGTTTTGTGGGATGACTATTCTATCTCTAGCGGTAGCAACTGCATTTCTCTGTGAAGAAGGCTGTACAGTGCTGCTTGAAGGATGTAAATGGAATGATAATGGACAGTTTTAGGGATTTTGTAGGGTGTTCCATGCTATGGCTAGAGAGTAGCTGATTGCTGCCTTCCTATTTTGGTGTTGACTTTGGGCAATTTGAGCAGGATGATATTGTTGCTTCTTAGGGCATAGGAGCTGGGAGTGGTCAGGTTGAAGCAGTCCAGGATATAGCTTGGGAGTTTTTTGATAACGCTCTGTAGATCCATAGAGCTGCATTTCTGCCTCCTGACATGAAGGAAACCCATCCAACTGAATCATAGAGAGAACAATGGTGAGTATTATATGGCAGGTCTGTAATGAACCTTATTGCTCTATGGTATAAGGTATCCAACTTTGAAGGTAGGGAGTGGAGCAGTGACTATAGAGGAAGTCTGCGTAGTCAAAGACTGATAGAAAGATGGCCTGGACTAATCTCATCTTTGAATCTCTATTAAGGAAGGGTTTTAATCTGTAGAAGAGGCCAAGCCTTAGGCGAAGCTTTTTCAGCAGTTGTTCTAGATGCTGAGTAAAGTCAAGTCTGTTGTCAATCCATACACCTAGGTATTTGAAATTTTCAACATACTCCAGATTTTCTCCAAGTATAGTGCATATCTGGGGGAGACTGATTGAAGAGGATGTGTTGGTGGAGTTTTGGGTTGTGAACATCATTGCTTTGGTTTTCTTTGCATTTAGCAGCAGCTTTTTCTCGAGAAGCTGATGTTGTAACAGGGAGGATTCTGCTTGTAGGATTTCATGAGCAACTTTAGGTGAAGAGTTGCTGACATACAGTACAGTGTCATCAGCAAAGAGATGTACTGAGGACTTGGTAAGGGTTGAATCAATTTTATTTATATAAACGGCAAAAAGGATAGGACCCAGAATAGAGCCTTGGGGGACTCCTCTTGACAGTGGTCTTAATGGGGAGAGATCACCTTCAGCTTTTACCTGCTGTGATCTACCGGAGAGGTAGCATCTGAACCACTTGAGGGAGGATGGATCTAGGCCAATGGAGTGTAGGGATGAGAGTAGCAGTTCATGGTTCACAGTGTCAAATGCTTTGCTCAGGTCCAGGAATACTGCACAGACATTGTTCTTTTTATCCAGTTCGGTTTGCCAATCATTGGTGACCTTGGCTAATGCAGTGATAGTGCTATGTTTGGCCCTGAATCCAGATTGAGCTGGATTTAATAGATTAGCATTGTCCAGATATTCTCTTAACTGAATACTCACTAATTTCTCCAGCATCTTGGATAACACAGGTAGGATGGAAATGGGCCTGTAGTTATTAAGATCCATAGGGTCCCTATATATATATATATATATATATATATATATGTATATATTTTTTATTGCAAAAAAACTTAATTAATGCAACAGTTACAGTTAAAGCAACAAAAGTAGGGAAATTAGGCATTAGGGCTGAGACCCAACAGCTCCCAACCCTACCACCCCACCCCACTCTCACCCTCCATAGACCAACAGGCAATTGGGTGTGCCTTGTGGTCATCGGCCACAACCTTCACCCCATTCCATATGTAAGAAAGCTGACATGGTATAGCATAGAAGAATGGGGTGAGAGTTAGGCCCAACAATCCCAAGGCACATGCTGTTGCCTGTTGGTCTGTGGAGGGTGGGGTGGGGTGGTGTGGGGGGGTTAGGATCTCAAACCTAATGCCTCATTTTCCTACTTTTGTCACTTCAACCCTAACTGATGCATTAACAAAGTGTTTTGCAATGAATTTCCTTACTTTTTGAGATAGTATAACCTTACCCTTATATGGTTTTGGAAGTGCAGGGCCTGAAGGGCTGTGTGCTCCTATGGTATCAGGTTTTTGGAGTGTAGAACCCTATGGGCCTTGTGCTTCCATCTATCCATAAGTGTACAGACATTGTAATGAACTGTCATCTCCAAGTATTGCATAATGGATGGCCCAGCAGTCCCATTACTGCATAATGGTATCCATAAGTGGGAGTATAGGGCCCTCTGGGCCCTGCACTCCAATCTACCTATAATTGTAGAGATGCAGCACAGGCCTAGACTCATTCAAAGTAACCCTTGTGCTGCAAAAATGTGCAATATCTCAGTAACTGTAGCAACTGTGGAAAAAACTCAACTGCAGTTGTAACCATGAACTGGTGACCTACATGAGTGCTTAGGACACCTAAGCTACATTTAGAAAAAATCCATATCTCGAAACGTTTTCGAGATATAGGCCCCGAAAGGCATCGCATTCACCACAATGTTATCCTATGGGAAATTTCTCAAATTTGGAATGCCATAACTATGCAACCCAGGCACATTTTTACACCAAACCAGCATAAGTCACATCTCTGGGACACCCCTTTCTACCCTGCAAATTTCAAGCCAAACGTCCTAACCATTTCTTTGCAATGAAGTGGCAAAGAAACAGCAACCTTTAAAAATCCCTGTTCATGAGCTGTCAGAATCCTTGTTCATGAGCTAAATCCCTGTTCATGAGGTGTCAAAATTCCTGTTTGTGAGAAATCCCTGTTTGTAAGATAGGGCCATCTGGTTGTCATCTCACGAACAGGAATTTTGACAGCACACGAATAAGGATCAGTTCACGAACAAGGATTTTGACACCTCACAAACAAGGATTTTGACACTCAGGAACAGGTGTTTTAGGGCCATCTGGTTGTCATCTCATGAACAGGGATTTTGACAGCTCACGAACAAGGATTTCTCAAGAGCAAGGATTTTGACAGCTCACAAACAGGGATTTTGACACCTCATGAACAGGGATTCCATTTTAGAATCCCTGTTCATGAGCTGTCAAAATTCCTGTTAGTGAGCTGAATACCTGTTTGTGAGGTGTCAAAATCCTTGTTCATGAGAAATCCCTGTTTATGAGATAGGGCCATCTGGTTGTCATCTCACAAACAGGGATTCTGACTGCTCACAAACAAGGATCAGAAACGAGTCACGAACAAGGATTTTTAAAATTTCAGGACCGAACTAAAGTAAACCAAAGGCATGGGTTTGTAGAGGACATCATTCTAAACAAGACCCATGCTTGGTTTACCTCACAACACTTCCTTGAGTCAACTTATAACATTGTGTTTGATGAGGAAAAGTGAAAACAAGATGGCGGCTCGCGAACAGGGAATTTTTCTCACAAACAGGGATTTTATAAATCCCTTTTCATGAGTTGTCAAAATCCTTGTTTGTGAGGCAAATCCTTGTTCACAATTTATACACCTATCCAAAAGACTGAACTGAACATGCTCAGAACCCAAAATTTTAAAATGTATTAACTTTGGAAGGGATTAATATTTGTTTACCAAACCAACACTGGCTTGTTCTTTGGGTCAACCTCTTTCTAGCCTGCAACTTTCAGACCAACATTCCAAATGGTGTGGCTGTAGTGTGATAGACAATAATCAGCAAAAACTGGTGGAAAAAAAGTGAAAAACACACTTTTTTCACTATGTGCTGTACGAAAACTGCACATCCGATCAAAACAAAACTTGGCATATCAAGAGATCTACCCCACAAGACAGATCATACCACATGTTGTACAAATTTGTTAAACAGTTGCAAAGGTATTAAAGTGACAAAGTTGGGGTTTAACATTAAACTGCTTACTCAACCCTAACTATAGTGGCGCTACCGCACATAGATAGACATACGTGTGTGTATATATATATATACATATATATTTTTCTTTCAATCTTTTTAGTGGGTAGGAACTCAAATCTTTCCCTTTTTCTTAGTTTTTTATATTCGGGTCTAATTGGTAATGTCAAATAGACCTCTAAACAATGCAGTTTTTTTATTTTGTGACAACCATTGGGTTGCTTTAAGTTAACCCATGACTTCAAAGTCCAGTTGAATGGCCTTGTCAAAAAGACTTTGCTTTATTCTTTTTTTATATTTTTGTGAGATTAGTATCCCTTTAAGTGAAAGCAGCCATAATGATTTACATTGGATGGAAGTTAATATATTTATTAGGAAACACAACCAGGGGGATGATAAATCTCTTTTCATCCATTGTAACTTTTTCTTTAAAGCCCATAGAGTTGGTGGAGTGGTTCTAGTACTTATTATTCTTAGCTACAGTAACACAGAACTAGTCTTAGTAAAACCAATGTTTTAATTGGTATTCTAACTAGTTCTGCTTGAACCGCACAGTTTGGGCTAGTTTTTGGGATTTTTAAGAGGGCTTTCTAATATGTGTTAAATGGTCTTTCAATAATGTCTGTTACAGTACTTGAAATCCCTACACCTCTGCCCCATACAGACTTATAGGAGAAAGTGTCATCTCTGATGCTTTCAGGGCCAGAAAAACTGACCATTTTCCATATTTATTATTAAACTTGAGGAGGCCCCTGTCATTAATCCTTACCTTACTTGCTTGTGTATTAATATGATAGATCCAATTTCCTGTGTAATATACCATATTACCCAGAAAGGTGTTTTTTTTGACTTGTTCAATTTTCTTTTTCACTAGGAAGCATACATATTTTTTTTTGTTCCAAATACCATTATCTTGGTTTTTGCTAAATTTACTTTTAATTTTAAACTTGCACAACTCTCTTCAAATGTATCCAATTTACACTGAATCTCAATTTTTGAGAGGGAAAGGAGAACAATAGTGCCTGTGTAAGCAAAACGAGGACAGTGATTATTGTTTATTTTTGGAGAATGCATAATGGAATCTGAGCAGAAATCCACCAAATGGTTTACATATAAATTAAACAAGCATGGTGCCAACAGGCAACCCTCTTTAATCCCAGTATTTGAAATAAAATATTTTGACAAGTTTCCCAAATTACTGTACCATACTGTCAATTCATTATTAGTGTAAAGTTGGATAATTGGGAAGAGTAATGAATGATTAATTCTGAGGTTAATCAGAGTCTGTCATAGTAGCATTCTGTCCAAAGAATCAAAAGTATTAGAAAAGTCTATAAAGACCGCAAACAACTTTGCCTTCCTTATTCCAATATATTTTTCTACTAAATGTTGTATAACAAAGATATTATCCACTGTTGAACTATTTTTCCTAAAGTCTGCTTGAAATGGTTACAAGATATCAGGCCCTATTCTTAAAGCACCAAGAGTGGCACAAGATGCCTGCACCAAACAAATATGGTGCAAGTGGCACCTTGCGACAGATATTACCCCAGAGCCATTCTCTAAGGCAGCCTTCAGCAACTGCAGGCTGCCTGCCCTGCATAGGGCTTGCACCACCCATGCACCCATGACTGGGCTGCGACACAGTGCAAGGGGGCATGTGGCAGATGCAAACTGCCACAGCCAGGAATCGGGATTCACAGACCTCTCCCAGGGGGAGAATTTCTAAGTACCCTTAGACCAACCAGGGCTGGCATAAGGGTACTTAGAAATGTCTTCTCTGAGAGACCTACCTGAAGTGTGGCATTGTGACAATGCCCTGGTGCCCCAGCGGTCCCTCCCCGATATCCCCATACAAATGCCATATGCCAACCCTTGTGCCTGGTGGTCTAGCGGTCCCACCCCCACCCACATATGCCCATTGGCAACTGGTGTGCCTGGTTGTATAGCATTCAACCCCCCCAAACTGGCCAGCCATGCCCACCACCTCACACCACCTCGCACCCCCCCACACCTGTACCCCGAGCCGAGACTGGCACAACATTCTCAGCACACCACCTCGGCCAGCCCCGACTACAATGTCACTGAGTGCATTCAATGTTATGTGCTCAGTGACAGATCAATCGAGCTGTGCCATAGTGATGTGCTGTGGACTATGCCTGTCCCAGCTCAGGTAGGTGGAGGAATCTTGATAATCCCCAAGCAACTGGGAAATTTTGTGCCATTGAGGCACAGCTGGACTGGCACACAGTTGCCTTACAGCTTGCGGCAAGCCTTTCTGCTGCACTGTGCATTTGGCATGCATTCTGGCTTGGCACAAGCACAGGAACTTAGCTGCCAGGGCCCTGCCTGTTAGAGAATCCGGTGCAGGATCCCTGGCACACCGGGCTGTGGTGCAGGCTGCTTTTTGCCACAGCTTGTGCTGGTCCACACCTGCTTTGAGAATTGGGGCCATTTTCTCTTTCAATCAAAAGTAATAATCTATTTAGGATAATTCTGGAAAAGAACTTTGAAATATAGTCCAAGAGGCTACTAGGTCTATAGTTTATGATTTCCACTGGATCCCCTTTTTTATATATTGGTACTATAATATTTTTCGTACATTGATCCAGAATGAATCTGTTTTTTAGACATTTATTAAATAGATTCACAAGAGCAGGAACCCAGATAGTCAACTGGGATTGGTAAACCTGATTTTGGGATACCATCCAAGCCAGGAGCTTTTTTCTCAGAGGACATTAATATTGAATTTTCAACTTCCACAATTATCACCACTAAGAGAGGTGCAGATACATCTAGGTTTTTGATTTCTGACCAGTTTAAATGAGGTAGTTGTTCATTAAAAAAGAGACTTTTAAAATGAGAGACCCATGAATCACCCGGGATCCATCCCCATTCCTACGAATCTCTAGCACAGTGGCAATGCTTAATCCTGATCCCTTTTACTCAGCCTTTGCAAATCTTCTACACTGATTTGTTAATTACCACATCCAGAATTAGTAACAACATCTCTGGAATCAAGACCTAGAATGCCCACTATTTTGTACTTAATTCTCCGAATATAACATATATTGAAGATCATCAATTCATATTGTTAATCATATGTGCATTATTCAGAAGGAAAACTGTACTACTTGTTCATATCCTAAAGAAATGAAATCACTTTTCTACTCTGGGAATATACTTTTTCATTTCTGCAACTGCTCATTCTAAATGTACTTCTCCATCAAAGCCTTCTTATCATATTGTGAAATAAGCTCTAATACTCGTTTTCTGTGTCTAAGTCTGAAATTTGTATTCATATCCAGTGTCCATGTCCACTACTATTGAATGCCACCAAAAGGTTTTATTGGATCTTGGTAGCAAAGGGCAGGATTCACGAAGTGATTGGGACTAAGTCCTACTCCGCAACCCCAGTTGCGCTTCGAAATTGCCGCAGCTGTGGAGCTGCCGATCCACAACTGCAGCAATTGCAGAGGGTGCTATCATGGGTCCCACTGCCCGTAGCAGCCTCCCACAGCTGTGGTGCTGTCCCTGGCAACAGCACCCACAAGCTGTAATCCATGGAGCCAGTTGTACTCCAGCTCCACCTTAGTGAATACCAGTAGCTGCGGGCTACTCATGTCATAAGTGGAAACCCACTAGTGCTGAGATTTTCTCACAGCTGAGGGACCTTCCCCGATGTTCGGGAATCCTGCCCAAAATCTGTTGCAGTTTTATATTCATAATTAGCAGACATGTCCATAGCTGTTGCAATATGTCTTCAGCTGTGTCATGTAATCATACCTGATGAATGTGTTTCAAAGTCATATTCAAAAAGACTTGAGGATTCAGCACTAACAGTCATCAGCTGAGTCCACAATTGGCCATGTCAATGATCTCTTATCATACATCTGCTGATCTTAA
Source organism: Neoceratodus forsteri (assembly GCA_016271365.2). Classification (NCBI taxonomy): domain Eukaryota; kingdom Metazoa; phylum Chordata; order Ceratodontiformes; family Ceratodontidae; genus Neoceratodus; species Neoceratodus forsteri. The sequence continues at coordinate 915,561,860 of CM028137.1, forward strand.
TGGATTTCAAAAACTGGCAACTGTGTCTGCATCTTGTTTTGGAGTTGCAAATGAAATGACTTCTCAGTTGATTTGCTCTCACCTCCTCATCCTCCACAGAATACTAAGCAGAGTCAACCTGATCCACAAGCAGTTGTCTCTGCATCTATAACCTTTCTATGATGCAGCTCAAGAATAAACCAGAAGACTACTGAATAGCCTTACTGGTTTTTTGCATTCACATATAGTACTGTAGCAAGGACCACAATTAGAGATGTCCCAAAGTTTTACTTTGCTGGCAAAGGTTCCGGTGATGTTGCAAAATTCGCCTTCATTAATAACTGCAATTTTTCCAGTTCACACTTTGCCACATCACATTGAGCTTTCCAGGAGAAATGGCAGTTTCTCAGGCAAACTCAGGTGAAGTTAAGGTAAAGTTAAAGTGAAGGTACAAGTTTGTCAGCAAATTTACATGACTTCTCCTGAAAAAGTGCCACTTTGCCTGCCAAAAACTTCACAAAGTTGGCACTTCACATTTCGTGAACATGGCAAACTTTGTAAATGATTTGCCAACTTTGCACATCTCTAACCACAATGAACTGGGTAAATAACTCCATTCTTTCCATTTGCACTTGGTAGTTGTGTTCATCTTTGACACTAGTTCACAACTTTACCTTAGCTTTAACAACTCACTGACTACTTACCAAGTATTAAAGACATTCTCCATTCTACTACTGCATCTTTCCCAATTGTAGCCACACAGCAATTGCAATCATCAAACAGATTGTCATTTTTATGTCTATATCTGGCAACCATGATATTTTGCCTTGTTGTATTGAAATATTATCATTATGTGGCAAATATTTGCAGGTAATGTTTCATACATTTTTTCATAGTTAGGAATTAAAGATCAGAAGGGCCTCTGGGACATTTAAATTGCCTGGTCCACTTTATAAGCAGAGACCAGCAAGTGGGCTGAGAAAACATTTAATAAATTATATATATTTTTCACCCTTAAAATTATACAGATTTCCCACCCATACTACCACACAGGGTATCTAATGAATCCCTTGGTAAGCAGAAATTTGTCCAGGCTTATTTTGAAAGCCTGCACTGCCCTTGTCTCAACTGTCTCTGCTGGTAGGCTGTCCCATACATTTAACACCCTCTAGGAGAACAAGGGCCTTCTAATGTTACCACCTTTGAGTTTTAGGGAATGCCCCACAACCTTCTGGAGCAGATCAAACATGTCCGTCTGTTTGACCTCGTCAGTATCATTCATTATGCAGAAGACCGTGTTACCACTAGCATGGACATGTCAATGGCCTTCTGCCTCTCTTCATAGTTTTTGTTCTCCCTACCCCTTATAATTTGTGTAGCCCTACATTTCATCCTCTTTACCACCTCACTGTCCTTATTTGTATTAGGGAGACCAGAACTGTATAGAGTAATCCAGATGGACCAGGGCCTTGTAAAGTGATGGGATTATTTCCACTGCTTTGCTGGTTACCCCCTTTGGTTGTACCTCAGCATTCTTCAATCTTCTTTTCAGCAGACACGCACTGTTTTTCATGCTTTAGCCCCCATGATTATTATGACACATACATTAGGTCTATCTTTTCTCCTCCACTGTAGCAATAGGAGCCCTACACAGTCATTACAACCTGCCTTTGTTTCTGCTCCCCATGTGTATCATCTTGCATTTCAGTACATTGAATCTAAGATCCTGAGAACCAAACCAGTTGTGCAGCTTGCTTAGGTCCTCCTAGAGTTTGTCTCAACACTCAAGAGAGTCCACCATCATAGGCAGCATAGTGTCATCAGCAAATGTGTGTAGTCTGTTAGAGACTCCAGCATCCAGACTACATAAACCATAACACCATAAGCCTCTACTTGCTGCAGCTAAGCCAGTTAACAATCCACCATGTTTATGCATCATATATTCCACACTGCAGTACTTTGACCAGAAGCTTATCATGTGGCACAGTATGAAAGGCACTGCTGACGTCCAAACCAACTATGTGTATGGTCCTTTCTCCGCCCACCTAACTGGTCAATTCCTTGAAGAATGTGAGCAGTTTGGGTTGGCATGATCTGCCCATTATGAAGGCATGCTGAGATTCTTTTCCATTTATCTGCTGCTAACAATTCATAAACTAATTATTCCCCCTTCTATGCCCATAAACACTGCCATTATAATAATAATAATAATAAAACTTTATTTATTTAGCGCCTTTCAAATACCAAGGTGCTGTACAAATGAATCATAAAATCAGAATATACATATAAGAACAACAATTGATAACAGCATCAGTCCACAAAAGCCTTGTTCCATAAAAGAGTCTTGAAATCACGCTTGAAGGCTTCCATGGTTGTGCATTCTCTAAGCCAGTGAGACAGAGAGTCCCAGAGGGTTGGGGCCATGAACCCAAAGGCCCTAGCCCCAGAAGACTTCAATATAACCCTTGGAACCTCTAGCAACCCCTCGTCAGCTGAACGGAGCTGTTGCACGGGGTGGTAAGGAATCAGAAGCTCTTTCAAGTAGTCAGGACCGAGTCCATGCAGGGCTTTGAAGGTCAAAAGACCTGCTTTAAAAGTGATCCACCACTGTTTAGGCAGCCAGTGCAGATCACGCAGCACAGGGGTAATATGTGTCCTTCTAGTCACCCCTATCATTAACCTTGCTGCAACATTCTGCACTAGCTGCAAGCGTCGGATATCAACCCCAGGAAGCCCCACGTAAAGGGAGTTGCAATGGTCGAGGCGAGATGTCACGAAGGCATGGACCAATACGGGTAAATCACTGGACGGAACAAGGTGTTTCACCCTGGCAATATTCCTAAGATGGTAGAATGCAGACTTAATGACTGCTGACACCTGATGACGAAGAGTCAACCCATCATCAAGTACCACTCCAAGGTTACGCACCCGTTCAGAGGTAAGGATCGGATCCCCCCCAGCAATATGCCAGAGGGCTGACTGGACCCAACCCCCCTGACCCATGACCTGGGTCCACGACCAAAACCTCAGTCTTACCGTCGTTCAACTTTAACCAGCTTAGATTCATCCAGTCCTGGATTTCAGCGAGGCAGCTATTAAATACCGCGAAAGCACTAACCTGGTCGGGGGCAAAAGAAAGGTAGAGCTGGGTATCATCAGCATAGCAGTGAAACCTCAGCCCATACCTTCTTACAATGTCTCCAAGGGGCAGCATGTACACTGCAAACAACATGGGGGAAGCACCGAACCCTGGGGGACACCACATTGCAGAGGGAAAGGATCAAGGAAAAAATCCCCACACAACTCTCTGCGTTCTCCCAGATAGAAAAGATGAAAACCATCTGAGCACTGTACAAGACAGTCCACAGATGGACTCCAGACGTTCAAGCAAAACCCCATGGTCCACAGTGTCAAAGGCTGAAGAGAGATCAAGGAGGACCAAGACAGAGCGGTTCCTCTGATCTCTCGCCATCAAGAGATCATTGAGCACCCGAACCAGAGCGGTCTCAGTACTATGCCTCTTACGAAAACTGGACTGGAGAGGTTCATAGATATTATGGATGGTCAAGTGGTCCTCCAGCTGGTTTGCCACTACCTTCTCGATAAGGTTAGAGATCGGTCTGTAGTTGGAAAAAACATCTGGGTCCAAAGAAGCCTTCTTCAAAAGGGGAGTCACCACGGCTTCCTTTAGGGAGCTCAGAAACTCACCCAATTCCAGGGAGCACCAGATTATTTGAACCAGAAATGGGCCAACGATCTCAACACAACCCAAAATTAGGGATGTAGGGCCCGGATCTAAACTACAGCACGTAGGGTGCATCCCCTGGACGAGCCGCATAATATCACTGAACATTGGCAGGTCAAAGGAACACCAGGAGATAGAGGATTCCGTGACAAAACGCCGACCAGAAGCTTCCCCCTTACAGTGTGCTGTACGGATCTCGGATCTGATGTCGGCAACCTTATTCGCAAAGAATTGAGCGATCTCATCACACTCCTTTTGTGAAAAGGCTCAACGGAGCTGGAGACAGGCTGGGTTGCACAGCCTGTCCACGGTTCTGAAGAGCTGAGCCGGTCAATTCTGAGCGACAGAGATCTCTTTGGACTGGAATTCTGCCTTCTTATGGGAGATCTCTGATTGGTAGAGCCGATAATGCTCCTCCAAACTAAGGCAGTCGGCATCCAGAGCAGATTTCCTCCAATGACGCTCTAACCGTCATCCCACATGTCACAACTCCCTCAGGGACCCATTGAACCATGGGGCCCGAGGGCAAAGAGAGAGGGGACAAACACGAATGGGAGCTATTGAGTCCAGGGCCAAGGAAATGGCCTGGTTATAGGCCAAGACCATGGCCTCTGGACCCAAGCTGGCAGTCAGAAACTCTGAGAGGTTCAACACCACCATCAGGTCTTCAGGGCACACATCCTATAAAGGGGCAGTATTGAACCATCTCCACAGGGGCAGACCTACGAAGGGGAGCACAAAAATTGAAGCTCAAGGTGTAGTGATTGGACCAACTGACTGGTTCCACCACCAAATCAGAGGCCTCAATCCCCAGGAGAAAAACTAAATTCAATGAGTGACTGTGAATATGTGTGGCCGAAGAAACAATCTGTGTAAGAACCAGTGATGTCATCAACTGGAGGAAGTGCTGACCAAAGGCAGAAAGTTTGTCGTCTACCCAGGCATTGAAGTCTCCCAGAACCATCAGTCTGGGTGACTCCAATGCTATATCGGCGATGAAGTTTGCCACTTCCTGCAGGAATCGTCTCTCATCTCCTGGTGGACGGCAGACGAGAGTTATCCTGCAACCCACACCAGCCACAATGGTACACTCAAAGGATTCAACCTCCTCAACTGGTACACTCGTGAGCCCCAAGCTGGTCTTAAAACAGACCGCTACTCCCCCCCGCGATCCAATCTCGGGCAGTGAATCACCGAGTACCCAGCTGGAATAGTCGCCTCCAAAATAGGGCCGGCATTTCCATCCAGCCAGGTCTCGGTGATGCAAGCCAGATCTGCTGTCTCAACAAAATCAGAGATAATAGCTGATTTGTTTTTAACAGATCTGGCATTGCACAACACCGCCCGAGTTGGACAGGAATCTGAAGCCGTCCCGACTACTTGCCTATCCAAATAGGAGGAGCCCTTGGGTATGGAGACTAGGCATGGAAAACCATGTTTTAGGCTCCATTTTGCCCCAGGTCATCTTCTGGACTTAACCACCCCTATGTGAGAGGTCCATTCATTCACCCTACTGCGTCCATGACCCCCACCACACCCACCCCACCCCACGAACAATACCAAGCGCCCGACAGCGCTGGTAGGTGGAAAATTGGAGAGGAGGGGGGTAAAAAGGGCAGAGGACGTGGAAGTCAGGAGACGAATAATGCACGACCGGGATACCTAAACAACACATAATAAAGCAGAAGACAAACTAACTGCAAGCAAATGAATAACAAATCCTAGTATCTCTAAAATAAAATGCCCACAACTACACTTAAACTAAAAACCCACCCAAAAACATAAACCAAAAACCTACAAAACTAAACAACTAAAAATGAACTATAAACAGATTATTAAGGAATCCAAGTATATAGGGACAGGGAGGCCCTCTCACTGCACCCATTGTCCTTTATATGATGAAACGGGATCCAAAAAGAAAATACAGTTATTTTTAGGCACTCTCACTGCCAATGAGTATAATGTTGAAAAATCCAAACATGTATGGACAGTGAGGCCCTCTCACTGCACACACTGTCCATCCAGTAAAATCAGTAATATAAAATGAACCAAAACGAAATCCAAATTATTTTAAATAAATATACAAGAAGTAACAATATACAAACACAATACAGACTTATAAATGAAAAAAGAAGATGACTCTTTGGATATAATAGTCGATTTAGCTATGAGGCAACAGGAGGCTTCCTCCCCCACCTCACCCCCAAACTGCCTAATAAGGCCCAGTTGTGCCACTGAGACCCACCACTTCAGATACCCCCAGACCGGCCGAATAAGGCTGGCCCTAGAGTAACTTAGAAGCCCCCTCAGTAACCCCCAACTCCTTGAAGGGAACAGGGGAGGCTCCTGCTAGGTCTCAAGCAGCACAACAACAAACGCCCAGGCAACAAAAGAAGAAGAAAAGGGGGGGGTAATCTTTCAAAACCAAACCCAACAATATGGTAGTATTCCCCAAGAAGCCTTAACACAGCTTAAAATCAACTTTAAGGTCCCAGATAGACAATGAAGGCTCAAGTTCTAGTACTCACAGGTACACCTGAGATACACAGATTATATTTCATGTCCAAAAACAGAAGGCAGTCTCAGCAAATGACACCAGCTAATCCAAGTCTTCCAAATACAAGACTGCAAGATGTTCAACAATATATCCAGCGTAGACTTTCTATATCTACTAAAACCCTTTAATCCCAGGGACAGGAGCCAGAAGAAACTCCCATACATAAAAGCGCAAAAAGAGCAGTAATGGAACGGGAAACTAATCACAGAATTTAAATCCCAGGCAAAAATTCACTCTCTCATTCCCCCAAAACTCCCGCACATAAAAAATGCCAAGGGAGCAGCTGCAAAGGGGATGAGAAAGCCACGGAGACCAAATCCCAGCAAAGTTGACTCGCTCAAATCCTCAAGCTCCTTCACAGCGTTACGCCGCGATAGCAGTCACCAAATCCCGGCAAAGTTGGCTCCCTTGAATCCTCAGGCTCCTTCACAATGTTACGCTGTGATAGCAGTCACCTAACAATAATATAGCAGGCGAATCAGAGACCCAGCAAAAATTGCTTGCAGATTCTCCAAAAACAGGGTAGAATGTTTAAATAAGTGTTTAAAATGACAATGCTGTAGAACAATCAAAACAGCAGTCAGCAAAAATGAATGAAGTGGACCAATTCCTCCGCTAAAACAGCCTTTCAACCGTGAACCACACCGAAAGCGAGCATAGCAACCAAAAACACAGCAGCACGACTTTTACTAAAATGAATAAAAAACACAAAATAAAATTAAATGTAATGTAAGAACATATTAAAACAAATAAAAACGCATCAAAGCAAGAACGCAGTAAAAATGGCATAAAGGCTAGTCCAGCATGACCACCATCTTGGTTCTTGCTACATCAAAGTTTATACTAGGAAGGCACAAAGTTTTGCAAATAAATCAAACTATGGATTCTTCACCTCCATTTTTAAGCATTTCTGTACTCTTCAAACAAGATTATAACTATTTCTTTTGCCATATACAGACCATTAATTTAAACAGTAACACTATCTCATTATGAATTCTATCTTAGAATACAAAGATTGGGTCACTGTTCTTATCTTGTTTAAACTGAAAGGTCTCAGTCATGCTTACAGGTAGTCTGCCTGGAGGGATAGTGGCTTGACTCCTTGGTTTCCCAGAAGCTTCATCCATCTGAGAGTTTCCTCCATGCCAAATATCCACTAATTCTATTGATGAGCTGAGAAGATCCACTGTAGCCTTGTTCAGCTAAGGTTATTGACTGATTTATTTTCTGACATTTAAGAGGATGGTGCCTATTGCATTTCTCCAATTTCATTTATGTGGATGGGCCATGATCCTCAGACACCTGTCCAAGAGGGTGAAACATCTTTGTCATGAGACTAACAGTGAAAAGGCCACCATTCAAATACAATGTACAAGCATGTAATCAAATACTCATTTGTCTATTGACCAAGTGGAACTATAGGCTATATCTGTGGTTCTGGGGGCAGCAAAAAAAAAACCTGCTCCCATAAAATGATGCCTAGAAGCAAGGCTAGTGCTTATTCATTTCTTTGTAGCTCATTCCTCCCTTTCTTCTCTAGTGGCTGTATCTCTCCTTTGGCAGAATGGCAGCCCAACACATTTTTCTTAATTGATGGACTGAGTCCTACTGTCACCTTTCCTCCAGGATGGAACGTTTCAGTTGAGAGACCAAAAAGGAAATGGTGTAAGTTCAAGTGTTATGCACACACACTCAGACAATCTCATTTGCCCACTGACCCAGTAAAACCATAATATTCCCTGTCTTAACAGTTTTTTGTTTTGATTATTCTTAGTCACTTGAGAATCACTATCTGTAGTCTAATGTGTTTAGGTGCACTACCCATGCTTTTCATTCAGTATGTTGGATGATACACAATGGTCCTGTAAACATATTAAAGAGAAATACAACTGGAAAGTGATGGCAAACTCTGAGCTCTAATAAATGTTGATATATTATGTGACAATAGCTTTTGCCTTTTGACATTATTAGACAACAGTGGAAACAGTTCCTATTCTATGACTGTTTTTCAGTCAGCCATGTGATTCTGATTCTTTCAGAACATTTCTTTTAGAAACAAATATCTACTGCCATACACAGCATTGTAACCAGAATAAAATCCAGGTTACATCTCCAGGTCCCTCTTGAAAATGGGCACCTAATTCTCTTGGGTCCTCGTACATAATACATTTCAAATACAATATTCAGATAATACGTAAAAAAAAAAAAAAATGAAATCCAGTGGTATTGTATAGTGCCAAAGTCATGAAGAAGTCATTTTGCAACAGTAGCAACTACAGCACCATTATGAAATCATATATTCCACCTTTCTACTGGGTGGTTCATTTTAAATTATTTTTATCAGTGAGTGTTTTTGTTAATCACTTACACTACTTTCTGCAATAATGCACTGCAGAGATGAGCCTGAGGATCAGTTAAAGCAATCTGCTCTTCACCAGTCGTTTAATAAAAAGTAACTTGTAATGGTTGCCTGAGGGGAAATCAAATACTAGAAATGAATTCAGGCCTTGCGATCGAAACTGCAGTTCCATTGATTAATGACTGTCAAGCTAAACTGCTGGACTGCAGACCCTTCACTCATTGTGTTTACCATGTTACTGTTGCTATGATATCTTCCTAAAGATGTGCCACAATTACTCATCTAAGGTTGTCTGGCACAGGAAAAAAAAACAGACTGAACAGCCCAGAGAAGGCAAAACCATAATTAGAAAAAGACTTATTAAATAATGTAAACGGATTTATTTGATTTCTTTGCATAACAGTATTCAGTGGAATGAAGGTATATAAATACACTAGTACTCAAAGGAAAAAATATTGTCATGCAGTAAGCATCCTGCAATAGATTTTTTTGATATCATCACATATAAGATTATACTGGGAAACAGAATACCCTTTGATTTTTACAATCAGAACTCATAAAAGGTTCCAAAAATGAAATCAAATACTGGTTAAAAATCCTTCAGCTAGCTGGCAGTAAATATACAGAACTGTATCTTAATATGAGAAATATTGATACACATAAATTGCTCAGCTTTAAATTGAAGAAAGATTTATCTATGGATATCCAATGAGTATGCTAAGATAACTGAATTTTACTGTGCTTATTTAGCTGCAATTTTCTGATTCCCTTTGTAACCTTACTGTATGTAATGCAGTTTCTCTAAATGACCCATTCACACCTGTAAAAGGAGATTGAATAACCTGTATGTTTTGATTCAGTTATATTGTCAAATAACTAAAATTGCTGTACTTATGGAAACTATTCCACACCAAAATGCTTCATTAACTGCAAGGTATGATTACTGAATATGTATTGGAAGCTACTTAACCAATATTTTGAGTTTTATCTATCCACTGAGACAGTTCCACTGATGCTAATAATACATGTAATACAATACTGAGGTTACTTATTGTATACATTGTAAATAATAGCCATTAGACACATAGATACATAGATGCTGTCAGCAGACAAGGACCACTAGGCCCATCCAGACTGCCCATTTAAGTTGCCTAACAAAGCGTCCAGTGACCCTATCTGGTCATTGGCTTTAGATTTTTCTTCCTATCTCTATTATTCCTTTGTTTCTGTCCCATGCATGTTTGAAGCCCGCCACTGTAAGGGATGCCACCACCTCCTGGGGCAGGCTATTCTATGCATCCACCATCTTTTCTGTAAAAAGAGAACTTCCTGACATTTCCCCTTATGTGATCACCCCTCAGTCTCATGTCATGTCTTCTTGTCCTGGCACTACTCTTAATCTGGAATATGTTGTCCCTTTCCACCTTGTTAATGCCCCTCAGGTACTTGAATGTTTCTATCATGTCACCTCTCTCCCTCCTTTGATCCAGCATGTACAAATTGAGGTCTCTCACTCTCTCCTCGTAAGGCTTGTGATGTAATCCCTTCACCATTTTGGTCACCCTCCTCTGCAACATATCTATTTTGTCAATGTCCTTTCAAAGGTGTGGTCTCCAGAACTGTACACCATATTCAAGGTGAGGTCTTACCAGGGTCTTGTATGGTGGAACTATTATCTTCCTCCTTTGGCTTGTGATTCCACTTCCAGTACACCCCAACATCCCACTGGCCTTTCCCACTGCCTTTGCCATCCGCCTAGCAGCCTTCAAGTTATCTGTGATTATGACCCCCCAAGTCTCTCTCCTCCTTAGGTACTGTCAGCAGATTCCCCCAACCTGTAGCTCGCCCCAGGGTTCCCAGTCCCCACATGCATGATTTTGTACTTCTTTGCATTAAACCTTAGCTGTCATGCCCCTGACCATCTCTCCAGCAGTTCCAGATCTTTTCTCATCCTTTCCACCACCTCTGGAGTATCCACCCTGTTGTAGATCTTGGTGTCATCTACAGACAGGCAAATGTTTCCCTCCCAGCCCATCTGCAATGTCACTGATGAAGACATTGAAGAGGACAGGCACCAGAATGACCCCTGAGGTGCTCCTCTGGTCACCTCCCTTTCATCTGATTGGGTTGCATTCACCACTTCCTGTTTTCTGTCCCTTAACCAGTTTCCAGTTCAGTTCACCAACTTGCATTCTATCCCCAGGCTGCCTAGCTTGTTGATCAGTCTCCTAAGTGGGACCATTTCAAAGGCTTTGCTGAAATTGAGGTAGGCAATATCTACTGCCCCCCTTGGTCTACTGCCTTTGTCACCCAGACAAAGAAATCTATCAGATTAGTTTGACAGGATCATCCTGCAGAGAACCCATGTTGCCTGGGATCTGCCAGTCCATTGGCTTCCAGGTGTTATGCTATTCTTTCCTGAAGGAGTGCCTCCATTATCTTTCTGACTTCAGAGGTTAAACTAACTGGCCTGCAGTTCTGCGCTTCTTCTATTCTACTGCTCTTGTGAACAGGGACAATGTTTACCCTTCTCCAGTCCTCTGGGACCACTCCAGTGTCTAAGAACTCACTGAACAGGGCTGCCAGAGAGGCTGCCAGTTCAGTCCTCAGTTCCTTTAGGATCCTGGGATGTATTCCATCTGGACCCATAATTTTTTCCACCTTCAGCTTTGCCAGGTCTTCTAGGACCCTCTTCCCTGTGAATTTACTGGTGTTTACCTCCTTATCCTTAGCTACTTTGAAGTCCAGCTGTGGGCTCTGCCATCCCCTTCCACAGTGAAGACTGAACAGAAATATTTGTTTAGGATTGCTGCTCTTTCCCCTGTCTCCCTTCACTATCTCCCACCAGCCCCTCTAAGCTTTGCTACTCCCCCTTTGCCTTCCTTCTCTCGCTAATGTACTTGAAGAATGTCTTAGCTCCTTTTTTAACTGATTGAGCTATTCTCTCCTGTCCTCTGTTTGTGCTTTAACGCTCCTCACTGCCTTTCCTGCCTCTCTCAGACACTTCTGGTACATTTCCTTGTCCTCATTCCTTTGCATCTCCTTATACTTCCTGAAGGCTGGCATCTTGCCCTTACTTTTCCTGCCACCCCCCAAGAACCAAAGTGGTTTTCTTCTCCTTTTACTCTTGTCTATTGATCTAACACATTGTTTTGTTACCTCCTCTATAGCCTCCTTGATGTGTGCCCATTTCTCTTCAATGTCCCCACCTATCCCCCTCTTTCCCAGGGTTTCTTTTAGCTGTATTACAATCTGTTACCTTTTTTGCTGTTTTTGTGCTATGTATTTATTATCCTTCATCATGTACTGCACTATGTATTGTACTTGTTGTATGTTTGTCCCAAGGGGCCTCCTTTCAAATGAGCTTGCTCAACGGATATATCCCTTTACAACAAACTTGAACTTGAACAAGTATTTTATACTATTAAGTGTCAGTAAGTGGTCATTTGTAGCCATTACATTATAATTCTTAAACAACTCTAAGGACACTGTTCACCAAAAACAAAGAATCTGCAACATCATAGTTGTTCAGAGAAACAAAAGATGCATAATAGAAGTAAACAAATAAAATAAAATAAAAATATGACATTAACATTTAATTTTTCTGGTAGTTCACTGTAAGTTGCACAGAACCATTTAACTTCTTAAAGAACTGCAAGTAACAATGCTTAGAAAAGAATTATAGACATCTACAGTACCAAATAATTTTCCACGATTAAAAAAGCTGCATTTTACGTTATTTTTGTTCTGTTCTTAAACATTTCTTTTTTGGCAAGTATATAATTTCTTTTTATATCACATTTTATTGCCCACTCCCAGCCAGGGGCTCGGTGGTGACTATGCCAACCATCCGGGACACCGTTCTCCCCCCTTTGCAATGGATCATTCTGCACAGTAGTGAGCAGCAGTTGTCTGCTTTGGTCCCTGGAAACCCTGCCCCTGTGGACATTGGTGCAAGAATGGAGGTCCACACTGTGGATGTGCAGATGCACATCCCAGACAAGCACCAAATGGCATCCTCCCCTTCTCACACTGGGGGTCTCATGCCTCCCAGTGCAACAGCCCCCCCTCGGATGAGGAGAGCATTTTATGGGATGATCAAACCTCCTCCTCCCAGTTGGCACTCAATGACCTGTGCTCATTCCCAAACCTGAGTCACCAGCATCAGAGGCAGTAGTGCTATTGCCACACTGACAGGCCAGCTAATTAAATAATTTCTTATACCAAAAGCATATAACACAATGTAGTCCAACATGTCAAGCACTTTGGGCAAGATTTTCAAGGCACTGCATCTGCCATGCATGCAAAGCAGTTTTTGAAGGGGCTGTAGTGACCCCACTGAATGAGAATAATGGCAGATGGGCAGGGTAGCAGGAAGGCATAAAAGAGTCTTATGGAAGATGGAAGCAAGTGACCTGGAGGACTATGTGTGCTAATGCAAGCAGTTAGGGAACAAAACCTGTGAGCAGCAGGCAATGGTGATAGAAGCTCAGCTAGACATGGTGGTGGTGACAACACAACACCATGACTGGGACATGACCATTACTGGTGCACCCCTTTTGATCAACACCCCGGTGGTGAAACAGGAAAAAAGACCATTATGGCGACATTCACGGTACTGTTACTTTTTCCGTGTTTCGCCTTCCCCCAGTGTTCCACCCCCTCCCTGGACCAACTCTGGTCTGGAGTTGGAATCCTAAACTCTGAGGGGTGTGGGGGGCAATGCCCCACAGAAAACACCTTTAAAACAGGTGGCACAATACCTGCATCGGTATTGTGCCGTCGCTGTGGGGAAGGTGGGCATTGTCCCTGTCAACCAACCTTGGTGATTCCGACCATTACAGGTTATGTAATGTTTAAGAGAGATAGGGAGCAAGACACAGGAGTGCTTGGGTGATAAAGGAGGATATAAGAACCATGAACATCAAGAAACTTGGGGGGGGCAAGGGCACAAAAACTGTGGGTGAAGGTACTAATGGATAGGGGGAGAAAACACCTTTAAAACAGGTGGCACAATACCTGCGTCAGTATTGTGCCATCGCTATGGGGGAGGTCGGCATTGTCACTGTCGACCAAACTTGGTGCTTCCGACCATTACAGGTTATGTAATGTTTAAGAGCGATAGGGAGCAAGACGCAGGAGTGCTTGGGTGATAAAGGAGGATATAAAAGCCATGAACATCAAGAAACTTGGAGGTTCAAGGGCACAAAAACTGTGGGTGTAGGTAGTAATGGATAGGGGGAGGAACATCAGAATCGGAATGATATATACTGCAGTACAAGTCACATTAAATGGCTCCTTCATCTAACTGCTTTTTCATTGTTGTAGTACTGTCAATGCAGTGGCAACTGTAACCATTTTTACTCTCAGCTGTTCTTTTTTTATCCGTAAGCAATTTACATGACTTTCACATGCAACACTTTTGGAAGTTTCCTTCAGCCCCTGCATTAGTTGCTCACAGTCACTGCATTTGCACTGCACAATTGTTCAGTCCATACTGAACTGACAATTAATTTCATGGCTATCATGAGCATTTTAAACTATTTTTATTATTACTTATTGTTCCAATTTTCCCAGTCTGGCCACTGCAACTATAGAAGAGAATGGGAATGGAGTAAGATTGTCCTGATACCTGTATACTGTAAGTTTGGAGCTGCAACACGGGCAATTTTCTTCACTTCCAAACCTCCCAAACATCACTGTCTGTCTTAGGGTGGGGTGCATTCCTCCTTTGCCTAGTGGTGCTTTCCTTGTCTTCAGTCCTGGTCCCAACCCTGTAGCACAGTTCAGGGGCTGGGATCGTAGGACTGTCTGGACAGGGCTCAACTCCTGCCCTGAACTCCTGGCTGCAGATGTACTATAGTACCCACCCAGTCCCGATGCAATGGGGGACTTAGGGAAAAGTGAAAAGCTTTTCAACCAGTAGCTGGGAGAGGCAAATGGGGTAAACCGGCTGTATAGTATTCAGTAACATATTTATTAGCACGAATCAACATTTGAAAATGTTATGGTTTACAAAAAACTGCTGCGCTGCTTGGCCCCATTACAAGTACTGAACAGTACTGTATTGTATACAGTGCATGGGGTCTATGTCAATTTGCACCCAACAATTTGCTCTGCATCAACTCACTCCCGACACTCTCACGCCACGTCAATTGGCTGCCTCTCCCACTCCCATTGTCATATAAATAAACACTACATTCAGTTCCAAGTTTCAATTCCAGCATTCCCATTGCCATATAATTTAAAAACTACTCTACCAAGCTACAAAGCAAAATACAGAAACAGTCAGTTCCAAGTGCCAATTCCAGCATTCACGTTAATTAGTTACTGCTACTGCTACTGCCAGTCTGTTCCAATCACTGCTGCTGTAAAGTTACCAATCAGCATTCAGCAGAATTTATAAAACAAAATGCAACCTCAACCCCACAGACACAGTCACATATGAAAATGGAAGCGAGGCTTATTCTGTCTGAGTGTAAAAAGAAGACGTTGGTAAATGAACAAAATTACATTTACACTCACCATAAAAGTGGCTACAATGGCAAATCAATATGGCAATGCGAGCTCGCTGTTAAAAAAGACAAAACCTGCAACACGAGGGTGCATACCCAGAGTTATGACAACCCAGTCATTATTGCTACATTCAGTCAGCACTCCCATGCTCCAGACCCGGCAGCAGTGTAGCAGGCGGAGGCATTAAACATTGCCAAGGAACGAGCAGCAAGCACACAGGACACAATGGCACAAGTGCTGCTGCTGCATTCAAAGGAACAAGTTACACTGGCAGCACAGGGTACATTGGTTGACAAAAACATAAAAAGAACAATCCAACATGTGCATGTGCATGTGCATGGTGCCCCTCCTAACCCCCCGTAATTTAACAGAGCTTGCTTTACCTGAGTATTACACCACCTTTAAAAGTAGCCAAGGCAATGATGTTAATTTCCTACTGTACGATAGTGGTCGAGGCTCTGACAGAATACTTATGTTTGGTACTGAAGCCAATTTACAGTATTTATAGCAATGTAAGCAGTGGTTTGCTGATGGCACCTTCAGCATTGCCCCATCATCATTTCATCAAATGTTTGTTATTATTGGGGAATGCTTTGGGAGTTTGCTGCCTGTCATATATGCACTGTTGCCAGGGAGGAGAAGGGAGCATTATGAAAGGGTACTGAGTTCGCTAAAAGTTATAAACCCATGTTTAGACCCAGCTGTCATCATGACAGATTTTGAAAAGGCCATGATTCAGGCGTTCAGTAATATTTTCCCCAATGCGCAGCAAGTTGGGTGCTTTTTTCATTTTTCCCAATGGATATGTAGAAAAATACAAGCAGAAGGACTGGGGCAAAAGTACTTGCAGGATAGCGAATTCAGTTTGAGGTGTCGCTATCTGCCATCACTTGCATTTTATCCGCCCTACCAGGTTGTCTCATGGTTCAAGGAAATCACTGACAAAGCATTGAATGTTTTTCCTCCAGAATTAGAACCGACCATTGACTATTTTGAAGATACCTGGATTGGGCAGAGGAAAAGATGTGGCACTGGGTGCAGACAACCACACTATGCAATCTCTCAGTGGAATCACAGTGATACCATGGCTGAGAAAAGGGCAAAAACAAATAACTCGGTTGAGGCTTTCCACAGAGGTATGCAGTCAATTCTTTGTATGAACCATCCAACCATATGGAAATTTATTGAGAGACTAAAGGGGATACAAAGTAAAAGAGATGCCAAAATTGAGCAGATTATTGCTGGCAATGTCCGAACTGAGCCTAAGCGACTGTATAAGAACAATGCTGCAAGGCTGGAGTTAGTGCTTGCAAAGTACGCAGAATGTTTGATGGAGGAATTCCTTAGGGGGTTGCTCACTGTTTCCATCAATTGAGAATGCTGCTTCTAAACAGTGACATTAACTGAACTGACTGAGAATACAGATCTTAAACACTGAACTTGTTACTATGGATGCACATCAAGTGACGTCAATATGCCACGTCCATGCAGGAACTCGATGAGAGATGAACGATGAACAGGTAAATGATTCCTTATTCCTTATTTAATAAATATTATGCAAGCCTGAACAATAAATGTGGGCAATGTTGTAGCTGAATGCTGATTTCAGTAAGCGGGCGAGCAGGAGCAAAGCTGAACAATAAATGGTAATCCAATGTTGTTGTAGCTGAATGTTGATTTCAGTATGCGGGCAACGGGAGTGGGAGCTAAATGACATGCAGTGAGTGTAGTTGGGAATGAATTTAACAGGAGTGAATGGTCGGGAGCGGGTTGTCAGAGGACAAATTGATGTGAGTGAATTGGCGTGTGCCCCAGTTCATGCATACAATTAAGCTTCATGGAGCATTTTAAAAAAGCTGAATTTTTTAAAGGTAATTAATTTTTTCTTTCTTTTATGAAATTCCTAATTGGAAGTTTAATGTAGTGCTGTTTTCCCGTGGACACCATTCATTTTATTCATTCGTTTAAAAACTCTTAAGCACCACTTATGAAATGCATTTTACTATATTTTGCAGCTACATGGAAACTGCTAGCAAAACAAAATGAAACATTTATCACCTCACTGAAAAACATAGCTTAGCCATTAAGAAGCCCATTCAAAAATGCTAAACCAATGAATTACAGGAGCAGTTTAATATACCTTGTACAATCTTTGAAAGGGGTGACTGACAGGGAACAGAAAGAAGATATAAGAAGGACAGCAGAGCATTGGAAGGTGCTGCTAATTGAAGACATCAACATGGCAGAGGTGGACAGGAGCATTCCAGTGCTAGCAAATGTGAGAAATCAGTTGCTAGTAGTGGCATTTCAGGAAGCATTTCTATTAGAGAGAGCTGAGGAACTTACAAGGGAAGGAGTCATACTTGACTTGGTCTCACAGACAAGTATCAAGGAAGCTACAGTTCAGGACTCACTGGGAACCAGAGATCAACAGACTGTGTAGTTTAACGTTAAATTAGAGGTGGGTGGGAAGCAGCAGAGGCAAAGGTTCTGGACTGTAGAAGAATGGATTTTGGTAGTATGCATGAGCTGCTGAGGGAGAAAGGGCAGGAGGGGATAAAAAAGGAAGAGTTGATCAAGAATGGGGTATTAGAGGCAATAAGTCTCTGTGTAAAAGTGGTAGAGGAAAACCAAATGAGGAAAGAAACCATTTTGGTACACAAGAGAGGTGGGGGAGGATGGAGGGGAGAAGGCCTTTGAAAAATTCAAACCCAGACAGGTGGAGAAGGACAGAATCATGTATCTAAACAGGATGAAGAAAGTCAACAAAGCAGTGAGGAGGGCAACATCAGAGTTGACAATAGCAGATGGAATAAACAGGGGAGACAAAACTTTTTTTCATTTCATATGGGGGACGTTCAAAACATAGGCGGGGAGAGACAGGCTTAGAAAGGGGGGAAGGGTGGGAGGAAAAGAAAGTGAATGTGGACATACTGAACCAGTACTTCTGATTAGTGTTCATAGTGGAGGATAAGAGGCCACAACCTGAGAACACCATCAAGGCCAGACAAGGAAGTATGAAGACTGTCAATATATAACCGATTTCAGAAGCAAGGGTAATGAAAGGATTAAATACATTAAAGGTGGACAAACCCATGGGACTGAATGGGCTACATTTATCAGTGCTGAAGAGATGGGATAGTTTTGGGTTGCACCATTGGCAGAGCACTTTAGTAGCTCACTGTGATGGTGAGATACCAAAGGATTGGAGGACAGCAGATATAGCACCCCTCCACAAGAGCAGAAATAGGGATGAACCAGGAAACTATTGACCCTATCAGCCTGATGTCTATAGTAGGGAAGTTACTAGAGACCGAAATAAAGAGACTTGTAGGTTTTTTGGGAGGAATGGACTTCAGGACTCTAGACAGTATATGAACATGGGTTGGAGATCATGCCATATAATTCTGATCAACCTCTTTGGTTGATGATGGCAATGGACAAGGGTCAGGCAGTGGATATACTGTACCTTGGCTTCAGCAAAGCTTTTGACTCTGTCCCACAAGGATGGTTGGGCAAGAAGATGAATGACCTGTGGGTGGGGATAGGATTACATGATACAGCTGGATAAGTGAGAGAACACAGACGGTTGTCCTGAACTGGAGGCACTCAGGGGTCAGTGAGGTCACCAGTGTAGTCTGTAGGGATCACTCTTGGTACCAATCCTCATTAACAGCTTCATCTGTGATAGTTGGGTAGGGATACAGTGGCATGTCTGTCCCTTTGCAGGTGATACCAAGATCTGGAGAAGTGGGGGTAGTATGCACTTTGAGGGAGAATCTGAAAAGATTTGAGAAACGATCACATATAGGGTACTTGAGATTCAATGAAAAAAAGTGCAAAGTAAAGGACATGGTGGCAGAAAACCCCCAAACAGAAAACAGGATGGGGAGGCAGTGGTGGAGAGAAAACTGAGGAAAGGGACCTGCAGGTGCTATTATCTGACAATTTGAAAATATCAGCCCAGTGCATTACAATAGAAACATAGAAGTATATAATTTGATGGCAGATACGGACTGCTTGGCCCACCCAGTCTGATCATTTTTCCCTTCCTACAATATTATCATAGACCCTACCTGATCTCTTGCTCTTTCTCCCTCCCCCCCTTTCCACTAAGATTCCTTTATGCCTATCACTTTATGGTTGCATGGGCAGAGCCATGCTGACATACTGTTGTGATGTAGGGGAGAGAGAATGGATGGTGGAAGCATGTGAACAGATACTTTCACTCTTTCCTTCCACAATGGTGCGGTCAGTGTTGTTCTGTTGTTTCTCCACTGCCCCTTCCCTCCATGGGTGCATTAGCCCCCCTCCATGCTGGCACACTATATTTTTGCTGCCCATTACTTCCACTTCACTTCCACAGTTCTGGCCAAAAAAAAGAGACCACTGTGCCCAAGATGGCCACTGTTAGGTCAGTGTGCATACAAGAGTTCACTTCCATAGTTGTGCATGTGCAAGTTCACTTCTGCAGTTGTAGCTGAAATACAAGAGCCCACCATGCCCAAGATGGCCACCATGAGCTCAATGCGCATGCGCAAGTATTGCCGGTCACCTGGCGTCAGTCATGGCAGGAGCACAGAGTATTGTTTGACTCAGGCTGAGTGCTCTTCAAGCAGCATAGCAGCCATGTTGGTTCTGACTAGAGTTTGTTTGTTTTTACTGTGACTGGCTGGGTGACAGGATGGAGAAGGGTGGGATGGGTGCTGGATTGGCTATAGGAGATTGAATCATAGCAACATAGAAGCATAGACAATGACAGCAGGAAAAAAAGCAGCAGCCATCCAGTCTGCCTAAGTCCCCTATATTCCCTAAGATGCCAGAGTGGCTCAGCTGGTAACACATCTGCCTTGTCCCACACTGGGATTGGGCTCATACCTAAATGCTGGCACCTGAGTACAGCACTAAGGGAGTGCTGTACTTTTGGTATGTTCCATCCTTCATCTAAGACATTAAACAGAGCTCTTGTTTAACTTTTACCCATCTCTGGTTCTGTCCAGGTGGAAGTAAAAAAAAACAATGCAACTTTTTGCAAGAGTAAGGGACTTTCCCCAGTGTCCTGGCCAACATTCCCCTTCCCATAAAACTAGTTCATGCAATTGTCCAAGGCTGTGTGTTGGTGTTGATGTGTGAAATGGCTGCCACTACACATTCAGTCACTTCACTACCAGTCTAGCATCAATTATAAAGTTCTTTGGGATACAATGTATATGAAAAGCACTACATTAATGCAGATTCTTCTTCTTCTTTAGCCCTGGAACCTACTGTCCCTCCATGACCTTAGACCTCCCCCTTCCCCCATTCCCCTCCCAGTTTCTGCCACCACGAGCAACCACTATACCCTTCATTCTATGCCAACCTTGCTTGAACCCACCAACAGTTTAGTACCTACCACTTACACCGAGGTATATTGTTACACCTTTACCAGGCTATGAGGGGACTGGGGTATATGGGGGACTGAACTGATGATCCTGGGGATGCATCTGGATACATCAGGAAATGAGCTTCGGTGCACTGTACCTTTCCCAACCAAAAATTTTTAAAAGAAAATATATGGCTGACTGAGGAATCAAACTGCCAACTTCCCTTTAACTAACACCTTTCCTACTCACTCTCAAACATACTCCAAGTAGCTGTCCAGGTAGTACTACTCAGTAACTAAGTCTAGCCCCTTAACTGTATGCCAGTGTGCCTGAACAAGACAATGGTCCCATCACCTTCTTGCCTTCCCATATGTATGACAAAGCGTGGCTTACGCAAAGCCTGTTCCTGCTATCAATATCAAGATAACAAACCTCCCCTATAACCACTGCATGCTAAAGCTTTATCTAGCCTAACCTGTAATAACGCACCTCCCTGTTTTGTACTACAATTATTTAGGCACTGTCTACCCTGAATTGTACCAAGGGACCCACTTGGTAGGGAGTGATCTGTATCCAGGTCCAAGGTTATGGTCACAGTCTTGCCCTTCACTAATATGATGAGTTTACCACTGCTACAGCATAGCTTGCCATAAGAACAGGCTGGAGTAGAGGCTCTTGGGAAAACAGCATCAGTGAACACTGAAGTTAGAACTGAGGGAAAGCAGTGTGGTCCACTGATCAGAGCACTGAACTGCAAAACAGAAGCTCGTAGTCTGTAATCCTGCTGTAGCACTTGACCTCTCTCAGCTTTAGTCCTTCCAGCTGTAACATCGGAAGAAGTAGAAAGCCAATAAAAATATATGATGTTGCATCTTAATTGTGCTATCCATATGAAGTAAGTAAGCAGGTAACTAACTAACTAACTAAATGCATACCAGTAGTGTAAACCAGGTTATTGAATCTCTTGTACAAGCACTCTGGGAGGGGTAGAGAAAAAGGCCTTTTTTTACCATTTCATTTCATTGTTAACACAAAATACTGTACAATTCTTTTTATGCTAATTTATTTTTCAAGAAGAGTTTATTTTAGTTATCTTGTATATTAATGCTTGGGAGTCTACCATGAGTTATAGCCTGGCATCCGATAACTGAACTTCCATTTTTACTAAAGAACAACTGACACCTCCAAGGAAACTTTATAAAAATGTAATACTTGGATACAATTCAATTTACATGACACATTAACTCCATATTTCTTCTCTGCATTATTTATTACTGAGGTCATACACATGAAAGCATGATCTTTGCCTCATGAGAGTAAATCAGAACCTTTTGTGCATCCCCCACCTGATGTCATAATAATCTAATGGTGACATTGCAGTCATCACAGTCAAGGCAGTGTGGTCTGCTGGTTAGACCACCAGATTAGGAACCAGGAGATCTCAGGTTCAAACCCCACCAGAGCCAAATACTCACTGTGTGTCTTTGGGCAAGTCACTTAACCTCCAAGTGCTCTGTTTCAACCAGCTGTAGAAATGAGTCGCAGCAGGATCTCACTGGAAATAAGATGCTGCACCTCAGCTTGGCTAGTCCTGATACACAAATTATAAAAACAAAAATAAGTTCCTATTGTAATAGAATGTGAAGTCTCAATATAGGATTATGAGTTCAAGTAAGGAATAAGCTGTGAGGGCAGATGGACGTTAATGGCTAAAGATCCTTTTTCGTGCATGTTTCCTCAGTAATAAATACTAGCGAGGACAAACATATAGAGGATATCTGAAATACAGGCTGAATTGTGTCTAAATATTATACTTTCCAAAGTTTTTCTGGAGGCAACAGCAGCTTTTCAAAATACCTGTTACCACAAAAAGGCCTTTCAGATAGGGTGACAATGATTGGTATTGGTTTCTGAAAATAAAATCAAGTGAGGTATAAACCCCATTTCTGCTTCTAGAGTCTAAAATACAATCTAAAGCAGAGCCACTGATTTCAGCACACTAAAACTAAATACAGTAAGGGAAGTGAAGATCAGTTCCCTTATAGTGCTCTACTCCTGAAAAAGTGTAATCCCTATTTCTGCAAACCTATACGTTCCATAACTTTTAGTGAGTCTGTCTAATACATAATTGTGTGACCTTTTGGTTAGTGAGGTTAAAAATGCAGTCTTCATTGTAAACATCCTGTAACATAGGGCTGACAGTTGATGGCACTTTTTTCTTAAGGAAAACAACAGTCCTTTATAAACAAAGGAAATTACACATTTGCCATCAAACATTAAAATCTATTAGTCCCCTCAATACAGTGATTAGTTGAACTAACAATTTTCTGAAGCATGACTGAATGCTACACGGCTTATTGATTCAAGAAAAAAAGAACAAGCAATTGCAAGCAAAAATTTAAATCAAGGGAATGACTTGCATGAATATAGGATTTATATTATATCATAATCATCCTTAAGTCTTCACCAATATCTGAAATATGATAAATATGTACAGTGGAAGATCATGACAGAACTTTACAACCAAATCTTTAGCCTGCCAACAAATATAATTTATCAGGTAATTTTTAACATAAACAGTTTTTGAATACAAGTAGCTTGCCATGTCATTGTTAATTAACTATGCACTTTGTCAACATATAATAGCCAATTTATTACAGCAAAAACCATTATTTTTCTAACCACTCACAAATTACAATCTGTAATTGCAAAGATTGCTTTATTTCAGTACTACAAATAGCTAGGCAGTTTTAAGTTCCAACAATGGTGAAATAATTTTGGAAGGTAACCATAACACAACTGTATCTCATACTCCATTAGTTTTAATATTGGCAGAAGGCTTCTTGTAATTTTTCACTTTCCTGATTTTATTTAGACATTAATATACTGTATCAGGAGAAAAATACAGCGGATTGCAGATTGTTTTGCCATTTAGTTTATAATGGTAAATACGAAATGTCAGATTTATTTTCCGAAATTCTTTACCATTGGGGCAGGTAGCCACCATATGCTGCAAGACACCATACTGTACACATTGATTACTTTGTTGAAAAAACAGGACATGGTATACTGACAGGTGGAGTAGAATCGTTCTGCCTTTCAGGGTTATGAAAATGTAACTATACATTATATGTTGCTGATGTTATCACAGTAACCTTTCATGCTAGAAAGCATATTGTATACCAAAGATTTTATACATGTAGTAGGTCACAGTCATAATTTAATTTCAGCTTACTGTACTGTGGATAATACTGGGGTTTTAGGGCAGAAGAAGACCAGGTGGTCCATCAAAATGGCTCTCCACTGTCAGTTACATGGAACAAAAATAGACAATGATTTGACTACTCATCTTGAGCTTGAGATTCCAACAGTGTATCACTCAGTAACATTAACATAACAGTGCCGGATACATTGGACTGCATGGTTTTAAAGTAACAGTACAACATAATGCAGTGAAATGTAATTATTTTCCTTAAAAAAATGTATTACCCACTAAACTAAATACTACAAGTCAGCATTGTCTGTGCTGGTTGAGGTAGCAAATCAATTCTGGGGCATCTCAACTGCAATCCTCTAAGTGGGATAATGTGAGGAAGGTATAGACACTAACATGAATCAACTCAGTGAACACAAAGGCAGAAATGACAAGATGGGATCAACCTTAGTTTTGTTACAAATAAGGTATTTTAACCATTTGAAAATAAATGTACTTCAATGAGACTGGAGGATCTAATAATTAAATGCAGTTAGAAGATGTCTAAAAGCTTCAACAGCAAAATGACAGGTCTGCTTTTTTCCCAAGCTTTGTTGCATAGCTGTTGTGCTAAAACTTAAATGTTTTTTACTGCCTAACAGCAAGAGCACTATCAATCTATGGGACCTGTGTAAAGCATCATTTATTCATTTATTCATTACAAATCGGGTTTACAACCTTTGAGTCAGAGACTCATTTACAAAGGCACCTCATTGCGGGGGGGGACAGACATCAAGACAGTTATTACAGTGCAGATTAAAACAGAGGATAACATTACAAGTGCAGTAAAAGGAACACTTAACATAGATACACTTAGGTTACATAATGTAGTAGTTGGTATGTTACTTAGGTTACATAATGTTACAAAATTGTGAGTTACACTCATGGATATCATCATACTGAGGGCTTACTAAACAAGAGTGAGGAGACCAAGAAACATTCATGTCACTGGCCCTCCAGCATAGTGATAGCACTAACACTTGTGACGCTGGTGACCCAGGTTTAGGAATGAGCCTGGAGTGCACGGGGCTGGATGGGAGAGGATGAATGAGCATCCCAGGGACAGCTTGCCTCCATCAGGCAAGGTGGTTAGTGGTACTCAGGGCATGAGTGACTCCAGAGGAGGTTGGAAGTACACCAGCTCAGATCACATAGATGAAGAGGAGGTGACAGCAGATGTCTGAGGGAGCAGTGATGTCATTGCATGCTTACACCTTCAGGGGTAACCTACAGCAACAAAACCCTTCTTCATTGCTTAACATGAGGCCATTCTCTGGATTCTCTCACCAGCCTGAATGATGCCCTGGACAAAAAAAAAAGGTTGATCTTAATCCCACCTCCAGACCCTGGGGAGCCCTGTTACAAGGGGTAAGTCATGGAATCCCCATGCAGGTAGGTGGGGGAAAGCTGGGAGGGATAGGGCAGACTCAGGAATATGGGTATAATATGGGGTACATCCCCACCAGACCAAGAAGAGATAAAATGAATTGGAAATAAAAAAAAACACCCATATCCTTTGAATTTCCTCCTCATGTCTCCCTGTTTAGTTTAATAATGAGTTGCTTACTAGTTCTTACATGATTTCTAAATTAGAATGCATTTACTAATGGAAACAAAGTAAATAGAATTAATGACAAATTTTCATAAAAGCTGGACAAAGACGCATGGTCAACCAGGAAGAAGCAAGGTCAACTGGAGTATGGACAACTTAAGCTTTTTGGGGGTCCCACTGCTGTAGGTTTCTGTATAACTGCACAGTACACACTATCCTAAGGCTGCTGTCACATGAATACAAGCCAAATAATAATGCAGCCATGTCCTCAACATGGTTTTTAGAACCACCCACATTTTATTGCAATATTAATCAACTGTCAAGAAACTCTTCACAGAAAATTGAATTTAATTTTCCCTTACTCCTTTTGTATTCATTACATTAAAATCTAACCTCTTAACTAATTCTACAACAATTTCTTTTCTATTTCCTTCTTGGCAGGCACAGGTGGCTTATTCAGCCCTGTGTCCATCAGCCGCAGCCATCTCCTGCAGTGCTAGGGAACCTTATCCCCTGTGTCAGGGTCAGGGAATGAGGGCCATCCTCCACCCAGACACAGATCCAGACTGTCCCCAGACCAGGAGAGACTGACCGGGCCAATGGCATGATGGGCAGAGCTTCATGAAGACTATCTTCCATGTCTTCCTCCTGTGTTTCTCCCCGATACCACAGACATCCAATGAGTGCATTCTACAAGCTCTGCTTCCACAGAGACACCCCCAGTGCTCTCAATGTGGGGTCCTCCCACAAGGTGACTCACACGTGTCACCACTTGGATTCCTCCTGGTGGCAGTCAAGTGACAAGTCATGAAATCACCTCTCCCTGAGGGAGGATAGCAGTCCTATGGATGCTCAATCCTCCATCTCCTGGCTGACTCCTAGTGACCTGTGTACATTTCTGAACCCGGATAACTGGTGTGGAAAAAGGTAAGGTACTCACAGTGCCTCTACCCTCTTCATCACTGGGCTGGCAATTCTATAACAACTTAAGCATCCTTCTCATTCTACTTCTTCACCTTCTACATTTCTTATTTTTTTTTTATTATTTATTTATGCTCCTCCCTCGGGCACCCCCAACCAGTCATTCCTTCAGATGGCTGAGGTCCCTGCCACCATCCCGTCCCCTGCCACCATCCACCAACCTCTATAGCAGCCCCCTGGGTAACCTGACATACCCCTTCATCGGGAGTGTTCTTCCTTTCTGGGGAGGAAGCACCTGTAGGGAAGCCTGTGTATCCTGGGTGCTGCAGGATCAGACTGGGCTTGTTCCAGGGCTTCATGGTGGCAAGAGACCAGTGGTCATCATTCAGCCAATCAGGGGGCATTTTTTCCATTTTCTGGCACACCCACAACTGCCATAATTGGGCCTGCATGAGTATGCCAACCTTGGGTGGGGATGTGTGGGGGGTGTGTGTTGAGGCCTCATGTCCCCCTAGCACATCATCCAATCCACCCACAGGTGCCATGGTCCTGCCCACCCCCCATTAGGAAGGAAGGAAGTGTCCAATGGATGCCCTTGATCCCCTCCCTGCTGTACTCTATTCCTGGTACTCGGGCTCAGGGTGGGAACCCAGGTCACCAGTATGCCAAGTGAACCCCTTCGCTCAGCATCATGGAGCCAGCTCCTTAAATTTCTTTTAATCAAGCAAGTAAATGCCAATCTAGAGTTATAGCCTTCAAGCTGTTTGGACATTTTGAGATATTTCATAATATTCTTAAAGGAAATCTCAATACAGTAATACTACAAACAGGCAGGGAATTTCTCAAAAGATATCACATGAATGTTGGGAAATATACAAACATGTCAGTAGCTGCAACTGTATTTTGTGTGACTAGTGTATGTGATAGAAGTACAAATTAGAAATAATTATTCCATGACTGTGGATTAAATGACATGAAGCTACAAAAGGTATATCACACCATCACTGACAAACTCAGCACAAACACTGAACCCAAAATCCACAATTGGTGTTCTACTGTGTGTAACATCCTACTAATAAAATCCAGTGTCATAAGAAGTTCCTCCATCTGCTATACTTATTAGTTTCATCAAATTATTAACTTTATAATGCTGCCTCAAAAAACACATTTTAAAATGTGATTATCATAGAGATATAAATAGAATACTTGATCCTGTATTACTTGAAGTGCTCTTTTAATCCTAGTCATCATGTATTCATCATCAGTCATAATGAAATCGTAATGTATAGCTGCATTAAGTATCCTCTCTATTTTTGGCATCCTTGTTATATTAAAGACAATCACATTCTTTTAATTCACAAAGTCTTCTCATATTCATTCTTTGCACTCTACTTTAAAGAATGCACACAGACAATGCTTTGCCACTACATAACCTTGAAGTCATTTGATTATAAATGCTGCCATTTTCTTACAGAAAATACTAATTAAACTGCTGTAAAAGGCTATTATCTGCCTTAGAGCTACAATGATTTCTGATTGGTTTTAAACAGAACATGCTCCTTACTGTTACTAACATCTCTATACTCATGTGGCATATATGACAAGGAACATAGCTATTGTCTACTTCACAAACATGGTCTAATAACATATATAGTGCCCATTCATATTATACCAACAGTAGCTGTTTTTAAAGATGGACCATTACCTCTGGAAATATGTGTCATTTTAGTATACAAGCTTTCAAAACCTCTAAAATCTCTGTATTAGTTATATTTGTTCATAAAAAAGCATTGACACACTGTATGGTTGTAAAAGAAATGTTTACATTTTTGACAAACAGTATGCATTGTGTCACTTTACAGAGTCTACATTTCAATTATAGAAGAAAAATTAAATACTTTTTATTATGCAATTTTAGGAATAGTGGTTTCTGCCTTCACTAATTGCCCCAGAATCTGAATTGATAAGACCATAACATTTTGAACAAAAGGCTCTATGTAGGTAGGACTATAAAACCTAATTATTTCTCACAAAAGCAAGCTATTCCATTGAAAATACAAGAACACTATGTGCAATAAAGACCTTGCCATTAACAGTTAGTTTTATGCACATATAATTAGACTTCCTGAGATAAAGGAGACTCTAAATTTAATGACGAATCCCATATTTCTAACTTGGCTCAATATTCTCTGCTAATTACATTGAAAGACCCTGTGCTACTTAAGCAACTCAGACTGAAAACTCTAACACTGTTCTGTGCTTATACCATTACTTATTGTAGTAATATTAAAAATACAAAATAAATATTGACATTAAAATAGATGCTTTATCATAACTGTATATAATATATTCTGCAAATATTTATTAAAATGTTGTGACCAGTGTTATATGACTTATAGGAATAATTCTGGCATAGCATAATTGGAAGCACTTAAAGATACTTAGAAGCTTTCTTTTGATTTTGAATATATACATGTGGTTCATAAACAGAGAGATCTGCTTGCAGACAAAGGAAAACAGGTTGAGAGGTAGGAAGTATGTTAGGAGTCAAACATATTTTGAACATGATTTTCCAAAGCATCTAACAAGGATCAGCCCACAACTGTGTTCAAAATGGACATCCATACAAACAGTTATGTCATCTATTAGCTGGTCAACAGTGTCCACATTTTACATTCTAAAAAGGCTGAGTTGCATCTAAAAAGGATACAAATCCAATTTCTGTACTTTTTAAAACGTAAATCATAGCTTTTTGTCACAATTATTTTCAACACAGCATCCATGAAAGCCAGACATGATCAGGCAGACACAGAAGTAGGTGAAACAAGCATTTGGGTTTCTGTCTGGCCATTCTGAAAATCCATCTCAATATCTTTATCTAACGTTTTCAACATTAGTTTTCCAGATCTGGAGTACTTGCTTTTGCTTGGAAATCCTTTATCCCAAGATTATAAATGGCATTAGCAATTTACAATGTGTATGTATTTTGCCTAAAAGGTTATCACATTTTAGCTAGACAATATTTTAAGGCTTGGTGCAATACATACTATAATGATTTAAGAAATAAAACTGCATGATACATTGTTTTGTAGAGTCTTACAGGTTTCTAGAACTACTAGTATGAAAATCTCTCTATAGCATGTCACGCTAAGAGAATTTGGGGTACACAGAATCAAAACTTGGAGGAACACAAGATTATAGCTTTACAACTAGGGGCATCATGCTAACAGAATTTTTAGGGCAGTACAATTATACACATTCTTCTTGGGGAAGTCTGGGGGTATGCTCCCTCCACCTAGGACATTTTAAAAATGAAGGTGTTAAATGGTGCACATTTGGCTCCAGCTTTCAGGGCCTAACATGTACCAAACTGCCCCACTTTCATACAGTAGTCCTCCTTCACCTGCCCCTCTTTTGTCTCCTCTGCCTGACCTCCAGCCACTCATCCACCCATACAGTACCTCCTAACTGTCTTAATTTAAGTATTTATTTATTTATTTGTACATCAGTTTACAACCTTTGAGCCAGAGGCTCATTTCTGAAGGTACCTCATCACACAGAGGACAGACAGAACAAATTTAGGTTACAGCATAAGATTTAGGTTACAGCATAAAAGTCACATCCTTAGAGATACACAGAGTGGTTTCATACATTTATACAATTTGTTGCAATTTCATTGGTACAATTTAGTTGCAATTACATTGATACAGCTGAGCACATTCTGGTATTAACAAAGGCAACATGCAATAGGGGAGAAGTTGGGTGGTGAGGTGGAGTGCCGCCCAGTGGGCGTTGTCAAGTGTAGAGAGATCAAGGCCATATTAGAGGCAGGAGCAGTTGCGAGTGTTAAACAGTTGGCTCCGAAGAGTGGTTTTGAAGTTGGAGATTGTGGGGGCATTGGAGATGGGAGCAGGAAGAGAGTTAAACCAGAATGGCGCTCTGTAGCAGAAAGACCTCTGACCATGGGTGGTCCTGGATCTGGGAACCCGTAGAGTGGTCTTGTCAGAGACAATTTGGTTATTAGGCAAGTACACTGATCCTGGGGACCATTTTCAGGCACAGTCCAGGCCAGCAAGTGGCACAGCAATATTACATACAGGTATAGCAAGGCATAGGTAATACAAAGAAGATACAGTGTAGTTAAATACAAGGATGGCAGAAACGTAATACAATAAATAACTCTCTTTGAGAAAGCAAGACATTACTTTACAATTTACATAGGTAAATAGCAAATACATACCAGTGTTTGATAAAACAAAGGAGTACTAAACAATATGCAAAAATGGTGACATGGAAGGGGTGGGGAAGCAGAGCAGATTTGCAACAGATAAACATTAACATAGACATTCCCTAGCAGGAAGGAACGAGTAGAGGAGCACAACCAGGGACCAAAGTGGCAGGAAAGTGTAAGAGCATAGATGGAAGAGGGCAGGTGTCAGGGTTTGGGTAAGGAGATGGAGAGCATCCCTTATTAAGAGGGTTGTATCTCATTTCACTCCTTAGCAGTGCTCTCTCCCACATCATCCTACATTTAAAAGGTGCAGACCACCATGAAAAATGCAGTCTCATAATTTTAACTCAGACATTTAAGCTGAAATTCATAATATTCATAGAAACATAAAAAAACTAAGAACAGAAAAAGACTAAGGGCGTGATCCACATTGGCTGGTTAGTTTATACCCTAATGAAGCATAACTCAGCTGCAGCTCTGTGTCCCTTCATGTCTGTCTGTACTGGACAGTATTCACAGTCTCTGCCTACTGTGTTCACCTGATGCAGAGTCTCACATTTGGGAAGTGGGCAGCAGGGGGTGAGCAATACTAGTCCAGACCATGGAGATTCAGTCAGAGGCCCATAATGTTCTGCAAGTAGATCCCTACCTATGCAGAGTTCAAAGACTGTTGTGATATGACAGTCCTCCCATATCTGCACATGAATCAAAAACATTTCTAAAAACACACTGACCAGCACTGGTGATGTCCCAGCTCACCATGGAGGCTCATAGGTCTAATGAAAAAAAAAAGAAAAAAAGCCAAGCACACAAGCATGTGAGCAAAGTTAATCTTTTGTTTGCCATGAAAAAAGATGCATTACAAAGATAACCCTATGTAGTGCCCTACATATGGGGCTATCTCAGAGGGGGCATGTATCATTACAACTGGTAGACATTAAACACCCCACAATTATAAATATTCATACTTGCAAATGAGTTTCTAGAACACCACTATCAATCAAACAGTGAGAATCTTACATATGCTAAAGTGATTGTGCAAGTTCCATATTAAAAGTGCTAAAGATCTTGAAAGCAAAGAAGACTTTCCCATTAAAACATGACATTGACAGAAGCTGTTTACTAAATATGCAATTTCATTCAGAAAACAAGTTTCCTGTATATATGCCTTATACATGTTTTACTGCTCAGACTGACAAAGTAGCAGTAAATGAATAATACATAAAACTGCCATTTATATGAACCACGTGTCCTTGATTCCTAGAAAGAAACCACATATTGCCCAACTATAACGCCTAATATTATTTTGGCAAATATTTAAGAAATGGTTCAGTAAAACAGACATTCTAAAGAAACAAAATATAACTTGAAGAGAAAGGTATAATACTAGTATAGAAAAGTGGGACAAAACAATGAAAGGTGGAGTAGGGAAGGGAAATAGAAGGTAAAAAATTGGTAGAAAAATAGAAAGCGAGACAATAACGCCTATAAATATTGTGAGTGAGCTTCATTTTAAAATTCCTTAAAATAGAACACCCAATACAAAAATATTTATTTATTTCAAATATTTCACCAGGAAAGACATACTACAGCTCATTTCCAGATGCATCCTGGGGGAAATGGGAAGTGAAAGAATCATAAACAATGCAATATAACAGAAGCAAATACAACAGTATAAAGTTATGTACCTCAGTTATAAATTGAGACTTGGTGGTGAGGGAAATACATCACAAGTAAAGTACCATGTAATAGAACAAGTCAAACTATTAGGGGAAGGGGAATGAGTATCAAGTGTGATATAGAGTAAGAGGGTCAATGACAGTTGCAAGAGGGAGAAAAAAGTAATGAAGAGTCTTTAAGGAGAAAGCCAAAGAAGTGAAGAAGTGAATTAACAGGGGAAGAAGGGACCAGAGCTTAGGGAAGTGATAAGAGAATGCAGGTTGACCTGCAGTAGTTTTCTACTAGGAATAAGGAGGGAATGTAAAGTACAACTGTGGATAGGATCGCTGGAAACAGGGGGAGAAAATAAGAGGGATGTAAGGTAGGTGAGAAGAGTACCAAACCAGAATATAGAAATATAAAACACAATGGGAAAGGCACCTAGCATCAAGAGAGGGGAGAGAAAGAGCAGCGTAGAGTAAACAATGGTGGGTATGAAGGGAACCGTCTAAAGCAAAATGACAGAAAGAGTGAAAGAGTGGGTCCAGTCTGGCAATGGAGAATTTGTGTGCACCACTATAGACCAAGTCACCATATCAGAGATTGGGAAAATCATCTTTAAAGCACTCTCTCAGTGATCAGGAAGCAGAATACTCACTTTGTTCCTGTACAGAGCAACAAGTTTTGGGTGGAGATTTTAGTGAATGGCATCAATATGAGCCAAAATATCAAGATGACAGTCAAGCCAAACTGTAAGGTACTTAAAAAAGGAAACATCCTCAATCCTGTTAATTCTATGCATTGTGAAACTGTATATTCTGGACTCTCAACCTGTAATTTCTATCACTCTGATGTTATGTCTCAATTTTAACCAATGTACTATCATCCACTGTATGTCATTTTTGCTGTATGTTTCTAATCCAGGGTCACCCCTGAAAAAGGGACCTCTGGTCTCAGTGGGCTTACCCGGTTACCAAGATCTAAATAAATAGCACCATTCAGGGTTTGAAACACAGGGAGAGTGGTGTGTCTGGAAAGCCTCTGACAGGTGCCAAAAGTCACAGAGACTGCTTTTTTTCAGCCTTGAGGTTTAACTGGTTAGACTGGAACCAGTGCTGAATGTTGTCAAAATGCATCTGCAATTGTAAGGTAAGATCACAGGAAGAGGGTCCGGATGCAAAAAGTACTGTATCATCAGCATACATATGAATGCAGAAGAACAGATGGAGGGAAGACCATTTAAGAATAAGTAAAAGAGAATAGGACCCAGGACTGACCCTTGAGGGGCACCTGAACAGACGGGGAGCACAGATGAAGCTGAGCTGATATACAGTATATAGATCACAGTGGGGCTACCATGCCGCTATAGTTAGGGTTGAGTAAGCAGTTTAATGTTAAACCCCAAATTTTGCACTTTAATACCTTTGAAACCATTCCACATATTTGCACAAAATTTGGTATGCACTGTCCTGTTGGGTAGATCTCTTGATGTGCCAAGTTTCTTTTCAATCGGATATGCGGTGTTTGTGTAGCGTATAGTGAACAAAATGTGTTTTTTGCTTTTTTTCACCTGTTTTTGCTGATTTTTGCACATTGTGCTGTGGCCACATGGTTTGGAAGTTTGGTCTGGAATTTTCAGGGTAGAAAGAGGTTGCCCCAAAGACCAAGCCAGCATTGGTCTTTTGAAAATATATTAATCTGTTCCAAAGTTATGAAATTTTGAAATTTCAGGTTCTGAGCTTGCTCAGCTCAGTCTTTTGGATAGGTGTATACATTGCGAATAAGGATTGTCCTCATGAAAAGGGATTTTGATAGCCTGCAAACAGGGATTTATAAAATCCATGTTCGTATGAAAAAAATCCCTGTTCACAAGCTGCCATCTTGTTTTCAATTTTTATGCCAAACAAAACCTTGCAACCTGTCCCAGAGATGTCTTCTGTGGAGATTAAAGTATGGATTTTCTTCAGGGTGATGCCCTCTACAAACCCTTGGCTTTGGTTTCCTTTAGTTTACTCAAAAAATGTTCATTTTTAAATATTAAAATACTTGTTTGCCACTCGCTTCCGATCTTTGTCTGTGAGCTGTCAAAATCCTTGTTCGCAAGCTGATCCTTGATCATGAGCTTTCAAAATCCCTGTTCATGAGGGGACAACCAGATGGCCCTATCTCTCAATCAAGGATTTCTCATGAACAAGGATTTTGACACCTCACAAACAGGAATTCGGCTCATGAACAGGGATTTTTGACAGCTCAAGAACAGGAATTCAGAAAAGGAATCCCTGTTCATGAGTTGTCAAAATCCCTGTTTGTGAGCTGCCAAAACCCTTGTTTGTGAGAAATCCTTGTTCATGAGCTATCAAAATCCCTGTTCATGAGGGGATGACCAGATGTCCCTAAAAATCCCTGTTCGTGAGCTGTCAAAATCCTTGTTCGTGAGGTGTCAAAATCCCTGCTTGTGAGCCAATCCCTGTTCGTGAGCTGTCAAAATCCTTGTTCATGAGTTGACAACCAGATGGCCCTACCTCATGAACAGGAATTAGCTCATGAACATGGATTTTGACACCTCACGAATAGAGATTCAGCTCACAAACAAGGATTTTGGCAGCTCAGGAAAAGGGATTTTTAAAGGTTGCTGTTTCTTTGCCACTTCATTGCAAACAACTGGTTAAGACTTTTGGCTTGAAATTTACAGGGTAGGAAGGGGGTGTCTCAGAGATGTGACTTATGCTGATTGGGTGCAAAAAATGTGCATTGGTTCCATAATTATGGCATTCTGAAGTTGAGAAATTTCCCATAGGATAACACTGTGTTGAACGTGGCACATTTTGGTACCTATGAAAACAGTTCAAGATATGGATTTTTCATGAAGTGCAGCATGTACTAAGCATGCGTGCAAGTTACAAATCCATGATTTTACAAATGCAGTGGATTTTTTTCCAAAGTTGCTACAGTTACTGAGATATTGCACCATTTGTAGCACAAGGCTTTCATGGAATGTGTCTAGGGCTGTACTGCATCTCTACAATTATAGGTAGATGGGAGCACAGGGCCCAGAGTGCCCTGTGTACCCACATATGGATACCATTATGCAGTAATGGGACTGCTGGGACATCCATTATGCAATACTGGGAGCTTCCCTCAGTGAGATGACAGTTCATTACAATGTCTGTGCACTTATGGATAGATGGGGGTGCAGGGACAAAAACTAATACCATGGGGGCCCTGTGCTCCCAAAACTATATAAGGGTAAGATTACACTTTCTCAAAAACTAAGGACATTCATTGCAAAAAACTTTGTTAATGTATCAGTTAGGTTGAAGCAATAAAAGTAGAGAAATGAGGCATTAGGGCTGATACCCTAACACCCCCCAACCTACCACCTCACCCCCACCCTCCACAGACCAACAGGTGATGGGGTGTGCCTTGGGATTGTCAGTCTTAACTCTCATCCCATTCTCCTATATTGCACCTTGTCAGCTCAGATTCAATGCAAAGAAGTGCAAGGTAATGCACCTGGGAAACAAAAACCCAGTAGAAGAATACACAATGGGGGTGAGATACTAACAAGAACAAAAATTGAAAGGGACTTGGGAGTAATTATATCAGATGACTTAAAGGTGGGAAAGCAATGTGAGAAGGCAGTAAGGAGGGCTGGGGGATACTGGGATGCATAGGGAGAGGCATCAACAGTAAAAAACAGGAAGCCGTTATCCCTCTGTACAGACAGCTGGTGAGACCCCATCTGGAGTACTGCATGCAGTTCTGGAGGCCCCATCTCTGCAAAGACATAGACAGAGTGGAGGCTGTTCAGAGGAGGACAACCAAAATGGTGCAGGGTCTGCAACAGAAGGCATATGAAGAGAGAGACTAAAGCAACTTAATATGTATACCCTCGAGGAAAGGAGGAAGAGGGGGACATCATAGAAACTTTCAAGTACCTCAAGGGAATTAACAAAGTCCAAGAGGGTAGCATCTTTCAGAAAATGACATGTGCAAGAACAAGGGGCACAATTTAAAGATAGAGGGGGGACGGCTCAGAGGTAATGTTAGAAAGTATTTCTTCATGGTGAGGGTTGTGGATGCATGGAACAGCCTTCCTGAGGAGGTTGTGGAGTCAAGAACAGTTGGAGAATTCAAGAATGCATGGGACAGACATAAGGCAATTCTAGTAGGGGGTAGGAGGAAGTAAGCTGTTGGTTAACTAGGATCTGAAGCTTATCCGTTAGGTAGGGAAATGGGCACACTAGGTGGGCCAAGTGGTCCTTATCTGCAATCAAATTCTATGTTTCTATGTTATATGTTTCTGTGTTTCTTACACATGGAATGGGGTGGGAGTTAGGGCCGATGACCCCAAGGCACACCCCATCTCCTGTTAGTCTGTGGAGGGTGGAGATGATGGGGGGTGTTAGGGTGTCAACCCTAACACTTCATTTCCCTACTGTTGTTACTTCAACCTTAACTGATGCATTAGCAAACTTTTTTGCAATGTATATCTATCTCTCTCTCTCTCTCTCTCTCTCTCTTTATATATATATATATATATATATATATTAATTCATGGCAGAAATCTGCATTTAATGCATCAGTTAGGGTTAAAGAGACAAAAGTGAGGAAATGAAACATTAGGGTAGAGCACCTAACCTGATGCATTGCAAATCTTTGCCAACCATCATAATCCGGATATACTCACAGTAGTTGAAACCTGGCTGTCTCCAAAAATCCCAGACATGTCAATTGCCTTACCAGGTTATAGCATCTTTAGACTTGATAGGATGACAAAGAGAGGTGGGGGCTGTGCAATATACAGTACTGAAAGAGCCCCTCCTGGGCCACACCTTAGATCCCTCAGTCTCAAATACAGCTGTGCAGATTCTGCCTGTTAAAATCATACTAGGGGCCCATAACAAAGCCCTGACAGTTGTTGCAGTATACTTCCCCCCTAAAATGCAAGGCAAAGGTATCAATGCCATCCTAGACTTCGTACGAGCCCTCCCCCTGGCTCTGAGACAATCCTGTTGGGCGACTTCAATGTTAACTGGCTGGCACCAGAAATAGGGGGTGCCAGGGATGCGATCTCTGCCTTTAACCTCTCCCAGCTAGTCAACTCAACCACTCGGCACAACTATAAAATTGGCACAAGTACCCTTCTAGATTGGGTACTTACTAACCGCCTAAGTTGCATCTCTAACATCTCCATCCTCCCTGACCCAATAAGTGACCACTCCCCAGTCATCTGTAAAGGGTCTAACAAATTTAGCATGCCTCCGCCCTTACTCATCTCCAGTAGAGTCCTCCCTAAAGGGCAGCTGAAATGCCTTAAAACCCATCTCAGACAACAAGACTGGTCTCCCATTTACAATGCCACTGATGTCAACTCAGCCCTGGAGTTTTTCATTAACGTCTTTAATGCCGCCTGTGACATCCATGCACCCCTCAAAAAATGCAAAGTCAAAGGCCTCCACAACCCCTGGCTCTCTGCTAAACTACTTGCTCAACTAAAAGCCAGGGATAATCTCTTGATGTTGGCACAGGCCTCAGGTACTCAAGCTGACATACAGAACTACAAATGTGCACGTAACACCTGCACAAAATCCATTCGACTAATGAAAAACCTCTACTATAACGAAACTCTCACCAATGCCTGGGGGCATGGCAGATCTTTCTGGAACAACATTAAAGAAGTTACTGGGAAACAGCCTAAAAAACTTCCCCCACTATGCTGAATATCGATGGGGTTACCACCCCGGACCCCGTAACTATAGCAAATACCTTCAACTCAGCTTTCACCAAACTCAGCAGTGTTCTCAACCCCTGACTTTTTCAACAATGATGATGCTCCATCACATGCCACCAGCCCTCCCCCTTCTTCTAAATACCCACCCTTCTACTTTAAGTCAGTCATGATGCATGAAGGCTGCACTTACATCAGTAAAGCTATTGCCAAGACCCAAATAAGTGGGGACTCGCTTGACCTAAAACTGCTATCCCTCACCCTGGATGAAGTACTAACCCCTCTAACAAAAATCTTCAACCTCTCCCTTAGTTTCAGTCAATTTTCTGACAGATGGAAAATTGCAACTATTACTACAATCCACAAAAGTGGTGACTGGGCATTACACATGAACTACTGGCATATCTCCATATTGCCTCCCCTCTCAAAGGCCATTGAAAGGATTGTAGTGGACAAGCTTACTGAGTAACTGGAAAAATATAATATCTTGTGCACTCAGCAACACGGTTTCAGAAAGTGCCACAGCACTATGTCAGCCCTGCTGGATTTTACTGGAGCTATCCACAGTTCCCTGGATAAAGGTCATCTAACTGGCTCTGTCTACATTGACTTAACCAAGGCTTTTGACACAGTCCATCATCGCCTCCTGATAGACCAGCTGCTAAACACAAGGTTCTTGCCCATGTCCAGAACCTGGTTCAAAAGTTATCTTGAAAACAGATCACAAAGAGTCAAAATCAGTGACGTCCTCTCTGATGCTAGACCGGTCAGCTCTGGAGTCCCAGAAGGATCCATTCTAGGTCCCCTACTTTTTTCTTTCTCTCTTTCTGAATAACCCACCAAAGTCCTATCCATAGCAAATACTACTGTACACTGATGACGCCGTAATCCACTTTACCCACAAGAATCACTATCCCCTTCAATGCAATCTACAGAGTGGCTTCTTGTCAGTCGAAAACTGGTTTTCTAAGCACAAGCTAGTCCTCAACTATAAAAAAACAAAGACAATGCTCTTCTACGGCACACATAACAAGTACAGGCATCTTCCTTTGACCATCCTAAACTGCAATGGTGCCACCCTGGAATATGTACCCTCCTTTAAATATCTTGGAATCACACTTGACAGTCACCTATCCTATGGCCTACACATTTATAATGTTGCTAAAGCTGCTAATAATCATATCAGACTTCTCTACAGGCACAGGCAATGCCTTACTCCTGAAGCCCTAAGGGTCGCAGTTCAGAGCTCTGTGGTCTCACTAATTGATTATGGCCTTATCATATATGGCTCTGCCGTATAGCTACAGCCCTCAACAAAGCCTGTTGGCTCATTTCTGTAGCCCACCATCACACCCACACGTGTGACCTCTACACCCAAACTGGCTGGTTACAACTCTTGAACCATATAAAATACCAAACTTGCTTAATGGCCAAAAAGACAACCCTGGGCTATTCCACTCTTAGTGTCCAAGCCCTCCTTTCTCCTGCCTGTAATTCACGCCTCACCAGGGGCTCAGACTCCTAACTCTTTCAGACCCACCACTGTCGTACCTCTCAGGGGCAAAGAGCATTCACCTACAGGGCCCCACTCTGGTTCAACGGTCTCAGTAGTGACATCTCCTTCCTTCCCAAGCTTGGCCTCTTCAGATCAAGGCTCTGTCTACTCCTCTCTGCCTCCAGCACATGCGACTGTTTCCCATAAACAGCCCTCCTGTCCACTCAACCTTTCTGTGTTGCCACTGCTCCCTCTACTCAGCACTTACTTCCTCTCACACCTACCCCTTTCTCCCTTCCCTTCCCCATCGTGTCCTCCTTCCCCCTCCTCTCCATTGCACCTCCCTAAGTACCGTTGACAATGCCTCTGGCTGCTTCTACCTCTGTATACCTATCTAGTATCCTCTCAGTATTCATGTTTTCATGGACAAAATAAGTTAAGCCTACTGTCTCTGTAACCCAATGTTTATCCACAACCTGTTCAGAATTGTCCTGTGTTGTATTGTACTTCTTCTGACGTGGAACCTTTGTAAAAGAGCCTCGGCTCAAAGGTACTTGTAATCCTAGATTCAAATAAACAAATAAAATAAAAAACAAATAACCTCCCCCCACAACCCACACACCCATCCTCCACAGACTGACAGATGCCAGGGTGTGCCATGGGGTCATGAGGCCTAACTATCACCCCATTCTCCTTTACTATAGCATGTAAACTTGCTTACACATGGGATGGGGAGAGAGTTGGGCCTGATGACCCCATGGCACACCCTGGCATCTGTCAGTCTGTGGAGGATGGGTGTGTGGGCTGTGGGAGGATTAGGTGCTCAACCCTAACGTTTCATTTCCTCACTTTTGTCACTTTAACCCTAACTAATGCATTAAATGCATTTGTTTGCCATGAATTTCCTTATTTTTTAAAAAAAGTATAATATAACTAGTAAAAAACATGTATTGGTGGGAGCAAGGGGACCGAGATGCCCATTACTGCATAACAATATGCATCTGTGGGAGTGGCGGGTCCCACTTATGCATAGCTATACAGCAGCCCTATAAGGCAAGGAACCTGTGTAGCACAAATTTGGCAATATCTCATTAACCATGCAACCTACAAAAAAAATTCCACCGCAGACTTACTCTATGGTTTAAAATCTTGTTCCAGCAGCATAGATCACCTAATGATGATCTATGCTGCCAGTAGCTAAAACTCTGTATCTCGCTTTGTTTTCAAGATAACAGTGCCAA
Organism: Neoceratodus forsteri; assembly: GCA_016271365.2. Classification (NCBI taxonomy): domain Eukaryota; kingdom Metazoa; phylum Chordata; order Ceratodontiformes; family Ceratodontidae; genus Neoceratodus; species Neoceratodus forsteri. The sequence goes on from CM028137.1 coordinate 915,602,462, forward strand.
AAGGTGTGACAGACACTGCAATGTAATCCTATGGGGAAAATGTCGACTTCATCATGGCATATTCATGCAACCACTTAATTCCCCCAACACCTAAAAAGCATAATTCATACCTGTAGGGCATCCCCTCAACACCCTCTAAATTTCAAGTAAAAAGACCAAACCATTAATGAGCTTTGCAATTCTAAAGTTTTTACACCTTTAAAGTTTTTCAGTCATGAGATAGCAAAATACTCAGCCGTGAGATAAATCCTAGTCCATGACCTAACAAAATCCTAGTCAGTGAGCGAACATCTGGTAGCACCAATCTGGGCCATCTGGTCATCCACAGGGCCATCTGGTCATGAAATTCTGGCTATCTGGTTATCCCCTCATGAACAAAGCTTGTGGACTTGGATCGTCTTGTGGACCAGGATTTTGCAGGCTCGTGAAAGAAGATCGTTAGCGAGTCATAAAAGAAGAATTTAAAATGTTTAAAAACCTATTTTTTTTGACAGAAATGAAGCAAACCAAAGGCATGGCTTTGTAGAGGGGGTCACCCTGAACAAAACCCATGCTTCATTTGGCCCAAAAGTCACCCGTGGAGAAAGCTACGACATTTTGTTTGACTGGAAAACTAAAAACAAGATGGTGGCTCGTGAACAAAGAATTTTTCTGACGGACTAGGATTTTTCATTTGTGAACTGACAAAATCTTTGACAGTGGGATCATCCATTTATCTTTTGCAAAATATACATATACATTTTTGAGTGAACTGAGCATGCTCAGAACTCAAAAATTAAAAATTGAATAACTTTGGAACAGATTAAATTTTTTTTTTACCAAACCAACACTGAATTGTTCCTTGACCCAACCTCTTTCTTCATTCCAGGTTTCAGACCAAAAGACCATACAGTGTGGTTGCAGCGCCATGGGCAAAAAACACATCAAAACTGGCGAAAAGTGCATTTTTTGGCATTTTGCTGTGCAGAAACCATACATCCATCCAAAATGCAACTTGGTAAATCAAGAGATTTACCATACCAGACTGCGCATTCCAAATTTCGTGCAAATCCGTTAGAAATGTTTGCAAAGTTATTAACGCACAAAATTTGAAGTTTAACATTAAAGTGCCCACTAACCCTAATAATAGGGGCGTGACCGCTCCTATATATATATATATATATATATATATATATATATATATATATATATATATGAGTATATAAAATTTGTGTGGTAGATATTTGTTGAAGTCAGAAGGATCAACACATTTATTTAGTGTGATCTTTCTACTCTGATGTGGTTAATTTTAATACTATAGTTTAAACCCTTTCTGTATGTGCCTTTGGTGGTGTCTGATATTGAGAACCTAAGTGTCATTTGTGGGTATCCTGTCTGTTTTGGTAGGTACTTTATTTTCTTTGTTAAACAGCTGAGTATACCCATTGCCTAATACTTTATAGTACATTGTATCTTTTGCTCAGTCTCTGAATTTTCTTCTTTCTCCAATGTTTTAGAACTGTTTAGTTATTGTGGCAGAGGTGTGGTACTGTGTTCTTTCTTGTAGTTCAAGGTGCTTTTGGAACTGCTGATTTCTATTGGTTTAAACTACTACATTTTTTTCTCTATTTCAAAAAAGCTACATCAACTTGGTTTGTTGTCACCTGTTTGTTGTTGCTAAGTAGCAGATATTTTTGCATTGTGCTCTGATTCTGTGATAGAATCTGTATTAGTAGAAGGTAGATTATTGTGATTGTAGTTACCTTTTGATTGTAAGGATAAAGAGGTGAGATAGAAGTGTATGTATTTTCAAATATTATAGCGGAACAGTGGCAGGATTTTTAGGACAGTAAATTAATAAAAAGGTAACTAGGGGAGCTTCAGTAGCAGACAAGTAGTGGAATAGCAGTATAACTGCAGTATAATGTGGGGAGTGGTGCAATGCAGTGGCTGTGGGGCAGCCATATTCAGGCAGATCTTCTGGACACTGAGGTGCTGCCCTATCTGCATGCATCTTTCTGGACTGCAGGATGAGGTAGCCAGACTCAGAGCGGAAGTAAACTGGGTCAGGAGTACCATCACCCCTATCCAGAGACCACTCAGTCCAATGTAGCTGCCTCAAGGATGCAGAGAACAAGGAGTACTTGGATGACAGTGGGCTCAGGGAGGGTAGACCAGTCAGGCAGAGGCACATCCAGATCCTATTCCACTCAAGAACTCATATGCCACACTGCCAAACAGGGACAACCAAATAGAGGTACCCAGAGAAATGGAAGGAAAGGATGTGGAGGTTAGCCATGCAAAGATGGAGTTTAGTGCCCAGGAGGTGGATAGGCAGAATAGGGGCAAAATTCAGCAGAAAGGGAGACAGCAAGGTGAACCAGGGATAAAGGACAACCAAGGAAGGGGCTGGAGTAGAACAGTGAAACAGTCTAGGGAGGTCAAATCATGGAAAGTCATGTGTGCAAATGCCAGGAGCCTTAGCAACAAGATGGAAGATCTGGAGGCTGTCATGGTGCAGTCAGACCTGGACATTGTGGCCATCACTGAAACCTGGTGTAATGATAACCACGACTGAGAGTTGGCCATACCTGCCTACAACATATTCAGAAGAGACAGGGCAGGCAGGAAGGGAGGAGGAGGAGGAGGAGTGGCACTGTATGTGAAAAATGACATAAGGGCCACACAGATCCAGGAGGAACAAAATGGGGGAGAGATACTGTGGGTTAAGCTGGAAAGGAAAATGGGGCCAGCCATCCGCACTGGTGTGGTCTATAGACCACCAGCCCAGGAGGAAGAAACAGATAGGAGTTAATGCTAGCCATCCAGAGGATGGCAGACAAAGGTGAGGTAGTACTGGTTGGAGACTTCAATATTCCAGACGTGGACTGGAGCATTCCAGCAACAGCATCAACTAGGAGCAGATTTATCCTGGACTCCTTCAGGTGCCTTCCTCAAGCAACTGGTCATGGAACCAACTCGGCAGAAGGCAATACTGGACCTTGTGCTCACAAACAGGGACAGTGTGATGGGGGTAAGAGTGGGGGAGCACCTGGGGAACAGTGACCACCAGTCTCTGTGGTTTGAAATCACAGAAAGAGCAGCACCAAACCACACAAAAACACGTATCCTGGATTTTAGGGGGGCAAACTTTGGGAAAATGGGGAGATACTTGAAAGAGGCATTAAGGGGAATGGGGCAGGAATCAGGGGTTGAGGAACAGTGGGAAGTATTTAAAATGGGGATTACAAGAGCAACAGAATTATGTATTAAGCAGGTTAGCAAGAGGAAAAGGAAGAGGAGACCATTATGGTTTTCCAAAGAGGTAGCAAAGAAAGTGAAAGCCAAAAAGATTGCATTCAGGCAATACAAAAGACACAGGCAGAAGGGATGGGGAGAAGTACCAGGAGAAGCAAAGGGAGGCAGGAGGTCAGTAAGGGAAGCCAAAGCTCAGACAGAAGAACACACTGCAAAATCAGTGGGTAGAGGACAAAACCTTTACAGGTACATAAGTGAAAAAGAAAGGCAAAGGAAGGATAGTGAGACTGAAGGGGAGGATGGGGGCTGTGTGGAGGATGACAACAGTAAAGCTGACATATTGAACAGGTATTTCTGCTCAGTCTTTACTGAGGAAGAGGAGGGTAATGGGTCTGAATGGAGTACAAGGGTGAGAATGTTGCAGAAATGGACACAAGTCCCTTTACGAGAAAGGGTCCTGAAGGAACTGGAATTAATAAGAGTTGATAAAGCAATGGGGCCAGATGGGGTGCACCCAGGGTCCTTAAGAACTAGAGAGGTGGTGGCTGAACCTCTTGCTATCCTGTTTAGCCAATCACTAGAAACAGGAGGTACCCAAAGACTGGAGGATAGCAGATGTAGTCCCCTATACAAAAGTGGGAACAAAGAGGAAGGGGACTACAGACCAGTCAGCCTCACCTCGGTAGTGGGAAAGATCATGAAGCACTACTGAAGGAGAGATTGGTGGAACATCTGGTTGTCAATGGACTACAGGACCCAAGGCAGCATGGTTTCACCAGGGAAGGTCATGTCAGACCAACCTCATTGAATTTTTTGACTGGGTGACTAGGAGGTGGATCAGGAGGGTGGACATGGCCTATCTGGACTTCAGCAAGGCCTTTGACACTGTGCCACATAGAAGACTATTGCACAAACTGGTGAATATGGGTGTGGGCAGGACAGTAGTGCGGTGGGTAGGAAAGTGGCTAGGCAGCAGGACACAGAGGGTGGTGGTAAATGGCTGTCACTCCACAGAGGGAAGAGTGACCAGTGGGGTACCACAGGGATCAGTGCTGGGACCGGTACTATTCAATATCTTCATCAGTGACATTGCACAGGACCTAGAAGGCAGAATTTCACTGTTCGCTGATGAAACAAAGCTCTGTAACAGAGTAGACACACCAGAGGGTGTAGACAGAATGAGAAGGACCTGCAGAAACTTGAAGAATGGTCAGGGTTTGGCAGTTGAAATTCAATGCAAGGAAGTGCAAGATAATGCATATGGGGCACAAAACCCTGGCACAATATATCAGTTGGGGGTGAGGATATAGCATGCACCAAGCAGGAAAGGGATCTTGAGTTATCATCTCTGATGCCCTCAAGGCAGGAAACAGTGTGACAAGGCAGCAGGTAAAGCAAATAGGATGCTGGGATGCATAGGCAGGGGCATCACCAGCAGGAAAAGGAGGTCATAATTCCACTATACAAGACACTAGTGAGGCGCACCTGGAGAACACTGTGCAGTTCTGGAGACCTTACCTACGTAAGGACATAGACAAGGTAGAGAAGGTTCAGAGGAGGGCAACAAAGATGGTGCATGGATTGCATCACAAGTCCTATTAGGACAGGTTGAAGGCACTGAACATGTACTCCCTGGAGGAGAGGAGGGAGAGGGATGATAGAGACATACAAGTATCTTACAGGGAGGAACAGGGTGCAGGAATGCACTATTTTAAGCCGAAAAGATGTTCCAGGACTAGAGGGCATGGGATGAAGTTGGAGGGAGGACGATTCAGAGGAAACGTGAGGAAGAATTTCTTCACAGAACGGGTGGTGGACAAGTGAACACCCTGCCAGAGGAAGTGGTGGGGCTGAAACAATCACGGATTTAAGAATGCATGGGATAGACATAAAGGAATTCTGGAGGTCAGGGGTAAGGGGCAACAGACTTCCTGGAAAACATAAACTGAACTTACAAACTTAAATGGGCAGACTGGGTGGGCCATAGGCCCTTATCAGCCGACACTGTCTATATATCTATGTATCTATATATATATATCTATATCTATATATCTATATATCTATCTATATGTGTGTATAAAATTTAACTCCAAAATGGTTTAAAATCAATATCCTTATTTAAATCTGTGGGTGTAAGTGAATTCAATTCCAAGAAACAGAATGTTTCTTTCTGAAAAAGGGTTTGAGTTTGATCCCCACTACAGGGGAGTTCTGGAATGTCCTGGAAAGCTCAGAATTTAAAGCTATTGGCAGCCCAAAGTGTTGCTTTCCCTGCCATTATAAATGGCCCAAATATCTTTTAGTAGGAGGTTTGAATGAGGAGACTGATTTTAAAACATTTTTGGATTAAACTTATTTTTTTTTGTTTGTTTGTATTGGGTGCTCAAATATGAAGTGATTGATTTATTGTGTATTTTTCACTGGCGTGTATTGGTGATTAATTGATTTTTTGATGAGTCCCTGTGAATAGCAACGTTTATGATAAAGTACGTTTTTTTTGTCACTGAAATTCTATTATATTGATGAGTTCCATGGAACTATTTTTTGTATTACTCAGTCTAGAATATCTATGTTAAAGATCCACTGATGCCTGAGGAAGAACTTTGAAAAAACATACTATTTGGGCACAAAGCAGCTTGTATTTCTCATTAGCTCTGTATTATGTATCCCCATTTTTATGGCTGCAGTTTGGTGGAGCTTGTAGCCATCTTGCAGTGGCTCTAAAACCAAGCTACCAGATTGACACTGTGGAACCCTTTTGTTCTGGAGTTTCGGAAGGATCTTTCTGCAACTCCAAAACAATATGCTCAATTCCCCCCCCACCATGGGCACACTATTTTGGCCAGCGGACTTAGGCCCACTGACCTGCAGCTGCTGTGCTGTTCCCTGAATCACTGCTTTCTGTCTGCAGCTCATGTCTCCCTCCCCCCCCCCGCAGACACACTATTTCAGGCAGTGGACTCCCTCCCACTAACCTGCAGCTGCTGATCTATTCCTGGGATCACCACTTTCTGTCCGCAGCTCATGCTGACCCACCATAATTACTACTCTGGGCTCACAGCCTTTTCGCTCCTCTCATTGGCTGACCTGCAGCTGCCACTATGTGTTCCAGTCAGTTCCATCTATGCTCGGTATCAGAGCTCACTCTGTCAACACTGATGCAGTCTGCAATCCGTACCCAAGCTCACCACCCTCTCTGCTTTATGGGAGATGAAGTTCCAATATTTCTCATACCGATCAGGGTAAGGTTACACAGAACTGAATTTCCCAAATGTTACACATCTCCATAGTAATGAATGAATAAGCACAGGAAAAGGACTGCTTCTCCAGATGCCAAACTGCAAAACTCTGATGGCAGAAAGAAAGCGAGGGCTGATAGAGTGCAAAGAAGCTAGGAGATCTCGAGTGAGCCAGTTAGAAAGAAATAGACAATTTTGGCAGAAAAATAGACAATTTGGCCCATCCAGTCTACCCATCTTTACTTTACCCACTGAGCCTTTGTCTAAACAACTGGGGTTTTGTATAATGCTCACTCTCTAAGCATGCAAATGATCAGATACAGTAATAGGGAATTTGGTAGAATTGGTACTTCTGGACCACAGTCCGGTCCTGGATCGGTGGTCCAATTTTCACCTATACCCCAACAGCAGCAGGAAGGATGGTTACCAAATTTATCAAATGTGATTTACAGAAATAACACAGATACTGCAGCATGCACATTTATGCAGATGCGATGCATGCAAACCAACTGATACTGTATGCATAAATGAAAGATACCATGGAACACAACAGAACTTTACCCCCATGATAGTTCCGTCCACAGAACTAGAACTAGAGAAAGGGTTGCTTCTGGTTCTATAAGTAAGTCTGCCTGTCAGCCCGTTTGCAAAAATTGTGCCACCAAAATGAAGAGTATCTGTGGTGGGAGTGGGAATGACAAAGGTATTAGAAGGTTTCGGTTTTCCTTACAGATGTTAAGGCTTGAGTGTTTAAGTTTGCTTCTCATAGCTGTCACTGTTAGACACACAGTACTTTTACTTATGTTTGGTTACTTTTCCTTATTGTTTATTAGTTTTGTGTTATGACAAAAACAATAAAGATGTTGAATTTAAAAAAGAAAAGACACACAGTACTAAGTCTAAGTAAAGGCAGCCTACATGAATTAATTTTTAAATTCTGACTGTATTGCAGATTGCATTTAAATAACAGGAACAAACTCAGAGGCAGAGTAGCTTGATTTTTAAGTAGTTTATGTGTAACAAGTTGACGTTGTGGTGGTGGAAATGAAAAACTGCTTGTCTAAGTTAACTTTTATATTTATTGTGCACTAACTGTATCGTATCTCATTGCCCTGCAATATCCACATACCTCTTAGCTGTCCCTGATCACGAGGGCGTCCCTCATTTTACCCCTCAGAATTGCTCTGTCCCTTATGGAACAGGTGTTGCCCACACAGATAATGTGTTGTAAATGTGTTCCACAATGCTAAAATAAACATAAACATCATACTAGTAAACACAATGGTTTCCACAGTATTCTTAGCTTGTATCTCCATGTTTTAGGATATATCTTCCATTATGAGGGCCGTTGACCCTTATTTTGAGTGTCTGTGTTCCTCATTTCAGTAATAAAAGGTTGAGACTGAGGTATGTAAGGGGATCACTCTCAACTACTATGCATACACCCCAAATTTACCCTTGCTGTGCGAAAATTTACTGTTGTTCCTGACGGTGTTAGAGCTATTTCTGGACAAAGTTAAAAATATATACTAACTGGGAAGAAACAGTGCTTAACATTAAATATAAAGTGCCCACTTTTCTTAAAACATATTTGTTAAACTAAAAATGTGCTATACATTCTGTTCATTTGCTCTGCATTTTAAAAGGCAGTATTGCACTTTTTTTTTTTAAACGTTCTATTGATGCTTATTTCTCATGGGCCTTCCCCCTTTACATTTGCTTCTCACAAGTCCTATCATTCATTTTCTCTGGGACTTACTCTCGTTCACCTTAGGCCCTGTGGTTTTCCCTCCACGGTGGAGCTCATGGTCATCAGGGAAGGCAACTGCCCCCTCAAGTACTTTTTGACCAGCCTTCAGAGGACAGGCACCAAAGCTGATGGTGTGGGAATCTGTGAGTTGAGCCAGCATCCTCCTGCTGCAGCTTGGCTTTTTCCTTTATTTCCTCCCAGCCCCTTAGGATGTCAGCACTCAGTACCAGACCAGGGTTGCTGGGTTGCGAGCGTTAGCTCTGTGCTGTGCCAATGGGTTGGCTTAAAGTGCTACATATTTTGATGCTAAGATGTTGAGGGATATGTCAGTGATTGCCTTAGGTCCTGGAATGACTAGATTACAAAGGCAGTGGATAAGGGACAAGCAATAGATTTCCTCTACTTCAGCTTCAGCCAGGCATTCAACTCAGTGTCATGCAGAAGGTTGCTGAAGGAATTAGAGGATCTGGGAGCAGTGAAGGACCTAGTTAGATGGGTCAGATTTTGTTGAGAGGGAGACAGCAGAGAGTGGTGGAAAATGGTGTCAAATCAAGGGAAAGGGAGGTCATAAGAGAGGTACTGCAGGGATCAGTCCTGGGACTAGTCATTTTCAATATGTTCTTCAGCAACCTAGGAGAAGGAATACAGGGTAAAATCTGTCTCTTCACAGGTGACACTAAGCTATGTGGTAGGGTGGACAGTGGGTGGGTACATGAGGGAATTGCAGGGGGAACCTATAAAAGCAGAGAAGTGGTCCATCGTTTGGCAGTTGAAATTTAATGCCAAAAAATGTAAGATGATGTACATAGGGAACAAGAACCCCAGGACTGAATGCTGTATGGGAGGGGTTACGTTGGTCTCTGCTTCAGAGGAAAGGGACCTGGGATTCATCTCAAATGACTCCCTAAAGCAAATTAGCCAATGTAACAAGGCCTACAGCAAGGCAGCCTTGAATGTTGGGGTGTATTACAAGGGGTTTTGATAGCAGGAGGAAAGAGGTAATACTGCCTCTCTATAAATCACTGGAAAGACGCCATCTAGAATACTGTGCCCAGCTGATTCACCAACACAGTGGTAGTGCTACCACTGACAATGCTGGGGACCCGAGTTCAGGAATGACCTCAGTCATCGGGGGCATGCCTGGGAAGGGGGGGAGGATTGAGCATCCCAGGAAACACTCTCCTTCAGGGAAGAGAAGGAAGCTAGCTCCACTGCAGTACTGCCACTTGAGTGACCACATGTGGCAGTGCAGTCAGGAGTAGCTTGTGTCTGGCAGGGTGTTGACTGGTGCTGTGCCATGCATGCCTGCATGCGCATGTGCTTGTGTACACTTTCCACCAATGTCCATGGGGAAGGAGGAACAAGTGAAAAGATCCTGGTGAGCAGGATGGTGCTGGTGGCCCGCACACCCCACATCTGTCTACCCAGACCCTGCCTTCATATACTGGATCCCTTCTGTAGCAGAGCTTGCCATGTTTCCACTGCCATCATAAGAGGGGTCAAGCTCTGTGAGAATTTTCTGAGGTAAGGATAAGTCCTGAGGGACACCAGAGTGATGGGACTGGGGCAGCTGAGCAGAAGGGAGATGACCAGAGATGTAGGGGCATAAACAACAGTAGCTAAAAAAATGAATACTGTGAACAGGAAAGGTAGAGACAGGCTGGAGACAGTGCAGTCTAGAGTAACCAAAGTGATTTATGGTCAACAGAGAAGATCCTATGAGTACTGATTTAGGGTACTAAACATGGACTTGCTGGAGTCTAGAAAGGAAAGGGGTGACATGATAAGTTCCTAAAAGGAATAAACAAGGTGAACTGTGTGGAACTATTTAGCAGGAACTGAGGCTCAAAAAGAATGGGACTTAAGTGGAATCTGGAAGGGAGGGAGAGTCAGGAGGGATCTGAGAAAGTTTTACTTTATGGAGAGAGTGGTTGAGTCATGAAGCAACCTACCGGCAGAGGTGATTGGTAGAAAAACCATCAATGGGATCAAGCACAGCTGGAACACAGTAAAAGGCCTAATAGTTACTCAGGGTAGCAGTAGGGAAGGGAGCAAGGGGTGAGGAGAGTGCAAAACCCCCATCTAGACAATAGGTTATGGGACAGGATGAGGTAAAACTAGGCAGACTGGATGGATCAATGGTATTTTTCTGCTGATATTGTCTATATTTCTCTTAAAGACAGACATGATAGTCTAGTAAAAACAGTGTGAATCTGTGATTTGATATTGCAAAAACTTTATTTTGGGCAGACTTGCCAATGCTAACAGTTGGCTCAAAATACAGTTTTTACAATACAGAATCATTGATTCATGCTCTGTTTTACTAGATTAGTATATCTGATCTTTCAAAGTGCTTTGCTGTCACTCACCATCTGTTCTGAGTGCTCCAAAAAGTTAATCTGCTGAAATTGTAGTGTATAGGGATTGGGTCCCCTTTCTGGAGCATCACTCTCACTCTCGTGTGTGCTATCTCCATGACCCCGCATCCTGGGACAAAGCCTTGGCCTTGCTAGGCCTCCTGCAGCTGGAGCACAAACTCAATCAGTCCCTGGCTCCTGACTGTCTGTACAGCCACGAGGTGGGACAAAAGAATGTAATTCCAGAGACCACCATTCAAGTGGTCCCAATGTGAGTGGAACAGCAGAAGTGGGTGCTCCTCAAAAGAATCCCTTGAGGGAAGCCACCAGAGGGAGAGTCACCAAAGGGGAGACACCAGTACACCAGAAAATGCTGCCAAGGCTTCCTCTTGTGAACTGTGAGTGTTTTACATAGCCAGGTGCTGTTGTTAATTGGTGGGGGAGGAATTGCTGATTTTTTACATGGGTTAATCTGCCACTGCTCAATAAGCTTCCATAGTTTGCTGCCTTTACTCAATAGCATTAGTGTTGCTGCTTCATTTTGTACTCATTTACCATTGCTAGAGTGGCTTTGTATTGTGATACCAATTTTTAAACCAGCTCTGTTATCTCTGTTGCAGTTCTGGTACTGCCCAGATGGATTGCCCTAAATTTTTGGCTTGAGTTCTTAACCTGTAATCAGGCTTGTGCTTATTTTTCCTGCACCTCTCTACTTGCTATGCTACTAAAATCAGCTGTTGGGAATTGTGTTTTGTTATAATCCCACCACTGCCTAAATTGCTAGATACCTTTCTGTTCAATGATTTCTCTCTTCTTATCCACCAGTGCTGCTTCACTTGTGCTGCTGCTATGCTCCTCCTAATTCTTTCCTCCTCCCCTTCCTGACTTCTGTCTCTCATCTTCCCTTGGCTTGTGCTTCCTATCTCCCTCTGTCTTGCACACTGCCTTCCTCCTCTTCTCCTATCATACCTCCCTCCCCCCCATTATCTTCCTTTCCCTTGGATCCTAGCTGCAGCCTCCAGTCTCTCTGGTTACACCTTGAAGCCCTCTGGCATCTGCTTCCAACATCCATTCCTACCATTCTGAACCTCCCTACCCCCTTACTGGCAACTTAAAGGTCCCTTAAGTTCATTATCTCCCTCATGGCTACTGACATTGAGTTTTATCCTGGCTATACCCTTCCCTCTGCTCCCCAAGATCTGAGGGTTGTATACCATTGAGTTTGAAACTAGTTAACGGACAGGAGACAGAGGATGGTGGTTAACAGCATACACTCTAAGACTGGGACAGTGACCAGTAGGTTACCACTTGACTCAGTATGGGGACCAAATATGTTGAATGTCTGCATGGGGACATTGGAGAGGATCTAGAGGGGAAGGTGTGCCTTTTGCAGATGACATCAAAATCTGCAATACAGTGGACACTCAGGAGGGAGTGAAGAAAATGCTGAGAGATCTAGGGAAACTTGAGAAGTGATCAAACACAAGGCAGCTGGGGTCAATGCCATATAGTCCTAAATATTTACCATCAGATCCAGAAGCAAATAGTTTGATACTTTTTATTGGACCAACATAGATGTTACAAAAAGAAAACAGTGCCTAAGCATTCGGGCCAACCAAGTCATTCCTTGAAAGCGTATGCCAGTTATATAGAGAATCAGATTCTATTAACATCCAGATCATATATAAAAACCCAGAAAGAATTCTCATTGGTTTGAAATCCTTTTAAAAAAAAAAAAACAGACATTGAAATGAAGAACCAGATAGTGCACCACCAGTCTGCTACTACTGAGAAACCTTCCAAGGTCAAATGTCAGGAGTAGCAGATAGCATGCATACTCGAGCAGAAAGTCCCTCTATCTTAAATAATGAATGAATGAGTGCATTATGTGAATACATTCTTATTTAAAAGCATGACCTTTAGATTTAATACCCACATAAGTGCATGTTAAAATTAGATAGCATTGTACATTAAAGCACCATTGCAAAGAAAAATGTTTTTCTAAAAAGCCAGTTTTCTGCCATGGTTATGAAAAATATTGGCAGAAATGTTGATTTGGGTTTTCTGGATTCTTCCTATGCTGTGTACGATACATTTGTATTTTTGACTGAATTCTTATGCTCCTCAGTTCCTCTATATTATTTCAATGCAAAAATGAGGCAACCATATTTTTTTCTTGAGAAATAATTATCTTAAAAAAATATTAAAATTCTTAAATGATAATGGAAACTGAAAATTTCACCACCAAAATAAACTGGAAGACATCTGGTATTGATTAGGAAGAAAAAATGGTGACGTCAAATGTTAGCCCATTTTCATTTCACTGCTGCTTTAAAACACTATAAATCAGAATTGTTCTATATATGGAAATATGAGGGTATGAAGAAAAACTCCCTAGTATGGACAACTGTTTCACACATTTATACAGTATTAAATCTATCTGGAGACATTTTCTAAACTGCACTCTCAACCAGTTAACAAACTCTGCAAACAATTAGGACCTTCAGTGCTATAACAATATTTTTTACAAGATAATATCAATTATCAGAATTAGTGCCAAATAAAAAAAATTCTCAAGAACCCCCTAGAAAATGAGTTCATGCATCCTAAAATGTTCAGAGTTCAATAATGTGTTAGAATATTATCAAATTACTATATGTACAGTAACAGTCTTTGGAATCTGAATAAAAAAAACAATGGAATTATACCTCCCCCTTCCCAAGGGAAAAGATAACTAGTAGAAAGAAGAAAGATAACTAGTAGAAAGAAGTATAAATTCACTATGAATCTGAACCAAGAACCCTAACGCACATGTACCTGAATATAACCCTTTCCTCAATATACCCATAACCCCAACCCTCCACTTTATTTCCTCACTCCCTCACCCCACACACACAAACCCCCTCCCACAAAAAAAACAACACACCATCCTCTTACCCCCAACAGACATTTATGTATTTTATTTATTTATTTATTTATTTATGTCTTTGTTTACTGGGTAAGTGTGCTGATCCAAAGACCATTTTCAGGCATGGCACGGGCTACAAACAATAACATTGAATCAGTTAAAATAATTTACAATCCAACGAGAGTAGCAAATTACAAGCTGTACAGACACAAGTCCCAACAGAAACATACACAGCATAGTAAGTAATGGTACAGAGAAGTACCTGAACAATGTACAGTTGCAAGCCCAGTGAAAGCAGATAACTAGCTGTACAACAGTAGATTGACACAGGGTAGTGGAAAAAAATCAGTTACAAGCAGTAATACTAATTTGAAACAGGGTAAACAGACTGCACCACAGTAACCTAGTAGGATAAACAGTTTCAACAAGCCACAATACCCTTTTTTCCTTCACTTGTGAAACCTATCTTATCTGCCCTCAAGGGCATTTTTCATTTATAACCCTGCTATCTTCACCTATAACACCCTGTTGGATAGTTCCTTCCTAATTGTTTCTGTTCTCCCTCTTTTTCCCTGTTTTACCTATAACTGCAATCTGCATAACGTTCTATTGTCTGCTGCCTTACCTATATTTATTGTTGCACTATGTTACGTTCCCCATTATATCTGTCACCTTGTTAACTGCTGTTTACTCTAGTGTGAGTGCACAATGTCCTATCTGATTGTCTGCTACATTTACCATTTTGTATTTATTTTTACTGTTCAGTAATACATGTAACTACTGTACTGTACATGATGTTCCTGCACTGATGTACTGTACCTGTCTTACCACTCTTTTTGTACTCTCCCAGTTCGTGCCTGAAAATAGTCATTATTTGGCTAGTGTACACACCCGGTTAAAAAAACTAAATAAATAAATACCTAGGTGGAGATGAATAGGGAGGAAGCAAGGAAGTTAGGTGCCGGTGGTGATAAATAGAGGCACACACCAAGGGTGCTGGGGGAAGATGGAGAAAAGCAGAGAAACTAAGTGCCAGTGGTGACATGGAGGCACACACCAAGGGTACTATGTACTAGGGTTTGGAGGAGGGAAAGTACAGCAGGAGTACAAGGGTAGGACAAATAGGGAAAAAATCTAGGGAGAGGAGGAGGTGAAGACACAGGGGGAAACAAGGTAACTAGTAGCGGTAGGGATGGGGAGGGGGAGGGTAAAGACAGCTAGCATGTAAGGGTAAGGGGGAACAAGAAAAAGGGTGGCAGGAGTAAGGGAAAGAGGGTATAAGTACCTACACCCCAGAAGAGGAAGGTTTAAACTGGAGAGCAGGAGCAGGTGGATTCCAGGAGTAGCCAGGATCTGAGTTGGGATTTGAGGGCATGGTGAGAGGCAACCATGCTGATAACTGTTGGGAAGCTGTTCAATAGAGAAGGTGAGGCTACCAACAGAGCTTTACTCCCCATTACAGTGTAGACTCTGGGGACCTTCAGCGGGTGACCAATGTATCACACAGACACCGGGGGACAGTACATGCCTTGAGGAGGGACGCATAAGGGGACTTGATAACCCCATGCACTGTACCATCAATGATACCACCAAGTGCATAGTGAAAGCAATGCTTGAGTGAGGGCCAACCAAGAGACTGATATAAGTCACAATGGTGGGTGGAGAAGGGAGTCATTAGCGCGAAGTGGCAAACACTATTATAAACCGAGTTCAGTCTGAGACAAAGGGTAGAGGACAGAGAGGAGGAGGAAATCAGAGAGCAATAGTCAAGGACAGGGAGCAAGTTCCCATGAGCAATGGCCAGTCAGGCAGTGGGGGTAAGATAGTTTATTATGCAATAAGTGGTGCCGAGGTTTTGGTTGATTCTGTGTATGATAGTGTTTATGTGCATGGTAAAGGAAAGGGATGGGTGCAGGGTTACACTCATATGTTTGAACTCAGAGACTAACTGCAGGGGAGGTCCAGAAAGGGAGTTACACATACAAAGTTATTCCACACACCCCAACTACTCACACAACCCCCCCACCACAAGACAACCCACCATCCCCCTTCCCCTATACACACACAACTGTTTTTTAGAAGAGAAACCAACATGTAGATAATCAGTTAAAATGAAATCTATGAAAATAAGAACAAAAACAAAAAAAGTATTAACCTAGGCATAGGAATCCCGGTACTGAGTATGGGATATGGGGTATTTGCCATCACTAGACAGGAAAGGGACTTTAGGGTTATTATATCAAAGACTCTTTAGCTGGCAATGCAATGTGACAAGCTATTGGGCAGGGCTAAAGGGATACTAGGGTGAACAGGGATGGGCATCAGCAGCAGGAGTAGAGAGGTGGTGCTGCCACTCTGTTGCTCTCTGGTATGCACCCACCTGGAGTATTGTGTCCTATTTTGGAAACTACACTTCAGAAAACACGTAGATTGGGTGAAGGTGGTCCAGAGGAAGGCAGCCAAAACAATGTAGGACTTGCAAAAAAAGTCCTACAAGGACAGACTGGAGGATCTTAATATGTACATCCTGGAGGAGAGGAGAGGAGAGGAGAGGAGAGGAGAGGAGAGGGAGAGGGAGAGATGAAATGATCAAGAGAAGAGGGAGAGAGGAAATGATTGAAACCTACAGGTACTTCACAGGGATGAACAGTGCAGAAGGAGAGCCTCTTCCAAATGTGAGCAAGCTCCAGGGCTAGGAGGCATGCGATGAAGCTGGAAGAGGAACGTGTAGGAGAGATGTGAGGAAATATTTCTACTATGAAAGAGTGGTAGATGCATGGAACAGACTGTCAGCTGAAATGCTAAAAGTTAGAACAGTGGAGGGCTGCAAGCATGCATGGGATAAAAATAGGGGTATATCAGAACACAAACAGTGAGGGGGGAGGGTTGCTGGAGACCTGATAGGGTCTGCAGAGGCAGAACAGGCTGGGAACACTTGGGCAGACTGAATGGGCCAAATAGTCATTTACTGACAATAGATACTATGTTTCCGTGAGCAACCATAGCCTCCTCCCTACGTTAGATCTGTTTAATCTACTAATGTTAAAGAAGAACGGTGCCGAAAGTGATAGTAATTTTGCCTAGTAGAGGCTGTTTGATAAATACTGGTTCCAGATCTATTATTGTTTCATCTATATGAGCCATTTAATTACTTAATTGGGAGTTTCTAGTTTACATTCTGGTGTTAAGTGCTATTTTAGAACTGTATGATTTAGTTTATGTGTTTTGGAGTTTTGGAACGATCCTTCCTCAACTTCAAAACAGTGCGTTCACTCCCCTCCTCTCTGCAGGCATACTATTTCGGCTGACGGTACACAGCACAGTCCGCTGTGTCCAAGATGGCCACTGGAGCCCAGTGCACATGTGCGAGTCATTTCACATGCATGACTTCACCGCACATATGAGCGATGACCAGTGCATCTGCACGGACCTCTGGCAACCATCTTGGATACAGTGGACCTCAATAAGCTCAGCTGCAGCTGTATCAGCTCTAGCCAGAGTTTAATATCAAGGTCATATACATTAAAACTGGATAGTTGTTCTCGGGGGGCCATTAGCTCCCAACTGCTAACCTGATGTCATAATACTCTGCTTGTCACATCACAGTTAATCCCATGGCAACAGACTGTTATGCCACAGCAGAGCATTATAATTTCAATCAGGGAATAAGTGGTAGAGGCAGATGAACTCTAAAGGATAAAGAATTTGTTTGTGTGGGAACTTCTTCAGTAATAAATAATGGAGAGGAGAAATCTATAGAAGATATATGAAATACAAGCTGAATTGTGTCTAAATATTATGTTTTCTGAAGTTTTTCCAGAGGTGTCACCTGTTCTTTAAAGAATATTCAATGTAGTTCACTTGTAATATTTATAGTTGTTACTGTCTTGCTTTCTGCACTTCTACCTACTGTTTTAACTTCTATTTCTCCTCCCTTCCCTTGCTTTTCCTATGTTTTTTCTATACTAGTATTATATCTGGACCATTTTAAAATAATATTTGCCAAAATAATATTAAGAGTTATAGTTAGGCAATAAGTGGACTCTACAGTATCTACGAGTCAGGGACAAGTGGTTCATATAATGACAGTGTCATGTAGTGTTCCATTACTGCTACTTTGCCAGTCTGAGTTGTAAAAAATGAATAGGGTATATGTAGAGAGATAAAAATGTTCTGAATGGAATTTTGTATTTACTAAACAGCTCTTGTCATTGTCATGTTTTTAATGGGGAAAACCTTCTTTGTGCTGAAGCTCTTAATATGAAATTTGCACTGTCACTTTAGCACATGGATGATTCTAACTGATTGGTAGTGATGTTCTAGAATTCCATTTGCTTATAAGAATATTTATAATTGTTGGGTATTTTATGGCTACTAATTCTAATCATACATACATCTATGAGGAAGCCCTGCATGCAGGGCACTACATAGGATTATCTTTGCACCACATCTGTTTTATGTCAAAGTAAAAGTTAAAATTTACTCACATGCTTGTGTGCTTTTCTTTTTTCTTTTCTTTTTTTTTTTTTTGTTTAGTATGGCAATAGGCAATACATGGTGGTTAACACCTTCAGTGATGTCAGAGTGCTTGAGTTCCTTTACATTTGTTTTTTTCCACAGGGCTAGGGGCTGGAAGAGGGAGGGTTAACCAGACACAGATTAGAAAGAGGTGTCCTGGTGAAAGGACATGCATAGCTGCTACTACAGCCCTTGGGGCACCATATTCTCTGCCCCCTCTGCCAGCCCTCTGTACCACAGATCCTATTTTGGAGTGATGAGCATGTCTGACCCCAGACCCTGGCCAGCCACTATCCTGGCTGCCTACATTGCCAAGTGTACAGCCAGCTCAGGAACAGGTGTGGAGGGGGTGCACATCTAAATTCATGAATACCATGGAGTGCTCGGATGGTGCACCTCCTGTGTAGCAGGGGAACTTACCAGCTTTTCCTGGCCCACCTTAAGTGTGGATGTGTCCTTCTGAGGATCAAGCCCTACTATTGCGTCTAGTCTAACCTCTTATTTTGTCTGTGTTGTTATGTTCCTAGGTTCTTTTGCACTACTCGATCTTACTGATTTATTTTAAATTATTTCACCAGATAAACATACAGAGACAGAAGGATAATCTTGTTAACATATGTGACCTGAGGGAAAGGGGTGGGGGGGGAATGAGGGAGAGGAGATAAACAAGGATGTATAGTACATTATATACACAGACAAGTAATACGTGGTCTAGACATGATATGTACAGGCAATGTAGTCCAATTTAGACTAAATCTAACAATGTGCATACAACAATAGACATTTTGCAAAACAAATCTATAGAGTAGCAAGGGAAACAACAGAGGTCATAGTCAGGTGTAGTCACAGAATGAGGTAACAAAAAATCTTGAGGTATAGTTTAGGTGAGGCTACACTGGAGTGAGGGCTGTCACCAAGGCCAGATTGTTCCACAATGGGGGAGCTTGTTACTGAAAGCTGACTGCCCCAAGTTAAGTTTACACTTAGGAACCATGAATCTGTTACCTGTACTAGATCGAAAATTGCGGCTGGAGGGGGTGGAGGGAGTAAGCTTGTACCCCAAGTATTTTGGGAGCTTATTTGGCCAAAACTTGAAGCATATATGGCAAGGTACTGAGTATGTCTACTGCTCAGAGAAGGCCAGTTTAAGCACTCATAGAGAAGGCAATGGTGGGTATATGCTGGGCAGCAGAGAATGAACTTACACAGGGTGTTCAGTACTGAATCCAGCTTAGATGGGTGGCATTGGGGACTTCAGCAGGCTTAGTGAGAGGCAGTCGCCCACCGTATATAAGGCTGCAAGCTTTCTGAATGATTTGTACAACAGTAACTGAATGTTTGTTTTGTTTTATTTATTTATGCTGGGAAGTCTAAGGGCCAAAGACCCATTTTCATGATCAACCAGTGAATGTGAGAGGTGAAATCTAGGGGTTAGTCAAATTGAATGCCAAGGTAATTGTACTCAGCTTCAGATTTTTGTGTCCCACCGTCAGGAGTTTTTATAGCAAGAGAAGGGCCAGCCACCAAGTATTTTTTAGATCCAAACAACATTGACACTGTTTTAGTCTGACTGAGGGCTAATCTGATGGCTTAAAACCAGTTGGAAAGGGCATCAAAGTATAATTGCACATCAGCTACTATATGGAAGTTTTACTAGAAGTAAACAAAATAGGGTCATGAATATGCATTTAAATGTTACAAGATTTTACAATCCTTGGCAGGTCATTCACAAATGCATTAAAAGGACGGGGGCCCAGTACAGACCTTTGAGGGACACCCATGGTAACTTTCTTGCAGCCTGAGAGGGCTAAATAAGTAAAGACTACTTGGAAGCAACCATAGAGGTAGAAGAAGAGCCAGGAAATTAATGAAGAGAGACCAGAGACACCACATTTAACAAATAGAAAGGTGGGGTCCACATGTCAAGTGCCTTGGCTAGGTCAAAAAACATAACACTGGTAGGCAGACTACTGTCCATATGGGTAAGGACATAGTCAGTAAACCTGAGGAGGGAGGTGGATGTAGAGTGAGAAGCATGAAAACCCAACTGGTAGTCAGAAAAGAAATTGTGAAGAATTTGTAAGTTGCCTGGCAACTAACCTCTCTAAGACTTTGGAGAGGCAAGGCAGAAGTGAGATGGGCCAGCAGTTTGGAAGGGGTTTTGGGGCATCTTTTGTGAAAAGAAATGACTACAGCACTTTTCCAGAATACTGGAAAAACTGCAGACCAATCAGCAATTGAAGATGTGGGCAACTGATGCTGCAGTAGCCGGAGCAGCAAACTTCAGCAATTGGGGGGTGGGGGAGACCATCATCTCCAGGGTGTGTGCTAGGTTTTAAACACATAAGCTTACAAGGAACCTGGGAAGAGTGACCCAGGAGAATGAAAACCTAGGTGCATCAGAATTGAGGTACCTTGGTGGAGGAGTAGAGGTGGTGCTAGTAAGGGGTAGAGGTACCACCAACAAAGGGCCATCAGTAAGCTGATCATTTAAAGGATTTGTAATGGTACATGAGTCAGAAACCATGCAAGAGGTGCATTTTTTTTATATATATAGGTTGTTTCTCCCCAGGTGCACCTTAGGTGGCTAGGCTTCTCCCTGTTTCTGCCACCCAAGTCCATCTGCCATCTCTCCAGCACCACCAAGATCCACTTCCCCATGGATTTCCCCCCACGGAGGGTCCGGGAAGGGGGGGCTATCCCCCCCATCCAGTATTCACAATCCAGATAGGGGCTTCAGCAAGCCAGTGATGAAGTGGGGTGAGAGCTGCCAGGCAGGGCTCCATTCCTGCTTTTCTTCCCATGCCACAGCACCATGACCATGTGCACATGGATGCGTACATGTGCTGCATAGCTGTGGCCCCTCCTTGCTTCTCAGACTCCAATGCTGCCACTCAACCTCCACCAGGTGGCAGCCAAGAAGCAAGACAGCCAACCCCTCCCCAACCTGGGAGAGGAGAGCCGTCAGTCGGATGCTCGATCCTCCCTCCCCTGCTTACCCCCAGCAACCCAAGCTCACTCCTGAACCCAGATCACTGATGTGGCGCGAGGAGTGGCATCCAGCGTCTCAACCCTCAGCACCACTGGGCTGGCTGCCAGAGACACACTTGAGGTTTGGGATGGAGGATGCAGAGTGAGCAGGCTGAATTAGATTGCTTTTATTGTGTCTCAGAATTTGGAAGATGATGAGGAGTCATTCATGAATTTGGTCTGGAATTAAGCAACATAAACTTTTCTAAGTGCCTTGGTAAAGAGGTTTCTGAGCCTGTTGGAGTGTAGTCTGGTCAGCAGGGGCACCTGATGTCTTATGGGCAGACAAAGCATCATCCCTTTGCTGGAACAGATTGATAATATGAGAAGATACCTTAGGGAAATGCTTACCCCTTCTACAGGAGAATGAATATTGCAGATGGATAAGAAGATAGAGCTAAATTTACTCAGTGCCTGCTCAGGGCCTGGAAAGCTATAAAAAGAGTTACAGTTAGCAGTGGAGAGGTCTTCCAGAAAAGTGAGCAGTGAGAATTTCTGTAGGGTGTGACCAGTAATGATATGGGTTGGGATTTGGAAGATTTGATCTTCCAATCAGAGTGGGTGATGCATTGGTCACTGGATATATCAGACAGAATATGTGCACAAGCAATATGATGGGGATGTGAGGACAGGATTCATTCATTGAGGGAGTGGTTAGTGGACCGGCTATTAAATCTTCTTGGCTCTGATAGCATTTGGTGAACATTTAGGGTTTTCATTCTGGAGCAGAGTGATAAGGATTTGGGGCTCAGCCAATTACAGTTTAGGGCACTCAAAAGTATGTGTTCAACTTTGAGAGGGGTAAGTTTAGCAAAGTGATAGGAAATGATATTCGAGGTAGCACCACTACATTTACCGAGGGATCAATAGATCTGAGTAATAATTAAAGGAATCAAGTGGATACCACAGATTAGCTCATGTGATCTTGGTGCAACTTCTGCAAAATCCAGGGTGAAACTTAGAGAAGAAGCAATATAAAGGATAAAAGATGCCCCCTCCCCCCTTGCCTCTGTCCTGCCCATAGGCAGAGAAACTGGATATGGCAATATTGAAGGAGGTTACTCTGACATAGCCTTCCCCTCAGAATTCCTCTTGCTTCTGATAACGCCCTTAACAACATCTGGTTATGTTGTGAACCACGTTATAGTTCCAGCATTGATCATATTACTAGGCAGTCGATTTGACCTATCTATCACCCACTCCATGAAAAATTATTTCCTAATGATGTCTCTGAATTTCCACATTTCCAACTTGGTGGTGCGCCTCCTGGTGGACGTACTGTTTCTTTACTTAAACAGCTCTGCAGAATTCATTTTGTTGAATTCCCTTATGTATTTGTATGTTTCTGTCATACTCCCTCCTGTCCACTAGAGAATGCATATTGAGACTTCCCAAGTTCACCCTAAAGGGCCTTCCTTCTTGCTTCCCTGGATCATTTTTGTCATCCTTTGCTGTATAGGTTTCAACCTATCTCTGTCTCCCATCATATGAAGGATCCACAAAAATACACACTACTCCATGTGAGGTCTAAACAGTGACCTGTACAGTGGCAATATGGCCTCCTTCCTGAAACTGGTGAACTTCCGCCTGATGCACCACAATTATGTATGCTGATGGCACAGTCCTCTATGCCACTGGCCACTCTCTTGGAGCTTGAATCACTGCTTCAACAGAACTTTGATATTATCCAGTGCTGATTTGTCTCAAATTGCAGTTTCCCCTTCATGCATGACTTGCACGCTGCTAAATACCAAAAAGACTGTCTCCATGTTTTCTGGTACTTAACAAAAGCTAGCTAGTCTCCCCTCCACCCACTTTTTCACCACCCTTAATTGCTATCCACTGGAGGATATTATCACTTTTAAATACCTTGACATGGGGCTTATTCAAAACCTTGATTTCTCCCAGCATATCAATGCCATCCTCAAGAGGTTATGTCCCAAACTTGGAGCCTGTACTGCGATAAGGATTGCTTACACCCCAAGTCTGCCATGAGATCATCCTTAAAATGATCTTGTCAGTATTTGATTATGCAGATGGAGTATATGGGGTTGCTCCTGAACCTCCCAGACAAGGCTGGACCCTCTCTTCTACTCCTTATGCCACTTTACTGCAAACTTCTCCCCACTCACTCATCACTGTACTGTCTATGAATCCCCTCATTGGTCATCAGTGGAGTCCCTATGTACGCTTCATCGTATATCCTTGCTATCAAAATTCTGGTTTCTTCTCTTCCTCCCTACCTCAGCCATCTCCCATCTCCTCTATCTACTTCCAACTACTACACCCCCCCTTCTTATTCTCATAGCCTGTTTGTTCCTGCCTGCCACACTTCCTCCTGCCAAGCTACTTTTCTCATTCCGGCTCCTTGCTGTTTGGAACAAACTTCTTATCTCCTTTTGCCTCTCCCCTCCTATCTGTCTCTTAGGTACTCACTGCTAAACTTTAAGACCACTCCTGTTCCTCTCCCTCATCTCCTCTTCACCTCTCATTTGTCTTCCCTTTCTGCCCTTGATCCCACAGTTGGAATTCAACAGGCTTTGTAATCTGCCTCACACCTTAGTACAGTCCTCAGTTTTGGTCCTATCCTATCTCTGTATGTAACACTATGCACTAGAATGCCATTGATGTGTAGAATCTTGCATACTATACTCATGTAATTGTTGTAACTTTTATTCAAGCTTGTGTTATTTATGTTTGGCATTATTGTACATTGTTTTTTCATTGTTACTTTGAAATCCCCTTCATCCACCTTCCACTGTCACACCTGGAAATGAGCCTGAGTTCAGCGTTTCTTTCCCTGTTATCAATTTTCAAATAAAGGCAAACGTTTGAGCAAATTTATTGCATGGTTGCAAAGACATTAAAGTGCAAAAATTGGGGGTTAACATTAAAGTGTCTACTCAACCGCACCACCATAATAAAAGTATTCTGTTAGATGTCCTCTATGCTGTATTGCATTCATTAGTGGCTTTTATCCAATTGGTAATTATTACGCCTGAATGTGGGCCCATATCTTCATTTGAGTGCTCCACCTCAATCCCTTTGATGCAGTATTCCATTTGCTGAAGCCAATATACATTACTTTACATGTTTTGGCATTTACGTTCCATTGCCAAACACTGGAGCAATTTTCCAGTCTCTCTCTACATCCCTTCTTACACTGCCATTTCTTTCCTCATTAGTTACCTTCCATGGGGCTTTGTGTCATCTGCAAACAGATTCACTTGCTCCTGTAGCTGCACACTTATGTCATTTAACTTCCTTGTGCTCTATGCTGCAAACCTGGAGACCTGGGTTTGAATCCCACAGCTCCCACTTGCATATTGTGTGACCCTGAACAAGTCACTTAACTTCCTTGTGCTCACAGGTTGCACCTGTAGACAAGCTTCAGCTTAGTGTGTCTCTCCTGGTTAAAAAAAAAAAACTTATATACATGTTAGTAGTTACTGGTGAGCCCATTTGTTGACTGGACTTACACCACTTTCTAATGCCATAATAACTGG
Organism: Neoceratodus forsteri; assembly: GCA_016271365.2. Classification (NCBI taxonomy): domain Eukaryota; kingdom Metazoa; phylum Chordata; order Ceratodontiformes; family Ceratodontidae; genus Neoceratodus; species Neoceratodus forsteri. The sequence goes on from CM028137.1 coordinate 915,627,007, forward strand.
GTTTCATTCTATAATAACCAGCTGGTTATTATGGTGTTGGTGTTAGCCAGTCAATTGCACAAAGGGAAACAATCCTTCTAGTAATCACTAATATCTGTATCACTATAGGTTTTTAAAACCAGCAATTAAAAGCAGAGCAACATGATAAAATCCATTTTTGTGTGTTAAATCTTTTCTTTTCACCTGTTTCCTGCTTCACTTGTGGCACTTATGTGTCATCCCTGCATCTGCCAACTCCCCCCAATACTCAGACGTACAGACACACTCATCAAAAACAGTTTATAAGAGTGTGGGAACAGTACTGCTCTACTCCCCCAGGGTTGAAGACATGTTTGCCCATCCCTTGACTGCCACCAGGTGGAGGTCTAGAGGCAGTGGAGCTTGGGTGGCAATGTAGGAAGGGGCCACAAGTGTGTAATTTGTGTGTCCCTCCACACCCAACCACCACACACTGCCGTAGGAATGAGACCAAGAAAAGTGGAAAATGGATGGTTGGGGCTTTGTGAAGCCCTGCCCACCTACCTACAGCCCACTCAGCTACCCAGAGTACCAGTAAAGGGCACCAGTTCCACACTAGATATTGGGATTGGGGGTGGATATCCCTCTCCCCTCTAGACCTGCTACAGAAAACAATACATAGGGATGTCAAAGACCATGTGAGTATCTGGGGGAAGCAGTCACTAACTGAGGAAGGCTAGAACAAGGATGAATAACCATCCCAGTGGCATACAGACATATTGTTGCTGACATAAATGAAGCGGCTGTATTGCTGCAGGCATAATATAGCACAGAGAAACAGTCACTGGGCAAACACTTTCCAACTAGATGTCGCATCCACAACCAAAACAACCCATAGCCAGACCCACCACAGTGTAAAATTCCTTCCGATTCCAGATATGCCTAGTCCTTCTATCGGTACTAAGTCGGGTTAATTGTAGACATTTATATCTGGCTTTCAGTCAGCAGGAGGAGCAGATGTTTCAGCAACAGAACTTTTATCACAATTTAGTGATGACATCAACTTTGAAACTTTGAAACATCTTTGAAACATCTTGATTCAGTTCAGTTAATTGCACATTATTTTTAAAGACCCCTGCATTACTTGGGATCACAGAGCAGCAGGACAAGCATTATTTTTTTGTTTTAAACGCCTCTTCTCCAGTCCCAGCTTCATTCAAAATTAGCATTTGCTCCACCAGAGTATCCGTGCTACCATTCAATATCAGTGTTGAATCTCTGGTCTAGTTCCCTTCTTGGGGTCATGAAATAGAAGCTTTGGGTATATCTTCTACAGTTTGCTAACTGAGGAGAATGATAAGAAGGAGTAGTTTTTGATGCATGGGCTGACATTCTCTAGAACTGATTAAAAACAGGAAACACGTGTCTAGCAGCAGAGATTTTACCTCTGATGTTACTGTGATGTTTTTAAGATTCTTTGTGGGCATCATGATGCCAAATAGCATTCATTTTTGCATTATCAGGAGGTTTTACATTATTGGGAGTGAGTCGGTTGCACTCAATCACCAGTTTGGAAACAGCAATTTGTCCGGCTAGCATTAGGTGCGGTGACTATTCATCCCCTACATAATTGGCTTCATGACATTTTGTTTTGTGTTATTTAGTCCCCGCAGCATTATATCAATGTCAATGTAACTGTAATGTTTTGTCTGGGGACTAAACATCTGTACACAGCCCCAGGAATCTAAGGGCAAAAAAAAAAACTCTATAGCAAAGAAATACTGAGTCCCAACAGCATATTCCTTTAAACAGCTGTACTTTTAAAACAGCCTACACTAAATAAAGCACGGGGCATAGAGATTAAGTACAAGGACGGTGGTGCCAGTTTAGAAATCAGTACATCTGTAGCAATAGGAACTTCACTCACCACTCGTATCAGCAGAAAAGGATCACTTGACGAAGCTCCAAAGTGGGCGAGGTGAAACGTTAGGTTCGTTTTTTGCACCTGTATGACCAACATGTGTGTTGCTACCATCTTTTGTTTGCTTTAGGATGTGGATTAAATAAAAGATTCAACACAGAATCGACTGTAAGTAATTCTTTTCTGCTGATATGAGTAATGAGTGAGGTTTCTGTTTCTACAAATATGCTTACACTATATTGTTCCTTACGAAAGAGAATACTTGAAAAAAGAAAGTGGTCAAATCCCAGTAATGAAGTGGGCTGATAGCAACCAGTTATGGAAAGTGAAAGTAGTTAGCTCCACTCTCACACTCCTATGTGCCACAGTCTTCTCTCTCCTAACTTTACCTTTTTCTACTTTTACACAAGAAATTATGTAAAATAAAGTAAGGGGTGTTACGGTATTCATTTGTTTACACACCCTTGATGTATAATACCATCACAAATCACTTGTGCTTTGCACATGTGGTTTATGAGGTACTACACCCCTCAGGTGTGTAAAACAACTAATAATGTACAATATCTCATACATTATTCTATATTTTATAGTGGCCCCAGGATGGACTGCTGAGGCACTCCACTAATGACCTAATGACCTAGTAAACTAGTATCCTTCCAGACATCAAGAAGCTTTCCATTCAGCATCATTCTCTGAGTCCTACTGGTCAAGCAGTCTCCAATCCAACTAGTTAATACATTACCAAGTCTTAGGTCCCCCTTACTTCTTCACAAACCTCCTATGTGGCACTGAATCAATTGCTTTGTTGAGGTTACCACTAGGTAACCCCCCCCCCCGGAAAGCAAGGACAGCATGGTCAAAAAACACTTAGGAAAAACGGCACTACCAAAAACAGCATCCAATGAACACACCATCTGAAACAACAGCGCCAATGGTAGCAGTCCAAAAACATATCAACAACTGCTACCATGGCTAAGGAACATCAAGAAATTAAATTTTTGTGGGGGGCTCTGCCATCCCGCATCTCCCAAAGCAGGGGACTTTGCCCTATTGTACCCCCAAAATGTAATTAATCAACTCCAAGGTGGGGGGGGGATCTTAGGATGGGAAGAAACATGGGGACAGATGGTTACATCTCTTGAGGGGACAAATTATAAAAAAAATGTAACATCGAGAGACCAGGAACAGAACCCTGTCCTCTGACTCGCCCCTGCTTTGCTACTCATTCCTTAGCCCTCTCCACAATGGAAGCAGCTTGGTGAGGCATCCTGCATTTACTTATTTCTCCACTTCATCCCCTCTGATGACAGCTACATTGATAGCAGTAATGCCAGTCTCTATGCTATCCCTGTAGCTGTTTTACCTTTCGCTGTTCTAACAGTGTGGTTTTCACTAGCGCTATTCCAGCTTCTCTATTTTAACCTTGTACAGTTGAAGTTCAGTTAGTTTATGTATACTGTCTGGCCTCCATCAACAATTTGCACCATCAAACTGGAAAAAAAAAATCATTAAAGTTTGTTCAACTTGAATTGTACCTTGTGAACCCATACAAAATAGGAAGAGTGGTATTGATGACCCCCAAGCAGGAACGAGACCTGGGGGTAATCATATCAGATGACCTAAAGGTGGCCAGGCAGTGTGACAAGGCAGTAGGCAGGGCTAGTAGGATACTGAGGTGCATGGGGGTATCACTAGCAGAAAGAGGGAGGTGGTGTTGCCTCTGTATAGAATGCTAAGACCCCACCTAAAATAATGTGCCGGTTCTGGAGACCACACCTCTGGAAGGACATAAACAGAGTGGAGGTGGTCCACAGGAGGGCAGCTAAAATGGTACAGGGTCTGCATCAAAAGCCCTAGAAGGAGAGACTGAAGGATGTCAATATGTACACCCTTGAACAGAGGAGAGAGGGGTATATGAGAGTGAACTTTAAATATTGCATGGGGATAAATAAGATACAGGAGGGGAGTATTTTTCAGAAGAAAAGATGATCAAGAAGAAGGGAACATGCCAAGAAGCTGGAGGGGTTAGATTCAGGAGAGATGTGAGGAAGTACTTATTCACAGAAAGAGTAGTGGATTCCTGAAACAGCCTTCCAGTAGAGGTGGTAGGGGTGAAAACAGTGGGGTTCAGGAACATATGGGATAAACACAAGAGAGCCATGGTGGAAAGGAAGAGGGGGAGAGAAAGAGCTGTAGATCAGGCACGGTCTGTGTCACTAGGAGCTGATTAGTGTTGATGACAGTCTTACTTGCCTTTAATTACCCAGAGTCTCCCATTCCCAACTCTTGTGTAGTTGGGCCACATTTGTCACCCTACTTCTTTCAACACTACACCTGCTGCTAGTAAACAAGTCTTCCAGGGGAGCGTCTGGGCCTTCCAAGTCTCCCTCGGCATCTTTGGGTGCTTCCTGCCTGGCCTTGGGGATTTGTTTTTACTTTAGGTGCTGTAGACCACCCCTCAGGACTCTTTCCTCCGTTATCTGTCCCATAAGTAACATGTTGCTATCCATGCTGTCTAATTTTAACTTACTTCCTGGTACTGGTTTCGTAGCTTCCACGGTAAATACTGAACTAAAGTATTAATTAAATACATTTGCATTTTCCACAGCCCTCTCACCACTCACTATGCAATACTTTGTCTTTTTTCTCTAATGTAACTGAAGGGAGTCTTGTCACATTCATCAACCCCTTCTGATATACTTAGCTTGGTGTTTGCTTTCACCCTTCGAATACGTTGCTTATATTTCTAGTACTTAGTGCTCCCTGCACAACTTTCTTAGCCTTGTTTTTTTTTTTCCTTATTACCTCCTTTATTTGTCTGTCTAGCCATATTGACTTCTTATGCTTTCTCTCCTTACTTACAAACATATTGCACTCATTTGCTGCCCCCAATACTGCCCCTTTAAATTACACATGTTTTTCTGCACTGTCTCATTTATATTCTTTTTAGCTGATCTTTAATAAACAGTACAATATGATCAAAGTCAGTCTTCCTAAAACCAATGACCACAGTGCTAGAAATCAGCTGCTGGGAACCCAGCATTATGTTAAACTTAACACTGTTGTGGTCATTCAGTCCTTCTGGGTCCTGTGACATCTCTAGTTATGTCCTAGTTGGACTTTACAAGGTCTAAAATTGCCACCCCCAGGTTTGGCCCCCACAGACAATGGGTTAGAGAGCAGTTCTGCATATGCTCTACAGACTGCTGGCTTTTCTGGATCCTTGCCTCTGCTACATCCTGGTCTATATCTGGGAAGTTGAAATCTCCCATTAGAATATTTTTTTCCTGGCACTCTGCTTTCCTAATGTCCTTTCCACTTCCTTGTCTACGCTGTCCATCTGGTTAGTCAAAGTGATTCTGCATCCTCTTTCCTGGGAATATTTTGTCCTTTGAGACCCTTAAGGTCTTTTTCATGTACACTGCAACCCTCCCCCCTCCCCCACACAAACACCTTTGGCATCCCTCTATCCTTTCTAAATAGAGTAAGCCAGACATCAAGATCCCAGCTATTGTTTTTGTTTGCCCATGTTTCTGTAATAACCTCCAAATCCTACTGCTCTGACCCCATAATCACCTGCAGCTCATCCATTTTGTTCCCTAAGCTCCTGGCATTCATATAAGCACATCACTCCCCTACTGTTCATACTCTGTCACCGTCTTGTCCCTTGCTTCTCTTTTCTTCTTTGTGTTGGATAGGAGCCATCTTGGCTCCCTCTCTGTCTCAGTGTGTGCCCCTGTGCTCTACCTCTTCCCTCCCCTCTCCTAGTTTAACATCTTGCTAACTACATATCTAGCTTTTGCCCTAACACACTGCTTTCCCCTCTGCAGGTATGTATGCTGTCTTTTACAAGCAGCCTACTGCCCACCCAGAAGCATATTCATTTCCACAAGTAATAAAACCATTCCTCATGACACCTACCCTTTAGCCACATGTTAATCTTTGTTATCAAATGGGTAGAGAATTGGCTTTGTTTTGACTGGCTAAGAGGTACCCTGAGCCATGTCCTAACAGATATTACATAGGTACTTTTCTGGCAACCAGGCCACAGTGTACCTACAGATCCATTTCTCCCAGAAATGTTTCTGTTCTGGCAGACATGTTAGTATGGTTAAAAACTGATCAGCCCCAAACATGTGTTTAGTTCCAAAAATATTTTCTAAAATTTTTTGCCTGCCATAATCCTTCGACTCGGGCACAGAAAATACAGCAGGAAACTTAAAGTCCATAATTTGTGTTTTTATTTTAGTACAACCACTGTGCAGGACCCATAGTTGGTGACACTATTTAGTAAAGGCAGGTGTCAGATTTAAAAAATAATAAAAAGCATTGAAAAGTTGCAATGCAGCACGGAGGCCATCAAATTATGGTAAAGTGACCTGGCAATTTGCCTCCAAACACTGAGGCTACATCAGGGAAATCATTCTAACATTTTTAACAAACTCCCTACACCCCATACCTACCCTCCACACAACTAATATATTTAAAAGAATGGCTCCACCATGTTTTTTTTTTATGTTTATTCCCTTGCTCCTCAGCAAGGCCTGAAAAGCCAAACAATGACCTTTCAGCTGCCAGGCACTCACGCCTCTCTTCCTCCACAGGCCCCTACTCCCCCTTGCTTATTTTTCTATATCTACCACAACTCCTGCTCAAAACTACCATTCACAGCACTGCATAAAAATAACAGGCAAAGCTACTCATTCTGTGCAGTTAGACAAAAAGGTGTATCCCCCTCCATCATCCTAGACTCCGCCCCCCCCCCCAAATCCCACTCACACTTCCCATTCTGTACAACTGGCAGTTGTCTCCTTGCTCATGACTCCTCCTTCTGCAACTCCCGCTTGCAACTGCCATTCACTGTACATAGTAGTGCACCAAGATAACTTTAAAAAAGGCACACTGCTCACGTAAGCAATCATCATTTTTCACTGCAGTTATAGCTGAACTGGCAGTTTTCTCCCATGCACCTGCACTTCCAACTTCCCATATCTTCAGTGACCTTCTCGGAGTCTCCACCATCAACAGTACAACTCACCTGCACAACAAAATACATGTTTACACTTTGTGGGGGGGGGGGTCATGCAACACAAAGCATTAATGCCAACCAAGCATGGGATGTGCCCTCTTCTATCATCCAATATCCTACACACTAATATTCATAACATAGAACTGGCAAACAACTTTTTTCTCAAACAGCTGGAAAATTCTGTTTTTCATCATTTAAAATAAATTACGTTTCTAATTTTTAACTATTTACTTGTGTGACCCATTTTAGAAGGAAAATAAGAGCCGGACCAGTGGCACTGAGGGCTGAGGTGCTGGATGCCTAACCTTGTGCTATGCTGGCAAACCGGGTCCGGAATGGACTTGGGTCACTTGGGGGTCAGCCAGGGTGAGGAAGGATTGAGCATCCACCAACAGCTCTCCTTCCTTGGGGGGTGGGGGGATTCAGCATTGCACTGTAGACTGACATCCAGCAGAGGCTGGGTGTCAGCACAGGTGCGATGCTAGAAAGGGGTGGACTCATGCACTGGGTGTAAGAGTGCCTCCATGGAGGTGGAGACAGTTGCCCTGCTCATTGCATGTGTATGGGTCAGGGGAGAAAATAGAAAAAGGTTCGGAGCTGGCAGGCTCAATAATGGTGGGCTGCACCCGTGCCTCCCCCTGGCAATCTAGATATTGGATTCTGGGAGTTGGGGAAGGCTGGCACCCCTCATCACTGGCCCTATCATGGGAGGTAACCAGTGGGGGATGGCCGGTTGGGGTGGGTGCAGGGAAAGCCTCGCCAGAGAGTCAAGTCCCCTCTGAGGGAGGGACCAGAGCCACCTGTCAGCACTGAAGGAGACGTAAAGTATGTATGGGAAAAAAGAAGGAAAATAAGACACTCTTGGGTATTGGTTGTCATGGTTAAATGCACTTCTCTGGTGCTGAAGGGACTCATCACAAAACACTCCTGCCTTACTACAAACCTTGGGGGGTGTTTAACCAATGACAACCAGCATCCTATCATGTTTTATTGCTTACATCATTAACCCTCACATGACACCTACAGCACATCTGAGAAGGCTACTGTATCTGCAACTGTCTTCAACTTGTTACTTAACTCCCTGAATCTGCCCTTACCTTTTCTCTATGCTGCTACTCGCCAGGTCATTGGTATCTAGGGGTGTCACAATGTCTGGCTTCCCAACCTCTGATTTGGTCAGCCTTGCCAACTATGAGATTTCATTGTCTGTGTTTCCTCCTGGGTGACACATGCTGGATATTTTCCCTCTGGCTAGAGTTGTACACCATCTGCCCTGTCACCCTAACTAAAGAATCCCCTCTGACAAGGAACACACTTCCTATTCTCCTGGCTCTGCCTGCCATCTTTCATCCTGATTCATCCTTGCTGGATGAAGCTGTACCCTCTGGGGTATCGACTGCTGTGAGCTTGTAGTCTTACACTGATGCTGAAGCAAAATTAATTTTGCTCAGATAGTGAAACCAGTAGTTTTCAGTGTGTACTGAGCTTCTACCTCCGTGTTTAATTATGAGACCCGCGTTTCACTGTCTCCAACTGTCTTTCATTGCCCTGGTATGGCTCCTACTGTAACAGCCTTCCTGAATGTAGATATCCATCACTGGCTCTGTGGCAGTGCTGCTGACTGACTGCCTCTCAGGCAGGCTTAGAGAGAGATCCTTACCATCCCGTGGTGATTTTGATGCAGCCTCACTAGCTGCAATCTGCTACTGCACATAGATTGCCATGCCACAGCTGCAAGGAGTATTGGGGTGTAGACAAGTGATGCTATTGCTGGATGATCAGTGCAAAAAGTGCAATACACAGACCTCCAAAGAGGAAAAGCCAAATGACTAGTAACTAACTTCAAAATAAGACCAGGCAGGAAAATGCCACTGAAGCAAAAATGCACACCAACAAAACATCTGAATGGTGTTTCCCAGTTATGGCCACTGTTGCTATGGTGAAAAAATGGGTCGGACTGGGGTCTGTCAATATTGTTTGTTTTTGGCATTAGTGTACAGGCAGTTAGTAAGTGTTACAAAGTAATGTACTTGTCCCTGATCAGAGCAGTGTGGTGAGGAAGCAGATCAGTCACAGACCTTCACCTTGCAGGTAAAAGCAGCATCAAAAGAAGGTACAGGTAGGCCCCACCTCTTAGTAGCACCACATGGAAACATCCAATGCACAATGGTGCCAAATGGGTTCCTAAATATGATACACTCACATGATATTATTGTCACAATGCCCTCAGTGATGACAAATCAAAATGTTTGGAAACACTAAGCAGTTCTAGGCAGTTAAGCAATTAACAAGTGAATGCTCTGTCTGTTTTTCTTTTTTTTCCTTTATATTTTACACCCCTTCCTCTCCGCCACCTTGCCTAGCTCTTGGGACCCCGTGGTGAGGCCAGTAGCAGGCAGTCTTCAGCCCCCATTCTGCAGTGGAACATCCCCCCAAGTGGGGAAGGGGGAGAGGAGCAACTCCCCCAATAACCATTTGTGTTGGGCCTTATTCCACCACCACTGACCACCACAGGGTCCTGTCGCCAGGCTCACCAGCAGGGCATTTTCCACTTTCTGGTCCCCTCCTGGCAATATCAGCCACTAAGCGGGTCCATGGAGATGAGTGCATGCAGAGATGTGATGTCGCTCTGGACCCCAGCCGACTCCTCTCGTCCCACTTGGCACTCCCTGTTGCACCTCCACCCTTGTGCACCCAGGTGGCGGTACGGCAGCAGGAGAGGCAACCCACCCTCCCTGGAGGAGGAGAGTGTCCCTTGGATGCTCAATCCACTGCCCCCTGGCTGACCCACCATCAACCTGGGCTTGCTCCTGAACATCAGTAACCAGCGCCACAAGTGGTAATCCTACCGCTGCGCCGGCGGAGTGGCCACCTGTTTTTCTTTTTACTGAAGATCCTGATAGGAATGTCTAGACAAGTAGGAACCCAACACTGGGTACCACTATACGTAGTGCTCACTTCACTCATTGCCCTGCCTCTGCCCACCATGGCATCACCTGCACTCAGCACTGGTCACAGGTCCAGTCAAAAAACATGAAAAAAAAATAGACTAAATTGAATGCACATTTTGGCAGTATGTGCCCCCCCCCCCCGTACCACAGTGGCATTACACTATTTACAGCCTTCCACTGCCCATAAAGCAACACTTAGAGGAGACATCTGTTGGGGATGCATCCCCCACAATCTATGGATATGACAGCCCTGTCTCTTTGTTTATGATAAACTGCCATAGTTAAGGCTTATTGAACTAGTATTGTTTTTCATTCTTGCTATTTATCCTTCAGTGCTTCTGAATATTATTAGATCACACCTAAGCATACCTGCAGTTTATAACCTGGAGTCCCATTCTCAGCTGCTGTTAATGGAGATCAGTGAGTGGTGTGGACACTTAGCAACACTGGTGTCATTGTGACCCCTTCAAGCTATGCTTACTGGGATTGTAACCTTTCTCTCAAGTGTTTGCAAAAGTGCTTATGAAAATTCAAGAAAAGGGACAGAAATCCCCATGGAAATGGCCCATGCTGACATTCATAGCAGAACAGTGGTCCTTGCTAGACTTGTCACAGCCTCGTGTGCCTCCCCCAGGTTATAACTTGGTTTTATTTAGGGTGCAGTGCTATGATAGGTCACAACACACACCATGATAGTTTGAAGTTAGTTCTACAAGATATAGTGAGATAGTGGGCTAGGGAGGGGGAACCAGAGGACACCTTGGGACTTGCTATGTTCTTAGAAGTGTACAGAGGTTCACTGTACCTCTAGAGAGTTTGGACATTGGTCCATGAAGAAGCAAGAACAACTTACCAAGCTGGAGCCTAAAGCAATGGGAAGGTGAGGGGGGCTCTTCCATGTGGGATCCCTCTTCGCAAACCATAGCAACCAGTTAGCAGCATGTCACTGCACCATACACTTGGCACAGTGGCGCGCTGCTATCTCGTTACAAATGCAGCCTAGCCTGTTGCAGGTGCAAACTCTGTTTTCACTCTTTTACAGAGGGATTTGCAGTTTGCATGGTGCTTCTGTCTCACGGGATATGGCACGCTCAGTTCTGTGTATAGCACTACTAAGCAACAGTTCAAAGACAAGCAATTTTCACCATTTTTCTAACATTACCAGAATCAATTCAGAATGGACCCCTGATACAAAGATGCGGCACATGCTACATGTTAATGGAACACTTTAGAAACCTTTAGAAGTGTCATACCAGCATTAGTACATTTAGTCATTACAATTTTGTCTCTTTGTAATTCTGTTTTATAAAGCCAGTATAATCAAGATGTGATATTTATCAGTCTATCAAAACAGTAAAAAGTAGCTTTACTACACCATTAAATAACCAATTTTTTTTTATTAACAGAATAGACATTAAAATCAAAGACTCCATCCACCATATTACAAAGATGCTTTGCCTAGCAATTTGTTTTGGAGAAAAGATTATTATATTATAGAAACTTATGAACGAGTAGCATGGTAAACAAGATATAAAGAGTACTCAGCATTGCAGAATCTCAGGCATAACACAGAAAAGGTGTTTCTAATTTATGAATGATTTTTATAAAGTGCACTTGTTTAATAACTCAGTAGGAAAATGTAATAGTGCACATGGTACATTGTAGCAGAACCCAAACAGAGTAAAATAGCTTAAGGGAATGTTACAACATATTGTTTCTTAGCCTAGACATTCTGTAGATTGGAAAAAGGCTATTAACACAGCACTAGAAGAAAACCTTAATGGTCTACTGAGGCCAGAAAAGGATTTTTCTAGTAATCAATGTAAGATTTCTGTGTTTTTGAGAGTAATCCTTTTCATCTGCCCAGAAAAAAGGAAAATGGAGATTGAATTACTCTCTTACTCTAGTAAATTCCGCCCAGCTCCTGATTGTTGTTGAAGTACTGTACACTGGCAAACCAATTCAGCAGAAGCCTAAGTTGTACCCAACAGCACTGTGCTTAGTGTTTGATTTAAATCAGGAGTTCAGTTTCTAGTCCCATCAATCTCTCAACATTCAGAAGCAATCAATTCATCTGATTTAATTTTTCTTTTGAAATGCTAGTATCATCCACAATCAATGACAATATCTTTTTGGCATGAGCAGTTTGATATAGCCATAGTTCACATATTATGGCCTGCAAGTTAATTAGAAAATGTCGGCAGAAAAAGACCATCCAGTCTTCTCTGTTTTATCCTATCTTACCATGGAAACTATTGTTTAGTTGGGGTTATTGCACTCACCTTCCAGCTTGCCCTACTCCCCCCCCCACCCTCCTCTGCATAACTATTAAACTTGTTTCTCAGTCACAACTATGTCTGAAACCATTAATGGTTCTTGCACCCACCACCTCTGCTGGTAGGCTGTTCCACGACTCAGCCACTCAATGAAGCTCTCTCATGTCCCTCCTTAATCTCCCACTGCCAGCTTCCTGTCATATCCCCATGTTCTTGATTCACAATTCCTGATGAATTGCCCCTCAGTCCTTATACCACAACAATGACCGCCTCTCTCCCCAAGTCCACAGTGAGTGCCATCACCATGAGCCAATCACCAAAATGCGGTACAACGCACACCAAAGTGTGCGTATATCAGAGCGTGATCACACACCTCAGAGTGGTATATCTATTGCATATATATATATACATATATATATATATATATATATATATATATATTATAGTGGCACAGTAGTGCCACTATAAGTTAGGAGTTGAGGAGCCATTTCTATGTTAAACCCCAAAACTTTGCACCTTAATAACTTTGCAACCATTTGACGGATGTGCCTGAAATTTGAAATACATGATCAAGAACTGTAGGTCTTGAGATCTGCCAAGTTTCGTACTGGTTGGATATACGGCTGCGGAGTTATTAGGCGCGATCTGTGCGCGCGATTATGCTTTTTCTGGAATTCTACGGTCGCACCTACAGGTCGAATGGTTTCTGACCAGCCGTAAATCAGGGAACATGCTGTCGGGTCCCCAATGTGCCTTTCAAAGATTTTGTGAAAAAATATTAAATGATTCAAAAGTTATTCAAAAAACAATTTCCCATTATGTCAATGGGAAAAGTTAACAAAAAGTTCGACAGTGTCGCAAATGCACTTTTTAGTGTCGCAAATGGCCCTGTTACTGTTGCAAATCCACCATGTTGTTTTCAGTTAGTGATCAGAAAAATGCTTGGCATTTAAAATTGAGACCCTCTAGCAACCTAATTCTTTTTGTATTCACCTAGTCGGGCCCTGAGGATGCTAGCCATGTCTTTATTTTCGGTAAAACACCCCAGAAATATGTTTTTCAAATTTCTGGAAAAAGTAGTGTCACAAAGTAGTGTCGCACTCATGAAAGTGTCGCAAATTTTTGCGAAAGCTTTCGCAAATTGCGACACTGCTTTGCGACACTATGCCCAAAATAACAGTAATTCTTTGGCACTCCGCTGCAAAAGAACGGTTGGGAGTTTGGGGCTGAAATTTGGAGGGAACGCTGATGACATCTCACAGATGTGCCTTTCAGTGTTGTATTGAAAAAATATTACACAGCGGCAAAGTTACGGCACTCCAAAGTTGACAGTTTTTCCCATAGGATAACATTAATGCGCTCGACGACACAGAAATCCTTTGGATCCCTTCTGCAAAATAACGGTTTGGTCTTTTTTCCTGAAATTTGGAAGGAAGACAGCCAACAGCCCACAGATGTGCCTTTCAGTGGTTTGGTGAAAACATATTACAGGGAGGCAAAGTTATGGCACTCCAAACTTCTCTTTTTTCCCCATAGCATAACATTACGGCGTTTGCCGCGCCTTTCAGGGCCCGTATCTCGGAAACGGTGCGAGATATGGACTTTTCATTGGAAAAATGGGGCTAAGTACAAAATTAGTCAGGACAGTTGTAAATCACATGACTTTAAATTTTTTTTTCTACGTCGTACAGTTCCTGAGATATAACGTATTTAGTATTCCAAGTTCTCATTTTCTGCTCCGATACTCATTATTATGCATACATTATTTGTATTCACTGTCTTTCTCTATGCAGGTTTTGGGGAAAACCAGCCTGTGCGCTTACATTAATGTTACTGTTGCCCTTTCCGCTTGCGGTTCCTTACCTGTTTCATTTACCGTTGACGTCTGCGCCACCATGTGTTATCCTTTGCGTTTTCATTTGTGCTTGCGTTTCTGTTATTTTTTGCCATTTGTGTCTACAGTACTGTTTCTCTTTCTGTTTCACTTTGCATCACCATGCCCATTGACATTTCCATTTGCAGGCACCATGTTACTATGTGACAACACATCACGTGGCAGACCGTTCCCGTCTACGCCACCATGTGCGTTACCCTTTCTGTTCTCATTCGTGCTTGTGTTACCATGTGTGCCACTGTTAGCACTTCTGTTTGCGTTGCTGTTCCTGTTACTATGCCACAAGACATCATGTGCCCGGCGCTCCTGCCCGCTGCATTACATTCACTATTTCTCGTTATCATTCTCAAAAAGAAGGGAAATTAGAGGCAAAAAACTCCGTTTAATGCATTAGTTAGGGTTGTTCCACAGCAACAAAGTAAGAAATTTGATGTTAGGGTTGAAAACCCCTTGCACCCGCCACCCCCAACCGGCATTGAGGTGCGCATTGGGATCATGGGTCCTAACTCTCACCCCATTCTCCTATACTTCTGCTGCTTTACATGTCATGGGGTGAGAGTTAGGCTTGACTATCCCAATGCATGCCCCAATGCCGGTTGGGGGTGGGCGGGGTCCAAGGGGTTTTCAACCCTAACAGCGAATTTCTCACTTTTGTCGCTGTGGAACAACCCTAACTAATGCATTAAACTGAGTTTTTGCTCTCTATATATATATATATATATATATATATATATAACACATATATATTTATGCCATACCTGTGAGGATAAAAAAGGCAAATATTTTTGATATTCTCAGGGAGTCAGACCTACAGTGAGGATATCACATTTATCCTCACTGTAGGTACATTTATCCACACAGTAGGTAGAGATAGGCTCATTCAGAACTCATTTGCATATTTAGCTGCAGTAGCAGTAGTAACTGTGTTCAAATGCGAATAACTTTAAAACGAAAACTGATATCACGGTACTGTGAGCATGAAAATTGTTCAGCACAAAAATATCTACAAAATGAGTGTTTTTTTCATTTATGGGTAACTTTTTTTTTTATATAATTAGCTGAAAAACAAAAAAGTGAATTTGTTTTCACTTTTTTCGATGAACAAATGTGAATAACTTTAAAACGCAAAATGATAGCATGGTACTGCGAGCACGATAGTTATTCAGCGCAAAAATATCACATTTATCCTCACTGTAGGTACATTTATCCACACAGTAGGTAGAGATAGGCTCATTCAGAACTAATTTGCATATTTAGCTGCAGTAGCAGTAGTAACTGTGTTCAAATGCGAATAACTTTAAAACGAAAACTGATATCACGGTACTGTGAGCATGAAAATTGTTCAGCACAAAAATATCTACAAAATGAGTGTTTTTTTCATTTATGGGTAACTTTTTTTTTTATATAATTAGCTGAAAAACCAAAAAGTGAATTTGTTTTCACTTTTTTCGATGAACAAATGTGAATAACTTTAAAACGCAAAATGATAGCATGGTACTGCGAGCACGATAGTTATTCAGCGCAAAAATATCTACAAAATGAGTTGTGTTTTATTTATGACTAACTTTTATTTTTATATAATAAACAAAAAAACTGCAGAAAATGCTATTTTATTTTACTTTTTTGACAAACAAATGTGAATAACTTTAAAATGAAACATGATAGCATGGTACTATGAGCATGAAAGTTGTTCACCACAAAAATATCGACAAAATGAGTGGTGTTTCAATGATATACACCTTTTAGATTTTTTTATAATTAACAAAGAAACTGCAGAAAATTCAATTTTTTTCACCTTTTGCAACAAACAAATGTACATAACTTTGAAATAAAAATAGTAGCATGGTACTTTGTGAAAAAAGTTGATCAGGACAAAATTACATACAAAATGAGTGGTGTTTCATTTATAGATTTCTTTTAGATTTTTTACAATTGGCAAAAAATGGCAAGAATTTACATTTTTTTTTTTTTTACTTTTTTGGAGGTATGGCATAAATGGAATATGCAACCCCCCTACTGCAGGGATTTATTTAACTCCAAAAATTGATTAGCGTTTTGCTCATAAAAGTGCTAAAACATCGTGAAAATGCATAGCACTTGCTTCACTGTGTTTAACAAACATAAGACTTCTAGAAAACCTTTATAAATACTTTCTGTACAGTTAGCATTGTCCCAAGAAAAAAACTGCTAATCAATTATTTAAAACCCTGCTACTGGAAATATTGTCGATATTTTATATTCGAGTGTTAGTTGATCTATTATTTAATACCGTGGCTTTGCCACTGTGATGTTATCGGTCAATTACACTCTCTAACAAAAAATATTGACAATATTTCCAGTGGGGGGGTTGCATATCCCTTATTTATACATATATATCTTCTGGTTGCCTGCTGCTGTGTATATTTGCCAGCTACTGCTATGCACTGTTTAAATGCATATAACACTGCCAGTTACTTGGTTATGTTATTGCCTATAGCTTTACTTCTTGCTTGTACCTAGCATTGTACCAGAGCTCTTATATTTTTAACACCTGGTGAATTAAACATTGTACCATTATTTTGCTTAACTCTGTACATTATTTCTGCCCCTCCTCGGGTCACACCTCGGAATGAGCCTCAGCTCAGTGTGCTTTTCCTGGGCATCAGTTTTTAAATACATAAAATAAACCTATCAATGTTGTTCATTCTTTTCAGGAACTTGAAGGTCGCTATCATATCACCCCTCTTCTGGTCTCTAGCAAGTGCACATTTGGAGCCTTAACACGATCCTCATAGGATCTGCCTTGCTGGGCCTGAATCATTTTGGTTTCCCAATGCTGTATCATGTCTAACCTGACTTTGTCTTTTCTTAGGCGGGGACTCTAGATCTTGGCACAGTATTCCAGATGTGGCCTCAACAGTGATATATAAAGGTAACCCATTCCAATACACTGTGACATTTTAACAGTTAATATAGTTAATAGAAATAAAACATGAATTGATACATACTATAACTTTCACTGTTGTATTCAGAATGGATAAAGATAAATATAAAACTAAGAAAAGAGACCACTTCTATTGTTGTACAGAATTGCAGGGTTACCATACATCCAGTTTTTACAAGGACAGCCTCAGTTCTGTGGATCCTCTTAGCTGTCCAGAGCCACAGTCTCAAAAATGCACACAAACAGATATGGTTTGGTCAGGCTGGAGCTGATGTTTGCTTTTTTTTTTTTTTTTTAGCAACTTACAAAGCAGAGTTCCAAGTATCAGGAAAGCTATATTTCTGATTGAGTATCTGTTGTGAAAATAATGTCTGGTTCTGGATTGTCATCCAGACTGATGGAATGGGGAACAACTAAAAGCAGCATGTAATATGTATCAGAGCCGTCAGTTTGGGGTTCGGTGATCGGACAGAGCTAAGGTCAGAGATAGAGACACAGTCTTCTTTGCACTGGAGAGTAACTTGGGATCAGAGAACTAGACACTAACAAGAGACCAGTTCAAGTTACAGACTGGAGTGCAACCCAAGAAGCCAAGCAAAATGTCATAGCTTTACTCTGTGGGCAAAGATGAGCATAATTATTTCAGAATTTATTCTGCGACCTAAGAGGGACTTGACCATTGGCTTGGAGGACATGCGCCTATCGTCATTACCATGAGTGACTTGCAAGGGTAACAAAGGGTGATGCAAATGATAGTCTTCCCTACTACACATAGAACCAATTTTCCTTGTACAACATCTCAGAACCCCACTTGAAAATAATAAACTCGGCAGTCTAGCTTTCAAATTTCATTTTTCTGCTGCCTCAAAAAATCACCTATAACCTGTAGTGACAGTTCCAAAGCAAGACTGCCTAACCCGTGCCTTATAAATAAACATAAAATATTTTACAGAGAGTGTACAGGTTTAAAATAGTTACTTCTCTTCACATAAAAAAAAGCACAGCCAGAATAATTAAAGGAAAAAGTACACTGAATGCTGAAAATAGCCAAAACTTACATGAGAAAAAATGTCCCAGCTGGGGCCTGCCAATGCAGCTTACTCATTTAGTTATGTTTTGTGCTTGTATCTCTGTAGGGTTCCTGTAACCGGCTGTTGCAATTAGTAACTGTCAAGTGCTCACATTATCCCCCCCCCAATCTATCTATCTAGTGTCAAGTTAACAACAACTCAGTTTAATTGACTCATGAGTGAGATGATCATGGGAGATCTCCTAATTATCTTTAATGTTTGCAAAAAGAATGATATTAAAGTAGCTTTTACCAGAAGGATAGCACTTTGGATAATCTTATAACGGTGCCGACATGATCAAATTACATCTTGTGCCACAAGCATATAAGTCATGTGATCAGGATTTTAAAAGGCAAATTTGACATATTTTTAACTTGAAATCACAGTAACCAAACTTTAGGAACAGACTGTTTCTAACTATTCCATATGAAACAGGTTGCATTTATAACATACAGGGCATGCATTGCCATCCGTGCTTCAGTACTGGTGTACTATACACAAATAATGATCATGGGTTTTTTGAGAATGCATACATTCTGAGACTCCAGTTTCTATTTCAGGTTTCATTTAGCTTAAACAGGAGTCTATTTGATTGCCCATATTTACTCCTCAAATTTTTAATCTGGGATATCCGCTGTAAATGGATACCAACAGCATAATATAATGAGCCAAACTCAAAACATGCTATAATTTGAAGTGTTATCAGTGTAATTCCTTTAAAGTTTTCAATATTTAAGAGTCTGATTTTTTGTTTCTAAGTGGCAAGAGAGAATCTAAGAAACACATGGGTTAATAGCTATCACTTGACCATGCCTTAAAACATTGTAAGTGGAATATTGATCTTGTCAAAACCTGATTACCAATCACCTGCATTACAAATCACAACAGTGACACAGCAGCTCTTAAAACCAACCTGGTTGCCCTACTCTATTGAATTTAGCACAACTTTTTCCCCCCCATAAACACTGATGTGTATTAGCTTGCAATCAGCAGATGTTCCAACCACAGTCCCACTCAAGCTTGCTCTAAAAGGGACCATGGTGGACTATTTAATCATTTCTAACACTATAAAATATAATGTTATTGTTCTGCTGCACTCATACAACTACATTTCCCCTATTTTTAAATGAGCTTACAGAACTTATTCACATAAAATAAGCAAACTTATAAGTGGAATAAGCCACTGCAGGATGTTTCAAAGGATTTTGACACACTTCCCAAAGCCTAAGTACATTCAGCCTTTGACCTTGTGGCCTTATGCCTTAGGGAATGCATCCACTACACTGTTTACACCACAGCCTGTCTTGGCTTGTTCCTTAAGTATTATTCATTGTTTAAATATACAATAAAAAAAGAGTCAAAAGTAAATTTCATAAATTCTATAAGTCTAGAACATAGACTATAAAGAAATGTTTCAGAAAAAAAATCCCAATTCTTCAGCATTAGGAAAGGAAAGGAATGGAGAAAAGGCTTTATACAATGCCTTTCATATAAACTGAATATTAAAGCACTTTACAGTTAAGGAGAGGGAGGGGAGATAATGTTGCTGCCATTTTCAGTTGACTGGGAACTTCAAAAAGCACATGAATATGTTAGACAGACTGCAGAAGAGGTTACACAAAGGTACATGACTTGCTCAGGGTCACAGAGTGAGTAAGGAACATCTGTACTCAACCAAAGCCTCTGGGTCTGGAAGCTCAGAAGGTCATGGGTTCTAGTCCCGCACCAGAAACTGAAGCTAAAACCCAATACTAACACTGAGGATGATTACATGTATTTGATGATACACAAGGGTTTATATGCAACTCATAATAGTCACTAAAATGCAGACTTTGTAGAAAAGCTTTAATATTTAACTACACATGTCACTGTTTATGCTGATATTTTACAACAGTTTTGTTGTTATTAATGTGCTGTTTCATATGTCATGATTTCACTAATAATGTAACAGCAGATGGTATACATTTTTAAATAATCACAATTTATGTTGTTCTTATAGAATATATTTTTTAATGTAACTTGACTAAGTATGCTTTTGGGACACCACTGCAAATGAAATTTGAAAAATGTGTCAGTTGAATTGAGTTTTGTATGTTTTCTTCCCTTTTTAAGAAAAAAACACCAATTGCATTTATCAGTGAATATACACTGCATATATAAATTCACTAAAAATACCACCAAACAGCTTGGTTCAAGGTCAGTTGGCATTCATCTGTATCCCCCTCCCCTGGGTCGTGCCTGAAAATAGGCAGGATTTGTCTAGTGCACTTACCAGGTCAACAAAAACTAAATAATAAATAAATGAGTGTTTGTCAGTGGTTTACATACTGCTAGCATTTGTGAAAATTGTGATCTCTATTTTCTGAAGAACAATATAGTATAATTAAGCAGTAAGGCACAACAGAGTGTGGGTTATTGAGGATTTACCCACGCCTTGTGTGGTGTGTCATGAGGTGCAGCTGAGTGAATTAACCACACAAGAAGTGGGTAAATCACCCAATAACTCACACCTTGGAGTGCCTTATTGCATTTATACAATGGACCCATGTGTAAAATAAATTTAAAATGTATTTAATTATGATTTTTATAAATGCCATTTCTCAGCCATGGGTTATACAGGATTTACCCACGGTCATGTGACATATTTTGACCAATGAGGTTACAGGATTTTCATACACCATTGTATAATTTAAAAACACACGTGATTCTGTTTGTAAACCTGTATCAACATGAGCAAACACAAGTGAGAAATAAAGCCCATGTTTTTCTAAATTAGCTGGTTTGCAACACATACCAGCAATATGTAAACTCTGTAGAATAGCATGGCATGCCCACCCATAGCATCCACTACATGTAAACTCCCTCACAATAGTACAGCACTGGAGGGAGGGTAAACTGGTGAAGTGCCTTCCTGAGCATGACACATTAAACCAAGGTCTCTTCTGCCCATCTCTGGTGGCTGTCCAGATAGAAGTAAAAGATCAACAAAACAGAAGGCCACTCTAGCTAACACATGTAAGCAAAATGAAAAGTTGAGGCAGTGAAAGTTGAGTTGCTGGTAGGTAACTTCATAAGTGACCCATAAAGATCCAAAAGTCCAGTGTAAGGCAGTGCCAAATGCATAGCCTAGCCAAATATCTTTCCTCTTCCCTCCTGTCACCCCATGGGCTGTGCTTCCCTAGTTTCTAAGTACTGCTTTGACTCTCTGCCCTCTGATCTCTCCTCTCCCATATGCCCTCTGCTTCTTATTCTCTTCCCTCTCATGACTCTCATAATTTCTTATTTCATAGAAACATAGAAGTTGACAGTAGATAAGGACCGCAAGGCCCATCCAGTCTACCCATTTCTTTTTCTACCTTACTATGAATGTGCCATCGGCCTTTGCTTTGTCAATGGCCTATCTATTTATACTCATCTGTATTGCTTCCTTATGCCTATCCCATGCCTGTTTGAAGCCCTGCACTGTATTCATATCCACCACTTCCTGGGGTAGGCCAGTCCATGCATCTGCCACTGTTTCTCTGAAAAATAACTTTCTCACATTACCCCTCAATCAGCCTCCCTCTAATCTCATGCTGTGTCCTCTTGTCCTGCTGTTTTTCTTATTTTGAAATATGTCCACACTCAAACTCTGCTGCTGGGAAATCTGATTTCTCTTCATGTCCTCCCTCTGTCTAGAACAATCTGCCTCCCACCATCCATCTTTCCCCTTCCCTTTTCTCCATCAAATGCCAACTCAAATGTATTGCTGCCTCCTCCTTCTCCTGCTCTGGCCATAGCTAATTTGGCCATGATACTCACCTTATTGTTTTTGTACCAGTATTTTACTATGGATGTGCTAGCAGTACACTGTCTACTGTATTGTATTTATTAAGTGCTATATTTATGCTGCACTTTGAATTTTTCTACAGTGTATACTTTGTGTATTTTGACTATATGTTGCATAATTTGTCTCCCTATTTCCCATCCCCTGTGTCATACCTGGAAACAAGTTTTGGCTCACTGTGCCTTTCCTGTTGCCAGTTTTCAAAAATAAAATGAATAGATAAAATAAATATTACAATCATAAGAGAGGTAAAACTGTCTCACCTGTTTGCAGGCCACTTATGAAATTACCTATGAGCTACACAACTTTAACTGGCTCATTGTTTCATTTCTTTTTCTTTGTCACCTGGTAAGGCCCACTAGACACAAAGGCCTGTTTTCAAGGGTGACCCAGGAGCACTGGGTGGTTACGTGACTTGCTCAGAGTAACACAGGATGCAGGTGAAGGCTGTGGGAATCAAACCCAGGTCTACTGGATGTATTAACTCATTTACAGCTCATTACTCTAACCATTAGGCTATAGTGCCAGCCCCAAATTTTGCTTCTATGTTGCAGCTAGAGTGCCCTCCTGTTTTATTGTGATTAAATTGAGTGATGTCCCTGAAGACAGCAATGATTCCAGCATCAGGCACTACTCAGCTGTGTGTGCTGGTTGGCATTTAATGATCCCATGGCACTTAATACAAAAGTCAAGGAGTTTCCCCACTGTCATGGCCAGCATTTCTCTGTAAATGAGACAGGTCCAGATAACCATCCCCTCAGGGTATTTGGGAAATGAGTTGGCAAAGCTCACTGCCCCTTTCCTGGTCAAAAATTAAAAATATATAAATAAATAAATCCAAGGATTACAGGTCCACAGCTCTGTGCTCAAACCACTAGACCAAGTGTAAAACCTGAGCAAATTGGAACAACTTAAACCTACGGTATAGTACTTGCCGACATCAGTCTTTGCATTTCAAACTGCAGTAGTCTTTATCTTCTTAAGTAATGTAAATCCTGAAAATATTTCTTTTTAGCATAAAAGGCCAATGTGATTGTGTACTGTATGCTAAAGCAATTTTGAGATATGAGATATGAATTCAAATGCTGACTTCAAATCGTGGTACTAATAAGTGATATATGACAACCAGTCGGCTGCTACAGACTATGATCAGGTTCTTTTGGACACTGTCAGATTTTATCTCTGTCTGGATAAACTTGCCCTGGCTTTTAAAAAGAGCTAATGGTCTATGAGTATATTAGAATAATGAACTCTTTTTACATCACATTACACCACAGAGTCCTCAGAACTGCTACACTGGGCACATGAAAACTGTGTAGATATATTTTAACCATAAGCTGTCAGGTTTATAAATGTCAGCAGGGCTTTGGATATTTAAAATGTATTAAGAGTGTCTACAGTACATGTGATGATACCAATACACTGTACAAGCTAGGCCCACCTAATAGCTCCTGTATTTGAGAAATATATGACAAGCTTGGGACTTGCATTTAATTATTGAGTACAATAAATTACATTTTAGTCATATTTTGTGTCTCCAGTCAAACTCTCATTTGTATGCTATAAGCAACAGTTTTCTCACTCATTTTATCTGAGCATTTTTTATATTCTTTAACCTGACAGCTTGATTGCTAAGACTTATAGCTCTTCTTGGTAAGTCAATAGGAAATGCAGTCTAAATATAACATAAAATATACTGTACACTGACTTTTGTCTTAATATAGATCCACAAAGCTTTTAGTGGCACTACTGTGTCCTTGTACACAAATGCTGATGACAGCACTAAAGTCAAGAATGTTTTGCAAGAAAAATATATGCTTTTATCTGCAAGACAAGCCAACATAAGAACTGTATATTGACTGATAAAGCAGAAAAATAATAAGTAATTCAGATGGTAAACTGCTTTAGATTACTAAAACCATTTTTCTTGGAAACATATGATTTACAAAGACACAGAGGTAATAGCATTGCAAATTCATCTCTGCCTTTTGAAAATAGCTCATTGCACAGAAATGGGAAAAAAGGTTAAGCGTCAATGACTATCCATCATAACATCAGTCTCCTGCTCTCAACTCTTAAATACCAGCCACAAGTACTTACTGCATTGCTTTACCTGGAAATACAATTTGTTGTGTCAAGCCACTATTTTCCCATAAAACATTCAAAAAACTTAGTTCCCCACATTGTGTTCCTCTAAAATATCACTTCATAAACCTTACTCCTCCCAAAAGTGTCACAACTACTTTTTAAATGTGTTGTACATATACAATCCAGTACATTAAAAATGCAACATCTTTTCACTAAGGGTGGAAATGTATGTATTGCTCTCAACTACCCCTGAACTGATATGCTTCTTCAGTACTAAAGCACTTTCACATTAAATAGTCCTCTTTTTAATTTTTCACTGTCTTGCTCTATAGGGTTTATCTATATCTATATAAATATAATTTTTCCCACACAAATGTACTGTAACAATCCTTGTACTACTCTGTACTGTCTAAGCATTACTAATATGTAAGTGGGTCCCAGCCCCCAGGTCACATCTGGAATCGAGCATGTTGCTCAGTATGTTCTCCTGGTAAAACTTGTAAATAAATAAATATATAGATATATATACCTATATCTATGTATATGTATATGTCTGTATCTACATTATATCTTTGTAATTCTCATTTTATTTCACATGTCCATATAAGGCCCTATGTATGAAAAGGACCAAAAAATGTGTGATGTACAGTACCCAGTGCTGGCCCCAGTGCATCACTCAGTGCTCCTGCATACTGCATCTTGTATGCTGGTGCCATTCATAATCCCTAGCCACCCCAATATCCTAACTTGGAGCAGTGTGAAGGAAAAGAAGCAGACAGGTAAGAGAGACTGTGGAAGAGACTGGGCTGCAATCAGAGGACCACTTCGGCCACCAATATTCTGGGGTTTCTGGGATATGGCAGCCCATGGAGGAGACTGCCATCTCCCATAGATGACAGTGATGACTTGTGCTGAGAAAAACATATCAGTATGCACTCATTAACTGCTGAAAGAGAGGTGAGTAAGCACCCAGTTTAAACCTAGAGGTGTGTGTGTATATATATATGTATATATATCTATATATCTATATATATATATATATATATTTATATATGTGTATATATACTGTATTAGAGGCAAAATACTCCATTTAATGCATCAGTTAGGGTTGTTCCACAGTGACAAAAGTGAGGAAATTCGCTGTTAGGGTTGAAAGCCCCCTTGGACCCCTTCAGTCCACCCCCCCAACCAGCATCAGGGTGTGTGTTGGGGTCGTCAGCCCTAACTCTCACCCCAGCACATATGTAAAGAAGCTGAGGAATGGGAGAATGGGGTGAGAGTTAGGACCGATGAACCCATTGTGCCCCCGATGCCAGCTGGGGGGCTGGAGGGGGTTCAAGGAGGGCTTCAAACCTTAACAGTGAATTTCCTCACTTTTGTTGCTGTGAAACAACCCTAACTGATGCATTAAATGGATTTTTTTGCCTCTAATTTCCCTTCTTTTTGAGAATGATGACGAGAAATAGTGAATGTAATGTGGCGGCAGGGGCCCTGCGCTCCAACCATTTGATGTCTTATGACATAGTAACAGGAACAGCAACCCAAACAGAAGTGCCAACAGTGGCGCACATGGTAATGCAAATGTAAATGGTAAAGGAAACGTTAATAGAAATGCAAGCGCAAAGTGACGTCGAAGCAAATAGTGACGGAAACGGACATTGAAGCAAGTATGAAAATACAACTGGTAACATGAACAGTGATGGCAGTGGTATTTTAAATGGAAATGTTAAGTGTCACAGCAAAAAGAACGTGAAAGGGAACAGAAACGGAAACGCGGATGCAAGCGCACATGTAAACACAAACCTTAATGTGCACTGGTATGTTACCACAATTGTAAATGCAAATGGTTAAGTTAAGATGAAGAATAATGCCAAAGGAAACAGAAATGGAAAGGGGAACAGAAGTGCATGTGGAAACACAAACCGAAACACGCACGGGCACAGTACCGCAATTATAAACATAAATGGTAACAGTAACAGCAAGAATAACAGCAAAGGAAACAGAAACACAAAAGGAAACACAAGTGCATATAGAAATGCAAACCGTAATGCACAGGTGCACAGTAACACAATAGCAAACACAAATGGTAACAGTAACAGCAGGGAAGACGCAAAACGAAAGAGAAATGGAAATGCAAAGAAAAGGGCTGCCGGAAATGCAAATGGCAATGCGCATGGTGACGCAAACAAAAACGCAAACAGAAATAGTAGTGGAAATGCAAATGGCAACAGTAATGAAAACACAAGTGCAAATGACAACGCAAAGGGTAACGCACATTGTGGTGTACACGGGAATGATAACGCAAACGGAGACATAAACACAAGTGGAAACAGTAACTGTAAGAGTAATGGAAGCACATACCCTGTTTTTGCCAAACAGTTGCATAGAGAAACCCAGTGTGTACAAAGAATGTATGCATTGTAATGGGCATCGAAGCTTAAAACGAGCATTGGAAGTACTTAATTGCTAATATCTCAGCAACTGCATGGTGTAGAAAAAAAATTTAATTTCACAGAAATCATGATTTTCCTGGTTAGGTTTTTGCTATTACATAGCCCAAAGGGCTAAGTGGCTCACAACAAAAAATCTGTATCTCACATTGTTTTCGAGATACGAGCCCTGAAAGGCATGGCATACGCCACCATGTTAGTCTATGGGGAGAAATGCCAACTTCAGAGTACCGTAACTTTGGAACCATGCAAAATTTATTTACCAAACCACTAAAAGGCATATCTGTGAGATGTTGACTACCTTCCCTCCAAATGTCAGCTCAAAAGACCAAACTGTTCTTTCACAGCAGGGTGGCAAAGAATTCCTGTCATTTTGGCCAAGTGTGAAAAAGTAGTGTCGCAATTTGCAGCAATTTTCGCAAAAATTTGTGAATGTTTCATGAGCAAGATGCTACTTTGTGACACTACTGTTTCCAGAAATTTGAAAAACATATTTCTGGGGTGTTTAACCCCAAAATAAAGACATGGCTAGCATCCTCAGGGTCCAACTAGGTGAACACAGAAATAATTTTGTCCCTAGAGGGTCCCAAATTTAAATGCCAAGCATTTTTCTGATCACCAACTGAAAACAAAATGGCAGATTTGCGACACTACTAGGGCCATTTGCCACACTAAAAAGTGCGTTTGCGAAACTGTTGAACTTTTTGCTAACTTTTCCCATTGACTTATAACGGGAACTTGTTTTTTGAATAACTTTTGAACCGTTCAATATTTTTTCACGAAATCTTCAAAAGGCACATCAGGGACCCCAGTCACACTTTCTCTGAAGTTTTCGGACCAGTTGCATAAACTATTGATACCTACCTCCAGACAGGGTTAATGGTCAGATATCTCCCAGGTCCATCAGTGTGGAGAGACACTGACCACATTGCTAAAATCATTCAGGAAGCAGGAGAAAACATTGATGTCCTGGTACACACAGGGATGAACTATCTCATCAGCCAGTCAGTTGTGGAGACCAAGGAACACCTGACCAGGCTGGGAAACAAACTGTCATCCATTTCATCCAGCATCTCCTTCTCTGAGATCCTACTGGTCTGAGAGAGGGGGGCAGACAGACAGAAGGTCAGAGAAGGGGAGATAGTGGAGCTAAACATGTGGCTCAAGGGCTGGTGCCAGGAAAAAGGACACAAATTTGTAGGTAACTGGCAACAGTTTTGGGAGCAAAAGTGCTTCAAATTTGATGGACTACATCTGACTAAGGACGGAGTCAGTGCATTGGGGTAGAAGTTTGACATCTTGGCAGAATATTTAAACTAGCCAATAGAGAGAGGGGTTCAGCACCCGATACGCTGAATGGGAAGAACACCCCTCCCCCCTCAGCTAGTGATCAAACAAGAGTTCAGCATGTTTGTAGTTCATTTGCATCACCAGGTAAGGAAAAAGGTCCTGCTCCCCATACAATATGCAGGGGCAACACTGGACCTCACCCAGTAACTAACGCACTGAAATCTGGCCAATGGAAAATCATGTACACATATGCCCGCAGTCTGGGAAACAAGGTCCCAGACCTGCAGGCAACAATTCCAGAGACTAAACAGGACATTGTAGCCATTAGCGAGACATGGTTCATCAGTAACCACACTTGGGAGACATCAGTACCTGGCTATGTACTGCTCAGAAGAGGTGGGAGGTGCAAAAAGTGTGGGGGAGAGGAATAGCCCTTTATGTCAAGGAAAATATCAAAGCTACAGAAATTCAGAATACGCGTAAGAAGCCAAAAGAACTGTGGGTCACCCTGGAAACAGGAAATGGAACAGCCATACGAACTGAGGTTGTCTACAGGCCTCCAGACCAGGGGGAGGACATAGACACATTACTGTTAGAAGATATACAACACATGACAGCTAAAGGGGAGGTTCTGATAATGGGAGACTTCAACATGCCAGATACAGATTGGTCAATACCAGCAGGAACATCCACCAGAACTAGACACATAGTAGATTCCCTGCAGGGGGAGTAACTCAAACAACTGGTACAACAACCCACAAGAGACAGGGAAATCCTAGATCTAGTACTGACTAACAGGGAAAGGATCACAGATCTTTAGGTAGAAGGTCACTTGAGGGGCCAGTGACCATCATATGGTATGGTTCAATTTGGCCACTAGAACTAAATCATCCCATTCCAAGGCAAAAATGTGGGACTTCAGAGGAGCTGACTTTGATAAGATGGCCAACAGAGTTAAGCTAGCCCTGGCAAGAAGAAATATAGGTGAGGAGGTACAGGCAAAGTGGGCAAGCATTAAGGCTACAATACTTGAAGCAACATTCCATTGTGTTAGGGAGTGTTAGGGAGAAAAGCAAGAGCAAAGAAGGAGAAAACCACTTTGGTTCTCAGAAACAGTAGCAGAAAAGGTCAGAGTCAAAAGGTTGGCCTTCAGAAAATATAAGGAAACACAGCAGAATGAAGATAGGGAGGCATACCAAACTTCCATAAGGGAAGCAGGGAAGGCAGTAAGGCAAGAAAAGGCCCAAACTGAGAAAACACTAGCACGAACAGTAAAAGAAGGGGACAAGACTTTCTATAGCTAAATTAGTGAAAGGAGAAAGTCCAGAGGGGGTATTGCTAAGATCAAAGGGAATAAGGGGGAGTGTGTGGAGGAGAACCAAGGAAAAGCATCTATCCTAAATAGATACTTCTGCTCAGTATTTACTGAGGAGAAGGTAGGGCAGGGCCCACAGCTCAGCACCATGTACACAGGGTGGGAGAGAGGTGTGCACAAGTCTCTTCACAAAAGAAAGGGCCCTAAAAGAGCTCGCTAGGCTCAGGGTAGACAAGGCAATGAGACCAGATAGCATACATCCCAGGGTACTAAAAGAGCTAAGGGTGGAACTAGCAGAGCCATTATCAAAACTGTTTAGTGAGTCTCTGAGCACAGGAGAGGTCCCAGAAGACTGGAAAAGGGCTCATGTGATCCCACTCCACAAGAGTGGTAGCAGGGAGGAGGCAGAGAACTATAGACCAGTGAGTCTTACCTCAGTAGTGGGCAAGATTATGGAGGCATTCCTTAAGGAAAGGATAGTGCAACACCTGGAATCCTTAGGAGTACAGGATCCAAGACAGCATGGGTTTACAGCAGGAAGGTCCTGTCAAACTAATCTCATAGATTTCTTTGACTGAGTAACCAGAGTTGTGGACCACCGAGGTGCAGTTGATGTTGCCTACCTTGACGTCAACAAAGCTTTTGATACTGTTCCACATAGAAGATTGATTAATAAGCTAGGTAGGCTTGGGGTGGGTCAGAAGTTGGTCAACTGGGTGGCAAACTGGTTGGAGGGCAAAACACAGAGAGTGGTGGTAAACAGTATACAGTCAGAAGAGATACAAGTCACAAATTGCATACCTCAGGGATCAGTCCTGGGGCCAGTCCTCTTCAATATCTTCATCAGTGACATTGCAGATGGACTGGAGGGTAAGGTTTGACTCTTTGCACATGACACCAAGATCTGCAACAGAGCATTGTTTGCTGCTACCTTTTTTACTTGCAAGTAAATTAGTATGGAAAAAAAAAAGTAGCGAGTCCTGGTGCCGGTTCTTTTGATGTGGAACAGAGAAGATGATCCAGATAGGGTCATGGACAGGATGAGAAGAGATCTGGATAAACTAGCAAAATGGTCAGAAGAGTGGCAACTGGGGTTTAATGCAAAGAAATGCAAGATCATGCACATAGGGAAGAGAAACCCTGAAGCCACCTATAGTTTGGGAGGGGAGCTGCTGGCAATCACAAGGGAAGAAAGAAACATAGGCATCGTCATCACAGATGACCTGAAATCATCCAAGCAGACCACTAAAATAGTAGGTAAGGCTAGGGGGATGTTGGGGTGCATTAGTAGGGGTATCACAAGTCGTAAGAGGGAGGTAATAATCCCTATTTACAAGACAGTGGTTAGGCCCCATCTGGAGTACTGCGTGCAGTACTGGAGGCTGCACCTACACAAGAACATTAACAAAATGGAGGCAGTCCAGAGAAGGGCAACCAAAATGGTGCAGAGACTGCATCAGAAAACATATGAGGACAGATTAGCTGAACTCAATATGTATACCCTAGAGCAAAGGAGGAAGAGAGGTGATATGATCGAAACATTCAAACATCTTATAGTCATTAACAAGATGAAAGAGTCTAACATGTTTCAATATAAGAAAAATAGCAGGACAAGAGGACACAGCATGACATTAGAGGGGAGGCCAATTAAGGGGTAATGTGAGGAAGTTCTTTTCCACAGAAAGGGTGGTGGATGCATGGAACGGCCTACCTCAGAAAGTGGTGGACATGAATAGAGTGCAGAGCTTCAAACAGGCATGGGATAGGCATAAGGGAGAAATACAGATGCATATGAATAAATACGCCATTGACAGAGCAAAGGCCAATGTCACATTCATTAAGGTAGAAAAAAACAGGTAGACTAGATGGGCCTTGCTGTCCTTATCTGCCATCAACTCAATGTTTCTGTGTAATGCTTACCAACAGAAGCACAGACCACTGCATAAATGTGTAGTTTCTTGTTCACATTTCCTTTTCATTAAGCAACACAGATTACTACAAAGTATTGCATTACAGTCTTAAGGTTTGATCCACAAAACCTATAGTGGTGCGCACTGTGCAGGGCACACCCTGATTCACATATGTCACTCTCTTAACATGCGGTGCCATCTAACTATCCACAGCACAGCGTTGTCTACCAGTGGAGGTTGGCCTGACCCAGTCTACAGATCTAACGTTGCCAGTTGAATGCAGCAGGGTGGTGGAGGCATGCCTGTACACCATATGAATGTCAGTGTGATATGCATGCTGCAGGGACAGCAAGCAAGATTTAGAAGCTTCATCATGGGGACCCCCTGTGATATACCTTATGAGCTTCCCCCTGCCATAGCACACCTGAGACCGCCCTCATGCAATGGCCTCCAGTCTTCTAAAATATTGTTTAGGGCTAGAAAGCAAAGCACTACATAATTGTATTTAATAAAAAAAAAAAGATAATCTTGTATGGTGATATGACAATCACCTAATCACTGCATTGCAGGGGATCCACTCTGTGCCAGGTCTGGGCTTCCCATTGGATGCCAGATACAGCTACATATCCCAATCACTCTCTGTGTCCACACAGTGCATGCATGGACAAGAGTGGCTGGAGACTTTACATTTCATAATTATAGCATACGCCACAGACTAAATGGTTCTTGTGACATGGGGGGGTGCAGACAACAGTGAGGGGAGCAGTGGTGTGGCATTAAGGTGTACAAATTTCAAATCCCTGGCTGCAGCCCTGGCACACCCTCCCCCTCCAATTGCCATCCCTGTAATTATTTATTTTTTCCCTGGTGTCTATTGGGGTCCCCCACCCATCGATCACCATCCCTATATTGTTTATTATTTTCCTGGTATCTAGTGGCACTCCCAATCCACCAATCACCGTCCCTGTATTGTTATTAGTTCCCAGGTGTCGAGTGGCACCCCCTACCCTCTGATCACTGTCTCTGTAACAGCTGTATTGTTTCCCTGGTGTCTAGTGGCAGCCCCACCCTCTGATTGCTTTCCTTGTTGAAAGTTTGTCTTTCCCTGGTGTCTAGTGGCACCCCCCCCCCCCGATCGCTGTCCTGGCTGTAATAAAGAAAATGGTCCCTTGATGCTTTTTTTACAACCTGTAAAAATGAAAACAGTCCCTCAGTGATTCAACCCTCCCTACCCCATCTTCCCACTCAGCACCCACCACCCCACACCACTCATACATACCCCCACACACCCTCACTCACCTGAACAGGTTCCAGGGTGAACAACCACTCTCTGATCAAAGACACATCTTGCTGCTGGAAACGCCGACTTCTATATGAGAAACTAAGGTAAGTGCAGTTCAATGTATTTCAAAGGGGGTTTCAACTATGATGCACAACTTTGTCATTGTTGAATATTTTGATCCAAAATTTTCAACATGGCCTTCTTGGGACCCCCTCATGAACAATGTAATTGGAATTACGCAAATCCTCTTTGCAAAATCACCTTTTGGGTTGGATTTGAACATTTTCACCACCTTTGTTTATGAGGTGGGATCATAAGAAGGCTATGTTGAAAATTCAGGGCTAATATGTAACAATGGCAAAGTTAGGCACATCAGTTTAAATTGTTCTTTTGCTCGTGTGTAACTTCAGTAATTTAAAATATTTTGACCCACAGTTTTCAACGTAATTTTTTATACCACCTCATGAATGTGACAGTTGTCATTTTTTAAATCCTGCCTAAACTGTGGAGCAGCAAGATGGTGGCAGCACTTTAGGAGAGCTCTGAATACCTACTGATACATTGCGATTTATCGTGTAATCTCCTGTCTTGGCAAAATCTAAAATTGCATTATTACCTGTAGGAATCATCCTGCTGCACGATGAGACCAAAGAAAGACTAAACATACCTCGCACAGCTCAGATGGCTTCCTTTCTCCTTCTGGCTCTACCAAGGGTTTAAGCCGACCGCTACGAGCAGCCTGGTGACGCTCAATCTTCCATCTGCATAAATCCTTGCAATGCTAACTAAACTACAAGCTACTGGTAAGGAAACCAATAAAAGATTAGCTGTCATGGAAGCAAAACTGATGGAAAATTAGCATCTCATTCAAGAGAACACCGTCGCCATTAAAGATTTGAAGGAAGCTAATGATCGTCAAGTGGCTTGCAATGCTGCTTATGTGTGGGATTTCTCATTTCTCAAGACCAAAATGGAGAGCCTAGAAAATGCACAACAGCAAACCAATATCCTAGCTGTGGACTTTCCTCCCCACTTTGTGGGACCAGTGGACATACTTCCTGCCCTGACTAGATTGACCTTCAACGATCTTCAGTTGTTGCCACCAGATTCTACCATTAAATCCTGAAAGCATTTGGCATACCCCGAAGCCCAGATCATGAGGAGACACAGTGCAGAGGCTGCTTACAGCGATCATTACCCTCGCATTGCTGGAGGCTAGAATTCCTCTCCTACAAGCTGCTAGATCAAAAGGAGAGACAGTATGGAAAGGAAATTGGCTAGCCTTTTTTTTCAGATCTCTTGGCCCAGATGCAGGCCAGGAAGAAAGAGTTGCTGGTGGTGAAGAAGTAGCTTCTCCAGCAGGGCATAGAGGCATGATTGAACTATCCTACCAGTCTGCAAATTTGATACAACTCAAAAACGCATGTTTTTGTGGACTCTATATTGGCAGCCGCTTTTGCTGAGAAAATACTTAGTCAATTAAATACTCCTGCAGCCGATTCTGATGAGGAAGGGTGAAGTACTGTGCTTTAAGCATTGATACTATGCCTAACTGTATATTAGAGCTAGTTTTGCTTGGTTCAAAAGTTGATATTTACTTACCATAATGCCTGTTGCACATATGAATGCCAAAGTTGATTCAGTGTTTCATTCTGTAACTAGGTTGTTGACATAAGCTTGTACTGATTTGATACATGCTGCTTGGGGATAGATTTTTTGATGATTTGGTAGGCAAATTTGCTGATCCATTTTAAAGTACCTGTTTAGTGCCATAGCATTAGGCTAATACTATGGATGTATTTAATTTAGGTATCTAGGTACACCATTCAGTCTGTGAACTTGAACAAACTCCTTATGATCTCTTCTGAACCCCACAGGGCAAGTTGCCATGCTTAGCCTTAGACTGTGGAGATGCAGTATAACTTAATTGAGTCCAGGCCATCTTAGTCATCCCCTACCCATAGTAATTTAGCCATTCTACCCCTCCACACCTTTTTAGTTCTACATGGGACCTGGTATACCAGTTTGCTTGATTATCATAATGTTAGGGGTGAGAGTGTCATTGTCCTACAATATACTCAGATCGGACTTTACTCCTACAACTTTCTATCAGGTAGCTTGTCCAACTGCTTAGACTCATGGACTTATTATTAAATGTCCTAATATGCTATGCTTCTGTACATTCAGCAGGGTGGTCTGTGTACTCCACTGTTTTTATTTTTGTGTATTACGGTGTATACTGTAAGATCATAAAATCCTACCTAAACTGTGTTTTCAGACCTGTAGTATGGAATGATGTTCCAGTGGTGTGGAATAATGTTTCAGTGTGGATTTGAAAATGTTCCGTACTGTGTTCATGAGGTGGAGTAATAAGAAGCCTATGCTGACAATGTGGTTGCTGTTTTCCTACAAATGTAAGTGCAGGGCCCTCTAGGCCCTGCATTTCTACAGCAACATACATGTCCGCATCTATGGAGACATATGAGCACAGGGTCCTATGGGTCCTGCAATCCCACAGGCAAATGAGGATCTGCATTGATGAAAGGATGGGAGCCCAGGGCAATACCATCTCAGAAAGTAAGGAAATTCTTTGCAGAAAGCTCCATTAATGCATCAGTTAGGGTTTCTATTAAAGTGACAAAAGTATGGAAATGTGATGTTAGGATTTTCAAACCTAATTCTGCATCACCACCCCCCAAGCAGCCAAAGGGGGAAGGTAACACAAGCAACCACAGACATCCATCATCAGGTAAGACAAACATACAACATTTTCCACATCACACAAGAGACATCTGTTATCATGTTCCAATGCTTCTGTAGCCATGGATACATGCCACAGGTGGTTGAAGGCACTTGGTACCAGCATGCAATGTGGGCACAGAAGAAAAGGGCCCTAGAAGTGCATTTGGCATCTGAGTGAAGACATTCACACTTCCCAGGTGGTTGGTTGCACTCAGCTGTGCTCCTGCCTCACAACCCACCTCATAACTCACCTGGGTCATGTGGTAATTTAGCATTATCACACATTCTGTCATGTGTTACTGCTTACTTATCATTTACAATGTGATCCTATGGGAATTTTATATTGAACTTCCCAGGTGGTCGAAGGCACTCGGCTGCACCTTGTGCCACAAAACCCACCTGGGGCATGCAGCAATTTAGCACTGCCACACACCCTGCCATGTGGTATTGCTGACTTAAAATGCATAATGTCATCCTATGCAAATTATATACCACACTTCCCAGGTGGTTGAAGGCAATATATATATATATATATATATATATATATAGAGAGAGAGGAGAGAGAAGAGATTCATACAAAAACTTCATTAATGCACCATTAGGGTGAAGCATCAAAAGTAGAAATCACGACCTTAGCATTTGAAACCTAGTCACACCCTACTAAGCCTGTAGTTGCCCGACAAGTTCAGTATCCAGACATTGATCATCCCTACAAGGAATCCTGAGGAATGTCAAGAGGTAAGGTAGCAGATGTGAGAGCTTACAACTTTACCCCTGTCCCTGGAAGTGAAATTGACGAGGAATCTGGATATTGGCCGAGCTGCCCTGGTGGTGTTGTGGACTACACCACGGTGGCTCGGCCAGCGTGCTGTGGAGGAGTGGGTTGTATCCATGCTCAGGACAACAGAAATTTTACCCTGTAACTAATTTACTTCTAACTCCGAGGTCCACTCCCTTGGAGTTAGATATTTAGTTAAGTGGGGTGTTAAAGGTTTCCCCACATGGGGGGTTTGGGGTGAAGCCACCTGCTTTGCCTTGTGGTTTTGCAATCAGATGCCCAAAATCATATTTTCAGGCATATGATTGATTCAGCAGGCTGGAGTTTGGACCAGTGGGATTGGTATCTAGAGACTCAGGATTCTGAGTTTAGGGA
Organism: Neoceratodus forsteri; assembly: GCA_016271365.2. Classification (NCBI taxonomy): domain Eukaryota; kingdom Metazoa; phylum Chordata; order Ceratodontiformes; family Ceratodontidae; genus Neoceratodus; species Neoceratodus forsteri. The sequence continues at coordinate 915,663,085 of CM028137.1, forward strand.
TACCAAAATATATCCGACAAAGTTACGAGCGTACGTTGCACAATTGCAACAAGACATCATAACTCTGCCATTTTTTTTACATTTTGACCCCAAATTGTTACTATGCCCATTTGGGGACCCCCATTGCATGAACAATATGACTGTCATTATGCAAATCCCACCCAAAATGTGAATTTACCAAGCAACCACAAAATCACCTTTCAGGCAGGAGTTGCATAACAACAGTTGCATTGTTCATGAGGTGGGGTCCCCAAAATCCTATGTTGAAAATTTGGGGTCAAAATCTTTAAAAATGGCAAGGTTATGCATACAAGTTGAACCCACCCATTGAAATACATTGAACTGCATTTACCTTAGTTTCTGACATTGCAGTTGCCAGTTCCAGCAGCAAGACGTGTCTTTGATTGGGAGGGTGGATCTTGAACTTGGGACCTCTTCAGGTAAGTGAGGGAGGGTGTGTGTGTGGGGGGTCAGGGGGTGTGGGAAGGTGGTTGCACAGTGGGTGGTCGAGTGGGGGAGTAGGTGTGAATGGCGATGGATTTTTTTTTCAGCTTAAAAAAACAACATTGGGGATGGTTTTCTTTGTACAGGTACCAGAGAATTTGTTTTTAACATATTTGGGGACACTGGGGGTGGGCTCCCTAGTGTCCCACAGTGGAATCTGGGGGAGTGTTGGCAATGAAAGTTTTGGGATACTGAGAGTGGGCTCCTTAGTGTCCCACGCTACTGTGGGTAGGGGTTGGCAGGGAGAAAAGCATGAACAAGGACACTGGGAGTGGGCTCCCCAGTGTCCAGCACCATGGGGGGATAATACAAGCTTCAGGACACTGGGAGTGGGCTCCTCAGTGTCCCGCATCCATGGGCAGGAGTGACATCCACCTGCCAACCCTTTGTCGCATGTGGATAGTAAATGCTGGAAGGTGTAGTGTGTTTGAAAAATATCCTTTGCCTATTTTTTGCACATACTATATTTATTAATATTTACCATTCACTTGCAGTCAAACATTTGCACAGTTGACATTCTGCTTAAGTGGTGGCGAGATGGACAGGCACAAGTCTGTGGATCCAAGTGTCCTGGATTTAAGCCCAGTATTTTCACCTTTTTTTTCCTCTTCATTGTAGGTGTAAAAAAAATGAAGATACTGGTCTTGAACCTACAGCTTTGTGCCCTATCCTCTGCACCATCGAGCAAGCACAGTGACAGTATTTTTTTTTTTTGTACTTAACACACATTCATTGTGGATATGTCACTTTTGTAACTGCAGCATATGTGAAAAAAAGCTATACCTATTTCTCACACATACTACAGTTACGAAAGTGACATATTCAGTCCAGCGAGAAGAGCGTCCAAGTCCAGGTGAACAGAAGATGATAGCGCATGCCAGACCAGTAGAGGTAAGTATATGGTAAGGGGGTGTTGGGGGAGGTGGCAGGGGGATAGACAAGACAACGAGGGACTGTTTTCTTTTTTTCAGGTACAAAAGTTAAAAAGACATCGGGGGACTGTTTTCTTTACCTGCAGGTTTACAGGAAAAGTTATTTCAGAACACTTGAAGTGGGTTCCCCAGTGTCCCATACTGCAAGGTGGGGTTAGTAAGGGACACTGGGAGTGGGCTCCCCAGTGTCCCATACTGCAAGGGGGGCTAATTAGGGACACTGAAAGTGGGCTCCCCAGTGTCAACAATGAACAGTTTCTTTTCCAGGTAAAAAAGCAACACAATGGGGAATGGTTTTATTTCTACAGATACAAGAGAATGCATTTTTGACATATTTGGTGACATTGGGAGTGGGCTCTCCAATGTCCCACAGTGGAATCTCGGAGAAGTGTTTCCAATGAAATTTTCAGGACACTAGGAGTGGGCTCCCCAGTGTCCCATGTTATGGGAGGGATAATACATGTTTTGGGAAACTAGGAGTAGGTTCCCCAGTGTCCCACACTCTTGGTGGAGGACTGACATCCACTTGCCAACCTTTGGCCGCATGTGGACAGTAAATGTTAGAAGGTGTGGTGTGTGCAAAAAATAGCTATGCCTATTTTTTGCACATACCATATTTATTAACCGTTACCATTCACCTGCAGCCAAAGATTCGCACAGTTGACATTCCACTTATCCAATGGTGAGATGGACAGGCACAAGACTGTGGATCCTAGCATTCTGGGTTTAAACCCAGTGTTTTCACATTTTTTTTGCCTTCATTGTAGGTGTACAAAAAAAAATTGAAAACACTGGTCTCGAACTCAGGATCTTCAGATCCACAGCTCTGTACCCTATCCTCTGCACCATCGAACAAGCACAGTGATTTTTTGTTTGTACTTAACACACATTCATTGTGGATATGCCACTTTTGTAACTGTAGCACACGCAGAAAAAAAGCTATAGCTACTACAGTAAAGTGACATATTCAGTTCAGTGAGAAAAGTGACCAAGTCCTGGTGCACAGAGGATGACATTGCATGCAAGACTGATGAAGGTAAGTATACAGTAAGGGGGTGTGGGGGGAAGGGAGAGGTGAGAGGGGGATGGATGAGATGAGATGATGAGGGACCATTTTCTTTTTTTTCAGGTACAAAAGTTAAAAAGACATCGGCAGCCAGTCTTCTTTACCTGCAGGTTTACAGGAAAAGTTATTTTGGGACACTGGGAGTGGGCTCCCCAGTGTCCCATACTGCAAGGGGGGGCTTAATGTCTCAGAACACTGGGAGTGGGATCCCAGTGTCCCACACTCGTGGGGGAGGAGCCAAAATTAAAAAATGCCAATGGGAGGGTGGGGGTGCCACTAGACACCAGGGCAACATAAATGGGACCACCAGTATACAGCAGGCAAAAGGAGTGGCTCAAACCTGACTCTGCAGCTGGCAGCACAAGTTCCAGCTGTGGCTGCAAAAGTCAAGAAAATACCACTCTTCTCATACAGAGAACAGGATCTTGCCAAGCTGGCACCTGAGATTTCAGGTGCTCTGGAAACTTGTTTGAGGCCATTTAAAAAAAAAAAACCATCAGATTGCAGCTAAACAGGTCCTTTTTAGCTAAGTTCTAATTTTTTTTTTTTTAACATTCTCTTTCACATGTTTTGTACTCGCAGATCCTTGCTACTGGCAAAAGAAAATAGGGACAATCAAACAACTATGAAATTTGCTCAAAATGTCTCCCTTCTCTGCATAAAAAGCAGTTGGTTTTTGTGCAAAGTATGATTTGTTTGAAAATTTAAATCTTTCATGCCTTACATATAAATTTTCCCATAGGAAATAATGAGAACAGTCAACATTTTATAACATTTGAGTGGATTAATATTTTTTCTCCAAACCTCCAAAAGGTAAATCTGTGAGGCAAAGGCTTTCTACCACAAAAAATTCACACCAAGGCCTAAAGCCATTTCTGAGATCCAGGTGGACAAAGAAAGGGCAAAAATGTGGATTTGTCTGTTTTTTCTTCACTCTGTATCTCAGAAACCACACAAATGGATTTGTACAAAATATGGCACATGAAGAGACCTACCCTTAGAGATTATGCAAGCCAAAATTCATGCAAATCCATTGAACCATTCTACAGTTATTAAGGTTCAAACTTCAAATTTAACATAGAAGTTACCTTTCACCCTAAGTATGCTGGTGCTACTGCGTCAGTATAATATATATATATATATATGTGTATATATATATATATATATATATTCATTCTGTGTATTGGTGAGGGATACAATAGATAATTACTTTGTTTTGCAGAGGAACACCCATAGTAGGGAGCCGTTGTTTGGTAACCACTAAGGAGCAAGCTGGGAATTGTACTAGCCTGACAGTTTACTGACGATTAGCCTGGAATTTTATACTAAATAACTGCTTCTGTGTTTTTAAATTATTCATAGTGCTAGCCTGGTTGAACTCTGCATAAGACCTTGTAAGAGGCCAAGACCACCCCCGTATCCTGATACTAACATAGTGACTGGTGGTTGGGCAAGACAAAGGGAAAATTAATATAAACATTATGGAAACTGAATTAATTCAATGTGCATCCTGTGAGATGTATACCAGCGGTAGTCATAATGAACCATACACATATAGTAAATGTATTTTGATAAATACAAGTAGAAATGAATTCTCTGAATAAGAGATTAATAGTACAAAGTGAGATTTTTACCTTAGAGAGATTTATTGATAACTCTTTAACGAGAATACAGAATGGGGGATACAGAATCTAGTGAGGTTAAAGAACCAAATGTGTCAGACAAGAGGAAAAGAACTTTAGGAGAACTAGAATATGCTGAAGTGGAGCCTGGAGATGAAGATTGGTGCAGGGTTCATAGTGGAGTAAAAAGGAGATGGGTAAAACACTGGTTACAGTACCCGTCAAGCTAAGAAACCACTATTCCCTATTAGAATCTAATGATCCGGAAATCACAGTGGAACATCAACAGTTAGATGAGCAACCTCTCACACACCAACATAAGATGGACATTAATCCCTCTGTATTGTCTAGTCATCATCAAACACCAGATACTGTTAAATTGGGTACCACTAATTGCCAAAAGGATATCATTGTACTGGGGGACTCTATAGTTAAATATACTGACTCTATATTCTGTAAAGGTAGAACAGAACTCTGTATGGTGGCATCTCTCTCTCTCGGGGACCAAGGTCTGTGATAGTAAAAATGACATAGATGGATTACTACAAGGTACAACTAACCCAATCACAGTCTTGCATGTGGGGATGAATGATATTGGATGTCAAAAGTCATTGGAAAAACACAAAGATTTTTTATGGAGCTGGGGAACAGATTGAGAGCAAAAGGGTGCAAAGTTACAGTGTCAGAAATTCTACCAGTCCCATGAGCCAGTAAATTCAGAGCACGAGATATTTTCCAGATGAATGGGTGGTTACAAAGATCATGTAACAGAGAGGGATTTACCTTCCTGCACAATTGGGGCGGTTCAGTAGTCCATCACTATATGCAAAAGATGGTTTGCATTTAAACAAACACGGTTCCTGACTATTGGGTTCAAGGATCAGGTAATCAATTGACCATGCTTTAATCTAGTTGACATGGGGCAAGGAGGAGGGAAATCTGTTACCTCAAAAACTAGAAACATAGCTAAAAATACAGATAGAGCTACCAGGGAGAAGGTGTGTGATTGCTTATTGTTCAATGATAGAAGCCTAATACACAAAAAGGATGAGTTAGAGCATATTCTGATAAGGGACAACATTAAAATATGTACAATCACTGAAACATGGTGGAAGAGTATCGATACCTGGGACAGAAACATCAATGGATACAAATATTTTTGTAAGGAAGGGGTTAAAGAGCAGCTGATGTCTTCAGAAGAACTTCAAGAAAACATAATATTTAGACACAGTTCAGCTTGTTTTTCACATTAGTTCTGCATTCCTCCTCCTCACTATTTGTTACTGGTGTAATTTGCATGAAAACAGGATCTTTGCTCCTGAAGCGTTCATCTATTCCTGTTGCTTTCTCCCTACCTGAAGTCATAATACACTGCTTGTGACATCACAGTTACTCCCATGATGACACATTTTGATATCACAATACAGGATGATGAACTCTGAGGTATAAAGATCATGTATTTATGTAGATTCCCTCAGTAATAAATAATGGGAGGAGAAATCTGTAGACTACAGTATATATGGAACGCAAGTTGAACTGTACCTAAACATTATGTTTTGCAAAATTTTCTTTGAGGCGTCAGCAGCTCTTTAATAGAAGTGGTGGAGGAGTAGCTATGTATATATCTGATGACATTATGGAAGAGGAAATGGATTGAGGGATAGATATACTACCGGAGTGCATCTGGTTAAAGGTTACCTCAAAGAATAGTCCAAAAATTATTTTTGGTCTTAAATACAGACCCCCACCGCAAGACCATGTTTTAGATGGAGCAATGACCACAGTCATCAATAATATTGATCCAGATGAAAACATAATTTTATTAGGAGATTTCAATATGGCTGCAATCAATTGGGAAACCTGTGAGGGACATACACAATTTGAACAAATGGTTCTTGACTCCATTAATGATCTAGGCCTTGAACAATATGTAACATCTCCAAGCAGGGGGGATGAACATTTTAGACTTGGTAGTTAGCAATGTGGGGGATATTATAATCAACTGTACTACAGTATGCCCCACTTACAGTGGGCGCCAATAGAGCAGACAATCAGTTTGAGCAGACTGCTGGCATTTGCCAAACGCCATTCACTATATTCATTTACTTAAAACGATTGTTTAATGCGTACCTGAATCATCGTTCACATCGGACAAGTGAGTCATCACCTCCACTCCAATTCTCAATTCCAGATGAGTTACCAATGCTAGTGCAACCTGTCTTTTAAGCTTTTTTAAGTGTTTAATTTTATTTAACAACTGGCTAACTAGCTTCCTTGCCATATCCAGACTTGCATCCTCACTCCCTTGTAGCTACAGCAGGATGGTGTCATGAGTCAGAACCACATAGGAGACTAATCATTTTACAGTAACCAATCATGTGCACAGCTTTCCTAATTTCTCCAATCCAAGCACTTCAAAGTCTTTAAAAGGGAATTCTTTGCAGTTGGCATTAGCAATGATAAACTGAGCTCTGCTGCAATGGCAACGAGAACAGCAGGAAATAGAACTGCATTGACTCGCCAGCAAAAAGCAGAGATCCTGCTGTAGATTGAGTTGTGCTTCGCCATTGTACAGGGCAGGGAGGCCATGCTGACAGGACCTCTGCTAAAGCAGAAAGCACAGAAACTGGCACTCGCCCTCAGGAAGCCCAATTTCATAGCAACCAAAGGGTGACTGCAATGCTGGAAGTCCTGGCACAACATTGGTTTCAAGCTTGCACATAAAGAGAAGTTTAGTGCAGATCATGAAAGCACTCAAAAGTGGGTGACAGATGTTCTGCCAGGCTTACTGCAGGGCTATGCACTAGATGACATTTATAATGCAGATGAAACAGGCCTGTTTTTTAGATGCATTGGCTATGGAACATTGACATTTAAATCAGAAACACCTATGGGAATGGTACATCAACCATGAAACACACTTCCACAAGAATGTGCACGAGCATTTAAAAAAAAACAAAAAAAATACCAAAACACTAAGTTGGACACTCCCATTAACGGACAAATCCCATTTGCACGGATGTGTTCACAATAAGCGGTGTATACTATACTACAGTACCGTTGGGAAATAGTGAACATGTCATGGTAGTGTTTTCATTGGCAATGAATACTACAATCTTAACAGACTCTACTAAGATTAAATGTTTCTCAAGGGCAAAATTTGCTGAAGTGCGAAATGACTTAATGAGATGGGACTGGAACAGGACTTTGAACGGATTGATCTACAAGAAATGTGGCAAATCTTGATGGCTAAATTAAACAATCTGGTTGAGAAATATGTTCCGGTTATGAACAAATATAACAATTTTAGAAACAATCCACCATTGTTTAAAGAAAAGGTTAAGAGCTTAATAAAATGAAAAGGTAAGGCATATGCAAGAGCAAAGAAATCAAAATCAGTCCAAACCTGGAAAGGTTATAAAAGCATTTCCCTGGTGTGTAAGAAGACTATTAGGAGGGCAAAGAAAGACTTCAAACTAAAGTTGGCCACCAAAGCAAAGGATAGTCATAAGGCCTTTTACAAATATATAAATCACAATGGGGTAGTAGTTTCTTGGTGGGGGGTAGTACTTTATAATAGCAAATCAAATTGAGTAGCTCAGAAATGAGTGCTTCAGTTTGGTCACTTTCAGGATCAGTGATGTGGAATGTATAATGAGGGGACAGAATAACGAGTGAGGACAGGAAGAATGGTGATGGGAAGGAATAGCAATGGAGGGGGAGGAAGAGGGATTTGCTAAATGGAGACGTGGAGTGTGATGCCTCAGAGCCACCCGTCTAGCTTAGTGGGTAGGGACACAATCTGCAGTGCTGGTGATACTGGGTTTGGGACTGCATACGGTTCTGTTTCTTGATTTAGCAGGTGTTTTGTGTTTGTTTTTTTTTAAAGTTATTGCTGTCATCAGTCCCTCATCTTCCCTCCACTGTCCACCCCCCTCAGAGATGATTATTTAAGTATGGGGGTTGCAGGGGGCTTGCCCCCAGCAAAAGGGGTGTGCAGGGAGCATAGCCCCCTGTATTAAACATTATTTTAAATGTGCGCCGAGTTGGTCATCTGTATTTTTTGTTGTGTGCCGAATTGTTTTTCTGCAGGGTGTACTCGCTGTATTGCAAGTCGCCCAAGATTTTTTGCTGTTATGACATGGAACATTGGGGGGGCCATTAGAGAATACTGATGGAACACTAATTTCTGACAATGATCATATAGTCCAAAAATTTAATGATTACTTTAGCTCAATGTTTGCTAAAAAAAAAACAAGATGGACCATGGTTTAATCTTGGGATAAGTAATTAATGAACCATAACTATGGAATTAAAGGATATAGAATCTAGGGTATGTAAAATTAATCCAAATAAGTCACCAGGACCAGATGGGGTACACCCTAGAGTGGTTAGGGGAGTTGGTGGAAGAACTGGCTGGACCTGTCATGGAGATATTCAAGGAATCAGTAAACAAGGGATTAACCGTTAATTCATGGAAGGAAGCAATTGTGATTCCTTTTTACAAAAAAGGACTGTAGAACTTATCGCCCAGTAAGCTTGACATCAATCCTGGAAGAAGTAATGGAGGGAGTACTGAAGGATAGGACTGAAGACTATATTAAGAGCATAGGACTAACTGACTTGACACAGCATGGATTCACTATGGGCAGATTGACCCCTAACTAATTTGTTAGATTTTTATGACAAGGTTAGTAAAGCACTGGACCAAGGCCAACTAATGGATGTAATTTTTATTGACTTTAGCAAGGCCTTTGATAGAGTCCCACACAAACATTTGGTGCAACCTCTTATTGACGCTGGTTTGAATGAAAGGATAGTGAGCTGCATTCATTCTTGGCTCAAGGACAGAAAACAGAAAGTCAGTATATGGGGGAATATATCAGGATGGGCTGATGTCACCAGCAGGGCCCCACAAGAATCTGTTCTGGATCCTTGTCTATTTAATATCTATGTATCATCTATAGTTAGCACTACTGGGGTGTGGCTACAAAAATTTGCAGATGACATCAAAACTGGGTATGTAGTGGGCTCAAAAACTGATATGGAGAGTTTACAGGCAAATTTAAATAATCTGGATCAATGGGCATCTAAATATGAAATAGCTCTGAATACTGAGAAATATGGGGTACTACATCTAGGCAAAAATAACACCATGAATAATTATTTGCTTCAAGGGACATTATTAAGAAAACTAGATGACCTAGATCTGGGTATATGTGTTTCAGACAACATGGGGTTAAAGAAGCACTGTAATATGATGGTGAAAAGAGCTAACATGGAATTAAACACTAAACAGCATCAGGACAGGAGACATATTACTAGCAGAAGCAGCGATGTTCTGATGCCACTTTACACTTCTCTGGTTAGGCCACATGTGAAGTACGGTGTCCATTTTTGGTCCCCATTCCATAAAACAGATATAAAGACACTAGAAAGGGTTCAGTATCATGCTACAAAACTAATGAAAGAAGTTAAACATTTGAACTACTTGGAAAGATTAGATAAATTAGGGCTATACACCCTCCTGTATAGAAGATTTTGAGGGGACATGTGTCTAGTGGATAGAGCCTTTGAGAACAATGATTCATGAGATTTTTGGGGCTTGAAACTCAGAGATCCTCATTATACCACCAGGTCACATATATTACAGCTCAAGGGGGAAAATTCCATAACAAAAGGAGGGCCAACTGGTTCACTCAAAGAGTGGTGAATACCTGGAACTCTCTACCACTCAAGATTGTGGGCAGCAGTAACATGCATGAGATCAAATCAAAATTAGGTACCTACTGCCAAAAGAATAATGGGCCCTATGCACTATGCCTACGTGCTGCAGAAGCCGGGTGGGTAGAAACATAGAAACAGAGAGTGGTGATGGGAGAAGGAGACCAAAGGTCCATCTAGTTTGCCTATCTGTTTGCATGGACCCCTGTTAAACCATGCCTGCTATCATTGAACTCTTACTCAAGATGAGTCCCCAGCCTCAACCCTGTGTTGCATGTATGTCCTGTCCCACCAAGTTTGAAGGAAGTGATTATTTTGGCCTCCACCACCTCAGTGGGTAAACTATTCCAAGGTTTCACCACCCTCTTGGAGAAAAAGAACTTCCTGACATCACATCTGAACCTCCCCCCTTTGAGTTTCCAGTTGTGCCCTCTAGTATTGAAAGTGCAGGACCTAGTAAACAGTTCTGAGTAGGTGTAAGCATAGATATAGGTGAATGTCATGCGGCAGGGTTCCCAAGGACCCCCAGCAGCATTTACAAATGGGGTGCAAGTCAGTTACTTGCCTGATCCCCCAGCAGTGCAGTCAGCAATGCACTGGGGTGGGTGGTGGGCATGCAAGGGGTGTGCCTGCACTATGTGCCATTCACAAAGGTGCATAGTGCTGGCCACAGGGGGGCAGAGGAGAGAGCAGGTTATGGCAGGAGGAACCTGCCATAACTGCTGTATGCAGCAGTGTGCACACTGATCCATGCCCAGACCAGGCCTCCAGTGGCAAGCCCCCTGCCCCAACAGCATCCCCCTGTTCCATATGCCAGTGAACCCCCCCACATATATACACACACAGCAGTGCCCCATCCCCATCTGAAATTCAAAGGCATATCCCCCACCCCTGCCACACACTGGCACTCCATTCCCATAGTTAGTAGTGCAACCCCCCCAACACATGTATGCCCTGACCCCTTAGGATGTAATGCAAACCCCACCCCCAGCACCACTATAACTCGTCCTGGTGTAGTACATGACATCCCCCTCACACACACAGAGGTGCCCCTGTCCACACAACCCTGATCCCCAAATCCAGTACCCCAGCATCATCATTAGTGGCCAGTGGACCTCTGCTACCCACCCGTGGCATCGACAACCCCCCATGGCTGTTGTGAGAGTCAAACCTGAATATCCAGGTACATAACTAAATACTGTAGTGATGCAAAACAAGTTTAGTTTACATCGCATCCTTCATACATAAATTCCCCCAAAACGCTGTGCATTAGGGAATGATACTGTGACACCATAATGAATGAAATGTATTCAGGTTTGTATAATATGAGCTATTAATAAGCAGGTGACAGAGAGAGAGAGAGAGAGAGAGAGAGAGAGAGAGAGAGAGCCAAATTGCAGTAAACAGTGTGATTACCACTGCATATTGTAACAGAGGCAGTCATTCACAGTGCAGCCGTCCAGCCACCCTACCTTTACTGTTAACACACAGTCTTGCCACAGGACATGAAATATCACTGGCTCACATATCTGACACATGTGGGGCCATTTCAGATAATTCCTGGACAGAGTGCCTTAAGTCTACACTGCCACCTCCCCCACATTTGCACTGAAACTACGTATAATTAATGACTCCTTTCAGTTACTTATAAAAAGCATATTTCCTCCTAAGATGCAGACTGACAACAAGCTTCCCAGCCAAATGCCAGGAGGGCACAGACTGGATGTAAATAGGCTTCTCCACCTTTGTGTCTGACTGTTTGGTCCCACCACATAAGCCACAGCAGCAAATTACAGCAAAAAGCAAACACAATTTCCATTCCACATGGTATTTCTCAGTTACCAACAATGGCGATTAACACTCACTGCATTAATTCCAGATTGAATGTAAACACGGTTCTGTGACTTCTTCCAGAATCAAGACCGCCATTAATTTAATATTAATTTTGTATTCAGATACAAGGATGCATCATTGTAACTGCTGCCTCAGAACTGTACTCATAACCTCTTCATTCAAATTCGCTGGTACTTACGTCAGTTAGAAATGACTGACAAATCAGCATAGAGGTCAGGCTGCATTTGAGGACCTTTCAGAACCATAAGTGGACCAAAAACACACAGTCTGAAAGACTACAACAGTCCATATTCATAAAGTGGGACGTTGTGTACTGTATTGCAAAGGTGATTGTGCTTACCTTTTATGCATTATGCATAATCAAACATTGGGGGCTATGCACATGTGCAGAGGCTTGTGCCACTGCCCGACTATGCCTGCTGCACCAACTGACAGGTATGGGGGTTGGGGGGGTTGTCAGTGCCGCGGATGGGTGTGGGGGCCACTGGCCACCAATGTTGATGCTGGGGTACCAGGTTCAGGGGTGGGGGTTGTGTGGACAGGGACACCTTTGTGTGTGTGCAGGTGGGATGTCATGTTCTACACCAGGGACAGGGCTTTCATGTGTTGGGGGTGTATGCTTATCAAACAACAGAGTTTACATGTGTGTTTGGGGGGTAGCCTGACAAACAACATGGACAGTGCATACATGTGTATGTGGTGGGGGTTAGCCTGAAAAACAACAGGGATGGGGCATACATGTGTGTGTGGTGGGGGAAAGCCTGACACACAATGGGGGATGGAGCAGATGTGGGCAGTGGGAGGCCATGGTGCAACAGTGGCTCGGGCAGGGGGCCCTCCTGCCATTGGGTCATGGCCGCATGGATCCAGGTGCCTGCTTTGGCTATTCACACATCCAGACCTGTCCCTTTAGAAGCTGGTGATCCACTATGTGACCCAGGATGGGCACCCAACTGGATGCCCGACTGGGTCCGCTACTCTGCCCCTAGCCACCCTGTACAGTTCTGCATGCCAGGAGGATGGGGCCATGGACAGACACCCCACAGGTGCATGTGGTAGTGAATACCATTGCACCCTGAGTCTGTCCAGGGTCACGGAGCTACATGGGCAGGGGTACGCACATTTAGTGTGACCTTTCCACCCCATTCATGCATAGCCCCTAATATATGTGGGTATGGTGAACAACAATCTTGGTGAGTTGATATGGGCATGAGCTCACTAAGCTCATAACAAACCTCTGAAACGGTTCCTCACAATATCTTTCTGATCCCATCTCCAACACACCACCTCTCTCTTACATCAGAAACTAGGTACTCTCTACCGTGTTCAACATTTCTTAACTACTGAGGCCAGAACCTGTATTGCACTGGCAAACCAAGTCCCATCATTAGATTATGGACTGGTTGTAATTGATATTGCCAGTAAATCCACACTAAAGCCAAAACACACTCTATACTACAAAATATGTAAATTTGCCTCAGGTTGTAGGTCCAGTGTTCACCACTGTACAGTTCTCAAATCCTTTAATTGGTTTCCTCCTGACATCAAATTCAGTCTAGCTATTGCAACACTAGTAAAGACAACTATGTATACTGGGCCACCTGCCTACCTCAGTAGCTGAATCTCTCTTGTCAACCTTCCTTCCTGCTGCTCTGCAACCAAAAACAACATAATAATATCCAAGTTTCGCACAAAAATGGGTCAACGCTCCTTTAGTTATTATGCAGCTTTAGTTTGGAACTCCCTACCTCCTTCTGTCAAAACATCCTCCTCTCCCTATGCCTTTGCCAAGCTTCTAGTCACACTTCTCCTCAGCCCAAGCCTGTTCTTGCTTCCAGTAACCTTCCCCTGTCATGACCCCCAACCTAATACTAACTAATCGCACCCACTGACCAATCTTGGTTACATTTTTCATTCTCCTCCTCCATCTTCCTCTTTCTTTCTCTAACCACAATTCTGCCTTTGTTTATTACGTTACAAACACTTGTGTATATTACATTGTGTATTTACAAGTATTAGCATCAAATGTGCTCATATTTGCCTACTACTTGCTGTAAATTTGTATGTACAGTAGATAGATATTCTCTGCATACTTAAAGTGGCAGTATAAGTGGGTAGTTGGAGGAAAGAGAGTTTTAGTCAGTGTTTGGGACACTTTGAGACTTGTCTTTAAATTTGTAACAGGTAGTGTGGGGAACCTAGCTCAGGAACTTTATCTTGGGGATGAGTAGATTAAGAAAGCCTTTTAATCAGGTGTGTGATTGGGGGTGGAGCTGCCAGAGGCTTACTGCTTTCTAACAAGAGCACTATCAAAGACTCCCTTGCCCAATGTGTCCCAGAGAGTAAGTGGAATGGCACAGTAGTGGGGCATATGTGTTATGCATCTCAGGCATCTACAGATAGTCTGTAGTCCATGAGAAACTCTGCAGGAGGAACACCAGGCCAAGGTAAGAGCTAGCAAACTACTGTGATCTGTATACTGAAACAGTCAACTTCAGAGTAGGTAGATACAAGTACAGTGTTACTATCTAGTGGGTAGGAGTAGTAAGCACCAGGATAAGGGAGGTATGGATTGAAGGGTTGAAACTGGAAATTAGGAGACACCTTATCTAGGCTAGGTAACAAATAAGTAGGTTAAAAATGGGTAAACAAGTGACACCCTATCTAGGGTCAGGTACCAAATCAATTTCAACAAGCCAAGGGAGAGGCATGCATGCAAGATGATTTAACAGAAGGAGGTAGGGAGTTCCAAACTGAAGCTGCATAATAACTAAAGGAGCGCTGATTAATTTTTGTGGGAAACTTGGATATTATTATGATGTTTTTGGTTGCAGAGCAGGAGGAAGGAAGGTTGACAAGAGAGATTTGGCTACTGATTTGCATATGCAGCCCATGATGCATTGCATTGTGGGAGCATGCGTGATTTTGTATTTCTTTGAAACTTGGCTTCCCGGCCAAATGCCCTTTGGGGTAACCATTGCTTCAGTGCTAGTGCACAGAGGATCTTTGTCTTTTAGATTTTTTTTTGTTTTAATTGGGTTCACCACAATATAACCCAGATAGACCATCTTAGGGTAGTTGGTTCATTCCACTTGGGTGGCAAACGGACAAGGCATACTGATGAGTCCTGGTAGGACAAAACACGTGTCTATGTCTTCTGTTGGCACCCTTTGCAAACTGTGTGAGAGGCCTTTCGACATCATGCATTTCTGCTTAAAGTTGAACCAGCATAATTTTTTGTGGTGATTTGCATATGCAGCCCATGATGCATTGCATTGTGGGGGCATGTGTGATTTTGTATTTCAAGGGAGAGGTAGGAATTCAACAGGCATAGAAAGGAAGCAGTAAGGTACAGTGAAGTTTCAACAGGCATGGAGGTAAAAGAAAGAAAAAACATGGAAGTGGTGAAGTGCAATGCATGTGGAACTACAGTCTTTTGGTACACTTTCTAAAGACTGAGGTGCTACCTCATTTGTACTCACCTTTCTGGGTTAAAAGCAGAGGTTGCTGGACTCTGTACAGAACTTTCAAGGTTGCAGAGGACCTTCTGTCTCATGCAGGGTCCACAAAGTTTGCAGCTGCTCCCCCAGAGTGTGTATAGGCAGAGACAGAGTGGTTGTACCTTGGTAAGCTCTGGGAGGGTGGTGGTGGTGGGAAGCATACACACGCCTCAGTTTTTTTCTCTGCAAAATTCCTTCACCATACTGATGGGATGGGGATGTCATGAGGAAGCCACCGCAAATAGGGGTCTTCAGAAGAGAAGTCCACAAAGATGCAGGAAGAGGCCCCCAGCTGGCGAGGAAGCAGCTGCTAGTGGGGCACTGTTCTGTAAGGGAGATAGACTTGGGAGTGTGGAGAGGAAGGGAAATGTAGTTTCTAAAAGGTTCTTCAGTTTGGATGGCTGAAGAGCATATCCAGAGGATGGCTAGGGCAACAGGAGATGGGAAGGAACTAGATGTCCTAGTCTACCTGGGGACGAATGACCTGGCAAGAAACAGGGTATGGGTAGTGCAAGGAAGTTTCAGGCAGCTGTGGAGGGGCCTCAAGTGGGTGGCACACATGGTGGCTTTTGCCAAGCTGTTACCTGTATACAGCTTGGAAGCAGAAAGGACATGCTGCACAAGGGCTTTTTTACAAATGTTTAAAGGCATGATGTATGGAGGAGGGCTTCTGCTACACTGCCAAACTGGGAAGATATGGGCCTCTGTAGGAGAGATGTCCTGCATACTTCCAGGAAGGGGACCACAGTCTTAAGTGGGAGGTTTAAATGTTACTTAGATGAGCATTTAAATTAGCCAGGTGGGGAAGCCGTAGAACTAAGGGAGGCAACCACTGCCTCCACACAGATGAAGAAACAGCAGGGAGGGCCAAAGGGGAGTAAACTCCCCTGGGTAGGGATGCAAGAAGACAGGGGTGGGGCAAGGCAGAGGACAGGAAGGTCTAAATCAGGGAATCAAGAAGGAAGGAGTAAAGGAGACAGGTAATGGAGGAGGTAACAAGGAAGGAGGTTGGTTGGGGGAAACAGGGAACAGCACAGGGGGGTAGGGACACAGGCAGAGAGGGAGTTAGGTATGGAGAGCCATGTGCACCAATGCAAGGAGTCTGGGAAACAACATTCTGTACCTGGCCCTGGAGGCAATGATGGAGGAGGCTAGCCTTAATTTGGTTGACACAGTGGAGTTGTGGGGTGCAAACAACCATGACTGAGACATGGCTATACTGGGAGAAGGGGTAGTACTATATGTAAAGGGGGAAGCAAGGCCAAAAACAGTTCAAGGGCACCCAGAGGAAAAGGAAGGGCTGGAGTTGCTTTAGGTCATCCAGGAGACAGGCTGCTATCTATAGAGGGGTGGTATACCTCCAGCACAGGGAGAGAAATAAGATAAGGCACTTGGGGAATCCATGATCAGGATGACAAGTAAAGGGGAGATGCTGCTAGTTGGTGACATCAGTATGCCAGATGTGTATTGGATCCTTCCAACTGCAGCTTCAGCTAGGAACAGGGCCATCCTTATCTCCCCACAAGGGGCTTTTCTCAGGCAATTAGTAAATTAACCCACTAGGGACAGGGCAGTGCTGGACCTAGTGCTTACAAACAGAGATGGCTTTGCAGAAGTCACAGTGGGCAGTTCTCTAGGTACCAGTGATCACTGTACAGTATGGTTTAGCATTACAATGGGAACAGAGGCAAACTACATGAGGATGAGGGTCCTGGACTTTAGCACAGTGGATTTTAAAGAAATTGGAGACTGCCTCAAAAATGTGTTGGGACTGCCAGGGAGGGAGGGGGGGAGGTACAGTGGGGAAAATTAAAGGAGACCACAATTAAGACAATACCCTCTGCATGAAGGAAGTGATTAAAAGCAGAAGGAAAACAAGACTGTATGGTTCTCTAGGGAAGTGGGCAAGATGGTGAAGGAGAAAAGGGTGGCATTCATAAGGTATAAGTTAATGCAGCGGGAGGAAGACAGGGAGTACACTAAGTAAAGCAGAGGAAAGCAGGAAAGGCAGTGAGGTGAGCAAAGGCACAGACAGAGGAATGGATAGCCAAGGAGGTAGCTAAAGGGGTAAGACTTTCTTCAGGTATTTAAGTGAGAAGAGGAAGGTGAGGGGAGGGATAGTGAGGATAAGGAGGGTGGAGGGGTACTGCACAGTGGAGAACCAAGAAAAAGCAGACATCGTGAACAGATAGTTCTGCTCAGTCTTCACAGTGGATGGAGGGGAGACAGACCACCACCAAGTAGCAGGACAAAAGGGGGTTGGACACAGGTCCATTTTCAGAAGAGACAGTCCTGAAGAGACTTGCAGCTCTGAAAGTGGACACGGCTATGGGACTGGATGGTATAAAACCAAGGGTGCTAAAGGGCCTTAGGGAGATGGTAGCTACCCCATCTAATGGCCGTATTCAAATGCTCTCTGGAAACAGGCATGATTCTAGAGGACTGGAGAAGAGCAAACATGGTTCCTCTACATAATAATGACAGCAGTGAGGAGGCAAGCAACTATAGGTTGATCAGTCTCACCTCGGTGATGGTGAAGTTAATAGAAACCATGTTACAGGAAAGGTTGGTAGAATATCTTGAATTCAATGGGCTGTAAGACCACAGGCAGCATGGATTCATGGAACTGGAGGGCATGCCAGATTAATCTGACTGATTTCTTTAACTGGGTGAGCAGGTAAATAGATCAGCTGACAGCAGTGAATATAGCCAGCTATATCTGAACTTTAGCAAGGCCTTTAACACTGCTGCACAGGAGGCTGATAACAATATTGAGCAGCTTAGGGGTGGGATCCAAAGTAGTGAACTGGGTTAGAACCTGGTCAACTGATGGGAGACAGAGAGTGGTGATTATCAGCACTCAATCTGATGATGGGATAGGAACCAGCAGGGTGCTTCAGGGCTCAGTACTGGGACTGAGGCTCTTCTATGTCTTCATAAGTGACACAGCAGAAGAACTGGATGGGAAGGTATGCCTTTTTGCAGAGAGCACCAATATCTGTAATAGGATGGACACTAAGGAAGGATTTCAAAAAATGCATGGGGACCTTGGAAATCTCAATGAGAGGTCAAGAGCATGGCAGTTGGGGTTCAGTGCCAAAAAGGGCATAGGAACCCAGGAGCTGAGTAAAGGATGGGGGGGTGTGGTGTTGACAGTCACTTAGTAGGAAGGGGACCTTGGATTTATCATATCTTATGACTTCAATGTGGCAGGGCAACTGGCCCAGTGGTGCTGAGGGTTGAGGTGCTGAATGCAAAAACCTCACGCTACGCTGGTGACCAGAGTTCAGAAGCGAGCTCGGGCACTGGAGGTTGACAGGGGAGGGAGAGGATTAAGCATCTGATGGACTGCTCTCCTCTCTCGGGGGTAGGGTTACAGGGTTGTCCAGCATCCCAACGTCCCCTGGTGGAGATCGGGGGTGCTGCAGGAAGTGGACAAAAAGACATGGAGGAGCGTAGCAGACACCAGCAGGGTTGCCATGCACCATGGCATCATTGCAAGCCACAATCAGGAGGGGGGGAGGATCACAACAGAAGAAGGAAACAACCAGTTCTGCAGGGTAGGCAACGGCACCTGGCCCACATGCCCACCACTAGATCTCACCTACCCAGCCTTCCAGTTCCTCCACCCAGGCCCTCACCTGCAGCTTGGCCAGTCCATAAGAGAGCACCCAAGAGGAGGGGCGGCCCCACCCCAGAGGGGTAAAGCCAGGTGTACTGGCTGCAGAAGATGGAGGGAGAGAGGCGGCTCGGGATGGGGAGACCTCAGGCAGGCAGGATCAGGCCAGGATGCCTGGGAGAGGCCCTGCAGGTTGCGACCAGAGGGAAAAATACATTAAAAAAATGTGGCAGGGCAGTGTGACAAAGCAGTGGGTAGGGGCCGGCCCACCGGTGCAGCAGTAGAGCTACCACTTGGGCGCTGATGACCCATGTTCGGGTTTGAGTGCGGGACATCAGAGGGTTGGCTGGCGGGACATAGGATGAGCATCCCATGAGCAGCTCTCCTCCTCCTCCAAAGGGAAGGTTTGTGGTTCGCCAGCAATTAGCAACACGCAATGGAGGCTTGGTTCGCAACACTGAGGCCACTCTACAGTAGCAAAGCAATGGTAGACATCTACGGGTCGGGTATGGGAGCATGCCTGTCCCATGCTGACATCATTGCATGTCTGCACCTCTGGGGACAATCAAAAGAAAAGCCCCTCTGGGCTGATCACTGTGACACCCTGACCTCCACCCAAATGGTACCCCAGGCTGTAGACTAGGCTGGGGCCTCTGGTGGATTTTGGTCTCTCCCCCCCTCCCCCCCCCGGGGAGCCCTACCACAGGGTGCAAGCTATGGGCCTCTGGGGCAGCCTGGTGGAGGATGTTAGATGTGACATCCAGGTGCAGAGAGGGGATACATCCCCCGTCGACTCAGGGGCGCAGAAAAAGAGTTAAAAAAAAAGTGGGTAGGGCCAGTGGAATGCTTAGATACATAAGAAAAGGTCTCTCCAGGATGAGGAGGAAAGTGAAGTTGCCAGTATGTCACATCATCCTCTGTGTCTCTTTGAAGTCTAGTATAAATATATGTTATGGGACAGAAACAGAAAAAATAGAAATATCTATTTGGAAACATCATGGGCCAGATTTTCAATGTTAGCACAGGGTTTGGGTCACCACACTTGGTGCACCAAATAGGTTTGCTGCAATTGTGCTTGAGTTTAATAGGTCAGACACAGTTGCAACAGTTTCTCTGATTTATTGAAGCTTACGCCATATATTTGGCCCAAGCTCAGTAAAAATGGTCCCCGGGATTGTTGCAACCTAGACAACAAAAAGTCAGTCCAACTTGCGGCAATTACTGCAGGGGATGTAAAATCCTGTTTAATTGCCGCAAGCACAATGTGCCATATCTTTGGTACATGCAAGGATTGCTGCAATCCAGCGACTTTTAATACTGAGCCAGATTTATTTATTTTTCCTGAATCTTTCTTCCTTAGGATCTGTGCCTGCTTAAAATTAAATGAGGAAGCAACCTTAAAATTGTATTGTTGCGTGATATGAGCATGCTCAATATAGAATACCATATCATACACTTCGTGTCACTTCAACATTGCCAATTTTTGCTGGTGGGAATAAATGCAGAAACAGCATTCACAATAAAGAATCTAAGTGTATCCTTTATTTTATCACACAGCTGACCACTGTACTGAGAAAATGTGGATATTAAGTCCATGAAATGTTGGTTACAGTTACTGATCTAGTTATACAGAGGCACATTTGAAAATAAAATATACGTTTTGATTGTTGATCTATATAGAGGTAGTATTATTCAGTATCCGAGACAGAAGAAGGCACTGGACCCATCTTGACTGTCTTCCACACTCAGTGAGCGTATTGATTACTGGCTCAAGAAACTGCAAAATGCATGTCCAGCTCCCTTTTGAATTGTTCAAATTTCTCAATGTCAGTAAGATTTTGAGGTAGTACGTTCCAGACCTTTGGTGCCCTTACAGTAAAAAAGTTATCTCTCTTATTAGTATTAGCCTTTGGTATTATTAATTGGTTGCTGTGTGATAAGAGGTTCACTGATCTGTGACTATAAACAATACCGCACTGTATTCTTAATTCTTGTTTTTTTAATAACCTGTATAATAACAAAAGGTCACCTCTTCGTCTCCTATTCTCAAGGCTGAATAAATCTAGTTCATGAAGTCTATCTGTGTAAGGTAGCCTAGACAGCCTAGGTATCTATTTTGTTTTTCTTTGCTGTATTCCCTACAGGATCTTAATATCTGTTTTAAGATAAGGAGAATAGACTGGGGAGGCATAACCCAGATAGGGTCTCACATATATCCTATACGGTGGGACAAGGCAATGTTCAGTTCTAGATACAAAACTTTTCTTAATACACCCCAAAAGTCTGTTTGCCCTTTGTGTTGCTCTACAGTGGTTAGATGGGATAAGGTTATCAATAATCAAGATACCAAGGCCTCTTTCATTCTCTCCTGTGTTTAATACAGTATTACGCAGATTGCATTATATTTTTGGTGTTCTGTTTGCCTAGATGTAGGACTGTATATTTATCCAAGTTGAACCCCATCTTGTTGTTATGGGCCCAGAGTTCTAGTGTTTTGAAATCATTCACAAGGGACTGGTATTTTTCTTCGGTATCTATTTCTGCACTAATCTTTGTATCATCTGCGAACATACCAATGTTATTATGTAGTTCCCAGTGCAAGTCCCCAATACAGATTCCAAACAAGATCGGTCCAAGCACAAACCCCTGTGGCACCCCACTACTGACCTGTCTCTTCCTAGATAGTTCACCACTTACTCTCACTTGTTGTGATCTGTTCATGAGTCAGTCTTCCATCCACCTTACAGTTATGGGGTCTATTCCCATAGTTCTGAGCTTTATTACTATCTCGGCATGTGGCACTGTATCAAATGCCTTTTGAAAGTTCAAAAATTTAATGTCTGTGGGAATCCCCTTATCTAAGCTGGAACTGACCTTTTTATAAAAGGTAATTAAGTTGGTTGTGGGAGATCTCCCATGCACAATGCCATGCTGTGTGGCATCCTGTCTTCCCAGATCCTGTAAGTTGTTCTCAAGTCTAGACCTGAGCAATTTTTTCCATAACCTTACATGGAACTGAGGTAAGGAAAATGGGCCTTTAATTACTCACAGTTCCCCTTCTTGTAGATAGGGGTTACAATTGTTGTCTTCCAGTAATTCGGAACTTGCTCTGCATTAACATATTTATTAAAACATTATGTGAGAGGTATGCTTAATTGTCCTGCTAACTCCTTGAGAAAACATGCATTTATGCCATCAGGTCCTGGGGCAGAGTTAGATAAATTGTATTTTACTAATGACAGATTGTACTTCCTCTGTCGTGACGGTCATGTCATTTGTACTTAGTGGGCCCCATTGAATTCCTTGTTTTTTTTTTTAATAAATATAGTACAAAATAGTAATTTAAAGCTTCAGCATTGATGCCTGGGTTTTATATTGTCTCCTTGTTATTCACTATTGGCCCACTTGTTCTGTTCCCAGACTTGTTGTTGCTAATGTATGCAAATAGTGATTTTTGATTATCCCTACTGTGAGCTATTTTAAGTTCTACTTTCATCCTTTCAAGTTTGATCTGTTTTTAGTTGCTTTTAACTCGGATTAGTATCTTAGCCTAGTCTGTTCAGTGGGGTTTATTTTAAAAGTTCTGTAAGCCTTTTCTTTGTTTCTAATCTGTTCCTTGTTCCTTTTGGTTAACCATACCGGAATCCTGCCTTTGTGGTTGTCTTTCTTCTTCCCTGGCACATATTTTTCTTCTAGAGTGCTTATTTTTGTTTTAATTAGCTGCCAACTATCCTCAACTGATAGGATGCACATTAGTGTTTCCCAATCTAACTGTTGTAGCACACTACTGATTTTTTGGTCATTTGCCTTTTTGTAGTTCTGTGTAATTAAGTTATGGTTTTCCTGGCTATGGAATGCAATCAGGGAAAAATATACTGTATTGTGGTCACTTGTGCCAAGGGGTTCCTTTATCATTTAAATTTCCAAATTCAGACTGTAGGTCTGTGATTACCAAATCCAAAATATTTACACGCCTGGTAGGCTCCAGTACCATCTGATCAAGCCCAGCTTTTAGTAAGTTATTAAGAAAGTCTGTTTCTGTGGTGTTGGTACAAGTATGTTGGTTCCATATAATGCCTGGAAGATTGAAATCTCCCATGACTACTACGTTGGATAGGACTGCTACTAGTGCTAGTTGTCTTATCAAGTTAGTATTATAGTCATGATTACTTCCTGGTGGTCTGTAGCAATTTCCTATTGTTATCTTTTTTCCACTAGAGGTTAGCATCTCTATCCATAATGTTTCAATATCAATGTTGTTCTACTCAGGTAGGTCAAGCTCTGTACAATGTAAAACTTTTTTAGTATAGATGCATACCCCTTCCCCTTTTCTGTCATTCCTGTTTTTAAAAAACAGGTTATAGTTGGGTATTTCCCTGGACCATTCATTAGTATTGTCCCACCATGTCTCAGTAATGGCGGTCATGTCAATGCCATTCATGACAAGTAGTATTTCCAACTCAGTGTTTTACACTATTTAAACTTCTCACATTAGCAAGGAGGAATTTAAAGTTATTTGCCTATCATGTGGTGGGATGGACATCATTCCCTGACACTCCCTAGAAATCAGTTTAATGCCCCCTTAATGTGATTTTCAATTTCTTCCCTAAAAGGCACGACCCCTTCTGCTGAAGTGGAGTCCATCCCAGCTGAATAACCCTGGATTATTATCAAACTTCTCCCAGTGAGTGATACAAGTTATGTTATTGGTTAGAGTCTATTTCCTTAATTATTCATTGATGAATTTTATTTTGTGGTGATTCTCTTGACTGGCTCTTGGATCAGGAAGGATCTCTGAAAAAAACACACTTCACACCCTTTATCTTTTTTTTTTTTTTATTTAGTTGTTTAACCAGGTATAGCACACTAAGCTGGAAGCTTTTTTACAGGAGCGACCTGGGAGCACAAGGAGGTTGAATAACTTGCTCAGGGTCACACAGTATGCAAGTGGAAGCTGTGGGATTCAAACCCAGGTCTGGTCTGCTGGATGTCACCAGATTTGCAGCTCAGAGCCTTAGACCACTGCGCTATACTGCCTCCTATCTGCTAACTTCTCGCTGATCTCTATAAAGTCTTTTATTATATCTTCAGAGTTGGAGCACCCAATATCATTTGTACCTGTGTGTATTATAACAAAAGGGCTATCTCCTGCATTACTTAAGATATTGGCTGCCATTTCAGTGATGTTAGCAATTCTTGCTCCCCTGAAACTACTGTAGGTTCATTTGGCTTTATCTGGTCCACAGATGTGTTTGTCTGTATACTTTATTACAGAGTCTCCCAAAACATAGACTTGTCAAGTTGTGGATACCTCATGTTGCATAGTTTCTTCCTGCAGTTATTGGTTATTGCTGGGTTGTAGTATATAAGTGGTGACAGGTGTCCCAGAATCATTGAGGATACTGGGGGGGGGGAGTAACTGAACCGTATTGGTTAATACTTCACTAAGCATGGGATTACTGCTGTAAATTCATAACCCAGTGGCTATGTTTTCCTCTTGGTGTGGCTGACTGACCTCCAGAATGTTGGATGTTAAGTCAGGGTCTAGCTTAAATAAGGGCTCAAACTGGTTTGATGTAGTGATTTCAATGTCATTACCCACCTGCCCTTTTTGATTGTCCCTTTATTCCCCACATTACATTGAAACATAGAATTTGATGCCAGATAAGGACCGCTTGGCCCACCTAGTCTGCCCATTTTCCTACCTAACAGATAAGCTGCAGATCCTAGTTAACCAACAGCTTACTTCCTCCTACCCCCCACTAGGACTGCCTTATGTCTGTCCCATGCATTCTTGAATTCCTCCACTGTTCTTGACTCTATGCCCTCCTCAGGAAGGCTGTTCCATGCATCCACAACCCTCTCTATGAAAAAATACTTCCTCACATTACCTATGAGCTGTCCCCCCTCTATCTTCAAATTGTGTCCCCTTGTTCTTGCACATCTCTTTTTCTGAAAGATGCTACCCTCTTGGACTTTGTTGATTCCCTTGAGGTACTTGAAAGTTTCTATCAAGTCCCCTGTCTCCCTTCTTTCCTCAAGGGTAGGCATATTAAGTTCCTTTGGTCTTTCTTCGTATGTCTTCTGGTACAGACCCTGCACCATTTTGGTTGCCCTCCTCTAGACAGCCTCCACTCTGTCTATGTCTTTGCAGAGATGGGGTCTCCAGAACTGCACACAGTACTCGAGATGGGGTCTTACCAACTGTCTGTACAGAGGGATAACAACTTCCTGTTTTCTACTATTGATGCCTCTCCCTATGCATCCCAGTATCCCCCTCAGCCTTCCTTACTGTCTTCTCACATTGCTTGCCCACCTTTAGGTCATCTGATATAATTACCCCCAGGTCCCTTTCCATTTTTACTGTTGTCAGTATCTCACCCCCCCATTGTGTACTCTTCCCCTGGGTTTTTGTTTCCCAGATGCATTACCTTTCACTTCTTTGCATTGAATCTGAGCTGCCATACATTTGACCATTCCTCCACCCTTACCAAGTCTCTTCTCATCCTTTCCACTCCACCTTGTGTATCAACCCTGTTGCAGATCTTTGTGTCATCTGCAAAGAGACATACTTTTCCTTCCAGTTCCCCTGCAATGTCACTTATAAAGACATTAAAAAGGACCGGTCCCAGTACTGAACCCTGCGGTACTCTGCTAGTAAACCTCCTTTCTTCATTGTGGACTCCATTTACTACTACCCTTTGCGTCCTGTTGTTTAGCCAATTTTTTATCCAGGCTACCACCTTGGGACCCGCTCCAAGGCTGGCTAACTTGTGTATTAATCTTTTGTGTGGGACTGTATCAGATGCCTTGCTAAAATCTAGGTAGACCATGTCCACAGCCCCTCCCTGGTCTACTACTTTGGTCACCCAGTCAAAGATGTCTATTAGATTTGTCTGACAAGACCTTCCCATCGTGAATCCATGCTGCCTTGGGACCTGTGCCCCACTGGCCTCTAGGTACTCAACAATTCTTTCCTTCAGAAGTGATTCTAACATTTTCCCCTACCACTGAGGTCAAACTAACTGGTCTGTAGTTTCCTGCCTCTGTCCTACTCCCACTTTTGTGAAGAGGAATCACATCCACCCTCCTCCAGTCCTCAGGTACCACCCCATCCTCCCATGATTTGTTAAAGAGAATAGTCAACGGTGTCACTAGTTCTACACTTAGTTCTTTTAGAATTCTTGGGTGAATCCCATCAGGCCCCACTCCTTTGTTCATCTTCAATTTTATTAGTTCTTTCAGGACCCTTTCTTCTGTAAATGGACTGGTATCAGCCCCCATCTTCAGAGTGTTTCTCTTGTTTGGTTTAGGTACCTCCCCCTCCTCTTCCTTTGTGAATACTGAGCAGAAATATTCATTCAGTATCCCTGCTTTTTCACTGTCACCATCTACCCACATTCCCTCCCCTTTATTAAGCCTCAGTATCCCTCCTTTGGTCTTTCTTCATGCCCTAATGTACCTATAAAAGGTCTTATCCCCCTTCTTAACAGAGTTGGCTATCCTTTCCTCGGTTTGGGCCTTTGTTATTCTGCCTTCCCAACCTCTTTCTGCTTTTACTGATAAAGTTCTCCGTCCTGCTCCTTCTGTGTTTCCTTATATCTCCTGAATGCTATCCTTTTCTCCTTAACCTTCCCTGCTACCTCTTTTGAGAACCATAGCGTTTTTTTCCTTCATTGTGTTTTGTTGATTTGCTTTACACAAAGGCTTGTGCCTCTGTGATGGCTGTTTTGATTACTCCCCATTGTTCCTCCATCCCTTCTTCTTGCCTGTTTGCTAGTGCTTTTCTGAGACACTCTCTCATTTTCCCAAAGTCAGCCCTCCTAAAGTCCAATACTCTTGCTTTTGTATGGCTTGGTTGCATGGCTGTGTTTATCGTGAACCACACTGCTTGGTGGTCGCTTGTTCCCAGATGGCTACCCACTTCTAAATCTGAGATTCTTTCTTCATCCCCATTTGAGAGTACCAGGTCTAAGATTACTCCCTCCTGAGTGGGTTCCAATACTAGCTGTCTGAGGCATGCCCCCTGTAGGACATTAAGAATGACCCTACTCTTGGATGTGCCTGCAGCAAAGGTGCTCCAGTTAACATCTGGCATATTCAGGGCCCCCATCAACAATAACTCCCCTTTTCTGCTATTCTAAGAAAGCCTTCTATCATTTCCTTGTCCCTTCCCTTCCCCTAAGATGGGGGTCTGTATACAACCCCCATGCGGATTGTGGTGCCATTTCCTGTCTCCAGGGTGACCCAGAGTGCCTCATCTGCTCCCTGTTTACTCTTTAGTTCTGTTGCTTTGATCCCTTCCTTTGTATAGAGAGCTACTCCTCCTCCTCCTCTTTTACCCTCCCTGTCCTTCCTGTAGATTGTGTATCCTGGTATGTTGACATCCCAGTCATGGTTCTCTGCGT
This sequence comes from Neoceratodus forsteri, assembly GCA_016271365.2. Lineage (NCBI taxonomy): Eukaryota > Metazoa > Chordata > Ceratodontiformes > Ceratodontidae > Neoceratodus > Neoceratodus forsteri. Next base: position 915,690,314 of record CM028137.1, read on the forward strand.
ACCATATTTATGTGACTGCCACAATATCCAGGCAACCCTCTTCCATCAAGGCCACTAGTTCAGGGAGCTTATTACACAGACTATGGGCATTGGTACTCATCAACCTCCACTTTTTGATGGCCTTACCCCTTTTAGCCCCATTCCTGTCCTTACTGCCTTTGCCTTTTTACATTTACCTCTATCCTGCTCCTAATGACTTCTCTACCTTGGTGTTTACCTCACTAATTACGTGTTCTGTGGGGGAGGCTGGGATTTCCCTGCTCCTTTTCAGTGCCTCCCCTTGGCTAGTTTAAATGCTTGCCAATGAAGCATTTAAACCTCTCACCTAGGATCCTGGATCCCCCCTCGGACAGATGCAGACCATCACACCAGTATAGGTCTGTATCCCTCCAGGTGGCTCCCCAGTCCCCAATGAAGCCAAAACCCTGAGCGCCACACCAGTTTTTCAACCATTCATTGAATTCTCTGGCGAGGAGTACCCTAGCTTCACCCTTGCCATAGACAGGCAGCACCTCTGAGAAGGTTGCCATATGCGCTACTTGTCTAAGGCCCCTCCCCAACTCTAAAAACTCCTTTTGCACTGCTCTAATCCCATTCCTAGCCAGGTCATTTGTCCCTAGAAGGACAATGACATCCAGCTCTCTCATTCATGCAGCTGCTCCCACGATTCTGAGGATTCACTTCCTGTCCCTCCAAGCCATGGCGCCAGGCAGGCACCTTGCCTCCCTCTCCCCTTCCTCCCCCATTTCTACCCCCATGATTGAGTCCCCCACCAGGAGTTGTTTCTTTCCCCTGTGGGGTCCCATGCCACCCTTATGTGGGTCTCCTTTGTGAAGGTTCCCAGCATCCTCCTTGGTCTCCACTGCAGGTGCCTCCATAGAGGAACCACTATCCACCAGAAGAGCGAATGAATTGTGGAGAGGTACAGCTGGAGGAATGCAACTCTGTTCCACCACCCTCTCCCTTCCTGAGCCCACCCTGGTCCAGCCTCTCCTCTTTCTTGGCAACCTCTGAGGTAGTGGCATTAGCCCTGGTGGTCCCTGAGTGGGAGAAGAGGTTTCACAAATCCTAGCCAGGTCAGTCTGGAGACGGGCAACCTCCTCCCACCGACCAGAGAGGTGCCTGCAAATAGGGCAGCATTGCAGCCTCCAGAATGTCTCCCGGAACACTGCCGCCTCACAGCCATTGCACTGCACCACTCCTATCATGTCTTATTTTGTGTCCCATCTCCTGTTTTCTGTATGCTTACTCTCTCCCCACCTTACTGCTCTCACCCATCCTGTTCTGGGACAGCAACTTCCTATATTCTTCAGTAGTCTCCTTTTCCTTGCTCAGTGTCAGAGCACCAGCAGCTTGAGGGGGGGAGTGAGCTACTTTTTTCCTTTAGGGTTGACAAAACCAATGTTTCTCTATGATCCCTTCCTTCCTACTGACAAACAGGAAGTTCCTGTTGACAGTCAAATCCAGTGGCTATAAAAGTAGAACTGACTTAGGGTGGGTGGCTGGAGGGGTGGGAAGGAGGGCAATTAGTAAGAAAAAAGGCTAGCAACAGGAAGTTGTAATTTGAGTCACCTGCTTTTATAGTGTCTAAGCCACACCCCCAATTAAGCTTTCTCTCCTCCTACTGGTTTAGCAAAGTAAGTTGATACAGCATCCTTCCCAGCACAGAACACACACTGACTTACTTTCTTTTCTTTCTTTTTTAACCCTAAATAAGACCCCTTCTACTTCTAATAAAGTATCTGTCTGCTTAATCTCAACAGACACTGACTCCTGCTGAGATATAACTGTTAAATTAATAAGAAAATGTAGCTTCTTTTAGTTAGCTGCTTTCTGCTCTACAAGCAAGGCTAGCAACAGCATTAACCCATTCTCCATCAACTCCAGGATCCTCTCTTTTTGTTTTTTTGTGGTTTTCTTTTGTTGTTAAGATTGTTGTATCAACCATTGCAGTGTTTGCAGTAACATGTAGAGTGACTGGACCATCAATTAGTGTTAAACTGGGTGTGTTGGGGTTATATAGTGTGTTAGGATCAGTTGAAAGATTTGTATTTTGTGGTTTAAATGATATTAGATTGGTGGGATTGGGTTCACTTTGACTATAAATTGCCCTTATTTTACTAGCCATTTTCTCCTGTTTTTCCCCCAACACATCCAATGTATAATAGAAGTTATTTATTTCTGCAAGTAGCTGTTTGTTATTTATACATTTTTCATATGTATATTCTCTTGAAGTAGTGTTGTTTTCTATTAGTTTGTATATCAGACAGCTAGAAAATCTAATTCCAATTTCCCCCTCAAGTGTAATTATTGTTGCTGACATTGTGTGATGAGTTTTATCTGTATTTGATGAACAAAGAGATGTTTCCAACTTAACAGGTAGGACAAATTCCTTGTTGAACTGGTTGGTTTTATAACACAAACTAATAACTACTACAGTCCACTATCTAGAGTGTTGTTCCCTTGTTCCCCCCTTTTTTAATTCAATCCCTATGTGGTTGTTCACTACTCCGATTTCTTAATAGTGTCATGTATGAAATGAGTTTAACTCTGTTACTGTTATTTTGGTATAGCCCTACAACTTATAGCCCAGTTGTATAATGATTTTTCAAGCAGACCTTAAACCTTTAAGACAGATAATTATTTATTGAGGCAAACTACAGACAACTAATGCCCTAAGTAGTATTACTGTCCAGGAGTTTACCTAGTAGTATTTTTGTCAGTATTCAAGTTGGCATTTTTAACAGTGCTGTCTGATAAAAAAAAAAAAAAAAAAGTCCTAAGCCAAATCAGGTTCAGACTTTGAGCTACTTACAGCCCTGGAATTGTTAGATCACATTTTCCCTTACTGACCCATCTATCCCGGCTGACACAGAAGACACATACAGAAGCATTTGTCTCTGTGCGTGTCTCTGTGTGCAGCCCTGTGTGTGCTCGCCCTGCTCAATGTGGAGTGATCCTAAGTACCACATGACCTGGAACTATCAGTCTCAGTCTTCGCTTTATCAGTTGTTTTGAGTAACTACCATTTTTAAGATAATATCTATCACATTATACTTGTACTTCTATCATTCACTTTAGGACTACCCAGTATATTTCCAAATGTTTGACCCAATAGACAGCTTGTGATCTCAGCTTCTTATTGCTATGTATCTAGTTTGCATGTAAATAGAGATTTTTTACCATTTTTCTCCTCATATTGCTTTTGTATTCATACACCTTTTGCCTTTAATGTTTTAATAAATTATGCCTGGTATAAATTGCTGAGACCCTCTTTGAAGCTTTGATCCTGAACTGCAAGAAAGCAACTGTAATGCTATCTGACCATTATGAAATAAAACAGCACAAATAATCTGGAGATTTGTCCTTTGTTCATCAGCAAGCATAACACAGTTTTTGCCATATGAAATGAAATAGAACAAATTATCAGATTTTTTTTCCATTTTTTTTAATTGAGTTTGCATATCTACTTACATTAATATTTTAATATTTAAATAATCACGTGTAAATTGTGTTTATATTTGCAGTCACTAACACAGAGTGCATGTTATCTGGTTCAGTAGTTTTACATCTATGTATACTGTATGAGGTGCCATGTTGCAGGTGTGTATATAAGAGGGCCACTTTGTAACACTCAGATGACACTTCATGAAGCACTTCTATAGTGCAAAATGGCATCAGTCTTTGTCTGAGGGACTTTCCAGTTTACTATTCCACTGTTATGCGAATGTTTGTAGGTTTAAATGGAGAAACTATGTATAATAAAAGCAATTTTGTGATATCTCTTGTTACAGCGTTTTGGGGGGCAATGAAGTGAGTGCTTCTGTCATTTGTGACCATGTCTTATTCAAACCATTTTATAAGGTTATAAGAGTTGTTTTCTTGAGTTCTTTAAGTAAGAGTACTTCAAGCTACAACTGTGCATGTTAATATGCATCTGTCTTCAATAATGGGACTTAAAGCAGCAGTATTAGATAATCAGAAAGTGATTATCAAAATTCTGATTTTTTACTGGAAGCATGCAGAAATAGTTTGGGGTTCCATATCTGTAAATATTTTTTTCTAGCAAACTTTTGTTTTTTTAGATACTTTTAATTTATTTCCATTGCTGTGGAACCATAGTAAATATGGCTGCTGCTTAATCTGCAGCTGAACCCCCATCACTTCACATCATGTATTTTGGTTACTGCTGTGGGACCCCGTGCTGCATGTTCCCACTGTCCCTATGTTGTGCTGTGAGTCATGAGCATATGCAGCTGGCAACAGAGAATTCCAATTCAACATGATGGATGTGAGAAATGTAAACAAAAACAAAGAAAAATGGAGCAAATTATGGGGTGATAGTATAGCAAAAACAAGAAAGATTACCAGGTAAGTGCTCAACAGAGCCAGGAAACAAACTGTTGCAAAATATCATTTTTTTTCTCTAGTACTGCTGCTTTAAATTTAAAATAGAAATATGTTACTTTACAAAACATTAGAGAACCCCCATGTATAGCACTTGGCATTAGAATGTGAACTGAACATAGAATCCCAGAGAAACACACCCTTAGGGCTATCAGTATATGGAATGTTTAAGCAGATATACATTACAGGGTATGTATTGCTGGGGGATAGTGCAATGCACCAGGGGTATTGTGAGGCACAAGGCATCTCTCAGGGTTTTCTGTTACACATGAAGTGCTATTATCTCAAAACAACACACACACTGCAGGTGTACTATTGTGATTGCAAAACTGGTCCAAATTTAATAAGTAAAAGACACAAGTTTGGTTAAAAATTGTTCTTGCTCTTTCTCTAAAGCACAGCCTGGTGCTGCACAGATAATCACATTTTCAATCACAAGAGTGTGGTGTGCATATTTATGGAACTCACACAAACAGAAGAGAGAAAGAAATAAGTGTCTTAGCTTGGACTTATTTCTTTCTATCTTCTGTTTGTATGGGTTTCATAAGTATGCACACCACACTCATGTAATTTTAAGATTCAGCCTTCCAGTACAGAGACAATATCCCCTCCAACATTCCATACCTAAAGATCACTGTGAATGTATATGTGCCGTTGAATATAAAAATTCAAAGATCTGCTCATTTCCACTGGCAGACCTATCCAAACGTCATTTCCAGATACTATTTCTAATTATAAAATGGAATGGAAATTTCCTTCTACCTGGTTGGCTAAGTAAGTTCTGAAACCCATATGTTAACTTTCCACAAATGCACAGGCTGGAACAAGTTCAGGCGGTAGACTTTGTAATTCGGGCAAATCATACACAAAATTCATTAGTCACTTCACTAACCCCTGATTGCCATCACAAACATGGCTACAACCTTTACTTACTAAAAACCTTTAACTAGGCCCCAAAAATATAACCCACCAGTGCTCCCCCCCAGTACCTGATCCCCAGCCCCATACAAGACACTGGCTTCCTGGTGGCTAGTGGTTCCACCCCACCCTCTGACCACCGTTCTGATTATGGTTATAGATGTCCCTGGCATCCAGTGGTTCCTCCCAGTCCCAGTCCCTGAACCCTGTCTCCATCCTGTACAAAATGTTCCCTTGCATCCAGTTGTCCCCTTCCCCCTGCCCTGGTCTCTGATCCCAGACTCCATAACAAGGACAACACCCTACCCTATCTAAATGAAAACTGTTGTGACAATACAAATTGTAGTGCACAAACTAATGCCACGAATGTCCTGGTGTCCTGTGGTAACCTTCCCTCTGATCACTGGTCCCTCTGTGAGAAGTACTATCAGCCCCCGTGGCACTGATCACCCTTTGCCACCCCTTATCTGAATTGTCAGTGCTGTAGGAGTCCATATGGTGATTGGCATGCCTCCTTAGCCAGCTGTCATATGTAATACCAGAGAGTGCTCATCCAATGTAATGTACAGAGTGTGCATCCCCTACTGTACAGTAGAGGATTTGCACACTGTACATGACATTGGATGCATGCTCCCTGGCATTGCATATGGCAGCCAGCTGAGGAAGTGTGAGGAGGGCTGTGCCACTCACCATATGGCCTCTCATAGCACTGATGATGCAGGTCAGGGGGTGGCAGGGTAGGTGGTTAGTGCTGCAGAGGGGACCACTAGATGCCAGGGATTACCTCTATGACATGGGGGAACCGATGATCGGGGGGGGTTACCACAGGACACCTGGGAATTTGTGGGGTTGGTTTGTGCACTGCAATTTGCATTGTCACCACAGTTCTCAATTTGACAGGGTAGGGTGCTACCCTTGTTCTAGAGCCTGGGATCAGAGACCAAGGGAGGGGGGACCACTGGATACCAGGGAATATTTTACATGGGACAGGGCCAGGGTTTGGGGACTGGAAGGGACCAGTGGATGCCAGGGACATCTCTTATCATAATTGGGATGGTGGTCAGAGGGTGGGGGCAACCACTAGCCACCAGGAAGCCAGTGTATTGCACAAATCCAGGGATCAGGTATGGGGGAGCAGTGGCCACCAGTGAGATGTTTTCTGTTACGGGCCAGAGACTGGGTACCATGGGGCTGCTAGGCACCAGGGATCATTTAGGTAATCTACAGGCCAGTGATCCGCATGAGGAGGGACCACCAGGCACCAAGGAGCATTTATTTTCTATAGGGGCTGGTGATTGGAAGAAAGGGGAACCACTAGGCACTAGGGATTATCTCTACATGGGTACCAAGACATTGCTCAAAAGGGGGCACTACGGACCACTGGGGGGCAGGTGTGCTCCCCCACTGGTCAAAATGGTTGTTGGCTGCATAACTCTGGCAGCCAGTAGCACTGCTCAGAATAAGTCAGGGTTTTGGTCAACAGTATTTGTATTTCACAAAAGGACCACAGTAACCTCTTTTGTGCAGTGCAAATGTACTGAATATAGGATTGCATGGATATTCCTGTCCCCACACCTCCCTTTGTCCACCTGCATCCATTGTGTTTTGCACATGTGCTAACCCTGTTTGCTCACACAACTGCCACTTCTGAAGATTGTGCTCTTGTTCAATACCTGATTTGTGTGCACAAACACCCATTTGTATCCATGCAAATTTTTAAATATCAAGCCCCTGATACATAACTTCTTAACTGAATGTCATTGTTAAGTTGTCTTAGTCTTCTAAGTGCCATATTTTGTACCATTTCAATCATTTACTACTTTACAAAAAAATGTAAATACCTTTCCCACAGTTCTCTTCTTCTCCCACTCTAAAGGTGATTGCCTTTAGAGTGACACAGGGACAAATGTCTTGAATTGATATAGTTGTACATTTTTGGATTCTCTCCTCTCTTGCTGGATTTGTGTCTTTTATTTAAATAATTGTATAGTTCTGTGCATTTGTTTTACTGTACTATCCTGAATACTGTAGCGCCACTCAGAGTTGAAATCTGCTGTTTTAGTTGTAAGGTGGGAAATATACTATGCCATAATAGCTTGTGTATGTCAACCAGTTTTATTGTAAACTAGATTTTATGTGTATTGCCTGCATGATTTATATGTGCTATTTGGTTTCTTTAAATTAGATATGTGTAGGGGTTTTATTAGATGACTCTCAGGGCCTAGGATTGTTTATGGAATTTCGAGGCTGCATGCGCTACGTCCTTTTATCCCCCTTCCTGTGTCTGATATTATTATCAGACATTGTAGGGAAGTGGGGATTGGGGGGGACTGTTTTGCACATGCGCTGTGGGATGATCAGGAGCAAATTGATCAAAGGATCGAGGTGGTTAAGTCCAGGAGATGCCCTTGAATAAATAGAGCATCTAGGAGAAGCCAGACGTGGTTGGTGCCTATTGCCAGGGAGGCCACCAGGTCAAGTGGCCAGGTGACCTCTAGGACTGCATCACCCTCAATACCTCTGATGGCAGTGTTGTGTAACGCCAGGTCGGTCAGAAACAAGACAGCTATTATTGCCGCCCTTGTTTCATTGAGGTGGGCCTGGCGTGCGTCTGAGACCTGGATGGGAGATGATGCCAGCCCTGTTTTGAGGCTGCAGTCCCCAGGTTATACTGTGGTACACTGCCCCAGAGAAAATCGTAGGGGTGGCGGTGTAGCTATTTGTTTTAAATCAAATTTGGACTTCACCGTGCACCCGGTGGGAACCCCGGGTTCATTTGAATGTGTGGCTGTTCGTGGAGGACTTGGCGTTGGCTGCAGGATCCTCCTCATCTATCGCCCTCCTGGTCCGATGTGGGGGTTCCTGCAGGAATTCGACAAGTTTGCTGCCGGCGAAACATTGGATTCCCCAAGATGTATTTTTCTTGGGGACTTCAATGTTGGGCGAGGATAAAAGTCAAAGGTGCGTCGATGAGTTACTGCAGAGTATGTCCCTTTTGGGGCTGGTGCAGTCTGTCGGCGTGCCTACTCATCGGGATGGCCACACATTGGACCTGGTGTTCTCACTGGGACTTGAGATCACTGATCTCGATATTGATCGAGTAGTTTGGTCCGATCATTGCACAGTGAAGTTCACATTTAGTGCTCCCATCATAATTTCTTCCCCTTCTGAGATATTTCGTTGCTGCCCGTTAAAAGATCTTACCCCTGAGGGTTATTTGGCGGCAGTTGATTTATCAAGGGCGGGTGATGCATGCATCAGAGCTGTTGACGTCGGGGTAGACGCCTATAACGAGGTGCTATCTGGCACCATTGACTCCCTCTCACCTGTCCGTGTACGACCCCGAACTTCATACCTGAGGTCACCTTGGTATGATGGTGATCTCAGGGAAATGAAGAAGCTGGGTCGGAGATTAGAGCGTCGCTGGAGGAAATCCCGTCTGGGAGCTGACAAACTGGTCCTGTGTGCGCATTATTGTGCATATCAGGAGGCAATCAACCAAAAGAAGACATTATTTTTGTCTCAAGAGATTGCTGCTGGGAGAAGCCGACCAGCCTCACTCTTCCGGACTGTCGACAGACTTCTTCATCCATCCTGTCTTCAGCCCAGAAGAGTTTCCTCGAATGAGGATTGTGAGGAATTTGCTCGGTTTTTCTCAGACAGGGTGTCTGCGATCCGGCGGGAGGTTTCCTCAGCCAGTAATACCATTGCTGTCAGTGGTCGTCAGTCGTGTTCTAAGAGCACTCTCTCTGGGTGGGTGGAGTTTAGACCAGTGGAGGTTCGTGAGGTCATTGAGATAGCGGCCAACTTGAAGTATACCTTTTGTGAACTGGATCCTGTGCCAACGCACTTCTTGATGAGGTGCATTGACACGGTTGGCCCGGTGTTTGCCCTGATTGTCCAGTGCTCCTTGAGTCAGGGTGTCTTTCCAGATGCCTTGAAGGAGGCTCTGGTGAGATCCCTTTTAAAGAAAGCTTCTCTGGACCCGGAGATTAGGACAAATTACCGTCCTATCTCCAATCTTCCATTTCTGGGAAAGGTTGTTGAGAAGGTGGTATCACTTCAGTTGGGAGAGCATCTCATGACCCACAGTTGTATGATCCTTCCAGTCAGCCTTCGGGCCAGGCATAGCACTGAAACTGCATTAGTTCGGTGCAAAATGATCTCCTCAGGGCTAGAGATCAGGGGACAAGACAATTCTTGTTCTCCTCGATCTCTCCTCAGCATTGATACTGTGGACCATTGTGTGTTGCTTTTCTGCCTGAGGAGTTATGCGGACTCACCAGTATTGTCATCAAATGGTTTGAGTCATTTCTTACTAACAGGAGGCAGCGGGTTGTGATGGGCAAATTCTCATCCGTGCCTGCCTCCTTTCATATGGAGTCCCTCAGGGTTGGTGCATCGGCCCCAATGTTGTTCTGTAGTATACATGTTGCCCCTGGGGAGATCATTAGGAGGTATGGTCTGAGTTTTCATTGCTATGCTGATGATACTCAGCTATACCTATCCTTTGCCCCAGGAACATCAAATGCAGTGGATGTGATGAATATCTGTCTGGCTGAGATAAATGACTGGATGTCTTCAAGCTGGTTGTGACTTAACCCTAACAAGACTGAGGTACTGGTAGTGGAGTCGAACAGAGCTCGTGATGGGATGGCCTCTGATTCTGCGACTGGCATTGTGCTAGGAGCTGTGTCATTGATGGCCTCCCCAAGGGTGCGTAATCTTGGTGTGATCTTTGACAGGAACTTGTCCATGGAGGCCCAAATATCCTCCGTGGTACGTTCCTGCTTTTTTCATCTTAGAAATATTGCCAGGATTAAGCCCCTTGTTCCGGCTCTGGACCTCTCTACTTTGATACATGCCTTAGTCACTTCGAGACTTGACTACTGTAATGCGCTCTATCTCAGGGTCTCTGGAACTTCTCTTCACAGACTGCAGCTAGTGCAAAAAGCTGCTTCCCGACTTTTGACTGGACAAAGTAAGTTTTGTCATATCACTCCGGTATTGCGCGAATTGCACTGGCTGCCTGTCAGGTGGAGAGTTTTGTTTAAGGTGGGTTTTCTCACCTATAAGACCCTACATGGACAGGGCCCTGGTTACCTTTCTGATCTCCTGGTACTGTCCACCTCTGTCTGGGATTTCCGCTCCTCTGGTGGTGGCCTCCTGAAAGTTCCGAGAGCTAGGTTGAAATCAGCAGGGGATCGATCCTTTGGAGTTGCTGCTCCAGCTCTCTGGAACTTGTTGCCGCTTGAAGTGAGAGAGGCCCCCACTATAGAGGCCTTTAAGAGTCGTCTTAAGACCTTTTTATTTGTGTAGGCCTTTGGAGTTTAAGTTACATGTATGATATTTTAATTTTAATGTACACGGTATGACATACTGTATAGTTTTTGTGCGGCGCCCAGAGCCTTTGGGATTGGGCGTCTTTTTAAATAAAATTGACTTTGACTACTCAACTGATGCATACAGTTTTCTCACCCTTGTAATCCTTCCTCTTCCCCCAGATCACATTTGTAAATTAGAGTCCTGTATATTTCCAAGGTGAAATAATTTCAATTAATAAATAAATACTTAAGATAACACTTATCCATTGGCTAGGAGGTTGCGGAAGCAGTTTCTTCTGCAGCTAATGACACTGCTGATACTTGGCTTGCCAACATTTAACTGTACAGTGCTAACTCTCTTGTCAGAAACTCAGCGCACTGTCTCTCACTCAACTGAGATTCAGCTATAACAGTTGCAACTGAAGAAATACACAAAAAACAAAAATCATAAAAAAGCAGGGGTGTCATTTAGGGGTAGCCTGCGGTTGCAGTTGAGACCCCTGTGAGTTTTTTGCAACCCCTATGGTGCCTCTTGCAACCCCTATGAAACCCCACAACAAGGTTTTCCTAAGGTTTTATTATATACATTTTGAAGGGTGAGGAATCTTTGCAATTCTAATGATTCAATGGAAATTAGACTTTGCAACCCCTGTGATTGTTTTATGAAATGATGCCACTGAATAAAGCTATACATTTGATATAAAACAAAAAAAGTTATCCTATCAGTTTTGAAATTCCTATGAACTGAAATAACTCATATATTATGAAAACTCATTAAATATTAATATAACTTAGATTTACACCCACATAAAATGGACATTGCCCCATGAATTATTCCTGTCAATCAGAAGCTAAAAAACGTAGGCTCTAATGCTTACACTTTTAATTATCCTCATCAATGGAGCACATCAAGCTTTGAATATTATATACAGAATAATACACGGGGTGGTGTGTTTAATAAGATTTTACACACACACAAGGTGGTGGATGCCATATAAACTCCATGACCAAAGATCGAGGGGCTTATTTAAGCATCCAACTTCGACGGCGTACATAAAATTCTGGTTTAACGCACCACCACGTGTTTTATTTTATATAATTGCTGGGAGCATTTTTTTGCCACAGAAATTATATAAAAAAGAATTACGTCTCTGTTCAGCCACAGCCTGGTCGGGTTTAAGCACTGTCCACAGTCAGGCTGAAGTGGCTGCTGACCCAGAATCTTTATTTATTCTTAGCTGCAACATAGAGTTTGTTTGCATGCTTCCAAATAGCCCATCAAGTTGTTTTTTTACTTACTTACCGCCAAGTGCGAGTGGCGGTGAAGTGTCCAGTGTGATGGTGGGAAGATGGTGGCTGGCACATGCATGGAGTGAGGGGAACCCCGAGTGTGTTTGCTGTTATGACCAGCTGGTTATAATATTTATTTATTTATTAATTTATTAACTTTTGGTAATGGCAAATTATAACCGGGTATTCATATGGGCAAAAAATGCTCACCAGTTGCTATAAATCTGCTACATTACCATGAAGAACTGGGATATGTTCCAGAGTTCAAGATTACCATCAAGAGATTCCCTGTTATGACATGATGGACCTGTTAGTCACAATACTGCTTCTGGACAAAAACAGACATATTGCAGCCTACCTGTATACCACTCCATGAGTAAATGGAATTCCTGTGGCTTTTCTGGCTCAAGACCAACATATATTATTAAACTGCCTGTGCTATATCCTCTTTCTTTAGTCTACATAAATTTATGTGCTACCAGATCAAACTTCATTCTGTGATTTAGTATCAATAAAGCTGAAGTATTGCGGAAGAACCACAATACTAAAGCCCTCTACAGATCCCATGTCCAGATATGTTTTGGGTGATTGCAATGCAAATTTACCTTGGACCACAGTGGAATTCAACAATGACTATTCTCTTGAAGCATTAGAGTAACTCTGTCACCAATTTCATTCATGGCTAACTTTATCATTTGCATTCTTGTCAACTGGGTACCAAAATAAGATACGCAAATTCTTATAACCCAAGGCTCATTGAAATTCAGGTCTTTAGAGTTAAAAGGCACAAATATTCAGCTCAGAGTATGTTTTATCGCCATCTGATATATTCCACCTTTGCCTTATAGTATGCTTTCGAATTCCAGTGCATTTTATGCTGTTACAGTGAAAGGTGATTTGTTTGTGGTAGACATGCAGTTAAACGCATAGGTGGAGGAGAATAATAACTTCCACTTACAGCATACAAATCAGGAGGGAGCACTGATTAAAAGCTAGTAGTATCAGCATTTCACAAAACTGCTGGCAGTTCTACACCTGTAGCAATCAACATTCTAGCAATATTGGTATGAGAACTTCTTGACATTTGATTAGCAGATCAAAGTCAGTCAGTTTATTTACGGTATTTAATAAAAAGTTCTAAAATAAAATAAAAAATCTTAAATGTACAAGAACAGTTTAGGAATGTTTATGTATTATGAAAGATAGGGTACTACTTATATATCCCCATGATTTTTTTATATGCTTTTGTGGTACAAAAAACATACTGAAATACACGGTAGGAAGAAATGTAGTTAAGAAAAATGACTACAACCCAGATGTGTAATGATACACCTGTGGAGTACCACACAAATGCTAGTATTCACAAACATTAACCTCAATCTGCACAGGTAGAGCAGCATGGAGAAGTTTGTGGCATGTCAGGAGGCACAGAGGGACCAGACAGTGGGCACCTAGTTGGATGCCCAGCATGGTGCTCAAATGTCCCCTGCTCTTAGTGGAGCAGCAGAGTGTGGGATACAGAAGTACTCCTAGGACTGCTGTATCCCTTTCTTAAAGGACATGGGTTTTAGGGCAGTTAGACCTCCACTCCTACATGCCCACTTAGGTGGCTAGAGACAACAGGTTTTAGGAAGCTCTATGGAGGGTCAGGGAAGATTTGTGCAGATGGTGTATAGGCAATACTGCTGCATCACCTCACATGACACTGCCATGCTCCATGCCTCCCCCTTAGCATGTACACAATTTTGTGGCATGGGAAAATGCATATCCCTGCCCATGAGTCGGCTTATGACCAGACTGTTTGAACAGTGACATGGTTTGGGTTGGAGCCATCCTTTGATGGGGAACACAGAGGTTGTGGATGTGATGAAAAGTCTTTGCATGTGCAGAGCAACACATCTGAGTACCTGCAGCCTCCCAAAACATCCCTATGTGAGTACACAGGGCTTCATGAGACCTTAGTGGATCAAAACTCTAACAAGGGAACAACACTATATAAATGGGTTTGGAAACACAAATGGACAATGAAAAGCAACATCAGCAGATAAAAAGCTGCACATAATGAAGTATTTAAAAAATAATCATGAACTGCTGCTTTAAATACAACCAGTACTTTTATTGTCTGCTTGTAAACTATTTTCAGAAGGAAACACTACATAAACAGACAGATTCATGCTAGTGCTATAGGTGTTTTACCATTATGCCAGTATTTTTTACATAATGTTTTTTCTCCTGCACTGAAAGAAAAAAATGTCTTCCAATTTTTTTCAGTAAATCATTTATAAAATCAATATAAGACATATACATATAGTACCACCTTTGAAAGGGAAAAAGAGAACGGAGTTTGAAAAACTACTTAAAACAAAAGATTTTCTGTGATTTTCAGGGGAATGGTCAGCACTAAGAGCCCCATACCCAAGTGTGGGGCTTGTCCTAATCTGCACTTTTTGTGCAAAAACATTTTTTTCTATTCTGTGTTTACTATAGAATAGTAGATTGTATCTGATTAATTCTGCTGACTTCCAAGCTGACACTTTTAGTAACTACAAACCCCAAAATCCTCTGCAGCTGACATCAGAATAGGGCTGCAACAGTGGGAGATTCTATATCCTGCAGTGCATGTTAGGACTTTAGTGAGCTTCAATCAGATGTTTGCCATGCCCATTTTTCTGCTGGAGCTAAATACAGTCCTCTGTGACTGTACTTAGCCCAGGATGGACAGTGAGACCAGCAAACAAAAGATAAGGGGCAGGATTCACAAAGCCTTGCCCAGGCATAAACCCAGTTTGCCCAGGGCAAACTGGGCCTTGTCAATAGCTGGTATTCACAAAACCCAGTCTGCCCCTGCAAACTGGGTTTGCACCCAGGCAAAGCAGTGAGTGGGGTCACAATTCAAATGAGGGGCTGGGGACCTGCATGTCCCCACAATCCCATTCACAAAATATTTGCTCCATGCAAGGGCCTTTGTGATGGTCCTTGCATAGACCAAAATACCTCTGAAATAAAATGGCTGTAATCCACACAGACATAATGGTTGGTGGAGGTACTGCGGCCCCCCATCCCCCTCCCCAGTCCCCGATTGCCCAACTACCCACCAGTCAAGAAATTAATGTGGTTTCCATAGTGTATTGGCCCTACCTCCCCCCCCGAGATCACTGATCCCTCATGTAATAGTACTGTTTCCATAGTGTAGTGGTCCCAACCCCCATTCTGATCACAGATCATCGCACTGTATGCCAAACACCCCTTTTCCATAGCTTAGTGTCCCTCCCCTACCCTGATCACTGATCACTGCACTGTATGCCATGCACCCCTTTTCTGTAGCACAGTGTCCCTCCCCCATTCCAATCACCAATCACCAATCACCATATAGCAAACCCATTTCCATAGTACAGTGTCCTTCCCAGACCTCAATCACCCACTCATTATGAAAAAAACTGTTTCCATAGTGTAGGGACCCACCCCAGTCCCCAGTTTCCTGATAACCCACCTGTTATAAAAATGAATCCATTGCCATAGTGTAGTGGTTCCACCCCACTCCCTGATCCCTGATCACCCACCCCGTAATAACATAAATCCTTTTCCATAGGTAATGGTCCCAACCCACTCCCTCCTCCTGAGCATGGCTGCTGGCCAGTGAGCAGCACAGCTCTCCACACAACTCCACAACTGCCCGCTGACTGAACTGTGAATGACAGCATACAGTATACACCACAAGCTGATTGGTTGAAAGGAAAAGAGTTCCCTGCAGCTGACATCATAGTAGTAGGCAGCAGTGGGAGGCTCAATAGCCTGCCATTCACGTTACAGCTTTTATAATCTCTGATCAGATGTTTTCTGATTTAACTTTTCTTCAGGAGCTACAGTAAGTGCAGTCCTTTGTGACTGTATATAGCCCAGGGAAGACAGTGGGACAACCAAACAAAATATCAAAACCTATGTAAACTCTAACATGCACTGCAGGCTATCTCCCACTGCTGCCTACTCCTCTGATGGCAAGCACAGGAGATTCTGGGATTTGTAGTTACAGAAGATGTCAGCCAAGAACGAAACAAAATTAGTCTGATATAATCTACTATAAACAGTAAGTAACCCAAAATGGTGTTGCACACAAAATGCACATTTGGACCAGTCTCACAATAGAGTGCGGGCCCTTTGTACTGACTGTTCCCCTTTGAAGCAAAAGTGAAAAAAAGTTTGAATACACTCCCTTGTTTAAGTCTTGTCTAGTATAATAACAATAGAAACTCTCTAGTATAATAACAATAGAAGCACTCTGGATAGGGAGGTCAATACCAGTCCATTCACAGAAGAAAGAGTCCTGAAAGAACTCTTAAAACTGAAGGTAGATAAAGCAATGGGGCCTAATGGGATTCACCCAAGAATTCTAAAAGAACTAAGGGGAGAACTAGTGACACCACTGACTACCTTTTTTTAAAAAATCATGGGAGGATGGTGTGGTACCTGAGTACTGAAGGAGGGCAGATGTGATTCCCCTTCACAAAAGTGGGAGCAAGGCAGAGGCAGGAAACTACAGACCTGTTAACTTGACCTCAGTGGTGAGAAAAATTATGGAAACACTTCTGAAAGAAAGAACTGTTGAGTACCTAGAGGCCAGCAGGGCTCAGGACCCAAGGCAGCATCGATTCATAGCGGCAAGGTCATTTCAAATGACTCTTATAGATTTATTTGACTGGGTGACCAAAGTAGTAGACCAGGGAGGGGCTGTGGATGTGGCCTACCTAGAATTTAGCAAGGCATTTGACACAGTCCCACACAAAAGATTAATAAACAAATTAGCCAGCTTGGGAGTGGGTCCCAGGGTGGTAACGTGGGTAAAAAAATTGGTTGAACAACAGGATGCAGAGGGTAATAGTAAATAGAGTCCACTTTGATGAAAGGGGAGTTACTAGTGGGGTACCACAGGGTTCAGTACTGGGACAGGTCCTCTTTAATGTCTTTATAGGTGACATTGCAGAGGGACTGGAAGAAAAAGTATGCCTCTTGGCAGACAACACAAAGATCTGCAAAGAGTTGATACACAAAGGGGGTGGAAGGGATGAGAAGGGACTTGGCAAGGTTGGAGGCATGGTCAAAAATATGGCAGCTTAGATTCAATGCAAAGAAGTACAAAGTAATGCACCCAGAAAACAAAAACCCAGGGGAAGAGTACACAATGGAGTGGGGGGGAGATACTAAAAACAACGTAAATGAAAAGGTACCTGGGTTAGTCATATCAGATGACCTAAAGATAGGCAAGCAATGTGAGAAGGCAGTAAGGAGGGCTGGGGGGATACTGGGATGCATAGGGAGAGGTCTCACCAGTAGAAAACAGGAAGTTGTTATCCCTCTGTACAAACAGTTGGTGAGACCCCATCTGGAGTACTGTGTGCAGTTCTGGAGACCCCATCTTCACAAGGACATAGACAGGATCGAGGCAGTCCAGTGGAGGGCAACTAAAATGGTGCAGGGTCTGCGCCAGAAGCCATATGAAGAGAGACTAAAGGTGCTTAATTTGTACACCCTTAAGGAAAGAAGGGAGGGGGAACATGATAGAAACTTTCAAGTACCTCAAGGGAATCAACAAAGTCCAAGAGGGTAGCATCTTTCAGAAAAAGGGATGTGCAAGAACAAGGGGGAAAAATTTGAAGATAGAGGGGGGACGGCTCAGGGGCAGCATGAGGAAGTATTTTTTAATGGAGAGGATGGTGAACACATGGAACGGCCTTCCTGAGGGGGTTGTGGGGTCAAAAACAGAGGGGAATTCAAGAATGCATGGGAAAGATATAAGGCAATTCTAGAGGGGGGTAGGAGGAAGTAGGCTGTTGGTTAGCTAGGATCTGCTGCTTATTCATTAGGTAGGGAAATGGGCAGACTAGGTGGGCCAAGCAGTCCTTATCTTCCATCAAAGTGTATGTTTCTATGCAATACAATGCATTAAATATTTTAATGTTTTAGATGTATTGTTTTCTATAAACTGTTGTACAATATGCTATTCTGTAATGTTTGTAATTTACATAGTGAATAACACAGAGGTGACTATGTTATGAAGTTTTTTTACACACCCAAGGTGTGTAAAAAAAGTTCATAAGACAGTCGCTGTTGTTACACTTTTTAAAATAACTGGTGCAGGGACTTACAGAGTGGTGTGTTTCCAGTGTTGCATTGTAACATGAACATGAAGTGCAAGTGCTCCTAAGGATGCATTTAACTGGGTATCATGGTGGTTGATCACACTGATAATCAGTGTGTTAAGGGCAGTCACCAGTTTTTACTCTTGAATTAGATCAGGTATGGCTGAAATAGATAATTTTACCCACTTCATCTGCTAGTAAAAATTATACAAACAAACTCTGGCCAGAGCCAGCATGGCTGCAGCTGATGAAGCCCGGCAACTCCGGACCACCACCGGCTGTCTGCCATGTCCAATACGGCTGTTTGTGCTTACTGTGCATGCACAGGTTATGACACATGCACAGATAACTCTGGTGGGCATACTGGACATGGTGGACAGCCGGTGGCAGAAACTGCCATGCCCAAGATGGCCACTGGAATTATCTGCACAAGCGTGAGTTCCCACCCATGCGTAGATAGCACCAGTGGCCATATTGGACATGGCAGACAGTGTCATGTTCTGGCCACTGAACAAAGTAATGCGGTGGACATGCATCCTCCTCCACTACCGGAACTCCAAAGAAAAAGGAGCAGATGGTATCTGGTCAGCTCCTTTTTCTCCATGATTCCAAAATGGCAGTAGGGCTCTGCCCACTGCAACTGTAATTAGTAAGATGTACAACTGGCAAAAAGGAATCTGTTTCTCAGAGAGTTCAGCTATTAAAATGGCAAAACTATATAACCCTAACCTGGGTCTATTTGGTTCAGTTTGATGATCCATCAGTCTGTGGAACCCTGAACAGTTCATCGTACACGTACATCCACTTATATAATATTGTGCATTTACTGTACAAATGCACCAGAACAGTGAGCTCAATTTGAGTAGTTTGTCTACAGAAACTTGGGGTCCAGACATTACAAATTCAAACACCAAATATCCAAATGATGATACAAGAGGCCTTTTGATGCACCCCTTTCTAATATCCTTGACACTGTTGCTTTGTAAGATACTATACAGTAATTCATCAGGATCATTATTATGACTGATTTACTCTCACTACCATACCTCTCAACCTCTTGCCTCCTGAATCAGGGACAAGGCTTAAAAAAAATCAGGGACAAAGACCCCAAATCAGGGACACATCTTAAAAATTGGTACTATTCACTCAGAATGCTGATAGAATAAGGGGATTTGTGTTAAGATGTATTTTTTGAAGAAGGACAAGTCTGTAACTTTAAGGTTTGACTTTTTTTGTGATTTTAATCCCTACTGTTCTGCCACACAAACACAAATTTTACGAGGGACAGAGGAAAATTTTGAGGCAAAAACTGGGAAGTCCCTGAAAATCAGGGAGAGTTAAGAGGTATACTCACTACTAGAATTACTGTGTGTGCCTTTCCTAGTTATCAACTTTTAAATACATATATATATATATATATATATATACACACACACACACACACACACACATACATACTTATGTAAATAAATAATCAGAGTTTCAAGAATGCTAGTCTTACACGTTGCACTCTATTAGAAAAATCTACAGTTTTAACAATATCCTGGCTCCACCTCAGACTGTGACAGCTTCAGAGCTCCCTTCCTGATTACAGCTTGATGCCTTCACAGATTCTTGCATTGTTATTCAAAAGGTCATTTTTGTGATTTACTCAAGAATGTATTAAACAACCAGCAGCCCAGTAATGGGAGTACTGTATTAATGTTTACAATTATCAATGTAACACTGGCTATAGATTCAATTTAAAGTGTTCTGTCTATTTTACTCTTGATCTTCAAATGCTTTCATTATATTTACTGTTGTCAACTTAAAAAAAAACATTTCTCAACTATGCCAGTTAGAAGCAGTAATTAAATGTACAATTCAATAAGACCAAGGCTATTATTAAACCTAGAAAAGCTTTGTAAGTGTTTATTGGAATGATTAATGCACCTTAGTTGTGCTGGCCCAATGATGCGGCAGCAGTGCTGTTTATTGCAATTTTGGGATCCTAGATCAAAAGCAAACAAATGAAGATTACTGTCTTTTTTGTTAAACTAGACTGTGTCAAGTCACTGAAGTAATATACTCAACCTGTGAGAGGATCATAGCTGGCCACATTACTTATGTTCCCACCTAGTCGTCCTTAGAATTGCACTGGAATAAGCTCAAGAGGCTGAAACCATTGTCTACCCACATGTAACAAATGGGTCAACATAAAAGGATTAGCTTCAGGAAATAGGGTGGGTGGCCAACAAGAGGTCTTCTTCAGAACTGTCCATACTGTCCATTGGGGCCCTATGGAAGCTATACAATGAAACCTTCTAATTCATCTGGTTGAGAGCCCAGAAGCATGTGCCCTCCAATGGCAGACTGACAGCAGTGTGGCTGGGAGGAAGGGTGGCAGCTCACCAAGAATGATCACAACATGTTAAAAAAAAAAAAAAAAACATTTGGCCAAAAATAAATAAAAAGAAGTGAATATTGAAGGCACGTATCAACCATGCCTAGCTTATTTTTAATTCACTGCTGGAATCATATTTGCTATAGTGATATTTAACTGCAATGAGTATAATAATGTGCAATTTAAAAACTAATAGATGCTATAGCATTATGAACTGAAATGTTCCCTAGTTCTTTAGTGCTCTTAATCAGTTTATATGCTTTGAAGAAACATTTAAGATGCTGAGGGGGCAACTCCTTATTGCATATGGCTTGGGTGCTTTATATTAAAGGAACAAAAAACTTTAAAGTAACATCTGGTTCATTGACTTGCTCTGGAAATGCCTAAAATGTGTATGCCAGTGGTTCAGCTGAACAGACAAACATTTTAGTTAACAAAGCTAATGAAGGACACTCAAGAAAAGCTACCTGGGTTGGTCAAGGGCTTGAAAGCAATAGGTAATCTAATGAAATTACTAGAACATCGCAGTATACTGAGTGGTAAGATTTTACTATTGTTTGTCAACAACGCCAGAATAAATCATTTACAGTATTCAGAGAAGCAGGGCAAATCATATTATTTAAAGAAAAGGAGGATCAAAGGAAAAGGGGTAAATATTGAAATGTGGTACTGTACATACTTAAAAAAAATATCTTCTGTGAGGCACTACAAATGACTTTTCCATCTGGCTTTGAATATTTTTTCTAGCGGTGATCAACAATGAAAGTAAAATGAATACATTAGTGTATTTGTAATGTCCATTGGTTAAAAGCCTAAAACCAATATATTCACAATTGTAATATCTTTAGGAAGCCCTTTGAGTTGTGGCTATCCCTAGTTTGCCATTTTCTATACTTACTCTTCTAGGAAAACATGTGGTTTGTGAAACAGGCAGGAGTGTAATATACAGTATCCATCCTATCAAAAGTATCACACATCAGCTGTATTTTATCATGAAAACATGCTTTGTAAAGGTGGTGGGGGTTTAACTGATAACATTAGTAGGGTGTGATGATGTCTAACATGTCATATAGGTACAAGCTCTTGTGTCAATTACAATGAAAAGCTTTCATTGGTGTTTCTTTTAATAGCTGGTGCGCATGCATTATGAAGTAAAGGATGCCCCATAGTTGAGGTTCAGTGGCATTCTTGTGAACTAAATGACGTTGATATTGACAGGATCTTGATTAATATGACCAGTGCAAGCCAGTGAAACAGAGATACAGTCTGGTTTAATTGAGGTTAGGGTCACAAATGCTATACTGGATCTAATTTAAATTATCTGCCATCTAACTAGCTTTCTCTTTCATCACTTACATCATTAATTGCATGGTAAGTCCTAACCTTTAACCCCATAGTATCAATGAGTTTAAAGATATATAACCTCTTCTTTGGAATTGCTTTTTAATTTTTTCTTTATATACATACCTCCTTTTCTACAAATTTTCTTGCCGGGTTTCCTGGCACATTCCTTGGATATTCTTTTTACTGAAAAATGAATAAAAGACTAAAAAATAACATGGAGCTCCGTTATAGACAGTAGGAGCATGCAACACCACTATCTAGTTTTAAAATACTGTATGGCCCTTGTTTTCTATAGCTTATTTGGAAATGATTCCCAATTCATTGTGCCTGCATCACACAATGGACAAATGGAGTATCTTCGCAGAAATCAGTGGGTAGGGAGCAAAATATTAGGAACCAACTTCCACTGTTATACACGTGCTGTGTGGAGGACAAAAATGAGTGTAGACAGGAAGTTAGGAACAGATGCATACACAAAAGCAACATGCACACACAGTAAAATGCAAGCATGCAAGTAGGTTAACTCATGCCTGCTATGATTAAAAAGCTGAGTAATAGTGCTATAGGAATATGTAAATAGGGCTCCTGTTTCCTTTGCTATAAACTCACCATCTTCGGTTGGGACATATATGTTTAAAAAGAGGCAATCTTCACTCTGGTCTTGAACATAGGTAGAAATTACATCCAAGTTGTTAGTAAACCAGAGAGGGAGCATGACTTCAGGAAACCTGCCTTCTAGAATATTCTGGGGACAAACTGGAGCAAACTGAGTAGCATTTCTTATGTCTGGCCAGGAAAATGGAGGCTCAGGGGGCTGAAAGCGACGTTCCCCAGTGGGTGAAGCAGCATATGGAACTCCAAGAAACTGAATTACAGGCCCCAGTATTTCATTATTAAGTTCTTTTTTAAACCCCCTTAACTTGCCATAAGTGGTGGTAACCACTGGGTCATTGTCATCCAACTTCTGTGAGGACACAGCTGCAACATGTAACATAAATCCAAGTAACCACAAGATAAAGGTGGTGTCAATTCCTAAGCGTAACAGATGTACCATCACTGCTCTCCATACACAGTTAAGCCACGTTGATCTTGGAAAGGACATTGCCACAGATTCACTGAGTGGCTACAGTGTATTCGATGAGTGGCTTATGTATATCCACTTGGTTAGGATAGCACAAAGAAAGAAAAGGATTTAGGTTTCCTAAATGCAAGGCCGTCAGAACAAACTCTCAAAGGCTTTTCACATGGCAAGTGTCTTCCATTGATTTCACACTTCTTGAAGCAGCATCTTCACTCAGTGCTATTTATCAGGTTGCATCCTATTGACAATTCTGTTTTCCATTGTGGCAATTTGAAGAGAACGACCATTTAGTGAAGATTTCCTTCTTATAAATCAAATCCAGTTAGCTGCATGTCTATATCCTGCAATAAAATGAAAATAAATCATTAGTATAAAAAAGCTCATATGGGCAATATGATGACTATGTGTTTCAGAATTAATCTTTGTTAAGCTAGCATTAGTTCACATTCATAGCAGGTGACTCAGCTGCATGACATTAAGAGCAGTTAACTTTCGAATCAGATTATTTATGGTACACAGGCAAGACAGCAGATCAGCAAAAATAACCAGTGCTAATCTAGCAGGCTTTCTATTATAATTCTGTATTCATATGTTCTATCTGTAGTAAGCTAGTCAAATACTGGAGAGCCATGCAAACTACTTGTGCAACACTACCCAAACAACCCATCCAGCGAAACCCTACCTGGGTGCTTTTGGGCCTAGACCCCTCCATGCCTCTCAATACATTCAGCCTACCCAGGTGGCTAGAGCCAAGAGAGTCATACTATAGTACTTGAAAGAAATAAACCCTTCAAACATGGAGGAATAATTGACTGAACTTGGCAAAACAGTCTACTTTGAGAGGATCCAGTTTAGTACTAGGAAGGTACTGGACCAGCATTAGGAAATCTAGGAAGCAGATTTAGAATTCTGCACCATACCAAATGGATGTAGTCTAAAACAGCAGGGATATAGTTCACAGCAATCAGTTACTGCACCCGCACCCTCCAAATACACACAGAGCACCAGTGCATATCACCCCAGGGGTTAACACCATCCACCAGATCCATCCTGATTATGTGGATTACCCGTACAAGTCCATCTGATTGCATCTTGCTACAGTTCAATATGGACACACTGTTCCTGTTGTGTACTGGATTATAGGGCATGGGGTCATTTCACCATACACAAAAACCATGTGGCAATTAATGTCGCAAACGTAAGGGCATGTGCTACAATATAATTGGGCAAAACGCTGATGAATACAGAGCAGTGCATGCCCTTAAACTCTGTGGGTTTCCTTTTTTTTGTGGGGGCATTGCTTCATCCAACACACCCCCAAGAATTTAAATAATGAATTCCAGGGAGTTGCAGACTTCGGGAATGGGTAGACACTGCACTGGGGGTGAAAGGTTGTTTTTCAAAAGAAAGATTACTGCAGAAAGTTGTAACACAGGGAGACCTGGTGGGAACCCAACCATGGTCCCAGGTCTCCCATTCTGCCATGTGCTGGTGCCCTAGCCACTCCACCAGCGAAGCAGTTCAACCAGGCATCCAGCACATGGCAACTTAAAGTAGCAGTGCAACAAAAATGGCTTAAAATTTAACCCCAGCTTTTTTTCTTCCTAATTGATGCCAGATGTCTTCCAGTTTATTTTGGTAATTACATTTTCAGTTTTCATTATCATTTAAGAATTTTATGAACATTTTAAAGTAATTATTTCTCAAGAAAAAAAAGATGGACACCTCATTTTTGCATAGAAATAATACTGAGGATCCAAGGAGGATAAGAATCTAGACAAAAATGGAAATGTACAGTACACAGCATAGGAAGCATCCAGAAAACCCAAATCAACAGTTCTGCCAATATTATTTATAACCATAGCAGAAAATGTGCTTTTTGGAATATTTTTTTTTCATTGTACTGTTGCTTTAATTAGTCCAAGCAAGAGTGTACAGCAACAGGGGTAGTAGTATTTCCCTAGCACTGTTCTACCCCTGTCACTGTAAATCCATGCACTCAATAGAAACCGCAGTAAATACTGCACTGTCTTTCTTACATGCTAATGACCCGGTATGGGATTAAAGTATCACCAGATCTCAGCAAAGTGTTATAATAGAAGTACTGAGACACAATCTGTGAAACTGTGTTAAAATACAGCTTCATATTTGATGTATATTTCACATTGTATGAACTAACATCCAAGATTCCAATATCTTAGAGTTATATCTCCAAACAGCAAATGCCCTGGATAGGAACTGGTTAAAGAATAAAGTAACCCTTTTATACTGTATTTGTGATGTTATTACATAATAAACTTGAAATTAAAATAAAAATAAGATTGAGATAGCTGAATCTTCAGTAAAGTTTCTCAATGAAAAAATTGCTATCAAAACAGATAAAATATATTTACCCCCCTATTCATATGATTAATGTGACACTAACCTGGTTAATGCCATGCTAACTTTGAACAGCACCAGCCAATGGGAGAGGGCCATATTCAAAGGCCCCCAGTGCACTACGATGGTCTGATAGCATGACCACACATAATATACTTCTGTAGCCTGCCAATGAATTATCCCCAATGCATACTGGTAGCAGTGATATATTTATCAGTTTTGGTGGTGCTGAACGGTTTCTGTTGCAGTGCTTTTTAATTCTGCCAAAACCCTGCCCTTAACCCTGTGCACTTGTACCCCCCCCCATTTGCCACAGTGTATGTAGAATTCCCTTTCTAGTGATGTAGTGGTACCCCTCCCCATTGCCTAAGGATGTATGTAAAATACCCTTCCTGGTGGTATAGTACCCCCTCCACCCCCAATTGCCTGTCTGCCCAAGTTATAGTTATATACCCCTTCTTGGTGGTCTAGTGGCCCCTCTTCTGAAACCTCCCATTCAGGATCCTCCTTACTAAACTCACCAGCCCTGGTTGCCTGATGCTATTCCATTGAATTCAAGATGGCAACTGGCACAATCCTCCTCTCAGCAGCAAAGCCATCTACCATCATACAGGCATTCATGATCATGCATACTGCATATACAGCTGTTGCTATAATATGCACAATCCTAAATGATTGTCCATAGGTAGCCAGATGAAGTGGTGAGAGGAGGGCTATGCCAGTCGCCCTCTCAAATGTCATGGAATAGCATCAGTAACTGGAGTCAGATGAGTGTGGTGAGGAGGGTCTGGGTAGGCTGGGCAGGAGGGGGGAAGTTGACTTTGAGGGGTGGGAGTCCACTAGACCACCAGGATGGGACATATAACTATTACTCAGTCATGGGGTGATCAGGGGTGGAGGGAATGTTAGACCACCAGGAAGGGTATTCTATAAACACCTTGGATGAACAGAGGGTGGGGGTAATGTATACACGAGATTATAATGGACATGCTAATGGTCCCTTAGTACTTTATGTGCACAATGGATTTGTTTGCATCCAAGGGCTCAATATGGTCCACAGAAGCTCTGGCACTATCATGCTTGGGCTCCGTGTGGACATATTTTAATCTTGGGCTGTTTAAGTGCAGCACATAGTCAGTATGCACTGTGGTGGCATAGCCCCATATTCAGATAGTTAGAGCAGTCTGGTCAGACCATGCTAATTTGTCTGAATATTTCCCTGAGCCAGCTGTGCAGTAATTACCATGCAGCATTCCTGTCTGCAAGGCACACGTAGCAGACTCTTAATATGAGGCCAATTGTCATTAATCTGCAAAAGCTTCAGAGTAAATCAAACCATAAAGAAGCTTCATTTTTCATGTATCTTGGCCTAACTTATCTAACCTTCCAGCATAAATGTTGTTTTCTATCACCAAGAGATGAAGTTCAAGACCCTGTTGAAAGATTTTCTTTACTTGAACCAGGAAAGGCTGGAGTTATTTGTCAAGGGAACACTCAAATTGATTTTCATCCAGAAAAACTTTTATCATTTCTTAAAGCCCAAAGAATGAAATATAGCCACTTGTCTGCTGAATAACTGGATACTGACACTAAGGATGAGGATTTGGGTGAATAATTGCTGCGGGCACTTATAAATATGAGAATACCAATAGTTAAGAAAAAATGAAACTGAGACTATATGCGATTACAAGAAGCTATAAACAATATATCGATTGCCCATTGGATCGTGTAGAGCTGTAAAGTATTATAGCTTGTTTGTCTTTGTTCACCAATTAAGTGCAAAGAGACAACTACACATTTGTTCTCAGGGACAATGAGATTTCAAAGTCCATGAAATGGACCCTCCCAGGACAGTGACAGGACCTAGTATGAAGTGTAAAACTGACAGAAGCAGTTGCATACATCTTTAACAGCTACATGAAAAGAGTTATCTGTTGACATAGAAAGAAATACCATTTAGAAGATATGAGGGTGCATTTTTCCTTTAAAAGCAGCTGTTCCAATGTATTTGGACGGAAAGAGGAAACAAGAAAAATGAATAAACATAGAAACATAGAATTTAACAGCAGATAAGGACCACTTGGCCCATCTAGTCTGCCTATTTACGTATCTTGTATTCCCCCACTGTTTTTGACTCTATGACCTCCTCAGGAAGGCTGTTCCATGTATCCACAACCCTCTTTGTGAAGAAATACTTCCTCACATTACCTCTGAGCCGTCCCCCCTCTATCTTCAAATTGTGCCCCCTTGTTTTTGCACATCTCTTTTTCTGAAAGATGCTACCCTCTTGGACTTTGTTGATTCCCTTGAGGTGTTTGAAAGTTTCTATCATGTCCCCCCTCTCCCTCCTTTCCTCAAGGCTATACATCTTTAGTTCCTTTAGTTTTTTTCTTCATATGTCTTCTGATGCAGACCCTGCATCATTTTGGTTGCCCTCCTCTGGACAGCCTCCACCCTGTCTATGTCTTTGTGGAGATGGGGATATACAGAAAAACTATAATGAGAAAAGTTACACATATTTTTCTCCTTTTTTATTGCTTTCTTAGGAGTTTCCTAATAATATTGTACTCCCCCAAGAAGAAATGGTCTAATTCTAATGTACTCTTTACTTTTTGATTAATTCATTTATTTCTGTTTACCAAATAAGTGAGCTAGGGTATCTCTCCAACAGATCCCAGAGGGTTTGCATCAGAGGGATAGCATCTGGTCCTGTTCAGGTATGTAGTGGAGTTCCATAGGAGTCTGTACTAGGCCCCATCCTTTTCTTCCTGTTTAGCAACTTACTTGATGTCAATCCAGAATGCCAGAAGATCATGTACGTGGATGACCTAATCATTTTCAGGTGTCGCCACAGTCCTCATAGCCTATCCCTCTCCAAGGATTTTCACTTACCCATGGCTGGTTCACAGCCAACCGACTCCTATTCAATACAAAGAAAATGAAGACCATGCTTTCTGGATCAAAAATAACCTGGTTAAAAGCTCTGGGGACTAGCCCAACTCCTTTCCCATCTGTGCTCCAGATGGAACCACTGTTGAACAGGTAACCAGCTACAAGTACCTCAGAGTCATCTTAGACCCCTTCCTTATATTCCATCACCACATCAGGTTGACAGTAAGATGGATCAATCAGCAAATCAGTGTCTGCTGTCACCTGAGACACTTCCTGACCCCAGAGGTGTGCCTAGCAATAGGGTAGGCCATGCTCCTAACTCTTCTAGACTACAACTTCCCAATAATATCCCAAACCTCATCTCATCTAATTGCCAGTCTCAGTACTGCATACAACAGTATCTGTCATTCCATCCTACTTGCTCCACTGACTACTCACCACTGCTCCTTATATGCCTCACTAGGGTGGCTATCCCCCCAGGTGTGTCGTGACCTTAGCTTGGGCACTCTTGTCCACAAATCCCTTAGCACAGGAGCAGAATCCCCTCTAGCCAAATTTCTTACACTTAAACACAGCACAAGGGAGCTGAGGTCATCCTCTCAACAACTACTTAACCTCCCCTGATCCTCCACTGATATGGGACAGAGAGCACTCTCTGTCATTGCCACAAAACTCAGGAACACATTCCTGCCTCACTCCTCCCATTGGACTTCCCATCTGCCATTAGAACAAGCCTGATATGCTTGCTGATCTCAGCATCTGCCTGCAGGTGCTCCCCCCCAAACCACAGTACTCTGACTCCTCAAGCTTGTCTGTATGGATACCCTGGCTCAGGGTAGGAATCTTTTCCATACTCTATCAAGGTTCCATCACATATAGTTATATTGTGGGTGTTGTTCTTTGTAAGATCCTTTCCTCTGCATCGAAGAAAATCATCACCTCTCATTGATCATCAACCCTGTTCTCCTTTTCCTTGGACATATTAAACTGGGATTGCAATGGGGTTAACTCCAGTGGGAACAGTAAGTTCAGTATTTTCAGAAGCCCTTGTTCTGACACCGTAAGAATTACAGTGTTTTTTGTTGGAGCCTCGTTCATACCACAGGAGGTGTAGTTGATCCATGTAGCCCAGATGCTGAATCGCAATCTAGTGCAACTTTAGTCCTAGTTGATTGTACTTTGTCCTTCATTGAGGTTTTAGTTTTTTTCCTTTCCAGTGCATCAGCTAGCGATTTATTTCTTTTACCTGATTTCGACATGTCAGTCTCTCCTTACTGATTTTGAACTTATCGCCTAGGGCTGCTCACATTAAGAGTTATGCCTTTTTGCATTACAGAGGTGTGGAGCTCACTTCCACACATCTGTTCCCTCAGGCGGCCATCTTTGACTCCCATCCACTTTTATTTAATGTGAGTTTTCGAGCTTGCTATGTCACCTAATCTGAGATGCATTTTGTCATCTTCTTAAGTTTTTCATACAAGATTGAGCTTGCAGTGTGACAAACACTCAAGCTTGCTATTTAAGTTCATCAAATGTGTTTCAGCACTGTTGTGCTAAAAATAATAAAACATAACATCAACCTGCCAAAACCAAGCCTACAACTACCTTCAATTTTCATGTGAGTCTTTGGCCTTACTCTGCCAAACCTTAATGACTTTGAGCCCAACCTTAGTTCCCCCTGTACTCATCTCATGCATTATTATTGTTTGCTATTTTGTGTTCAGCAACGAAGAACTGTAGCTGTTTCAGAAGACATTATTAAAGGAGGTTGCCTACTGAAAGCCAGCCTGGATTGTCAGGAGTTTCCTGACCTGAAATGTGGTCAAGTGATGAGGGGGAGGGGAGAGCGAAGAAGAGGGAGAGTAGATGGGAAGGTGGGAGAAGAAGGGTTTGTGGCTAAGAGAGAGAGGATGGACAAGAGGGTGCTGGGAAAGTGAGTGAATTGGCTCAGAAGGGGAGGGACTTGAGGGATCAAGGTAGATGATTGGAAGAAAAGGGTACAAAAGAAGGGAGGACTTAAAAAGGGCTGCTCCAAGCAGTTCCCCTTCTGTTAACATGGGTGAAGCAAGTAGGTAGATGGACATCAAGAAGTTACAGGACATACATCTGGACACATGTAAACTAACATTGTTTTGTTTTGCAGGGGTCAGGAAGCAGGAGCACATTTGGATAATCAGTCATTCCTTCATCAATTGGGCAGAGCAAAGAGTAGCAATGCAGCCCGGGGGGAGACCAAGTACACTGGAGGGGAATTCAGGGAATGAGATGGAGACAGCTGATGCCACTGCTGGAGGATTTGAAATTAAAGCTGCCAAAACCTGACTGTTTGTTAATACACTTGGGAAGTAATGACCTTGGGGGTTGACCCTGGTTTGGTCTGATGTGGGAAATAAAGAGTGATTTCAAAAAAATTAAACTGTTGTGGCCAGATGTGACCATGGTGTGGTCTGATGTTGTACCACAGAGGGTCTGGAGACTCACCAGAGATGTACAGGTGATCGATGGGGCCAGGAAAGACAGAAAGTGGAGACCATAGTTCAAGAGTTGGGGGTGGCTATTCAACACCAGGAAATTACATAAGACTGCCCATGGGCTAAACAGACAAGATGGAGTCCACCTCACAGATGTGGGGCTGGATTTATTTAATTTACATTTTAAAGAAATTCTGGAGTGCTCAGACAAATAAGCCTGTGGGAAGAATCAAAGAAGGGAGGAAGCCCATCATCTTTTGCAATAGCTGGAGATGGGCTGATGGAGAGAAGGGTGAAAAACAGGGGAGGGGGAAGGGAAGAGAATAAAGAAAGATGGGGCCCAGTGAGTACTGGGCTGGGAGGAAGAGGGAACATGAGCTGGGTGTGCACCTAGGTGTGGTCAGGCACCTTGCACCCAGAGGGCAGGGACATAGATTGGGTGTGCATCTGATGACAATGTATATGGATAACAAAGAAAATGAATGATAGATTGTATCTGTGAATGTAAAAGAAAATTAATTATTGGAAAATGTAAAGAAACTGAAGGACAATAAAGGATGATGATAATTATGAGATGAATGCAATAAAGTATGAATAAAATGTAAAATGAATTCTATGGGCAATAAATTAGCCAACTGAGCACCCAATAAAGATGCGTCTAGTGTGGTCATTTCAGGGAAGGGGATTCCATGACAAAGGAGGTTGCCTATTGAAAGGCAGCTTGGATTGTCAGGGGTTTCCTGACCTAAAATGTGGTCAGGTGAGGAGGTGGAGGGAGAATGAAGAAGGGGAGAGGGGAGAGGAAGGTGGAAGATGAAGGGCTTGTGGTCGAGAGAGAGAGGGGATGGAAAAGAGGGTGCTGGGAAAGTGAGTGAGTTGGCTCAGAAGGGGAGGGGCTTGAGGAAACAAGGTAGATGATTGGAGGAAAAGGAGACAAAAAAGGGAGGACAGAAAAAGGACTGCTCCAAGCAGTTCACCCTCCTGTTAGCTAGAAAATGTTGCCCACCCACCCGTACATTAATTAGATGGTGGTTTGAGAAACTGGCAATGTCAGAGGTCATAGGGGCTGCTGGAAGAGAGACAGCAGGGTGACCGATTGATGGAAGATGACCCCAATGTAAAGGCTAGATGCAAATTCATGGAAAGGGCAGAAGGTTGGAAGTCCCAGGTGAAGGACAAAAGAGAGGAGAGAATGGAGAAAGGGGGGTGGGAGCAGAGGAAAGAAAGATGGGGCCCAGGGAGTACTGGGCTGAGAGGAAGAGGGAACATGCACTAGGTGTGCACCTAGGCATGGTCAGGCACCTTGGGGTTTGCACCCAGAGGACCGGGACATAGATCAGGTGTGCATCCAACTATGATGTATATGGATAACAAAGAAAATGAATGATGCATAGTAACTATGAATGTAAGAGAAAATGAATAACTGGAAAATGTAAAGAAATTGAATGACAATAAAGGATAATGATAATTGTGAGATGAATGCAATAAAATATGAATAAAATGTAAAATAAATTTGGTGGGCAATAAATTATCTGACTGAGTACCCAATAAAGATGAGTCTAGTGTGGTTGTTTCAGGGAAGGGGATCCTATGACAAAAAAAGAAAATAGACATATTAATAAAAGCTCTGCATGCTGGACACGTATGTTATTATTCTTTTCTTTTTTGGTTTTCTCTTTTCCTTTTGCTTGGAATTAACTTTATTGGAAACCATAACGGCATGGAATACATAACTTTGTTTTATTGCCTCATCACTTATTTGAGTTGAAAGTGAAAAAGTGCAACTGAGATCCTCCCCATAAGAGTTTATGGGCCAGATATTCAAACCTTTGCACAGTTCGCAAATGGTTTGTGTGGAAGTAGCACGGGATTAGTGCAGGTCTGCCATATTCAAAAGGCCAACTAGCGAGCGCAAACAGCAGTAGTGCCGGGCAAAGCACATTGATATGCAAGGGGCATAGTGAACATGAATAAAGGCGCCATGAGATATTTAGCGACTAGAGCCACGCTAAGGTGTTTAGAGTGACATAACATGACCCTTAGTATGATACAATTTACCACCCAGGAAAAGCGTGTCTTAACCCTGGGCAAACAGCTTTTCATCTCATTGGTGCATTGCGCGGTGTTTGTGTGGGATTTGTGCAGCTTGCGTGACCCTAACATAGGAGTATGACACTTAGAAAATGCCAGACATGGAGGACACATGCTGCTTACTGATGGCACCACCATGATGCCAGCAGCTGCCACCAGTCCCAGCCTAGCACAGACAGTAAGGGGTGATCCAACCCACAGGGGACAGCATGGTAGTGTGGCCATATAGCGCACACCTGCAGACCATACGTCTGTGGTGCCTAACAGATGCCAGCTCACACATGCAGCACTGTGGGCATGGTGGCCAGTGAGGGGAGGGTTTATGGGTGGCCAGACCTCACCACAGCCCAGGTGTGGCCACAAGGCTGGGACACATCACTCAGTGCACATGGGCCAGTAGTGGGAATACACCACCACCTGTGTGCCTGTCAGATCTTACATGCCCCCCCCAGCCACCTACCACACTACTGTACAGATGCCACAGAACACACAGCCGGCCATGTTCATGACACTATGTGCATCCCATGCCACAGGTGCAGCATCCGTGGATCACACAACAGCATAATAGTACTGCCCACTGTCAATAATTACCTGCAAGCTGGGCCTGTCATTGTGTACAGTGCAATGGTCATCACTGCCCTACATACCATAGGCGTTGCCATATTCCTCACACTACCAGCCCCCTTACTACTGTAGTGCCTGCTGTGCACTGTCGCATGACCTGCAGTGTGACAGTGACATACAGCACCACCACCACCTGTGCCTAAGCTGTGTTATCCCCTTGGGTATGATATGCAATGGCATGCTGTACTGTTTACATGTAGCCTACAGCTATCATCACACACTGCCTGACTGACCTACAGGTGGAGCTGCGGTCTGACCAGGACAGCCCCTGTACTTCCAGACTGACCTACAGGTGGAGCTGTGGGACCCTGCAGTAACGCTGGACAAACTGCATGCAAATCAGCACATGATGAGATACGAATGTGGCTGTTTGCCCAGAGACTATCTAAGTAGGCTCATTTGCATGTCACTTTTGAATATGACAAAGTTTAGCACCATGCTAACGTGTTTGCACCAGGCAAACCGCTTAGCTCCGCGCTAAAGCTGCACTAATGTGTTAGTGTGGCGCTAATGATTCAGGGAATATTTTACAGTTTTGATCACTATTCTTTCACATCTGCTGCTGCCTGCAGCTGTACTGGGTCCATGCATTTGCTGGCAAACACACTGGCCACATAGTTCCTCTCTACCTACCCTCATGTCGCTGTGCGCTGTGTTGTTGTTGTGGTTTGCACTTCCTGGTTGCTATATTCAGTGCTGTCATATTCCAGGGCATATTCTATGGTTGCTCTGCACTCCCAGCCAAGTTTGCATGGCTTCTTTCCCATGCTATTTTCAGAGGCTGTTTGCCCCAGGCTATTACTTTTGAATATAGCTTGCTTTGTGCTCCGGGTTACGTTTGCCCACCAGGCAGTGTTATCTTAACCCAGGGACAAAGTTTTGAATATCTGGCCCTATATCTGCTTTATAAACTGCATTTGACTTGCTTTTTAGATTGTGCAAAACATCTTCAGACTCCCATCTAGAAGCCTGTTATACACTGTAGCATTCCCTGAACATTGCCATAATGGATTTGGATCCTTTTGTGCAGCAAAAAACAAACTCTGAATTTGTTTTCAAAGGATTTGGGATCCCCCCCCCCCAACACACACACACACAGTTTTTGGGATTAAACAGTGTTGTTGCTTAAAAAAGTTTAAGTTTATTGTTGAAAGGGTGCCCCATTTATGCATTTGTTTGCTGTATCATATGGAATGCTATGGATTCCACATGCATAATTTAATTTTAGTTTTTATATCGGTTAGGCCTATTGAAATGTATGCTATAAGATATAAAAAAGAATGTTATAGGCAAATTTAAAAACGTTAGTTCTGTTTTAGATGTAGATTTTATAAATTCTGATGCAATGCATTATTGTTGTGATGTTGGGGAGGGGTCTATATTTGGAAAACTGGGGCTGTTACGAAGCAAAGTAGGTTGTGCAACATGTGTTTTCAAGTGAAAATAAGTTGGGTATATGTCATTCTTGCTTATACCACTGACTGTATTGAAAAAACAAAGTACTAAAGGCGAGTCACCCCTGATTGTACCTAGGAGGGTATTATTAAAATGTATAGCTGTTTGTTTTCAAAACTGAAGTATTTGGAACTGAACTACATTACAATATAACCTGCAAGCATATAATTAAAAATAACTGCAAAATATTTAGAATGCTAATAAAAAAATGGATGCAGTTATAAGATGGCATTACTGCAGTTTTATGGTTATGCAGATTTTTTACAGCTGAGTTGTGGTGCAGAACTGGATTTTCTGTAACTTCAAAAACTCCACAGCTTCAAAGGTAATAATAGCCAATAAACGTGTCTCCACATTTTCTATATTTTCAGGGATAACCTTTTATTAAAAAATGAAGAGCAAGTCCCACCACAATAAATATAAAAAAGGGCAATTACTTTTCTTTCAATATATTTTGCTCTGAAAAATTATTTTATATATTGAGTTACTAACAGTGTGTGTGATGTTATGTGCTTGGTTAAAAAGAAGGATATAACTTACCATAAATTGCAGTTTTTTGGTTTGTTTGTTTTTAATTATTTTGTGTTTGGTAGTGTTTAGCTCAATGCATAAATTAACCCATTGTGGAATCAGTATAGGTTTCCTTACGGCATCATAACTAGACAAACAGCTCACAGATGGATAATAGCAATTTAAAATAATTTTATAGGAAGTATACCCTATAGTAGTTGATTTTGTAAAATTAAGATTTTTCTCCCTGTTTCACAAAGGGTTTCTTTTATGAATTTATTAGCATTGATGTTGTTTTGTAGTACTAATTTTAATTTCAAAAAGAAATGTAAAATGGAGTAAAGTAGGCCAGGAGGCATTTAAATCTGTACTAAACTAGTAACAATTTTCTGTCACCATTATTACACCTTGCTTAAGTAAAACTGCTTGTGAATTCAGGGTAAAAATCTATTGTGTTTTTGTGGAAAGCGTTAGTGGTGCACAGAAGTTACTTGGTTCATATAGTTAATGTTGAAAGCAAAATCTAATAACATTTGTGCATGCTAGTGCTTGTTCTAACATTAATTAATGGTAGTATCAGATATCAGTTACTCGGGTGGTAAGCTTCAGGGGTGGACTTTGGGAGGATGCAGGAAGTACTGAAAGGGAAACTGGAGGGCATAAGGCAGGAGATGGACATGGAGCAGAAATGGGATATTATTAAATGGGGGTTACAAAGGCAAAAGAAGCCTGCACCAAGGTAGAGAGTAAGAGCAGCAGAGCAAGAAAACCATGCTGGTCGAACAGCGAGGTAGTGGAGGTGGTGGGGGCAAAATGAGTAATGCACCAGAGGTTTAGGAGGACAGGGAAGGAAGTGGACAGGGAGAAATATGCAAGATGGTCCAGGGAGGTGACCAGAAAAGTGAGAGAAGCCAAGGCCCAGAGGGAGCTGAGATTAGCACAGGGAATTAATGGGTGGGAAATATTTTTTCAGATATATCAGGGAGAAAAAGGAAGTGCAAGGAGACAATAGTGAGGATAAAAAGGGGTGGAAAGTGAATGGAAAAGGGGGAGGAGCAGGCAGAAGCACTGAATGAATACTTTTGCTCAGAGTGCATGGAAGAAAAGGGGGGACTGCTACCAGCATAGGCTGGGAGGGTGGGGACAGGGGAGAGGAGGAGACAGATGGAAGAACTGAGGCAAGTAGAGTCCTAGAGGGACTGAGGGCACTGAAGGTAGACAAGGCACTAGGGCCGGATGGTATCCACCCCAGAGTGCTGAGGGAGATGGCAGAGGTGTTGGTGGAGCCGCTGGCGGATCTGTACAACACTATACTGGAGTCGGGATGAGTGCCACTAGACTGGAGAATGGCACATGTAGTACCATTACACAAGAGTGGGCCAAGGGATGAACTGGGTAATTATTGTCCAGTAAGTCTCTCCTCCACAGTATGCAAACTCATGGAAACGATACTAAAGGAAAAACTGGTGTCGTACCTGGAGGACAATGGCCTCCTGGATGTGAGGCAGCATGGGTTTGTTTCAGGGAAGTCTTGTCAAACCAGCATCATATAATATTATGACTGGGTGACAGGTGAGCTGGATAAGGGTCATGTGGTGGATGTCCTTTACTTGGACTTTAGTAAGGCCTTCGATTCGGTGCCTCGTGGGCGGCTTAAGGGGAAGCTAACTGGTGTAGGGGTAGGGGCAAAAATGATGAACTGGATTACAAGCTGGCTGAGTGGCAGGCTGCAATGGGTGGTGGTGAGAGGGGAGCTCTCAACTCCAAGGCCGGTGATGAGTTGGGTGCCACAGGGCTCTGTGTTGTGGCCAGTATTGTTTGGGCTCTTCATATCAGACATTGCACATGGGGTGGAGAGCCGGGTAAGTCTGTTTGCTGACAACACCAAAATCGGAGCAGTGGCGGATGGAGAGGAGGGACGGAAGCAGCTGCAGGGCAGCCTAAGCAAGCTAGAGGAGTGGTCAGAGAGGTGGCAGCTGAGGTTCAATGCAAAGAAGTGTAAGATTATGCACGTTGAGTGAAGAAATCAAGGACAGAATACTGACTGGGGAGGGTTAAGCTGGGGATCACTGAGGAGGAGAAGGGCCTAGGGGTAATGATAACAGGGACCATGAACAACACTGCCCAGTGCAGGAGAGCAGCTGCAAAAGTGAACAAAATGCTGGGGTGCATAGCTAGGGGGGTTTTCATCCAGGCAAAGAGAGGTGATCTTGCCCTTCTACAGGTAACTGGTAAGGCCGCACTTAGAGTACTGTGTGCAGTTTTGGAGGCCATACCTAAAGTGTGATATCAGGCTACTGGTGGGGGTGCAGAGGAGAGCAACAAGGATGATATGTGGAATGGAGGGAAGAGACTATGACAGCAGGCTGGGAGACCTCAATATGTACACTCTGGAGGACAGACGAGACAGGGGGGACATGACAGAGACATTCAAGTATCTGAGGGGAATCGATAAGGATGGGGCAGATAGGGTATTTAAGTTATGGAGGGTCACCGGGGGGCATGGGCTAAGAATAGAGGGGGGGAAGATTTAGGAAGGAAATGAGGAGACACTATTTCACAGAGAGGGTGGTAGCAAAATGGAATGTCCTACCAGAATGAGTGGTATCATTTAAATCTGTTAACAGCTTCAAAAGGGCATGGGACAGGGAACGGGAGAGTGAGGGTGGGGTGGGGGAGTTGGAGGGTGGCAGTGGGAGGACAAAGGAGAGGGGTGGGGCAGCTGCAAACTAGGGGTGTTGGCTGCACATTCGAGCAGACTT
The DNA here is from genome assembly GCA_016271365.2 of Neoceratodus forsteri. Classification (NCBI taxonomy): domain Eukaryota; kingdom Metazoa; phylum Chordata; order Ceratodontiformes; family Ceratodontidae; genus Neoceratodus; species Neoceratodus forsteri. The sequence continues at coordinate 915,728,379 of CM028137.1, forward strand.
AGATAGACTGGGTGGTGTGTTTCTGCTGGCACATGCATATGTTCATAGTATCATGTGATTTCCATATTAAGTGGGCAGAAAAGCCTCTGCTTAGAACTTTGCTGTGTTTGCAGCAAACTAGTCACTTTCCTAGTACTGGTGGGTTGTTTGGGGGGGTCTATATGAAAAGAAATGTACTTTAATCAGCAGCAACTGGAAATGTAAATAAGCTTCCTTTACCAGTTAGCACGCTTCAGATCACTTATATAGAACATAACTCCAAACCAGAGAGGGCCCTGCACTTCCACAGGCAAATAAGAATTCAATTACGCTATTTAAAAAGGTAAGGAAATAATTTGCAAATAACTGCATTAATGCACCTGTTATGGTAACTTAACAATACAAAAGTAGATAAATGTGGCATTAGGAATTCTCACCCTTATGTCCCCCCTCCAAACAGCAAAAGGTAAAAACGTTAGGGTTATGGGTCTCCAGAGTCTTGATAAATCAGTGATGGGGTCTTCCATGGGGGTTGTCAACCCTAATACTCTCTCTTCCCTCCTGTGGGCACTGCGTGAAGAAAGGAGATCATGTGTGGCATTGTTTACTCACGGAATGTGGTGGGCATTAGGGTTGACAACCCCCAAAAAAGACCCCACCTCTGATTCCTCAACATGCCAGAGACCCAAAATCCCAATGTGTTATCCTTTTGCTGTTTGGTTGGGTTGGTGTGGGGGGCATTAGGGTGAGAAACCCTAGCACCACATTTCCCTACTTGTGTGGTGTTAAGCTACCTCAACTGGTGCAGTAACACAATTTTTTGCAAAGTATATATAAATGAAAGAAAATGAAAAATCAGTAAAAAGAATGTTAAAACACATGTATGCTCTAGTTTTAGAAAACAATAGATCGTGTCATGTTAGTTGAAAGAGAAAAACAATTCCAATACCTATGGATTATACATATCCAGTAGCTTTGTAATCATGTTCTCTATGCAATAAATGCCTATTTTTACAATTTAGAAACCATCATAGATTTCCCTTGCGTTTATTATAACCATAGCCAACTCATTAAATTTGTCTGTTTTGGTTTAGCATTGCTAGTCATAGCTCTTTCTACTGTAATACAGTATCTGTTAATTAAGTCTCAATAGAAGAATGTTGCTCAGTATACACTACAGATTAGCCAGACATCTTTCTTTTTAATACTTAATAAACAGCCACTAAATGTTTCTACTAAAAGAATATGGTTAACAGAGACCTACAGTATATAACCATTGTATTTTATCCCAGAAAACCGGTATCCATGACACATTTTCTCTACAGCTGTTCCTTAGTACATAAAAATAACATTTGACTCTGAGGAGCAATGAGTGTCATCCAAACATTTAGGGATTATAACAGCAAGCTAAATACTAAACACACTAACACAAGCAACTGAATAATTTCTTCAAAACTAATTTGTAGAGTTCCTAAATGGTTTACATGTTATGCACTGGTGTCAGCGTGGCTCAGTTCGTAGCACATCTGCCTCTGGACTAAAAGGTTGTGGGTTCTCGTCCCACACCAGGATGGACTTGCACCTAAAAGTCACTGGCATCCGAGTGCAGTATTGAGGGGTGCTGTACTGTTGGGGTGTGCCGTCCTTTGGCTGAGACGTTAAACCGAGGTCCCTTCTGCCCATCCTGGTGTTGTCCTGGTGGGTGTCCAGTTGGAAGTAAAAGAACCCAGGGTACTCTTTGTAAAGATCAGGGAACATTCCCCTTCCCATAATCCAGTTCATGCAATTATCCAGGCTGTGTGTGGGTGATGATGTGCGATATGGCCACCACCACACATTCAGTCACCTTCACTACCAGTCTAGCATTGCTTGTAAAGCACTTTGGGACACTGTATATGAAAAGCACTATATAAATGCTGATTCTTCTTCTTCACTGTAGAATTATGCATTTGAAAGCTGTAATTTGGATGTTATTCTGGGACCCAAGAAGAAAATACTTTGATTACTGTATTAATGGAAAATATAATTGCCCCTCAAAATGCTTATTTAATCATGTATGCATTGATTTATTGATAGATTGTTTGCAAACGTTTTACCAGGAAAGACATACTGATCTGGGAAGAGCTGATTTCAAGATACGTCCTGGGGAAGTGGGGAGTAATTACAATAAATTAATAGTTGTTCAGACAACAGATATTCAGTGCAGAGTAAGACACTGCAAACAAGGTGCCTAAGACTGCAGATGAACAAGAGCAGCAAACGATACCACAGACAGAAAGCAGGGCCAGAGTGAGCCATGGCCAGAGGGAGATGGGCAGTCATTTTAGAGGTGCGATATTGGGAACCATGGCAAGACTGAGTTTTAAATACATGGAGGAGAGACTTAAAGGAGTGTGAGGATGAGGCAGAGAGGATGGACATGGGAACAGAGGACCAGAGCTAAGGGAAACAATAGGAGTATGTAGCTTGACCAGCAGTACCTTTCCTGTGGGAAGGGGAATGGGAATCTGCATTACAGAGTTAGTAGGAGGATGTGATGGGTGAGAGGTGTGAGGTAAGGTAGGGAGGCAGGACTGAAACTAGAATTTGGATATGAAGCCCAATGGGCGAGGCACCTGGCATCATGGGAGGGAAGGGAGAGGGAGGAGTATAGGGAGAAGTGGTAGGGGGAAGAGGGGCAGTCCAGGGCAGAATGGCAGAAGGAGTGAAAGAGGAGATCCAGTCTGGCAAGGCTGGACTTTCTGAGTGGCACTGTAAATAATGTTGCCATTGTCAAACATGGGGTAGATCAACTTCGAGACGATCCAGAATACTCACTTTATTGGGTGGAACTTGTAGTGTTTATGAAAGAGATATTATTGCTAATGAAATATGTATCATCTTTCCTAATCCATTGTCTCTGATTCTTTTTATTATGATGTTGAAAACATTATGGAAGGGAAAATAGCATCAATTTGCGTATGAAGAATTGTAAATAGTGTTTCCCAAGGACTCCTCCATAAATACAATATATGTTTTATTCATGGAAATCTGGCACCATTTTTCTTTAACTCTTTTATAGTTTTTTTTTCCTTTAAAACATTTCCAAATGTTGACCACAACATGTAATAATGGGTTTGTGACATACCTCTCACGACCATTCTCAAACTGAGACTTTCTGAGCTTGTCTATCTATTAAAAAAAAAAGTATCTATTTAATCCTTTGTAGTTCCCATCCCAGCCTATCTTTACACAATGGCACCAGTAATGATGCAAAACAGTACCATACAGTAATACTGCAAAATGTTGCAGTATGCTGCAGGGAACAGTGTAATCTAATGACAATGAAGTCCTTTTGTCATGCAGTATTTAGTGACATGTAATTTACTGCAAGTTATTGTGTTGCATCCTACATAGTATCATAATACTCCTCATGTATATATCTGCTATTCCTCTCATTGACGACACAGCTCAAACGAGAAAAGTAAATTATTCAGGTACATGTCTAATTTACTTTACTCGTGTACTGAGGTGTACTCATTTAAACATGATAGCTCAGTGGGAGTTTATACAGCTCTTTCCCTGTATCTCACATAAGAGAGATGCAGCTCTTCCCTAACTTTCATCTCCAATTAGTAAGGACGTTAAGTAAATGGTGATTTCAAGTACTTATTCGTTGGTAGTTATGATTTAGAATGCTGACGTGCACTAATTTGTATGGTATACTTCATGAGGTTTCAACTCTCTTCCTGTCTAAACTTTTGCCTCGTGCACTGCACTGCTAGTTTGTTATACCTAATCTATGGCAAACGCTTGCTGTATCTTGCATGTGAACTTGGCATGATACTTGTCCATAAGCTTGCACTTTAATCTGTTCCAAGATGTGCCTGTGAAATATTATACACTACAGTATACTGTGGCTGCACTTTAATCATGTATCTTGAATTATACAATGGTGTGTGAAAATCCTGTAATCTCATTGTCAAAACATGTCACATGACCATGGGTAAATCCTGCATAACCCATGGCTGAGGAATGGCATTTATGAAAAACATAATTAAACACATTTTAAATGTATTTTACACATGGGTCCATTGTATAATCGCAATAAGGCACTCCAGGGTATGAGTTATTGGGTGATTTACCCACTTCTTACGTGGTTAAGTCACTCAGCTGTGCCTCGTGACATACCACACAAGGTGTGGTTAAGTTAAGCAATAATGCATGACAGGGTGTGTGTTGTACTTGGATAACATTACGCCTGGGGTGATTTGGCACAAGGCCGCAGGTCGAGTGCGACTAATCACCCCAGAAGTGACATTATCCCAGCACAACACACACCCTGGAGTGCATTATTGCTATTATGCAATGACTCTCCTACGATAAAATACAAAAAAAAAATGATTAAAATATGTTTAAAAGTATTTTTTGAGTAATTTCTTTACTGAGTAGGTATCTGGAAGAGAAATAGTCCTGCTGACTGTATTGTTTGCCCTTTAAATGGTTTTGTTTTCTTTTTTCTCACAGTGGGCTTCTTGTATGTTTACCTCACCCCCAACACACACAGACACAGAACTGTTTCATGCTGTACAAGTTTAATTGAGCCGGTCCTGGTGCCCGGTGAAGAAGTTTGATTTTGAATGATGAGAATGCTGCTCCTGTTGCCCCCTACCCCCGCCGCTCGCTATTTTAGATTGTTTTGTTTGTTTGTTTTTTTTGTGAGGGGGGAGTACTCTGCTTCAAGTTCTTCTGGTACAGATCAGAGAGATGTCTTTGTACTGTAGGATGATAGGAACGGGGGAAAGAAAGCACTTTGAAATTGGGGACAAGAGCATGTTCTGAGAGGAGAGGTGTGCTAGGTAAAGTGAAGCTGTTCGGCTGCTCGCTCTCTCCTGCATTTCCTGTTGAATTGAGGAATATTTCAGGCTCAACACTGTGGTTATCCTGACAGCATTGTCCTCTGTTTCTGGCACAAGAAAAGAAAACGAGATACAGAAACATTGTGTGGCTAGTGGCAGGTCCACAATGTGCTTTGGAAGAGGTGCACTCGCTGCGTTGGGGTGGGAGATCTGTGGAGTGGTAATTGTTGTGAAGTTGATCATAAAGATGGCTTTCACTCAGCTTGTTTTTTTTTGTAAGTGAAGAAACAAAACATTGGGGGAATATGTGAAGGTACTGGATTACAGTGATGTGCATTGCAAATGCTACTTTTGAGGGGAGTGTTGAAGGGTGACAGGGACGGCTGTGGACTTATTTGTTTTTACATTTTATGCGGTCATAAGTGTGCTGGGACTTGATCCATGATGTTGTGCTGGGATAACATCATGAGTCCAGTCCCAGATGAACAAATCAGAGCTGAGGAAACTTTCTGCCATTGTATAATCCCCAATAACCCACACCCTGTTGTGCCTTATTGCTTAAATGCACTGTATTTTGTTTTCACTGTTCTTCCTGTTTCCCTTTCCCCTGGATCACACCTGGAAACAAGCCTCAGGTCAGCGTGCCTTTCCCCATCACCAGTTTTTGAATAAATAACATAATTAAATACTTCCAAGAAGTCTGCAATGTTGAATTCTAGCTATACTAGCAGCTCAGAGCCTAGCATTTAGTCTTAAACACAGTGGCCCAGATATTCAGACTGCGCCAGGCTGTGGCACAAGCCAGCAAGCAGCGCAACTTGGCTGCACAGGGGCATTGACCGGGTGATATTCAACGAAGCTGTGCTATGGCACAGCGTCATTGAATATTGCACCCTGGCTACAGTACGCATGGCGCAGTGGCACTGCGCCTGCGCAAGTGGCCAGAGTGGAGCAGGGGGATGCACTAGTGCAAGTTCCATTGTGCTGTGCGCAACAACCACGATATTCAAAAGTGCACATGCAAATGGGGCCATAATGTATGCAAGACACAAATGGGGCCATTTGCATGTCATTATGGCCCTATTTGCATGCAGGTGCACTGATTCCCGGAGACTTGCGCCCGGCACCCTGCCAGGCAGCAGCCATTGGGGACCAACGCCCCCTGCACAGAGTGGCAATGTTCCCCACTGCTCGATCGTAGGCATATGGTGATTGAAATAAATGTCCAATATCCCTGGTGGTCCAGTGGACCACTCGCAGCCCAATCATGGGCTTAAATATTTAAAAAAAGCATCCAATATCCCTGGTGGTCCACTGGACCGCTTGTAGCCTGATCACGGGCTTAAGTATACAAAAAGCACGTCCTATATCCCTGGTGGTCCAGTGGACCACTCGCAGCCCAATCATGGGCTTAAATATTTAAAAAAAGCATCCAATATCCCTGGTGGTCCAGCGGTGCCCCCCTACCCACCCACTGAGCCCCACAGCCCTGCTACCCCCCAAGTGGCACCCCACCCTCCTTCCACCCCCGCCGCCCTCTGACTGTCACCGTAGGTAGGGCTGTATGCCCATTGGTACACAGCATGAGCCAATGGGCGTGCAGCCTGTACTGTACTACACATTCTACACATTGACGTCACAGTGGGTGACAACCTGGGGACCAGGAATCACCTTACAGTGTGGCTCAATATAAGAATTGGGCAGGAACCAGGCTTCACTAAGACAAGGGTCTTGGACATCAGGAGGGCTGATGTCAAGAAAATTGGAGAATGCCTCAGGGAGGACCTGGCAGGGATAGAAGATCTGGGGGGAATCGAGGAACTATGGGCAAAAATAAAGGGGGGCACTGAAAAAGCAACAGATTTCTGTGTCAGACAGGTTAACAAGGGCAAGAGAAAAAAGAGACCACTGTGGTTCTCTAAAGATGTAGCAGAAAAAGTAAGGCAACAAAACAAGCATTTAGAAAGTACAAAAAGACACAAAAGAAGGAGAATAGGAAAAACTACCAGGAGAAACAAAGGGAGGCAGGGGAAGGCAGTTCGACATAGAAAGGCAAACAGAGGAGAATATTACCCGGTCAGTAAAAGAAGGAAATAAAACATTCTATAGATATATAAGCAAGAAGAGGAAGGCCAAAGGGGGAATAGTAAGGATAAAAGGGGAAGAAGGGGTTTGCGAGGAGGAGGACCAAAAAAAAGGCAGACATATGAAACAAATACTTTTGTTCAGTATTCACAGAAGAAGCAGTAGGTGATGGCCAAAGATAAGGGACAAGGGCATAAATGGTAGCCAGATGGACACCAGTCCTTTTACAGAGGAGAAAGTCCTCAAGGTACTAGCACAATTAAAAGTAGGCAAGGCAACGGGACCTGATGGGGTGCACCCCAGGATACTGAGAGAGCTCAAAGAGGTGCTGGCTGCAACTAGGTTCATAGCCTCATAGGTTCATATATGAGCAAAATGGACATATTTTCCCTGTGTGTGCAACATCCTTTTATATGCTATATCCAAAAATATTGTGTTGTCTACATAATTTATCCAGTTTAGTTATGAATTCGACCATAGTTCTACTTTGCCACTATTTCCAATGGCAACCTGCTCCACATTGTTACCACTCTTTTAGTAAACCAAATTTATCTTTTTCTCTAACAACTCTGTTCAACTTATCATTAGGAAAGATTCTGAGGGACTCGAGGAGGGCAGATGTGGTCCGACTTCACAAAGGTGGGAACAGGAAAGACCCAAGAAATTACAGACCTGTCAGCCTGACTTAAATAGTAGGCAAAGTAATGGAAGCACTGCTGAAGGAAAGGATAGTGGAATACATTGTAACCAGTGGATTACAGGATCTGAGGCCACATGGTTTCACAGGGAGACAGCCTTGCCAGATAAATCTGATTGAGTTCTTTGACTGGGTGACCAGGGTAGTGGATCAGGGAGGAGTGGTAGATGTGGCCTACCTGGATTTCAGTAAGGCCTTCGGCATCATTCCACATAGAAGACTGATGAACAAGTTGACCTATCTGGGAGTGGGTCAAAAAGTTACAAACTGGGTAAAAAGTTGATTAAGCTACAAGAGTCAGAGGGTGGTGGTAAATGGTGTCCACTCTAGAGAAGGCAAGGTGACCAGAGGGGTGCCTCAGGGCTCAGTACTATGCCAGGTTCTCTTCAATGTCTTTATTAGCAACATTGTGGAAGGGCTAGAAGGGAAATTATGCCTGTTCGGGAATGACACAAAATCTGCAACAGAGTAGACACATGGGGAGGGGGGTGGGAAAACGGAGGGATGATTTGAAAAAGTTTGAAGAATGGTCAAGGGGTTTCAATGCAAAAAAAAAGCAAAATCATGTACTTGAGGCACAGAAACATGGGAACTATGTATCAACAGGGAAGGTAAGTACTGGCAACCACCAAACAGGAAAAGTACCTGGGGGTAATCATTTCTATTGACCTGAAGGTAGCCAAGCAGTGTGATTAGGCAGTGGGGAAGGCTAGCAGGATGCTCGGGTGCATGGGGAGGGGGTATCACTAATAGAAAAAAGGAGGTAATACTACCCCCATACTGATCACAGGTAAGACCCCACCTCGAGTACTGGGTCCAGTTATGGAGGCCCCACCTCAAGAAGGACATAGATAAGGTGGACGTGGTACAAAACAGGGCTACCAAAATGGTGCAGGGCCTGCATCAAAAGCTCTGTGAGAAGAGACTCAAGGAACTGAATATGTACTTTCTGGAGGAAAGGAGGGAAAGGGGGATATGACAGAAACATTCCAATACCTAACAGGTACAGAAAGGTACCATTTTCCATAGAAAAAGAAGTTCAAGGTCAAGGGGTAATGCTATGCAGTTGGAGGGGGAAGACGCAGAGGAAATGAGAGGAAATACTCTTCACAGAGAGGGTGGCGGATGCCTGGAACAGCCTTCCAGCAGAGGTGGTGGGTACCAAAATGGTGACAGGATTCAAGCATGCATGGGACAGATAAAAGGGGACCTTGGTAGTAAGGCAAGGGGATGAGACAACTGCAGATCAAGTAGGGTTTGTTGTGGCACAATAGGCAGGGAAAACTGGTCAGACTAGGTGGGCTAAGAGGTCTGCATCTGTCAACAACTTCTATCTTTCTGTGTTAAGTCCTAACAAGTTAACCCTTATGACAGTTGTGCAGATAGGGTATGCAATAATTTTTTGTATTCCCTTAAGAGTGCAAGTGGATCTATACAGAAAGATCTGAACTCTATTCAAGATATTGTACAGGATCATGTCCAACAGTTTTTTGTGTCCCAACCACAGTGAATGATAACTGAGAAACTTTTTTTCTGAAGTAGATTTTCTGATCCCCTCGCATTCTGACCAAATGGCCCTGACTAAAGAGATTTCAGGGGAAGAATTATAATGGACTCTTAAGTCATTGAAAACAGGGGTTTCACTGGAGAAGATGGCTTGCCAGGTAAGAGCTGACTTGTTTAAACTTGCAGAAGGTGGGGTAGGGATGGTCAACCTGCTAGTGTCTTTTTATCACAGTTTTTATTAAAAAGCAGATCTGGAAATAGCTCTCACTCAGGTTCACAAAATCTGGTCCCCAGTAGTGCTCAAATGGCTAAAACCACATATGGCAATGTGGACCTCTGGTAACATGAAAGTGCCAAAGGATTCTCCAGACTTGCCATATGGAAAGACAATTTTGGTTAAACTTGAGGCAATGGCAAGTGTCACATGAGTCAGTAGTAAGCCAGCACAGGAAATTTGCAAAAGATCTGACTTTTATGCAGTTTCCATGTGGGACAGAACTCAAGGTGAAGGCAATTCTACAGGATACAAGGATCCCAGATTATATGTGGGAACTACAATGACTTATTGTGCATGGCCGGTTGAGGTATGTAATTTCCTGAAGCATAAACCATTTGAGGAGCTGTCTTGCCCCCAGGACACTTGTACACAAGTTTTAGAAACTCAGAATACTTTTTTCTGAATGTCCATTTTATGCACAGTTCTGATCCCTCATAGTTCAGGAGTGGAGAAGTTCTCTGTGAGGCAATGTCACATACAAAGAAGTGGTGTTAGGGCTCTAAGATGAAAAATGGAATACCTTCCACAAGAAGTAATCTGTGGGGCAAATTCATGTATGAAGAGTTGATGTTAGAGCTCTGTGATGAACAATGGAAAATTTTTCATGACAGTACATTGACACTTTTTTCTGTATTGAAATATTACTTGTGGCAAGGACGTTGTGGCCTCACTATCAGAGAGAAGCTGTACATACAGATGAATATATTGAAGATGGCATTTTTTTTAGGAACAGGATTTTAAAACACACCCTGTTTCCTGAATCCAGAAAGCCTGGAAAAAGTTTAGGTAGCTGGGTCAGATAAAAAATAGCCTCTCTGAAGAGTTATTGTTCCACATGGTATTTTTCTTTGCAGATGACTGAATTTTATTTTTATCCTCATAACTGGATTCTCATTGTAATGGCTCATCGAATGTACTTTCCTGTTTTTGTTTTTTATTTTGTTTTCAGACATTTTGGGCATGATTTTCAATCGTAAAACAATGAAGCAAGATGCCTGCCCCAAATGGGTATGACGCAAGTGGCACTGTGAGTCACAGTTTGCAGGGATCCAAATTTTCAAATACCAGCTGCGGTAAAATCGGGATGCCATGTGCCCCACCCACACTGCACCACCCTTGCAGCAAAAGTGATCCTGCTTCAGGTTGCAAGGGAGCTTGCACTACAATGGGACTGGGCTGAACATCCCCCTTTTTTGGGATTTTGCAAGCCCCGCCATGCACACAGCAAAGGGGCTCACATTAGAACAGGCAGGAGGTGGTCTAAGTGCCCTACACCACTACTTGTCAGGGTGACCAGTGAGCTGTGGGACTGGGAAAGTGGGGAACAGGGGCTGTGGGGACATTGAGGGTGCCATAGGGCATGAGGGGGCATGGCAGGAAGTATGGGGAGGGGGAGGCACCTGGCAGAGATGCCATAGGGTGTGTAAGACAGCCAGGGGGACCAGGTAGAGGGGTTGGCATCACAATCCTATTATGACATGACCCCAGGTGGAAGTAGCCCTGGCACCTGCTCCACAGGACTGTGGGTTGTGTGAGCCAGGTGCCAGGGTTGCTTTCACCTGGGGCCATGTCATAATAGGATTGATGTGCCGCTGTAGCCCCCATTCCCCACCTTCCATCTTGGGTTCTCCCCCCTCCCTACCTCCGCAAGTCCTATAGGTTTGCTTGGGGGGGGTTGATGGATCCCTTCATTAAACTTCTCAGGTAAACCCAATATTTGGTGCAGCCCTGTGGCTGCAGCAGCATCCTGGTCTTTGGTGTAGAGATCTCTGATTTTGCAAAATTGGGTACAGGGTCTCTGATGCGACCAGAGTTCACTGCAGCCCTAGATTGTCACATATTGCAGTGATATAAGGGCTGTTTGATAATTGAGCCCTGAGTGTTGGTTTAGATGACTCATTTTTTTTCATATCTTTTGTTACAACTATTCTGTAAGTACTTGCCTGTACAGAGGGAGAGCAGCAGGAAGGGACCTTGCTAAGGTTGATATACTTTATAATTGCTTTGCTAGGCTTGTTCTTGATGCCCTGCAGTACACCCATCACTGTGTCATGTATAAAGAGTTGAACTGGTTACATTTGGGACTGAGAAGACAGCTACATATAGCAGGATTGATCTTCAAATGTTATAAAGGCATGAATTCAGGTAACTTAGCACTCACGGATCGAAAACAAAAAATATTTGGGCAAGGATTACATGATAAATAATTACTTTTTATATTTTTTAGTACTGATCTTTTCTAATGAGATATAGAATCAGTCCATTTTTTAGTTGCAGTATCTATTCATATATATTTACATTTTTTCATCTTTTTTTATTAACAGCTGATGGGGAAATCGTACCAATGAGAAATGTACTTGCTTATAGCTACAAGGACTCCCTTTCTCCACTGCACTGGCTCCTGTACTTTCATCCAAATGGAGGTCTTCGTTGTATCCCATTTTGGATTTTAACTTTTGGTTTAAGATGTGTTGCATGTTATATGATAATATACACATATTTTGATAGTATTCTCATTTATTATACTTACTGCTGTTTCTGATACTTACAGTAATATTTTCTTTAGCATCTTTGTTCTTCTGGTTACATCTGTTCTCCCCTGATATCCTCCCAACCCCTCCACCACTTTCTAAATATGACTTCATTTAAATTTGTCCCATATTATCAGTCTGTGATGTAGTTTTCTTTAGTGACGTGTATCCCAATCAATAAAAATATTTATTCCCCACTTCCATTTTATTTTTCTTTTCTTTTATTGGGGGGGGGGTGTCAAGTCAATATAGCCTTGATGTTCTGAACTTTTTGTCCAAGTTGATGACTCTATCTGTTTATTTATTTTTGTACTTTTGTACATTTAATGAAGAAAATATAAAAGGAAATTGTTTTTGTGACCTGTGTACCAGTAGGTTTGAATATTTGCTGGTTTCTTCTGCTGTATTAGTTACCCCACCAGCTTATTTAAATACTTCGTCACTGTGTCAATCTAAATGTGGAATAATTCATATTCATTTATTTAAATCAAATGTTAATTTATGCATTGTGAATGATATAAATGGTGAACTTTCCTGACAGTCCTAGACCCACCTCCTGATGAAGACCTGGATGGGGGGGTTGAACCGCTGGGGCTCAGGATTCTAGTCAGAGTTTTCTAATTCTTGCTCGCCACACAATAAATTTATCACTTAATCCTTGCCTGAACTTTTGTTGTACTAGGTCAGTGAGTACTGAACAACATGAATTCACGGTTTTGTTAACAGGCTGGCGGCCTTGCTTAGCACTACCTCTACTTTTAGCCCACAACAATCTTCCTTTTTTATTTGTACTTTCTCCTCCTTCTGTGTCAACCATCCTCCTTCCACTGGTCCCCCCTGCTCGGTTACCTCGGTTTCCACTAGGACTTACCTCGATGGCAGCTGGCTGGGTGCAGAATCTGTGGAGGGCCAGCATCATCCTGCAGGTTGACACCATTTCCTGTTTTCTTTTCTGCCCCCTTCCCTTTGTGGCATGAGCACGTGGAGGCATGCATACCCCCCATATGCACACTCCTGTGCCCCCATGACTCTGGTGCTGCCCTCCAGCTTCCATTAGGGGGCAGCAAAGGAGTGGGATGGCAACCACCCCCCCAGAAGAGGAGAGCAATTTGTCAGATGCTCGATCCTCTTCCTCCCCTAATGACCTGCAACTGGGTCACCAGCATGGTACAAGGTAAGGCATCCAGCGCTTCAACCCTCAGTGCCACCGGGCCAGCTACAATCTCCTTTTTTTAATGTCATAAAGGGTCTGTTCCTAGCTACATATATGACCAAATATTTTTAAAAGTTCCCAAGGTTGGATTGAGATCATCTACTGGTACTGAATGTGATGTCCCATTTAAGAAAAGGAACATAGGGAGAGCTTCCTTTTGTTATTTGGGTCCTCAAACTTGGACTAACTTACCCAGAAATTGGAGGCTACAAAACAATCAATTGTCTTGGAAGAAAATTAAAGACTGGTTTGCCTTACAGGCTGACCTACCACAAGCATGCTCTCCCAGTACTGGAACTTGTTAAATAGTAACCTTTGATGTTTATATGTCTTGTCTGCAGTGTATATTGGGGTATATTTTATCTTCTTAAGTATGTATATGCACTATGTTCCTCATGAACATTTTTACGATTAATTATTTACTATATAGTTAGTTTTTACTTATTTTATTGTGTTTTTCGCCTTGTAACTAGGATTATGGAAAAAGGGTATCTCTTGTAAATTAGTGTTGCTCAAGGAGAATTGTCTTATTAATATAGATGAATAAAATCTGCTACTGCTACTAATTGCCACGAATTGTTTTGTTTTGTCTTTTGGAATCTTTTAAGGGGGAACAATCACCAATGAGGGCCCCCACACACAAGTCTGGAGCTGGTCCCAATGTGTACTGTGTGTACCAAAAACGTTTTGGTTTACTCACCGTTTACCGCAGTATAGTAGATCATAGCAGACTAATTCTGCTTAGTTGTGGGCTGACATCTTCTGTTACTACAAATCCCAGAATCCCCTGCAGCTGACATTAGAGCAGTACGCAGCAGTGGGAAGATTCAATAGCCTGTAGGGCATGTTAAAGTATATATAAGCTCTTATCTTTTGTTAGCTGATCCTGCAGTCCTTCAAGGGCTATGTACAATCACAGAGGGCTGTACTTAGCCCCTAGAGAAAAACAGTCCTGAAAAACAGCTGACTGGGGATTATAAAAGCTCTGCCATGCACAGCAGGATATGGAATCTCTAACTGCTGCATACTGCTCTGATGTCAGCTGCAGCAGATTCTGTGATTTGTAAAAAAAAAAAAAGATGTCAGCCTACAACTAAGCAAATTAGTGTGATATAATCTCCTATACTACAGTAAATAAACCAAAATGTTTTGCAGCAAAGTGCACATTAGGCCTGCCCCACATTTGAGTATGAGGTACTCTGTACTGACTGTTCCCCTTTAAAAAACTTCCCCTACTCTTTCTGCAGGGGGCTATGCTGACTTTCATTTAGAGGATAGAGGAGTCCAGAGAAGAGGAGGGTACAATGGTATCATGGATGGAGGAGATTGCTTCCCTGCTTACCCAAAGTACTTTGGAAGCCATCAATTTGGCTGACAATGATGTGGCACTGAGTACGTGTGTTACTTCTGTTGATGAAGATGCAAGCACCGCTGTTAGGAGGCATGCTGCCAAACCTGCAGATGTCAAGGTGGTTAGTGCACTAAGAACAGTGCCAGAGACAGTAAAAGTTACCATCCCTAGCCAGGGACAGGAACAAGAAACACTCTGTGAAGTACAGATGGCTGAGGGAGATGTAGAGTGGCTGGACAGACAGCTGGAGTTTAAAAAAGCAGCCCTCCTTCAAATGATTGCAGAGGAGGAAGAACGCTGCACCATAGAGAAATGTAAAATCAGAATGGGACTTAAAGTAAAACTAACAGCTAGCTTCCTAAATAAGTCTACTTCTAATGAATGTCTGAAATGCAGCATGCAGCTGGGAGCACAGGAACAACAGTCGGAGAAAACTACGTCCAATGTGAAAAATAATTCACTAGTAAACAGCAGCCCTGTAAATCCTAAGGTGCACAATGTTCAGAAATTCCCCAGCAAGAGACAACTGTCAAGACATTCAGCTGTCACTCAAGTCTTTTTATTTGTGTCACCAGACCAGAAGCAAGTGCAGGCCATGGGAAAAGCTGCAACTAATCGCAGCTGAACTGGAGCATCAACAAGGTGCTAACAAAAGCAGGTCTAGCAGAAAAAAAAAAGATTGGACAGTTGGATTGAAATCCTCAAGACACGAGTCCCCATTTAAGTTAATAAGCTCCTGGTGGGGGTTCACAGTGAGAGTGCAGATAAAGGCTGCAAGATCTGCACAGATGCATACACTAAACACAGCTGCCTTCTTCAACACTGCAACACAGTTTTCCTCTTCATCTGACTCTCCTCAGAACACCACTGTAACCCTGAATATGGTCGGAAGGACTGTGGGTGAGTTACAAATTCCAGCAGCGAGTACTTCTATCCAAAGGAAAGCACAAATTCCATTATCTTCTGCAAAACAACAAACACCAGTAATTTCTGCAAAACAGTAAGTCGCAGCAATACTGAATCCACAGGGGAACATGGCTACATGACAGCACACTGATACTCAGGCCTCCAATAAAGGAATAGTACCTCTTTCTTCAGACATGCCTGCCTGTTTTCAATTTTCACAAAACTCACATCCACAGTTATTTAAAGCTAAGAATCATGGTGCAGCAAGTGTGAAACCCCACCCCCAAATAGTGGGGGTTTACCTGGACTTCTACAACTACAAGAAATCACCTGCCATCTTCTGCTCTCCAGACCCTGGGACTGCAGCCTGGTGGGGGACCTTCCTTCATGGTGATCCCTGCACTGCCACATGGAGTGTATGCATGATCAAGCAGCCCTCTGCTCAAACATGTGAGCTGGAAGCTGACAGCTCAAATGTCTGCACTGCGCTAAGAGTGCCTCACTTGCCACAACATTTTTACCACTACAACATACAGCCAACACAGAACAGCTACCTCCACTGGTGTGCTCCAGCTCCAGGGACACCAGCAGCCATCAGGGACATAGAGACACTAGTAGAGAGAGAAACCGGAAACTGTTAAACTGTCTCACTTGAATCTTCTGCAAGAGAGAAGCTGGACTGGGGAGGAAGACTCCTGAACTGAGACTACTCGGTATTGTATGCAGGACATTGTTGCACCAAAGGCTACTGTTTTATTATTTACTTGGTTCACTTGGAAGTGTGAGGGGATATGCATGTGCAGGTTATCAGTGTATGTGGTTTGGCTAAATAAGTTATTGCATTATAATTTTGTGGGATGTAGATTTGGACTGTGTCTGGAGTATGAAAGAGGATGGGCAATTGTTTGGGTTATAAGGGTGAGCAGTTGTGGGAGGGTATGGGTAGATATTGTTGTTTAGTTTGTAGTGTAGGGCATCTGGGAACTGTGTGCAGGAACAGGCCCCTAAGCTCAGCTACTTCACAGCCCTGCTCTGGGATCTGTGCCTTTTCTATAATCCCTCGCACCCCGTTGAGCATGGTTTATCATTGGTACAGGGAGGTGAAGATTGGGAGAAAGCATGAGTGAGGAGTGGGGGCTCTGGAAATGGAGCTGGCAGGGAGGGGTGCTACTGGGGTAGTCAGGACGAGGAGATGCCCTGGGGTGAAATGGGAACATGAGAGAGGCTAGATATATTTATTTACCATGCCCAGGGGTCCCACCTGACCATGTGAGCAGGTAACTACAGGGCTTGCCACTGCTATTCACTGTTTTTGGACAGTGCTATGAAATGCTAGATCGATGAGGATTAAGACTACTATTATATGGGACTTCATTTCTCATTCCTCTTTTGATCTGGCATGCATTGTGGAGACTTTGCTTGGTGATGATGCTGACCCACTATTGGAATCAACTACCCCAGCGGGGTTCTCCATTGTACACTGCCCAAAGAAGGATCATGGGGGGAGGGCGGCCATCTGTTTTTGATCTGAATTGAACTTGATGATACACCCAACATGGGATACCTCATCATTTGAATGTGTGGCTGTGTGTAGGGACTGGGTGCAGGTTGCAGAATACTATTCATATATCAGCCTTTGGAGTGCAAGGGGGATTTTCTGCAGAAAATATCAGACTTTGTTGCTGACAGAGTGTTGGAGTCACCCAGATGGCTTATTTTGGGTGATTCCAATGCTTGGGTCAAAAACAAACTATCACAATTTGGTCAAGATTTCCTCTGGGGAATGGAGTCCCTGGGCCTCAAACAAGTTACTACTTCAATGGCTCATCAATACAGTCATGCCTTGGACCTGGTATTCACTCTAGGGCTCAAGGTGGGGGATCTCGAGATTGATCCAGTCAGCTGGTCAGATCACTGATCCATCAAGTTCCCTTTCTGGGCCCCCTCTTGTAGTCCACCAGCTGTTGAAAGTTCCCTTTCTGGGCCCCCTCTTGTAGTCCACCAGCTGTTGAAATGGTCCATTACTGCACTTTGCTAAGGCTTCAGCCAGAGGGACAACTGGTGGTGTTGGATACTTCAGGTATGTTGATGGCATGCGCTGTGGAACTGAACAAAGCTACGGTGGCCTCTAATAGGGTAATCAGGGTGGTTTCCATCATATGGTGCCAATTTGTGCACCCCCTTTGGTATTACACCTTGACTTGCCATGGTTAGATTGGAAGCAAATGGAGCAGAAGTAATGGGGCAGTGGTTGGAGTGTTGTTGGAGGAGGTCCAGAGCCCAGGAGAACAAACTGGCTTTGATTGTTCATCATGGTGAGTATCAATGGCCATCACCCAAAATGAGGCAGGTTTTCAGTCTAGGGAGATTGCTGCTTGGAGGAATCAAATGGCTCAGCTCTTTTGGACTGTGGACAGGCTTTTACACCCTGCCTGTCTGAAGCCCATGAGAGCCTTTTCACTCACAAAGTGAAGCAGTGTGTTACATTCTTCTGGGGCAGGGTGTCCTCTGTTTGAGTTGGCATCTCTCCAAGTGGTGGTTACAGCCCAACAGAGTAGAGACTATGGGCTTGATTTTCAAAGGTCAGAGAATGATGCAAGGTGTTTGCACCAGAAAGGAATGACACAAGGAGCAAGCTGCATCAAAACTTGCCTCAATTCCGATTTTCTAATGATGCTTGCGTCAAAAGTGGAACTGCCTGAGCCAAAGTGGCTTGTATCAGGTTTGTGTCAAAAAAATGATGCACCATCCCTTTTTTTATTTTCTAAGGTGGAAGCTGTCAACACTGCGCCAAGGAAATATGATGCTGTTAGACCAGCCAGAGCTGGTCTAACTGACACTGAAGCACATAAAGTAGAGGTTGGATGTAGCAGGTTATGTAGCAGGTTGGATATAGAGCCAATATTCCCCTGTGGGACTAGATTAAAGCATTTTGGAGGCTTAACATGCCATTGTCTTGGCCATTTCATCCGCCATATTTTTGGACTCAGCTTGAGTCAAATTAGCACCCCATGCATCGTCATTTTGATGCAATTTGAGTCAAATTCTTGCCTTATGCATCTTTCTTTTTGACGCAGCTTGCATCATTCTCATTCCATGCATCACCCATCTTTCTGTCTTAGCTTGAGTCAAATTTTCACCTCCTATATGGTCTTTTTGACTCAGCTTGAATCATTATCACTCCGTGCAGTTTTGACTCTGCTTGTGTCATTCTCTCCTCATGTGACATATTTTTAACACAGCACTCCTCTTGCATAATTTGTTGGAACTTTGCCACACAGCACACTTTTCTTGCAAAATACAGTGTATTTGGAGCACCAGGGTTTGATGCAAGGTAGTTGTTTGACATACCTTACATCAGTCTACGGGCCCTTTGAAAATCCAGCCGTATGGGTCACAGGTGCATTCGACTGTCATGAGATGAGTTTAAACCAGTGATGATGGATGAGGTCAGTGGCGTGATCTCCAAATTGTGGCCAACATTTTTTGAAATGGACCCAGGTCTGACACAGCTACTAATGAGCTGCTTGCATCAGCTGGATTTGGTGTTTGCTGAGATCTTCTGTGTTCCTTATTGGAGGTTGTATTCTTGGCCACATTGAAAAATGCACTGATGAGGCCCCTTTTGAAAAAAAACAACAACACTGGACCCAGATATCTTGGTGAATTATTGGACTGTTTCAAGTCTCCCCTTTATGGGCAATGTTATTGAGAAGGCGGTTGTGTTGCAACTTGAGGCACACCTCACAGCCTTTGAAATCTATCAGCCTCTCTTGTCTGGTTTTAGGTCAAAGCATAGCAAAGAGATTGTGCTGGTCAGGGTGCACAGTGACCTCCTCAGAGTGAGAGACAGAAGGGAATGGTCAGTTCTTGTTCTCCTCAATTTCTCTTCAGCCTTCAGCACTGGAGACCATGGGTTGTTATTGGAAAGACTCAGGAGGTATGTGGATTCCCAGCAAATTCATCTGTTGGTTTGAGTCCTACCCTAGCGGCAGGACACAGAGAGTGAACAGACTGAAGTACTTATTGCTGAGTCAAGTCAGAGAGGGGGGTGTAGTGGCTGATGGGCAGGAGATGGAGTGGATGGGGCTTTGACATGGTTGCTCTGGCCTGGTGGCTGCCTCTAAGTTGAAGAATCTCTGCATCATTCTGGATGAGGGACTGACATATGAGGCTCTGGTGTCAGCAGTAGTCCAAAGTGGTTTCTATCATCTTAGGAACATCAGCCGGATAAAATCTCATATCCCCCTGATGACCTGGCAACACTAGTGCATGCATTTGTGATTTCCAGGCTGAACTACTGCAATGCTCAGTACCTCAGAGTCATTGGAGATATGCTATGGCATCTACAGCTGATGCAGAATGCAGCTGCAAGGTTGCTGACTTGCCTTTCGAGGTCATGTCATGTCTTCCAGGTGCTGCGTGATCTGCACTGACTGTCGGTGAAGTGGTGTAACTTGCATGCTTCTGGAAGGGTTTAGACTTGTTCATGCATGAGTGTGCAGGGGCTTCCACTCTATGTAAAGATGCGCATATGTGGAGGCAGCCAGTTGCTCTGGGTTTCACTCGGGATGAGTAAATACTCAGCACATCCCTGAAACATGCACTATGCAGGCAAATGTTCGGCATTGACAAACGCATGACCTGTTGATGTAATTTTGTCCTTAACCAGGCTTTGCATTGTTTCTGACAACTAATAAAGCCAAAAATAGATCATAAGATAAAAGGCTCCCTGTAGCAACAGACCTTTGTGGGAGGGCAGGTGCCCCAAAAACAAGCTGTGGTATAGCCTAGAGATTAGAGTAGCAAGATATGTACTTAGTGCAGAAGACCTGGGTTTGATTCCCAGTCTCCATTTGTACACTATGACCCTGGGCAAGTCACTTAACCTTCCCAGTACTCCTGGGCACCCCCTGAAAACAGGCTTGTGCCTAGTGGGTTTTACCCGGTTACCAAAAAAAAATAAATAAAGTTTTGTATCTCCTTTAAAATGAGTTTGCAGACTTACAAGGCCCTACATGGGTTGGGCCTGGGCTACCTGAGTGAGCTCTTGTATCCTAATGTGTCCTCATGCCCTCTCCCTTCCACTGAGGAGGGCCTCCTTGTGGTAACTAGGGCAAGATTAAACACCTCGGAGAACTGGGCACTTGTGGTGGCAGGCCCAGCCCTTTCAAACTCATATCTGAGGGCCCTGAGGGAGGCCCCCTCAGTGGAGGCCTTTAAAAAGGGCATCAAGACCTTTATTTTCCTCCAAGCATTTTGGAAATAAATTACTTCTTGCTATTTTTCAGCCCAGCTGTGCTATTTATTTATATTTATAGTTTATTTGTCACATAACAATAACATTGTTTTAGTAGATATGCTTTTAGTAGTGGGTTAATATATTTATTTTATTTAACATTTTTCTTCACTGTGTTGCCCTACTGCGATCTGTTGTAATGGTGCCTTAAGCCTGTATGGAAGGACCCCAGATATTAAATAAACTCTATTACTACTACTAATACTACTAATCAGGCCACTACAGAAGCTGTATCAGTTTTTTATTATGACCACAGAAGATTTTTCTTGAAAGGTCTGTCGATATTCCTACGTAAAAAAGGTCCAGAAAATGGCATTCATTATTGGTGATCACTAAGTTTATTAAATAGTGATTTCAAAATTTTAAAAAAGGTTGTTGGCAAATGTTTGATACAGGCAGCATCACATGCCATTTCATAATCATAAACCTGTTCAATTCAAGGAAGAAAAATTCGGAATATGTGCTTAATTGGAAAAGTAGTCATAACAGGTAATATATACAAAACTGAAGATGTCTCCATATCATTAGACCAGGAGAAGGCCTTTGATAGGGTATTTCATACTTATATGTGTTACATTCTTGAATCTCAAGGATCCATTCAGAGTTCATTGCAATAATAAAATTCCTATAACATAATGCATTAATCACCCCTCTGGTAAATGGAAGGATGGGGAACTCATGTGGAGTTTGTAAAGGTAATCAGGGTTGTCCAGTGAGCCTCACCTTATGTGCCTTCTGTGCAGATCCCATTTTAAGACTACTGGCAGCACATACTGAGGAAGGCCATTTGCAGACACCGAATAGGCAATTTTGATTGAATGTATTTGTAATTATACCCACCAACAAGGACAGTATTGCAGAAGTCACCGTGGGTGGCCACCCGAGGATCACCGTACAGTGTGGATCAATACAAGAACTGTGGCAGAAGCAAACCACACAAAGGCGAGGGTCCTGGACTTCAAGAGGGCTGATTTTATAAGGATGAGAGAATGCCTAAGGGATGTCACAGTGGGGGGGATGACTTAGGTGGAGTGGAGGAAAAGTGGGCAAAACTAAAAGTGGCGATAATGAGGGCAAAAAACCTCTGCATCAGGCAAGTAAGCAAAGGCAAATAGAAAAAGAGGTGGATGGGAAGGTAAAGGCAAAAAAAGTTAGCATTCAGCAGGTACAATATAAGGAGACACAGAGGGAGGAGGCTATGGTGGAGTATCAGGAGAAACAGAGGGATACATGGAAAGCAGCCAGGAGCACAAAGGGAGGAGAAAATGGCACATGCATTAAAAAATGGAGCAAGACATTTTTCAGGTATGTAAACAAAAGGAGAAAGACCAAAGGAGGGATCATAAGGCTAAGGAGGGAAGGAAGGGAGGGAGTGTGTGGAAGGGGACCAGGAAAAAGCAGACATTCTGAACAAATTACCTGTGTTCATTGTTCACAGCGGAAGGGGAAGGGGAGGATTCATAGATAAGTATCAGGGGTATCAATAGTAGGGAGGGAAGGAGGTGAACACTAGTCCATTTACAGTGGATAGGGTCCTAAAGGAACTCAAAAATGTGAAAGTGGACAAGGCAATGGGGTTAGATGGGTTAAATCCAACGATATTGAGGGAGCTCAGAGACGTGCTAGTTGCACCTCTGACTGTCCTGCTCAACCACTCACTGGAGATGGGAGTGGTACCGAAGGACTGGAGGAGGGCAGATGTAGTCCCACTTCACAAAAGTTGTAGCAAAGAGGAGGCTGGCAATTACAGACCAGTCAGTTTGACTTTGGTGGTGGGGAAATTAATGGAATCACTACTGAAGGAAAGGATTGTGGAATATCTTGAATCCAGTGGCTTACAAGATTCAAAGCAGCATGGATTCACAAGGGGGAGGTCATGTCAAACAAATCTGATAGATTTCTTTGACTAGGTGATGAAGGGAGTGGATCACGGTGGAGTGGTGGATGTGGCCTACCTAGATTTCAGTAAGGCCTTTGACTCCGTTCCACATAGGCGACTCATAAATAAGCTAGGTAGCTTAGGAGTGGGTCCAAAGATGGAAAACTGGCTAAACAATTGGCTGGAGGATAGAAGACAGAGGGTGATGCTAAGCAGAGTTCACTCCGAGGAAGGGACAGTGACCAGTGGGATGCCACAAGGATCAGTACTGGGACCAGTCCTCTTTAATGTCTTTATTTGTGACATTGCAGAGGGACTAGAAGGGAAGGTATGCCTTTTTGCTGATAACACTAAGATCTACAATAGGGTTGACACTCCAGTGGGCTGGAAAAAAAAAGAATGATCTAAGAAAGCTTGAGGAGTAGTCAAGAGTGCGGCAAATATATTTCTTTGCAAAGAAGTGCAAAATCATGCACTGGGGTTGCAGAAACACAGGGTCAGAGTATAAACTGGGGCAGTGGTAATGGCAAACACCATACAGGAAAGAGACCTGGGGATAATCATATTTGATGACCCAAAAGTGGCCAAACCGTGTGACAAGGCAGTTGGGAGAGCCAATGGGATGTTAGGGTGCATAAGGAGGGGTATCGCCAGCGGTATCCAGTTAATATAGTGCAGGTATTATAGCATGGTACAAAACTGAGTGGGCAATGCAGCATTAATGAAAAATGATACAGGGAAAGTATAGCACAGACATAACAGTGCTATCCCTGTGGCTGTTTTCACTGTCCGAACATGTGCTTGGTCCCTGGCTCAGAGGTTAGAGTGATATGCTGTGGATGGAGGTGGCTTGTACGGTGGCCCAGGGTTCAGGGCTGACTTCCAACATTGAGTTTCCTTTTTGTTTTTTGGTTGCTGTGATGTTGCCCCTCCACCTCCCCTCCTGCATTTAGTATAATAAATCTCCACCCCTTCTCCAAGCTGTCCTCCCAAAGTTACAATACTCTATTCACCCCATCTCGTCATTCTTTTCCCCCTTCAAGTTGCATCTGCCATGTAGTTCCTTGTGCTATTCTGCCCACCAACCCAAATTTCACCCCTTCAGCCACATGCGTCCCCCAGGGAGTTCATTATAAATTAGCAAAGGGGAGCGGAGGGCATAGCCCCCCAACAGAAAATTATTTTAGGAACATCAAGTTGTCAGTGCTGGTTTGTAGACTTGTGCTGGACTGTTGTATCCACACTATACTGACCTAGTTCCATCACCAGCAGAAAGAGGGAGGTGGTGATATCATTGTATAAATCACTGGTAAGGCCTCACCTAGTGTACTGTGTCCAGTTCTGTAGACCATATTTCAAGAAGGACATAGACAGAATTGAGGTGGTCCAGAGGACAGCAACTAAAATGTTGCAGGATCTGCATCAAAAGTCCTATGAAGATAGACTGAAAGACCTCAATATGCATACCCTGGAGGAAAGGTGAGAGAGAGGGGATATGATAGAGACTCTCAGATATCTCAAGGGTACAAATAAGGTTCAAGAATGAAGCCTTTTTCACCGTAAAAGATGCTCAGGAACAAGGGGTCATGCTATGAAACTGGAGGGGGGTAGACCCATGGGAGATGTAAGGAAGTACTTCTTCACAGAAAGAGTGGTGGATGCCTGGAACAGCCTCCTAGCGGAGGTGGCTAGGCAAAAACTGTAATGGGACTCAAAAAGGCATAGGATAGGAAAACAGGAACTTAGTGGTAGGGAAAGGGGGAGGTAAAGCTGGAGATCAAGTAGGGTCTGCAGTGCTACAGCAGGTAGACAAAATGGGGAGACTAGGTGGGCCAAGCAGTTCCTGTCAGCCATCAAACTCTATGTTTTTATATGAAGATGACATATGCTTTTTACTACCAGATAGAACATCAGGAACAGTGGCACTGAATTTGTCTGAGACCTTTCTTAATGTTTCTGGCTCCAGAATAAATTTAAATAAAAGTAATGGCATGACCCTTGGGAATGCTTCTGACCCAGAAACCAGAGTCATAGCAGGAATACAAACAGTTGAAGATGGCATTTCTGTCTTAGGAGTATGGTTTGGAAAGGGAGATTTGGCTAAGAAAAATTTGGTTAAAAATGGATATTGCAGATAAATTCATAGGGGAATGCTACAATTGGCCCATGTCAAAGAAAGAGAGGATATTTTTTGATAGTAATTTTAGTTTCCTGTCTTTACTTATATTCCCTCTCCCCATTGTCACTAGAAGCTAGACTCTTTGTTGTCTTTTTGCCTCCTTTGGCAAGCCACTTAAGACCAATAAGGAGGGCTCACACTTATAGACCCCAGATTGAATATCATTAATCCTGTAGCCTTGTTCTATAGTATCATTCTTTTTCATAATATTTGGGCAATGTTGGTAAAATCCCCAAAGCAATGGGTAGACACTATGGGCCCCTCTCCATGGCCTATTTTCAGCTGCAAAGAGCAGATGAGATAGAGGGGGTTAAACACCATATTTTGCAACACTGTAAATGAATGTTTTAAAAATGTAAGACAATGAGGTAATATAAAATCACAAACACAAAATTGTACAGGAGCTTATATGCCCACCTGGGGTGCATTTTCCAAGAAGAAACACTGAAGCACCTGTTTAGTTTTTGCTCCTTTATAGGGTTTTGACAAATATTGCTAATAAATAGCATGCTCCTATTTTCAAGGATAAGGATTATAGCACTTTTGTTTTGGGTAACACAGCCCCCACCTGGTCAAAAAGGAATGTTAGCACACTAAATGTAATTCTTGCCATATTAAAAGGTGTGTATGGCAAAACAGATGACAGTTTGCACTACAACAGAAAGAGCATACTATCAAAGCTGTATTTCAAATGATAGCTGGAGAACTTTGAAATATTTATGACAAGAAATGTAATACATACATTGCCTATAAATAGTTTCCTTTCTCTATGACAGAATGTAACATTGATATAAGGAACAGTGCTGAGTAATAGTTTCTTTAGCCTTGGTTTGAGAGACCCTTTGGGATCTAAATTGATCTCACCTAATGGAATTGTTGTTTTGACTCTTGTTTCTTTCCATTTGTTCTTTTCTTGATGATGTAGTCTATGTTTTTGATAGATGATTGCTATTTTAAAGCTGTATACTGTATTACCTTATTACTTTAATAAAATTCCCTTACGCCCAGTAGTATTAGTATATTCTTTCAAACCTTATGAGGAAGCACATTGAAACACGTAAAGGGGGACATTACTTATTTGGCAGCAAAATTGGGGGTTGGGTGGCAATCGTCAATCCAGGATGCTAGTCCCACACCAAGATTGGGCTCATACCTTAAACGCTGACGCACGAGTGCAGTACTGTCGGGGTGCTGTACTGTCAGGGCGTGATGTCCTTTGGATGAGATGTTAAGCCAGGGTCCCTTCTACTTATCTTTGGTGCTCTCCTGGGGGGAGTCAAGGTGGACATAAAGGAACCCAAGGCATTTTTTGAAAGATCAGGGGATTTTCTACTGTGTCCTGGCCAACATTCCCCTTCCTATAAAACTGATTCATGCTATTGTCCAAGGTTGTATGTGGATGTCGATGTGTGAAATGGCTGCCACTACACATTCAGAAACTTCACTACTACTCCAGCATTGCTTGTAAAGTGCCTTTGGGATACAATGTGTATGAGAAGTGCTATATAAAAGCTGATTCTTCTGTTTTTGTTCTTTTTTCTTAAGCAATTTTTTTCACTCCTTTCTGGCCTTATGCACTTGTTGTGGGTACCCTTTCTTCCCTCCCAGATACAGAAGTTTGTTTGCAGGCCTGGGAAAGAAGGACAATAAAATGCATCAAATTAGGCTGTTTGAAATTGCCTCTGTATCTAGCAGGAGTGTGTCAAAAAATTAAGGCCTGGCATCTGAAGGTATTGCAAGTAATGTCATTTCACCTTGCTGGCCCCTTTCACTACACACCACTGTGTTCTTTACAATTCGCTAGGATGGCTTCTGCTGCAAGGTCGCTTTGACCTTGCCCTTTGCTGCAAGTTGGATTCCACCATCCGTACTGGCCAGGAATCTCCCCTTGCAGCCCTCCTCAAGGTCCAAACTTTACACCACGGCCTCCACTCTAACAGCATTCCTCCTCTGAATGTTCCCAGAGTATCCACCAATATGGGCAGTAGAATCTTTTCAGTGGCAGCCCGTATGCTGTGTAATAAACTGCCTACCGAGCTCTGCTACATTTACACCCACTGCCAGTTCAAATTTTCCCTCAAAGATTGGCTTCTGGAGACTGTCTATTGCCACTGCTTTCCTGAGTAGTTCTTCATTTCCCACCTGCACTTACCACAAGAGTTTCTTGCCTCTGCAACTCCCTTTGTAAATCCTCCAATTCCCCTTCCTCTCACACCCCTTCCCCTCTCCATCCCTCTATAGCCCCACTTGATCCTTTTCATGCTACTCCTGAGGAACATTGATTATCTTCTATGCAAATTGCTGTATAACAATTTCATATATATATATATTATGGTAGCATGGTAGTGCTACCATAGTTAGGGTTGAGGAGCCAGTTCTATGTTAAACCCCAAAATTTTGCACCTTAATAACTTTGCAACTGTTTGACAGATTTGCCTGAAATTTGGAATACATGATCAAGAATCATAGGCTTTTGGATCTGCCAAGTTTTGTACCAGTCAGATATACGCCTGCGGAGTTATTAAGCGTGATCTGTGCGCACGTTTACGCTTTTTCTGGAATTCTACAGTCGTGCCTACAGGTCGTACGGTTTGTGCGACTGGCCCTAAATCTGCAGGGAACGTGTGGCCAGGGTCCCTGATGTGCCTTTTGAAGATTTCATGAAAAAATATTAAACGGTTCAAAAGTTATTCAAAAAACAGTTTCCCATTATAAGTCAATAGGAAAAGTTAACAAAAAGTTCGACAGTGTCACAAATGCATCTTTACTTTCGCAAATGGGCCTGTTACTTTCACAAATCAGCCATTTTGTTTTCAGTTGGTGATCAGAGAAATGGTTGGCATTTAAATTTGGGACCATCTAGCAACCTAATTCTTTTTGTATTCACCTAGTTGGACCCTGAGGATGCTTGCCATGTCTTTATTTTGTGGTAAAACACCCCAGAAATATGTTTTTCAAATTTCTGGAAAAAGTACTTTCACAAATTACTTTTGTGCTCACGAAAGTGTTCTAAACATTTTGTAAAGCTGCAAATTGCAACAGTAGTTTTCCATCTGTGGAAAGGACAGCGATTCTTTGGCACTGCGCTGCAAAAAGAACTGTTGGGAGTTTTGGGCTGAAATTTGAGGAACGGAGCTGACATCTCAGATGTGCCTTTCAGTGTTGTATTGAAAAAATATTACATGGCGGCAAAGTTACGGCACTCCAAAGTTGACATTTTTTCCCATAGGATAACATTACGGCACCCGACGCATTACAGAAATCCTTTGGCACCCTGCTGCAAAATAACGGTTTAGTCTTTTTTCCTGAAATTTGGAGGGAAGACAGCCAACAGCCCACAGATGTGCCTTTCAGTAGTTTGGTGACAAAATATTACATGGCGGAAAAGTTACTGCATTCCAAAGTTGATGGTTTTTCCCATAGGATAACATTACGGCGCCCGACGCATTACAGAAATCTTTTGGATCCCTGCTGCAAAATAACGGTTTGGTCTTTTTTCCTGAAATTTGGAGGGAAGACAGACAACAGCCCACAGATGTGCCTTTCAGTGGTTTGGTGAAAAAACATTAATGGGAGGCAAAGTTATGGTGCTCCAAACTTTTCTTTTTTCCCCATAGGATAACATTACGGCGTTCCCCGCGCCTTTCAGGGCCCGTATCTCGGAAACGGTGCGAGATACGGACTTTGTGTTGGAAAAATTCTTAATCCCAAATGGGAGCTAAGTACCAAATTAGCCAGGACAGTTGTAAATAATATGACTTTTAAATTTTTTTCTACGTCGTATGGTTCCTGAGATATAACGTATTTAGTATTCCAAGTTCTCATTTTCTGCGCCAATACTCATTATTATGCATACATTATTTGTACTCACTGTCTTTCTCTATGCAGGTTTTGGGGAAAACCAGCCTGTGCGCTTACATTACTGTTCCTGTTGCCCTTTCCGCTTGCAGTTCCGTACCCGTTTCACTTACCGTTGACGTCTGCACCACCATGTGCGTTATCCTTTGCGTTTTCATTTGCGCTTGTGTTTCTGTTATTTTTTGCCATTTCTGTCTACAGTACTGTTTATCTTTCTGTTTCACTTTACATCACCATACCCATTGACATTTCTGTTTGCAGGCACCATGTTACTATGTGACAACACATCACGTGGCAGACCGCTCCCGCTCACGCCACCATGTGCGCACTTTTCTGTTCTTATTCGCGCTGTGTTACCATGTGCACCACTGTTACCATTTCTGTTTGCATTGCTGTCCCTGTTAGTATGCCACAAGACATCATGTGGCGGAGCGTGCCCTTGGGCCCTGCACCCCGCCGCTGCATTACATTCACCATTTCTCGTATCATTCTCAAAAGAAGGGAATTAGAAACCACTTATCGTATTAGTTAGTTACCACAGTGACAGTGAGAGTTCGCTGTTAGGGTTGAAATCCCCTGACTTCCCCACCACCCTTCAACCAGCATTGGGTGTGCATTGGGATCATGGGTCCCAACCTCACCCCATTCTCCCATACTTCTGCTGCTTTACATGTCATGGGGGTGAGAGTTAGGGCTGACGCTCCAATGCGCACTCCAATGCAGGGGTTGGGGAGGCAGGGGGTCCAAGGGGTTTTCAACCCTAACAGCGAATTTCTCTCACTTTGTCGCTGGAACAACCCTAACTAATGTATTAAATGGAGTTTTTGTCTCTAATATATATATATATATATATACACATATATATGTCTCTTTACGTATATGCACATCAAATGTATGTACTATATCACCTCGTATCATGTGGATTTATGTATTTTGCTACCTTATAGCTTGTGTACTATTGTAACCTTTTATTATCTGTCAGACTGTCTACTGTTCTATGTATTGTTGTTTGTGTTTTACTCTGTGCCACTGTATGTGACCCGGGTCATGCCTGAAAATGGTCCCTGGGATCAGTGCTCCTACCCGTTTACCAAAGTCATAAATAAATAAAATAAAAGTGGAACAGTTTTCCAGGAAAAGTTGGTATTTGTACATATTGGGAAGCCAAATTTCTGTTTCCCCTGCGTTTGTAACATACCCTGGAAACAGTGAGCAAAATGTTGTTAGCCAACTTACTGATGAAAGGTTTCCAAAGTAAACGTGTGGCAAATTATGGCCTTGTTGCCATGACAAGTCAAACATCAGGAATACTCATAGTCACAAATCCATAGAAGACAAAATTTGCTTACAGAAAGCATGTGGACAGCAAGGCAATATACTGTAATACTTATTTTGTAACTGTTCATATTTCATTGGTTTGGGGGATTTAATTACTGTACACTAGAAGGGACAGATCTTTCAAACCCTTACATAAGACATATTATCAAAGGACACTTCACAGGGTGGGTAGGATAGAAGAAATGGCATCCTTTTACTTTGTGTATAATCTTTGATTGCTTTAAATGGTGTATTTGAACTAATCAATGCCAGTTTTCATTAGAGCATAGAAACAATCATTTGGACTCTGTTTATTTAAAAGTAAAGCAATAAATAAAAATGATATACTTGAATGAATTCTAAATCTTTGATGATTAAAGTCCCATCTATACTGGAAAGGGATAGGTAATGTAACTGACAGAGCCTACATTACATGTGCTCATAATTACCTATTTATTAACCTGGCCTTGCCACTGTTTCATTTTTCATTTTGCTGATTTCATTATGTGTTTTCTCTTGGTTTGATTTGACTCTTTGCTGTCTGTTTGTTTGAGTGTGATTTATTTTACTCTAGAAAATTATTCTACTCTCAGGGGACATCTCTGCCCTAAACTGGGAAGAAAAATTGCAACTCTGTAAACTTAACGTGGAAAAATGGAAATTATGGACTATGGCCAAACAGAAACAAGTACAGATTATTAAAACAAACTCAATATCCAATTTCCTATATTTAAGCTACATATTTCTCCCTTGTAAATACAGAAAACTGGTTCTATAGCCTATTCTTTCAGTTATTATGGGGAGTCATATGAAACCCATTAAAGGAAAGATTACATTACTATCTGTACAACAGGGTGGATTTGGAATGGTAAACCTAGTGGTCTTTTATCATATCGTCTTTTTACATAGAACCATTAGCCTCACTAGTATTCCAAAAGTGTGGAGCTCATAGTTTTTAGATTAGATGCAACCCGTTCTTCCAAAATAGACAGAGAGACTCTCAAGGATTGCCACAGACAAACTTTTACCAAATAAATAAATAAAACAATAGAAATTAGTTAAACATAAGATAGCAACGCAGTTTCATAAAGGTTTATATATCTCAATATTGGCACAAGCATTTCACTCTATAGCTGGTTTTAAATATGGTCAATCTAGAAAGATTAAGTTGGTCCTGGCAAAATTAACAGAGTACAGGATACAATGGGAAATGTGGAATATAGCATGGCTATGTTGTTATGGATGATTTGGGGTCCAAGGGAATCACAAGCACACAAGTACAGGTGAATGCTTGTATCCAAGACCTGAATGTGGAAATCAGCCAAACAACCATGTAACTGGTACATACATACAAGCTGCCAGCAGTTTAGGCCTAATGGTCTATCTTGTCTGCTCAAGATGCAGCTCACATTTAAGTGTCTGCTACTACCCCCCTTTATGAACCCCATGCTCCCAGTTGCCCCCCCCCCAAAAAAATCCCCTGCTGTACACATACCCCACTTGCCTGTACCCTGCACTGTACACTTCTGGATTGCAACTGCACAAAAGGATTTTGGTATTTTTTGGGGTGACGGATGGAAAGTCAACCAGACAAGGAGACTCAACTCCTACATTTATAAGCTATACTTTTCACTCACCATCTACCTTTATAAATTGTTTTTTCATGGACTCACCACTTTGTCAGAAAATCAGTGGTTTACTATTAAACATATATATGCATATATATACAAACATTTACCAGTGGAAATCATATTAATTCAAAATATAAGCACCCTTAGTGTCTGAAAACCATGTTACCATATCATATTATTATTAGAAATGGCAACTAGTTAACTTTGATAAATGTAGGGGTTGAAGGGTCTATCATTTAGGATCTGAAACATTGAGATTCGTGTAGCTTCAGGCTACTTCTTTATCACTTCTGTTTGCATTTCACCTATGTGTAGATCACCTTCTTGTGGATTAAATATAATTAACATGTGTGCAGTTCCAGGAGGGGCATTTGAGAAAGAACTGATGTCTCTGGGAGTCTTAGGTTTCCAGTTGTCCTGGTGGTTCAGGTGGTGGCACAGCGAAATAAATTCTGAGCATCCTGGGTTAAAATCCTACATGGAGCATTTATTTTTTCTCACATCTATATGTTTTTGTTCCATTATACAGGAGTGCAGTAGTGTCCCTACAGTTAGGGTTGAATAGGCTGTTTAATGTTCAGTCCCAAGTCTGCACCATAATAACTTTGGCATTGGCTGACAAAATGGCACAAAATATAGCATGCATGTTCAGGCTGCCAGATTCTTAAGGCAGGAAACATTTTGTGATGTCATCATGCTTGGCTTTCAAGAGATAGAGCATCAAAAAATTAAAAAATTAATTAAAAAAATGAAAAAACACATTTGGGGCTGGATATTCAAAAGGGTTGTGCCATGCGTAATAGGGTTGTGCCTACGCAAGTCCGAAATTGCGCCACTCTGCCATATTCAGCAGGTGGCAGTTGCACCCCCCAAGTCATGCTGAGCAACAGTGCAATGCTAATGAAGGCATGCTCAACTGGAGGGGGAGGAACCATGCATAAACTGCACAGCCCAAT
Organism: Neoceratodus forsteri; assembly: GCA_016271365.2. Taxonomy (NCBI): domain Eukaryota; kingdom Metazoa; phylum Chordata; order Ceratodontiformes; family Ceratodontidae; genus Neoceratodus; species Neoceratodus forsteri. Next base: position 915,760,881 of record CM028137.1, read on the forward strand.
ATTCAGCCGGGCTGTGCAGAGTCATGCAGGCGCAACCCCCAACCTGTGCCTGCACAACTTTGAGCAAAAAAAAAAGGAGTAAGTTGAGGGCCACCCACAGGTGAGCTGCCACATTGCAAGGTGCAACACAGCAGCTGCCACCTGTGAGTGGCCCTCCCTCCTGTGCCCCCTACAGCCCAATCATGGGCATAATAGTAACCCCTCCCCTGACTGGCCCGATCGTGGGGCAAACCCGTAGTAATCCCCCCCCACTGGCCCCACGGGCAAACCTGTAGTAATCCCCTCCCCGACTGGCCCAATCATGGGTAAACCCATAGTAATCCCCACTAGCCCGATCGTGGGCAGAACAGAGTTCAATCCCCAGAACAATATCCCTGGTGGTCCAGTGGACGTGAAGCCTGATGCAGGCATTAGAGTCCACTCCCCTGCTGTCCATGGCTCTGAGGATCTAGTGGCCCCCCACCCTACTCCACCTGCCGCCCCACCGCCCGCTGACTGACTGCTCGGTAGGGCTGTACATCCATTGGTTCAGAGCAAGAGCCAATGGCTACATTATAAATTAATTCATTATGGGGACATTGGGGATCAGGGAGGGGGGTCCACTAGACCACCAGGAAGTTATAACAAGTAATTAACCCATGGAGATATCAGGGAAGGGGTCCACTAGTCCATAAGGGAGGGAACTTAGATTGCCATTTGTTTATATGGGGGTACTCGGGGATCAGGGGTCCACTAACCCACCAGGGATGTATATTTTCTTGGGGATACTAGGGAGGGAGACCACAGCACAGTGTCGATCCTTGGTCAGCTCTCCTGGTGGTGAACTTCTAAGTACCCTTAATCTAGCTCTGGCTGGTCTAATAGTACTTAGAAATTTGCCCTCCAGGTGAGTTTTATGAATCCTGTTGCAGGGGTCTTGGCATCCTACATCTGCCACAAGCCCCTGGCACCATGCCATAGCCCAGTATGTGGTGCAAGGGTGGTGCAGGTCCCACTTGGTGCAGACTGCATGCTGTAGACACAAGCTGCCTTTGTGAATCACTTCCTGGAAATTGTTTGGCATAAGCGGCACTTTGCACCAATCATAGGGATGCAAGCCCATTGCACCACCCCGGGAGCTTTTTGAATTGGGCCCACAGTGTCTTGATTATGCCAAAATGGCAGGTGCAATTTACCAATATAATACATTCCTAAAATGATATCAAATAGATCTGCTTCCTGTGTAAGTCACCTTGCACATTGATGGAACCAAATAGCACACATGGGTTCTCAATTTAAAAAAAAAAATGAAAATTGAAATACTTTTGGCTAGCCCATTGGTGCAGCAGTAATGCTTCCATCTGTGATGCTGACACTGTGGGTTCAGGAGCTGACCTGAAAGTTGGAGGGCCAACCGGGGAGGAGAAGGATAGCTCATCTGAGGGACTGCTTTCCTTCTCTAGAGGGAGGGTGGTTGAGTGCCCAGCACACAACTGACATCTGGCAGAGGCTGGGGGGAAGCAGCTGCCGGCACCTGCATGGTAACTAGATGCAGGACAGACGTCTGCATAAATGCCGTTGACGTCATTGCATGCTCCATCTCACAGGGCAAAAATGGTGGAAAATGTGGTTGAACAGGATGCCACCCACCTTGCCATGCAGGTCCCACACCATTGCTCATGGCACCACCAGGGACATATACCGATGTCTCATGGGAGAGTGGGCCCCCTCCCAAAGATCCTGCCCTGGGGGGGTAAACCAGGGCACAACCCTGGGATGGAAGCTTCCCAGGGCCATATATTGGCATCCGACAGGTGGTTAGGGTCCCTCCCACAGACTCAATCTCAGTGGAAAGCCAGAGCCTATCTCTGGTAGTGTAAGTCCATGGGAGGTGGTAACAGAGATGGGCATGGGGCTGTGCCAGTCCTCAGAAGAGTGTAAAGTATAGCAAATATTTTCAAAAGATTGAAAAACTTTAACATTTATGGCAATGGCTTCCTGGATCTCCTCTTGCTGGCAAAAATAACATATTTTTCCCAGATGTACTATCCTTCTATAAAGGGCAACTAATTAGATTGACAAAAATGTAGGGGTTCAAAGGTCCATCATTTAGGATCTGGGAGATTAGAGGTCCAAAGGGAATTTTGACAGAGCCAGAGTGAGAGGGCAAGATACAAGGTCTTAAGGGCACTAAATGACAAGTCTAACCCATCAATGCCATATATGATAGAAAGCTATTAACAAGAGCTATTATTGAGGGAAGGCAAAAAAGGAGGAAGCATGCATGAGCCCGGGAGGTCAACATGGGCTTCTCAAATGTGCCCTCATGCTATGCAAAATTTCAATGTTAGTTTCAACATTGGCCTCCCAAATTACCTAATTTGTGTATTTTGGGTAATGAATACCACTCACTGAGAGTGCAATGTCTAATAATTAATATGATATGTGTGTTCAAACTCGTGACATTGGGGCATGGTGGGTCCTAAACGGTACTGTATATTGTGCAAGTGTAGCAATGCAATTTTCAAATGTGCTTAATTAGATAGGATCATTCTATTGAAGACTACTTGTATTTCATTGTGTTTTTAAAAAAAATTATTTTCTTTTTTAACATTTTTTAGATTTTTTTCTGTTTTAGAACATTTAACAAATATCTGGCAGATTTGCACCCATATTCGCGTTCATCTTATACAGTGCCTGTAAGCACGCTAAGATCATTTTGTCTCTCCCTTCCCTCAATCCATAACACTTTTTGCTTTCAAATAGCAAGACTATGCAAGAGCTTTGAAAGATTTAGTAAGCATTTATTAATATTAATTAAACAATAATCCACAACAGGGTGTGTGTTATGGTGGATTTACACATGACTGGTGTGGTTCAGTGACAAGGCTAAAGGCCTACTGAGTAAACCACACCAGAAGTGGGTAAATCCCACCATAGTTCACACCCTGGAGTGGATTATTGTGATTATAGAATGGGTATGAATTCAAGATTTAAAAAAAATAATAATTACTCAAATAGTTTTATTTGAGAAAACTTTTTTAATTGTTTTTTTTTCTTCTGTAATGTCATTCTTCTGTATGTTAAATAGTTCCCTGTTGCTAGGTAGAATATTGTTGTAGGATGTGGCAGCCCCATTCCCCCAATACACTGATATTTTATTATTTCTTTTTTTGAAGAGGAAGAGAGCAGCAGGCAAGATGAATGGCTACTGAGAACAGTGAGAAACCGACAGTGCAGAGCGACAGAAAGTGAGTGAGCTTTGATATTTCTGCAGGTCAATCAGGAGATCATTTTTTTTTTATTTTCCAGTCTGCAAGAAAGTGACAGTGTAGCGGGACAGACAGTGAATAAACTCCGGTGTTTGCACAGCTCAATCAGGAGCTTTTTTTTTTATTTTCCAGTTTTGTGAAAACTTCCACCACACACATTCCTGTTACAATAGTGGACAGACCGGGGAGCCAGTGGTCATCGCAAGGGTAGCTAGTGGGAGTGACTGTTGCAGGTCCCAGATGTCACCAGAACAGAGGTCAGAGACAGCAAGCTGTCACAGGAGCCAACAGTTACCGCTAGACAACTGGGAAGGAGCAACCATCAGGGGAAGTCAGTCATTAGCACTGACTGTTAAGGTATTTTGGCTTTAAGAGCTGATTGTCAGACTTTTTTCCCCACTTGTTTTGGGAGACCAGTGCAGTTTTTTATAGGCAGGTTTTCCAACTTTGATCCTTGTGGAGCACTTAGTGGGAAAAGAAAATGGCAGCAGATTGTTTACATTTTGGGTAACACGGAAGGGTTTCCTTTTTTTGTGAAGCGGCTAATCTGGCTACTGGATCTGTATCCATAGGTATTGTAGGATTTTTCCATGGATAAAGACTCTCAGTAACCAATCAGATTGTCATAAAAATGTACCCCATTGTATAATTATGGTTATTCCAATGGTCTAATAATGAGTGCATCTGCTCACCTGATGGGCCTCCCTGGTTCATGTCACAAGCCGAAATTCTAATTGGGACTAGCAAAGGCTGAGCACAGTTGTCCTGGAATGCATTTTAATTGGGGAAGGTTAGTGTCAGCTTTCACTGCCTGACTGCCCCCAGCAGCTGAGTTGGGGGGAGGTATGAGCAACATAACATATCTTCCTGGACCTTCCCTGATGCTCATTAAGGTATAGGCCTGCTCGTTTAAAGAAACTGCATGTATTGACCTGATGTGGGGCTGCAGCTTTGACTACCAAGCAGGACATGATTTCTCTCATAGGAGTCTCCTTTGCTTTGGAGAGTCCATCCTGGGTGGCATTGAGGGTTTCTCAGGAGTAAAAGGAGTATGGCCATTATCTAGAACATAATTGCAGAAGGGGTACAAAGGGGTTTATGAAGAGGAGAGTTATGAAGGTGTGGTGTAAGTAGAGGGCATAAGGAGAAACAATGGAGACATCTTTTAATATGCCATTAAAACTCTGCTAGTGAAAGTAAATATTACCACTAACCAACCATCTTTGTTCTGATGCATGCCAAAATCAAATTATTAAGCCTTTATGTGAAGGGTAATTATTCAGGATTCAAATAAATTCCAGCAGCCATTTAGAAGGTAGAAAAATAACAAATTTGTTTGGGATTGATAAGTTCCAGGCACCTGGAGTCTGCCTGGAACTTTTACTGTTTTATATGAAATACTGTAAGCTGACCATCTGTTTACTACTGCTGCTGTCAGACTTAATGATCACTACTGCTGTAAAACTTGCATCAGTGCTGCTACAAGTACAAGAAGTAACTCCACTTCAGTATGCCCATCATGGACATCATCTGTGCTATCTTATCCCACTTTCTCCTTCTCTTTCTCCCCATTTAGCACTGCTGTCTCTTAACTCAAATAAGGGTAATAGACAAAATGGTATTGACCCTAAACCTTTATACCTTTCTGCACCTTTAGTAGCAGTTCCTGTTTCTGATCTTTTTAATCTTCATGTTTTAGCACTGTCCACAGGCATGGCAATGGGCCAAAGTTCTTCCCTTTTACAAGGGTGGAGACCCCTCTGTATCTGGGTACTGTCACCCTATATCTCTTACGTCTGCCTTAACTAAATTCCAGGAAAAGCTAGTACTCTCCCAACTCTGACAGTTCCTTGACTCTTTCCCCTTTATCATCCCTTTCCAGTCCAACAACAGAATGTCCCACATGACAATTTCCTCTCTACTTATGTTTATTGGCTCCAGGTTCACTTGGATGGATCATGGTCAGTTTACCACCACAATCATAGTTGACTTAGCAAAAGCCTTTATCACTGTCTCTCAGCTGCTCCTGATAAACTCCCAGAGACTCAGATCATGCATTCTCTTGGTTGAGATTTTACCTGGCAGACAGGTCTAAAACAGTCTATCCAGGAATTTCACCCTCATCCTTCCTCCTCATCAGCTCAGGTATCCAACAAGGCTTGGATCTGAGCTCTGTCCTGTTACTGATTTTTCTTGATGACCTCCCCATAGCATGTGTCACCACAAACATTCACATGTACACTGATGACAGTGATGCTCTTTGCCTTTGTCTCCTCACCCATTCAGCTGGCAAAGCAGTACCAAAAGTGACTCTAACAGAATTCAACATTGGTTCCACAACAACCAAGTAACTTTTAATGAAAACAAAACTGTCTCTATGACTTTCTACACCAGGCAATGCCAGGAAAAACTCTTGGCTTCTCTGGTCTGTATGATCCTGGATGGCACCTATCTTTACACAGAAACATAAAATGTCATCTATGTTTCTATCTTGAGGTGTTCCCACTTTTAAATGAAATGTGCAGACTTGATAGACGACTGGCTCTTTATCTGGCATCAAATTCTATGTATATAAATATTTTGTGATATAGCTTAACAGTCACCTTGACATCTTCTGCCACGTCAGCATGGCTCAGTTGGTAGCACATCTACCTCTGGACCAGAAGGTCATGGGTTCCAGTTCCACACCGGGATTGGGCTCATACTATTAATGCTGGCATTTGAGTGTAGTACTAAAGGAATGCTTTACTACCAAGGGGAGGTACCATGATCTGGATGGATGTTTAAACGAAGTCCTGTCTGCCTTCTCTGGTAGTTGTTAAAGTGGATGTTTAAAATTTCACGGCACTTCTCATAAAGAGTAGTGATATTTTACTGAAAGAAAAATTAGTCAATCAAAAGAGAATGTATGCAAGTAAACACATCAATCACTTATCAGATCATCCTTCAGAGAAACTTAACAAAGGAATGAAAAAAGAGGCAACCAAAAATTCTATACTTATCCCCAAAGCTTATCAGAAAAGAAAATGTATAACTGGTTCAAACATCACAACCAATAAACATTTGAACCAACAGAAGAAAAAAGAAGCTCCAAATATCAAGATACAGAATCCAAGAAGATACAGATGACCAATACTGACCAACAACACTCGTAGACAAGGTCTGCAGCTCTTTGTGGTATATATCTTTTTAAGCAGATTCACGGTAAGTAGCAATTGAATTATATGATGATCTAATGTGCTGTAGCACTAATTGACATCTTGCCTTCCACAGAAAGAATTTCAGGCATGCAAAAATGACCAACAGTGTGTTAGTATTATACCTCCTACTTTGAGGAGGAAAATCACCTAAAACAATGTTAGCATAAGTAAGCTTATCCAACCATGGAAGAGACCAGCATCTGGATAGAAAAGTTCAAAAGCCTTTCACAAATAGACAATACCCCCATTCCAAATAAAATCTTCAAGTATCTCAGTCTGATCGGACCAATCCTGATGGGGGCACATTGTTCCTCTAGTCTTCTATGTTTCCAATTCTCCTTCACTCTCATATGGCAATGAGAACTTAACCACAGTGTATCCCACATTTCATGGGAAATTCTTTTGTTGGTCAACTGGCAAATAACTAGACATGTCTTGGAAGCAGCAACATGCTTAAATTACACTGCTTGAATGCAGGTCCTAGCCATGCTTCCTGATAAAGGTGAGGTGTGTTTAAAGAGATAATCTGTTGCTTGATTAGACATAAAACCCATATTTTGTTTTACAGTAGGAACCATGTAACTCAGTAAAACCAATCAACTTCTATCCTTAGGAACTTCTTGTAACCAGTTATCATAGAACACAGCCAGATTACCCTATGCCCAATCATGTCATTGAGTTGATCTAGTCTGTAATCCTGCCCATAAATTGGCATAAATGAAAAAAACTACAGGATTTAATATAAGGCCACCTTCTTTATTGATTCTTTTTTCTTAGAGGAGGGAAATGTTACTAAAAGAAGATCGAACAAAATAAATACAATCATAGAATATAGTCAAACTGAAATTCTATACACAGTTCAGGGGGAAAAACACAAAAAGAACAAATAAATAATAAATAATTCCAAAATGAGTACAACAAAACAAAAAATAACTAACAGCATTCCATCAAAAGTTGCTCTTGTTCCTTAAAGTAATCCAGCGACATTCCTCAAAGAAAAATCATACAGTCATGCTCCAAAACCCCCATTTAAGGAGTCCAAGATATCTCTTTCCATAATTTAAAAAATACCTCCCTGCTCAAACTTTGTGTTTCAGAAAATATACCTCTTTAAAGCCGCTTCACACCTTGCAATAACAGGGAACATAAGATGCTCCAATCTGCTGTAGCACTAGTTGGCATCAACCTTGCCAAAGATAGAATGTTAAGCAGGCAAAAATTACTGCTTGTGTGCTTTTGTGATATCTCTGTGTTAGCAAGGCAAATAACCCAAACCTAAACATTCGTGAGTTCCCTTAGCCATGGATTTTTCCTTCTTATAGGCAGAACCTTCCAAAATCCTTTAACAAAAGGACAGGTTAATAAAAAATACTCCATTGTTTTAACCTCATCTCCACATTCTAGGTTAGGGCAGAGTCTCTAAGAGCAGGAGAATTTCCCAATGCCCTGGCCAAAGTTTCCCCACCTACTAAATATACCATAATAGCTTAATCTGGTTTCATTTAAATTGTTTTGCATCTGTAACCACCCTCCTCCAGAATGAGGCTGAAAATAAGCAGTGCTGTTTAGCCCTCCTTTCTTGGTCAGCAAAATTGAAATAAAATAAATAAATGTGATGCTTTTTATAGGCGACATCTTCAAAAACCTCAACTGGTCAAAAAAACAATGTTTCATAATTTACCGTCTTTTTTAAATTTTCTCTTCACTTCTTTAAATTGTGTCAGTGTCTCTGTTACTAGTTTTAGACATGCCTTGAGAAAACATTAATTTTCTAGGTTCCAATGTATATGTGTTACTAATTAGTTTCACTTGTTTTATGTGGGTTTTTTTTACTTATTTTGGTTGCATATTTAATTTCTAGGAATTACTGTTGATGTAGGGATGACATTTGATTCACATATCACTAACACAATAAGTAAAGCTAATAAGATATGGTGGGCAATACGACATAATATTACATCAAATAATCCAGATGTGCTACTTCCTTTATAGAGAGCTTATGTAAGACCACATTTGGATTTTGGCTCACAGCTGTGGAGTCCACATAAAAAAAAGGATGTGGCCAGAATTAAAAGAGTTCAGAGAAGGATAACTAAACATCTAGTATCCTCTAAAACAATTTCTTATCTAGACAGACTGTTAAAATTTGACCTAATGACACTGGAAGATAGAAGGGCAAGGGGAGATCTCTTGCTTTTATGGGACCTACATAACGATGAACATTTGTTTGTTGAAAGTGGTCTTGACCTAAAACAGATTAAGTTCAATACTAGAGGTCATCCACTTCAATTGACCAGAAATAAGTGTAATACCAATAAAAGGGCTCACTTTTTCTCTCAACGAGTTGTTGAACCATGGAATAAATTACCAGCTATTGTTGTCATTAGTGATAATAAGCTCACTTTTAAGAACAGACTTGATACTTTCAGGAAATTGAGTACATTTCCAAATTGTTAATTGTAGGCTCTAGGCCTTTATGGGCATTTAGCCTTTTTTGCCTCATACAGTTTCCTAGTATGATTTCCAGTATTTATTAGTTTTTGTTCTATGTAGTTATATAGTTAAATGATGTTCTGGTTGCCCATGAAACTGGATCCTTGGCCCATGGACTGACCAGACATTTTAAATAAACAAAACAAAACTGGGGACATTTTATTGGAACAAAACTTGTCTCCTCCTCTCTGTTATGTAGAATCTCATTGAGAAATTGATTTCTTCTAACATTGACTACTGAGATGTGGTCTATTGGGCTGCCACCAAGTCCACCCTAGCTAGACTGGGCATCCTTTTCCAATCATACTGTCACTCTGCTCTAGGCTGGCCTCCATGTGCCAATCATCACTGTCACGACTCTTTTATTTCCCTTCCCTCCCTTCATTGTAGGTGCCTCTGTCACTGTGCTGTCCACATGCTGAAGTTCTGCCTTGGCTCCATTCCTTGCCACTTTAACTCAATCATATGTTCTTCTCTCACCTCCTCATGTTCACTGCATGATTTTGACTCTTGCTCCATTTCCCTTCCATGCCCCAAAGTTCTGCTGGACAGACTGCATTCTCATTCAGGCTTCACCAGGTGCTGATCCTACTTACCCACCCCTTCCACTCTGACTCTCCCCATCTGCTCTAAAACATTTCTTCTGTGATCATACCTCCTATGTCCTTACCTTCTTAACATCCTGCGCAACAGATCACTTGTTACTAACAAGTTACCCCCCCACACACACACACACTCTGGTGGCAGCCTTGACCCCTTTTTGTACAGGGAAAAGTATTTATGCTGACAACTCTTTAACCAAGCTAGCTATCACCTGCATCATATGGCATTTTAACACTTCTGCCTGGTATACTGCAGTTCTGTAACACTGCTTTTTTTTATTGTCTGTACAGCTTGCATTATCATGATTAGTGTACCATTTATTAGTAGTGGACTGCTTTTCACTTTCTGCCTCGTACCCATTCCCCCAGGATGCCTCTGGAAACAAGCTGTTCATTAAGTCTTTCCTGATGAAACCTTTCTAAATTTATAAACACTGCCTCCGTAGCTACATAACATAGAGCTAAAAATTATAGTGGTGTGATGGAGACATTATAGTTAGGGTTGAGTAGCATGTTTAATGTTAAACTTCAAATTTAGCAATTTAATAACTTTGCAACTGATGAATGGATATGTACAAACTTTGCTACATGCTGTCCCATGGGGTAGATCTGCTGAAGTGGCAAGTTTCGCTGCAGTCAGATGTCCAGATTCTGAGAACCAGATAGCGTAAAACCCTAGAAATCACCAGTTTTTGCAGTTTTTTCCTCATGGCCCTGTGTCCAGATGGTGTTGGATTTTGGTGTAATTTTTTATGGTAGAAAATGCATGAGTAACAGAACTGGCATGCATTTGTTTTGTGAAAAAATATTAATGTGTTGCAAAGTTACTCAATTTTTCATTTCCCATTGTTTTCAATGGGTAGGTCACTTTTCAGGACAGAGGTAGAACGTTCGACAAAGGATTTGATCTCACAAAAAAGGATTATGTCTCATGATCCTTTTTCATGAGAATAAAATCCTTTCATAAGAGAAAAATCCTTTTTCATGAGTCACCATCTTGTTTTTCTTCCACAAGTTAAAATGTGTGGAAAATATATAAACATGTTGTCATTTTACAAATCAAACACCAGAGCCTAGATAAATGGGCCCCATTTAGCTAGATTCTGGTGTTTATTTTGCACAGTTAGGGCCAGAAATACTTTCTCTGGGTGCCCGAAATCCCAGGTGCCCAGCTTAGTGATAAGAGCCTTCTGCCGCATTCTCTGTATGAGAACAGCAGATTTTCTTTAGTTCTGTAGCTGCAGCTGAACTGCTGCTGCTGGCTGCAGTATGAGTTGTTAACCACCTTGGCCTGGTGTCTAGTGGCACCCCTCACTCCCTGATCACTGCCCCCCTAAATAAAATATATATTCCCTGGTGTCTAGTGGCACCCCCCAACTTCCAATCACCGCCCCTAGTCTCTGTTTTTTTTATTTATATAATCTGACACTGGGATGCCCACCCCCAGTGTTGGATGCCTCCTTCCATAGCCCATTGTTTTATTAACTAGATGACATCAGGGGGCCCAATCCCCATGTTGGTATTTAGAACCACCCCCCAGCAGTGAGGGACACTGAGAAGCCCACCCCTAGTGTCCTGAGATGGTTTATTTATGTTTTTGGTACCTGCAATATACAAACCATCCCCAATGTCTTTTTTTAACCTAAAACAAAGAAAGCGGTCCTTCATCGTCACCGATGACCCCTCCTCAATCCTGACCCTCCCACTGAGCACCCACTCCCCACACCCCCCTTACCCTATACTTACCAGCTAATGTTGAATTCAGTCATCTTCTGTGGACTGAGACAAGTCTGCACTTTTTAAAGCCAAACCATGAACTAAGGAATAAAGATAAGTGCCATATAATGAATTTCAATGGTGTTTTGAACTTATGTTCATAACTCTGCCACTTTTAGGATTTTTTTTTTTATCAAATTTTCAACATGGCCTTTTTAGGGTCCCACCTCATGAATACTGGCAGTGTCATTTCGTTAATTGGGCCCAGAAGGTGACTTTGCAGTCCCCGCATGTAATCAGCTTTTGGGACCAAATAACACAATTTCCAACCAGTGTTCATGAGGTAGAAACAAAGACCATGGTGAAAAATGATAACATTCTAAAATGGCAAGGTTATGAGGGTGCATTGAAATTTTCTACGACATGCATAACTTTGGTAATTTTCAATATTTCATCTCAAAATGTTCAACATAGCGATTTTTTTCACACCACCTCATGAATAGTACAGCTGTCATTTTTCACATCCTGGGTAGTGGAATGGCATTTCTGGCACAGATTTGAAAATTTTCACCTACGTGGTTTATGAGGTGCGGTCATAAGAAGACTACAGTATATTGAAAATGTGGGGTCAAAATATGAACAAATGCCAGAGTTATGACCATTTGTTGCAATTTCACTATGCCCACTTGTAACTTAAAAAATGTTAAATATTTTGACTCCAGATTTTCAACATAACCTTCTTATTACCCTCGCCTCATGTATGTCACAGCTATCATTTTACAAATCCTGCCCAAAATGTGTTTTTGCTCCTGTGGCACAGAATGGCATTGCAGTTGCACAGAGTTACGTTTTGGTGGGGATTCAAAAATGTTTTGTACTGGGTACATGAGATGGGATAATAAGATGGCTATGCTGACAATTTGGTCACTGTTCTCCAATAAATGGAAACGCAGGGCCAGGAGGGCCCTGTGCTTCAACTACACACATATAAGCATCTACAGAGGGAACTAACTAGTTGGCCTGTCAATAGTTTGGTACTGGTTCTGTTCTTTTTTGGCAGAGCACCAGATGTCAGTGGTTTGGGGGAATTATAAATTTTTCTGCTTGGGATATCAATGCCAGCATATCACAAAAGCATTGTCTTGCCCTCATTGCTGTTCACAGTGTTTCTGAATCTGATAGGAGTAGTGATCTGAGAGCATGGTTTATGATTTCATTGCAATGCTGACCATACCCAACTGTACCTCTCATCTCTACCCAGACATGGTGATGCATCTCCAGGAACCCTGCAAAGGGAGGGTGGGGGGACAAGGAAAATCATGCCCCATTTTGGTATTGCATATGATGGCTCTTACTCGTCTTCCCGTGGCACCCAACCCCTCTGTGTGCTGACAATCCCCCCTGACCATGATTCTAACATCCCAAGGCACTTCCCACAAGGTGGGGCCCCCTTGGCAGGAATAAGCCAAACCTAGAAACTGATTTTGCCTCGGGATGCTCAATAACACATATTTCCCCTTCTGGTCTTCCCTCTTCCAGCCACACTGTAGCTGTCACTCAGAGATAGCACACTACAATATAATAAGAATTTTGCAGGTCAGAAAAGAGGTGGTTGAGTTAGCTTGGATATTCTGTACCTCTTACTAATGCCTCCCAGTCATAAATTATGGAACAGTAGGGGACTGATGTGCAGATATGGTCCATAGGGGCTGGTGGGAAGTTGGGCTAAGGATTGTTTAAATCTTTAAAATATGCTATAAGCAGCCAGCACTATGCTTGCTCCAGTTGTACATATTTTCTGGATATTGAGAAGGAGTAAAAAGTAGATAGAGTGTCGGAGACAACTGATAGGGAGTGGTGGACATTGGGTCTATCCCTAGCAACTCGGGGGGGGCATTTTATAAAAACATTTGTACCTTTCTAGCACTAATAATTAATAATGAATACCTGAATATTTGGCCCCCAAATATAAATATTCAGATGAATATCCAAATTAAGGTATTAGCACTGTTCTAGTAAAATACAGCTTTTGGCTTCATGTACTAACATGGGTGAATACAGAGCCAGCCCTTTGGTGCAATAATAGCACTACCACTTGCAATGCTGGTGACTGAGGATCAGGAATGGGCCTTGGTAATCAGGGGCTGGCTGGGGGGGAGAAGGATCGAGAATCCCAGGAGATGATCTCTTTTTGTGGGAAGGGAGGCTGTGCATAGCTGCTGCTATAGTGGCACCTGGGTGACCAAAGAAGATGTTACAAACAAGGACATGCAATTTGGGGTACAGAATGTGAGCTGATGCTGTGCAACATTGCACTCTGTGTGCGTATGTACAGTACGCTTAACATCACGGAACCAGTATCCCAGTGAGAGGGGAGAAAACAAAGAGGAAAATGGCCCTGCTGCCAGTGGTGATGATGGACCATGGTAAATCCAGGATCCACACCTCCACCACCCATGAGTTACTGTCAGGGGTAAATCCACCACCCTGACCCTGCCTGTGGGGGATGAGCAAGAACCTTTGTACGCCATACCAGAGGAGGGAAGACAAATCTATTCATTTATCTCTCTATCTATCTATCTATCTATCTATCTATCTATCTATCTATCTATCTATCTTTCTGTCTACCTGCCTACCTATCTATCTGTCTATCAGACTGTCTATCTAGCTAGTTAGCTAGCTTGCTAGCAAAAGCATTTTTCCAGGAAAAGACCTGCTGAGCTGTAAATAGCTCATTTCCAGAGATGTCCTGGGAAAAGGGGCATAGGGGAAGCAAGAAATACAGACAATTTGTTAGCCAAATATAAAATAAAAAAAATACAGTGTTGATAAATGCAGCTTACTGTATTTAGGTATGCCTTCAGAACAACAACAAATCTTGCCAGATCACTGTGATGGTCTCGCTTCACATCATGTCTCTCTTTCTGGGAGTTGCACTACCACCCCGAACTGACTCTGACTCAGAGCTGGTAATCTAGAGATGGGGAGTGTGGAGGGCACAACCCCCTGCAAAAAAACACTTTGTTCCAACGGGAACAATGCCAACTGTCGGCATTGTTCCCGTCGCTGTCGGGGATGTCAACAACATCGTTGTCAATGTGATGACATGGAATCTTGTATTTAAAAGGGTATAATGTGCATATATTTGAAATACAATTTAAGAATGACAAAGAAATAAAATGTCCTAGCTGGGATTTGAACTCATGTCTGTTTGTAATACTATTCTGCTGCACTATCAGTTGAGCTACCAGGAGCCATCTGTTCCCAATCATCGAGAAATACTAGTGTCTATGGGAGTCCCAGATTTATAGCTGTTCTGGTAGTTCAACTGATAGAGTAGCTGAAAAGTGAATAGAGTAGGCGGTGGTTTGAATCCCAGCTAGGGTACTTAATTTCTTTTTCATTTCTAATATTGGCAAGTGGTAAATGGGATTGATCTTTAATTTCATTTTATTTATTGATTCTAGTAAAAACCTGTGGGTAAACAGGTACCCTTTTTCAGAGGTGTCCAGGATCAATTCAAACAAGTAAATCATGTACTATTACTTGTCATATAGTGAATAATACATGGATGTGCAAGCACGTGTGTGTGGTAAACCCCAAGTGTGAAGTTTGAGGGGTTAATAAAAGCATCCCACACCAAGGCCGTGTGTAAAATCTGGTTTACACACACCAACGCCTTTTTTGTTGTTGTTGTTTTTTAATTACTATTGAGCATTTTTAATAACTGTAGAAGTTTTGTGACTAGTGCTCTCACCACTCACAGTGTGAGTAAATTGACAGGGCGCAATTACAAATGGCTGGTTGCAATGAGTAATTACAACTGTCCAGTTGTAATGCATTTTTCAAACAGGTTATCTGAGCATTTAAAATGCCCAGAAGTATATATAAAACATTTGCATTCATATTAATAGCAATTGCAGGACAACAATTAATCAAATAAAAATTTCAATGCTGGCTAAAAGTGATACATTTTCAATAGATTGAAAGTTAACGCATTCCATAGTCAGGGCCCCATGTTTTCTGCGAATCTGCAGCTGTGGCAATGGCCATAGAAATCTGGGCCAATCACAGAAAACTGAGCCCTTGCAAAAGACTGGAAAATTCTGGGAGGGTGGTAGAAATGGGAGGGAGGGGGAGGAGGGTGGGGTAGAGGGGGCAGGTCCATTGTATTTCCAAATGACTGTCTATTGTACTGTTTTATCTGTGGACCTGTACCGTGTTTCAAAAAAACTTGCTTTAAACTGAAAGCAAAAAAGTTGGAAATTCTGAGCACATTCATAGTAATGCTATGTTGTCTTTACTAATGATGGCCAACTGCTGTGAAAAAAGTCACTCCCCATTCAGAAAATGATGGCATCAGTGCCTGATTTAAATATGGTGCTTGCAATGCAGCCACAGTAATGCCAGCCTTAATTGGCTCCAACATCACACATGCTTTTCTGGCTCACACTCAGGTATGTCATCTGCTACTGTGATACAGCCATGGTCCATAAAAGATCGGACTATGTGAGTTTCTCAGGGGATTGTGTAGTAAACAAAACACTTACACACTGAGCTGCCAGGAAAAGTGATCCACCTCCAGCTCACACAGTAACTGAGTATTTGCGTTCCCACACAAATTTCATACTCTCTGCTTACCTTCAATCCCGGGACCCAACTGACTCAGTGTGCCCCTGACTCTGTTGCCACTTATGTGTGCTTTTGCACCATGCCCTCTCCCACCAGTACAGCAGCCACTGCCCACCAAATGACTACTTCAAGAGTGGCCCTGCCTCTGCAATCAGTCCACCAGGCAATAAAGGCTGGGTCAGTACAAAAACTGCATGGTGTCTGGGTGTGCCAGGCCCACCTCTTCTGCTGCCCTCATTGTTTAAAATGATCTGGGCTTTCACCAAAGCATGAGTCCATTATTTCTGTGAATCCATGCTCCACAACTTAAAGTGAAGCTAAGTACATTTTACTTTGCTGGATGACTGCATTTTTAAATGCAGCAGGGAACTGAGCAAGCAAGCCACAACATCACTGCAGTATTGGTGGTAGTTCTCCCATGACACCCATGAGGACCTGCCATGGAATATAGGTCTACATTCCCACAGTGTACACAAGGCCCTGTCCATAGTTTAAAAGAAATAAAAATAAAACACTTCTGGTCTAAGGTTTTACTCCACAGAAGTTCATACCTATTGTTGAACACTGATCTTATTCCATAAATATTTGAACTATGCAAAAAGAACTGTCAGAAATTCACTTTGGTGGGGCATGGGGTCATAAGCACTGTTAGCAAAACAGCGTGACTGAAAATGCTGCAGCAGAACAGTGTCAGACAAAAACAGAGTCGGGCAAAACACTGACCTGTTCCGCGCACCGTGCCCATTGATCACAATGGGTGTCCCCCCCGCACCCCCTGAAACTTAAATAACTAACTAACTCTGGGAGGGGACCTTGGGGATGGGGAGAAGCTTGGGAGAAGGGTACTTTGTTTTGTTTTTTTTAAATGGTAAAAAGATGTAGCAGGGGAGACCTGGGGGGAGCCATAATCCCAGGTCTCCCGACTGTGCCATGTGCTGGTGCTTTAGCCACTCCTCCATGGAAGTGGTTCGACCAGGCACCCAGCACAAGGCAACTTGTCCAGCCCCCCCAATCTGTATGCAGTGACAGGGGGAGCAACATTCCCCTACTGCTGTTCTACCCCTGTTGCTGTAATCCCAGGCGCTCACTATACAGCATGGTTAATATCATGCTGTCTTACATGCACGGTATTGACCTGGTAGGCTTTGGTAGCTATAGCATCATTATTTTCTTAAAGGCAGAAACTTTTAGTAATTTTTCAAAAAAAAAATCCTTATTTTTTTCTATTTCTGAGGAGTTTTTCTTCCTTTTTCTATGTGCTCATTAGACGATTGTCTAGCCAACAGTACTGGGTATAATGTGAAAAGCAGTGCTTCACCTTGAAGCAGACAGATCTAGTTCTGAACTTCACACTACATCAGCAGCATGTGACCTCACTCAGTTTTACATCACAAGCCCTACTGCCTGATTGGTAGCATGTGTCAAAAGTTACCAATCAAGCAGCAGGAGATTGTAACATATCTTGTAACCAAGAGGAGCCAATCAGCGAGGACATAATGCTGATGATGATCTGTATAGGGACGAATAAAACTACTTATGAGAGCCTCCTGGTAGAGTGCTGTTCCACACATTAAACCTAGTACTGTCAGGTAGAAAATCTTCTAATTAGTAATACAGGAAAGAAGAAACTATATTTCAGTTATAAGAAGTGATTGCTGACTATTTCTGAAAGTTACTATTAATTCCAGTCAGTACACTAGTTATTTAAAGAGCTACTGATGAAAAAAGAAAACTTTGAAAAACATATTAGTTAGGTACAATTCAGCTTGCACTCCATATGCATTCTATATATTTCTCTTCCTTGTTTTTGTTATTGAGTAAATTTGCATGAGTATATGATTTTCATCCCTTAGATTTCCCTTAGAGTGTATCTGCCTCTGTAGCATACTCCCTACTTCAAGTCATAATGTTCTGTTGTGACATCACAGTCTGTTGCCATGGGAGTAACTGTGATGTTACAAGCAGGGCATTATGACCTCAGGTAGGGAGAAAGCAATAGGAATGTATTAACTCTTATGGAGCAAAGAACCTGTTTTCAGGCAGATGACCTCAGTAATAAATAATGAGGAGAAAGAATACAAAACTAATGTGTAATATATATATGTCTAATGTAATACAGCAATAGGTCAAGCCATACAAAGGCAAAAGTACTGGACTTTAGGAGGGCTGACTTTGCCAAAATGGGTGAGTGCCTAAGGAATGCACTAGCAAATGGGCAGGAAGGAGGGGTGGAAGAACAATGGGGAATAATAAAAACTGCCATCACAGCGGTAACAAGCCTTTGTGTGAAGCAAATTAACAAAACAAAATGATGTAAGAAACCACTATGGTTCTCAAAGGAAGTGGCAGTGAAGGTTCAAGAGAAAAAGAAAGCATTCAGGAAGTACAAGGAATCACAGAAGGAGCAGGACAGGGAACTGTATCAGTTAAAGCAAAAGGAAGCTGGGAAGGCAGTCAGAACAGCAAAGGCCCAAACCGAGGAAAAGATAGCCAACTCAGTTAAGAAGGGGGGATAAAACCTTTTATAGGTACATCAGGGAGTAAAGGAAGACCATGGGAGGGCTAGTGAGGCTTAATAAAGAGGAGGGAGGGTGGGCAGAGGGTGACTGTGAAAAGGCAGAGATACTAAACAAATATTTTTGCTCAATATTTACAAAGGAAGTGGGGGAGGTACTTAAAACAAACAGTAGAAACACTCTGGATACAGAAGTTGATACCAGCCCATTTACAGAAGAAAGGGTTCTGAAAGAACTCTTAAAACTGAAGGTGAATAAAGCAATGGGGCCTGATGGGATTCATCCTAGAATTCTAAAAGAACTAAGGGTAGAACTAGTGACACCACTGACTACCCTCTTTAACAAATCATGGGAGGATGGAGTGGTACCCGAGGACTGGAGAAGGGCAGATGTGATTCCCCTTCACAAAAGTGGGAGCAAGGCAGAAAGAAAACTACAGACCTGTTAGTTTAACCTCTGTGGTAGGGAAAATGATGGAATCACTTCTGAAGGAAAGAATTGTTGAGTATCTAGAGGCCAGAGGGGCTCAGGACCCAAGGCAGCATGGATTCACAGTGGGAAGGTCATGCCAGACAAATCTGATAGCTTTCTTTGACTGGGTGACCAAAGTAGTAGATCAGGGAGGGGCTGTGGACATGGCCTACCTAGACTTTAGCAAGGCATTTGACACAGTCCCACACAAAAGATTAATATACAAGTTAGCCAGCCTGGGAGTGGGTCCCAAGATGACAGCCTGGGTAAAGAATTGGCTAGAGAATAGGACACAGAGAGTAATAGTAAATGGAGTCCACTCTGAAGAAAGGGGGGTTACTAGTGGGGTACCGCAGGGTTCAGTATTAGGACCGGTCCTCTTCAATGTCTTTATAAGCGACATTAGAGAGGGACTGGAAGGAAAAGTATGTCTCTTTGCAGATGACACAAAGATCTGCAATAGAGTTGATGCACAAGATGGGGTGGAAAGGATGAGAAGGGACTTGGCAAGGTTAGAGGAATGGTCAAATGTATGGCAGCTTAGATTCAATGTTAAGAAGTGCAAGGTAATGCACCTGGGAAACAAAAACCCAGGGGAAGAGTACACAATGGGGGGTGAGATACTAACAACAACAAAAATGGAAAGGGACCTGGGGTAGTCATATCAGATGACCCAAAGGTGGGCAAGCAATGTGAGAGGGCAGCAAGGAG
The DNA here is from genome assembly GCA_016271365.2 of Neoceratodus forsteri. Lineage (NCBI taxonomy): Eukaryota > Metazoa > Chordata > Ceratodontiformes > Ceratodontidae > Neoceratodus > Neoceratodus forsteri. The sequence continues at coordinate 915,780,473 of CM028137.1, forward strand.
GGCTGGCGGATACTGGGATGCATACTGAGAGGCATCACCAGTAGAAAACAGGAAGTTATTATCCCTCTGTACAGACAGTTGGTGAGACCCCATCTGAGTACTGGCGCAGTTCTGAGACCCAGTCTCTGCAAGGACATAGACAGGATGGAGGCTGTCCAGAGGAGGGCAACTAAAATGGTGCAGGGTCTGCACCGGAAGACATATGAAGAGAGACTTAAGGAGCTGAATATGTATAGCCTCGAGGAAAGGAGGAGAGGGGGACATGATAGAAACTTTCAAGTATCTCAAGGGAATCAACAAAGTCCAAGAGGGAGCATCTTTCAAAAAGAGGTGTGCAAGAACAAGGGGCACAATTTGAAGATAGAAGGGGCGACCAGAGGTAATTTAAGGAAGTATTTTTCACAGAGAGGTTGTGGATGCATGGAACAGCCTTCCGGAGGAGGTTGTGGAGTCAAAAACAGTGGTGGAATTCAAGCATGCATGGGACAGTCATAAGGCAATTCTAGGGGGTTGGGGTAGGAAGAAGTAGGCTGCTGGTTAACTAGGATCTGCAGCTTATCCAATAGGTAGGGAAATGGGCAGACTGGGTGGGCCAAGCAGTCCTTATCTGCCATCAAAATCTATGTTTTTATGTTAATATAAGCTGAACTGTGTCTAAATGTAATGTTTTGTTAAAGTACTCCTGGAGATGTCAGCTGCTCTTTAATGTACAGTATAAAATGAAGTTCTTTGGGTCAGTGGCAACAAAACAAGTGTACTTCAGAGCTCTCAGTATGAAACATGGGCATCATTCTTTTTGTTCAACTCTTTAAATCTCCCCTTTTTCCTCCATGGTGATCCCAGACTCAGACACCCATCCATCAAAGACACTGACTCACCTGCAACCCAAAAATCCTAAATTATCCACTTGCCCCTTCTGTCTCCAATGCTGCTCCAAAGTCTTGACATATTGCTAATCACTGTGGTCCCATTCTGGTGCCAATGTACAGTACTCACCCTTCCAGACCCTCTGCAATGGTCCAGAAAGCTTCTCAAAATCAGTGCCCAACCATCAAACCAATTCACCTTCCTGTCCAAGACTATGCAAGCTCCTTGTACTATACATCAGCTACAGGGTGATGAGACAAGTTGATTGGGATAAAGCATTGGAGCCAACTTATCCCTATGTAAGATGGTCGTGGGGCAACTTATGTGCTGATCTGGTGTGCAATAGAGCCCTATCTTTCTTGTGTCCTTCAAGGCTTTTGGTAGGGTTTGCCCTGCAAAAACAAATGGTGGTCTAGGACCAAATTGTGGAAGTCCAGTAGAGCTTTGTTTGTATTACCAAATACAATGCAGGTGGGTGCCAGGCTGTGGATTGTGCTTCCTGAAGGACCAGCAGTGATTCGTGGAGACATAAAGCATTGATGAATGTGTTTCTTGACAGACTGTCAGTGATGTTCCCTGAAAGCCCTAGTCCCTCCTATGCTCCTGTCTAGAGGCCACTCTGAGTGTAGCACCACCCTGAGAAACGTCTTGCTACCTCCCATATATGTTGGTGACTTTGACCCACCCTGGATGCCACACTATGCTCCCTGAGACACCCAACAGTGAGTTTAAAGTTGTGTAAGGCCCTCTCCCAAGCTCAGAGGAGGAGGAGACCATACAGTGGTATTTTAATCCTCCTCTGTTGGCCCAGCTTGTTGATACAGGCTCAGGTTATGAACCTGGGTCACCAATATGGCAGTAGCAACCCTGTCACTGTGGTAAGGGCTGGCACTTGGGCATCATTCTTGATAAGTGGCTATACCTGGAGGTATGGATCACAGCTTTTATTTTTATTTAAAAGTTGCATAAATTGCTTTATAGGTTCTATGAGAAACAAGTCGCATTTACAGAACCTCCCAAGTCAATTAAAAGAATAGTAGATACATACACTGACATAGACAAAATCAGTTAAAACAAGTACAAATAGATTGTTCCTGCAATGACAATTTATTTAGGCCATGTTTAAAAATACTGAGGGTTGGTGAAATTCTTAGCTGAGCAGGGAGGGACGGAGCACACAGATGTCATCAAGGTAGGCTTTTACCATCTTTTTGTCATAACCCAGTTATACCCAAAACTTCCCCAGAAGACCTGATCATGCTAGTACTACATTTGCCATGTCAGAACTTGACTACTGTCAATCTTAACACATGTGCATTGCTTTGACCCTATATATAAACGTTAAGGTGCTTGTTCATGTATGCATGGCTATTAATAGGTTAAGTGCACTACAACTCATAAGTCTCCTTTTGCAACCAGTTGTCTACATGTTCCTTTACAGTAGGTCAACGAATTAAAAACTGCTGATGTCCTCTCACACTAACCTGTTGTTGCATGAGCTAGGATCTTCTCTATCATAGGGTCAGGACTTTGAAATGGGCTTCCAAGAGATATACTGCAGAATACTGCAGGAAACAAGGTGATTTCAATGGCAATTAAACCCTTTTGTCATGCAGTAACTAGAGATAATGCATTCATCCTGGCAGGCTCCACTGTACTGTATACAATATACTTTACATAGCCATATGGTATGCTAATGGATGAAAAACAAAAATTATAAATATGAAGGGGACGTTATCTGCAGTAGCTACTACAAAACTGCTATGGGGGTATGATCTAATGTACTGTAAGGGAAGGGGTAAATGAAAGGGGCAATGAGGAGGAGAGGGAGGAGAAAGAGGGTATGAAAGGTACTGGGCAGGGTGTGTAGGAAGGAAAACTGGAGTGTGGGGGTAGAAGGAAGAAAAGGGGCAGTGGTCTGTTATAAGAACAGGCAATTCTAATGTGGCCATGAAGTAGGAGTTGTAGGACAGAGGAGGAGGAGGAGGAGGAGGAGGAGCACAAAGAGGGGGTATGCTAAAAAAGAGATAAGGGCATCTGTATGTAAAAGCAACCTACCCAGAAGTGGTTCAGGGGGCAGAGAGAAAGAAGGATTCAGAGTTGGAGTTCCTAAGAGAGTAAGTGGAGGGGGCATGAAAGGAGAGAGTTGACATAGCAGGGGAGGGAACCAAACCTGACTATCGCAGAAAGGAATGCACATTGGGAAAGGCATCTATCCTTCCAGGGAGGGAAGTGAAAGGCAGGAGTTTAAAGAACACTGGTGGGTCTACCAGAAGGGCAGTCAAGAATGAAGTGACAGACAACATAGAAAGATGGCTCAAGTGTTGCCAGAATAGATTTTGGAGCAGCACTATAAACCATGTCCCCATAGTCCAACAGTGAGAGACTGAACAACAATCTCAGAATGTGCAGGGAGTGAGAAACAACCTATATCTGGCTATAGTGCAGAAAGCATCCGGAGGAGGAGTATTTTGTGAATGGCATCTATATGGCAGGAATGTCAAGGTGACGGTCTAACCAGATGCTCAGAAATTTAAAAGAAGAGACTTCCTCCAGAATAGTGTAATCAAAGGTCTTGAAGACATGCTTTGACTGTGTTCTTGGCATTGTGGGTGAATTTATTTGTACCGTCAGTGTTGAACACTGTTGAACTCACACTGGAGCTGCCCTATCAGTTCAGGGGTGGATGGCCCACTGGCATAAAGAAAGGACAGTGATGTCTATATACATGTGATTGTTCAGAAAGACACAGGCTTTAGGGAGGTCATTCAGAAAGACAAGGCTCAGGATTAGCCCAGAACAGAACCATAGTTAGTTAGTTAGACACCTGACCTAATAGGGTGCATGGGGGGTCATGATTTGGCATTAGCCTTGCCTATTACACTCTGTTTGAACTCATAAATCCAAAGTCTCCTACAATGACTTTAAGGTTTGTCTTTCTGGGAAAGGATGATATAATTCCTTGAGTCTGACAGTCTACTCTCAAAAGTAAACCACTACCATAATACAGAACAGATTATTTCTGATTGCAGGCAAAAAATGATTGCATTTCTTAATTTGGCTGTATTTCTTCTGATGTCTCCATTATGAGTTTGACTGCACAGCTCTAGCTGAAAGTTGAGCTGTGTGTTCCAAAATGAATTTCATGCTTAACTTGTTTTCTTTAATTGAACTTCCTATACGACATCTTAATATGCATTATTATTACAGCTCATTAGTCCTGTTCATGCTTTGTCAGACACTGGTTGCACAACCATGTTTTAAAACTTTGGTATATAGAAAGAAAATTAAATAATAAATATGGCATATTGAATGGTTTATCAGTAAGAGAGGGTTGTCAGTTTTTAATACAAAGAAGGCATTATAGCTTATGCTAACATATTGCTGCATCTCTTAATTTTGAGTTTTCCATTTCAGTACCAGTAAAATGTTCTGTCATAGGCTGTGACTTTTTCTGTCAAAAATATGGAACTCTTCACTACTGTACATGAGATTGACTTATCTGATGAAAACTGCAAAAGGCTACATGAATAAATGTATTTAACTGCTCTGGTGAGAAAGAGTACTGTAAAAAAATCCCTCCAGGCTTCTATGAAAGTACCGATGCCCAAATATAAGTAAAATCACTCCAGGGTTTTTTTTTTATGGTACAGATGGTCAAGTATGAGTAAAATATGTCAAATCATAGTAGTTACCAGGGTCACTGAAAAATTGTGGAAAAGTTAGTCAATATTGTGGAGAGTTTTTGCTAAAAGCTGTGTTTTCCATTCAACATTGCCAGTATCCTGCAATCAGGTTTTTACTGTTTTCTGCAGTATGGAATGGCCAATATTAATGGTTTCATAAATAAATTGTAACTTGAATATGCTTTCAGTATATAAAAATGATCATAATCTTGAAATGAATAATGAATTTGATATGTAGCATTTCTTCCAAAATCTGATAACATATACCTTATTATATACTACTGCCTATGTAGTTATGCAGCAAAAGATAATCTATAATTATTTTTCCTGGTCCACAGCCAAGCAACTATTAAGTAAAAAAGCAAAATCATTTTTCACTTCTGAAATATAAATTATCAAAACCTGGCCAACAACTTATTTCATTTAAACGTACAGTCACACCCCTAAATAAAGCATGGTCTGAGGAAGCACAGTGAACAGATACTATTATCTTTTATTTATTTGTATTTATTTTAAAATTGGTGACCGAGAAAAATGTTTTCACTAAATACTTCACTAATTATAAATAATTATAGCACTGATCTTAAGGTAAATAAAATGGATGTTGAACATACACAAGTGCTTTAAAAAATAAAATAAAATCTAAGTACCGATTGTGGTGCTGAGAAATGTCAAGCTGTCCTAAGCAGAAGTAGGACCTCACTGGAACCATGACATCTCAGCTATGCTATCCTGCATCAATAAATTGCTTGTTAAGCACTTTGGGATACAGTGCATGAACAGTATTCCACAAACATAAATTAAATGCTGTTTTTCAGTCCAGGCACGGACAGTAGTTAATCAACGTACTAATATTAGGTATTGAGATGTAAAACACACAGAGGGCAGGATTACCTAAAAATTGCAAAATGCAACACAAGAGTTAGCACTGAATCTTGTGATTGTTCAGGTGTTAAAAAATGTTATTTATAGATGGCTAGCATATGGAGCTATCTGACTGTCAATAGGGCTAGGAAGAGGCAGCTGTAACACCAAGACTGCTATCTCTAACCCCACCAGAGTAGCCCCAATCTGCAGCCATGTGAACACCCCTGTAAGTAATAGCGCCGGTGTGCTATCTTGGTATTCACAAAGGAGCCATGCAAATGAGGCCATTGGGCATGCATGGCACTAGTTGGTCATTTGCATGCCCATTATGTGTTCCCATTTGCATGGGCTGCGGTGAGTGTACATGCCACACACTACTCAAAACAACATGGGGTGCACCACTGGTTTCCCACAGCAACTTTCAGAAAGGGATTATATCTGACAATGATAAACCAGCTCCTAACTGCAGCAAACTCTGGTCAGAGCCACTATGGCTGCCAATACTTTAACTTAATAAAGGTGTTTCATGATCTTAAACATAAAGATGAACTGCCGTAGTCAGCTCCGTGTGTAAATTTCATTTTTGGTAAAGGTTGATAATTTATCAGGTTGATCCTGTGTTTCCTATGTGTTTAAATTTGAGTGGTGAGTACGTGTTGTACCATATGTGCTAGGAGAGGAAGCTCCACACCAAGGCCTTCATGTAATGGTAGATGGAATGGCGCAGGGAAAAACATAGAAACATAGACTTTGATGGCAGATAAGGACAGCTTGGCCCACCTAGTCTGCCCATGTCCCTACCTATTGGATAAGCTGCAGATCCTAGTTAACCAACAGCCTACTTCCTCCTACTCCCCTCTAGAGTTGCCTTTTATCATATGGAGGAGAGGTATGTCTACAATGGGGACTGTGGGCCAAGCAAGAAGGATAAGAACCTTTTCTGAGCTGATGTCCTGCTTTCATCCAGGAGGTAACCACAGTCCTCAGTGGATGATTCAAATGTTACTTCAATAGACATCTAAAGTAGCTGAAGGGTGATGGAAGAAATTGGGGAGGCAGAAAGTGCACCACTACAAGCTGAGATAGAGAGTAGGGAGATCCCAAAGGGAGAGAGTCCCACCAGGATGCAAGTTATTCAAGAAAGCAAGGGGTTAGCAAAGTAAGAAGGGGGAAGGAGCAGTCAAATGAGAAAGGCGTGGAAGGGGGAACAACTGGAAAAAGGAGACAGTGGCAAGAAGAGAGGTGAGGGCTGCCAAAATGGTGTAAGGTAAGGTCATAGAAGCCCTATGAAGACAGACTGAAAGAGTTCAATATGTACACCCCGTAGGAGATTAGGGAGAGTGGGAATGTTATGGAGACCTTTAAATGTCATGGTACAGGAGGGAGATATGTTTCAAACAAAAAGGTGCTGTAGGACAAGAGGCCATGATATGAAGCTGGAAGGAGGTAGATTCAGGAGAGATGTGAGGAAATAGTTCTTCACAGAAAGGCTGGTGGATTAATGGAACAGACTTCCATGGGAGGCAGTGGGGGTGAAACCAGTGGTGGGTTTCAAAAATGCTTGGGACAGGCACAAAGGAATCCTAGGAGGAAGGAAAGGTGTGGAAGGTGGAAGTGACAGTGCTGTAGGGCAAGTTGGGTCTGCAGCAAAAATGATCATAACTAAAATTGGGCAGACTAGATGGGCCCAGTGTTCATTATCTGCCATCAGTTTCTATGTTTATGTAACCCCCCCTTTTGGAGATTACTAGTCTATTCTCCCCTCCCTGGGTTTTGTGGCTTAATTTGGCCCACTACAGAAAAGGATTAATTCTTCTCAGCACTCAGGTGGAGCCTCCTGTAGGTCAAGAGGTTAATACAGGTTCATGGGGGGATAAAGCCCAGTAGTTTAGGTGGGAAGGGGAGTTCTAGTAAGAGAAGTAAGCAGTGAGGGAGTAAGAGTGGTTTGGTGCCGGGCGGGGGTGATTGCTTGCTTCGTCACCCTGCCAGTGGCACTTGGGGGGACCCAGAGGAGAGTCAGTAGCCACAAGCTGCACAGTATGTTGGAGGGCAGCTAAAGTCAAGAGAGGAGCCAGCAGCTTCATGTCGAAGAGAGCCCTGGCAGACTGTGTCGAATCATGTAGGGATCCAGTGGGCAAGAATGCGGCAGTTGTCTTGAAGTTCCACGTGACGTGTACCCCTTCTCAGTTGAGGGACAGTTGCTGCCAGTTCTGGGAAAGGATTCCAGGGTTTATGATGGAACCTACAAATACTCAAGCCACAAGGATTGCATGTTCCCACTGAGCCAAAGTGGAGAGAGAGAGAGAGAGATGGGTATCGTTCAGAGTTTGGGTGCCTATGAAGAGTAATGGTCTGCTGGGCACTGTGAACTGTTTTGGGACTTGTGCTGCCTTCAAATTTTTGTGACCATAGTGATACTGAGATAATGTTGCCCTAAAGTCTGTGCAACCTTCTCAGTCTAGGTAAAAGCTGCTATCATAGCGGTACCGGCCATGTGAAAGCTGAACGTGTTCCCCACTAATTAACTGATGTTACCCAGAGTTATGTGCGAATATGTTTAATGAATTTGGGATCCCTGTTGTTTCTTCAAGTTCCATGTGGACATTCCATTATTGAAAGAAACTGTTTAATATGCATTAAAGTGTTGTTTTCATCAAGCACCAGCAGGGAAAAGGGACCCTGTGTGTGAAATCTGGGCCTAGGTAACATGGTTACTGGAAGCGTTTCTGCTGTGGCTTGCGCCCCCTTCCCACAGACATATTCCATCCATACCCCTAGACACGGGGATAGAGGGCTACATTTCTATGTATGATAGGTTATGTGATTCAAATGGATAAGGCACACAGCTGTAACAGTTTTGCACTTGCGAAGTTGGTTTACCAAGCAAGTTGAGATAGAAATGTGTATCGTGGTTGTTGGGGAGGAGTAAGGAGATGCTGTCTTGAAGATTAAATAAAACTAAAAACAAATGAAATACTTGTGCTGTATAGTACTATGCAATCCATCAAGCCCAGCAATTATGAACATTACATACATATTCTGTAGGTTACAGTCAGTGATTTCAGAAATGCAAAATTTTTTTTTTCAAACCATCAGCCTCCATTCAGTGCACATAGTAAGCTTTATTTGTAAAAGTCTGGCAAATAATGTAAAGGTTTAAGTTGACAAAAAAGTTAAGTAAGTTGTCATGTTTGGTCAGCTTCACCTTTCAGCATTTCCCTGTATATCTGGCTCCTAGAGAGAGAGAGAGAGAGAGTGAAAAAGAGAGAGAGAGAGAGAGAGAGAGAGAGAGAGGAGGAACAGTGGAGCTCTGTTTATCATTTAGTATTAGATCAGTCGTAAAAGGGTTAACAAACCCTACAGACAGCAGTAAATTATTGTACACTGCCAGACACACACACACACACACACACACACACACACAGTTGACAGAGAGAAGTGTAATCTGAGTCTCTGCTGGAGCAAAGCAGTCTCATTAAAATCTCAGTTTTGACCAACAGGCAGTGGTGTAGTGCTAAATTTAAAAGGGTGGGGTCTCCATGATCTGCAATGTCCCCAACCCCCCACACATCAGGGGTCTGGGGGATGCCTAGATCCCCATAAGCTATTAGGTTGTAGATGCATTCTGGTGCATTTTGAGGGTAATTGTAGGATGATTTGGCTGCTTTAAAGCCTTCTTTGACTTGTTAAAAACAACCAATATCACTATCAAAGTAACCACTTTTTATTTTCTTTAAAAAACCATTGTCAAAACTAAAGCAGAAAAAATCCCACTTCAGCCACCCTTCAAACATTCGACTATATACCACTTCCCTTGAGTATAGTCAGCTATCAGTGCGGTGGACATTGCACTTGTTACCTTGCAACCTGAACAGAAGACTCTGCTCCCTCCACAACAGTGCTCTACACACTCAGACATACAAGGCAGCCAGAAGGGCACACAAAACACCAGCCTAGAGGTGCATGTGTCTGCCACACAGCAGACACATACACAGATCATTCATGCCAGAGAGTAGAACTGATACACAGGACCCACTGGCGGGTCCCTCAAGGCCCAACATTGACACAGGATGTATGCCAGATCATGAATGCTTTATCTCCATGTACCCTGAACTGAGATGGTTGGAGCATGGAGGGCAAGGCTCAGCAGGGACACCTGCATGAAATACAGGGCATATACAGTGACATCAAAGTCCACAGACATACCATGTAACAAGGGTCCTGCAACCTGTGTGAGACCTCGGACAATGGTATGACCATAACTATCACTGCTATACAGCAGGATGATGTTTCCTATTCTTACCCAGTACATGGTAGCCATCCTCCCATCCCCCATATGTCATACACCAGAACCACAGCACCATCAAGCACTACAGCATAACCTACACATGACAGCCAAACTGCAGGGATGCACAGCCAATTGTAACAGATGATGACCTAATGCCAAGCACATCCCGTGGCATGTACATAGCCCAGGCACATGGCAAGGGCAGGGGCAATGCCAGTGGTAGGCTCATCTCACCCTAAACACACTCAGAAGTCATCTCAGACACCAAAGCCAAAAATCAAACATGACCTAATGCCTCATCCGAATGCAGCACAGGCTTTAATGCTGAAGAATTGCTATACACCATCAGATGCATGTGGACTTGAATTAATGGGTTCCATGCTCACTCACAGCAGCAGGATGTGAGGCTGGCGTTAAGAGGCAAGCTTGGGGGAAAGAGAGATCACTCAAGTCGCTGGACACAGCCCGGCTCCTCACCATCAGATACAGCCATTCAATACAAGCAAAATTATTAATAGAAAACAGCACACTTACCTCACTGCTCCTTTTATGATAAAGCCAGGCTGTTTTTTAATTCATATTAACCAAGGGGAAGGTCTTGCCAGACCAACCATGTGTCCTTTTACGACTGGATGACTAGAGCTCTGGATGAAGGCAAAGTGGTTGATGTCCTGTACTTAGATTTCAGCAAGGCCTTCAACTCTGTGCAACACAGAAGACTGATAGGCAAGCTGAGGGACATGGGGGTGTGGGATAAGGGGGTCAGATGGATTGGGAGCTGGCTGGAAAACAGACAACAGATGGTGGTGGTTGGGGGGGACTATCAACACCATGGGCAGTCATAAGTAGGGTACCACAGGGCTCAGTGCTGGGACCAGTGTTATTCAACATCTATGTGGCAGATGGTATTGGAAGCTAAAAAAGCCTGTTTGCTGATGACACCAAACTGGGATCAGTGGTGGATGTGGAGGAGGGTGGGAGAAGACTACAGAAAGACCTAGAGGCATCGGAGAGATGGTCATACACCTGGCAGTTGAGTTTCAATGCTAAGAAGTGCAGGATTATGCACTTTGGAAACATGAATCCTAAATACAGTTACCAGCTTTGAGGGGTGCAGTTATCGGTATCTGCAGACGAAAAAGATCTGGGTGTGATGATCACAGGCCACATGAATCACTCTGCACAATGTAGGAAGGTGGCAGTGAAGGCCAATAAGATGCTGGGGTGCATGGTGAGAGGAATCACCTCAAGGAGTGAGAAGGTGATTCTGCCACTATACAGGGCACTGGTGAGGCAGCACTTAATAATAATAATAATAATAATTTTATTTGTATAGCGCCTTTCAAATTATCAAGGCGCTGAACAAGTTAATAACAAAAATACATATAGCCATTCACACATAGACTTATAAAAGCGCATCATAAATACATCAAAAGACTTAATAAATTACAATAAAATCCAGTCCGATACTGACACTTTAATCCTCCACAAAGGCCTTTTTCCATAAAAAAGTTTTTAATTCTTTCTTAAAAATCTCCACGGAGGTGCACTCCCATAACGGTGGTAGAAATTCACAAAGAGTGGGGGCAGCATGAGAAAAAGCTCTGCTGCCAGAGGTTTTTAAACTCACTCTTGGAATTTCCAGCAACCCCATGTCGGCCGAGCGGAGCGATCGGCCAGGGCAATAGTGAACCAGAAGGTCTTCCAGATAGGTCGGACCCTGGTCATGAAGGGCTTTGAAAATCAATAAAATGACTTTAAAGGTGATCCGCCACAGAACAGGCAACCAGTGCAGTTTGTGCAGCACCGGGGTAATATGACAGGACCTACTTGTCCCAGTCTAAACCCGGGCAGCAGCGTTCTGCACCAGCTGCAGGCGGCGGATTTCAATCCCAGAAAACCCAAAGTAAAGGGCGTTGCAGTAGTCCAAGCGCGAGGACACAAAAGCGTGGACCAACATTGGCAAAGAGTCAGACGGAACGAGGTGCCTAACCCTGGCAATATTCCTAAGGTGGTAAATAGAAGTACTGACAACGGCTGACACCTGAGATTGTAAAGTCAGCTTGTCATCAAAAATCACCCCAAGGTTACGCACCCGTTCAGAGGCCGGCAGTGACACGCCACCAAGAAAAATTCAGAAGCGCGCAATACACGACCTCTCAATCTGACCACCGGATCCACCACCAACACCTCAGTCTTCTGAGTTCAATTTTAACCAACTAGAATCCATCCAGTCTTGGATTTCCCCAGACAGTTGTTGAATATCGAGAAAGCTCCATCCTGCTCGGGTGCAAAAGACAGGTATAGCTGGGTATCATCTGCATAGCAGTGAAACCTCAGCCCATACCGTCTTATAATGTTTCCGAGGGGCAGCATATACACTGCAAACAACATGGGTGGCAGCACAGAACCCTGAAGCACTCCACACAACAAAGAGACTGGGCCAGAGGAAAAAATTCCCGACACAACCCTTTGTGATCTCCCGGTGAGGAATGACATGAACCATTGCAGAACAGTTCCCGACATTCCACAAATTTGCCTCAGGCATGCCAACAACACCACGTGATCCACAGTGTCAAATGCTGAGGAGAGATCCAGGAGAACCAGAATGGAATGTCTCTTTTGATCCCTCGCCCTCAGAAGATCATTTAGCACCCGAACCAGCGCAGTCTCGGTACTATGTCTTTTACGGAAACCAGACTGGAAGGACTCGTAGATACTATGGATGGTTAAATGGTCATCCAATTGAGTAGCTACAACCTTTTCAATAACCTTCTCAATAAAGGGAAGGTTAGAGATAGGTCTGTAGCTAGAAAAACAGTCTGGGTCTAAGGAAGCTTTCTTCAAGAGAGGTGTCACCACCGCCTCCTTCAGGGAGCTAGGAAGCTCACCTGACTCCAGGGAGCACCAGACTATTTGTGCCAAAACTGGACCGATGATGTCAAAACACCCTAAAATTAGGGTAGTCGGTCCAGGATCCAAGCTGCAATAAGTAGGGCACACACTATGGATAAACATCATAATATCCACGAACTCAGGTCGATAAAAAGAACTCCAAGAGAAACAAGGCACTGCATTCTCGCGCGTCCCCACAACATCACCCTTAGAGGTTGTCGAGACACAGAATCAGCCCTGATGTCAGCCACCTTAGTTGCAAAGTAACAAGCGAGCCTATCACACTCTATTTGCGAAAAAGCTTTCCGAACTTGCTGACAGGCTGGGTTGCACAGTCTGTCTACAGTTTGAAACAGCTGAGCCGGTCGATTCTGAGCAACTGCAATCTCCCTGGACAGGAACTCTGCCTTCTTATGGGTGATTGCAGATTGGTAGCTAGCATAATGTTCTATCAATCTAAAGCGGTTGGCATCAAGGGCCGATCTGCGCCAACAACGCTCTAACCTTCGCCCTTTCCTCTGCATCTCCCTTAGAGTCCCATCAAACCAAGGGGCCCTGGGGTGCAGTGAAAAAGGGCATTCGTGAACAGGAGCAATAGAATCCAGGGCAACCGTGATGGCCTTATTATAGGCCACCACCAGTGCCTCTGGATTACTGTTCACCAACACGGGGGATGAGAGGTCAAGGACTGCCGCTAGGCCTTGTGAAGTAACATTCCGTAAGGGGCGGTACCTGACCATCTCCACAGGGGATGGCCTCCTAAGGGGGATGCAAAAATTGAACCTCACGGTGTAGTGGTCAGACCAAGCGACTGGTTCCAGCCCCATATCGGATGCATCAATCCCTAGAAGGAAAACTAAGTCCAAAGAGTGCCCAGATTGATGCGTAGCAGCAGAAACTACCTATGTAAGGCCCAAAGAAGACATTAATTGGAGGAAGTAACTACCAAATTGTGAAAGTTCATCGTCGACCCAGGCGTTGAAGTCATCCAGCACCATCAATCTGGGCGACTCAAATGACATGTCGACGAGGAAGTCTGCTACTTCCTGTAAGAAGCATTTCCCATCACCGGGTGGATGGTAAATGAGAACGATTCGAATGCCTACACCTGCTATGACTGAACATTCAAAGGAGTCAGCCTCTCCTACTACCACACTCGTGAGACCCAATTCAGTCTTAAAACAGACTGCAACCCCCCCCCCCGTGGTCCAATCTCGGGCGGTGTATTACCGAGTACCTGGCCAGGGTCATGGCCTCTACTATAGGGCCAGAATTTTCATCCAGCCAGGTCTCGGTAATGCAAGCCAGGTCAGCCGAACCAACAAGGTCGGCAATAATAGCAGTCTTATTCCTAACAGACTTGGCATTGCATAACACTGCCCGAGTTGGACAAACCTCGGAGGTTGTCAGGCCTATCTGCCTACTAAAATCAGTAGTGCCCTTGGGTATGGATACCAGACAGGGCGAACCCCGATCAGGATTCCATTTCGCCCCAGGGCACCTTCTGGACTTTATAACCCCGATACGATGGCCCCGCTCGTTCATCCTCCCCTGTTCACACCCCCCCCCCTCACTCTCCCGTGAGCAATCCCCAGTGCTCTACATCACCGATAAACATCAGGTTGCAGGGGAGGAGTACAAAAGGGTCGGAGGGCGCAAAGAGAGGAGGATGAATAGCGCACCACCGTGTGAGATAGAGGCCAGCACATGACACTGCTTGACTAAAATAAAACAAAAATAAACCAAAAATTAAAACTAAATTGACTTATACAATTTCAGTAAACATATAAAAACAAAACAAATGATGAAGTTCTGTATAATCCCTCCTCCCGGTCCTCTCACTACCAGGGAAGCGAAAACACTGGCACTCTCACTGCCAGAACAACATAAAAATAAACTCCCCCAGTTCTCTCACAACTGGGGAAAATAATATCAGTATTTCTCCCTGATTAGGAGAAGAACTCAAACTATAAAATAAACAAAGAAAAAACAAACAAATAAAACATTTTTAGACCCAGGGTCCTCTCACCACCCAAGAGTCAAACAGAATCCAAAAATGATAACGATCCACAGTCTCTTACAGTAGATCCAATAAATCCACTTAAGTTCAAAGATCCAAGTTCAAAAGGACAATCACATAACTCTAGAAAGGAAACAATCAAGGCGAAGGTCCACAAAGGCTCTATGTAGCAGGAATAAGAGGTCCGAGGGGGGGTTATCCAAAACACAATTTCAGCCCCACAAGCTCCCTATCAGGTATACACCAGGGCAAATTATGTCACTCACACCAAAGGACCCTATGAAAGAGCCACCATGGCAGCAATTCCAGGGTCCAAGGCAGCAGGGCACCCACTCAGTTCCCTAACTAGAAAGTACCCCAGCCCCCTGTGGAGTGACAAAACCCTGGAAAGCACCAGCCAGAGCAAAGGGGTTTCAGAAAAATTTGAAATAATCAGACCGGGATGTCTATAGTACTCCAATTAAGTCTTGACAGCTTTCACAATGTCCAAGTTGATTATAAATTCCACTAATGATGCCCTCCCTACAGTTATTAGGGGAACAAAGTCCAACACATAAAATCCCCACCACAATCCATAAAGACAAACCCCACTGTCGTCTTGTCTTCAGAACTCATCCATTAAGGGAACAAACCCCTCCAGCAGCTCTTCTTTAAACTCAGCCTGTAAGAACAAACCCCTCTGACGTCTCCTCTCCAAAATCACAATCCAGAAAAATGCCAGAAGAGACTGGCAACTCTCTCCAGCTCCACTAACAGGGAGCCCTCCGGTGTCAGAAACCCCCGCCGACTAAAAGCAAAAAACGGAAGAAAGTCAGCCAGAAATCAATACGATTCTTAAAAGCTCAATCAAAACTCCTCAGGGCATTACCCGGAGTTACCCAGCGTCTCAGCGTCCTTCAGCTCTCGAAATCCAGAATCCAAAAGCAGTCCTACAACGCTCCACCCGACGACATTCAGCGGCACCGAAACACCAGAGCTTAAAATGACACAAAATAAAAACTAAACTAAAAATAAAAATATTTAAACGATAAACAATCAAATAAAATAGAATAACGTCAAAGAAGTAGCAGCGGCAATGCGCCCAGCCTGGTGGCCATCTTTTTCACGTCCACTTGGAATACTGTGTGTAGTTCTGGCATCCCTTCTTAAAAAAGGGATATCAGGCTGCTGGAGGGGGTGCAGAGAAGGGCAACCAGAATTCTAAGTGGGATGAGGGAAAGGTCCTATGAGGAGACACTACAGAAGCTATATATGTACTCCTTAGAGGACAGAAGGGACAGAGGGGACATGATTGAGACCTTGAAATACTTGAAGGGCATAAATACGGTTCACCAGGAGGGTCTGTTCAAGTATAGAAAGGAAGGGATCACAAGAGGGCATACTCATAAATTGGAAAGGGGTGATTCAGGAGGGAGATGAGGATGCACTTTCTCACAGAGAGAGTAATGGCACCATGGAATGCTTTGCCTGTGGAACGGATAATGCAAACATCAGTAGGAGGATTTAAGAGGAGGTGGGACAGGATCATTTACAAAATCAGAATGGGGAAGGAGGGGGAGGGAGGAGGTAACACATATAATGTATTCAAGTGGAAAGATGGGGGAGTGGGGGGGCAGCATCAGTATTCAAAACAGAGAGCTGCACACTAGAGCAGACTTGATAGACTGTGAGGCCTCTATCTGCTGGCATCTTCATATGTTCGTATGTTTGTATATTCTTTTGTTAGCATCAACTGTCTAACTCACTTGGTCCCAGCCAAATATCGACTCCTGACTTGTGAGAATTAATCCCTCACAGGCTCATACGGCACGACTAGTTGGCTACTTCCCGCTCTCATTCAGCATAATACCAGACGTACCTTGAGTCACACAGGTACAGCTAGCCACTCGCTGAGTTAGAGGATTTCTGCAGGACATTCCCTAGATTGCAGATCTATCTTTCACATGAACAAAAAGTACAAACTTCAAGACAAAAGCAAAGCTATCACTGCCAGGTTATTACATTACTAATCCTTCATGGAAAATACATTTAAACATGCACTACTGCTTTGCTACACTAAATAAGTTAATTAAATAAATAAGTCCACTATACTGCTCTGTCCTGGAAAATACACAGTACAAGCTGGACCCCACTGAAAATGAGAAATTGCCTCTCACTTGGGCTATTCTGGGTACATGCATTATAAAAATGGGTAAAAGGAGGACCTCACTGAAAAAAAAGATCTTGCATTTCCACTGTATTATCCTGGGTAAATACAGTGTAAAAATGGAGTCAAACAGGACCCCACTGCAAACAAAATATCACAACTCATCTGGGCTCTCCTTAGTAAATATATGTAAAACTGTAAAAGCAGGACCCTACAGCAGAACCCCAATGAAAAGCAGATGTTGCATGTAAGCTGATCTGTCCTGGGAAAATATACTGTAAAAGCATCCAGATCACCCGTCTTGTAGCTGTCTGTTATATTCCTGGTGGTCTAGAGGTTCTCCCCATAAGGGCGTCTGATCCTCTCCCGACTCACCCTCTCAGGCACCCCTGGTCGCATAATGCAATCTGCAGCAATAGCAGTGACTGGCATAGCCCTCTGCTCACCATGTAAACTGGTTTCAATCTGATGGTCTTTGAGCAACCGCATGTATTGTTCAAACATCTGTGCCTACTGTACTTATGGTCACTCACTGGCAATCAGATGGTGGCAGACCGTAAGCAGAACGTTGTATAGGTCACTTTCACTATTGCTGTACTTCGGCTTAGATGACCTGAGTGGGGAGGTTGTGGAGTGAAGGGTCCTGAGCAGGTGGATTGACAGAGGATCAGATGCCCTTATGGGGGGGGGAGACCACTAGACTACCAGGAATATTCGCAAAAGTAACATGATGGGTCGACTGGAGGTGCAGGAACCACTACACCATCAGGAATGTTTGAGACAGCTACATTACAAGTGATCAAGGGGTTGGGGGACCACTAGAGCACAAGGAATACGTAAGACAGCTACAGAATGGGGGGCATGCACACATTAATGGGCCCTTAATGAGGATGCAAATGGGCCATAGAGCCTTCCATGCCCAAAGGGATTATTAGCATGTTAGAGCTAAATACGGCCCACAGGAGCCTTGCTGTGACCCCATTTGATACGTGCTACCTCCATCGTACTCTTGTCAGCCATATTCAGTCTGGGCCTGTGTCAGCATAGCACAAAGTCACTATGCACTGTACCGACATGGCCCCATATTTATATAGTTTGCATGCTTCAGTAGCAGTGAGCTAATTGTCTGAATATCACCCCCCCAGGCAGGCTGTGCACAAACTGCCACAGACTGTACATGGCCAGCTTTGAATATGGAGGCCTATGCTCCTTAGCCCAGTGGAACCCAAAGTCCATGAAACAATGGCGCATGGGGATAAGGAAGGCCTGCCTATACCCTCACGATACTTTCGTTCTAACTCATAACAGCATGAAAGCAAACATGTTTGGCACCGAGGTATGCTTGTTTGTTTGGACAGCAAAACATACATAGCATTACCACACAAGCCAAATGCTTCATTTAATACAAACAGAAAAATATCACACAAGTAAATACATAGGAGACAATATGACAAGTCAGAGCAAAGCAGTGCATTTAACTCCAGGGTCTATGCTATTACAAGCGCATAATTAGCCCCCACCATAGGGCAGGTATCAGCTAAGTGTAATCCCTTACTCTATCTTACTATTTACATGTTCAATTATAGACAGTACTAAATAGAGAAGACTCTTGCTTACAGTATCTTGCAAGTCTCAGAGGGAAGATAGCCATTAGTCACAGGCACCAATAAAACTGTCACTTTATTATTAATCGAACAGTATTTCTAAATAAACGCCTTACAAATGCGAATAAAGTGTAACCACCCAACATTCTTCCACAGGACTGTCACTACAAAACCTGGACAGAGGATTACATGATCTTTACTTACCTTCATAGGGAAAGTAAGTGGCAAACAAACAGATTTAATAAAAAATGAGACTGCCTGTTTTACACAGTTGGACACAATGACTGTCTGCCTGTCCCAGCCCAGTGACCCCACTGCCACAAGCCGAAGCCTGATCTCAAATCACCTTGTGCTCCTCTGTGAAGGAATTTGGTAGAGAGATAAAACAAAGTTCCCTTACAATCGTGCTTCACGACTGTTCAGTTGCTGATTTAAGACTGCTGCCTGGAGAACTACATAAAAAACATCACTGAAGACTTTAAGAAGCATGGGAGCGCAACACCCCTGCCAGTAAGCCATTGTTTAGATAAAAATGTATAAAAAGAAGGTTTAGGTGTCCTGTCAGACTAAAACAAGCTGCCTGTGCTGTTTACACTCCACTGATTGTAATTTGAGCTGGCAGGAGAATGCTACATGTAGGAAAGGAACTCTTTCTCTCCCACCCACCCCCCAACCCCTCAGAATAGTGATTTCAGGTAGTGGAAGGATCATGTTTCAATTCCAAAATTGTGCTTAGGAAGGAGTTTGCAGTGCCTTTTTTCCCCAAGTGATAGAAAGATGTCTGCAGGGCTCCACCCCCTGCAGCCGTAAAAACACATGGGGGTTGCACAATCAGAACAAAAAAATACTTCTAAATAAACAAGTACTCTTTAGTAACCACAAAATGAATCCCATACGGATGAGTGACTACTGTCACTTCAGCTGCTTGAAAGCAGATAAATCTGAACTGTTACAGGTATAAGGATTAAAAAAGGGGTGGCATAATTTAAATGGTTATGAGAAAGACAAACAACATACAGGATGCATAAATGATATGGGGGGCAGATCATTTAACAGTTTTGTAGTTTCTGTAAACACACATACAAATAAAAGCCTCAAACCTAGCACAAAGCATTATGGATATGAAATATGTGTGGCCTAGGGAATCTGCCTAGTAAATGATTCAACTGGTCCTACATTCTGTTTAACATGCCATTATATAGACTTTATCACAACTAACTCACACACACACACACACACACACACACACACATATGCATACTCTAAAGGCAGCAATATTCTGTAAAACTTGCACATAAGGCTATGCACAACACAATAGGAAAAAGTTATTGCTTGCTGCCTAAAAGTGAAAGACCAGCCAGCTCCACGTCACCAAGTGATGGGAATCACTCTGGCATGCTGGCCTCTCAGTTTGCACTCCAAGCTAGGGATATTAGAAACAGAGGCCAGCAGGGAGGGTCCAGATCATCCAATAGATGCTCTCCTTCCAACGGGGTGGTTGATCGCCACACCACTTTCCCAGCAGCTCCTGGTGGTGCCATGGTGAAGGTGCATTGATTGTGCGCATGATCATACATCTGTCATTCCACCAGGCCAGCCATGTGAGCACATGAGAAAAGAGAGGAGGCTAAAAGAAAACAGGCAGAAATGCTGCAGCTGTATGCGAGATGACGGCCTGCTTGGTTTCTTCATGCCAACAGACCCCCAATGTGCACCATTTGAGGGCCCCTCCAGCCCATGTCAACAAGTTAGACTGCAGTTCCTCCATATAGGACAAGAGAGGTCCCTGGTACAGGCAAGTCGGCACCAGAGAACAGGAGAGCAACGATCCTCCACTAGACTAGAGGAGGACAGGGTGACGATAGTGTGGCACTGGAGACATCTGAAGGTCAGAGTGACAGCTCTAATAGAGTGATTGGAGAATCTGTTGGGTAGGTAGGCCATTATGGGGCCTGAAGAAGTTGGGTACCAGTGGGAAAGGGAAAGAGATTAAAGAAGAGATAATTAAAAATAAGAAAGAAAGGACAGAAATCATGATCCATTCATGTTTTAACATTCTAATGCAGCTAAAGCAATAATTGTTCTATTAAACATTGGATCCTAATACTGATTATTTATTGATTAAAACTTGATCACATGACAAGAAATAGCTGAATTTATTGCTCTGTTTAGCCTTGGCAATAATCCATAGCAATGGGCAATAGTTCAAGGACTAGTGCCCTGCCAAGTGCAGAGCACCTGTCTTTGTAATAAAGCTGGTACTCCACCACAACATGGTAGTGGTTCCAATTCCTGCAGGCACTGTCAATTTTATTTCTGCATCCACTACCAATCTCCATGCTGGTCCCAGCAGCCTCCATCCAATGCTGGGGTGAGAGATGCCATGTTTCCTTGTGCAGCAGCACCAGCCACAAACATAGACATACAATACCAGACTGCCAAGGGGCATAATGAGGCCCAACACTGAAAACGGAGGGCCTTATAGCCCCTGGAAGGTTTGGTATTGCCCAACACCACCCACCCTGGAGGGTATTATTGCACTTAGAAAATGGGCCAATTGTGGCATTTTTAGATGGGATTTAAAACAAATTAAAAAAAAGTTAAAATAAACTCTCTTTTTGTTTCTTGTAAAGTAATCAGTTTCCGTACTGTTCCATCTCCTGTTGTTCTCCCCACAGAGCCATTCTCATCTAATTATCCCTCCCCCGGCATCACCACATCCAGAACAAGATATGGAGTTTCTTGTACAGTCCCTCCCCGCCCGCAATTTCTTGAAAGTGTTGTTGTAGTAAAAAAAAAACAGTTCTCTGCTCTTCCTAGACTTTTTTTTTTCATAGAACTTCTGGCTGTTAGGCCCACGACCTTGCAGACCCTGCCACGTAAAAGCAGAAAGTACAGACCGAGAAGTACACTATGGCACGTGAGCTCAGTAAATATTTTTTTATCTTTAGATTTAACACAGAAGCTCTGTTAAAATTTTCAATTTGCAGTGGTGAGAACATGATATATGACACAGCACGTTTGCGATAACTTGTTTAGTGCTTCTGTGTTTGGAGGTGGATCCACACTGGGGATGTGAGTGAAGGAGTTGCAGTGTGAAACACGTACCAGGAGATTGTAAGGTGAATGTACTGCTTTTGAACAGCAGGCAGTCGTTTATGTTTTTTTTATTATTCAATTTATTTATTAAACTAAACTGAGATCGATTCGGGGAGGGAAGGGGAGGGAGAGGGGAGAGGAGGGGGGGAGAAGGTTTGGCCAGCCACCAACTCATCCATTAAGTGAGAGAAAAAAATGATGGTTGGTCAATTTGCAAATTTGGTGTGACCCAAAGATGCCCTAAGTAATGGGGCACCCTGAATTGGCACTTGTTTTTCACCAGGCACTGTTGAAAAATAAATGCATGCCAATCAGCATGCTTTATTTTTCAAGCCCATTTTCTAAACAGACTTAGACAATGATGGCATAAAAAGGCCAATGGTCCATTCAGTCTGCCCACGGTTCCCTATCTAACCCAGGACCTACTGTCAGTCCAGGGTCCTAGCCCTCACCATCCACCCCCTATCCCCTCCCAGTTTCTGTTGTCCCAAGCAACCACTGTAACTTTATTCTGTCCCAGCTGTGCTTGAAACTGTTAATGATTTTAGCACCCACAATCTCAGTTGGTAAACTATTCCATGGTCCCACTGCCCTTTTTGTAAAATAATACTTCCCCATGCCCCTCCTGAGCCTCCTTCTTGTCAGTTTCCACTCGTGCCCTCGTGACCTCAAACTGCTAATCATGCTAAATTATTCCCGTCAGTCCAGCTTGTTAATTCCTTTTTGGAACTTGAAGGTCTCTATCATATCCCCCCTCCATGCCGATCTCCAATGAGTGCATGTTCAGAGCCCTGAGGCACTTCTCGTAAGACATGCCCTGTTGGCCCAGAATCATCCTTGTCACCCCTCACTGCACTGTCTACAGCCTGTTCTTGTCTATCCTGAGATAAGAACTCTAGAACTGGGCACAGTGCTCCAGGTGAGCCCTCACCAAGAATCTATAATGAGGTATAATTACCTTTTTTCTTCTGCTGTGAATATCCCTCCAAATATACCCCAGCATACTGTTTGCCTTGTCAAACTGGCTTGATTATTTGAAGGTGTCACTGATAAAAACTCAGAGGTCCTGTTCTTCAGCTTTAGTGCTGAGTCTTACCCCATACATCCAGTACTACATCCACAGAGCTGCTTGATTCCACTCCTGGAGTTTTGCTTCGATGTCTTACCAGTCCCCCTGTTACAGTTCAATACAAAGCGGTACAGAGGGTGAAAACAACCACTGCTTGAGCCACAACATGTAAGTTCCTACTTTTTAGGGGGCTACATCCACGTTAAATAGAGAACTGCAAGATGTCAGTCTAGGAAGGGAGGGTTACAGTCAAGAATTAATAAAACAGATATTGATGTTGCAAGGACATAGTGAGGAAATTCTAACCCCATGGGATGAACTACTGACTTTCAATAATCACATTGCCCCCAGCCGTCAGCTTCTGGTGATGCAACTATTGTCAATTAATAGTGCATCCCTTGGGGTCAATATTTTTCAACTATATCCCCAAATCTCTGGTTGGTATTTAAATAATAGTGCATTACTACTGTACAGTAAGACAGCTGGGGTCCCATACATAGTAACAATTATGTACCTCAAAGTAGTCACAAGGAACACTTTGAGGCATGACCCTGTGTTGCACCCCTTTGCTGCTATACACAAACTTTCAGTGCTAGAGCACAAGTCAGTGTGCCAGCACAGGGAACGGATCAGGGGAAGCCCTCTGTAATAAAGGTGCTGGTATGCAGAAAGGTATTGTATCATGCACAGTGACTCCCTGCTGCTGTCAGTCCCCATGTGCAAGCTGCAGTGATGCCATTCACTGAAGAACTGCTGAAATCCATTCTACAAGGGGTCCCTACCATGTGACCCAGAATGTTCATTTCAACAGGGGAAGGCTTAAAGGGGACTGGAAAGTTGCACTAATTGGCAGCAGTTAATAATGCTCCTAATAACAGAAATGAAATGCATACCTCCAAATGATCCATGTTTAACTGCACCTGAATAAGACTTAATGTGAACAATTGTGTTTTCAATTGTTTCCTTTTTATGGACAGCACTCGGCACAGTTCACTTCATGGAACCAGTAATTTGGAGTTGTTACTATGTCACTGTTCCTGTACAGAGTGCTAAGCATGAGTTGTTGACCTATCAGAACCTTGGTTAGAGTTCTGTACACAGACTGTGACGTAGTAAAAACTCCAAATTATTTCTTCCATGCTGCCTATAAAAAGAAAACAATGCAAAATGCAGTTGTTCACTTCACTTTTCATTCAGGAACATTTATGTA
This sequence comes from Neoceratodus forsteri, assembly GCA_016271365.2. Lineage (NCBI taxonomy): Eukaryota > Metazoa > Chordata > Ceratodontiformes > Ceratodontidae > Neoceratodus > Neoceratodus forsteri. Next base: position 915,804,224 of record CM028137.1, read on the forward strand.
TGCCTCATTTAGGGTATCAATATCATTTCTGAAAATGTGAATATTAATTAAGCAATACTGCATGAGAGGGTGTGGGTTGTGCTGGGATAACCTCACACCTGGGTTGTTGGGCAGAGACTTCAGGCTGAGTGCGTCCAACATCCCAGAAGTGAGGTTATCCCAGCACAACCCACACACTGGAGTGCATTATTGCTATTATACAATGGCTTGTTTTTATACAAAATAAAAAAGTGTTTTTAGTAGATTTTTAGAGTGGCATCCAAGGGATCCCAAGCATCATCAAAAGCATCAAAAGCAATACAGTGAGGTTGTGCTGGGATAACCTCACTGTGCCAGGGGCACACTGACCAATAAGAGTCCAGGAAATGTTCTTGTCATTGTATAATAAACATCTGCTAACTAGAAATGATTTCCTGTCCTCTTTAAGTGGCACACCTTGTTGTGGAAATAAATGAGGGATGGGGATGGAGCTTGGGAGGGAGGATCCACTAGATAGCAGGGAGCCACAGGGAATTAGAGTCCTGAATCTGGGCTAGTGGTCCACCAAAGAAGACTGGCAAGGGACAACATAAATCACTGCCCATTCATTCTACAAGCCTGCCTTGAAGTATGGGGTGGGGGTTGGGAGATAACATCAATAGTGCCTCCGTGTGCCTGGTGCCATGTCATGGACCAAACCCTATGCCAACTGTGATTGTAGCATGTTAGTGGTCAAACAGTCTACTGACCACCACTAACATCAGAAACTGTAATTTGCATAATGCTATGAAGGGTCACTGTCACAGAAGAGGCCCAGCCATGGGTAGCTAGCAGCTCCCATTTGTGACAGCAGTTTGGGGGAGTGATATGCATAGCCTAATGCACCCAGAAGGTATCCCATGACTTTGGTGACTGCAATTGGGTACCTACCAAAAGGGCGACTCAATTGTGGCGCCTGTCATCAGGGCAACTGGGGAAGGTGGGTTACCAGATGGGGGACTGTGCGAAATAGTGACATCCTGTCACTACATACCTACTCATGTGAGGGGGGGAGCAAGCACGTCGAGCATGGGATTGGAGGGGGTGGCACCACAGTGAGCTGCCAAACTGCTTCCATGGCATGGTGGGTGGGTTCAGGGCTGCGGTGAGAATGGTGCTGGGTTCGGGTCCTGGCGCAGGTACTTTTTGTTGCTCCCAGCCCAAATGTTTTCTTTTCCACATTTGCACCCCTCCTCGACATGCACCCCCCTGGAGTTGAGACTCCTTAAGTAGGGGGCCAGCGAGGTGGGAAGCCCCTCCATAGGTGGGGTGTGTGAGGCGCAGCCGCCCGCACAAAGTGGAAAATCCCAACTCTCCAGTGCCATTTAACTGTTCACTGGGAGTACATCACCAAAATATTTTTTCATGATGCTGCCGTCTAACGGGCGCATCATTGCTATCACATAGATCCCACCAATACCATCACCTGCTACTACTACTGCAACAATGCATGGGCTCTTGAACTTAAGATGTTACAGAGTTAAAATAGGTGTACACTGTGTAAATACAGTACATCAAATGAGAATTCCTGTACTACTACACTTGATTGGACAGAGGATTTTGAAACCAAATGAGGCAGCAATTCAGAGAGAAGCAGTGTTTTCAGGAACGTCTTCTTTGCCTCACACCATATTGTTTAGGCTTACTTTAAATCAGCATGCAGGATTGACAGTATGGACTTGATTGCATCTTACCTTCTCTCTTACATTAAATAATCATCATCATGTTTATTGGAAATTAAATAAATAATATTACAAACCACTGGACTGAGGTTCATTCAATGGTATTTTTCATAAGAGTACAGTTACTCAGGTACTAAAGGTTACAAAATACTTATAAGTGACTTAGAAAGGTTACACAATACTTAGAGTTTAGAAAATAGGCTTTTTATGTCCTGGTGTCTGATTTGCTGGTACCCCTTCTAGGAGGGTATATTAACTTACAATAGATGACCAGAAAATAAAAAGTACAAGCTTGCAATGCCAAAAGGACAAACTGGTATCCTTGTGCCAATTCAATGTTCAAAATTCAATTGTCACCAGTTTTTACAGTATGCTTAGTGAGAGAGTGAGAGTGAGTGATAGGCCCCCTGTACACTAAATCCTCTAACCAGTCTACACTAATTAAAAGACTTACATAAGTATTTTAAAAAACAACAAAAAAACATTTTTTTTTTAAACTAAGCCAGTCCTCACTCCGGCACTGGCAAGACACCTGACCTGTGACCCCCTGCCTGCTCTTGCAACTTCTGATACCCAGCAGCATTAATCCATCTCCAGCAACTATTTGTAGGAAAGTCCCACTCTTCTCTTGCTTGAAGCTGCTAAAATGTTGCAACCTATTTCTAGCAAAATACTGTAAGTCATCACACCATGTTAAAGCCACCCACCCTCTCAGCCTTCCTCCACACATTCAGGGGTCAGGTAGAGACAGAGAGACCCCCCAACTCCTGCCAACAAACTTTTAAACTACTAGCACAAGTGTGAGTGAATAAAACTAAGCAGAGCATCCCCCCCAGCTGACACCCTGTCTGACCGTTGGCTGGCCACCAAGTTTTCCAAACCATACAAAATACAGAATTACCGAATCAGGTGGTGGATTGCTGAATTTTTAGATCTCCACATCATGGTAATAATAACTTCTGACAGCTGGTCAGCAGTGCTGAAAAAAACGTGCTCCCAAAACAATAAAGCAGTATCAGCAATAAAGCATTTGAATGTCCGGATCACAAGTGATCACGGGGAACCTGTCATGGGGTGGGGGTCACAAAGGAACAAGCACAGACACAACACTGAAAAAAGCTTTAACCCTAACAACAGTGCCCTCTACTAGCAGGTATGCTACTTTACAAGAGGGACTACTTTTCAAGAAAATTATTTTGTATTCATTTTTACTGATTTTTTTTAATGTTTTTTAACTTTTCATGTATTTTATTGAAATGTCACAACTGCCCATTTTCGAAGTGCAATAATACCCTCCAGGGCGGCCAGTATTGGGCAATATGGACCTTCCAGAGGCTATAAGGCCATCCACCTGTGGTGTCAGGCCTCATTATGCTCCTGGGTGGTCTGATATTGCCCAACAACACCCACCCTGTTGGGTATTATTGTTTGCATATGACATAGCACAAGAATATTATTATAACTCCAATTTTATCATTGCAACATATAACACTGGCAGTAAATGGCATCCAGCAATCATGATAAATAAGTAATAAGACATAATGTGGTGCATGCCCTGAGTGTAATGTGGCATGATGCCACAGGCAGAGTGATTTCATCCCTTGGAAGTGTGGTAAGATTAGTATAATGCACACCCCTTAAAAGTCTTATTGTGCTTATAAATTGGGTAAACTAAGAAATAAAAAAAGCCAACTTTGTTTTTATTAAAAAAGATATTTCTTTTGTGAAAAGTAACTTGTCAAAAGTAGTCCTTCCTGCTGTCATGTACTGTATCTGTCTAACGTGTCTTTTTTGTGGAATGCAGGAATTCAAATTTCTGCAGAATTTAAATAACTGAAGGTTTGCTGCTACCCACAAAACACACACAATAGAAGGCCTCAGTAAAGCCAAAGATTTAATGTTAACTGCGGCAGGGCAAGAAGCAAAGATTTCTTTGGTTGGCAGGTAAGGATCGAGGGAGGGGGCTAGTCCACGGTCAGAAAAGAAGCTCCAAAAAATAAATCTGTGAGTAGTAGTAACAACCCCAACAGTTTTGCCCAAAGTGCTGCCACAGGGAGGAGGAAGAACTTCAATGCAAGACAATGGTGTTATTGGTGTGCGGGGCATCCTTAAAATCTCTTTCACTAGTGATAGCTTGTACCAGTCATTTTTTTTTATTTTGGTTTGTTTCTTTAGAGATTGCCTCCACCGGGTAAAGGATTCTCAGGAGCTGTCCTTTTAGTTGTTTGTAAATAAAGGTAACATCACCATAGTGTTTCTATGAATAATTTATAACTAGCAATTGTTGTATAGCATTACTTATACCATTTGCAGTCAGGTATGATATACAAATAACCAGATGGTCAATATATAAGAAAATTATTATTTTGCTTTAAAATTTTCTCTTTATTTAGTTATTTATTTTAAAAAGTTTCACCAGGAAAGACAAATTGAGCTGATAACAGCTAATTTCCAGATGCATCCTGGGAGAAAGGGGATGTGGAATTCTTAAACAAACCAATGAAATGGAAGTAAAATCAGTAGTAAAAAACTATATGCATATCAGGTATAAATTGAGTCTTGGTGGTGAGAGAATACATTTCAAGTAAGGAAAAAGCAACAGAACATGGTAAAATAATGGGAGGATAAAAACAAAGGGGTCACCCACATTAGGATGAAAGACATTTTACTGAGGGCAGTGAGAGTGAAAGCAATGGAGAGGGAGGAAAGAGGCAAAGAGGCAATTCAGCTGCACAGAAAGAATTATAGGGCTAAAATCGAGGTTAGCCAACCACCGAGATGTCCCATCATAGAGACATCAAACACCAACTGTCGACAGCTCCCAGAGGAAAGGATTGTGAGGAGGTCTGTCAAGCGGGATGCTCTTCCCCCACACCCTCTGAAAATATAAATAAACTCCAGTCACACAGCATAGTGGGAAACAATGGAGCAGCAGGTAGTGGAAGCTGATCACCTCGCCCACATTCGCACACGCTACAGAGTCTGGATCACCAAGAGTGCTTCAGTCCTAAGGCATTTACCCTCACTGTCCCCACAATCATTCCTCCACTCTTTCGTTGGGATACCAAAACAAAGTGTGATTTACAGTAAGAGAATCAAAGACAGTTATAAGAGGGAGAACTAAAGTCATGAAGAAGAATATTTAAGGAGAAAGCAGAAGAAGCAGAGTGAATAGAGATGGAAAAAGAGGACCAGAGCTTAGGGAAATAAGAAAAAGCAGATTGACCAGCAGTAGTTTCTCTTGAAGGAATAAGGATGGAATGTGAATTATTACGTCAGAGATGGTAGCTGGAAACAGAGGAGAGGTTAAGAAGGATGTAAGCTATGAGGGAAGAGCACCAAACCAGAATTTAGAAATAAAGGAAACACAATGGGAAAGGCAGCTGACATCAAGAGAAGGGAGAAAAATGGCAGAGTAGAGAGAACAGTGGTGGGTATGAGGGGAACAGTCTAGAGCAAAATGACAGAAAAAGTGAAAGGGTGGTCCAATCTGGCAAGAGAGGATTCTAGTGCACCACTATAAACCATGTCACCATAATCAAAGATAGAATCATCTTTAAGATAACTTCATGGTGGACAGAAAGTGGGATACTTGCTTTGTTCCTGTACAGACCACCAAGTTTGGGGTGACGCTTTTGATGAATGGCATCTATATGAACCAAATAAATCAAGATGACAGTCAAGCCAAACTCCAAGGTACTTAAAAGAGGATGCATTCTCAAACAAAGCACCAACCAGGATGTGAAAAACAGGGAGAGAGAAGAGTCTGGGAAGCCTCTGATGGGTGCCAAAAGTCATAGAAACAGTTTTTTTTTTGGCATTGAGAGTTAACTGGTTAGTCTGGAACCAGTGTGGAATAGTGTTAAACTCCAGCTGCAATAGTGAGGTAAGATCACAAGAAAAGGAGCCAGATGCATAAAGTACTGTATCATCATCATACATATGAATGAACACAGAACAGATGGAGGGGAGGTCATTTAAGAATATGGAAAAGAGAATAGGACCCAGGACAGACCACTGAGGGACACCCGAGCAGATAGGGAGTGGAGAGAAAATTGAGTTCCCTATCTGGACAGCTTGAGACCTACCTCAAAGTAAGAATGGTACCAGCTGACTGCAGAGTCATAAAGACCTGCTGCTTTAAGCTTGTCCAGAAGCAGTGGGTGTGCCACTATGTCAAAAGCTTTAGCAAGATCAACAAAAATGGCAGACATGCTCAGACCCTGAGCCATACATGAGAGAATGGAGTCAGTGAACAGAAGGAGGGATGCAGAAGGGAAGTGAGATTTTCTAAAAGCAGAATGAAAGGGGGGTGAAGAAAGAGGAGGAGTCAAGGAATGATGAGAACTGAGATAGAAAAAGGTGTCCCTGTAATTTAGCTAGGACAGGAAGGACAGAGATAGGATGGAAGTTACCAAGAGAAGAGAGATTATCACCTTTAGAGAGAGGAGAGACAGTAACCTGTTTCCAGGCATCAGGTACAGTAGCAGAAGAAAAGGAAAGGTTGAGGAGAAGAGTGATAGGCAGAGTGATAGCAGAGGCAGAGAGAAGAAATTTGGGATCAAGGCCTTCAGGGCTACCACCTTTATGTGGATTAAGGGCAAGCAAGGACTTAAGGGTAGCAGAGATAGTGATAGAAGAAAAGAAAAAAATTTAAAAGGGGAAGAGGCAGAGAGGGTGAGAAAGGGAAAAGGGAGAGGAAGAGATGAGAGAAGGGGCACAGGTAGTAAAGTAGAAGTTAAAGGAAGGAGACAACAGTAGAAGGATCAGAGATGAGGGAGTCACCTACCTTTAGAATGGGGTTGGAGACTGGGTTTGAGTGGTGAAAAGAGAATGGATAACCTTCCAAAACTTGGAGAGATGATTTAAGTTGTTCTGAAGTATGAATGCAAAATACTCCGACTTTGCAAGTCTTGTAGCTGTGATGCAGGCATTTTGAAGAAAACCATAGCATGATAAAGTAGTTGGAGAGCCAGTGATCTTAAAAGAACACTAGGCAATGTTTCTAAAGCAGAGGCAAGCCATCACTTCACCTGTAATCCAAGGAAGATGAAAACTCTGTATTCTGGATTTTCCCAGGGGAGCATGAAAATCCCATATAGCCATGAATTTGGAATGCAAGTATTGTAGGGCAGAATTAATATTATCAGCTGTTGAGACTTGAGATCTATCAGTAGCCATAAGGTTGGCTAGGAACAAGTAATAAAATGTATGCTTTATAAAAACTGGTTGCTTGTGAAAACAGGCATTGTGCTTATCTTGCCTTCCAGTATTAACACAAGATATTGAAATGAAAATAAAAATGTATCCTATATGGTTTACTGATACCTTTTTAGTTACTGTATAACAACATTGTTTTAAATATTGTATTGTATTGTATTGTGTTGTATTGCACTGTACTATATGATCTCCAACCCAGGATTCACTATTGGTTGCAATAAACACCCACCTACAACTAGTTATTTCAGTTGTTCCCTGAAACATTTGCTTTTTAGGCACACTGGAGCAAAATCTCAGCCCAGTGTAGTAAATTTCAGGAAATGCAGTTTCTTGTGGAAAATGGTATGTAGACCTGGACACCCCCACAACCCTATACTTAATGCAATATACTGTATGGTATACAACAATTTTTTCATGATATACTTAGAGGGGTACGATATAGTGTAGTACTGTGTGATATAGTAATAAAACATGTGCATATGACTGTAGCATGGAATGGTGGTAAAGACCAGATCCCAACGGGGCTATGTGCTATGAACCTCTGGCCCTAACAATATTAGCATTGCTTATACAGGCCTTGTGGCACAGTTCTTTTTCTTTGCTGTGCAACTGCTATTATTATACAATACTAAGTATTTTTGTATTTGTTATCAAAAACTAGTTTTAGCTAGTTTTATTCTTATCAGAGAGTACGCACAGAGAGAGTGATGAGCTAACCATCCTCTGCACTGACGTTCTACCAATGAAATGTCTGTGTTTTGTGATTTTACCTTACTTAGCAGATCATTCCCTAGTAACATACATTTCTTAGCTAGGAGTATAAGAATGATGCAAAACTTTTTTTTTGTGCTGAGTTCAAATCCAGTCTGGAGTGATATCAGGATATCTGGGGTCCCATTCATGACTCCCAGCAGCTATTTTCCTGTATATTGTGTTTTCTGGTAATACACAATTTCACTCCTGCCATATTCTTGGCTCTGTGTCATGTTTCGCCAACAGGTCTACAGATCTCCTGCCAACAAGTGGCGACCGCAGCAGGACCCGTTTAAACAGAACCAACACCAGTATACCACAGGTATAATGGTGGGATAGTGAAAGGTGTTAAAAACCTTCACCCCTCTTTGGCTCACAGGACGGTCATTAGTGGCCACCATTGCCAGAACACACAGCTTTCTTACTGCCAAGACCAAGGTGGGCTGACATGCCATAGATCTCTGGTCAGTACAGTTCACAAAGGGGAAGACACAATGTAATGGCCAATAATTCTGAGGTCAACTTGGATGTCCTACAGTATCTTACCTCCTATGGAGGCTGGAAAAATTTCACACCTGATGTGAAACACCAGGCTGACCCGCTACAGTATGTAGGAAAGCTATATGCTGAGATGAAGTCTAAAAGTAAGAAACATGATCAAAAGGGTGCAATGGTTGCTGCTTTGTATGTTTTATGTCAGACACTGGAGTCTGAGGTTTTGGCTCCAAGAAAGGAATTGAAATTGAAATCCAGTGAGGTGTGTACATTAAAGAGAGAGATTGACAATGTTAAGAGAGAGGAAAAACAGGGAAATTGGCATGTTGCAGGAGGAGAATGATAGGTTGCAGCAGGATAAGGTACAGAAGTTACAGTTGAATGGTGTGCTTATGAGCATGAATAAATCATTGAAAAGCGAGTGTGAGGAGTTGGAAAAAGAGTTTGCAAGGTATCAGAAACAGGGAAAGAGATGGAGCGAAAACATGAAGTAAGCACCATGTACAGGGTATTGCAGAATAACGTTAGCAAGGGAAAAGTTTCATGAAGGTGTGGATCATATGGAGTGTAGACAGAAGATTGCAAGTTTACGTCAGCAGCTGACATTCCTAAAGGGTCATGTGAGAGCGACACCATTGACACTGCTCATCATCTTGTCATCCTCTGATGAGGATGATGATGATGATGACACTCCTTGGGATACCAGAGGGTAGAGGCACCACCCACCAGTGGCCACTCTGACCAAGGAGGATAAAACTGTGGTAGAGGGCCTGATCTCCAAGGTGATTACGAAAAGTGAGCTGTCTGACAAATAGGCAAAAGCCTTGCAGAAGGCAGTGGCCAATGCACTGAAAGAGGAAGTGGAAAACAGACACTTATCCAGGGCATGGCTACTGCTGAAGCAGAGGTAGTCACTAAAAGCATCATCCTTAATGGATCTGAACTCCAGTCGAGCCACAGTGCTCTACAGTCCAAACAGGCTATTCAAAGCACCGCGGACAAAATCAGCCGTATGGCCCTGGGTGACAATTTGAGTTGCCACCTAAAGAAGGTGCAACAGAACTGCCAGATGCTTAACTTGCTGCTGGAGCATCAGTTCCAGGTCCTCAAACAAACTGTGGAACCTACATTGTGGACAAAACTACCAGAAGAAGTCCAGAGTGACACCAAGGCCTTCTTTGATGTGGTCGCCATCCACCTGTTGGTGGCCCATGTTCCAAATTTGGTTGGTGTGTTGCTGGCTATGCAGGTTCATAGATTTACAGGTTTTATATGAGCATTTGAGATCAAAGACGTATGTATTGCTCGCCACTTTTCCGTGGAAGAATCTACATTTTTCTACACCCATATACCTATCTAGTGAAGTCTTGAACATATCCATAGTTTTGCTATTGACAATAGCTTCAGGCAGGGAATTCCATAAATTTATGACTCTCTGACTAAACCATTTATTTCTCTTGGTTAACTTCTCCGGTTAAGGTGAAACAGTGTAACAAGAAAGCACCCGCCCAGTACGAGGGTCGACTATGGCTCGCTTACAGTACTGGCAAAGTACTCACAGGACCTATGAGCTGTAAATCCTTGTTGTTTCATAGTTTAATAGTTTCATAGTGGAAGTGCGAGTTCTGGAGGCAGAATCCTTTCATGAACTCACCACCTATCATAGGTGGTACATATGTTTTTCTTTCCCCATATGTTCATCCAGTCTAGTTTTCAATTATGTCATGTTATCACTTTCTACCACGTGTTTTGGTAAAGAATTCCATGCCTTTATTATTTTTTGCATCAAAATGTTTGCCTTTTATGTGTATAAATATTTTCTCCTTTTAGTTTTAAACTATGGGCTGTTGTGGTGGAAGTTCCTAAATTGCCAACAAGGTCTATAGTCTCCATAAGATAGTTGTCTTTGACTGCACTATAAGCATAACACAGATCTCCTCTAAGCTTTTTATATTGCATGAAGTACAGGTTCAGATGTTCTAGCCTGTTTTCATAGTTGCTGTTCTCCATAATTTGAACCTTTTTCATTATTTTCCTTTGGACACTCTCTATTAGTGTATTCCCTCTTACAGTGGATAGTGCACAGAAAGGTGCACGGTAGTCCATGTGTAGACTTTTTTTATTATCTACTAAATTGTCCAATTTTAAATGTTCCATAATCCTTTTATTGTGGCTTCCAGAATCTTTCCAGGTACAAAGGTCGGGCTTATTGGTCTAAAATTTGTATGATCTGTTCTACTCCTCTTTTTATGGCTGCATAGGTGGAGCCATGCAGAAGTATTGCTGTAATTAGAAAAAAGGGGTCTGAATTGCTAATGCAGCATGCCTTTGTTGTTATGCAAGAGAGGAATGAAATCAAATCCATTTTCTGCAATAAACTGTGTTTCCACCCCTTCCCTACCCTAATCCTCCCCCCAGCTGTGTGTTGTTAGAAGGGAATGGAATCCCTCTGCATTCAACAAATCTGCTGTCTGAACTGGGTCTGGAGTGAGAGATGTTACCCAGAGAAACTTAAGTCCCTTTTAAAAGAGCATCAAAAGTAAACAGTGATCTTTCAAGCTGACATACACACATACACACACACTCTCTGACTGACTTTCATCAAAAGTAAACAGTGATCTTTCAACCACACACACACTGACTGATTTTCATCAGAGACTCAGCAAGACACAAAAAAAGATGATAGCATTGCAGATTACTCTACTGAGCCAAAAGGGTGATAAAACAAATTGACAACCTCCGGTTAAACCTCAATAAATCATCCAAGTACCTCCAGAAATAGCCTTTTAGTTTAGAAAAATCATGAAATCATGAAACTCTTGCCCTGCTCACATTAGGCAACTTCAAGAAACAAGACATACTATTTGAGAGTCATGAAAACAAGAATTTGTCAATGCTGAACATTCATGGCTTGCATTGCTATTGTACGAGGTCTTGCTTGTACACATTTTACTATATATTATATGAGAGGCATCTCCTCTCAGCTAATCACAATTAAGAACTGCCACGAGTTATTCTCCCACAAATTGCATCTCAGATCCCCCAGAGTTGTTTATTCATCGCTGCCCCTCCCACCATCATTTAATCAAACACAAACCTTGCCTACAGTCATTTATTCAAACCTCGATCATCACAAAATGAAAAAAAAAAAATGGCTTCGGAACAGCCGTCCACCTCACCAGCTCCTGTACTAACCATCACAAGCTTCCACACTCTCACACAGAAGAAAAACCCATAAATATGTTACAAAAAAAATGACGATTAACAAAAAACAAACTAAATGGGCACCTTAACTATTGAAACGAATTTATTATTACTACTACACTAAAATTTACCTGATACATTTTCTGACCCAACCTCGTTCCTTCAGATATATACAAATACAAGACCTCCACATAGAGAACACAACCAATTCTTAAATATGACACTCTTGTACCACTTTCCTTCACTTTGTTTTAATAAACACAGGACTACCACAAATTTTCTCAACTGTGCGGCACAAGCACCCCCCACCTGCAACGACCTGACTGTGTGCACAGTCCGAGGTGGGGGCCATCCCGGTGTCCCCATGGTATTCACAACAGAATGATGCTCTTACCGTGGCACCATTGGCAGAATGTACTCCTCGATGCTCGCTGACCCCCAGAAGCACTGCACTCAGTGCTTGTATTTGCGCTGCAGCCCGCCCATGCCTTTTGACTTTCACTGTGGCTGCCACTCTAAACTGCAGGAGCCACGGGATGTAGTGTCACTTCTGAGGAGATCACACATCCTCATGTCCAGGTCAGCTAAAGTCATGGGCAGAGTGCACCCAGAGTGATCGGAGGAGCGATTGTGTTCAACATCACAAATTAATATTACCACAACCATAGGTCGGATCATCAGTTTTGTGGCTCTGACAATCTTAAGCTGAACATCATCATCAGAAGAGACTCAGAGCAGCAGGAGTGGAGTGTCATCACTGGGGAGAAGAGCAGCAGTGCATGACTGTCAACCACACAACAGATCTCTCCCGATGGAGCCATCTCTCTACAGGTGACCAGAAGGACAGGGTCAGGGTGTGACCAAATCTCAACCAAAAATATTTCACATTCAAAAAACTGCTTAGCTAGCCAATGTTTAGCATTTAGTTCATTGAAAAAAATCAGATATGCATACAATTTAAGGACCCATGAGAAGTCAGCTTCAGGCACACAGAAATAGTAGTAGACAATGAGAGGCTTCTATAGGAAGTTGCATAGTTGGAATTTTTTAAAAAACACAGCTTCTAAGTTTATACAGCAGCAATGTACCTTAGTAAAAAATAAAAACTACATTTGCAAGCAACTCCAACTCCTATATTAGTAATAACATTCAGTTAGTTGGAGTATGCTCACAATAACCAGCTTCTGTGGATGATTAACCTCGGCTTCGCCTCGGCGTTTAATCATCCACAGAAGCTGGTTATTGCCTCATATACTCCAACTAACTGAATGTTATCACTCAATTAACCTTAGACCAGATATGATGTAATTTGCTATAGTCTCCCGATTTTACACAGTTTTATACTGCATTTAGCTGGTACAGTAGAGGTGAGATGCAACATTGTGATTTTAGTGCAGTCCTGGTTTTATAATGTATTTCTCTAGAACATATAATTTTAGATGAAACAGCTCCTTTCATAGAAACATAGAAACATAGACTTTGATGGCAGATAAGGACTGCTTGGCCCACCTAGTCTGCCCATTTCCCTACCTAGAGGATAAGCTGCAGATCCTATTTAACCAACAGCCTATTTCTTCCTATCCTCACCACAAAAATTGCCTTATGTCTGTCCCATGCATTCTTGAATTTTCCCACAGTTTTAGAACTCACAACCTCCTCAGGAAGGCTGTTCCATGCATCCACCACTCTCTCTGTGAAACAATACTTCCTCACATAGCCCCTGAGCCATCCCCCTTCTATCTTCAGATTGTGTCCCCTTGTACTTGCACATCTCTTTTTCCTGAAGGATGCTACCCTCTTGGACTTTGTTGATTCCACTGAGGTACTTAAATGTTTCTGTCATGTCCCCCCTCTCCCTCCTTTCCTCAAGGGTATACATATTAAGCTCCTTTGGTCTCTCCTCATATGGCTTCTCTTGCAGACCCTGCACCATTTTAGTTGCCCTCCTCTGAACTGCCTCCATCCTGTCTATGTCCTTGCAGAGATGGGGTCTCCAGAACTGGAGGCAGTACTCCAGATGGGGTCTCACCAACTGTCTGTACAGGGGGATAACAACTTCCTGTTTTCTGCTGGTGGTACCTCTCCATATACATCCCAGTATCCCCCCAGCCCTCCCTACCAGCTTCTCACATTGCTTGCCAACCTTAAGGTCATCTGATATTATTACCCCCAGGTCCCTTTCCAGTTTTGTTGTTGTTACTACCTCACCCCCTCATTGTGTAATCTTCCCCTGGGTTTTTGTTTCCCAAGTGCATTACTTTGTACTTCTTTGCATTGAATCCAAGCTGCCATACTTCTGACCATTCCTCCAAACTTGCCAAGTCCCTTCTCATCCTTTCCACGCCTCCTTGTGTATCAACCCTGTTGCAGATTTTTGTGTCATCTGCAAAGAGGCATACTTTTCCTTCTAGTCCCTCTGCAATGTCACTTATAAAGACATTAAAAAGGATTGGACCCAGTACTGAACCCTGCGGTACCCCACTAGTAACCCCCCTTTCTTCAGAGTGGACTTCATTTACAATTACCTTCTGTGTCCTGTTGCTCAGCCACCACCCTGGGACCCACTCCCAGGCTGGTTAATTTGACTACTAATCTTTTGTGTGGGACTGTGTCAAATGCCTTGCTAAAGTCTAGGTAGGCCATGTCTACAGCCCCTCCCTGGTCTACTACTTTGGTCACCCAGTCAAAGAAATAAATTAGATTAATCTGACATGACCTTCCCACTGTGAACCCATGCTTCCTTGGGTCCTGTGCCCCACTGGCCTCTAGGTACTCAACAATTCTTTCCTTCAGAATTACTTTCAGTGGGGTTCTGCTGTAGGTTTATGTGTTTTACTCAGTTTTACAGTACATTTGCCCAGGATAACCCAGCTGAGATGCAATATCTCTTTTTCAATGGAGTCCTTTTTTGACACATTTTTTATTGCATTTAGTTAGGATAACACAGCTCAGATGCTATCTTGTTTTCAGTGGGATCCTGCTTTCCCCAGTTTTTACTCTGTATTTACTGGAATATGGAGCCTAGTTTGGGACTCAGTTTATTACAAAGAAAACTGTACTAGTTGCTCATCCTAGAGGAGCACTGCACTAAAACTGTAAGTCATATTTTAAATATTAGCTCAAATTTTTTGCTGAGGCTTGTGGACTACAGAGAAGCAGTCAGTAAGGTGTGCCTTGAGAAAGAAGCATTAGATTTTCCAGGGAAAACAAAGCATGCCTTTTTTTGTTAGTGCATGAACTTAGCAATGGCCATTTGTATTCAGATGACAAAGAATACATGTTTCAAAATAAAACAGTTACCAGCCATATCTTTAAGTCTGTTAAATGTGGTATGGGTTACTGTTGATATTTGTACAACTTGTCTTATTGTGATCATATGCTTATGACAAGCATGTTTTTGTTTTGATTATTAAGTAAAAAATACAGTGGATAAATCATGTAATTTGCTGTTGCTGAATACATGATGAAAGTGAGAGATTCAGATCATTTTGGCTGATGCAGTTAGGAACAGATTTCTTTGACTGGGTGACCAGGGAGGTAGATCGGGGGGGGGATGGATGTGGCCTACTTAGATTTCAACAAGGTCTTCGACACCCTCCCACATAGGAGGTTGGTAAATAAGTTGAGCAGCCTGGGCGTGGGCCCCAACGTGGTAATCTGGGTCAGAAACTGGTTAAGTGGCAGGACACAAAGGGTGATAGTAAATGGCGTTCAATCTGAGGAGAGGGGGGTGACCAGTGAGATGCGACAGGGATCCATGCTGGGGCCAGTCCTCTTTAAAGTCTTCATACCCAACACTGCAGAGGGGCTGGAGGGGAAGGTATGCCTCTTTTTTAGATGACACTAAGATCTATAACAGGGTCAACAATCTGGGGGTGGTGGAAAAAATATGAAAGGACCTAAACATACTTGGAGAGTGTGGCAGGTAAGATTCAATGCAAAGAAGTGCAAGCTCATGCATTTGGGGCACATAAATCCAAGGGAGGGGTACAAGATGGGGGGAGAGGTACTGACAGCCACCAGTCAAGAAAGTGACCAGGGGTAATCATATCTGATGACCTAAAGGTAACCAAACAATGTGAGAAGGCTGTGGGGGGAGCCAGTGGGATGCAAAGGTGCATAGGGAGAGGTATCACCAGTAGAAAAAAGGAGATGGTTATGTCACTGTACAGATCACTAGTGAGACCTTACCTGAAGTATTATGCCTATTTCTGGAGGCTACATCTTCAGAAAAACATAGACAAAACAGAGGCAGTCCAGAGAACGGCAACAAAAGTGGTGCAAGGACTGCACCAATAGTCATATGAGGAAAGACTAGAGGGCCTCAATATGTATTCTCTGGAGGAGAGGAGAGGAGAGGAGAGGAGAGGAGAGGAGAGAGAGGAGGGATAAGATAAGAGACATTCAAGTCCCTCAGGGGTATAAACAAGGAACAGGAGGGTAGCATCTTTCAGAAAAGAAAGTGTACAAGAACAAGGGGGCATGATATTAGGCTGGGGGGTACGCTCAAGGGCAGTGTGAGAAAGTACTTTTTCACAGAAAGAGAAGTAGATGCTTAGAACAGCCTCCCTGCAGATGTGATAGGGCAAAAATGGTTGGGGAATTCAAGAATATATGCAACAGACATAAGAGTACTTTCACAATAGAAAAGAGAGGGTAAGCCACAGATCAACCAGGATCTGCTGTATTGCATTAGGTAGGGGAAAAGGGGTAGACTAGGAGGGCCACATGGTCCTTATCTGCTGACACCTTACATGTTTCTATGTCTCTTGACAGAAACATTGCTTCTCTTTATGAACTTCTGACTGCTTACATAGCTCATGATTTCCTAGTGTGAAAATGTCAAGTTGCAAAGTTCAAACTGATGAATATCCTTTATTTTACCCAGTCGTACAATACATCTCTCTACTACTTAACCGATCATAAGTGGGTTGTATGCTCTGGTCCCTAAATGAATGGTGATGCTCAAGTCAAGTATGGGATCACTGTATATTAATAAAACTATGTTCCATTCATGCAGTTTTCTACTGGTGCTACAGTAGTTGTATTTATTCAGAAGCTAGGTGCTGTGGGATTTGAACCTGTGATTCATAGAAATTTATGCCAGCTGGTGTTATGAATATGGATTCATTGAATGTTTTGGGTCAGTAAGTGAAAGAGGTTGTAGCTACTTGATTGCACATTTTTTATTTATTTCAATTTTTTTCTAAAACTAATGTTTTCAGGAGATGTGGATGCATGGTGCCGATGTGTGGTGATGATGTACATGTACGCATACTTCACAATATGCTTATTGACATGCATGCTTTTGTTCATTTTATTTCCATTTTGCCTGATTTCACTAACTGTAAACCCTCAAACACCTTTCTCTCATAGCCTATGCTGCTTGATTAATGCTTACCCCACCTCACCCATTACCCATCACAACATTTATGTTATTACATGGAAACATTGAAACATAGAAGCTGTTGGCAAAAAAGGACCTACTGGACTACCTAGTCTGCCCTAAGGTCCCTACCTACTTTGCTACCGTACACCTAAATTAATCTCTGGCCTTAACCCCCCCCCCCGACCTGTTACCAAGGTTCCTTTGTATTTATCCCATGCATGTTTGAAACCTATTACTGATATGGCATGGCACCCACACCTCTGCTGAGAGGCTGTTCCAGACATCCACCACCCTTTCTGTAAAGAAGTACTAGTATTTCCCCACATCTCCTCTAAATCTGCCCCTTCCTGCTTCATATCATGCCCCCTTGTCCTTGAGCATCTCTTTCTGTACAAAATGCCACCTTCCTGTACCTTATTGATACCTGTCCAGGAAGGACAGGTAGATGAGGCTGGTCCATTGGATACCTGCCCACTAGAGGTAGAGCCCTTGGGTAAGGGAACAAGACATATCAGGAACCCATTTCACCCCAGAGTGCCTCATACAACTCATCACACCAATCTATCTACCTCTGGCCACATTCCCCAAAACGGACCTTGCAGACCTCCACCTCCTCACTCTTTGGGCAATTCCTAATGCCCTGCAATGTTCACAGACTTTGGGTGGTAAAGATGGGCAACTGAAGGGGTGGAGGTCATGAAGCCAAAATGGAGAATAGTGCCTTCTTGAGAGAGTCATCAACCAACACAAGATGGCAGATGGTGGCAGCTATGAGCCAGCCAGAACAGTAGCTTGTGGATCCAGTGTTGTATTTTACTTTTAAAATTGTTTCATTTTGTCTAAGTGCTTTATTTTTTTTTTTTTTGTTTTTGAGGGCCTTGTTCATTTTATTTTTGGTAGCTTTTCACTTAATTTACATAGAGCTGAAGAAGTGAGAAAGACTAGGTCTGCTGTGTAACTCGGGTCAAATTCTCTTTCTTCCCGTGTATTGTCCCCCACCTCCTGAGTATCTGCTGACTGTTTTGTATGCCTTTCCCATCTCTCTTCAGTGCAATGTGGTAGACTGCACCATTGATTTAGGTGCTGAAGGTAGCACAAGCTCCTGGCTGACTCAGAGTTCAGGTTTTGTGGCTTATTTGGCTGTCGTAGGTGGTTGCTATTTTAGCACCCTCCCTATGTTTAAATTGTAATTTTTTCATTTAAGTGTCGTGGCTATCTGGCACACTGTGTGAAGCCAGCGCTGGTTGGATTACCTCACGGTGCTGGGAGTACTCTACCGGAAGGTCCCTGCTAATAGGAGGATAGAGGAAGAAGCATTCTATTTATTTATTTATTTATTTCGGTTTTGTTGACCGGGTAAGTGCACTAGACAAATCTTGCCTATTTTCAGGCACGACCCGGGGGAGGGGGATACAGATGAATGCCAACTGACTTTGAACCAGATTAAGCTGTTGGTGGTATTTATAGTGAATCTGGATTATATTATAGTGAATTCTACCTGGATTAGTGGACTGCTGCCAATGATTACAGCTAGTTGGAAATTGTGGGAGGTTGTGAGTACTTCGTGGCAAGCTCCTGATTGTTTTTTAGTCTATGGAGGAGGGAGGGGGCTAGCCATGGACCTGAATGTCTCCCAGAACCTGCTATAAGCCCTCTGTTGAAGGATGGGGGTCTGGTAGGGAAGGGGCCTAGACCACCTGGTGGTCAGTGGATGGCAGGGTGTTCTTCATTGTATCTGGGGGTGCTCTGTGAGCTGAGTTGGCCCCCCTGACCTGACAGCTGCTCCTGGAAGTTATGGTTTAATGTGGAGGTTTTTTTTGTCTATGTCGGCTGGCACTTGGCGGTCATGTTTGAAGACCATACTGGGACTTTGGCATCTGAAGGTGTGTGATCTCCCAGGGGGGTATCAAGTCTTAGCAGCCGTGACTGTGGCTCGGTGCTGGTGATCGAGGACTTTTCTCCCCTCCTTCTGCTTTTGTTTATTTAGTAAAGAATTGATGAGGATATTTGGAACTTTGTTACCCTGGTTTCTATGCTTAACTATTTTTACTACCCAGACGAAGGTTGTGAGAGGACCTCCTTTGACTGTGTCTACCATTCTTCATTAAGAATTGTGGATTTTGCTTTGACTGTTGCCTATTGGACATATATTTATTTTAGCTGGCTGGGAGTGAGAGTCCCAGTAAAGCTACTTCAGTTCTTTACTCTGACTTATCTTGTATTTGTTTATGTGTTTTTGTGATTTATCTTTTATTATTTTAGTATTTTGCTAAGGTTGTGGGGTGGGTATCATCAGGGGGTTTTGAGAGGGTATTGTGATTATTTGGGAGTATTTAGTTGTAGGGGTTTGTGTTTCTACTTAGTATTAGCTGATTGGCTTACTAGGGAGCCATTTTGATTATTAGGATGTGTTTGATGGAGGCTCTCCCTGTCAGGTGCTGCTCCCCCTCTGAACTCTGTGACCTCGACCCTTTTAACCGCCCCCCTCTAATTGTGGCAGTCTATGGCTGCTGTAGGGCTTTTGGAATAGTGGGAAGGAGGAGAAGGGTTGGGGGTCTGGGGAAGGGGGGTGAGCTGGGCAGCCTGATTGGGGTCACAGGGACCAGAAGATGTCCTGGGGTGAAATGGAACACTGAACAATATTCTCCTTGTTTAGTGGCCATACCCAAGGGCTGCATGATTAGTGGGCCGGTATCTTGAACTGCTCCGGGTTCTCACCTGATCTGCATGGTGTTATACAATGCCAGATCAATTAAAAACAATTTAGCCATTGTAGCAGATCTTGTTGGGTCATCTGATTTGGCTTTCATCACTGAGACCTGGCTGAATGAAAATGCTGGTCCCATTCTGGAGTCAGCGATTCCAGCCAATTTGTCGATGATACACCGTGTAAGGTCGGGTCGCAGGGGCTGGGGTGTAGCTATTTGTTTTAAAACAGAATAGGGCCTCATTGATGTGCCAGTTGAGGACACCAGGTCCTTCGAGTGCACCGTGGCCACAGGTGTGGGGTGCAAAATTATTATAATCTACTGTCCACCCGGAGGCAAGAATCAATTTTTGCAGGATGTCACAGACTTCATCATCGACATGGTGTTGGAGTCCCTTAGGTGGAGGGTACTGGGGGACTTCAGTGCCTGGGTCGATGATGAACTCTTGCAGTTTGGACAAGACCTCCTCCATCTCATGAGCTCACTGGGCTTCACACAGGTAGTTACCTCTGTGACACATAATCACAGTCACTCCTTGGACCTGATTTTCCTCCTGGGGCTGGAGACCTCGAACTTGGTGGTGGAACCAGTTGGATGGTCCAACCATCTCATCATAAGGTTAAATTCTTTGGCTACCCCTTATAGGCCTGACCCTATGGAAAAGGTCCGATATCGCCCTTTGCGGGGAGTGACCCCTGAAGGCCTTCTGGCAGTGTTGGATCTATCAGGAAACCCAGATGCAAGTGAGGGTCCAGAGAATCTACTTCAGGCTTATAACTGAGCAGTGGTGGTGGCTCTAGATACCCTTCCTCCTTTCCAAGTTCACACGCTCACTCTTCGCCCTCGGTCCCCATGGTTTTATGAGACCTTGAGGGAGTTGAAGCAAGTTGGATGAAGATTAAAGCATGCTTGGCATAGATCTGACCTGGAAGCCAACAAACTTTGACTGATGGAACATTATAGGGACTATCACTCAGCAATCTCTCATAAGAAGGCAGACTTTTCATCCAGGGAGATTGCTGAAGCACAGAACCGACCAGCTCAGCTGTTCCAAATGGCAGACAGACTATGCAATCCAGCCTGTCTACAAGTTTGGACAGATTTTTTGCAAATTAAGTGCGATGAGTTTGCTCACATCTTTGCTGATAAGATTGCCAACATCAGGTTGGAGATCCGCCTATCACTCCCTATAGGGGTTGCTGGTGGTCGGAGCGGAGTTGCGACTCTCTGGTTTTGTTGGGTGGAGTTTGACTGACCGGAGATCAGGGATATCATGCAGCTTCTCTGAGGTATGTGGCCAACTAGGTGTAGTTTAGACCCAGGCCCTACTCGCATTTTAATAGGGTATGTTGATGTGATCAGCCCAGTTCCAGCAGATTTAATCTGGTGCTCACTTGAGATGAGTGAGTTCTCCAGCTCCTTGAAGGAGGCTGTGGTAACTCTCCTTCTCAAGAATTCCTCTCTTGACCTAGATTCTCCTGCAAACTACAGGTCGATCTCTAACCTCCCCTTTACAGGGAAGGTTACTGAGAAAGTTGTTGCGCTGCAACTGGAGAACCATCCTACCATCCATGCTATCTATGATCCGCTCCAGTCTGGATTTCATAAGAGACATAGTACTAAGGCTGCTATGGTTCGGGTACTCAATGATCTTCTGATTGCTTAAGACCAGAAGCACCGCTCCATCTTGGTCCTTCTGGAACTCTCTTCAGCTTTTGACACCATGGACCATGGGGTGCTGCTTGATTGCCTACAGGTCATCTGTGGCCTGTCTGGTACAGTCCTCAGATGGTTCCATTCTTTTCTCACTGGCAGGTCACAGAGAGTAGTAATTAGGATTTATTCCTCTGACTCATTCTCCCTGCCATGTGGGATACTGCACAGCTCAGTGTTGTCCCCCATGTTGTTTGAGGTGTATATGCTACCATTAGGAGACATTGTGAGATGGTATGGGCTAGGTTTTCACTGTTACACAGATGATACTCAGCTGTACCTGTCTTTTGTACCTGACCAGGATCGTGCGCTTTGTGTTTTCCAACTGTCTCACTGAAATCCAAGACTGGATGAATTCCAGCTGGTTAAAACTGAATTCCGACAAGACTGAGGTGTTAGTGGTGGAACCAGGTTGCCGGATAGAGGGATCGACTGCTGGGTGGCCCACCAGGGTTTGACTTGGGGGCTCCCAGCTGTTGACCTCTGAAAGGGTGCAGAATCTGGGGGTAGTTCTTGATGACAGGCTGACACTTCGTTCACAGGTGTCAGCCGTGGTCAAGTCCTCATTTTATCATCTGAGGAACATCGCCTTGATTAAGCACCTTTTTCCGTCTGGCGATCTTCCAACTCTGGTCCACACTTTCGTGACATCGTGCCTTGACTACTATAACTCCCTCTACCTAGGGCTTCCTAGGGTATATATCCACCTCCTGCAGCTGGTGCAGAATGCTATGGCCAGGTTA
This sequence comes from Neoceratodus forsteri, assembly GCA_016271365.2. Classification (NCBI taxonomy): domain Eukaryota; kingdom Metazoa; phylum Chordata; order Ceratodontiformes; family Ceratodontidae; genus Neoceratodus; species Neoceratodus forsteri. Next base: position 915,826,149 of record CM028137.1, read on the forward strand.
TTGTCTGAGTCAACTCAATCCAGTCATATTTCACCTGTGCTGTGTGCTGTGCACAGGCTGCCAGTTCAGTGGCAGATCACCTTTAAAGTCGGTTTACTGACTTACAAAGCCCTATACAGATTAGGTCCGAGTTACCTGCAAGAGCTTCTGAATTCCTACTGCCCCCTCTGACTGCTCCACTCGGCCAATGAGGGATTGCTAGGGTACGTCTGAAGACCTCTGGAGTATAAGAGTTTGTTTATGCTGCCCCTACCCTGTGGAATTCTCTACCTCATCAGAAACGAGCAGGCCAGACAGTGGAGAGCTTCAAAACTGCTTTTAAAATGCATATTTTTTGCTTGCTTTCCCTGACTTGTGAAACAGATGATTTTATGTATATTATTTTAATTCTCTGATGGTTGTTAAGATTTTATATGCTGATTTTAAATGTTTTAGAGTTGGATTATTTGTACATCGCTTTAATACCTTCTGAACTGTGCTCAATAAATATATTATTAACACATTCTAAATCTACAGTTTTCATAGATACATAGATACGTAGACAGTGTCGGCAGATAAGGGCCTATGGCCCACCCAGTCTGCCCATTTGAGCTTGTAAGTTCAGTTTGTTTTCCTAGAAGACTGCTGCACCTTACCCCTGACCTCCAGAATTCCTTTATGTCTATCCTAATATAACATATTATATTATATTTTCCTAATATAACAGTTAAAGCAAATATAACCAACACCACTAACTAGCTACCTTCCTTCACTATGAATAATATGATAAAACCCAGATTAAAAATCCACAAATTAACAAATTACAAATAAGATTATACTCAGTAATAACGAAATATAACATACAATTCTAATACATACAAACACACACACACACACACTCTCAGACATCAACCCCCACCCAATACCCAAACAAACTCACAATAACAAATAACTAAAAATAAAATAAGATAGGAGGGAGTCCAAAATTCAGGAGCGGTCACCAGGATTTTTCCAGCAGAAAATGAACTTAGTCATAGAGCAATACAAGCCCGTGGCTGAACCCGCTGATAACAGTCACAGATATATCACTGGGGAAGCAAAACTAGCAGTTTTTAGCAGGGCAAGAGACTCTCACTCCCCGGAACTACACACAACAGAATTCAAAATTGTCCTAGACACTATTTGGCCTTGTCACAGCTCCTTCTAGACTCTGGTTCAAATCTCCATCAATACCAGTCTCCTTTCCGGTAATACAATATCGACCAAGTAAGCAAAGTTCTTCAGGTATCCTGAGGAGTACCAGGTAATGGGGACACCAGGGCTCTCACAGTGCCCAGGCTCACCTCCCGGTATAAGTCTTTCTCTCAAAGAAAAGCCAAAAGTCACTTTTCCTGCAAATGAGTAATTAGTGTGGTATTTTCATGTAAGAAGCAAAGACTCCAGCCACCGAAAGATGCAACTCTAGAGTACAGATGTACTGAGTCCAGCACTGCAGGCTCCCCTCAGACAAACATCCACCAGCACACTCAGAGTGTCAGAACATTCAGCTGCCCAGTTTTCTCCTCTGACTACACAACCTTTGTCATGGATAGACAGGCCAGCTGCCCCTATCCACCAATCCTCCAGCTACATCCAGCATCTCCTCAAGTGGATGGATGATTTTCTACCACCACACTACAGGTGAACAAGTGGCTCTCCACAGCTACCACTCCACCAAATGAGAAGTCCAATACTCTCCATGGGCTATGTGATGGTTCTAAGGAATGTCAACAACTCTGGGCAACAGACAATCACTGGGACTCCCCACTTTCTAACGAGATACACTGCAGTATATGTAAACTGGTAGACTTGCTCCAGAACTGGAAAACTCCCAACTAAAAACAATAAATCTAGCTCCTATCTCTACCTCACTCGGGTACATATCTAGCACTTCCCAAACTAAACCTCAACACTAACTAAACACCCATCTTAAACATGTGTTAACCCATGCCATATCTATAGTCGACCACCCCTGCCCCATTACCTCCTCCTTTCTGCACTCCTATCCTCCCATCCCACTCCTTTCATCCTGACAAAGTCTACTCAGGCTGCCGTGCCCCTACTGACTAGCACTTGGTAACCCGATGTGTCTTCTGAGCATTGTAACAGTGTAGTATTAACCCAATTATTGTTGTGTATTTGTACATCCTGATACTGTTGTAAACTCTTTGCACTTCTGTAACTGCTTATTATATGTATACCTGTGTACTTCATTGTTCTGTCTTGCAATTCATGCTTGTACCAATTGTCTTGTATTACGAGCCTAACCAACTTGGAACCTTTGTAAAGAGCCTCTTGGCTCAAAGGTATTAATCTGAATCTGAAATAAATAAATACAAAAAATAAAAAAAACTAATGATAATTAAAAATAGAAATAAATCATGGTAAAAGTTTTAAATTAAAAGACTCCCTCCGTTAAGCTAGTGATGGACAGCCCAGCATGGCTGCTATCTTCCTTCTACAGTCGACATGGCCTGCATCACTGAGATCTGGCTGGATGATAATATATTTATTTTTTATTTATTTATTTAGCTTTTGTTGACCGGGTAAGTGCACTAGACAAATCCTGCCTATTTTCAGGCACTACCCGGGGGGAGGGGATACAGATGAATGCCAACTGATCTTGAACCAGATTAAGCTGTTGGTGGTATTTTTAGTGAATGAGGGAAATTTGGCCAGGACACCCGGGAAATTCCCCTACTCTTTTTCGATAAGTGCCATGGGATCTTTAACATCCACCTGAACTACCACCAATCCAGGCAGATGGGATCTCGGTTTAACGTCTCATCCGAAGGACGGGTGATGTCAGCCCAGTATTCTAATCAGCTATTCCTGCTGGGTTCTTGGTGATTCAGTGCCTGAGAAAGGATTGCAGGGATTGGGGGGTGATTTGTTTCAAATCAAGCATGAACCTTGTGGCCTTCCTAGTGGGACCAGCAAGGTCCTTTGAATGTGTGGCCATTTAAGGAGCTGCAGGTGCAGGTTGCAGGATCCTTCTTATTTAATGACCCCTCAGGACATGAGAAAGAATTCCTGCAGGAAGTCGTGGACTTCATCATTGGACTGGCATCAGAGTTGCCCAGATGGATTATTTTGGATGACTTCAATGCCTGGGTCGATGATGAACTCTTAACATGTGGACAAGACTTCCTCCATTTAATGCAATCTTTGGGCATGACACAGGAGGTTACCTCTGCAATCCATGTACAGGGCCACTCTTTGGACCTTGTCTTCTCACTGGGACTGGAGGTCACTGGCCTCATAGTGGAGCTGGTCATTTGGTCGGACCACTATACCATGTCGTTCTCATTTGAAACCCCCCATTAAACCCTCCCCTGCAAAGATGGTCCAGTACCACTCTTTGAGGGGTTTAACCCTGGAGGGTCTAATGGTGATGCTGGATCTATCAGATGTGATGAGTGCTTGCAATGAGCCTGGGGAGTTGGTGCTGGCCTATAAGAGGGCCTTCACCAATACCTTCAATTGTATCGCACTGGTCTGTGTTTGACCCCTCACATGAGAGATCCCCATGGTTTGATGGGATTCTCAAGGAGCTGAAGGCGAGGGGCCGAAGGTTGTAAAGGTGCTGGCAGAGATCCAGGTCTGATGAGGACAAGTTTATATTGATGTCTCATTATAGAGAGTATCAAACAGTAATCTCCCTAAGAAGGCAGAGTTCCTGTCCAAGGAGACTGCTACAGCTACTGACAGCTCAGCTCTTCTGGACTGTTGACAGGTTGTGTAATCTGGCCTGCCTTCAGTCCATTAGAGCTTTTTCGCAATCTAAGCGTGATGAGTTTGCTCTGATTTTTGCTGTTAAAATTTCCTATATCAGACTGGGGATCCAGTCGGCACCCTCCATCAGGGCTTGCGGTGATGAGCCAATATTTGTCACAGGCAATCCATTTGTCTGATCTGACTTGGACAGGTTGGTGGTTGAGGATGTCATTAGGGTTATCCAGGAGTTGAGGCCCATCTTCTGTAGTTTGAACCCTGGGCCCAATGAGTCTTCTGGTAGGGTGTATTGAGTCCATTGGCCCACTCCTTGCTAGGATAGTTCAGTGTTCTTTAGTGAGGGGGCTCTTTCCTGATCCCCTCAAGTAGGTGATGGTGAGATCCCTCTTGAAAAAAATCATTGTTGGACTTGGACTGCCTGGTAAACTACAGACCTGTCTCTAACCTATCCTTTTTAGGGAAGGTTATTGAGAAGGTAGTGACTTTACAACTGGAGACCCATTTGTCAACTTACAACAACTACGACCCTTTCCAGTCAGTTTTAGGAAAAGGCACAGTACCGAGACTGCCTTGGTTCGGGTGTTTAATAATCTCCTGGTGGCGAGGGACAGAGGGAAACATTCGATTCTTCTTCTTCTAGGTCACTTGACTGCATTTGACACCATGGGCCATGGGGTGCTATTGGATCACCAGCAGATTTGTTGTGGACTCTCTGGTACAGTCCTCAATTGGTTCCATTCTTTCCTCATAGGCAGGATGCAGAGGGTGGTCCTAGGGGCTTTTTCCTCCAGTCCACTGCCTCTGCCGTGTGGGGTCCTGCAGGGTTCCATTTTGTCCCCCATACTGTTGGTGCTGTATATACTACCAATAGGGGACATTATTAGATTTTTACAAATTGAGTTTTCATTGCTATGCTGATGATATTGAACTGTACCTGTCTTTCACACCTGAACAACAGGATGCGGTCTCAGTTTTCAATCAGTGCCTTGCTGAAATCCAGGACTGGATGAGTGCCAACTGGTTAAAATTAATTCCCAACAAAACAGAAGTGCAGGTGGTGGAATCTGGTCACCCAAGGGTTGGTGTGCAGGCTGATCAAGTCACCAAGCTTGACCTTGGAGATTCCCAGCTTCTCACATCCTCTAAAGTGAAACACCTTGGTGTTGTGCTGGATAGCAGCCTTACACCTGAATTGCAGGTGGTCCAAAGTGCCTTTTACCATCTTAGGAACATCACCAGGATTAAACGCCTAATTCCTGCAGGTGATCTGCCATCACTAGTTCATGCTGTTGTGACATCATGGCTTGATTGCTGTAGTGCCCTGTACCTAGGCCCATCAGGGGTTGATCTTCACCACCTACAGGTAGTGTAGAATGCAGCAGCCAGGTTGTTGACTGACCTTTTGAGGTCATGTCATATTACGCCTATGCTGTATTCTCTGCACTGGCTTCCTGATAAGTGGTGGGTCACCTTCAAGGTCAGATTACTGACCTATAAAGCCCTACATGGACTGGGCCCGACTACCTGCAAGACCTCCTATAGCCCTACCACATGTCTCATCCCCTCTGATCAGCCGATGAGGGTATCCTAGTAATTACCAGGGTCCACATGAAATCATCTGGCACCCAGGCTTTTTCCATGGCAGTGTCGACCCTGTGGAATTCACTGCCCTGGTCAATCAGAGAGGACCCTCAGTTAGTGTCTTCGAGAGGGATCTGAGGTCCTTCCTGTTTATTAAAGCTTTCCCTTCTTTTTAATCTTAATTCAACAGGGTGGTTTATATGTATGCATGTTTTAATTTGTTGTGATGTTTGGTATCTGTTAGGTACCTAGGCTCACAATGATATAGTGCTCACTATTAAATAAATAAACTAAACTAAACTAAACCTTTGAGGTATTTGAATGTTTCTGTCATGTCTCCCCTTTCCCTCCTTTCCTCTAGAGAGTACCTATTTAACTCCCTGAATCTTTCCTCGTAGGGCTTACTGCCATTCTTCATTGGTAGTTAGAATTATCAAGCATTCCAGCACCACTGTTTTACTATTAGTTACTCATCAGCTAGTGGCACATACAGTACCATTCTCCCATTTCCACAGCCAGCCACCAAATGTCAGTTTACAATCGCCTGCATACTGCATCAGCTGTTTCAATATGCAGATGATAGTAAACTGTCATTTAGCAGCTGGCCAGGGAGGTGAGAGTTGTGTATATGCCGGTCACTGCATGGAAGGCTGCAGTCAAATTGGATAGCATCTTATAATAAAACAATTTTTATATTAGTATAAGTGGGTATTTGTGGAAGCTGTATGTGTTCTTTTGCTGGTGGTGGTGGGAACTGAACAAGCCGTTTCTGGAAATATATTCCCTATGTAGTGGGATTTGAAAATGGGTTTAGCAATTGTTATGGTTGGATGGTGGGTGGGGGATTGGCAGTTGGACAGCATTGTTTACTTTTTATTCACCCTTTTTAACACATTATCCACTGTCTGTGACTGCTTACCGTATAATTAATAAAGTATTTTTGCTGTTCATAATGTGACTGTGTGTTTTTTATATAATACAGTAATTGTTATTGCCCTTATTCTGGTATTGATCTGTAAGTATTTGTAACTAATTATGTCCCTGCTTCTTTTTTATAATTGCTGTGATTTTAAGCAGGATTTAGTCTGTTAGTGTGTTTGTATGTTGGGGTGACTGTAGTATATATAGGAATGCAAGCCTTTTTGTTACATTTTTCTGAAACACAAGTGTGGAGAGAACTCGGGGTAGGCTGGGCGAATAATAAAATTACTGCTCCTAGACCATACAGTTCAACTGGGTAATTAAATGCAAAAATGCAAATCCACAACGAAAGCTGGATTTAAAAAACATTTACTTTGAACTCATAGCCATTTGCTGGTTGCTGACAGCAGGTTGTGGAAGTAATACTTTGTTATTTTTAATATTGCCTTCATCGTGGATTTGCATTTGTGCATTAAATGACCCAGTTGAACTGTATGGTCACAGTCTACCCTGAATGCTCTCCACACTTGGATTTTTGTGACTATTTTGAGTTTTAGCCTGTCTCCAAAGAGCACTGCCCCTGCATCACAGTGCAAAAGCCTTTTTGCTTTTATGGGTGGGACATGACACTAATTACTGTATATAAATGTACTGTTTTAGAACACACACACACTGACAAAATCAAAAAGAAAAACTTCAGCAGAATTAGTGTATGACAGGGTGATTTATAAAAATTAAAAACTGCACTGGCCCAGTGGTGTGGAGGGGTATGGTATCCGTGCCTTACCTCCTGCCATGCCAGTGACCTGTGTTTGCAATGCGAGCGAGCCACCAGAGGTTGGCTGGGACGGGAGAGGATCAAGTGTCTGGAGGACTGCTCTCCTCTCCCAGGGATGGGTGGGATGGAGTCCGCTGCTTGACTGGCCCATGGCAGTGGCTGAGGGCTGCCGCAACAGACCCACAAATGTAGGGGGTGGATGTGGGGTAGACGCCCAGCATGCCACGCATGGAAGTGTGCACAGCTTGGCCATTGGCATCACTGCACACCATTGTGCCACACTCAGGGAAAGGAAGTAAACAGGAAAAATCCAACTGGTGAGATGATGCAGACCCCTTGCAGGCACCGCACCCAGCCAGCTGGTACCTTGTGGAAGCCAGAGATGAATCCTGTAGACACCGGGGTGACTGGGCCGGGGAAATGGTGGAACGGGGCCAGTCAGGAGGAGAGAAAGAAAGTAGCCAAAAAAAAAACCTCCACAGTGACAATTGATGACTCTTTTAGAGGCATGCCAGGGTGAGAAAGTTTAAAAAAAAAAAAAACAGCAGTCCCTATTAATTTTTTTATTGTGTATGTTTGTGTTTGTGAAACAGAGTACTTTTACATAAATAGCCCACATGATAATACAAGGAGAAGGAGATGGAGGGATTAATCTCCTTAAAATCTCGACTAATCTTCTTGGCTGATTTCACTCGTGTTTACTCGACAGTGATATGCACAACCACGCTGAACAATCCAAGATGCAGATGGCACTTTTTGTTAGGCAATGAAACAATGAATCAGAGTGCCTTTTTTATTTAAAAAACTACAGATGTTATCACTCAGCCTATTATGAGTGTTCCAGCTGTCCTACAGAGAAAACACTTTTTCACGCTCCAGTGAGAGTGCCACCTATGCAGAACAGCTGATTGCTTTTGACTGTGTGTATGTGCAGCCAGACATAGAAGAAATTCCCATTCTAGTCTCGATTACTTCTATGTTTGGCTATACATTAACCACTAAGTACAGATGTCTAAGCCCCATAGCTGCACACAGATCTAGATCTGGGACTGGACTTGGTAACAGGTAAAAGAACTGACCTCAGGAGAGGTGTCCATTTCTAAGCTCAGCCCCCTGATCAACCCTTACTTTTATCCTCAGCAGGGCACCCAGCTTAGCCTTTCCAGGAGTAATTTTATCAGTGGTCCACATTCCACTGACCAGTCTGCTCAATGGACTCAGCAGATTCCTTGGGGCAGCTCCTCACTTCCCCCAGCAGTTTTTTTTTTTGTGTGTGATCTTTTTACCTCCCCCACACTCCGGCATTCACCTCTCCTTCAGGCTGCCTAGTGCTCCATGCCCGGCAGTCCTCTTCTGGTGCTCTCCCTCTCACACACACATTGCAATCAACCCTAGAGTCGTCCCAGCATATCCCTTCACTGGGCTGGTCCCCCTCCTCCAAGGGGGAAGGCACTGGCTGGTGGGGAACCCCAGCACACTATTTTCCCATGGTCCGGGGGTGCTGCTGTGGTAGAGGAGGCTTGCAGAGGTTCCAGGGAACATGGAGCATGGAGGCCATTACCTGGTGGTGCCAAAGCTGTTTTCTGGCTTTCTAAGTCCCTCCTGCACCACTATGTGTAGTACCCCTGGTCTCCACCAGGGGCCACTACAGCGTGGAGCTACCCCCAACCCTTCCCAGGAAAGGAGAGCAGTCCTTTGGACGTTCAATCCTCTCCTTCCCCCTGCCAGCCCTAGCGCCCGAGTCCATTCCCAAACCTGGGTCACTGGTGTGGTTCGGGGTGTGACGTCCATGCCTCAACCTTCTGCGCCACCGTGCCACCTTCCCCTGGCAGTTTTGAACAGAGATCACTTCAACAGAGTATTTATAAAAGTGTAGGGAAAATACAAAATATACAAACTTAGGATACTTTTGATCATGTGTGCACCTGGTGTGTGCCTAGCATGCCATTAGAAAACTGGAAGTCTCTATAACGTTTATCTTTGCTATTTTTGAGGTATTCTAGCAGTCTGTGTTGGTGATGCATTTGTGTATTTTTCCTATTCGAATTTCACACTCTGCTGGGATGTCACCCTTTTGTTGATCATCTCCTCCTCCTCATCTGAGATGAAATAGGTGACCTGATATAGAGCTCATCCTTCTTGATGCCGGTGGGGTCCCCCATCGGCAGCTCTGCATGGTCCCTCATGGACAGTTCACTACAATTTAGGTAGGTGATCTGATCCAGCTGATCTCCCATCAGTGACACTGCACAAGGGAGGTCAGGAGGAGACAACTAAATTTAGAATCTTAATGTACAAAATGCTTTATGCCTGAAACACTGGAGTGTTGTGTTTGGTTTATCAACTGCAGCCTGAACACTTACAGCTTCAAAGAGCCCCAGCCCCTAAGATTATTACTATAAGGACCATGTGGGGAAGGACAAGGAGGTCAAATTGCCAATGCATGCACAAAGCAGGGTAATCCATAGAATCCTGAGCACAGACTTTTGTGATACCCCTGCTTATAGGACTATTAAAGGCAGGTGATAGGGGTGTCTCAGAAGCAGTGACTGAGAACAGAGGAGCTGTTTATGGGGAATTGAAGGAAGCAGATTTACAAATCTGTCTGAGGGAGTAGGCTTGTTTTGCTGCTGTTGTAAAGCTGTGGAAATCCCCATATACAATATAAGAGTAGTCATAAATTGATGCATGCATAATTTACCATCAGAGGTCAAGCCCTGCAAAACATCTATAACCAAGTGGTGTTGTACCTAAACCTATGCATAATGGACAAAATAACCCTACAATTGCACCCCTAAAATGTAACACATCACACTTCAACAACAAACCAGCCAAAGTAGACTATATCAATTAAAGCACTAAATCTTTTGAAGGACTTCTGTAACAAAAGAAAAAAAATCTAAAACTTTGTTTCATGTTAATTCATAATAGCCATGTTGGCTCTGACCAGAGTTTGTTTGTGAATGGGGATCATATTTGCTGTTTTCCAGTCACTAGAGAATATATTTGTTCTAATGACAATAAAAATAGGTATTTAAGGAGTTTATATATATATGGCACCAATAGTTTTAATAATCTAGGTGAAATATTGTCTAGACCAGCAGAATGACCATTTGTTTTTTAATTTCAAGATTCTTCTATTAGTCTCCTCTTCAGTTATATTCGTAATATTTTTGGAGTTTATTGGTATATTTCCAGTATAAGGTGCATAGACAGAGAATACAGACACAAAGCAATTATTGAATACTTCTGCCATTTCAACAGGTTTAACTATGACAAGTCATTTTTCATGCAGTAAAACCACAGTTATCCAAACCTCAATTATCCAAAACTTTCAGTTATCCCAAACTGTGGTATGTCTCCCAGCTTAATAAACCTAACTGTAAAGTTACCTCACTTATCCGAAACCCCATTTATCCAAACAATTGTATTGTCCCCCAGCACATGTGGACAAATGAGGTTATACTGTGTATGCCTGAGTTTGCTCTTAGAATAATTTTTTTGTGAATTTATATAACTGTAGAATTATTTCATATTATTTGTTTTGTTTGTTGCTGTCTTACAGTATATTCAAAATGTCTTTTTGATTTTATTTTTACATTTTTTTAGTAATGCCTTATAATCATTCAAAGTGTGTTCTGATTTATTTTTCATATAAAGATTATAAAGCTTACATTTTTTCTTCAAAAGCCTATGTATTTCTATAGTCAGCCATTTTGGCTTTATACCCGTTATTGCATTATTTTATTTTTCCAATCTGATTATCATGGATCTAAAAGAGGTATTGTTTTATTATAGACCACATATCACTGGCAGATGTATCCCTTAAAACTGTTTTCCAACTAATATTACTCATTTCCATCCTGATAACTTCCTGGTTCGCTGTGCCAAACACGTAAATGTCCCTGCATCCATTGAAGAGCTGGTTTTAACAAAACATAATATTTAGGCATTGTCCCACTTGCATTTCCCATTTGCTCTGTATTCCTCCTCCTCATAATTTAGAAGTGAGGTCACTTCCATGAAAACAGGATCTTTGCTCCCAAAGAGCTAATCTATTCCTGCTGCTTTCTCCCTACCTGAAGTCAGAGCACTGCTTGCAACCTCACAGTTACTCCCATGGCAACAGACTGTGATGTCACAACAGAGGATTATGACTTGAAGTACAGAGTAAGCTATAGAGGCAGATGAACTCAAAATGAACTGTAAGGGACAGAAATCATATATTTATACACATTTCTTTAGTAATAAATTATGGGGAGGAGAAATATATAAAATATAAATGGAATGCAAGCAGAATTCTACCCACTTATATTGTATTAAGTTTTCTTTGAGGTGTCAGTAGCTTTTTAATACAAGTAAAGAAGTTATAGAAGGAAAAGGTTATACAACTGTGGTCACTTGATCAAAGCGGAGCTTCTACCTTGCATTTATTGATTTCAATATTTTGTGTACTTAATATGATATCAAGGATATTGTCACCACGTGTAGAGGTTTTTCTGTGTTGTGTCATACTAAGCATTTCATGACCCTGAGGAATTCTTTACTGGGATTATTCTGTGCAGTGCCAGATTTCCAGCAGATATCCTAGTAGTTTAAAGCCAAAGGCGAAATAACCTCTCCTAACTCACTTACCAGTTCAAGTTCTAAGTTGATCACCCCCAAAATTTCTTTGCTTGCATTAGAGGTCTAGAACGCAAAATGATTATTGTACTTTTACTGGTCTGGCTTACAACTTTTTCAGTTGCGGCCTCCCCGCTCTTCACCTTAGTGGACATGTTAGATGCCCTCATGTTGTCTGAGATATAAATAGCAATGCCACCACCCCTTCAGTCTGTCCTGTTGCATCTGTATAACTTATATCCACTAATTTCTTTACCCCAGTTATTGTTTTTTTTTTTCTTTAATGGGGACATTTTATCCCTGACTGCCAGCAAGGGCTAGGTGGTGGCAGACTGGCCATCCTTGCTCTTTTTTCCCCCCTCCTCCATGGGGAACAGTGCCTAACTTTCCCGAGAAGTAGAGAACTACCAATCAGCAGCTTAATTCAGCTCCCACACCCAGGCTACCCCCCCGGTGACCCAGGCTCGTTCCCAAACCCAGGTTGCCGGTGTAGCATGAGGTGTGACATCCAGCACCTCAGCCCTCCTTGCCCTAATGATCATTTTTTGACCACCAAGTTTCAGTAATGCAAGCAATGTCAATGCCTGTGTTTTTACTAAGAAGGGCTTCTAGCTCTTCCTTTTTGTTGTGTAGGCTCCTAGCATTGCTCAGAACGCATTTCGCCTTGCATGATTTATTTTTATTATTGGTGCCTCTGTTCCATTTATTACTTCTTAATGGATTATCAGCTTGAATGGTCCCACCCCCTTCATATTTAGTTTAAAGATTCTCTTGGAAGCACGCCATTTAGTAAACCTGCTAATGTCTTAGTACTCAAGTTATTCAGATGAAGCCCATCCTTTGCATATAGATGTTTTTGTTGATAGAAGGCCTCCCAGGAATCTACAAATGCTACGCTTTCCTTCATCCATCTGTTCTGTAGTCTTATGTTATGACATAAACATTAAGATAACAAATGAAAAGTTAGAACCTCATAAAGGAAATTGTTTTGTGCTCTGTTACAAAACTGAAAAAAAAAACAAAGCGAAAAATAACTACTGACAGATCTTGACTATGAAAACATACTGTAGTACATCAAACCAGCACAGCAATGGCACTGAATAAACTGAGGTTTACAAATAAAATAATATGTAGATTAATTTTAATTTATTTATGTATACCTTGTCTATACTATATTGGATTTGCCATCACACAAGGACAGGGAAGTCAAGGCTGGCTTTGTTTTGTCTGACAGAATCTTCATTAACTGAGCCCTGTGATACTTGAAATTTTTGTACAGAACATAAACAGCTCATAACAACTTTGGCATACTTTAGAGCACTATCATATTGCTTCAAGAAAAAATGCAACATTAGACATATAATATGTAATTGTTTGGCTGCCATTAGCTGAACCCACTTACCCCAGAATGTACAGTAAGAAGCACAAACAACTTACAAATAAGACATAAAATATCTATAGTGAATGGGATGCATCTGTTATGTATGGAAACTGACAAATGTGATTGTGCTGCAGTAGTCATGTCATACAAAAATGATGGTGTGCATTGCAGTGATTGGTCATTGAATCTGTATGTGTGGATTGAGCAGGAATTTGATCATGGAGGGTGGGCATTTTAAAAACAATCTGTACTGCTGTTTTTGTAGAACTGAGAGGCGAGGTGGGAGGAATAATACAAAGGAAGGGAGAAAGCACTGTGGCTGCGATTATGAGGGGGCACATTAGCAGGGGAGAGTGAGAGTAATTCCAACAGTCTGTGTGGCATCAGGTACTGCAGTGGCATTGATTGGTGCTACGGCATGTTCAGGCACAAAAGGTAGCACTGAGGACAGTCTAGCAGAATACAGCATCAGTAGTAAGTCTGATTACAAAGGCATGGTCAAAGAGGGTCTGTGTTATGGTTGCCCATACTCCTTATGGCCTTCAGAGTCCTGGCATTATGGTGCCAGCAATCAGGACACCAAATGAGAGATTCACTAAGGATGTACTTTGAATCTCAGTTTAACTGTAAATGTTTTTTATGATTCAATTTTTGTAACAAAGACATTTTATGTCTGCAATTTGTTGTACTGTATATGTATGTTTGATCATGTATTGTTTGTCTGTATGTAATATATGTGGGTGCACCTGTAAAAGGAACTTGTTTCCAGTGTGCTTACCTGTTAAGCGAATAAACAAACAAACAAACACTGCCTCCTTACCAAGGTCTGCACTCCCCGGAGTAAGACTCTTTATGTGGTGGTGGTGTGGGGGACACAGCACCCCCCCACAAGGGGGGGTGTGGGGGCACAGCCCCTGGAGAAAAAAGTGATCAGCGACATTGTTGATTGGTGCCCTAATTGTCCGGTGCTGGAACACTGGCATGTTCTGATGGTGGAATGTGCCCATATACTATGAAGAATAAGGCATCAGCAACCATACATTCCAAGACTGTACTTCCACTTTGAGGTCACTCTCAAAGTCACTCTTCCATCATGGCAACCCCTTGGTGGAAACACAGTCTTGTTGTGTATGGTTGCCCATATATTATTCTATATATTGTGTGAGACCTAATTGTGTTTTCCAATTCTGACTTAGCTCATATCACAGAAACCTGGTTGGATATTTAATCTGGTATGATGTTTGCCAAATTGGCTCTACCACATTACTTCATGATACTCCACCAAACTTGAACCATTGAGGAGATGGAGTTGCCATCATTTTCCATTTGAAGCTAGAGTGTATGGCTTTTCACATAAATGAAGCAAGGTCCTTAGAATAGGTGGCTGTCACATTCTGTGGCAATCTGAACTTCAGGATCTTTTTGATACACTATCTTCCTCAGGGCAGGGGTGATTTTATGCAGCAGTGCCCCTAGTAGGTTGCTGCTGTGGAGTTAGAGTCTATGAGGCTTTTAATCCTTACTGACTTCAATGACTCAGTAGATGCTGACTCAGATAGTTCTGTATCTGGTATCCTGCAAATCATGGGACCTCTGGGTTTCAGGCAGATGACATCTTTGTCTACATACAAAGGTGACCTTATACTTAACTTCATCGTCACCATGGGAAGATACAAAAAAAAGTGTAAGAAAGAAATAAGAAAAGTCAAAGCAAGTTATGAAAAACAGCTTGCCCAACAAACAAGAAATGATAACTTCAAATCCTTTCATTCTTACATAAATTCTCTTAAAAAAGCAACCAGTCAAGTATGTCCCATCTCCCACAAGGGTAAAATGATTAATGACAACTCACAAATGGCTAATCTTTTAAATATACAATTCTGCAGGGTATGTGGACCAAAACAGGACATAAACAGTCCACCATACTATAAAGTTCCTTGTACTGCTTTCATCCTAGATGAGACTGGATGTAAAATATTAAAACTAAGGGGGAAAACACCATCAGACTGCTGATGGTATCACAGGGTAAATACTTTATTTGATGGCAGATGCCATATTGCATCCTTTGAAACTGTTATTTGAATTCTGTTTAAACAATGGATTCGTACCTGATGACTGAAACTTGGCCCATGTTATTCCTATACATAAAAAAGGTTCCAAACATATCTGGAGTAATTATAGATTGATAAGCCTAACTTCTTCAGTTTGTAAAGTCCTTGAAAGCCTTGTTAAAGATGTTATAGCACCAGACATCAATGAAAAGAATGAAGAACAACATGGTTTTAAAAAAAATCACAGCACCTTGAGTAATCTAATGTGCTTTTTTGAATACATTAGTGCCATGTTGGATAAGAATATACCATGCAGCATAGTGTTCCTTGACTTTAGTAAGGCAGTTGATTTAATGCCTCACTGGGCATTAATTAAAAAATTACAATTTTACAGTATTAATCCATACATTATTAACAGGATTTGTGAATGGTTGAAGGGTAGAA
The DNA here is from genome assembly GCA_016271365.2 of Neoceratodus forsteri. Classification (NCBI taxonomy): domain Eukaryota; kingdom Metazoa; phylum Chordata; order Ceratodontiformes; family Ceratodontidae; genus Neoceratodus; species Neoceratodus forsteri. Next base: position 915,841,681 of record CM028137.1, read on the forward strand.
ACCAGGGTGTTGCAGTTAATGGCTTTTTGTCAGGGCTGGGCATGGTTATAAGCAGTGTACCACAGGGGTCAGTAATATGCCCTTCTAGGTTTCAAATATTTATATCTGACATGGCAAAAGACTTGTTGAATTACTCAGTGAAATACGCTGACGATGTTAAGATAGAAGGTCCCTGTTGCACTGCAAAGCAAGCCTTAGAGCTTCAAGAAGATCTAGATAGAATCAGCATATGAGTTGAGAAATGGGATATGAAACCCAGCACTGATAAATGCAAAGTAATGCATATGGGCAAACATAACCCACATATCTCCTACACACTGAATAAAAAAACACTATGTTACCAACAACGAAAAAGATTTAAGGGTTTTTGTTTCTGATAACCTTTCCTGCACACAGCAACTTAATGAAGCCATTTGTAAATCCAATAGGGTACTTTGGTCAATTAAATAAAATATTAATTCAAGAAAACCAGATGTCTTGATGCCTCTTTCTAGAACTTATGTGAGACCACATTTGGAATATGTTGCACAAGTATGGTGTCCCTACAAGAAATCTGATAGCAAAATACTTGAAAGCGTTCAAAGGAAATTTGCCAAAAAATATTCCCGAACTCAAACACAAAACATATCCTGAAAGACTAAATACATTAAAGTTAATGCCCCTGGAAACAAGGAGAATTTGAGATAACCTGTTTCTGATGTATGATGTCATTAATGACCCCTATATTTTGCGAAAGTAGGGTTTCGTATTTAAGGATAAGGGATATAATATGAGAGAACATCCTTTACAATTTGCAGGTAGAAATTGTAATACCATCCCATAAAAATACTTTGTCACTTCAAGAGTCATAGGCCCATGGAACAGATTACCTCTGGATATTGTAATTAGCAAAACTAAGGATGACTATAAGCAAAGATTGGACAAATATATTCTTGCTGGTGGAGACCTTAGGTATTATTCTTATTAAAATCTGAGCCTACATGAGCATTATTGCCCCCTTGCTCCTTAAAGACCTTAGTATGAACCTTACTATAGGAATTGATATTAGTCAGTTGTAAATCCAATATTCTGGATTAATTACAATGCCATCTCTTTCAGTCATGTTTGTCATCCACCTCTACAGAAAGGAGTCACTTCCAGGCTTAGTGAAACATTGATCCCACTGTCTTGTGGAATAAAGTAGACCTTTCAGGCATTATGATCACCTCCACCAGGACTATAAGCATGGTAATAGAGGCTTAATATCAAGTTGTCCAGTCAGTTGTCAATGCCTAGTGACAGCCAGTTCTTGCCCAGCATTTCTGCAGTGAAGTTTGCCATGGTTTTAATGACAAGCAACACCATTTAAAATCACTACAGTAACAGTTACTCTAAATACCAATGATTCTAGAAGGCACTAATTGTAGTGAGAAGGAATTTACTTTCTGACTTCATCAAAGTGGAAAGATACAGATTGGTTATTCTCCTCAAGGTAGTGAATGGTAGCCTCCGCCATCAGCCCATCTGTCAGTCTGGGGTTCCATGGACTATAAAAATTAGGGAAAGGATTATCTCCACTGTTGCTACACAGGGTTGCAGTGGTTATTAAGATAAGGTACCAGAATATCCATATGTTTGGTGGTAGTTTGTGTCAACTACTTGTTTAGAAATCCTCTGACTGTTAACTTGCATAGCAATGCAATTTTATTTTAGGGCACCCAGTCCCAGAGGCTCTGGGTGCCTGACACAATCTAGTAAGCAAGATATTAATTCAGAAAGTCAAATAAACAAGTACAAGTTACAAACAAGTGAAATAATTCACTTATCTGTACCCATACCTGACATTAAAAAGAGAGGTTGCATAAAACTGTTGGACATGCCTATACTTGCTGGTTATAGATTAGGTTGTATAAAACTGTTGGAAGTGCCTATACCTGCTGTTTATATTTTATTTCAATTGGGCAATATAAATATGCTCTGAGGGCTGGTCTCAGCACTGCCATTGCTCCTATGTTCAGCTGGGTCACTGGGAGTTGTAGTTCACTCTGGTGGTGTGAACTACAAAAATGCTGCTAGAAACAGGATTTAGTTTTAAAGTTTTTATTGTACACTGCTAGATTTGCACAGCACTGTATCACTACTGAATAACCTGAGGGGTTATTTTCAAGTTATAATCTATTTTCTGTAGTCAGCTTAACTCGGGAGTGGTCACGTAACCCATGACTCACTTCCTCATTCCAACCACATAAAAACTCACCCTCCTAGCGAGCGGGGCAAGCTCGAGCGGATGAGCGCACATGGAGGTACTTGCAGTGACACACTACTATGTGTGTGCCTGTCATGTCCACTGAGTCCAGAGAGGAGGTGAGACCAGTAAGGGTATTTAACATCTGATGGAATGATAGCAAGATACTTTGGGAAACATTGTAAGTAATACAGATACAAGTTGCTATCAGATCTGTCACCTATTGCAAGAGCTAATGTATCCCCTACACGCTAATAATAATGGCTGCAACTATATTTACATTAGATAGAGACCTTGGAATTAAGTGTAGCAGTTGCCATATGTACAAGTTAGTGGATGGCAAATCAACACATAATGATTTTGTCTGTGAAAAATGTATACACAACTTGGAACTTCATAATGAGCTGCATAAATTTTGTACCAAATTAGATACCTTTGAACAAAGCCAGAAGGAAATTGGTACTATGATTAGATCTCTGACTAGTTTTAATAAATTACAGTATTCACCTAGTACTCAAGACTCTGCAGAGTGTAGTGTGAAAAGGTAGCATGCTAATGTGGGGAAGGAGCTAGAGGAGGATGATTGGAGTATCGTTTCTTCTGTTAAGAGGAAGAAGAGGGGCAGAAGCTCCTTAAAATCAGCCAAGCCTAAACTCATGATGGAAGTCCCAATTCAACAGCAGGAATATTATGATACCATATTGAAGGTGGGGGGTCAAGAGGCCCTGAATGGTATGGACATTGACCCAGCAGCATCGGGGATGGATAATGAGGAGGTGCAGCCAATATTACTTACTAACAGATACTCAATCCTTACTGATTAAGAAGGTAATAATGCTATCCCAGACTTTGTGGACATTAGGTGTCATCCAAAATATGAATAAATAAATAAAATTAGTACCACCCCACCCAAAGGCGTGTCCGTACCAAATGAATCCCCAAGCCCTAGACAAATTGTTGTATTAGGGGATTCAGTTATAAAGTATACTGATAAATGCACCTGCAAAACCAATAAGGAGAATACAATAGTTATTTGCTTCCCTGGGGCAGGTGTCCACAATCTAACAGCAATGGCAGATACCATCTTTAGGGGTGTAGGGGGAAGTCCTTTTCTGTAATCCATGTGGGAGTAAATGACATAGGAAGGAAAACTCAGCCAGAAATAGAAACACACTTCACAAAATTAGCTGATAAACTGACAAGCAAGTGGTGTGAAATAGTATTTTCTGAAATGTTGCCAGTTCCCAGGGCATCAAGTCAGAAACAAAGAAGGATTGGACAGATCAACTCATTTCCCCTTTATCAGGCACTGGGATAGTTTCTTGAACAAACCAGATTTGTACTGTAGGGATGGGCTCCATCTAAGCTGGAAGGGCAGTAGATAACTGGGTATGCACATTAAGAAGTAGATTGATATTAATTTAAACTGATCAGTGGAGGGACAAGGGTACCAGCTATAGAGTCATCCAAAAACAACTGTCCACCATCCAGCAACATGAAGATAGTCAAAGGAGCTAGGGTAATGTACCTAAATGTAAGGAGCATAAATAGGGATAAATTAGCAGAACTACAGTGCCTCATTACCAGAGATGATATTGATATCATCAGTATCACCAAAACATGGTGGAATAAAGACAGTGATTAGAACAAAGAAATCCCTGGTTACCAGCTGTTTAGTAAGGACAGAGAGAAAGAGGGGTAAGGGAGGAGGATTTGCAATGTATGTTAAAAATTACTTAGAGCCAGCCCAGTGGCGCTGAGGGTTGAGGTGCTGGACACCACCTCGTGCCATGCAGTGACCGGGTTCAGGAGGCGGGCTCGGGTGCTGGGGGAGTCGGCAGGGTGGGATCATATTGAAGCACCCACTGGGCCTCTCCTATCCGGGGAGGCTCTGGGGTGTCCAGTGCAACAGCGGCTCCTGGTGGAGACCGGGGGTGCTGCCAAGCACTGGATGGCATGTAGAGAGCATGGCCTGGCATTGGAAGGGTTGCCAACTGCTGATCAGGAGTGCACCACACAAGGGAGGGAGGGGGAGAAGAGCATACATCAAGGGGGAAAAGCCCTTCCCACCAGATGGGTGATGGCTCCTTCAGTGCCACCACCGACACATGCCCAATGCTGGTTCTCCGCCACTGCCCCTTCAATCTACCTGGGACAGTAGCCCCTCCATGTCCCTGAGGAGTCATAACATCCTTGAAGATGGTGGAGAACACAGCAGGTGGTAGAGCGACCCTGGCAAGTAAGGCAGCTTGAGAGAGTTCCGGTCGGGAGGTGAGAAACAGAATTAAAAATAAAAATAAAAAAAAAATGACTTAGAATGTTCCAATACTGATACTGACTTTGACTTTGATAATTTCATTGAAGTACTATGGGTGGACCTAACAGGGTTTAAGGGTAAGAAACTCAAGGTAGCCATATTCTATAGCTCACCAGACAGCTCAGTCATAGATACAGTAAAATTTGTAGAACATATAACAGATGTGGCCGATGTCCATGACACACTCATTATGGGGGATCTGAACTTACCAGATATAGAATGGGTAGGAAACATGGCAATAGTCTTCTCGAACATTGCTAGCCTCTGATTTAGAATAATGTATACCTGAACCAACCCAAGGTATGAATATATTAGATGTATTATTGACTAATATTAGCTCTGATATATTAAACTTCAATATAAATCCCCTCCTGGGCAACAGCAACCATAATAGCATATTGTATGAAATCAATAAAGCCAGGAGGTTTACCATTGGGAACACTATGTATACAAACTACAACCGAGCCAATTTTGCAGCTATGAATGCAGAATTATTAAAATTAGACTGAGAAGGCCCAACTGTAAATCTAGACATTGAAGGTTCTTGGAATCTATTTATCAGTACTATCTCATCCCGAGAGGCCAAGTATGTCCCAACCAAGCAGGTGTATAATAGGAGGGGAAAGAAACCCGTATGGTTCAACACTAGGGTCAGAAAACTCATCTCAAAAAAGAGGCATAGGTACACTAAAATGAAGAAGAATCCAACCACTAGCAATATTAACAATTATAGACTGGTACTAAAACAACTAAAAAATTTGATCAAAAAAGCAAGGACCAACATTGAGTTCAGAATAGCAAATATCAAGAAAAACCCCAAAGTATTCAATTCCTATATTAATGACAGGAAAGGAAATGATCATGTTATTGGACCCCTTACTATGAAGAAGGTAACCTGTAACACACCAGAGGATATGGAAAGGGAATTCAATAATTACGTCTGTTCAGTTTTTAATCCCCCTGAAAATTGTGTTCATCTTCCTGACTCTGTATCAGACTTAGACACCAGCAGGATCATCACAACTGATACGGTTTATAAGAAGCTGACAGACCTCAATGTCAATAAATCTGTAGGCCCAGTTGGTCTCCATCCAAAAATTCTGAAAGAATTATCTGGTGTCCTTGCACTGATGATTACAAACATAGGTAACAGGTCCTTACCAGAAGCCTCTATCCAATATTACTGACGAAGGATGGTTGTGATTCCTATCCACAAAAAAGGCAGTAAGGTGAATCCTGCAAACTATAGGTCTATTAGCCTGGCATTTGATGTAGGTAAGATTAGAGAAAGCATTATCAAAGATGAAGTGAATAGGATATTGTGTGATAAGGGGCAAGTTGATTTTTTATTTTAATTGAGTATGCTTTTAAAAAAAATTACAATACCATGTAACACACTGAATCAAAGTACCATCCATATGACATTAACCCCACCACCACCACCACCACTCCCACCCCCTTAAACCAAAAATCAGGCAGTCAACTCCTACATACCACAGACATCCCCAATACACCAAAACCTCACCACCCTCTTCAGCCCTCACCCTAGTCCAAAATTGGCTTTCTAGACATCCAGCATAGAAATCACAAACTCTGCAACTTATTATTATATAAAAGAATACAAAAATAATTTCTTAAGATACTATCTCTCTAGGGAGCGGATGGAGAAAGTACTTGTCTTCAATAAAACCTGACTCACCTGGGGCAAGTTGATTTTACCAAACATGGCTTTACCAAAAACAGGTCTTGCACTAACAATCTGATCAGTTTTTATGACTACGTTAGTCACAATATGGACCAGGGAAAAGAGGTAGATGTTATACTACTCAAGTTTAAGAAGGTTTTTGACACCTTTTCGCACAACATCTTGGTGTCCAAGCTTCTCCAACTAGGTGCAGACATCCTACTGGTAAAAAGGATACAGAAATGGCTTGCAGATACATAGCAGGCAGTAAGAGAAAACGGACATATGTCATCTGAGAGTGGAGTCACTAGTAGAGTACCACAGGGCTCTATTGTAGGACCCATCCTATTTAATGTTTTTATTAATGCTCTCTGAATTAATTCTATGAATAAATTGATCAAATTTGTGGATGGCACCAAGTTGGGAGGCACCGTAGATGCAGAGATAAATATAAGTAGAATGAAAGATATCTTGAGGACATAGACAATGGGTTGATAACAATAAGATGCAATTTAACCTGGAAAAATGTGTTGTCATTCACTTTGGCAAGAACAACAGGTTGCAGGAGTGCTGTATCCATGGAGGCAAACTGAACGTTGTCAACAAAGAGACCTTGGTATCCTTGTCAGTAAAGACCTTAAGAACAGTGCCCACTGTAGCCAAGTGGCTAATACAACTGGTTATTTAATTAACTGTATACATTGGTCTTTTCTTTCTAGATCAGAATCAGTGCTCCTACCTCTATGTAAAGCTTACATTAGGCCACATGCAGATACAAAATCACACATGCCCCCACAATGCAAAGCATCATGGGCTGCATATGCAAATCACCACAGAATGTTATGCTGGTCCAACTTTAAGCAGAATTGCATGGTGCCAAAAGGCCTCTCACACAGTATGCAAAGGGTGCTAACAGAAGACATAGACACGTGTTTCATCCTACCAGGACTCATCAGTATGCCTCGTCTGTTTGACACCCCAGTGGAATGGACCAGCTACCCCTAAGGCAGTGTGCCTGGGATATATTCGCAGTGAACCCATTAAAATAAAAACTATTTAAAAAAGACAAAGAACCTCTGTGCGTAAACACTGAGGCAAGGGTTACCCCAAATGGCATTTGGCTGGGAAGCCAAGTTTCAAGAAAATACAAAATCACACATGCCCCCACAATGCAAAGCATCATGGGCTGCATATGCAAATCACCACAGAATGTTATGCTGATCCAACTTTAAGCAGAACTGCATGGTGCCGAAAGGCCTCTCACACAGTTTGCAAAGGGTGCTAACAGAAGACATAGACAGGTGCTTCGTCCTACCAGGACTCATCAGTATGCCTCATCTGTTTGACACCCCAGTGGAATGGACCAGCTACCCCTAAGGCAGTGTGCCTGGGATATATTGTGGTGAACCCATTAAAATAAAAAAACTATTTAAAAGACAAAGAACCTCTGTGCGTAAACACTGAGGCAAGGGTTACCCCAAAGGGCATGCAGATTACTGCTCAGGGCACTGGAGCCCATATTTAAAAAAAGAATATGAATATTACAGAGAGAGAGTCCAAAGGAGGTTCCTCAAGCTTATTCCTCTATGTAGTAACAAGTCTTATGAGGATACTGTAGGTTGGGAGATTTTGGCCTCCGGCCCCTTGCCTTGAGAAGGATCAGGAGAGATATGCTCCTTTTTTATAGAATTTTGGATGAACCTATGCTAAAGAGAGAACTAGGTCAAGTTTATAAGGATCTTTAATATCAATTAAGAGGACATAAACAACAACTAATAGATACTGTAATGAAGACTGACCATAGGAAATGCTCTTACATACCGAGAGCTTTAAGGTTATGGAATCAGTTACCAGAGGATGTGATCCAAGCACCTAACTTATCTATTTTTAAGAAATAAATGGATAATTACATTCATGAAGGTAACATAGATTATCACCACTGCATAGTGGAGACAGCATTTATGGGCTTAGGCCTTCTACAGTCCTATGACTGAAGTATAAACCAAAGTATAAAAGGTTTTGTGCCCAACCCCCCTGCATCCCAAATCCAGTGTGGTCACAACTCGTGAAAACCTATGATAAAGTACTAGCACTAGTGCTTGTACAGATCATCAATGTTTCATTAAGACATGGAATTTCTCCTGCAGCAATGAGGCCCCACCTAAAGAAGCTGACGTTAGATCTTAGTGATCTGTCAAGCCATAGACCTACTGTATCAATAGCTTCCAATTTTTGGAATATATGTTATGTATTTTTATTTTTAATTTCCATATAGACTCATTTTATAAGCACAATAAGATACCCCAAAGCATTGATTTTACTAGGTGTGCCATACGTCCAGGGGTGAAAACTGTTGAGGCTATTGGTCTTGTCCTTAACTACACCCCTAAGTGTAGGAAACCTAATGCAACCAACACCCCACCATGTTTTATTGCTGACATGAAACATGATTCTCTGAATAACCCTTCCCTGTGGGGCATCAAGAGTGCTTCTGCTGCTGATTTTTTTATGATGTAAAGCATTTATATTTTTTACGTTATGCTGATAGGTGTGTATAAGCATTTTATTGTGCAGTATCCTAAGCCCAGGAAAGACACTTTAGAAATAAAGTATCTATCTATCTATCTATCTATCTATCTATCTATCTATCTATCTATCTATCTATCTATCCATCTCGCAACATTTAACTCTAAAACATTAAGGATGTGCATTATACAAGGTACAGTACCTATCAATCAATTTGATGAAACATCTGTAGCTGAATGGCTACCTTTTTTGCTATAGTCTGGATCCTTTTATATAAAAAGACAGTTTGTGCCTGTAAGGAGCTGCACTGGTGTGCAAAATTTTAAGCAACTAAATAATCTCTTTGTTGAAGAGCACAGTTGATGAACAATTAGCAGACATTACTTTCTTAACATATCTGGCCTGATGCTATCCTAAGTGAGCTTTCCTTTCATAGATGAGAAGCTTTATTTATTTAAATATTTGGTAACCGGGAAAGGAACACTGAGCCAGGGCTCATTTCCAGGCGTGACCCAGACGAAGGGTAAAAATGGAACAAAACACTGGCAGTTACAAGGAAATGAAGCAAAGCCAGCAGCTATAAAGTATAAAGTACATTGTAGGCAAAAAAAATAAATAAATAGAGAAATAAATACCCATCGGTATAAAGAGCATTGCTATAAATAGTGTAAAAGTAAGATTTCCAAGGGGTGCGCAGTGGGGGGTGAGAATCAGGAGAGTTAATGTAGTGAGGCAAGGCCCTGTTATGAGGGGAAAGGGGAGAGGGGAGTGCAAGAAGGGGAGTACAAGGAAGCAAGTAGGTAAAAATGAAGGGACAGCAGCATTGAGAGAAGAGATATAGGGCAGCAGGGGTAGAGAGAAGGGAAAGAAGAGGGGTAGGGCATTAGGAAGGAGGGAGAAAGGAGGAAAGGGTTCAGGAAGGGGTTGGGGATAGACAGGAGCAAGTGGGGGGATGGGGAAGGCTTTAATCACATGCTATCCAATCATACCTCTCAACCTTTCAACCCCCAAATGTGGAACATCATACTTCAAAATGTTGAAAAAACAGGCAAACTGTGGAACACCTCATCAAATCACAAAGACAGAAGCCCAGAACACAGAGTAAATGAGTGTTTTTATATTCACAAAGTTTTCTGTTTATTGAGCAACACATTTTTCACATTCATTGTTTGGATTTCTTCTTTAAATTTTCAGCGTAAAATGTGGGACAGTACAAACTCAATGTGGAACAGAGGGATTTTCTGAGGTGAAATGAGGAACTGTTCTTCTTAATGTGGGACAGTTGAGAGGTATGTATCCACTATCCATCATAAAACAAGAAACAAAAGTTAATTGCTAGCGCATCCTCTAAACAGATCAGTCATGTCTTCAATAGGTTGGGAATGGGAATCCTAAGTCTCTTAATTTGGACATCTGATTATACAGCCCAGCAGAACTCAATGGCTGTTTTGTTTCTATATAACATTTTTTTCTGCAATCAGGATCTTTATAAATAATGTCATCTTTGTAAAATAAGAAGCACAGTCTGGCTTTTGAAAATTGTGAAGTGTCCTGACATAAACTGAAATTACCAAATAAAAGCTCTGTGCATGACCTTGCACACTTTTATGCAAAATGACTTCTACACCATTAGATGTCAATCTTAAAAAAATTACTGTATAATAGAATGTTTATATTACCAACAGCAGTTTCAGCACATGGTGGTCCACTCCACTAACTGGCAAGTCATGGTCAATCTTTTATTTAATGTACAGTATATGCCTAATTTACCTCTTAGTTTCCAACACAACATGGAATTTATATGAATGATAGATAGCTAGATAGATATATAGATAGATAGATAGATAGATAGATAGATAGATAGATAGATAGATAGATAGTAAGTAGATTGGTACACATGTGCAACATGCACAGGATTCCAACAAGGGATTTTGGTGTATCAGTGGCCATTAGAAGAAAAGTTAGAGTAGTCAAAGATTTTATAAAAACCCAAGATGCAATCAGAGGGGAGACACTGGGAGAAAGGGTGATAGGGCAGTGAGGTGACCATTGGACCACCAGGGATGCTTTAATAATGGGAGAATGGATGATCAGAGGTGGGGGAAACCACTGGACCACCAGAGGTGCTTTAATAATGGGAGAATGGGTGATTAGAGGTGGGGAACCACTGGACCACCAGAGGTGCTTTAATAATGGGAGAATGGATGATCAGAGGTGGGGAAAACCACTGGACCACCAGAGGTGCTTTAATAATGGGAGAATGGGTGATTAGAAGTGGGAGGGCAGCTTGTCACAGTGGTAGGTTTCTGAAGTACAGCCACCCTGCCTTTGGGGGGTGGAATGAAGGCTTAGCATCTGGATAAGAGGGGAGTTTCTGCAGTAGTAAACAGCACTGCTTGGGGGACTGTTTACCTCTGCCACAAACCTTTGAAAATTCCACTCTGCTGTTATGCATGAGGGGACCACCTTATTTGCATTGGCACAGTGGTATTTTAGTCCTGTGTTGCTGCTGGGGTTGGGGAACCTCTGAATATGGCCCTGCTCAGAGTATCAGCATTAACTACATTTGCATCGGTGCTAACCTTTGACTATCAGAGCTACAATCTTGTTTAATGTTTCTCTTGCTTTTGTGCTTCTTACTAGAATTCACACAATTGGATCATATGTCTGACTATGTTATCACTGCCGCTGTAACATCAGGTCATCTGTTTCAAACCTTGTCAGTACATTTCATAATAGCAATAGTGCACGACTCTAGTGCCAACAAGCTGTTGTATCATTGATGTGATGTCAGATTGATGGTCCAAAAGCATGCTGACATCAGACTGATGGTACAACATTTTAGCTGTTGCTGGAATCCAAATAAAACAGAAACAAACCATATACTACAGACAGACAGAGGCAGACAAATAAGATGGTACGCAGTTCATTGTCTCATTTATGTTAGAAATCCAAATGAGTGGCAACCTTTTGTTTTCAGCGAGTTCTTGCTTCAAACGTGTTTTACAGATGAGATGAATTAATCATTTGAAGGTCAAGTGACATTCTCAAGGTCACACAGTGAGCCCATGCACACACAAAATTAGCATCACAGCCAGGTTAATGCAGAAACGAATTTGTTAGTGGTAAAGATAGTCACAACAATAAACACCAAGTCCCCATCATTTTGCAATGTGCTGGCTATTTGTGGAAGCAGAGGGCAAATAAGCCAGTGGCTACAGAAGCATTTAAATATGATAAAACTCCCAGTTCCCAGTTCTGCATTATAGACATTAGACCCTACTGCCTTCTCTTAATATAATTGTGACCCAATCTTCAGAATATTACCAGCCCATCTGAACATAACAGAGGGCCAGAAAAAGCCACAGAATGCCCCCTTCTCACATGATGTGTACCACTGGAGCACTGCATGGCATCTACAAATATGGATCTGCACCCTCTGCACACCTGATCCCAAGCTGCAGGCCTGACCATGCAGGCAGCCAGAGGGGGTGAGCAATTGAGGGTAGGCATGAACCCCATCCTCAAAGGGATTTCTATAGTGCGGATGGCCAGATGAGGGGCAAATGTTACTTCTCCCAAGGGGCTGTAGTTGCTTTCATGTACCCACCTCCATCTAGCCACTGGACCACCTCTGAAGCCAATCAGTGGGCAGACCACCCAAACCTAGTATTCTGAGCCACTTGGGATGCCAGCCTGTGTAATGCTTAACAATTCAGTTGTGATGAACATAGACCAAGCCAGCTTAGTTTGGATCACCATAGCAATGAAAGTACTATATAAAGGGGATCAAAAGGCTGGCCCGGTGACACAGAGGGCTAAGGCACATTACCTTTCCCAAGCCGGTAACCCAAGTTCAAGGATGAGCTCAGGTTGCTGGGGGTCAGCAGTAGGAGAGGACTGAGAGGCCGCCTGATGGGTCTCCTCTTCCGGACTGGGGAAGTGGGGATCCCTGGCTCTTGGCTGCCTCCAGGTGGAGATCTAGTGGTACTGCCAATCCTTGGGGAGTGACTGTATGCCAGGTGGATGGAGCAGAGCCAGTGGTTCTGGACCACATGCACATCTTCACACACATGCACTTCCATGTTTACCATGGCTCTGGGGCAAAAATTAGGAGGAAAATGGACAGGGAAACCAGGCTAGTGAAGTCCTGTATGAAGCATCATGGTCTGCCCTGCCATTCTGGTAAAAAGTGAGGGACAATGAGAAATAGTAGAGGATGGTGAGTGGTCAGCCAGCAGTGCACACGGACAGGGCTGATTAAGGCCCCTGGTTCTGCCAGAAGCATAAACACCTCTATGGGAAAACAAAGGGGGCCAAAAGTGCCACTCCTTGCTATTCACTTGAGAAGTGGTGGGAGCCATGCAAGGAGGCATTGTCCTCTAGTGAGTAAGATCTTAAATGTAAAAAGCATTCATTGAAATATCTTGCTGTAGAAAGGCACAGTTACTGATACTATAACAGGATCCCCCAACTGTTGTTTATCTTATACACCTGGTGAGACTGGTTTTAACTTATGCTAAGCCCCTGACATTTATTCAGCAGTAAGATTGAATGAGAAACTAAACAGAAACTATGCCATACTAAGTTAGAATACTAACAAAAGATGTAGCAAGCTAATAGGAGTCAACTGACATTCTTGATGTGAGTTCTTCTGTATTATACAATTGAAAACTGAATAGAAAGCTGTAGAAATATTTAAAAGGGAACTGATAGCTGGCCCACTGGTGCAGCAGTAACGCTACTGCTTGCGATGCTGACAACCCTGGTTCAGGAGTGAACCAATGCTGTCAGAGGGCCAGCCAGGGGGGATAAGGTTGAGTGTTCATCAGACTCCTTGCCTTCTCTGGAGAGGGAGGGGAGCAGGTGCCTGACTACACACTGACCCATGGCGATAGTAGGGGTAGGTGAGCCAGGGATCAATACTGAGGCCAGATTGACAGAGGTGGCAGACATCTGCATGTCAGGAGTGGGAGAGCACGCAGCTGTGCACTGAGGTCATTGCTTGTCTGCCTCCATCAATGGGGGCCACAGGGGAAAACACACACAGGAAAAGAAAACATAGATGATGAGCAGCACGAAATCTGGGGCCCTTGTGGGGACACACCAGAGAGATATGGGCTATATCCCTGAGCCGAAGCCAAGGAGCATAAACAGATAAATAAAAAATAAATAAAATGAAAAAAGAGAACTGATAAATGTAAACATAGAGTGATAGTATGCGTAATGGAATTATAGTTGGATCATACAGTATGTATAAAAGGATAAAATATGTAGTTATGGCTGAAAGACTGAAAGCACCACAACTAAACAAGAATAACCAAGCCAGAGTGGGGTTTAGCTGCATTAAAGTGATTTCGTAGCCAGCCAGTGTAAAACAGCAGGGACAGTAAAATATTACATACCATTCATTTCTAGCACTAAGCATTTAAACTACATGGCTGAGTTCCGGTATACACCAAGTGCTTACTAAATGAAACAAAATAATTTATGAAATGTTTGCATAAATCTTTTTATACAACATATGTTTTGGGATATCCCTGGAGATAAAAAGTACTAAGACAGACAGTGGAGATTTCACTGATATCTCCTTGTAGTAGTAGTAGTAAATTTTATTGTTTGACAAAACATTTTTTGTCATTTACAAATGCAAGATAAAAAAGAAAACATCCAATGATCTTTAAACACATATTTAAAAAACTATACATAAATATCCTCTATGAGATCTATTTTACATCCATTTACATTACTACTTTATGCAAAGTAAGTAAATAAATTCTCAGCAGTGTAAATTTTTTTTAAGATGAAATCTATATTTTTAAATAATCCTACAGAATCATGCAACCTTGTTCAAATTAACAGTGTGATTTGTTTTAAGCAAATAGTTATATTGAAAATCTGGCTCCATATCCAAATTTACTAACAAATTTCCCTATAGATTATTTCTTTGTACTTTATACAAGGGACATAGTATTAATAAATGTTTTGGTGTGTCTTCATCTAAACCACAAGCACACATTTTATTGGGTGCTAATCCCATTTTCTGTTTTAAGCTATTACTTTCTATATATCCAAATCTAAATTTGGTATAAGCTTTTTTGTTACTTGGGCAGCTTATTTCCCTCAAATACTGATGTAAACCAAATATTCTTCCAGTATTTAGTGCTAACCATGAGCTTATTTTACATAATTTGGGTAATTCCATATCCTTCTAGATATGAATATCCCTTATCCTTGATTTAACAGTCTCCTTAATTAGTTTAAATGGTGTTTTTAAACGTTCTGGTAATAATTCAAGTAATCCATAAGAAAGTATTAGCTTCTCCAAAATATGTGTACTTGGGTATGTAAATTAACCCTTTTGGATCAACATTTCATCAATACACATTCTTGGTAGCCTGTGTTCTTACATATTATATACTTTGATCCAATAGGTTACAGTCCGTTGCTCTATATTACAGTTCAGAGAAAGCTGACCCAACTCTAATCTAGTTAAACAGTTAGGAGCGCCATACGGCAGACCCAATAATCCTTTATAGAATTTATTCATAATGGTTTCTAAACCTTTTTTATTCCCCATCCCCCAAATTTCAGCCCTATATAAAATTTGTGAATGTATTTTTGCATTTAAAACTTTTAATGGTCCAATAACAGATTTACCCCCATACTAAAAATTAAACCTGCCCAAAGCAGGGATTACCCCTTTAATCTTCTGTATTATTTCTGCTATATGTTCCTTCCATTTAAGATTATACATAAGCACTATCCCTAAATAACAGAATTTTGAGACATATTCTATCTCATGGCCTTTACATTTCAAAGACCACATCCTGCCAGTTTTAATTAAGGTCTTGTTAAATATCATGGGCCAGATATTCAAAAGGGTTGCGCATGCTCAAGTCCTAAATTGCGCCATTCTGCGATATTCAGCAGGAGGCAGTTGTGCCACTGAAAACAGGCTGAGCAACAGTGCAATGCAAATGAATGCATGCTCAACTGGAGGGGGAGGAACCATGCATAAACTGCACAGCCGATATTCAGCGGGCTGTGCAGAGGTGTCTGGCGCAACCCCAACCTGAGCCTGCAGGATTTTGAGCCAAAAAAACTGAAGTCGAGGGCCACCCACAGGTGAGCTGTTGTATTGCAGGGCACAACAGCAGCTGCCACCTGTGGCTAGCTAACTCAGTCCCTGTACCCCCAGCCAATCGCGGGCAGTGCCTCCTCCTGTGTCGCGGGCATCAATGTGGCTCCCCCTCCCGTTCACATCCCTGGTGGTCCAGTGGACCAAAATGCCCGATCGTGGGCAGAAAGTAAGTGCCCCGAACATGTCCTTGTGCCTGATCAAGGGCAGTAAGTAAGTGAGCTCCCACCCGAACATCTCCTGGTGGTCCAGTGGACCGGAAATGCCCGATCGTGGGCAGAATGTAAATTGAACTCCCCGAAACATCTCCCTGGTGGCTAGTGTCCCCCACCCACCCACCATGAAGCCCCGCCTCCCCCGGCGGCGAGGGCAGCATCCACCGCCTGCCGCCCGCCCGCCTGCCGACTGACTGCCGGTAGGACTACGCGCCATTGGTGCAGGCAGAGCCAATGGGCGTGCAGCCATACCGTACGCGGACAGTCAGATTTAAATCTGGACTGTCATATACAATGGGCTGCGCGCCCGTGGCTCTGCTCTAACTAAGCTGCCATCCTGGGCGATCAGGCTCGACAGGCGGCGAGGCGGCAGGCGGGAGATGCTGCGCCCGCCGCCAACGGCGATGAAGAACACAGAGGAGCCTGCACCAGAGAAAAGCTTAAGGGAGTTCAGCCACATTCTGCCAGCGATAACCTTCGCCGAACCACCAGAAACTACTACCGCGATCGACACAAAGTTATGTTCCGGTCGAACCGCATGTTCGAGCACAAGGAACATGTTGGGGGTTCAATTTACTTAGTGCCCGCGATCGGGCATTTCGTCCACTGGACCACCAGGGATGTGGAACGGGAGGGTTTTAAACATACCGCCAGCGATCGGGCATTCGGTCCACTGGACCACCAAGGAGATGTCGCGGAGGTGGGGAGCCACATTGCTGCCAGCGATTGGGCTGCAGTAGCGTCGGTCCCCGACGACTGCTGCCTGGCAGGCGTAAGCGCAGAGTCCTGGGGATGGCGCTCCCATCTTAATGGCATGCAAAATGGGGCCATAATCAGATGCAAATGGCCCTGCCTGCATGAATTATGGCCCCATTTGTGTCACCTTTTGAATATATTGATTTTATGCATGAAGTCAGTATATACCACATAGGAAGTTGAATGCTCCACTCTGACAACTGCGGTGGCCCAAGTTCCACTGCACCATGCACAGTGGCTGTGGCTGGAGGTGATATTCAAAGGTTGCTCAATAAGCGCAACTCCTTTGAATCTCATGCTACACCCAACGCTAACTATTTTGCATAGCGAAGGGCTTGCGCCCAGAATGGCGAAATTTGAATATCCAGCCCCATATGTTTAGTTTTACTGAAATGTACCTCCATTGCTAGTTTTTCACTCTCTTTTTGGAATTTGTTTATGCTTCTCTTAATTCCTATATAGCTAGTTGAAATCAATATGATATCATCGGCATAAGCCAGGTAAGGGCACCCCCTTTTACTCACCCTAGGCATATGTAGCTCTGAATCCTCCATCTCTTCCAATACCCTATTCAAAAATAGGTTAAATTAAATGGGGGATAATACACACCCCTGTCTAAGGCCAATATTTGTATGAAATTTAGTTGAACAATCTCCCTCCACATTATATCTTGTATGTGTGAGATTATTCTCATAAAGGATTTTAATTATATTTATCAGATTTGTATCTAAACCATATCTTTCAAGAGTCTCCCACAATATATCTCTTTTTACTCTATCAAATGTTGCCTTCAAATGTATAAATACACAAAATAGCTTTTGTTTTTTTAATTACTATGTATTTATTTATTAGATGTGTTAAAACAACATATTGATCCAGCATTGAATGATTGGGCATGAAGACTGCTTGGGCTTCATTACTTATTTTACTTTGTCCTAACCAATCTATAAGTCTATTTGTCAAAGTTTTTGCTAAAAGTTTTTGTACATTGACTAATAGACTAATAGGTCGATAATTATTTGGGTCCACAGGAGAGCCTTTTTTATAAATAGGAACTATAATGTTTTCTCTCCATGTTTATGGGATTTCTCCTGTTTTTAATATGATATTGTATATATTAACTAAAACAGGGGTCCTTAATAAGGGATCATCAATGATTACATCCATCGGTATCCCATCAGGACCTGGAACTTTATGTCTTTTCACCTGTTGAATTGCTGTCATAACCTCTTTCTCTCTAATTTCCACTCTGTGTGGTACCCAATGGATTTTATTTATTACATTTCCCAAAGATTGGTCATATAATAATCTTCTAAAATGATTCTCCCATGTTGCTGGGTCTATATAACTTTCAATATCACCATATACCTGGTCCCAGCCTTTAACAACTAGTTTCCAGAATTTTTTTTGCATTATTTTCATTTGAATACTTTTCAAGTTGTCCCCACATCTTTATTCTATAGTTTTCTCTTTTTTCTTCTAAATTTTTTATATTTTTTTCTCACAATATTTATACTTTTTTTATTTTCTCTTGGTTTATTATAAGTTAATTTGTCCTGCTTATTAACTTCCTTTTTCTTCCTTTTGCATTCATCATCAAACCACTTACTTCCTCTTTGTTCTTTATTTACTGTTACTTTTACTAATATGGCAGCTATACTTGCCAATGTCTCTGAGAATTTTTTTATAACATCTTCCTTGGATCCTAATTGTTCAAGATGTGTTATTTCTTCTCTAAAACCATAATTAGATAGTAGTTGAATTGACCTATAATTCTCCAGTACTTCCCATTTAATCCCTTTTTTACCCTCACTATGTCTACTTTCTGATTTATTTTGCTATTATTATTATTATTTTTTTTTTTGTCAGAGAACACAAACCGAGTATGATTTCTGCAGGTCTGTGTTCACTGTCCATTTTATTACCTATTCTGAGACCAAGTAACTTAGTGATAAAATTTATTGAGAGCCACCCTAGATCAACAGTTGAGAGACCTCTAGTTCCAATATATGTATAATCTCCTTGGGCGTCATCTTTTGTACGACAATTGACCAATATAATTTCTAACTTTTCCAGGGCCTTTACCAACTTAAACCCTCTTTCACATTTTTTGCTATCCCTACATTTTCTCATTAAAGTAAGATATGGAGGATTCAGAGCCACACAGGCCTCCTCAAGTTCTTCTCGAAGTTCAAATGAGTGCCCCACCCTTGCATTAAAATCGCCCACTAAAACAATTCCATGCTCAGGATCCTCAATTAAACATTTTTCAACAAATTCACTTAGCTTTCCCAAATCTTCAAGATTCACATAATTGGATATTTTGGGAGGAAAGTAAACATTTATTAATTTTAACTTTTATCTTTTTCCAACAATTTGGACTGGCAGGATATCATCTGAATGTAACGGCATCTCCATATGCACTACGGAATTACTGATTTTGCACCAGGTTACCAAGCCCCCTGATGGCCTGTCATATTTTTTGGTGCATACTGCTGCCTTCTGGAAGCCTTTGTAACCATTTAATTTCAATTCACTACTTCCCCAAGTCTCTTGAAGGCAAATACATTTATACTGCATTAGAAAACCAATAAAAGTTGGGTCAGCCATTTTATACCTAATCCCTGTGATGTTCTGTGAGATAACATCATACATGCTTGCAGTCTCTTTATGACTCATCGTTATTATTTGTATTTTTTTATGTCAATTTCCCAAATCTTCCAGTGTCTGGAATCTGTTTGCTATTTTGATTAAATTCAACCAATGTGCTTCTTTCTGCTCCTCATATGTACTATTATGTGTGTCTCTCCTTGTACATAAATTTCTACCTTATCTAAAAGCTTAGTCATTGCTAAAATATATAAATAATATTTTTTTATTTTCCACCCAGATTGCTATTTGACCATTATTCTCCCACCTTTTTATTTTTTTTATTCTTTGGGATAGGCTGTTATCTTTTGTCAGATTTTGAAGCAGTTCCATAACCTTAGTTGTTATATTTCTGTTTCTGAGACAAAATCATTCAAACCATACAATGGGATAACATATTCATTTTCATCAGAGAGTGTGTTATTTTTCATTCTGAAGAACTCCGGAAAGATTGACCTCAATCTCACCACATTATCCGTTTCTATTCCTAGCTTTCTTAGCTTATCCTTGTGTTTCTCTATTACTTTTAGTACATAGAACTGGTCTGATAACAATAAGACCAGTTTCATATCCTTTATTGGTCTGATAACACTAAAATTTGCCAATAGTCTATCACCACTTTTATTCATCTGGATGATAGATCCCAAAAATAGTTTCAAATCATCATTCAATTTTGATTCAGTCTCGTCCGGCATTACAGGTACTTTATAAAGTGATAGAATAAAGTCAGTTTCAAGAGTTCTGCCGAACAGATGTCTCAAAGTTATTTGCCTATTTTTTTTCTTAAACTATCTTTCTCTTTCTCTTCCTCGAAGCTCTTATTCTTTACTTTTCCTTCTGACTTTAACTCAATAACTTCCTCAATCTTCTCTACATTCCATTTTATATTTGTTTTGTCTATTCCAGTACTCTTTCTACTATTTTTCTTTTTGTTTTCAACTGTTACGTTTTGATTTCCCTTACATCTCTTTTGACAACTTTGGATGTTTCCTCTTAGTAGTTTATCTGATAAAGGGTTTATATTTTATGTTTCTGATTCTTTCTTAATATCAGAAAATGTATTTTCCCAGGTTTGTTCCTTCCCTGTTTCCTTCTTACCTATTTTCTTTATATTATTATTCTCTTGAAATTCTTGATTCTTTTTTTTTCCCTTCAGCAGCTTGCTTCATTCCTTTCTCCTAAATTGCTGTCTCATTTCCTATATCATTTTGTGTCATTTTGTTATATATCCAACCAATTCTCTTTTTATTTTTGATACATACTCCCTTTATCAATGAGAGGCTTTGGGCATTTTGTATTAATTGTTTCTAAATCAATGTATTAGCTAAAATCGGGTCCTTCAGTGCGTACTCGCATCCTTTAGTGATAGTTTCTAATGGGGGAGGGTGAGCTACATTCTATTGGGCTCATACAACTAGTATAATCATCCCATCCCTTTGAGTCCCTATACTGCTTTGGGGTCTCAGGGGTCTCTGAGTTAATTAAAGACCTGGTTCCACCTAGACTGCTTTGATCTGCTATTTTACAAATTGGAGAGCTACAATTATCAAGTAAATCCTTTTTTAATTGATTCATTTCCCTTAATTCCCTTTCAATTTTATGATTAAACTTTATTTATTTTTAACCTTCTCTACTGTCCTACTCACCTCCTCATTTGCTAACTCTATTTTTATGGGATCCTGGTCCATAATCCCCAAAGTATTTCTTTTACACTCGGGAGGTATATTGTTTATTTTAGTTTCCCTATTAGATGCTACACCCCCTGGGGATATAATCTGTTCCTTTCTTTTCCAGATGTCTAAAATGGAGATCTGTTTTGATTTAGGTATAATTCTGCTGTTTTGTTCATTGACTTTACAATCAGGTTTTTTATATTCTTTCTCTTCCCCCATACTTGTATCTGAACTTTGTTTTTGATATTGAAAACTACTCCCATGTTATCATCATTATTACAGTTATCAATTTGCAAATTCTCCTTCACATTTATTTCAGAGATCATTTTTTCTATCTCTCTCCTTACTCCCCCCTTTTTCATTTATTCATGTCCCCTGGACTCTGTTTTTTTGCTTCCTGCATTCTAAATGTATGAAGTATGTGCAAACTTCCTTGTGTATTCACCTTTTTTCCCTTACAATGTGTCTCTTTATTATTTTTAAGTTTAGTTCCTTTTGTATATTTGCTTGATTGGTAATTACCAGTTTTTTTTTTTTTTGATCTCCTGGTTTCAACTGCCATATTTTCAAATATCAATTGCACATACAATAGGACATACATCCAATATCTTACAGTAGCAAAAAAAAAAAAACACTTAATAAATCCTCAGCTTAATCCCCACTAATTTTCCACTAAAATGTTGCTGCTGGGAAGTTCAGTATATCCAGTTCCAACCAAATTTTAATAAAAAGATAATGCAAGGGAAAGTAACTTGATTTCCCCAAAACAGCTTGATTTTTCCAAAACCAATTGGCTTTTCACAGCTAAATGTTGAAGTGACTTTGCAATCAATTAAATATTATCTAATGAATAAATAAATGGACAAGTTCACAAGTTCACAAAATCATGGGTTACTTGTTAAGAACAATAAGACATAGAGGGGTAAAGTGCAAAAATGCAAAAGGCAAAATGCTCAAAATAGTTGCTCAGAATTCCTTAAAACAGGTGTTTTCCAACTCAGCCGCCCAGTCAATATAGTAATAAAATTGATTCTTTCAAGTTCTTTCAAATATAATCCTAGTTCTGGTAGCGAAGTTGTCTTTTACTTTGCATTGCTTTGTTTTGCTTGCAAGGTGTTCTATATATCTCTTATAAAGTTCTCTTATAAAGTCCTTCACAGTAAATAACCAGATCCCAGGGTATGGCTCTTTTAAACTTAAAATCTTAATAACACACAGTGATTCAGCTAATATTTCCACTGTAGTTTTAAAAAAAAGAAAAAATCAAATAACAACAAAGAAATGACACTGATAAAACTAATAACACTGTGAAATGAATTACTAACTTCGGGGTTAATAAAACAATCTTCTAGAAGAAAAATACTTAAAATGTACAACTATTAACTCTTACTTTCCTTGCTCAAAAGCTATCCGAAGAGTCTTTATCTTTAAAGGACCACCTTATCTAAAAACTCAATAAGTCAGTGTCTTTTCAAAAGAAAAGAGAAAAGGAACACATCCAAGAGGGAGAGGAGTTCAAAATGCTTAAAAAACTTAAACAAGCACCTAGCTGCATAAGGCTTCTATGTTTCTAATATCTAAATATCAGTCATTGAGCTCACTGCAGCTTATATCAAGGCTTTTACGACAAGGCTGGCAAGGCCGACATCTATGAATAACCATTGAATTAAGAAAACATTGGATGGTCACCAAAATTCACTAAACATTTTGCTGAGTTACAGGCTACTTACTTGTGATATTCTTTAAGTAGCTACTTTGTAATCCTCGTTTGTTTTATGTTCTTCTTTCGGTTAATCACAAGCTCTCACAAGGAAAAGGAGTATCTAAACCACTAATTTACCTTGTTCTAAATGCCGTAAGCCATGAGTCGTAGTATCTTACTAGTATAATAATTATAACAGTTGTGCCTTGGTCGCGTTGAGAATCTAATTTGCAAAAAAGTGTCAATCCAACTAAAAAAGAGATAGAGGAAATCTCTCCTGCCGCTGTAGCTCTATCCATGATGCGTTTACTCAGCAGAAATGGTGTTTTCTGAAAAGAACGCCAGAGCATGTGTATTTGTTCTTTACGTCATGTGTTTCTCTATGCCAATAAGATAACAACCTCTCTCTCCTTCGGATACCTTTTCTCCGTAAAAATTAATAGTTAAAGGAGCACCAAAAACACCAAATGTTCCAACAGAAATAATAAATAAAAACAGATAAAAAGACAGATCTATATAGGTGCTACAAACATTAGAGACAAATAAGCACAACACTACTTATCGCAACTAGTCGCTACTGATCATTCAAACAAAATTGTTCCAAATTGCTCAAACAGTAGCTTCTTGTAGCAAAAATCATGTAAACTTGCAGTTTATATCTTATGACTGTAACAAGTCCTGCTAGTTCCACACCAAGTGTACCAAGTGCCACCTCCTCATTTTTCTTTCTCACTCGCAGTTTTCTAAGGACCATTAAGCCTCCGCAGGCTCCTCCAGAGTCTCCCCACTATCAGGGCTACTTCCACCAAATTATTCCTCACTGATTCAGAGGGCAGAGCCCAGAGGACCTTAGCTCCTATGGAGCCGCTACTTAGTAGTAAGGAACTCAGCCCAAAGATAGTCTGGAAAGGTCAGTGAAAATTAAAATTATATGGGCAACGGTGGCATACCTTTTATTAAAAAATGTAAGTGCCTTTCACTGACTCCTGCTACAGGCGCTTCTCCATAGTGTCCTAGCGATTGGCTCAAGCTCCAACAACACGTCTCACTTCGTCTCTGATATCTCCTTGTTCCTATTTGTCATACTGATATCTTCACATTCCTATATGTTATACTGGAACAAGTGAAAGTATTTCAGTTTGAATCACATGGCTCTGAAAAGGGCAAGCTGTATGCTGCTCTCACTGTATGACCTGCAGCCCCCCGCCCCCCCCTGCAGCTCTGACATCTGGTTGATCCTGCCATAATTGTTTAAAATAAACAGTTAAAAAACTTATCTGGTTGATTCTACCATTTTCAGACCATTTTCCCATACAAGGACTTTCACTTTTGCTCCCCTAATGTAGTATGATCGAGTGGTGTCAACTGCGTTAAATGACGTGCTGGCAGACACTTAAAATAAGGTACCTTCTATTTAGAAAGTAACAAAAATGTATTTTTATCTTAACTCCACTTAGCTTTGTTTAAAAGAAGCTGTGTACTGTAGAGAGAGGTAAGTGAGGGCAGAACAAGCGGGATCGGGGATAGGGATAGGATTCCACTAGACCACAAGAGAAATGTTTTACTTGACTATACAGGGGATCAGGATGGGTGGGGGCTACACAGCAAAGGACATTATGTTTTATATTGGGAGAGTGATGGGGTGGGGGAGGGACCAGTAGACCACAGAGATTTATCTTTTTTAATCAGGCCAGCGTTCAGCAATCAAGGGGGGACACTGGCCACCAGGGTGTCTTAGGTCTCATAGTCATATACAGGCCAAGAAGAGCATATGCCCCGTAACAGCCTGCTCTTAACTCAAAGGGAGTAGCCTCTTATATCATTCCTTTTACAGTAATTGTCTAATTTACCCTTGAATTCACTCATATTTTTGCTACACGCCACCTTCAGTGGAAGGCCATTCCATATGGTCACCACCCTTTGGTTAAACTAGGCTTGTCTTTTAGATGTTTGACTTGTTTCGCACTTGAACTGTGACATGTGTGATCTAGCTGTATGTCTGCCAGTTTCAAGCTTTAACCCTGAGCAATCCCATAAATAGTCATCAGTAAAGCCTCCATATACATGACACAGATCCCCCTCTCAGTTTCCTGTACTCCAATAAATACAATCTGAGTTTATTTAATCTGTCTTCATAGCTCAACCACTCATTGAGGATATCATCCTTGTAGCCTTATGTTGTATGCCCTCTAGAAGTCTAATATCAGTCTTTGCTGCAGGTACTGAAAACTGTCCACAGTATTCCAAGTGAGGTCTAGCTAATGATGTATACAAGGGAAGAATTACTTTCTGGTCTCTACAATCTATATGCCACCTAATACATGCCAAGATTCTGCTTGCCTTTTTGGCCATGGCCTGGCAA
Organism: Neoceratodus forsteri; assembly: GCA_016271365.2. Classification (NCBI taxonomy): domain Eukaryota; kingdom Metazoa; phylum Chordata; order Ceratodontiformes; family Ceratodontidae; genus Neoceratodus; species Neoceratodus forsteri. The sequence continues at coordinate 915,866,930 of CM028137.1, forward strand.
TTTGATGTAAACTTTAGGTTATTAGATGTTATGATTCCCAAATTCCTTTCCTCGGTTACAGTTTTTATATAGTATCCATTTAGTATACTGTATATCTAGCTCCTATATTATGTTTCCCAACATGCATAACCAGACACTTTTCTAAGTTAAAATCCAATGTGTGCTTAATAGCCCATCTTCCTAGACTGTCTAGTTCTTTCTGTAACCTATCTGCCCCTTCACTACTCCATACTGCAGAGCCTACCTTCATGTCATCGGCAGATTTTGAAATCCATACTCCTTTCCCATATCTCATCATTGACACAAAGATATTAAGAAGCATGGCCCCAAGATGGAACCTTGAGGTACCCCACTTGCAACAGCCACCCATTTAAATTTATGACCCCTCATATGAACCTGCTGTTTTCTCTCTGTAAACCATGATTCAATCCATAGTATTTGGTTTTCCTGTAACCCTGTCTTATATAGGACTTCAATAAGTTCTCTGTTTGGCACTTTGTCGAATGCTTTTGTATAATCCAGATAGACCACATCAGAAGGGTTGTCATCATCTAATGCCTTGCTAACTCTATCAAAGAAGTCCAACAAATTTATTTGGCATGATCTTCCCCTCTTAAATCCATGTTGTGTTATGTCAATCAGCCCTACCTTCCTTATATGGACCTCTTTTATCATCTCCTTCAAAATACCTTCCAAGATTTTACAACACACTGATGTTAGGCTAATGGGCCAATAGTTTTTACATTCATCTCTACTGCCTCTTTTAAAAATTGGAACCGCCAATGCTAGCCTCCAGTCTTTAACCACGGTGCCACTGTTTACTGATGTTTGATAAATTAAAGTTAATGGACCTGCCAGATTGTCAGATAATTCAGGGATTTATTTAACTCTAAAAATTGATTAGCGTTTTGCTCATAAAAGTGCTAAATCTTTATGAAAATGCATAGCTCTTGCCTTACTGTGTTTAACTAACACAGCACTTCTAGAAAATCTATATAAATACTTTCTGTACAGTTAGTATAGTCCAAAGAATAAAACTGCTAATCAATTATTTAAAACCCTGTAATTCCTTAAGGACCCTTGGGTGTATCTCATCTGGCCCAGGTGTCTTATTTGGGTCAAGCCCCATTAATCTGGTTTTGATATCCTTCTCATTGAATATTATTGATGGAGAATCCCCCATTGACCTGTTGACAGATATATTATTTGTTTTTACATTAAACACAGAGCTAAAATGATCATTAAGACTGTCTACAATTTTCCTCTGAGTTACCAACTCCCCATTCTGTCCACAATAGGTTCTACTACCACCCCATTTGTGATTTATATAATTATAAAATGTTTTATAATTATCTTTTACCTTTGATACTAGTCCTGGTCTAATCTTGTTTTTTTGGGGGCTGGCGAACGGTGAATGGCACGGAGGGAGGAGATACCACTAGACCACTAGGGACATTTGTCTTACTACAGTGGGACAGCAATCAGCCATTGGGGGAGGGGGGAACCACTAGAACACCAGGGATGGTGATCTGGGTAGGGGGGACCACTAGATCACCACAAGGATTAATCTTTTGTTTTTTCAATCAGGCCAGCAATTGGTGATCGCGGGGGGCAGCTCAGTACCTCCAACAGCCATTAAGGTTGTATGGGATACCACCAGGTTTCAATTGGTGGTATTTGTTCCATGCAAGGGAACCACACAAGAGGATCTTGCATGGAGCAAATGCTTTGTGAATCAGACAGTGCTGATATTCATGTCCCCTTCCCCTCATTTGCATTGTGGCCTCCTCCACATTTTGCCCTGGTGCAAACCTGGTTTGTGGCATAAACCGGGTTTTGTGAATACCAACTCAGCACAAAACCGGGTTTGTGCCAGTGTAAAGTTTTGTGAATTGAGCCCCAGGTGTGAAGGTTCCTTAGCCTGCTTGTGGCAAGCATTGTCCAACCAACAGCTAAAGATAAGGCACAGTGGTGAGTTCTGTTGAAAAGGTTAGTGATGAATCATAATGTCCTGTTATATAAGAAATTCAGTCTGGCTAACTAAGTAGTGGAGATACAACCATATATGATATACCCATAGGGCTAGATATTCAAAGGAGTTGCACTGGTGCAACCCCAGAAATGTGCCCGGGGCTATATTCAAAGGGGGGAATTGTGCTGAGCAAATTTCTGATGCACCGTGGTGCAAAGTTAATGTATGCGGAGTAACTCCAGGGGGCATGCCCCTGCATATGCAGCACAACCCGATATTGAGCCCAGGATGTGTGGCACATCTGCCGGCACATCCCAGAGATGTGCCACATACATGGGCACAAAGTTGAGCCCCTAAAAAAAGGCTCAACAGGTAGCCACCCACAGGTGGGCCACTGTATTGCAGGGCACAACACAGCAGCTGCCAGTCGTGGGTGGAGACCCCCCACACACCGTGCAGAATCTCCCATCATATGCCCTAGTAGTCTAGTGGAAACCCCCTACCCACCTGTAACCCCGATTACCATAATAATGTCAGATTTTAAATCCCTGGTGATCCAGTGATACCCCCAACCCACCTCCACCCACACAGGACTCCCAACCCACCCAGCTCACCCCCATGTCATTGGTGGGCAGCAGACCCACCCGGATGCCTCTGCAGCTGCCCACTGAATGACAGCTTACAGTATCTGCTGCAAGCACATTGGCCCACACTGTGGACCAATGGGCTTGTAGTGCATACTGTAATAGTCATTCATAACTTTGTGAATGCAATATCTGCAATAGAGTTGATACTCCAGAGGGGGATGAAAGAATGCACAACGATCTGCATAAACTGGAGGAGTGGTCAAGGGAGTGGCAGCTGTCTTTCAATACAAAAAAATGCAACGTCATGTACTTAAGCGAAAAAACAGGGGGTTGAATATGGGGGGGGGGCAAGTCCTTGAGGAAATCGAGCTAGAGAGGGATCTTGGTATATTTATTTCAAGGGACCTCAAGGTGGCAAAGCAATGTGAGAGGGCAGTGGCGAAGGCTAGTAGAATGCTGGGATGTATTAGTAGGGGGTTCACCAGCAGGAAGAAGGAGATTATAATACCTATGTATAAGCAGCTGGTGAGGCCTCACCTTGAGTATGGGGTCCAGTTCTGGAGACCATACCTCAGAAAAGATGTAGATAGAGTGGAGAGGGTTCAGAGGACAGCAATAAAAATGGTGAGGGGTCTAAGTCAGTTGCCACATGAAGACAGTCAGAGGGACCTTAACATGTACTCCCTGAAGCAAAGAAGGGAAAGAGGGGACATGACTGAGACTTTCAAGTCCTCAGGGGTATAAACAGAGTATCTGTGGGTGACATGTTCCAGCTGAAGAGGAACTCGAAGACTTGGGGTCACGATATGCAGATAGAGGGGGGTAGGTTCAGGGGAAACATTAAAAAATTATATTTCACAGAGAGGGTGGTAGACAGCTGGAACGGACTCACAGAGGAGGTGGTGGGGCAAGGACAGTGGAGGGTTTCAAGAAAGCATAGGATAGACACAAGAGTACTATTGACATAGGAAGGGGGAATGAGAACCAAGAAGCTAGAATCAGGGGGTCTGGCTTTCAGATAGCAAAAATGGGTAGACTGGGTGGGCCTGGTGATCCTTTTCTGCTGATACATTCTATGTTTCTATGTTTAATTTCCTGTGTAAGCTAATCCTCTTGTACCTCTGTAGCCAGTACCTTGATTTAAATAAAAATCGCTGTTTATCCAGCCTCTTCCCATCTACACCCTTTGTGATACTCAAACCCAACCAGCAATGCATCAACTGTTCTGTAGTCAGCAATGCTACCCACTAGGCTAAACATCCTCTTAGTAATTTCCTGTGCAGACTAATTCTCTTGTAACTCGGTAGCCAGCACTCTGATTTACACAGAAATTGCATCCTACACTCAGTATTAAACAGAATTTGAATTAACCCAGTTTCTCCAGCCTCCCCCTCATGCCCTGAAAATGATATACTCCCCCTTCCTTTTGTCTCACATCCCCCCGCTGTGAGACTCGAACCCTAGCGTGTGGTGCATGCACCTCATCAAAGTCTGCTGCACATTCCACCAGGCAACTCAGCCTGCTAGTTATTTCCATCTTAACATGTTCCTCTAGTACACTTGCTCCCCCCTCACATTTGGTCCAGCCCCCCTCACCTGGTACATTCCATTGAGCCTTCTAACCTTATTATTGCTGCTCCTTGGAGCATTCATTCCTACACAGTCATTGTGACTTCAGAAGCTCCTAAGATCACTAGCCAGTACAATCACTGTTCAGAGTCATATTTGATGATTTTTGTCTGTCAGTGTAATATTTTGTACTGAGGTGAAATAATGATTTCACATTTGAAATCAAAGTAAATTAATAGCATTACTGTACTGGGATCACAGCCTCTACTTGGCAATGCTTAAAAACTACCTCAAAGCCCCAGCTTAGTGTGTTTACCCTAAGTCTTTCATCAGGCCATCACCATGCTAGCCCCATTATTAGTTGTGCTTATGCTATATCACAACATGGTGGTGTACCCAGAGCCCCTGTTAAATTACCCCCCCCCGATACAACACAATACTTATCATATCCCCAACCACCACCCGAGCTGGGATGTGGCATGTATTTCCCTCGTGTACACCCTCCTGCTACCTCAAAAAACTATGATCAGGGCCATCTCAATTAGCTCTGCGATATTCCAGTTTCATCGATACCCTGTACCCAAGTGACCTTCCAAAGTAATGCCCCTTATCAATACCCCTGCCAAGAAACAGCTTATATATTTGCGATATTGGATAAAAAAACTCATAATCTTGTTACTGTTATGTTCAGGGAACATAGAAATAAACCTAGGACCCACATCTCCAATCACTTCCCCTACAGACTTTGCATCAGCGCCAGGGATACAAATGATGCTGGTCGACATCTGCAGTCTCATGAACAAAGTAGATTTAGTAAAAGTTTGAGTTACACACACAAACCTTGATGTTTTAGTAATGATGGAAACCTGGCTCAAGGGCAGCATTACAGACCAACAAATAGCGTTGCCATCCTATAACAGCTTTAGACTGGATAGGCAGTCAAGGGGAGGAGGGTAATTATTTATGTAAATTCCAAACTCTTTGCCTCCAAAATCCTTGCTATTACCAGATGCAAGGAATTCGAATGGCTGGCCGTAAGACTCTCCCTGTACCCATCCAAAGCAATCAACATCATTGGCTGTTACAGACCTTCAGCAGGGGGTGTAGAACTACTGCCAACCCTCAGAAACAGCATAGAAACTAACTCTAATGAATCCATCATTCTGGGTGGCCTAAATATGGACTGGTTGTCCCCTGGAGCAAATTTTCTAAAGGACATGTTTGATGATTTTCAAAAGCATTTGAGAGCATGTATTGTGGCACTGGATATCATGATCTGAAGCCAATTTGAAAAAACTTTCACTGCCACCCAAAGGTATTTTGCACCTGAAAGGTGCTTTTTCAACACTTGAAATAGTACCTTTTAGGTGCGAAACACTGTTGGGTGGTATCTGTATCTCTGCCGGGAGTTCTGTTTGCCTTCCTAGCCATTTTGCACCTATTTTAACATGTATGTAGGTTTTTTTTTCTAATAAAGTTTTTCTTCATATGGCATATATGCCTTTGTGGTGATCTGTGTTTAGTGTTGCTGGGTAGCTAGTGGGTGGTTTTTCAGACTGGCTTGATATTTTTTTAAACTTTGCATCTAACTTTGCCCAGGACAATTCCTGTTTGTTTGGAGTTTTTTTGTTTGTTTGTTTTTAGTTATGTCTTTTGATATGCCAGTTTTTTTATTTAGTGTTGTTTTTTTTCTAGAGATGAGCAAAAACATATAAAATACCAACAGTTTCAAAAATTAGGTCATTTTATGCACCACTGCCTCTGTCATTTGAAGCACATGATTCTTGCTTCTGGTTGAAACCCTGAAATGGCCATTCTAAAAACACCTAGAGATCACTGGGAGTCTAACCCTGACACTGACAACCAGCACCAGCCACCTCAGGTCCAACACTGGGTGCCCAACCCTGATGTTGGATACTAACGTTTAAAATAAACAGCTGTGGTCACCAGGAGCCCAACCCTGGTGCCACCAAGAAATCCCAAATTCTAACACTAGATGCCCAAACATGGTGAGTGAATTCAAATATTGATTACCCTTCCCCCCCGAAAAATGGACCTAAAGTCCCAACCTTAACCCCCACCCTTACCTACAGTCTGTTGCCCATGCAACCCTTGCCCCATGGCCTCTCCCGTACATACATTTTCATTGGGTTCCCCAGTGGGTAACTTGCACAGCCCTCCATCCCACACCTAGAGAGAGCTACCAGTTTTTGCTGTGGTGTGAAGGCTGAATTGGAAAACAATAAGTCCAAATAAAACCAGCTGTACATGTGCACGGACTTAGTATTTTTATTCACAAAAATCAGCAACATTTGATGTCTCCAAAAATGTTTTTTGTGACCAAATTCAAAACATGCCAGTTGGGTGGCCAATGGTTCCTCAAATTTGGTAAAAACATGTTATAAAATAACAAAAATTAAAAAGTGATAAAAAAAAGTCCCCCAAAAGGCAAACCACACATGCATTCAGATTTAGTGGGGTTTTTTTATTTTGTTTTTATGTCATTTTCAGAACATAGAAAATACTACAGGCCCAGTCCTGAAAGGCATTCTAGATGTGCACAACTTGTGCATATCTGGGTGCTTTGGCCCACAACTGTGGGTGTCGGTGTGCTTGCCAGCACCCACAACCCCTTCCCTTTGTGGTACACTGGAACAGTGCTGCACATTAGGGTGGATACAGCAGGGGTATGCAGGGCAGGTCTGGACCACAGGCATCCAACTGGATACCCATACCAGTCTTCTTGTGGATCTCAGCCTGCACAGGGTGCAGAGACTGATGAGATATGGCAGTTCTTCAGGACTGTCATATCCCATCTTCAACAATGAACTTTTAAATGTTGCACTGGACAGTGCTTGTATAACCCCCTATTCTTCCCTAGCAACTCAGATGGCTGTGTGTGGGGTCATCCACCCACCACTAACGCTCTGTAGGAGGTCTAGAGGCTGGGTGTTGGGGGTGTATAAGCACTACTACAGCCCCTAGGGTGGGACAGCCTATACCTCCTCTGCGGGCCACAGGCACTGCAGAAATCCTTCTGAGTAGGAGACGCATGCCTGCCCCCACCCCTTGATCACCCCTATCCTGGCCTCCCATACAGCAAGCTGCATAGGCAGGATCAGTTGCTATGGGGACTCACATCCCCTATTTTGGATGGTGCAGGCTGACTATATGGTGTACATCCAGATTGTAGGGGACACTGTGGCTTTTCTCAGACATCCACATGTGTGAAGGGACTGAGAACCTTTTGAGGACTGGGCCTTAAATCCTTAAAAACAAGTGAAATAAAAGATTATCTGTATGCACCGATTGCTTTTTAAGAACTTAGATGTTTCATTTTTTTCTATTATTCATGATGTTTGCATGTTTTAACATTTTTTAGCTAAATTTGAGGAACAGGGTAGTTAGTTGCCTCTCACAACTACTGAGGTTGCAACTTTCAGACCTGCCCAATGTGTTTGCTGCTTTGCACAGGGCCCTGCATAGAGCTAATTCCTGGTGCACTGCTGTGCTATAAGCCTGATCTTTCATGTATCTTTTTTTTTTAATTAAGGAAATTGCAAAACACGATATTAAAGCATCTGTACAGCTGAAGAGGTAATCAACAAAAGTAAGGAAATGCAAAATTAGAATTACAAAATCCCCTTAGCTGTGGTGAATCTGTTGCCTGGCCTTCTTCAGAGTTTGAATGACCACGTGCTGCAGTGTTGGCACTGTCCCATCTCCAGACATTTCTGTGTTAATAATCTTTGTGTACCTTTCCAAACAGTGTTGAAGTCTGGGCAATGCCAATGAAGTGTTGCATGATCATTCGAACCCTGAGAAATGCCAGATCACAGATTTCCCAGAGCTGAGGGGACTGTTAACCCTAATGTTGCATTTCCTTACTTCTGTGGCATTACTACTCAGACCTACTAGATGCTTTCAAACAGTTTTTGCAAAGAATTAATACATAAAGAGGAACTCTGTCACTTGGTCTTCATCATTCTTTAAAACATAATCACTGCTTGTGAAATCATAATCTTATTTTTACCACAGCCATGATGTTATGTTCCAGGCAAAGGATTATGATTTTACTTCAAGATATACAGCCAGAAGAAATGAATTCCAATGAACAGAGATCCTGTTGTTTTGATAATGCATTACCTAATAAAGGATCAGAAAAAGGTATGTATACAAAATATAGCTAAATTGTTTGTACATATTATCTTTTTAAAGTTAACAATGTGGTATTGGATGGTCTTTAATGTGTACCTATCATAAGCTCCAAAAGTTTTGACAGATATCTTTTGTTGGTTTCCTTGGTTTTTTTTGTTGTTTTGTTTTTGTTTAGCATTTGACAATGATTTAAACAATATTGTAACATGCCTAGGAATATTCTAGCCATCTGATTAGCATAAAGGTACTGAAAGTACAAGAATGTAATTATCTGGCTATGATTACACTCCTGTACGTGTTTAGCTTGTGCACACGGTTTGGCTAAAATATCAATACAGTTTAAGTGAAACTATGTTTATGCCTTCTGCTTATATTTAATACAGAAAACAGTTACGTTCTTATTAAACTCATGCAAAACCAGTTTTAAAACATTTTTTTAAGTGGAACTCATGATAAGTGCAATAAGCAAACTTCAGGGATGGACAATTATGATAAATAATCTTACTTTCCTCTTATGTGTTTAAAGACACACTGTGCTTATGAACACACTTGAGGCGTGTGATTACTGACCCATTATTACACACTATATTTGATATTGCATACAATATTACTTCACCCATTTCTCTACATCCTTTTCTTTATCCCCTTATACAATGAGCACATGTTTGTACTTTGACATGTACAGAATATATTAAAATTGCTTTGCCATATTTTCACTGCATTTGCATAAAATATCATATTAACTACCATACAGTGGATACAACCTTACTGCGATTTTGCATGTACACTAGAACCCCAGAGGCACAGTGCCCAATCATTAAAATGCGGGATGCTTCAGTTTTGCTAGGACCCTTCCCAACCACTGACTATTGTTTCTGAAATTAGAGACAGATCAAAGATATAATAACTAAATGTGAATTGTTATTTATATTTTTGTGTTGGTAATAAAAGAAAAATTGACAAGATGCAGTGACAAGTGATAGCTTTGCTGATGACACAGCTAACCCCAACCTATAATTAAACAATAAGGCACAACAAGGTGTGTGTTATCATGTAATAACATCACCCCTGGGGTGGGTTGAAGCATGAGGCAAAGCTGAGTGCTTCCACCACCCCAGGAGTGACGTTATTACACGATAACACACACCTTGGAGTGCCTTATTGCAATTATACAATGGCTCAATGTTATAGAAAACAAAAATAAAAATAAAAATGCTTTTAGTAGATTTTTAGTGGGGCAGTATATCTTTGTTTCTGAAAAAAAAATCAATATAATCCTCCAAAAAATCCACACAGTGATGTTATTGTGTAATATCATCACTGTCTCAGGCACACACTGACCAATCAGAGTCCAGGACATTTTCTTGCCATTGTATAATTATGTATTTGCTGTTAGGTAGTGCATAATCCATATCCCGAAGGGTAGGTGCATAAAAATGGAATACTGAACCAATCAGAGAGCAGCTTTCACAATGCTGATGGGTGGCATTATAGTAGTATTATTCAGCATCAAAAGCAGTTGTAATCAAAAAGAAAGTTACACTTTCACCCAAACAACAAACAAATTTACTGTAATAAAACTGATGTGTAAATTAAATGTGCCAAGGCCTGACTCAAAACATGCAGCTCGTCATCACTTGCAATGGGGCAGGGCTTTTACAACTAGATTATGACTACCCCAAACATGACTTATGGCCTTGGGTTTTCACAAGTGAAGATACAGTAAACTGTATATTGTTTGACAGACCAGTGCATATCCCATATTTACTGTTAGTGCACTTACAAAACAGACTTAGATGTTATTGTCTAGAAAAATCTTACAGGACTTCTGGAAACATAGTCAAAGGAAAAGTTTCAGCCTTGTTATTTAAAGGTGACTGTGCTATGATGTACTCAATGCATTTTACTTTACTACTGTGAACTACTGCATTTAATATTAAAGTATTTTCTCCTAAACCACATGCAACTTCTAATTGATTGAGGTAACTGTTCATTTCCTGACTCCATAGCAAATTCTACATTTCATTACTCGATTAAAATTAACTAATTTGTCTAATTAATTTTAATTAAAGCTGTTTGAAAAATTGATTTTCCTTCAGCAAATAAAAAGGGCATTCTAGTGCAATCTGGGTTGAAAGGAAGCAATGATCCCTTGCAGTATATCACTAAGTGTACAGCTGTAAAAATCTGGAAATGAGGCAAACAGAATACAGTTGAAGCATGTCATAAATAGGTACAAATTATAACACATACATTATAAAGAGAGCAATCTAATAGCACCGCAGTATCAAAATGCCATTGTTTCTCTCATGTAGGCATACTTAACCAAAAGCGAATCCCAATAAATCTAGTAAATTCGACAGCAAACATTGTACCTTTTTAAACAGCTATAAATATTGATGTTTGAAAAAAGTAAATTTTTTTAAAGGATGCCACTGTTCTAGTGAGTATTTCATTTTCCGTCTTGGGCATGGACATGAATCCATTCTCATTTTAAGTCAGTTAACCCATCACGGTCAGGCTACAGAAACTCAGTTAAATACATAAAAATGCGGTCCAAGAAATGTAGCGAGTGAATCGGACAATACAAGATACTGTGGTTTGTGTATTGTACCAATGGTTCAGTCAAAAAAAGGCCAAAGAACATGTCCCACTCTTCCTGAACGTGGTATTTAATATTATATTAAACGAGGAGATCATTATTTATTAGACGTGCTGCTTTCCTGTTCGCCTTGATTATTTTAACAAGATTATTTCTCAGCTCTGCAAACTTGAAGTCTTACCTTACACTGATGAAAACAAAATGATGCTTGCTAGCCACCACCGGGCAGACAACATTTGCTTTGATGCTGCAAAGTAAATATTAAAAACATATGAATATTTACCAGTTCTGTTGAGTAGCCCCGGTCACCTTAATATACTGCTCAGTCTTTTTTTTTTTTTTTGGTTATTTACTGTATTCCATTCAAAACACCGCAGGCAATTCCAACGTATCGATTTCTTTCTCAAGATGCAAAGCAGTCAAGAATCATCCGTAATCCCACAATATACCAACCAGAAAAAAAAACAATTTTTTTTTCTCTCCTACAGCTGCAATCAGAGAAGGCTGATAATCCAAGAGGTTTATCTCGGTTTAGAACTGCCCCGGGCAGAGTTTCTTGCAGATACTGATTCCCAGGATTCCAGCACAACGCCTGGAACCTGGGGGAATTTCCTTTTATTTCGTTTTCTTCGGGATCCCGGGTTCACTGGTTGGTAAAATGCCGAAATCTCTTTTTCTTCTTATACAGGTTAGGATTGCAAGTTGAAGTTTTATGAAAAATGGTGCAAAGACACCCCTAGTGGCGTCAGAGAAACACTGCAAGTCCAAAGCAGCATGCTTGCAAAAAGCAGTGGTAGGCTGGTAGTACAGTTTTAAAAGGCAGGGGGGCTCTTCAACCTCCTCAATTAACTGAGACCTCAAATAAAATGGGCACAATAGCGTGATTATACTTATGTTTGCTCCCGCTAGCATAGCCTTGACACTGTGCATATTACATAATGAGAACAATGTTTTAAGCCGCTCTTGATGGATGCTTACTAAAGAAATATAACGGTTCTTCCTTATAAATGAAAACGACCCAATCCCATCAACCCCAATATCTCATACATATTCAAACACATTCAGCAGATTGGCTCCTTGCTGCTATATAGAGCTCCAAATTAATTGCTTAGAAGGCAGCCACTTTCACCCCTGCAAAGCACAGAAAGTAGGAGATACGTAGTGAGTGTTGCCCCAGTAGGTAAGTAGACAGAACAGGCACTTCATGCTTTTCAGTTAGCTCTGCAAAAACCCTTAATTCCTCTCCAAATCCAACATTTCATGTGGTCTGGTTTTATTAATCATCTTTGCAAAGTGTTTGCTACAGTTAACTGACTGTGAATCACTGAACTAATAATAAAGTGCCAGTCTCTGTAGAAATTATACCATGTTCGTTCTTTTAATGCAGTAATTGCTGCCTGTTAGAGGAAGTTTGGGTCAGTTGCATTGTTTCCTAATTTCTACTCTTTTTGACTGATCCAATCTGTGTATTTAAGGACATTACTTAAAAAATGATTACATCCATTTTATTATGTGGGATGCTGTTGCCCAGAGAGGTTAAGATTGGCAGTTTACACTGAAAGGCAAGAATACCAGTTTTAGAGAAACGGGAAACTGAACTTTAAAACAAACAAAAAAAAAAAACACAGGGCTACAAAAACATGGACTCTGACGCATAAAACGTCAGTAAAACAGGAAAACGTCAGTGGCGGTTCTATATCTAACGTTAGGGTAAAACCAAGAAGAATGTGCACCCAGTATTTTTTTTACTCAACATTGTTCCCTCTCAACATACAAGACCAGTAGGTTTTTGGAGACAAGTGGGCTTAAGAAGTGTAATTCTTTAATACACAGTGGCCCAGATATTCAAACGGGTTGCGCATGGCATAACAGAGTTGTGCCAGTGCAACCCCATAGTTGCCCTGGTGGAATATTGAGAAGGCTGCCTGGCGCAATGCAAATCCCAATGTGTTGGGGCGCTATGTTAATGTATGCGGTGCACATGCAGGGGGCGTGCCCATGCATAGGTGGAACATCAGGATATTCAGCCCAGGAAGTGTGGGGCATATGCTGGCACAACCCTGCATTGCACTACATAGCGGGGCTCAAAGTTGAGCCTGTGAAATGGTGGAACAACTCCTGGCCACCCACAGGTGGGCTGCTGTACTGCAGGGTGCAACACAGCAGCCACCACCTGTGGGGGGCCCCCTGCTCACAGAACACCGATCCTGGCAGCCACAGCTCTGGTAGTCCAGTGGTACCCCCTCCTCCTGATTCCCCAATAAAGGTATAATAAGTAATTCCCTGATAGTCTAGTGGATCCCCTCCGCCCAATTCCCCATTTGTGATAGATCACTTCTATATAACTCCTGGTGATCCAGTGGCACCCCACCCTCCCACATAAACAGGACCCTTGCCCACCCCACTCCCCCCTCCCCGTCATCAGCGGGTGGCTGCAACCAGCCTCCATACTGCCCGGCTGCCTGCCAAATGACAGGTACAGTATAGGCTTGCAGGCAAATCAGACTAGAAAGTCCCAAATATTCACATATTCGGGACTGTCTAGTGCAGTATGCCCTGCAAGCCCATTGGTCAACATCAGTGGGCCAATGGGCTTACAGCCCATACTGTACCTGTCATTTGGTGGGCTGGAGCTGTATACTTGGGAAGGTGCAGCCACCCACTGATGACGGGAGGAGCGGGGTGGCAAGGGGTCCTGTGTGGGTGGGAGGGATAGGGTGTCACTGGATCACCAGGGAGTTATGTTACGGCGCTTTACCAGTGATCAGTGAATCGGGTGGGAAGGGGGTCCACTAGACTACCAGGGAATGACTTATTATAAATTTCTCGGGGAATCGGGAGGGAGGGGAGCCACTAGACTACCAGGGACTGGGTTCATATACATTTCTCAGGGAATCAGGAGGGAGGGGGTCTACTAGACTACCAGGGACTGGTTTAATATACATTTCTTGGGGAATCAGGAGGGGGGTTCCACTAGACTACCAGGGAAGTGTGTTACAGAGGTTTACCACGATTGTGGCTATGGTGCGGGGATGCCCCGGGAACCCCACTATGCACACGTAATGCTGTGCAGGGTGCCAGGCACAAGTCACCAGGCTGCCCCATGCAAGGCATGCAAATAGGGCCATAATGACATGCAAATGGCCCCATTTGTGCCTTGCATATATTGTGGCCTCATTTGCATGCCCTCTGCTGAATATCATGTGTACTACACCTAGTGCAACTGCATTTGCACTGGTGCATTCCCGTGCTCCCTATCTGTGGGTTGCGCCGGCACAGTGCCACTGCGCCGTGCACTGTCTGTGCTATATTTAATGGTGCTGTGCCATGGCACATCACCATTGAATATCACCTGGTCTTGGTCCTGGCCCTGGAGCATCCCAGTTGCACTGCGCCCATGCTTGAGCCACTGCCAGGCGCAGTCTGAATATCCGGGCCAGTATCAGAATGCACCATTTTTACTTATTGTTTTTTTAATTAATAAAGTCAGTTTCAGTTACTTAGTAAGTAGCATACTTGCCCCAGGGACTGGAATATCAGAAGGTCATGGGTTAGTAACACAACATGAGCTTAGGATAATTCCCAATACTGACCCTGTTGTGCAACACTAGGGGGTGCTGTATTGCTTAACTGCCATTGTTCAGATGAGCTGCTAAAGAGAAGTATGCTCTGCTCAACTATGGTGGCTGTCTAGGTAGAAGTTAAAGATCCCATGGCACTTGCTGAAAGAGTAAGGAATTTTTCTAGTGTCCTCGCCAACATTCACCCTTTCAATAAAACAGGTCTCTGCAACCCACTTCCCTGGACACTCCTGGATACAATTTGTCACTGCTCAATTTGACTTTCCTAGTCCAAACTTACAAAAATTAAAAAATAAAAACACTTTTTAAAGTGTACAATGGGTATTCCACCAGCTCCCTATCTTGGTTGACTGTCAATATATTTTTTCAAATCCAGGCTACTCCATAGGCATAAACAGTGGAGGGATCAGGAAAATAACTACAGAAGCTTAGTGGTATAGCCAGACTTCTATAGTTACAGCCCCTAGGGTTTGTGGGGGATTGTTTTCTAAGGTGAGTTTGGGGTTAGACATGGCATACCCACCTGGTGAAAAAATGAAAATATGTCATATTATATAATGTATTCAAGGACATCATAGTGTGATTAAATGAGTTCACTTGTTATTCCTACAGGCTAGAATGCCATGATTAATTAAGCAATAAGGCACGACAGGGTGTGTGTTAGTGTGTAATAGCGTCACGCCTAGGGTGCGTTGAAGCACATGGGGAAGCAGAGTGCTTCCGCCACCCTAGGAGTGATGTTATTACACATTATCCAGTTACAAGCAGCATTCAGTTGCAGGCAAATGTGCATAGGAGGCTTGCCTACAATGCTCTGCTACTACACATGAGCACATGAGCACTAATTTAGAGGAACCAGCAGGGTTGGACGGAGGTACAGAGGCCCCACCTAGAAAGTGGAAACAGGGGCTCACCTGGAAAAGCTATAGGGGATGGCCCAGGATGACACATTCATCAGTATTCTGCTTACATTTGAAAACCTAGCTCTGTGTTTGTACCTTACATTTACTTGCAGTGCCCAAAACACCCCATTTAATTAGAAATAAATGATAAATGTAAAGATTTTCAGAGTTTAGAAGGTGACCAAGTAATCAAAGGGGGCTCACCTGGAAATTTCCAGGTATCCTGCTGGGCCAGTCTGACTCTGGGAACTAATGTTCCTGGAAGAGATTCAATTTGAACAAAGTTTGACAAGTATGACAAAGAATATGTATGTTGGTGGTGGTCGTTTAGTGATGCCCCTAGTAATCTCCAGAAATGGGGCTATGACTAAGAACTTATTTCACTGGATACCCAACCTTAGATTCAAAGTCAGGCCTCATGTGGAGAGGGTCTGCCTTAACCATGAGGTCTCCCACTAGTAAGAAAGTACATTTTTTAATTTTTGGGTGGTGTTGTAATAAGAAGGCAAATTATCCCAACCTTTAGTCTCTGTCTTCAGATGTCCCCAATCATTTTAACATTTAGCTTTACTGCTTGCATAAATTTAAATGAACAACATAACTTACTATGCCTGATTTCTCTCTTAAGTGTCCCTTTCTTCCCTTTAATTTCCATCATAAGTCTTGCATAATATTCTAAAACACTTCACCCCTTTTTAATTGCCTATTCTTATGTGTTTTGTGTGTCTCTTGTTCTGCCATCTTAGACTTTCTTCTGATCTATCCTTTAGGGCTAGGAAGAATTAGACAATTTTGATTTAACATAATGCTGAGGAAATTTCAGGGACTTCTGCAAAGTACAGTGACCATTTGCTGAATTTCACATATACAGTTATTTGATGATAACTCAGCCATCTGTTAAGGTAGAGACATGGACACTTATGCTTACTTGATGGTAGGTGTTCTAAGGGTGTACCAGATGTCATGACATTTGGTTAAGTAGTTCTGAACTTATAGGGGCTCACAGTTTGGCATATTATTTTTGGTGAACTTCTTTAAAAATATTACTTTGCCATTGACTTGGCCACCTGTGGAGCTAGACACCTGTCCATTAGCATGCAAAACATTTTGGAAGCATCATAGAAACTACCAAATATGGAGATATTTTTAAGTTTCAAGGGTTCATATTTCACCTGCTGAAGTTTTCTGAAAACTTTCTAGAAATGTGGATGTTTTTAATGTAACTTCCTTACTATTGTGGGTACAAACCTACACTTTGGCATGCATGCCCAGTGTCAATGGATCTTAAAATCTAGCAGGAGACTTTTGGTTTAGTAGTTTTAAATTTACAGTGTTATTACTACAAATAACTAATTGGCAAGCTTTTTCTCAAAAATTCACGCTTGTGTATTGGGTAATGCCACCAGCAATTCACTTGTGTAATTTAACTTTTGCAAAGCACTTATCACTACTGCATCTGATACACTGAGCTGAGCTGTTTGCAGTTCTGCAACACTTTCCAGAGTGTCTATTTTGACTATTTATTGACTTCTTATTAGCTTGACTAAATGAATATAGTAGAACTGCTTGCCCTCCAAATATCATTCTTGTTTTTCACATTTACACACTCCCTTAAAAAGAAAGCTACCTACTCTTTTCCTGGTAGACCTATCTCATTGAAATAATTGGGATTTCTTTTCTTGGTGCCGTCATTTTACTCCTCCACTAGGGCTCTTGGAATGTCTCTAAGTCCTAAACTTTTGACTACATCAGGTAATAAAGCTAGTTAATTTTGCAAGGCGCCATTCTTATGTGACTAGCTTTAAAGTCAGAACTGCTTCCCTTTTCTGCTTCCTTGTTCCAAACTACTGTTTGTGTGCTACCCAGCAGAACTGCCTTTCCCTTGATGAAGTTATGCATCTCACACCTGGCAAATTGGACCCAATGCAGTAGTTGACTACCCATCCACAATCCTTTAGTTTAAATACCCCTGGCTACCTTGTCCCTTCACATGACCAGTGCCCCCTCCATCTTGGCGCAACTGCAGCCCAGCTTGAGCATGCAAGAGTTCCTTGCCTCCAGAATGCCTTCCAGGTAGCCAGAAAAAATGACCCTCTGTTATTCAACAGAATCTAAAGAGTGTTAGTCTATTCTCTGTCACTATCATTCTTCACAGCACCCAGGATCATGAGAACCTCAGAGAAGATCCATCTGGATATCTTTCTCCTAGGAAATTCCAGCAGAGGTAATTGGGGGCAAAAACAGTGGTGGACTTCAAGCATACATGGGATAGGCACAAGGGAATCTTAGTTGGGAAATGGGAGGGGAGCCGGAAATCAGGTAGGTTCTGCATTGACAGTATAGGTAGGGGAAAAAGGGAAGACTATGTGGGCAAAGCAGTCTTTATTTTCAGACAAAGTCTACATTTCTGTGTTACATCCTTAATTCAATAGATGATGTCATATGCTAAGAATTTGTATTCATTGTCACATTGCAGACAATAGTCAGCTTCTCCCTCTAGCTGCAATACTTGGCTATGAGTCATAATCATTTGACTTGTATGGCAGATAGGCATATCACCTTACCTACACTAGCATCATGGTCCTGTAATGCTCCTCCTACCCTCCTGCTGTTTTTACAATGAAGTCCCCACTAAATCCAACTTTATTAATACTCTACACAGCCTTTTCCTTTCCTCTTCATGGCAGGTCAGGTATACAGCTTAGCACAATTGATGGAGATGGCTTCCAAAAAATGGTCACACAACTCCAAAATGTTTACAAAAACATATGACATTTTACTTTAAGTGCTGAAGTTACTTTGTAGTTTTGGGCTGCTTATAATATGGATGTCCTTTGAGCAAGAGATTAAAAAGATGGCAAACAGCCTCCTTTTTAGGGTCTATGAACCTGCCACATGTGATGACATGGTATTCTCTAATTACAGGGGCTCATCATTTTGCAGTTTAGTTTGCAACATTTGATTAAACAATTCCTAGATGTGGGACTGTTTATAATTGTTCTGTTCAAACTAAATATCTGAATCTTGACAACAATATGCAGTACTGTACATGAGGTATGGAAAGTTATGCATGCCAACTTTGGTGAGGTTTGGATAAGAGGTGCTAAAATTAGATAATAGTAACTGAAAAATCTACTTTTGTGCTGCCAACAGAATTAGAACGCATAGGTATTCTGGACTGAGATATTAGTCTGCGGCACAGCAAGGGTTAAATATAGGTGACATTCTACAAAATCTTTGTGGAATTTCACAGATGCAGATTCATAATTTCACTTAAATTCCACTGCAAATGTTTAAATTTTGCACATCCTTGTGGCTCCTTCCTTTCATATTTCTGTGTCATTGCCTTCCACCATACTTTTATACTCTAGGATCTCAACAGGCATTAAAAATCCAATGATCTGTCTGATTATTTTGGGTCCACAACAGGATCAGGAAAGCATAATTTCCTGAAACAAAATGTTTCAGAGGGTTTAAGCTTCTCAGTGCCCTTTCCTCAAGAGCTTTAATTAGTTCTCCAACCACATTCTCCCATCACCTTTTTCTTTCTACAGTCCACCTGTTTACTCCAAGGTATTCCCTGTAAAAGAAAACCTAGTATCAACATTGAGGGCACAGCTTTCATTTGCTACCAAGGCCTGATAAAATCCTTTCATTTAAGTTACGTCTCATTTACCAACAGATTAGTATACAATCTGTCAGGTTACTACCTGTATTAAATAAAGTCAGTCTTGTGTTTCTTGTTCTTTGGGGTATACTGTAGTTGCACACCCTCTATATTAACCTCTAGGTACATGTCACTAGTGTTACTTGGGCAAACTGTTAATTAAAAGAAATACTTTGTCTCCAACAGGGACTAAAGGTATACTGTTACAAAAATGCACTTGATTGTTTTGTTTCTTGCGCTTTTGTGTAGGTTTCTACTTCCTGATAAAGGCTGCCTGGCCATAACTACTATGGCTATGCTGCTAGACAGCAGAATAGCTGTCTTCTCTACTCTGGAGAGTCACTGAAAATAAAAAAAAGATTGAATAGCAATAAATGAAATTGGTCCAGTGTTGAGTGCTTGATTCACGTTACTTTTATGGGCATAGTGATAGGTCTTTTGATGGAAACTTGTACAGAGGTATAAAAAGTGAATCCAACAAATGATTTTTGTTTTGTAACGGTGTGCCTTCACTCTGTTTTAGGTCAAGTTAGCACTAGCAAAACAGTCAAAATCTGCAAAAACAAAATGGTGCCAATCACCTTCAGGCATCCACATGGCTGCAGACAAACTCTGTGGGGAGTCAAGCTTGGGGGTTTGATAGAAAACTCTTCCCAGGAAGAACAGTGCTTGACAAGTTCCTAATGGGGACTATGCCCCCCACACTTCCCACACACCCCCCCAAAAATATAACCAACTACAAGATCAGCAACAGAGGGGTGAGAAAGCACAGGGGTAGCCAACAGCAACCAAATCATCCTGACACATGGAATATAAAAAAAGAAACTGATAGAAATCAAATCAAACCTGTGTCAGCCACACCATAGCCACTATGCTACAGTGGCAGCTTGGTCAGTAGGCACACAAGTGGGCTCTTCTCCTACTCCACTTGCATGACAGCAGCTGACTGGATAGTGTTATAATGTGTCATGCTCTTATCCAGTCCTTTTTCACGATTATGTCCATGCAGATTTACACCATGCTATTACACCAGCGTAAAATTAACCAGACACCCCTTCGCTCATCTCTGTTGAAGGCAAGGCATTTTACTTGACTGAATACTGCACTGTTGCGGTAGGAATGTTCCTCAGTTTTTCCATCTCTACAAAGGCTGGATTGCCTTTTTTGGCTGTGAAGATGCAAATAGTGGTGACACCACCATAACATCAAGGTGCCCCCCCCCACTTCATGTTCAGTAGTTATTGGGAGGAATGTGTCTGAGAGAAGTGTAACAGAGGAGTTTCAGTTAAAGAGTCAGACTTGGGACTTGTTGGAGGTGCATGACCATTTTGATAAGGTCTGCACAACTGGATTTTAGCACCCTTTGAATCCTACGGCACTGGGTCGTAACATAGCCAGTCTGAATAGTATGGTCAGAAACCACGCAGTAGAAATGCCATCACTTTGTTTCTGTGGGGGGCTCTGCCCCACACATCAACCCCGAATCAGGGAGCTCTTCCCCCTGTACCCCCCTGTACTTGTAGATCCGAACTCCAGGGGGAGCAGATCTCGAGGAAAGATGAAAATTGTGGGGCCATGGAATACTGTTTCCATGGCCCCTTGTAAAAAAATTGAAGTCACAAAGCAGTAAAATCAAGGGTAACCAGGATTAGAACACTGGTCTCCACTGCCATCTGGCTGACCTGCTCCATTCCTCAGCCCTCTACGCCATGGGAGCAGCTTAGCCAGCCTCTGGAATTCTGCTGCCCTTGTCCTGTGGTAGCACCATGGACAGCAACCGGGGTGTACTTACTGCAAGCGCTGTCAATCACCTCTCGCTGTCTGTGGCATTACTATACAGACTAGCACTCTCTTTCCTTGCACTATTCTGGTAGCTCTATTCTAACTGGGTAGGGTAGCATTTGATACTGACAGCCTGGTGAGAAGAGAAAGCCATCCACAAGACGAGGAGGAGTTCGGACTCATGCCTGTGTAAGAGGATGTCTCTGGCCCTGTCAACACTGAGGAATCAAGTCTACAGGGTCTACAGGAACATCATTCAAGTGATGTGTATTTATTTTGTCTTTCAAACTTTTGTCTGATTATTTGGGCTTTTCTGGTATATCTTTAACTTGACATTAACTTACCCTCCTGACCTAGTGAAAGAGGGGTTTAGGGTATACCTTTTTGGAATCTGTATTAGCAGACTTTAAGTAATCAGCAGCTTATCTTTAAAGGTGATAGAAGGCTCCACACTGGAACTGTGTGCCTATGCCTAGTAGCAGCTGGTAGGATCATTTTCCCAGCGGACCTATGAACTGTGATCTTTGGGGGTCAATCCCCTTTTTTGATCTGGAGGAGTGTCTGAATCCCCTACCTTAGGTGAAGGACTTTGGACTAATAACCAAGCCTGGAATTTTGTTGTGCTCTATCTTGTGTAACACAGCTGACCTGAAACCAATTAATGTTTTGTTTGAGAATGTTTGTGAGTATATGTTTTATATTGTGTGAGTGGGGATGGTACGTGTGTGTGTTAGTTTAGGTATTGGACATATATGCAAAGTTTAGTATTTGTTTTGATTAGTTATAGTGATTGAGGAATGAGATATTGTGGATAGGGTGAGGTAGATAGGTAAATATTTGAATTACTGCTAATTTGGTGGTGTGGAACTGGACAATCATGTTTTAGTAATTGGTTAAAGCTATTTAGCATAGGTGCAAAGTGCAAATTAACACCTGCCCCTTTGCACACATACTCCTTGAGACTGCTCTACCAGGTCCATCCATTACAGACCCCAGATCTCTCTGGGTAAGTCTTTGGCTACTGTAGGTCACTGCATATTCATAGAAACTGAGAAACATAGAATTTGTCAACAGAAAAGGACTGCTTGGCCCACCCAGTCTGCCCAGATTGTCCTGGCCTAATATTTCTCCAAAGACCCTAACTGGTCTCCAATGACCCTCCTCCCTGCCTATTTACTAATATTCTCCTATGTCTAACCCACACTTGCTTGAAGCTTCCTACTGTTTTTGCTTCCACCACTTCCAATGGCAGTCTGTTCAGGTGCCCACCACTCCTTCAGTGAAGTAGTACATCCTCACATCCCTCTTAAACTCCCCCCCAACCCCAGCTTCATTGCATACCCTCTGATCCTGGTGCTCATTCTCATTTGAAAGGGGCTACTCTCCTGCACCCTGTTCAGTCTGGTGAGGTACTTGTAGGTTTCGATCATGTCCCCTCTTGCTCACATCTCTTCCAGGGTGTGCTTGTTTAGATCTCTCAGTTTCTTTCTATTCATAAAACTTTTTATGCAACCCTGGCACTATTTTAGTTGCTGTCCTCTGAACTGCCTGTACCCTGTTTATGTCCTTTCTGAGGTGCAGCCTCCAGAACTAGACACAATACACCAGGTGGGGTCTCACAAGAAAGTGATGCAGTGGCAACACCACCTCCCTACTCCTGCTGGAGATACCTCTCCCTATGCATCCCAGTATCCTAGTATCCAACTTACCCTATCCACTGCTTTGTCACACTGCCCTGCCACTTTCAGATCATCATATATCATAACCCCAAGGTCCACTTCCTGCTTTGTGACTGTTGATACCTTACCTCCATCCTGTACTCCACTTCTGCATTCCTATGCCCTAGGTACATGATGTTGCACTTTCTGGCATTGAACCTCAACTGCCATGCTCTTCACCACTCAGCAGGTTTCTGAATGTCCCTACCCATTCTCTCTACTCCCTCCTGAGTGGCCACTTTATTAACAATTTTGGTGTCAGCTGCAAAAAGTCATACCTTCTATTCCATTTCAGTTCTTCTGCAATGTCACTTATGAAGACATTGAAGAGGACCAGTCCCAGAACTGAGCCTTGCAGCATCCCACTGGTGGCACTTCCATCATTGGAGTCAGTGCCATTAGCCACCACCCTCTGTCACCTATCCCTTTACCAGCTCCTTACCAAATTCACCACTTTGGGTCCCACCCCTTGGCTGCTCAGTTTTATTATTCATCTCCTGTGTGGCACAGTATCAAAGGCCTTGCTAAAGTCCAGATAAGCCACACCCACTGTCCTCCACTGATCTATTCCCTGGTCACCAGTCAAATAAAGCAGTCAGCTTCATTTGGAATACCCCCCCCCCCCACACACACACACATATGAATTCATACTGCCTTTAGTCTTGCAGTCCATTGGATTTAAGACACTCTGCCAACCTTTCTTTTAGCAGGGTTTCCATTAATTGCCCCACCACTGATGTGAGGCTGACCAGCCTAGAGTTGCTGGCCTTCTCCCTGCTG
Organism: Neoceratodus forsteri; assembly: GCA_016271365.2. Classification (NCBI taxonomy): domain Eukaryota; kingdom Metazoa; phylum Chordata; order Ceratodontiformes; family Ceratodontidae; genus Neoceratodus; species Neoceratodus forsteri. Next base: position 915,890,248 of record CM028137.1, read on the forward strand.
CTGCTGTTATGGCAAAGGACCACATCTACTCTCCTCCAGTCCTCCAGAACCATGTCTTTTTACAGTGAGCTGTTAAATAAGGCCATCAGTGGGACAGCTAGTACCTCCCTGAGTTCTCAGTACCCTTGGGTGTATCATGTCTGATTCCATAGCCTTGTCCACTTTCAGAGCTGCAAGTCCCTTCAGGACTCTTTCCTCTGAAAATGGGCTTGTGTCTACCTCCTGACCCCTTTTTTCCTGCTGCTCCCAAGTAGTCCAGCCCCCACCTCCACTGTGAAGACTGAGCAGATGTACCTGTTCAAGATGTTTGCTTTTTCTTAATCCTCTTCTGTGCAGTCTCACCCTGCCACCCTCATTATTCTCACCATCCTTCCCCTTGCTTTCTTTTTCTCACTTAGGAACCTGAAGAAAGTCTTATCCCTTTAGTTACCTCCTTGGCTAGCCTTTCATCTGTCTGTGCCTTTGCTCTTCTCACTGCCTTTCCTGCTTCCTTCTGTTTTACTTGGTATACCCCCTGTCTTTCTCCTTCTAAGGTTCCTTATACCTCCTGAATGACACCCTTTTGTTCCCTCATTACCTTAGCTACTTCTCTACAGGACCATAGCAGGCCCTTTTCCTTGTACATTTACTCACTTCCTTCTTGTAGGGGTTGACTACCTTAATTATGCCCTCCCTTATTTTTCTCTACTGTGCTTGTAGCCCTTTCTGGCAAGTCCCCTCCTCCCCACGAGGATGTTTCTGAGGCAGTCTTCCTTTGTTTTAAAATCCACCCTCCTGAAGTCCAGGAGCCTCATCCTTGTGTGGTTAGCCTCTGTTCCTGTCTCTATGTGAAACCACACTGTATGGTTATCACTGCTACCTAAGGGACTGCCCACTGTGATGTCTGCAATGCCATCCCAGTTTGTAAGCACAAGGTATAGCACTACCTCATCCATACTGGATTTCTTGACTAGATGACTAAAAAAGACTCCTTGTAGGGAGACAAGGATGACCCTGCTCTTTGCTGAAACTGCATTTGGAAGGCTCCAATCCACATCTGGCAGGCTGAAGACCCCAACTAGCAGCAACTCCCCTTTACTTGCCATCCTGATGATGGCTTCCCCAAATGCCTTATCCAACTCCTCTCCCTGTGCTGAGGTTTGTATTTCACCCCTGCATGGATAGTGGCCCTAGTACCTTTCTCCAGGATGACCCACAGCATCTCCAGCCTTTCTTTATCCTCAAAGTGCCCATGTATCTCCATGGCCTTGATTACTTTCCTCACAAGTACATCTCCCCCCCTCCTCTCCTACTCCTCCTCCCGTCCCTGTCTCTTCTGAACAGAGAGTAGCCCGTATGGCCAAGTCCCAGTTGTGGCTGTCAGTGCACCCTGGCTCCAATATGTCTACCATGATGATGATGGGACACACTGAGTAATGGAGTCTCTTTATACTGCTATTGTTAGAAGACTTTAAACCTCTGACAGCTCCACCCCCACCCGTCCCCAGTAGCACACCTGATTTACAGGACTTTCATAATCTCTCACACCCACAGTTGAGTTCCTGAGCTTGGTTCCCCACACTACCTGTTACAACTTTCAAGACAACCTACCTGGATATTAGTAAGGCCTTTGATACCGTCCCACATAGAAGGCTGTTAAGCAAACTGGAGAACATAGGGGTGGGCAATAAGGTAGTGAAGTGGGTATAGAGTTGGCTGGATAATAGGGCTCCGAGGGTGGTGGTAAATGGCATTCATTCTGCAGAGGACAAGGTGACCAGTGGAGTACCACAGGGATCAGTACTGGGTCCGGTCCTCTTCAATGTCTCAATCAGTGACATTGCAGAGTGTCTAGAAGGGGAAATATGCCTGTTCACAGATGACACTAAGCTCTGCAGTAGGGTGGACATGCCAGGGGGAATAGATAGAATGAGGGGCTGTCTAAAGAAGATGAAGGATTAGTCAAGGGATTGGCAAAAAAAGTGCAAGATAATGCACATGGGGCACAAAAACTCTGGAGCAACATACCACCTGGGGGAGGGAATTAGAATTATTCAAGTAGGAAAGAGACCTGGGATTGATCATCTCTGATGACCTCAAGGCAATGTGATAAGGTGGCAGGAAGGGACAGCAGGATGCTGGGATGTATAGGCAGGGGAATCACCAGTAGAGGAAGGGAGATAATAATTCCACTATATAGAATACTAATGAGACTGCACCTCGACTACTGTATCCCGTTTTAGAGCCCCATCTATGAAAGGACATTGACAGACTGGAGGCGGTTCAAATGAAGGCAACTAAAATTGTGCAGGGCCTACATCACAAACTTTATGAGGAAAGACTTAAGGAATTAAATATGTACTCCCTGGAAGAGAGGAGTGAAAGAGGGGTATGACTGAAACATTTAAATACCTTATAGGAAAGAGTAAGGTACAGGAGAATGCCATTTTCCAAAGAAAAGAGTACTCAAGGACGAGGGGACACAAGATGAAGCTGGAGAGAGGTTCAAAGGAAACGTGAAGAAGTACTTCTTCACAGTGAGGGTGGTGAACAAATGGAACAGCCTGCCAGCAGAGGTGATGGGGCAGAAACGATTACAGGATTTAAGAATGCTTCGGAAAGGCATAGAAGGATACTGGTAGTTGGGGAGGACAACCTAATACCAGTAGGCCATGCAAGAGACAGTAGTTTGGGGTAATAGGGTAGACTAGGTGGGTCTGGAGGCCCTTTTCTGCTGACAACTTCTACGTTTCTGTTTTTATGTTCAGTCGCAAAGTACCCCAAACACTCACTAAAATCTCTTTCCTACTTACACTGTTTCTATAAGTATGAAGGGATAATGTACTGTAGAATATAGATCATATATTTGTCCACTTTTGGACTTCTTTTCTCAATTTTGGTGCCCCTATGTGAGAGGTGATATAGCACACATAGAGAAAATGTAGAGGAAAATCGCTAAGCAAATCGATGAATTACGTTATTTGAGTTATGATGATAAGTTAAAAGAACTGGGTCTCATGTCCCTTGAGAAAAGGAGGTTGAGTGGGGACTTAATGTTGACGTGGAAAGTGCTGCACAATCAGCACTTAATATCTGAAATGGGACTGGATTGTAAGCAAACCAAGGTGTTTACCAGGGTCACCCCTTACAACTATACTGTCCAAAATCTAACTCATTGAAGAGGGAGTATTTTTTCTCTCAGAGGGTTGTCAGACCATGGAATTCCTTGACTTCAGATTAAGTGATTAGTGAGACAAAAACCACCTTTAAAAATAGAGTTGACAAACTGTTGCTTTCTACTGCGCATTTATCTTATTATGGCTGAACGATAGGAGCTTCTATGGGACTTGGCCTTCAGTTCCTTACTCGAACCTTAGTGAACCTTAATAAAAAATCATTGCACAAAACTATGTTAATGCACCAGTTATGGTGCCTTAATAGCAAAAAGTCAGGAAATGGGGCGTTAACCGTTCCACCTCTCATGCATCTTTGTAAATCTGGTGGGGGGGTGCCTTAGAGGAGTCAACCCTAACGCTCAATCCATTCTCATATATTGTACCCATCTCTGCTGATTTACTGATGGAATGGGGTGAGTGCTGGGGTTGACAACCTCAAGGCACACACCACGCCTGATTTGCAAAGGCACAAGAGAGGTGATCCTAATTTAAAATCGTCAGCAAATTTAGTTAGCCATACCGTGTCCTCACAAGACAGGGATGTTACATAGATCTTAAAAAGACATGTTCCCAGTGCCAATTCCTGTAGCACCCCACTAATCGCCTTTATCCAGTCTGATAGCTCGCCCCGCAAAGAAACCATTTGTTCTCTTTCTGTCAGCCATGACTCTATCCATTGAAACAACCATCCATCTACTCCCATGCTCTCCAGCTTTGTTATCAATTTTGAGTGTTCTACAGGGTCAAAGGCTTTTCTATAATCCAAGAAAATCACATCCACCAGTATTCCTGTATCCAGAGCCCTACTGACCCTTTCATAAAAACTCAACAGACGTCAAACATGATCTACCCCAGTGAACTTATGCTGTGAACCGTCCTGTAATATTTTTGAGTTTATTAATTTTTGCAGTTCTTCTTTTACTTAGGGAAAAAGAACCCCAAGACAGAATACTGTATGGGAGGAGAGAGACTTAGCACTACAGCTGAGAAATGGATCTGGGAGTTATCATTAGCAACTCGCTTAAGCAAGCGAGTCAGTGCAACAAGGCCTATAGCAAGGCTAACAGGATGCGGGGATGTATCAGAAGGGATACTGATAGCAGAAGAAAGGAGGTAATACTTCCCCTCTCCAGATTCCTGGTGAGGCCTCAGCTAAAGTGGCTCTACGATGCTGGTTCGACAACAGTTTAGCTGACCAGCATCTCATTGACAGGAATTGAAAAGAGCTTCTGATTCCTTGCTGCCCTGTATGACAGCTCCGTTCAGCTGACGGGGGGTTGCTGGAGGTTCCAAGGGTTATATTGAAGTCATCTGGGGCCAGGGCATTTGTGTGGCCCCAACCCTGTGGAATTCTCTGCCTCGCTGGCTTAGGGAATGCACGACCGTGGAGTCCTTTAAGTGGGACTTTAAGACCCATTTGTGGAGCAAGGCTTTTATGATTTGAGGTTGTCGAGATTATTGATTTTATATATGTATTCTCTGATTTTACCATTCATTTGTACAGCACCTTGGTGCTTGAAAGGCGCTTAATAAATACAGTTTTATTATTATTATTATTATTAATTATGTCGATCGCAAGTTGCGGTCGACATAATTCCAGTGTGTCTCATGGTCCATTTTTTAAATCAGAGGGCTTTGCCCACCGAACCCCTCATGGGAGGGGCTCTGCCCCCGCACCCCTTGTGATTAGGATTCTAAACTCCAGTTGGAGTTGATTCAGGGAGGGGGTGCAGGACTGGGAGACAGTGTGCCCCTGTGTCGGGTGCACCAACACAGCGACCTGTTGACAACCTGTCGATTTTGTCGACGGGTTGGTAGGTCGCTGTGTTGGTGTCACTGTCGGAGGGGGCATACCACCTACAATACTGCACCCAGTTCTGGAGTCCTCACCTCAGAAAGGATAAGGATAGGTTGGAGACAGTGCAATGCAGAGTAACAAAAATGATTCAGGGCCAGCAGGACAAATCCTATGAGGAGTGCATCAAGGTACTAAATATTTGCTCACTGGAGACCAGAAAGGAGAGGGGAGATACAGTATGATAGAGACCTTCAAGTTCTTTAAAGGAATTAACAACGTGTGCTGCGGGAAGCTATTTAGCCTGAATACCAATTCACGGTCACATGGACATGAATGGAAATTAGCAGGAGGTAGGTTCAGGAGAGATGTGAGGAAGTACTACTTTACAGAAATGGTGGTGGAACCTTGGAACAGGCTGTTGGCTGAAGTGGTGGGTGCAGAAACAGTCAGGGCAGGGGATTCTAGCAGGGTTGGGACATAATGAAGTAAATAGTGGTTACTGGAGGAGACAGTACCAAGGAGGAGACTGGGGGGGGGGTAGTACTGTACCCTGGAGAAACAGTAGATTCCAGGGATTATAGGGAACTTGGGCAGACTGGATGGACCTCTGGTCTTTTTCTGCCATCATTGTCTATGTTTCTATGTTACTAATTTCTCCAACTCCTTGCACAGGACAGAGGTCAAGCTCACCGGTCTGTAATTACTACACTGTTCCTTGGCCCATTTATAAATCATCCATAGGACAGTACTGGTTGCTCTCCACTTGTGGCTGTGTTTCACTGATCTTGACAGTGTATGGAAGTGTGCGGGGTAATCTGCTCCACCTTGGGGGTTGATTGAGTGCCACTTGGGAACCACTGGTGTACAATATGCTCAGTGGGATTAAAGGAGCAACCTCATGGGGGTGACCCTGGTGAGACAATTGCAATTATTGTATCAGTGGTGGGATGGATGAGAATTCAGAGTTTAGGAGGCTGACGGTAGTAGATCATGGCGTGGTATATGGTATGATTGGCACATAGCCTGGCTTGTAATACGGAGGCCGTTTGAGACACCAGGCAGGTCCCTCATACCGGTACACCACGTGGCTGGACACTGTAGCAGGGTGGGGGTGCTGTAGCATATTGGAGGCTGGGTAAAGAGTGGCCAGCATGCCATGTCATATTGATGGAATGATATATGGGGGAAGTATGGGATGTTATTGATGTTGTGGGCAGGCTCCAAGAGCCTGGGGGGGGGGGAGGTCGGATAAGCTTTAACAGAAATAGCCATCTCCCACTGGTTAGCTTACTGAAGTGCAGGGGGAGATGCCACATTTGTTCTTCATTGGAGGGGTTGAGCACTTTTGTATACTGTATCATGACATAACCCTTTATGAGTTAAATGCTAATGATCCTTTTAATTTGACGATAAGAGTATTTGTGTTGTCAAGATAATACCCACCTGAAGAAGGGCCAAGGTGCATTGCCAGTGATTCAAGGATCATGTGACATGCCAGCTGAGCAGTTGGAAAAAAGAAGTCCCTAGGTAGATATTAGGAAAAGGGGGGGCAGGGCAGGGTGGAAGGCAGACACCCATTACATGGGACCCTGAATAACTTAAAAGAAATGCACAGTCTTGATGGGGTGTCTAAGAAGGCATGTGTGGGGCAGAACTGTGGGAGCTGGATCACGGGGACATGAGTTCTCCTCCATATGCCATCTGGAGGGAGGGGTCGAACAGATATATTTAAGTGACATAGTTATGAACCGTAGGTTCTTGTGCAGTTGAGCCAATGCCCTCTTGGGTGGAGTTTGCATACATGTGACAGTGGGAGAAAGTGAAGAGGGAGAGGGCATTGGATGCCTGTGGTCTCCCTAGTGCCTCCTTTGTTTACTATGGCCCAGACACAGTGACATGCAGGTCCAATCCCTGATTTTACCCACATAATGCATTTTGGCTGATCTCAGAATTGGTTTCTTATTATGAATTAGCCCGATCTGACTCCCTGCCACTTACAGTGCAATTAATTATTCTCTTCTTTTTCATTCCTAAATGCTGTAGATTTTGTAGGGCAGTTTGATCAAGGTAAAGCTGTAGGGTGTGTCATCCCCCCTCCTCATACAAATAAGAGCAGATCAAAAGGCTGTGGCAATGCCAAGGTAGAAAGGGACTCTGCCATATATCTTTATGTAGCACTTGGGAAGAGCTCAGAGTGTACAGACTCAGCTGAGGATGCTCTGGAATTAGAAAACCGGGAAGAGGCAATGGATCCTTGGGAGAACAGCCTCTCACCTGGGTTGTAATGGTCACAGTGGGGGAGATGAGAGGGCACCAGTTTGGGTGCAGACCACTCCTGACCTATGGTGTTTGGATGAGGTGAATGGGAACTAATGGGAGGCAGGTGGAGGGGAGCTCACTAACAGGGTCACAACTATGCGGGAGACACAGCTACCTGTGGTGAGCAGGTTCGGTCCCTAGGGGCTGTGGGAGGGGGACAACTGGCTAGTTCACTAGTTAGACAGGCGATAGCAGAGTCACTGAAGAGATAAGAGAGTAGGGAGGCTTGGAAAACACAGTGTGTTCAGCGCTGTGGCAGACTACATGCACAAACACAGCCCTGCTGGGGGACAGTACCCAGATAAGGACAGGGCAATAGTCCTTAACCATTGAGGTCAACTGGCCTAGCAATAGGCAGCAGTTTTCAGTTTTTACAATTTTGAAGGTTACTGTTGGATTCTTAACAATTTTTGAATCAAATAACATTGTGTTGGCTGTCTATTCTGCTGGGATGTGGCAGGGTAGGGAGAGGGGATACAGGTCACAATGGTGGGTAGGACAATAACTCATAATGTCAAGAGCTTGAACAGTCCAATAAAGAGGATCCATCTTCTGCAGCAGCTTAAACATAAGGAAGCCAGGACTGCTCTCCTGCAGAAGACGCACCTAAATGAGACCAAACATACCAAGTTTAAAATGTCCTGGGTGGGACAGATGCACGCAATGTCCTACATGGCCCATCCTCATAAATGGGGAGTTGCCATTTTAATACACAAAAGTTGCCCACTGAATGTAACTCAGTTGCGGGCAGATCCTGAGGGTAGGTACGTGTGCATCAAGGGCAGGTATGGCACAGTCCCATGTACTATTATGGACATATATGCACCGAACCAGGAGAGGGAGAATATCATCTTTCTAAATAAAACATTACTCTCCTGTGCTCCAGATTCAGGAATGGTGTTCCTGATAGGGGATGACTTTAATGGACTGCTTAAACCCCAGTTAGATAAGTCAGGGGACACCACCCTAACACAGACCAAGGTTGGTCAGTACATTAGGAGATTGTCTCAGGAGTTGGGACTGGTGGAGGTGAGGAGACTATTATAGCCCAAGACAAGGGACTATACCTTTTGGTCCCACCCACATCAAGTTTACTCCCATATAGATTTTTCTTGATCTTAGCAGAATGGGTCCACGCAGTAGAACGATGTGACACAGAACCCACCACTCTGTCAGATCATGCTCCTGTGAGGTTGGAGCTACAGATCACTCCCAAAGTGAGATCCAGAAGTTGGAGGCTGAACGTATCCATCCTTAATCATGCTAACTTCCAGCAGAAGATTGAAATGGAAATAAGGAACTATGAGGCTATGAACCCCAGAGGACTTCCGACAGGGGCGGCTTGGTGGGATGGCCTTAAGGTGGTCCTCATGGGCCACATCATAAGTTATGCCTCCAGACAGAAAAAAAGGGGTCTAAGACAGCAAATGAAACTTGAAGAACAGATGCTCAACCTCAAGGTGGAACACAAAATTACGCTAAATGCTGAGGTGAGAGAGAAGCTGGATAGATGCAGAAAGCAGCTTAACTAGCTTCTGGAAGTGAAAATAGAGGGCGACCTCAGATACTCAAGGCAAAGGTACTATGAAGCAGGCTTACAAGCAGGGCATTTTTTGGCTTGGCAGCTCTGTAGAGAGGCAGCAAGCCGCACTGTATTACATATATGCAAACCAGACAAACAGCACTGTGATACAGACCCTTCTGCTATTCTACAATGTTTTGTGGGGTTCTGTAGGGAGCTGTACAAACAAGAATCAATCCCAGACCTTGGGGGTAGATTTGACAAATATTTCTGAAGGGTTTAGCTGCCAAAACTGTCAGAGCTGCAGAAAGAAACTATCTCAGCACCCTTAACATTACCAGAGATTCTGGGATGATAGCATGTTTGAAGAGGTACCAGGTCAATACCGCGTATGTAAGATAGCGTGGTATTAACCGCGCTATACATGCAGTACAGTGCTTGAAATAACAGCAACAGGAGTAGAATAGCAATAGGAATTTATTGCTACCCCTGTCACTGCACAGCGATGGAAGGAGGGGAGAAGTTTCCATGTGCTGGGTGCCTGGTCAAGCCACACCCATGGTGGAGTGGCTAGGGCACCAGCACACGACACAGCTGGGAAACCTGGGAACATGGTTCTGTCCCCCTTCCCACATCTCTCCTACTGCAACTTTTGCCAGCATGTTTTTTTTTTTTTTTAATAAAACTTCCCCCCTCTCAAATTTCTCCCCATCCCCAAAGTCCGCCCCCCCGGGAGTTTGTTATTTAAGGGGGGGCAAAGCCCCCCACAAAGAAATACAGATCCATTGTTCGCAATGGGCATGGTGCATGGAACAGGTCGGTGTTTTCCCGACTCTGTTTTTGTGCCACACTGTTTCACTGCAGCATTTTCAGCTGCGCGGTTTTGGCATATGGCGATATGACCCCGTGCCATTTGAAGACTGGTAAGGCTTCTGGCCCCAATGGCATAGGAGCAAAATTCTATAAGAAATTTCAGGAGAAACTGGCCCCCATGCTGTTGAAGGTTTGCCAGGAGATTCAGGAGGGGGAGATGGCCCCACCCCCATGGCAATAAGCCCAGACTACTGTACTCCAAAAAACAGGTAAGGATGCTATATTGTGCTATTCCTACCACCCCCATCTCACGCCTCAATTCTGACATAAAGATATTTGCATCTGTATTGACGTTGAGATTACAGAATTGTGTGACTTCCCTGGTTCACCCAGAACAGACAGGTTTTATAAATGGCACACTGATACATGACAACATCAGACACCTCCTTAATGTAGTTGTTTGGGCCCAACAGAGAAAGGAGTTGGTTCTGACAATTTTCCTGAATGCTAAGAAGGCATCTGACCAGGTGAACTGGGGATTTTTATACAGGGCTCTAGAGGAGATGGGATTGGAGAGTACGTTCCTTGCGAGTGTGAGGGGTTTATACACCTCTCCCCAGGCTACAGTCCTGGTCAACGGGGTGACATGTGACAGATTTTTTCTGACCAGAGGTACTAGGCAGGGCTGCCTGCTTTCACCGCTGCTCTTTGCTATTTATATAGAGCAGCTAGTGCAGGCTGTCCTAGAAAATCCAAAGATCACAGTAATACCAGGTCGGGATAGGGAGCATAAGATATCACTATATGTGGATGATTCCTTATTCTTCCACACCCAACCTCTGGAGTCATGCCAGAGCTGCTTATGGAGCTCAAGGTATTTGGTATGATATCCGGATACAAGATCAGCTTCTCTAAATCTGAGGCACTCTGGCTGAATGGAGTTTCCCTTACTAGGCTGCAGTAGGACTTTCCCTTTCAATGGGCAGTCAATGTGGTGATACGCTACCTTGTCATCCATATCTCTGCCAGGCTCAGCTCACTCTTTAATCTAAATAATGGGAAGCTGGAGGGAGAAGTTATGGCGGATATCACTAGATGGAATCGCCTTCCTTTGGGAGTGGCAGGGTGAGTAGCTACCATCAAAATGAATGTTTTGCCCAGGTAAATCTTCCTTTTCCAGGTCTTGCCATTAAAGATTCCAGAGACTTTCTGGAAAAAAATTACAGAAGACCAGTCTGTCATTCATTTAGACTGGTCATAGGCATCGGGTCTGAGGAAGGGTGCTCACACTCCCCAGGGAGTGTGGGGAGTTGGCTCTGACAGATCTGCAACATTACTATATAGCAGCACAACTTTCACCAATAGTGACCTGGGTTAAACAAAGCCAAGAATCTGGCTGGCTGGACTTGGAGGCAAATTTTGGGCTCCCAGTGCCCTTGTTCATGCTGCTTCACATTCGAATAACTGGATTTATTAACATTCATCAGAAATCCCCTTATGAGGCATTCCCTCTGCATGCTCCTGAGAGCGATGTTGATCTCAGATACGCCCAATGATATTGGTCCATAAACAGCTATAATAGGGGACCTGAACTTTTCTCGCCCAGTTGGGAATGGAGGATTTAAATACTGGAATGGAATCACAATGCCCTAATAAGATTCCAACAGTTTATCCAGAATGGGACCTGCCTATCCTTCACAGACTTACAACAATGGATTAATCTGCCACATCAGGACTTCTACCATTTCCTCCAGGTTCGTCATTATATACAGACTCAGGGGAGGTTTGCATTGATTGATAGGGAACTTACCAAACTGGAGCATTTTTTGTATTGGGCCGTTAAACTTGTGGGGAAATGAGGTAGCATTGCCATGGCCTATAAGAAGCTTCAGGGTTTGGACCACCCGGAGCTCCAAGTGGTGAAGGAGGATTGGGAGCGGGAGGCACAGATAAAAATAAGTAGGGAGGACTGGGAGTACATATGGTATCTTCCCTGCCATCCTAAAACCCCTCACCTTCATCTTCAATTTGGCATTGACTACCTCCACCATGCCTGACTCCTGGAAGCATGCAAGGGTGGTACCTATCTTTAAAGCTTGGGATCAGCTGTCGGCGAATAATTATAGGCCCATATCCCTGCTTCCCCACCTTAGCAAACTCATGGAAAGAATTATCCACCAGCAACTGACTGAACACATTGATAAATGCAACCTTATGTCTCGTCTACAATCTAGTTTCCACAAGCTCCACTGCACTTCATCTGCCCTGGCCTTGTTCACGAACCACGTTTATAGGAACATCAACCTGGGGAGGGTTATGCGTGCAGATTTTGTGGATCTGTCCAAGGCATTTGACTTGATCGACCACCGCTTACTTCTCTCCACCCTCCATAAACTGGGCTGCTCATCTGAGACCTCATTGTGGTTCAAGAGCTACCTCTCTGGGAGACTTCATTCAATATGCATTGGTCCTGTCACCTCCCCTGCCCTCCAGGTCACTACCGGTGTTCCTCAAGGCTACATTCTCTGCCCGCTACTCTTCTCCCTGTTCATAAACTCACTCCCCTCTGATTGTCTAACTTGTGAAGCCATGTTATATGCTGATGACCTCGTCCTCTATCACAGTGACAAGAACCTGGATAACATATCCACCATCGTGTCCCATAACTTTAGCTCTACACACTCCTGGTTCCAGTCATACCAGCTCTTTGTCAATGAGAAAAAAAACAAATTGATACTTTTTGGGTCTAGACCCTACCTAGCTAGCATTGCCAAGTTTAGCTTCACTCTCTTGGTACTAACACCTGATGGCACTGCACTACAAAATGTGCCCAATTTCAAATACCTGGGCATTACCGTTGACCCCTCCCTATCCTATGCAGAACATTTCTCCGATGTCATACGTTAGATTAACCATAAGCTTGGGGCAGCTTAACATTTAAAACTGTTCATGACCAGTGATGCCCGACTGGCCATTGCACAACAGAACTTACTACCTACTATTAACTACTGCTCCCCAATTTACTACGTGTGTCCTCAACCCTCTGCTCATGCATAATCTCCACCTACAACAATGTCTGTTACTCACTCACATGGCACCTTACTCCACCCACCACTGCCTCCTTTACCAGATGCTGGGCTGGTTCCCTCTCCCCTCTTACTTCTACTACTCCTTGGGCTGCATTATCAACAGCTCCCTTAGATGCTGGGATGCTTCTCCATATGCATCACTCCTGGTTACCCGGGCTCCATCAAGATGCTTGCGTGTGTCCTCTGTCCCTCCCATGGAAATCCCCAGAGTCTCACCTGCCATGGAAGGTCAAGCACTATCTGTTGCTGCTCCCTCCTTATGGAACAGCCTCCCAGTGTCTCTCCGCTCCCTTGACACCCATAGTATCTTCAAGAAACAATTCAAATCCTGGCTACTAAATTAAGCCAAGTGCCTCTGTTCCCCAGGATAATCTCTTTTTTGCCTGTCCTCTTACCTCTCCTACAGGGGACAATTTATCCCCCCCCCCGTGCCCGCCCTGTCCACTAGCACTTTTCTTCCTTGTCGTGTCACCCCTACTCCAATGCCCCCATTTCTCCCTACCCCAATACCTTGTATGCGCTAGTGTAGTTTGTTCTACTGCTCCTGTATATTCTGTAAATGCTTTGCTTATCCTCTGTTTTGAATTGACAATGGGTGATTATTTAATAGGCTGCTACTGTCTACTATGCAATTTTTGATGTAAACTGAATTATACCTTTGTCCATTTTGTCAATGATTGTAAGATGCTGAATTTGTAAGAATTTGCTGAATATATTTTTTTTACTGTTATCTCCTCTGTATATTTTTACTTTGTGCTGCATGTTGTGGCTTGGGTCATGCCTGAAAATGGTCCCCTGGATCAGTGCACCTACCCGGTTACCAAAGACTTAAATAAATAAAAAAGGTAAATGAATGTGGAAAATTGGTTGGCATACCACTTCTTCACCAATGTGGCAAGAATTCAGGTGGAAGTGTCTCATTAGATACTTTCATACCCCAATGGTCACAAAGCCTTTTCGACCGGGAGGTTCAGAGCTGTGTTGGCGTGACTGTGGAAGCATGGGCACACACTATCATATTTTTGGGGGGTGTTCCCATCTACAGTCTTATTGGTCCCAAATACATGGTGCATTGGAGACCATATAGGGAACAGGCATCCCTTATACTTTTGAGCACTTATTCATGGGGAAGAGGGTCCCGGGTATAGGATGTCTTCCCCAACAAATGCTTTTAAGGACCCTCCGCTTGGTGGCCATGAAGGGGATCATATCTCATTGGCTTATGGGGGAGATTACCAACAATTGAGGAATGACAGGTGAGAGTATGATAGCTCCAAACAATGGAACATATCACTGCAGCTCTGCACCTCACCCAGGAGAGGGTTCAGGATTTGTGGGGTATATGGGATGTCTACGATACAGGAGGGTGAGAGGTGCTTGATGGCTCCAACCAACAAAGATTGCATAACCTCTGGCAGCCAATAATAAGTGTCACGGAAGACATGACTACCCAGGAGTGGGCACAGGCAGGGAGTCTGGGTACCAAACACTGGCATTAGATAATCTCTGGTTTAAGGTAAACAGATGGGTTCTAGAGGTTTAACCTACCTGGCACCTTTGGATGCGGTCCTCCTTCTGCCACACCTGTTCACTCACCCATTCCCTAAATAGGTCAAGGGAAAATGAATGTTTATATTGATGATGGTCAACAGGAGACAGACGGCCACCAGAGTCTGTTTAACGGTTTAGTTTATTACAAGTTTGTTTACCAATGCATGCCTAGAGGTATGTGATAGTGACTCTAAAGCACGGTAATATGGTGTTAGCGGCGTATAGTCTTGAGTTTATATATATACAATACTTTAGATTTATGGCTTAAAATCCCAAGTACAGTTTTAACATGTAGTTACCTCAACAAAGGGAATATGTAATGCTGTATTATATTGCTACATAGGAAAGATACTTGTTTAAGCTGTACAATAGTTAATTAAGCAATAAGGCACAACACAGTGTGGGTTATTGGGGGTTTACCCACGCCTTGTGTAGTGTGTCACAAGGTGCAGCCGAGTGACAACCACACAAGAAGTGGGTAAATCCCCAATAACTCACACTCTGGAGTGCCTTATTGCAATTATACAATGGACCCATGTGTAAAATGTGTTTAATTGTGTTGTTTTATAAATGCATTTCCTCAGCCGTGGGTAATGCAGGATTTACCCACGGTCATGTGGCATGTTTTGACCAGTGAGGTTACAGGATTTTTACACACCATTGTATGATGCATAACAATTTATTGTATGAATTGATGCACATGAATAAAGCTGAATTAAAAAAAGAAACTCTTAGTCTTAGTTGTACCCTTTGTTTTGTAGTTCATCCCTAGGATGTTAAACACAATTATTTTATGATCACTTCCAGCTAGCAGTTCTACCATCTCACAGCTTCCTATCTGGTCCCCAACATTAGCACTTAGTGCTAAATATAAAATGTGTTGTTCTCTTGTTCTTGATTCCATGAATTGTTCCATACCTAAACCCTCCACTGCTTGAACAAACTACCTTTCCAGTGGTGTCCCACCTACTTTAGTTCTCCAGTTAATACCTGGCATATTAAAATCCCCCATAAGTACAATCCAATCTTCATTGTCCAAATTATTTAAGTACTACAGCTTCTTTTCATTCTGCTCCCTGCTCTGGGATGGTGGTCTGTAGATCAGCCCTAACAAGATCTTTTTCTCCTTTTCTGGGTAAATCCTTAACCAGAGCTGTTCTAGGTCACATGTCTCACTTGGCTCCTCTAGCTGTGCTGTTATTTCCTCTGCCACATATAGTGCCACCCCCACCTCTCCTGCCCTTTCTAGCTCTATTATATAGGATGTAGCCTACTATGTCTCCAATACATTTGTGAGACTAGATCTCTGTTCCGCACACACAAACAATGATGGTAGCTAATGACTCACAGTTCATAGGCAAAGGACAGCTTTATTGGTAAAAACTGTTCCCTTTTATGCTCTCTCTGAAAAACAATCTAGTCAACAATCCTGCCTCTGACAAGAAGTACCTATTATCCTTCAGAGCCTCCCGCACTTTGGTAGGCTTCTGTTTCAGCTGTAGCTCCCAATAAAGTCAGCAGTAGGGATGGCTGAACTAGGTACTCATTCTGTCAATCAACCTGTAGTGCCTATAAAATTAGACAGGAAATGGGTGGGTGGGTGGGAAGTTCAGTCAAGCTCCTGCTCGGTGACCCGTGGAGTGGACAAAACCAGAGTGCAGCCTAAAAACTGATAACACTGAAGCCAATGTCAGCTCATTTCCCCAGATCCTGCTGAAATCTCCGATCCTGCTGAAATCCCTGCCAAAGCTGAAACAAATAAAACAATCAGCTCAGACCCTCTGACAGTCTCTTCAGTCAGCCGTGGTCTGGGCTGAATCATGCAGCTTACAGTGTTTAAAGGGACATTGGAGGATTTTAAATTTGGTGCCTGTACAGAGGGGCTCCTGGTTGGCTGCCTTATGTCCTGCAGCCAAGTTCCTGCTCAGTGACCCACAGAGCAGATGAAACCAGAATGCAGCCCAAAAACCCATAACACTGGAGCGAATGTCAGCTCCTTTCCCCCAATCCTGCTAAAATCCCTGCCAAAGCTGAAACAAATAAAACAATCAGCTCAGACCCTCCGATAATCTCTTCAGTCTTCCGTGGTCTGGGCTGAATCATGCAGTTTACAGTATTTACAGGGATGTCAGAGGCATTATATTTTTTTTTTCTCTACACCGGAGCAAACCTTTACAACTTTCAAAATATTAACAGCCACATACTCTCCAGTCTAGTTAAATGAAGCCCTTCTACTTTTATGTGGTATGGTATCTCAGAGCCCTATTTCAGAGCAGAGAAATGATAAAAACATGATTTTTCAAATGTAAATAGCTTACAAAAGCTACAAACCTCACAAATATCACCCCCTTCCTCGAAATCCTTCCCTATTAACCTACACAACCATACAAAATTCCACAATTTAAAGATAGTTTTTTTGTCTAGACAAGAGCAAAAATTCAGAAAAAAAAACCACCTGTAAAGTCAATGGGAAACAACACAGTTTTTTCACACTTTATTATCTTTAAAATACTAAACAGAGTTAAACAAGACTTTCAGGGATTGTGGCTTCTGTCATGTACAACAAATCTGGAAAGATTCATATAAATCTGTAAAACTGTCTTTCTAGAAGCAGCAAACAAAAAAAGGAGTTTAATATAGAACTCACCAGCCGCAATAACTACAGAGGCGCTAATGCACAACTATAACATATTCTTTGCAAACAAGCTACATTAAGGCACCAGTTAGAATGCCTAATGCCCAAAAAGTCAGGAAATGTGGTGTTAGAGTTTTCAACCCTAACTCCCCACTTCCACCCTGCAGGCAGCAACAGGAAAAACCATTATGGTTCACCTCTCTTGTGTCTTTACAAATTAGGCATAGGTGTGCCTTGGGGTTGTCAACCCTAACACTCACCCCATTCCATTAGTAAATAAGTTGAGATGGGTACAGTATATGAGAATGGGGTAAGTGTTAGGGTTGACAGGACCAAGGCACACCCACCCCATGCCTGATTTATGAAGACGCAAGAGAGGTGAAAGCATAATGTTTTTTCTTGTTGCTGCCTGCAGGGCGGGGGGTGTGGAGTTAGGATTGGAAACCCTAATGTCCCATTTACTGACGTTTTTGGCATTGAGCCACTCTAATTGATTTCTTAACTTAGTTTTTTGAAAATAACTTCCCTTTTTTTTTGAGATAGTGGAATCCTATCCCCCTGATTACCTACCCATGAAATGCACATTAACTCACTGTACCCAGTAGCTCCATATGAAGTCTGAACCATCCGTTGATTCTGCTGATACAAAATGGCCGCCCAGGGTATAATGAATTAACATATTCCTGGTGGTCTAGTGGACAGCCACCCCCCACCCTGTCAGGTACTGGCCCACTCCCCCACTCCCCCTCCATCCTGACCCCCAGTCACTGACCAACACAACCCTCCTCTCACCACCACAGCTGGCCACCGACTGACCTGTGAATAAGCGCATACTGTACATGGCATGCGCTCATTCACAGTGACTGGATGACTACTTTATTTTGCCTTTAAACTGCTGCACCATCCAGCTACAACCAAACACAGATGAGCACACTCGATGCTTGTGTGATGTCACATTGAATTTGTCTGTACCCTGAAGTTGTCTGAACACCAAGTGTAGGGTAAAGTCTTGATTTGTCTGAAAAGGACATTGCAGCTTATTTCTAATTCTCCTTAAGATTTTTTGTAAAACTCAAACTTTGGACCCATATAAGATCATATTTTTGGATTTTAGCATTAAATGCTGATTTCAATACTTTGTACGCATTTTCACCAAAAGTGTGTACAAATCTTAGTAAACATTTCAATGACTGATCCATTTTTTGTTTTGTAACTGTTACATGCGATCTTGAGATAGTTTGAGAGTCAATTAAAAATATCTATATTCAGTGAGTTACCTTATTAATTCATAGCCAGAACATCTCCACACTTTCACATTTGGAGTAACTTTAGCAGCAATCATAATATTTGATTTTTTTTTTATTATTGATAGTTAGGGACAGAGATTTTAAATGATAAATAGTACAGTTAATAGCTGTTTTTATCCCTAGAGGGTTAGAGAGCACAAAACAATATAATATGTGTATAGCAGTGTTTGAATTGGTAGTGTGTCAGTGTAAGGTATGGAGGTATCTACTTTGGCAAGAGCCTGAGTGAGGGTTTCTATATAAATGTTGAATATGCAGGGAACATTTGTGGCAATCCCTGCTTCCACTTCACCCTTCATTTCAATTTCCTCAGAGGCTAAGCAATCTGTCCGAACCCTTATTCTGGCTACGTTATCCATGTATAGCATTAGGGGGTATTAAAAAGGCAGTTTTCCATTCATCCATTATATAGAGGGTCACATTTATATCATTAAAGACTGGTATCAGAATCTTTGCCCATCGATCAGGATTTACTTGAAAAAACTTGACTGGAATGCTGTTACAGCCTGCAGTCTTATTGTGTTTTTGTTCCATAACTGGACTTCAGACTCCAATTGTAGAGAAGACCCAGTTAGCAGACAAATGAACAAACTCTGGTCAGAGCTGATATGGCTGTGGAGAGCTTTTAGGAAGCTTTTACCCATTATTTCTAATGAATCTGCACAATGCAGATCTGTGGAGAGGCAGTTTCAATGTGGTCTTCCTTTTACACATTTTTACAATGTGTTTTCCTAGACTATGCCTGCTGATTGCCATATTTTTATCCTGGATAGTTTACAGAAGAAATGGCATCTTATTTTCAGTGGGGCTGTACATCTGCACAATGTTATGCTGCATTATGTAAAATCAGAATGCACTGAAAACAATATTTTACATCTGGGGGGACATATTAAGTGCTGGACCAATGCGCAAGCAGAAAGATGCGTTGTGCAAAGAGGGTGCAAGGGTTGGCACCAATACAATGTTCAAAGAGAATGTGCCACCAGTACAGGGTGCACATACAGTAAAGCCCACCAGGATGAAGCGCAGCACTGCAGAATTCTGCAGTAGAGTTACTGCAGCAAACAACGCAGTTTCAGTGGGAGTTAATCCCTTCTGTCATGCAGTAAACCTGTGATACTGCACTTCATCCTGGCAGGTGTCATTGTACCTGTTGAAAATGTGACCCTGAATGGGAGTCTCAGTGCAGTCGGCTGCCAAGACAGGTGCATCCAGGACACCCCTGACTGAATACCTCCCAGGGGGAATGCCACAGCCCCCATGGGTGATATTCAGCCCATGAATGCAAATGAGCTAGCTGAACATGCAGGGTGTAAAAGGGCCTTATGCATGCTCATTACCAGCCCATTTGCATGTTGGCATGGGGATGAATGCACCAGAGCAGCTCTTTCCCCCAAGCCCTGACCCTGATCACTCCCATGTGGGACACGCCCTGAAGTCTCTGATGGTAAAATGGCACCCCCATCCATTCCACCAGCCCCGATCATACCGAAATCCAGGCTGTATCAGTTCCATACTGTAGGGACCCTGCTCCCATCCCTGGT
The DNA here is from genome assembly GCA_016271365.2 of Neoceratodus forsteri. Lineage (NCBI taxonomy): Eukaryota > Metazoa > Chordata > Ceratodontiformes > Ceratodontidae > Neoceratodus > Neoceratodus forsteri. The sequence goes on from CM028137.1 coordinate 915,909,981, forward strand.
CACACCAGAATACATCTACAGTGCACATCCATAGTGTAGTGGTCCTCGCCCCCTCAACGGTGCACAAACACCCCCTCCGTGCCCCCAACCCATCACATTGCAATGACTGGCATTATGATAGGATCATACCACTGTATCGGTGGGTGGCAGAGCACTGGCAGTACGATGCTGGAATGTGTCATATGTAGGCATGAGCTGTGTGCGAGTGACAATGCCCAGTGGCCATACACCTCAGGCACTTGCATATGGATCTATTTTCCCGGGGTCAAAGCACTTCTCAGTGCAGGTGATGGCTGATGCTGTACCCATTCAAGCTGGTCCCAGAACAGGCATGTTACAGTCATCCTCCCATTCATTTTGTACAATTGGGGAACTGTTGATGAACTATCCATATCCTGGAGCATACACACTGCAAATGGAATTGCAGGATACTGCACCCCATAGCACCCAGGCTACCTCAGCAGTCTGGAGGGAGGCATGTGACACAGGGGAATGGGGGAGCATGTGGACTTGCAGTGGTGTATGACAGCAGGAAGATACACATTGACAAGGCATGCATTGGAGGTATGTCAATTCCCTCTTATGGTTTGCCAGGGTCGTACACACAGCTGCATACACTGGTGGGTCCACAGCTTGTGTAGTACCCCAATACATGATACAACCACTTGGGACATTCTGGAGTGCAGGTCCCCAGCCTGGGTCCAGTGCAGTCAGTGGCTGGCCATGGCACCGTGTGGAGGGCAGGACCAGTCTCTACACCAGGTCAGGTATGGGGGAGCAGGGGTGTCTGCATACTGGGGTAGTGGGTGGGGGTCCTCTATGCTATGGATATGGACCATGGTTTCCTCTGGTGCAATTGGGTCTGGGGGGGCCCTACACTATGGAGCTCTTCAAGGATGGAGTTGGATCGATTGGGGATGGGAAGGGGTACTTGTAGTCCAGAAGGGCTGCCAGGCTGCTGTGCACCTGGGTGCACTTCTGCTGCCCACCTGTGGGTGGCTGGTCAGGTTAGGCCAGCTATTTATGGCCTAACTGTGGGCCACGGTGCTCTGGACTGTGAAGGGTGCATTCCCACTGAATATGCCACAGTGTGACATATGCATGGGAACGCCCCTTGGACTTACGCAGCATACCATTTGTGTGCGCCCTGGCCCATTCCCTTGTGGCTGGCACATCACGCATGTTTGAATATTGTGCTGTGGCACATTGTTAAAGTTGCTTGGCACATCTTCCTTTTCCACTGGGATGTGCTGCACATCTCCTTTGAATACGGGGGGCCCTGGACAGGTACCCTGAATAAATACATTATTAAAATGGTAACATCCTGATCCCACTGAAAACAAGATAGTGCATCTAATCTCAGGCAGCCTGAGTAAATACAGTGCAAAAATGTGTAAATGAACATCCCTGTGACAATGAGATGTAGCATCTCCCCTGTGCTATCCAGGATACAATTCCAGATCCAAATAACCATTTCCCTGTAACAAGCCCTCATTTTTCCTGTATTTTCCCCGCAGAGGCAGAATCAAATCACTGTAGATTTTTTCATAAGCCACTGGTTCTTTATTTATGACTTTGTTCCTTATTTATTATATCAGCAGCCTTTTATCAAGAAAAGAGCTCTGATTTGCTGTTCTGTATTAATATTATATGTCACAATGGCCTTGGAATGATTTGGATTTACATGGCATACATAAGGCAGAATGGGGGACTATATGAAATAAATATCACACTCATTATTTCATGAACTATACTCAAAATTAGTAATCATAACTAGTCAGCCAATCTTTCAAAATATACTAGTAATGCCTGTAAACAAATTTATTGCAAATAAATTAGAGATATTTCCCCATATACATATACAGAGATGCTATTTTTTGCATCTTATGTTTGTTAGTTTTCAGACGAATTCTCATAGCCTTTTTTTCTGCCCACCTGATGGAATCTTGAATGAGTTAAGTAAATGTTATTATTTTCTTCAAGGCCCTGATTCAGCAACTCAGTAAATACACACTCAGTACATCATATTATAAAATGACAAAAAATTGCATTCTGTTTCCAGTTGTTTGATCAGGACCTTTTACAAATGGTATACAGTAGTTATATACTAATATCTTGCAAGTTCCCCAGGAAGATCTCTGACATTTCAGGAATAATATCAAGCCTACACGAAACCACCAAAAATATAAAAATAATAATATAGAAAAACATAAAGGGAACTTACAAGCTCAAATGGGCAGTCTGGGTTGGGCAATAGGCACTTATCTGCTGCCAGTGTCTATGTATCTATATATCGAAACAGTAATTTTCCTCCTAATAAATAGCATGTTCTCTTTCATGCTCAAAAATAGCACATTATGTATCAAGTCAATATCACCTCCATCTTGGCATCAAATAAGATCTTGGCTTGTAAAAAGTGCTGAAATGCCTAAAGTTTGTTATAATTATTTGAAAAACATCTACTTGTCTGTCATGGATTGTGTCTTTTGATACAGGTTGTATATTGTATTTCCTATGCTTGTATTTATGTACATATTCTGTGTAACTAATTATTTTATACATTGGGACCCCACTGAAAATGAGCCTCGACTCAATTGGGCTATCCTTTTCTGAATTTTCAGAATAACATTTGTACTACTACTACTACTACTACTACATGTTGTGAGAGAACAAAGCAAGTTAACACATAGCCTGGCTACATTATTATCAGACCTCAAATGTATTTATAGAAATTATGCACGATTGTATTACTAACACTGTACATTAAAATATTACTGTTTAGACCTTCTTACTGCTTAGATTTCTCATTCCAACCACAAACAATACATTTATGTTCCACAGCCTAGAGATGGAGGTCCTAATCATAAGAAAAGCTCAACTGTTATCCCCTATAAATTTCTTTCTCAGTTGTTTTGACTAACTCTTTTTATAACTTTATATGGGAACATAATAAGGAATCAGATAATTATATAGATTAATTTCTCTTACTCTTCTGGTTTGTCAGCAGTTAATTTAATAGATGAGGTGTCCCTTGCCAGAAGTGTGACTGTTTCTCCACCACACACACACACACTCACACTCACACTCACACTCACACTCACACACACCTGCAGTACCTCAGTACTTGGCAGGTTCTTATCTGTTATGTTTGGAAGTCAGGTGCAGCCCTTGCTGTCAAGAAACCTATATATTTAGCCTGGGTAGTTCACTGAAGACCTGGCATATGTCTGAGACAGGTCTTATCAGATAGTGTCTTAAAAGGTTAAAAAAACAGTGTAAATCATTATACATTTGCTGGGAAAGGTTTGACATTTATGAGGTATGAATCTTTCTTGAACGACAACACATACCAACTGAAGCTAGTTGCAAAAAATGTTTAAATGCTGGATATCTAAATGTGCAAGCTGTTGCATTTCAAAGGGGGTAAACAAATCTCCAGTTTAATAGGCAACCAATATTTAACAAGCTTTACGGTTTCCTAATGGCCATCTGCTAAGCAACTTAGAGTTATGTCTCCAACATTCTAAACAGAAAGGAGGGAGTATTTTTTTTTTAGTTGGCATAGTGATTTATAGATGTGGAAGGATACATCAAAAAGTCTAAAACGTGTTCCACGATACTCTATTTTCAAGCTACAGACAGCAAGATGGCTGCAGGCTCTGCCCACAGCCAAAAAAAGGATGCCCCAATAGAAAAAAAGAATTATTTTGTAATTTCATACAACTACTTTGAGGTGCTTACTGAGCATGCTCAGCACCAATTTACAAAAATTTTAAAATTAAATAACTTTGAAACTGATTAATATTTTTTCACCAAACCAGCAAACATCACGTCTGTGAGTCAGCCCTGTTCTACCCTGAAAAGTTCATACCAAAATTCTAAACCATTTAGGCCGAAGCCAGATTTAAAAAAAATCCTATTCAAACCAATGGGAAAAAAACTATGAAAAATCACTTTGTTTCACTAGTCAGATCTCAGAAACAATACATCCAACCAGACTGAAACTTGGGACGTCCAAAGATCTGCCATAGAAGACTACGTGTGCTATATTTCATGCAAATTAGTTGTATGGTTGTGAAGACACTGAAGTGCAAAATTTTGAGTTTAACATAGAAACCCCAGGTAAACATTAAATATAGTGGCGCGACCAAGCAACTATATTTTTGTTTTTAGCCAAGATAAGAGAAGATGTTACATTAGATAGCTGGAAAGGCACAAAAGGAAAAGATTGTTTCACTGAGGAGGGGCTGCGTGATTACATTTTCATAGACAGTGGTCACCAAATCCATTGTCCAATGCTTAATACCAAGTCCTGCACAGTTTTACCTTGAATATGACTTGTTTTGTTTTTATTGCTAGCCTATACTACTGTGCGTAATATTCTTAGTGAATTTACATGCCTTTGTATAATTTTGTTTCTATACCATGTTATTTGAATGAGCATTTGCTATAGTACAACCTTCAATAATAGGTAATCAGAATCATAGAATCACTGAATGCTTTTGGCAGAAAAGGACACCAGTAGCCCACTGAGTCTGCCCTTTCCCCAATATTTACATCCACATCTCTCCCTGCCCTACCCTTCTCTTTTGACCAGCCAATTCCTTAAATCTGTCCAATGCCATCTTGAATCCCCCCACTGTTTCAGCTCCTACCACCTCCTCTAGTAGCCTGTTCCAGGAATCCACCACCCTTTCAGTGAAGTAATGTGCCCTTAAACTCCCCCTGAATCTTCCCCCCTCTAACCTCAGACTGTGGCCCCAGTCCTGTTTGTGTATTTTCTCTTGAAGAGGCTCCCCTCTTCTGTCCTGTTTATCCCTTTCATCTAATTGAATGTTTCGATCATGTCTCCCCTCTCCCTTCTGGTCTCCAGTGAGTACAGGTCCAGCTCCCTTAGCCTGTCCTCATAGGACAGCTGATGCATGCCCTGCACTATCTTAGTAGCCCTCCTCTAGACCCTCTCCACTGCATCAATGTCCTTATGCAGGTGCAGCCTCCAAAACTGAACCACATACTCCAAATGCGGTCTCACCATGAACCTGTAATGGGGCATGAGTACCACCTTCTTTCTACTCATTATATCCCTCCCTATGCAAGCCAGCATTCCATTTGCCTAGCCCACTGCTTTCCTGTACTGGTTCCCCTCCTTGAGGTCATCTGAAATTATAATCCTCAGGTCCTTCTCCTTCTTTGACCCTTTTTTGTAGTAGTAGTAAAAAATCTTTATTTTTATACAGGATATGCTGGAATAAAACATCTTTAGGACAAGTCCTATATTATAGATGCTCCTGTTCAATCTCTGTACAGCATACAATACAAAGACAATAACAAATTTAGCAAATATCACAAATCATCGTGTATTTGCATGTAGCATGTATTTGGCCTGTGGGTTATTATGACCCATGTACATCACTGAGCACTTCTTGGCATTAAAACTCAGCTGCCATACTTCTGACCACTCCTCTAACTTCCTCAGATCTCCCCTCATTGCCTCCACACACACTCGTGATGTCCACCCTGTTGCAAATATTCATGTCCTCCACAAACAGGCACACCTTCCCCTCCAGTCCCACAGCTATGTCTGCGATAAATATAAAAACTTATATAAGAACTTAAAGGTAAACTGCAACATTATCTGCAGTTCTCGCCCCTATCCCCACATATTGTGTTATACTGTCGCAGGAGTCATTGTCTGGTATCAGCAATAATACTGGAGCTATAGTTCTATTTTAAATTATTGCTGAAGTAAATCGCTGAACATGGAAGCGACACGCGGGTCCCGATTGAGCATGTGCAAGTTCTTATGGGTATTCCACTCATTTAGTGATATGGATAACACCACTGCTTTGAATGCAGTAGCAGTGGTTGGAGCATAATATATTTATTTTTTTGCAGCCACTGGGATCTTTATGCCTAAAATAATACTTAAAGCAATGCTTGGACAGGACGTTGCTGTAAGTATTATTATTTGTAATGTTTATGTAGTATTAGTAATTTAGGCATCAAGACCCCTGTGGGTACAATAACATAAATATATTAAGCTCTGGACACTGCTACTACATTCAGAGCAGTGATGTTATGCACATCACTAAATGGGTGGAATACCCATGAGAACTTGCGCATGCTCAATCAGGACTCACATAGCGTTTCCGTGTTCGGCAATTTACTTTGGCAATATATTATAATAGAACTATAGCTGCAGTAATGTTGCTGATACTAGCCACTGACTCCTGCAGCAGTATGACATGGTGTGTGTGGGGACAGGTGAAGGCTGTAGATAACATTGTAGGCCTTTTCCTTCTTTCTTTCTTTCTTACTTTCTTTCTTGCTTGCTTGCTTGCTTGCTTTCTTCCACCTATCTAATCTATTTGTTTCTTTCTTGCTTTCTTCCACCTATCTAATCTATTTGTTTCTTTCTTGCTTGCTTGCTTTCTTCCACCTATCTAATCTATTTGTTTCTTTCTTGCTTGCTTGCTTTCTTTCACCTATCTAATCTATTTGTTTCTTTCTTGCTTGCTTGCTTTCTTCCACCTATCTAATCTATTTGTTTCTTTCTTGCTTGCTTGCTTTCTTCCACCTATCTAATCTATTTGTTTCTGTCTATATATTTTTTGAGTACTAAGTAATGGAAAAGCACATTCCACATTTGCTCAAAGCAAGTTCTCATACCATCATGATCAAAGGGTGTGCTCACTGCCATGGGCAAATACATGGAGCATTATAAATATCAAGTCAAGGCAAGGACAAGGTAATTTATTTTATACAGTGCACTATCCCAGGGGCTCAGAGTGTTTTACAATATAAACATGCATCCATATTAAATTGTACATAACAATATGACAGGAAAATAAATAACTATGATATAAACTGACGGCACAGTTATAAATGATCAAATCAAGCTGAAAGCATGAGAAAATAAATGACATTTTATTCCCCTCTTAAATGCCTCCACTGAAGGGGAACTTCTAAGATAGTGAGGCATAGAGTTTTGAACTGTTGGGGCTGCCACTGAGAATGCCCTGTTGCCCAATTGCTTCAGGCAAGATTTCTGGAAAGCCAACAAGTAGTTCCTTGGTGAAACACAGAAAAGAGGTAGGAGCATACCAAAAGATCTCTGAGGTAACCGTGGACCCCAAAAAATGCTGCAGTACAGATCTGATATGTGCAAAGTATGATGTTCCTGTAATTAGCCTGACTGCGGCATTCTGCATCAGCTGTATTTGACACTCCAGTCCTCCAGGCAGCTCTAGATATAGAAAATATAGAACATTACAGCAGTCAAACCTCAAATTCAAAAAGTCATGTACTGTGGTAGCCGGGTCCTACTTTCACCAGATAGGGATTAATCCAGAAGATATTTGAGTCCACAGTGAGACCCAGCTGTTTACCCTATCCACAGCTTCTAGGACAGTGCCATTTAAAGATGGTAAAACTATAGTACTGCTTTGGCCTGTCATTCTGAGAACCCAGTTCCACCAGTAACAACTCTGTCTGGGCCAGATAAAGACTCAGCCAGCTGGAGGCCAGCTAGTTTGTTATTTCTTGTAGACATTAGTCCATATCTTGCCGGTCTGATGTAATGGACAGGTACAGTGCAGCATTATCTTTGTAACAGTCAAAACTCACCCCATACCATCTGAAGACCCACCCCATGGGCAGCATCTACACTGTGAAAAGCAAGGGGGGCAGAATCAAATCCTGAGGAACTCCACAGCTGACCACAACCAACTGCAATGAAAATGACCCCATCACAACTCAATGCAATTTGCCAGACAAGGACTCAAACCATTTCAAGACTTTATTATTGAGTCATACATATTCCTTAAAGCATTCCATCAATACCCATGATCCACAGTGTCAGATGTGTATCAGAGAGCAAAGAGAATAACAACTGATCACCCCCCCCATCCCTTGCAAGAAGTAGGTCATTAAACACCTTGATGAATGTGGTCCTCATACTGTTGTAAGGCTACCTGACTGGAGTGGTTCACAAGTATTTAATTTCTTAAGGTGAACCTCCAGCTGTGCAGTCATAGCCTTCTCAATAACCTTCCCTAAAAGGGTGATGTTCAAGAGAGGTTTGTACTGCGACAGCAAGTCTAGGTCTAATGATGGCTTCTTCAGAATGGGTCTTGCTACAGCTTTTTTTGAGAATTGCAGGAACTCCTCTGAATGATAACACCAGACAATGGCAGTGAAAACTGCACCCAAGACCTTATGGCAGTCTACCAAAAGCCTAGTAGGGCTCAGTTCTGATGCACAGAAAGCAGGGTGTAGACCCAGAATTAACCCAAGAACCCATATTAAAGAAACTGGCCAAAGCTCACTCCATGCCATTGGCATGCCCAAATGACTCTCAGCTCCCCCCACTGCTGACCCATGACAGGCTACCTAGAGGGACATAATGGAGGACACTCTGTCCAAGCAGAATTCGTCAGACTTCTCACACTCTTGTTGAGAAAAATACCCCTCCAGGCTGTAGACAGGATGGGTGAATTAATCTGCCCAAGGTGTGAAAAAGCTGAGCTGGTCTGTTCTTACCTGAGGCAATAACCTATGACTGGAATTCTAACTTTATCAGAGATATTGCCCTCTGATAAAATCTATAATGGAATCCCAGAGCCATCTTGTCATCTACTGATCCTGTTCTCTTCCTGAAGCCTTTCAATCTCCACCTTGTTCATCTCCACCCTGTTCTTTTTAACCACCTCAGCTTGTCATTATACCAAGATGAGCTTTGGCAGCAGGTCAGTGGCTGGACACAGATTTATGCAAGGGCGCCCAGTGCTGCCACAATGGTCTCATTATAGTCACGAATAGCAGATACCATACCCCTTTGTGTGCTGACACCCTATTCGATATGTCCAACACTGTCTTAAATTTCCCCAGCTCAAGATTCCATTTGCAGTGTTATTGATCATCTCTTGCTGGGGGTAACTATTCAGGAAGCCCCTGAGAGAAACATTCAATATGGCAGTTCAAACAACCCACAAGATCCTCCCTAACATTCAAGATATTCAGACCCAAAGAGAACAAAGTCCAAGGAGTGGCAGAGGTCATGGGTATCAGCAGAAACTACCTGCATGAGGCCCAGTAAAGTCATCCACTCGAGAAACTGCAAAGCAAAATGCAATTTTTCAGTGCTGATCCAAACACTGAAACTTCCCAACACAGACAAGTTGGGTTTGTTCAAGGATTGATTGAAGATGAAATCGGCAAATTCCTGTAGAAACTCCTGTTGCCAACATGGAGGTCAGTAAACCAGGAGAGTCCTATACCTTTCACCTCCTTCACTATTTACTTCCACACATTCAGCTGACCTCACTTCTGTCAATGGGTACACTGTAAGTTTCATGCAAGATGTAAAACAGATGGCTATCCTGTCACTGTCTCATTCCTGCCTTGGGCAGTGCACCACCAAGAACCTGGCTAGGATAGCCATCTGTAGGATAGGTCCAGAGTCATTGCCAAGCCTGGAATTGGTGATACATACCAGATCCCCAGAAGACTCGGCAATAAAATCCAATACTATCTTGGATATATTCCTTAGGGATCTGGTACTGAACACAATAAACCCTGAAAGGAGGAGTCAGGTCAGCTGGTCCTTTTGCTTCTGGTCCATATTTCTAAAGGGGTTCCTGGAGATTAGGACAAGATAGCATGACCCCCTCTCACAGTCCTCCCTAAACCCTTGGTTTTACACTCCTGATAGGACTTACCCTGACATCCACCCTTGGAACATGTGTCCAAACATTGCCTAGACATCACAGAATTCTCAGTGATCTGCAATGGTCAGAAACATGCCCAAAATATGCTGGGTCTGAACCAGTGGAGGTAGTGAACCAGTTCCAAGGATCAGGTGTGTGACGGGGCTGGAATGAATGGAATGTAGAGGCTAGTGCCTGTGGTTTGATGGAGTAACAGCCAATGTATGCCATCCCCCACAAGCAGTACTTAATAAGTTATACTTTAGGTGCACATTTTATAGCTGATTGCCTGCATCAAATCCTCTGCTCCATTGTGCCAACCTGGGTTTTGGTGGCCCTCATTTTGTCGATGGCCATATCAGGCCATAATACTCCCCTAGCAGTTTGGGCTTCATGGCCACACAAATTCTGTTGCTGTCATCCCACCTTCTGTTCCCTATAGCCCCTGAGTCTGCTCATGATGGGTTCCATCCCAGCTACTGCTGCCCTATGGTCACACTTGCCATGTGCTGTATGTTGCTCCACTACCAGGTTTCCTGAATGCAAACCTATAGGTATAAACCTGGTGCACTGCATTTTTGTTTCCTTGCAATGCTGTATATCTAGTTCTTGTGAAACTTTCACCTCTGCACCTGTTGTGCTCTGGCTCCTGTCTTCTGGGTACGCCTGTTCTTGTGGTAAACTGTGGGGTCACTATTCTCCTACCACCCCAGCTAGTGAACTGATCCATGTTCCATGGTTGCTGCTGGGTGAACTTCCTCTGCACCTCATCTCTTTCACTTGGGGCTTGTGCTACACTCTGTATGTTCATTCTCCCATTTTTCATGCTCTATACATTCATGCCATCACATACGGGACCTACGTCCTTCCACTGACTGGTTATCTGCCAGCTGATTCAGGTTTCCATCACAGAGACTACTGGGCATGAGCTCCATGACAAGTTAGCATATGCCTACCAATCATTGAGCTCTCACCAACAATCTCTATGCCCCTCATGGGCTTACTTCTCCTGCATTGCAGTTTTGCAGCTTCTCTGGCCCTGAATGCGACTGCTGATATGTGTAGCTGTAGTTCTGTTGCCAGTGGGCTAGTTGACTGCTCTATGTGCTATTGTTGCTACTTGGAACATCCTTCTCAGTGCCTTTCTCTATCTTAGCAATCTGTTGCCATGGTTGTGCTACATCTTGAGGAGGCAGTGTAGTGTAGTGGTTAATGGCACTGGGCTGCAAACCTGGAGTCCTGGGTTTGAATCTCACAGCCCCCACTTGCTCACTGTGTGATTCCCCCCTCCACTTGCATACTGTGTGATCCTGAGCAAGTCACTTAACCTTCTTGTGCTCCCCAGTCGCATCTGGAAACAAGCTTTGTCTTATTGTGTCTTTCCTGGTTAAACAATTTCCCCTTTCCTGACATTTTTGGCCCTCTGAATCATTGCTCACTCTCAGCTTTCACCTTGACATGCTGCTTCTCATCCATGTTAGTGCTCACTAGTCAGTCCATGTGGTAGCATGGCTTGTATTCAAAGGGCTCAGCATTTATATTATCTACTTCATACAGGGCTATGCCCTATACATTCATGCTGTCATACTCATGCTTGCTACTTTTTTACAGAGCAACACCTTATATCTTAATTCTATCATCCTTCATACATTCATACTACGGGCTATGCCCAATACCTTCATATTTAGGGTACTCACCCAAATGGCCAGTGGTCACATACCCAAATGACTATTATACTTTTGCTCCAATGCTCAGTGCCATTCAGGGCCTTCACACATATTCATCCCTCACTGGTGTCACATGACTCAGGCCTTGCAACTCCCACTCTAATCTTCAGTCTTGTTTTCCGTGAGCCTTGGAATCAGAAAAGTGAACATGGGCTTGATTTTCAAAGAGCTCTTAGATCACCACACGTTGCAGTAATCCAAGACTGCAACAAACTTGGGCTGCATTGGGACCCGGCACCCAATTTTACAAAAATGGGAGTCCCTGCAACAAAGACTGCAGAGCTGATGCAGCTGCAGAGTTGCACCGAACATGTGGTGCACCTGCGGGGGTTGATGGAGGGATCTGTCACCCCCCCATCTAGAATAAACCTAGACAAGCTGAAGACGTGTGTGTGGGGGATAATATGGCTGTAAGGTTGGGATCAGGGTCCCTAGAGCAGCCATAGCAAACAACGGGGGCAGGGGCAGCACTGAGAGGGTGCAGAGGAGGCACCTGGAGAGGTGCCATATGGAGTAGTGGACAACCACTTGGACCAGGTGGAGGGATTGGCATCATGACAGCATCCTGACATGGACCCCAGGTGGAAGCAGCCCTGGCACCTCCCTCACAGGATCTACAGTCCCCTACATGGGGCAGGTGGCAGTGGGTGCAGGTTGCGGGGTGTGTGCAGTGAAGGAATACCTGCCCCATGCACCGCAACATTCCCATAGTATATAGCCTCCCTGCGTGGCAACCAGAGGATGCCCGACTACACTGCTAGGGACTGTGGGTCCCATGAGGCAGGTGCCAGGGCTGCTTCTGCCTGGAGTCCATGTCAGGATGCTATCATCAGGCCAAATCTCCTACCCAGTCTGAACAGCTGTCCACTACTCTGTATGGCACCTCCACCAGGTGTCTCCTCTGCACCCTGTCAGTGCTGCCATGCCCCCATCATTCCCTATGGCACCTCCACTGCTCCAGAAGCCCCTGGTCACTGCCTTCCAGGTCTTAAACCCCACTTGCAGTCCTGCCAGGCAGTGGTGCAGGGCATACCAGCTCATGGCTGTGCTAACCTGAACCCCCTCTTGTGACCATGGCAGGGCTTCTGGAATTGCAAAAAAGGACATGGTGCAACCCCCACCATGGTGCAACCCTCCCTGCAACCTAGTTTTACCACAAGGGTAACACAGGGGGGCTTTGCTGCATGGCATCCCTATTTTGAAACAGCTGGCATTCAAAAATCAGGATGGCCACAAACTTTGAGGCAAGGAGCTCCTTGAATCACACCCCTTTGGAGCAGGCACCTTGCATCAAGATTTTCTTTTGAAAATCTAGCCCCATGTCTCCCAAACTTTTGTCACTGAAATGGGGGGCAAATAAACTCAGAATAAGGGCCAGTGTGGGACCCAACCCCTCAGAATGGGGTACATATCATCAAACATGAATATGCAAGCTCAAAACTCTGTGGAAACCAGTGCTACTATCTGCTCAAAGTTAAATTGTTCTTTAGTATCATAGAATGTTAAGAATTTTTGCATCAACATTTAAGTTTACAGCATTTCCTCTGTGTGGACAGAACCTTTTCAATTTAAGATGGAGCACTTCTGTGGGGTAAAATTAGGGATGTCTTTCATAATGAGGGACAGTTGAGAGGTATGGTAGAGAAACAGGCAACTGTGACTGAAGCAGCTGTTCCATCCACACCGTCTCCTTCTCCTTGGAGCCCTTGTTACTTTGACATTCCTTCAATATGCAGGCATAGTTAGGATACATCCAAGGAGAAACCCTAGACAATGGGGACTGCTTTGTCATCTGGCTGTGTCTTGTGGGTACTTCAAGGACATCCCCAGTAAATGCGTATACATCCTAAAATGGATGAATCCTTGTGAGTATGGTCTTCTTCATCCCAGAGTTGTGTCCACTGGCTTCTTTGTGAGGGAAGAAGTCTCCTAAAGAGATAAACAGGTCTGACATTGTTCCCTACCAATATGAAACAATAGATCTCACTTTCCTCCTAATTTGAAACAGCAGGCCATGTTCATCATTCACAACTTATGTAAATCATAATTAAAAGATTCCTAAATTTGGAGGGAGGGCTACCTTGGCCTTGGGACACCACAGGTTTCCTCCGAAGAGTTCTTCTCCTCCATGCTAAAGGCCACAATGATAAATTATTCAATAGTTAATAATTCTGCCGTGAGTTGGGTTGGTTGGTAGCCTGCTCTCTGTTATTGGCATTAAATTCTGCTGTGAGTTGGGTTGGAAGGTGGCCTGCTCTCTGTCACTGTCATTGGTATATTCATGGCTGCAGCTTTTCCCTTATGGGAAGTAACTGTTTTGTATGTTCCATTATTGTTGTTTTGGGGCCTTCTTCATTAGGATACCTTTTGTCTAAGGAGACTTCATCCCTGCAGCATTTGTAGAGTTTGCTCCCCCCCCCCCACCATGAGCATTTCTGTAGCTTCTTGGTATATTGAGAGGGTAGTAGTTCTTGTAGCAGGGATAGAGAGACTATACATTAAAATCTATACAGCAAAAACATTCAAACATGTATTCACTCCATAACTACTGCATTATAATCATCTATCCCACCAATCATTCCTATTGTTATACAAATCACTCCAATTATTTTGCTGAGCATTCCTACAGAAGTTACCTGATGGTCCAATGAATGTAAAAGCTATAGCCTGTGATTTAGTGGAGCAGCAGGTGATGTACACCATTGCCCTCTCTGAGTAGATGTTGAACCACATATGTCCAGGAAGCTTGTTTCATTGCTCCACCATCCACCCTTTCTTTTCTTTCATTTTTTTTACATAGTTTTTTCCTCTTGCCTCCTTCCACCTGCTGCGAATTGACTTGATCCCATCCTGCCTGACTTATACCCCAGGGCTAGGTATGCCTTCATGTCCATTGTCATTTCTTCCCCGCAGACATCTGACCACCTACGACTGAGGTGAAGACTGGCGGTTTCCCCATAAGATGGAGGCACAGATCCAGCATTGGAGATGGTGGGCTGACAGAGGTTTCATCTGTCCATGTCTCTATTTCCAGTTTCCATTTTTCTTGCCCAGCCCCATTTGCCTGAAGCATGCAGCCAGATTGGCTGCTGGTAAAGCCAGATGCAGCCAACCCAGGAACATGCTCCAATGGCTCCCATTTAAGCCGCTGATCCCCTGCACCACCACTTGTGGTCACTTAGGTGGCAGAAATGAATTGGGTCATGACAGCCTCCCTCCCTGGAAGAGGAGAGCATCCTATGGGATGCTCGATCCTCCTCCCATGGGCCAGCCCTCCAATGGCCCAGACTCATTCCCAAACCAGGGTCATCAGTGCTGCAAGTGGTAGTGCTACCACTGCAACAGTGGGCCAGCCTCACCCCTCCTTTTCTGGCAGCCATTTCTTTCCATACTTTCTTTCTTTCTTTTAACTATTTCCCAAAGATACTTTTGATCTATAAGGACTTCATTCCTGGAGCATATCTTAGGGTTAGACCCCCACATGTGGTTTCCCGTGTCTTTATGGCACCCCAAAAAGGTGGAAGTCCCTGTAGCAGGAACAGAAAGAGTGTATACCAAAATCTTCATTGTACTAGTATACAAAGGTGTATTCACTCCATAGCTACTGCTTTACAATCCTTTTCAACATTTTAATCCTACTCAGTACTTTGATCAGCCATTCATCACACCAGTTACTCCTATTATGTTATACCAGTCATTCCAGTTATCTCACCTAAGCATTCCCACGTACAGTAAGTTGTCTGATCAGTGCACAACTAATTCTATTTATCTGCAACAACATAAAGGAAGTATTTTTGTCTTCCAGTTTTCATAGGGTAAAGAACTGATTCTGTTCTGAAGCTTTAGCAGATGATGCAGATGAACACATAGGAAGATTATGGGGTTGACCAAAGGAAAATAGATTTTTTGGGAGGCAAAATTATAAAACTATAGAAAGGGACATGCCTTGGAAGATTATGCCAGTCTTGTTTATTTATGCTGCATGTGAACCTAAAATCTGAAAATAAAAAAAAATGTATTTAAAAAATGTTTTTAAACTGTTGTGAAAAAAAGTATATTTTAAAATGCATTAATATATGGAAAGTGTATTGACCTGACTCCATCATGTTGTGCTTGCTCCAAGAGTTCATTTAAAAAAATTAAGTGTTTTGCCCTATCATTTCCAAAGTTATCTCTTTTCAAAGTAATTACCTTAAGAAAGGAACACCTTTTGTACCATTAAGGATTTATTAATGTAGTTTTTGTTGACTGGGTAAGGTGCACTAGGCAGACAATTGCCTGTTTTCAGGCATGACCTGGGAGGTTACAAGGCATGATTTTACTCTTAACAATGAAAACTTTAACATGGTGCTTCGACTGGTACAGTACAAAGCTAGGCAAGACAAATCAGGTTACTTAGGGCTCAGGAGTGCATACAGTAAGATGACATATTCAAAAGGCACAGATTACATAGGGTGCAGGTAACAAATGCAACAAGAAAACAAATACAGTAGAGTGAGTGCTACTCAGGATAGGGGCTTACCTGTTTTTAAATGGAAGCTTAAGATGAACTCTACACAATGAAGTCACGTTGAGACACATTACCATGTATCAATACACATTATATGTCAATACATACATTGACAGATACTGCCATATTATGAAATGGGTAGAAAGAATGCTAACTCCTGATTGGCCAAGAGGTACTTTCAGCCAGGCCATTAGCCCTGTACAAAAGCACAGCTGAAAGTAATATGTTTGAAAACTACATCTAATTTACCAAAAAGGATCCATTTCATAATCGCAATAAGACATTCCAGCGTGTGTATTAAACTTGGATCCAATGCAACATGATGGAGTAATATTAATACAGTTAATGTGCATTGATATGCATTACGATATGTTAATTAACCAATGAGGCATGCCAGGGGTTTATTATGGTGGGCTAATGGCCCTTCATGTGTGGTGCAAGCACTCGGCTTCACCTCGTGATTCAACACACCCAAGGTGGGCCGTCATCACACCATAACTCACCCCCTGGCATGCCTTATTGGTTAATTAACATATCATAACACATATCAATGTGCATTAACTGTATCACTATTACTCCATCATGTTGCATTGGATCCAAGTTTTCATTTAAAAAGAAAATTATAGCACTAACAGCTCCAAAACTATCCTTTCTTGAAGTAATTACCTTTAGAATGGCATAACTTTAGTACTGTAAGGGCCTGGGATATTTTAAAAATGAAAGCTTATGTTGAGTACTACACAAAGAAATCATGTCAGTACACTTGCTGTGTGTTGGTACACATTAAAACAGGTGCATCTATTGATGTATTCATTCAAAAAAAGCTTTTTTTAATGCACTAGTTAGGGTTAAAGCAACAAAAGTAGGGAAATGCGGCATTAGATTTTCCAATCCTAACACGCCACCCCTACCCTGCAGGCAGCAGTAGGCATGGGGTGTGCCTTGAGGTTGTCAACCCTAATGCTCACCCCATTCCATAAGTAAGTAAGCTGAGCTGGGTACAGTATATGAGAATAGGGTGAGTGTTGCGGCTGACAACCCCAAGGCATACGCCATTCCCATTGCTGCCTGCAGGATGGGGTAGGGTGTTAGGACTGGAAACCTTAATGCCACATTTCCCTACTTTTGTTTCTTTAACCCTAACTAGCTCATTAATGAAGTTTTTGCAATGGGTTTCTGGGCCCTCCACCCATACATTTTGAGGTAGTGTAATCATATCCTTACTTATCTGTGGGAGTGCAGGGCCCTTCTGGCCCTGTGCTTCCATTCCTCCATAGATGCATATAAAATCACAATCAAATTCTCACCATGGCCTTCTTATTACCCCACCTCATGAACCAGGTAGTGAAAATTTCCAAAACCCTGGCAAAATGTGATTCCGTGCCACAGCAATGTCGTTCTATGCCACAGGTGCAAAAAGACAGTTTGGCTAGAATTTGACAAATGACAGCTGTCACATTCATGAGATGTTGCAAAAATATGGCTGTGTTAAACATTTGGGGTCAGAATATTTAAAATGACTAGAATTATGAGCCAGCATAGCAAAATGTTAATGCATGTGCATATGTTTGCCATTTTTACAATTTTTGAACCCAAATTTTCAACATAGTTTTCTTGTGACCCCACCTCATGAACAAAGGCAGTGACATTTTTCAAATCCTGCCTGAAAGGTGATTTCACCAAGTGACTGTAAAATCAAGGGCAGAATAAGCCAAGAGATATCTGGGGCCTCCTCGCCGTAACCACACCCCTTCACCATGACTGTGCCCCTTCACAGTGACCACACCCCTTGGCCATTGCATGTCAGTTACTGAAACTTGAAAAAAAAGTTTCTTACTGCCCCTAAAAAGTGGCATGAAACATAAATAACCTAAGTAAAATGCTTCAGAATTAATGAAACTAATAATATCATTATGCAAAAATTACAATAGTCTGAGTTTTGATCATTTAGAGAAAATAGTTACCAATTGGCCTGGTGAAAATAATTTTTTTGGGTGTGAAATGCCATGATTTGTACTTCTCCAAAGCCGTTCCCCCCAAACACACACATGTGCTCTCGAAGTCCGGGTGTTTTCATTTTGTCCTGTCAGGTAATATAAAAAAGGATGTGGGAGTTTCATTCGGTAGGGTAGGGACCCATCTCTAAAAGAGGCTATTTGCTGGGTAGTGTTAGGAGTTATGCTGGTGGTTAACTAGAGGAGTCATGAACTTTAGAGATGATATTGCAAAGCGAGTGATTGCTGGAAGAAATCATTCCCGGGATTAAACAGATCAAACATTTCTGTTATTGATAAGTAAGCCAGGATCAATAAATGGCAAGATTTACTGATGGGAATCTGGAAATATGTTCATTTGTTCACCCTGAAAATGGAACTATATCAAGGACAGAACTTCAATTTGAGCAAGATGAGGGAATTAAAAAAAAGAGTACAATGTTTTATTATATCATTGAAACACATTGTAGATTTCTTGATTTTAGGAGTGAGATTAGATATAAATTGCACTGTTAATCTTTTATATTTAAGAGTAAGATTTGATTCTAAGCAGGGATCCTAAGTGGGGGGTGGGAGACAAAGCAAAGGAAATGGACTTATTCATACCTTAAAGGTCAGACCAGCCAGGGCTCCCCTGAAGCAATCAGCTGCACTTAACACCTAATCAGGGAGGTGAGAGTCATGTCACAGTTCTGCTCCTGCTTTGCTCAGATTACTTAGTGGCTGAGTCCTTTACAAAACAAAATGCATCTTAGGCAGAAAATAAAAAGATATATAGTAAATATATGATGGGGATAGCTTGGGCCCCCCTGGCAGGCAGGAGCCCTAGGTCTGTGCTTATGTTGCCTAGCTATGCTTTGTTTATTTAGTTGTTTAACCAGGTATAGCACACTAAGCTGAAAGCTTTTTTACGGGAGTGACCTGGGAGCACAAAGAGGTTAAGTGACTTGCTCAGGGTCACACAGTATGCAAGTGGAAGCTGTGGGATTCAAACCCAGGTCTGGTCTGCTGGATGTCACCAGATTTGCAGCTCAGAGCCTTAAACCACTGCGCTATACTGCCTTCCTTATGCAGGGGCATACCTAAAATGTTGCTTTTGGTTGGGTATAATGCACTTGGCGGTTTCTAGTCTTAACATGTACTGTATCTGTGACATCAGTACCTGCAGAATATGTTGGGTAATGAGATTTGTTAGTGTCATGCAAAATGTTGACCAAACACAAGTATAAGGGTTACTGGTATTTATTAAGCAGAAAATAAACGTACGCATAAAAACAAGAAAATAAAAACTAGACAAGGTGGTGAGTCATGCATTATTCAGCCACTGTGTTGCTATGCTGAACCCAAATATAATTAGATTGGACCTTGTGCCCCAACCAGTTCATTCCACTTGGGTTATGTAAACAACTGGATGGCCCATAATTGGGTCACGATGATGTACAGATTAAATTTCCCTCACTCCATACCATGGCAAAAAGAATTACAAGAGTCACTGCAAACATGCACAAAACACAAGAGCATTGCACTCTTAATCAAGAAGGATACAAAGAAGTGTCAAAAATAAAGTGAAAAGGGGCAATTTATTAGTCCCAAGCAGGAGTGTGGCACAAGCAGCCCCGGCACTTCAGGTCTGTAGCACGACCTTTTATCAGGGGGTGTAACAACTGTGACTGCCTGCAGATTTATTTAGCTATGCTATCCCAGCTAAAACTCAACATCTTATTATAAGTGGTGTCCTGCATTCTTCTGATTTTACAGCTGGGAGACGAGTAGCACTGGAAAGTTAAATGATTTGCTCGGGGTCACACATTAAGTAAGTGGCTGTGGTGGGACCTTCTGGTTTACATGCCAGTACTCTAATCATTGGCTAACTGCTATCCACCTTTTATTTTCAGTTTTGCTAATACCCTTTACCCAAGCATTAACTAAAATTAAAAAGCATTAAAAAAATGTGGGTTTTTTTTGTTTCCTTTCTTAATTTGGTCTGTACTACTTGGTCCCTTTGAAACGCATCTCTTCGGCTTTTGCAAAAGGCACAAGATTGCTTTTTCTTTACATCTTTAATTAAGTCTCTAAGGACCACTATGTCTCTACAAAATTACAAAGGGCATTGTAGCAGAGAAACACTGCAATATGGGGTTTAATGCTTTATAATGTTATTTTTAGCAAGTTGAATAGATGGCTTTGATTTCAAGAATATGCAGTTTTAATGAATATAATTAGAGGAATTAGGTTTCATATGTTGCATTTTATACACAAAGTATCCTAAAATACTTTACAAAGCAATGAGGTAGATACTGATAGTGCAGGGACTGTATGAGATATGCAACTCACAAAAAGTCCAGCACCACTCACTACTCACCAAGAATCCACCACTAAGACCATACAAATGTATATGAATGCCATTTTTATTTGGTGTTTTTCTAATGCTTATTGAATATATGGTTTAAAAGTTATATGTTTTTGTTTTAAATTATATGGTATATAAGTGTATGAAATATATTTTTTTCACCATTTTTTTCTATATGGCGGACCTTTATAAGTTTGTACATTATGGTGATTACTTATTCAATGAGCACTGTTTCTTTAAAAGTATGCCTATAAAAGGCAAGTATTGACACCTATGGGAACACTTCCTGATGACACCTTAGCAAAACCGGTCAAAGTTTGTCGGGTTCTGCCTCTCCTCCCAGCTTGTGCTTTTGCACTTTTGGGTGAGTGTACTATTATTATTTGACTTCAATAAAAAGGCATTCATATACATTTGTATGGTCTCAGTGGTGTATTCCTGGTGAGTGTCGCTGGACTTTTTTGTGAGTTGCATTGATTTGTGTCCTATTAGCACACTGTGTTGCAAGGCTGCTATTTTGGGGAGAGTCTGTATGAGATATGCATGCAGAAGGCCAAGCCCCACATATAGGAAGGATAGCAGAGGTGTCTCTGCAGCTGAGGTACTGTAAGAGAGTGGATATAAAACTCAGAAAGTGCCAGGTACATGAAGTGACTACTTTCTTCACACCTAATTGGGGCTGTTTTGGCCTCTCTTTTCACTCCCTGGCTGGGGGGGGGGGCTTGCCCTTATTTGCTTGCTTGCCTTCAGAAGAAGGTGCTTGCCCAGCTGGAAGGAAGAGCAGTTCCATTGGAGCCCACCCAACACATGCTGTACTGGTTGGGTGTGGGAGTATAAGTGATGCCCTGACCAATGGAGGGAAGGGGGAGTGGTATATGTTTGCCCAAGTCCAATATTGACGATTAAGACTCCCATAAAAATGGTTACCCATGGCTGGCATCAGGCTTGCAGACCATGGCAGGATGTTCTAGTCCTGGCCATGAATGAAGTAAAATGGAATCAGTGGAAAAAATTATGTTTTCATTAGAAATGTACCAGATGTTTTGTTTACAGATGTACCATTTTCTTTTTTAAATTTACTCTTTTGTTCTCCCCGGACATGGCACCATCCCGGATAGCCCCCAGCACCCAACACATGCAAGTCCAGGGGCCTGATATTCAAAACTGGGCAAAGTGGAGTGCAAACATTTGTGCTGCCCCTTGCAGTTGCCCAGGTGTCCAAAAATGCTATATTCAGTGGAATAGTACATGGGCACCATTCCACTGGATATAGGGCCATGGCAGCCCATGCTAAGCCACTTAGCACAGGAAAGACATGGTACCCAAAATACAGCATCACAATGGCTTGTGCCCAGGCCAGCCCACCAGCACTGTGATAAGGCATCTTGTTGCGATGCTGACATCCCAATTTTGGGAAAGGACCTGGGAGTCAGAGGGCCGGCTTGGTGGGTGAGAAGGCTTGAGCATCCAGGGACAGCTCACCTTCTCCTGGGGGAGGGAGGTCAAGTCTCCTGTCTACTACGGACCCCTAGCAGAGGCTGGGGGATCCACCATGACCAGCGCCAAGTTGATGGGGAGGCAAGAGAGATGCACCTTGCGTCACTACACATCAGCCTCCCAGGGGATTGCAAGCATTCAAAAAGTGCTGCCAGTCCCATGTGTGATGCCCACCTTCCAGTGCCACTAGGCCCCCTGAAGTGCCTGAGCCCCACCAGGGCCGTATTCCATTGGATGGCCACCCCCGCGGCCCCAACCGGGAAGGAGGGTAAGCCTAGGGAGCCCTGTTGGTCACAGTGATGCGGCCAGTAACCTGGACACAGTTCTGTGTAGGGGGGGTAATCTCAGCAGCCCTGTCTTGGGGGCAAGCGAGGGCGGATCGAGGGGTCAGTTGTGGAGGGGTGGCAGTGGGTCTGGGAGTCCAGGGCTGATGTCAGGGGATGAGCAGCAACCAAAAAAAAAACCAACAATGGCTTGTGCCCATGCTAAATATCCTATATTCAAAAGGACCAATGCAAAAACAGTCCATTGGGCATGCAAGGCAGCACTGCACGGGAAGCACGGCTGGACTGTGCAGCACTGTCCCCCAAATTGCCCATTCCCTAAGAGCTATCCCAGGTGCTAATGGTCCCAGCCCCTGCCAATCACTGGCCCAATAGTACAAGGTATAGTTGCTTAGGTGCTAGTGCCCCCCCCCGCCAGTCATCAGCCTGATAGTTCAATGTATACTGTCCCTGGTTTCCCCTAATCTGAGTGCCCCCCCCCGATTGCCATTGAAATGTAATATGTGATCTTTCCCTGGTGGCCAGTGGTTCCTCTCCCCACCTGAGCACCCGCCTGACATATGTTCATATGTTTATAGTCTCCCTGGTGTTCAGTGGTCCCTCCCCCACCCAATCACCGGCTTGATAGATGTATATAGTTTCACTGGTGGCCAGTGGTCCCTACCCTCACCCCATCTTCTGCCTGACAAATGTATATAGTCTCTGGTGGCCAGTGATCCCTACCCCCACTTGATCACCTGCCAGACATATGCATATAGTTTTCCTGGTGACTGGTGGTCCCTCCCCCCCACCCAATCACCTGCCTGACATACATATTAGATTCCCTGGTGGCCAGTGGTCCCTACCCTCACCCGATTCCCTGTAACATAGTGTTACATCATTCTCTGGTGTCTAGCCGACCCCCCGCCCTGGCAGGTAGTGCCCAGGGAAATGATATACATATGTCAGGTGGGTGATTGGGTGGGGGAGGGACCACTGGCCACCAGTGAAACTATATACATATGTTGGGCGGGTGATTGAGTTGGGGGGAAGGGCAATGGACACCAGGGAAAGATTATATATTACATTGGGATGGTGATGGACACCAGGGACTACTGTGTTTGGGGTGGAGGGGCTGCTGCACTTCCTCTACCCACTACTATGGTTGAGCTGGAGTAAGTCAGGGTTTCGATCAGCAGCATGTGCAAAGGGACTGAGCAAAATGGCCTTGTGCAACACATGTACCCTGAATATTGGACTGTGTCAATATTCAGGTCATCGCCCCTTCATTTACATTGCCCCCCCCTTCCTAATACTGTCCAGGAGCAAACCGTGTTTGCCCACGCTAACTGGACTTTTCAATAATGCACATCCGTGCAAAACTCAGTTTGCAAGGGCAAGCTCGGATTTGCACACAGGCAATCTTTTGTATATCAGGCCCAAGATTCCTTGCTGCTGAAGAGCTAAGCTCTGTCTGTAGTACCCAGTCCCCTCACCCAACCCCTCAGATCCCTTGGGAGCCTGCCCTGTCCTAATGGAACCTAGGGGGCACTGTGGTCCAAGAATAGTTAGTGGTGGATAAGTGGACCAAGAACCTGTGGTCTGGGTAGGTTAAGTACATATGGCCAGCGGACAGGAGTAATTTGCCTTGTGATGACCCCTTTTTCCATTTTCCATTTTCTATTCCCTTTCCACATTTGGATGAGTCAATAAATGTCCACCCATGGAACAGCGTGAAGGCACGCCAGTGCCTCCAACCTTCTTTGGAGCCTCCTCTGCTGCAGCTTTCAGTGTAGTTGTCAGAGGGAGGGACTGAGGCAGGAAGGTTTACCATTCAAACCTCTGATGAAAGAACATCTCCCAAAATGTTAAACTCTCACTCTGACAACCCATGATGGGCCCCAGGCTCAGGGCACTACCCTGGATCACCAGCACATCAAACAACACCCGCCACCACTGCTGGTTTTTAACTTGTGCATTTCTCTCCTCTCCTGACAATCTAGTCCATTTCAAATACAATGCTTCCAATCTCAAGATCACTGTAACTGACTATTGTAATCATCACTATGCATAAAGGTTTCCAAGGGCTTTTTTTTTGAAGCATGCTGTATAGCCATGTGCAGTACAAGTCACATTAAACTGTTTCATCAACTCACTGGTGTAGCATTTTTTTTTTTGTGATTCTACTACAGTGGCAACTTGAATTGTTGATGCTTTTAATTATTTTCCAACCATTCTTCACTGCCTATTCAACTCACTTGTACCTGCTTAGTGATGTGGCAGTAGCTGTTTTGCAGGGTTTATGCAAAGCATTTTCATGGTATTGTTTATAAATATCACAGCAATCCTTGAGAGCATTGTTTATAAATATCACAGCATTCCTTAAGAGTTGTTTAGTCTGCCTTCTGAAATGAAACTCATAAGTACTCAGCTGAAAATAAAGCTTATAGTCCTAACAGCTAGTTGCAAACTAATACTAAGCTTTTACTAATTCATTGAATTAAACACTTCACAGATTAGGAAACTCATTGAACAATGCTACACCAGTGAGTTGAGGAAACAGTTTAATGTGACTTGTACTGTATATAACATCATCAGGGTGCAGAGAACTTACTCAAGTGCTAGATATGAAGTGAATACATTACTCAAATGAATACCTCCCCCTTCCTTCCCTCCCTGCCACTGATGTTATGGATGTGACCTTCCGCCACCATGTTCGTATTCTGCCTCTACTGCTGCAGCCTGTTTCTCCTTCTCTTCGTCTTGTGTATGCCACCAGTCTCTGTCTTCATTTTTTGAACCTACAAGAACAGCCAGTTTCCCATGAGCATGATCCAAGTCCCCAGAAATATATGTACTGCAGCCACCACCTCCTGTGGGCCCATGTTCATATTTAGTGAGCATAATCCCAGCAGTATCCAGTTTCACGCTCTATGTCCATAATGGGTTGCCTTTAAACTGTACATTGTTGTATATGTGAAACACTTTTTCTGAACAGTGCTATCTGGTAAAATGCCACAATCACAGAGTCCTATGTTTTTGGGAAACTGCTAGTTGTGAGAGTCTGAAGTTAAAAGCACAGCCTAACCTCCCATCTAAGGAGAATTTCCCATTTGCTGAATGCTTAGAGCCACTGCCGTTGGAAGTAAGGGCCCATGGTTTGACTGTTGATTGATGTGGCTCTTGCGGAGTCTATACACTGAATGGACAGGCAGAAAAGACATCTACATGTTGCTGCCTTTCTTGTTTTGCTGTCATAACTATAGTCTCAGTTGTTTTAGAGAAGTCATACTGTAATGTGGCAAATTTTGTTCAGCAATGACAGTGACTGCATTTAGAAATTTCCTAGCCATAACCATTTATTATTTGTTTTCAGTTATTTATCTCTCTTCCTTGCAGTCTGACAACTGCAGTAAGGAATTGGTGAAATCCATCCCAGGGGTGTTGCTATCTTAAAGTTCTGAGGGAAAGAAAGGTTCAACTAAAAGTCCTGTTTTCTACAAACTCATTTGAAAAAGGGGAGAGGCAGTCTGAGCTCCAAAGGCCCTCAAAAACTGAAGGGTTTTAGATGCATTCTAATGGATCTTTTTTTTTGGGGTTTTGGGGGGGGTGCATTTTGTACATAGCTAACTTTTTGCAGAGCTCTACTTTGCAGGACTAAATGTTTATTACAGTTGTTCTTTCTGTTTGCCCCATTGCCCTTTTTTTGTAAGCATTGTTATTTGGTTTTCAAAAAAATCTTTTTTTAGTTTTATGGAAAGAAATGCAGTCTTATTTAGAGCTTTTCATACAAACTGTACCCCAAAGTGCATTATAAAACAGAAGAGGAAGAGGAGATAATGCTGTTGTCATTTTCAGTGCACAGGGAAATTCACAGAGCACAGAGATTTGAGAAAAATTAGAGCGGTTACGCACAGAAAGGTTAAGTGACTTGCTCAAGTTCACACAGTGCATATATTTTGGTTGGGGACATGTCAAGTCATCCAGTCATCTTGCTGAATGACAACTCACCCTGGACTCTTAGCTCCAGCATAAATTGCCAACCGGCTCAATTCATCCCTGGACACATTTGTTTTATAATATTTTATAATATTTACACTGAGGGAGAATTGAGCAGGGTGCCAATTCATGCCAGAACTAAGAGTCTGGGGCAAGTTGTTGTGCAGCGATATGACCGGCACAAGTTGTCATGTAGTTGTTTCAGTTCTGGGTTCTGGGATTCAAATTCTTACCCCCATGCTCACAACTGTTCTCTAACCACCAGGCCAAGCTGCTTCTCTTTACTAAAATATGTGACCAACACAAAAGACCCAGTCATGATGCAAGTGTATTTATTTTTTATTCTGTTTGTCTACCATCTCCTGTGCTGCCTCCTTCCCCTTAACTACCTCCCAGACCAGTTCTTATCTTTGGCACTTGTGCCTTCACCTAGGGGTCTGCAGCACACACCTTCTGAGGCTGTGGTGGATTCCCTTGGGGTAGCAGGGTTACCCCTCGGTCCTCAGTGTAGGGTGTGGACTAGCCTGTGGATTTGTTGAGGCCTGAGAAGTGGCAGTGTCATCCTTCTCACTCAGGATGTTTCCTGCTGTTCTTCTGATGCCACAGTGAGAGTGCTGTATGTGTATGCATGCACAATCCCATGGCTACCCATTGAATCAACAAGCATTCACCCCTCACAAACTGTGCTATCTGCATTGCCACCTGTGGTCACAAAGGTGGCAGTATCATAGTGTAGCCTAGTGCCCTCCCTCCCCAAAGAAGGAGGAAGAGAATCTCCTCTAGGATGCTCAACCATCCTGCTCCTTCCCACCAGCCGCATAACATGGGTATTTTACCATATTTGTACATCAAATTTTCAACATAACCTTCTTATGATCCCACCCTAAGAATCAAGTAGGTGAAAATATTCAAATCCTGCCTGAAAGGTGATTATGCTTAGCAACCATCAAATCACCTCTTGGGACATATTTGGAAATTTTCACCTACCTTGTTCATGATGTGAGGTCTCAAAAAGACAATGTTAGTAATTGGTGTAAAACTATTGAAAAAATGACAAAGTTATGAGTAAATGTTTAAGATGCATTGAAATACATTAAATGGACCTACCTTGCTTTCTCATATCGCAGTCACCAGTTCCAGCAGCAAGATATGTTTTTGATTGGAAAGTGGATTTATTCTGAGGGACACTTTTAGGTGAGAGAGGGTATGTGAGGGGTGTGGGGTGGCTGGTGCTGAGTGGGGAGGTTGGGGTGGGGTGGGCGCGGGAGTGGGGAGGTCAGATCAGAGAGGGACCATTTTCTTATTTACAGGTTATATTAAAAAATGCAACAAGGAGCTGTTTTCTTTATTTCAGGTTTACTAAGGTACTTGACCCTAAACTAGAGATTGGGCACTCCAGTGTCAGCATTTAGCCCATGGCAGCACCAGAGGTGGACACCCCAGTGTCACCACCTATGAATGGGGAGATGGGTGACCTGCAGGTTAGGGAGTTGAGCAAGCTATACCATGGGAGGGCTCCCTGGTCCACTCTGTACATATTGGGGATGGATAAGGGAGGGCTGGTGAGCTGGGAGGAGGAAATAAAAAAGATAGATAGATAGATAGATAGATAGATAGATAGATAGATAGCTAGCTAGCTAGCTAGATAGATAGATAGACAGACAGATAGATAGATATTTGATTCAATACTAGGTTCAATACTCAGTTGTCAAACAGAAGAAGGCAGGTGCCCAGCTAGCCTGTCTCCCACTGCAGTGGGGTCACATTTCTAACCTTTATAAAGTAGGAAATTGTTCAATTTGGCTTTAAATGTATTCATGGTACTTGCATTAACTACCTCATTGAGCAGATTATTCCATATCTTTATGGCTATATATATAAAATAGCCTCTCCTACTGTTCTTTTTTGTAGGTTCAATATGGAGCTGTTTATTATGGCTTCTCAAATTAATCTGTTTTATATTAAAGCTTAATCTCAAACCATCCATCAAGTCATTGTCCCCTATGATCTTAAAAATCATTAACGTCTCCCCTCTCTCTCTCTCTCTCTTTTCTCCTCTCCAGAGTGTACAATCCTAACTCATCTAGTCTTTGTTCATAAGATTTATCCTGTAATGACTTAATCATCTTTGTAGCTCTGTGCTGCACATGTTTGATATTATTGTCTTTTTTCAGATATGGACTCCACACCGAGAAGCAATAATCCAGGTGTGGCCTAACATATGTTTTATAAAGGGGCATCACACAAGCTTTGTCCCCAGACAGAAATGCCTTTTTAGTGCATCCTAAGATCCTATTTGATGTTCTTACAACTCTATTACAGTAGCTACTGAAATTAACATCTTTTTGAGTGAGCAATCCTAGGTCATTCTCACTGTCTATCTTTCTTAGTTTGTGTCTGTTTAAGTAATAATCACGGCACATGTTGTTACCCCCAATATGTAACACCACTCATTTTTCTTGGTTGTACTAAATTCCATTTACCTGGGCCCACTGTTCTACTGCCCTAAAATTTTGTTCTAGGTTGTACTTCTGTTCCTTAGTATGTACTGCACCTCCTAGTTTTGAATCATCTGCAAACTTAACACACCAGTTTTTAACATTGTCATGCATGTCTGAGATGAAGAACCCAAACAATACAGGGCCCAAAACTGAGCCCTGAGGCATGCACTAGTCATGCTACCTGGTTTTGATAAGTGCCCTCTAACCTGTACCCTCTGTGTTCTATCTTCCAACCATTTAGCAATCCAGGATATCAATTTGTCATTCAGTCCCATATTATATAGTTTCTTTAGTAGGATATCATACTGGACTTTGTCAAAATGTTTTTTGTAGGTCCAGGTATATAACATCAACAGGCTGGTTCCTACTTAATGCCTGGCTAACTTTTTCATAAAAGGAAGGTGTTTGTTGCACATGATCTATTATGTTTAAACCATGTTGACTTCTATCTATTAGTCCCTTATTAATTATTTCATCTTTTATTCTTTTTTTTATCATGGATTCCATTGTTTTTCAAAAAATTGAAGAAAATTGAAGTCAGACTAATTGGTCTATAATTACTAGGCTTTAATTTATCCCCTTTTCTTGTGGATTGTCACCACTGTTGCTATTTGCAGATTGTCTGGAACCTCCCCTGTAGTCAAGGACAGGTTAAAAAGCATCATGAGAGGATCTATAAACCAATTTTTGATCTCTCTTAACAAGTTTAGATTGGAATTGTATGGGCCAGTGGATTTATTAACCTTTATTTTTTTCCATTTGTTCAATGACTTTGCTTTTACTAATTTGTCTAAGCCCTGTTTGTGTTTTGCCCACTTTTTTGTTATCTTTTTTAAGATTCTTTACTTCCTGCTGTATGCTAATTGATTAATTAAAGACAGAACAGAAATAATTATTAAATTCCTCAGCCATGTGTATTGGTTCCTTCACTTCTTTTGTCCCTGTAGTCAATGGCCCCACATATCTATCAAATATTTTGTTGTTGATGTAAGCATAGAATGATGTGCCATTGCCCTAAGTGTAAGCTATATGGAACTCTTATTTTTTTCCTTTCTTGTCTAATTAAATGTTTGCTATATTTGAGTTTCCTTTTATACATTTCCCTGTTATAGTAGCTGCTGTCATTTTTCATTGCCTTGTAAGCAGATCTCTTTTTACCTGTTTTCTTTTTCTGCTGGGAAACCAGAGAGGCACTTTTCACTTTTTATTGTATAGTTTTTTTGTTAGGTATACACTGTTCTTCAGGTTCTAATATTTTGTTCATGATTACCATCCAAAGTGATTGTGCTGATTGTGTATTTAAGGGTGTTTCCCATTCCCACTGTTGTAAGGTAGCAACAATGGCTTTGTAGTTAGCCCTCGAGTAATTTCTTGCTATAGTAATTCCTTTTATAGTTTTGTTTTTTATAGTTGTATTGAATAAAACCATATTATGATCGCTATTGCTTAAAGGTTACAGAATTTGAATGTTGATGATATTTTCAACCCTGTCTGTGATAACCAAATCAAGTATATTGCTGATTCTTGTTGGTTGGAATACTAACTGAGTTAACCCATTGCTAATAATTACATCCATGAATAGTTGTTCATTCATATTTGTTACGGTTAATTTATCCCAATTTATGCCCGGTAAGTTGAAATCAGCCAATAGTAATACTGTACTTCATCACATTCCACCATACAATTGATGTTATTTATAAGCTCTTGTTGCTCACTTGTACTGATATCCGGTGGTCTGCAGCATACTCCAATACTAAGTTTTTTAGAGTCTTTCTTTGTAATCCCAACACATAATATTTCTGAAGTATTCTGTTCATTTAGTGTATCTTGGATTTCTTTGAATTCAATATTATTCTTTATGTAGATTGCCACACCACCACCTTTTCAAGTTTTTCATTTCTTGACAATAGGGTATATCCCTTTATGTCTTTTATCCAATTGTATTTTTTATTTTACCATGTTTCAGGATAGCCACTAGATTTATATCCTTTTCCGCCATTATAACTCCAGTTCAGTTTTCTTTATTGTGTTCAAACTTCTAGTGTTAATTAACAAGATGTTTATCCCATCCTTTTTTTGTTGCTTTTTTAACTCTTCATTGTTTGTAGCTCTGCTTTTATTATTAACCCATCCCCCCTCCTTACTCATTTTAAAGGCTTGCTGTTAATAGAACTGTAGAAGATTTCCACTAAATATTTGCTTCCTTTTCTGCTTAGGTGCAATCCGTCTTTACAGAACAATTCATTCCTTCCATAGAAATTCTCTCAAGTCTTAATGCATCTTATGTTGTTCTTTAGGGTCCATTTTCTTAACATATTCATAGTATCATAGTAAAGCCAACCAAGAATGAGCCCCATGGTCTATTGTTGTCACCTTTCAGCTAACCCTACTGGAAGCTCATACTCTCCACCCCCCAGCCCAGATGCTGTGGCCTCCTGGCCTCAGCTTCCCCTGTACCTATCCCAACCCTTCTTGAATCCTTCCACTGTGGACTTTTCCACCAGATTTATGGGCAGTGCATTCCATGGTTCCACCACCCACTCTGTGAACAAGTGTCCCCTGCTCTTCCACTGTACTTCCTCCCTTCCAGCTTCCACTCATGCCCCCTGGTAGTCCCCTCCCCTTCTTAAGCCTGAACACTTCCCTGGCTCCACCCTTATTTATCTCCTTTAAATACTTGAAAGTCTCTATCATGTCCCCTCTGTTCCTCCTCTCCTTCAATGCATGCAGATTGAGTTCATCCAGTCTCTCCTCATAGGTCCTACCCTCCATGCCTTGAATCATCCTGGTCACCCTCCTCTGGACCCTCTCCAGCAGCGCTATGTCCCTCTTAAGATGGGGTCTCCAGAACTGCACACAGTACTCAAGATGCAGCCTAACCAGGGCATTATACAGAGGGAGGATCACCTCCCTCCTCCTGGAGGTAATCCTCCTGATTATGCAGCCCAGTATCCTGTTTGCTTTTGCTGCAGCGCTTCGACAATTCTCTGTGTTATTCATTTTGCTTTCCACCACTATCCCTAAGTCCCTCTCACCTAATGTGACTTGCAGTGTGGTCCCCCCCGGGTGTATGCATGTCCTGGGTTTCTGACCCCCAGATGCAGCACCCTACATTTCCCAGCATTGAACTTGAACCCCCAGTTCTGGCTCACCCCAAGGGTATCCAGATCCTCTGCAGGGCCTCTCCTTGTGCCTGTCTACCAGTGCTCCCAGTTTTGAGTCATCTGCAAAGAGACTCAACCTACTCCTAACACCCCACCCTATGTCCAAGACATAGGAATTGAACAGGAGTGGCCCCAGGACCAAACTCTGGGGGACTCCGCTGATGACCCTCCTGGGGGAGGAAACTATCCCTCCAACCACCACTCACTGTATTCACCCTGTAAGCCAGTTTTCCACCCACCTGAGCAACTTCCCCCCACCCCCATGCCCCCCAGCTTCATTAGTAGGCCATTGTGGGGTACCAAATTAAATGTCTTACTGAAATCCAGATAGAGGACATCCACTGGTCTATGCTGGTCCAGGGCACCCATCACCCAGTCATAAATTAACTTTTATTATTTATTTGTTCTTTTTCCAGCCTGCTCTGTGTATGGGTAACATTTCTGAATAGAATACCTCACAATTAAGTTTGTCTAGGGTTTCCTTTAGGGCTACATACTTCTTCATGATTTATCTTTGGATTGCCACCCTATGTTGTTAGTTCCAGGATGAATAAAGGCTAGAGATTCTGTACTTCTAGGTGTAATTATATCTGTCAACATGCTCTATATATCTTTAATTTTTGCACCTGAAAAACAGCTCGCAGCAGCAGCATTCTCTTGGTTCCCTTCTGTATTATATCTGTCTGTGAATTTTGTTGTGGGGTCGCCTAGAACATAAATTAGTCTTGGATTATTTTCTATATTAGTCTCATCTACTTTGTCCTTCTCTAGGGGAGTTTGGTTCTGATTGCTCTCCATATTATTTGCCATACCTGACTGTTCCTCAGGGTGACTCTCTGTCTGCTTAATCTCTTCAACCTTTCTCTTTTCTGATGTTTTAGGGTTATGGTGTACCTCATTATTATTTACTATTCCTAGTAATTCATTTGATTGATTCTCTATAGATAGATACAAAGATCATGATTGAACAATTGCCAGCTCACTGCTGGCACTCAAACTGGCAGGAGACCTCCATCTTTTGCTGCAGAAATCCAGAAAGTCCTGCTGTTCTCCTACAGAGAAAACAGGTGAACAGCTCCTCTCATTTAACTTGGCACCCAGGATTTTCTGGATGCCCCGAAACCTTATTTCCAGCATCATACTAAAACAAACAAACACCATAATCTAGCTAATCAGGTCCTGTGTAGCTATGTCCAGGTGTTCATTTGTTTTAAAACATATCATTTTTAGTTATTTTCCATGATTTGTGGTTACCAAAAAAAAAAAAAAAAGACCATAGCCGTCACAACCCCCTTTCCCAAAAATGAGAGCCATTTTTGGTTGGTGAAAATGTAATGAAAGTTAACTGTGGCCATCTTAGTGGATCTCGCCTTTAACCTTGTTAACCAATAAGATTCTAATCAAATGCCTACATAATATGTGTTTGTTTGCTAATGCCTGGAACTGGTTTATAAATCATTTAAGTAGCAGAAAACAAAGTGTTACATTAGGCAGTGTTCTTTCTGACAATTCTCACCATGTTCTGGTGTACACCAGAGGTCTGTACTGTGTTTGTTATATATTTCTGTGTTCTTATTGCAATACCTGCAGCTGCATATGATGGATAATACAAAACAACTCTGAGAACGCAGATGCTATACACTCCAAACACCAGTAAATTCTGATTCTTTTAACTTGTGTTTTATTGAATTTTCATAACAATCATATAGGCAAAAAAGCTGTATGGAAATCATATTACATTGTGGTTTACATTAGATGCATTCTAATTGGTATTAAATTGAACACATCTTGTCTGGTTATCTACATAGCAAGAATTAAAACCACCTCATATACAAAGAACAAAAGGAGTAAATTCTGATTTTAATAAGATCCTACTTTTTAATAGGATCCTACTATATTTCTTAGTTAATAGACTAATTATGCAGAGTTGCAAATCTAAAACTATGCTGTTTAGCTCAAGAAACAAAATTAAAGGGAGCTTGAATACTGCCAAAGTCCACTATGCTGATGGCTCTATCCTAGAAGAAGTTAACAACTTAAAATGTATAGGAGCACTCATGAATCAAAACCTTAACTTTACGAATCCCATCTTAATCTTTGTTACATAGCTACATAGATACATAATATGTGATGGCAGATGGGGACCAGTTGATCCATCTAGTCTGCCCAAAAAGGTATTTTAGCCCGCCCCCCCTTGGGGCCCACTTCTGGAATTCATTGTGCCTGTCCCATGCTAGTTTGAACTCCTGGTTTATCTTTTCCCCAACCACTGCTGAGGCAGGATATTCCATGGGTCCACCACCCTCTCCATGAAGAAATATTTATGTACATTGCTTCTGAATTTGCCCCTTTTAAGTGCATGTCATGACCCCTAGTTCTGTTTTTGTTGCTAACTTGGAACATGTTTTGTACTTGTACTTTGTTAATCCCCTTGAGGTATCTGAAAGTTTAAATCATATCTACCCTATTTCTCTTACACTTACAAATTGCAAACTGGAAGTGGCTCAAAGAGTACAGAAACATCTAACTGGTAAAACTCACTGATCAATTGTCTAATGGGTTTTATTGCCAACATTAACATATGGCTTACTCACCAACCAAACAGCCTCACCTGGCATACTTGTCAAATGAGATATTGCCTACAACAGTATGGTATATGCCATATTTTTCACACATTAAATTAACCATCACTGTGTACTGTATATAAATCTTGGATGGTTATCATCCAGTGCAATTAGATCATATGATAGAGGTTGTTTTCTATTCAAAGTCCAACAACCTAAACTCCCATGTCACTGTATGGCACTAACACTTTTGGTTTGAGATTAAATGGTAAACATTTACAGTATTCCAAGTACCCAGGTAGGGTATCAACAAAAACAGTCTTAAAAGTTTTCTGTTGTGCTGTACCTCAATTCTAGAATCTTCTACCAGCAGACACTAAAAAATCATCTTATATTATGTGTTTTAAAACAAATCCCAGAATACACTTGTTTCAACCCCCATATACCTACAACTGATCCTATTCAAAATCATATGTTACAGCTGCAGTATTTGTTAGTCATTATGTCACTTTTTCAGATTTTTTTTATTTTGCTAAAACATCAAAACATATTTTTCTCTTTTAATTTTCTTCCATTCCTGAACAAAGATGTGGTATTTTGATTTTTTTTTTAAAGCTCCCTCTCCCATGCCATACTGGCCATGAAAAAAATAAGTATCTTGTTACAGTGCTGTCATCTTTACCATCATAATTGTGTGGTAACACAATCCTAAGACACCCAGGATGTGACTCTATCATGTACTTTCAACAGGTAACTGCAGTGCAAGATGTTTTTAAAAAACTGCAAGTGACAGACATATTTAATGACTTGAGTCATCAATGACACAATTAGTTACAAAAGCCATTTTAAAAATATCTGTGAAAATGAAAAATACACATGATGAATGTAAGGATGTCAGAAATACATTTTTGCTAAGAAATATTTGAAGAAATGTTTTGCTGACTGGTAAATATGGTTGCTTTAAGTCTAATGTTGAATGATAGATAATTTATGTAATGTATTGTACACTATACAGTATTAACTGTGCAGATCTAACCTGAAAATAGGCTTTTTGTCTAGCACTGCTACCTGATAAGTAAAACTTAAATAAAATTGTATTAGGGTATTGTTCTGTCTGTGTCTTGTCCTTGTTATAGTAACAAGATATAATGATGTTTTGTAACACAATTGACTAGCATAAATTATTTCATTCCTTTTTTTAAGTGTTTTATTTATGGATTTGTATTATAATTTGAATTTTTTTCTTCCACTGTAACCAGGACAAATGTATGGTGTCCCTTGTAAATGAGCTTTGCTCAATGGGAAATAACCATGTTCATTTATGAAATGAATAAAAATCATTACTACTACTACATAAACAAACATTGATTCATTATACAGCAAAGAGAAGCATCACAGAAAGATGATAGACCACATCTTAAGTGCAAGATCTGGAATACTGCAACTGTTAGACAATCCTCTACACACTGTCCGGCAAACCACATCAGGAGCAACCTACACACCAAGTCACCTTGTATCTGAAATCATACTCACTACCTTGCTGCGTAATTATTTTCAGCTTGGGGTGCAGTCTCTTTTTTCCTGGACATAGACTTGACTGTTGCAATATTTTTTCAAGCCAATTGTTTACTGCCTAACCCAAAACAATTGCCAAAATAATATATCAGGTAAAAGAAACATTTCAAGACAATAACAGTTTGAAGGAACTATGTTTAATATTAGTACTACTATCTTAGGGGTACAGTTTTCACTCTTTTCTGGTTTTGTTGCTGTATGAATGAATTTTGCAAGGCTCTTTTGATTTTGATTGAAATTTAGGTTCTTTGATTTGTTTGCTACTTGACATACAGAAGGAAACATGCTGAGGGCATGTGGTTTCAGACAGCAAGCTCCATTTTCATATTTTTGCATAAACTGTGTTTATACTACAGATCACCATTTGTCGATACTGTGTATCCTTTTTACTGTTGTTGTTCCCTGTTTCTGGTACATTGTTGGACTAATATGCTGATCTAACCACAGCTTGATGTATCAGCATCTATTGTATATGCATATGCATTAAGTTCTGCATATTTGTCTGAATGCATCTTTATATATTTGTAGTGTTTTGGCAAAAATTGCATTTCTGGGGGTTAGATTAGATATGTCTAGAGGATGAAGCTAAGATAATGAAATGCTGTCTTTTATATTTTTCTTGCAGTGGTAAACATTTATCTTGAAATGTAATATATGTTATATCAAAATGAGTGAAAGAACACAGCATTTGGCATACAGTACATCAACAAATCATGACAAAGATAAGATCAGAAAATGGAGGAGATTAATGTTTTCATGCTCACAATATTCACTGTTTATTGATCATAGGCAATTATGAAGTTGGGCCTGGATATTCAAAAGGGTTGCGCCATGTAACAAAGTTCTTGTCATGAGTCCAAAATGCACCATTCTGCGATATTCAGCAGGAGGCAGTTACGCCACTGGCACCGGGTTGCGCGAAGAGCAATGCAAATGAATCGTAATGCTCAACAGGAAGGATCCATGCATAACCTCGCAACCGATATTCGTCGGGTTGTGCAGAGTTGGCATGTCGCAACCAACCTGCCTGCAACCTTGAGCCAAAAAAGGCTTAAGTTGAGGCCACCCACAGGTGAGCTGCTGCATTGCGAGGCGCAACACAGCAGCTGCCACCCTGGCTGGCTAACTCAGTCCCTGTGCCCCCCCACCCGGCCCGATCGCGGGCATAGTGTACACTCCCCCCTGCCCACATCTCCCACAGCGATCGCGGGCGGTACAGGTAATTAACCCCTCCCACATATCCGAAGCCCATTCGCGGGCAGTACAGTACAGGAAACACCCACACATGCACACACACACACACACACCGTGCCGAAGCCAGATCGCGGGCATGCGTGTATGAACCCCCAGTGCCCGATCGTGGGCAGAATGTAACTCCCAACCCGAATATCTCCTGGTGGTCCAGTGGACCATAAAAGCGATCGGCGGGCAGATAATGCATCACAACCCCCAAACATCTCCCTGGTGTCTCAGTGTCCCCCACCCACGAAGCCTCTCACCCCGCTCCCCGCGGCCGGCGGCGAGCATCCCACCCGCCTGCCGCCCGCACCTGACTGACTGTCCGGTAGGGCTGCCGCCATTGGTGCAGAGCTACAGCCAATAGTGCAGCCCATACCGTACATGACGGTCAGATTTGTGAATGAACATCCCACTGGACCACCAGGAGAGATATTCGGGTTAGTGGTTACATTCTGCCCGCGACGGGCACTGGGGTTTCACATCGCTATGCCCTCATCGGGCTTCAAGTACGTGTGTGTGTGTGTGTGGGGGTGTTTCCTGTAACCTGTACTGCCCACGATCGGGCTTCAGAATATGTGTGGGGTGTTACAGTACCTGTGCCTGCCCGCTAAATCGGCTGCATTGTGCGTCGGTCCTCGACGGCTGCTGCCTGGCAGGGGTCCAGGCACAGTCCTCGGGGACGCGCACCTACGCAAATGGCATGCAAATGGGGCCATAAATAGATACAAATGGCCCCCTGTGCCTTGCATAAATTAGGGCCCCATTTTCATGCCACCTTTGAATATCGACATTTCCGCGATGGCGAATGGTACTCTGCACCACGGCAAGTTTAATGCTCATCTCTGGCAACTTGCGGTGGCGTTAGTTCCACTGGCGCCATCGCTAGTGTTGTGAGCTGGGAGTGATATTCAGCCGAGTTGCGCAATAGCGCAACTCCTTTTGAATATCACCCCAGCCACACCCCTGCGCAACTATTTTGAGCAGCGCAAGGGCTTGCGCCTCAGAATGGCGCAGTTTGAATATCCAGGCCTTGTTCTCTAAAATGCTATTGTTTTATGTGGGATAGGAGTTTCTGAATGGTAACATGAAGGCATTCTCTACTAATATGAAACAGTTAAGATGCATGGCTTCAGAACTTGTCGATGGTCATTTATGTAGAGATTGTGCTTATTACAATGTGTTAGAAAATGTAACCACCTGTTAGTGCTGTATACCTATAATAACACAATGGTTTGCTCTCAGAATGGCAAGGTTTACTGGGGAGTCCCTCACCTGTAGTGAATTCTGTGTGAGTACACTTTTGTGCTTAATGAATTTTTGCATACGGCTATCAGTGAGTACTGTTCCGGTGCTACTGGTGCCATGTTTTTGTTGTACGGATTAACCATCATACTGTTGTAAGCACTCTGTATTATTACTGTGTTCTTCTTACAAAAGTAAGTATTTAAACAGTTCTATATTATATTTTTCTCCAGCTGCTGTCATTTTACAGAGCCTGTTTTTTCTAAAAATACCAGAGTTACTACATCCAGGCACCAGGAGGAAAACATGTCAAGGTCCCCTGAGGAAATTTCAGCTACAAACCTGAGGACATCTAGTTAAGTATACTGCACACTTCCTGCAGTTTTTAGTTAAAATTGCAACACCACTACCACGACCTGTGTACTCTCTATTAGGATAGGACCAGTACCTGGTCTCTCCTATGGAATATACCATATGGTAGGTTAATAAACTCTGTGTGACTTGATCTTCACATGACATGGTAGACTTCAGGTAAGACAATTAAGTGAACAAACATGGGGGGCACGTAACCAGTTGGGTTAGTAAGTACGTAGACAACACAAAACTTGCTAGTGTTGCTAGCACAGATTAAGGTAAAGTAGCATTGCAAGACAACCTAATAATATCCTAACATGGGGCAAAGACATGGGGGATGGGTTTTAACAGGGATAAATGTTGCATCATGCACCTAGGTAACCAGCACCAAAAGGCAACATACTTCCTAGATGGATCCTCTCTCAGAGAATATTTGGAAGAAAAAGATTTGGGAATAATAATAAATCAAAACCTGACTTGTTCATCACATTGTGTGACACAGATTACTAAAGCTAAAAGGCTACTCTGGACAATAAAAAGGAACTTCAGGAGCAGAAGTGAGCAGCGATGCCTTTGTACAGGACATATGTTAGACCAGTACTAGACTATGGTAGCCCTATATGGGGTTCAAGCACCATAGGGTCTATTGACAGGATTAAGAGTTCAAAGACAGGCTACAAAAATGAATCATAACATTAATACATTAGAAACTTGACTTAATGTCACTAGAGACTAGAAGAATATGGGGGGACTTACTTCTGTGCTATAACAGCATACAAGATTCCTATTTGTTTAGTGAACTAAGTTTTGAATTAAAAAAAAATACCAGAAGGTACTAGAGGTCACCCTTTACAATAAAGACCCCCAAAATGTAACACAAATTAAAGAAAAGCATTCTATACCCAAAGAATAATTAATACATGGAATAAACTCTCACTGGGAAATCATAATAAGCAAAGATTAAAAGCAATTCAAAAATAGTTTAAACTCCTAAATTTTAAATGGGAACAAACTGTCTTATTATGGATAAATGGATGGGGGCATTAATGGGCCAACCACCTTCCCAGCTCCTTACACCTTAGTATGAACAAAGAATGTGTTTTGTTCATTTCCATCATACCTATATTTGCTGTAGAATAGTAATGTTATTCACAACTTTTTTATTATTAGCTGTATGTTTGTTGTGCTTAGCCTGTACAGTTAGGAGGAAGCACCTTGTGCTCCCTTCTGTATTTTGAGTAGTGTCTCTGACATATTTTGGTAATATGTTATATGTAATGTCGGATATTTACCACTCCTGATTTTTTTCCATAGCCCAAAAGGGACTGTCAATAGGAAAGTTTGAGAACTAATGGTATAAAGCATTTGATACAGGGAGTATACCTTGGACAGACAATACAATAATACTTTTGTGTACTCACATTGGATTTGACCCTTTTGACCTCATGAGTGGCAAAGCCATGAGTGATGTAAGAGATCTATTCAGAGTGTAAGTAAATATGTTATTATAAGCCAAATTACAGCATGTTCATTTTATATTAAAAAACAAAAAATCCCAGGAGGCCAGGTACCCTGTAGGATAAACAAAAACAAATAAGGGGACGTGCCTGCTCTAAAGCAAAAATTCAACCAACACTAAAGAAAGACTGTACACTCACCTAGGAATATTGGTATAACATTTTGATTATAAAGATGTTTAACTATGGCCACCAGGTACTGTTAACATTTCATACCAGGCCAAGCAGGGTTTATTTACTCAGAACAGGTGGCTCAAACACATTCATAAAAATGGAGACAAACATGTTTGTGTAAAATGCATGTTAACCTGACTGGAGAACTGGGAAGGGAGCTGGGCTGTCTATGCATATATAGGGTTGTTGATATCAGCTGGCATTGATGGTGTGGGTGGCCCCAGTTGTGCTGTTGGGGGTCTTCCATGTGGATTCCCTTTGCCGATGGTGAGGGTATCTGCAGTGTGGCCTGATGGCTGAGATACCCCTGAAGGTCAGTACAGTTTCACAGCAGAGAGGTCATGTCAAACAAATCTGGTAGACTTCTTTGACTGGGTTACCAAGGTGGTGGATCGGGGGCAGTGGTGGATGTGGTTTACCTGGACTTTAGTAAGGCCTTCGACTCTGTTCTGCACAGAAGGCTAATAAAGAAGCTGGACCACATGGGGTGGGAAACAAGGTGGTAGAGTGGGTGAGTGGCTGGCTGAGTGGAAGAACTAAAAGGGTGCAGGTCAATGACACAGTATCAGCTGAGAGGGAAGTGACTAGCAGTGTGCCTCAGGGATCAGGACCTCTACTCTTCAAAGTATCCATAACCGATGTAGCAGAGTTAGGCTTTGCCCTCAGCTGTGACTGATGGATCACTTTTCTATCTCCTTATTTCCTAGTAACAGTTAACACTTTTTGCTTTGCTTTTCTTCCCCTTCCCCCCCTAGGTTGGCCACCTAGCGCAGCTCTTTACTGTCCCTACTAAACTTCCTACTTGTTCTTTTTTCATTCTTTTTCCAATTTCCATCCATCCAGTCCCTGGAATAATGCCAAACACCCAGAGAGGTGTTGTGTAATGTGCATAAGTGCAATTTTGTACAAAAAGCATGAAGGCTATTTTAAATAGGAATACATATAGTACAGTTAAGAAAGCCTTTTTAAATAAAAAAGATTCAGAACTAATATAAACCAATAATAATTTCATGATTAGTACAGTTATAAGAAATCCTTAAGGTATTTTTATAAATTCACACTATAAACCTGTTACTCTATAAGGTTATAAAAGTGCTTAGTCACTGTGGATCAGAAATGTAGAGAGTCAATATCTGTTGAGCTATACACTGTACCGTTGCCTGAACCAGGAAATCCGACACCCCTCCCCAGGTTTTGAAACAAAATGTTCAGAGATGAAACAGCATATCCAGACATGTAAATACAGAAAGGTATCAGTCAGGTGATCCCACCAAAAAGATATAAAAACCTCTTCACTGAGTTCACCTCAATTCAGACCAGTGGGGCTCAGCCCTGAGAGAGAGGAGAAGAGAGGCAGACAAGCTGTTGAATGCAGATGAAAAGGGTCTTAGGAACTCTAAGATCCAGGTTTGCATTATGGGAGAAACTACTAATGTTAAGTAGTGATTTTCTTTACAATATTTTTATTTTCATTTATTATTTTTCTAACTTTTGAAAAATAAATATTATATCACGGTCTGTTTGAAACCTGTAAATTTGTGTCATCTGAAGTTTATTCCCACACACTGTGACAAACTTGGTGTGAGAAGTGAGATAGCACTGGTTGTCCAGAGAAACAAGGGGGGGACCAGTACCCAGATACCAGCCCTGGTATCCAGACATAGGGGGCAAAGAGCAGGATGACATACTTCCAGGATCGCGTGGATACCAAGGATCTGATGAAGAAGGAGGGGCTTACTGGTGTGCATACCAGAGCCCAGTTGAGGAGGACCAGAGGGAATTACTAACTGGATTGGAGTTCGATGGAACATGGAGGTGGACCAGTGTTGAAGAGAGGCAGAGCACTGCTGCCAGGTGCTGATGGATGGTTCCCAACTGGAGGATTGTGTGGTGGGAGCAGAGGACCAGGATCCATGGGTTCTAGAGGAGGAGGAGGACCCCATGATGGAACCTTTGTTGCCAGTCACTTTTGAAATCCCATTGTTGCCCATTTTTCTGGGCTGCTGCTACTTGGATGATGATGAGATGAAAGCTCCAGGTAAGATTGTTTCAGGACATTTGCATACTGGGGTGAAGACTACAAGCAACAGGGAAGACACCATGGTGGCTGAAGGGACTTTCCCACATTTTGAACCCCTTGTGATATGGTATGAAATGTGTGAAACATGTAATATTTAAAATGAATATAGCATTAAGGCTGGTGCTGAGTACAGTCAGTTGATGGTACCAGAACGGTGTAAGGATTGAAAGGCAACCCCTGGTATGTTAAAAATAAGGGTTGAAAGGAAACCCCAAAGATTTTGGAGTTAGGAACTGGCTGGTTGATGTTCAGCATGAGAAGGTTCCTTGTCTGCCAGAAAATATATGAAAGGGAAATGGATGAATGAGATGTATGAAATAATTACAAGAAATGTATAACATAAAATAAATGTCTATACTGTATGATATAAAATGAGGAACCTAGGGTCATGAAAGATCTAGGTATGGGGTGGAACCTATGATTGGGCCTGAGTGGAAACAATGCCAAGTGATGGGTATGGAGGAAGCTCGAAGTCAGCATAAAACTGCTGTGTATTACTTCCTTTTTTTAATGTACTGTTGAAGGTATGATAGTTGGTGCACAGGGTTTTGAAATGATGACAAGTGATGGATTCTGAAATGATGCCAAGTGATGGGTGCTGAAACAATGCCTATTGATGGGTGCTTGATATTGCATATGAAATATCTGAGTTGTAATAACCATACTGAAATAGTTAGGGGGTAGACAGTCAATATGGACTGAAGTCCTCTGAGAGCATAGATGGGTACTGTGCTGAATTGTATGACAGCCCCAGGGTAATGTTGTGAAAGTATTGTCATATTGCGGTAACTTGGTATGGTGGACAATACTAAAAATAGCTGAAGTAAGGGACCCTGGGGTGAAGCTCTCATAGTGGGTGAGAGAAAGTTTCAACCAACCCCCATTCTACTGTTTTGGTAGAGTATTTATGACTGAGAGGGGGTTCTTGAAAAAACAGTAACGTTTTGAGAACTGTTTTTTTTCTTAAGGAGGAAGGTGTGTGATGGAGTTAGGCTACACCCTCAGCTGTGACTGATGGACCACTTTCTTATCTCCTTATTTTCTAGCAACAGTTAACACTTTTCACTTTGCTTTTCTTCTCCCCCCCCCACCCTAGGTTGGCCACCTAGCGTAGCTCTTTACTGCCTCCATTAAACTTCCCACTAGTTCTCTCTTTTCATTCTTTTTCCATTTCCATCCATCCAGTCCCTGGAATGATGCCAAACACCCAGACAGGTGTTGTGTAAAGTGCATAAGTGCATTTTGTGTACAGAAAGCATGAAGGCTATTTTAAATAGGAATACATACAGTTAGTAAAGCCTTTTTTAAATAAAAAGGATTCAGAAGTCATA
Source organism: Neoceratodus forsteri (assembly GCA_016271365.2). Classification (NCBI taxonomy): domain Eukaryota; kingdom Metazoa; phylum Chordata; order Ceratodontiformes; family Ceratodontidae; genus Neoceratodus; species Neoceratodus forsteri. The sequence goes on from CM028137.1 coordinate 915,953,769, forward strand.
TAAAGCAATTATAATTTCATGATTAGTGCAGTTATAAGAAATCCTTAAGGTTTTTCATAAATTCACACTATAAACCTGTTACTGTATAAGGTTATAAAAGTGCTTAGTCACTGTGGATCAGAGATGTAGAAAGTCAGTATCTGTAGAGATATACACTGTACCTTTAACTGAACCAGGAAATCCCAACACCTTCCCCCCTCACCTGCCAGTTTTGAAACAACATGTTCAGACATGAAACAGCATGTCCAGACATGTAAATACAGAAAGGGCTCAGTCAGGTGATCCCACCAAAACGATATAAAAACCTCTCACTGAGCTCACTTCAGTTCAGCCCAGTGGAGCTCAGCCCTGAGAGAGAGAAGAAGAGAGGCAGACAAGCTGTTGAATGCAGATGAGAAGGGTCTTAGGAACTCTAAGATCCAGGACTGTATTATGTGAGAAACTACTGATGTTAAGTAGTGATTTTCTTTGCAATATTTTTGTTTCCGTTTATTATTTTTCTAACTTTTGAAAAATAAATATTATACCACGGTCTGTTTGAAACCTGTAAATTTGCCTCGTCTGAAGTTTATTCCCATACACTGTGACAGCCGACATTGCAAATGGACTGGAGGGGAAGATGTGTTTGTTCGCTAATGACACCAAGATATGTAACAGAGTAGACTCCCCTGAGGGAGTAAGGAGTATGAAGTCAGACCTAATGAAACTGGAAGTGTGGTCCAAGTCATGGCAGTTGAAATTCATGTCAAAAAGTGTAAAGTCATGCACTTAGGCAGATGCAACCCCAAAGAGAAGCACTACCTGGTGAGGGAGAGGCTAGATTCCACCAGTCAGAAGCGTGACCTGGGGGTCATTATAGCAGATGACTTGAAGGTGGAGAAACAGTGAAAAATGGTGGTGCTAAAAGCCAGGGGCATGATGGGTTGCATTGCGAGAGGAGTCTCGAGTCACAGGAGGGAGGTGGTGGTTCCACTTACAAGGCATTGTGTGACCACATCTGGAGTACTGCATCCAGTACTAGAGACTGCACCTCAAAAGAGACATTGACAGGATTGCGATGGTGCAAAGGAGTGCAACAAAAATAATTTAGGGGTTACACCAGATGGCATATGGAGATAGGTTGAGGGAGCTCAACATGTACTCCCTGGAACAGAGGAGGGAGAGGGGAGACGTGATTGAGACCTTTAAGTACATTGGGCAAATAAACAAGGTAGGGCTGCAGGAGCTCTTTCAATTGAAGGAAAGCAGAAGAACAAGAGGGCATGATATGAGGCTAAAAGGAGGGAGGTTCAGGAGCAATGTCAGAAAGTTCTTCTTTACCGAGAGGGTGGTGGACCCTTGGAAAAGCCTACCCCCAGGAGGTTGTAAGGGCCAAAACGGTGAGGGAGTTCAAGAATGAATGGGATAGCCACAAGGGTATAATTTTACAGAAAGGTAAATGGGGGTGGTAGAAAACAAAAAAATGTTTGGGCAGACTAGATGAATCTTACAGTCCCGTTCTGCCATCACTTTCTATGTGTCTATGGTAAACAACAGAAGAAAAATGGATTCTTGATATGTACAACTGTACATACTTTACTACTCAGACTGAAATAACCACTTTGTGGTTTGACAAACCATCTCCCCAGAATTAATCAATAGATCCAAGTGTATTCAGAAAATAAACTATACTACTAATTAAACATAACTTAGTCAAAATATTCAATTCAAAAAGATTTTTAAGGTCAGGTATACATGTCATACTTCTTATCATTAAAAAACTTGTTTTTTAATTTTTTTATTTTTATGTCACCAGCAGTCTAAATCTACTAGTGTAAGTGGTTCAAGCCCTTCTGTAAGTTAACATTAAAGACTCTTATTATATTTGAAATCTCAGTGTCCCTGTTCTGCAGGACAGCAGTACATGAATAATCCACTGGCCCCTACCTTATGGTTCCTCATATCTTTGAAAAGCAATAGGGGGACTGTATACTTTGTCAGTGTTGAGCACATGATACAAAGGATTTAAAAGTTATGGGGGTGACCCCACATCTCAACATCTGATGGAAGACCTGAATGTGGAAACATTTAAAGAGCAGATTGAAAGCTTTACAACTGCAAATCAACATGAGGGAAAATAGTTGAATCTACAGCTTTCTTTTGATATGCAGAGGGTCCTTCAGTATCAAATGAATGTAAGTGTGAGGCCTCAGTCAATGAGTTTCACCTTCAGTTTTAACCAGGTCCAGTTCCTTTTCCTTAGTCTAACATTGCATTGCCTAATACAAGAACAGGGGTACAAACTTCTCCCTGTGCTCCAGCTTATCAGGTAATGACAACTGCTTTTCTTTACTCGTCTTCCTAGATTTGAGGTAGTTCACCCACGCCATCGTGCAAACAAAGAGTACTCTGTAAATGAGAGTACAAGCAAAAGGGTGATGTGACAGGTGAGTGGCATGGAACTGACCCCCCCCCCGCCAGACCACATGGTGTCTGCCTGATTTTCTGTGGAGGCCATAGCCCCGCACACCACCCCTAAACTATCTATAACAAACTGTGGGTTGGGCATGCCATGAAGGGTGGGCAATGCAAATACAGTGTGAATGCATGATGCTCTGAAATCCAGAATGCCTCTGTCACTCTCGACCTTGTTGCACAGCCCACATTATGGCATCCTAATCATGGCATCCTTACAACAGTATACAGTTTGGGGCTGTGTTGCTTACCTGTGATGGTGCTACACCAGATTAAAAATGGTAAACAATGAATCGGTATAACGTTACACCTAACCTGACAACTTAATTATGGGAGAATGTCTTAGACTACTGGGAATGTGTCTTAAGCAGTGGTTTGTGGCCTTGAGATCCTGCCTTATGTCCTGAAAACAGTTCTTTGATTTCTTTCCATTAGTATTTCTTATTGCAGATGATTAAGAAAGGGTTTTAACTTTTTTAAAATCTCCTCACTGTTGTGACTCAGATGGTAGGTGAATTCTAGGATACGTTACCCCTCCACCTCAGAGGGAACAGACTTACAACATCTGATTCCACGCAATACAAAGTGAGTTCTAACAATTTATGGTGTTCCATTACGTATTATAACCAGTGCACTTCTTAGAGCATGTGATAGGAACTGTTCTGAGCTTTATTAATTTAATATCATCCTCACAACTCATACCATGATAATAAGAATCAGCATGTCAGTTTCCACTGAAGAAATATGGGTGTCAGTGTTAGCATTACCCTTTCTCAATATGTCCTGCCACCCAAGAGGAAGCTCAGTCCTGTCCTCTGAACCACAGGGCTGATGATTACTAATGTCTCCTGCAAAGAGGTACAGAATGTACTACACCCTGCCCTCTCTGTAAAAGAAACATTTAGATAGGTGATGCTAGACCAGACTTCTGCATGAGGGGTGCTTCTCTGTTTGGATCTGTATCCTAGTGTTCAAACTCACCATCCTTAATTAACATATCGTTCTGACCTAGGAATGGGCTGACTCATACCTTTCAACCTTTCTTTACCAAAATGTGTCACAGGATGTGTGACAAACGACCAAAACGTGTGACATATCATCAAACATGGCACTGCAAGCTCAGAATGCTATGGCTATCAGTGCACTAATGTTCTTAATGTTTGCTGAAAGCTGAACATAATAGAGTATTATGAATTTCTGCTTTAAAGTCTCAGTGGGAAATGTGGAATATCACCTTCCCCATGTGGAACAAAGAATTTCTGAGGGGAAAATGAGTGACGCACCTCGTAATGTGTGACACTTGAGAGGTATGGGCTGACTCAAAATATGATTTTACCTTTCCAGTGAAAATCTGTGATTCCAGTCAAACAAATTTACTGATATAATTAGGAAGTCATTCATCACAAGGCATGAATACAGTATTATGAATTTATTCAAAACATTTGTTAGACCCCACACAGACTATTCATTGCAAATCTGGGCTCCATACCAAAAGCAATATATAGTCCTACTTGAGACTGCACAGAGAAGGATTACAAAGCTTATTACTAGAAACTGAAACACATGCCTTATGAAAATCATTTGAAAAAACTAAAACTAATGACCACTCGACAAGGGAGAGTAGGAGGGGATTACCTCCTATTTTTCAATATAATAAAGAATCCTGAACTATCCACTGCATGTGGTTTCCAATCTAATTCATGTCCAAAAGATCTTAGGTCTCACAACAGACAGATTATGATTCCAAGAACCAAAACAAAAAGGAGAGGGAACTATTCTACCAACAGGGTCCATATACTATGCAATAGACTCCCACAGCACTTAATTAACATCTCAGATTTTGGCAAATTTAAACTAGAACTTGATAAACATATGGGCTACAATTCACACAATCAGTTGTGGGGTTAAAATTGCCACACAGTGTGGGAGACGGTCCCGATGGGTTTATGCCTCCTTCTGTCTTCAAAATCCAAGTATCCAAGTACTGCAGACTGCAAGCCAAGTAATACTCCAGTATGGGATGTAACTTCAGAGAAATGGAAACTGTATTCAGAGAAAGGCATGAGCTATGGGAATGACTAAAGAGAAGGCAACTTGTCAAGGGCACAGCAATGAGTAAGGCACATAGTAAGCCACATGCAACTTGCTGAAGGAAGTTCCAGTGTAGCAGTAAAGAGATATACTGTAGAAGAGGATAGACAAAAATTGAAAGAGTGAGACAAATAAAAAACTAAAATATCTGGAGTTGGAAAATGGTCAGGAAGGAGATGAGGAAGAAGACAAACCTGCTTACTGTAGCACATCATGGACTTTTACTGCCCTTGGAGAAACTAGAAATCTGGCAGTGGAGAGCATTGTAATGATGGGATGGGAGTTCAATTGTAAGGTGGAGAAGGATAAAATTGCCAGTCCAAGATCCAGAAGGAAGCCCTTATTGCAGATACCAGGCATCATGAACAGGGTCTAGGGTAGGTGTTCAGAAACTACTACTAATTTTGTAGTGGATTTAGTGGAAGTGATGTTAGAGAATGGTTTTAAGACAAATGACAGCTGTGTAGTGATGTGTGAAGTTGGGAAACTTTGATTCGTGAATTAATTCACGAATTCACCTCATTTCACAAAGTTAATCCATTGTGCAAAGTCCAAATTTGTGGAAAATTGATATCTCAATGAACTGCAAAGTTGGCAACTCCACCTGTGGAGTTTGTCACAGAGGCGAAGTTTGCAGTGTGTATTCCCTGGTGTCTAGTGGTCCCTCCTCCCAGCCAACTGCTAGCCTGTTATATAAAATAAACTTTCCCTGATGTCTAGTGGTGCCCCCCATTGATCACTATCCCATTGTTCACAATAAAATTTCCCTGTCATCTAGTGGTCCTCTCCCCCACCCTGCTGATCACCAGTCCATTGTAAAAAATATCCTTTCCCTCATGTTTAGTGGTCCCCCACCCACACCCCAATCATTGGCCTATTGTATAAAATAAAATTTCCCTGGTGTCTTGTGGTCCTTACCCCCTCCGATTGCCAGCCCATTGTATAAAATATACTTTCCCTGGTGTCTAGTAGTCATCCCCCCATGCCGATCACCAGTCCGTTGTAAAAATATACTTTTCCTGGTGGTTAGTGACCCCCCCCACTGATCACCAGCCAACTGTGAAACATACACTTTCCCTGGTACTAGTGGTCCCATCCCCATCTGTACCCATGTCTGATGTTCCAAACTTCCAGTAATATTCCCTGGTGTCCAGTGGTCCCCCATCCTGATCCCCTGTAAAATAAAGTTACACCATTCCATGGTGTCTACCAGACCTCCCTCCCTATTCCCTGATCCCCTGTAATGCAGAGTTAAACCATCCCCTGGTGTCTAGCAGATGCCCTTCCCTATCCCTGATCCCCTGTAAAATGCAGTTACACCATTCTCTGGTGTCTAGCAGACCCCCCACCTTGGGAGGTAGCATCCACAACCCCACTCCCCATCCTGACTCCAAGCTGGCAACCAGCACAGGCCTCCACTCTCCACCATGGCTGGCCACCAATTGAGCTGTCAATGAGCACATACTGTTACAGTACATGCTCACTGACAGCTCAGTCAGCAGCCAGCTGTAGTGGAGAGCAGAGGTCTGTGCCAGTTGCTGACTTGGGGTCAGGATGGGGGGAGCGGGGTGGTGAAGCACTACCTGCTGGGGTGGGGGGTCTACTAGACATCAGAGAATGGAGTAACTGTAGTTTACAGTCACCAGAGAATGGTTTAACTCTGTGGTACAGGGGATCAGGGATGAGGGGGTCCACTGGACACCAGGGAATGGTGTACCTTTATTTTACAGGGGATCAGGATGGGGGGACTACTGGACATCAGGGGATATTACTGGAACATCGGGCATGGGTGCAGGTGGGGGGAAGGACAACTAGCATCAAGGAAAGTGTACACTTCACAATGGGCCAGCGACCAGCAGGAGAGGACCACTGGACTCTAGGGAAAGGATGTTTTTTTACAAGGGACTAGTGATCGGTGGGGGGGCCACTGGACATCAGGGAAAATATCTTTTGTACAACAGGCCGGCAATCAGTGGGGGGGACCACTAGACAGCAGGGAAATTGTATTGCATACAACAGGATGCCAATCGATGGGGGGACCACTACACACCAGGGAAAGGATATTTTTTACAACAGACCACCGATTGGTGGGGGGAAGTAGACACCACGGAAATGATATTGTATAGAATGGGCCAGTGATCAGCTGGGGTGGGGGGGACTACTAGACACCAGGAAAAGTTTCTTTTATACAATGGGCTGAGGATTCGTGTGGGGGGGACCACTGGACACCAGGGAGATTTTATTGTATGCAATGGGCAGGAGATCAGCAATGGGGGGGACAACTAGATACCAGGGAAAGGATATTTGTTTACAGTTGACTGGCAATCAGTGGGGGGACCACTTTACACCAGGGAAACAGTTGGATACAATGGGACAGTGATCAGCAGGAGTGTTGTAACAACAGGCTGGAATATCAATTACTTATTATGGACACTCAGCTAAGCTTCAGCCCCATGTCATAAAATATGTATAAAACCCTATACAACAATGTAAAACTGGCTCAGATCCTTACTTCACAGCCTACTGTATAAAAAGTTCTGATAATTACAAATAATGTTTCTGTCACACCCTTTGTAGTATATAAAAATAGATTTTATTTTTCCCTGTACAGTGTAACTAATCACTAATAACTTGCTTAGATAATAACATATTGTAAGCACTGTAAAAAACATAGACATAAAACAACAACTTGCAAGAAGAAAATAAAAATAAACAAGAATAACAAAAAAATACAACTTGTAGTTTTGGTAACTTTTGTAAACAGTAAAATTGTTCTTGCATTAACTTTAGAAGTTTCTTCTTATTGGTAATGTCAAAGAATATAGTTGCATAAACAATCTAAGCTGTTTTATCTTGCATAAAGATTACAAACAACTTTCTCATATAAGTATTTCAAAACTTCTCTTTGTAACTTATCCTAATACTTTTACTTATGCAGAATGTTTATATCTCTTTATATAGATTTGAGCTTCTCTATATACCTAGCATTCTAGTATTTAAGAAATTATTTTTCTCATGCAACCTCCCAGCTAAGTCCAATTACAATATTATAAAAAATATTTAAAATAGTATTTAAGACATCTGGTTAGCTGTAGTGTCTGGAATTTCTTCTTAATTTCAGAATGTTGGTGAGAATTCGTCTTCCCCTGGATGGCAAAAGTCCTTGTAGTGGCTGGATCTTCTTGCTGTTCCTGTCTTTATTCACACTTGAACCATGGACTCTGGTCCCATCTGAAATCAAGATAGCAATGCAGGCTTGCTTCTTGGCTGGTGAAGACATCAAGAATTAAGCCTAGTCCTTTGTACAATTTTGGTGGGATATTCAAAACAGTGCTATAACAGCAAAAATGTCCATTTCACAAAAGCAGATCTTCACTGCATCAGAGTCAGAGAGAAACTAACCCAGCCCCTCCAGGGAGAGGCTTTATTACCTCTGGGTCAGAGCATTATTACTGCATTGCTCTGACATCATTTCAGCAGTTCTGATTGGTTCTTGCAAATGAGGTAGGCATGGCCAATTTATTTCTTCTGAGGCACCACACCCCTCTGTACTTATACAGTTTTGAGCACAAAATTAATTCTTACTTTTTTGAATGCAATAAGATGCAGTCTTCAAACAAACATGTTCAAGCCCAGCTCATCAAAAGCAGTCTTTCAAAATGTCTCTCATGTTTGTGAGATAAATATTTTCTGAGATAAGCTAATGATGATTAAAACACCAGTTCTCAGCAGAATCTTTAAAAAATGAAATAATCATTTCACTTCCCATGTTTTAAGCTTTCAAATGAAGAAAGTCTCTTTCAGATTTCTGGTTAGGAAAGTTCTTAAAAGCATTGAATTCCACTGCAGGTGGTTTTGTCTTTGTTCTTTCAAGAAAACACATCCATCAAGCTGTCAGAGTTGTTTACAGAAAAACATTTAAGACAGCATTTCTCAGTCCTGTATCGACTCACACATATAAAAATTATGTCCTTGGATTTGTCATGATATCAGCTCTCATTTAAGGTCAAACACATGTATTCCAGCTCTTAGACTTTCAGCATAGAACATTCTTGTAAATAACATGCTGTAGCAGTTGTAAGTATCAAACTTGGCCAATTGATAGGTTGAGAGGTTCTTTATCAACTGATGTAATTTCATGTCATCAGCATGTTGCATTCTCTAGTAACAACAGCTTTTCATTGTTTTCCCTTTGCGGTAGCTGTTCTTTGCATAAGGCACTGCCAGGCTGTAAATTCTGGTTTGACGCCTTGGCATGCAGTTACCATGGCTCCCTTATCAGATTGTTTGTTTTTCTTCCAGCAGAGTTTCAGGAAGACATTTAATATCACATTTTAAAGAGGCCAAAGATGGGGTGGTCAGCTGGACTCATCTGCCTTTTAAAAGTCACTGAAGAAGTTTTTTTCTCCACTTCTTTTTGCAGAGTCAATCTAAGCAGATTTTTAAAGTTGAACCAGGTCTCTTGTATTACCCCAATTACACTCCCAGTTTAATAGTATAATTAAACATTAATGATTAGGCATTACAAAGAATATAAAATAGTAATCATAAAATCATTCAAAATAACAAAATTATTATAAAATATTTTTGCAATCTAGGATTTGTTCCCATGGGGGGAGGGACCACTAGACTCCAGGGAGATTTTATTGTCTACAATGGGCCAGCAATCATCGGGGGGACCACTAGACATGAGGGAAAATTTATTTTATACAACAGCCTGGCGATCAGTGGGGGAGCCACTTGACACAAGGGAAACTTTACTGTATGCAACAGGCTGGTGATCAGTGGGGGGATAACCACCAGACACCAGGGAAAGATTATTTTATATAACAGTCAGTCGATCAGCAGAGGTGAGGGACCACTATACACCAGGGACATGTTATTGTATACAACAGGCCATCAGTCAGCAGGAGGGGAGTACTAGACATGAGACAAAATTTATTTTATACAACAGGCCAGGGGGGAGGGACTACTAGCACCAGGGAGATTTTATTGTATACAGTGAGTTGGTGATCGGTGGGGGGGGTCACGAGACAGTGAGGAAAGTTTATTTTATACAATGAGCCAGTGATTGGTGGGGGGGAACCACAAGACACCATGGACAGTTTTATTTTGTGAAGAAGTAGTTGATGGAAGTCATTTTGACCCAACATTGCCTTTGTGTACCCCATTGAGTACCAATGCCCATAGTCTAGGCAAAAAAAACTCCCCAAAATAGTTGCTTTGATGGAAGAGGGATGCCTGGATATCATGGCAGTCACAGAAACATGGTACACAGAGAACCATGACTGGAATGTCAACATACCAGGGTACACAAGCTACAGGAGGGACAGGGACGAAAGAAGAGGAGGAGGAGTAGCTCTCTATGTAAGGGAAAGGATAAAAGCAACAGAACTAAAGGGTAAACAGGGAGGAAAGGAGGCACTGTGGGTCACCCTGGAGACTAGAAATGGCTCCACAATCTGCTCAGGGGTTGTATACAGACCCCCATCTCAGGGGGAGGAAATAGACAAGAAAATAATAGAAGGCATCCTTGGGATGGCAGAGAAAGGGGAGGTATTGCTGATGGGAGACCTGAATATGCCAGATGTTGGAGCACATTTGCTGCAGCCACATCCAAGAGCAGGGCCATTCTTGATGCCCTACAGGTGGCAGGCATTAGACAGCTTAGTTTCGGAACCCACTGTGAGGGAGCAATCTTAGACCCCATACCTCAAACGGGACAGTGAGAGGATCTCAGATCTAGAAGTGGGTTGCCATCTGGGGACAAGTGACCATCAAACAGTGTGGTTCACGTTAAACTCAGCTACAGAGTCAAGCCATACAAAAGTGAGGGTACTGGACTTTAGGAGGGCTGACTTTGGCAAGATGGGAGAGTGCCTCAGAAAGCACTAGCAAACAGGCTAGAAGGAGGTGTGGAGCAACAATGGGAATTATCAAAACTGCCATCACAGAGGCAACAAGCCTTGTGTGAAGCAAATAAACAAATCAAAAAAAGAAAAAGCCACTATGGTTCTCAAGAGAGGTGGCTGTGAAAGTCAGGAAGAAAAAGATAGCATTCCAGAAGTATAAGGAAACATAGAAGGTGCAGGACAGAGAGCTGTACCAGTTAAGGCAGAAAGAAGCAGGAAGGGAAGTCATAATAGCAAAGGCCCAAACTGAGGAAAAGATAGCCAACTCAGTTAAGAAGGGGGATAAAACCTTTATAGGTACATCACAGCTGAGAAAGACAAAGGGAGGGAGGGATAGTGAGGCTGAATAGAATGAACGGTGGGTGGGCAGAGGGGGACAGTGAAAAGCAGAATACTGAATGAATATTTCTGCTCAGTATTCTACAAAGAAGGAGAAGTGCCTAATCCAATTAACAGAAGCACTCTTGATAGAGGGTCGATCCCAGTCCTTTCACAGAAGAAAGGGTTCTGCAAGAACTCCTAAAACTGAAGATGGACAAAGCAATGGGTCCTGATGGAATTCACCCAGAATTCTAAAAGAATTAAGGAAGGAACTAGTGAAACCACTGGCAACTCTTTTAATAAATCATGGGAGGATGGTGTGGTACCCGAGGACTGGAGGAAGACGGATGTGATTCCCCTTCACAAAGTGGGACCAAGACAGGCAGGAAACTACAGACCTGTCAGTCTGACTCTGTGGTAGGGAAAGTGATGGAGTCACTTCTGAAGGAAAGAATAGTTGAGTACCTAGAGGTCAGTGGAGCACAGGATCCAAGGCAGCATGGGTTCACAGCGGGAAGGTCATGTCAGATGAATCTAATAGATTTCTTTGACTGGGTGACCAAAGTAGTAGACCAGGGAGGGGCTGTGGACATGGCCTACCTAGACTTTAGCAAGACATTTGACACAGTCCCACACAAAAGATTATTAGTCAAATTAACCAGCCTGGGAGTGGGTCCTAGGGTGGTAGCCTGGGCAAAACATTGGCTGGACAACAGGACACAGAAGGTAATTGTAAATGGAGTCCACTCTGAAGAAAGGGCGGTTACTAGTGGGTACCACAGGGTTCAGTATTGGGTCCAGTCCTTTTTAATGTCTTCATCAGTGACATTGCAGAGGGACTGGAAGAAAAAGTATGCCTTTTGCAGATGACACAAAGATCTGCAACAGGGTTGATACACAAGGAGGCGTGGAAAGGATGAAAAGGGACTTGGCAAGGTTGGAGGAATGGTCAGGACGATGGCAGCTAGGATTCAATGCAAAAAGTGAAAAATAATGCACCTGGAAACAAGAACCCAGGGAAGAATACACAATGGGTGGGAGGTAGTAACAACAACAAAACAGGAAAGGGACCTGGGATAATCATATTAGATGACCTTAAGGTTAGCAAGCAATGTGAGAAGGAGTAGGGAGGGCCAGGGGTATACTGGGATGTATAGGAGAGGCATCAGCAGCAGAAAACAGGAAGTTGTTATCCTCTGTACAGACAGTTGATGAGACCCCATCTGGAATACTGTGTCCAGTTCTGGAGACCCCATCTCGCAAGGACATAGACAGGATAGAGGGCAGTCCAGAGGAGGGCAACTAAAATGGTGCAGGGTCTGCAAGAGAAGCCGATGAGGAGAGACTAAAGGAGCTTAATATGTATACCTTGAGGAAAGAAGGAGAGGGGACATGATAGAAACTTTCAAGTACCTCAAGGGAATCAACAAAGTCCAAGAGGGTAGCATCTTTCAGAAAAAGAGACTTGCAAGAACAAGGGACACAATTTTAAAGATAGAAGGAGGGCGGTTCAGGGCAATGAGGAAGTATTATTTCACAGAGAGGTAGTGGATGCATGGAACAGCCTTCCTGAGGAAGTTGTGGGGTCTAAAACTGTGGGAGAATTCAAGAATGCATGGGACAGACATAAGGCAATTCTTGTGGGGGGCAGGAAGATATAGGCTGTTGGTTAACTAGGATCTGCGGCCTATCCTGTAGGTAGGGAAATGGGCAGACTAGATGGGCCTAGTGGTCCTTATCTGCCATCAAAGTCTATGTTTCTATGTTTCTATGAATATGCCAAATGTTAACTGGAGCACCTCTGCTGCAGCCACATCCAAGAGCATGGCCATTCTCGATGCCCTACAGGGGGCATGCCTCAGACAGCTAGTTTTGGAACCCACTCGGGAGGGAGCAATTTTAGACCTGGTACTCTCAAATGGTGATGGAGAGAGGATCTCTGATCTTGAAGTGGGTAGCCATCTGGGGACAAGCGACCACCAAACAGTGTGGTTCACGATAAACTTAGCTGTAGAGTCAAGCCACACAAAAGTGAAGGTACTGGACTTCAGGAGGGCGATTTTTTTCAAAATGGAAGAGTACATCAGAAAAGCACTAGCAAACAGGCAAGAAGGTGGGGTGGAGCAACAATGGGGAAATATTAAAAACACCATCACAGAGGCAACAAGCCTTTGTGAGAAGCAAATAAACAAATCAAAATGAAAGAAAAAAACCTCTATGGTTCTCAAAAGAAGTAGCGGGGAAGGTAAGGGAGAAAGAGATAGCATTCAGGAAGTGTAAGGAAACACAGAAGAAGCAGGACAGAGAACTGTACCAGTTAAAGCTGAAGGAAGTGGGGAAGGCAGTCAGAATAACAAAGGTCCAAACTGAGGAAAAGATAGCTAACTCAGTTAAGAAGGGGGATAAAACCTTTTATATGTACATTAGAGAGCAAAGAAAGACTAAGGCAGGGATACTAAGGCTGAATAAAGAGGAAGGTGGTTGGGCAGAGAGCAACAGTGAAAAAGCAGGGATACTGAATGAATACTTCTGTTCAGTATTCACAATGGAAAAGCAGGGGGAGATACCTAATCCAGTCAATAGAAACACTCTGGACAGGGGGGATGATATTAGTCCTTTCACAGAAGAAAGGGTTCTGAAAGAACTCTTAAAATTGAAGGTGGATAAAGCAATGGGGCTAGATGGGATTCACCCCAGAATTCTAAAAAAACTAAGGGAAGAACTAGTAACACCACTGACTAGCGTTTTTAATAAATCATGGGAGGATGGTGTGGTACCTGAGGACTGGAGGAGGGTGGATGTGACTCCCCTTCACAAAAGTGGGAGCAAGACAGAGGCAGGAAACTACAGACCTGTCAGTTTGACCTCAGTGGTAGGGAAAATGATGGAATCACTGCTGAAGGAAAGAATTGTTGAGTACCTAGAGGCCAGTGGGGCTCAGGACCCAAGGCAGCATGGATTCACAGCAGGAAGGTCATGTCAGACAAATCTAATTGTTTCTTTGACTGGGTGACCATAGTAGTAGACCAGGGAAGGGCTGTGGACATGGCCTACCTAGACTTTAGCAAGGCATTTGAGACAGTCCCACACAAAAGGTTAATAAACAAATTAGCCAGCCTGGGAATGGGTCCCAGGGTGGTAGCCTTGGTAAATCACTGGCTGGACAACAGGACACAGCAGGTAATAGTAAATGGAGTCCACAGTGAAGAAAGGAGGGTTACTAGTGGGGTACCGCAGGGTTCAATACTGGGGCCAGTCCTTTTTAATGTCTTTATAAGTGACATTACAGAGGGACTAGAAGGGAAAGTATGTCTCTTTGCAGATGACACAAAGATCTGCAACACGGTTGATACGCAAGGTGGGGTAGAAAGGATGAAAAGGAACTTGGCAAGGTTGGAGGAATGGTCAAATGTATGGCAGCTTAGATTCAAAGCAAAGAAGTGCAAATTAATGCACCTGGGAAACAAAAACCCAGGGGAAGAGTACACAATGGGTGGTAAGATACTGACAACAACAAAAATGGAAAGGGACCTGGGGGTAATCATATCAGATGAGCTAAAGGTGGGACAGCAATGTGAGAAGGCAGTAAGGAGGGCTAGAGGGATACTGGGAAGCATAGGGAGAGGCATCACCAGTAGAAAACAGGAATTTGTTGGCCCTCTGTACAGACAGTTGGTAAGATCACATCTGGAGTACTGTGTACAGTTCTGGAGACCAAATCTCCACAAAGACATAGACAGGGTGGAGGCTGTCCACAGGAGGGAAACCAAAATGATGCAGGGTCTCCACCAGAAGACATATGAAGAAAGACTAAAGGAGCTTAAGATGTATAGCCTTGAGGAAAGGAGGGAGAGGGGGGACATGATAGAAACTTTCAAATACCTCAAGGGAATCAACGAAGTCCAAGAGGGTAGCATCTTTCAGAAAAAGAGATGTGCAAGAACAAGGGGGCACAATTTGAAGATAGAGGGGGGACAGCTCAGAGGTAATATGAGGAAGTATTTCTTCACAGAGAGGGTTGTAGATGCATGGAACAGCCTTTCTGAGGAGGTCGTAGAGTCAAAAATAGTGGGGGATTCAAGAATGCATGGGACAGACATAAGGCAGTTCTAGTGGGGGGTAGGAAGAAGTAGGCTGTTAGTTAACTAGGATCTGCAGCTTATCCATTGGGTAGGGAAATGGGCAGACTAGGTGGGCCATGCAGTCCTTATCTGCCATCAAATTCTATGTTTCTATGTTTAAGGAGATGTTACAGGAGAAATTGCAAGGTGAAGTCACAAATGGTGCATCTTTTATTAAATGAAAAAACTTTGCAAAATGATCCATGGAGGCAGATTTGGTGACTTTGCCAGAATGTCACGTGTGAATTAAAACTCTGAAACATTTCTACAGCCGTTGTTGTTCATTAGAGGTAGAAGAAGACCATTAGTAGCAGGGTCCCCAGATTCTTCAGAAGATTATGTGGGTCATGGGGTGCTTGGAGTGCCACTAGCACACAACACTGCACAAACAACTACAGCTATATCAGGAGGAGGACAATGTTTTTTTTTGGAAGACATGCCATCACTCAGTCCTGTCATGGAGGTTAGAGTCCATGTATAACAATGATCATTGATGGAGGCAAATGTATGTAACCACCCCCACTTTTGAGGTGTGAGACTATATGAGTAAATAGTATGCCTGAAATGTAACAATCTGGCAAAGAGTCATTTGAAACTCCTGATGCTCACAGTACTGTAGATTCTCATTGGGCTAGAAAATGTGACACACACTCATGGAAAAAACAAACCATGCATTGGTTCCTATAACATAGTATCGGATCCAGGAGCAAATGGTTTGATACCTTTTATTGGACCAACCTAGATGTTACAAAAATAACAAAGTGCCTAAGCTTTTGGACCAACCAAGTCCTTCCTCGGAAGCTTATGACAGTTATTTAGAAAATCCCATATTATTAACACCCAGATCATACTTTAAAAAAAACAGAAATAATTCTCATTGGTTTAAAATACTCATTCAAACCATAACAGCAGTTTAACTCAGAGGAATCACATTTTACCAATTTGTTTTAAAGTAAGGAGCCTTTGGAGGTCAAATGTCTCCAAAAATGAAATAAGCACTCTTCAAGCTGAAAACTTCACTAATATAAATTATGAATATCTCTGTGTGCTTTGTGAATACTATCTAATGAAAAACAAGAACTTCAGAGTCAGTATTAAGTACAGTACATATTAAAATGTGATATTAATGTATGCTGAAACAAGCAAAAAAAAATTATAACAGACATTTTCTATATATGGCTGTGACAAGCTAGCCTATGGTAGATGGAGATGCAACATACTGGGTTTAAAGTTCATGGAACAAAATGTACTTTTATTGCTTCAAAGATAAGTTGTTGCTGTAGAAAAACATATCCAGTCAGTTCAACTTCTCCAGCCTGGCCAGCTAACATAAAGACTAACACAAAACAGTTCTTTCAGGCTGACTTGACAAAGGAATCTTTGAATCACCTATGTGGGCCAGCAGGTTGTTCAATATATAGTCTCAAACAAAACAAGCAGTTTGTGGGCCAGCAGTTTTGAATGCACAGTCTCAAATAAAACACAGACAGTTTTCCCCTTTTTGCCTTATTTGTAGGCTGTTATCAGTAGTACATTCCACTCACTGTTTTTGGTCCAGCAGGCTAGACTGATCCTTTACCTCAGGACTCTCTGCTCTAGAAATGGTCTGGTTCTCAGCAGCAGGCATTCCGCCCTCCATCTTGCAGGGTTCTCTGCGTAGGATTCTCTGCTCCCTGCAGCAGTTTCCAGCTTCTAACTCCTTGCTGGATTCTCTCTGCCGTTCAGCAATCCCTCTAATTAGTAACACCTGGGAGAGGCACCCCCTTGCCTGTTCATGTTGCATTCCCTGCATTTTCTCAGCCTCAAACAAGAGGTTAACCTCTTGTTTCCCAGTGTAGTCTTTACACTGTCACAAAGGAATAAAGAGGGTTTAAAGTAGAGTTTCTCTAGTGTGAGCAACTGTTTCACATATTCATACAATATGCAACCTATCTGGAGACATTTCACCAATTATACACTCAACTAGTTCCTATATTATTATGTTAAAGAATATAGTAACTAGTTGAGTGTATAATTAAGAAAATGTCTCTGGATAGGTTGTATATTGTATGAATATGTGAAACAGTTGCTCACACTAGACAGAACTCTACTTTAAACCCTCTGTATGCCATATATAGAAAATTTATGTTATATACAGTGGCTTCCCCCAGAATGAAACACAGTTCTGCAGCATTATGCAGTACTCTGCAGAATGCTGCAGAAGACCTACTGAATAAGGCAATGTAATTTCAATGGTAATTAGTCCCCTTTGTCATTCAGGAAAATGTGTCACTGCCAGGATGAAGAAAATGCCACAGTTTCCTGCATGACAAAGGGGACTAATTGCCATTGAAATTATATTGCTTTATTCAGTAGGTCTGCTGCAGCATACTACAGAGTGGGTTAAAAGTGTGTTTCATCCTGGGGGATGCCACTATATATTTTTTGTTTGTTTTAGTATACATTAATATCACATTTTAACACATACTTAAGTTAGTATTGAATCTAAAGTCCTTGTTTTTTCATTAGACAGTATTCACAAAGCACATTGAGACATTCATAATTTATGTTAGTGGAGCCTTCTGCTTAACCCTTAGGTTGCCAGAAGATTGGTCCTTATCTTATTTTGGAGACATTTGACCTCTAAAGGCTCCTTACTTTAAAACAAACTGGTGAAATGTGATTCCTCTGAGTTAAACTGCTGTTATGGTTTAAATGAGTATTTTAAACCAGTGAGAATTCTTTCTGGGTTTTTTATGTATGATCTGGGTGTTAATAGTGTGAGATTTTTTAAATAACTCTCATAAGCTTCCAAGGAAGGGCTTGGTTGGTCCGAAAGCTTAGGTACTTTGTTCTTTTTGTAACATCTAAGTTGGTCCAATAAAAGTTATCAAACCATTTGCTTCTGGATCTGTTCTTACAAGGACCAATACGGCAACTAAACTAAATCTGTTTATAACATAGTAAATAATATATTAAGTATAAATCATGCTTTAAAGATCATTCTGAACACCACCAGCTGGGAACAATACACCCAGCATGTTGCGCCTTTTTGAGCACTTTGTCAAGGACATAGTGCTTGAAAGGGTACAAGATGCTAGGTATATTGTTCCTAGCCGGTGGCATTCAGGATGGACTATAAAGCATAAGTTTCACTTAATAAATTATTCACTATGTTATAGAAACCAATGCATGTTTCTTCCCCCCATAATTGTGTGCCTGGTTTTCATGCCTGGGATGTCTCTTGGCCAATCAAGAGTGTCATCTTGTGCTCCTGAACTAAGAAGCAAAGCTGAGCAGTCCTGGAATGCAAATATGTCTCTAGAGGGCACTCTTGATTTGTCAAGGGACATCTAAGACAAACCATTCAAACTTTATCAATAATTTTTTCTACTGTTACTATTTGTTTTCTGGTAGCAAAAACAGCATTAGATTCACTGTAAAAACTGGCATCAGCAGAGAAGCACAGTGCTGCGGTACAGTGGTATTTTCATTTCTGGTTGGTAATGAACATTCCAGTCAGGATAGCAACCACAAAAACAGAAATGTACTGCCAATTTTTTTTTTTTAATTACTAATGTACAAATGAATACACATATGCATGCAAATTCATGTCATTTCACATCAGGATGGCAACAACAGAAATGGAACTAACAGTTAAGAAATACTGCATTTCGCTGGCCCTGTGGCATTGAGGGTTGAGGCACTGGACACCACACCTCACTCCACACTGGTGACCTGGGTTCAGGAATGGACCCAGGCCATCAGGATCAGAAGGAGAGGAGAGTATTGAGCATCCAGAGGACTGCTTTCCTCTCCTGGGGAGGACTGGGGTGTGTGCCCTCCATTCTAGTAACCCCAGTGGAGACTGGGGAAGCAGCAGTTGGGGGCTTGGCAACAGGGGTTGGGCTGCGGCGGACATCTTGTGGGTGAGTGCGGTAGGATGCTCACCATGCACCAGATGTCATTGCACATCTCTGCCATAGGGGATTACAAGTTGAAAATCCCCTCATGATGTGCAGGATGATGCCTACAATGGGTGATCTCTCCCCAGCCAAATAAAGCCCAGAATCAGTCAAGGTGCAGGGGCCAAGGGTGATGCAGTCTCTCCCCCAGTCTGTCTCCCACAAGGGGGGCCCTCCATGAGGAGTAAGCCATGGTCCTCCCTGACTCTGCATCCATGGAGGAAGGGTAGTTTGTGGGGTAGTTGAGCACCTGCGCACAAGGCTGATCAGGGGTAAGTAACTGCCCTGCCATATTGAGGAGCAAAAATAGAGTTAAAAAACAGAATTACTGAATTTATTTTTTTTATAATGTTGCTGTTAACCACAGCTCACTATTTTACTTCCATATTTCAAAAACTAGTCCAATTCAGCGAGGAAAGAAGCAACTTATTAATTAAAATATTACATACACATATTAACAACTAGACGTGCTCTTAATGTTATAATATCCTTACCTTATTATTTTACTATTTTAAATATAGTTTAGCCCCTCAACATCTCATCCAGAATCTTATTTATAGATTAATCTGTATTTTAATTCTGAAAATTGTTATTAAGGCACACAAAAAATAAAGAATTGTCTTCAATAAAGACAAAATATTCCATAATGCTTATAACTTAAAGCTTATAAGTCCACAGCAGCATCCATCTCTTCATCTATCTGCAATGTCTCTTTTTCTGAGGTTGTTGGTGATTCTGGAGCTGAGTTTTGCTCAAATTGAGCCCATAAAAAAGTCCGAGATTTGGTCAGGTTCAAAAAAAATATATTGTCTGTTTTTAAAAGTTACCCAAACTTTAGCCGGCGGCAATAACTGAAACTGAGCACCACGTTCCAAAATGTCTTGTCGATATGCAAACAGTTTCCTCCTCCTTTGCTGAGTGAAAAAAGCAAAATCAGGATAGACATAGAAATGGTTTGACTTATACGATAACATTCCCTTCATTCGTGAGAGCTTTATTATCAAATCCAACCCCATCTGACTCGAATGCCAGTGCAATGAATATAGTGATTTTTGCTTCAAAGACAGTCTCTAATACTTCTGACGCAGCATTTGCCACAGCATTTCCTCTATCTTACCTGAGAACTCTGAAAGCTTTTGTGATAAATGGTAAGTTATCAGCTGGCAGATTGTAAACTTGTATAAAAAAGATCTTTAACCAGTTCATGAGTGCTTTCAGATTCTGAATCTAATTTTAATGGAAGCCTGACAATTCTAAGGTTCCAGTATCAGATCTGGTTCTCCAACAATTCTACTTTTCTATTAATATTGCAATTATCTCTTACCAGATCTTGTGTTCTTGCTTCCAATCCTTCTGTCTTGTTGGACAAGGTTGTCAGAGCCTCTGAGTTTGATTTGACTTGCCCGGTTAGTATTTTCAAACTCTCTCTGCTGGTTTTAGCCTCTTGCTGCAAAAAAATTGACTTTAGCATTTAGTGCTTCAAGTTTCCTGTCAAAACATTGAATCCAATCCAAAATCTGATCCATCAATTTTCCCAAAGTTTCCATGGTATATTCTACTTGGTTGGTTTTCCCTCGTGCAGGTGAAGCAGGTGAAACACCTTTGATTGTCAGCTGGCTCCTTGAATGTCTGTCCACCATTGCCATTGCACCTTGTTCTCCCAGGATTAAACCAACGGTAGTGGCAGTCTGGTTGAGTGTTGTTTTTTCTGGTAAAGCACAGTGAACTGGTTGTTGTATCTGCAAAGGCTTTCTATTAGTTTCATTTTCCATAATGGTGGACTGTAAAGGCTTCTGAGAGACAGGAAGCTTTGTGTTCCAATTCTGAGTGCCAGGTAACTCCCCAGTCCTCCCCAAACTATCAGTGCTGTTTGCCGGTTGAAATTGTTTTGTCCAGTGGATGAATTCTAGGAGAACTGTACTCTTTTGATAATGAATTTGATATGTTCTTTTTTTTTCATTCATTTAGACCTTTTTAAGATCTTATTTTTTTTTTTTTGTTAGTCGTTTAACCAGGAGTAGCACACTAAGCTGAAAGCTTTTTTACAGGTGTGACCTGGGAGCACAGGGAAGTTAAGTGACTTGTTCAGGGTCACACAGTATGAAAGTGGAAGCTGTGGGATTCAAACCCATGTCTGGTCTGCTGAATGTCATCATAATTTCTCCTAGCATCTGGACTGCTCTGAAGGGCTACCATCTCAGTCAACCATGTTGCTCCTCTTCCCAAAATACTGAAGGCTACAGTGCATGAAGACCTCCATATTGTAAAAAAGGGTCTTATGAGCTGTGGGCACACACATTCACTTCTATGGAAAAAGAAAGAGAAATGTTTTATGAAGCCTGTATGATGATCGCTGGGCCAAGTCTGTTAGACCTTTGGGTGAATGGTACCTGGATTTGGTTAGTTTGGAGGAAATGGGAATATGGCATGGTGACTCCACTTATGGGGATTTTTTTTTCATCAAGCTTTTTCTACACCCCTGGCTCCAGTAAGGCCATCAGTCCTGACCCTCACCCCACTGGCATCTGTCTTCCCAGAATTTGCCTTGCACCCCTAATGGATTCCCCACATAGCCATGCCAGGTGAGGAAGGCCCATCCTTTCTGCCCTTGGTAGCATAATCTAGCTGGTAGTCCCAGGTGGTATTTTTTGGGCTGAGCAGTAGGCCTGGCTTCATTCACCATAGCCAGGCTTTTTATTTTTCCAATTACCACCACATCCAGTGGCACACAATGACACAGGTGTGAATGCATGTAAAGGCACACATACCCCTTGCACTGGCTGCCAGACATCCCCCTCCAAGATGCACCGACTGCCTGCCACCACACCCCACATGGTGGTAGTGTGGTAGAGGTGCAAGTGCCCCACCACCTGGGGACAGGAGAGCAGTCCTCTCAATGCCCCATCCTCTCCCACCCCAACTGACTCCAAAGTGACCTGAGCTCACTTCTGAATGCAGGTCACTAGCATGACAGGAGGTAAGATATTCAGTGTCTCAGTCTTTCATGCTACCAGATGGGGTACCTATGGGGATCATTTTAACAGAATGCTGCCAGGTTGCTGCCTCACAGCAAATGAATGCAAATCACACCCTCAGTGACAGGGACCCCAAATCATATGCTCACACCCCACTTATCACTCTAAGACTGCAAATAAACAAGAACACAATAGGAGCAATGTGCTCAGTAAATGCAACTCAAAACCAAAAGGACTTTTGTTGGGCTACAGGAACAAGCTTTAGATGGGTGAAAGGAAAGGGTTAAATTAAAAAGCAAACACTTTTCAGCAGATTACCGCTACATCCCACAGCTCACAAGTGAATATTCAGTCTTTACATTATGCCCCTATGGGTGCAACAGTTACCTCACAGCTCCTTGTGAGCTCCCACATAGTCAATTATGCATGTACACAGGTGGGAAGTTGCAGGTCTGATGATGGACCTTGGTGTGGTACCAAATGAAGGCCAACAATGGGGATCCCAAACCAAAATAAATTATTCTCAGCAGCTGATTAAGTTGCTCCTTGCTTGATACCCAGCTTGGCCACCTACTTCTAGTTGATGGTACTGCTGGTACCTGACTTTCCTGCTCTGTTTGACATCAAAGCACTAATAGCAAATATGGGACTGATGGTGCATCCCCTGTACCAGCTACCCACTCCTCTTCTCCTGCTCAATTATCTGGCCTTTCAGTACGGAATGGTGAACCTAAGAGATAATATCATTGGCATTACCATGTGAATAAAATATGTACTGTACTGCCAAGGGGACATTTATGTTATATTTAAGTATACCAGTCAGCAGGCTGAGCCAGGTGAGCTAGGCGACTACATGACAAATATTGCATAGAGTATACTGTGTTTTGCAAGAACAGGACATTCAAAAAGTGGTAGATACTTCAAATGCTAGGAAGTTAAACAACAAGAGAAAACACCACACATGAGCACTATCGAGTCCCTATAGTTAGTATTGAGTAGGGTGTTTATTGTTGTACCCTAACTTTGCACCTTAATAGCTTTTTGCCCTTTCAATGGAATTGCATGACATATTGTATGCACAGTCTTGGGGGGGGGGCAAGGCCTCCTAATTTGGCAAGTTTCATTGTGGTCAGATGTATGGATTCAAAGATCCGGATATTGCAAAAAGAGGAAGAATCGGGGGTTGGGGGGGGTTGCATTTTTTTTTCTCTCACATACTGCCCAGACTGTTTAGAATTTTGTTCAGACATCTTCAGGGTAGAATGGTGCATTTTGTTGGTTTGATGAAAAAATATTAACCTGTTTCCAAGTTATAAGGATTTGAAATGTTGGTTCTGAGCATGCTCAGAAGGGTCCTTCAGATAGATGTTTGATACGAAATAAGAATCTCCTGCTCAGGAAAGAAGAATCTAATCTTGTTTGTGTGTGTGTGTGTGTGTGTGTGTGTTTAACCCATAAAAATGATGCCATGGAGAAAAGAACTAGCACTGAAATCTAGCTAAATGGGATCTCTGTTTTACTTGATTTTGAAGTTTGTTTTTGGAAAAACAGCCCTAAAATATGATTTTTTGACAATCCAAAAATCATTACCAAGGCTTCTTTTGTAAGCCAAATTTATTGGTTCGTGAGTCTCACAAAAAAAGATTTCCATCTCATGAAAGAAGAGTCTCGGCTCACAAAAGTAGATGATGGGACTTTTTTTAATAATTCCTTTTTGAGACAACCTTCTTCTTTCATGGTCACAAAAGAACTCATGAAAGAAGAATCTATGCTCACAAAAGAAAATGGTGGGACTTAGTTTTTTCATAGCTCTTTCATGATCTGACCTTCTTTCATGAGTCACAAAAGAAATCTCAAAAGAAGAAGGTCATCTGATGAAAGAAGTGTGAAAAAAACTATGTCCCACCTTCTTTTTCTGTGAGTTTTTTTTTGTGATGACTAAAGAAGGTCAGCTTACGAAAGAACTACAAAAAAAACCAACTAAGTTTTACAATCTTTTTCATGAGTGAGATTCTTCTTTGGTGAGTTCTTTCGTGACTCATGAAAGAAGAAGGTCAGGTCATGAAAGAAGAGGGTGAGACTTAGTTTCATTCACCGTTCCTTTGTGAGGTCAAATAAAAGAACCATTGACTATCTATCTATCTATACTAGGTGCTTATACTAAGTTCCGAACAGAAGAAGGCCTCTTCAGCTCATTATTGAGGCAGTATAGTGCAGTGGGTTAAGGCTCTGAGCTGCAAATCTGGAGACCTGGGTTTAAATCCCACAGCTGCCTAGGTGCATATTGTGTGACCATGAGCAAGTCACTTAACTTTCTTGTGCTCCCAGGTTGCTTCTGGAAACAAGCTTCAGCTCAGTGTGCTACTCCTGGTTAAACAGTGTTCCCTTTCCCTTTCCATTAGTGTAGTGTCAGTCACCGTCCCATAGACAACCATGCCATAATCAATGATGGAGATAACAGAGCTATCTACTGCAATCCAGAGAGTATGCAGTGTTTGTGTCTGTGCAGCAGGTCAATTCTTGTACTGACTGTTTTGGCAACATGGGCGACATGATTTGTGAAAGATAAGGAGCAGTCAATGGTTACTCCTAGATATTTGAAGAAGTGGACCAGATCAAGATGGTTGTTAATGCTGTTAAGGATTGTGAGCTGGTGTGAGGGTTTGTACACATCATAACTTTGTTTTTTTATAATTCATGAGAAGGTTTTGCTTCAAAAATTAGTCCTTGACAGCAGCAAAGTTCAACTGAAGCTGCTTCTCAAGGAGTAGAGAGTCGGGGTGCTGTTAAAAATCACGGAATCATCTGTGTAAAGGAGGATTCTATCAGGGCAAACAAGGGGAAGGTGGTTTAGGAAGAGACTGAAGAGTAGGGGGCCCTAAGATGAATCCTTGGGGGATGCCAGTGCGCACTTGCCTGGTTTCAGAGAGTACTCCATTTATCTTTACCTGCTGCAATCTATTCCCTAGAAAGCTATCAAACCTACTCACAGTGTCAGCTCAGAGCCCAGTGTTGGAGATTTGTTTAAGAAGTAATGCATGGTTGACCATGTCAAAGGCTTTGGTGAGGTTGATAAAAACCATCCCATTAACTGACTTTGGTTAAGAGCATCATGAATGTATCCAGTGAACTCTAGTAATGCTGTGGTGGTACTCTGCTCTTTTCAAAAACCTTGCTGTTGGGGACACTGGATCTTGTATTTTTCCAGGTATTCAACTAGCAGGTCAGACACAATGTGCTCAAGAGCTTTGGACGGGGGGGAGAAGAGATACAGGTCAGTAGTTAGCATGTATGGCCCCATCTCTGCTTTTATGGACAGGTATTACCATGGCGGCTTTCCACTTCTGTGGGAATTGGCCAAGCCTTAATGATAGCGTCAACAAATTAGCTAATGGAGTCAGTATCACATCCAGGGTGACGGCTACTAGTTTTAGGTCTAGGGAGTCTCCACTATATCTTGATTTTCCATGTACCTGTTGTAGATATTTTCTGGCTTCATTTTTGGTGATAGTTTTGAAATAGAAGGAAGGGGATCTATGTTGTAGGCCACCTCTATCTTTATTATTTTTTTATTGTTATCGACTATCTACTACTTCAAAGAAGTCAAGGGGGGAGTACACTGTTGAGGTCAGTAAAGGCAGAGTTGAAAGTGTCTGCTATGAGTTTCGAGTCTTGGGTGATAAATAGGAAGAGACACCCCTGCCCCCCCGAAGGCAGATGTGCTTATAATGTGCACACAGTAAAGGCAGACTGTGTGGTTACATGCCGCCACCCCTCCTCCCCCACACACACACACAAGCAGACAGGAGTGTTTTCCATTATTAGGGAAATTGAGTTTCCATACTGTGTTTGTTTCCCGGGTTTGGTTTCCTATCCATAAGTCCCCCCCCCCCACACACACACACACAATCTTGCAGGAGTGTTTAATAATCCACTAGTAGAAACATAGAAACATAGACTTTGACGGCAAATAAGGACCACTTGGCCCACCCAGTCTGCCCATTTCCTACCTATTGGATAAACTGCAGATTCTAGTTAACCAACAGCCTACTTCCTGCAACCCCCACTATAATTGCCTTATGTCTGTCCCATGCATGTTTGATTTCCCCACTGTTTTAGACCCCACAACCTCTCCAGGAAGGTGGTTCCATCGTCCACCACTCTTTCCATGAAAATAATTTCCTCACATTACCCCTGGCAGTCCCCTTCTAACTTTAAATTGTGCCCCCTTGTTCTTACACATCTCTTTTTCTGAAAGATGCTACCCTCCTGGACTTTGTTGATTCCCTTGAGGTACCTAAAAGTTTCTATCATGTACCCCCGTCCCTCCTTTCGTCAAGGGTATACATATTAAGCTCTCTCAGTCTCTCTTCATATGGTTTCTGATGTAGACCCTGCACCATTTTAGTTGCCCTCCTCTGGACTGCTTCCATCCTGTTTATGTCCTTGCATAGATGAGGTCTCCAAAACTGCACGCAGTACTCCAGATGGGGTCTCACCAACTGTCTATATAGAGGGATAACCACTTCCCTTTTTCTACTTGTGATGCCCCTTCCTATGCATCCCAGTATCCCCGGCTCTCCTTACTGACTTCTCACATTGCTTACCCACCTTTAGGTCATCTGATATGACTACACCCAGATCTCTTTCCATTATTTGTTGTTAGTACCTCCCCTGCTATTGTGTACTCTTCTCCTGGATTTTTATTTCCCAGGTGCATTACTTTGCACTTCTTTGCATTGAATCTAAGTTGCTGTATGTCTGACCATTCTTCCAACCTTGCCAAGTTCCTTCTCATCCTTTCTACCCCCCTTGTGTGTCAACTCTGTTTCAGATCTTTGTGTCATCTGCAAAGAGGCATACCTTTCCTTCCAGACCCTCTGCAGTGTCACCTATAAAGATGTTAAAGAGGACTGGACCCAGTACTGAGCCCTGAGGTACTCCACTAGTAACCCCTCTTTCTTCAGAATGTGTTCCATTCACTATTACCTTCTGTGTCCTGTGTGCAGCCAGTTTGCTACCCAGGCTACCACCCTGAGACCCACTCCCAGGCTGGCTAACTTGATTATTAATCTTTTGTGCAGGACTGTGTCAAATGCCTTGCTAAAGTCTAGGTAGGCCATATCCCCAGCCCCTCCCTGGTCTATTACTTTGGTCACCCAGTCAAAGAAATATATTAGATTCATCTGACATGACCTTCCTGCTGTGAATCCATGCTGCTTTGGGTCCTGTGCCCCACTGGCCTCTAGGTACTCAACAATTCTTTCTTTCAAGTGATTCCATCATTTTCCCACCACTGAGGTCAAACTAACAGGTCTGTAGTTTCCTGCTTCTGCCTTGCTCCCACTTTTGTGAAGGGGAATCACATCTGCCCTCCTCCAGTCCTCGGGTACCACCCCATCTTCCCATGATTTGTTAAAAAGTGTGGTTAGTGGTGTCACTAGGTCCTCCCTTAGCTCTTTTAGGATTCTAGGGCGAATCAAGTCAGGCCCCATTGCTTTGTCCACCTTGAGTTTTAGGAGTTCTTTCAGTACTCTTTCTTCTGTAAGTGGACTGGCGTTAACCCCACTATCCAGAGTGCTTCTACTGTTTGGTTTAGGTAACTCCTCCTCTTCTTCCTTTGTGAATACTGAGCAAAAGTATTCATTCAGTATCTCTGACTTTTCACTGTCTCCCTCTGCCCACCTCCCCTCTCCTTTATTAATCTTCACTATCCCTCCCTTAACCTTTCTATGCTCCCTAATGTACCTATAAAAGGTTTTATCCCCCTTCTTAACTGAGTTGGCTATCTTTTCCTCAGTTTGGGCCTTTGCTTTTCTGACTGCCTTCCCCACTTCTTTCTGCTTTAATTGATACAGTTCCTTGTCATGCTCCATCTGTGATTCTTTGTACTTTTTGAATGCAGCCTTTTTCTCCTTAACCTTCCCTGACACCTCTTTTGAGAACCATAGTGTTTTTTTATTATGCTTTGTTTTCTTTATTTGTTTCACACAAAGGCTTGTTGCCTCCATGATGGCAGTTTTGATTTTTCTCCATTGTTCTTCCACCCCTCCTTTCTGGCCATTTGTTAATGCATTCCTCAGGTATTCACCCATTATGCCAAAGTCAGCCCTTCTAAAGTCCAATATCCTTGTCTTTGTATGGCTTGTCTCCATGGTTGTGTTTATTGTGAAGCACACTGTGCAGTGGTCACTTGTTCCCAGATGTCTACTGACTTCTAAATTTGTGATCCTCTCTCCATTTGAGAGTATCAGGTCTAATATTGCTCCCTTCCGAGTGGGTTCCACCACTAGTTGTCTAAGGCATGCCCCCTGTAGGGCATCGAGAATGACCCTGCTCTTGGATGTGACAGCAGTCCATGTCACCCAGTTTACATCTGGCATATTCAGGTCTCCCATCAACAGTATCTCCCCTTTTTCAGCCATTTTGAGAATGCCCTCTATCATTTTCTTGTCCATTTCCTCCCCTTGAGACGGGGGTCTGTATACAACCCCTGTGTGGATTGTGATGCCATTCCCTGTCTCCAAGGTGACCCAGAGTTCCTCTTGTCCTCCCCCTTTACTTTTCAGTTCTGTAGCTTTGATCCCTTCCCTTATGTAGAGAGCTATTCCACCTCCTCTTTTACCCTCCCTGTCCCTTCTGTAGATTGTGTACCCTGGTATGTTGACATCCCAGTCATTGTTCTCCATGTACCATGTTTCTGTGACTGCCACAATATCCAAGTGTTCCTCTTCCATCAGGGCTACTAGCTCTGGTAGCTTGTTTCCCAGACTATGGGCATTGGTACTCACTGCCCTCCATTTAATGTTGGCTTTATCCTTTTTTACCCCATCCCTGCTCTCATTGCCCTTGTCCATTTTTCCATTTACCCCTGTCCTGCCCTCTGTCAAGCTCTGAGTGACATTTCCCTGTAACTTGAACAGTGAATGGCAAATGCCTGCCTGTGTGTTGTGAAGGTGCCAAGCTCAAAATCAGCCACTTGTTGAGTGTGAGCAGGAGGAATGGTGCGCGGGTTTGATGTGGATGTCAGTTGCAAAAGTGAAGTTAAATGAAAATTCAGAGATGGCGGGTGATGTGATGAAATTTAAAAAGGATTGGTTGCTGTGGCAGGAGAGTGTTTTTTTCTGTACTTGGTGACTGGTATTTTTTTGTTGTTATTGGGACTGAGGAGCTGCTGCTACTGATCGTGACTTCAGTGCATCTGTCTGGCTCCTGAAATGTCCAGGCAGATGGATTTGGAGTAGGCAAAAGTAGCTGTTGGCTGGCATCGTTTCTTACCCATGGTTATGTTGTCCAGTTTAATCACAAGTAAGAAGAGGGTTCAGTCAATCAGCTTTCAGGATTTATAGTGCCCAGTTCATAATGTCTGTTATACTGTATTTCTTCTATTTCAATGGGGTTTTCAACTTCAATGCATAATGTTTCCATTTTTGCATGTTTTTACACCAAACTTTCAACATGGCCTTTTTGAGACCCCATCTCATGAACGGTGATGGTGGAATTATGCAAATACATCCTGGAAGGTGATTTTTACTTGGTGAAATCACATGTCAGGAGGGATTTCAAAATTGTTATCAACTTTACCCATGAGGTGGGGTCATAAGAAGAGTATGTTGAAAATTTGGGGTCAAAATATGTAAAAATGGCAAAGTTATGCACATCAGTTGAAATTTTCCTACACTTACTTGAAACAGTAATTTAAAATATTTTGAACACAAATTTTCAGGATAGCCATATTTTTACACCATCTCATGAACATGACAGCTGGCATTTTTCAAATCCTGGCCAAACTGTCTTTTCACATTTGTGGCAAGGAATGATGTTGCAGTGGTGCAGGATCATATTTTGGCAGGGATTTGGAAATGTTCAGTACCAGGTTCATAAGGTGGAGTAATAAGAAGGTTATGATGACAATTTAGTTGCAGTTCTGCTAAAAAAGTAAGCTCATGGCCCCGGAGGGCCCTGCACTTCCACAGCAACATACATATATGCATCTAAGGAGGGATGGGGAGTGCAGGGCCTGGAGGGGCCCAGTACTCCCACAGGCAAATAAGGATGCAATTATACTATGTCAAAAATTATGGATGGATGGGAGCACAGGGCCCAGTGGGCCCTGTGCTCCCACAGGCAACTAACAATATGATTATACTATCTCAAAAAGTAAGGAAATTCACTGCAAAAAACTTTGTCAATGCACTAGTTAGGATTTAAGGGACAAAAGTAGGGAAATGCCATGTTAGGGTTTCCAGCCCTAACACCACACCCCTACCCTGCAGGCAGCAACATGCATGTGGTGTGTCTTGGGGTTGTCAACCCTAATGCTCACCCCATTCTCATATACAGTACCCATCTCAGCTTATTTACTAATGGAATGGGGTTGAACATGCTACTCAACCCTAACTATAGGGGCATGACCATGGCCCTATAATATAGAAAATTATTCCAGTTCACTATCAGGTTTTTTTGAAATTAGCCATCACTGCTTGTTGTGCTGGATCTGGTTCTACTCCCTCATGCCCCTCTCCTACTTCAGGTTCTCTGCCAGATTGACCAGTGTACATTGTTGGTACACATACTACTGCTTCTGTTGCTTCTAAATCCCCTTGCCACTGACTGACCATCTCTCTCAGCTCTGCAAGGAATTTGGATTTTTAAAGCTTAAAGAAACTGCATGTGTGTTTTCTTTGGATAATAGCTCACCCAACTACCTTTTCCTTAGAGTATTCTATTTTACTGGAACAGCCTGCTCTGGTCCTTGAAAAGATTCCCCTACCCATAATGCACTGTATCTGGGGAATCAGCACAACAGTGCAGCCTGCTTAAATGCACACCCCTTTTGCACAGAATAAAATGTTCATTTAAGGGGCTGTGCACTTATCCTGACATTCTTGTTTTAAATGGGAAATACTGAGTCTGAGATCTGTCTTTTTAACTTTCTTTATTTCTGCCCTTAGAAAAGTATAAAAACAAGTATAATATCAAATAAAATACATTAACGTAGTTAAACATCATTTTACTGATGTATTTATTTTTTCCACTTTCGCTCACTGTGTTAGAAAGGCATTCCAGGGAGGATGCTCATTAAAATATTGTTTTCACACAAGCTGAAAACAGGCTGTGCACTCAGCAGGTGCTGATCACATGTTACTGGGTGCATTGGTGAACTGTGAAGATGTGCACTTAACAGCAATGAATATTTAACCAGAAAATGTAACACTGCAAAGACAGGAAAAAAAAAGTCAGGAAATAGAAAAAGTGTGCATTTATCCAGAATGTGCACATATCTGATATGCACTTAAGTGGGCTTCACTGTATTACTTCCTCATTCAAAATATCTTGGGCCATTGCTGCTTAGAAATGTACTGCAAACTAAACCTGCAGTACTGTAGCCGACCTGGTGGTGCTGAGGGTTGAGGTGCTGGACGCCACACCTCACGCCACATCAGCAACCCGGGTTTGGGAACAAGCCAGGGCTGTCGGGGGTCGGCGGGGAAGAAGAAGATCGAGTGTCCGGAGGACTGCTCTCTTCTCCTGGGGTGGGATTCAGGGGTTACTGTGCTCCACGGTGGCCCCTAGTGGAAGCTAGAAGCATTTCATCCAGTAGCATGGTTGGATAAGGGGATGAGCATGGCAGGCATCTCCGGGGGCAGCTTGCGTACTGATGCCATTGCACATCACACTCGTGGAGAAATGAAAAACAAGGAAAAACCTCCTTCACCACCAGTGAGATGACGGTGGCCCCAGGGTAATCACCCACATCCCAACACTGGCCCAGACGCACCCCGGTCTGTCTCCAAAGGCCGACCAGTCGAGAGCAGGTAACGCACCTCACGCTTAGGAGCCAGCCACCAGAGGAAGGGCGGAACCAGCCCTGGAGGTGACACCGGGGGTCGAGCCTGCCTGCCTGCAGTCATTCAGGAGGAGAGGATTCAGGGAGATGCAGAGGGTTCAGGCAGGCAGTTAGGGGGAATTCTGAGTGGGCACTCCTGAAGGATGCCTGGGGTATAAGGTGTATAAAGAAACTTAAAAAAAGAACTATAGTACTGTATATGAATCTGAACTTGTAGACTGGCAATTCTCTCTCATGCACTGACCCTCAGTGTTTTATTTCCCATACTCTCCAATCACTCTTACAGTAAAACATACTTGCAGGTGTTTATTATATTATCCTGAAAATACCACAAAAAAAGTAATTGTTTTCCATAATAAAACACGTTAGTCGAAAGATGTTTTTTGTATATGTTTCTAGTATTTTTTGTGTACATTTGAGAAAGCCATTATATAATCCATGAATTTTGCAAGTGGAAATAATCCACAAATTCTTAGTCACATCACACAAAATATTCTACCATATAAATGACAATGTCAAATTCCTTTCATTGTAAAGGACTTACAGTTGATCTAGGATGAGTTTTTACTTCAGTAACTGTGAACTTAAGAGCAACTTTAGTTCTGCTTCCGATGTGACTTTATTGGAGGATTTAAAAATGTTAATGTTAATTATCACTTAGTTAAAGTAAGTATATCCATAGATTGAGGATGAGTTTCATGTTGCAAACATGCCACCTTTCTGCATGCATCATTGCTACAGTAAAACATGCCAGTAAAACCTTGCCTCTATTATTGTACAGCCTTCTTCTTCATGACTTGTTGACTGTCAATTTTTATTTCTTTTTCATAGCTTTACAAAAAAAACATTGCTGTTGTAATTAATTATGTTGTAGGTAATTTATGTTAATTGTAGCTTGTTTGTCATCTAATTGATATTGTTAATTAGTATATATATATTTGTAAGCAACTCAAATTTTCATGTTCTGTGACTATATTTGTACCAAGCTCCTAAATGTAAATGAGTGAAAGCGCAATTGAAAGTCTGCCAATTGCACAACAAAACATATTTTACTACTCCTACTACTACCATATCTGCTACTTAACAGGTGTCTTTATGAGAGTATTAAGCAACAGATCTGCATGGCATTAGAAGTTGGGTCAGCACTTGAACTACAGAAACTCCCCGCCTGTCCTCCCAGCTCCACACACACACACACACACACACACCTTTGCCTGCTGGTCTCCAGGACAACAGGGCTTGCAGAGGGAGCCTGCACATCTTTTGTTCTCCCTCTACTAGGAGGCAGTGTAGTGCAGTGGTTTAAGCCTCTGAGCTGCAAACCTGGAGACCTGGGTTTGAATCCCACGACTCCCATTTGCATATTGTGTGACCCTGAGCAAGTCACTTAACTTCCCTGTGCTTCCATGTCACACCTGGAAACAAGTTTCAGCTTACTGTGTCTCTCCTGGTTAAACAATTTCCCTTCCCCTCCTCTCCCCTTCCCCCCTGCCACCAGACATTCTAGGATCAGCACCCCAACTACCTTTCTTCATGGGTAACCTGATCCACCAATCAGGTGGATTTGAGGGTGGAACATCCCCTCCTTCTCCTTTCTCTGGAATAGCAGAAGCCCTTCCATGTAGTGGCCATTCCATGCAAAGGACCACAGCGCTAAAGTCACTGACTGACTCCTACCTCACTGCAAACCTGGGCTCTACTTGACTACCCTGTTTTAAGGTGACTGTACAATCAACTGTGGTGTGCTACTCTCAGGCTCCCCTGCTTACTTCATCCAGTCAGGGTTCCCAAGACTTTGGTGTACTCCTGATTGACATTTGTCTATCCGTTGCTCATTACTGGCATATTACAACTGTCACTTTTGCCAGTTTTACTGAATTGTTAGTCTGCAGCTTGTTGGACCTTGTCCTTGCTGCGCAACTGCTGCATAATGTGCTGTTTTATCTTGTAGCCTACTTCTTCGTCTGTGTTGCTGCCTATTTACTTAGCAGATTTGGTTTGTTACCTTAGTTTATCACCTGCTCCTTGCCATGTTTCCCATGCTATTCCATGTAATATTGTTGCATTGCCATTCGCTAGCCTGTCTTGATGTTCTGTACTATGGTATTGTTCTGGTTACCATTATGCACTGTTCAATCACAGTAGTCTTCTGTATAGCCAGTTACCTTCCTCTCCTCTTCAGCCATAATGTTCCTGGCCATTTTCTGCTTGCTTCATTTTCCCTTCTCCTTCTTCCACCTCTCCTCTCCTCTCCTCTCTCTCTCTCCCCCTCCCTCCCCTTCTTCCTCTTCCCCCATCCAACTCCCTTTTGAGCATCCTTCTTTCCACTTGCACCTCGCTCTGCTTTCCTTTTCTCTTCCTCCTTTCCTATTTACCCTGGTCTCCTGCCTTCTCCATCCTTAACCTGGAGATCCTCTAATGTGGCCTCCTTCTTCCTTGCTGCCCCTCTTCACCTTGCTCTCCTTCCCACTCCAAGGGTAGGAAGCCCAACTCCATCATTATCCTCATTATCCTAATTCTCCTACTCCTTCACCTGTCTGGTAATGTGAAGCCCAATCCTGGACCTCTTCCCCCCCTCCCTTATTTCCTCTGTCATCTCCAAGGGACTCATAGTCTTTCATCTAAATGCTAGGAGCCTGCTACCAAAGCTCAACCTCCTCTCTGTTTAGCTGCATTTATACTCCTCAGATGTCTTATGTATTACTGAGTCTTGGCTCTCCTCCTGGATTCTGGACCATAAATTTTCACTTCCTGATTGCTATCTTTTCAGACAGAATAGGGGTAAACGTTGCAGAGGGGTGGCCATTTACATTCACCAGAATCTGACATGTATTGTGGCCAGAAAGCAGGCTGATCCCTCCTCCCTTGAGTATCTTTTAGACAAGCTCTCCTTTCCCTCCTCAGAACCCATTTTCATTGGAGTTCTTTATGCTTCTCCTAAGATTTCTTACTCTTGCCTGGTAGACTCTCTTTCCACCATTGCTTCTTTTTCCTCCACATGTGAGCCCATCCTCCTCAGTGACTTCAATGTCAATTGGATTTGCCCATAAAGCTGGGTGAAAGTTGCAAATTCTGCTTTCTCTCTGAACTTTTGTGAAATTTATGAAATTTTGCTAAATTTTCTGAACTTCCACCACTGGCAAGATCAGAATGCTCTGAATGTGTTTGGCAGATTTTTGCCCTGTTCTGTGGAATTTATTGACTGAACTGTGGAATAATACACATGCATTGTGGAATGACAGTTCTGAGGAATTTTATTATGCTGTTTAATGGATAATTATTCTACACTACATGTCATTATTCCACAGTTCATTGATCAGTTCTGCTGTGGAATTTCTTTCTGAGAAGCAATGCCCTTAATTCATACAATCCTTAAAAAACACCTTTTAAAAGGGGCTTTTATAAGGGTGTGGTTGACAAGCCGGTCTATACAATTCTGCACTTGCCCCTCCCAGTCATCCCCCATCTTTGTTCTTGCTCCATGTATGTGAGTAATTTATAGACTATCAGCATCAGTATGCATTAGTGAACTTCCATAAGACAAGGGCTACATACTGTATGTTGTCTGCTATTTTTCAATTCCTTTTCCCCTCCCACCCCTCCCTCCTCCTTGCCCTCTGGCTTTTTGAATGTTTTTGTATCCTCAGTAACATACTGTAGGTACACCTGTTATAATCAGTGTATCCCTGCCTTTGCTAGACATCAGTTTGGGTTTGTATTTTTGTTTTTATCCTTCAAAATACATAGTGCATGGCTTTCTGTGCTTTCTGCCCTATTTTTAGAGTTTTTAGCAATCTGCAAAGTATCATATATTAGTATGGCATAAAATAGGGGCTTTTGCAAAGGAACAGCAGTCTAATTATTCATTATTCTTACATTTTCTATTTCCTTCCCCCCTCCTTCCTTCTCTTTTTTTTTTTTCATCCTTTGGTCTTGGACCTGTCTTTTAGCATTAATTGCAATTGTTAAGAATTAGTGCATATTAAAAATGAACATCACAAGGACTTTTACTGTAGTAATAGATTAAAGGAGATAAGAAATGAAATTGCTGAATTTAATGTTAATGCACGTTTCTGTATTACTGCTGTATTCTCGTTATTAAAACTAAATTGATTTCAAACACTTTCTGCATCTGTTTCATTTATTTTGATCCCTATGTGTCAGAGGTGTACCTGTGACAACTGTAGAGCTGGCAATGTGTGAGCATGTGAAGCTGATGAAGCGCCGACATCAGTAACTCCTTACCTCAGCATTTAAACTGACAGCGCCATGGATACAGCCTTTAGGAGGGATATAAGTGGGGAATCTGATGATGAACTGGACTTTTCAGGAGCTGGATGATAAAGAGCTGTATCTGTTAAATGGCAGAGAGCAGCCTGTCTGGGCATAGAGTACAGCCATACATAAATGAGCATTTTCACTGTTATGTTTCTTTGGGGGGGTGCTGAGATGGAGGATCAGGTGGGGTGGTAAAATGGCTTGCCTACAAAGTCTGATTGAACCTCCTGCCTCATTCCTCTCCTGCTCATGGAGATGCTGGGGCAGGGAATGCTTATCCTGTGGAATAGAGCACCACGACTATAAAGTACCACAATTTGAAAAATGCATAACACTATACAGCCCCCCCCAACCATGGATGGTCTGCTGGGAACATTCCATGTGTCCCTCTCTCATGAACTGCTCTGTTCTCATATGACCATGTTGCCTCTTTCACCACTTACTAGCACAGTCTCTCTACTACCTTGTGCACTGCAATACAGCACTGTGTGGCTGTAGGATACTGGGGCAGCAGAAGTCAGACAACTCTAGGACTGCTGCCAGCACTGGAGCAGGGCAGTGTGCTCCTCTCATTCTCTAGCTCTCTGTCAGTCAATCCTGGGCACTGACCTCTACCAGCTTGCTTTGCCTCACTGACAACTGGCAACTAGCTGCATTTCACTCATTCAGAATTGCTCCCTGCCTGACACACTCACTGTGTCTCTCTCTCACACTCTCTCATGCTCTGCAGCTGGTTTTCACTTCCCTCTTGCTCTTCTATCTCTCTCAGGAGTGGGGGCCAGCACAAGGGGGGGGACCTCTCCAGCATTCTATAATCTATGTAATGCTGTCATCAACATTTTACTGCTGTTGCTGCTCGCTGTCAGCAAACTGCACATGGCTGCAGCTTTCTTTCCTAAGTAGGCTTGCTGAAGCGTGTGGAGAGAGAGAGAGAGAGAGAGAGAAGAGAGACACGTCAACCAGCTGTGCTGTTCTCTCTGTCTCTCTGTCTCTCTCTCTCTCTCTCCCTATTGTTTGGAGAGGAAACACAGATGGAGAAAGAAAAGAGGGGAGAACAGACACTCTCACTGATAGCTTACCATTTACTGTCACTCCCGATCTCTGCTGCAGCAACTTGCTCTACCTCTGTGACTCTGTCTTACTCAGTCTCTGTCCTCTCCCACTCTCTGTCTCTCTCTCTCTCTCTCTGTCCACCAGTCCATGGGGACACTCCCGCTGCAACTTTCTGCTGCCTGATCTGGTACCACTGTGTCACTCCTTCATTCTACAGACAATGCCGACCACACATGCACAAAGACAGAGGCAGAGGAGACTTCATTGTCCGTAACTCCCTCACCATTGGGGTGGCTCACTCAAGGCACAGGATATATCCCACAGTGCCGCTTGCTCACACAGGCATTTTTGTGGCTGCCACTCCACCTTTCACTTCTCTAAAGATAACAAGACCCATGGCAGCATCTCTGAAGTAGCTCCATGGAGCCTTGCTATTCCACCAGTTGCATTGCTCAACTACCTACAGAGAGTGCTTCACAGATGCAGAGGTGACTGTGTTGTTACGCCAACATGTTGTTCATTCACAAGGAATGCAGAGTCCTTTTCTCATAGCAAGAGGTATGCAGGGCTATGCCCACTGCAGCCCTAAAAAAGGACCAAAACAGGACCCTGTCAATTATAGACCTATTAGTCTCACCTCTACTGTTTGCAAGATTCTTGAAAGCTTAGTTAAGGATATCATTTACCATGACATTAATAATACAGAGATGGAACAGCATGGTTTTAGACAGCACGATGATAGCACTACTAATTTAATATGTTTCTATAAAGAAATTAGTGAGCTATTAGATAAAAATACTCCATGCGAAGTGGTGCATTGACTTTAGCATAGCATTTGATTTGATCCCGCACTGGGCTTTATTAGGAAAAAAATGAAAAAGCATATCAATAGAGCCATACTGAACTGGATTTCTGAATGACTGGTGGGTAGGTTGCAGTGGGTGGTTATAAATGGTCATCTGTCTGGGACAGAACATGTTACTAGTTGAGTCCCCCAGGGCTGTCTCTCTTAGGCCCTTCACTGTTTCCATTTTTTTATTTCTGACTTGACAAATAACATGTTAAATAGTATTGTGAAATATGCCAATGGTGTTAAACTGGGGGTCCTTGAGAAACTTTGTCATAAGATTTAAACCTCCAGAATGATCTTGATCATGTTTCAGACTGGATATCTAAAAGCAGTATGAAACTTAACATTCATAAGTGCAAGGTTATGCACCTTGGGAAAAATAATCATAAGCACTGTTTTATATTATGTGGTAAACACTAGGCAGTACTAAAGATGAGAGGGGTCTGGGAATTACCAGCTTTCATGATCTCAGTACTACCAGACAAGTAAATATAGCCATTAACAAAACTAAGAATGTTATAAGACCTATCAAAAGAAGTATTTACTCCAATGATGCTAAGGTTCTAATGCCACTTTATAGGGCCTATGTGAGGACACATTTGGAATATACATCCTATCTGTGGTGCCCATTTAAAAAATTGAGTGTAGAAACCTAGAGAAAGTTCAAAGGAGGTTTACTAAAGGAATAATGCATGACAGAATGGGTGTTATGCTGGGACAACATCCTGCCTTGGGTGACTGGGTACGAGGCACAGGCCGAATGCGTCCTGAGAAGGGATGTTATCCCAGCATAACACCCTCCCTGGAGTGCATTATTCCTATTATACAATGGCTCATTTGTGAAACCAAAAAAGAAAAGTAAGAAAAAAAATATATTTTTTTACATTTTTAATTCATTGTTTGTATGTGGAGGTATACTTATTGGGGAAAAAAAGTCCATACTTCCTAATCTTTCCAGAAGGTGGTGCTGTTGGTACAGCAAACTGTTTGTAACTCTACGGTGACTCACTTCACCCACCTCCCATCTGTGCAGCATTCTTTTGTGTTTGATTCCAGGCTGTTTGGAAATACCGGGGGAAATACTTTCAGTTAACTTTTTTGATTTTTTATTGTTGCAGTTGCGAATGAGACTGGGACTGGAAGTTACAGGTGGAATCAGGAGACCAGTGTACCGGCAATCTTAGGTGCCATGCACGAAGTCCACTCTCATTGAAGAGGTGTTTTTAAGTGTAAAAAGAAATATATTTCAGAGCAAAACCCTCCACAGGTCTGGTCACATCTTTCAATAAAGCCGGGTTCATGGTTCACTGACTGGGGACTGACTTTGTGGTGCTGCCTGCAGTAATTTCTGGTTCAGGTGATTCAGTCGTCTGTGTGGTGGTACTAAAACCAGGATGTTATGCTGGGATGACATCCTGGGTCTAGCTCCAGACTGACCAATCAAAGCCCAGGATTCTTTCTTGCCATTGTATAATAAAAACATATTTGGACTAAAAGATAAAACATACAAAGAGCGACTTGAAACATCAAGTCTTATGTGCTTGGAGACAAAGGCCCTGTCCACACTAGGGGTCCTGTATCATTACGGGCAGGTGAAAACATTACAGGAGCCTCTAAACATGGTGAGCTTTCACACTGAAAATGGTTTGGAACTGTGTTCAAACACCATGTTCAAACCCTGATAGTATCAGGGTTTTAGCACGGATTTTGACACGGTTCCACTAGAAAATCACTTACTTCAATAGTGTCAACAGGAGTCCCTACATGATTCTTGGCATGGTGCTGTCACTCCCAATTCACTCCTGGAGTGCAGACGCACTTAGCAGCAGGATCAAAACATGGATCCATCTTCAATGTGGACACGATGGCTCGATAAATCGTGTAACGTTTTTGGTAAAGTTACAAAAAAAATGTCATTAATGTGGACAGGGCCTAAGAGACTGAGAAGGGACCTTTTGTTTATGTACGACATCATAAATGACCCTTATTTTATGGCTGAAAACGTAAACGAATATTAAAATTTGATTAGAGAGATCAGAGGTCACCCACTATAGATTGTGGGTAAACCTTTTAGAACAGCAAAAAGAAAGAAAAAATTCACTCTGAGAATAGCAAACCCATGGAACCAGTTACCAACTGAAATGATTATCAGTAAAACTAAAAATGAATTCAGAACTAAACTGGATAAATATATTTTGGCAGTAGGCAGACTTTGTTATTACTCACAGTGAAATTCCTAGTGGAGCAATAATGGGCAGCTTGCCTCCTTGCTCCTCACTTTCCTTAGCATGAACCATAGTAGGTGGTGCTGCCACTTTACAGATCATTGGTGAGACCCCACCTGGAGTACTGTGCACAGTTCTGGAGACCACATTTCAACAAGGATACAGATAAAGTGGAGGCAGTCCAGAAGAGACCAACTAAAATGGTGCAGGATCTGCATCAGAAGCCCTATGAGGAGATACTGAAGGAATGCAATATGTATACCCTGAAAGAGATAAGGGGGTATGATAGAGACATATAAATAACTCAGAGGGGTAAACAAGGTAAGGAGATGTGAGGAAGTATTTCTTCACTGAAAGACTGGTGGATGCCTAAAACAGTTCTAGAGGAGCTGGTGGGGAAAAACAGTGGTGGGATTTAAGAATGCGTGGGCTAGGCATAAGGGAATCTTAGGTGGACGCAAACAAGCAAAAAGTGACTCGCACTCTAGAGCCAGGGGA
The DNA here is from genome assembly GCA_016271365.2 of Neoceratodus forsteri. Classification (NCBI taxonomy): domain Eukaryota; kingdom Metazoa; phylum Chordata; order Ceratodontiformes; family Ceratodontidae; genus Neoceratodus; species Neoceratodus forsteri. The sequence continues at coordinate 915,994,341 of CM028137.1, forward strand.
GTGAATACCCCAGTGAGGGTGGTTTAAAATAATTGCAAGCTTCAAAGTTCCAAAAATAGATCATTTTAATCATAATTCAAAGAATCACTCCATTAGCAGGGACATTTTATTTGAGTTATAAAGGGTGGGCAGCCCACTCACTTGCACCCTGCCCGACATCCCAGTGCAGCACCAATTCTGTTTTTCTGTGTTTAATCTTAGGTGGACACCTGAAACAGTTCTAGTGGAGCTGGTGAGGAAAAAACAATGGTGGGATTCAAGAATGCATGGGACAGGAATAAGGAAATCTTAGCGGAAAGCAAAGGGGTTTAGAGCAGAAGATCAGGTTGGGTCTGCAAGGAATAGTATAGGCAGGGAAAAAAATAGGCAGACTGGGTGGGCGAAGTGCTCTTTATTTGCTGTCAGATTCTATGTTTGTAGCTTTCTTAAAGTTACCCTTCCATCTTCATTGCATGTTCCCTTGTTCTTGTGCCTCTTTTTTTCTGAAAACTCTTACTTTTGAAACATACAGAATAAAATTAATTTACCAGTTGTAGGTGCACTTTTTATTTGTTGATTGTAGTGAAGCAGCAATACCTAATAGACTAGCACAATTTCATGGCATTAATATGAGTCTCCAAAGGCTGGGTGGGTGGGAGCCAGGATCCAAAATGACAGAGGATAAAGGAGGGTAAGCAGGTCAGCATATGATGGGTCCTTCTACTACAGTAGCTCAGCTAGGTGAGCTAAAACGTTGTCTTTTTTTTTCTTCCATTCTTTGTCACTCCGGTCATGGCCCACGGAGTCTCTCTCAGGCATCCTGCCTATTCCTGCCCACCTGAGGTCCCCACGATGCTAAGCCTCCTCTCCTCCCCTTCCATACAGCCAGCAACCCCAGCTTAATCCTTCTGGGGTGGGGCCGCCCCTCCTCTTGGGTGTTCTTACAGTTAAGACTCTGGCTGCAGGTGGGGGCCTGGGTGGAGGAACTGGAAGGCCAGGTGAGGTGGATCTGGCGGTGGGCATGGGGGTCAGGTTCCATCACCTACCCCGTGGAGCTGGGTTTTTCCTTATTCTGGTGTTCTTCCCCACCCTCCCTCCCCATGTGGTGCACTCTGATGCATGGTGCACAGCAAGCCTGCCTGCATCAGCCATGCTGATGTGCAGCCGATGCACTGCAGCACCCCCGATCTCCACCAGGAGCCGCTGATGCGCCGGACATGCTCCAACCCTCCCTCTGGGGCAGGAGAGCAGCCCAGCAGGTGCTCAAAACTCACCCCACCCTGCTGACCCCCAGAGCCCAAGCTCACTCCTGAACTTGGGTCGCCGGCATGGCGCGAAGTGTGGCGTTCAGCTCTTCAACCCTCAGCACCACCGAGCCGGCTAAAACTTTATCTTGATGGTAAAATCATGAGTTGCAGTCCGATGGCTGGATTTTAAGATTCTGAGTTCAGCAGTTTGTAGAAAGGTGAGGTTGCTGAACTAGAGAGTGCTCAACGTGCGGCAGCAGTATAAATACAATCACCATACATAGAGAGGTGTAGAGGATATAGATATTATCATAAATGTTTGAAAAATAAGTACATCTTCATTGTAGGTGACTGTACCATATTTGTTGCCATCACAATGAGTTACTGGCAACACACACTGGCCCTGTCTGTCACTTCTCACAGGCACAATTGATTGAGCCACACATTATGTGATGATAGACCTTGTGGAGTGTCCACTCATCATTACCGGCAATTCTTTTATTTCTTTTCATGTCACTACACAATAAAATTTTAAGGGAAATTGATCTGTCCTAAGTTTTCTTTCCAGTCTTTCAATACAGCAAGGAACACATTGTTAGCCGATGAGATCCCAGTACAATACCTTTCATTATACTGAGGCTTCATGAGTGAGGTAGACTGCTGAGACCTATTTAAGCCAGCTGTGTTTGGAATTAAACATATACTGTAATGGTTGCCATACACAGTTAAGACAAATGCATTAATGATTTTTGTTTTGTTTTGTTTTAATTCCTAGACAGAACAGTTCTTGAAATCACTTTTTTTATTACTGGCAGCTATCTGGGTTTTGTGAAGACACTCCACTCAAAACTAGCTCTGGTCAGAGTCAATAGGGCTGCAGCCGAGGAATTAGGGGTAAAAATATTGAAAATTACCAAAGTTACGAGGCTGCATTAGCAAATTATAATGTAGGCTACTAAAGTTGGTGTTTTTATAGTTATACCAAATTTTCAACATTGCCTTGTTATAACCCTGCCTCATGAAGAATGGCAGAGAAAATTTTCAGCTCCTGGCATAAAGGTGATTTCATACAGGGACTGTGAAATCAACTTTCGGGATGCAAACACATATGGGGCCCAATTCTAAAAACTCAGCACAAGCCATGCCGAAGGCACCTTGCACCAATCCCCCATGCGCCATGGACCCTGCGGCCAATTCTCTATTGGGCAGGTTCCCAGTGGCTAAGTCACGTGGCGTGCAGCAACCCTAGCAGCGTGCCAAACTGTGAGTGCACCTGGACAGGTTGCCACAAGCCTGCTGCAATGTTCAGCAATCTGCATAAGCACTCTTGGTCCGGTGCCCCCAACCCCCCATCCCCAATCAATGTTAAGTAAATAAATAGCAGCCCCATTTCCCTGGTAGTCTAGTGCCCCCGATCCATGATCACTGTAAAATATATAAACATTACCCCACTTTCCTGGTAGTCTAGTGCCCCCCCGATCCATGATCACTGTAAAATATATAAACATTACCCCAACTTTCCTGGTAGTCTAGTGCCCCCCCGATCCATGATCACTGTAAAATATATAAACATTACCACCGTTTTCCTGGTAGTCTAGTGCCCCCTCCCTGAACCCCAATCATTGTTAAAATAAATAATAAAGACAGACCCTTGTCTCTGGTCATCTAGTACCCCCCAAACCCCGATGTTTGTTAAAATATGTAAACATTATCCCCGTTTCCCTGGTAGTCTAGTGCCCCCTGATCCTGATGACCCCAAAATTACTGTATCAATTACCACCTGTTGGTCTAGTGGGCCCCTACTCAACAGTGCCTTACCATCCTACTCCCCCCAATCCATAAGGGAGCCAGCGACTGGCACAGTCCACCTCACACCACCACCACAGCCAGCTGCCGACTGAGCTCTGAATAAGCATGTATACAGTATGTGCTCATTCAGAGCTCAGTCAGCAGCTGGCCACGGTGGTGAGAGGTGGGCTTTGCCAGTCATTGGTTCCCTTATGGGTTGGGGGAGCAGAGTGGTAGGGCACTGCCAGGTGGGGGGGGTCCACTAGACCACCAGGTGGTAGCTGATACAGTAATTTCAGGGTCATTGGGATGGGTGGGTACTAGACTACCAGGGAAACAGGGGTAATGTTTATTTTTTGTAACAGTGATCAGGGTTTGGAGATGGGGGACCAGGGCACATTGCCACTATCTGGTCAACTCCCCTGGTGGTTATATTTCAAAGCACCCTTAGACCAGCTAGTGTTGGTCTAAAGGTACTTAGAAATGTCACCACTGGGGGAGTTTTGTAAATTGTGATTCTGGGGATTTGGCAGCCTACGTCTGCTGCAAGCCCTGGTGCCATGCTGCAGCACAGTGTGTCTGGTGCAAGGGTGGAGTAAGCACCATTAGGTGCAGGCTGCATGCAGTAGGTGCAGCCTGCCTTTGCGAATTGCTCTCAGGCCATCCTTTGGTGCAAGGGGCACTTTGTGCCAATCATTTCAATGCAAGACCCTTGCATTGCCCCAGAAGCTTCGAGAATTGGGCCCCTTTGGGGCAGGAGTTGAAAAATAACAGCTGTTACATTCATGATGTGCTGTAAAGAAATGTCAATGCTGAAAGTTTGAGGTAAAAATATTGAATATTACCAAACTTACAAGACTGTATTTGAAAAATTCAACAGAGCCTCATAACTTTTTTTTTAAATATTTTACACCAAATTTATAACATAGCCTTCTTATGCCACCATCTCATGAATAAAGGCAGAGAAAATGTTCAACTTCTGTCTGAAAGGTGATTTCATGCAGGGACCTCAAAATCACCTTTCAGGATGTCAAAAAATATTTTGGTCAGGATTTGAAAAATGACCATTCATGAGGTGCTGTAAAGATATGGCTATGTTGTAAATCTGTGGTAAAAATATTGAAAATTACCAAAGTTACAAGCCTGCAATCACAAAATTCAATGAAGCCTCATAACTTTGATATTTTTTTTAATATTTTTCCACCAAATTTTCAACAGAGCCTTCTTGTAACCCCACTTCATGAACAAGGGCAGAGAAAATGTTCAACTACAGCCCGAAAGGTGGTTGTGTGCAGGGACTGCAATATCACTTTTCAGGACAGATTTGCCTAATGTCAGTGCAATTGTTCATGAGGTGGCATCCCAAACAAGGCATGTTGAAAGCTTGGGACAAAAATATGCAGAAATGTCCAAGTCATGCCATTAAGTTCAAAACACCATTGAAATACATTGAACCATATACCTGTTTCTTCAGTTTGTGGTCCAGCTTTCAAGAGTGAAGCCATGCCTGTGGTCCAGAGAGGATTATGGCATTGGACCCCAAATGGATAAGTGGGGGCTGCAAGGTGGTGGGTGCTGAGTGGGAAGGTTGGGTGGGGATACAGTAACAGCTGCAAAAGACATCGATGGACGTTGTTCTTTTTACAGGGTTCAGAAAAAAAAAAGACAGAGGAGTTCTGATCGTGACACTGGGGGTTAGGCATCCCCAGTGTCACTGTTATGTTTTGGGAGGGGTTGCTGAGAGGGAGGGTCAGGTGGGGGTAGGGAAAATATTTATCAAAAAAACAAAAAGGAGGTCATGGCAGAACATGGCACAGTCCACCATGTCCAAGGTGGCCATCGGACCCAACTGTGCATGTGCAAGTAGTCGCGCATGCAGAATACAGTTTGGTGGCCATCTCAGATGCCGTGGACTGCGCCATGTTCTGCAGTGACCACAACATAGTGCTGTATGACTGCTAATACAGAGAGCAGAGTGCTTCACAGATGTGGAGGTGACTTTGAGGCAACTCCACACTGTTGTTCAGTCGGAAAAGTCTCACTTTCTTAATCGCAGGAGGTCTGCAGGGCTCCACCCACTGCAGCCCTAAAATTAAAAGGAAAACTCCTACATTCTTTTGTTCTATACAGTATGTCTGGATTATTATTTCACTTGGTATAACTGGAGCAGCTGCAGTGGCCAAAGGCTGATGATTTAATAATACAATTGTCTGTGCCCCTCAGGCAATCAGAATTATTGTTTCCTGGCCCATTTTTTTTAAATATTGCATATGCCCTCTGGCATTTAAAATGTTTAGAATCATTGTCATGTTTCAAATTCTCTAAAATGTCCTGGTGTAAGCATACACTAATCTTCTTTGTAAATAGAGAAAAAATATAAAACCTGTTCATAACTGCAGTTATCTCCTCTGTGGTAGTTTAGACTACAGTATAATTTCCCTTGATGCTCCATATGCCCCCACCCCTTCAGATTGGGATCCAAAAGTGACTTTAAGGGAGACAGACAGCCAAATTATTCTCTGTACTACAGTTGCAATACCCTTCTAGTCTGGACCTTGCAGTAACCTGATATTGCCTTAGCGATGATAAACATCAATCTGTAAGTCTTGTTTAATTGGATAATGGTCATTTGTAAAGGTTTGCTATAAATACTGATTTCAGCTGCCTTGCACTGTTGCAGAGTGTTCATCAGGGATGGGAAAGGCTATTTTTTTGTGATTCGGTTGTTTATCTTTCTGATTTTGCTAATAGGTTTACACTTAATTTTAAGGGTTGGTTTCAATGTAACTAATCATTAATTAAATGCAGCAGGGTAATTACACTGTAGTTACATGTTTGTTGCATGCAACTCCATTAGTTTATTATTCCAAAATGTATGCCTGTACTATTTCTTGTTCATGTATGCAAAGCAAAAATCAACAAATGTTGAAAAAGTCATTTTAAAAGTAAAAACAAATGTCTGTTAGATATTTACATTCATATAGGGTGTATTGATGTAATGTACTTCCTACAACAATGTATTCTTTACATCAGCATACTATTAATATCTACTGTCTCTATAAACATACATACTAGAAGCTAATTCTGGCCGTTCTGGTGGAGCACTGTTCCTCTATGGAGGCACCTGCAGTGGAGACCAGGGAGGATACTGAGAACCTCCACAAAGGAGACCCAGAGGAGGGTGGCATGAGACCCCACAGGGGAAGAAAACAACCCCTGGTGTGGGACTCAGTCATTAGGAGGGTAGAACTGGGGGGTGGAGGGGAGAGAGAGGTAAGGTGCCTGCCCAGTGCCATGGCTAGGAGGGATAGGATGTGAATCCTCAGGCTCACGGGAGCAGCAACATGGGAGAGTGAGCTGGACGTCATTGTCCACCTAGGAACAAATGATCTGGCTTGGAATGGGATCAGAGCAGTACAGAAGGCATTTGTAGAGTTGGGGAGGGGCCTTAAACATGTAACAAGCATGGTAACCTTCTCGGAGGTGCTGCCTGTCTATGGCATGGGTGAAGCTAAGGTACTCTACACCATGGTATTCAATGAATGGTTGACAAACTGGTGTGAAGCTCACTGTTTTGGCTTCATTGGGGACTGGGGGTCCACCTAGAGGGATGCAGGCCTATACTGGTGTGATTGTCTGCATCTGTCCAGAAAGGGAACCAGGATCCTAGGTGATAGGTTTAAATGCTTCACTGGCAAGCATTTAAACTAGCCAAGGGGGGGGACTGAAAAGAAGCATGGAAATCCCAGCCCTCCACTCCACAAAACAGGGTAATTAATGAGGTAAACACTAAGGTAGAAAAGTCAAATGGGAGCAGGACAGGGGTCAATGGAGAAAAAGGCAAAGGCAGTAAGGACAGGCATGGGGCTAAAAGATGTAAGGCTATCAAAAAATGGAGGGAGATGAGTACTAATGCAAATAGTATGGGTAAAAACTCCCTAAGCTAGTGGCCTTGATGTAAGAGGGACACCTGAATATCATGGCAGTCACAGAAACATGGTGCACAGAGAACCATGACTGGGATATCAACATACCAGGGTACACAATCTACAGGATGGACAAGGAGGGTAAAAGAGGAGGCAGAGTAGCTCTCTACATAAGGGAAGGGATCAAAGCAATGGAACTAAAGGGTAAACAGGGAGGAGAGAAGGCACTGTGGGTCACCCTGGAGACCAGAAATGGCACCACAATCTGCATGGGGGTTGAATACCGATCCCCATCTCAGGGGGAGGAAATGGACAAGGAAATGATAGAAGGCATCCTTAGAATGGAAGAAAAGGGGGAGATATTGTTGATGGGGGGCCTGAATATGCCAGATGTTAACTGGAGCACCTTTGCTGCAGCCACATCCAAGAGTAGGGCAATTCTCGATATCCTAGGAAGGCATGCCTCAGACAGCTAGTGTTGGAACCAACTCGGGAGGGAGCAGTCTTAAACCTGGTACTCTCAAACAGGGATGGAGAGAGGATGTCAGAGTTAGAAGTGGGTAGCCATCTACAAACAAGCGACCACCAGTGTGGTTCACGAAAAACACAGCCATAGAGTCAAGTCACACAAAGATGAGGGTATTGGACTTTAGGAGGGCTGACTTTGGCAAAATGGGAGAGTGCCTCAGAAAAGCACTAGCAAATGGGCAAGAAGGTGGGGTTGAGGAACAATGGGGAAAAATCAAAGCTGCCATCGCAAAGGCAACATACTTTGCTTTTGCCATCAACTGTCATTATTTTCTGTTGCTTGTATACTGTTACATTCAGTTGTTTACAGTATACTGGTGTATACTGTTCTGTTTTATTGTAATGACTGTCACTATATCTGTCACTAATGTGGAACCTTTGTAAATGAGTCCTTGACTCAAAGGTAATTTCTGATAGATAAATAAGTAAATAAAAATAAACAAGCCTTTGTCTGAAGTAAATAAAGAAAACAAAATGAAGGAAAAAATCACTATGGTTCTCAAAAGAGGTGGTGGGGAAGTTTAGGGAGAAAACAATAGCATTCAGGAAGTATAAGGAAACACAGAAGGAGCAGGACCGAGAACTGTACCAGTTAAAGCAGAAGGAAGAGGGGAAGGCAGTCAGAATAGCAAAGGCCCAAACCAAGGAAAAGATAGCCAACTCAGTTAAGAAGGGGGATAACACTTTTTATAGGTACATTAGGGAATGAAGAAAGACCAGGGGAGTGATAGTGAGGTTTAATAAAGGGAAGGGGGGTGGGCAGAGGGTGACAGTGACAAAGCAGAGACACTGGATGAATACTTCTGCTCAGTATTCACAAAAGAAGAGGAGGGGGAGGTACCTAAACCAAATAATAGAAGCACACTGGATAGGTGGGTCAATACCAGTCCATTCACAGAAGAAAGGATCCTGAAAGAACTCCTAAAACCGAAGGTGGGCAAAGCAATGGGGCCTGATGGGATTCATCCCAGAAAGCACTAAAGGGAGAACTAGTGGGACCACTGACTACCCTTTTTAGCAAATCATGGAAGGAGGGTGTGGTACCTGAGGACCGGAGGAGGATGGATGTGATTCCCCTCCACAAAAGTGGGAGCAAGGCAGAGGCAGAAAACTACAGACCTGTTAGTTAGACCTCATTGGTAGGGAAAATGATGGAATCACTTCTGAAAGAAAGAATTGTTGAGTATCTGGAGGCCAGCGAGGCACAGGACCCAAGGCAGCATGAGCTCACAGTGGGAAGATCATGTCAGAAGAATCTAATAGATTTCTTTGACTAGGTGACCAAAGTAATAGACCAGGGAGGGGCTGTGGACATGGACTACCTAGACTTTAGCAAGGCATTTGACACAGTACTGCATAAGTGATTAATAAACAAGTTAGACAGCCTGGGAGTGGGTCCCAGGGTGGTAACCTGGGTGAAAAATTGACTGGACAACAGGACACAGAGGGTAGTAGTAAACAGAGTCCACTCTGAAGAAAGAGGGGTTACTGTCAAGGTACTGCAGGGTTCAGTACTGGGATGATTCCTCTTTAATGTCTTTATAGGTGACATTGCAGAGGAACTGGAAGGAAAGGTATGCCCCTTTGCAGATGACACAAAGATCTGCAACAGGGTTGATAAACAAGGGGGGTGAAAAGGATGAGAAGGGACTTGGCAAGGTTCGAGGAATGGTCAAATGTATGGCAGCTTAGATTCAATGCAAAGTAATGCACCTGGGAAACAAAAACCCAATGGAAGAGTACATAATGGGGGTGGGTATTAATGACAACAACAATGAAAAGGGACCTGGGGGTAGTCATATCAGATGACTTAAAAGTAGGTAAGCAATGTGAAAAGGCAGTAAGGAGGGCTGGGGGGATACTGGGATGCATAGGGAGAGGCGTCGCCAGTAGAAAACAGGAAGTTGTTATCCCTCTGTACAGACAGTTGGTGAGACCCCATCTGGAGTACTGCATGCAGTTCTGGAGACTATCTCCACAAGGATGGAGGCAGTCCAGAGGAGGGCAACTAAAATGGTGTACAGTCTACACCAGAAGACATATGAAGAGAGACTAAATGAGTGTAATATGTATACCCTTGAGGAAAGGAGGGAGAGGGGGGACATGATAGAAACTTTCAAGTACCTCAAGGGAATCAACAGTCCAAGAGGGTAGCATCTTTCAGAAAAAGAGATGTGCAAGAACAAGGGGGCACAATTTGAAGAGAGAGGGGGGACGACTCAGGGGCAATGTGAGGAAGTAATTTTTCACGGAGAGGGTGGTGGATGCATGGAACAGCCTTTCTGTGGAGGATGTGGTGTCAAAAAGAGTGGGAGAATTTAAGAATGCATGGGACAGACGTAAGGCAATTCTAGTGGGAGGTAGGAGGAAGTTGGTTGTTGGTAAAACTAGGATGTGCAGCTTATCCAGCAGGTAGGGAAATGGGCAGACTGGGTGGGCCAAGCAGTTTTTATCTGCCATCAAAGTCTATGTTTCTATGTTTCTACTTTAATGCTATTTACTCTAGGAAAAGAGAGTGGCAGGTCTTTCCATCGGTGTATAGTATGAGGTTTTGTACAATCTATATTGGCACGCACAAGTGCATTGTCATTATCAAGGTAAAGATGCTACCTTGACATAATGATTAGCATATGAATACATGCTACTGCTGTGTGAATGTGTCACAGAATGTCAACATGACAACAAGCTTTAACAAATGGGTTTCCAGCTTTAATGGTTCCAGAGTTAGCACATTGAAAAGAGAGTTTCTTTGAAAAGAGCCAACTCTGGAACCATTTGAGCTAGGGACTTAATTTGTTTTAATTCATTGTTTTACTTTACTCTCCATAGTTCTGCAGGTCCAGAGCTTGATCTCCATCTGGTCCAAGATCTTCACTACTAGTGCCACAGATCCTTCTCTTTTAGACCCTTTCCGCAGACACAAAATATCTCCTCTGTCTTAATTGCCATGCTGGGTCTATACCAAGTTTTCTTGGGTAGTGCCTCCTCCTCCCAGAGAGGATGCAGGATACAGTGGCAGTATAATAACATCAAGGGGAGAGGACAGAGCATTCATACATCTACAGGATGTTAGTGGCTGTCAACTCTGCCTGTCAGTCTGCCAATGGCAAGGGTCCCTTTTTAATGTTTTTGTCTCGACCCACCTCCAATCTGATTGGGTTCATGCTCATGACTGTCCTAGGAGGGTTGCCTGACACTGTGTGGTCACCTGCAGCATCAATGACAACCTTATCATGATTTCTTTAAGTCCTAGAGTCCCTCAAAGTGCAGCACCGGGAACCATCCCTCTCCCAGGATGTGGGTTGCCTGTGCAGATCCCCTATAGCTTCCTTGCCTGCCTCTATTCCTGATGTCCTGGGCTCAGGGCATGAATACAGGCCAGCAGACTACCAGAATGATCCCTCAGTAGTTGGTATCATGTAATTGGTAACTTAACTGTTTTTTGTTTTCTTTAAAATGAAATCTTGGCTTACATAGACATGGCTGAGTCATGTTGATACAGTTTTCATGCATCAATGCACATCACATCAGGTGTCAAACTGTTACAAGCAGATGGATAATGCTTGATATAATATTAGCCACCACATCAGAAGATACTAGTCATGTTCTTTCAAGACAGGACCACCACCTTTTTGGTTTATTTGTAACTGCCATTTAAGAAAATGTCCTGGACATTTACTTTGGGGAAATTTAGTTGAAATATTAATAATCGCTTAACAGAAGTCTTGCTATTAAGAGGGTTAAATAGGGTTGCCCCTCTCCTCTACATTGTTTTACTTAGAATGGAAATCTTTTTGGAAAGATTAAGAACTAATAAACTAACTACAGCAATACAAATTTGCAATCAGATTTCCAAAATAAATGCTTATGCTGGTGATTTACTAAAAATAATGACAGACTAGAATATCAGTATAAGTATTCTGCTTTCGGAGATGACAGCTTTTTCAGATGTAGCTAGTTATAAGCTTACCTAAGTCTGAAATTCTGCCAATACAGGTTTCAGATATCCAAGTGGCAACTGACATATTTAGAGGTAAAGTTCAAAAAGATGCCATGGAATATTTAGGTCAAATTAATGCATACAATAGAAAAAACATTTGACTTGAACTATGAATCAATAATTGGATCAATTAAACAAAAAACAATGCAGTAAAGAAACATTATTATGTAGTAAGATCCAATTCATCAAAATGGCAGCAATACCCCAAATATTATACACAGCGAAGTAGAAATAACTAAAATACCCAGTTCTTGGTATGAGAGGATTACCAGAATCTTTAGGAACTTCATATGGAATTACAGTATAGGAATGTCAAGATAGTATGGGCAATGAATTGATACAGGCATTCCTGATTAAACTGTCTCTTCAGTTGGGCATATAGAAATCCAGAAGAGCATCTTTTAGAAAAGGAATTCTTTAAAATTAACCCTGAAACAGACATTTCTGTAAGGAATGTTTGGTTCAATCTGCAACTTTACCTTAATAAATCTAACAATTTTAATATAAAATGAACAAAAAAAAAAAAGTAACATTGCAAAAGATGTTCACCATGAGACAAAATATAATCTAAAAACATACAAGGCCAACATTATTTGGAACCATCCAAATTATAACATTAATTACAGGCCCAGCAGTATTTAATATAGAAACATAGAATTTGATGGCAGATAAGGACCGCTTGGCCTACCCAGTCTGCCCATTTCCCTACCTACTGGATAAGCTGCAGATCCTAGTTAACCAGCAGCTTACTTCTTCCTACCCCCACCCCCTAGAATTGCCTTATGACTGTCCCATGCATGCTTGAATTCCACCACTGTTTTTGACTCCACAACCTCCTCCGGAAGGCCGTTCCATGCATCCACAACCCTCTCTGTGAAAAAATACTTCCTTAAATTACCTCTGAGCCGCCCCCTCTATCTTCAAATTGTGCCCTCTTGTTCTTGCACACCTCTTTTTTTGAAAGATGCTACCCTCTTGGACTTTGTTGATTCCCTTGAGGTACTTGAATGTTTCTATCATGTCCCCCCTCTCCCTCCTTTCCTCGAGGCTATACATAATAAGCTCCTTAAGTCTCTTTTCATATGTCTTCCGGTGCAGACCCTGCACCATTTTAGTTGCCCTCCTCTGGACAGCTTCCATCCTGTCTATGTCTTTATGGAGATTGGGTCTCAGAACTGCACACAGTACTCCAGATGGGGTCTGACCAGCTGTCTGTACAGAGGGATAATAACTTCCTGTTTTCTACTGGTGATGCCTCTCCCTATGCATCCCAGTATCCCCCAACCCTCCTTGCTGCCCTCTCACATTGCTTGCCCACCTTTAGGACATCTGATATAACTACCCCCAGGTCCCTTTCCATTTTTGTTGTTGTTAGTATCTCACCCCCCATTGTGTACTCTTCCCCTGGGTTTTTGTTTCCCAGGTGCATTACCTTGCACTTCTTAGCATTGAATCTAAGCTGCCATACATTTGACCATTCATCTAACCTTGCCAAGTCCCTTCTCATCCTTTCCACCCCACCCTGTGCATCAACTCTGTTGCAGATCTTTGTGTTATCTGCAAAGAGACATCCTTTTCCTTCAGTCCTTCTGCAATCGTATAAAGACATTGAAGGGGACTGTCCTATACTGAACCTTGTGTATCCCACTAGTAACCCTCCTTTCTTCTGGTGGACTCCATTTACTATTACTCTCTGTGTCCTATTCTCCAGCCAATTCTTTACCCAGGCTGTCATCTTGGGACCCACTCCCAGGCTGGCTAACTTGTATATTAATCTTTTGTGTGGGACTGTGTCAAATGCCTTGCTAAAGTCTAGGTAGGCCATGTCCACAGCCCCTCCCTGATCTACTACTTTGGTCACCCAGTCAAAGAAATCTATTAGATTCGTCTGGCATGACCTTCCCACTGTGAATCCATGCTGCCTAGGGTCCTGTGCCCCTCTGGCCTCTAGATACTCGACAATTCTTTCCTTCAGAAGTGATTCCATCATTTTCCCTATCACTGAAGTTAAACTAACAGGTCTGTAGTTTCCTGCTTCTGCCTTGCTTCCACTTTTGTGAAGGGGAATCACATCTGCCCTCTCCAGTCCTCGGGTACCACCCCATCCTCCCATGATTTGTTAAAAAGGGTAGTCAGTGGTGTCACTAGTTCTACCCTTAGCTCTTTTAGAATTTGTTAGTCACCATGTTTTATTCTTCCTGCAATTATGTTTTTTCTGGCAAAAATATCAAGATTTCTCTTTTCGATTTCTTTCATTCCTGACCCAAGATATGGGATTTTAAAGTTTTTACAATTCCCCCCTCATGCTATAACTTCCACAAAAAAAAAATTAAATCTCTTGCTACACTGCTTTGCTGGGTATCCCATAAAAAGGGCGACTGAGATCGAATGACTCAAATATGAGTGACTCAGTCTCAGTGCCTGTGCTGTGGGCTACCCTGAAATGGTAGTGACAGGCAAAAGGGAAGCCGATGAAGGTGACCGGAACCACACTTTGGGGAATGGAAGAGGAGGGAAGGCATGTGGGAGGCAGTGCAGTGGAAGGCTGTTGAGCTGGCCATGCAGTGTGGTGGAAAGGGTGGCTGGCTATGGTTGGGAGGGTTCAGATCTGGGCAGGGAGGTGTGAGAGTTTTTGCAATCATTGCATTTTTTTTTTACTAAGTCCCCCCCCCAACATGCACCCCCCTGGAGTTGAGAATCTTTAGTTGAAGTGCGGTACAACCACCCCCCTGCATACATAGAGATCAATGTTACACGCCATTGTTTTTGCTGCGACTGTACCTGTCATTTTATTTTCAGAAAAGTACACATCCTAATGGCGATCTCCGTTCAGTGATCGCCATTATGACACAGAACCGCTTTGCTGTTTACTATCAGAAACACGTGGAAATACCATCCTAATACTGTACATCCGCAGTATGAATCTGGCATGTACATTTAACAAGTAACCTCAACGAAAGAGATTTTTAAGAATTGTGAGTGCTGGCCATCCTCAATGACGTGAATCACTAATTACAAAATTAGCTATAAAAGCTGTTTAAAAATGTCTGAGTAAAGTAAAAATACATGAGGATAAATCTAAGGATGCCAGATAGGCATTTCTGCTAATGAACTATATGATGACATTTTTTGCCGACTAACAAATACTGCTTTGTTACATTTAATAATTGGTATAGTAGAGATATATACAGATCTGATTTAATAGACTCTAATAAATTTATATCATGAGAAAAATGTGAATTATGATATAATTTGGAAAATTCAGAATTACTTCATTATATAGAATTAAAAGACATATACCAGAAAAATAATGACATTTGGGAAAGAGCATCAGAAGAAAAAGAGGCGCCAGCTGTGGTACGGAGACGGAAGGGCTGATTTGCAGGGGTACTGAACACAATTAATACTCCAGGTAAGTAACATTTTAAGAATATTAAATTAAAATGGTCACAGGAAATTTTCTGTAACACCTACACCATCTAAATGGGGAGAATTCTTATAATCAAACACCAGTTTTCACAGCTCAGTATATAGGACAGTACAATACAAAAGAGTAAGCAGAGACTACTATACTCCACTTTGATTATTTAAAAAATACTTTTTGAACAAAATCCAGTTGCTTCCATTTTGGAAAAGAAGAAGCAGATACTATATTAAACACATGTTTTGGGGGGGGGGAGGGTGTTTTGTAACCAATAAATAAATAAATGGTATGAGGAAACTAAATATATAGTTACTAACATCCTACACAAAATTCATAGTTACAGCATGGAGGTCCTTCTGCTTCTAGATTACAGCACAATACCTCTCTGGCTAAAATAGAACAAGAGCTGGCCAATGTGGCCTCTCAGACAACAAAAAGACTATTAATTAACCACTGGAGTCATCCGGAACCAGCAAAACCCTTTCCTAAAAATGTGTGGAAATTCAATTTCTTAAATATCGTCTATTTCAAAGGCTACTTTAAAAATGTTCAATTGCTATGCACTGACTAAAATGGACACTGGTAGGTGGGGAAGTAACTTTTTTTTTACTAAATAAAGATAAGTTCTGAAAACTTTTCATATTAGCCACGAATAAAGATATTTGTAACCAAGCTACAGTAAGTGCATTACCTTTGCTAGCTTGTTTATTTGTTAACATTGTGAAGCACTGTTATCTTAATCAATTGTCTTTCAATTGTATACATTTCAATGTCCTTTGTATCCCTGCTTTTGCAACATAAATAAACTGTAGATGGCAAAAACGGGAAATCTAGTACACACATACTGTAGACTAAGGGTCACCGAATGTGAAAATTGGCAACTTCAGTCCACTTTCAATTTGGACATCCTGTCTTTTGTTTCACTTTAACACTTCATGTCCTTGGCATGGGGTATAGCAGGCTAAAATAAGGTGTAAAAGGCATTCCTGTACCACCCCTCTTGTGCTCAAGTTAATCCCCACCTCTTCAAACCTCCTTCATTCTTCCAGTTAGTGTTTTTAAAACAACTCAGTCAGCACCATGGCACAGTGCCAGAAGTCAGAAATGTTTTATAAAAGTTGTCTGGGGAGGGGGAGGGGGGAATTGAATGGGGTGTGGAAAGGGGTGGGCATATTACTTTGGCTGAAACAAAGAAACTTAGAAGTTGATGGCAGGAGACCACTAGGTCCATCTAGTCTGCCCATTTGTTTTAGACTTATTTTGACACTCTAGTTGCCCTTTGTAGTCAGGGTTCCCCTGTGTCTATCCCATGCAGGTTGAAGTGATCTGAAGTGAACAAAAAGTTTGATTGCCAAAATTCAGCACTTTTAATTTCAGTTTCATCCAAATTCACTGAATATAAATTCAGCATTGGCTCATCCTTAACATGGCTTGATTAAGCAGTTTTGTTTTTAATGTTAAGTGTACAGTGTTGAAGAAATACAAGGTAGGACTGTTTTTGATAAATTCATACATTTTATTGCCTTTGTCACCAAATGGATCCCTCTCTCCTGAGTCCTCAGCAGGTTGGTGTTAGACTTGATGGCACCCCAAGCAAACAAACCTGTGGCACCCCCTTCACCCTCACACTCTTCTCCCCCCATTCATTCTTGTCCCACCCACTTCCACTCACACCAGACACACAGGGAAGTCTTAAATTATTGGGCATGGGGTGATTAGAGGAAACTTGTGGTTGTAGCGCCACTGGGCCAGTGCTCTGTCTATGGCATAGCACCATGCCACTGGTACCATGCCATGAACCAACCACTGTGCCTGTCACACTCCACCATGTTAGGCTGTACCTCCTAATATCTGTAATAATGCATTCTCATAATGAGGCTGTGGAACACTGGCTCAGCAGGACTCCTCTCCATGGTCACAGCTTGCCACCTTTGTGCATAGCTGTAAAGTGTGAAGGCTGAAAGGGGACGCCTTGTATGCCCTGTTATTGCACCATCACACCTTGCAACTGTGTGTCGGACTCCTAACAGGAACACTGTAAAGCTTTTGCAGTAGTGTACTGATAGTACAAAAACCAAAAACAGAATGGAGTGCAGAGTACAGTAGTTCCAGGTAATATCAAGATTGGGGACTGAACTCTACAGCAACATACATTTCAGTTACTTGTCAGCATCTGGGAAGGAGGGCAAAGTTTAACAATTTCCTGTTGTACAACAGGTAATCTCCTAAAACAGAGAGATACAGTTGTACTCAGAAAATGAGTCAGACATTTGCGAGTACTGTACTAGTCTAAAGCAGCAGTCCATATTAAGCCACCCCATCAACATGCAAAATTGAAACGTACACCTCTTCCCCTTGTGAATGGCCCAGTTATGCTTGCACAAAGCTGTGCTTTTTATTTAATTCAGCATTAAATATATCACCATTTGTCATCAAATGGATCCCTCTCTCCTGAGTCCTCAGCAGGCTGGTGCTAGACTTGATGGCACCCCAAGCAAACAAACCTGTGGCACCCCCTTCACCCTCACACTCTCCTCCCTCCATTCATTCTTGTTCCTCCCACTTCCACTCACACCAGATATGCAGGGAAGTCTTAAATTATTGGGCATGGGGTGGTTAGAGGAAACTTGTGGTGTTAGCACCACTGGGCCAGTGCTCTGTCTATGGCATAGCACCATGCCACTGGTACTATGCCATGAACCAACCCCTGTGTCTGTCACACTCCACCATGTTAGGCTGTACTTCCTAATATCTGTAGTAATGCATTCTCATAATAAGGCTGGGGAACACTGGCTCAGCAGGACTCCGCTCCATGATCACAGCTTGCCACCTTTGTGCATAGCTGTAAAGTGTGAAGGCTGAAAGGGGACGCCTTGTATGCCATGTTATTGCACCATCACACCTTGCAACTGTGTGTCAGACTCCTAACAGGAACACTGTAAAGCTTTTGCAGTAGTGTACTGATAGTACAAAAAACAAAAACAGAATGCTCTGTAGATGGTGGAGCCCAGGTGAGAGAGCCTTGGGTTGTCTGGAGGGAGGGGCTGGCTGCGGTGAGAAGGGGGCATAAAAAGAGAATAAAAAAAATAAATAAGTATTATGTATCACCAGTGATCTCCCAAAGTGAGTAGGAATAACAAAGCTTGGCAGCAAGCAAGTTACAGTGGATTAGCACCACAAAATCATATAAAACCATACACCAAAATACGACTGCTGTGAAAACTCGTGTCCAGTAATACAGTGCAATACTATGACTGACAGGAACCCTGTGACTCAGTTAACACTTTGACCCTAAATGAATGGCAGTTTGCAAGTAATGGAGAAAACAGGAACACAGATTTGTAAGAACTGCTTATAAACAGAAGGATTTTTGCACTAGGAAGATAGCTCTACTTTTGGATGAAATTAAGAAGGCTCCACCTAATCCAAATGCCAGAACACACCTGGAAACTAACTATCACAGCTAACTGAGCTGTTCCAGATCACAAATTACAAATAAATAAAAGTTGTTACAGTCAAAATGATTAAGTAGACATTGTATTTTGAAGGGCCCAAGTATCTGGCTTCTAACACTGATTTTATAATTGTTCCTCTCATCCAAATATACTGAAGTTTAAACTGAGGAGGAGGAGGAACTGGAGGGACTGGTAGTGGGTTAAGGAGCCTTTCATCTCTAGGTCATGGGTTCAAATCCAACACAGGTAGCGGTCAAAAGTCATTGTCACCTGAAGGCTGTTCAACGGTCTACGTGAAATGAACTGTGGTTGTCTCAGTTCAGTTCCCAGTGGGTAGGGATCCACATCACAAAACACAACACAACTAGCATTAAGTGGTACCCTTGTTGGCAGTCTCACGTTAGAGGCCAAAGACTGAATGGGGAAGGAGTCTGAACTAAATTAAATATGCATACCACACCTATGTGATTGAAAATGAAGTAATTATTTGTGCATTACCAGGTTGTGCACTGGAGAAAGAGTAATGTGTGCTCCGGGACAGCCCAGGTTCTAGTTGCCTTAGTGGCGCAGCTGGTTAGCGTGACTGGAATGGTATTCCAGTTGGCCTGGGTTCAAATCCCAGCTGAGGCACTTACTTCTTTCTCTCCTCTGTTTGTCTGTGTTCCATAAATATGCACAATGCACTCATGTGATTGAATCTGAACTACCCTTTCACCTATGTGGTGGTCCTTCAGTGGCAGAGTTGAGGCTCACTGGAGGGGCAGTTTACGCTGTGATCACCCATAATGCATCTATCATGTGGATAAATGGAAGACTTCAGGTTCTAGTGCTGTCAATCCAGCACCTTTCATGAGCACTACAATTTACACAGAGAAAAAAAATATAAAAAAAAAAGTCATAAACTACAGTGTGCAGGGGTCAAATCTGGTAACAATTCACAGGCTAAATTGTGGACCTCTGTATCAGAATGGTACTTTTTTGGTTAACTAACCCTACTGGCTTGCATTAAAAGAGGTACAATGTTAATAAGCACTAGAGGTGATAATGGATGATACAGGCCACGGCATCAAACATTTGGGGTCCTATCAGGGTAACCCATGTGCCATTCTTAATTTATATGCCTTGAATAATGACAAGAAACAAGCTCCCTTTTTTATAAACACCTTCTGGATGCGCAGGCTGATCCAACCAGACTGTATATTTTGGGGGGAGATTTTAACTGCCCAGTGTCTCTCACCAAGGACAGATCGGATTGAGGTGCCCCACTATGGGGGAAGTCCGTGTCGTATTGTGATCCCTCTTGTGAGAGTTGGGAAGGATTGACACTTGTTGTTAGCCCCACCCCAAGTGGTGGACTACATTTTCACTCAAATCCAAATACACTAAACATTTGGCTCGATTATTTGTTGATCCCCAAAGCCTGGATACATGTCTTTGACCAGGCCAAGATCCATTCCATCACCACCTCTGACCATGTCCCAGTTTCTATGGCCTTGGGAGTCCAACTGACTCTGAAAATGCCGCTTGGCATCTCAATCTATCCCTATTAATGGAAGAAGAATTGCACACACAAGTCAAGTAGGCTATTCATAACTATCAGTTAGATAACAGGGTCAAGGATAGTACAGCAGGAGTGTGGTGGGATGGCCTTAAAACCACTCCTATGGACCACATCATTAGCTATGTGGCAGGAAAAAGAGAGAGAGGAATAAACGGTGGCTAGATCTGGAGAGTCTGATTTTTGTTCTGGAGTGTGAACACAAAATAACTTTAGACCCCTCCTGCAAGCAGATGCTGGACACCCTCCATGAGTGCCTCACAGTCCTGCTCGAACACAAGATTGAATGGGAACTTTGCTATGCCAGGCAAAGATTATATGAAGGGGGGACTAGGGCAGGGCATCTGCTTGCTTGGCAAATTCACTGAGATGCAGCTAACCATGCTGTCCTTAACATCCGGTGGTCCACCAATGCTGTAAAATGTGATACACACCCTGAGAAAATAGTCGAACACTGTGCTGCTTATTATCAAGGGCTGTACACTAGGCAGGTGGTACATGACTGCTTGCATAAACAGGACCAATTCTTTGCTAACCTGCAACTCCCTGAATTTACCAGAGAAGCCAAGGCAGATCTTGACTATCCCATAACTGTGGGGGAGCTCGATTCCACTATCATGGCTCTTAAAAATAATAAATCACCTGGCCCAGACAGTTGTATTGTCCCTCCAAATTCTATAAACAGTATACAGAGACGGTGGCTCCTTTGTTGCTGGAGGTATGTCAAGGGGTGTAGGGAGGATGGGACCCCCCACCTTCTTAGTCTTAGGCCCAAATCTTGGCTATCCATAAGTCAGGGAAGGATCCCACTCTTTGCAGTTCCTTTCACCCAATTTCCCTTCTAAATAGGTTCATAGGTTCATAAAAGTGTACGAGCAATGAAGGCATATGTAAGGATGCCCATTGTATGCTCGCCACCCATATGTCCTATGGGTAGAAATCAAATTTTTTGTTTCCCATATGTTTATCCAATCTTTGCTTAAAGGTATTTAAATTATCACTATTAATGACACTTACAGGTAAGTTATTCCACAAACCCACAACTCTCTGTGTGAAAAATAGACTCCTTCTAGTGGATATACATTTTCTCCAATGAGTTTATAACCATGACTCCTAGTTGATTTGACGTTGGAGGCAGTATTAAATCAATTGTGGTTCTTAAATAATCATTTTTAAGATTTGATATACCAATATTAAGTCACCCCTTATTTGTCTGTATTTTACAGAAAATAGGTTAAGTTTTTAATCTATCTTCGTAACTATTACTATGTAAAGATGATACTTTTTAGTGAATTACGCTGAACACCCTCAGTGAGTTTTAAACCCCTTATAGAAGTTAGTGCACAAAATTGAGAGCAGTATTCCAAGTAGGGACGTACCAGACTGGTGTAGAGTGGCATAATAACCTTGGAGTCTCTACTTTTGATATTTCTTAAAATAGAGCCAATTATTTTATTACATTTTTAACTTTAATTATATTATTTTTTGAAAGTTAAATTATCTGCGATTATGACACCCAATCCTTTTCTTCCAAAATACTTTTAGATAAACATTGTTTAAGGAATAATTGAAGGATGTTATTTTTGCCCAAATGTAAGACTTTACATTTGTCAACATTAAAAAACATACCATAAGCCTTTGCCCAGTTTGATAGATAGTTTAAATGATTTTGTATGGAGCATTTATCATGAAAGGTGCTTACCAAACTACCCATTTTACAGTCATTAGCATATTTTGTGACCCATATCTTATCAGTAGTAGGCAGTGTAGAGACCATAATATTAAACAGTATCGGACCCAGGACGGAGCCCTGGGGAACACCACTAGTCGCCACACCCGTCGCAGACAGGTGACCCTTGACTGATACCTGTTGAGTTCTGTTTTCCAACCATGACTGTATCCAGTTTATAATATTAGGTTGCAACTTAATTTTGACCAATTCTTGCAGTAAGACTTTATGTGATACTTTATCAAAAGCTTTGGAAAAATCCAAAAATATTACATCTACCGGAATACCCAAGTCCAAGGCAGCGCTTACTGGTTCAAAAAAATGTAGTAGGTTGGTCAAAACTGATCTTTCAGTCGCAAAACCATGTTGAAAGATATCTACTATTTTATTTCTTTCTAAATGATCTATAATATGGGCTTTAAGCAATCTTTCCATAATTTTGCCTATGATGGAAGTCAGGCTTATGGGCCGATAATTGTTAGGGTCATGTCTGGATCCACCCTTATATATGGGTGTAACTATAGCCTCCTTCCAAGCCTGAACAACTTTACCTTCTCTGATTGATGAATTAAATAACACAGCTAGAGGACCAGAAATTGAATGATTAATTTTTTGTAAAAATCTGGGTGGAATACCATCAGGACCAGGAGAGCTGTTTGATTTTAAAGATTTAATTTGTTTTGCAACCTCCATTTTTGTAAAAACAGGAAAACTAGAATTATTTACTAGAAGAGGCATATTTGCAGCTTCCTTAGTTTCGAAAACTTTTAGAAATGTCTTATTTAGAATCGTAGCAGTAGTTGTTTCATCTAAAATAGGTATATCATTGATGTTAAAGGGTCCAATTGTATGATTTCTTTCTTTCATGGAACCAATATAATTGTAAAATTGTTTTTTATTGTCTTTAACTTTAGTAACTAAGTTGAATTCAATTTTAGATTTAGATGATTTAATCATGTGTTTTAATTTTTTGGCTGCAATTTTGTATTTTTCCAGGAGACTGTTGGAATTAACTTTTTATATTTTCTATATAGTTTCTTTTTTTTTGTAATTGTTTCTTAATTTTGAGGACCACCAAAGAGGACACGTTTATTGTTGCAGTACTTCATTCTATAAGGAACCCAATTTGAGAGACAAATATTGATTTTGTTATTAATTAAATCCAAAATTTGTAATAAATTTAGGTTATTTAGTTCCGTCTCCCAATTCCATTTAGATAAAAAATCTTTTTTTTTTTTTATAGTTTGCTTTATTCAAGTTTTTGATTTTAGTAATGCCATTTGTGCTTGGAAAGTCTGCTATGTATTCATAATTGACCATGCAATGATCACTATCACCCAGAGGAGGAAGTATTTTGATGTTATCAATTTTCTCATTAACATTGGTGAGTACAATGTCAAGGATGTTGTTACCACGGGTAGGTTTATAAACTATTTGTTCTAGGTTAGATTCAAGAAAAGTATCCATAAACATCTTTTCAGTATTTGAAGCTGATGTATAACTGTCCCAGTTGACAGTTGGAAGATTGAAATCACCCATCAGTATATAGGGAGTATCAATGTGTACCTCAGATATTTCTTCTATTAAACTTTGATTTTCATCATTAGTTAAACTAGGAGATCTGTATATTACCCCAATTGCTAGTGGACTATGGGGGAGAAAAATTTTGACCCATAAGCTCTCATTACTACTTGTTTTAGTTTTAATTGTGTTTGCTTTCAAGTGTTCATCAATGTATAATACAACACCTCCTCCCTTTTTATTTTCATTTCGGTTTTTGTAAAACTTATTATATCCCTTTATGTCAGTGTTCCAGTCTTCATCCTTATACCAGGTTTCAGTAACTCCACAAATTGATATTTTTTTGTGCTTGAAGGATGTAAGTAAGTTCTTCTTTTTTGTTGCATAGACTTCTGGCATTAGTTAATATAATATTTATATTTGGTTTAGAAATGACACCAGTAGTGTTCGTTTGGGGGAATTTATGGTTGATTATGGATGCAGGGTTTGAAGAATAGTTAAAAAATTGAGGTTCAAGAGTTGTGTCTAGAACATACAACTCCCCCCTTGCTGAAAGTTTAAACAACTATTGATAGAATGCACTATGCTTTCGCCCAATAGCCTACTACCCCTCCTGCTGAGATGAAGTCCATCCCAACAATAGAGGTTTGACTTACCATAAAAGTCCTCCCAGTGAGTTATACATTGTTTATCTTGTTTAAGACACCAACATCTCAACCAATTATTTATTTCTCTCATTTTACATTGTTGGGAAAGATTTGCTCTTGGAATAGGCAATATTTCAGATAGGACTACCTCACATCCTAAATCCAATAATTTGTTTGTTAATGCAACATAATCTTCTTTTAGTTTTTGAGAAGAATCCTTTAGAACATTGTTGGCTCCTATGTGAACTATTACCAAAGGTTTAAAACCTGAGTTTTGTAAGATGTTGCTGGACATCTCTGTGATGTCAGTAATGCCAACACCCCTGAAGCTTGAAAGAGTTCTATTTGTGTTGTCAGGGTTGCAAATGATTCTATCAATATGTTTGATGATAGAGTCTCCTAGCACTATAACCTGTCTTTATTTGCAAACATCATCTTGATTTAGGTCCAAGTTGTCATAATTTTCTAGTGAAATCAAGGGATTTACATCAACTTGATCATGTTTTTTGGCCTCTCTGGTGTCAGTAACATTTTGTAGATTGCTGGGAAAAGAGGCGAAGAATTAAACTCTGCATTTGAAAGATTCATATTTGTTATAGTAAATATTGGGTTTTCTATATTTTCAAAATTTTCAGAAATGGGGACACTTATTGTTTCTGGATCATGGCCTGTATCCAAGATATATGTTAAGGGATCAAAGAAATTGAAAGCAGAAACCGTAAATTGGTCTGCTCTTCTGCCCTTTTTTGGATTTTTTTGAATTTGTAAAGTGTACCAGTCTTCATCTGCATTATCAGATGGATCTTCTTCCCTTGTTCTCTTAACACTAACTTTTTTCTTTTCTTTTTGTGCAGGGGGTATTTCAATAGGTTCTTGACAAGTGGTGATAATTTCGTTTGCCTTCTGGCATTTTGATAATGGTCTAAGTTTTTTCCTGATGTTTGGGCTTTTGCCTACCACATGTACTTGGTGGGTTGGGAAATATCACTAATTTGATTTTTAAATCTACTAGACATTTCCTGTTGGCTGGTCTCTAAAAAGCTTAACCTATTGTTAAACAATTCCAATTCGGCAGTTAAATCAAGGTTAACTTTACATTTAACACAGGTAAAGGGCAAGGTGCAGTTGTTTATCTCAGATATTAAGTACATATTACAGGATTGACATCTGCAACCAAAGCACTCTTTGTTTATTTGGATAATATCTTCCATATCTTTACGTAGTAAGTTTAACTCCAAGATGGTATATTACAGTTTATGAAGGTATTTGACTTCTCAAGCTGTCTGTTGAATAAAATACAGTAAAGTTTAAAGCAAGCTACAATAGAGTATAGGAATAGTATTGATTGTCTGGAAAACACAAAGTCACCTTCCACCTTCTTCCACCTATGGACACCGACAGACGCCGCTGGCCTCTGTCCGTGTAGCCTCCACTCCATGCTCGACTCCGCTCGCTGGAGCCGACAGTTATGTAGCACTATCACGCTGATGTCACCAGTTGCTATGGTGATCAAAGGAGACAACAAAGCAAAACAGTGGGGCCGAGCAATGTATATAGCTCGCCTTTATAAAGCCCTCTAAAAGGGGGTTGACCAGAAAATTGTTACTGGAATACTAGCAGGGATGTTACAGGAACATGTGGGGGTCCTAGTCCACCTGGACGAGACTGGCTTTTCAAGGGGCAGTTAATCAATGACAATATCTGCAGATTGTTAAACATTATGGGTTTACAACAACACTCTCACCAGTTTTTTATTGCCTTATTTATGGATGCCAAAAAGGCATTCAACCAGGTGGACTGGGCCTGCCTTCTCTATGCCCTGCAGAAAATGGGTTTTGGGGATCGCTTTCAAAATTGCATCAGAGTGCTGTACAGATCCCCTGAGGCAGTGATACAGGTTAACAGACTTTGATCAACCCGCTTCCTGCTGACTGGTGGTATGCAGCAGGGTTGTCCCTTCTCCCCCCTCTTTTTCATCCTTGTTATCCAACCCCTAGCACTGGCAGTCTGCAATAAACCAAACATCACAGGCATTAAAGGTCCCGACGGTGAACATAAGGTTTCACTTTATGCAGATGATGCCCTCTTTTACTTGAGTAACCCGTCCGTTTCAGTCCCACAGCTATGTCAAGTATTGGAAAGTGATGGGAAGATTTCGGGCTATAAAGTGATTTATGGAAAGTCTGAGGCCTTGAGGTTAAATGGTCATCCTCTAAAGACTTTCTAGATAATTTCCCCTTTTCTTGGACAAAAGCAAATGTAATCCACTATCTAGGAGTCAAATGTACTCCAGCTCTTCAATGACTACTTACCTTAAATTACGAACCTCTTTTCTATTCTTCTGATTCTACCAGACCTGTTGCACTGGATACATCTCCCTTTTCCTTGGTCGGCCAATTCACTGTTTAAAAAATGAATGTACTGCCCCCTTTCTATTTCTTTTTTCAGATATTCCCAGTTCACATCCCTGGAAAGTTCTGGCGTGAGCTTAATGGGGCCCATTTGAAGTTCCTGTGGCAAGGTGGGTGCCAAAGGGTGTCCCTCAAGCAGCTGGAGCAGCCATGGGATAGAGGCAGTCCAAGACTACCTAATTTTAGAGATTACTATTTTGCAGGCCAACTGTTGCCCAAAGTTGTCTGGGTCAAGCACCAGGAAGATGTGTGGTAGTATGACCTAGAGAACCTGTCCTCAGTGCTGGCCCCCTTGTACGCCCTTCCTTTTATATTTATTTAAAATCTGGTAACTGGGAAAGGCACAATGAGCAGAAGCTTGTTTCCAGGTGTGACCCAGGGACAGGGGTTACAAATACAACAAAGGGATTACAAAACTCAATTATATTATAATACAGAATAAACTCTTCATTGCAGTGAAAAAAACAACGAGCAAAAAAACTTACGTAATAGGATAACATAGCAGGATATTGTACGGGAGATTTGGTAAGCAAGGTGAGACAACAAGAACTAAAAACAAAACATTTGATCACTAATTTATACAGGAAATGTAAGAGAGGAAGGAGGACAGTAAAATGGTTATGGGTTAGGACAGTGTACGGTTACAAGGTATGGGGGAGAGATTATTCCAGAGGGAAGGGAGTCGATAGAAGAATGCTAGTTTCCCAGCTGAGGTGCGTGCACACAGGAGGGCAAAGGAGAGAAGGCAATTCATACATGAATTGTAGGGAAGGGAATAGAAGGAGTTAGGAGAGAGGAGATGTAGGATCGAAGGGTGCCAAACTAATATTTGGAGACAAACGTGGAGCAGTAGGAAGTGCATCTCTGCCAGAGGGATTGGAGGAATAGGGAGAAGTGGAGGTCACAGTGATGTGCCGGGGGGGAATTTGAGGTGAAATGACAGAAGGCATTGAAGAGGACATCATGTTTGGTGAGGGAGGTGGCTGCAGCTGTGCTGAAGACAACATCGGCATAGTTGAAAGTAGGGAGTATCCATTTGACCAGAAGGACATGTCTGACTGGGATAAAAAGACTACCCTTATGGCTGAATAATAGACCAAGTTTGAGACGTAGTTTGAAGTGAAGAGCTATGAAGTGGGAGGAGAAGTCCAGCGAGGGATCAAGCCACACTCCTATGTATTTGTAGGCTGGGACATCATCAAGAAGAATGTTGACTGTGGTAGAGAAGGTAGCGAGGGCTGTGAGCCTGGCAAGTTTCTGTTTGGATACAAAAGTCATGGTTATGGTCTTTTTGGTATTCATTTTTAGGCAGTTTTCATTGAACCAGTTAGGTACTGTGGTAAAGTCAAGTTGAAGTGGAGTTTGGACAGCTGGGGCAGATGAACCATATAGGAATAGGATGGTGTTGTCCACATAAATATTGATCTTGGCATGGGTGCATACAGAAGGGAGGTCATTTATAAACAGGGAAAAGAGAACAGGTCTTAGGATAGATCCCTGGGGAACACCAGCAAGGATGGGGAGGGAGGGACACAGGACATTACTGATTTTAACTGATTGGGACTGGCCAGTTAATTAGGAGCTTTTATATGGTTTTCACACTCTATGTGAACTGCTATCACTAAACCATGGATTAAACTAGCTCTGCAGCCCCTATGGCAAACCCGCTGTCTTACTGGTACCCCAGATTCCCCAAGCCCCCTCACTATAATCATAGGTGATCCTGATCCCCCCCACCCGTGATCTGACATAGGGTTTAGAAGATGGAATCAAGCCTCACTCACACATTATAGACAACTGGCCCAGGGATCAACTTTTCTCACCTTTGAGACTCTCAAAGAGACCTATAGACTCCCTAATATGGACTTCTTTCATAATTTACAGATACTGCATTACCTACTCTCCAAGGTCAGCTTGTCGAACATTACCCAGGCATTGACCCTTCTGGAGGACTTTTTATACTGGGCGGTACTTCTTCAGGTGAGAGGGAGATGGCCCTCACAGTTATACCACTTGCTGCTTGAGACCCACCCAACCCATTAAATACTCTTAGGGCACAGTGGGAGACAGAGCTTGAGAAGTCAGTATCACAGCAGAGCTGGGAGGCACCATGGATGGTATGGTGGGTATCGGCCTCTTTGTCTTGGAGAGAGTTTCACTGGAAACTAGGGGTTAGATTTTTCCATGTCCTGGTTATTGTACAACATTTTGGGGCAAACATTAGTCCTCTATGTTGGAAGAAGTGTGATCTGCCTGGTATGCACACACATATCTTCTTGTTGTGCCCTCAGATCACTTACTTTTGCCACAAAATTTGTGAGGCATTAGAACGATATGGGATAAACCCCTGTCCCATAGTTTTTAATAATAATAATAAATAATAATATTTTCATTTTTATAGCGCAATTCCAATGTCAAAGCGCTGTACATAACATACATAAAAACAGTTCAATAAAATCTTACAAAAATTCAGCTTCAATTAAAATTTCCCAAGATCCATAAAACATCAGATGCTGAAAGCCTGCTTGAATATATGTGTTTTTAGGCTGCTTTTAAAGCTCTCCATGGTCTTACATTCTCTTATCTGATGAGGTAGAGAGTTCCACAGGGATGGTGCCACAAACATAAATGTCCGGGCTCCAGATGTTTTTAACTTCACCCTGGGAACCTCTAACAACCCCTTTTTCAGTTGAGTGGAGAGCACGGCCGGGCTATAGGGAATCAGGAGCTCTTGCAGGTAACTCGGTCCCTGTCCATGCAGGGCTTTATAGGTCAGAAGACCGACCTTGCAGGTGATCTGCCACTCTATAGGCAGCCAGTGCAGAACATGCAGCATGGGAGTAATATGACTGGAACATGAAGTCCAGTCAACAATCGTGCAGCAGCATTCTGCACCAGCTGCAAGCGGTGGATCTCAATCCCCGGAAGACCCAGGTAAAGAGAGTTACAGTAGTCAAAGTGAGAGGTCACAAAGGCATGAATCAACGTGGGCAAATCATCGGATGGAACAAGGTGCTTAATTCTGGTGATGTTCCTAAGATGGTAAAAGGAAGACTTGATGGCTGACAACACCTGCACACGCAGTGTCAGCCCATCATCAAGAATCACCCCCAGATTATGCACCCATTCAGAGGTAGGCAGTTGTACATCATCAAGCCAAAGCCCAGAGGGTAAACCCACCACCAGCCTCTATATCCAGCACCCCAGATCCACCATCAACACTTCAGTTTTCATGGAATTCAATTTCAACCAGCTAGACTTCATCCAGTCACGGTTCTCAGCCAGACAGCTGTTAAACAATGAGACCGCACTATCCTGGTCGGGTGCGAAAGACAGACAGAGTTGTGTGTCATCAGCATAGCAGGGAAACCTCAGCCCAAATCATCTTACAATGTCTCTGAGGGGCAGCAAATATACTGCAAACAACATGGGAGACAGCACCGAGCCCTGAGGGACCCCACATGGCAGAGAGAATGTCTCAGAAGAAAAAATCTCAGATACCACCCTCTGAGACCTGCCAGCTAGGAAAGAGTGAAACCATATGAGAACTGGACTGGCCAGGCCACAGATAACCCTCAGACGCTCAAGCAGAACCCCATGGTCCACAGTGTCAAACTCTGAAGAGAGATCCAAAAGCACCAAGATGAAACAGCGTTTCTGATCCCTCGTCATCAGAAGATCATTCAGCACCTGAACCAGAGTGGTCTCAGTACTATGTCTCT
Organism: Neoceratodus forsteri; assembly: GCA_016271365.2. NCBI lineage: Eukaryota > Metazoa > Chordata > Ceratodontiformes > Ceratodontidae > Neoceratodus > Neoceratodus forsteri. The sequence continues at coordinate 916,024,276 of CM028137.1, forward strand.
TTCGGAAGCCTGACTGGAGAGGATCAAAGACATCATGGATGGTAAGGTGGTTCTCCAAGTGCAGCGCAACCACTTTCTCAATCACCTTCCCAACAAAGGGAAGGTTAGAGATGGACCTGTAGTTTGCGCAGCTGCTTGGGTCCAAAGAAGCTTTCTTAAGAAGTGGTGTCACCACTGCCTCCTTCAGAGAGCTAGGGAACTCTCCCGAATCTAATGAGCACCAAACAATCTTTGCAAGGATCAGGCCAATGGACTCCATACACCTTAATAATAGGCATGTAGGGCCTGGATCCAAACTACAGCATGTTGGCCACAAATTCTAGATATCCCCTATCTCCGGCCAGTTAAAAGATATCCAGTTAGACAGAGGAGAAGTGACTATACACCAACCACCACCACCAACACCCATAGAGGGCGCTGAACAGATTTCAGCCCTGATGTCGGCCACCTTAGCCGCAAAGAATCGAGTGACCTCCTCACACTTGACTTGTGAAAATGCTCCTTGAACCTGTAGACAGAAAGGGCTGAGTCGGTCAATTTTGAGCAGCAGCAATCTCACTGGACAGGAATTCTGCCTTCTTACATGTGATTGCTGATTGATAGTCTTGATAATGATCTATCAATCTAAGGTGGTCGGCTCCAAGGGTCAATTTCCACCAGCGCACTCTAGCCTTCGTTCTACATGTCTCAACTCTCTCAGGGTCCCATCAAACCAAGGGGACTGTGGGGCGGAGAGAGAGAGAGAGGACAAACCTGGACTCGGACAATAGAATCCAGAGCCTCAGTAATAGCCTTATTATAGGTGAAAACTAGACTCTCTGGGTCCTTGTCTGCCCTCGAAACTCCCAATAGGTCTAACACCACCAGAACACCTTCTGGGATTGCACCCCTCAATGGGTGGTATCTGACCATCTCCACAAGGGCAGACTTATAAGGAGGGGCTGGAGATTAAATCTTACTGTGTAATGATCAGACCATATGACTGGTTCCACCACCAAGTTGAAGGACTCAATTTTAGGGATGCCCCCCAAAGGAAATTTTGAATGGTTGGGGGAGTCCTCCTATGTCTGATAGCCAGCAAGTGTATCCCAGCCCACTGATGATCTACTATCACTCTGATGGTGACTGAGTGGCAGTCCTGGGTTAATCAGACACAGACCATGCAGTGCATCACAGCTCAGCTACACCTTACTCTTCAAAAGCATCATACTCTGTGGACACTGTGGGATTACTTTCAGGCGCCGCAGACTTTGGCTGTGGGGCAAGCTTGAAGTGAATAGTTACCAGGAACCCCTTTAAGCTAGGCACTCTAAAAAGGACAATACAGTAACCACCTTAGCTATAGCTTTTCCTGTTAATCTGCTATTTTTGGGGAGGGAGATGCCCAGTTACAGTCCCTGATAAACCTCGCCTTGGCAATATTTTGTTCCTTTTTTTCCTCTGCTATTTGACTCATTTAATGGTATTATTGTACATCTGACTTTACCTAAAACCTAATTATTCTATATGGATTTTATATAGCAGTCATATCCGTTCTCCGTGTTACCTAACTAATTCGCACTTTAGGACAATATGGACTATGGACATTCTAGTATTTGTTGTATTAATGATGTTGACATCGTCTGTTGCACCTTATTGATCGTTCTGATGATCTTTTTTTTCCTCTTTTATACTCTAATTTGTTGCAACAGTATGCTGTAATGCCTGGTCTATACCTATATACCTTTGATTAGATGGAGATGTATTCGACTTTTTTTATTATTACTGGTATTACTGGTATTTTTCAATTTCTGAATAAAGCTGTGTTAAAAAAAATGACCAACACCTCATATAAGCATTACTAGCATTACTCCTCTGATGAAGAGCAGTAGAGTAGGCAATCTGAAACTGGAATCCATCAACATTGGAAGCCTCCTATCCAAATCTACACAATTCCAAGCCTGGGTCACCCAATACCAGCCAGACATCATCTCCCTAATGGAGACATGGCTATCACCTAAAATTCCAGATGTGGCCAGTGTCATGGAATGCTTTACAGTTTATAGACAGGCAGAATAACAAAAGGGGGCGGGCTACTTAGTGTACCTGAGCAACAACATAAAAGGGCAGATCATCCCCCCAAAAAAAGAGACTAGGGAGGTACAACTCCTAATGCTAAAATGAATCCTTGGTGAACAGCAGAAAACACTGGTGCTTACCACAGTATACTTCCCACTGGGCTTGCAAGAAGCTGGACTAGATTTGCTACATACTACATAGGGCAATTCAGCTGGAATTGGGAACAGATCACCGTGGGGGACTTTAACATTAATTTGCTTGCTTCTACTTCCACCGCCCAGAAGGACCTGATAGCCAGCCTCTACCTGAAGCAGCTAGTGAAAACAGCCATCAGACTAAATTACAAAACTGGCACGAGTACTCTCATTGACTGGGTACTCTCCAACCACCCTGAGAGGATAGCAGAAATAACAGTCCTACCAGACACACATAGTGACCGTTCCACAGTAACTTGCATCTGGTCGAATAAATACCTAAAAGAGACCCCAAGCCTAGTAAAAAGCATAACAGTTACAAAAGGCCAACTCGAATCACTCAAGCACTATCTACGCATGACTGACTGGTCCCCCATAGTAACAGCAGCAAACGTAAATGTAGCCTTGGATTTCTTGATCTCTACATTAATGAAAGCGTGCAACATCTACACACCACTCAGAAGTCATAAGCAAAGGGGAAAAAGTAACCCCTGACTCATAGACTCCCTGCTTGAACTCATGAGGGTCAGAAGCAACCACTGGTACACAGCAAAAGCCACAGGATGTCTACAGGATATGATCAATTACAAAACTGCTAGAAATAGATGCACCTGAGAAATATGGGAGGCAAAAGCCAATCATTACAAGGAACAGCTCGAATCATCCTGGGCCAAGGGAAACAGCTCTGGGGGACTCTAAACAGCCTTCTTGGGAAGGAGGCCAAATTGGCACCTGACCTGAACACTACTAATATGGGTACTACTCAGGACCCCAAAGAGATTGCTGATATCTTCAATACAGCTTTCATGGACCTGTCCTTGCTCCTACCACCTGAGTACCTAGCACATACAGAGCCACTAACACAGGAAAAACAAGACCACCCACAACAACTGGACCCTAATGTACTGCTATTTTATTTTAAGCAGGTCTCAGTCACTGATTCAAAAAAATACACAGAGCGGGCACTAGGTAAAACATGGGTGGACAGCAATCCATATACAAAATATTCAAACAGTCACTCTGGATATCAACTTTTCCCAGTACCTGGAAAGTCTTGCATGTCACTCAGGTCCACAAGACCAGAGACCACACAAGCCACTCTAACTATCGTCCCATTTCTATCTCATCTCCTCTATCAAAAGTGCTAGAACATACAATATAGTAGCTCACCAACTTATGGACTACCTCAACAAGTACAACAAGCAATGCCAGGAAAAGCATGGTTTCTGCAGAGCTCATAGCACCATAACCACCCTTGCTGAATACACAAGTTACAGTACACTTTTGAGGAGCTTGATAAGGGCAAGCTAATGGGGTCAGTTTTCATTGACCTCACTAAAGCATTTGACACAGCAAATCACCAAATACTGCTGTTCAAACTACATTCCTTGGGCCTCTCCGCTGATGCACTATCATGGTTCTAGAACCATCTGAAGCTAGGAACACAAAGCATAAAAATAAATGGGACTCTCTCTAGCCCAAGAGCAGTCACCCTCGGGGTACCCCAAGGCTCCATTCTCAGATCACTCCTTTTCAGGTTCTTCATTAATTCACTGCCACTCATGTGCCCATTGAAAGTATTGCTGTACGCTGATGATGCCATCATCTATGCCAGCAGTCAGCAAATGGACCATCTTGCAGAAGAGCTCCAATATAGCTTCAACAAATTGGAACACTGGTTCCAGCAAAACAAACTCCTTTTAAAGCTTATTTAAGTGCTGCCACTGACACGGCACTAAAAAGGATTCAAACCATCCTGAACAAGCATGCAGTCTGGCCCTTGGGGCAGACAGAATTGCCCATACCTGTAACCTCTACTCTCTCAGAGTGGCTCCCCTTACAGAGGAGAGTTAAGTACCAAACATGCATCCTGGGAACAAAGGCTCTGCTAGGCCAAACTGCAGCTGGGCTACTAAAACTCTTCACCTCAACCAACCACTTGCAGTGTACAAGATCCAAAGATAGGGGTATCCCCTATGTCCCATTCAGATGCACTTTGCTTGCACAAAGATCCAAAGCCTATAGAGGTCCTAAATGGCTTGACAAACTCACCTAACAGCCTAACTAATGTCAGCAAAATAGGCACCTTCCAGAAGGACCTACAACTCCACCTGGCCACTATTAACAACTGCAATTGCTACAGATGAGTCCTAGAACTCGCGCACATCATGGCCTCCTCACTTGGACATTAGTCTGGCTGTGAGCTTACCAAGTTGTGCTATTAAGTATATTTTCTTCAGCAACTAATCATGTAACACTGTGCTCCTGGGACAGTGCCTGAAGGGCTGCTATCTCTCTCCTCCATGCTTATACCTTGGCACTCTGTGCTCTTTGTCGATGCCTATCTGGACTGAATCTAACTGTCAGTGAATGATCTGTCCTAACCTATTGGTTGTACTCACTAAACATTGCTGTATATTTAATCTAATTAAATGTGATTTATTGTAAATGTAATGTAAACAATGTGTATCTCTGGAACCCTATGAAATGTTGTAGAACCTGTAATTTAATTAATGTATACCCCTGTAACTCTATGAACAGACGTGAAACCTTTGTAAAAGAGCTGCTTGCTCTAAGGCTGTAATCCAAATTAGCAATAACTTAATTAAAAAAAAAATAGTGGTGTGCCCCAAAGCAGAATTGTTGAATTTACTGAATTTAAGACAATTTGGTGCCAAAACTGAATTATGATTTTAAGTCATATTTGGCCTTGACTTAGTTTGGTGCACACCATAGTGCAGGAGGAAGGGGAACAAGCCCCCTCTTACTTACACAGAGTAGTAAAAAACAACCAGGTTCAACATCCACCCTTTTGGCCCATATCAGCAATCTTACAATATATACCCCCTTCCCTCACTCGTGTAGCACTCCTCTCCTACCCTCCTCCACAATCCAGCAGACATATGAAAACGTTTCAAAAAATTCTCCCTTCCTCTGACACTCTCAGCACCCTCTTGCCCCCAAAGAATAAGATAAAAATATTCCTTCTGCCTCTGTTCCTCTTAGGACACTCTCCCACCTCCCTCCCAGGGGTAAACTACTACGGATCTTTTGACAATGACCAATGCAGCCCTCCTCATACTACAAGACTGGCCATCACCTGTATGAGTGAAAGTGAGGCATTCATTCTTAAATATTATTTAAGTGTGAGCATGCTGTCACTAATTCAGATGTCATCTAGCCATGGTGGTGTGAGGGTGGTTGTGCCAGCTGCCATTGTGGGATAGTAATCCAGGTTGAGCCTGTAAAAGGGCCATGTGTTGTTTATCTGGTTAATAAATAAAATCCATTCATTCATTCATTCATTTAAAAGTGGCCTTAGTCACCTTACTCTTATCAGTGTGTATGTGCAGAATAAGAAATTATCTAACTGTCTTAGGTGCTAACTGCCCACCACTGTCCACCAATAGAATTACTGTATTTTGTTCTTCTGCTTTTCTGGAAGAGTCCATTACCTAGTAATGCACTTTCTTACCTACTGTATAAGATTGTTTGTAAGACTGTTTTTCACTGAATTTGCATGACAACATCGCGGTGTTCAGAGGTTTCCAAACTCCCAGCAGGTATGCTGTTTTCTACATGTTTTGGAATAAACTTTTCCTGTTATATCTTGGCTTCTGTGTCATGTTTTGCTAACATGTCTAGAATCCTGCCAGCTAACAGATACTTGGGGCAGAGCCAACAGCCCAGTCAGCAGCATGCTTTTACTACTGCTTCTACATCCAAACCACATAACGTGCTTAATTTAAGCAATAATGCACAACAGGGCATGTGTCATGCTGGGATAATGTCATGCCTCGGGTGGTTGGGCACGAGGCCCCAGGCCAAGTGTATCCAGCACCTGAGAAGAGACATTATTCCCATGACACATGCCCTGGAGTCCAGTAATGCAATTATAGAATGTCTTGCTTGTAAAGAAAAATATTAAAAAAGTCAAAATATACATTTTCAGTTGTTATTTGAATATGTATGATGTTGTGATTGGATAGCATCACAGTTGATGGTCAGCACTGACCAATCAGAGGCCAGGAATTTTTCTTGCCATTTTATAATTGGAGTTACATTTCAGCAAATAGCCTTCCCTTCCTCTTTATTCAGTGGAAATTCTGGAGTTCTACCAGGACTGCATTTTGAGTTAATTGGGCAAGCCAAATGACTCATAAAACAAGACTTATCCCAGCCATACAGTGGCCCAACACAGCAGTCGGTGCAGTTAACATTAGAGCTGTCCTCAGCCGAGCCAGTACCAGCCTTACTGGAAACACTTTGACAAGCTACTATGGTTCTGAATCATTCTGTGTAGACAACTGATAAGAAATTGGGCATTTACAGTATAATGGAAGGTTAGTGCTGGCAGAGCAGAAGCTCAATATGATGTCTGACAGTATTAATGACTCAGCTGTGACAGCACAGAAAGCAGTGGCAGCAGCTTCTCTCATTGCTAAAGAACACACATTGGTGTGAGCCAAACAGCAGCTGCTGGAAAATGCTGTCCCAGCATTGCCTGAGCAGATAATAGGACTGTCGGAGGTAAGGGAACATAGCCATCATCCCATGGGTCTTTTGCAAAATGGGATACTGGTGACTTTGGGCTCATGCCTTGCTTTCCATGCCTAATAACTTACAGAGTAACACATGAAAGGCAAGAACAGCTCATGATGGCCCAAGTACCTTGCTTCTGGTTAGGGTTTCCTTGAAAGAATGAGATAGTAGTTGAGGGTAGCCAGATGAATGGGATCAGTGGAAATATAGGGTACTCGTGTGATGTTTTCCCCTTACTTAAGTATGCCACTAGAATATAGCTAAGACTTTTGATGGGGTAATGTATCAGTTGTGAGATCCTGAGGTGTTCTACAGCCTTTTATTCCCAATGTGGCTGTTTTCCTTATTGGAAAGAGAAGCCTGATTCAGGACTTATAATTTTGCTTGCAGATACAGTATTGACTATCCCACCGGCAGTTTCACATCTGGTACTCATCTCTGACTGAAATGACTGTCTCCTGAAAAGGAACTTGCATCTATTTGGTTGAAGAAAGTTTACCTGAACATGCGCTGGTGTCAGTCCCGATTTACAGTCTTAGGAATTATTCAGAGAAATGTTACCGTTTAATATGGACAGTAGTTTAACTTGTCTGTTAATCATATTGTAATACCAAAAACTAGAGTTCCTGTTTGAAGTTCCATATGAGGAATAATGCATGGGTGACCATACATAACAAGCCTGTGTTTCCATCAAGGGGTAGAGATAACAGCATATGGACCTCAAGACCGAAGCTCAAGAGGTCCATGCTGTTATCTCAACCCTGAGGTGGAACCACCAGGCAAGTTGTGTATCGTCACCCATATTTTATTTTTTACAGTATATGATTTTTGTATGAGAGCATAATGTTGTGTGTGTGACTGGAGTTTAGTGAGTGACTGAAAGTGAAAGCAGGAGCAGGTAAGCAGTGGCCATCAACATGAGAGGGAAGTTAGGTGCACTGATTATACAGTGTGCACAACAACATCTTTAGAATGTACACACCTTTTCAACTGGGCACAGCAAGCTTTTTGAAGTGGCTGAATTCCATACAAAACAAGCCCTAACCATATAATATGAGTAAATATGGCAAAGTGAGTATAATGTGTTCACTTTTCAATGCAGATTCATCTTTGTTCCAAAACCGATACCTGTCCATGGCCGATATTGAATTGCTGTTTCTGGGCCATATGGAGCAGGCACAAGATGATGGGAAAGTGTTTAATCTATTGTTCACAGGTTTATCAGATTTCATGTTCTGTATTAGGTTTAGAATGAGCACTGAAGAAATTAAGATGCAGTATGTTGCTGAGAATAAGACGTAACAAGAAATGAACAGTTTGGTAAAATGTCATTAACGTTATGGGCTTTATATTTTGGGAATTGCTGCAAGTAAAGCTCCCAGATTTATTTTGAAATTGAGACTGTACTTTACGTGGATACCCTCTCTAAATGTAGAGCCAAATGAGAAGTGACTCAACACACCTTTTTAAGTATCAAGGAGAAGTACTGTTTAAGTATCAATAGGGTGGCAGTATAGGCTAAAGGTTAGAGTAACAAGTTGTGAATGAGCTTAGTACATCCAGCAGATGGACCTGGGGTTAGATTCCCACAACCTCCACTTGCATACTGTATGACTCTGAACAAGTCACTTAACCTCCCCAGTGCTCGCAGGTTGCCCTTGAAAACAGACAATTGTGCCTAGTGGGCCTTACCCAGTTACCAAGGAATAAAATAAATAAATAAAATTTGTATCTTGTGTGCACATTTTCCTGGAAATGTTTATTTCTTTTTTTTTTTTATGAAATAAATAAAAGGTGAAACAGGATATATTTAGTAAATGCAATAAACAAAAGGTACAAAAAAGAAATATATACTTGAGCAAAATAAATAAATAAAGGCACTTTTTTTAGGTTTGCCCCAATATGTCAGTAATGGCAGTTACTGTTTACAAAGCCAGTGAAATGGTTTATTCTTCAACCTGGGTTTGAACTTATGAGACACTAGAAGGACTGAGTGCTTCAGAGGATGCTGTATACTGTATGATGGTTATGGGGAGCATTGCAGACAGGAGGCTTACACTGGAGGGGGAGGATTCAGCTTTCCTTCCTACCACTCAAATAACTAGAGTGGAGCCAGGTGCTTATCCTCCCAGTGGATGGTAGAAAGATGTGAAAATTGACAGTATCTAGGCAGATAATGCCCACTTGAGACATTGGGACAGCTCCTGGTCACCTTTCGCAAGTTTTCAGGGGCAGAGGAGGCAAGAGGGCTGTTCCGGTTGCCCACAGGGTGGGCGGGAAGGGGGGAACTCCAGGGTCCACAATGCCATTCTCCCATCCCGCCACCCCCACAGGTGACTGAACAGCCCCCGACCTCTACCACTGAAAACTTCGAAAGATGACTGGGAGCTGCAATGAATGAGCGCATGCCTGGAAGCAAGCAAGCACTCATTCATATTGACAGCAGCTCAGTGGGCTGCCAGCCATGGAGGAGAGAGGAAGGCTGTGATGGTGGGCAACTTCAGGGGTTGAGATGGGGGGGGAGCAGGGTGGTGGTGGTCCTCACTAACTATCATGGTAGGGGTCCACTAGACACCAGGGATTGGGGGAATAAATGAAGATTGCTTTTCTTCTTTTTCAGTAATAATGGAATAGGGATAAGGAGGGGGGTCTACTAGACACCAGGGAATAATTTCAATTAGGGTGACAAATGGATGGAAGGAGGAGTCAGAGGACTAATTGTATTAAGGGGTGGGATCATAGGAAGGGGCGACCAAGGAGCGGGATGAGTTTTTTCATGAAACCCATGATTGGCAGGTGGGGACCTGGGGGTGGGACCGCTAGCTGCCAGGGAGCTTTTTTGGGGGGGGGTCTGTGAATGGTGGGTGCTGGTGGGGAGGTATTAATGTTAATAAAGTTAATTAACTTAATGTAAACTGCTGGTAAAAATCTGCAGAACTGACCACTGATGGTGATCACTTCTGCGTGTTTTTTTTTTGCTGCAGTTTAACCTGCTGCTGCCACACATTCCACCCGTTTTAAGGCGGAATGTCCGCAGAAGTTGCAACAGTGATTTCTGAGCTTTCACAGAAGCGAAAGGCGCACTTTTGTGGAAATCCCGCTGGTGGATTTTTTTCACACACCCCTAGCCTGGATGTGTGTCCATACTCAGATGGAGTATAATTGCTGCCACATAGCAAGAGGGAGGCAAGATGAACCCAAAACCCCTACCATCACTACAGTAGTAAGCTGTGCCATATATATGGTGGAAGTGTTATACACTGAACTAGACCCTGCACACTGGGCATGTTGAGTGCATTTGGGAAAGCAGTTTTCCTCCTGAGAAGGAAGGCATGTGATGGGTGATGTAACAATTGGAGGCAATTAAGGAAGCCTTTTGGAAAAAATGTTCTTTTTCTCTCAATAACTGTTAATGTGTATTAGTTCTTAACATACATATGCATTTAGCAAACAGATTTTGGTGTGTGCTTTCCTGTGTAGGTTGTTCCTAAACATTAACATCCCACCAGCAAATCTGTAAAAGCATACAGTATATTAAGATAATTCATTAACGACTACCCAGAGACAAATTCAGTGCAGGTCTAATGGGACCACCCTTGCTCACAGCATGCTATGAAATGAGCTCAGGCAGGAGGGCATGGCATGACTAAGGTGCTCTCCAACTCACACCTGTGAGCAATGTATTATTGATTTCCCATCCCTCGTGTGCTTAGTGTTGGTTAAACTATAAATCTCTGTTCCAACAGCAGCTGACTTAAAAGGAACAACTGGATGTGGCACTAACAGCCTAGCCAGCAACATTATTGTCTCAGGGCTCCCACATACAGTGTTGAATCCAGAATTTAAAAAAGGGTCCTAAGGCAATAATGAATAGGGACAAACTAAAAGGGGGTGGGCTGTCAGCAAGCAGGCAGAAAACTTCTGTTTCTATTATCTTGTACTGAACATGATAACTATTGATAGTGGGCCAAGATACAATAAGATTTTGTTGTGTTGGAAATATATTATGTTGGATTGGTTCTATTCCTGCACATGTCAAAGAAGTGCTGTGTTGCAACCGGATCATTATTAATGCTGGGTCCTCCACTGCCCAGTTAAATATTTAGGTTAAACTAAGGGAGGTAAAATCAGCATTGTTTGATAGCTACATTTAAACTTTATATTCTGTTGGCTTTATGGAGCAATATGACATCCACAAACAACAGTGAAGCAGGATTTCCTTTAGTCTAGTGGAGGCCCAGTTAAATAATGTGAGCAAATAGCACTAGCCCAATTACCCACTAAACAACCACTGGCTACACTGGACTCGTTGGCGCTTTCAAAACTAATACAGCACATGGCAAAAACTGGAGTCTTTTAAGAAAAGACTGATGGTGACAGAAAATAAGGTGGATTCATTCATGGACTCAATCAGAGACTCAGAGGGAACTGCTGGAAATGTAATAACAGACAAAACCTGAACAGCTAGAAGATGTTTTACTTTGTGAAAAAAGCTATGCACAGAGAACGGAGGTGCCAAACCACCATAAGTGTTAAATCTTTCTAAACAGGAAGCACTCACCTGATACTGAAATCCAGCAACAATAATCTTCAGAAAGAAAGCACTGACCAGAATTATAAAGCCTGCAACCACAATGTTTGGTTACTTTAACTGTAGTTACAGTGTAACTGCATTGCTATGTAGTTGCATGCAACAAACATGTAACTACGGTGTAATTACTCTGTTGCATGGAATTAATGATCCCTAACATTACAAATAAAGTGTAACCCAATTTTTAAATGTCAGTAGTCCTCTGATAAGGCTGCAGTGGGTGGATAGAAATGTTAGCTGAAGGGAGAGATGGCTGTTACCATCTCACCAGAGGTACCCATGTCCAATATGTGCTGGAAATTGTATTAACTTGCACTTGTTTTGAAGATATATATATTTTTTGGCACTAGTAAAATTGTGGTTTGAGGCTATATAATTCTGGTCAGTGTTTTGCTTCTGAAGACTATTATTACTGAATTTCAGTCTTCGGTGTGTGCTGCCTGTTAAACTAGAAAATGTTGTATGAGCCACAAACATGAGGATCCTGGCTGTAACAGAGGGTATAGAGGAAGGTGACCCCAGAGTTTTTTTGGGCAGATGGATTCCAGAAGCATTAGGACTTACCATCATCATGGTAGTAAAAGTCTACCCCTTTATTCCCGGGAAGGCAAGAGAATCGCAATGATCATGGACACTGCTCCTGCTGGAGACTTCATTGGGAGAACGAGACACAGTACTGCAAGCAGCCAAAGCAGCTAACCATATCAATACTTAGGGGGCTAGAATGTTTTTTTTCTTTCCCAACTTGTTCTTTGTCACCAGGATGTGGAGAAAGCTTTTGACGGAGGTAGACATGAGATACAGGAGATGGAAATCCCATATGTTCTGGTTTTCCTGGTGCACATACTATTTTTTTGTATCATGAACCAGGTGTTTTGTGTTTATGCACATCAACATTTCCAGGATCTGTATTGCCAATATGAAGTAGGAGGTGAGAGCAGAGGCTAGAGGTGGCATGGGCTCATAAGAGGTTTAGGATGGAACTTTGATTCAATGTGCAAGCCAGGTAGTGACTCACCATATAACGTGGGCCCCATAAATTTATGTAACCCATAGTCCCAGACTGCATGCTGACTTTATTTTGGTTGATGTGCGTTCATAGACTTATCCAACTTTTAAAGTGGGACAGAGCTGCTTATGGCAGAATAAGCATGTTTAGATGCTGAGGGTGACTGCCAATTAATACAGCCTGATTGCCCCACAAACTGTATTTCCTATAACGCAACTGTTACAGTATAAAGATTGAATTTAGTTTTGGACTTGGGTTGTTCATGGCAGAAGACAATTTCTTAGTTTACTGTTGAGGTGTTCTAGATTGAGCTCAATTTAAAGTTCAAGTCGCAGAGATTACATAAGGTATGTTTTGTTTTACTGTTAATAAATGCTTTTGATCAATGATGGCACTTCTTGATGTTCTCCAGAGTGAAGCCTGCAAAACCTTTGCACACCTCCTCGTGACTGAAAACTGTCATTTTGGGTGTGATGCAAAGCACCCATATTACAGATGAAGCACATTCATGTTAAAACTGTATTCATTTACATACAGTATACATTCTCTAGGACACTGCTGCATCCTGCAGTGCAAGGGGCCTTTTATGTCTGCATAATTTTCTTCATTTGATGGACCTAAGACAATGAATAGATGTGGTCAGCGGGGGACCCTCTGATCCGTAGGCAGGGGATCCATCTGTCATTAGAGCTCAAATTTTGGCACTGCTATATAATAACTCTATGAGCACGCTATGATGCTACTTATACAAGAATGATCTGTTTTGCCTGCTACAGGTGAACTTTATTTGGAGTTCTACCAAACGTATCCAATGTAATTGTTTATACCATGTTACTTAAGGTTCAGGGAGCTTATGAAATGCTGATACCGAAGTATTTCAAACTATGTGCTATCTAATCAAAGGTCTAGTGAGGTTAGTACTTTACTTTTCATCTTTTTCAAATGCTTGACTAAATTTATGTCAATGGCTATATCAAGCCTCTAATACATCTACCCTGAATGCTGTAACAAATGGAAGGTTATTCACAAATCCTTTATTCCTTTACGTATATGTAAGAAACTGTGTAGGGTATTTTTCCAGTGATTGCCATGTATTTGATAATTATGCAATAAACATACTATTTAAAAAAAAAGTCATAGCAGTTGCAGCAACAACAGCAAGAAAACCACGTAGCGACAGCAAGTTTTATTTCCCTAAATGTCTATGCCTACTTGTAGGGTAACCAGGCAAAAAAAAATCCTCCCACACCTTCATTTCCTAGTTCTAACCTGTCTGTCTGCAGGTATCCTGGTGGTGCAATTCCACAACAAGAGGCAGCAGAGAGGAAACAGGAAAGAAGAGAAGAAAAAGAAACACCTTAAGTGGTGGTCCCAAGGGGGAAAAGGAATAGGAGAGCTCCATCTCCCCAAGACACTTACACACTACCACATTATAGCTACAGTAATGTGACGTACAGAAGAACCCCCAGAAGACTGTGGCACAAGTGTACCAAACAGACATCCCACAGCCCAGACCACTACCCTGCAGAGATTCACCAGGATCCAGGTAAGACCGTTATACAGTATGTTCCAAAAATAGTTTAACAGGTACAGAAAAGATACAATACAGTTAAATTAGAAAGCAGGACAAACCATTGTCATTGTTTATCCTAATTGGCAATAGGGTTGAGGGGGTAGCTCTGACGTGGAGATGCCACTTTTATTGACTTTTACTTAGCTCAGGTCATGTTCTGAACAAGCAAGAATGGTAATGAGACTTTAGACCCTATCACAGAAACACCCTAACAGCATTGCAAATGATTCCTCCTCATCCTTGGATCTGAGTAAAATCAAAAATGGTTAAGGGTTCAACTCCTTATTAAAAATTCTTTATTCCCATAATATCCAACATTTTAAACCACCATATGGAAAATACAGGAATCCATTTTGTAGCTAACATGGGCCACTTTTTCAAAGGTTTGACAGTATTCATCTGTAAGAAACATATCAGAAAAGAAACTAGTGAATAGAAAACATCTAATATTATCACATTGACTATTTTTGTATTTGTATTACACAATAGCATTGTGGTTGTAGCCCTCCTTACAGAATTCTCATGATGAACATACATTATTTATGCTTAAACCTAGACCTGTGTTACTCAGTCCCATAAATCCTTTACAGTTATAGCATCACAAAGGCTCCTAAGTACCACACGGTATTATCATATTTTCATTGGGTTTAGTAATAGTATTACTGACCTTATTCAGCCTATCAAATGGTTTTTAATGATAAATTAATCAGTGTTTTTAAGAGCAGTTTCAGAGAGGCATAGGTTTCGCATGACACTATTGATTTAAAAGAGGGGCTGTTGAGACAGCTTAATTCTTGGTTAATGCCATTTGCACTCATTGTCTTTGATCAAAGCCTTTCAGCCTCGGGAAAGAGTAGGTTTGTTTTGATGTACACTTGTCTGGTTAAATTAACGTTTTCCCCATTAATGTGGCTTTTACAATGCCTTTTTTGCAGGTGGTGAGGCATGTGTAACATGTTTGAATTTGTATTTAAATGAGCGAGTGTTTATGTGTTTGTACTGGGAGCATTTAGTTAGTTTTTATTCTGCTTCATTTGTTTGGGCAGTTTCAATGTACAGTATGGTCCCTATGTTTGATTTCAGTCAGGAATTTTCCTGTCCCTCAAGCTGTATTTTGCTGTGTGGTTCTGCAGCATTAAATTTATGAAGGATTTTGTCTTTTCTGGCTGGGGGTGGACAGATTGTATATTTTCACTGCAGCACATTTGGATAATGGGGCATTATTCCCATTGTTTGCAGGAATTACTTCATTCTTTTCAGATTTGTGCTCTGTGCGTTATGTGGGTGGAGAGTTGGGGCTGGGTACATGGAGGTACTAGTTGCCCTGGTTCATGGCGGAGGTTTCATGTGGTTGTGTTATCTGCATAATGATCTGTGTCCTCTGGTATTTCTCAGGTAACATGTCTTCTGGAGCAATTTACATACAGGGCAGCATTTCCCAACTGACCAGGTCTTGCCCAAGAGGACATAGAACTGGCTGTGAAAGATTTATTTTTTATTCTTGGCTCTGCGGCCATCAGCCATCAGTCACCTGCATGCTACACCCCATGATCTTCACCATGGGATAGACCCTAACCCCGAACACCCCCGGCTTTCCCCCCCAGGGTGGGGCCATCAAGGTGGAGGTGAGTTCCCCCTAATGAATGCGAGTAGGTAGCACAGGTGCAGGAGACCAGGCAACAGTGCGATGTCCACTTCGTGAGGTGGACATCATCCTGCGGAGTTAGAATTTCCAATTTGTCACAGCTTTTCTACCCAGGAGTGACGTTATGGTGACATCCTAAATGTCTAACACACCTCCCAACTGGAACAGGCATCAGCAGCTGTATTCCCCCAGCTTCCGCCAAAGATTAATCATGCACTGGCCACCCCACTCCCCATGGAGGAGGAGGAGAGCAGTCGATAGGATGCTTAACCCTCCCTTCCCCTCCCCCACCGGATGGCCCTCTGACATCCTGAGGCCAGATTTGAACCTGGGGCATCGGCCTCACAGACAGAAATGCAACCCCTGCTCCAGCAGGCAGGCCATGATAAATGCCTTTATAAAATGGCAGGAAAAAAATCTGGAAACTTTGTTGGCCAAAAGACATTACCTGATCATACATCCTGCCAGATCCACCTCAGCAGACCAGACAGCATTCTCACACCGCGTCCCAAAAATATGGAACTCCCTCCTCCCCCCACCCATCCAACATGCTGCCTCCCTGGGTCCTCTCCTCCCTCCTAAAGGACCATTCCCCCGCACATGCACTTAATTTCCTCCCTCTCCATAGTTGCTTCTCTGCTAGTTACCCATGTAAGCACTTACTCTTTGTTATTTCATTTGTTTGATTATTTAATTCTGTACAGTTCTAGCTCATTGCTGTTAGGTTAAATTTATTGCTATTCTATTGTGTCATCCTGATGCTTGATTGTGTTTCTCATCCAAATATTATTATCTGTATATGTCTTCTGCTTTGTATTTACTGTTCATCCCTGTTCCCCTTCTTCCCCAAAATGCATCTGGAAATGAGCATTTCAATGCTCAGTATGCCTTTCCTGGTAAAACTTTAAAATAAATAAATACATTTCTAGCAATGCACAGTCAGGTGCCCCATCTCCTTACCATGGCAGAAAAGCCTTATTACCTTCAAAATTATGAGATAAATATATATGCTATGATAAGGCATACATTAAGTAAGCAATAACCCATGACAGGGTGCGGGGTTATAGAAGCTTAATCCACACCTGGGGTGCGTTGTGAGGCATGAGGCCACAGTCCACACCCTGGAGTGGATTATTGCGCTTATAACATGGGTTACCTGGAGGATAGGGTACAAGTCCTTAAAATTAGCTGGCACCCCTCTTTTAATGTGAAAAAAGGAATTTTATCCTTCCACCTTGAAAAGTAGTCCCTTTGAAAAAGGTGCATTCCCTGACTTGTTATGGATGTAGAACTGTTAGAATGCCAGCTACAAGTTTTTTGTTACATTTCTAATGGGTTACAAAGTAGCATGATAGATGTTAATCGTATACGTGGTTGTACCGAACTATTATATCGCACTGGACATTGACTGTCTGTGTGGGTTGCTGCCGACAGAGGATTAATCTCAGAGTTTAATGCATGGATGAATGTACCACTATTGTGGATGACACAGAGCTAGCTGAGCAGATGGTGAAAGAATACAGAGAGGAAAATAGGACAGGACAACTACAGAAGCCGTGTACATAAATATCTTTTCCTCATTCATGCAGCTCTGGAATCTATGGTGCACCACAGCTGAGATGACTGGGAAGTCTCCGTTGGGTGAGCCAAGGTGTTTTTCCCAACTATTAGTAGCCAGTAGTCAGTATCAACTAGCTGAAGACAGCAACAAAAGGGTGACCACGGCATGTTGCAAACATCTCATGCTGGTGTCCTTGACGCTTTGTGTGTTGGCGATGTTGTAGTACTGGGAGGGGGAGCTAACGATGTGTAGGGGACAACAGATGGTGTGCATACAGCTGTTGGCAAGAACTTCTACCTGCTGTGTTTCCAAAGGGTTGCTGCAGCGTGGCTGGATGTCGCTCTCTTTTGGGGGGGTCCTGGACTACAGCGAGATTCCTGGAGTACAGCGAGATGCGCAGTGTACACCTCTCAGTGTTAGTATGGGGTGACATTGTTGGGGGGGGGAGGAATACTCCACACATGGCGCTCAACACATGTCGCTGACTTTTACTAGGTACACAGTTACTGGTGTACAAATACCAACTGGCTTGTCTCTTATTCTGACCGCTGTCCTCTGTCAAAGGTGAGCCATCTCAGCTGTCAGATATGTGATGGCAGCACTGTCCGAAGCATTTTTCTTTATCCTGTGACACAACAGTTTCTGAATATAAACTCTTTTTATTCCAAGTGCGGTTCTGTGTGAAAGATGAGCCTTGCCGGGTGTCAGGAATGTGCATATTTTTAGCTTTGCTGCTGACATACAAGAACAGCCTATCAGGACCCAGGGTGCCCATTGCTTATCAGCAGAAGACACACTGTGTGAAGACATCACAAATTATACAACCTGTTTGATTGGTCAGTACAGACAGAGGATGGTGCGGCTAGGTGTATTTCTCAGTTGTCTAATCACTATGGACACTGTTGCACAACCTGCAGTTTCAGGACGTACCCACTAAGAAATAGAGAGGGGGGGGAAGGGAAGGGCAGGGAGCGTTTGGAACTGTAATGCTGTTTCAGACAGCCAGCATCATTGTATACTGCTTGGTTGTATATAGCTCTGTTGTCTGCTTTGCTATGGCAACAAAATATAAGCTGTTTTTACTCTGACTGCATTGCTGTGTAAAACGTGAGCCCACTCGGCTGTCAGCTACAGTATATGAGGGCAGTAATGTCAGAAGCATTTTTTCCTTTCCTCTTGTGACAGAACGATTGCCACAACACTGATCTACCTAGATGTTTTCATACACGCTGCACAGAATGAAACAATTAGCTGTCTTATGTGTGGTAAGTTAGAATGAAACAATTAACTGTGTATGTCTTGTAAGTTGTAGTTGACTTTCCTCGCTAGAATAAAAAAAAATGGCTGCTGCTAAAATCAAGCTGACCAGAATGTGTAGATCCCTCCACTGGGTGATCATCCCGACTGTGGTGTTAAAACCTAGATCAAGCATGAAAACCATGGATTAAATAGGGAATTTAATCCATGGACAGGTGACAGCTTTCTTCCAATCAGATCTCCTAGTTCAGGTAACCCATGTTATAAAGGATTTTACTGCACATCTCAGGGGACTGAAGCATGAGATTGAAGACCAAGTGTACTTACACCCCTAGAAAGTGCATTCAAATAATTTATTGCACACCCTGGAGTGGCTTATTGCAGTTATAACATGGTTTGTTGCTGTTTTGCATTATAAGTAAAGTGATGTATTTTTAATATTTTTTGGTGAGAATTATTTGATTAAATGTATTTTAAATAACAATCTATATGTACAGTACATGAAATAACTCCTAATTTTGTAAGTAATGAGGCTTTTTTGCCTTGATAATGATATGGGGCACCTGACCATGCTGTGCTAGATATTTAATAAAATAATTCATGCAAAAAAAAATCATATTAAAAATGCATCACTTTACTTATAATACAAAACAGCAACAAACCATTTTATAACTGCAATAAGCCACTCCAGGCTTTTCATAATTGCAACAAGCCACTCTAGGATGTGCATTAAATTATTTGAATGCACTATCTAGGGGCATAGGGACACCTGGCTTTCAATTTCATGCTTCAGTCCCCTGAGGTGTGCATTAAAATCTTTTAATGTGGACCCTATCATGGCATATTGCTTATATAACATGCCTGTTACACACATGTGCCATGTATTATAACACATGATGTGTACCTGTTGTAAGCATGTGGCACACCTGTTCCATTTAATATGTTACGGGTGTTGAGCATGCCTGTTACCTACATGTAATGGTCCTTCTGCAAAAATGTTGTATGCCTGTCACACATATCCTCCACTTGAGATCAAACTTGATATGATTATTCATAACAGTTTTTGAAGGTGTTAAATCTGAGCCTCCATGAATTTAAACATAAACTGCACTCCCACACTGCTCCTTCCTGTCTCAGCCACAGGTAACACAGCTTTTACTAGGATACTACCTAGCCCCAACCTTGCCAGCACCAGGTTATCAATTGTTCGTTCAAGGATATACTACTTCACAGCCTGCTGTTCTAAATTATACAATGGAAAGAAAAAATCGTGGACTCTGATTGGTCAGTCTTGGGCTGGACCCGTGATGTTAATCAGTACGACATCACGGGTCTAGTCTCAGCCTCACTGTGAACCCATTTGGATGATGACCAGCATGACCATGATAATCATTTCTCTTTTTTTGCATATCCTCTTAAGAAACAAAAATATTTTTCCACACTAATACAAACATTCTTCAAAATTATTTTTTGACTTCATATATAACAATGAGCCATTGTATAATAGCAATAATGCCCTCCAGGGTGTGCGTCGTTTGGGATAACGTCATGCCTCAGTTGTTGGACGCACTCGGCCTGCGGCCTCGTGCCCAACCACCTGAGGCGTGACGTTATCCCAGCACGACACACACCCTGTCGGGCATTATTGCTTAATTAAATCACAGTGCAGCGGCTGCATTCCTGTTATATTCTGGGTCCGCACTTGCACATCACAACTCAAACTGCCATCCCGTATATCGTAGCTCGGTATGCCTGCACTGTAGGGTTTACTGTAATTGTACTGTACCTGTGATTTTACATATGTTGAGCTTGTTTGCCTTTTTATAACTCAAAGTCCTACACCCCCAGGTCACAGCTAAAAATAAAATGTATATATATCATTTTGTTCCTTCTTGGAAAAGATGCATGTTCGGGTACAAATACAATACAAAGCCATGGCCTACTATTTTTTCAATCAAGGTTTTTCTGGCCCTCCACACCAAGCAGTCATTGTCCCTTGTCGGTCCTGGTGACCTCCACACTCCAACGTCATGGGCATCCAGCTGCTTCATGGCATAGAGCCCATGACTACCATCTGCCATTCAAAAACTGCTGGGGAGGGTTCTGTCGCTACGCTGATGTGTGCCACATCCTTTGCCAGCCTCACAAACATGTATCTTCCACCGCAGAGGAAGGCGAGTTCTTTATGGCCCCTTCAGAATTACAAAACCCCTTTCCTAGTCAGAGAGCATGCCTGACCATAAGGGCTTAGTCAACAATGACCTAGACTCACTCCCAAACCTGGATTGACTGGTCAGAGCTTAGCACACTGTCACTGGGCAACTGGGTGACCATATACTGTGACTATTTTAAGAATGAGTTCTGGTTTGTAATTTCCTGTTACCTTTTTGTTTGTGTCTTGAGAATGCCTTCACCCAATTTTGATCAAACATGATACAGGAATGCACTGCCCCAGCTCTTTGGAATGCGTTCCCTGAAGGGGCTTATTCTGCAGTTACCTTCTCCTCTTTCACACATAAAGAAGTACCTCCTTTTATATGTGTTTGGATAGTTCAACTGATTTTGCAGGAAACTAAATGAGTTATGCATAGTCTTTAAATGTTATGTATATTGCATTAGAGATGTTATTTATTACTTTTTATGAATATATGAACATAATAAATAGCCAGCAGAAGAAGGTTAATTTGGTCTATGGCATCTGCTTGATAAATGATGCAGGGTCATGGCTTGTGCCAATTACCATGCCCCCCCCCCATGTATTTCCCTCCCTCTATTCTCCCCTTCCTCAGTCCAGTGGGTTCCCTATTGTGTTTGTCCCAGGCCCACTTAAAGGCCCCCACCATCTTTACTGAGACCACCTCTTCTGGCAGCTCATTCCATGTGGTCACAACCCTATCCATATAGAAATGCTTCCTACCTTCCCGCCTAAACCTACCTCCATCAGCTTTATGCTATGCACCCTCATGGTTCTGTTGTCACCTATTTTAAGAGATCTTCTCTTTCCACTCTGTGTTATCCCCTTCAAGTATTTGTAGGTCTCCCCCCGTCCCTCCTCCCTTCCGGGGAGTACATCCTTAGGGCTCCCAGCATCTCCTTGTAGGACCTATTCTGTTGCTCCTCAATCATCTTGGTAGCTCTCTTTTGGACTCCCTCCAATATGTTTATGTCTTTCTTAAGGTATGGATGTCAATACCTTACCCCATATTCTAAATGTGGTCTTACCATTGACCTGTACAGTTACAAAATGGCCTCGCTCTGCCTACTACTGAATCCCCTTGCTATACACCCCAGCATCCTGTTAGTCTTCGCTGCTGCCTTCATGCACTGAGTTGTGTGTTTTAGGTCTCTAGTTATTACCATGCCCAGATCCAGGGGGCTCTGCTATATAGAAGAAGATGATGGCCACATTGGGCTGCTGTCTACATGGACTCTAATTTGAGCTTGTGTTTTGTCCTTTTTTTTTTTTTTTTTTTTTTAGTATTTGTGCTGTCTTTTGATTTACTTTCAAGAGAGCTTTTCTAAAGTGTCTGGGAGAGCTGAGCCTAAATTTATTTAACTTTTATTCATATGTTTATTAGTTAGTTACTGTAGGGGAAATAATGCAAGGCAGGGTCGAAGAAGTAAGTTAGAGTAGGAGCATTAGTTTTTCTTTTAGTAATGGCTGAACCTGAGGTGCTGTGTGCTGTAACATTTATTATTATTTAACATTCAAAATTAGAAATATAAGGCCAATTTTGTAGTTTGCTGGACACTTACCTTCCCACAGATTGAGGAGGTAAAGAATGTTGTGGAGGACCGGGACGTTCGTCTGTGGATTTCACCAACCGAAGGTGGAGGCTTTCCCTGGAGACCCCGTTGGATGTTGTCAGTCTGGCTCAAGGAGGGACAGATCATCTGTGATGGAGCAGTGGTGAGCAGTGGGGTTAACCAGTGTGGCATGAGGTAGGAGCGCCACTGCCTACCAGGAAAACCCCACCTGTCTCCTGCTGTCTTCACCTGATTCAAAGCCGAACTCGTGGCCTGAAAGAAGTGGCCCACCTCTGCTTTGGCATTTCTGATGTGAGTTGATCTCCTTCCCCATCTTTTAAAGATGGGTTTCCTACGTGATCGCCTGGTGGATTACTAAGTTCTGTCTAGATGTCCTGAGAGTTTACTGCCCCTCTGAGCAGGTACTTCTTTGTGCCGAAGCGCCAGATTGGGAACTGGAAATCTGGAGAGAGCTTTTTCCATTTTTGACTGGAGTCTCTGCCTGGTACTGTGACGGTGAGTGCCTTGGTGATAAACTTTTTTGTTGTGGATGCTACACAGGTGAGAGCAGTGCTTTATCTCAGCCTTGTTCTAAATTGGCCTTTTAAGTCTGCGGTTCGTCTTACTTGAACTCAGCAGCCAAGTTACTTTTTGACTGTGGTTGTGTGAGCACCACTGTCTGCTTGATCCTTAAGTTTTGAAGCTTGTCCTGTGGAACTTGATATCTGGACTGAATAGATGATTGTGGTCCTCTAGACATTTTTACTGATCATACTGAATCTTTGTTCCAATTGCTTGCAGTACATTGCAATATACACTACAGCACACTGCACTGTATTGATCTCTCCCTTATTTTAAAGTGTTTTGTTTTAATTCACTGTTTATTGTGGTGGTTAGGGTTGGGAGGGGAGTGTTCTGTTGGGGTTTTGTAGATTAATTAGGGTGGGTGGTTTGTGGGAGGTATTCAGGTTTAGATAGAGTGTGACTGGTGAGTGTTTGTGTAGGGAATCTTTTATTCTATTTATTGTGTGATTGATATATGAGTGAGTAGTTTGGATTGCATTATTTATCAGTCCTGATTATATTGTTATTGTTTAGCTGAGTTCAGTTATTTTGGGATTTTCAGTTTAGTTTAGTTATCTTAGTTATGTGTAGAGGTGTGCAGGTAAATAGGCTTACCTACTTAGTGGACTTCCTGCAGTTGCTCTGCCCCTTTTCAGGGCTCCTATTGTCTTTACCAGCAGGGGTGCTCAGTCATTGCTGGGAGCTGGGGGTCCTAAGGGGGCAGAGCAATTACTGCACTGAGGATTCCCAGTAAGATAATGTGGGGGGCAAGA
This sequence comes from Neoceratodus forsteri, assembly GCA_016271365.2. Taxonomy (NCBI): domain Eukaryota; kingdom Metazoa; phylum Chordata; order Ceratodontiformes; family Ceratodontidae; genus Neoceratodus; species Neoceratodus forsteri. The sequence goes on from CM028137.1 coordinate 916,047,790, forward strand.
CTGGAGTAGTGCGGACCAGAAGACACCCAGGGAGAAGAAGGTGCCAGGACAGAGGACCATCATATCTGATGCCCCTCCCTAGGGCTCTGCCAGATGTCACCAGGCAGCAGGCAGTGTGTCCAGCCTGCTCGGTTCATCCCCTTTGGGCCATTCTTTGTAACACAAGATCAATGAGGAATAAGACTGTGGGTGATGGAATCTTACATCGCCAATTCCTCAGCTGATCTCGTTCACATCACTGAGACTTGGCTGGGTGATGACGCTGGCCCTGGGCTGGCGACATCTGTTCCTCCTGGTTACCTGGTCTTGCATTGCCCTAGGAGGGACCATAGAGGGGGCAGGGTCACCATTTGCTTTAGATCCACACTGGGCCTCACCACATTTCCAATGCAAACACCAATGTCCTTTAAGTGTGTGATTGCTAAATGTGCATCGAGAGTTAATGGAAGAATAGTTCTCATCTACTGACCTCCAGGTGGTGGGAGTCTATTTCTGCAGGATCTGGAAGACTTTGTCACTGAGCAGGTGTTGGAGTCCCCTAGGATTCTTGTCCTTGGGGAGTACAATGCCTGGGTAGATGATGAATGCTGTCTTTTTGGATGACAGCTCTTTCAGCTGATGTCTCAGCAGGGATTGTCTCAGGATGTTGCCTCCAGTACACATACATATGGCCACATACTGGACCTGGTCTTCACACTCAGACTTGACATTACAGCAGCCAAGGCTGATCTGGTCATTTGGTCTGATCATCAAGTGGTTGAGTTCCAGTGAGGGGCCCCCTGTAAATTACCCTTCCCCGTGGAGTCAATCTAGCATCATCCGAAAAACATAAACTGGAGCCTCGCCAACTCCAGGAGTCACTGGTTATCTTGAGCTTGATGTTAGGCTGTGCTCAGGGTTTAGAAGCTGTGGTCGAGGCCTATAATACAGCCTTGACTAAGGCACTGGACCTGATCGCAACTTACCGTGTTTGCCCCTTGACCTCCTGGCATCACTCACCATGGTATTGTGCTGAACTGCACCAGTTGAAGACTAAGGGGTGAAGGTTAGAGCAATCCTAGAGGTGGTCACACTCTGAGGAGGACAGGTTGGTGCTGTGACTCCATTATGTGGAGTATCAGCAGGCAATTGATCTTAAGAAGACCAAATTTTGGTCACAATCAATTGCTGCAGCAAGAAACCATCCATCTGCACTGTTCCGAACTGTTGACAGTTGGTTAAATCCCTCCTGTCTCCAATCTGGAACAACATTTTCTGTAGAAAAATGTGAGCAGTTTGGGCAGTTATTTGCTGATAAAGTGGCCTACATCAGGGCATGTATAACCTCCTATATTCCAGTTTTTACTGGAGGTGATCAGTTTGCTGGTGATCATCATCTGCCATGTTGGACTGTGTTTCGGCCATTTTTGGCAGATGGCATTTTATGGGTACTCACCAGCATGCATCCCACTGCCTATGCCCTGGACCCGGGTCCAATGTGGCTTGTGGACCAGTGTTTGTTGTGATCAGTGGGTCATTAAGGAAGGGAATTTTTCCTGTATCTCTGAAAGAGGCTGTAGTGAGACCCCTCCTTAAAAAGCCATCCACTGACCCTAACATTCTTGCAAACTAAAGGCCTCTCTCTAATCTTCCCTTTTTGGGGGCACTTATTGATAAGGTGGTGGTTGACCAGCTAGTTGAGTGCCTGGAGACATTATCCATCTATGAACCACTCCAGTCAGGTTTTTGGCTATGGCATAACACTGAAACAGCTTTGATCTGGGTGGCACGTGATCTCTTCATGGTGAGGGACTTAGGGCACTATACCATTCTGGTGCTCTTGGACCTATCTTCAGCATTTGATATGGTTGATCATGGGGTGATGTTGGATCATCTGCGGGACTATGTGGGCACTACTGGTGCAGTTTTGCACTGGTTCCGCTTGTATTTAACTGGAAGATTGCAGTACGTTATCCTTGTGGTGTACGGCAGAGTTCCATCTTGGCACATCTGCTGTTCTCCATGTACATGCTGCCACTGGGAAAGATCATTACAGATCATTAGGGGGTACAATCTGGGGTTTCACTGCTATGCAGATGATACCCAGTTGTACCTGTCTTGTGCCCCGATGCTCTTTCCACCCCGGATATGCTGAATCATTGTTTAGCCGAGATAAATGACTGGATGTCAACCAACTGGCTATGTCTGAACCCCTGCAAGACAGAGGTTATGGTCATCAAGCCAGTTCACTGGGGTATTTACACTGATGGGAGACTACCCACTCTTGTGGTGGATGGCCATCCCCTGTCTGTGATAAAGGCGGTCACGGATCTTGGCGTTATTCTTGACGATTGACTTGACCTTAAAAAACAGGTCTTGTTGGTCATTAGAGCCATTTTTTCCCTCTCCAGAATATTGCCAGGATCCATCCATTTCTGACTTCCACTGACCTGGCTACTGTTATCCATGCCTTTGTTACTAGCCAGCTCCATTACTGTAATGCTCAGCCTAGGGCTTTCTGGAGGATTGATGCATTGCCTGCAGCTAATGCAGAATGCTGCAGCCAGGATGTTGATAGGCACCTCTACGAGGGACCATGTCACTCCTGTCCTGCGCTCTCTGCACTGGCTGCCTGTGAATGCGCATATCACCTTTGAGACAGGCTTGTTAACATACAAGGCCCCACACACTCTGGGACCAGAGTACCTTAAAGAGCTCCTGATTATGTACTCTTCAATCCACCTCCTAAAGCTCCACCAAAGCTGGCTTATTGGTTGTACCATCCTCCCACTTAAAAAGATCGGGAAGTAGGGCCTTTGGGGTGGCTGCTCCACTCAGGTGGAATTCTCTTTCACCATATATTAAGGCTGCCAGCTTGGTGGAGGCTTTTAAAACCTATATATTCGATAAGGTTTTCAATTTGCTCTGAATTAACTGATTTTATGCTTGTATTTTTGCATTTTACTGCTGCTTTGTAAAGTGCTCCAAGCCTTTGGATAGGGCACTATATAAATAAAACTTGCCTTGCCTTTTCTTCCTCTGAAGCAGCTATCCACCACCCCCCCATTAATATTCCATCCTAGGATTCCTGGGACCTATGTGCATCACTTTGCACTTTTTGGCATTGAAGCCAAGTTGCCAGATTCCTGACCATGTAGTGAGTTTACTGAAGTCCTCCCGCAGGTCCTGCATTCCTTCCTTTGTGTCCACCCTCCCACAGAGTTTGGTGTCATCCACAAACAGGCACATCTTGCCTTTAATGACTTTCCTGATATGACTTATGAAGACTCTGAATAACACTGGACCCAGCACTGACCCCTGCAGGACTCCGCTGGTGACCTCCCTAGTACTGGAGAACCCCACCACCACCACCTCCACCACCACTACTACTCCCGGAGTTCTGCACTCATCCACTTGTCTATCCACCTTAACATTTTTTCTCTCCCCACTTTTTATGATTATATGTATTTATGTATTCGACAAAATGGTGCACAGGTACTCTGGGCTTTGCAGGGATGCCATATGCAAATAAGAAAACCAGACCATTAATTCTTGCCTTCTCGAGGGTCCTATAATCCTGACTATGGTGATCTAATTAGCCACTAGCTTTTACCTGTGATTTGCCATTGTATCTGTGGTTATATATTGAAAACCACTAATCTCGTTATAATCTCACCTGCTGTACACATTTATTCATACCACTTCTTGACATTTTTAGAATCCTGACATTGGGGACCTAATTATGTTTGAGTTCTGGCTTGTGATTCACTGTTACATTTTTGGCCGTATTGTAAGAATCACAAGCCAGAACTCACACATACTGCACTGTAATTGCTCAATATGGTGACCTAAATATGCCTGAGTTGAAGCTTGTGATTCACAGTTGCATTATTGGCTACATTTTAAGAATCACACATCCTAAAGCCTGGATAGCTTGTAAATCTGGCGTCCTTAATGTTTTGGCCGATGTGCGGGTGCGCCTGTTGCTCTCTTGTTGCCTAATATCCAAACCCATAAAATCCAAATTTGGACACAAAGGGGTTGATTATACCCCCAATGCTTGTCCTATTCCAGGGGAGGGGGCTATGGGGCTGTCTTGTATTGGCCTAGATTGTCCAGATAAAATTTGAGGAGATCTGGGCCAGAATCTAAACTGGGTCACAGCTGCCTCACTCAACATTAATTCTGACTGTATCTTCAGAACCACTTGCATCCCTGTTCTTATTATCATGACCATCCACAGTTCCAAATGGTTTAATCATGACTGATCTATGAATAGGAAGAATATGAGCATATTGGAGACAGTGTGATTTGATACAGCACTGGTCTGGAAACTAGGCGATCACAGGTTCAAATACCACCAAAGCCAAATATTCCCCTGTGTGACTTTGACCAACCCATGTAACCTCTTAGTATTCCAGTCCACACAACTATAAAGATGGATAGAAGCAGGATCCCACTGAAAATGAGATGTTGCATCTCTGCTGGGCTACCCTGGGAGAATATGTTTTACAATAAAAAATAAAAACAAATAGGAAAGTACATATTTATAGGACAAATAAGGGTCGTAGGGATCATTCCCTGTCAGCTCAGCACGTTCCCTGAGATTTCGTGTTTGGTCATTAATTTGTAAAGGCTAGTCTCAGGTGTCAGCGTCAACCCTGCCTGGACCATGACATCTGGAAAGCAATTTCATTGCCTTAATACTATTTCAGAAAATAAGTATTTTCTCAGGTCCCTCTTGCACTTACTATACCTAAGCAGTTTAGTGTTTGCTTCATGGTGTGCTTAGCTTGAATAAGTTTGAGCAAATACATTTTATCGCCTTTGATCATGCAGTTCATATTCTGTAAACGGTTATCACATCCTTGTCAGTGTTCTCCTTTCATGTCTAAACATACATGACTCATTTAGCCTACCCTCATGGCTCATTCTGTTTACAGATCTCTTAATCTTATTAGCCCTCCTCCATACATTTTCTATCTCCTGTGTATCTGATACAGCATAGTTACTAGACATGGGCTCAGTACTTTAGGAAAGGACTGATTCAGTGTTTATACAATCACAGAATGATCTCTTTGGACCCACCAGGGACTTTCTTCACGCTGCACCAATTATATTATTAGTTATTATGTTAGTTGCTGCCCTATAGTGTTGGCCAGATTTAAGGGTATCACAGACTATCACTTCTCGGAAGGGCCAGAGATAATGAGCTTGGTGGTACATTTTCTCCAGAAATGTAAAATGGTGCAGGATACATTTCCACAGCAAATGTTACATTTCCACATTAAAATTAAACAAAAATGAAAATACAGGTAGAGTTGCTCAAGAACACAATTACACCTCCCCATCACCCTGTGAAGTTAACTAACACTGATTTAAATATTGTGATAAAATACACTTAGGAAAGAACTGAGAACAGAGACATTTTTGTACATTTGGTTTTTCAAGTACTGATTGGACAGCAGACAACTGCTTTGATCTGACAGGTTCTCAAACAAGACAAGACAAAAGGTAATGGTTTTTGCTGCTGACTTGTGACCTGTACCTAGACTACTGGCTGGAGGGCAGTAAGATTTTATTTTTTATAATGAAAATTAAATAGGTCCTTCCCTGAACAGCTAAACAAGTTAAAGAGCTGGTGACATTTTCAGGAGAACTTTAACAAAACATAATATTTAGGCACTATCCAGATTGTATTTCCCATTAATTCTGTATTCCTCCTCCCCATTATTTAGTAGCGAGGTCATTTGCATGAAAACAGGATCTTTGCTCCTGAAGAGTTCATCTATTTCTGCTCATTTCTCCCTACCTGAAGCCATAGAGCACTGCTTGTGACCTCACAGTTACTCCCATGGCAACAAATTGTGATGTCACAACAGAGAATTATGACTTGAAGTAGGGAGTAAGCTATAGAGGCAGATGGACTCAGAATGAACCATAAGGGACAACAATCATATATTTATATACATCGCTTTAGTAATAAATTATGGGAAGGAGAAGTATATAAAATATAAATGGAATGCAAGCAGAATTGTACCTAATTATTATGTTTTTTAAAGTTTTCTTTGAGGCATCATTAGCTCTTTAAAATATAATATTTGAACCAGCTGTTGACTCTGTGAACAGCAGGCTCAGATTTTGTTTTATTCATTTTTAACTATTTAAACTTTCCTTGTACGTATCACCTGCTTAACAGCAGGCAGTGCTTTTGTCACAAATGAGGTCTGAACAGCCCGTTTTCCATGTTGAGATACCAGTAATCATCTGTATTAAACAAAAAACTCAAACTGGCTTTCCTTGGAGCAGATAACTGTGGCTAAGATACAAGGCAGCTTGAGAAACTAAAATTAGTGCAGGGGGTTTAAAACTACTTACACTAGCCGTTTTAAAGATTGAAATAGCCAGGTGGGCTTGTTTGGATTAGGTTTAGCAATTTAAACAATTCAACAATGTGTGAGCTTGCCATTGTTTTACTAGTTTGCTGAGGTTGTCACAACTACAGCTGGACAATACTCTTCCTGCTGCCCTGTCCAATATCAATCAAGCCCCCCCTCCCTCAAGTAGGCCTGCCTGCAAAGTGAAATACGTTTCGGTCTTGCATGCGCCTATCACCAATGCCACCTCCTGATGCACCGCCTTCCCCCACGCAACTAGACTACATGACGTGTGTGCTGAGACTCGTTGTTGCTCGCTACTGCCCCCCACAGGCAAGCACAGCAAATGCATTTCCAGACAGAAATGCTGAATGTTAAAACACATTTGCAGTACAGAAACTGCCTTTCCATGAAAATCTGGAAAGGCAATATTTCAGGCCCTATCTAGTTCTTTTTTTCTTCTGAAGTAAACTGAGTACTGTTGCTTAGTTATAACCAACATTCTCATTTTGTGTCCAATGTGGTTGCCTTACACTTATCTACAGTACATTGAATCTGCCATTGCTTTCTCTATGCACTCAGCTTATCCTGAGCCTGTTGGCTTATCTCTGCTTCAGTAGTAACTAGAGTACTTTTCTTCCTATCTTGTGGACATTTGTAAATTATGACTTAAGGCTACTTATACCTATCTTGAGATCCCTAATGAAAGTATTGCATCTGGCCTAAGGACAGAGCCCTGTCTATCATTAACTACTGACCTCCACACATACAGCGAGTTCATTTTCCTCCATGAAGCTAGGACCATCAAATCCTGTCACACCATAAAACCTATTGTCTGGATACTGTTTTTGCTAACTGGCTGATTTGTTGGTGAATAATGCTGTGCTACTGAATGGTAGAAAGGAACTTACTACAAGTCAGTCCTGCCACTGACAGTTATCAGCATCCTTTCCTGTTTTCTTTAAAGTCTGTTTCAGATCACATCCAAGTTCCAAAATTCCCACTTGTGGAATACAGTAATTGGTATTGAGGTGTTGTATTGAATATGTACAGAATTACTTTTTTTTATTTATTTTATTTGTTAAACTCTAGGATTATAAATACATTTGAGCAAGAACTGCTCATTTACAAAGGTTCCACGTCAGAGGATGGAGGGTAACATACATACAAATGTAGACAACGATTTACGGTCATTAGCAGACTTTACAGTTACAGTCAGAAGTGTAGGGAGAATGCAGAGGGCAGCTTAAATGAGGTCTCAGAGTAAAAGAAAACTATTCAGGAAGGACAGTTTGGTGAGCAGGGTAGGAGGGGAACAGAAGAGGTGGGCAGGCTTAGGGGCCTCTGTCGGAGTGATCGGTGGGTAGAAGTAGTGTAGGCAGAGTTAGAGATAAAGGGGAAGATGTCTAGAAGGTGCAGTAGTGGAGGGAGGGAATGTGAAAGATGGAGGAAGGGCAGTAGTGGTGTAGTGGGGGGGCGTGAAGGGGGGGCAGGAACAGCAGATGCCATGGTGCAGGTGGTTAGCTGTTAATGGTTATAGGTCACAGGTCAGAAATGGCCAGGTGGACAGAGAGCCAGTCCCTTTAGGAGAAGCAGTCACATTGCGTCATTGAGGTGAGGTAGAGTTGGAGATTCCTTTTGAAGGGTCCAAGCAAAGCAGAAGAAAGTGCTTCTTTGTTGAGGGTGTTGTACCACTGAGGAGCCCTGTGCGTAAATGCCCACTGGTCCATTGTTGTCCTGCACCTGGGAACCTGGAAGGTTTGATGTTGGGTACTATGAGTATGCAGGGTACTATTATGGGTAGTAAGGAGCTTCTCAACACCTGGGGGCATGAGCCCGAGGAGAACCTTTTAGTTAACAGGCAGGTCTGGTATAGTATTCAACTGTGTAGAGGAAGCCAACCCACCTGGGCATACAGGTCACAGGTGTGTGTTAGGTGGGCAGTACCCATTAGAAGCCTGCAGGCTTTGTTGAGTGACACTGAGATCCTGCAGAGGGCAGTTGTAGAGGCAGACCTATAGATGGCAAGACCATAGTCAATGACGGAAGTGACAGAGCTGTAGATAGCCAATCTAATGGTATCTGTAATCATACAGTCCTTGTGCTTGTGGAGCATACCAATTCGTATGTTGGCGGCCTTTGCTACATTGTCAATGTGCTGAACATAGGAGAGGGCACTGTCCAAAGTGATACCAAGGTACTTGAACTCAGAGACATGTTCGAGTGAAGTCCCCGAGTGGTTCCTGATGGAAAGGGGCAGAGATCTGAACTTGCTCCGTGCATGACAGAATGTCATGACTTTAGATTTGCTGTGGTTCAGGATGAGTTTATGAGTGCTCAGCCAATCTTCAACATACTTAAAATCTAGCTGCAGCTGCTATTCCAGGAATTTGGCGTCATGGTAGCTTGTGAACAGGACTGCATCATCCATGTAGAGTAGTATTTTATGGTGGCAGATGCTAGGGAGGCTGTTCAGAAAAAGGGAAAAGAGTAGGGGTCCCAGTATTGACCCCTGCGGGACTCCAGAGAGGACTGGCTTTTCATCTGAGGTGACACCGGCAATCCTAACATGTTGGACCCTGCCCCCAAGGTAGCTAGCAAACCATTGCAGTACGTCATTGGACAGCCCAATATTAGACAGTTGCCTGAGTAGGAGTGGATGATTTACAGTGTCAAATGCCTTCATTAGGTCAATAAATACTGCCCCCACACAGTTCCCTTGGGCAAGCATGGCATGGTTGAAACTTGTAAATTCCAACAGCACCATGGTGGTACTAAGCCCTTTTCTGAAGCCATGCTGCTCTGGGCATTGAACTTCATACTTATCTAGGAATTTGAATAATTGGTCCGAGACAATTCATTCCAGGGCTTTAGATAAGGGTGGGAGGAGTGAGATGGGCCTGTAGTTAGTGTGTAGGGCCCTATCTCCACTTTTATGTACTGGTGTGATAGTGGCCAGCTTCCAAAGTGAGGGGAATTTCCCCAGTCTTAGGGAGAGGTTGAAGACTTTTGTCAGGGGTTCGAGGATTTCATCTGGAACAAGCGAGATCAGCTTCAGGTCCAGGGAGTCACCACTGTACCCAGTATTTCAGATGGCCTTGCTGATATAGGTTCTGGCTACATGTGTTGGTATCTCTTTAAAGAAGAATTGCGGAGTTGTGTGCAACTGTGGTGTGATGTTATGGGGTGTAGCGGATGAAGGTGCATCAAAGAAGTTTGGTGGAAGGACACTGCCCAGGTTGGAAAATGCATTGTTGAAAGTGTTGGAAATAGTGCAAAGGTCAAGCGTTGGTATTCCATTGATGTTGAGCATGGTGGGTGGTGCCTTTGAATCCTTGCCTGTGAGTTCTTTCAGGTTCTTCCAGAAGTTTTTACCGTTACCCCAAGAGTTGGTTAGGGACTCCTTGAAGCATTTCCTTTTAGCATTCTGAATCACTCGAGTGCAGTCATTTCTGGCAGCTTTATATTTTTGTATGTTCCCTTGCATAGGTGTTGCTCATGCACAGTACCAGAGGTGGTCCCTGTGTTTCAGCCCTGCCACAAGCTCAGCGGTTATCCATGGGTTTGCCCTACCTTTGACCTTAATCTTTTTCAGGGGTGCATAGACATCACAGGCCGCTGTGAATCGGTTGATGAACAAGTCCAACGCTTTGTTAGTATCATTGATTATTTCAATTGGTGTCCAGTCCAGGTTGCATAGATGGGATTTTAGCAGCTGGAGATGCCCTTGTTTAAGTACCCTGGTGTGTATTAGCTTGGGAGGGGGGCTTGTTGAGTTTGTTAGCCCAGGAGCAGACGACAGGTGAGTGGTCACTTATTGAGTCAGGGAGTACTGAAACCTGAGAGATTCGTTTGGGGCCGTTTGACAGAATCCAATCAAGAAGGGTGAATGTCCAAGTCCTATAGTTGCACCTGGTGGCAGCAGGGACAAGCTGTGTGGTGTGAGGTGTTGTGCCGTAATAGCATTCTTATAAACGCTGGCCTTAGGTGAAAGCCAGTTTATGTTAAAATTGCCAAAAATAATTATCTCCGAGTTGTGGTGCAGGCTTCTTAGGTATTCCATGATGCCATTGAAGCCAATGGCTTGGTCCTTAGGGGGTAGGTAAACAGAGATTACAGTAAGTTCCTTATTGTGGGCCCCAAGTAGAACTTTAATGGCGAGGATCTGAGATGCGGAGTCTTGGATAGGAGAGGGAATGATGTGGCCCATGTAGGTATCTTTAGGTAGATGGCACAGCCCCCACCTCATTTTGCAGACCTGTCCAGTCTGAATAAGGAACAGCAAGTGATTGAAGCTGCAGTGTCTGGAATCCTAGGGTTTAGCCAAGTTTTGACAACAGAGAGGATATCAGGCTTGTTTAGTTGTATCCATGTATAGAGGTTATCAAGCTTGTTGAGGAGGCTACAGGCGTTGATGTAAGCGAGTGTGAGGGACCATTCCCTCCTGTTCGGGGGATACACTGTCAGGCCAGTTGGTCCTGGATTGGGGTGAACATTACCAGAGAGCAGAAGCAGCATGAGGAGAATTCTCAGGAGATAGGTTTTGAGCATTTTACAGATCATCTTGTTTGTTCATCTTCTGTGCCTCTTGATGCCAGGGCACCGTGGATGACCAGCTAGGTTGTAGGTTACAAGTATTTGTTGAGGGTACATCTGGGGACTGACCGCATTGAGTTTAAGAAGGTATCCAATGTGCCATATTGGGGTGCAATGGGCCAAGGTATCGGCATAATGCGATCCTGTAGTCATTCCTAGTGTGTCGTGCATGTCATAGGGAGGTGCTTGCAGTAGCAGAGATTGGTACAAGGTGGGCACAGGGAAAAGTGGGCAGTGCAGTAGAAGCATCACCACTACAACAGACAACTTAATATGCCAGTTTAGACAGGACATGATTGGTTTCTGGGTGAGGGCAGTCACTGATAAGGGCAAAACTAGCAGCAGAGAGTGTGAGCTGCTGGTGAGGAGAGAGAGTGGTTAGGCTGAAAGGACTGATCCAATGAGAGAAAGATTCCCAGTGTGAGAGGGGTGAGAGTGTATTTAAAGGAGGCCTGGGAGGGGGTGGAGGGTAGAATGAAAATACTGAGTGCAAGAAAATAGCTAGGAGAGCTAGATGCAGGAGAAAAAAGGCGCTCCAATGGCCATGCTGCCTAAGGCCATTAGGACCAATCATGGGCCACTAGCAGCAGCACCACAGCAATCACAGTCTGGCAGCAAAGCTCCAGGATCCAGTGGTGTTGGGTGCTCGTACCTTGCAACGGGATCCAAGTTCTAGTTCCAGGAGGGCGGTCACAAGCAGTCGGATGGTGCTGGCGCAGCAGCCAAGGTTGCAGCCATTGGGTGCCACTGGTGTCGGTAGTGCCGTCAGTGTGGGCAGGATCCCTTGCAAGGGGATCCGAGTCCTAGTTCCAGGAGGGCGGTCACAGACAGTTGGATGGTGCCGGTGCAACAGTTTTAAAATTATACTATATGAAATGTTAAATATTTTTAAAATCTTTAAAAAAACAAATGAATTAATCAGCAATTTAGCAGCATAAGCTTGAATATAGTAATATCACTAAGATCAAAAACTTCACAGCCCTTTCAAAAAAAACCCCAGTAATTTTAAGCATAAGGAGCAATTGTGGCATCAGGAAGAATTAGCCAGGGGAGAAGCCACTCGAGATGCAGCAACAGAGGGCAGCGTCCAATCAGGATGTGGTTGTGGGACACACCAAAAATTGAACCTGATGGCTGAGTCCTGTCATACCTTTGCAGGGTAGAGGAGCTTCCTTCCAGGCAGACCAGCTGAGCAGCGCAGGTGGAGGCTTAGTTAGAGCCAACCACACCGGGCAAGGCTTCGGGATGCAGCAGAGATGGGATCCGTGCTGGAGGCAGCACCCAATTTGGGACTTTGCAGGGTAGAGGAGCTTTCTTCCAGGCAGACCAGTTGAGCAGACTTACTGAAGTCTAAGCTGAGCTTGAAATATAGAAACATAGAACATTTCAGCAGATAAAACCTATTGGCAAGGCCACTGTTTTACGGTGCTCAGATGCATGGGATCCCACTTTGATCATCCTGAATGATTGGATTTTGCCAGTGTTTCAGAGTTCTGGATTCCTGTGATTTTACCAATGATACAAAATGGAATATTTTCCACATATTTTAATGAATAACCTGTCACATTGTTTATCAAGATTTTATTCACTTTTATGCTAAATAAACAAACTACAGCAAGATTTACTCTCATGTTGATATTAGATAACTATAATAGTGCATATTATAGCTACCCAGGTTTTGCATCTAGCAGTCAACAAGGCTAGTGACTGTGGAACTCCAGTGGCCCAGCCAGCATACTTATTAAAATATTGCCTTCTCAAAAACGAGCCAGCAGGTGAAGACAAAGTGCCCTTGGTAACAGTAACAGTTTTCTAACAAGCACATACCAATTTTGACCCCTGTTTTATACCAAATCAATACTAAAGTGTAGTCTTTGGTTCCATGCTGTATGGCGGATAATGTAATCCTTGTTCTTTAATGTATGTAAAAAAACATTACCACACCAAATTGCAGTTAAGGTGGTTTATTTAAATCCAGTTTACAAAGCTACAGTACAGGCATGCAAAAACAAACAATTTAAGTAGCTGACTACCTAGATTGTTTCCACAAATATGTTACACATACTAAAATAAAAGAACATACAGAGTGAATTACAAAACCAAAATCGAACACATAGCTACAGAATGCAAAGCTATCACATAAGCAAACGTTGCATAGTATTGCACACTAAATCTATACTTACTGCACATGGAACCACCATTTCATTGCACAGTGGAGCACTATCCTTTACAGTATCGCACAAGAACCACATTTATATCACACAAACAAGGTTGGAAGATTGTGGGTCTGCTTATAGCAAGTCTGAAAATAATTTAAAGTTGTCCACAGTCAGACTTCTCCATCAGCCAGTTAAGATTTGTCCAGATGCAGAGAATGACCACTCCACATCTGCACTGGAAATTGGCACCCAGGTAGCTTGAAATGCTGCCATAGCTAAAGTCAGTACCTGCGAGGAAACTGAAATCCAGCATGGCTGAAGATCAAAAGAGCCCAACTCTGGTAATTCATGCACATCCTGCTGTGTACAGATCTCCCAGTCCTTCAAAAGGGTGGTGTCTTATTATACAAACTGAAACTCGGGATACTGGTCTAGTATAATCGAAAGTCCTTATAGAACTTGAGGAGGTTTAGTGGGTTAAGCACTCAGTAGACCTTGAGAAATGGCAAAGAGGGATTTGAGTCCAGGTGTTTTGTCAGTTTCTCCAAAATGACCTTGAAAGCATTTTTTAACATTTTAATGGGCTTGTCCCTTACCTAATTCCTCAGTTGAGAGGGGTACATTTGTGTCTTCACAGAAAAATAATTTTTAGTTCTCCCAACCTCAAACTGGCTCTTCATTTGATTAGCATTCATACATAGATGCTGCAAGAGGTTTGTCTTTGGACTGCAAAAGTTATATAATAGCAATAATGTGAGTTGAATTCTCAGCAATGAATGCCACTTGAGCTTGGAGCAATTCAAACCATTCCTCCAATAACACCTTCAGGTTGTTTACTTAAGTGGCATTACTAGCATCCTCCCGGAAAAAGTCCCTCAGGTCCCGGAGGTGTGTAGAGTGGCATGCCACAGCTGCAAACCTTGTGCTCTATTGTGTAAGAACTGGAACTGATGGCAAAGCGATCAAGTACCTCAGAATATCCTGATACTCCAAAAATGTAACAAACTTTTTTGTACATTTTGGCAATTGCTGGAAGACGTATTTTATTAATGAAATCAGCTCATTCACATTTTTTGAAGTGGTGCAGCCATGTACAGTGTTGACCAAGACATGTGCCCAGCAATAAACATGCACAACATGGTCCCCAATAACCACACAAAATTTACTGTTAAAACATTTGACCATGTAGCAAACATTGCCACTGACAAAAAAAACTATATTCTTAAAGTCAATATTATTGTTTTGCAGAGTCCTTTGGACTGTTTGAGCCACTGTCAAATGGTTTACAGATTCCAGTTTTGTATTGTTGCCAAGGAATGTCTTGCCCCCTTACAATACAAAGATGGCATTAAGACTGCACTGTGACTGTGCATCTGTGCTTTTGTCACATACACGAGACAATGATTTCCCCAACGCAGCTGTAATATGGCCTGTATCAGGCTGTTGTCTTACCTTAGGTATATAGATCTGCCTCGGCTTCAGACCTCTTCACATACTTGCCCATCCATCCTTTCAGCTGTGGATTATCCAGCTTCTCCAATGGGATATTCGCTGCACACCATGCCTTTATTGTGTCCAGCTTATTTCTTGCAATGGATGATTCAGTTACACATATAACACTGCTGATTAGGATCTCCTGCTGTGCTTGCTTTCTTTCCCTAAAGATCGTTCATTATTTCTTGCATGTTTCTGGATGACCAAATGGTCCTTCACTGTATCCTTTCACGAATGATCCAGTGCATGGTTGAAGTATAGGCGGAAATGTTTTCTTCCATCATCACAGAGGCATTCAGACATGAGCATGAGATGATGCAGCAGACATCATGCAGGCACAGTAATGAAGTCTGTAAACTTCTGAAATCACAACCAAAGGTACACAAAATTAGTAGGTTACCAGCCCTCCTGATGAGATAACTCAAGTGACAAAATGCGGGACTGAGATCCCCGAGGTATTGCAATCCATGACTTTTATCCTACAGGTATTGTGGCACAGCTGGACTCCCATCCTCCAGGTATGATGGCAGCAGTAATCTAAGGCTCCCATCCTCTAGATACTATGGCAGCAGTAGTTTACAACCCCCATCCTTCAGGTACGATGGCAGCCACAGTCTACAACGCCCATCCTCCAGGTACAACAACAGCAGGATCAGTCTACGAATCCCATCCTCTGCATACAACAGCAACAGCACTCTGCAACTTCCATCCTCCAGGTATGACAGCAGTAGCAGTCTACAACTCTCATCCTCTGAGTACAATGGCAGCAGCAGATTATGGCTATCATTCTCTAGGTGAGTTGGCAACAGTGGTCTATGACTCCCATCTTCTAGGTACAATGGCAGAAGTAGTCTATGATGCCCATTCTCCAGGTATGACAGCAGCAGCACTCTATGGCCCCCATCCTCTGAGTATGACAGAAGCAGCAGTATACGACTCCCATCCTCTGGGTATGATGGCAGCAGTAGCCTGTGGCTACTGACCTCCTCTACTACCCCCAGCTTGGAGCCTGTACTTAATCCACTCGGCTATGCTATCAGTCCCCAGTATTCTGTGGCTTACCTATGGGCTCCCCTCCTTCCTCTCCTCTCCTCTCCTTCCTTCCTTCCCTCTACTACTACTACTACCCTCCTCCCCTCTCCCCCTATTGATATCATCTTTATACCCTGTTACCTTATCCATGATTTCTCCTTCCTTCCTCTGGTTTCTTCCAGGCTATTGTGTACATATTACATTTATCACTGAAACTCCTTATATATTCTGTAAACGTTATTGTCTATGCCTTGCTACTTTTATCACCTTGTTCATTGTAACTGCTTCTGGCTCAGTTTTTTATATGGTTGGTTGCTGTAAACATTGTGTTATATTATGACCATGTATTCTGTCAAGGTCCATCTCAAAAATTAATATTGCTCAGTGGTGTTCGCCTGGTTAAAGAAAGATTTTGATTGAATGATTCTCTAGGTGACTTGGGAGCAGTATTCTACAACTCCCATTTTCCATGTATAACAGCAGCAGCAGCAGTCTACGACTCCCATCCTCCAGATACAATGGCTGCAGCATTCTGTAACTACCATCCTCCAGGTATGATGGTGGCAGTAGTCTATGACGTCCATCCTCCAAGTGTAACAGCAATAGAAGTCTATGACTCCCATCCTTCAAGTACAATGGCTGCATTCCATGACCCTCATCCTACAGGTATGATGGCAGCAGTATCCTGTCATATAGGTGACTGCAAATGAGTGATTCTATTTTGAGCGACTCATTTTCAGCATCTAATATGTGGGCTACTGCTCAAGGATGGTGAGGGAGTGTTATAGCTATGGTGGAGGTAAAAATAGTGAAGGAAGAGGAGAGTGACTGGAAGAGGGAGGGACAGGAAGTAGGTATAATAGTCAGAGCTTACCAAGGGATTTTGCAGCTGGCTGTCTGGTGTGGTGGGGAGAGTGCTTATCTGGAGATGAAAAGGTGCTGGGTTTGGGGCTGATTAGGGACAGTAAGTCTTGTTTTTTTTCCATTGTGACTCAAAAGTTTAATTTTTTTTTCATTCCTTGATCTCCCGGGTCCACATCCCTGTCCCCGAGTATCCCCCTGTGGAGTTAATCCACTACCCCAGTGTCAGGTCCACCCTGCAGTTGCTTATAAAAAGATCGGGGGGTGCAGGGGAAATAGTCCCTTGCATAAAACATTTACTAGTAGTGCACCCTGAGTTTGTATTGTTGACCCACGCTAATTAAGGGTCCGCTGTTGTGCACATTAGCCGATTCTGTTTTCGGCGGTGTGCACTCACCGATTACTTGCTGTTACTTGTTCGCCGTTATGACATGGAACCAATGGCGGCAGAGCAACCTACTGCCACTATTTTCCAGGTACAATGGCTGCAGCAATTAAGCCTCCTATTTGCCCATAACCACATAGTAAGTGACCTTCCCATGATTTGCCAACAACCACACACAAATTAAACAATCCAGACTTGCCTAATACCACAGAGCAAGGAACCTGATTTCCTCACAGCCACAATACCTACAGTATATCCCTGACATGCTCAAGCCTAGATGGCACACAGGTATAAAACAATGAGATGCACACTACGTAACTGATAATGCATTGGCAAGCTTTCCAATTTTGTTTCTGCGGTTCTGAGCTGCTGTGGGCCCAGGCAGAGTTTTGTTTGCAACAAACCAGCCAGATGCAGATCGCAGCAGCTCAATATAACTTAAAAAATGAAAATGGGGGGCCAGCCTGGTGGTGCTGAGGGTTGAGGCACTGGACACCACACCTCGCGCCATGCCAGCAACCCTGGTTTGTTCACAAGCTCAGGGCACCAGGGGTTGGCTGGGGGAAGGGTGAGGAGCCGATTGAGCTACAGGTAGCTCTCCTCCTTGGGGAGGGCTTGAGAGTCTCCTCGGTGCTTGGTCACCTTGGTATACCACCCCAACATCGAAATTTCAACATCGACTGACACTACAGCAACTACAGTGCCAGGTCTCTGTAGTATCAGTACTGGACCCTTGCACTGTTTTTGGGTGGTCTTGCACCCCCTCTTCTAATCAGCTCTAACTCAGAGCTGATTATATTTAGTTGGGGGGAGGTGTAGGGGGCAAAGCCCCCTGAAGAAAACATGGTAGGCAGTGAGATTCTTTATGCCAACCGCAAAAGCGGTCGACATGAAGGTTTCACTGTTCGGTCGTTCGACAAAAGTTTTGTCGATGACCGGTCTTAGATCTGGTCACCTCCTGGTGGAGGCTGGGGGAGAGATGTCACATTGAGGAGCCCTGGTGTTAGGCTGAGGGGAGGGCAGAAGGGGCCGCAGTGCGCATGCATGCCTAGACGCACATACACATCTGCATTCTGGGGCCTCGGGGTTAAGGGGAGTAAATGGGGAAAAATGCAGGGGTTTCAGCAGGATGATGCCTCTGGACTGGCTCTGGAGGATCTGCTGGAACACGCAAGGTGTCTATAAGATCCCGAAAGACCCCCGGAGACTAGTAAGGGTGGTTGACGAGGGCAGCAGCCCGGTGTGGAGGATAAAAGCAATATTGAAAAAAACAATGGGCACTTTTCAGCACAATGATTATGCCATGAAAACCATCAACAACAAAAAAATATATATACTGTATACTCATTAATTGTAGCAGTGGCAATCAAATCTGTAACAGCAAGGTGGTTTGATAAACACCCACACATACTATCTTGGTTTCTCACAGATTTAAAGAGACCATGGTAACAGAATGTTTGACAGCCATCGGGGGAAGGGGGAATTGGCATTATTGTGTCTCTGAGCAAGTCTGAGGGTCTTGGTCACTAGTTGCTTTGGCAGAGCAAGTTTGTAGGGGGAGCCTCACACAATGTGCTGTGTTAGAAGTGTGTAACTTTATCTTCCTCACCCCAAAACTTGCTCTGTGGCATGCTACATGTAACTGAAACTGTCAAGGACACAATACCAACCCCCATCTTGGTCTGGTGCACAAAGCAAGCGACAAGTAACAGAGACCCTCAGCCTTGCCCAGGAACACACAGTGTGAAAATCCCCCCAGTGCAAACTTACTCTGAGCCACACCAAATGCAACACCCCCCCCACAACAAGTTTGCAAGGGGGACCTATCTTACACACTGTTTCACTGAGCAAGAAGTATGGTGTCTGTTGTTCTGGGCTGCACAGAAAGCAACCTAGCCCCAGAGCAAGTTTGCAAGTGGGTCCTTACAAACTTGAAGGGGGGAGTCAGTGTATCCCAGAGCAAGTCTGAGGGTTTCAGTAGCTTGTGGATTGCTCCAAAGCAAGTTTTAACACAGCTACTCTGACTTGTTCAGGGATACACTTACTCCCCCATCCTCCACATACCCCAACTTGAAAGTGAAGCCCCATTGATTTCATTGAGGGCACATGAGGTAGAATGCCCCATCACAACCTGCACATATGTCAAAGCAAGTCATCACATCCACTGTATCAAAGACAATATCTTGGCACCCTACCCCATGAGAGCCCCCTGACCCAACATTGCCAGCTTCCACTCGCAAATTCAGTCAGACTCCTGGACTCAAAACCCTTTCAAAATAAAACAAACAGTGTAAATGGAATATATTCAATAAGGAAAGCAACTATTGTACTTACTCAGGGACACACAGTATGTAAGGCCCCCACCCTGCAAACTTGCTGTGCAGCACAGGGATAGCACTGCAACCCCATCCCCCCAGCAGCACCCAAAACAGCACCACAGAGTGCAGTTCCTCTTTCTGCCCTTAACTTTGCAAGGGGCATCACACTGTGCAACATGGGCAGCATGTAACCTCAACTCCCCCACCACAACATTTTCTCAGGGGCATGCTACAAGTTACAGAAACCCACAGTCTTGTTCAAGGACACACCCATGTACCCCCTAAAATAATGCTTTGGGGCATGCAGCAAGCAACAGAGACCTTCAGAATCACTCAGAGAAACAATGTGCAGGCCGCTTGCAAACAAGCTCTGTGACGCACAGAATGCAACACAGCCCCAGAGCAGGTTAGTAAGGGGGGGCTGGCATTGGTGTGCCCATGAGCATGTCTAATGGTCTCTGCCCCAATTGCTTCCACAGAGTTAGTTTTCATGGGGTCGTACACTAAGGAAGGTAGAAGGCTGCTGGGATATATGAACACAGTGCATTTTTTTTTTAGTTGTTTAACCAGGAGTAGCACACTAAGCTGAAAGCTTTTTTACAGGTGCGACCTGGGAGCACAGGGAAGTTAAGTGACTTGCTCAGGGTCACACAGTATGTAAGTGGAATCTGTGGGACTCAAACTCAGGTCTGGTCTGCTGGATGTCACCAAATTTGCAGCTCAGATCCTTAAACCACTGCGCTATAGTGCCTTCCTGATCCAGTTTAAACTAGGCAGGGGAGGCAATTACATGAGGGACACTAGCCAGGATAAAAATCATGGGGGACCTGTTGACCTCCCCCACCAAATGACTTCCTAAACTTAGCAAATATTGGGAGGAAAGGACAAGTGGAGGGTAGGACCAATTGTTGGAGAATGCTATGCACCAAGGCGAGAAGGCTGGAGAACAAAATTCCATAACTACATGCATTGGTTATAGAAGGTAATTTACAAGGACCTTCATTTTCTGTTTTTCATGGTAAAACCAGTACAAAATCGTGGAATCCTCCTTTGTTTGCGGATTCTGAATACCTCCACCGGAGCCTCATGGAAATCACATATCCCTTCATGGAATGCAAGATTTCAACATCTTAAAATGAATGCTGCTTTCCTGCACATTCTTTTTGCTCTGCTGCTTATAGAACCAGTAAGGAAACCACCCATGCTGCTAAACTGTAACCACCAATGCTGCTTCACTGTAACCACCTATGCTTCAGTTTAACCACCAAGCTTCCCTTCGACCTTTCCATCAGCTGAGGACTGTTCTCCATCCTGAAAGCACAGTTTTCATTTAGTATGTGCCTGAACATCTTTTATAATTTATACTACACTGGATTATATTAAAAAAAAAAAAAAAAGATAAGTATCAGCACACTTAGAGAATCGGACTAGGCAGCCGGGCTGGGGTGTCAGGTTTCAAGTAGCAGTACTGGATTACCAGGCAGTGTTTTTCAGAAGTCTACTTTTTGGCTGCACCTATGCAAACATAATTCCAGTTTCTGGTTTAACATGAAATAGGTGCGGCCGCAGTAGCGCGCGTCACATTTGTGCTAGTAAATCACTGCATGCTAAAACAGTGCTGAGAAATAAAAGCTAACACGCCGAACAGCGCTACCCGATCGGAGGTGCACAGCAGTTCGTAAAATAGCATTGAACAGGTTACAAGAATGGTTTGATACTGGAGGTCTGTTAACAAAATCACAAAACAGACTTCGATTCCGCCATTCTACTGTACACCTGTAACAAGTTAAATAGCCACTAATAGAGGAGTGCACTAATTATAATCTGCCCATCCCCCAAGTCCTAAAGCCATGAAGCCCTAAAGTAACAACCCACACTGATACTGAATTAATGAATTACAACACTGAACATGCAAACTACTGAAATGTTGGAAATATTTTTGAACTGAAGTGAAATAAGAAAAAGAGGCAAGGGAAAACGGACTTTAATTCCAAAAAGCAATGTCTCCCATTCCATTCCAAAATTTATCAAATGTATAAAAATAATTAAAATCAGATTAACTTGGCAAGAACTTATAAAACTGGGAAACGTTCACAGGCACCAAAGCAAAAATGTCTGGGCTGAAATTGTCCCTTGAGTTGTTTTAGAGGTACTGTTACATTTGGTTAATTATTATAACAATATAAGTCATTCAGGTGTCCTTAGCAGCCCCTGTACCTGTGAGGGGAGTTCTAGTTTGCGGAGCTGTTAAAGAGGTGTACTGTTCCTGGTACAGCTGACTTAAGTTACCTGTGAGTGAGTGAGTGGCACACATGACTAAACAACTTACTTACTTACTAACATACTAACATACTAAAATGCCAGCAGAATAGGCCTAACGGTCTTTCGTGTCTGCTCGTTTGGTCAGCCCCCACCCTGGGTGCTGACCTTGCTGTCCCCCTCGCCTTCTCTGGCTTCTCCCTTCCCAGTTCCGGATATTCTTGCTGCATTGGATTTTGCTTCCAGAACCCTTCCCTGTACCTGTCCCACCCCTCTTGAACCCCTCCACTGTCTCTGCCTCCACCAGCCCCTAGGTAGTGCATTCCATGGCTCCACCACCCTCTCCAGTGAAGTAGCACCTCCTCCTTTCTCCCTGAATCTTCCCCTCCAGCTTCCACCCATGCCCTCTAGTGGCCCCTTCCTCCTTCCTTTGAAGCACCCTGACTGTTCCTCCCCATTTACCCTCTTCATGTACCTGAAGACCTCTATCATGTCCCCGTCCCTTCTCTCTTCAATGTGTACATATTTAGCTCTTGAGCCTCTCCTCATAGGTCCTGTCCCCAAGCCCCAAATCATTTTGGTTTGCCCTCCCTCTGGATCCTCTCCAGGAGGTTAATGTCCTTCTTTAAGTGTGGCCTCCAAAACTGCACGCAGTACTCAGTAGCGGCCTCACCAAGCAGTTACAGAGGGAGTATCACTTCCCTCCTTCTGGAGGTGATCCCCCTAGCGATGCATCCCAGCATCCTGTTGGCCTTGGTTGCTGCCCTCCTGCAAGTCTCAGAGTTGTTCATCTTGACATCCACCACCACCCCCAGGTCCCTCTCAGCCATTGAGACTTATAAACCACCAGTAAATATCTGTAAATCCTGAGCCATTTGCATGCCATAAGGTTTGCAGACAAAACAAGATTTTAAGTAAGCATTAAGCCACGACAGAGGTGTGCTCTAATGCTGGATTGATGCATGGGGGGGGTGCGTGCCCGAGGCCCAGGGCCGAGGGCTACAACCCACCCCCCCATGCATCAATCGCATTAGAGCACACCGACGGAGTGGCTTAATGCACTTGTAACAGGGCATACGACTCCTTCAGGGATCCTGAGCCATGCAGTGTGACAGCGGCAGAAGGCAGCGGGCGTGCAACTTTAACATATTTTATTTCAGTACCAGAAAGAGCGTGCACTACAACACATACATACTGATGTGGTTAACTACAGCTGCTGGTTTAGTCCCTTGAAAGGACTACATAACAGTTTGTGATGTCCTGCGCTGTTCCATCGCGCTGTTCAGCCGTAATTCGATGCTGGGAGGTCTGCATGTCGCTTTTCAGTGGCCCGGCGTGCACCGGCCGGTGCGAGAGGGATCTCGGGTGTCCCTACTTCCGGGTCCCACTTGGATTCCTGCCTGGGTGCATTGTGTTTCTGCTGCTGTCTCTGCTATACTGGCTGGCGTGAGTCTCACACCTGATCCCAGGACAGTCGTGGCACCGGTCCAGAGTGGTGAGTGTCTGTTCCATTCTCGCTCTGCCTACTAGTTGGAAAGATACTGCGGTGGGTTGCATCCCCCTCTCACTCTGCACACTGCAGTGTTTGGCTCAGTGTCTGCCATGGGATGCTTTCCCCGACACCCCTCCCGGATGTCCTGCCACTCTCCTGCGGGACTGGAGCCTCACAGCAGCCGCTCGCGCCGCGGCTCATCTGCCTTACACATCGCACCCAGTGCTGCTAGACAGGGGGTCTGGCTGAGAGCGGTACTGCCGAAGTGAGCACGGCATATACCCTGCGTTAATACCCGCTTCGGCTGCCGTCTCATGACCCTCTTACACCTATGGCTGATCCGGATTCCCTGCACACTATTAATGCCATGTTACAAACAGTATTCAGTACTCCAGGAGTGGTTGGCTTCATTGTCAGCAGATATTACAGGGAGCCAGGGAATACTGTGATATGACTGCAAGCACTCACGGCAAAACTGTACCACACTGTAATTCCTCACGCACGTATATATGTCATGCAATTAAGCTGGTGCTATTCATGTCTGCGCGATTTTGTTTTCACAATTATTACCAGATACCCCAGTTTCCATATCTACAAAAGTTAATTTCAAAAGATCTGTATTTTGATAGATATTAAATCATTTTTACCATTGTTGTGGATCCACAGCAAACATGGCTGGTGCTGTATTTACAGCCTCACTCCCTCTTCACGTCTCAGCATGTCCTTTGTTTATTTCCATGTAACCCTGTGCTACACAATTCCTGCTCTTCCACTGTGGTGCAATGTAGCCGCTTACCATGACCGCACACCAAAACGGGAAGTGGAGGTACATTTACAGCAGGCGCAGCGGCAAATAAACCAACAAAGCAGGATCTTCAAAACTAGAATTTTACATGAAAACAGCAGCTTCTGTTAAAAAGATAAACACAGATCACTGCTAATCAGGAGGTGGGAAAGTATACTAAACAAAACCAAAAAACAAGGATGCATTTAACTAGTACTGTTGCTTTAAAGTTTACCTGCTCCTGCATCCAACCCTTCATTCAGTCAGCTGATGTGACTACTCACCAACCTGAAAGTAATGTTTTGGTGCAGAAAAAGTGCATGCCTAGACATTTTTCACACGAGATGATTTAAAGCAACAATATAGAAAGCTAAGTCTCAGTCCACTTGGGGAATCGGTCTGGACAGCAGGAGCTGGGATGTGAGGTTTGAAGTATAACTGACTGCTCTGCATCTAAGCCTTTGATCAGTTGATGCAACTGCTTTCCATCCAGACAGTAAAGCTGTTGTGTAGAAATAAGTATGTGCCTCAGCTATTTTTACACTGCATGATTAAATCCCCCAAAAAGCTTAGCATCAAAACACTTGGAGAATCAAGCGGAAGTGGGTTCAGTCAGGTCTCCATAACTGCATTATTTAAATGTGTGTCTCTGGGAAGTTGAAGTGTTAGCATTGCCAAGCTAGGAGCCTCAAGGGATGTTTGCTGATCTGAGTGTGTTTGTGCAAGATCAACCAACCTGGAGGGGTTTACAACACTGTGTGGTCACCCACATCATCAAGGCAGGCCCCACTTCCCGCTGAGGAATGCCCCCCCCCAGGTCAGCATGTAGTGTCTCTGCATCATGCTCTGAACATCACCAGCCCAGGGTAGGAGAGCCTGGATTAGCTCAGCTCACAAACCCCGATCTCTCACTTGCAGTGTGTTGTACCACCAGCCTGTGCCACTATTTTGTTTTTAATTTTTGGAGTGCTTCTTTTTTTAAGATGGGTGGGTGAGCTGGGCTGCTGATGGTGAAAATGTTGCTATTTCTGCATGCTGCTGTTGTTAGTCATGTTCCCCTGAGTGGGGGGGGGGGTTACCTTCTCTGTGTCCTTGAATTTGCTGTATGACCTCAGTGCGGTTGTTACCCTACTTATCACTGCTTGATGCCAGCATGGGTGGGAGGAGTGCTGCAACATTACCCAAGTCAGACTGCATACTCAGAGGCACAAAGCAGGTAAGGTGCCAGATACTGTAAGATGCCAGTGGACAAAGCGGGGCTGCTGCTGTTGCTTGTTGTGTTCCCCTACATGGGTCAGAAGGCCTTAGAATCTACGTGCTCTTCAGCATACTAAATGGCCCAACCATTGTTGTCACTCTAACTGCCACTGTATAACGCCATTAAGGTTGATTGGGGTACTGCAACCACTCCCAAGCTAGAAAGCACACTCGGAGCACACAGAAGTTATAGACTCAGGTGCTGTATGATGCCAGTCATCAGAGTGGTGCTCAATTCACATTTGAGCTCAGACATGGAAACTGAGAAACCCCCTTTTCATGGAGACCAAGTGAAAAAAGGAATCCACATGTTTCGGAGATGCATGGTTTTCCATTAGAAGGTCCTCCACTAATCGCTTGTGAATTTTTTTAGGTGACTGGACTTCATTTCAAAGAAGCCAACTGAGGTAGTTAAATGTTAGATAGAACCAAAGCAAGGGAGTCCACCTTGGTGTCTGGTTGCTTGGCTTAATTCACATCTGAGTTCTGACAAGCCCTGAGGGATGGGGGCTATTGTGCTGCTCCTGCTGCTGTCACCGCCACCCCTCAGGGATGGGGGGCCATAGTGCTGCTGCTATCACCTTTGAGGGATAAGGGCCATAGTGCTGCTGCCATCACCCCGAGGGGTAAAAGCTGTAATGCTGTTGCCATTACCCCTGAGGGATAGGAGCCATAGTGCTGCTCCTTCTGTTGCCACTTTCACCCCTCAGGGATGGGGCCATAGTGCTCCTGCTGTTGCTGTCACCCCTGATGAATAGGGGCCATAGTGCTGCTCCTGTTGCTGCCATTGTCACTTCTCAGGGATTGGGACCATTGTTCTGCTCCTGCTGGTACCCCTGTGGGATGGGGGCCACAGTGATGCTGCTGCTGCTGCTGTCACCCCTGAGAGATGGGGTCATAGTGCTGCTGATGTCACATATGGGGGCTGGTTGACTCGAGATGCCATACATGAGGTCAGCTGCACACACACACACACACACACACACACACACACACACACACACACACAAAGCCTCCGAGATCTGCACACTCAGATCACTTGGGACGAATAGGCATTGATAATAGTGGGAAGACTGTGTATACATGTAAGACACAAAACCAAAGTGAGATATAGGTTGAGCTTATTATAGAAATTATACAAGGATTGATACACATTACTAGACAGCAAAACTGCTAAAATACATGCTAGCTGAGAAAAAATTGTTAAAGGGACACTGTCAACCCCTTTAGGCCTCAAAATGTCCCGAGTTTAAAAAACACATTTTGTAATTGGTCAGATTCTATAAAGATTGTTTATGTAAATGGGAATTTGATTCTGAGTCTTTTTTTTCTTTTAAAAAGGGAAAAACAGACTGCCCACCATACTGGTGTTACCACACAAAAACACGTTATGTTTTGTTTACATTCCCTTGATCAACTCCCACTGCATCTTTCCTGGACTTGAGAACACCCCCAACACAGT
Organism: Neoceratodus forsteri; assembly: GCA_016271365.2. Taxonomy (NCBI): domain Eukaryota; kingdom Metazoa; phylum Chordata; order Ceratodontiformes; family Ceratodontidae; genus Neoceratodus; species Neoceratodus forsteri. The sequence continues at coordinate 916,074,245 of CM028137.1, forward strand.
CTAGCCACTCATGATACAATGGGAGGAGAGAAGCCTATTGAATCATGAGTGACTGTGTTGTTTGGGGGTTTTCCCTAATGTTCTGAAAGTATGTTATAGGAGTAGATCAAAGACTTAAAACAAAACAAAACAAGGTTGGGTATAATTGCACCATTAGCATGCCTTTCGGTTCTACTAAGAAAGAAAGTCGATAAAACAGCTAGCAACATAAAAGAATTTTAGAGAACATAAGCAATCTTAAAATGTGGGCTTTTGCATAGAAATAACATAATGCAAAAAAGGTTGACAGTGTCCCTTTAAACAAAGCTAACAAAACACTGGTAAAAACAGATGTGGAGTTTGTAGACATCGGTGACAATTCCAGTTTTTACATTCGGCAAAATGGATTTTGCCTTTTTTTTGTAATTGACAATTTTATTGAAAGTTTAAAAGACAAAGAACCAAAAAGCGTGCAATGCTATAATCATAGCATACAGTCATATTATTCTAAATTTAAAATAAAGCATTATAACTTCTTAAACAATCCAACTAATACATACTAAAAATTCCTGACCAGTATTATTACTATATTCTTAGGTAGTATTCTTACAGAAGATAGAGTTTAAAAATGGGTTCCAGATATCTAGGAATTTCTCTGTTCTATCACTGCAAATAAAAGCCAGCCGTTCATACCTTGCTCTGGTGCCCTTTTTCAGTAACGGTAAGCCAGTGTCCCTGCTAGACTTGGTGGCTATCACAAAGGCATGGCAAATAAGAACCACAGCTGGAAAACATCCATACCAGGGCCTACACTCTTTCGGAAGAATAGGATACAGGCCCAGGGAATGGGGTAGTGTGCTTTGTGAGAGAAGGCATCGAGGCCGCGGAGTTAAATAATCTGGGACGTGTGGGAGGATACTAGTAGCCACAGGAAAGGAAACACAAGTCAGAGTCGGGGCAATTTTGGAACCCATATCATAGGCACAGTATTAATTTCTTTGACAAAACACAGAGAAGAGTTACTAAATTAATCAAGGGCTTTGACATCATGGATTATAATGACAGAATTGACAACCTAAATTTATTTACACTGGAATTACAAAGAACAAGATGAGATTTGTTAGTAATATTCAAAATCCCAGAAAACCACAAGCTTATGGGACAGTGTGGTTTAAAGTTTAATCCCAGACCAAACACACTTGGGTCCCATAACAAACAACTGTTGATCCCAAGAGTAAATACAGTCAAAATATTTAATTTTTTAACTATTAAAACAGCAAGAATATTGAATAGATTACCTAGCAATGTTTGTTTAGATTTTGTTGACCCAGTAAGCCCACTGGGCCTAGAAGTCCCTTTTTCAGGGGCAGTTGGGGGGGGGGGATACAGATGGTAAGCAACTGAGATTGAACCAGATTAAGCTGTTGATGGTATTTTTAGTGAATGAGGGAAATTTGGCCAGGACACCGGGGATATTCCCCCTACTCCTTTTTCGATAAGTGCCATGGGATCTTTATCATCCACCTGAACTACCACCAATCCAGACAAATGGGACCTCAGTTTAATGTCTCATCCGAAAGACGGCACCTCAGAAGTGCAGCACCCCCCTCATGCTGCACTACAGTGTCAGTACTGGGATATTAACCCAAGTGCCAGATGTGGGAGCTGAACCCACAGCCCTCTGATCTACCAGCCTGAGAGGTGAGAGTGCTACCTACTGAGCCACTGACACTGTAATGTAATGTAGTTAATGCCACATCCTTTGAAACCTTTAACAATAGGCTGATATTTTTCTTAGGTAAACTTATCTAATAATGTGGTCACTATGTGCAGGGAACAATTAAATGGGCTCCTAAGCCTACTTTGTCTGGATAATCTGAGTTAATCCGAGCAGTTTACAGAAAAGAAGGCCAAGACCAGGGGAGGACAGAGAACTAGCAGAGATTCTGAGGAGAGCAGCCAGGTCAGGGGAAGTACTCCTAGAAGGGCAAGTCAGGATTCCTGAAGTGGGCTGGAAGGCCCTAGTCACACTGAAAGCAAGGAACCAGCTCCTGGTAGAAACATGCTAGGAGGCATTTCCACCACAGCTAGATCAGGATCCTACAAGAGCAGGAGCTCTGCTGGACCTGGTGCTCACAGACAATGAGTGGGTGCAAAATTCAGTACTCCAAGAACTGGAAGCCAACAAAGGGAATGGCATAGTGAAGGTGTGGGACTTCAGAAAAGCAGACTTCGAGAGGATGTGAAGGCTGCTAAAGTAAATATGAGGGAAATAGACAGGACAGAAGGGGTAGAATGAAAATGGAGGGCATTCAAATCAGGTGTGACAGAGGCAGCAGCAAGTTCTGTTCAGAGGGTTAAAGGGAAGAGAGCAAGAGGGCCACTTGGGTTTACATCTGATGTAAAGGAAGCAGTGAGACCAAAGAGGAGGGCATTAAAAATCACAAGGGTAGCCAGAAGGAGGAAGACAAGGGAGACTTACAAAAAGGCAACCAGAGTGGTTTTTGGGACAGTCAAGAGTGCTAAGACTGCGACTGAGTTTAGAATTGCAAGGGGGGGGGGGGGTTGAAGATGGGAGACCAGGCATTCTCCTGATATATCTGGGAGAAATGCAAAGTCTAGGAGGATATTGTGCGGCTGAGAAAAGAAGGATGGGAGGAGGAGGACAGAGGTAAGGCAGTGGTACTGAACCAATTTTTTTGTTCTGTATTTACCAAGAAGGAGAGGCCATCATCAGAGTGCAGGGTGGGGTCAGAGGGATGGAGAGGAGGGGCTCTATCAGTCAAGGCTATATCATGGAAAAAAAACTGCTGGAAGGACTATTAGAGTTGTGGGAAGATAAATCAATGGCACCAGATGGGATGCATCCTAGGACGCTCACGGAAGCAGCAGAGGTATTAGAAGACTCCACTAGCAGATATTTTGAACTGCTTGCTGAACACAGGGGTAATCCCCAGGGACAGGAGGACTGACACCATGGTGCTTCAGAAGGCAGAAGGAAGGCTGAGCCTGGTAACTGTGGACCACTCACCCTGATGTCTATAGTGGGGAAGATACTTGAGGGCATACTGAGGGAAAGACTGCTTGACTTTATTGAAGCAAATTGGCTGCAAGACAATAAGACAATAGGAAACATGATTTCACCAAGGTGAGGTCAGGCCACATGAACCTAACAGAGCTCATCAACTGGGTGACTATGGTAGCCAACTCAAGACTTTTAGTCATCATACTGTGCTCGAACTTCGGTAAGGCCTTTGATTCAGTCCACAACAGGAGACTGCTCAAAACCTTAGGGACCTAAGGGTGAAAGAATGGACAGCAGCATGTGTAGAGAGTTGGCTGAGTGGTAGGACACAGAGGCTAGTGGTAAATGGTGAATCTGTAGATGCTAAAAAGGTCACAAGCAGGATGTTATATGGCTCTGTCCTCTGTTTAAATGAACTCTTTTTCTGCCACTGACTCAGTGTGTGCATCAGATTTTTTTTTTATTTGGGGCTCTATCCTTGGCCCTGTCCTCATTAACATATTCATATGCAACATAGGGGTGTGACTACAGGGTATTCTGTTTCTATGCACATGACAGTAAGGTCTGCATGAGGGTGGACACTGAAGAGGAGATTAGAGCAATAGGGGAGGACTTGGGTAGACTGGTAAAACGGCTCAGTATATGGCAGCTGAACAATAATAAAGAATATATAAATAAATAAAACAAGGTAATGGACATCAGGGGAAAAAAAACAGAGAATGTAGTACACAATGGGGTATGCGGTACTAAAAAGCAGGGCAAAAAGAGAATGACCCCAGGGTTATAATATCAGAAAACCTGAAATTCACAGAATACTGTAATAAGGCCATGGGAAGGCAAACAAGATGCTGGGGTGCATAGGAAGGCTATGAGGTGCTCCTTCCACTATACAGACCACTGGTACGACCACACTTGGAGTATTGTGCAAGGTTCTGGAGTCCGTACCTGCGTATGGACTGTGAGAAGGCGGATGTGGTACAACAAAGGGTTACTAAAATATTTTTTGTTTTATTCTTTTGATAACTGACTAAGGCCCACTTAGCACAAGTTCCTGTTTTCAGGGGTGACTTTGGAGCTATGGGGAGGTTAATTGACTTGCTCAGGGTCACACTGTATGCCAGTGGAGGTTGTGGGACTCAGACAAGTTCTGCTGGATGTACTAAGCTCATTCACAGATTGTTACTCTAAATGCTAGGTTATGCTGTCTAGATTTTAGAGTAACCAAGGTAAGGGGAAAAGATGTACAAGAGGCTACAAGACCTCAGAATGTACTCCTTAGAGATAAAGAGAGAGACGGGGGACATGACCAAAACATAAAACTAGGGGAGTTGGTTAAACATGGTGGAAGGAAGATTCAGGAAGGTTGTCTATAAGCACTTCCTCACCAAAAGATTGGTGGATAAGTGGAACAGAGTGTCAGAGGAGGTGGTGAAGGCCAAATCAGTTGGGAGCATACAGGTAGGATAAGGCAGGCACATGGCCATAATTAGAGGAATGAGGGCAGAAGTAAGGGGGAGTGATGGCCGCTAGGGTCTACATACGGTACACATGGTGGCCAAACTGGATAGTCCCCATGGCCTTTTCATGCCATTATTTTCTGTTTCTATTTAAAACTAAAACTAATGGCTCTGGTTAGAATCTTGTCCCTCAGACGTAAGAAGGGGTGGTCCAGTTCTTTTCAAATATGAACTAACTTTGCTGTCAGAGCATTACAGATGTTTTGCATAGTTTTAACACCTGTGAATCACTGAGCCTGTATACTAACATACTAAAATGCCAGCAGAATAGGCCTATCGGTCTATCGCGTCTTCTCTTTTGGTCAGCCCCCACCCTGGGAACTGACCTTGCTGCCCCCCTCGCAGTGGCGGAGCCAGGTTTTGGAGCATTTGGGAGCTGGGGGGGGGCATTCAGTCAATCATGGGCTCCACAATGGGCAATAAACAGTGAATAAAGATGGTGGCGGGGCACCACTACTCACACTGGGGCAGCCAGGAGGGGTGACTGCCCCCAGCCCCTCTGGCTCCGCCACTGCCCTCGCCCTCTCAGGCTTCTCCTTCCCAGTCCCGGATATTCTTGCTGCACTGGACTTTGCTTCCAGAACCCTTCCTTGTACCTGTCCCACCCTCTTAAACCCCTCCACCGTCTCTGCCTCCACCAGCTCCCGGGCTGTGCATTCCATGGCTCCACCACCCTTTCAGTAAGTAGCACCTCCTTCTTTCTCCCCTGTATCTCCCCCTCCAGCTTCCACCCATGCCCTCTAGTTGCCCCCCTTCCTTCGGAGCACCCTGACTTTGCCTCCCCTATTCACCCCCCTCATGTACCTGAAGACCTCTATCATGTACCACCGGTCTCTTCTCTCTTCCAATATGTACATATTTAGCTCCTCGAGCCTCTCCCCATAGGTCCTGTACCCCAAGCCCCAAATCCTTTTGGTTGCCCTCCTCTGGACCCTCACCAGGAGTTCAATGTCCCTCTTTAAGTGTGGCCTCCAGAACTGCACGCAGTACTCGAGGTGCGGCCTCACCAAGCAGTTGTACAGGGGTAGTATCACTTCCCTCCTTTTGGAGGTGATCCCCCTAGCGATGCATCCCAGCATCCTGTTGGCCTTGGCCGCTGCCCTCCTACAAGTTTCCGAGTTGTTCGTCTTGACATCCACCACCACCCCCAGGTCCCTCTCAGCCCATCGAGACTTGTACCATTCCCCCACCCCCAGGGTGTACACTTGGCCTGGGTTTCTGGCTCCCAGGTGCAGTGCCTTGCATTTCCCTGCATTGAACCTCAGTTTCCACTTTCTAGACCACCTTTCCAGAGCCTCCAGGTCCCACTGAAGGGCCCCCCTCCTCCCCATCCACCACTGCCCCCAGCTTTGAGTCATCCACAAAGAGACTCATCTCATTCCTGATATCCCTCCTTATGTCAGAGATGTAGGCGTTGAACAGGAGGGGCCCAAGGACCGATCCCTGAGGGACCCCACTAATGACCCTCCTTGGGGATGAGACTATACCGCCAACTACGACCCTATGAGTCTGGTCCTGGAGCCAATTCCCTATCCATCTGATCATCTTGTTTCCCACCCCCATTTCCCCCAGCTTATCCAACAGGCCCCCATGGGGAACAGAGTCAAACGCCATGCTGAAGTCAAGAAAGAGGATATCCACCCGCCTACCCAGGTCCAAGGCACTCATCACCCAATCATAGAACTCCACAAGGTTTGTCTGACACGATTTCCCCAGGACAAAGCCATGCTGTCTATCATCCTGGCACCCCGACTTTTCCAGGTCCCCCCCAGCCTCTCCTTTATGATGCCCTCCATCACCTTGCCCACCACCAAGGTGAGGCTGATGGGCCTGTAGTTCCCTACCACCTCCCTTGATCCACCTTTGTGGATAGGCACTATATGCGCCACCTTCCAGTCCTGGGGCACCCACCCTGTCCTCAGGGAGATGCTGAAAAGCTCCACCAGGGGTTTCGCCAGGACATCCACCAGTTCCTTCAGCACTCTGGGATGTATTTTATCGGGCACCGGTGCTTTCTCCGTCTCAAGGGACCTGAGGGCTTCCCTCACTCTCTCTGCCATGATTTCTACCTCCACTACCTCGTCCCCCTGCATTGCCTCCCCCCCTTTTGCCAGTGATGCCCCCCTCCCCAGATCCCCCGATCGGTAAGGGTCCTCCCCCTCCTCAGTTTCACCGTCTCCTCCCCTGTATGAGGCAGCCCCCCAATTTTCCTTGGTGAAAACTGAGGCGAAGTATTCATTTAGTACCTCAGCCTGCTTCCCCAGGTCTTGTGCCCATCCCTCCCCTGTTTTAATCCTGCTAATCTGTCCCTTCACCCTTCATTTTTCCCCAATGTTTCTAAAGAACCCCTTGTTCCCTCTCCTAATTTCCCTGGCCAGGTTCTGCTCCTTCCTTGCCTTAGCAGCCCTCACCACCCTAGTGGCCCTTCTGGCCATCAGCTTGTACTCCCCTTGATCCCTTGCACTCCTTGAGCACTTGAAATGCCTATAGGCCGCCTTCTTTCCCCTCACCACCTCCTGAACCTCCCTGGCCCACCAGCAGGGTTTTTGGGCCCTTCCACATTTGCGTCTCACTTTTGCACAGGTGCTGGTAGCATTCTGCACCCCATTCCTGATGATTTCCCACCTACTGTCAGCATGCATGTCTGGCCCAATCCCATCCAAATGCTCCTTAAGGATCCTTCCCATTTCTTTGAAATCCGCCCCCCCCAAAGTCAATTACCGCCGTCTTTGTGCAGCCTTCTATCCCTCCTAGGTCCAGGCAGAACCAGACCATTGCATGATCGTTCTCCGCCAATGGGTCCCTTACCCCCAGGCCTCCAATCTGGTCACTATCTGCCAGGACCACATCCAGCATCCGCACCTCCCTGGTCGGTTCCCCCACCTGCTGGGTTAGGAACACGTCCTGAAAGACATCCAACAACCTCTGTTCCCTGGCCACCAAGGATGTCATAGTCCCCCAGTCCATTCCTGGCATGCTTAAATCCCCCAACACCACCACCCTTCCCCTAACCAATCTGCAGTGTCTCCCAACATCTACCACCAGACTCTCCTCCAGTTCCTCCGCCAGGGCAGGGGGTCTGTACACCACTCCTATTTTTACTCTCTTCCCCCCTTGTTAGCTAGGTGACCCAAATCACCTCCACAGTTCCCTCCGCCTTCTCCACTCCTCCTATGCCAATGCAGTTTTTGACAATTATTGCCACCCCTCCTCCCCTTCCCTCCCCCTGTCCTTCCTGAACATGGTGTAACCCTCCAGATTCAGGTCCCAGTCATGCCCTCCGGTGGTCCAGGTCTCAGTGACAGCTGCCACATCCACCTCTCCCTCAGCTAGCATCACCTGAAGCTCAGTCATTTTATTGCACAAGCTCCCTGGCATTTAGCAGGACTACCTTCCATCCCTTCCCTGCACTCCCATTTCCCCTGCTTGCATTCTCATGGGGATTCCGTCCTCCCCCTGTCTGCACCTTACCAAACGGCCTTTTCCCACATTCCACCAGCTCCTCAGGAGGGTGGAGGCAGAGTCTCTCCTTTATCGGACCCCCCTCTACAGCCTCTTCTCCCATCCCTGCCCCCTTCACAAGTTTAAACCCCACCTTTCACCAACAAACCCCTCTATTTTCAACTTAAGGATTTCCCTCTCCTCCAAGTTGAGATGGAGTCTATCCCTAGCATACAGCCACTTATCCTCCCAGGTCTCCCCCCAATCCCCCATCAACCCATACCCTCTAGCCCCACACCACTCCCTGAGCCACTTGTTTATCTCCCTGATCTTCCTCTTGTGTTCCCCATTAGCCCTCGGCGCCAGCAGGATTTCCCGAGAAGGAGATCACGCATCCTATATCATGACAAACCCTGGCTAGCTCCCTGAACCTTGCCTGTATCTCTAGCTCACTATTTCCCTCAATGTCATTTGTACCCAAGTGAACCAGTATGTCCGGGGAACCTCCACAATCCTTTGCCAGCTGATATACCTCATGTTTGTCTCTGTGCACCGTTAGTCCAGGGAAGCATTTTGTTCTAACCGGGCAGGCTTCCCCCTCCCTATCCCATTTGATCCCCCGATTATGGAATCCCCCAACAGGAGCACTCTGACTGCCCCTTTTCCTTCATTCCCCTTCCATGTCCCTCGTCCTTTCTACCAGCCCCTCCCCCAGCCAGCTCCTTGCTCCTCCCCTATCTGGGTGCCACCTGCCACTTCCTCCTTATTTGCCCTGGCTACTTCCTCCCCTCAGTTCCTATGCCTCTCCTCCTCCAGAGTATCCTTCTGTGCCCCGCTACCCCCATCACTGCTCGTGACTGTCTCTCCCCCAACTAAGCTAGCCTGGCTCGTCCTCCTTTTCTCCCTGTCTCCGTTCAGCCCCTCCTTGCCTGTCGTGCCCCTTGGCTCCAAACCTTCAGCACCCTTAACTGTGTCCTCCTTGTGCTTCTGGTCCTTCTCCTTGCCTTTTCTCCCAGCTGGTCCTTCTCCTTGTGCTTTCCTCCCTCTACCCCTCCTCCACCTGCTCTGATCCCCCACTCCCCCATTTTCCCACATTCCAAATTCCCCTATTTTTCTGCTTTCCAGCCCTCCTCCTACCCCCACTTCCTTTCCATTTCTACCTGCCCTGTCATGGTTACATCCCCCCCCCAAGCATAAGTAAAAAATTGAAATGGTTACTGAGCTTAAGGTCTGATCCACCTCCCCACCTTGCTTCCTTCTGTCTAGCCCCAGCCATCTGCCTACTTCCTTGAGAATGTCCTCCTTTTGGCCCTCCTCTGTGAGGGACCCCAGTTACCTGCCTGCTACCTTGGTAGTATCCTCCTTTTGGGCCTCCTCTGTCAGGGTCCCCATGCAACCCCAGAGTCCACTCCTGCACTCCTTTCCCTATGCCCCTTCCCCTCGTGCTTGGTGCACCCCCATGGGGGTGCCTGCTTCCTTGGTAGTGTCCTCCTTTTGGCCCCCCTCTGTCAGGGTCCCCATGCAACCCGAGTCCTCTCCTGCTCTCCTTTCCCTATGCCCCCACTCCTAGTGCTTGATGCATCCCCGTGGGAGGGCCCCTGCCCTATTCCCCAAACATACCCCCCCCCATTTGTCTCCTAATCCCCTCAACCTCCTCCCTGAGCTGTGCCAGCTGGTAGCACACCGGGCAACCACCGAACTTCCAAGCCCAGTCGAGTATCATGGCCGCCCCACACTCTGTGCACCCCACCGCCTCCCAAAGATGCCGGCCCTAATGACGTGTGGTCCCATCCTCCAAGTAGGCTTCCTTGGGTGAACCATCAGGTTCCCCACTAGTCCAATATATACTCCCCACCCCACTAATCAGGTCACCCACTAATCCTAGATACAGTCCCACAGTAAACAGGTACCCTCGTTTCTAGGTGTAGTACTACATACTAAACAGCTTACCTTGTTTTGGCTTAAACTAGAGGGTGCCTCCCCCCTCCCTTTCCAGCAATGAGGTCAACACCACATGCTCTTTTTCCCCTCCTCCAAGTCCTTCTCCAGCCACTTCAAAAGTGCACAGCTCCTTCCCGCTTGTTTGAGATCCGCCAATGGGATCCTTCCTGGTTTCCTTGCTCCGCCCTCCCCGGGCACTTAATAGAGGTCGGGGCCAGGGTGAGTGGTGTGGGATGAAAAATCCAGTGCTCTGGCCTGCTCCGTGTGGCTGGGATGGCTCCCCTGATCTGCTGTTGTCCCCTAGCACCCTGGCCTGCTCCGTGCTGCCAGGAAAGAAACATAGAAACATAGATTTTGACGGCAGATAAGGACCGCTTGGCCCACCCAGTCTGCCCATTTCCCTACCTAATGGATAAGCTGCAGATCCTAGTTAACCAGCAGCCTACTTCTTCCTACCCCCAAGAGAACCACAACACAGCTCCTCTGTGAGAATATGAGCTGGGCCGCTTTTAAAGACAGCTCAGCATACGTATTCCCCGCTGCAGCCTCCGATTTGCTGCTGTCCTCTGCGCCCAATTGGCACACTTGCTCCTGGCTCCCTGCGACTGGATTGGCTGCCGCAAGAACCCTCTGGTTGCCGCTGCGCTCCTCCGGTGCCCTGGCCTGCTCCATGCAGCCATGATTGCTCCCCCAATCTCCCACTGAAAAATCCAGTGCCCTGGCCCACTCTGTGCAGCCAGGAAAGAGAACCTCAACACAGATCCTGGAGAACGCAGTGCCCCTCGCAGCTCACCGTGGTCTCTAAACAGTTAAAAATAAAAAAGTATTTAAAATTATTTTACATTCAATATTCCCACTGCTTTGTCTGCCCTCCCACTCCAACAATGCACTTCAACAGTGAGCAAAGAGACGCCGGAACACGCATTATGACGTTGCAGGGTCAAAGGTTCCAAAATGGCATCCGTCGGCTGGAAGAATGAGCTGTACACCACAACTTTAAAACACCATGGCTTTCAAATGAGTAGTTTCTGCCCTTGCCAGTTGGGTGAAGAATTCGCTGATCCCGCTGACATAGATGTAAGGTCTGGCGGTGACGTCTGCCGAACATGGCAGGGGTAGCTCTGTGCCCTGGTTGGTCCGGGTGTAACCTGGCCATTTTTTTGAGGTGTTGCACCAGATTTTCAACATGGCCTTTTTTGGACCCCTCCTCATGAAGAGTGCCAGTGTCATTTTGTTCACTTGTCCCGAAAGAAGATTTCGCAGAGCAAATGCGCTCATTTATGCCACAAGTGCAAAAACACATTTTGGGAAGGTTGTGAAAAATGACAGCTGTACTGTTTTGAAGGAGGTGTGCAAAAATGGCAATGTTGAGAATGTGGAGACAAAATATTAAAAATTGGCAAAGTTAGGAGCGTGCGTAGAAACTGCGCAATGCACACTCGTAATGCAGTCCTTTTTTAGGATTTTTTCACCAGATTTGCAACATGGGCTTTTTGGGACCCCACCTCATGAACAGTGGCACTGTCATTTCATGAATCAGTCCCAAAATGTGATTCCGTGTAGCGACTGCAAAATCACCTTTCGTGACTGAGTAACAAAATGACAGTGACAGTTTTCATGAGCTGGGGTCCCAAGAACCCCATGTTGAAAATTTAGGTAAACAATTTGAAACAATGGCTGAAATATCAGCATAAGTTGAAAACCCCATTGAACGGCATTATAGCAGGCTTACCTTTGATTCTTCAGTTCGCGGTTCGGCTTTGAAGAGTGCAGACGTGTCCCGATCCAGAGAAAATGACAGCGCTGACCTCCGGAGGTAAGTACGGGGTAAAGGAGGTGTGAGGAGGTGGGTGCTCAGTGGGAGGCTGGGAATGGAGGAGAGGGACTGCAGCGACGAAGAACCATTTTCTTGTTTACAGGGAGGAAAAAAGCAAAAAAGGCCGGAGCAACAATAAATAACCATTTTCTGTATTACAGGAAAAAAAAATATTTGGGTACACTGGGGTGGGCTCCCAGTGTGCCACATGACTGGGGGGGTACATAATGCCAACAGGGGAATTGGGCACACCAATGTCGGCGGCGCGGTGGGGAAAAAAAATTAGGCGCATAAATAAAGACTGGATCTTAGTTTTTGACTTCAGAGTGAATTAGAAAAACATGTAAAGATATGGCTCACTTTGTCTCTTGATACATATGTCCTCCTTTTAACTTAGTTCTGCAGTACTCTGAAAGAAAGATGCATTTCCACGAATGAATGCACATGCTACAGGCACAAACTAGGGATGCAACATCGCTTATTACAAATGATGTATATGAGATAATCTCATGCTGCAAGTGATATTATTAGTTTCACGTTAGCCATGGTGACCTGAGAAGAGTCCAGGAGCATCGTTTGGCTGATTAGTATATTACAAGAATATCCCAATTCAAACTTTACTGTGACATACACTTTTTATAATGGCTATTTACATCACCTGATGGGAAGTAAAACACAGGAGCCATTTACACAACAATGTGCCACATGAGTTTGCAGGGGGAGCCACAGAATGCCACGGAGCTGGCATCAGCGACACAATGTGCATATGCGGCACTTATGCATGCGCAGTTGTGATGAATGGCATAATGACATTTTGCCATTCACGATGCCGCCAGCAGAACTGTGCATGCGCACGAGTCATGCATGCGCAGTTCATGCCACGGAATGCAGAAGTAGCAGCCGAAATAGTGCGGCTATTATTCCGTAACGGACAATCGTGGCGGAGGGGTTTAAGCTCCGTTGGGCTTCTGGAAGGATACTTCCAAAAGTCCAATGGAAGGTTCCACGATCGGCCATTTTTAGAGTTACAGAGCTCTAGCAAAACAGCTGTAGGCTCCACCCACAGCCCTAAAAACTATATCTTCATCTTCACTCAATCACAAGGCAAACATCACATGTTCAGTGGCTGCTTCCCAACAAATTAAGCTAAAGTGGTATTGCTGCATCATTTCTAATGTGTTCTTCTGACTCAGTTGTTCTGTGATAGGGATAAGGTTGTTTAAACAACTTTCTCACTGCCATCCACATCATCATCATCTTCAGAGTATGTTCTTTGTTGGGGGGGAGGGGGTACTTGATTTGAAATATTTCCCTGCATTGTAACGGGTTACAGCAGACAATACATAAGAAATGTTTCTTCTTTGACTGTACATGTTGCTAGCATAAAAAACAAAATCAGTCTGTTGCGCAAGACAAAGGCCAATCCGTGCTACAGCATAGTATTCCAAGGAGCTGCCATTTCTGTTTATATTAATTTTGGACAAACTCAGACTTTTAAGGAGCCACTATCTAGTTGTGCTAAAGAGAATTCAGTTATGCAATACCAAGCACTACAACCAAGCAGAGCTCCCTGGGTCAGTAAATGACTGTCTCTGAAATTAATAATCTGTGGAGCACTTACTTCTGGCTCTAAGTAATTATATACACAAGGGTATCTGATTGTGCTAAATTACTGCATGCCCTGGGTGCACTGCAAGATGTGAGTGCCTACAACCACCCAGAACATGCAGTCCTTTTAGCATTACCATACCAAGTGTGTGGTATTGTTCTTATAAAAGTATTTATAATTCTAAACAATGAGGACATGAGACATTAAATGTGAGCCATACGGTAATGTGAAATGGATGCAGGATCATGTGATCACTTGTAATGAGTCTTATCACTTGATTCATTCAACCAATTTTATGACTTCAATTAAATATCTTTCATTGCTACGTTAATATATGTCAGTTTTCAGTACAGGCCTGCTGACAGGTGGAATTCGGAATTTCTATAGCTGAAATGAACCTCCACAATTTCCTAAGTAGTGCCTGCCACCTGGCTACTTACTGGTCAAATGACGCCTTTTACTTAGCACTATATGTTTTTCCCCATGGGCTGTGGTCCTTTAATTCCACTCCACCCCCATGCATACGAGAAAATCCACTAACTGGAGAAGAGCCATCACTCACCATTGTGCTTCTGGCATATTCATATTGTAACCTTCAAGGCCTCTTTTAAGGGGTTGTTGAGATCTGGAGACTGTTGAAATGCACCACCAGTACACAGGACAGTGAGAATCAACCACCCTTAGTGACAATGGTATGGTCCTGCCTGGGCCTAGCAATGCATGTGTTACCCTCAGCTGTGCTCCAGCACCTCATCCCTGGTTCAGTCAGCTGAATAGAGCCACCAGAACGCTGCCTCTTAACAGGGGTCCGCAGCCCTAGTAACCTGCTGCACTCTTTTCTTCATTTATTTTTCATTTGGGCAACACTGCCATGTATGCTAAGACCCAGGAAACAGCTGTTCCTACCGTAGGTGTGTGCTCTCTCCTTGTCCCTCAGATGGTGGTCAGTTGAGGTAGTGCGTGAAGGGAATGTGTCAGTTGCTGTTAGGTGGAGGGGTTGACAGATGGGGTAAGTGGATGCCACCAGGGGGAGGTGATGGAGAGCCCTGAATGGGCAGCACATGGTGGTTCTATCATGCAATCATTAGGGTGGGGGCACTACTAGCGCCAGGGAATTATACATTATTATACTGGGTGGGCAATCACAGGGGTGGGGGACCACTACAGCCAGGGAAGTATTTATTATCATACCAGGAAGACAGTTTGGCACAGTGGTTTAAGTTCTCTGAGCTGCAAACCTGGAGACCTGGGTTTGAACCCCAGAGCCCCACTTGCATACTGGGTGACCCTGAACAAGTCACTTAACTTCCTTGTACTCCCAGGTCACACCTGGTATCAAGCTTTGGCTTAGTGTGCCTCTACTGGTTAAACAATTTCCTCTTCCCTTATTTTCCCTATACTGGGAAGGTAAGTGGGAGGGGTGGACCAATAGAGCTAGGTAATTATATATTATCATAAAGAGCAGACAACTGGGGAGGTGGGGTCCATTAGCACTAGGGCATTCATATTATCATACCTAATGAGCAGGCAATTGGAGTGGGGGTGAGGAAACCACTGGATGCCAGGGACATGAAAAACATACCAAGTAGGTGATTAGTGGTATGGAAGACCACTGGACTCCAGGGACATGAATAACAACATATCGGGTGGTGATCACGGATTGAAGGAACCGTTAGGCAGCAGAGACAGGAATACTAATATACCTGGTGGGCAACTGGGGGCATTAGGGGAGATGCAAGGGCCATAAGACCAGGTTTTGGGCAGGCAGTACATAGTGAGGAACTTATGGCTACTTACTGCCTCTTGAAACCTTTGAATTTTCCAGTACACTTACCGTATATGCAGGCACAGTCAGCTGCTTTGCATAGGCAAACTGGCATATTTTAGTGCTTCTCACAAAAGGGTTAGTGCCTCACTAACTGTGCCTTCCAGTATGGTACATTTAATGAATCCTCAGCTTCTGTGGCTTTAAGAAGTGTTATCGAGGCACTAATCAGTTTTGTGCACGTTGTCTGCATTCAAATATCCTGGCCATAATCTTTTAGGTACAAAATTACCATTTTGTTAAAGTAGCAGTCTTTGTTAGTCACCATTTTTCTTTTTATTTTCTTTCATTCCTAAACCAAGATATGGGATTTTGAAGAGTTTAAAAGCTCCCACTCATATGGTAAGGGACCTTTAATAGGGAATCAACTTGGTATGGATCCCACAATATATAATCTTAAAATTATAAGACCACAACTTTGCACAAAACAAGTCATGCAGTTATTTTATTATGCTTGATGGTCTTTCTTTCCTTGATCTTTTCCTTTTTTCTTTTTTACTATCATTGTTTAAATGATATGTTAATTATAGTATGTGATATGAGTATGCTACCTTAGGGTCAACTGAATCTCTGGGTATAATAACAGCTCTTTTAAGTAGTAACACAGTGAGAGTGAAAAGTGGACATTTTCGTGTTCAGAACTGATCCATGTGGACAATCAATCAATCAACAGAAACAAGGAACTGTTCTATGTTTACATAGCACATGGCTATGATGGACTTAAATTTATCAAGTCACCCTCACATTAAATAATATATATTGACAATGTATTATTAATATCTAACCTAGGGATATGCTCTCTCTGAATGTGAAAGGTTGTATACAGAGATATGTATTGTATAATGTATATGAAATACCAATAAAAATATTTGATAAGTTCCCAAAAAAATAAAAGCTCCCACTCCTGTGCTACGCCCTCCATAAAAAAACGTAATATCTTAGTACAGTGCTATGTTGGTTACCATCAGAAACATGTGGTAACACCATCCTAATACATTCTTACTGGGGGGGATTCTCCAAGAGGTGGGAAGTATGTGCCAAAGGCATGTATCCTGCCCTCAGAACTCCACAGCCGTAGGAAGCTGCGTGGTGGCTATATTCATGACCACCATGTGGCTCCCTTCCGCAGCTCCACCCCCCCCCAGCACCATGCAGGGTGGTCGGTCGCAGCATAGCAGACCCAGGCAGGCATCCAATGGGATGCCCGTCCAGGGTCCCACAGTGGATCACTTCTGATGCAGGGCACAGGTCCAGGTGAGTGAATGCCAACCGCAGGCACCCAGCCCCATGAGGACTGTCCCCCTCATCCTGTGTGCTCCCCTAGCCATGCCCATGGACATGAACACCCACATGGTGCACGGATGGCCCCTGGAGATAGGAACCCGGTCCCGTAGGCTGCCCTCCCCACACAGCGTCTCCCCATCCCTGGGGTAGTACTACCCCTACACACCTCTGAGCCCCACCCCCGTGGCAGTGGTACCCCCAGCACACACCTCTGTGCCCTGTCCCCGTGGCAGTGGTGCCCTCCCGAAACAGCCCAGTCATGTTTGGGTGAGCACCATCCAGAATGGTCCAAACCCCCCCCCCACTCCTGGCACCCATCAGTGTTCCATGATGCCCCCCCACAGCACCGACAACATCCTTCCAACCCACTTACCTGCCCATCAGTGCCGTGGCATAGGACAGCCAGTGACTCAGCCCTCTTCACACCTCATCAGCCAGTGGCTATCCAAATGATGCTGGATGCGGGCTGCCTATATATAGCAATGCGCTCCCAGCATCACTTCGATGGCCGGCGGCCGAGGAGGTGTGAGGAGGGCTGTGTCACTGGCCATCCCATGCCATGGCACCGACGGGCAGGTATGGGAGTCAGGGGGTGTTGTCGGTGTTGCAGGGGTGAGGGGGGTCCACTGATCACCAATGGTCTGCCAGAGAGGCCATGATCAGGGGTGGGGGCTGGTCTAGTGGTGTTTTACTGAGTTGGGGTGGGGGGACATGTGCTCACTGATACAAGCACAGGGCTTGTGTGTTTTGGGGGTGGGAGGGCTGTCTGCATTCACAGGGCCGAAGCCCCTATGTGTGTTGGGGGGTGACTGCATACACAGGAACAGGACACAGCTCTGTGCTGGGGTGTGTGGCCACTGGGGATAGGTGCAGGGGTTCTGCTGGTGGGGGCAGGGGCTATCCACCCTCTCAGTGGTTTCATTGGGCTGGGGTGGCATGGTAGAGGGCCCTACAGGGTTTTCTGCTGCTGGCAGCATACTGTTGTGGGGCAGGCAGCAGCTCCGACTGCCCAGGAGCAGTGTAGTCTGAGCCCCACCCGGTACTCCATGCTTTGAGCATAGGTGGAGGCATGGTGCCCTGCACCACCCTGGACTCCCCGTGGAGTTCACCAGCCGGACACATGGGATTCAAATTTTAAATTCCACTCACTTCCCATTTTCCCCAGAGTAGGATTATGGTCGAGTGGCAGTAGCAAGCAGCATAGGATCATGGTTGAACATAGCATATAGAGTGCGGTAGGCAACCACCTAGCGATCGCGGTCTGAAATCTCAAATTGGAGTGTAATCTTTTTTTTTAAATCACATATCCCTGGTTAATTTTATAGTGCTCATGACCAATGCGTGTGAGAGTGGAGAGCAGATGGGAAATCACAAGCAGCACCAGTGATCAGCTGGCAGGGCGGGCCCTACGCCCCTATTAGTAGGTTGCGTAGAGGTTATCTGCCCGATCCTTGCTGAAATGGTCTGGAAATCTCTGGAGGAGGGTTTTTTTTCCTAATCCCCTAAAGGAGGCAGTCATTCGACCACTCCTTAAAAAACCTTCATTGAACCTGGACTGTTTAGCTAACTACAAATCTATCTCTAACCTGCCCTCTGTGGGTAAGGTTATTGAAAAGGTGGTTGCGTCACAGCTAGATGACCATCTCACAAATCACAATATCTATGATACTCTCCAGTCGGGGTTTAGGAAAAGACAGAGCACTGAGACTGCTCTCATCCGGGTTTTAAATTAAATGATCTCCTAATTGAGAGAGATCGAAAGGCTCGTACTATCTTAGTCCTTCTTGATCTCGCTGCAGCATTTGATACTGTGGACCATGGTGTGCTGTTGGAGCATTTGCGTTTTTTTTGTGGACTGTCTGGAACAGTTCTACATTGGTTTTGATCCTTCCTCACAGGCTAGACACAAAGGGTTGTCACTGGAATTTATTCCTCTGACACCGTCTCTCTATCCTGTGGGGTGCCGCAGGGCTCCATCTTGGCACCCATGTTGTTCTCAGTATATATGCTGCCATTAGGAGACATTATTAGGTGATACAGTTTGGGTTTTCACTGCTTTGCAGATGATACCCAGCAGTATCTATCCTTTATTCCCGAACAGGATGATGCAGTCCCTCTGCTTAACAGCTGTCTATCTGAGATCAGGGACTGGATGAGTGCTAGCTGGCTGAGGTTAAACCCGGACAAGACCGAGGTGTTGGTTGTGGACCCGGGTCACCTTGAGGCAGGTCGTAGGGCTGGGGTGCCATTGTGCCTTTGGCTTGATGGTGTCCAGCTCTCAACCTCAGACCAGGTACGTAATCTAGGTGTTATTACTGAGGTTGGTCTGACCCTGAAATCTCAGGTGTCGGCCATCGTTAAGCCCTCTTTCTACCATCTTAGGAATATCGCCCGGGAGAAACACCTGGTTCTTCTGGCTGACCTTCCTATTCTGGTCCACGCCTTCGTGATCACCCACCTTGATTACTGCAATGCCCTGTACCTAGGGCTACCAGGGGTTGATATCCACTGCCTGCAGCTAGTGCAGAATGCAGTGGCCAGGCTTTTGACCAGGACATCTAGAAATAGTCATATTACGCCTGTGCTGCACTGGCTGACGATTCAGTGGCGGATCACCTTTAAGGTCGGTTTACTGACCTACAAAGCCCTACACGAACAGGGACCGCAGTATGCAGTATGCAGTAGGGAGGCAGTATAGCGCAGTGGTTTAAGGCTCTGAACTGCAAATCTGGTGACATCCAGCAGACCAGACCTGGGTTTGAATCCCACAGCTTCCACTTGCATACTGTGTGACCCTGAGCAAGTCACTTAACTTCCCTGTGCTCCCAGGTTGCACCTGTAAAAAAGCTTTCGGCTTAGTGTGCTATTCCTGGTTAAACAACTAAAAAAAAAAAAAAAGTATCTGCAAGCTCTCTTTACTTCCTACTGCCCCTCTCATTCACTCCGATCCACTGGTGAGGGATTGCTAGAGGTTCCCAGAGTTTGTTTGAAGACATCTGGGGCACATGAATGCTCTTACGCTGCCCCTGCCCTGTGGAATTCTCTACCTCATCAGATAAGAGGCTGCCTGACCATTGAGAGCTTTAAATCGGAGCTTCAGACATATCTATTTTTAAAAGCTTATGGAGAATAATTTTATTTATACTGTTTTAATATATGTTGTTTTAAATGTTGTTTTATTTGTTCAGCACTTTGTTTTTTTGAAAAGCGCTTAAAAAATAAATTTTACTTACTCACTACTGCGGCTGTTGTTAGCTGCTATCTATGTACAGCCACTGTTTCATTTCCCACATTTAACTAGAAAAAGTTATTTTTTTCTTTAAATGACATAGATTGGGTGGGCATGGAAGCAGCCAGCGATCTTCAGTGGGTAGCTCGTGGACACAGAATCGGGGGGAGTGGCCACCAGCTGGGTAGTTTGCTCGCTGCATGTGGGAGGGGGGGGAATGGCAGTTTTGCAGTTTGAATTTGGAACGTAGCACAGTGATTTGCCTTAGTAATGGGGCACTTTGCAAAGGGACTTTTTTTTAGGTGGGCATTGTTGTCTCATACATTCTCACCTAGACAAGTCTCTTAACCCATCAGGAAGCTAGAATTTCCTAACTATTTTCTAATGCCATGTAGATGAACTCTCTTTATCTATGTTACATTGGTCAAATTGCTCTGAATAAGCCTTGCAAAGTCCACATAGCATAAAGACCAAGATAAGTTTTATTGAATTTGCACCTACTAAGTGGTAGTATGTGCATTGAATGCTGGCTGTGCCCACTCCAGAAACTTTTTCATGCTTGCTGCCATGTAGTAGTTAAAAAAGTGTATGTGTGTATGTGCGTGTGTGAGGGCATGCATGTGTGTGTGTGTGCATGCATGTGTGCGCATGCACACATGTGCTGAAGTGTGCCACATTTGGTTGCCTCTTTTTAAAGCACCATATAACCACAGATATATTGATTAGTGGGTAGGTCCTTCACTTCATGGTAGTCACAACATGCTAAGTAACTTTCAGCAATCCATTGATTCTATCATTTCCTGCCAGCAGGGAAGAACCCAAAATGTAGGAAGCTAGCAACTCTGTGTGTGAGTGGCTTTAAAATAACCACCCACCCACAGACATGTGTCTGGTGCACTGCAGGAGTGGTTTCACAGCTGGTTTACTCCACGGAATCTAAGGCCCTGTCCACACTACACCTCTGTAACGTTACACAATGCCCAAACCGTTACCACAATGGTTTGCATTTACACCTGTAACGTTACAGAAGGCGTTTTCGTAACCGTTGTTGAAACCAAATATGAGGTGATTTCAACAACGGTTATGAAACCGGTTACACCTCGGTAACGTTACCGGGTGAAGTGTGGATGCATGGTAATGGTCCCCTGCAGGGCCCATAGCACAGCGAGAGCTGCATCCTGGGAACGGGTGCCACCGTAACGGTTGCCAGGCACCCCTAGTGTGGACCAGTGGTACCGGTCCCATAACGGATACCACCGCAATGTAGATACACTGCACCGCTCCCCGGCCGTAATGGATTGCATCCGTTACCAGGCTGGAGTGGTGTAGTGTGGACGGAGCCTAAAACATGGGGTCCTGGTGACTGTCGATGGCAGCAATTTAGTGACATCATTACACACATATACAGTGACTGCATACTGAATTTGGTGCTACATGATTTTCTAACTATGTCCTGCTAGGTTAACAACATTATCCTTACAATGAAAGAACTGTGGTCACTCCTCACACTCCGTGAGGCATGGAAGGCCTTAAAAGTAAACCAGCAGGCAAAACAACTGCCACTGCATATCCAGAAACAGGATACAGTAGTGGAGTCAGCCAGAATGCAAAGCAGTAATTTGACGTAAATGATATGTCACAAAGTGTTGCATGACAAAAGTGCTAAACTGCCATTGAATTACATTGTTCACTGCAGCATTTTGAAGTAGTACTGTGGGATATTGCATTGCATCCTGGGTGATGCTGCTGTACCTCAGTCGGATTTCACCGCATACACACTATAATGGTTCCTGGATCATCGGCCTACTGTACCGACTTTATTCTTTTTTTTTTTGTTTTATTCTGATCCATAAGGCAAATAATATGTGGGTTACCCCTTCATAGGAAAAGGTAAATAGGTAGTCATACTATAAAGGTATGATGAGGAGCACTTAACAGCAGATATGGAACCTGGACTGAAATATAGAAGTTCAGCCTGTTCTTAGATGACAGCGAACCCCAATCTGATCTAAGAAAAGAAAAAGAAAAGAATCAGCCGGCTATATATGAGCCTTTGATTATTACATATAAAACGGCAAGTGCAGATATCATGTTTTTAGCCAGAATCTGGAATTTCTTAAAAGTACTTAGTTAACAGTCAGGACCCAGTTCTGGCAGCCACATGGGGAGTCAGCAGCGAGACAGTATGCATAATCCAGATTCAATAGCACACTTATGCTCTACAACACATAGCAACTGAGTTCAAACATGATAAGGACAACAGTGATAGTGGACAGTGGGCAAACAGGCCCCACAGAACACAGTGCCAAATGATAAGGAGAATGAATGGCACTTCTGATACAGAGCCCTATGTGCTGGCATCATTTCTTGACTTATGTTTCAAAGACAACATGAAACACATTCTCCCTGAAGGACTGGACACAGTCAAATGGAAGAAATTGTATTTGAATGCATCTGTGAGCAGCAGGTCACTGAGGAATAGAAACAGGACACATCATTCAGTGAAAAGACATGAAGAGCCAGGTCAGTCCGACAAATCAATTCAGATTCCTCATGAAAAGGAAAAATCTCTCTCTCTCTTCAACTGCGTACAATACACACGTCTTGCAAGAATAGTGGGGCAAAGCCCTTAACAGCCCAGTGAGGTGAAAAATCACTTTAAATACTACGCCGGATAAATAATCCATAAACAAGATTTCCCTATGTGTAGGTGAGGATCTGTTAAACTTCTGAAAAAAAGATGACATGGTGGCCAGCTTTGACTGAAACTGACATCTATTATTTAATCTCTACCATTATTCATACATTAATTACTCTGAGCTAGACATCAGTACTGCTGGTAGTATTCAGATAAGAAAAACCTTTATGTGCCATAACTGTAGTTAATCACCTTCCTGAAAACTGAAATGCAGGACTTTTACCTGGTACCACAGAATACACCAGAAATAGTGTATAACCCCAACATGATTACTTAGAACATGGCAGTTGGGAGGAAATGGGAATGAACTGGAAAATCAGCAGATCAGCACTTCATAGTTTGTCATTCAGAATCAGGACAGCTACAGGGGTATCATCAACATGAGTTACCACAGATGCAATTAACCTAGGGTGGGTGGGTGTGATCTCTATATATTATCATCATTCATGTCTCTTTTGCTTGATACAATGACATACTGTATCTATCTTCCCTTAATGCTTGCTACCTGTTTTTAGCATAAAGATAAAAAGCTGATATCCCAGTCCTATATGGCCTGGCTTAGCACATACTGCATCTGTTCTAACTCTGTCACACCTTTCTTCAGCCACCCACCTGGTGTGCACATACTCATAACCACCAACATATGTACAGTAGTAGCCAGAGGTACAAGTATGCCTCAGTGAATCTTTAGATGTACTGTAGAATTGTTTATTTTTGCACAAGTCATGTTTCATTCATGGCACTAATCATCCAAAATTGTGCAAATTTAATTTTGCACAAGGTGATTAGTGCCTAATTCACACCAGTTGAAAATATAAAATGTTGGCCAATAAACACCACTTTGATGGTGCACAATTGTCACACTGTGTGAAAATAGTGAAAATGTATTTTACAGTAAATATAACCCATTCCACAATAAATGGATATAGCACAAAAACATTTTAATTTTATTCTTTGGTAACCAGGTGAATCCCACTAGACACAAGTGCTTGTTTTCAGGGGTGACCTGGGAGCACTGGGTGGTTAAGTGGCTTGCTCAGAGTCACACAGTGTGCAAGTGGAGGGTGTGGGAATCAAACCCAGGTCTGCTGGATGTATCAAGCTAATTCACAGCTCATTACTCTAACCTCTAGGCTATACTGCCAGCCCACTGAATTCAATATGGATTTCCTGTACAATGTCCAGATACATCTAGATATACTGGGTCATATCTCTCACTTCCACTGTATGTGGCCTGCCCAGTACTGGATGTACCACCATCATGCACCATATCTGCCTGCCTGTTTTCATATTATTAATAATGAGCTCACCTCTGGACTGTACTCTCTTGGACCAACATTAATTGTGTGCATTTAGTAAACAAGAATATGCACAGAAAATGATTAAGAACTTAAGTTGGACGACAAGTTATTTTTTTTGGGGGGGGTCAACATCTTACTTCAAAATTAGCTTTGGAGTTTCTCTCATTCTGTTTATATGGAATACATCTTTTGAAAACTGGGACTTCGGGAGATGCTTCAAGTTTACATTTAACTAGGTGTCTCTGCACTTACAGGGATTATCAAAATAGCCCTCAAAATCTATATCTAAGGAGTTGATTCACAAACCCTTATGTACCCCTACATGGGTGTACATGGAGGCCATAGGAGGACAGAGGTGCCTCTCTGCATAAGCAGAGGTCTCGGCACATCCCCAGCACCAGTTGCAACCCCAAGGAGGGCTGCCCCAACCCAATCCACATACTAAGTGGGCAGTCCAATCAGGAGATTCCAAGGGATGTGGCTGGCTTACATAGCCATCCCCAACACAGAATACACACTGAAGAGTATGTAAATATTATTCATCCCCTGCCAGTACTGCCATAGGCGCTACTTAGCCAACAAACCCTCAGATTACACAGCACCAGCCCTCCTGGATAACCAAGAATGGATGACAACTGGATAACTTTGTATTTTGTTCTACTGTAAAAAGTTGTATGTCCCAAAGAGAATATGGCAGTCTTTGATGAGCTGCTGTATATCACAATCCTCTGCTGCATGCAGAGTACAGAAAATCCATACTATTCCAACTTAGCTATATACATTATAGTGGTGAAGTAGTACCACTATAGTTAGGGTTGAGTAGGCTGCTTAATGTTAAACCCTTAAATTCGCAGTTTAATAGCTTTGTCCCTGTTCAACTGATTTGCATGAAATTCTGCATGCATGGTCTTGGGGACAAGGTCTCTTGGTGTACCAAGTTTTGTTCTTGTCAGATGTGTGAATTCTATGATTTGCATCGTGAAAAAAGTAAAAAAATAAGAGGTTTGTTGTTGTTTTATTTGTCATGACCTAGCGCCCAGACAGTTTGGAATTTTGGTCTGAAATTGTCAGGGTAGAAAGGGCTTGCCACAGAATATTGCCTTTTGTTGGTTTGGTAAGAAAATATTAATCCACTCCAGAGTTACGATGATTTGAAATTGCAGTTCTAAGCATGTTCAGTACAGTCTTTTGGATAGCTGTTTCACATGAAACAAGAATTTGGCCATTCAAAACAAGATTCTGTTTCGTATGGGGGTAATCTTGTTTCCATTTTTTTTTACTTTTTTGAAAACCCATAAAAATCATATTTTGCAGAGACACCGACACATGTATCTTGCTAAACGGGACCCCATTAGTTGGATTCTGCAGTTAGTTTTTGGAAAGAAGACCCAGAAATTTGTTTTTCAAACATTTAAAAAATCTTGTTTCATGAAACAATTTTCTTGTTTTGTATGGCCTCAATAAATAAAAATATGGCCATGTGAAACAAGATTAGGTTCCTGCAAAACAAGAATTTGGACAGTTTTTTTTTCAGATTCTTGTTTCATATGACCCAATCCTGTTTCATGAGAATGACACAATTTCACATAATAGGATTGGTTCATATGAAACAAGAACTTGAACTTAGGTTTTTTTTCACATTCTTGTTTCATATGAACCAATCCTATTTTGTGAGAATGACACAATCTCATGAAACAGGATTGGGTCACATGAAAAAATAATTTGGACCTAGTGTGTTTTTCACATTTGAAATGTAACAAACCATAACTATGTCTGTATTTGAAGTTAAGGGTCAACCTATATATCAAAAGAAAGGTCTTAATGAGTACTACAAAGCTAATATATATTAAAAACCCTAAAAATAATTCAGGGATCATATAAAAAGTATAAACATTTAAATATTAAAATTCCCATGAGATAACATTGCAACTTTAACCAGAACTCCATCACTCTTTGGAGTTAAAGGACAATCTATGCATCAAAAAGGAGGTCTCAGTGAGTATTACAACACTAACATATAATAAACCCCCAAAAGTTGGGGGCCTTATAAAACAAACATAAAAATTAAAAAATGAAAACTCCCATAGGATAACACTGCAAATTTAACAAGCTGTACTTGTCAATTTTTTGAGTTTAGGGAGAAGCTATATATCAAAAGAAAGGTCTCCATGAGTACTACAAGACTAAGTCCCTTAGAAATACCAGCTTAAAATATACATATAAAAAAACAAAAATTTTAAAATGTAAATTCCCATATATGACTATTGACACCTTAACAATCTATAGCTCCATCAATATTTGAAGTTAAGGGACTATGTATACATCAAAAAAAGGATTAGGTGAGTAGTATAACACTAACACATGATAGCCCCCTTCCCCAAAACAAAATCAGGGGCCATATCAAAACAAACATTTAAAAAATAAAATTCCCATAGGATAAGACTGCAACTTTAATAAGCTAAAACTCAGACACTCCTAGTTAAGGGACAATCTATGTCTCAAAAGAAAGGAGCAGATGAGCACTGCAAGACTAAGCCTCTACAAAATACCAGTTGAAAACAGACATATAAAAAACATAAAAATAAAAAAATGAAAATTCCCATTGGATAACACTGCAATTTTAACAAGCCATAAGGCCATCAATAATTGGAGTTTAGGGACAATGCATACTTAAAAAAAAACTGTCAATGAGTCATAAAAAACTAACACATAATCCCCCCAAACATTCATGGGGTATGTACTGTATTCCAAAATTACCTCCAGTCTTCACCATGGTGCCAAATCCACAATGAAAGTCTGATCATTATCAAATATGCACCCAAAGTATCTTGCCTTCTACTACAACCATTGCAAATTTCAGAACAAACCAACAAAAATTGGCCTGGCCCAGTGGCACTGAGTGTTGAGACACTGGGCACCACACCTTATGCCACACCGGTGACCCGTGTTTGGGAATGAGCACGAGCCATCAGGAGTCGGCAGGGGAGAAGAGGATCGAGCATCTGGAGGACAGTTCTTCTCCCTTGGGGAGGGAGGATGTGTGACTCCCTAGCACCAGTGACTGGGGATACTAGAACTGGGGGTCACATCAAGGATGGGATGGGAGCATTGGCAGACATCCTGCAGGACATCGTTGCATGTCTGTGCTCCCTTGGGGACTTCACACTCATGTAAATGGAAAAACTCCTCTGGCTGGGAGGAAGACGTTGACTGACCCTACCTCCAACTCTGGACCCTGCCCACCGGATCTCAGCACCCATCACCTCCGTCTGATGGGAGGAACTAGATATATAAGGTAAGCACCAGGGAGCTGTAGGCAGCCCTGCCCTGGGGGGGCAATGACCGGGGGCTCCCCCTGAGGGTGTGTCATGGGTGGTAGGGGTGCACCAGGATCAAGGATTGGGAGGGCCTCGGAAGGAGGGGCACAAGACAGGATGACTGATGGGCCCCAATCAAGTGGCGACAGGAGGGAAAGAAACTTGAATAAAAAAAAAAACTTTACTGACATATGAGTAAAAAAACAAAAAACACATTTTTGCCTATATACAATCTATTGCTGGCAATTAAGAGGGATACAATATATTTTTCCTTTGAAGTCAACCCCACAAAAAACAATTACAACCAAGCACATAAATTGCTTTTCTGGAGCCATGGAAGGGACCTGCACTTCCACAGCCAAATGGATGTGTGCACCTATAGAGGGATGGAAGTGCAGGGCCCTCTGGGACCTGTTCTTCCTTAGCCAGAAGGATGTGTTCACACAGGTCCCCAAGGGACTTGTATGAATGAGGATACGATTGTACAATCTCAAAAAGTAAGGAAATTCTTTGCAAAAATCTGCATCAATACACCAGTTAGGGTTCAGATTAAAGCAACAAAAGTAGGGAAATGTAGCCTTAGGGTTTCCAACCATATCACCACACTCCCACCCCACAAACAGGAAAAGGAAAAAAACATTACAGTTTTCACTGTCCTGACTATCGGCAAATCAGGGATGGGATCTTCCTTGGAGTTCCCAATCCTAACACTCACCCCCAGTCCATGACCAAATAAGGTGAGATTTAATATGTTTTCTTCATTAGGGCCTACAGGTTAGTGGCAACATGTGGGGAGACAAAGTTCTGTACATTTGAAGACTATATTACAATGGGGTGCACGTTAGGGTTGAGAACCTCAAGGAAGACCCAGGCCCTGATTCGCCAACAGTCAAGACAGTGAAAACCATAATGTTTTTCCTTTTCCTGCTTGGGGGTAGAGAGTTAGGGTTGGAAACCCTATGCAGTTTGTTTCAAAAAAAAATATATATATATATATATATATAGATAGATAGATATAGATATATACATACACATATATGGATATTATGAAATGCCATATTAGTGTGAGTAATCTATCGGGTATCTCTAGAACACTGGCATACAGTTGACCCTTGCCAGGGGCATCACGTGACACAGAGTCAGAGAAGGACAAGGGCTCGCTCCAGGGCACAGTGGTGCCTTGCTTCAAATCAGTCTTAACTGCTAGCAGGTTTAGGATCAGCACTCACCTCCCCAACTGTACCAAGTAAGCACCCCAGAAATATTGCTGCCTCATTCTTTAATAGGGTGCATCCAGGAATCTGTAGAAGCTGAACAGGTACAAACAACAGTATGATGTCGTAGCATTTCACACTGATACAAAGGTGTTTGGTTAGCGAACCTCTGTCAAGGTAACAAACAACGTTTCTGGAGTGCTCAAATGGACACAGGGTCCTCTGGGTCACAGACCTGAGCTGTCAGTCAGAAAGGAGTTCCCACTGAGGGAAAATTAGAGACACAGAAACAGAATTTGTCAGCAGAAAAGACCCACCCAATCTGTCCACATGTTCCCTGCCTAGTCCATCTCCCCAGACCCTAACTGGTCTCCAATGACCCTCCCTCCTCCTTGCCTGTTTCCTAATAAAGTACTATGTCTATCCCACACATGCTTGAAGCCCCCCACTGATTTTTGCCTCCACTATTTTTGCTGGCAGCTGTTCAAGGCAACTACTACCCTTTTTTTGCCATACAAGTGTCCCCCTCCATGGTAGGTGTGGATGGCTCTCGGCCTCCTCCCTGCCTCCTCTTTCCCTGGACCCACTGCACTGGACCACCATGCCTGAGATACTCTATGAATCCACCCCCGTGGGGGGGGCTGGGAAGGGAAGGGCCATCTTCACCCTACCTGGTGACACATATCCAGGTGGGGCAGACTAATGGTGCAGAGTGCAAGCAGGGGGGCAGGGCTTCATTTAGCCCACACTGACCATTGTCCTCTGCTTTCCCTGGTACCCCTTAGCCACAGTGGCACATAGGGATGAGTGTGAAGGTGCACATCCCAACAGAATTGTGGTTCCTCCCTTCTTGTCCCTAGGGCTGCTGGCACTGCTCCCAGGCCTCCACCTGAGCTGAGACAGCAAACAGTCCCACCCCAGTAGAGGAGAGCCGTCCTCCAGACTCTCAATCCTCTCCCTCCCCGGCTGACACCCCGGCTACCCGAGCTCATTCCCGAACCCAGGTCACTAGCATGGGAAAAGGTAAGGTGTAGAGTGCCTCAGCTCTCTTCACCACTGGGCTGGCCACATCTATCACCCTTTCAGTGAAGAATATTTCTCCACATCTCTCTCTTAATCATTCCCCTCTCCAGCTTTATCACATGCCACTGGTCCTGGTGCTCCTTCTCATTTGAAAGAGACTTCCCTCCTGCACCCTGTTCACCTGTGTGAGATACCTGAAGGTCACTATCATATTACCTCTTTCTTGCTCCCCTCTCTTCAGGGTATACACTGGAGATCCAACAGTCTCTCCTTGTAGGGATTCTTGTGCAACCCCAGCATAATTTTAGTTGCCCTCTGAGGACTACCTTCACCCTATCGAAGTCTTTTCTTAGGTGCGGCCTCCAAAACTGAACACAGCACTCCAGGCGAGGTCTCACCAGAGACTGATACAGCAGCAACACCACCTCACTCTTCCTGCTGGATATAACCTTCCCTATGCACCCCAGCATCCCACTAGCCCTACTCCCTGCTTTGTAACACTGCCCTGTCACCATGAGGTCATCAGATATAACAACCCAAAGGTCTCTTTCCTGTTTAGTGACTGTCAATATCTCCCCCATCTCATACTCAGTGCCTGGGTTCCTATGCTTTAGGTGCACGATCATGCACTTTTTGACACTGAACTCCAACTGCCATGCTTTAGACCACTTCTCTACCCCCTCCTGAGTGTCCACCCAATTGCAGATTTTGGTATCATTCACAAAAAGGTATACTTTCCCTTCCAGTTTCTCAGCAATGACACTTATGAAGACATTGAAGAGGACCTATGAAGACAGTGAAGAGGACCAATCCCAGTCCTGAGCCCTATGGCACCCTGCTGGTCACTCCTCTATCATTCGAGTGAGTGCCATTTACCACCATTCTCTGTCTCCTATCCATTAACTGGTTCCTAACCCAATTCAACACTTCAAATCTAACCCCCAGGCTGCTCAGTTTCTTTATCAGCCTCCTGTGTGGTATAGTGTCTAAGGCCTTGCTGAAATCCAGATAGGCCATGTCCACTGCTTTCCTCTAACCTGTTTTGCTGGTCACATGCTCATTCAGTCAAAGAAATTCATCAGATTCATGTGGCATGACACCCCCATCCCCCGAAACCCTTTCTGCCTGTGGTCTTGCAGCCCATTGGACTTAAGATACTCAACCAGTCTTTCCATTATCTGGGTTTCTATTAATTTCCCCACCACTGACGTAAGACTGATCAGCCTATAGCTGCTAGCCTCCTCCCTCTTGCCACTCTTATGCAGAGAGAGACCACATCAGCTTCTCTCCAGTCCTCCAGAACCATGTCTCTTTCCAGTGAGCTGTTGACAAGGTTTTCAGTGGGGCAACCAGCAACTTCCCGAGTTCCTTTAGAATCCTTGGATGAATCCCGTCTGATCCCATAGCTTTGTCAACCTTCACAGCTGCAAGTCCCGTCTGAATACTTTCTTCTGAAGATGGACTTCTGTGCAACTCCCCACAACTTCTGCTACTCCCTGATGATCTGCTCCCACTCCATCCACTGTGAAGTTTCAGCAGAAGTACCTGTTCTGAAAGTCTGCTTTTCTTGGTCCACTTCTGCACAATCTCTCCCCTCCGCCCTTCTAATCCCCAGTATCCCTCCACTTGCTTTCCTCTTCTCACTTATGTATTTGAAAAAAGTCTTTATCCCCTTAGTGATCCCTTTTGTTATTCTTTACTCTGTCTGCACCTGTACAACCCTCGCCACTTTGTTTGCTTCCCTCTGCTTTTCTTGGTATACCTCCCAGTCCTCCTCCCTGTTTCTTTATGCCCCCCTTTTTCCTTCAACACCTTTGCCACTTCCTTAGAGAACCATAATGGTCTGTTTTTCTTTCTGTTTTTACTCACTTCCTTCATACAGAGATCAGTTGCTTGAGTTATACCCTTCCTAATTTTTGCTCACTGGACCTCCACCCCTCATTAACAATCCACCCTTTTGAGGCAATTTCTGAGGCAATTCTCTATTTTTTTTTAAATCCACCTATCTTAAATCAAGGACCCTAGTCCTCATGTGGTTAGCCACTGTTTCTGTCTTAATGTTAAACCACATTGTAGGGTGATCACTGATATCGAGGGGACTGTCCACTGTGATGTCTGCAGCACTGTCCCTGTTTGTAAGCACCAGATCCAGCACTGCCCCATCCCTAACAGGTTCTTTGACTAGTTGCCTGAGAAAGACCCTTTTACGGAGTCAAAAATGGCCCTACTCCTTGTGGAAGGTGAAGCTGGAAGGCTCCGCTCCACATATGGGAGATGGAAGTCACCTACTAGTGACACTTCCCCCTTACTCGCCATTTTCATGATGGCTTCTCCAAGTGGTTTATCAAACTTCTCTCCCTGTGTTGGAGGCCTGTACACTACCCTGGTATGGATAGCAGCCCGGGATCCTGTCTCCAGGATGACCCACAGCACCTCTAACCCTTCCTTTTCCTCCTGGTGCCACTGTACCTCAATGGCCTTCATTCTCTCCATCAGATATAAAACCCTACCCCTTCCCTGTCTCTCCTGAACATAGACCATTCCAGCATGGCCATGTCCCAGTTGTAGTGCTCAGTGCACCATGACTCCATAATGGACACCAAATCTAGGGCAGCCTCCCCCATGATGGCTTCCAAGTCTGGAATTTTGCTTCCAAGACTCCCTGCATTGGCACACATGGCTTTCCACATCTTCTTTCTCCCACCTGCTGCCCTGCTTTCCCCTTCCATTCCTGACTGTTTTTCCCTGAAGCTCCCCCTGACTTTCCTCCTACCTTTTAAAATTCTTCATTCCTTGTCAACTTCAATCCTCTGCCTTCTGTTACCTGAGTTTTAGCCCCTTTTTCTTCTCTTCTGTCCTCATCCCTGCCTTTATGTGCCCCTGTATTCTCCAACAGGCAGAGGGCCTGCTACTCAATCAACTAGGGGAGGGGGCTGCCTCTCTTTCTTTTACAGCTCACTTAAATGCTCATCCAAGCAGCATTTATACCTCCCACCAAGGACTGCAGTCCTCTTCCCAGAAAGATGCAGGCTGTCTCCCTTATAGATGTCCATATTCTCCCAGGCTGGCCCCAAGTCCCCAATGCAGCCAAAGCCCTCCTCTATGTACCATGCTTCCAACCATTCATCATGCCCTGAAGTGGATTACCCTTGAGTCTCCCAACTGTATACAGGTAACATGCTGCAAAAATCACTATGTGTGCTAACTACTTAAGACCCCTCCCCAGCTCCCTGAAGTTACTCTGCACTATCTCTACATGGTCCCTTACCATTTCATTTGTCCAAGGTAGACAGTGATGTCTGGCTCCCTGCCATCTCCTGCTGCTCTAGTGATCATCTAGATACACTCTCCATTCCTCCAAGCTGAAGCACCTCTCAGGCATTTCACCTCCCTCTTTCTTCCTCCTTCTACTCCCAAGTCTAGCCCCCTAACAATAAAGTCCCACATCAGCAGCTGCTTCCTCCTCAGCTACGGGCCTCATCTTCCTTCCTTGGGGCCTCCACTTTTGAGGACCCCTATTTCCTCCCTTTGCACTGTGATGGGTTAGTGTAAACTGCATGTATGCCTGTGCACTCCCCAATGCTGATAGATTTATAGTGGTGGACATCCTTTATCTGGACATCAACAAGGCCTTTGACTCCGTACCTCACAAGAGGTTGATCAGGAAGTTTGTAGACTTCAGGGTTGGGGAAAAGATGAACAGGTGGAAAGAAAACTGACTGAGGGACAGGACCCAGAGGATGGTGGTGAAGGAGCGTTATCTAGCACCAGGGAAGTCACCAGTGGGTTCTGACAGGGCTTGGTGCTGGGGCCAGTGTTGTTCAATATCTTCATCAATGACATTGGGGATGGTATAAGGGACAAAATGTGCTTATTCATGGATGACAATAAACTTTGTGGGAGGGTGGACACAGCTGAAGAGATACAGGACCTGCAGGATGATCTGAGAAAGCTTGAGAGGTAGCCTGGGATTTGGCAGCTTGACTTCAACACCAAGAAATGCAAAGTTATACACACTGGAGCCTGCAATCTACAGATGGAGTACTATCTTGGACGGGTCTGGGTAGTGGCAACAAAGGACGAGAAGGCCCTGGGACAGTGATAATCACTAGCAACGTGAAGCACTCCATGCAGCACAGAAAAGCAGCAGCAAGGGCAAACAAAATGCTGGGATGTATAGCCAGAGGAATCAGCAGTAAGTGGGAGGAGCTTATACTGCTCTTGTACAGGTTGCTGGTGAGCTCACATCTAGAGTGTGGAGTAAGGTACTGGTGCCCAAACCTTAAAAAAGACATCAACCTGCTGGAGACAGTCCAGAGGATGGCAATGAAGATGACTGTGGGTCAGCGAGGTAAAACATATGAAGAGAGGTTAGGGTCCCTATAGGTACTCCCTGGAGGAGAGGATGGAGAGAGGGGATATGATATAGACCTTCAAGCACATGATAGAGACCTTCAAGAGGGTGGCAGTATAGCCTAGAGGTCAGAGTAAAGAGCTGTGAATGAGCTTGGTACATCCAGTAGACCTAGATTTGTTCCCACAACCTCCACTTGCATACTCTGTGACTCTGAGGAAGTCACTTAACCACCCCAATGCACCTGGGTCACCCCTGAAAAAAGGTACTTGTGCCTAGGAGGCCTTATCCAGTTACCAAAAGAATACTATTAAAAAAAATGAAAAAAAGTACTTGAAAGGGATAAACAGAGTGGATAAGTAGGGTCTCCTTAAGCTAAGTGACAGCCAAAACATGAGAGCTCTTACGAAAATGGAATATACTGCAATATAATGAAAAATATGCATTAATGTATGTCAATACACTGAGAGATACATTGTCCCAATGTAATATATTATATAATATAGTATGAAATATATTTTTAAATACACTAACGTGATATATTTCTAACCTATAGTATGCAAAAATATATGTCACTATATTGAGAAATACATTGACTCAATGAAATATAATACATACCATATTTCAGCATATACTGAAACCATATATTCTGCCTCATGCATTGCTTGAAAGCATGCCAATCTATTAATAATACATTGTCTGAAATATATTATTAGTATATTTCAAAATATATACTCTATTGTTTGCATGTTATGTATATTTGTTATATATGTCACATATATTTTTATAGATGTTACATATATTTTATGTTACATATATTTTTTTGTTGCATATATTTTTTATATATGTTGCATGTATTTTTGTAAATGCTTAGTTTCGTTCCATGTTCACATTTGCATAACTAATTTGCATATTTCAAAAACATAGTTTATCAGCCAAAATCATGATAATTTCTAGTTTTACAATACTTTTGAATTTACAACATTATCTTACAGACTGAAAAGAAAGGTACGAGTTATAAAACAAGTACATGTAGGGTCTCACCCTGACCTAAAGGTGAAATAAAATGGAGTGGTATAAATACCAATCTGAGCCATTAACCACCATGAACTTGTGAGGTAAGTCGTATGTGTAAGTATAAATATATAAAATGTACGTTTGAGCTAAACCTGTATTGTAAAACAATAATTCAATGTACATATCTCTGTGATTAATAACAAGATGAACTCCAGTTGTACAGATAGAGGTACATGTAAATCATAAATAATGTCCTTTATTTTTATCTGGGTAGGTTAATAGTTATTAATATCTATTACACATGTATATTATAAATATTTGTGAATATAGGAAACCACATTTGAAATGTCAATAAAAATACATTTATACATATATTGGCAATATACCAATAACATATATTTACCATCCTTTTTTTAACATATTTGGAATTTAATCAATATGTTTTGCAATATATATAGAATACTAAAGCAGCCATAATGTGTATATTTACAGTACATTGCCAGATATTTGCAAATTTAAAAATACACAGAAATATATTGATTTTCCAATACATTACAATATATTATAAAACAAGTAGACTGAAATACATTTCACTATATGTAAATATATTGTTAATAATATATATAATATATATAGACTTCTAGGAAAACAAACTGAACTTACAAGCTCAAATGGGCAGACTAGGTGGGCCATAGGCCCTTATCTGCAGACACTGTCTATGTATCTATGTATCTATGTATCTATGTATTTTAAAATATGTTTTGTTTTCGTAAGGGAGGATGCAGTCTTAACTGGCGGGGGGCATTAGAAGAGAAGTTTGGAAGCACTCCTTCACAGAGAAGGTGGTGGACAGTTGGAATGCACTACCAGAAGAGGTGGTCTCAATGAAGATGGTGGGAAGCTTCAAGAGAGGCCGGGATAGGCAAAGGGGTCATGGGAGGGACAGAGGGGAAAGGATGGGTGGACTGGGGGGGGCAGGGTCAGCAGTGTAAGTTGACAGCCCTGCAATACAAGTAGACTAGATAGACCAACTGGCCTTATTCTGCTGGCTTCTTTGTCTGTTCATATAGTGCACTACCATTCCCTTTGTGTGTATATAAGCAAATCTGAGGTTCATAACCCTACTCGCTAACCCCGTAGACCACCATAATGCATAAGACAGAATGTCATCCTTTTTTCCAAGGGCTGTTTAACTTTGAATGAGCTACAAACATATTACCTTTTGTGTCATGTTTTGTCTGTATACTATTGACAAGAGAGTAATACTCAGATCATTTAGAGCCAGGGGAACCTTCTGGCTTTTAGACCTCTACCTGGGGAAATAGAAATTGAGCTTGTATTCTTACCAGAAATGCCTGTACCTTCTACAATGGGAGGGCAACCCTGGAAAATGGTAAACCCAGAAGCACAGAAACATTGAGAATTCTCTTACTGTGTCAAAGAAAACAGAAAACACTGGGCTGTTCTACTACTACAAGCAGAAACGTGTCTGAGAGGCCATAAAAGTGCAGGAATATATATGCAGTAGTTCTTTGATGGTTATATGAACATACAAATGTGCCAGCAGAAACAGACCATCCAGTCTATCTAAGTCTGCTCGAGTGTGCAGCTAGCACCCCTAGTTTGCAGCTGCCCCACTCCCTCCCCTTTGTCATCCCACTGCCACCCCCCACCTTCCCCACCCTCACTCTCCCCAGTTCACTGCCCCATGCCCTTTTGAAGCTGTTCACGGAGTTACATGATATCACCCATACTGGTAGTATGTTTCATTTTGCTACCACCTCTCTGTGAAATAGTGTCTCCTCATTTCCCTGTTAATCTTCCCCCCTCTATTCTTAGCCCATGCCCCCTGGTGTCCCTCCCCCTCCTTAGATTAAAGACCCCATCTGCCTCATCCTTATTGATTCCCCTCAGATACTTGAATGTCTCTATCATGTCCCCCCATCCCTTCTATACTCCAGTGTGTACATATTCAGGTCTCCGAGTCGGCTGTCATAGTCTCTCCCCTCCATTCCACATATCATCTTTGTTGCCCTCCTCTGCACCCCATCCAGTAGCCTGATATCATGCTTTAGGCATGGCCTCCAAAACTCCACACAATACTCCAAGTGTGGCCTTACCAGCAACCTGTAGAGGGGCAAGATCACCTCTCTTCACCTGGACGAAAACCCCCTCACTATGCACCACAGCACTTTGTTCGCTTTTGCAGCTGCTCTCCTGCGTGGGGTAGTGTTGTTCATGGTCCCTGTTATCATTACCCCTAGATCCTTCTCATCCTCAGTGATCCCCAGCTTAACCCCACCCCCAGCCAGTATTCTCTCCTTGGGTTCTTCACCCCAAAGTGAGTAACCATTCACTTAGAAGTGTGTCGGCAGAAAAGGACCGAACTAGGCCCACCAAGTCTGTCCATTTGCCCAGCTATCTGCTTGGACCTGTGCCTCCCCCCTTTAATGCTCCCATGTGGTTGTCCCATGCCCTTTTGAATCCCTCCACTGTTTCCTCTCCAATGACTGCTTCTGGGAGTCTGTTCCACTTTTCCACGACTGTCTCTCAGTAATAGTATTTTTTAATGTTACCCTGAACTGTCCTCCCTCCACCTGCAGGCCATGCCCCTTCGTCCTCTTACTTTCTTTCATCTTGAAGATGCTTCCCCCTGGCACCCTGTTTATACCCTTAAGGTACTTGAAGGTCTCTATCATGTCCCCCCCTCTCCCTCCTCTGCTCCAGGGAGTACATGTTCAAATCTCTCAACCTTTCTTCATAGGATAGGTGGCTTAACCCTTTTGCCATTTTTGTTGCTCTCCTCTGAACCCTCTCTATCCTCCCCACACCCTTCCTGAGGTATGGCCTCCAGAACTGGACTCCGTACTCCAAGTGTGGTCTAACCAAATGGGTGTACAAGGGTACTATGACCTCCCTATTCCTACTGGTGATCCCCCTTCCGATGCATCCCAGCATTCCACTCCCTCTGGCCACTGCCCTCCCGCACTGCCCTTCCACCTTCAGGTCCCCGGATATAATGATGCCCAGGTCCCTTTCTTGCTCCATCTCCTCCAGCTCTCTGCCCCCCATATGGTATCCTACCTTCTGATTTCTGTAGCCCAGATGCATTATTTTACATTTTTCTGCATTGAATTCAACCTGCCACCTTTTTGACCATGCCTCAAGTCTCCCCAAATCTCTCTGCATTTGTTCCACCCCTTCCTCCGTGTCCACCCTATTGTAGATTTTGATATCATCCACAAACATACTCACACCCCCCCTCAAGGCCCTCCTTGATGTCTCCTATGAATATATTGAACAATAGGGGCCCCAGCACTGATCCCTGGGGGACCCCACTCGTGACCTTGCCTTCCCCGGATGCCACCCCATTTATTATGACCCTCTGTCTCCTTTTTTCCAGCCAGTTTCCCACCCATTTGACTGCCCCCGCCCCATCCCCAGTCCTGCCATTTTACGTAGCAGCCCCCCATGAGGTACTGAGTCAAACGCCTTTCTGAAATCCAAATAAGCTACATCTACCACTCTACCTTGATCTATTTCCTTGGTGACCCCATCAAAAAACTCTATCAAATTTGTTTGACAGGATCTGCCCCTAGTAAAACCATGTTGTCTTGGATTCATCAGGCCGTTTGTGTCCAGGTAGCTGGTGATCCTGCCTTTTACTAGCTTCTCCATGAGCTTGCCTACCACTGATGTCAAGCTCACGGGCCTGTAACTTCCCATTTCCTCCTTCCCTCCCTCCTTTTGCAGAGGGACCACATTTGCCTGCCTCCAGTCTTCCGGCACCACCCCCGTTTTCAGGGACCGATTGAAGAGTGCAGCCAAGGGTCCTGCCAATACCTCCTTTAGCTCCCTTAACACCCTTGGGTGTACCCCGTCTGGCCCCATTGCTCTGTCCACCTTCATGCAGCCAAGTTCTTCCAATATTTCCTCTACGAGAAATGGCCTCATCTCCACCCCTCCTTCCCCAGCCATTTCATTACCTGCTCTGCTGCCTTCTTCCCCTTCTTCCCCTTCTTCCTCCCCCCTTGAACACTGAGCAAAAGTCGGTGTTTAGCAGGTCTGCCTTATCTCTGTCTCCTCATATCACCACCCCCTCTTTTGTTCTTAACTGGAGAATCCCCTGCCTAGTCTTCCTTTTTTCATTCACATATCAAAAGAAAGTCTTATCCCCTTTTTTGACCCCTCTCGCTATTCGCTCCTCTGTCTGTGCCTTTGCCCTCCTTACCGCTACTCCTGCTTCCCTCTGGCTCTCCTGGTATTTTACCCAGTTCGCTTCCATCTGAGTTGTCTGGAACCTCCTAAAGGCTTTCCTTTTTTGCTACTACCCTTTCCTCCTCTTATTTTAACTCTCTCTCTTGGCACATATGTCAGTGGCCCCTATAATAGCTTCCCCCTTGATCTTCCCCCACCTTGCCTCCACCTCCATCAACTCCCCCACTCCTTGCAATGCCCTCTCCACTATTTCCCCCATTCTCCTGAAGTCCATCCTCCTGAAATCCAGGACCTTTAACCTAGACTGGTGAACCTCTGCAGTGTTTCTTCTTTGCATGGTTATGGTATTACCTGTAGAGGTTGAATAGCATCAATAGCTATGATCACCAGGTGACCAAGTGCAGTCTAAATTTTCTAAACTGTGCTTAAATTAATATGTAGAAGACTTACATACCTTCAATCTCCCTTGGGCTGGCCAATAATACAGGCCTGAGGAAGTCCTCAGGGTAATAGAAAAATCAAAAGTTGACAAGGCAATGGGACCAGATGGGGTTCACCCTAGGATACTGAAGGAGCTCAGAGAGGTGCTGGCTGCACCTCTGACAGCTTTGTTCAACCTATCGCTGGTAACAGGGATGGTTCCGATAGACTGGAGAAGGGCAGATGTGGTCCCACTTCACAAAAGTGGGAATAGGTAGGAAGCAGGAAATTACAGACCTGTCAGCCTGACTTTGGTAGTCGGCAAGGTTATGGAATCACTGTTGAATGAAAGGATAGTGGATTACCTTGAAACAATTGGATTGCAGGATCAAAGGCAATATGGTTTCATAGCAGGGAGGTCTTGTCAGACACACCTAACTAAGTTATTCAACTGGGTGACCAGGGAAGTGGATCAAGGTGGAGTGGTAGATGTGGCATACCTGGATTTCAGGAAGACCTTCAACACCATTCCACATAGAAGACTGGTGAACAAGCTGGCCTGTCTAGGATACTATTAAAGTGCATACTAAGGTTTATAGGAGCGAAGAAAGATGGTAAGCCCCTGGGTGCTCCTTTCTTTTCACCCATAATATATCAGAGATTAGAACCCTGTAATATATATAAATCTAGTTTACATTTTAAGTTCTGTTTGTCCTTACTAATAACTATTTCTAAACATAGTCTATTCCACAGATTCACAACCCTCTGGGTATAAAATGGCTTCCTTCTGTTGGTGTTAAAATTTTGAGGTCTTATCTATAGTGGATGGCCTATAGTTCCATGCATGTCATTCTTATATTCAAAGCCTAACTCACTGAACAAATAATCTTCTTGGATAAATCAGTAACACAGCAAGAGGTCATCCCCTCAGCCTCTTAGTCTCCAAGGACATCAGATTTAGTTCTGTTAGACGTTCATTGTAGCTCGTACGTTTAATGTTATAGACAATCTTTGTGTCCTGTCTTTGGACCTTTTCAATCTTAAGAACATCATAATATCACCTTTATTAACTGATCCCCGCTCAGGGCTCCCATAATCCAGCATGGGCCTGACATGTTCTGTAGAGTGGCATTATAACCTCTTTGTTTCTGCTCCTGAAATTTCATTTGATGGTCCATAGGAGTCTTTTGGCCTCAACTACCTGTTCTGCACAGTGGGATTTGGAATGTAGGTTACTGTTTATTATTATTCCCAGGTCCTTCTCCTCCTCAGATTCCATAATTACAGTACCGTCCAGAGAATATGTATACTTTTGATACTGGTTGCTAAGATGTATAACATTTTTCTTTTTTGAATTGCATGCCCCTTTCTCTAGCCCAGCACAGAATTTGATTCAGGTCAGCTTGTATGGAGGCCCTGTCTTCATTTGTTTGTGCTACTCCTGAAGGTTTTGTGTTATCTGCATACTTGCTATTCCAGTTAACCACAATCTTGCACATGTTCAATATAAAGACCTGAAAAACTACCAATCCCAAAATGAAACCCTGTGGGACACCACTAGTCACTGCTTATAAGGAAGTATAGTGCAGTGGTTTACGGCTCTGAGCTACAAACCTGGAGACCTGGGTTTGAATCCCATCAGCCCCTACTTGCATACTGTGTGACCTTGAGAAAGTCACTTAACTTCCTTGTGCTCCCAGGTCAGACCTGGAAACAAGTTTCAGCTTAGTGTGCCTTTCCTGGATAATCAATTTCCCCTTTTCCCCCTTTCCCGTTCCCCTTTGGATATATAATAATAACCATTAATGCATACTCTCTGTGATCAGTCTCTTAACCACGTTTGAATCCATCCCACAATCCTGTGATCTAAATTCAAGCTTAACATTTGCTTAATGATGGCCCAATGGGGGTTGGTATCAAATGCCTTGGAAAAGTCTAGGTATACACAGTCCACTGACATGCCCTTATCTAGCGCAAATGATATTTTATCATAAAGCATAACAAGTTTGTTACGCATGATCTCTTGGCTGTGAAACAATGTTGTTCTGTACCTACCAAGCTGTGTCTTTTTAGGAGGTCATGAATCATATCTTTTATTATAGCCTCTAGTATTCTTCCAGTGACAGACGTCAGTCTAATGGGTCTGTAATTGGCACAGTTATCTTTCCTCCCCTTCTTATGAACCAGGATTACAGATGCCATTCTCTAGTCGAAGGGGACTTTATTATTTAGTAACAAAGCTACAAATAAATGTTTGAGTGGTTGAGCTATGTAGGGTACCAACAACTTTAGCATTTTGGATGAAATATTATCCAGGCAGGCAGAATAGTTAGTTTTCAGCTTAAAGATTCTCTTTACGATGTCTTCTTCAGTTATGATTATGTCAGAGGCATAATTAGTTGCAATATTTCCTGTGTAAGGTACATCTCTGGAGAATACTAATGCAAAGTATTTGTTGAATACCTTAGCCATACTCCCAGGGTCATCAATAAATTGGTTGTCCGATACAACTGAACAAAGTGTGCTGTCTGAGTATGTAGCAAATTTATATTGCTGTAAAATTATTATTTTTGTTTTTGTTTGTAGCCAATCTAAGTTCAAACTTCTGTTTACTTTTTTTAGTGTTTTTTTTTTGTATCATTTCTTTTGAGCTGTCTTCTAGTTCTCCCAAGCTTGTTCACTTGTGTTTTGGACACAAACAATGTAGAGTTTGCATTTTATGCTCATTAGTCTTTTTATATTTTTTGCTAGCCACTTAGGTTTTATTCTCCTGTTGTTATATATATTTATCTTTCTAATGTGAGCATCACATATTCTAAGCATATGTTGTTTAATTAATGCCCACATACTGCTTACTGTCTTATCCTTCAGCTCTTCCTCCCAGTTTATCTTGTCTAACTCTTCCTGTATCACTTGTTGGTTTGCTGATTTTAAATTATATATCTGTCTGCAACCCTTTTTGACAGTATAGCATTCTTGAAATGAAAATGAAATGCTATTGTGATCGTTGGTTCCAAAGGGAGCTTCCACTATGCGTTTACTGATAGTTGTATTAGGTAAGCCAAGCAAGATGTCCAGGGTATTTTCACCACGAGTTGGGGTTTTGATATGTTGTACTAAATTGAGCTGGTCAGAGATCTTGAAGAATTCTTTGCTTTGGTACTTGGTTGCCTTCAATTGTTTCCCAGTAGATATCATTATCTGCCGACACTGTCTATGTATCGACGTATCTATTATAATTTAAATCCCCCATAACAAGTACCTGCTCCATCTCACATGCACGTTCAAGTTCCAAATTTATAGCCTTGGTTATATCACTACTCACATTTAGGGGTCTGTAACACAAACCAGTAATTGTGTTTCTGCTGGATCTGTATATGATCTTGACCCATAATGTTTCAGTTTTACTATCCTTAGCTTTAATTTTCTCAGTGATGTCATAAGAAATTATTGTTTTGAAATGTAGGTCACAGCTCCTCCTCCCCCCCCACCACCCTTTCATCGACTCGATCACATCTATACAGCTTGTATCCATTTGTTACTTTACCCCAGTTATCATCCTCAGACCACCATGTCTCAGTAATAAATGCAATAT
Source organism: Neoceratodus forsteri (assembly GCA_016271365.2). Classification (NCBI taxonomy): domain Eukaryota; kingdom Metazoa; phylum Chordata; order Ceratodontiformes; family Ceratodontidae; genus Neoceratodus; species Neoceratodus forsteri. The sequence goes on from CM028137.1 coordinate 916,117,068, forward strand.
TAATGTTAAGTCCAGAACTGAGTACTACTTCTAGCTTGTCCATTTTCTTACTAAGGCTCTGAGCATTAGTGAAATAGCAATTGATTTTATTTGGTTTATGTGTAACATAATTTTTTTCACATTAATTGTCATTCTCAATTTTTCTTCCTGTTTATGATGCCCTCCCCTGTCCTAGTCAGTTTAAACACTCTCTTGGTACCATCTTATTAATCAGCCTTGCCAATATTTCAGTGCCTACATGATTTAGGTGAAGCCCATCTTTTACATATAGTTGGGTTCTCTGGTAAAAATTGTCCCATGCATCAATAAATCTAATGCCCTCCCTGGTGCAACTGTTCTGCACTCTAATATTAATGCGCTGAATGTTTTTTTTTGTCTTTTCTATGTGTCCTCTAAGTACTGGTAGAATGCTAGAGAAAACTGCTGTTTTTCCTCTGTTCTTAATGTACTTGCCCATTTCAATTATTTCATCCACAATATCTTTCTCATGCTCCCTTCCCATGTTATTTATATCAACATGTACCACTACTGTTTGATTGTCATTGTTAGCAGTTATAACCTTTGGGAACCTCGACGTAATATCCTTAATCTTTGCCCTTGCCAAGTAATTTACCTCTCTCTTTTGTTTATGATTCCCACATATCAGGGTGCCACATGTATATAAAACGGAATCCCCTATGACAAGTACCTTATTGTTCAGAGGGGATACCTCTATCTCTTGAGTGTCCACTGGTCTATTTGTACCTGTCTCGCTCTCTATGTTTTTAATAAGGGGGTTATATCTATTCAATAGCACCAAATCTTTATTGCATGGTGCTCTTCTACCCTTTTTAAGGTTTGTTGGTACTATGGACAATCTTCAGACCCTTCGATTTGATCACTAGTATCAAGATCAGGGCATGTTTCAGTTTTGTTCATCCCCCCACCCCCAGAATACTTATCACGCTTTCTTTTTATTTGTTGGAGTGGTTGCTGGTCAAATCTCCATTGCTTTTCTTTAAGGGCCTGTAACTCCTTTAACGTGATTCCCATCTCTTTACATTTGGGACATATATATGCACTTTGCTGAGAATCATCAACATTCACTGACTACATTAGGCAACTACAACATTTTGTAATTGTTCCCTCAATATATAATATGGCTAAAAATTCCTCAGAAGAGTTATAAACGTCCATATTTTGATTCACCAAGTTGAAGTCCTGTACCAGAAAACCTCTGCAAGTCCACTGTATTTTGAGGTTAACTTATGGCAACAGTCACTCAAAAACAACACAAAGGTGGTGGCCTGGTGGTGCTGAGGGTTGAGGTGCTAGATGCCACACCTTGTACTATGCTGGTGACCCGGGTTTGGGAACAAGCCCAGGCTGTCAGGGTCATGGGGGAGAGGCTGAGAGATGGACTGAGAGGCCGTCAGGCAGCTTTCCACTCTCAGGTGGGGATCCAGCCACTCCTGCTGCAGGGTTGCCCTGGGTGGAGGCCCAGTGGTAGTGTAGTCAGGGAGCGACTACAATCAGGAGGCTGCCGTGGGTCACTGTGTGTGCATGCCTCCACTCACATGTGGGCAACCGCGGCAAGGGGCAGGGAGAAAACCAGTAAAAAATATTGGAGCTAGCAGGCTCCATGATGGCACCGACAGTGCCCGAGCCAGGCCCCCCGGAGTCTAGATGTTGATATCTTGTTGGGGAAGGAAAGTCAAAGCCTTCGTCCTCAGCCCTACCATGGAGGTAACCCATGGGGGATTGCCGGGAGGTTCGGGGTCAAGAAGGTTGGTTCTGAGACCAAGCCCCTCTGAGAAGGGGCTGGAGCAACCTGCCAGAGCCACTATGTGCCTCCTCCATCACTGAGGAGGGAGTTAGAGATGGGGAGAGCCAAAAAGCTAAATTAAAAAAAAAACACAGTTTTAAAGGTAGAAAAAATACTTTAAAGAAAACAAAGACTAATGAGTTATTGCAACTCTACCACTTTGACACCACTGATGCCCTCAAGTCAGGTTGCTAGAGAGGTCCTGTCCCTAAATTCTTAGCCCCTAGACTGTTCGGGAGACTGTTGTCCCTTTATACAAAAATGGATGCCTCAAAATTCCAACACACTTCCCTGTTTCCTCAGATTAGTTGTAGCCTAGGAAAGTACCAAGATAAACACTGTTCACCTAATTTCAGCCCCCCCTAAGCTTTTTTTTCCTCTTTTTTTATTTTCTATCTTTTTATTAGTTGTGTACTTATTACTTCTGGGTATAATAATTGGAAGGCTTAGCCTGGAGTTCAATGGACAAGTAGCCAGCCATTCCCACTTCTCCTGAGCTATATAAGCTGTTCCTCTCAGCCTCCTTGTGAAACACTTTTTTGTTGCAGCCGAAGGCTCTGTCAGTCTATCCTCTGAGCTGGTTGGGACTTACCCCCCAGCCCCCACCTTGCTGCTCCTGCTTGTCTGCTGGACTTCTGTGTTTCTTTCCTGCTTCTGGTTTGTATTTTGCCTTCAGCTGTGTCTGCTTCTTGGGATGCATACCACTGCCCGACCTGCAACTTGCCGACAAACAATTTCCCGACTTCAATTTACCGACCAGGTTTGTTTGCCGACAAATTCTATCCCGTAACAACCATTGACCGGCAAACATTGAAAAACCTCACTGCAGCTTGCAGTCATCATTACAGCACATTTGAAAATGAGAAATTTGGTATTTAAGTAGACATGCCAAGTGTGAAAAAAATTTAATTACATAAAAAAATATGTCCTTTCTTATGCTGTCCTGTTCAGACATCATTAAGGGAATAAATTGAATGTATGAAACACAGCTTACAGTTATCATTACAGCATGAAAAGTGTGACGTGCATAAGATGTTTCTTACCTGATCCTTTTCCACCTGATATGCATGTTCATTCATTCAACTTTATTTAATTTGTTTGGTTTAATATTAAAAACAACTACTTTAAAAATGTAAAATGTCTGAGTCTCAATACATTTTACAATTGCAGGTTGTGAGCTATTCTGTGTATGTATTGCATCACAGAAAGAGCAGCTCTGTCTTTAGTGATGTTCTGAATCTTCTCTCTTGGCATAGCGTTTTTTTAGAGGATACTCTGCGAAGGAACCAAGTTGCAAATGACCACCTCAGCCATAACAGCGCAAAGCAATGGATCAGTAAATCTGGCTGTGAGGCAAGCAAATCGGTGTAGGGCTCAGGAATGCCGCATAAATAAGATTAACTTAACAGACTCCAATCAGTGCCTCACTGTCCTGAACAAAGCACTGTAAAGGTCAGGGCTAGACCAATTACATTCAATTAGAGCCATGCCTTTAAACCTCAGTACAGTCCATTGTGCATTTGCAATTTGTTTTTCATTGTGAAGCTTTGGGAGGTTTTGCAATGCCTTGTGAAATGTGCCAGTAAATGTAAAGATTTTTGTACATTTCGGTGAAGCTACTTTTGAAATGATCAGTAAATCTGGTTGTGAGGCTTTGGGAGGTTTTGCAATGCCCTGTACATTTCTGTGATGCTTCGCAATGCTCATTGTCTGCAAGTGATTTTGTTTATTCTTAGCGAGCATACAGTATTTAAGTGTAGTTCTGTTGGTCGGACAAAAGATTCTGTTGGCAAATGCTACCGAACGGGAACTCGGTTTACGGGAACTTGCAGTCGGGAGGTGAATTGTCGGGAGATTGACAGACGGGAAGTCATACTAGACCCTGCTTCTTCTGTCTTTGTTCCCTGTTTTCTGTGTTAGTGTGTCTTTGGTTTTGTTTTTTCTGGGGGGCTTTTGTTTCCAAGCTCCTAGCATATCACTCCTGAGCTCTTACTATTTGCTCTGTTACCCACATCTCTCAAACTACTGCAATGCAACTACAATTGTTATTTGTGTGTTTCAGCTTAACCATAGCTGCTCTGTGTTGCATACTCAATTATTTTCACCTGATTCAGGCTTACTGTGAACCAATGCAGCTCAGTCATGCTCACTCTACTTACCTATTGCAGCAGCTTTATTGCATTGCCTGATTACACCTGCTTTCAGAGCACTGTGTCTCTTTATTTTTGTTTATTGCAGTTTTACAACTCAGCATACTCCATACACATGTTGCTTCTATGTTTATTCACCTGTTATACTCAGAGGTCAGCTAAAGCTACTGCTGAGACTATAACTTAGTTTCAATACCTGCATGTGGGTTTTTGCCCTTCCATCACTTTCTTGTTTTTCCTATGGCAGAGACTTGGATGTGTCTGGGGGGTCATGACCCCATGTGGCTAATTCTAAATCCTGTCTCCACCGCTGACAAATCTTCTATGTGTCACCCCTATTGGTTTTTAGATGCTTGGCTGGCTAGCCCCACTATTCAGTGCTGATCATTGCTATTATGTTATGCAGACCTACGTGCAGGTCCACCTATTACTACTATGCTGCTGGTGGTGCTGGACCTATCAGGTCTACTGAATGAATGCATGGATCCCGGGGACTTTGGCCTACCCACAATTGGTGACATTATGATGGTCATCCAGTTGCTCCGACCGACCAGCTGTAGTTTGGACCCAGGCCCCACATGACTCTTAGTTGGCTGTGTGGATAAAATCGGCCCTGTCCTTGCCAAGATAGTCTGGTTGTGTTTGGAGAGGGGGATCTTTCCTGATCCCCTAAAGGAAGTCATGGTTTGGCCCCTTCATAAAAAGCCCTCCTTGGACCCAGACTGTCTGGCTAACTACAGGCCTGTCTTTAACCTACCTTTAGTAGGTGAGTTTATTGAGAAGGTGGTTGCATCACAGTTGGATGATCATTTGAATAGCCACAGGGTCTATGATTCTCTCCAGTCCGGATTTAGGAAGAGACATAGTTCCAAGACAGCCCTTGTCCAGGTACCAAATGACCTCCTAATAGTGAGAGATTGAAAGACCCGTTCCATCTTGGTCCTTTTAGATCTTTCTGCTGCATTTGACACCATGGACCATGGTGTGCTGTTGGAGCACTTGCAGCTCATCTCTGGCCTGTCTGGTATGGTCCTCAGATGGTTTCGATCTTTCCTCAAGGGTAGGACTCAGACGGTGGTGTCCTGGACTTTTTCCTCTGCACCACTCCCCCTATCATGTGGGATGCTGCAGGGCTCCATCTGGGCACCCATGTTGTTTGTGGTGTATATGCTGCCATTGGGAGCAATTATTAGGTGGTACGGCTTGAGTTTTTACTACTATGCAGATGATACTCAGCTGTACATGTCCTTTATGCCTGGCCAGGGTGATGCTGTCTTGATTTTCAACAACCATCTCACCAAGATCCAGGACTGGATGACTGTGAGTTGGCTATGGTTGAACCCGGAAAAAACTGAGGTGTTGGTTGTGGACCCAGGTTGTGGGGAGGTGGGTATGTTGGCAGGATCACCTTCAGGTTTTTGGCTTGGGGGTGTTCAGCTAACTACCTCAGATCGGGTGCTGAACCTGGGCGTTATATTGGATGACTGCTTGACCCTTAAATCACAGGTGTCAGCAGTCATCAAAACCTCTTTTTACCATCTGAGAAATATCGCTCGGGTGAAGCACCTGGTTTCTCCCAACGATCTTACGATCCTGGTCCATGCCTTTATTGCCTCCCGCCTTGACTACTGCAACGCCCTTTACCTAGAGCTACCGGGGGTTGATATCTGCTGCCTGCAGCTGGTGCAGAATGTGGCAGCCAGGCTTTTGACTGGTACCTCTAGGACCAGTCATATAACGCCTGTCCTCCGTGGACTGCACTGGTTGCCAGTTCAGTGGCGGATCACCTTCAAGGTCGGTTTGCTGACCTATAAGGCCCTACATGATGAGGGACCTCATTACCTGCTAGATCTACTTCACCCCTACTGTCCCCCCACCCTCTCCGATCCACCGATGAGGGATTGCTAGAGATTCCCAGGGTCCATTTGCAGACATCAGGGGCCAGGTCATTCAATTTTATGGCCCTGACCCTGTGAAATTCTCTATCTCATCAGGTTCGAGATTGCCTGACCATCCAAAGTTTTAAAACTGCCTTGAAAACATATTTATTTAGCTTAGCCTACCCTTATTTTTAAATGCCGCTATTTTTGATTGGTTTTAATTCATTATTTTAATTGGTGTGTTTTAATTATTTATTGTTGTACAAGTGCCTTGGTTTTGGAAAGGCGCTTTTTTATAAATAAAGATTGACTTGACTTGACTGCTTACTGACCTATGTGCATGTCCACTCTTGCTTACGCAATCACTGCTCATGCCTACTGCAACCCTTCGGCTTCAGCCTCTGGGATGTCTGCTGCACTCAATCTGCTTTCAACCTTGCAAGATCTCAGCACTCAATGCTCATTACATTTCAACATACCTGTGCTCCTTCAGCTGCTCAACAGTTTTTCAGCTCTCTATCAGTTTGGGGCATGCCAGCCATACCATTCTGATGCAGGGTTCCCTGCAGCTGACAGTCTCACTCTACATTTAGTCCACATTTTGAGAGTGCCCAACTTGGGGCAGGGTCCTTCTCAACTGGCCCATAGCTGGGAATGTCATCACTCTGGGCTCGGCTTTAGCTGTTCACTATATGGCAGCAACTTCTGGTGTAGTATGAAGTCTAGCTGTGAAGGGTGGAAGCAGTTACCTCCTTTGGCTCTAGTGTTCCACTATAACAGTTATCCATGGCTTTAGTGGTTTCCCTAGCAAGGCACCTCCACTGCATTCTCCCCACGACTGCCTCTGATTCACCTGGTTTGAGTTTAGGGCAAGTAGGCCAGGTGAGTGCCTCAGCAGTCATTGCTCTCCTCCTCCTGCCTTGGTTGCACAATGTTGTTGCAGAGTTTTCTTGCAACCTTCCACGGCATTCCCGCTAGAGGGTTTTGAGTGACAGCCTTCCTCCAAATTGGAATATTTTCCACCTCCCTTTAATTGGGTTTCCCTAATTGCAGCTGCAGAGCTGTCACTAAATAAAACTTCCCAAGCCGGGAGGGAAGACAGCCTAGGCCTTGGATCCCCAGAGATTTTCTTCTCATAAGGTTTTTTTTTTCTCCTCCATTGCCTCAGGTCATAACTGTTAGTTAGCATAGTAGCATCCCCTAGTCTATTTAGGTAGGTTCCACTGTTGAGTGGAGGTGGATGGTGTCCCTGCCATTCCCTCTCTTCTTAGAGGATCTCCTCATTCTCAATGCAAACCATCAGAATCATGCTACGCAAGCCTGGGAATTTCATTTACATTACCAACCTGAGCATCTCATTACATTATCAAACTGTCTATGCGTATCTACTACTACTACTATGTCACAGTCACTGCTTGCTTATATGCTTCATACTTCATTCTTTGAGGGATCCTTCCTAAGGTACCATCAGCCATGGGAATTGTCCCATGGCACCTCTAGGGGTGGAACCCTCTTTGAGGGTTCCTTGCCTTTGGTACCCCTACAGGGTGGTAATTCCTCTGGAATAGAGAGTGCAAATGGCCAAAACCAAACTAACACAGTTGCACAAGCATAACATTATACTGGATTTTCTATTTTCAGCGTGCATTTAATATAACCATTTTGTTTTGCTTTAACACTATACTGGCTACATAGGCCATTGAACTGGAAGGCTTAGCCTGGAGTTCAATGGACAAGCAGCCAGCTACTCCCACTTCCTGAGCTATAAAAGCTGTTCCTCTCAGCCTACTTGTGAAGCACTTTTTTGTTGCCCCACCATCCTCCCCTCCTCCTCCAGCGGCAGCAGTTCTCTCCTTGGGATCCATCCTAAGGTACATTTAGCCACGGGAATCATCTCGTGGCACCTCTAGGGGTGGAATCCTCTTTGAGGGTTCCTTGCCATTGGTACCCTTACAGAGTGATAATTCCTCTGGAACAGAGAGTGCGAATGGCCAAAACCAAACTAACACAGTTGCACAAGCATAACAGTATACTGGCTGTGTAAGCCATTAAACTTGCGTCCATCCCTCTAGTCACGCTGGACATGCAAGACATGCGTGTAAAGACATATGGCATTGGTAATATAGCTTGCCACATGTTCTTGTGGGTCCTTTTATGTGGGGAAAATGGGTAGGCAATTTAAAATTAAAGTGGGAGAACATCTTAGCTCCATCAGAATGTAGGACATGTGCAGTGCTTTAAGCTTACGTCACATGTGAGTTGGGAGGAGTGGAGAACATTCCTTTACTTTCTGAGGAATTGAGAGGACCAGGGTGGGACTGAGGGGGAATGCTGAAATGTTACTGTCTCAGAAAGAAACATACTGGATTTACACACTGGGTGCATTGAGAGCACCTGGTCTAAACGACGGGGTTTGAGCTTTCAGCTTTCCTGAAAAAAATGAAAAAAATAATTTGAAATGGTTTTGTTGTACTAATTTAGATTCCTTGTTTTGATATGTAAAAATGTTGTTTTACAATGTCTGATTCATCAATGCAAGATTATTTGTCTCGTCTTGTACATCATATAAACAAGTATTTGCTGAAAACAGTATTTACATATTATCTGGCCAGGTATACATTCTTTATTTTTTCACATGTTTGCTGCATATTTTGGGGCCATAATTGTGGGCATCTGTGATGCACATGTGAAATTATGCTACTTTACATATTTTCAGCACATTTTAATTTTGGCCATAATGCTGTGGTATGTTGTTGTTTATTTTGTATAATGATACAAACGTGGCCATACTAGTATGTACTTATGTCTGTGTAATGATCAGCTATGTAATTTCTCTCTATCCCAGATTTCTTCAGTTATGGTTAAATTTAGCTGTTGTAAATATATTTATTTTTATCTGTGCCTGAACGTGATATGAATGATACATACAGTATATATAAACATTCTTTGCCAAAAAAAAAAAAAACTATGTTAATGCAGACATTAGGGTTGTAGAACGCAAAGCGCACAAAGAAGGGAAATGAAAAACATTGGGGATCTGAATCCCTGGAGTATTGGCATATCAGTGGTGGGGTCTTACTTAAGGTTGTCAACTCTAATGCCCACCCCTGCCCCAAGCCCATAGTCTCCTGTCCAAAGCACAAGACACAGCTCCAACCTAGTGCCTCATAGTGATACAGTATGGCCAACATAATCTGTCAGAGCTTTCTTCATGCAGGGTCAGTAGGGCCCTACATGAAGGCATAACATTTGATCTCATCTGATCAGGGAAGGGAGTGGGCATTAAGGTTGACAACCCGAAGTAAGACCTCACCACTGATTTGCCAATACTCCAGAGACTCAAATCCCTAATGTTTTTAATTTCCTTTCTTTATGCGCTTTGTGCTCCACAACCTTAATGTCTGCATTAACATAGTTATTTGCAAAGAATTTCCCTTCTTTTTGTGATAGTGGAATTGTATCCTTATTTGTACAGGTCCCTTTGGGACCTGCAAAAAATGAGAAAAATACAGTATTGGAGAGAGTCTTGACCCAGTGCATGGGTCCAACAGGCCCTGGCACACATGTCGATACCTTGTGGGTGATGTTCCCTGACCCACCACAGGGTGTGGCATCTGCACCAAAACACTGCTCCATCCATACCCAGGCTGGGACTGGTGCTGCATGCTGTAGCACCTTCTCCATCGACCTTGTCTCAGTAAACTGGCTCACTAAGTTCACACCTGAACTCAGCTCACTGGCACAGTAAGGCAGCATGTTTCCTAGTGGTGCAACGGACACCCCTGCAAAAAATTTTATTTAATAAATTCTTTGTTTTTTAATATATTGACCGCAGACATTCAACATAGTCTTCTTATGACCCCAACCCATAAACCCCATAGGGAAAATGTTCAAATCCATGCCAAAATGCCATTCCACACCAAAAATGCAAAAACACATTTTAGACAGGATGCAAAAAATGACAGCTGAACTGTTCAAGAGGTGGTGTGAGGAAATAGCTATGCTGAAAACTTGAAGTCAAAATATTAAAAATTACCAAAGTTATGAGCATGTGGAGAAACACTTCAATGAACACATGTAACTCAGCCATTTTTTGGAATTTTTTCACCAAATTTTCAACATGGCCTTTTTGGGATGCCACCTCATGAACATTGGTGGTGAAATTTTGGTATTCAGCCCCAAAAGGTGATTTCACACAGCAACTGCAAAATCACCTTCTGGGCCCAATTAACAAGATGATTGTGCTAGTGCTCATGAGGTGGGGTCCAAAAAAGGCCATGTTGAAAATTTGGTGAAAAAAATTCCAAAAAATGGCAAAGTTATGAACATAAGTTCAAAACACCACTGAAATACACTTACCTATATTCCTCAGTTCACAGTTCGGCTTTGAAGAGTGCAGACGTTTCTCAGTCCACAAAAGATGACAGCGTATGATCTCCAGTGGTAAGTATAGGGTAAGGGAGGATGGAGGGTACTCTGTGGGAGGATCAGGATGGGGGAGGGGACAGCAGTGATGATGAGGGACTGTTTTCTTTTTCTCAGGTAAAAAAACAAGACAAAAGACATCAAGGGATTTTTTTTCAGGAACTATTACAGCTATTTCAGGACACTTGGGGTGGGCTCCCCAGTGTTCCACACTGCTTGGGAGATTAGTGAATGGAGGCATGGGGATTGGGGCCCACCCTGCGATGTCAGTAAGCATTATTTAAAAAAATGGGTTTAGGGGTGCATCCGACACTGGGGATGGGCATCCCAGTGTCAGAGTAAACAAAAATTAGAGAGATAAACAAACAAATAAATACTCTGCCACCAGGGATTGGGGCCCCTGGTGTGCAGAAAACAGTTTAAGGCACAGCACAGTCAGAATGGCAGGGCTACAATGGCAGTAGCCCTGTCACTGACAAATGAGTCATGACAGTAGCAGGGTTTGCGATAGGACACAGCTGTTCAACAGCTGTGTTATATAGCGCAACCAACAGTTGTCACAAAAAACAGCTATCCATAGAAAGCTGATTTTTTTTTTTCGCTGCACATGCTCACAAAAGGAAGTTTTTTCCTAAATAATTTAAAAACTACTAAACTGTGAGAGGTAAAAAGTACACAATCACGTACCTTGGGCGAAACTCTATCAAACCTGAACATTTCAGGTTTCAGATCTGTATATTTTTTCAGTTATTGAAGAGCAGAAAAAGTCTTAAAAATGGAGACTTTTACATTTTTTGCACCTCTGTAACTTTGCCCCATTGAACCTATCATGAAATTTTCAGGATCAAGAGATCCTGGCACAATGGCTGTGCTTTCCAAATTTCATGTAAATCAGTTGAGTGGGGGCAAGGTTATTAAGGAGCAAATATTGAGGTTTAACAGCAACATCCCTCCTCAACCGTAATATACAGGCACTACCGTGACTGTATAATTAAGTTTTCGATGTATGCTTTGAAATAAGTTTGGACAGCAAGCACTGGTATTGTTTAGCATATGGTGAGATTTCTGTATCATTTTTAATTTATATAGAATAATTCCAGCTTGAATTAATGTATTGCTGGAATACCGTGGTTTGTCCCTTTTTTATTTTAGTCTTTGGTAACCAGGTAAGGCCCACTAGGCACAAGTGCCTGTTTTCAGGGGTGACCTGGGAGCACAGGGCAGTTAAGTGACTTGCTCAGATTTACACGGTATGCAAGTGGAGGTTGTGAGAATCAAACTCAGGTCTGGTCTGCTGGATGTATCAAGCTTGTTCACACCTCATTCCTCTAACCTCTAATGCACACACACTAACTTTGCTTTTTTTTCTTTTAGATATTTCCTGAAGAAGACCAAATGATGAAAGGTCAGTTTTAACTCTATTTTCTATTTTCAGTGTGCATTTAATATTACAATTTTGCTTTGTTTTCAGACCACATGCTGACGCGGCGCCTTGTTTTTGTTCTTTAAAATTCACAGTTCTTTTAGTATATTTTTTATGTTCTGTCACACTGTTTAATTTCATACATTTTCACTATGGTTACAATTTGTGTATATGCCTTTAAGAGTGGAATTTAAACATATGGTATCACTGTGTGTGGGACACTCCCTGATGATGCCTTAGTGAAACCAGCTGGAGTTGTTGAGGCCCTGCTGGTATTTTTCTAGTTTCACATGTTCATGGTAAGAGGTCAGCATACTTCTGATGAATAAAACTTTCTGTTTTTTGAAGTGAATTAATGCCTTATGGTGGTTATTTGGTGGGGGTGGTGCTGGAGTGCTGGCCTGCATACATTGTGTCTTGTGTTTCACACCCAGCCGTGGAGCAGTCTTGGTTTGCAGTGCCTTCTTACTGAACAGCCACGTCCCTCACCACTCCACTGCTGCCCTCAGCAGCCAAGCCCTGCTTGCTCCCACTGAAATGTCCCTCGATGCTCCAAAGGTATGTTAAGATGCCATGGTCTTCATTCTGCCACTGCCATCGCTACCAATGCTTTATTTTACAGATTCCTCTGACTGGACAACAGAAGCCACTCCCGAATACCAGAATCACAGATCCAGGATGACTCTTGCCACTTCTGACTGCAGACCATGTTTTTGATCACAGACCATGCTCCTGACCACAAAACTCACCAAACAATGCCACACACCACCATACCTAAGCAATAAGGCATGACAAGGTGTGTCTTATCATGTAATAACGTCACTCCTTGGGTGGGTTGAAGCACGAGGTGAAGCTGAGTGCTTCCACCACCCCAGGAGTGATGTTATTACACGATAACACACACCTTGGAGTGCCTTATTGCAATTATACAATGGCTCGATGTTATACAAAACAAAATGAAAAATAAAAATGTTTTTAGTAGATTTTTAGTGAGGCAGTATATCTTTGTTTCTGAAAAAAAAAATCCATAGCCTTCAAAAAATCAACACAGTGATGTTATTGTGTAATATCATCACTGTCTCAGGGACACACTGACCAATCAGAGTCCAGGAAATTTTCTTGCCATTGTATAATACCAAATAACTAAGGGGTGATCAGCTGCAGACATGACCCTTAGATAAGTAAGCCCTACACTACAGAAATTCAAAAGGGCCAAGAGTGCCCTGAACCAAAATGCCACAGCAGTACACTACTGAAACATACTGGGACAACATACAGCAAAGCGAACAATAAATAGCCCCAACCTTAGAGGAATCTTAAAAAGCAAGTGACTACAATTAAAAAGTAATTTTAAAAACATCCTGATGTATTATATAAAACAAATGATGGTAAGTCTGGCATATTGGGAAACATACCCGTCTTGTGGGATAATCAGATAAATAGAATCACTCACTTTATGCAGTGGGAGTGCAAATACATTTGGAAGATAAAAGCTGTTATTTTCACTTGAGATATAGTTATTGTTCTAATAATATTTATTTATTTATTTAAAAGTCATTAACCAGGAAAGGCACACTGAGTTGAGGCTCATTTTCAGGTGCGACTCGGGAAGGGGGAGTTACAAAAACATCAAATGGGTAGAGACACACCTCTGCACAGTACAAAGGCAAAAATGCATATGCAATAGTTGGTTAGAACACAGTTGAAAATTAAATCAGGAGGCAAAGTACATATAAATCAGGAGGCAGCATACATTAAGCCCCCCAAAAAAACTGATGGTAACAGATGAGGTAGTATGTTTCACACAGAGGTCTGAGTTAAAAGAATTTGCCTCAAAGCCATGGGAACTAGGTAGGTTGAGGTGGAGGGTTCTGAGAGTTGGAAAGGCAGGAGCAAGGTGGAACTGGAGTGATACTTAGCAGGTGCTGAAACGTGGGAGGGATTGGGATATGCGGATGGAGGGGGAGAGCTGATTCTAGAAATATGGGAAGTGATATGAGAAAGCTGATTGACTTGAAGTAGTGCAGGGATGTGGAAGAGAGAAAGTGCAAGAGTCCCTTGAATGCAGAGGGTATGAAGATGGGTTAGCAGGGGACTGAAGGGAGGAGAGATGATGGAAGTGTCCCAAACCAGAATTTGTCTGTAAAGGCCAAACAGTGGGAGAAACACCGTTAGGGAAGGGGAGTGATAGTGAGGTATACAGAGAGCAGGGGTGTGTACCAAAGGGGAAGTTAGTGGCAAACCAGCAGAAGGAGTTAAGTAGAGTGTCAAGCATGGCAAGGGGTACAGTATGGGCAGTGGCATAGACTACATTAGTGTAATCAAATACTGGCAGGATCACTTCAGTGATTAATTCAAGGTGGATAGGGAGAGATAGGCAGTCTTTGTTCCAAAACAGAATTCCAAGCTTTGGGCTGAGTTTGGAGAACATAGCATCCATGTGTGTCGTGATGTCCAGGTGACTGTCTAACCAGACCCCTAGATCAAAGAGGGTACTTGGTCAAGAGGGAGGCCATCAGGAATGTAGAAGACTGGGGGTGACTGGAGACATGCCAACTTTTGACTGGTTCCAAAAAACAATTTTTTTTAGTGTTAATTCTGAGTTGGTTGTCTTGGAATCACTTCAGAACTCTGTTAAAGTCCTGCTAAAGAGGAGACTGCATATCAGCAGGAGATGGTCCTGACATATAGATAACAGTATCATCCACATACATGTGGATATAACTGTTGGTGCAGACAGACGGGAGGTCATTTATGAATAGGGAAAAAGGTATAGGCCGAGTATTAAACCTTGGGGAACACCGGATTTGATAGGGAGAGGAGAAGAGAGGGTGTTTCCTACCTGGACTGACTGTTGCCAGTCAGAGAGGTAGGAGCAGAATCAGTCAACCATTGAGCCTGATAAACCAGCAGAGGCAAGCTCATGTAGGAGGAGAGGGTGGGATACCAAGTCAAACGTCATCACTAGATCTATAAAGAGAGCTGCGGTCATGTGACCCTGGTCAACACCTGAAAAGATTGTCTATGACCCGCAGTAGTCAGAATATGGTGGAGTTGTTTCTCCTGAATCCAGATTTGAAGGGAGAGAGAGTGTCAGTGGTGGACGGAAAGTCAGCAAGTCTGGAGCAGACAAGGCTTCCTATAGTTTGATGAGGTAAGGGAGCACAGAAATGGGCCAGAAGTTGTCAAGCACAGAAGGGTCACCACCTTTGTGAAGGTGCAGCACCTTTGCTACTTTCCAAGCAATGGTGATGATGCAGGAGAGGAAAGAGAGATTTAAGTTGTGAGTCAGAACAGCAATAGTGGCTGGGGCAGAGATGTGAAGCAGCTTGAGGTGCAGTCCATCAGGACTGGATTTGGAGGGGGTTCAGGCATAGTAGAGCTTGAAGGACCTCCTGGGAAGAAATGGGGGGGGGATGTATAGCCTCCAGATGGTTGAGGGTGAGGAGGTTTGGGTGAGACAGGTTGAGGATGATCTGGTAGAGCACAGAAGGTAAAGAATTTAATGAAGAGCCCAGCGACAAAGGAGGGATAAGAAACAGGAGCACCATCTACGACAAGGGTGGTAATAGTGGACTGGGATGGTGAGTCAAGAAGTGAATGCATCATGTGCCAAAATTTTGAGGGTGAGTTTTGATTTGTCTGGAGGTGGGTCTTAAAGTATTCAGCCTTGGCTGAACAGATTGTCTTAGTACAGGCATTTTGATGAGACCTGTAGGTTTACAAGTCTACCAGGGAGTGTGTGGCTATAAACTGTGCCCAGGCTTGTTCGCGTGCCTTGTACATGGCAATGAGGTTGCCCAAGATACAAGGGTGATGTGTTCATTTAAATCTGGATTTTCTTAGCAGGACATGAAGGTCCTATATCCTAGAGAGGATACTGGTGAAGTGGTCTCCTGTGGGTAGGCTCCAAATATCCACCTCACAGGAGTGAACAGGGTGCAGAGGGGAGTCACACAGCAGGAGGAGTACCAGAACATGGGGGCATGCTATGAAGCTTGGGGGGGTTAAAAGGAATGTGAGGAAATACTTCTTAACAGAAGAAGC
This sequence comes from Neoceratodus forsteri, assembly GCA_016271365.2. Classification (NCBI taxonomy): domain Eukaryota; kingdom Metazoa; phylum Chordata; order Ceratodontiformes; family Ceratodontidae; genus Neoceratodus; species Neoceratodus forsteri. The sequence continues at coordinate 916,132,797 of CM028137.1, forward strand.
AGTGGATGCCTGGAACAGGCTGCCAAAAGAGGCTGTAGGGCAAAGACTGTGGGGAGCTTCAAACACACATAGGATAGGCACATGAGTATAACAAGCAGAGGTAAGGGAGGAGGGAAGAACTCCTGTGACCAGATAGGGTCTAGGGTGTAGTAATAGGCAGGTAAAATATGGCAGACTACATGGGCCTACCAGTCCCTTTCTGCCAAGCCAATGCGTTAATGCAGAGATTTGGATTTCCAAACAGTCAAAGCGCACAAAATAGGGAAATGCAAACATTAGGGTGTGGAGTCTCAGGAGTTTTAGTGACTCTGTGGTGCGTTGTTTCTTGGGGTTGTCAGCCTTAATGGCCACCCCTCGCCCCAGCCTGTAGCCTCTTGCCTAAACACAAGGTACAGGTCCAAACCAATGCATCATAGTCATATGCTATTTGGAAGCAGAGAAGTATGGCTTGCTACATGTGGCCAACAGAATCAGTAATACTTTTCTTCAAGAGATCATGCATAACTTTGTTTGCTTAAGGGAGGGGGTGAGAATTTGTGTTGACAACCCCAAGGAACACCACAACACTGATCCACCAAGACTCCCAAGTCTTCAAACCCTAATGGTTTAATTTCCCTACTTTGTTCACTTTGACTTTTTGGGAACCCTAATCTCTGCACAGCACAGTTTTTTGCAATGACTTTCCCTTATTTTTGTGATAGTGGAACTGTGTGCAGAAGCTGTGGAAATGCATGGCCCTCTGGACCCAGGGACCCTGAGGCATTGTGAAACAATTGCTATGTTGAACATTTGGGGTCAAAATATTGAAAATTACCAAAGTTATGAGTGAGCATTGAAAATCTTCAATGTACATTCATAACTTTTATATATATATATATTTTTACTCAGATTTTCAGCATAGTCTTCTTATGACCTCAACCCAGGAACACAGTAGGCAGAAATTGTCCAATCCTGCCCAAAATGTGATTTTGCAAGCGACTTTGAAATCACCTTTTGGTCTGGATTTGAAAAATGTTTCCTACTTTGTTCTGAGGTGGGGTTCTAAAACTGCAATGTTGAAAATTTAGGAGAAAATCTTTAAAAATGACCAAGTTATGAGTAAAAGTTCAACATACATTAAAATACATTAGCTACAATTACCTGTTTTCCTCAGTTCTCAGTCCAGTGTTGAAGAGTGAAGACAGAGGGTCCTGCACATCTGTGCAACTACAGATTCAGATGCAGGGCCCTGTGCTTCCATGCGACTACAGATGCAGATGCCCAGGGCCTGATATTGAGTCCATCAGGCTGTGGAAGAGCAAAAAAAAAATTTCAATGTTCACTCATAACTTGGTCATTTTACCACATTTTTTACATCAAATTTTCAACATAGACTTCTTATGACCCCACCTCAGATGGACATTTTCGATTCCCTGCCAAAATGTCATTTCGTACCACAGCTGTAACAACATATTTTGGCCAGGATTTGCAAAATAACAGCTGGCACATTCATAAAGAGGTGTGAAAAAATGGCTATATTGAACATTTGGAGTCAAAATATTGAAAATTACCGAACGTATGAGTTGGCATAGAAACATTTATTGGTATGCTTATAATTTTGTTGTTTTGTAATATTTTGACCCAAAATTTTCAGCATAGCCTTCTTATGGCTCCACCTCATTAGCCCAGTAGGTGAAAATTAACCACGTAGGTGAAAATTCTCAAATCCTGATAGAAATGTCATTTTGCGCCACAAGTGCAAAAACACATTTTGGCCAAGATTTGAAAAATAATAGCTGTCATGTTCATGAAGGGCTGTGAAAAAAAAATGTCAAAAATTCTGGGTCAAAATATTGAAAATTATCAAAGTTATGAACATTCATTGAAAAATGTGTCCATTTGGAAAGATGTGACTGTGTCCATTTGGAAAGGTCTTCCATAATTTGTATAGTTAAAGGTTCCTAATTCAGGAGCATAAGGTGTTTTAAATCATGCATTATTTTGATTCCCAGGTATCCAAATGATAGCTTGTTCCACCTAAATGGGAACAAGTTCCTAAGTCTATTACTACTACTATTTTTGAATTATTACTACCATACAACAAAATCTAACAATTGTATCTTCATTTCTCTTTTTAACCCATGCGCTTGCTTGGTAATATTTATAAGTTTCTGTACAGTAGAATGGTAAACAATTTTACCTCTGTAAATGTGATGTATTATTTATGGAGTATGCTTGGAATTGTCTAGATTCCCCAGGTTGCCCCTGAAAAAGGGCCAGCTATGTCTCAGTGGGCCTACCCGGTCATCAAAATTCAAATAAATAAATAATTAAAATAAATTTTAACATATGCTCATAATGTGGTTTTTTAATATGTTACCCTAAATTTTCAACATAGCCTTCTTATGACCCCGCCATATGACCAAGGGCAGAGAACATTTTCAAATTCTGTTTAAAAGGTGATTTCACATAGTAGCTATAAAAATCACCTTTCGGGACACATTTGAATAATTTCACCACCCTTGTTCATGAGGTGGGGTCCCAAAAAGGCCATGTTGAAACTTTGGTGTAAAAATACTAAAAAAATGTTTAAGTTATGAACAAAAGTCCAAACCCCTTTGAAATACATCATGCTGGTCTTACCTAATTTTCTCGAACTGCAGTTACTAGTTGCAGCAGCAAGATGTATCTTTGATTAGAGAGTGGATCTATGCTGTGGAACATGTTCAGGTGAGTGAGAGTATGTGGGAGGGGTGTGGGGTGGTGATGATTAGTAAGGGGTCAGGTGGGGTGGGTGGGGACAGATCACCAACAGACCATTTTCTTTTCTTCAGGTTAACAAAAGATCAACGAGAGATGGTTTTCTTTAATTTAGGGAACACAAGCCAATGCAGGGGATTGAGCACCCCAAGTTAGGGATGCTCTTCAGCAACAGCGGGTTGGGCACCCTGGTGCTGCAATGTACATTAAGGGAAGGAGGGCAGACTACTTGGAGGGAAAGGGAGCAAGAGAAATAGTATCAGGGTGGGCACCCCAGTCTGCTTACTACCATAAACAAAAATTTGGGAAGGTTGACCTAGAAGGGATGAGGGAGAAAGAAGCAGCACCAGGTCGGGCACCCTATCAGCTTAAGAAATATTTAAAAAAATAGCACAGATAAATAGTTAGCAAGATAGATAGATAGACAGACACAGACAGACAGACAGAGTGAGAGAGACAGATTAGGGGATCAGCGGTTCACTGCTCCAATTAAAGCAGGCAGCATGACTCCAGCTGCAGCTTCAAAATTCAAGAAAGTCCAGCTCACAGACAGCTCTTTTGTGAGATCTCACAGATGAAAAATGGTTCTTTCGTATGAAGCCCCATCCTCTCCTTTTGTGAACCAAGATTCTTCTTTTGTGAGACTCACAAAAGAAGAAGTTCAACTCACAAAAGAAAAATTGGGACCTCTTGCTAAGCCTTCAACCTAAGATTTTAGGGATGCCCCAAAAGAATATTTTGTGGTCTTTTTCCAAAAAAACAAACACTATAATCTCACAAAACAGGTCCCATTTAGCTAGATTCATGTGTTTGTTTTCATACAGGGCATAATTTGTATGGGTTTTCTCACATTTTAAATTTTTTCAAAACCAAAAAAAGCTACAAAACTAAGTTTGAATTCTTCCATAGCAGACATGCAAATGAAAAACCCTAATGGGAATGCTCTGCAACAAAATTTCAAATCCTTAAAACAAAGGAATAGATTGATATTTTTTCACCAAACCAAAAATAAGCAACTTTCTGGGGTAAGCCCCTTCTACCATGAAAATTTCAGAAAATAATTCCAAATCAGCTGACCATCAGGTGAGATTTTAAAAAAAAAGGCAAATAAAACCTGATTTTCCACTTTTTAGACTATCTGGATCTTGGAATCTGGACATCCAACCATCATGAAACTTTCCAAATAGAGATTTGCCCCCCAGGTCATGCATGGAGAATTTCATGCAATTCCTTTGAATGAGGGTGAAGCTATTAAGGTGCAAAGTTGGGGGGTTGACATTAAACACCCTACTCAACCCTAACTATTGGGGCACTACGGCACCCTAATAATGTATTCATTGCAAAGAACTGCATTAATTCACTAGCCAGGGCTCAACTAAACACCACAAAAGTATGGCAAAGTGGCATTATGGTTTTCAAACCTACCCCCTCCCCCACATACACACATACTAAGCCTTACATTTCTAAGAGGCACTGATAAGAGTATTTTTTTAATGTTATACTTTTTATTGAAAATTGTCAACAACAATACAATGCACTAGATATGTCACAAGAGAGTGTTCAATACAGATCACAAAACAAACAACAGAATACACACCAAATAACATTGTTATAACTCTAGACACTAACTAGTAATCTGCAGATTCATATATATTGATATTTTAAAATTGCCTTTCTGATAGTATGGGTAAGCAATAGCAGTGCTAACAAAACACACTGAGTCAGCATAGCAAAATACTCCAAATGGAGTGAGCAAACAGTGGTACAGGACTTGGGTGAACAATACGAAAGAATAGCCCAGAGGGGAAATGTTTCCTCCTAAATCATGGGGGTTGAGTGGAGCTTTGCTGTTCTAAGATGGGAGCTCAGGTGGCATTGTATGTATCCATTTTACGCATCCCCAAGTAGGAGAGGTGCTCTATGGAAACTAACTGATCCATTGATTGTAATCAATCCTTAAAGGATGCAACCTCAGTGGTGGTGCACCACCAACTGGATGCAACCTCAGTGGTGGTGCACCACCAACTGAACAAAAGTCATTTGGCTGCCACTGATGCTGATATTAACCATCTCAGGGCAGGTAGACCACTTGGAATGTGATCCCGTGTATGCCTAATAGTACTAAAGAAGAAGAATCCATTCTGAGATCTCTAGAGCAGAGGTTATAGCAGAATTTGATTACTGCAAACCAGAATTCCTCTGTTAATGCACAAAACTAAAGGAGGTGAGAAAAAGAACCCTCACAAGAATGGCAATGCCAACACAAATCAATATGGAAGAATCCCAGGGCTTTTAGGGCTTGAGGTGTTCTGCACCATCTGTGAAGGATTTTAACTTGTTGGACCTCAGTATCCCTACAGCAGGTGTGTGCTCGAAACCAAGCTGTCTGCCATTGATTATCTGTGATGGGGATATGCAGTTCATCCTGCCACTTAGCTTTTGAGTTCAGCATAGTGGGGACAAACCCCTTTCTGAGGTCTTTATAAATCATACCTGCTACCCCTTAGGTAGTTGAAGCCATTTATCCACAGGATATGACCCCTGTTGACCTGTTTGTGACCTCAGAAATTGGTGTAGCAGGGAGTGGATTTGCAGGTATCTCCAGAAGTCACTTTTTTGAATTCTATATTTGGTTTAAATGTCAGCAAAGGAATACATAAATGTATGGTCAGGCAGAAGGAGGTCCTGTACATATCGGAGACCCAATTGTCATGACTCCCAATGCAGGCACAGTTATCTATAAGGAATTTGTCATTACCCCACAATGGGGCATACTTGTCTCCAGTAAATTGCAGGAGATGCTGATAATGGGGTGAGATGCCTTTTCCCTTTATGAGGGGGGTATACAATGACCCATGGAGGTTGTCAACTTGTAGAATAAGGGGGGCAAGCAATAAATGGATAAGTAATAAACTATTAAAATGAATGAAAGATAGGGATGCAGCTAGCTCACTTTACAGGAAAACTCTACTTGAAAGGGACTGGAATCACTTCAGGCAACTAAGAAATGAATGTAAAAGAGAAATAAAAAAAAAGTAGATTACTATAAAAATGAACAGGTTACCACCTTTCAAGACAAAAGAACATTCTGGCAGAGTGTAAATAACTTGCTTACTCCAAGAAATAAGAATAATATGGTTAGCTTATTAAAAGATGAGCAAGACATAACTGATAACAAAGCTATGGCTAACTATCTTAATGACAAATTTACAAATCTAACTGAGTACTTACAATAATTAAAGAACCTATAAAACAGGACAACTCTGGATTAAACACCCTTGCACTTACGTTTTACTTTAAAGAGATTTTGTGGGAGGATGTTTGTTTGGAATTAAAAAGGATAGATATATCAAAGGGGCCAGGGCCAGATCAGTTGGAATCTAAAATATTAAAATATGTTGCTAGTGAAATTGCCAATCCCTTGCAGATAATTTTTAATAAATCACTTAACACAAGAACCGTCCCTAATATTTGGAAATAAGCTATAGTATCTCTGATATTTAAAGGTGGTCAGGCCAACTTACGAACCAACAATCCACTAATATCATTGTTATCCATAATTGGAAAAATACATGAAAGGCTATTGCATTCTCAGATTATGGAGCACTTGAATAAATATGGGTTACTAACATCGGTACAACATGGATTCAATGAGGGGTGTGGCATGGTGATGGCCTTGGTCAGGTTCACAAGTGATCTGCATGAAAGTATGTATGAGGGGAAGTGTGTAGGTGCAGTGTTCGTGGACCTGACCAAAGCCTTCAATCTCTTGGACCACCCCCTACTGGAACATAAACTCAGTGGCCTGGGCTTTGGAGACCCTGTGGTGGAGTGGTCTCACAGCTACTTGACTGAATTCTGCAGACTGCACATTGGTAGAATTTCATGAAAATCATGAAATTTTCATAGTGACAGAATTTGTGTATTTTCCCTGGTTCTGCTATCGATTTATGGTATCAGTGCAAGGTGCTGAGGAATTATAACAAGATTTTTTTTAAAACATGTATGAATACATAACTTTCTGGATTTTGGTTTTACTTCAGTCAACAAGTGAGAGAATATTTGATCTGATGTCCTCCAGCAAACTGTGAGGACATGCCCTAGAGATCAGAGGGGGTAAATAATTCATAGATAACATAAGGAAGCATTTTGCTTCTAGAGGGTGGTGAAGCTCTAGACCAGTCTACAAGCAGCGACAGTGGATATAAAGATGGTATAGGCTTTCAAGAGAAGCTTTGACAGATTTCTGCTTTTCAAAGGACTCAATAGGTGCCCTGCATGGGAGCATGTCAGTTCGCTATGGGCAATTCACCCTGCCACAGTCCGCTCTGTCTCTCCCACTGCAACAGAATATTGCAGCATAATTTTATGTATATTTTTTGAATCCCCTAAATTAAGAACTTACTGGGAAATGTTCACTTTTTTGTAATAGTTCTCAAGATCTGGAGGAAGTGAACTGTCATGGGGTGAATAGTCTGTAATGGATTGTCATGTAGCCACACTGCATAGCAGAGTGGGCGGGGAATCCCTATGAATTACTTCAGGTATGCACCAAATTTATCTCTGCTTATGAAGAAGGGTAAGGACATGATTGAGCTTGTGTCATTTCTTACAGTCATTTACTATGGGTTTAGTTTTTTTGTTTGTTTTTTTAAACTCTCTTTCTTCTCCCACTTTCCCGGAACTCTCTCAGGTGACCTACTCTCTCCGTCCACCCTCTACCACCCTGCCTGAAGTTCTCCCCTCTGGGAAATTGGGGACAGACACTCCCCCTGCCCTACCTGATCCGGTGATCTGGGAACACTACCATTGTCAGACCAGGCCTGGCAGGAGAGATCGAGAGAGCTGGAGGATCAAGCCCGACATTGGGCGTGTGATGGTGGGGGACCTGGAAGACACCGTCTCCTATCTGGGAAGTGGGGGTATTTTCTTGTGTTTTTCCTCCCTTGGAATGTGGCATGCAATGACACCTGTGCACAGCTGTCCTGCTGGTGTCTGCCACACTCTGCCCCTTGCTCTTAGCTGGTGTACCTGCAGTACCCCCAATCTCCATTGAGGGTCACTAGGGCACTGAGCTGCCCCTGCATCCCGCCTCAGGGAGAGGAGAGCTGTCCTCCAGATGCTCCATCCTCTCCCTCCCCTGCCGAATCCTGGTGCCCGAGCTTGCTCCTGAACTCGGGTCACCGGCATGGTGTGAGGTGTGGCGTCCAGCACCTCAACTCTCAGTGCCACCGGGCCGGCTTTCATTTACTAAGTTAATATGAATGTTATTGGAGGTAGTATGTTCTAACAGTTAGAGCTCATCTTGGAAACCAGGACAAGGAGGCAAGGCAAGGCAAATTTATTTATATACCGCGCAATCCAACAAGTGCTTTGAGTGCTTTACAGAGATAAATACCAATCAAACACAAATAAAATACAAAATTAAATGATAGCTAAAGATAAAATTGAATGATGTCACATTAAAAGCTTGGTCAAATATGAAGGTTTTCAGGGAGGCTTTAAAGGTCTCCACCATGCTATCTGAATGAACGTAATAGATGACTGAATTCCAGATAATAGCGGCTGCCACTCCAAAGGCTCAGTGGCACAATGCTTTAAGCCTAGCTGGAGGGAAAACCAACTGACCAGCTTTGGTAGAGCAAAGAAGGCAGACTAGGTGGTATGGAGTCAGGAGCTCATTTAAGTACTCCAGTTCCAAACCACATAGGGCCTTGTATGGCAACAAGCAAATCTTAAAGGTGATGCGTGAATGCAAAGGCAGCCAGTCCAAGGCACACAAGGCTGGTGTAATGTGGTCACTCAGTGAAGAACCCCCCACTCCCACCCCAACATCTGGGCTGTGTCATTCTGCACTAGCTGTAGCTGATGCATCAAACCTCCAGATAGCCCTAGTTGCATTGCATTACGGTAGTCCAACCTGAAGGTGAAGAAAGCATGGATAATCATTGTAAGGTCATCCTGAGCTAAGTGTAGCTGAATCCTAACAATATTCCAGAGATGAAAGAAGCCAGATTGGATGACAGAGACACCTGCTGTTCAAATGTCTATCTGTCCTAAGTGCACTGCTGCTGTGAAGGAGTGGCTGCCCAGTACAGGCAGAGCCATATCCCCCCACCACAGAAAAGCCCTGGCGACCAAGTTCGATAACCATGGCCCATGACCTCTGTTTAGCCTGGGTTAAGACATAACCAGTTTGAGGCCATCCACTCATTAATCTCAACCAAACAATTGCTTAGCATAGTAGATGCAGATGTATCATCAGGAGTACAAGACAGGTCCAACTAGTAAGCTGGCCCGGTGGCACTGAGGGTTGAGGCGCAGGATGCCACACCTCACGTCACGCTGGTGACCCGAGTTCAGGAGCGAGCTCGGATGCTGGGGGTCAGCAGGGGAGGGAGAGGATTGAGTGCACGCAGGGCTGCTTTCCTCTCCCGGGGGTGGGCAGGGGGAAGTCCGGCATTCCAGTGACCCCCTGTAGACAGCGGGGGCACTGCAGAATGTGGACTGCACATCTGGTAGCATGACTGACACTGGCAGGGTTGCCATGCACCATGGTGTCAGGGGTGCACCATGCACACGGGGAGGAAGGAGGGAACGAGGACCTACTACAAGGGGGAAAAAACCTCCGGCCCATATAGGCAATGGCCACACGGTATCCACCTGCCACACGTCCAAAGCTGGACCTCTACCTCCGCCCCTTTGATCTCCTGGTGGGGCTTACAGGCCCGGGGCTCCACAGGAGAAAGTAACATCTCTGAGGTAGGTGGAGGTCACACTGAGTGGTGGAGTGGGTGACGAGTCAGAACCTGAGGGAGTTCCGGTGCTCTGCAGGTGATAAAAAGAGATGGGAAAAAAAGACAGGTCCAACTGAGTATCATCTGCGTAGCAGTGAAAACCCACATTGTACTGTCTTATGATTTCCCCAGCACAGCATATACACAGAGAATCAAATGTGGGTGAGAATCGAACCTTGAGGAACACCACAGAACAACACAGGTGGCTCCAAGGCAAATTCCCCCAGAGCTATTTGCTGCATCCTCACAGTCAAGTAAGACTCAAACCAGTGCAAGACTGTGCCAGTGACACCCATATAATTCCTTAGGTGATCCAACAACATGCCATGATCCACTGTGTCAAATGCCTATGGAAGGTCCAAGACCACTAAGATTGTACGTTGCCTCACTTCCTAACTAGATGAAGATCATGAGTCATCCTGACAAGAGCCATTTCAGTGCTATACCAAGGCCGAAAACCACACTGGAGAGGTTCATAGATTGAAAAAGACTCCAAGTAATCTATGAATTGCTCAACCACCACCTTTTCGATAACATTTCCTAAAAAGAAAAGGTTAGAGACTGCCCTGTAATTTGCTAGAACATCAGGCTCCAGTGATGGCTTTTTCAGAAGGGGCCTGACCACAGCCTTGTCCAGTGATGGCTTTTTCAGAAGGGGCCTGACCACTGCCTTGTCCAGTGATGGCTTTTTCAGAAGGGGCCTGACCACTGCCTTGTCCAGTGATGGCTTTTTCAGAAGGGGCCTGACCACAGCCTTTTTCAAGACTGAGGGAAAGACACCCTTCCTTTAATACCCATTCATGATCTCTGCAAAAACTGGACTTTGGAACTCAGCACATCTGATGATCAACCACGTTGGACTCAGGTCCAGTTCTCAATTGGTGGGATGCCAACTGGAAGCCACTCAAAGGACCTCAGTCAAGGAAATCACAAGTTCAAACCCCACTAGAGCCAAATACTCTTTGCGTGACCTTGAGCAAGTCATTTAACCTTTCAGTCCTCCAGCTGCAGAAATAGATAGCAGGAGGGCCCCACTGAAAGCAAGATGCTGCATCTCAGCTGGGCTATCCTAAGTAAATAAACTATAAAATAAATCAAACGAAATGAATGTGTATCGTATACCTTTTATCTTGTCTCAAGGAGAGCAGTAAGGAGCGTGAGAGTACAGACCAGGGAGAGAATAGTCCAGGCAGTGATGAAGGGGGACAAGTCATTTTTTAGGTATGTAAGTGAAAGAAGGAAGACCGGGGTGGGATTGTAAGATTAAAAAGGTAAGGGGGGACTGTGCAGAGGTGGACCATGAAAAGGCAGACATCCTAAACAATACTTTTATTCACTGTTCACAGAGGAAGGAAAAGGGAAGGGGCCACAAAAAGTAACAGGAGCATTGTGGGAAGGAAGGTGGACACTAGTCTATTTTCAGAGGAGAGTGTCCTGAAGGGACACTCTGGTCTGAAAGTTGACAGTGTAATGGGGCCAGATGGAGTGACTGCATCCAAGGGTACTGACGGAGCTCAGGGAGGTACTGATTGCACCTCTGACAGTCTTATTTAATAGCTCATTGGAAACAGGAGTGGCTCTAGAGGACTAGAGGAGGGCAGATGTAGTCCCACTTCACAAAAGTGATAGCAGGGAAGAGGCTGGCAATCATAGGCCAGTTAGACTGACTTTGGGATTGGAAAGTTCATGGAGTCACTGCTGAAGAAAAGGATTGTGGAATGGGTTACAAGACCCGAGGCAGCGTGGATTCATAGTGGAAGAGGTCATGTAAAATGAATCTGATAAATTTCTTTGACTGGGTGACTAAGGAATTAGATCAGGGTACAGCAGTGGATGTGGATGACCTGGATTTCAGTAAGGTTTTCGACACTGTTCCACATAGGAGGCTAGTAAGCAAGCTGAGCAGCTTAGGAGAAGTGGGTCCACAAGTGGTAAACTAAGTAAGAAATTTGTTAGGGGATAGGCAACCGAGGGTGGTGGTGAATAGAGTCTACTCAGGAAGGGAGAGCGACCAGCAGGGTGCCTCAGGGATCAGTGCTAGGACCGGTTCTCTTTAATGTCTTTATAAAAGACACTGCAGAGGAGCAGGAAGGGAAGGTCTGCCTCTTTGAAGATGACACCAAAGTCTACAGTATGTTTGACACTCTGGGGATGTCTGGAAAGGATGAGCAGAGACATAAGAAAACTTGAGGAGTGGTCAAGGGTATGGCACTTGGATTTCAATGTGCAAATTGCAAATTAAAGCACTTAGGGCACAGAAACCCAGGGCAGAGTACAAATTGGGGGAGGTGTTACTGACGACCACCAAGCAGGAAACAGACCTGGGGGCAATCATATTGGATGACCTAAATGTGGCCAGGCAGTGCGGTAAAGCAGTTGGGAAGGTTAGTGGGATACTGGGGTACATAGGTAGGGGTATCAGCAGCAGAAAGAGGAAGGTAGTATTGCCTCCTTATATATCGTTAGTAAGACTCCACCTAGAGTACCTTGTCTGGTTCTGTAGACCACATCTCTGGAATGACAAAGACAAAGTGGAGGCGGTCCAGAGGAGGGAAATTAAAATGGTGTCGGGTCTGCATCAGAAGCCCTATGAGGAGAGACTTAAGGACCTAGATATGTACACTCTGTAAGTGAAAGAAGAGAGACAGGAGAATATGATAGAGGCCTTTAAATATTTCATGGGGGTAAAAAAGGCACAAGAGGGAAGTATTTTTCAGAAAAAAAAAGTGTTCAAGGACAAGGGGGCATTATAGGAAGCTGGCAGGTGGGTAAATTCAGGAGAGACATGAGAAAGTACTTCTTCACAGAAAGAGTGGAGGGATTCCTGGAAAGGCCTTCCAGCATAGGTGCTGAGAGCAAACACAGTGGTAGGGTTCAAGAATGCATGGGATAGGCATAAGGGTATCTTAGGGAAAGGGAAGGGTGGTGAATGGGCCAGTGGTCAAGTAGGATCTGCCATGATACTACAGACAGTGGAAAAAAGCAGACTAGGTAGGTCAAACGGTCATTATCTGCTGGAAAATTCTGTTTCTATGTTTCTATCTCTATAATGTCTCCCTCCGTGCAAGAATCTTCCTTGCTCCTGCAGACTAAACCTGCAATATTTCTGGAAGAAAACAATGGGAGATTGTATTAAAATGTGACACTTCATGAAAAGTTAATTATCTATGGTATTTATGAAAATGTGATGATTTAGGAACAGATATTTAAATTTGAGAATGATTATGGCAGGTGCATTAAAATCCAATATTGAGCTGGAATGGTGTGCATTTTTAGTACAAGTGCATTTTGTGGTTAAGGGCAGCCATTTTCTTATGTCATAGTTCCCAGTCGAGGAAAGTGGACAACTGAAAGGTTGTAGAAGAAGGATTCAGTAGTGTACTGTGCTGCTCTGTACCATGCTGTAGAGAGGACTGGAGCCTATGGCTGATAATTTTATGAGTTCTGTATCACATGAAATTATTCATTATTTATTTTGTGAGTGGCATACGTATAGTGGCTGAGGGGTGCTTAGTGCAGTTTAGCTGTCCTGTTTTTTTCTCATGACTAATGTTGTGAGCTGTACCACCCACAGCAAGCTCAATGGCATGCCCCACTTTAGTTGCTGTGCCTTGTTTCTAATCATTGTATTGTGCGATTTGATTATTTTGAGAGGAGAACTACCTTCAGTGAGCTGAGTGATGTGCAGAACAATACAGTGTGCTCCACTTATGACAGACACTGTTATAACGAACTATTGGTTATAGCGGACAAAAACTCATTTCCCAAACCAAATATATCAAATCCAATGCATTTTTCTCTGGTTATAATGGACAGAGAGATCACTTATAATGGACACTATGAAGCTTGTATGGTATTTGTAGTGATTTTCTTGGGGGGGGTACACAGGTGATGAGATTTGGCAAATGATAAATTTAGAGGGAGAAGCTACAGAGATTAAATTTCTAACAAAATGATTGTTCACAAGCTGCATCAAGCTTTTTTAGTTAATTAATTACACTAAAAGGACACAAGTCTATATTTGAATAAAACCCTAACAGTACAATTGCCTTTGTTCTTACTGTCCTAGAACCCCAACACCCAGCCACTAGTGATTATCTTACTACCGTCTGCAATAAACTTCCTTAAAAAATAATGTTCCCTGACAGTTCAATAAATAAACATATAGAATACAGAAACATATATGCTAGGTAGGATTCTGAGTAACCTATGAAGTTTTTTAATAGGTTCTCATTCACTCTGAACCCATGCTCACACATCTAGACACACCTAACACATAGGTTCCACCTCCTCTGGATATAATGGACACGAGCTATAATGGACTAAAGTTGTGTGCACAGATGCGTCCATTACAACAAGCTTGCACTGTACGGCACTTTCTTTCTGAAAATATGTTGCACTTACTCATTTTGTTAAGGGAATGGCATTGCCAAAATATAGTGGGTCTGAGTGGCATGCAGTCGAGTCATTGAGCACTGTGCTTTCTTTCTGAACCTTTTCTAGTGTGAATCATTTTCTGAAGGTCAATGGCAACATGCAAAAGGCTGTGGTAGCTGTTGAACTTCACTGCTAAAAAAGTGCATTCTGTGTATCATTTTACTGGCTGCAGTACAAACGTATAGAGGATTAAGTTGCACACAGTGCAGTTGTAGAGGTGGGGCCTTTTCCTTGTAGTCGTGGTGCCTTTTTCTGAAAAACACTCTGCACTTCACTTCCTCCCCCCCCCCTTACTGGGTATTCCTTCATTCTGTCCCTCACTGTTGCCTTGGGCTGGTCCGCTACTGCCACCAGAGTACACTTAGCCTGGCATTATTCCCTTGGCCTACCCTGATAAACCATCTTCCTGACCTCAACTATACAAGCCTCTCCTCCCTACTCCTCCTGGCCTCTCACACCCCATTAAATTACCTCCCGTAAGACCTACTCGTCCTAATCCCCCTTCCTCCCTCCCTTCCTCACCATCCCCTTGGTTCCTGTTACCAATGACATTGCCTTCCTCCTGGTTGCTTCACCTTTTATTATTTTGCTACTCTAGCACAATGCACTCTCTCTGTTTTCAGGATGTGCATGATTTGTAAATTGTTTCTCCTGAATATGGATTTGCTGCAATTGTAAACATTTTTCAGCCTACAGATTTGTTATATTTTTACTTCTTGTGCCTCTGTAATATGGAACATCTTACAGTATGTAATATACTTTATGTGTATAATCTGCCTGTTTTGATGTATAACCTTTGAAAAAGAGCACTTTGCTCAAAGATTATTACCGAATGCTGAAATAAATGAATATAAATAAATATTACAGTGTGAATCATTTTGAGGGAAGCAATGCTACCTTATAATGGGATGAGTTGTGTGTAGTCCAGTTGTAGCTCTTTTGTCAGTTTCTAAACCTTTATTGTGTTAATCTTTTCTGAGTGACACTGTTGCCAAGTGGAGTGCAGTATAGTGTTGCAGCTGCTGTGCCCCTTTCTGAAAATTGTATAGTGTGAATTGTTTTAGTGGGTGGCACTCTTATTATATAGCGGGTTTAGTAACATGCAGTACAGTTCTGTCCATGGTGGAGGTGGGGTTTCTGTAAGTTTTAAACCATGAATATTTTTTGTGAGTGTCATTGCCACAGGAAGTGGGCTGAGCAGCATGTTGCAAAATTGTAGGTGCTGTCCCAGTTTCTGAAATTCTAATAGTAAATATATATTTTCCCTCAAGCATTGCTGACACAGAGTATGTTGAGTGGCAAGCAACACAGTGGTGGTTTTAATGCTTTTTAAACTTGCATGTCTAGGCAGATCTTATGGCTGTGAGGATTCAAAAGGAAAAAAGGCATAGTTTAGGGCAAAGTCTACCAGGTTCCCAGGACAGAAGGAAACCACTACTGTGGCCCACCAGCATGGCAGTTGGATTACCGCTTGTGATGCCAACAGCCCGGATTTGGGAACAGACCCGGGAGTTGGAGGGCCGGCCAGGGGGAGAATGGATTGAGCATCCTAAGGACTGCTCTCCTTCTCCGGGGGAAGGATGGGGAACAGTGGCCGGTGCTTTATGGACCCCTGGCGGAGGCTAAGGGTACTGCTGCAACTGGCACCATAATGTTGGGGGATGGATGCTGGACATCATTGCATGTCCCCACCCCAGGGAAGTAAGCATCCACAAAAAAGCCAGCCCCCAGCATGCAACCCGCTCCGCCCTGCCACCCACTGCCTCCAACGTCTACTGGGGTGGTCCCACTCCCGCTGCTCTGACCCAGGAGTAAGTGGTGTCTATTGAAGGAGGGAGCCCCCAGCACACCCGGGGAAATCCTGGGCATGGGGTCAACAGGTGGGGGCGGGTCCGAGAATAAGGGGGGGTTCCGGACCACCCCACAAAAAAAAAGAAATCACTATTGAAAGTTCCACTTGAAAAATAAGTCCCCCATTAATTATCTGTTTTTAATCTGTATATTATGCTTGTAAAATACAAAGATAGTTTATAATACTTTGTTGATGTCTGTGTTATAGACATAATGTGGTTGGTTGAAGGCTACATATTTTGGATGGGATTCAGCTTGTGTTTGTAAACAATCTGGGAGCAGTCCTCAATAAACATCTGACCATGGAATCCCAGGTGTCAGCTGTAGTCAGGAGCTGCTGTTACCATCCCCAGGACAACATAAAAACACTAGTGCAGGCTTTTGTTGCCTCATGCCATGAGCACTGAGCTTCAAGTTTGTGACAACAGTGCAGGAAGGTACTGTACAATGGCTTACTCGGCCAAATTTATTTATTCATTTATTAATTTATTTATTTTATTGATTGATTAATTTGTTCACTGGGTAGGTGCACTGGTCCCAGGGACAATTGTCCAGCATGACCAACGTCATGAAGATGTTACACAACAGTACCGTAGTACTGCAGTACATACAGGCCAAAAAATCATAAACATAGTTGACAAAATAGGATG
Source organism: Neoceratodus forsteri (assembly GCA_016271365.2). Lineage (NCBI taxonomy): Eukaryota > Metazoa > Chordata > Ceratodontiformes > Ceratodontidae > Neoceratodus > Neoceratodus forsteri. The sequence goes on from CM028137.1 coordinate 916,149,271, forward strand.
CCCATACAAAGCAATGTAATACATCGACAATAAACAGAGTAACAAGGCAAAAGGAATTGGTTGATGACAAAATACATAAAATTCAGTTTTTTTTTGTCTTTGGTAACTGGGTAAGGCACACTAGGTACAAGTGCCTGTGTTCAGGGGAGACCTGGTAAAAATTCCTGGAAGACAGATACAGTACCAAAAAATGCTGTGGCCAAGGGAAGCATTTACAGGTAAAGGGTAACTCTGCAGAGAGTTTTAAACTGGGAGTTTGATGACAGAGAGCATAGAGAGCTAGGCAGGCCATTCCAGTGGGTTGGTGCAGCAGCTGAGAAGGCCTTTTGACCCAAAAAAGTCTGCAACTGAAGGTGCCTCTAAACCAGGAGACACAATGCTACAGTGGCACAACTTTGGCCTTAGAATGTCAGCAAGAGGGGTGAGCTGTTTGCCTTTCACTGACTTGTCTATAAGACAACCTAAGAGATATCATGGCAAGCCTGTAGAGCAAGCCAGCAATGGAACTGGCATAAGGAGCAGTGGTGAGTGCCAAAAGGGGACATTAAAGCAAATCTGCAGACATTATTGTACATCATGTTCAGTCTAGCCAGAATAGTAATGGGAGAAGATGGACAAGTAGTACTCCAGAAGGGAGAACACTGTACCCCCAGATATAGTCAGACTTAATTCTGGCGTCATACGGTCCTTTAGTCTGTAACTGATCCCCAGTATTGGTTTATGTGCTTGATGATGATTGCAATATGCTTAAAGAAGGTCAGGGAGGGGTCATGGGTAACGCCCAGGTATTTAAAAAACATACAAGTTCCAAGAGGGTACCATCGGATGCCAGGACTTGAAACGGGGACTCCACTCCCGACAGGACAGTTTGCAAAGCCTAAGCATGGATCCAAATAACAAAGCTTTTGAGTTTTTTAGTGTTAAGCAGTAGCCTGTTATTTTGAAAACCAGGAATGTGCAAATCCAAACTCTGTGGTGAGGAAAGTGGAGATGACCACAGGGGATTTGTCCCTATGGAACAATATTAGGTCATCCACATGGAGGAGAATATGGCATCCCAGACATGCCTTGGGGAGGGGGTTGATAAAGAGGGAGAAAAGCATGGGCCCAAGAATAGATCCCTGCAATGCCCTACTAGCCACCTTCCTAGGAATAGAGAGGGAGCCCCTGAACTAACCTGCTGTGTTCTGCCAGATAGATAGATAGATCTGACACCAGGAAGAGGCTACTGGGGATATACACCTAAGAGGCACAGTTTGTCAATAAGGATGATTTTGTCTACCAAATCAATTTTTTTTGTAAGGTCCACAAACACAGCCCCAAAACCCTGCTTTCATCTGTGTTCTTGATGACATGATCAATGACAGTGAGTCAGTGGCTGTAAATAGGACTCAAACCATAATTTCCAGTTTCACAGTTCTGTGCACTAACTACTAGACCACACTGCTTTAGTTTTAAGACCTGTTTATACATAACATTCTGAACTGCTGTGCAGAGTTGTTGCAGGGTAGATAGTGGTGAAGGGGTGAGGGACCTAGAGAAGCTGGAAAGTTAGTCAAAGATCTGGCAGTTGATATTCGATGCCAAGGAGTGCAAGGTGATGCACTTAGGGAAAAGAAAGCCATGCATCGAGTGTTGGATGGGAAAGGTCAGCCTGGGTGTCATAATCAGTAACTCTCTCAAGCAAAACAGCCAATGCAACAAGGCATACAGTAAGACATCAAGGATGCAGGGATGTGTTGTGAGGGATTTCAATAGCAGAAGATGCAAAGTGACGCTGCCCCTATACTGATCTCTGGTGATACCACACCTGGAATACTGTTCCAAATTCCAGAGCCCTCACCTGAGTAAGCACATAGACAGGTTGGAGTGAGTACAAAAAGTGTCACCAAAATCATATAAGCCAATAAGGCAGATACTATGAGCAATGACTGGTGGCCCTGATGTGTACCTCCTGGAAGCAAGAGGCAAGATTGGGGCATGATAGAGATGTATACATTTCTGAAGGGTATAAATAAGGTGAAAAGTGAAGACCCGTTTGTTAGAAATAGGGACGCAGTCACAAGATGGCACAACTGGAGGTTAATTGGAGGTAAATTCAGGAGGGATGTAAGCTGTGGAACAGATTGTTGGCCAATGTGGTGGAGCAGGTACACTAAATATGTTGACAGGACAAGAGGGCTCATATTCCCACTGAGGGAGATCAGGGGTAATGTTGTTGGGGTGGGTAGGGGGCAACCCCCTAGGACTCTAGGTCCAGCATGCAATAGTACAATATCGGCAGACTTGATGGACCACTGGCATCTTTCTACCAACATATTCTATGTTTCTCTGTTTCTCTGCTCTACAAGGCCTTTCCTGTGGCCAGATCTGACGCCCGCAGTAGATGCCGAACGTGGAGGCTTACCTACCAACCTCCTTGCTGAGGTCAGGGCATTTCACTTTGGTGCTCTTCACCTGATGCTCACACTCTGCACATGTGGCTGTTTGGATTAGTGAGTAGTCCCTTCCTTTGTAGCAAGACAGTATCAAATAATGCCGTGTTACCTTTAATTCTGAAAACTACTTGAAGCGCCAGAACACAAAAGAGCTATAGCTAATGATTTAAAGTGGATAGGATGAGAACTGAATGAAGACCAAGAGTTCAAGCCCCTAGGTGCACCAGTAATACTACAAAATGCATACTTTTTCTGTGACAGCCAACTTTTTTCTAAAACTGTTAGTGTAAGGTTTCTTTTGTGAATGGCATGGGATAGGCACAATGGCATATCAAGCAGAGAAACGGGAGGAAGGAGTGACACCTGTTACCAACCAGGGGCAGTGGTGATTGAATAGGGACAAGGGGCAGACTGGATGGGCCTAAAGGTCCTTCTCTTCTGACAAAATCTATGTTTCTATGTATGGAGAGCCGTGTGCCATGCAGCACCGTTCATGCTGTGCCTTTCCATGCAAGATTTATAATGTGAATATTTCTATGAGTAGCACCAGTGGCACTGATTGATGCACTGTGTAATTAAAGTGTTGTTGTCTTCCTTTGAAAGGTTTAAATTCTGATTTCCTTTTCTGAGTAGCACCTTTGACATGCAGTATAGTGTATTGAGTTGTGTGCAGCATAACTGTAGCTGTTGTTGTTGCAAGAAACATATTGCGGCAGCTTGCTTCAGTAGCGAGTTGTGGAGGCGCGGCAGTGTTGTTGCCAGTGTCAGCAGCCCGTTTTGGGGCTGATCTGTGTGGCACCAATAGAAAATCATGCTGTCCATGACAGCAGTACTGTAGCTAGCCACAACCTTGAAAGAAACTGGCCGCTGCAATCAGGGAGCGCCCCGTCATGAAACAATCAGCTGTGTTTGCAGGGCAGTTCCTGACTGCAGCAGCCAATTACAGCTGCATTGTCTGGTGTCCCATTTCAGAGGAACATGGCGGCGGCTTCTCCATTGGCCTCTCACAGTCCCCACAAAGCTGCTGACAGACAGCTGCCACCTCTCCCAGTCCATGTTAAAGCTGTTAGGGGTGCCCAATGCCACTGCCAGCATACCCGCTCCCCAGTTCGTTTGCCGACGGGGTAGCCCAATCCCATCGGCATGATGCACCCCCCATTTGTTGTGTGTTGAGGGGGTGCCCTATCCCCCTTGGCTCAAGCACACTCCCCCCAGCATACTGCATGGCCAATGAGGGGTGCCCAATCCCCATCAGTTCCAGTCCCCCCCCAACAAACACCCAGGTAGCACGCTGGGAGCCCTTCCCAGTGTGCTCATGTGCTCTCCCCCAGCACACTGTATGGCCAACGGGGGTGCCCAATCCCCATCGGCTCCACTCCCCCCTCAACAAACATCCAGGTGGCATACTGGGAGCCCACTCCAGTGAGCCAAAAGCGTCCCGTGTCGTCTTTTTTTTTAAATTCCTGTTAAAAAAGAAAATGGTCCCTTGTTGAGTCCCTTGCCTCCTTCCCCAACCCGCAAACACCCCACCTCCCCACACACACCCTCACCCCATATTTACCTTCAGAACCCAGCGCAACGATCTTCAGTGGACCAGGAACACATCTGCGCTCTTCAAAGCTGACCACGAACTGAAGAAATGCCAGTAAGCTGTATGATGTCGTAATGTTTTTTTTTTTCAACTTTTGTGGATAACTTGGCCATTTTTTTAACTTTTGGCACCAAATTTTTAACATGGGGTTCTTGGGACCCCTCCTCATGAATTCAGTCACTGTCATGGCATTATTCGGTCCTGAAAGGTGATTTCACAGTCACTGCGCATAATCACCTTTCAGGACTAATTATTGAAGCAACAGTGTCACTGTTCATAAGGTGGGCTCTCAAAAAGCCTATGTTGCAAATTTGGTGAAAAAAATCCAAAAAATGACTGAGTTACGAGCGTGCATTGCACATTTTCCACGCACCCTTGTAACTTCATGAATTTGTAATATTTTCACTCCAGATTTTCAACATTGGCATTTTTTCACACCTCCTTATGAACAGTACAGCTGTCATTTTTCACATCCTGACCGAAATGTGTTTTTGCACTTACAGCACAGAATAGCGCGGTTGCTGTGGGAAATAAGTGTTTGGGGCAAATTAAGAAAATCACAGTGATGCTGTTCATGAGCAGAGGTCCTAAAATGCCTATGTTGCAAAATTGGTGACAAAAGTCCATAAAATGACTATGTTACGAGCGTGCATCACGCAGTTTCTATGCACACTCGTAACTTTACAAATGTGTAATATTCCCACTCAGAATTTTCAGCATTGCCCATTTTGCACACCTCCTTATGAACAGTACAGCCATCATTTTTTTGCATCCTGCCCCAAAAGTGTTTTTGCGTCCGTGGCGCAGAATGGTGCGGTCGCTGTGCAAATTCAAGCTTTGGAACAGATTAATGACATCTTAGTGCCACTGTTTATGAGGGGAGGTTCCAAAAAGCCTATGATGAAAATTTTGAATGAAAATACCAGCAAACACCTGGGGCATTAGGGTTTCCAACTGTTAATGCCCTACCCTGTACAGACTGACAGGCATCGAGGGTGTGGCTTGGGGTTCTTGGCCGTAATGTTCATGCCATTCCACCCTGCAGCCACTGACTGGCATTGAGGTGTGCCTTGGGGTCTTTGGCCCTAACATTCACCCCATTCTCTTATACTGTGCCCATCTCACTTTATTTCCTTATGGAATGGGGTGACCATAAGAGCCGAAGACCCCAAGGCACACCGTGACACCTGTCACTGTCATCAGGGTGGGGTGAGGTGGGATGGCGTGAGTGTTATGGCTGACCCAAAGGCACACCCCAATGCCTGTCAGTCTCTGCAGGTTAGGGGTGGAGGTTGGCATTTGTTCACTACTGCACTGCCATTCCTGCAAGCAAAATTCAGCATTGACAAATGCTTGTTTCTGTGAGTTACAGAGTATGCAGTACTTCCTGAGTGACATCAAAAACATCATGTCCAAAACAATCTTAGAAGGTATTGTCCTTGTGTTTCTTAACATTCTGTTTTCTTTCAAACAGATGAGGAGTACCAAATCAAAACACATCTGCAACATGGGCACTAAGACACTAGAGGGAAACTGTAACAAGGCAGTGACATGAGAAAACTGTGCAACAGCATGGTGACACTGGTAGAATAGGTGATACTGAGCTACATAGGAACATTCCCAACCAACATACTCTCCTCCTACTGAAAAATACATCTGAGCAGACTGGGTGCACCAAACGGCCCTTTCCTGCTGACAGATTTTATGTTTCTATGTTTCCTCAACAAATTAAATGGCATTAAATTCTGTTTCTTTGCCTCTGGCAAACTGGCCTGACTTTATCAGGACTGAGTGCCATTGTTGACACTGACAGCTGTTCTCTGCATGTAACTCTGATACAGGCACTTCCGTGCTGGATTGTAGTTGATCCTGATCCTGTACTAAGCTGATGTTGTCTCAGATCAGCCATGCTCTATGTTCCCTTTGCTGGTCTCTTCTAAAATTATCTGACCTTCGCTAAGCTCACACACTCCAGCCTTTGATAACTGTATGCCTCCAGTACTGAGCGTTACTGCCATAATTGCTTGCCAGCTCTCCTATGTTGCAATCACCTCCTCTGGGAACTTAACATTGCCTTACTGTTGTTGAGCTAATCTCTGCCAGCTCTGTGCCAGCCCTATTATGACAGGTTTGTATCTGGCAAACCTGCCACATTTTCCACTACAGTAGCTTGGAATGCTGCCCTACCTGGTCAAACATGCAAGTCAGCCAAGAAAAAAGACTGGTATCATGATTACAGCGCCACTATGTAAAATTTTCCTTACCATCTTCATTTTACATTACAATCTTTTTAGAGCAAGACAGTAAAATGAAGGTAAAAAGCTGTTAGAATTTAAACTGGGATAATTTAGAGGGACAGATAATAGACTATGCCTGAGCCTTGTAATATCATTTCACATTCACTAGCTCTTCCCTGATTGCTAATATTCTGCAGTCATTTCTGTAGCTGTCTCTGATAGCTGCAGTGAGTGGATCACACTCAGAAAATGCATAAATTCTATAGAACAGAAGAAAATTATATCCCAGGAAACCCTTTTTTATTCTATGTGTTGAGACCCTGTGAAAATATTTTTATGTTGGCTTGCCACACTTGCACACAAGTCAACATCTTGCCATAGTGGCGGATTTTGGAGGTGCGTCAGCGTGGGCGAATGCAAGGCTCACATCAGTAGGTGTGTCTGGCATTCCCCAATAAGGCAGCATGCTTGTGCTGACACCAACATTATGTAAAGTGGACAAAACTTCTAAGGAAAGTGCCGCTGCAATCAGAGACAAGCTCCTCACGCAGCGGCACCAATGACACACCTCCCGATAAGCATTTCCTGGTCAACGTTTAAAATGAGACTTAGGTCTCAAAGAGAATACCACTGTAAAGGAATGAGGCTGGACACCACTGTTTTCCCTTTAATTGTATTTACCAGAAAATGTGGCAAATAAAGAAGGTGTTGTCCCTAAATGCCTAGTTCGCACGTCCAACTAGATGCTACAAAGTTTTGCTTTGTTGTTTGCTTGTTTTTCTTTGGCATTCAGACTTCTAAGATAAATAAAGAAGGTGCTAAAAATGTAAAATGGGTGGGCAGGAGCAAGTCCAGTGGGCGGTGCTGTCAGTTTTACCAGCAGAAGGGGGCTCTTGTTAACTGCTGAGAGAGAATGGAGAAGAAGAAATCACGTATCAGCCAGCCTCAACTTGCTACTCAATGACTGGCTGCAGTGTAACAGCTTTTCAACTCGGTACCAAGGTCTGCACCGCAGCTCACTCATTCGAGCTGTCCCGCATTCCCCCACCTCCTGGCTCCATTCAGTTACACAGTTCTTTGAACGTGCATGGAAACGTTACTTTTTACCTGTTTATTAAAGTGCATTCTATTTTGATTCTTTTCTAAACTGTTTTTTCCCCTCACTCTCTCCATTTCTGTCAGTCTGTGAAACAGACCTCCCCAGTCGCTCACTTAACCCCTTTGCTAATTACCCATTCTTCCACCCCCCAGGACTAGTTGTCTGCCCACCTGCAATCAACCCATAGTATTCTGATCGCAAGGAGCCGGCAAAGGATTATCACCAGAGTTATTCTTCTGATCCGAACGGTGAAAAAAAGGACACCACAGAAGTTATACTAATTCGAAGTACAGCTGTGGAGCACACATGATTGTGCTGGATGTTGCCAGTTTGGAGGGTGTCTCGGTCAGAGTGGTAGAGGAGAAAAAGGAACAATAGGAAATGTATGCCACGGCTCTGAGATTCTGAGCTAGCGAACGGGTGGCTGTGGAGAGGGAGCAGTCCTCCCGCAGCTGAAAGCTGGAGAAAGCACTTGGGAACTGGTGGGCTAAGTTGAACTGCATACAACTTTTATAATTTTTTTTCTATTTTTATAATGAGAAAAACAGGGTTGTTAAACGTTTTGAAGTTTTGGGGAGCTTGGATTAGCACACCAAAATGTAAGAAAGTGATACATTTGTTTCGTTTGGTATATTCTACATTAAAATGTAATCCCCTCCTCCCCGTGGAAATGGTTTGTTGGATTGTAAAAACTTGCTGTAGCAAAGTGGAAAAAAAAGTTTGCTGCGACTTGGAGGGCTGCTGATGATGACAGACGAAAGTGGTAGTAGTCTCTTGCATTTGGTGGGGGAGGAATATAGTCAGGAATGGTAAAGACGTGACAGTTTATTTTGTGACTGTATTCCTTGTTGCATGAAATACCAGTATCCCTTGTTGCATGAAATACCAGTGTAGGAGCAGGGGAAAATAAGTGCATTAAAGTATAATATAAAAAATTGTGTTACTCAAGAATAATCTTGTTGCAAAATCAAATGTTAGGTCGGTGTAGATTTTTATGTGGTGGCATAGACAACTACAGAGGAGCTATGTTGCATTTTCTAAGTTTGCAAACCCTTTATTAATTTAGCCTTTGTAATAATCTGTATCTTGTTTTTTTAATATTGCCAAAAACATCTCCATTATGTGTCATGCACAGAGCACCATAAACTAATGAAAGAAAAAGGTTACTATGGGAACTGTGCTGTTAATAAAGCCTTGCAGTCTGGCAGAGTGAGGAGAGGATGACGTGTCCTCCTGTTCTTCAGATCAGCTGGGAGAGGTTTCTTGTGCAGCTCTTAAGGGTAACTTTCCTTCTTCTGTTTCCCTTCGAAGTACTTCATTTCCTGTAGACCCCTTAGAAACTTCATTATCCTTTACTGACAAGTGCTCTGGTAACTTTTAGTCAGCCGCATACTACTGTGGTTTCTTGAAGATGCAGCAATTGCTGTAGATGTGGTAGTCGGGGACCTGTGAACAACTATATCTTAAATCTCTTTCTGTAAAATATTTCCTGAAGGGATGGAGGTTTGTTCAAGCCTGACGGTCTGCATCCATCCTGGAGGAGAATCCAAGCACTCAATGATAAGTTTAAATGCTACATTGACAAGCATTTAAACTAGCAAAGGGGGGTGGTAGGCCAGCAAGGAGGGTACCTACTTGCTCACCCCCCACAGCTAGCAGTGGAACCAGTGAACCAGAGGAGTGGCTATCTCTGCAAAGCAGTGTGCAAAAGATGGAGATTAGTGCCCAAGAGGTGGATAGGCAGAAAAGGGGCAAAATTCAGCAGAAGGGCAGACAGCAAGGAGAACCAGGGATAAAGGATAACCAAGGAAGGGGCTGGAGTAGAACAGCGAAACAGTCTAGGGAGGTCAAATCATGGAAAGCCATGTGTGCAAATGCCAGGAGCCTTAGCAACAAGATGGAAGATCTGGAGGCTGTCAGTGCAGTCAGACCTGGACATTGTGGCCATCACTGAAACCTGGTGTAATGATAACCATGACTGGGAGATGGCCATACCTGGCTACAACATATTCAGAAGAGTCAGAGCAGGCAGGAAGGAGGAGGAGTGGCACTGTATGTGAAAATGACATAAGGGCCACAGAGATCCGGGAGGAACAAAATGGGGAGAGATACTGTGAGTTAAGCTGGAAAGGAAAATGGGACAGCTATCCACACAGGTGTGGTCTATAGACCACCAGCCCAGGAGGAAGAAACAGATAAGGAGCTGATGCTAGCCATCCAAAGGATGGCAGACAAGGGTGAAGTAGTACTGGTTGGAGACTTCAATATTCCAGACGTGGACTGGAGCATCCCAGCAGCAGCATGAACTAGGAGCAGATTTATCCTGGACTCCCTTCAGGGTGCCTTCCGCAAGCAACTGGTCATGGAACCAACTCGGCAGAAGGCAATACTGGACCTTGTGCTCACAAACAGGGACAGTGTGATGGGGGTAACAGTGGGGCGCACTGGGGAACAGTGACCACCAGTCATTGTGGTTTGAAATCACAGAAAGAGCAGAACCAAACCACACAAAAACACGTATCCTGGATTTTAGGGGGGCAGGCTTTGGGAAAATGGGGAGATACTTGAAAGAGGCATTAAGGGGAATGGGACAGGAATCAGAGGTTGAGGAACAGTGGGCAGTATTTAAAATGGGGATTACAAGAACAACAGAATTATGCATTAAGCAGGTTAGCAAGAGGAAACAGAAGAGGAAACCATTATGGTTTTCCAAAGAGGTAGCAAAGAAAGTGAAAGCCAAAAAGATTGCATTCAGGCAATACAAAAAGACACAGGCAGAAGGGGATAGGGAGAAGTACCAGGAGAAGCAAAGCGAGGCAGGAGGCTGCAAGGGAAGCCAAAGCTCAGACAGAAGAACACATTGCAAAATCAGTGGGTAGAGGGGACAAAACCTTTACAGGTACATAAGTGAAAAAGAAAGACAAAGGGAGGATAGTGAGACTGAAGGGGAGGGTGGGGCCGCATGGAGGATGACAACAGTAAAGCTGACATATTGAACAGGTATTTCTGCTCAGTCTTTACTGAGGAAGAGGAGGGTAATGGGTCTGAAGGGAGTACAAGGGTGAGAATGGTTCAGAATGGACACAAGTCCCTTTACACGAGAAAGGGTCCTAAAGGAACTGGAAGTAATAAGAGTTGATAAAGCAAGGGGCCAGATGGTGCACCCCAGGTCCTTAAAGAACTAAGAGAGGTGGTGGCTGAACCTCTGGCTATCCTGTTTAGCCGATCACTGGAAACAGGGAGGTACCGAAAGACTGAGGACCGCAGATGTAGTCCCTTATACAAAAGTGGGAACAAAGAGGAAGCAGGGAACTACAGACCAGTCAGCCTCACCTCGGTAGTGGGGAAGATCATGGAAGCACTACTGAAGGAGAGATTGGTGGAACATCTGGTTGTCAATGGACTACAGGACCCAAGGCAGCATGGTTTCACCAGGGGAGGCCAGGTCAGACCAACCTCGTTGAATTTTTGACTGGGTGACTAGGAGGTGGATCAGAGGAGGGCAGTGGACATGGCCTATCTGGACTTCAGCAAGGCCTTTGACACTGTGCCACATAGAAGACTATTACACAAACTGGGGAATATGGGTGTGGGCAGGACAGTAGTGTGGTGGGTAAGTGGCACTGGCTGGGTGGTAGGACACAGAGGGTGGTGGTAAATGGCTGTCACTCCACAGAGGGAAGAGTGACCAGTGGGGTACCACAGGGATCAGTGCTGAGACCGGTCCTATTCAACATCTTCATCAGTGACATTGCGCAGGACCTAGAAGGCAGAATTTCACTGTTCATTGATGACACAAAGCTCTGTAACAGAATAGACACACCAGAGGGTGTAGACAGAATGAGAAGGGACCTGCAGAAACTTGAAGAATGGTCAGGGGTTTGGCAGTTGAAATTCAATGCAAAGAAGTGCAAGATAATGCATATGGGGAACAAAAACCCTGGCACAATATATCAGTTGGGGGGTGAGGATATAGCATGCACCAAGCAGGAAAGGGATCTTGGGATTATCATCTCTGATGACCTCAAGGTAGGGAAACAGGTGACAAGGCAGCAGTAAAGCAAATAGGATGCTGGGATGTATAGGCAGGGGCATCACCAGCAGGAAAAGGGAGGTCATAATTCCACAATACAAGACACTAGTGAGGCCCCACCTGGAGTACAGTGTACAGTTCTGGAGACCATACCTACATAAGGACATATACAGGGTAGAGAAGGTTCAGAGGAGGGCAACAAAGATGGTGCATGGATTGCATCACAAGTCCTATGAAGACAGGTTGAAAGAACTGAACATGTACTCCCTGGAGGAGAGGAGGGAGAGAGGGGATATGATAGAGACATACAAGTATGTTACAGTGAGGAACAGGGTGCAGGAATACACTATTTTTAAGTGAAAAAGATGTTCCAGGACTAGAGGGCATGGGATGAAGTTGAAGGGAGGATGATTCAGAGGAAACGTGAGGAGGAATTTCTTCACAGAACGGGTGGTGGACAAGTGGAACACCCTGCCAGAGGAAGTGGTGGGGGCTGAAACAATCACAGGATTTAAGAATGCATGGGATAGACATAAAGGAATTCTGGAGGTCGGGGGTAAGGGGCAACAGACTTCTAGGAAAACATAAACTGAACTTACAAGCTCAAATGGGCAGACTGGGTGGGCCATAGGCCCTTATCTGCTGACACTGTCTATGTATGTATCTATGTATAAAAGCGCACAAAGAGGAATTGTGCTGCCCTGTATGAGTAGAATTGATTGAAAAAGGTTGTTATACCTTTTATTTGACTAACATAACTTAATATACGAGCGTTTGAAGTCACATAGACACCTATGTCAGGCATTGTGACAACACAGCTACAGGGACATTTTATACAGAACACTCATGTTAATTATTCTTATATTGTTGAAGGAAAAAGAGGTGACTGTCCTGTTTAGCAAGTTTCTTCTCTGTGTTGCTGACTTTCGACATCAGGCTGCGAAATGCAATGTCATCCATGCTAGGGTTACCAGATGTCCTCTTTTAGAGGATGTGTCCTCTTCTCCAGCTGCCAAATTTTCTTCATGTGACTTCATCATCCTGTTTTTTTTTTATTATTATTATTTTATTATATATTTTTTTACACTCTTCTACCCAGGACCCTCTTGTAAATGACCTGTGAAGGCGGTGGAGACTTTAAACCCATTTGCTCAGGGTCTGGCACAAGGGCTCATCGGGGGAGGTACTAAGTTGCCTTTTTTAGCATCCCAAAATCTGGTACTCCTACATGGTACCAAAAGGGTTTGTACTGTGTCCGTCAGAGAGGAATTTATTTTTTGGACCCCCTTCAGTGCCGGAGGTGACTTGGAAAGATGTTCTCTGTCTATCAACATTAAAATGTGTAGCACTGACTTTTAAAAGTCACAGCAAATGGCCAGCATGCATAATAAGAATTATAAGAATAGTTTATTTATTTATTTGCTTTTGTTAACCAGGTAAGCACACTAGACAGCACGTGCCTCTTTTCAGGTGCGAACCAGAAGGATTACAAGTGTACAAATCAGAGTAAACAGGTAGAACAGGGAGCACATTAAGCCATTAAATAATGGTTACAATGAGAGGTACATAGTGAACAGGTTCATACAGGAGCAATACACATAGTGAAATAGGGACAAGGGGTAGAATAGCAATATGTACAGGCAAGGGTTAAAAACAAAAGTACATACAACAAACATCACATAGTTGGTGTCGTAGTGTTGTAAAAACTGTTTCAATAACGTTAGTTTACATTTTTAATGGTTTGCATGTGCAGCAAAAGAGCTAACATTATAACAAAATCATGAAATCTTTGTAGAGCAATTTCTGTGTCTGTCTGTGTGTGTGTGTGTGAGGCCAACATATTCAAATGATTAGCATGGCACTTACCAAGTTAGCACCACACTAACTATGTATAGCATCGGCATTTGGGAGGTGCCATATTCGGAGGCGTTAGGTGTGCTGCACTGTCCTGGAAGCATGACAGTGCAGACAATACCACTGCACCTATGCAAATGAGAAATGAGAACTCTTGCATGTGTAAGGGGTGCAGTGAAATATTAAACAGTTTTGGCAGTGTGCTTATAGTCTGTTCACTTTATTGAATGTAATCAAATTGTATATATTGTGTACCAAATCTTTGTATACTGTCCTCATGTTCCCCTACACCGCCCCCCCCCCCCCATCGCACCAGAAGACGAGCCACTTGTTGCTCAGCATCCCTTTCTGGTGAAATATTTCAGTTAATAAAGAAATAAAAAAAAGCCTAATTTCAGCAAGATTTAATGCTGTGAAAACCCTGCCCTTAACAGAGCGCAGTAGCTGCATCCCCCCAAGCCCATGCTGTAATTCTTTGTAATATCCCTGGTGTCTACAGGTTCCTCCAGCAACCCAGTCACCTCTGTTGTACAGTTTCTCCAGTCTCCTTAGCATCTAGTGGTCCCCCCCCCAAGCACCCATGCATGAATAACTTTAATCACCCACACTGTGCATAACCTATATATACCCTGGTGACTAGTGGTCCCCCTCCCCACAAACAGTAACTAATCCCCCCCGCCAACCTGCTCACTCCATACGAACCACCACCCCCACCACAGAAACCAGTCCACAGACACAGACCATAGTGGCAACTTGTACAGCCCTTTACTCACCTCCTCAGCCAGTCACTGTCTGACTGTCAGTGAGTGATCAGGCATACAGTATTAAAGCTAACTATCTGACTGTTGCTTAGGACCAGCTGTGGGCTGTTTACCACACAGCAGTACTGACTGTGTTGTGGCCGACTCTGAATATTGTGCTGTGCTTGAAATCTAAACTTCTGCTGTTTGCTTAACTGCCCCAAGGTCTCTGAATTACCTTTTAACAGTTTTTACGGTCTTGTATGAAAACCAAATAATGTTCTGTATATCATCATAATCACCTGCTGTCATCATCAGTGTGCAAGTCAGCACGGAGTTCTTAAAGTGTATAGCACTGCTTCTCTTTCAACAACAACAACAACAAAAATTCAGAACCAGTCCTGGTCTTTTGAGAGAATTAGTTTTCAATTGATTAGAAACTCTCAAGGGGTCTAACCCCCCTCCACCCCGCAAACACAGCAACATGCAAGTACTGTAGGCTGTCAGTTCCACTATATGGACTTGAGTGTTACAGGCTCAAAATTTTGAGGGGTGGTCTCTGACTGACTGTTGTCACTTTGGGAATTCTTTTCCCTTCTAACTGTTGGAAGTCACTTTGGGAATTCTTTTCCCTCCTAACTGTCAGAAGTCAACCAGCAAAGGCCTAGTAGAAATGGTGAATGGTCTCATACAAAGGGTGAAACCAGTTGTCTCCCAGTAAATGAAGGGATCTGTTATATTCGATGGCTCTCTGTGTGTGTAAGCAGGGGAGGAAGTGTTGTTATAACCCTCGAGAGCTCAGTCTGTGGTTATTTTGCAAATTGCAAGGCGCTGGTTCTATATTTGAAGTTCTTGATCAATTATGTCTGTGGGTTTTGACCACAGACACTTTTTTAGAGAGTACATTGTGTGGCATCTTTGCTTGTCTTCTCAGTCCGCTGCTGTTCCTGTCTTGCACACACGTATGGAAACTGCTTGCACCTTTTACAGACCTCTACCGTGGGATCCTTGCACCCGAGAATCTCAGAGGGTGAGACTTCTTTCCAATTGTGCAAATATGTCAAAGACGAAAGGGACACTGTATTCTGCTCTGGCTTACATCAAGTAGAATCTAGTCAGGATCTTTCTATGGTGTCTTCCATATACTCCATGTCTCAAAGTGTTTCACAGGTCAGTGAGTTACACAGTGGTAGAGCATGGGACTATGCAGGCAGACATATGAGCCATTTAGCATTTAACAAATCGATTACCTAAACGCATGCCCCAATTCCTGTCAATCTGTGCAAGGTGGGGGTGGGGTTAGTGTCACTTCAATACTTTACTGCCATTCCTATTATGCATCTCTCTAACTCCTGCACTATCAATGCCAATGCCAGCAAGCCAACATTCGGCATTGACAAATGCTTGTTTAATGAGTTTCTAGTGCAGCTTGGCTGGATGCCTATGCTATTATGTGGGAGAGTGGTGGGCTGCAGAGTGTGTACTGAATGCCTAATAGAAAGACACACAGGTTCTGTAGATGGCACATTAGTCCTCTGACTTACAGTAGGAGAAAAGTAAGAGCGAGCAAGTTACTCAAGCAAGACAATAAGTTTGGCTTTATTTTTTATGTTGGGTGAAGCATGAGGAAACACCAGTCCAGATTTAGAAGCTAGGGATGGAATGGGGGAAGGGGTATGCAAGGAAGTGGGAAGAACTCCAACAACTGAAATGTGAAACACTGCAACAGTATGTCCCAGGTGGAATCAGAATAATAGTATTACAAAGTACATTTTCAAATTTACGATTCAGTGATGAGACTTCATGTTAACTTAAATGAATATATTGACTGCAGAAGGATGCATTTGACAATAAATGAACACTATTGACAAGATTTATCACTCCAAGAATAAGTACTTTTAATACAGTAACAGTAAAATCAATACCTAGTAATATCAATTTAAGGCCAGAAGTAACACTGGGTTCATTATGTCTGTCTCTTCTTGATAAGTTGGGATGAATAACTATGCTGTAAAAGCATGTATTAAATTTTATCTTTATAAATTAGTACTTGTTCTATTTTGGGCCTTTAGACACAGTATGTTCCCGTCTTCCTACTCACACCACCCCTGCATACTTTCTCTCACCGTAAAAACACAAAAGTTCCAGCCTGAACATGCTAACCCCCACAGGTGCATAGTCCCTGCATATTAATTATGTTAAGCTCATTTTATATTGTAGATTCTAGTGGAACCCTGCTAGTTAAGTATAATTTATACAGTGGGTTACATTTCAGTCATTGTTAATGGCTCTCTCTCTGCCTTGTGTTGTACAGTACATGCTGTTATCTTTTATGTATAAAAAAGAGTGAAATGACAAGCTTAAATAGACACATTTCTATAGAATACAAATACTCACAGCTCATGAACTATGGCCATAGTTAATTTTGCCATGCTAATCTTATGTTCCTAGCCTTTATGTTCTTGTACCAGCACTTTAGCTTTGATATACAAAAAAGACAGTCTCAATGACCTCTGGATCAAGACAAAAACTTGCTGCACTCTTGACTCCCACCCCCCCCCCGTCTTCTTCACCACTTCTGACAGCTCCCCCTTGGAGATAGTTTCTGCTTTCAAATACCTCGGGGTATGGCCTGACAATAGACTATTCACTCCATATTGACACCCTGCACGCTAAACTCCACCCAAAACTCAGAATCATGCACCGAAACAAGGAATGCCTCTGTCTCTCTGTGACTTGTGTGTTGGTTACAAAAACAATACTCCCTGTAATTGACTATGTACATATCGTCTACTGCACTGCTCCTACCTCCTCCCCTGCCAAACTAGATACCCTTCTAAATGCCTTTTGTTGTTTCACCACTAATTCTTCTTTCTGGACCCACCACTGCTCCCTTCCCTTTCCATCCACCCCCTTGCCCACCGTCATCAAGTCCACTTCCTCGTCTTTATAGGAAAATATTGATTTGGACTCCTCCCTTCCTATATTGCCTCCCTCCTATCCTCTGTGAGAATCCTTCCTCATACCCATTCCACTCCAGAACATCCTGATCCTTTTCCCTCCCTCACCCCCACAAGAAAACTGTCCAATTTGCCTTCACCTTCCACCTACCCTCCCTCTGGAACCAAATCCCAGCTACCCTCCAGTAGGCATCTTCACTCCCACTACTCAAATGCCTTCTCAGGCTTGCTCCAACTGCTTCCCGCCACTGCTACTAATACTCTCTACCTAACAACCTAATCCTGCACTTAGGCTGTCTATTTCTTTTTATATCCCTACTCTCAATTCAAATTATACTTACTGCAACAGCGTTGCGAAAACCCACACTATAATTATAGGTTCATAGAAGTGTACGAGCAATGAAGGCATGTGTAAGGATGTCCATTGTATGCTCGCCACCCATATGTCCTATGGGTGGAAATCAAATTTTTTGTTTTCCATATGTTTATCCAATCTTTGCTTAAAGGTATTTAAATTATCACTATTAACGACACTTACAGGTAAGTTATTCCACAAACCCACAACTCTCTGTGTGAAAAATAGACTCCTTCTAGTGGATATACATTTTTCTCCAATGAGTTTATAACCATGACTCCTAGTTGATTTGATGTTGGAGTCAGTAGTAAGTCCAATTGTGGTTCTTAAATAATCATTTGTTAAGGTTTGATATACCAATATTTAGTCACCCCTTATTTGTCTGTATTTTACAGAAAATAGGTTAAGTTTTTTTAATCTATCTTCGTAACTATTACTATGTAAAGATGATACTTTTTTAGTGAATTTACGCTGAACACCCTCAGCAAGTTTTAAACCCCTTATAGAAGTTAGTGCACAAAATTGAGAGCAGTATTCCAAGTGGGGACGTACCAGACTGGTGTAGAGTGGCATAATAACCTTGGAGTCTCTACTTTTGATATTTCTTAAAAATAGAGCCAATTATTTTATTACATTTTTAACTTTATTTATATTATTTTTTTCGAAAGTTAAATTATCTGAGATTATGACACCCAAATCCTTTTCTTCCAAAATACTTTTTAGATAAACATTGTTTAAGGAATAATTGAAGGGGATGTTATTTTTGCCCAAATGTAAGACTTTACATTTGTCAACATTAAAAAACAGTGAGCTTGGTTGATGTATTTGATAATGCATCCACTCTTTTGTCTTTTCTCATTCTGCTTTTTGTACATTTTGTATCATGGAATATATGAATTCTACTCAACTCAAGCTGTAATTTTGCACTATTTGTCCTGAAAACTGACTGTAATTGCTGTATCGTTGGATGTACCTACTCTCATGTCTCGCCTGTATATCTGTATATATTTGTAACATATGTCAATCTGTAAATATCTTTCCCTATGTAACCCAACTGTCCCCCGGGTCACACCTAGAAACAAGCCTTTGCTCAGTGTGCCTTTCCCAGTTATCGAAGTTTTAAAATAAAAATAAAATATACTAGCCTGTACACTGTTTATTGTATTGGATTCAATATTCACTTATTGTATTTTTGCTGCATTTTGCATTTTTCTACAGTGTGTGCTTTGTATATTTTGCCTATATGTTGTATATTTTGTCTCCCTATTACCTGTCCCCAGTGTAGCACTGGGAAACAAGTCTTGGCTCAGTGTGCATTTCCTAGTTACCAATTTTCAATAAATACATAAAGACAACATGAAGATGCACATATTACAATTATTAGACATGTATACTATAAACTGAAACCTATAGCTAAATATTGCACTCTTTATCTGATACAAATGAATGAGGAAATATATATAAAAAACAGAGAATATTAGATAACCACAAAAGTAACTATTTGTACAAGCAACAGCAATATTTCATATTACATATACTTATACACAGTTCAATACACTTCAATAAAATAGATTTATGTGATAACTGGCGATCACAGAATAGTGATCGCCGTTAGGAAAAATGTACATTGCCAAAAATAAATCTCAGCGATGTACTCCCCGGCTCACAGCAAAAGGGTGCCAGGGACTTCCAAGTTACTTGTTAATGTGGGGGGCTGCATCGCCTGCACCCCCCTACTGAAGGATTCTCAGCTCCGGGGGGGGTGCATGTCAGGGGGGAGTGCAAACTCCAAAATAAATTTAATTTAGGGCCAGGAGCAACAAAAGGTACCTGTGCCCAGACCCGAACCTAGAACCCTGTGCAGCCCAGCCCTTGAACCCACCCACCATGCCACAGGAGCAACTCAGCACAGCACCACCTCACAATCGCCCTCCTCCCACCCTCACTGAGTGTGCTTGTTCCCCATGCAGGTGCATGTAGCGACATCCTGTCGCTATATGTGTGAACCCCCCATCTGGTCACCCTCCCTCCTGCGTAACCCCAATGATAGGCACCATGACTGAGTCATCATTTTTTGTAGGTGCCCAATTGTGGTCACCTATGTCACGGGATACCCAATAAAACTACAGGTATACAACCCAATAGCACAGAAGTAGCAGGTCCCATTTGCCATGTTGGTAACCTGAGGTCATGCTTCATGTCCGGGACATCACAGCAGGTCAGAAGAAGAAGCAGCAGATATTCCATAGGGAAGCTGTATCCCTGCAGGTGGGCCATCTCACTGCTGTATAGCACCAGGGTGATCACACCTGTCTGTGCCCACATGTAAGGTGGGAGAATGCAAGCATCAAAGTGTCAGGCATGTCAGCACTAGGGATATCATAACATATCAGTTGCATTAATATAGTGCATTCGGTGTATGCATCTCAAAGAACTATACAAACAACACACAGCACAAGAGCAATTACTGAAGTGCGGCCACCTCAAGGGTGACATGAATTAGTGCTCATGAATTAGTGAATGTGGGAAATTTTGACATGGACACTGGCCAGATTCCCCTTTCTTTTTGAGAAATGCTGTATGATCATTAACGTTCACCTGAACAACCACCAGAACAGGCCAACAGGAACATGGTTTTACATCTCATCTGAAAAACTGTACCCATGACAGCACAGTATCCTACTATCACCATCAAAACACAGTCAGACAGCCCTGCTGACGTGATCCTGATACAGTCAGGAGTGATGGCAAATACTCAACAAAACCAAAGGGGCCACACTCAGACATATTAAGTAAATCTGAAAGAGTGAATCATATCTGGACTGTATTGTGCACAAAACAAAGAGGATACAGCAAAAGCTCTCTCCAGTGCTTTGAGTGCAGATGACTTTCATTGGAGGTCATGCCTCATAGTACATTCTCCATTTCTGTTGATTATTTGTTGCTCCTCAAACACCATGTTGGGCAATGGTGTGGTTTCTTTTAACCAAAAGGAGAGCCCCATTTCAGATTTACTAACACTTTTTAGAGCACCAGATGTTCATTGGTCTTACATCTGAAAACAACAGGCCCAACATTGCTTGGCTTCTGATGTATGATGATATCAGCTCCATAGTGGCTCTAAGGTGGCCAGACTGCAGGCTGTAGACATTTTAACAAATTAATCATAGTAAGGACCAGAAAATGTGGAAAGGGGGGGCCAGGTCACTCAGTGGGCAGATGAAGCTCAACCTGCCTGCACCACATCTGCCTATATCACCTAGAGATGGCCCCAGGTGGATCTAACCTTAATAAGGTTGCCAACATTGGATTTCAAAAATAAGGGACAGCCACTTCATCCATTGCCTCACCCCAGCCCCACCCTGCCCCCCTTGCCACTTCCCAGGCTGACAACGTGAAAAGATATCTCCCCCCACCCCCGAAGCCAGCAGTGTGGATATTGTGCATGTGCATCATTCTAGCAGCTAGAAGCTGGCTGGCTGGCTGGCTGACTGGCTGCATCTGCATGGGTGTACCATGCATCCTTCTAACAGTTTCCCAGGGTGTCTGGTTTGCCTTCAATATTTCAAGTGAACTGCTGAGATTCCTAAGGTAAGCAAGCAAGCAACTGTAGAACAAAAAAAAATACAAGAGAAACAGGAGGGCAGACGAAATCACTGTTGTTCTCCTTGCTCCTCCTTTCTGGCTCCAGTTATGAATTTCTCTCCCCCCAATGCATTGAAAACATAAACACAGTCATGCCCTCATCACCTGGTCACAGTGGGTGAAGGCCAGGGAGCTCTCAGGATAAGGCATGATCCCCTGGCTTTGTAAATTGGAGACCTAGAGAGAGGGGAACACAAGTCTGCAATGAATGGACCAGGATGGCATCCTAGCCAGATTGTGTTGCCCTGGCTTGCACAATCTTTCAGCATCGGATGTGGAGCCACTGAGCCACCTCTGCAGATGGACAGTACATTCACTTAGGATTTAACAGCCCACTTCCCAGCCACCCCCGGCCATGCCAGCTGCCCCATGTGGCCTGGCACCATGAAGAACCCTAGTTATGGCTTGTGTTGACTGACACCATCCTTTCTTGCTGCTTGACTTGATCCTATTGGCCTCCACTCCTCCTAGTCCAGGCACATCCTGTCCTCCCTCCCGAATCCAAGTCCCAGGCTCCTCCGACCTTCCCTTCCCCTGTCCTGCCAACCCCAGCCTGATCCCCTCCTCCCCCCTTCAGGCTCCTTAGACAGGACTCTCCAGGCTCCACAGGTGAGTGGAGCTAGTAGCTGCTGACCAGACTGGTTGTTGCAGAGAATTAATCACCTCCCCTCAGCACCAGATCTGGCGCTCATCACCAACCACTTACTTTTTGGTATAGTATAACAAGTCTCCTCTGTCCTCTCCTGTCCATCTCTTTCCCTTTGAGTCTGATGAGGCAACAACTCCAATTTCAGCAGGCCAGGGCAGCTCTCAGCAGCTCTTCTCAGCTCCTCCTCAACAGTTAGCCGCAGGCAGCCTTGCGATGACAGCAGAAAATCAAAACAGCACTTCATGATTTCTCACCGGCACGAGTCCTCAACCCACATGGCCAGGCAGTCAGCCAGCCAAGACAGTCAGACAGATGGTCACCACAGGTCAGTTGGCCATGAACAAGCCACAAAAAAGAAGGGACAAGATGTTACACTCAGGCAGCTTGAGTTGCTTCTGTCTTGCACACACAACAAGGAGTTGATGATGCCTTCCCACTCTCCATTTATATCCCTAACGTCCAGACATGTATACAGTGGTGGTGCAGCTGCTGGCAGCCACTGCAAAAAATGGGAAACTGAGTCTTTTAGACAAGTCCCAAAGTGCCCAAGTTAAAATACAGGATAAAAGGCCTCCTGTATTGATTTAACACAAGACAGGCAATTTTTTCTGGAAATACGGGATGTCCCTTAAAATACAGGGCTGTTGACAACCCACTTTCCTGACCACTGGTGGTTGGATCATGGAAGCTACCTGCTTAAGCTCTGAATGGCAGTACCTCATCTTGGAGGATATGCCAAAGGAGTGATGCAGAAGTAAGCTGTGGTGCTGTGTCTTGGAGTCCAAAGGCTACTGTGAAGTACAGCAACTCCTTCAGATGAGAAGAGGACTGACCATGTGGAAGGAGCTGCATCCCAATTGAAACTAAAGGAGGATAAAAAGAAACTGAAATAATACAAGTAACACACTACTTAACTTAAAAAATATATTACAGACATCTGCAATGCAAAACAATAAAGTCAAACTACAAAATAGTGAGGACAGAACCAAGAGTATTGAAGCATCTAAGCTTATTTTTGCCTCCAACAGCAATGCAACCTGCTCAGCTTCAATGAATAAGCATAAAAGGACAACAATTTAAGGATCATCGGGTCTTGTTACACCATTTACACGTTTTACAAGTAAAGTCTTAATAAATAACGTTCTCAGTACTGTAGTTACATATTAAATCAGGGTGTATAATGTAAGTTATAAAAGTATATTTATTATTCATTTACCATTTTTGTCCAGGAAAGGCACACAATATTATAGCTGGTTTCCAGGTGTGTCCTGGGGGGTGGGGTGTGTTGCATAGACTTTTTCCTTTATCTTTGTTTACTGATGGGGAATATTGGTCATGACACTGGAGAAAATCCCCTACTCTTGCCAGTAGGGGAAGTTGCTGTCTGTCCAAGATGGCAGATGTGGAGGACAGTGGTGGAGAAAGAGATGGAGACCATGCAGTAGCGTTCCCTCCCTTCCTTTAGTGAGTGCTATGGAGCTGCAAGGTGTGGAAGTTTGACTCTGTTTTACAGGGTAAAGTGAAGCATAGCATGGTGGCAGACTTATCTGACACCGAACAGCAAACTGAGGAACTGAAATTAAAAGAATCCATGAAGGAAAGGAAAATACACTTGTGTCATTGTTGGTGGAGGAAGAAGCTCTGTTTGAGCAAAAATGATGAATGTTAATAGCAGAACAACAGCAATGGAAACTTCAAGTGCCCACCAGTGAATCAGAAGTAAAGAATGATCTGTCAGCTGCAGCTGATCCAGGTGACGTGGCTAGATCAAAAGTGATGCCATCCCCTACGATTACCAAAACAAATGTGTACCACACAAAGACTGACACCACCAGGTGAAGAATGGCACCCCCCAACAAATCAAAAGTACCTGGATCTGTACAGGAGAGAAACTGATTTTTGCTGCAATCGAAACAGCTTATCATTGGAAAGGCAGTATACAGCTTGGGATACGGCATGGAAGATGGCAGGGCTCTACATCTCAGTGACCAGATGATGAATCCCCATAGTCCATGAAAAAGGTGCTAACAGGTGCTGGGGGTAGAGGGGACAGGGAGAGAAATGGCTACTGCGACCTGTCTACACCCCAGATCCTCGGTGCACTCCAACTAGCATAGCAATCAAAACACCTGATGATGGTGTGAAGATAGCATTGCCTACTCAGGAAGTCCAGAGTATGAAACTGTCCGCAGTCATAAAGGTGAATCTTGCAAATAATAAGAAGACTCAGGAGAATGTTGTACTTGAGAGGGAGTTAGTAACAGAAATAGAGAGTTCAGCGAGACAAACTGTAAGTTCTGGGATGAGGGAAAGACACATAGCACCCATAAACTAAGTTGCCATAGAAAAGGGAAATGCTAATTTAAGAAATATTGATTGTGAGAAGAACCTAAACAATAATGCATCTTCTGGTATGGGTTCTCAAAATAAGGCTTCTACTGCTAAGATTAGTGTCTCTCAGTATGCCCCAATACAGTCCCCAGTTTGTCAGCAAAGGTGGGAGAGGTGGAACAATTGCTAGATACAGTGAAGCTCATAAGGATAAAGCACAGTGTCACAGTTTCCTGCATGACAAAAGGCATGAACTCCCATTGAAAATGCCTTGTGTCTTGCTGTAACTTTGCTGCAGAATGCTGCGGAACTGGATTTTATCCTGGCAGGCTTCACTGTAATTCTCAGAATACAGCAAAGAATAAGTTAGAGAGTAATAGTTTCACAGCAAGTGCCTGCTCAGTCTATGACCAGTGCTATTTTGAGTGCACCTGAATTAGTAAATTCCCTACAATTGGTTTTGGTTCCCTCTCCCGCTCTAGATAAGGCTGCAGCTGAAATTAACATTACAAGCATTGACAAGCCCCTTACTTCAGAGAGCAATCAGGCTGCAGATGTGAGATGAGCAGAAAACACAGAACTTAGGGAGGATACTCCATCCCATGGCTGGGGGTATACTAATAAGTAAGACAATAATGATGGTGAAGAATCTGAAGATTCATCTGTGGTCGGATGGCCCAGAACCTCATGTAAACCACCCTCATGTGGCAAGAGGGTTGAACAAGAAATGGACGGTGGAAGGAAAAGGGATGTCCGGACACAATCAAATAATACCTTTCAAGAAATTGTGCAGCAAAGATGGAAAAACTTTTGATTGGTGGATCAAGTCTCTACAGGACAGGCACCTGTGCAGAGAAAGAATGCTGTGAGGCTGAGATATAGAGGGGAGGGGGCATGATGTACCACCAATTTACATAGAAAGAAAACTCTTAAAGGATTCAATGAAGTTTTTCACTAAGGAAATTTATGGCCTGATCTATACCCTAGGAGATGTCATATCTGATGTCAACTTTAAGACAGTGGCAAATTTGGAAAGCTTTTGGAAGAAGTATAGCTTATTGAAATATATAGAACTAAGGATGCCCTTCCAGGCCATTCCACTGATGAAACCTGCCACAAAAACACTGACAATTCTGTTCAAATATGAAAGGGGTTGATGTCTCTGATATTAAATATTGGCTCATGTAAAGATGTGATATTCTGGGAAATACTTATCCAATCATGGTCGACAAACAATTGTGGACAGAGGGGCAGGACGTTCTGAGTACAACTGCAGCAAACAGATTCCGGTATTCAGCATCTACCTTACTGTTTTTTTTTTTTGGTTTTTTTTTATTGGCAGGAACGGAGGTCAATGCTTTTTTTTGCAGCTTATCCAACCACCTAATCAACATCTGGGATTGTGCCTATTGCAGCCTCTGTCTGGACTATGGTCACAGGGTGAATTACTGTCCTAATTAATTAAGATGTAATCTGTGCAAAGATTCCAGACATTCCTTTTGAGAATGCAGATGGACAGTGCACAACAGGAGACACTGACCAAATCAAGATGACCTTTTAACAACTGTGCAAATAACAAGCATTAATAAAAGACAGCAAGAAGATGCACATGAGGAAGCTCAACATCCAAGGCTGACATCCCCCCACAAAGAAGCTCAGAATCTCCTTTCTCAGAAACACACACACACGCACCTGCACGCACGCACGCACACACACAAAATACAAGCTGCAAAACAAATGCAGATGGACCAGTTTCCCCTTGAAGATGCTAACCCACAGCATACAGAGGGTATGGAGATTATGGAAAAGCAGGTGAATGAATATAATCATGTTGACCAAACTAAACAGAAGTCACTCAGTAGGGCTGTGTGGAATTTTGAATTTCCAATGGAACGAATGTCTGTGGAATTTTAGAAAATTCCATGGATTTCCATCGTTTGTGGAATTTTTACATTCCACATGAGAAATGTTTTTTGCAGAATAATAATCTGAGTTCACATAAACCGCGGATTCTTTTTCCACAAGCCACAGAAAATTATTTCACAGTTTACAAGATCCATGGAAAATTATTCTGCAGTTTGCACAGAAATGCTTTTTGAAATTCTGCAGAATTTAAAAGAAATTCCTCAAAGCATTTCAGAAGCAGAATTGCCTTTCTGCAGCAATTCCAACAGCAGAATTTCACATTCTGCACAGCCCTATCACTCAGACCTAACTAGAGGTAGTGCAACTGCTCTTACTGACAAAGAAGACATGATGCCCCACCGAAGGATGATCATAGTCAGCAGGAAAAGAACCCTTGGAGACAGCAACCAAAACCAAAATATTCTTTGGAAATATTCCAGAAATTAATATGCTACTGGAGAATAAGTATAAGCCATTAATGTCAGATACAGAGGATTCTGATGCTAGTGAGAGGTTTAAATGCTTCATTGGCAAGCATTTAAACTAGCCAAGGAGGGAGGCACTGAAAAGGAGCAGGGAAATCCCAGTCTCCCCCAACAAAACACGGTAATTAGTGAGGTAAACACCAAGGTAGAGAAGTCATTAGGGAGCAGGACAGAGGTAAATGTAAAAAAAGGCAAAGGCAGTAAGGACAGGTATGGGGCTAAAAGGGGTAAGACTATCAAAAAGTGGAGGGTGATGAGTACCAATGCCCGTAGTCTGTGTAACAAGCTCCCTGAACTAGTGGCCTTGATGGAAGAGGGTTGCCTGAATATTGTGGCAGTCACAGAAACATTGTACACAGAGAACCATGACTGGGATGTCAACATATCAGGATACACAATCTACAGGAGGGACAGGGGAGGGTAAAAGAGGAGGAGAAGTAGCTCTCTCTCTGTAAAGGAAGGGATCAAAGCAACAGAACTAAAGAGTAAACAGGGAGCAGATGAGGCACTCTGTGTCAACCTGGAGACAGGAAATGGCACCACAATCCGCATGGGGGTTGTATACAGACCCCCATCTCAGGGGGAGGGAATGGACAAGGAAATGATAAAAGGCTTCCTTAGAATGGCAGAAAAAGGGGAGATATTGTTGATGGGGGACCTGAATATGCCAGATGTTAACTGGAGCACCTTTGCTGCAGGCACATCCAAGAGCAGGGTCATTCTTGATGCCCTACAGGGGGCATGCCTCAGACAGCTAGTATTGGAGCCCACTCTGGAGGGAGCAATCTTAGACCTGGTACTCTCAAATGGGGACGGAGAAAGAATCTCAGATTTAGAAGTGCGTAGCCATCTGGGAACAAGCGACCACCAAACAGTGTGGTTCACGATAAACACAGCCATACAATCAAGCCATACAAAAGCAAGAGTATTGGACTTTAGGATGGCTGACTTTGGGAAAATGAGAGAATGCCTCAGAAAAGCACTAGTAAACAGGCAAGAAGAAGGGGTGGAGGAACAA
Source organism: Neoceratodus forsteri (assembly GCA_016271365.2). Taxonomy (NCBI): domain Eukaryota; kingdom Metazoa; phylum Chordata; order Ceratodontiformes; family Ceratodontidae; genus Neoceratodus; species Neoceratodus forsteri. Next base: position 916,176,611 of record CM028137.1, read on the forward strand.
TGGGGAGTAATCAAAACAGCCATCACAGAGGCAACAAGCCTTTGTGTAAAGCAAATCAACAAAACACAACGAAGGAAAAAAAACGATATGGTTCTCAAAAGAGGTGGCAGGGAAGGTTAAGGAGAAAAGGATAGCATTCAGGAAATATAAGGAAACACAGAAGGACCAGGACAGAGAACTTTATTAGTTAAAGCAGAAAGAGGCTGGGAAGGCAGTCAAAATAGCAAAGGACCAAACTGAGGAAAGGATAGCCAACTCTGTTAAGAAGGGGGATAAGACCTTTTATAGGTACATTAGGGAGCGAAGAAAGACCAAAGCAGGGATACTGAGGCTTAATAAAGGGGAAGGAATGTGGGTAGAGGCTGAAGTGAAAAAGCAGGGATACTGAACGAATATTTCTGCTCAGTATTCACAAAGGAAGAGGAGGGGAAGGTACCTAAACCAAACAAGAGAAACACTCTGAAGATGGGGGTCGATACCAGTCCATTTACAGAAGAAAGGGTTCTGAAAGAACTAATAAAATTGAAGGTGGACAAAGCAATATGGCCTGATGGGATTCACCCAAGAATTCTAAAGGAACTAAGGGTAGAACTAGTGACACCGCTGACTACTCTCTTTAACAAATCATGGGAGGATGGGGTGGTACCTGAGGACTGGAGGAGGGCAGATGTGATTCCTCTTCACCAAAGTGGGAGCAGGACAGAGGCAGGAAACTATAGACCAGTTAGTTTGACCTCAGTGGTAGGGAAAATGATGGAATCACTTCTGAAGGAAAGAATTGTTGAGTACCTAGAGGCCAGTGGGGCACAGGACCCAAGGCAGCATGGATTCACGATGGGAAGGTCGTGTCAGACGAACCTAATAGATTTCTTTGACTGGGTAACCAAAGTAGTAGACCAGGGAGGGGCTGTGGACATGGCCTACCTAGATTTTAGCAAGGCATTTGATATAGTCCCACACAAAAGATTAATACACAAGTTAGCCAGCCTTGGAGTGGGTCCCACGGTGGTAGCCTGGATAAAAAATTGGCTAGACAACAGGATGCAAAGGGTAGTAGTAAATGGAGTCCACAGTGAAGAAAGGAGGGTTACTAGCAGGGTACCGCAGGGTTCAGTACTGGGACTGGTCCTTTTCAATGTCTTTATAAGGGACATTGCAGAGGAACTGGAAGGAAAAGTATGTCTCTTTGCAGATGACACAAAGATCTGCAACAGATGGAGTGAAAAGGATGAGAAGGGACTTGGCAAGGTTGGAGGAATGGTCAAATGTATGGCAGCTCAGATTCAATGCAAAGAAGTGCAAGGTAATGCACATGGGAAACAAAAACCCAGGGGAAGAATACACAATGGGGGGGTGAGATACTGACAACAGTAAAAATAGAAAGGGACCTGGGGGTAATTATATCAGATGGACCTAAAGGTGGGCAAGCAATGTGAGAAGGCAGTAAGGAAGGCTGGGGGGATACTGAGATGCATAGGGAGAGGCATCAATAGTAGAAAACAGGAAGTTGTTATCCCTCTGTGCAGACAGTTGGTGAGACCCCATCTGGAGTACTGTGTGCAGTTCTGGAGACCCCATCTCCGCAAAGGCATAGACAGAGTGGAGGCTGTCCAGAGGAGGACAACCAAAATGGTGCAGGGTCTGAACCAGAAGACATATGAAGAAAGACTAAAGGAGTTTAATATGTATACCCTTGAGGAAAGAAGGGAGAGAGGGGACATGATTGAAACTTTCAAGTACCTCAAGGGAATCAACAAAGTCCAAGAGGGCAGCATCTTTCAGAAAAAGAGATGTGCAAGAACAAGGAGGCACAATTTGAAGATACAGGGGGAACTGCTCAGAGGTAATGTGAGGAATTATTTTTTCACAGAGAGTGCTGTGGATGCATGGAACAGCCTCCCTGAGGAGGTTGTGGAGTCAAGAACAGTGGGGGATTCAAGAATGCATGGGACAGACATAAGGCAGTCCTAGTAGGAGGTAGGAGAAAGTAAGCTGTTGGTTAACTAGGATCTGCAGCTTATCTGTTAGGTAGGAAAATGGGCAGACTAGGTGGGCCAAGCGGTCCTTATCTGCCATCACATTCTATATTTTTATGTTTAGTGAGGAATCTGAGGCTTCATCTACAAGATCATCCCAAAAATTAGCACCCTCGGAAACAAAAGATGACTCACAGTGTTCAACAACTATGAAGAAAGGGAAGTGCCATACAGGCATTAGGACAAGAAGTTGGAATTTAGTAGCTAGTACCACCTGACACTGTCTTTGACTTCTGGCATACCACTCATCCATCCAATATAAATGATGACTATCTCAACAATAAAAATAGCAACTATCACTGTGAACAGTATAAAGAATCCTAAAGGAAGATTTAATTCATTTAATATTTTGAAAAGACTTGCCATACAAAATGTATTTGCTACAAGAAACTAGATTAAACTTAAACTCATATATTACATAAACACAAAAATTATAGGATTTGGGCCCACCCTTTTGGTCATTTGGTGAGAACAGATGTAATGGAGTGGGCATTCTATTTAAGGGGTACAATGTGGGCATCACAAGAGTGGTAGACATCCTCCCAGGGAGAGCATTAGTGTTGGATATCACATTCCACATGGATATAATTCATCTGATCAACATGTGTGCATTGCAAATGGAATGTGTTGAGCTATCTAAATGTCTTCAACCATATTTATATACAAACGGGAAGTTATTATGTGGTGGTGATTTTTACTGTGTGCTATCAATATTGGATCATGGTGCAAAAAAACTAATTGGGTTTTTGCAATTCCAGCTTTTTAATAACTATACTAAAAGATGCTTGGCTGCAGGATGCTTGCAGAAATGTATATATCTCAAAGGCTTTACATAATATAAAAGTAATCTGGCCACATTCATTGATTTTCTGTTTATCTCAGATAACTTATTGGCAGTAAAGGTCTCTGTAACACCCTTTGAAAATTCTGACCACCTACTATTGAGGGGAAAATCTGAGGCCTCAGGGAAGTAGACAGTGGTACGGGTATCTGAAGAATAAATAGTAAGTCATTAGAGGATATAGAAATAGGTACATTAAAGATTTTTTATTGGCCAATCAGTCTCTTGTCTGTATGATGATATTGTATCATGGTGGTCAGATACAAAGTCAGAACTTAAAAGAATGCTGCAGAAAGAGGCAGGTATTGTTCAGGACTACATTATAAATTTATTTGGCATGGAAGTGTGTACAGATAAGCCACTATCAGATTTTCTAGGCACAATAAGCTTACCTAAGCCCCCCCCCCTTCAGAATTATAAAAACTGAGTGCCCCCTTTTGCACTACAGAGATTCAATTGTCAATAAAACATTAAGTAATAATACAGCTTCTGGGGTAGATGATTTAACCACTGAATTTTATAACAAATATGCTGATCTACTTCAGGACATTTTAAAAGTGGTGTATAATGGGATCCTAACAGAAGATAACCCAGCTTGGCCCAACAGACTTTTTTGTATAAAAGGGTAAGGCACACATTCTAAAGAATTTGAGACCTTTGCGTCTTCTAAATTCCGATTTTAAGATTCTAATAAAAATTCTACATCTACATTTATTGACCGTGGCCTAACATCTATGCCATATCAGTCCTGCTTGGTTGTAAGAAAAAGCATATACTGTTAAACTTGCCAAGCTGAGAGATGTAGCACAGTGTCACAGTTTCCTGCATGACAAAAGGGACTAATTCCCATTAAAACTGCATTGTTTACTGCAGTAACTCTGCTGCAGCATGCTGCAGAATTGTGCTTAAACCTGGTGAACGTCACTGTATAACAATTATTGTTACTATTGTTGTATTGTAACTATTGCTAAGAGAAACTTCTCAGTCAGAGATGGGGAGAACTGAAAGGGCACATGTTGCCCATGGATCAAGAAAAGGCCTTTGACATGGTGTCTCTGCTATACCGATTTGAGGTGTTGGAGAAGTATGGGATTCCAAACACGTGGTCAAACACTCTATATAAATTAGCAAAAGGAATTCCATCTGTAAATGGCCACTTAGGTATGAAAATTCATCGGAAACATGGAACATGTCAAGGATGTTCTTTATGTTCACTGTTGCATGTTTTTAGCTTGGACCCTTTGTTAAGGACATTACATGAACACCCTAAGATAACAGGTCTGCAGTGTCCACATGATACTGTTACTGTATCAGCCTATGCAGGCGACATCTGTTTATTTGTGAAAAAAGACAATGATTTCAAGGGAGGCATCAGTATGTCAGATCATAAGATTCTCGGGGGTTTCTGGCTCTAAAATTAATATTGATAAAAGTCATGGCTTACTTGTGGGTTTAGATACAGATAATGTTAGTCATACAGAGGCTATTACTTGCATCCCTATGAGACTACTAGGGATAGTATTTGGTCCTGAGGACACAACTAAAAAGAACTGGGAAGAACAAATTTGAATATGTGAGGAGAAATTTAAGATCTGGAAGGTTTGGTAACAAACAAAAAAGAAGGGATTATTGATCAAAACTTTCTTCCTGCCCTTTCTGACATATCTCAGTGTAGTCTTCCCACCACCTAAAGAACAGGAATCAAAAATCCTGAGTGCGATGTTCCAAGTCATCTGGGGTAGTAGACTTAACTCAATCAAATGGCAAGTACTGTATCTTCTAGTAAAGCAGAGGGGTTTACATTTGTTAAATCTTATTGCATTTTTTATAGTCTGTTCTTGTTTTGGAACATCTCCCCACTATTATGCATGGAAATGATTATTTGGTATCATTTGGCAGCCTACAGTCTATCCTCAGTCATGAATAAATGGCAGGTTAAATTGACAATGCTAAAAAACAAAAGTGACTATGCCAAAGTTCATTTTACTCTTGGACAAAAATAGGAACTGGAAACTGACAATACCTCGATTATCTGCTGCCACCAGAGAAAAAATATATGTCATTATTCAAAATCAGGGACTCCAGGCTCAGGATGAATACAAAGGGTTAATCAACAGAGTACACGAAAAGTGGTAATGTATTTACTTGACTCCAGAATCCATGGAAGAATATGGAACAGTAATTTATCTATCTTACAAACAGTGTGACAAGGCAGTGGGAAGAGCCAGTGGGGTGCTAGGATGCATAGGGAGGGGTATCACTAGCAGAAAGGGGGGGTGATACCGCTGTATAAACCATTAGTGAGGCCTCATCTACAGTACTGTGTCAAGTTCTGGAGACCACATCTCCAGAAGGACATTGAGAGGGTGGAGGTGGTCCAGAGGAGGGCAACTAAAATGGTGCTGGGTCTGCCCCAGAGACCCTATGAGGAGAGACTAAAGGATCTCAATATGTACACCCTAGAAGAAAGGAGGGAAAGGGAATATGACAGAAATTTCAAATACCGCACAGGTATAAATAAGGTACGGGAGGGAAGCATTTTTCAGAAAAAAAGATGCTCAAGAACAAGGGGGCATGCTGTGAAACTGGAGGGGTGTAGACTCAGGGGAAACATGAGGAAGTACTTCTTCACAGAAAGAGTAGTGGATGCCTGAAACAGCCTCCCAGCAGAGGAGGTGGAGCAAAAACTGTAAAGGGGTTCAAGAAAGCATGGGATAGGCAAAAGGGAACCTTAATGGTTAGGGAAGGGAGGGAGGGCTATGCCAGAGATCAAGTAGGGTCTGCAGTATTACAGAAGGTAGGGAAAATGGGCAGACTAGGTGGGCCAAGCAGTCCTTATCAGCTATCAATTTCTATGTTTCTATGTTTGCACCTGCCATAAAAGACTGAACATACAGGGGAACTCAAAACCATATAAGTGTCTCTGAAAGGATATGCCTGAGAGAGGGATGTATACAGCTGCTAGAGGACATGAAGCATCGATTAATTGATTGTTCATTAGTAACAAAACAAAACAAAATCTAGACTATTTTAGCAAACAAATGTGATGACCAGGATGGGCTACAGTCAGCTATGAGAATGTAATAGCTGGATCACTGTCTACCAGGAAAATGTATCATGACAGAACACTGTGATAAATTTTCCTGAGTATCAAATTGTTTCTTTGGCAGGCTTGTTGTAAATTGCTATTTCAGCAACAAAAAATAGACCAAGTTACTATAAATGCTTGGACTGAAAATGAATTATGAAACATTTATACTAATGAATGCATTTTTTGTCAAACAGCTCTAAGAGACAGATGAATTAATATCAAGTGTATTTCTACTGTATAAGGAAAAAAGGGGAGGAAAATACATGGGTTTCTTTGCAGTGTTAACAGAAGAGTGATTGTGCATTGGTTGCTTTCTAGTATTTAAGTTATGTGAGCAGGACTGATTTGTGAGACACTGAATTTTGCAGCTAGCATGCTTCTCTTATATTTGGCATTCTGTTTCATTTTTTTTTTAATCCTCCTTAGCCACCTCTCTGCACCCCCATCATTTTCCTCGCATCCTGCCAGGGATCCGGCTGCCGTCCATCTCGACCAGAACCGCCAGCACCCTGAAGCACCTGTGACTTAACCCCCACAGCAGGGTGGCAGGGAGTCCTCTAACTCCCCACCCTTCACGGATCCAGCTCAGGTGCCAGTGCCCGACGAACACTCATGAACGACCATCAAGCCATGCAAGAGGTGCTACTTTTTCCACTGTTTTTTGCCCCTTGAGTCGGTGGGCATGCAATGATGTCAGCGGTTGGGAGCACGCACATGTTCGCACATGTCCCCATCCTGGTGTCTGCTCCCGACTCCTCCCCAGTGTACGGCATGCGTGTCCCTAACCCCCACCCCCCACCTGGGGCAGTCGGGTGCCAACCATCTTGAACCCCCCCTCCCCAGAGAGGGAGAGCAGGCCATCGGAAGCTCAATCCCTCTCCTCCCCTGCCAGCCCCCGGCGACCCATGCTCGCTCCTGAACCCGGGTTGCTGGCGTGGTGTGCCTCTGCCCTCAGCACCACCGGGCCAGCCCCTTATGCTTTTCGTTTTTATTTAGATGTGCTCTTTCTAGTTCAATGTGTGCACTCTTCTTCAATAAGCCCCACGGGACCTTTTACTTCCACCCGGACACTGATCAGAAATGGACTGAAGGGACATTGGTTTAACATCTTATCTGAAGGATAAGGTCACACCTGTGTAGCACCCCCCCCCCCCCTTGTACTGCACTACAATGTCAGTTATGAGTATTACTCCAAGTGCCTGGTGTGAGGCTAATACTAGCAATCATCTGATCTTCCAGCCCCAGAGGTGCGTGTGCTACCTACCCACTGAACCACACTGTTTGTCATGCCTTTTTTGACTGAGGAATACTTATCAGGTAGGACTTAAGAGTTAAGTTTGTTAAGCAGTTAAACATAATAGCCCTGCTGACCCCAGGAAGTTGTGGTCTCAAATAAATTTGCTACTTAAAGTGTCTGCAAAGTCAAACATCCCTGAACTCATAAATTGAGATCGATGCATCTCTGATTTATGTCAGATTGCTAACGCCTTTGAACAGTCCTTTACCAATCTTCATAAATATAAATCTACACTGCAAGGACAACATTTTCACTCCTCTTCTCCTTCACCTGCTATCCACAGTGATGTCCACTGAGAATTTTCCCTAAGACTGGTAATATATAAATATATATAAAGAGGTACTGTATCAACTAACCAGAATAAAACCTGAAACCTTAGCAGTGTATGGTGGCCCCGCGACAAAACTACTCAAGTTGTCAGCCTCTGTCACAGCAACCCCACTGAAAACATTTTAAATGGGAGGGCTAAAGTCTAAGATTCAGTGTGGGGAATAGCTCCTCCCACTTTCCTGATAAAAGCCAGCCATTCCCAGCAGCTCACGCTTAGCATGTTTCAAAGCAAGTGCATTTTGAAGACCTCTGGGATCCTGTGTGGCTCATGCAGCTATGCCTCTTTGGATTTCCTGCTACGTTGCTGCTGTTTCTTCTCTGCCTCCCTCCCCTGCTTTCTTATCTGTTCCTGTTTTGCTCTGTGCCTGTCATTCTTCTCTTCTCCTCCATTCCCTGTTTATTTTTTTGTGCCTCTTCCCCGCTCCATTCTCCATTGTTGTTTTTCTTGTGCTTTCCCCTCTCCCATTCCCTCCCCGCTCCTGTCCCTCGTCTGTGGTTTCCCCACCTTGTTTTCCATGCTTTGTCTCTCTCTCTCTCTCTCTCTCTCTCTCTCTCTCATGGGGGGGCATTCTTGCTCCTTAGAGCCGCCCCTCCATATTTTACCAGCACTTCTGGGTTGTGCGTGCTCCCATAGCACTTAACTTAAACAGGTCAGTATCAGTCCTTACTATGAAAGAAAGTTTACTTCATTTGACTCGTTTTGTAATATGAAATCTGAAACCTTGACCTGTGTGCTTTATGTGATAACATTTCTCTCAATTTCGCATAACATATAACATCACTATGGTGACTGTTCAATTACATTTTCAGTCTTCTTTCATAATGGCTTTCTAAGCAACTACTTTATTATTTGCCTTCTTCTCATTACCGAACACCTGCACTTTGTTACGCACTTCCACACCAAATGACCATGAATGCCTCTGTGAAATTAATCCATTACACCATTGTCGAGGATGCAGACATTGGGCCATGCTCCTTGACCGAGCGTTACCCATGTGACCTGTCTGCAAACTTCAACTTGTAACCAAATCTCCGCTGCCAGTTCAGTACCACTGCAATGCTGGTCAGCTGCATTTTCTTTACATATATTAAAATAAAGGCTCATCTTTCATATCAAACTACATTCTGTGATGGGACACTAATCAAACCTCACAGAAAGCTCATACTCAATACGTTATCCATAATTTAGGGTTACATTCATCCTCTTAAAGCTACACACCTCCAGTTGTGTCCTCTAGTGCTTCTGTTTTGCTCTGCCTCCAGTCTGTTTGCTTTCTGACTCTTGTCCAACGGTGTATGTTTGCCTCCCTCTTGCTGTTCTCCATCCTCTTTCCATGCTTCTTATCCCTTTTTTCCTGATCATTATTTTAGCTCTGCCTTATTTTCCAGTAAGCCAGCATCCAGCTAGTCTTTCCTTGCCAGCCCTTGCCAGCAGTCTGACAGTCTCCATCCCTAACTCATAGCTTCTGAGGTATTTGAGCAAAGGTAGGTTTGCCCTGTCTACTGGTGATGGGAGTCTGTTTTATCCAGTTACACTCTCTACCAGTAGTCCTACAGTCTCTGTCCCTAACTCCATCTTGTGAGGTATCGAGTGAAAGTGGGCTCACTCTGTCTGCCGTGGATGGGAGTCTGTTTTATCCAGTTCCAGCCTATGCCAGAAAATCCAACAGTCTCCGTCCCTAACTCATGCTGTCTGGGGCATTTGAGTGAAGGTAGATCCACCCTGTCTACCAAGCATGGGAGTCTGTTTCATACAGTTACCATCCACTTCTAATCTTCAGTCAGAGGTGGGACCCTTCTATCCAGTCAATGAAGCCTTTCATTCCATTCAGTTCCTGTGCCTTGCTGCTTGGGGTTGCTCCCTGAGCTTTCAGTCACTCCGTAGCATGTATTGGCATCAAGACATCTTCTGTGTCTACCTATACCATGCCTCTAACAGCAGAAGAAGGTACAGCAAGGTCTCCTTGGATTTTATTCCTCATCTCTCCCAGCCCATAGGTAGACTTCCACATCAAACTACTCAATTATGGATTGGACTGTTCCCCACCTCATAGCTGAACCACATGAACAGGGGTGTCCAGCACTTGGCTTCTGCCCCCATCCAGGATTTGTATGCATTATCCTAGCTTCTCAGCCTCATCCAGTTTCAGATCCTGATCCCTGTGAGCCTGTTTGTCCATCAGAATCATCTCCACTGTCTAAAATTTGGGATTTCCTGGCTCTGCTTGTTTGTTCAGTTTCTATCCTGCTCTCCTGTATGTCCGCAATGGTAGCTCGCTTCCCAGCTCAGCCTACTCCAGCCTCCTAAACATCAGCTCCTTCAGCTATCTCATCCATCAGCAGTGCTCTGGACATTCCTACTCCTCTGGGTACTTGTCCAGGTGTCCATATGCCATCCGCCTCAGAGCCATCACCACTCCTTGTCTTGGAAATCTGCTTTGTCTCCTGCGGCATTGTTTCCGCGATATTGCTGTCTGTATCTCCTGGACTCCTGAGGAATTAGACTGCATCAGTCTTCATCCTAACATTCAGCCTATACTGTGACAGGATCTGTTCTGTCTTCCTTCAAGCTACGGGGCATGGGCCTCCTATCTATCATGCAGCATCTTCCTTTGGATTTTGCATGGACCCTGCCAGGATCTCGGCGCTCTCCTCCTCTGCCTTCCACTGTCATACTCTTCAGTTTGCTGTGCAGAAACCTGCTGTCATTCATCTACTGTTCCAGAACAATCTTCAAATGGGATTATGGGTGCTTTGGCCCTGGATCCTGGCTCTCAAATGACACTATCACAGACACACTTCGGATGTTTCCCGTTCATCTGTGTCTCTCAGGCATCTCTGTGGAATGTCTTGGAAGGGCTGTTATTGTCTTGCAGTACATCTTATGTTCAGCTCCTGAAGCAGCCCAAGGCTTCATCATGTTGGCTGCTGCACTGTTTGGGCATTATTTAGGCTTGTCACTGTCCAGCAGTTATTTACCTGTTCGATTCCTTCTCCTGGCTGCTCTGCCATATTTTCCTCCCATGGCTGGTACTACTGCTCCTGTCCAGCTATTCCAAGAACTATCAGTTCCTCTGTCCAAAGAAACCTAGGTCCAGTGATATCCCTTGATTTCCTTGACATCTTATTCAATTTAGACTGCATGGAAGCCGATTACATCCCAATAAACTCCACAGGGTCCAACTTTAGTAAAGCCCTCTTCAAATCTATCCCATTGCACAAAACGTCAACTTATCTCCTTCCTGGGATACCTAAACTTCGCAGTGATGATATTTCTTCAAGGTCAGGCCTTCATTTCCTACCTATTGGCACTGGCAGCATTGGTTTCCAAATTGCACCATCATATCTAAATCTTGGTTGCTACAAATCAGATCTAGCTATGCAGTCCCATTTCTACCTTTCTGGAATGGCTGTTCAGTATTCTTCAAAAACCATTCTTCCATCTTGCATCTCAGACTATACACCAAAGCATCTCCAACACATGACTATCTTGCTATCTTTGAGCAGTCCTGGATCATTGCTCCCTGGCCTCTGGACATTACAATACTTTGTGAATTTATCTATGTCTTCTTTGCAATATTTACCCGATCATGCCAGTCGCCTCCCTTGAGGTCTTCACTGGTCTTTTCAGACAGTATTCATCTTTTATGATAATCAACCCACAGTGAATATCATCAACAAGGTGGGTATTCATCCTATTCCACCATGCTGGTCATGTGGAAACTGATTTAGTTATATAATCACGCCACAATGTTCCATTCCAGGATACACAACTGACGCAGTTGATGTGTTATCTTGTTTCTGATGTCAGACCTTCATCGCCTCTGTCCTTCAGCAGACTCAGTCATGACTCCTCCTTTTTCATTTACTGACCTCATAATGTATTGGAATTTATCTTCAGCAAGTTAACGCCGCATGGAGGCCACACCAGCTCCTGTCACCCGAGCTACTTATACTACTGAGTAAAAAGTATTCCTCAGTCTGTGTACTGCATCCTCCCTGAATACTTCTGCTCAGCTAGAACATGTACTAGCATTTCTTACCTTGCCATCAAGCCTGGAAACTACCATATGGGACAATTACTCTATACCTATCAGGTATTCAGTTGTTTTTCTTACATCCTACGCCATCCTCGCATTCACTGTTTTTCAGTCCTTCAGTTACACTTCATCTATTGGGTATTCAAAGAGCTTCAATTGCTTAAACTCCTTGTCATCTCCCTACAGATGGCTCTATAATGAAAAAACAGAAGATTTACTGAACTTGAATTCATTTGATTCTACCTTGAACATCATGGTTTCTTCCATTATTTTGTCTAGCGTTCTTTAGATTCCTGCATCCTGGAGAATTCACTATCTCATCATCCTTCTCTGCCAGCTTCTTTAAAATTGCCTATTACAAAAAGGGCTGATCTTTATAACCTGCCACTACCTTCTTCAAAGAATGTCAGTTTATATAAAAGAGTTCATAATCTATTACGTGTCCTGTATTACTGAAGCCCAGTAGATCGCCTAGGCAAACTCGTCTCTTCCTCATGCTCAGATCCATCGTGTACTCTGTCTACCTCTGATAAGCAATCACTTCTGATGTCAAATGGTTCCTGGATCATGTCTGAACTTTTCTTCACTTGCTTGGACTTAATCCAAACTCATTATCAGGACATTCATTCATAATGGAAAAGCTTCTTCAGCCTCAAGAAATAACATTCCTGCACACATCATCAAGAGACTTAGATCAACTTCATCAGACTTTGAATATTACATCCTAAACCACAACCACAAATCAGTACAAGCATTTAGGATCATCTCCTCTTAGTTTACCCAGAGGACGGGCAGGTCAGTAGCCATGGGTCCTCAGAGGTTTCCTCCATGGGGGGGGTGTCCTCTCCTGTGTGCTATTGGTCACACACTCCATGAGTTGGAGGAAGTAAACTTTTGGGCCTTCTGTTCCCTACATGCTATCTGGCTTATCTAACAAGGGTGGGAATAGAGAAAGGCCAAAGTTTAGTATTCTTGAGGATACCTCTTCATTCAGGTTTGTGGGTGTTTGGCTTGACCAACACCTAAAGTTCTCTGTACATGTTGATGCTGTCCTGAAGAAGTTGCCCCCCAAACTTTGCGCATTATACAGGAACCATAGCTGCCTACCACTACCGGCCAGGCATGAACTAGTTTACAAGATGATACCACCCATCTTCTACTACTGTCATGTAGTCTACAGTGCTACTGCCAAGTCCTCCCTAACCAGATTGGATTCTCTTTTTTAGCTCCTTCTGTTGCTTTGCCCTCGATGCCTCTCCTCTCACCCACCACTGTTCTTTCTACCACTCCCTGGCCCTCTCCTGTCTAGACAATCGCCGCCACTTCCACTGTGCTAAATTCATGTCTAAATTCTGGTTTGGTTTGCTCCCCTCCTATCTCACCTCCTCTCTATCTATTCTCCCCCCCTCATCAGACCATTTCCTCAGGTCATATGACTCTGGGCTACTTGCAGTTCCTCGTCAGTCACTATGGCGGGACAGATGACCTTCTCACACCACTCCCTTAAGGTATGGAATGCCCTCCTTCCTCAGATTTGCCATTCTTCCTCTCCCCACTACATCTCCTCTGTCCTACAAACTTTTCTTGCAGTAAATTGTACCTGCGGCTAAATCTCTATTTATTCCTCCAGTTTAACTGGTACATTGTATCGTATCTCCTGTTCTTCTAGCTACCCACATGACGTTTGCACTTCTCATTGCTACTATGCATACAATTGTATTTCATTCTTTATCTCATTCACTTCCGGTGGCCATTTTGGGTCCATTCCAGCAATGGATGGTTCCGATGCCATATGGTGTCTATGGGAACAAATGAGTTGCACTTACTCACAGTTCTACAATCATTTTCACTGTTTATCTGTATACTTCAATTGTAGCACTGTTAATCAACTGTTTAATGCTGCTTGATGCATGTATGTATGTTTAGTTGTTGTCCTAAACTTCCTAATCTGTTGATATTTACTGCCTAATTCTGTATTACTTCACTTTCTATTGTGCAATTGTTACTGCTGCTTGTTGTATGTATTGGAAACTGTATGTTTTGATTCTCCCTATGCCCCCCCCAAAATGCACAGTGAGATGAGCAACTTGTTGTTCGGTGTGCCTTCCTGGTGAAACATTTCAATAAACAAATAAGCACTAGGAACAAGGACAGTCACAGCACACCAAACTCAGATGCTGCAAACTTCATAGAAATTCAGTCCAAGGCATGAAGTAAGTTTTACCTTTTATTCAAAGCACAGGTTGAACAAAACGACCACTCCTGCAGGAGCTCAGAAAATACCCTAACGCTTCACCGAGAAGCTTTTTCAAAGGAATAGTGCCTCCTGGTGTACAAACATATTTATATGTTACACAACAGCTGGTGTCAATTATCTCATTAATATTTAATGAATAAGCTACCTTCTGACAGTTATACCAGTGTCATAACGAACTTTTTTAAAGAAAAAAGTGTGTTAGGGATGCCACATATATTTCATTTCAGGTAAAATTCAGTTAATGTCTAATTCTGATTCCTAATAAACATATAAACCACACCAAAAAGACACTAAACACATTTAGGAAAGCATTTTAAATAGTTTATAGGGGATCATAGTTAGGAAGACTATTTCCATATACTTTGGCCCGTATATGATAATGATTACAGAGTAATTATTGAAAAATAGTCCTTTATATCCTTTCTAAATAGCACAATCTTATAATGGTTAAATGTTTACTTATGAAGGAAAAGTCTTATTGTATACATAGTTTAACTCAGAGTCAATGGGCAGATTTCCAAATGTGGCAGACTGGTCGATGTGGCATAAAGTACTGTCACACTAAAGCAGTAGTTTTATCATGAAACAGGAGGTCATCAAAAATGCAAGAGGTCATGTGTTGTGTTACAGAAAGGAAGAAAAAAAGGTTGCATAAGACCATAAGGTGATGCATTTTTGACAGCGTGGTATCTCAAAGAGAGTAAAGAAACTTTCCCTACAGATGGGTCTGTCTAATTTTCACCCACCTCACACAAAAAGAAAGACTATTTAACAGTAGAATATCCTCTCAGAGCATACATGTATGTTCTACCCAAAATTCACAAAACCCTCGTTGATCCCCAGGAAGGCCTATAATCTCAGGCATTGGTAATTTAACGAAACCTCTAACAAGGTTCATAGATGGTCATATAAAACAACCGGTTCTAGAATTAAAATCTTATGTAGGAGACACTGGGGACATGTGGAAAATAATTGAGGGACTAAGCATAGGGAGAAATAGTATTTTGGTAGCTTTGGATGTGGCCTCATCATACACAAACATCCTTCATGAGGGCGGCCTTAGAGCTGTCCCACTTTACATGGAAAAAAGAGGCAGCAATGCCAGGTCAGACACACACAATGGCTAGTAGACATGTGTAGAACAGTTCTTGACAATTACACTTTTGTATTTATGGGTAAACATTTAAAACAGGAAAAAGACATGGCTATGGGTGAAAGTTCTGCACCCAACTATGCCAACCTGTACCTCGGCCTATAGGAAGAAAAACATATATGGGATGTATCTATTAACCCCTTTTTTGTATAAAATCAACAACTGGAAACATTATATTGATGATGTATTCTTGGTGTGGGAGGGCACATAACAAGAACTTTATGATTTTCTAGAATACTTATATGGTAGCAATGAGAACATTAAGTGCACGTGTAACAGCAGTGAGACTGAAATTCCCTTCCTAGACCTTAGAGTCTCAAAGGATGAAACTGGTAATCTTCATACCACCCTTTACCAAAAGGCCACAGATAGAAATGCCATTCTCATGGCCAGCAGTTGTCATCCCAGGTGTGTAGTCACTAACATACCCAAAAGCCAGTTCCTACATGCCAAGCACAACTGTGGCGATTAGGAACCATATGCGAAAGAAGCCAGAGATTTGGTCTGCAGGTTCAAAGACAGAGGTTATTCTAATGCTTGTATAGAATTCGCAAGAACAAAAAGTGAGGAGAAAGATAAATCCTGTCTCCTGGAGAAAAAAGAGAAACCAAAAACACAATATGATGGGGAAATAAACTTTGTCTCCATTTACAATGTGAGATCATGGAGGGTCAGGGACATTATCAGGAAAAACTGGTTTGCTCTAGGAAGTGACCCCAGACTACAAGAAACATCACTAAAACCACTTAGATTCATATATAGAAGAGACAAAAACATTAGGGACCACTTAGTGCATTCTGTTCAGACCCCCAAAGAGCAAACACTTGGCTTCCCCCTCTGCCGATAAGCTGCCACAAATGTGGCAGATGAAAATACTATCCCTACATAGTGGAATGTAAAGAAACCACAAACCCAAGAACAGGTCAGAACATAAGCATTCAATAATTCATACATTGTGACCACATTTATGGTGTATCTTGCTTTATGTTCACGTGGAAAGTATTAATGTATGTAGGTTGTACAAAGAGGAAACTGAAGGAGAGAGTAGGTGAACATGTCAGAGCAGTAAGAAATGAGGACACAGAATATGTGCTAGCAATGCATATTAATCATGCAGGGAGACCAGAGGACCACTCCTTTAGTTTTGTGGGACTCGAACAAGTAAAACAGGGACCCAGAGGGGGCAACAGGAACTTGCCCTTAACAAAAGAGAATCTTTTTGGATATACCATCTGGGGGCACATGATGCAAATGAAGGGCTCAAAGAACAGATCGAGTTGGTGCCTTTCTAGTAGATAAATAAATAAAATGATTCTTTGAAAAGGAGGAAAAGAAAATGAGAAATCAAACCATTGTATGTATCCATATCTAATATGATTGAATGTGTGTGGTTTCCTTTTTACAGATACAAGGTTTCTACAACTCTCATGAAGCCTTGGAATGAGGGAATACCTTGTATTCTTAGACCTAGATGCACCATGCAGAGGTAGGTTCTTTAAGAAAGCAACCTTAATTTAAGGTTTCCCCTTTCGGGCCCCCCCCCCCAACTTTGGGTCAGCATGAGGTGGGTGAAAAATAGACAGACACATCTGTAGGGGAAGTTTCCTTGCTCTTTTTGAGATACCAATCTGTCAAAATGCATCGCCTTATGGTCTTATGCTAACATTTTTACTTCATTTCTGTAACACAACACATGACCTCTTGCATTTTTATGACCTCCTGTTTCATGATAAAACTACTGCTTTAGTGTGACAGTACTTTATGCCACATTGACCAGTCTGTCACATTTGGAAGTCTGCCCATTTACTCTGAGTTAAACTTTGTATAAATAAGACTTTTCCTTCATAAGTAAACATTTAACCATTATAAGGTTGTGCTATTTAGAAAGGATATATAAGCCTATTGTTCAGTAATTACTCAGTAGTCATGATTATATACTGGCCAAAGTATATGGAAATAATCTTCCTAGCTATGAACCCCTATGTACTATTTAAAATGCTTTCCTAAATGTGTTTTGTGCCTTTTTGGTGTGGTTTATATGTTTATTAAGAATCAGAATTAGAGATGAATTTAATTTTACCTGAAATGAAAAATATGTGGCATCCCTAACACACTTTTTTTCTTTAAAACATTCGTTATGACACTAGTATAACTGTCAGAAGGTAGATTATTCATTAAATATTAATGAGATAATTGACACCAGCTGTTGTGTGACATAAATATGTTTGTACACCAATAGGCACTATTCCTTTGAAAAAGCCTCTCGATGAAACGTTAGGATATTGTCTGTGCTCCTGCAGGAGTGGTCGTTTTGTTCAACCTGTGCCTTGAATAAAAGGTAACACTTGCTTCATGCCTTGGACTGAATTTCTATGAAGTTTGCAATATCTGAGTGTGGTGTGCCATGACTGTCCTTGTTCCTGGTTCTGGTTCTGTCACAGGCACCCGACCCACTAAGTGGCTCTTTCTTGCTTCAATACACAAGCACTACTCTATTCACCAAACATTAAAACCATGTCCTTTATCAATGGCATGGTATCAAATAAATGAAAATTTAAACTTGTTATCCCCATCCACAAAAGTGGGGCAAAGAACTTGGTGAGAAACTGTAGACCTATCGCTATTCTTCACACCCTGGGCAAAATATAACAACAATTAGTTCATGCTTAGGTGGCTATGTATATGGAGACCCATGCTCTCAATGCTCAGCATGGCTTCCAAAAGCACCACAGTACTGAACAGCCTATGTCAGGTTTACAAATGATATTTTCTGTGATGTAGAGGATGGACAAGTCACACATACTATCTTAGTAGACCTCACAATGGCCTTTGATCTGGTCAGCCATACACTAATGTTGCACAAGTTGCAAAACTTTATCCTGGATAACCAATATTTAACATGGCTCAGCAACTACGTGAGAAACCGAAAGCAATGTGTTCAGTTAAACGGCATTTATCCTTCACTAGAAGCATCAGTGGAAGTGTCCCTGGAGGTTCTATCCTCGGCCTTTAACTGTTCTCCCTTTCTATAAACAACTTGTCATAAAACTGCAATGGGGCAAATGTACTGCTGTACACAGATGATGTTTTACTCTGTCGTACTACTGGTGACATCCACATCATTAGCGGCCTTCTCAAAACTAATTTTACTCAGCTGCAAGAATGATTTAAAAAAAATAACTTGCCCTAAACTACAAAATGTCTAAGGCCATGTAGTTTGGTACCAAACAAAAAAAACACAATAACCATGGCCTTTTCGGGCTTTGTGTTGGATTCCCTATCAGGATTGTTGACAGCTTTAAATACTTAGGTCTGCACTTTTACCCTGATCTGACTTATAAAGTTCATAGCGATGCTGTCACAAAAGTTTAAACCAGTGCTTTGGATTACTATACAGGCTTAGTGCTTCCCAAACTGGCAATTGCAAACAGTGTTCTTCTCCCCTCCCTTGCCTATGGAGCGGTGATCCCTCTGTTAATAAAGGAAACAGAGATGACCAGGCTCAGGGTACTACATAAGAGAATTTGATGTTTTGCAGTTGGTTCACATAACAGAGATTACCACTGTCGAGTTTTGGTGAAGTTCAAATCACCCAATGTAGAAGGACGAATGCAATATATATTACAAAGCCTGACCTTTGAACTGCTTAAGTTTAACCCCTTCCTCCTGATTGGTCTCAACCTTGACTAGATAGATTTTTCTTCCAGAACTTGAGGTTTGTATACTGTGAACCTCTTGCTATTCCCCCACATGAACACTGGCACAGGGCAGAGATCTTTTACCTAAATTGCCCCTGCTCTGTGGAGCCCCCCCCCCCACTATAGTACATCAGGCCCCTGGCTTTTTAAACTAGACCTCAAAAGTATCTCCTTTATGCAACTGCTGAAATGCGTGTACTGTTGTTGTACACTGGAAATCAACTTACCTGTGTTGTGTTGATTGTGCCTCATTCAGCAAAACAATGTACTTAACTGTCCCTCCTTTGACACTTTATTGTGGGGCCATTCCCCTTGTGTAATATGTCTATTGATTAACCTATATGAGCTGTTGCAGTATTGTAAGGTCTTGTCTCCTGTTTTATCTTCTGCACAACTGTTTTACATGACTTGATTATTATTATTTTTTTATTCTTTGGTAACCAGGCAAGACCCACTAGGCACTGTGCTTGTTTTAAGGGGTGACCCAGGAGCACTGGAGAGGTTAAAGTATGCAAATGGAGGCTGTGGGAATCAAACTCAGGTCTGCTGGAACCAGTTCCGGATTGCCCCTGAAAATAGAGCCATCCAAAACTCCTTTCAGGGGGCATTTCTAAGGCAACTAGTCAGAGAACTCACTCGAGATGAGGCAATACTTTGTTTTTTAATTTACTAAGCTTTTTGGTGCCAGACCTCCCCCAAGGGCTCAGTCCCTAATCCCTGAACCCCCACCCCCAAGACTTACCTGAACAAAAATCCACCCAGGCTTATCTCCTCTGGGCAGGGTCACTGGGCAGGTGCGGACCTGCGGAAGCCTGTAATGGACCTAGTAGTGGAATCTACTGGGGAGCCTCCCTGGTTTCCACCCCCAAGGTGGAGCCACAGATCAGGCCAGTCCCAACAGAGACTTATATGGCTCAGTCGCTGGTCAGGTGGAGGGCAGAGCGGTGCCAGCAAAGTAGGGCATCATTTAAGGGACTGGCAACAGTTTGTTCAGAAAGCTCCCTGGGAAACATGATGTACAATGACATAATGTGTGACATCTGGCATGCCTCCCTAACAGCTCAGTTCCAGCAACTGTGTTCCCCCTGGCCTCAACCAGAGGTCAGTCATGCACCGATTTACCCCCCCATGGAGGAGGAGAACAGTCCTTAGGATGCTCAATCTTCTTCCCCCCCCCCAGACGGCCCTCCAATGTCCCAACTCTGGACTCAAACCTGGGATGTTGACATTGCTGACAGAAACCCAACCTCTGCACCAGCGGGCCATCTCAAGATGGGGCAATACTAAACTTGGTGCTCACAAACAGGAACAGTATTGCAGTTAGCAAGGGAGAAAAAAATGGCACTGACACCATTAGACTGAAGATTTGTTTTTATTCTTGTAACTTACAAGTTCATCACTTCCAACTTCGTGAGGAGATAACAACACCACTAAATGCCCTGACTGGTTTCGTACATGCATGCTTCCTCAGTCGGAGCTGCTTCTTTTTGCTGTGGAGATGTCAAGGTGGGATGACACCTGGGGACAAGTGATCACTGTACAGTGTGGTTTAACATAAAGATGACGACAGAAACAAACCACACAAGGACAAGGATCCTGGACTTCCAGAGGACAGATTGAGAGAAAAAATGGGTGAATGCCTCAGAGATGATCTATCGGAGGGGATTGCCTTGGTGGTGTGGAGGGATAGTAGGTCAAATTATGGGATGGCATAGTGAAGGCAATAAATCCCTCTGTGAAAAAGTGAGCAAAAACAGGAGAAAAAAGATACTACTATCGTTCTCAAGGGAAGTGGCTGTGAAGGTAAAGGTTAAAAGGCTAGCATTCAGGAGGTACAAGAAGACATAAAGGCAAGAGGATAGGGAGGTGTACTAGGAAATGCAGAGGGAAGCAGAGAAGAAAGTAAGCACTGCAAAGGTACAAACAAAGGAATGCAGCCAGAGGGATAACTAAAGGGAACAAGACCTTTTCTTGATACATACAGTAAACAAAAAGGGAAGACAAAGGGAGGGATTGTGAGGTTAAGAAGGGCACAGGGAGACTGTGCAGAGGAGGATCAGGAAAATACAGATATTCTGAACATATACTGCTGCTCAGTCTTCACAGTGGAAGGAGAGGGGGACTGGCCACATAGAAGCAGCAGGAACCCTGGGGGGAGGGAGGGAGGCAGACACAAGTCCATTCACAGAGTGAAGAGTTCTGAGAGGACTTGCAAATCTGAAAGTGGATAAGGCTATGAAGCCGGACTGGGTGTACCCAAGGGTGTTGATAGAGATCAGGGAGGTGCTGGCTGAACTGCTGACAGATTTATTCAACAACTCACCGGAAACAGAAGTGGTTCCAGAAGATTGGAGGATGGCAGATGTAGTCCTGCTTCATAAAAGTCGCAGCAGGGAGAAGGCTGGCAACTGTAGGCCAGTCAAACACCAGTGGTAGAAGGTTAATGCAGACACTTTGAAAAAAAGGTTAGTGGAGCACCATGAAACCAGTGAGTTACAAGACCCAAGACAGCATGGTTTCATAGGTGGGGGAGGTCATGGCAGAAGAACCTTACTGATTTCTTTGACTTGTGACCAGAGAAATAAATCAGGGTGGGGTGGTGGAAATGCCCTGCTTAGCATTCAGCAAGACCTTCAACACTATATCACATAGGAGGCTTATATGGAAACTGGGCAATTTAGGGGTGGGATCCAAGGTGATGAACTGGGTACAGAACTGGTTGATGGATAGGTAACAAAGGGTGGTGCTATAAAAAAGAACTCAGTCTAGTGAGGGGAGAGAGATCAGCGGGGTACCTCAGGGATCAGTACTGGGACCAGTCATCTTCAATGTTTTTATAAGCAACATTGCAGATGAGCTGGAAGCTAAAGTTTTACTCTTTGCAGATGACACCAAAATCATCAATAGGGTAGATACTCCAGAGTGGGTAGATAGAATAAGTAGATACCTGAGAAAATTCAAGGAGCAGTCGAATGTATATGGCAGCTGCGTTTCAATTATAAAAAGTGTAAAATCATGCAACTGGGGCACAGAAACCCAGAGGTGGTGTACAAAATGGGGGAGGATGTATTGACACACACTTAACAGGAAAGGGACTTCTGGGTATCATGTCTGATGATCTCAAGATGGTGAGGCAGTGTGACAAGGCAGCAGGGCCAGAAGGATGCTGGGGTGCATAGAGAGGGGAATCACCAGCAGAAGGAAAAAAGTGGTGTTACCACTGTATCAATCATTGGAGAGACCCCATCTGGAGTACTGTGTCCAATTCTGGAGACCATATTTCAGGAAGGACATAGACAGGGTAGAGGCTGTCATGAGAAGGGCAACTAAAATAGTATAGGGGCTCCATTACAAGAACTATGTGGAGAGACAGAGGGATCTCAGTATGTACAACCTGGAAGACAGGTAGGAGAGGAGGAACATGAGACCTATAAGTACCTTACAGGTGTGAAAAATGTGCAGGAGGGGAGTATTTTTCAAAGAGTAGGTGCAAAAGAACAAGGGGACATGCAATGAAGCTGGAAGGTAATACATTTAAGAAGAATGTGAAGAAGTACTTTTTCCCTGGAAGAGTGGAAGAGGGAGAGGCATCACCAGTAGAAAACAGGAAGTTATTATCCCTCTGTACAGACAGCTGGTGAGACCCCATCTGGAGTACTGTGTGCAGTTCTGGAGACCCAATCTCCGCAAAGACATAGACAGGATGGAAGCTGTCCAGAGGAGGGCAACTAAAATGGTGCAGGGTCTGCACCGGAGGACATATGAAGAGACTTAAGGAGCTTAATATGTATAGCCTCGAGGAAAGGAGGGAGAGGGGACATGATAGAAACTTTCAAGTACCTCAAGGGAATCAACAAAGTTCAAGAGGTAGCATCTTTCAAAAAGAGGTGTGCAGAACAAGAGGCACAATTTGAAGAATAGAGGGGCGGCTCAGAGGTAATTTAAGGAAGTATTTTTTCACAGAGAGGTTGTGGATGCATGGAATGGCCTTCCGGAGGAGGTTGTGGAGTCAAAATCAGTGGTGGAATTCAAGCATGCATGGGATAGTCATAAGGCAATTCTGGGGGGGGGGTAGAAAGAAGTAGGCTGCTGGTTAACTAGGATCTGCAGCTTATCCAGTAGGTAGGGAAATGGGCAGACTGGGTGGGCCAAGCGGTCCTTATCTGCCGTCAAATTCTATGTTTCTATGTTTCTATGTGGTGGAGGCCTGGAACAGTCTTCCAGAAGAGGTGGGGGGGGTAAAAACAGTGGTGGGCTTCAAGTATGCATGGGATAGGCAGAAAGGAATTTCGGTAGGAAAGCAAAGGGAGAGTACAATTTGTGAGCCATGTCCAGCAATAGATGAGGGTGAGGATGCTCGGGAATGAGCACAAGTTGCCGGGAGTTGGTCAAGTGGGAGAGGATTGAGCATCCCAAGGACAACTCTCCTCTTCAGGAAAAGAGTGGCCAGCCATCTCGGCCCATGACTGCCACCAGGTGGAGGCATGGTGGCAGTGAAGGCTTGAGAGACTTGAAGGGAGAGGATGCAGCAATGCTGGATATGTGCACCTCCACACGCACATCCTAGCACTGCAGCACAAGTGAGGGACTAAAATAAGTGGAAAAATGGAGAGAAGGCTTTGTGAAGCTTTGCTTGTGTCTCCACGACCTACTCTGCTGCTCCGGTCCAGAGCAAGTTCTGGAGATGCTCTTCTTGAGGGAGAGGATAGCCCTCCTTCCTCTGGCCCTGCCATGGGAGGGAATCTGCATGGGAACCAAACTTCTGACAAGAAAGAGGCTGACTAGCCCTCGGTATGCCAATGGAGGATGAAAATCTTTAGGTGAAAAAAAAAGTCTGCTGCTCCAGGTAGGAAAACCACTTGCATCTACCAACCATTATACAATGGCAAGAAAGAAACCTGGTCTCTGATTGGTCAGTCTGGGACTGGACCCGTGATGTTATCCCAGCGCATCATGAGTCTAGTCTCAGCACTGTGAACCAATATGGAGCATGAGCATATGCTCTTTTTTTGCATTTCCTCTTAAGAAACAAAAATATTTTTCCACACTAATAAAAACATTCTTTAAAATTATTTTTTTATTTTATACTGTATATAACAACAAGCCATTGTATAATAGCAATAAAGCCCTCCAGGGTGTGTGTCATTTGGGATAACGTCACGCCTCAGGTATTGGAGACACTTGGCCTATGGCCTTGTGCCCAACCACCTTAGACATGATGTTATCCCAGCACAACACACACCCTCTTGGGCATTATTGCTTAATTATACAATGGCAAGAAAGAATGCTGACCTCTGATTGGTCAGTCTGGGACCGGAACCATGATGTTATCCTAGCACAACATCATGGATCTAGTCCCAGCTGACAGACATGACCACATGACATGTGAAAAGAATAACTCTGTTAACATGTTCAATTTGCCCACACTTGACATGTCTACAATGGAGTTTGCCAGTACAACCTCATTTTCTGAAAAATGTAACTCTTCCCTCCCACAGTATCAGAGCAACAAAATATCCTGATGGCATTTCCCAGACAACAATTCCACCCACTCCATAGCAGCATATCCCCATTTTAGCCACACATTAAAAAACGAAAGTGAAGCCATCTTGGTCATCGGCTTCACTTAATCCACAGTCAGCAGTGTGGTTTTGAAAAAGGCAGAGCGTGCCTGTCTTCACTTCTGCTGAAACACATCGGCTACCTCCCACAGTGCCATGATAAATGCGAGAAAAGCCATCTCTCATAACTGACTCGGTACACTGCAGCTGCCATTCTATTTTATAAAAGCCATCACTGATACCACTACTGACAGCGATGAACGGCACGCCCCCATTTTAAATAGAGCAGAGCTGCATCACTTGACTTACTGATCAGCTTCCCTGACTTCCTCTTCTGCTGCACTAATCATGTTCATTTGAAAAATACAAACTGGCCATAATTCTCCATGGAGCTGTGGTAGTGTTCTTCTCTAAAATGGTTTTTTTTTCCACATTTAAAAAAACACCTATTCAATGGGAGAGAACTTTGCACATGGCACCTAAGATTACCATCATGATTCTCCTGGTCCCAGCCATAACTACTGCTCCCAGTCCTGCTCGCAACTGTTAATATAAAAACAAAGAAACAAATAAATGAATAAATAAAACTTCACTGCAAGTTTTTCCAAACAGGAAAGACACACAGAAGAAAGCTACACAGACTGGGAAGGGGGGGGCTGCTGAAGAGAGACACCAGCCAGTCAGCAACATTGCCCTGTAGCAAAAGCACCACCTTCTGGACAGAATGGAAATTATGGACTTCCAATTCATATACCGCCACCAAAAAATTAATTGAAAAAATGTAAAAAAGTGTTTTCTTACTTTTCTTTTTATTTTCACAAACAAGCCATTGTGTAATAGGAATAATGCATGCCAGGTTGTGTGTCATGCTTGGATAACATCACTTCTCGAGTGTTGGACACACTCGGTCTGCGGCCTGGTGCCCAACCACCAAAGGCATGACGTTATCCCAGCACATCACACACCCTGTCGTGCATTATTCTTTTAGTATCAGATGTTTAGGTAGTGTATGATGTAACATGTCTGTGAGTAGCAAAGAAAATTGGATATGTCTTTAGTTTTTATGTTTTGATGACTGGGAAAGTAAACTAAGAAAAGTTTTCTACTTTCTGCCATATTCCAGGAAGGGATACAATTGCAACAGAAAACAGACACAGATAAACTACTTTGTACAGTGCCGATAAGTTATGTCTGTATAGTAGGTAAGGCTGGGATGTGCATGTTGCACCCATGATGGGCTAACTGTGTATTGGACATTGTAAGATAGTATGTAGGTTTACTAGTTAAGACTGTATGTGTGTGTGGTATTTAAAATTAGATGTCCGTATGTACACAGACAGTATAGCTTTACTGGTCTTACTGGAATTACACAGGCTGCTCATATGTTTTATTTGTTTTATATTGCTAGGCTTTATTAACACCTACACTTTTCTATATCCTTTATTTATGTTATGTTCTGACAGAATGGATGTTTGTGTTATAGCTCAGGTCAGGTGCCTTTGCAATAAAAGTAAGCTCAGAAGTCTATATAGTAGGTAAAATGAGAAAACCATCAAATGCCTCAAGGCAAGCCTTGCAGCAAGAGGATGACAACTGCAAAAAGTTGTAACCAGTATGCAGTAAAAGCAAGAGGCAGATGCAGAGTACAGATTTTGTTAGGATTGTGACAACTTGCAATGCATATTTTCTTGTGTGTTTGTGTTTTTGTTTTATCTTTATTATCATCCATGCCTCTATAAAGTATTTCAGGTGAGGTGGTATGTCTGCCAGAAACTGAAAATTATATTCTGCTGTAGACCCTGCTTGGGGGCACTCAACTAAAAGTGGCCTTTGTGTAAGCAATCCATTTTCCTGTCCTGTAAAAGGCTTTTTGTTTTGGTTAAATGTCAAAAGGTTGAATCCCTTTCACAACAAAAAGACATGTTGTGAGTGTAAGCAGGGCCAAGGCAGAGCTTGATGTCACCCCACTGATTTAGCCAGCCAGGATGACAAAAGGGCCAGGCTGAGACAGTATCTAGTCAACACTGGTACATGTCCAAGTTTGTAGGTTCATGGCCTCCCCTCCCCTACCACAAGTTCCTTCTCCACTGGACCTAGTCCATCCCTTTAAGATGTACTCTTACCTTAAATTCTTTTCCATCTGTTCTACACAAAATCAGCTAAGTACATTACTCCCCTCTACCACTTCACTTCCAACCTCCATGCTCCCCACCACTCACTGCATCCCTCTGCTGAATTTCACCTTGACCCAGACACTCTGAGTCTGCCTTCTCCTTTCCCACTGCCTATCCCCCCTCAACTGTGCACATCTACAACTTTAGTTGTAACTGCCCACCACAACTATACCTAGATAATTATTTTGGCCAACTCTCCTCACCTGCTGCCCTTTGTGCTACCCCCACCACCACCATCTCTCCCCCTGTCTCTTTTCTTAACAGCTGGAGCATTTTTTTTTCAGTGAACAAGGCCCCTGTTTGGGCTGCTCATTAATTTCCTTTTTACCTTAAGTTGTGTCTCCAAAGATTAAAGAAGTCATCCAGTGTGTGATGTATGCCTGTATAATGATCCATTTGCAAGAGACAGGGTCCAGAAAGGGTTGGTGGCCCTAAAGAAAGCTAAGGCTCCAGAACCAGATGGTTGCATCTGAGTATACTTACGGAACTGGCAGCAGAACTGGCTGAACCCCTGGTAGGACTATTCAACAGCTCACTGAGGACAGGGATAATGTTGAAGAACTGGAGGGTGGTGGTTGTTCTGCTATACAGTGGCGTGAAAAAGTATTTGCCCCCTTCCTGATTTTCTCTATTATTGCATATTTGTCACACTGGATGTTTTCAGGTCTTTAGACAAAATATAATATCAGATAAAGGGAACCTGAGTGAACAAATAACACTTTTTTTTTTCACTTATTTCATTTATTTAATGAAAAAAGTTAACCAACACCAACTGGCACTGTGTGAAAAAGTAATTGCCCCCTAGTTAAATCAACCCAATTAAAGGGATAATTAGAGTCAGCTGATTGAACACAGCCAGGCTTGATTACAGCCAGCCCTGCTCAATATAAACCTCACTTATTTTGGCCCTCACCATCAGAGTCACGCTGCCGCACAAAGATTCAACAAGCACATTATGCCATGATCAAAGGAAGTTCCTGAAAAGATCAGAAAAAATTTGTTGCCCTCTATTAGTCTGGAAAGGGTTACAAAGCTATTTCTAAGGCTCTGGGACTCCATCGAACCACAGTGAGAGCCATAATCTCCAAATGGAGAACACTTGAACAGTAGTGAACCTTCCCATGAGTGGGCGGCCTGACAAAATTACTCCAAGGGCGAGTGTAAAATCATCCAAGAAGTCTCAAAGGATCCTAAAACAACATCCAAAGAACTGCAGGCTTCTCTTGCCTCAGCCAAGGTCAGTGTTCATGACTCCACAATCAGAAAGAGACTGGGCAAAAATGGGCTTCATGTGAGAGCAGCAAGGCGGAAACCACCGCTAACCAAGAAGAACATAAATGCTTGTCTCTCATTTGCCAAGAAGCACCTGGATGATCCACAAGCCTTTTGGGAAAATGTTCTATGGACAGATGAGTCCAAAGTGGAACTTTTTGGACAACATGGATCCCATAATGTCTAGCGTAAAGCAAACACAGCATTCCACAGTAGGAACACCATACCAACAGTCAAACATGGTGGTGGTAGTGTGATGGTGTGGGGATGCTTTGCTGCCTAAGGACCTGGATGACTTGCCATAATTAAAGGAACCATGAATTCTGCTCTGTACCAGAAAATTCTTAGGAGAATGTCCAGTCATCCTTCCATCAGCTGAAGCTGAAGAGTAGTTGGGACATGCAGCAAGACAATGATCCAAAACACAAAAGCAAGTCCACATCAGAATGGCTAAAAGAAGTAAAATTAAAGTTTTGGAGTGGCTAGTCAAAGTCAGACTTAAACCCAATAGAGATGCTGTGTAGGACCTGAAACGAGCAGTTCATGCTCGAAAACCTACCAAATGTTACTGAATTAAAGCAGTTCTGCGAGGAAGAGGGTTAAAATTCCTCCACAGCGATGTGAAAGAATGATATTGAATTATAGGAAGTGTTTGGTTGCAGTCATTGCAGCTAAATGTGGCATAACCAGTTATTAAGTGTAAGGGGCAATTACTTTTCACACAGTGCCAGTTGGTGTTGGTTAACTTTTTTTCATTAAATAAGTGAAATTAAAAAAAAAAACAAGTGTTATTTGTTCACTCAGGTTCCCTTTATCTAATATTACATTTTCTCTAAAGACCTGAAAACATCCAGTGTGACAAATATGCAATAATAGAGAAAATCAGGAAGGGGGCAAATACTTTTTCACGGCACTGTATAAGAGGCAGGACAAGGAACAAGCAGGGAATTACAGACCTGTCAGTTAGATCTATATTGAAGGAAAACTGATGGAGTCACTGGTCAAAGAATACCTCATAGACTACCTGGAAAGCAATGGTCTCCAGGCTAGTAAACAGCACAGGTTCATGGCAGGGAGGTACTGTCAGATGAACCTGATAGTGTTCTTCGATTGGGTGATGAGGGACCTGGACAGGTGTAATGCTGTGAATTTGCTCTATTTCAAATTCAGCATGTCTGTCGATTCAGTGCCCCACAGATGTTTGCTGAAGAAGATAGAGGATCTAGGTGCAGTTAATGACATAGTTAACATGGTAGGAAACTGGCTAAAGGGGAAGCAGCAGTGGGTTATGGTCAATGGGATCAAATCATAAGAGAGAGAGCTCATGAGTGAAGTGCCACAGAGATCTGTTCTGGGCCCAGTCCTCTTAAATATTCATCAGCAACATTCAAGAAGGTATCCAGGGCAGTTTGTGTCTCTTTACAGATGACACTAAACTCTGTGGGAGGGTGGATAGTGATGCTTGAATCAGAGAAATGCAGAGCAATTTACCAACACTAGATGGGTGGTGTAAGGTTTAGCAGTTGAAATTCAATGCCAAAAAGTGCAAAATAATGGACCTAGGGAATAAGAACCCTAGAAAAGAGTATTGAAGGGGTGGGACAAGACTTAGCACTACAGCTAAGAACCATGACCAAGAAGTTATCATCACTGAACACCCTTAAGCAATTGAGACCATGCACCAAGTCCCATGGTAAAGCAAGTAGGATGCTTGGGTGGGTAAGAAGGAATATTGATAGCAAGAGGAAAAAAGTAATTCTATCCCTTTATAGATCTTTAGTGAGGCTACACCTGGAGTACTACACCCAGTTCTGGAGCCCTAACCTCAGGAAAAATAGGGACAGGATGGAGATGGTGCAGCTCAGGGTAACAAAAATTATTCAAGGCCAAAAAGACAGGTCTTATGAGGAGTACCTGAAGGCACTGAACATGTACTCACTGGAGACCAGAAGGGAGAGGGGAGATATGATAGAGATCTTCAAGTTCCTAAATGAAAAAAACAAGGTGAACTGCAAGGAACTATTTAGTCTGAATGCTAGTTCAAGCACACAAGGGCATGAGTGGAAACTGACAGGAGGGAGGTACATGAGGGAGAATTATTTTACAGAAAGGGTGGTGGAGCTGTGGAACAGTCTGCCAGCCGAGATGGTTGGGCACTAAAACAGTTTATGGTTTCAAGCATGGTTGGGACAGAGTGAAGGGTATAGTGGTCAATCGGGGGACAGGACTGGGAAAGTGAATGGGGGGGTAAGAGGGAGATGGCTGGCACCCTGGGTGGACAGTAGGACCCAGAGTTAAATGGGGAACTTGGGCAGATTGAATGGATCATTGGTCATTTTCTGCCATGTCTGTCTGTTTCTAAGTTTCTATGATGCGGGTGTCGTGGGCAGGCCAGTCAAAGAGAACTGTGTGTGTGTTTGCTCTTAGTGTCAGTTATGTTTTGGGATTCTGAACTAGCAACATCATATGTTCAAGTCTGCCATAACTCATCAAGTTCCCAGTTGGGAGTCAACATCTTCCACTCTACTTAAAATTCATATAGCTTTGAGTCAGGTACTTCTGTGTGTCCTCTATCTTTTCAAATGCATTTATTTTTATCTCTGTAGAAATACTGCTATCCCCACATTCTTTAGTGTGTATTATACTGTAACATATGTAAACATCATGGAGTATTAAATGTTATTTTTATATACTTCATGCTTTCTGGGACTGAATTATTTCAGGCATAGATATCCAGTGTAAATTGTCAACTCCATGAACTGTTTCCAAAGAGATAGGCAACACCTGTCATATCTAAAGTAAAGTGTTTCAGCTTTTGACAGAAGGGGTGGGTCATTTGCCCTTTGATAAGTAGCACTGCACTGAGTGAGAAGTGGCTATAGTGGTATTCGGACCTAGAGGTGCCCTGAGTGAGGCTGCAGTGAAGTGGTGGCAGCATACAAAGGTAACCCTTTCAGGCCTCTAAAAAGTTGAGAAAACTGGTAACGGTACAAGCTAAGTTCTGGGGGAAAAAAAACAGTCTGTGACAAACTAGCAGCAGCTGGGATCTGAAATCGATTCTCAATAAAATGTTATTTGTCCAGTTACAGAACAGAATATACAAAAATAATTCTGTATATAGTACCATTTGTATTATGTTGTAAATAAGAGTAGATAGCTAGAAGACAATATGTCTGGGCCATATGAGAAATGCACATTGCCAAAACCTTTAGCAGCTGTGCAAAAGAAGAGGGTTTATCTTTGAGGAAGGAAAGCCATGGGCAGAACTCATAGATATCCTCAAGAAAAGTGGCTTGCAAAGCAGTGCAAAACTGGTCAGTGGTATCCAACATCATGAGACAAAGTCTAGGGAGTGTGTAGGTGAGCCAGAGCCTAGAACTGGGGCAGTTGTGCAGACATAGATGGTGCAGCTGGATAAGGTGAAGGTAGATGAGGTGCTGCAGAGAACAAAGCTGGGAGCTGAAAGGCAACAGCAGCATAAGATCCTGCTGAGAGAGCAAGATAGAAAGATAGACAAGAGCAAGAAAGACAGAATCAATACTACAAGATCCAGTTTTGAGAGCACAAGAGAGAGGCAGAGCAAGAGAAGAGAGAAAGGCAGTGCCAGCATGACAGTCACCTGAGCGAGCATGAGATCCAGAGGAGAGAAGCAAGACCAACAGTGTGAACATAAGAGGGAGATAGAGAGTCTGTGTCAGAAGGCAGTGCTACAGCCATAGGTACTGGCATCAGAGGTTTGACTCAAGGAGGCAACATTGATTCCCAAATGCTTTCCAAGTATCAGGAAGGGGATGATCTTGATTATTTTTTTTTGAGAGAATTTGTGGGGAATTTGAATTGGAGAGGGCTCCTTGGGCAACTCACCTTTTATCTTTCTACTAGCAGGGCATTAGAAGCTTTTGCCAGGATGGAAAATGAAGACTGTATGGACTATAACGGTAAAAAAATGCCTTGTTGAAATGTTTTGAACTGACTCCCAAGGCCTATAGATAATAAGTTGGAGATTTAAAGAAGACACCAGAAGACAGATATTCTGAAATGTGTGTACAACTAGGCAATCTGTTAGAGCAATGGTTAGAGGGCGCAATGGCTAGCTGTGTGGGACAGATAAAAGACGTGTTTCTCATGGAACAAATTTTTTAAGACTGTACCAGAAGAGTTGATAATACCGTTGCTGACCAAGACTCTGAGATCCATGAAGGAGGCAGCTGAGAAGGCTGAGCAGTTTATATCCAGTCAATCATACTTCCAACACAAAAGCAATGGGGGAGGAACATTAAGTGGTTTTAAGTGAACCTCAATGGGGCAAACTAAGGCAAGCCATTCTGTGCCTGGACCAAAAGGGAAGTCAAATGGTTTCAATAGTAGGAGTCAGGGGAATGAAGGTGCTATATCTGCCAAAAACTGGGACGCCTGTCATATGACTGTCCAAATAGCTACAGCAAAAGGGGCCAGTGCAGCTGGAGGTGATACCACTGGAAGCTTCCAGTAGCTAGAGACCTGTTCCCAGAGAAGAGTTCCCACTAACTCCACTGCACACATGCAGCCTGAGTTGGTACATTGGATGGTAAACCCAGGGAGTGAGGGATGTTGGTGCCTCCATTGCAATGTTAAAAAAGGATTTAATTCACAAGAAACAAATCCTACTAGGACAGTTTTCTAGAAACATAGGTACTTTGATGGCTGATAAGGACTGCTTGGCCCACCCAGTCTGCCCATTTCCCTACCTACTGGATACACTGCAGATCCTAGTTAACCAACAGCTTATTTGTCCCTACCCCACACAAGAATTTCCTTATGTCTGTCCCATGCATTCTTGAATTCCTCCACTGTTTCGGACCCCATGACCTCCTCAGGGAGGCCGCTCCATGCATCCACCACCCTCTCTGTGAAAAAATACTTCCTCACATTACCCCTGAGCAGTCCCCCCTCTATCTTCAAATTGTGTCCCCTTGTTCTTGCACTTCTCTTTTTCTGAAAGATGCTACCCCCTTGGACTTCATTGATTTCCTTGAGGTACTTAAAAGTTTCTATTATATCACCACCTCCTTTCCTCAGGGGTATACATATTAAGCTTCTTTAGTCTCTCTTCGTATGGCTTATGTTGCAGACTCTGCACCATTTTAGTTGCCCTCCTCTGGATTGCCTCCATCCTGTCTATACCCTTGCAGAGATGGGGTCTCCAGAACTGCACGCAGTACTCCAGATGGGGTTTCATCAACTGTCCATACAGAGGGATAACAATTTCCTGATTTCTACTGGTGATGCGTCTCTTTATACATCCCAGTATCCTCCCAGCCATCCCTACTGCCTTCTCACATTTCTTGCTAACCTTTAGGTCATCTGATATGATTACCCCCAGGTCCCTTTCCATTTTTGTTGTTGTTAGTACCTCCCTCCTTCTGCTAGTGATACCCCTGCCTATGCACCCCAGCATGCCACTGGCCCTCCCAGCTGCCTTAGCACTCTGTTTTGACATTTTCAGGCCATCTGAGATAACATCCCCCAGGTCCCTTTCCTCCTTTGTGACTGTCAGCAACTCCCCACCCCACCCCATCCTGTAGCTTTCCCCAGGGTTTCTGTGTCCCAGGTGCATAATGTTACAGTTTGTTTCAATTAAACTTGTAGCCAGTCCTCAAACTTAGGAGTGAGCAATACAAAACAAGTGGCTGACTAACAATTGTTACTGTCCCAGTATCTTTAAAGAGCAGCTGACCCATTTGATAAAACTTTGGAAAACACAATATTTAAACATAATTCAGCTCGCATTTTATACATCTTCTGTAGATTTCTCCTCTCCATTATGTATTAATGAAAAAATTCCCATAAAATCAAGGTCTTTATCCCTTAGAGTTTATTTGCCTCTATAATTTATTCCCCACTTGAAATTATAATGCTTTGTTATGACATTACAGTCTGTTGCCATGGGAACAACTATGATGCAGAAACATAGAAACATAGAATTTGACAGCAGATAAGGACCGCTTGGCCCACCCAGTCTGCCCATTTCCCTATCCAATGGATAAGCTGCAGATCCTAGTTAACCAACAGCCTACTTCTTCCTACCCCCACCTCCTAGAATTGCCTTATGACTGTCCCATGCATTCTTGGATTTCACCACTGTTTTTGACTCCACAACCTCCTCTGGAAGGCCGTTCCATGTGTCCACAACCCTCTCTGTGAAAAAACACTATCTTATATTACCTCTGAGATGCCCCCCCCATTATCTTCAAATTGTGCCCTCTTGTTCTTGCACACCTCTTTTTCTGAAAGATGCTACCCTCTTGGACTTTGTTGATCCCCTTGAGATACTTGAAAGTTTCTATCATGTCCCCCCTCTCCCTCCTTTCCTCGAGGCTATACATATTAAGCTCCTTAAGTCTCTCTTCATATGTCTTCCATTGCAGACCCTGCACCATTTTAGTTGCCCTCCTCTGGACTGCCTCCATCCTGTTTATGTCTTTGCGGAGACTGGGTCTCCAGAACTGCACATAGTACTCCAGATGGGGTCTCACCAGCTGTCTGTACAGAGGGATAACAACTTCCTGTTTTCTACTGGTGATGCCTCTTCCTATGCATCCCAGTATCCCCCCAACCCTTCTTACTACTTTTTCACATTGCTTGCCCACCTTTAGGTCATCTGATGCGACTACTCCCAGGTCCCTTTCCATTTTTGTTGCTGTTAGTATCTCACCCCCCATTGTGTACTCTTCACCTTGGTTTTTGTTTCCCAGGTGCATTACCTTGCACTTCTTAGCATTGAATCTAAACTGTGATGCATTTGACCATTCCTCCAACCTTGCCAAGTCCCATTTCATCCTTTCCACCCCACCTTGTGTATCAACTCTGTTGCAGATCTTTGTGTCATCTGCAAAGAGACATACTTTTTCTTCCAGTCCCTCTGCAATGTCGCTTATAAAGAAGATGACTGGTCCTAGTACTGAACCCTGCGGTACCCCACTAGTAACCCCCCTTCTTCAGAGTTGACTCTGTTTACTATTACCCACTGTGTCCTGTTCTCCAGCCAATTTTTTACTCAGGCTACCATCTTAGGACCCACTTCCAGGCTGGCTAAGTTGTATATTAATCTTTTGTGTGGGATTGTGTCAAATGCCTTGCTAAAGTCTAGGTAGGCCATGTCCACAGCCCCTCCCTGATCTACTACTTTGGTCACCCAGTCAAAGAAATCTATAAGATTTGTCTGACATGACCTTCCTGGTGTGAATCCATGCTGCCTTGGGTCCTGTGCCCCTCTGACCTCTAGGTACTCAACAATTCTTTCCTTCAGAAGTGATTCCATCATTTTCCCTATCACTGAGGTTAAACTAACAGGTCTGTAGATATCACAACTACAGTACTATGACATCAGGTTGGGAAGAAGCAATAGGAGTTGATGAACTCTCAAGAAATAATTATCCAGTTTTCATGCATATGGCTTTAGTAATAAATACAGAGACAAAGAAATATGAAGCTAATGAGAAATATAAGCTACTTTGTGTCCAAATATTTTGTTTTTAAACATTCTTCTTGAGGCATCGTTGCTCTTTAAGGATGTGGCAAACTACTGTCAGATTTGTCCACAATGCAAGAGGGTGGGAAAGATTGGGGACAAGGTTAAGGTGGCTCAGGTTCCCCTGCTTATAACTGAGGTACCATTTTGGTGAGTTGCTTTGGACATTGTGGTGCCACTCAGCACCCCAAGTCACACAGACAAGATATACATTTTGGTGTTCTTGGATTATGCCACAATATATCCAGAGTTTGTGCCCTTGTCCTCCATTAAGATGGAAAAAAATGGCCAATAAACTGCTAGGGATTTTCAGCCAGATGGGTTTTCATCAGGAGATTCTGTCGGACCAGGGCACTAATTTCATGTCAACCCTAATGGCTAATATTTGGGAGAAGTGTGGGCTGTGGCAGCTCAAGGCCTCCCTATACCATCCCCAGACTAACGATCTAGTTGAGTGATTTAATGAGTCTCTTAAGTCTATGGTAAGGGTATTTGCTGACCAACATGTGAGAGTGGGGCAAATACTTACACCATTTCTTATTCACATATAGGGAAGTCCCCAAGGAGTCCACAGGGTTCTCACCCTTCTAGCTCTTACTTGGCTTAGGGTAAGGGGTTCCCCTTAATTTGGAGAGGAATGAATGGGTGGGTGAGCTTGCTCCATAAAGGGACTCTCTTTTGCAGTACATCCTGAACTTCAGATCATGGCTCAAGGAGCTCATGGTGTTCAACTAGGAAAAGCTAGTCACTGCACAACAGGGATGAAACACATGATATGACCAGCGGGCAAGAGCCCAGGAGTACAAATTTGGGCATTGGGTAATGGTTCTCATGCCCGTATGCCAGAATAAGTTCCAGGTGGCTTGGGAGGGTCCTTACTCAGTGGTCAGGACGGTGACTGGTGTTAATTACATGGTTGAGCTACTGGACAGGCAGCATAAGCAGCAAATCTACCATGTAAACATGAGGAAGTCCTACCATGACTGTGATGAGATGGTCTTTGTGGTGTATAGCTATCCAGAGGAGGAGGAGGAGGCAGTAACAAACCTTCTGGTGGTTCTCATGGGAGAAGTAAACAGAGAGTGCTCAGTGGAAGCTGTCATCCTCTTAGAGCAGCTGATACTGGCTGAAGCTGCCAAAAGGTATGGAGTGCTGCATACATTTGGGGTAATGTTCATGGCTAAACCAGGGTACATCACACTTGTGGAGCACCATGTGGATACAGGGTCCCAGGCCTTGTTGAGACAGCCACCATACAGAGTTCCCAACAGACTAAAACATGCCACTGAGGGGGTGATCAAAGAAATGCTAGCTATTAGGGTAATCTAGGAGTCTAGTAGTCATCTGGCCTCCCTGGTGGTGCTTATCCCCAGTAAGGATGGGACGAGGTTCTGTATCAACTACTGCAAATTCAACAGCTGTATGGAGTCAGATGCATGTCCTCATGCCCAGGACAGATGAGCTCTTAGAGAAGTTAGCGGGAGCCATGTACCTGACCACCATAGATCTAACAAAGAGCTATTGGCAGGTATGCCAACCCATGAAGCCAGAGAGAGGTTTGTCTTCATCACTCTGTTTTCCCCATTCAAGTTTTGAGTAAGGCCATTAGGGATAAAGAATGCAATAGCCACTTTTCAGTAGCTTATGCACTAAATCGTGTATAGGGTGGACTGCATTCTGCCTTGGGCAGGAGACTTTGTTCTGGAGTACATGGATGACTCCACCATCTGCAGCCAGACATGAGCGGGTCATACCAGGCATGTAACCAATGTGTTTCATTGACTGAAGGCTGCAGGGATGACAGTCAAGATGGAGACTGCCTAATAGGGATAGCAAAGGGTACAGGGTGGGGGGTGGGTACATCCGGACTGAACCAGTAAAATTTGAGGCCGTGAAGGGATGGGCCACACCCACAACAAAGAGGAAAGTATAGGACTTCCTAGCAATGTCAGGGCACTATTAAATGATTGTGCCAAACTTCAGTGGCATTGCCAAACCCCTGTCTCATTTTGCAAGGAAGAAAATGCCAGAAAAAGTTCAGTGCTGGATTACTGTGAGATCTCATTCCACCAGTTGAAGAAGGCATTGTGTTGCGCATCTGTGCTTGTGAGCTCTGACTATTTTCTGAATTCATTGTGCATGTAGATGTATCCAATCATGAGATAGGGGCAGTCCTGAGTCAGGTCACGAACACAGGGGAGGAACAGACAGTCAAGTACCTGAGCAAGAAGCTGTTGTCCAGAGATAAGGCCTACACCACAACTGATAAAGTGTGTCTGAGTATTGTCTAGGCTCTGCAGAAGCTACAAACATATTTGTATGGGAGGGCATTGTGATAGGGTCAGTAGGTGACCTATCACAGGTAAGGGTCAGGGTATAACCCATAGGGATGTGCAGCTAGTGACACCACCTACCTGGACATCACCTCAGGCTAATGTACATCATTTCACCTTTGTAATTTCTTTTTGCCCCTCCCCCGAGCTAAGAGTCTGCAAAACTGGGCTCACAATAAAATCAAACTCCCACATATAGTTCTAGAAGTGGGATGCCAGTGTTCAGTGCTGAGCCAAGCACTGGGGAAGCAGAGGTCCCACACTGCAGAGGCTGAGAGAGACTGGAAGCAGATGATAGAGTTTCTGGCAAAGATCATCATTGAAATAGCAAGTGAGATACTGTATCCGGATAGGTCCAGAAAAGGGACAGAGGAGTGGCCTGGCTGAGGCAATGAAGATGACCCAAGCAGTGGAAGCTCTGATGAATCTGGTGAGGTGGCTGGTTGGAAAATGGCAAGAGTCTGAGCAGCAATGCTTAGAAGCTGAAACCATGTACTAGATGGTGCTGGAGGATGCTGAAAGGTGAAAGGAGAGTACTGAGAGTGCAGAGGTGAGCTGGTGGATTACAGTTCTTTTTATTGCTAGTCAGATGAGATGTCCATTCCTGAGGAGGAAGTGGAGCTTCCTGTTCTTCCAATTTTCCCAGGGTGCAACCTGTGCCAACAAAACCCAGAGACAGATACGAGACTGACAGAAGACAGTGAAGATGACAGCTGGATTGCTATTGACTCCACTAAAGAGACAGTTCCTGTGCTGTAGGATTTGCCAAAGGAAGGTCCAGAACCTGCACAACAAGAAGGAAAAGAAGCCTATCAGAAGGCTAAAGGGACTGTAAGGTATCTAGCTGAAGCAGGAGTTACCTGGGAATTTATGGACTGGGGTAAGCTACAGAAAAATTATAAATGTGTAACCAAGTTGAGTCAGTATGTGAAAATGATGGATGGCATACCTGTCAATGGTTGGGTGGAGAATGGGAGGCATTCATGATACGTACTAGAAAAAGGGGTGTTGTACAGAATTCATCCAAACACCAAAACCAAAAAGCTGGAAGGTCAAATGGCAAATAAAAGGTGTCCCTGCTGGAAGACATATCAAAATGGTGCCATAGAAAGCAAAAGGTTGTTTTCTGATTATCTGTATCCCTGCCTGCCTTTAATTTTAGCTGAAGGGACACTGGAGAGACAGTTCAGCTCCACTTCTTGGAGCTTGCTACTTAAAAAGGGGCTTGCTGAGGCAGACCAAAAGCTCTAAACATAGAAGCACTGTTGACATATATATATTTTCTCCTTGCTCCACCTTAACAACAGCTGAGTGTTGCATGGACAGCAGAGAAATCATACAAACACAGAAACATAGACTTTGACGGCAGATAAGGACCACTTGGCCCACCTAGTCTGCCCATTTCCCTACCTATTGGATAAGCTGAAGATTCTAGTTATCCAACAGCCTACTTCCTCCTACCCCCAACTATAAATGCCTCATGTCCGTCCCACGCATTCTTGAATTCCCACACTGTTTTTGTCTCCATGACCTCCTCAGAAAGGCGGGTTCATGTTTCCACCACCCTCTCTGTGAAAAAATACTTCTTCACATTGACCCAGAGCTGTCCCCCCTCTATATTCAAATTGTGTCCCCTTGTTCTTGCACATCTCTTTTTCTGAAAGATGCTACCCTCTTGGACTTTGTCCCCCCTCTCCCTCCTTTCCTCAAGGGTATACATATTAAGCTATTTTAGTCTCTCTTTGTTTGGCTTATGTTGCAGACACTGCACCATTTTAGTTGTCCTCCTCTAGACTGCTTCCATCCTGTCTGTGCCTTTGCAGAGATAGGGTCTCCAGAACTGCACACAGTACTCCAAATGGGGTCCCACCAACTGTCTGTACAGAGGAAGAGCAACTTCCTGTTTTGTACTGGTGATGCCTTTCCCTATTCATCCCAGTATCCCCCTAGCCCTCCTTACTGCCTTCTCATATTACTTGCCTACCTTAAGGTCATCTGATATGACTATCCCTAGGTCCCTTTCCATTTTTGTTGTTGTTAGTACCTCCCATCCCCCACCCTCATTGTGCACTCTTCCCTTGGGTTTTTGCTTCCCAGGTGCATTACTTTGCACTTCTTTGCACTAAATCTAAGCTGCCATACTTTTGACCATTCCTCCAACCTTGTCAAGTCCCTTCTCCACCCCCCCCTTGCATATCAACCCTGTTGTAGATCTTTGTGTCTTCTGTAAAGAGACATACTTTTCCTTCCAGCCCCTCTGCAATGTCTCCTATAAAGACATTAACGAGGACCGGTCCCCGTACTGAACCCTGCAGTACCCCTACTAGTAACCCTCCTTTCTTCAGAGCGTATTCCATTTACTATTACCCTCTGAGTCCTGTTGTCCAGCCAGTTTGTTATCCAGGCTACCACCCTGGGACCCTCTCCTAGGCTGGCTAACTTATTTATTAATCTTTTGTGTGGGACTATGTCGAATGCTTTGCTAAAGTCTAGGTAGGCCATATCTACAGCCCCTCCCTGGCCTATTACTTTGGTCACCCAGTCAAAGAAATCTATTAGGCAAACAGTCTACCGCTCTTAGCTAGCACACAGCCAGTTATGAAAAGTCATGGGCCAGTGAAAAACTGCTGAGCCATGAGTTAAGGTCTTGCCAGCCTTCATTCCAAAAAGGAGTAGGACTAAAAACATATATTTAGCTTAAAAAGATGTTGATTTGCTAAAATTCATATTTTTTCTCCCCCCTCCCACCAGCAAGGAGAGATTGAAAGATGGAGCCATTAGCTCCACCCTTTCTGGGTCAGCGCTGCAGACTGAGCCCAAGAAATATGTAGAATTTAAAAATATGATGTTTCCTCAGGCTAGCAGGGAAGGCTGAGCCCTGAGGTTGAAAACGGACTAGAATGTAAGAATTATCCAGTCTTAAAAAGGGCCTGGTGATGCCTGTTCTAAGCTAAGGTGTCCCTTCCATATGCAACTCATAGCTACTTGTCAGTGCAAAAGGCTGTAGGCCAAGCCAGAAAAAGGTAAATATAAGTAATTGTAAAAAAGTCACAGTTTAAGCACGATCATGATCTAAGTGATATGGAGGAAATGGTTGTTGTGATGTATGTTAAATGTATATGCTAAATGCCTTTTGTGTGCTAGAATGTCCTGTTTTGAGTGTCTGTTGTATTAGTATGACATCAAGTAGAAACCCTACCTTAAAGGGGACCCTGCTTCTTAGAAGCCAGATGGCCATACAAAGGAGGCCTTTTATACCTGTGTATTGAAAGTAAGGCAGATCATAAGAACATAGGAACAGAAAAAAAGTGTCGGCAGCTGTCCTGGTGGCGCAGAGGGTTGAGGTGCTGGACGCCACACCTCGAACCAAGCCGGCGACCCGGGTTCAGGAACAGACTCAGGGTGCCGGGGTTCAGAAGGGGAGTATAGGATCGAGCGTCCAATGGACTGCTCTCCTATCCTGGGGTGGGCTTGGGGAAGGCCTTGCTCAGTAGTGGCCCCCAGTGGAGACTGGAGGCACTACACGAGTGTTGCGATGGGGAACCAGAAAAGCGGAAATACTGCTCAGGTGGCCACCAGAAGACGGCTCTCTGTCCCCCAGACACCTCTGGTGCCTTCAGTGAGCCCCCATCCCCTCAGCAGCATCTCTGGGCCCTAACGTGAATGTGCTAGGCCACCCCACCTGGTGTCTTCCCCCTCAGAGGAGGGGGGACCCACCTGGTGAAGGGTTATGTCTGGGATATCTTGGGAACCGGCTGCAATGTGAGGGTCGGGAGGCTCGGATAGGGCCAGTAGGGGTCGCGGGGGGACTTGCAGAGCCTTAAGGAGTGGGGGTCACCAGAGCAAGGCAAGAGAGAAAACAGATTATAAAAAAAAAAAGAAAAGTGTAGGCAGATGGGGAGTGTGTGATCCATTTAGTCTGCCCTAAAAAATTACCCCCTTCCTATGTCTGTCCCATGCGAGTTTGGACTTCCTGATTGTCTTTGAGTCCATCACCTCCTGGGGCAGGCTGTTCCATGGGTCTGTCACTCTCTCTGTGAAGAAGTACTTCTTGAGGTTGCTTTTGAACCTTCCTCCTACCAGTCTAATATCATGCCCTCTCATGCATGCTGCTGTGTTCTGTTGAAATAGATTGCTCTTCTGAGCTGTGTTAAATCCTCTCATGTACTTAAATGTTTCAGTCATGCCCCCTCTGTTTCTTCTGTGCTCAAGGGAGTATAGGTTCAGCTCCCTGAATCTTGCTATATATAATCTGTGATGCAGTCCATGCACTATCGTGTGACCCAGAGAGGAAGCATATATATATATATATATATATATATATATATATATATATATATGTGTGTGTATATAAGCCCTGTGAAACTGAAGCTAGTCAGCCTGTCTTTGGCCTGGGCAAGGGAAAGACCTTACTGTTGAAGAGGAGTCTGAAATTCTAAGAAAAACAGGTTTCAAGC
The DNA here is from genome assembly GCA_016271365.2 of Neoceratodus forsteri. Taxonomy (NCBI): domain Eukaryota; kingdom Metazoa; phylum Chordata; order Ceratodontiformes; family Ceratodontidae; genus Neoceratodus; species Neoceratodus forsteri. Next base: position 916,218,661 of record CM028137.1, read on the forward strand.
TAAAACCTGGTTGATTTTGCCTGAGAGAGAAAGAGGGATCCCTGCCGATTTACTTGGTTAGTCCAGTTAACCTGATCTGTTTTTACAAAGAACTGCCTGTACTGTCTGTAAAGTGGTAATGACTCACCTTTTTTAAGAAAAATCGACATTGTCAACTAAAACCATGCTGGCTGTGTGTTAAGCCTGACAACTGATGTCTGTTTTCCTTTTGCACACCCAATACCCTCCCATAGGCATTCACACCAGTTGCAGACCACAACCCTCTCACATGGCTCCATAGGACTAGTGGGCCAAATTGTTCAGATGGAGCTGCCGCAGTACTATAACATGGGTGTCATGCACCCCAGTGGTTCACAGCACAGCAGTGCAGATGGTTTGTCTAGGCACTAACAAGCGTCCCAGTAAAGAACACAAGGTACTTTAAATAATTAATGAATTGTTACAACAGGGAGAAGTGGGGGCATAGCAAGTAGAGTGCAAACCTGCTAACATGAAAAATACATCATTTAGGGTCGCTGAAAGATTTTTTTTTTTCATTTTTCAAGCAGATGGAGATGTGACAATATGTGTGTGTGTGTGTGTGTGTGTGTGTGTGTGTGTGTGTGCATGTGCCTGTGTTCATTTTTATTATCATCTAGGCCTCTCTAAAGTATTTCAGCTGAGGTGGGAAATCTGGTGAAAACTGAAAATTATATTCCACTGTAGCCCATGCCTGGGGACACTCAACTAAGAAGGATCTTTAGACAAAGAAGCCTTTTTCCTGCCCTATAAGAGGCTTTTTGAGTTGGTTAAGCTTCAAAGAGCTGAACCTCTTCATAACAAAAAGACATGTTTTCAGTGTAAACAGGGCCATGGCAGAGCAAGACAGCATCCCACTGATTTAGCCAGCAAGGATAACAAAAGGGTCAGCCTTCAGTCCACAAAACCAGTTTGGAGCAGTTCTGGAAATGGGTGGTCTCTGGAGATCAAAGAAACTGTTCCTGTTTGTGATTTCAGAGGGGTATGTATGATGATGTGGGTGTAGTGGGCCAGCCAGCTGAAGATATCTGTGTGTGTGTGTGTTTGTGTGTGTGTTTGCTCTTAATGTCAGTTATGTTTTGGGATTGAGAACTAGCAACATCAAAGGTTTGAGACTTCCTTAACTCTCCAAGTTCCCAGTTGGGGGTAAACTTTTCTACTCTACTTTGAATTTAAATAGCTTTGAGTTAGGTTCCTCCGTGTGTCCTCTATTTTTTCAAATATGTTTATTTTTATTTTTATGTTTATTTTTATCTCTTTGGAAATACTGTATTCCCCATAGTTTTAAGTTTACATTACCCTGTAACATATGTAACAATCACAGAGTTTTCATTTTTATATACTTCATGTTTTGTTTTGTTTTTTGTGACTGGGTCATTTCAGGTATACATAACCAGGGGTAAACTGGCAAGTTTGTGATCCATTTCTAAAGAGACAGGCTACAGTTACCATATCTAATACAAAGTATCTCAGCTTTTGACAAAAAGGGTGGGTCATTTGCCCTGTGCTAAGTAGCACTGTACTGAGTGAGCAGTGACTGTAGTGGGATTCAGACCTAGAGACAGCCCAACAACTAATACACCAAAATATAACCAATGGAAAATCATGTACACAAATGCCTGCAGTCTGGGAAGCTAGATCCCAGACCTGCAGGCAACAATGACAGAGGGTAAACTGGACGTAGTAGCCATTAGTGAGACATGGTTCACCAGTAACCACACTTGGGAGACTTCAGTACCTGGCTATGTACTGTTCAGAAGAGACCAAGGTGCAAAAAGGGGGGGGTGGAGTGGCCCTTTATGTCAATGAAGATATCAAAGCTACAGAAATTCAGAATTACACATAAGGAGCCAGAAGAACTGTGGGTCATCCTGGAAACAGGAAATGGGACAGCCATACGAACTGGGGTTGTCTACAGGCCTCCAGACCAGGGGGAGGACAAAGGCACATTACTGTTAGAAGATATCAAAACATGACAGCTAAATGGGAGGTTCTGTTAATGGGAGACTTCAACACGCCAGATACAGATTGGTAAATACCAGTGTAACCCCCCTGTTACCAGGGGTTACTAGAACCCTAGTTAGATCTAGTGGCAGGCAGGGACAGGCAGCTAGTGAAACTCCAGTAAATGGATTTCACTGTGTCTTGCTCTGTTTTCAGTCTCTGCTGAGCAGGGGCTATGACATCATTTAGAACTGTCGCAACTACATAAGCCACTTTGGAATGTTGCAGCAGGGAGTTAAGCTAGAATGTTGGAGTTTTTTGAATCATTGATTCTGAAGTCTGAGTCAGTCTGTTGAAGTCTGAAGTAGGCTCAAGAGAGAGAGAAGGATGTAGATCCTGTAGTGAAGGGAGGGAGTGGGTGCCCTGCAGGGGCAGGCCCCCCTGCCCTCAGCTCTGACACAGAGCTACCTTAGGTGTGTGCATCCACCAAAAGAGAGGCACAAAGAACCAACTCCCAGGGGCAATCCCCTGGCCTGGGAAGAAGGAAGAAGCTGCCTGATGGAGAGTGCTGGGGCACTACAGTTTTGAGGAATAGAGATTCCTGAAGCTTTGACAAAAGGCCAGTGTCACTCACCAAAACAGTGAGTAAATAAGTCTCTGGGGCTGTGGGTCAGTCAGGATGCCAAGTCCAGGGCTTATGGAACAGTGAGACAGTAATGACTGTTGTATGTGGGGGGTCTTCAGGGAAAGACAGTTACTGCATTACAAAGCCATGTACAGTCTGCACTACAGTAGCCAGTGAAGTGTGTTTAAGCAAAGGAATGGCCAGGTATGGGTCTATGGAACAAGAGGTGGGAGACCCCCCCACCTGGCGTAACAGAGCTCACCTCTACGGATTCATTTTGAAACACCAGATACCCATCTTTCAGGTACCGGCCAGTGCCTGAAGAGAGTGCCCAGACATTTGGGATGGTGTAAAGGGTGGTAGTATGCCACTAATTGAAGAACTCATGTCATATGGAAACTTAGGATCTAAGATTTGATATGCATCTGTCTCATCACCTTATCTGCATTACCAGGAGTGTAGCCCCATGGGGGGTCTATCTATGCGTTTTGTTCAGAGATGTTGAATAAAGCAACACTTTAGAATCCCTTCTCCTGGTATTGGACATTATGTTATTGCTTCTAGTCTCTGGATTACTTTGGGTGCCCCTGTGCAGAATAGTCAAACCTAATCACCATGCCGAGTGAAACCTTTCTCCCAAAGTTTCCAGTTACAAAAATGGAGGCACCACATCATAGGGCCCAGGCCCCTCAACCTGTACACTAGCCACACAGGCAGGGGTAGTAGCCCTCTCAGTTTAGCGCTGACTAGGGGGTTACATCTTGGAAACACCGCTGGGATTCTGTTAAAATTTGGGAGAAAAGCAAGAAAGGTTGCTCGGGTGCTTGATAGTGTTTTGGCTATCTGGCAGTGGGTAGCCCAAAACAACTGAAGCAACGTTTAACTAATGTGCCACTGTGTGCTGTTATACATGTGCTGCTATTAAAATTCCAACTGTTTACCAAGGTGCAGTAAAGCCTAAGTGGGTATGCCCTTGTCCTGCATCAAAAAAGTACAGTGTTTGCCAGCTTTTTAACTTTATTGTGAAAAAAAGAAGTGTGGAAAACTGTGGGTAACAAAAGGAGACTAGTGCCCTAAAAGTTTGAAGTGCTTGCTTTATGAACTGGGGGAGTCACTAAGTAAAATGCCATGATAAATGATTGAAATGGGCTCCCACCGAGGAGTCATTGAAAAAAAAAATGTGATTTTGCAGTTTAAATTTTGCCTGCTCGATGATCGCTGTGAGGAGAAGAGCATGAGAAGATTGAGGCTCATTTGCATGGCATCGAGTGATTGGTGAGACTTCAATCAGTCCCGCCCCCAAGCCAGCTCTAGAGCAACTGCACAGCATTCAAGAGGGAGAGTGAGTGGAGTGTGCGAACTGGCTTGCCAGGAGAAGCATCGCAGTGATTGAAAACACTGTTGAACTTTACAAAACTGACTTTTTCTGTTCAAATTCGTGCTCAACCCACATCTCGATCGACTGGACTGGAAGTGTGGTCCTCAGAGGGACAATCATCAGGACTGCCAACCCACTTCCTTCCAGAGGTCTCCAAGACTGGCTGCAGGCCATTTTTCCATCACAAAAAACAGCTACTGATAACAGTGAGTATCAACCAAAATGATTACTCAAACTGGTGTGATTTACAATGAAAGCCAGCTGAATCTGTATGTAGCAGTGTAGTCACTTTGCAAAGAAGGACTGTGACAAGTTTGAAAGAAGCTAAAACAAGAATTCTGAGCAACAGACTGTGAGCATAATTATAGGTTCAGTGTCAGTGTAATTTTCAAAGCCAAGTGAGAGACTGTTAATTGTATGAGAGCTGCAACCAAAAATACAGGCAATCCTGTGCTTGAAATACTGAGGCTTTAAGGAACTGTAAGCTAGAGCAATGTCTTCAGTGAGTGAAAGGTCCAATGTAAATCATATAAATGTGCTAAGAAAGAGAACATTGCAAGTTTGTGCAGCTTGAGCAAAGTTATCAGTAGTGTGTGTAAATCGGATGCGCAGTGGCTTGACCCAATTACAAAGAGCTGATGCATCAGGAGTACTGCTGCTGCCATAATAGGGTGGGGCAGGCATGTAAACACAGCAGCAAAGGAGGCATTTTGTAAAAAGTTTTCCGATTCAAGTTTGGACTTGTATAACAGTGAGTGTTTGTTTTCTCTGCAGTCATGGCTTCAGGACCAGCCCACTACCCAGATCATGCCCAGGCTATGATCATAGGAGAAGTTAACAAGTTGGGAAATATTGAGAAGTACTACTATGAAGGACGACTGCCTCCTCGTGTGGCGATTCCTGGATATCCAGTACGAGTATGTGTGATGTGCTTAAATGCTGGAAGGGACGTCTTCATTGTACCTCACTGTTCTGGGTGCCTAGAGAAATATGGTTTGTTTAAAGCTCCCAAGATTCATTTGGTGCCTACATGGACAAAATTACAAGAACCTGCAGTTGGCAGCATACAGCACCAGGAAGAGCCTGAAAAGGGAAGTTCAGAGGAGTGTGGCATAAAGCTGGAGGGTGCAGATCAACACACAGCACAGATGACTGATGTGTCTGAGTCTGAGTCACTGAGAGACAGTGCAAAGGGAGCAGTGGCCATCACATGGTATGGTTCAGTTTTGCCACTAGAACTAAATTATCCCATACCAAGGCAAAGATATGTGACTTCAGAGGAGCCGACTTTGATAAGATGGCCAATAGAGTTAAGCTAGCCCTGGCAAGAAGAAATACAGGTGAGGGGGTACAGGCAAAGTGGGCAAGCATTAAGGATGCAATACTTGAAGCAACGTCCCACGGTGTTAAAGAGAAAAGCAATAGCAAAAGAAGGAGGAAACCACTTTTGTTCTCAAAAACAGTAGCAGAAAAAGTCAAAGCCAAAAGGCTGGCCTTCAGGAAATATAAGGGAACGCAGCAGGATGAAGATAAGGAGGCATACCAAACTTCCCTAAGGGAAGCAGGGACAGCAGTAAGGCAGGCAAAGGCCCAAACCAAGGAAACACTAGCACGAATAGTAAAAGAAGGGGACAAGACTTTCTATAGATACATTAGTGAAAGAAGAAAGTCCAGAGGGGGTATTGCTAAGATTAAAAGGGATAAGGGGGAGTGTGTGGAGGAGAACCAAGGAAAAACATCTATCCTAAATAGATACTTCTACTTCAGTATTTACTGAGGAGAAGGTAGGGCAGGGTCCACAGCTCAGCACCATGGACACAGGGTGGAGAGAGGTGTGCACAAGTCCCTTTCCAAAAGAAAGGGTCCTACAATAGCTCGCTAAGCTCAGGGTAGGCAAGGCAATGGGACCTGATGGTGTACATCCCAGGGTATTAAAAGAGCCAAGGGTGGAACTAGCAGAGCCATTAGCAGAACTGTTTAGTGAGTCTAAGAGCACCAGAGAGGTCCCAGAAGACTGGAGAAGGGCTCATGTGATCCCGCTCCACAAAAGTGGTAGCAGGGAGGTGGTAGGGAGCTACAGATCAGTCAGTCTTACCTCAGTAGTGGGCAAGATTATGGAGGCACTCCCTAAGGAAAGGATAGTGCAACACCTGGAATCCATAGGAGCACAGGATCCAAGACAGCATGGGTTTACAACAGGAAGGTCCTGCCAAACTAATCTCATAGATTTCTTTGACTGGGTAACCAGAGTGGTGGATCAAGGGGGAACAGTTTATGTCGCCTACCTTGACTTCAGCAAAGCTTTCGATACTATTCCACATAGAAGATTGATTAATAAACTGGGTAGGTTCAGAGTGGGTCAGACGTTGGTCAACTGGGTGGCAAACTGGTTGGTGGGCAGAAAACAGAGAGTGGTGGTAAATGGTATACAGTCAGAAGAGGTGCAAGTCACAAGTGGGGTATTTTAGGGATCAGTCCTGAGGCCAGTCCTCTTCAATATCTTCATCAGTTACATTGCAGATAGATTGGAGGGTAAGGTTTGTCTGTTTGCAAATGACACCAAGATCTGCAACAGAGTAGATGATCCAGCTGGGGTGGGCAGGATGAGAAGAGATCTGGATAAACTGGTAAAATGGTCAGAAGAGTGGTAACTGGGGTTTAATGCAAAGAAGTGCAAGATAATTCACATAGGGAAGAGAAACCCTGAAGTCACCTATAGGTTGGAAGGGGAGTTGCTAGCAATCACAAGGGAAGAAAGAGATTTGGGCATCATCATCACAGATGACCTGAAATCATCCAAGCAGACCACTAAAGCTGTAGGTAAAACTAGAGGGATGTTGGGGTGTATTAGTAGGGGTATCGTAAGTCGTAAGAGGGAGGTAATAATCCCTCTTTACAAGACACTGGTTAGGCCCCATCTGAAGTACTGCGTGGAGTACTGGAGGCCACACCTGCACAAGGACATTAACAAAATGGAGGCAGTCCACAGAAGGGCAACCAAAATGGTGCAGGGACTGCATCAGAAAACATATGAGGATAGATTAACGGAACTCAGTATGTGTACTCTACAGCAAAGGAGGGAGAGAGAGGTGATATGATCAAAACTTTCAAACATCTTAAGAGCATTAACAAGGTGAAAAAGTCCAACATGTTTCAATATAAGAAAAATAGCAGGATAAGAGGACACAGCATGAGACTAGAGTGAGGCTGGTTAAGGGGTAATGTGAGGAAGTTCTTTTTCACAGAAAACGTGGTGGATGCTGGAATGGCCTACCTCAGGAAGTCGTGGATATGAATATAGTGCAGGGCTTCAAACATGCATGGGGTAGGCATAAGGGAGCAATACAGATGAGTACGAATAGATAGGCCATTGACAGAGTAAAGGCCGATGGCACATTCATAAGGTAGAAAAAATGGGCAGACTGGATTGGTCTTGCAGTCCTCATATGCCATCAACTTCTATGTTTCTATGTAAACAATATTAAAATAAATGGCTTTAATTGCATGACTTGACAAAATCGCTATTTCTTCAAGAGTGGCTGCAGCCTTAGCAAAAAATTATCATGATTCTATTTGATGGAATATCACTAGTACCGACTGATGCAGAGGTCAATATTATAGCACGTACTGCCCACCTCCATTTAACAGTTCAGCACCTGATTTAATGTACACCGAGGACTGCACACTGTACATGACACAGCTATATTGCCTTTGTGCCATGTTTATGTTCAAATGAAAAGTAAGTTTATCGATCACAGTGTTGCAAAGATAGCCTTTTTCAAAGAACTTAGTCTAGATCAGGGGTTCTCAAATGGTGAGGCCAGCCTCCCTGGGGAGGCCCCAACCTGTTCCAGGGGAGGCTCAAGCAAGTCAGAAAAAAGTACTATATTTAAATTTTGAGTTTTATATATTTTATGTGAAGAGATGAAGCAAATTGAAACAGGACAATAGTAGGTGAATTTTATGTATTTATTTACTAATAGGTTGCAAGGGAAGATGAATGAGAGAAGGCTCATTTCAGGTGTACCCAGGGAGGGGTAGAGAGTGAATACATTTTAAAAGGTAACTGCAAAACAATCAAGAAATACACAATGAACAGTAGTGCAAACAAATATGAACAATAAACTAATAATGAGTGCTGGTAATTGATCATTTGTAGACTGATGGCAGAACAGCCCAAATACAAGGGCTGAGCATAGAAGTGCTAAGAGCAATAGTAGGAAGGAGCAAAGTAATCCCAGAGAAATTGCTGAGAAGCAGGGAAGGAGGGGGAGAGGTAAAGTATGTAGGAAGGTTATTTCATATAGAGAGGAAACAAAGAAAGTAGTCTGACCCATGAAGGTACTGCAACAAGGGGTAACAATGGCTCAAGAATGAAAATAGTGGAGTAAGTAGGCTGGCCTGTGTGTGGGGGGGGGAGGGTGTTACAATAAGCTGAATAATAATATTTATTTTATTTATGGGTTATTCAGATAACACCTTTGAGCACAGGAGCTCTTTTTCAAAGGTTCCACATCAGTATAAGACAAAGAGCTGAATGTGAGCCAAGTACCCAAAGGGGTTTCAGTTTATTCAAGGTGTAGTGCGCAAAGTACAGTATGTTATTTATCTTTGGGCAGGCCCAAGATTATTTCAGTTTTTGGGGGAGGCTCCAAATCTTTTCCATGGATTTGGGGAGGCTCACTGTGACAAAGTCTAAGAACTATTGGTCTAGATATTAAAGAATTGTGGGACAATTTTGTTGAACTTGCACTACTCACAAGTACCACAAGGTGTGCAACAAAATGATGCCTGCATCAAAAGAACGCCACATGCATTATTTCTCTGCCATAAAGTCAGCAAAGCATCCCAGATGCACCAAAATGTTTGAAAATAGCACCCACACATTTTGGCGGTGATGTAGCTGTGGCAGAACTGCTGCAAATCCTGCCTCCGAGGCATGAAAATCCAGGATCTTATCCTTAGAGCAGGTTAACACTGAACCCATTAGAGCTAGAAAGTTAATTTTATTTTTAAAGGAAAGCTAGGGTCAGGGTGACGTGGCTGTGGTCCATCGTCGATCCATTAAAGGGACGCTTTCAACCCTTTTTGCATCATACTATTTCAAGTTGAAACCCCACATTTTATACTTGCTTACCTTCTCTAAAATTCATTGGTTTTGCTGGTAGTTTCATCTGCCTCCTTTCTTAGTAGAACTTTAATGCATGTAATTGGGTAACTACAGTATACCCAACATTATTTTTTTCGTTTTTTTTTTCAAATCCATGATTTGCTGTTATTGCTCACTTGCTGAGCATATGGAACACCCACCAAACAGTGCAGCCACTCATGATGCAACAATCTCATCTGCTCCTACTGCACCTTGATTGGCTAGACTGTGTTGGGGGTGTTCTCAAGTCCAGGACAGATGCAGTGGGAGTTGATTAAGGAATGTAAACAAACACATTTTGGTGTGGTAACACCAGTATGGTGGGCAGCCTGTTTTCACTCTTAAAAGATAAAAAGGATTCAGAATCAAACTACCTGCCACATCAGCACATTCTGCAGAATGCAGACAACCATAAAATGTATTTTTTAAACTGGGGACAGTTTGAGACTTAAAGCAGTTGACAGTGTCCTTTTAAGAGGGGGTGCACAGAGAAATCTCCTTGATGAAGTTACAAGCTGCATCACTAAAGCACAAAACAGTACACTTAATATAAATGCAAAAAAAAGCCAAAATAACAAACCAGAGAACCAATTCCCTTCTTACTGTGGATTGGTGAATGCATTAAGGAAATTTCCCTGTGTCCTTCTCTTAATTGAAGCTGAAGTCATGTTCTACAAAGTGTTTGGTGAGCCTGTAATCAGCCGTTTGTATCTCTGAGTTGCAACTTGCTTTTTGCATTTAGTAAAATTTATATCCAGCACTCTGCACTTCACAATTGATTTACAACTGAAATAAAATGATTCCTGAAGGTTATGCCATTTTGTGGTTCCCTCATTACATTAGTGCATCCGAGTTGCATTTTGCACATTGTGGCAATTTTTACTCTTTGCATTTTGCACTTTAAATCTGGAATCTTTTAAGGTTTGACCATTTTTGGTTTCCTTAGCTTTGCTAGTGGTGGCCCACCTTTGCATTTACAAACAATGTTTGCTACATGAATTCACATAGTACTTCAGGGTATTGTGCACACAGCACTTTGTGAGCCCTTCCCCTAGTTGTTTATAAGAAATTTGCATTCAATAACATTTTTATTTTACCCAAGACAAACATTATCTTCCTATGCTTTCACAGTCTATGCCCAGGAAAACTTTAAAAGATGATAATGCTAACAAACATATAAATATTTGTATGGTGGCATATTTTTCTACATTGATACACAATTTCATATAACAGTTTAATAAAAAAATAGTATTTTTTTTGTTTCAACAATTTTAAATTATTGTTCGGCTTCAGCCTATTTAATAATAATGGTAATATGTTCTATTTTTTAATAAAAAAAAAATCTCACCATAAATGCTGTTACAAACCTCTTGGTCTTCTGCCTACCATTTCAGTTCTTTCCTGTGTGTAGATGCTAATACATATGCATTAAGAGGTAGTAAAGATGAAGGAAAAAGACAAATGAAAAATATATTGAATATAAACTGAATAGTGTCATTTTGTGGTTGTGTCAGGGCCTCATTAAGGTCTTCCATAATGTTTTATAATCATAACCAAATAATAAAAAATATGTTGACAGTCTAACCAACATTAAGTTATAATTTAATTGATTGTTTCAGTAAGGTCAGATATTTTCTTCATGAATCATTAAAACTAAATGTATAATACAGTTTTAATGCTATACATTATTAATAAAGTAATCATGAATTAAGGATAATACTCTAGGAAACAGTTCACGTCATGCTAAAAATAGATGAACAGCATGCTTGCTACACCAGAGAGAACATTCTGTACATTCTGTACAGCCACAAGGGTCCTCAGTTTAAAGGCTAGAAATACAGACTCAGTCAGCAGAAAGAGACTGATAGTCCATCAAGTCCGCCCACATTATAATTGCCGAACCTCCTCTGACCTAGTGCCCTGGGGGCTGTCCCCCTCTCCGCCCCCCATAACAATTCTCCTGATAGTTGGGACTGTGAGTCATTTTGCTGTGTCCCAGTCATTTTTGAAACCACTTTGGGTACTTGCTGCACCACTTCTGCTGGCAGTCTTTTCCATGGCACTACCCCGCTTTACATGAAACAGAACTTTCTCACAACTTTCTTGAATTTACTCCCACCCCACCAACCTCCAACTGTGTAAATATGTGACTGCCTCTCTATTTCTAACAAGTCTTCACTATCTACCCTATTTATGCCCCTCAGAGATATGTCTTTTTCATATCCTCTGTTGCGTCTGGCCATCAGTGAGTGCACATTCAGGGCCACCAGCCATTCCTCATAGACCCTGCCTTGCTGGCCATGGATCATTCTGGTGACCCTTCTCTGTACTGACTCCAGCCCATCTGTGCCCTTTCTTGGGGAAGGATCAAGAACTGGACACAGTATTCCAAGTGAGCCTTCAGCATGGATCTACATAAGGGCAGTATCACTTTATTTTTCCTGCGATCAACCCACCCCCCCCCCGATATACCACAGAATCCTCAATTCCTTATGTCACTAATGAACATATTGAATAAGACAGGTCCCAGGACTGATCCTCGTGGACCCTGCTTGTGACCCCATCAACTGATTTGTCCCCATTTACTACAACCTTTTGTTGACCCCTCAAGCCAGTTTCCCACCCACCTGACTAAACTCTTCTCTACCCCTAAGTCATACGGATTTCTCAGCAGCCTCTTGTGTGGTACCAAACTAAAGGATTTGCTGAAGTTAAAGCAGGGCAAATATAGGAATCATAGGAACACTACGAGTCAGAAGCATTAGGCATGAATGAGTCGCCATTTTGCAATGGACTACTACTTACAGTTGTTTGTCAAGTATTTATCTTGTGCAGATTTAAACAACTCCATAGTTTCTCAAGCTATGACTGCCTCAAAACTATTCCAAATACCAACCACCCTCTGGTTTATCCAGGATCTCCCATCTTAAACTCTTGTAAAGATCACTTCTTAGTCAATAGCTGTGAGTCCTGGTATCCCTAATAACTGTTTTCTTGTTAAGGCCTATACACTCCCACAGATTATAATTCCTAAGGGCCTTGTAAATCAGGTAGAGATCTCCCCTTAGTCTCCTATATTCCAAAGAGAATAGACCCAGTTTCCCAAGTCTCTCCTCATAAGTCAAATAGAGTATACCAGCAATCCTTTTTGTTGTCCTTCTCTGCACCCCCTCCAACAATGCAATATCCCATAGGCTGCCTGGTGCCCAAAACTTAGCGCAGTACTCAAGACAGGGTCTAACAAGAGTGCCACACAGAGGCAGGCTGACTCCTCTGTCCCTACTTTTAATATGCCTTAAGATGCATTCTAGCATGTTTCTGCCTCTTCTTACTACCTTCCTGGTTTGTTCTCCAAAGCTTAATTTGTTAGTAATGAATATGCCTAAGGTATTCTCCTTGACAGTGGATTCAAATTCAACTCCAATTAAGTGGTACTTTACCATACAGTTCCTCCTTCCAAAGTGCATTATGTTGCACTTGCCCATGTTAAACTCTAATTTGTGGTCCCTAGCCCATGTCTCCATTTTTCCTAAATCTTCCTGTAGCCTATTAACAGATGCCTCATTTTCCACTATGCCCTCCAATTTCATGTCATCTGCAAATTTAGTGATCTAGGAATTAGGTGATGGTAGCATAGTGAAGATAAAGATATTAAACAGGGATGGCCCCAGCAGTAACCCCTGTGGCACCCCAGTGATCACCATACCCCACTCAGATCAATAACCTCTGATGTTAACCCTTTGTTTCCTTTGATCTAGCCAGGATGCAAACCATTTTATGATACATGGACTAAAATGGTATAGAATTAATGTCTCTATTAGTTCCTTATGGGATAACTTGTTGAATGCCTTAGCATAATCTAAACAAATAACATCAACTGGTAATCTGAAATCCTATGCCCTACTTATTATCTCAAAGAAGTGGAAGATATTGGTTTGACAAGCCCTATCTGATTTGAAGCCATGCTGTGTTATGTCATCCAGACCCATACTCAATACATGCTTTTCCATTTCTTCTTTAACCCATTCTACTAGTATTTTTCCAGTAATGGATGTCAAACTAATGAGTCTATAGTTATGGACCTCATGGTTTGGAACGTTTTTTATGTATGAGTGTTATAGTAGCCTGTCTCCATTAAAGGATCACTTTACCCTCAAGTAATGCGTGTGTAAATAGTATACTGATCAGCCCAGCAAGCTCATTTGAAAGCCTTCTTAAAAGTTTGTGGTGTATGTTATCAGGGCCCTGGGATTTATTAATATTTAGCTTGGCAAGCTTATTTTTGACCTCCTGCTCTGTAATTCAAGTTAATATTTCATTGCTTTGTCTAATTTTCCCAAGAAGATGTTCATAGTCAGCTTTAGCATATGTACAGTATTAATAAAATAATCATTGACATTTTCTGCCATTTCTTGTTCATTGTCAACTGTTTTCCCTCCTATAAAAAGTGGTCCCACTGTAGGTTGTCCACCCTTAAGGCTGCTAATATAGTTAAAAAAGTTCTTCTTATTATCGCTAGTTCTAGATGCCAAACGTGGCTCCTCCTCTCTTTTTGCTTTCTTAATTAAATCTTTGCAGTTTTTAACCTTAGCTTTATATGCCAGTACGTTTTCTTGTTTATGTTTATATTTTTTGTATGACCTTTGTTTTCTTCTAATCTCCTTCTTTGTTTTGTTAGTGAACCAGTTAGGTATGCTACACTTTTTGGTGTATTTTGCTATTTCCGGCACAAACTATTTTATGCAATAGTCAATACGATATTTGATCTTGTTCCAGATTGTTTATAAAGGGAGACTGTACAAGTCATTTTTCCAGTCCCACTTTCTGAGGTAGACTCTTGTCTTTGTGCCTTGCCCTATTGTAATATTTGAGTTTGGTTAATCCTCTCTTTATTTCATAGTTTCCCCTTATTTTAGTGAGCACCACGTTGTGAGGAAGTGATAAAATAGATCCAATTTTTCATAAAACAGGTGCTCCTATTTTGGCACATTATTTAACATATTTGTTCAATTTATCTCTAAAGCTAGATGTAGTCCCTTCTGAATGGAAAGCAGCTCATGTTATTCCAATTTTTAAAGGTGGCAATGAAACTGACCCAGGATGTTATCACCCCATCTCAGTGCTGTCACCAGTGGCTAAAATATTTGAAAAGCTGGTTTACAAACAGTTATCCAGTTTCTTAGTAAAATATGGGGGATTATCAGATTACCAGTCTGGATTTCGTAAAGGTCATAACACCACCTTTGTTACTGCAAGAGTTGATGACAATTTTCTGACTGCATCTGATCAAGGTGTACAAGTTTCAGCAATTTTTTTAGACCTTTCTAAGGCGTTTGACTCAGTTGACCATAACATCTTACTGAACAAACTAAAAACCTTAGGTTTAGATATGAACTCATTGTTTTGGATTTCTTCTTACCTGACAACCTGATCACAATGTGTTAAAGTTGGGGAATATTGCTCTGATTGTGTTACCATCGGTAAGGGGGTTCCTCAGGGGTCAGTACTTGAGCCCCTTTTATTCCTCATATAGGTTAATGATTTGCCAAAATGTGGTTCTGCTGAAACCAAGATTTTTCTACATGCAGACAATGCCATTTTATATACTCAAAATAAAGACCATTCACTGGCACCAAATACCATCCAGGGTGATTTTACTAGGGTCCAGCATGAGCTTATAAATTTTCGGCTATTGTTGAATGTTGCAAAAACACAAAGGATATTATTTACTAGTAAGCCCAAAATTGATTACACTGGTCTGATTATTAAAGCTGTAAATGGAACTGTAATTTGTAGATCACCCTATTATAAATATTTGGGTATACACTTGGATGAGTCTTTGAACTTTTGACTGCATATGGAAAAACTTTCTTAAACTAAAGAGCCTATTATCATTTTTGTTTTCAGAAATAGGGCAAGTTTTAGTTTTTCTATATGTAAACAATTGGCCAGTTCATTGTTTTTGTCACACATTGACTATGAGGACTGCATTTACATGACGGCTACTGATGCAGTCTGGGGGTGCTTGATCCATTATATCATAGTGCCCTCAGGTTTGTTACTGGGTTTCCATAGAGGTCACACAACTGCAGCTTATATGCAGTCATGGGGTGGCAATCCCTATCTGTCAAAGGACATGGAAACATAGAAATTGATGGCAGAAGGAGACTGCTAGGTCCATCTAGTCTGCCCATTTGTTTCAGACTTATTTTGATGCTCTAGTTACCCTTTGTAGTCAGGGCTCTCTTGTGTCTATCCCACACATTCTTGAATCCCCCCACAAGTGCTGACCCCCACAACCTCTTGGGGCAGGCTGTTCCAAGTGTTCACCACTCTTTCTGTGAAGAAAAACTTCCTTGTGTTGGTACAGAACCTCCCTCCTTGCAGCCTGATGTCATGTCCCCTGGTCCTGGAGCTCTTCTTGAAGTGAAAAAGTTCCTGTGCCTGTACCTTGTTAATGCCTTTTATGTACTTGAATGTTTCAATCATGTCCCCTCACTCTCTCTTCTTGGTTCCAGGGAGTACATATTCAGTTCCCTATGTCTTTTCTTGTAGGACATGTACTGCAGACCCTGACTCATTTTTGTTGCCTTTCTCTGTACTGTTTCCACCTGGTCAAAATCCTTTCTGAGGTGAGGCCTCCAGAATTGGACTTTGTATTCCAGGTGAGGCCTGACCAGTGATCTATACAGTGGTAGTACCACCTCTCTTTTCCTGCTCGTGATTCCCCTCCCAATGTAGCCCAGCATTCTGTTGGCCTTCATTGTTGCCTTCTCACACTGCTTACTAACCTTCAAGTCATCTGAGATTATGATTCCCAGATCTCATTCCTGGTTTGAGGCTGCCAGTCTTTCGCCTCCTAGGTAATACTCCTTTCTTGGTTTTTTCTTTCCTATATGCATGACCTTGCACTTTTTGGCATTAAATCTCAGCTGCCACACTCCAGACGATTCTTCTAGTTTCTTGAGGTCAGCTTCCATCTTGCTCACTCCTTCTGGCGTGTTCAATCTGCTACATATCTTGGTGTCATCTGTGAATAGACACACCTTCTCTCCCAGCCTGTCAGTGATGTCTGCTATTAAAATACTGAAGAGCACAGGCCCTAGCACTGAGCTCTGGGGCACCCCACTGGTCATCCTGCCTTCCATCGATTGCACTCCATTAACCTGTACCCTCTGGGTTCTGCCTTGTAACCAGTTTTGTACCCATCTGACTACTTCTGGACCGACCCCTGTGTGGTCAAGCTTCTTTACCAGTCTTCTGTGTGGAACTGAGCTGAAGGCCTTACTAAAGTCTAGGTAGACCACATCTACTGCCCCATCATCGTCCACTATTTTTGTAGCATAGTCATAAAACTCGAGCAGATTTGTCTGGCATGACCTACCTGCTGTGAAACCATGCTGTTTAGAGTCTTGATGGCCACTAGTTTTGAGAAATGTTATGATCCTCTGTTTGAATAGTGTCTCCATTAGTTTCCCTACTATAGACGTGAGGCTCACCGGTCTAATTACTAGCCTCTTCGCAACTTCCCGATTTGTGAAGTGGAACCACTATTGCCTTTTTCCAGTCTTCCGGTACCACACCGCTCTTCAAGGATTTCATGAATACAAGTGTCAGAGGGGCTACTAATTCTGCCCCCAGTTCCTTAAGGATTCTGGGGTGCATCTTGTCTGGTCCCATGGCTTTGTCTGCTTTTAGTTTATTTAGCACCTCCCGTACTTTGGTTTCTGTAAAGGGACTCGTGCCTACCCCTGATCCTGGGGTGTTGTGTTTTTTCAGGGCTGGGAGAGAACTTCTCTTCTAGGGTGAACCACTTTGCATAGAGCAATTCCCTTTTCCTAAAACAGTTAGGGGTAGGGAGGGTGGGGTGGCACTGGAGTCTGGTTGTTTTTTGTTTACAGATTTGTAATAAGAACATTACCGACATATCTCCTGGAACTTGTATACCCAAAATGAATTAGTACTTACTCACTTGAGATCTAATGCCTTGCCACAATTTTTATTACCTAAATGTAAAACTAAATATGGTAATAGTACCTTAGCATATACTGTTACACGAGCATGGGCCTTTATTCAGAAGAAACTTAATCTGACTTCATTAATATCTTATGTGGGTTTTAAAAAGCGTACAAGAAATATTTTATTGCACAGATGTGATTGTTGTGGATGATTAACTGAAACTTGATTATGTTGCTTGTACGTTTTACAAGTTGATGACATTGTGTACTTGCATGTGCTATGTTTGTTTATTTATTCATGGACACAATTGAAAATGACAGTTTACTCTCTATTGCCTTCCAATACATTTAAAAGATTTGAAAGATCACCATTTGCTAGAAGCTCTCTAACCACACAGTTAATAATATACTGTTCCATGCCCAATATACCATGCTCAGTATACCATCTGCCCTCTACATACTGCCCTAGTGACAACATCAGAAAACTATGTCAGGTAGGCCTTACATGACCTATCTGACATAAACCATATTGGTTGCCATTTTGCAGCCTGTTGTGTTTTAAGTAGGCCACCAGACATTCCTTAACTATGGTTTCCATTATCATACTTACAATAAAGGTAAGAGTGAACAAACTATATTTGCTCGGGTCCTCTCTGCTCCCCCCCCCCCAATGGAGTAGAACTACATTTAGAGAGCTTCAGTCTCCTGGCACCTCTCCAGACTCCAGTAAGCCATTAAATAGCTAAGTTAAAGGTTTCACCAGTTCTGCAGCCAGTTTCTCTACCACTCTTGGGTTCAGTCTATCTGCACCTGGCACTTTATCCACCCAGAGAACCTCCAGCACACCCAGTTCTATATCTCTTGAAAATACAGTAAGTTTTCTGAGCTCATTTTAGGAAAAGGGGATTGCTCTATGCAAAGTGGTTTGTCCTAGAAGAGACGCTCCCTCCCAGCTGTAAAATTAATCATTTAAATGAAGTTTTGATAAACATTTTGATAAAACTGTTAGCTAGCAGAAAGTTTAACAGTGTAACAGTACCAATGTAATTTAAGATTTACTGTAATATGAAAAACCTTGCTTTGCTCACATTGTTTTAATCACATCTCATATATTGTACATGTCTGTGTTTTTAGGCGTGCTACTAGTGATTGCCTAATATCAACAAGCAAACAGAAGCCAATGCCACGCCCCCTACCCCAAAAAAAAAAAAAGCAAGTCAGAGCACACTCGCCCCCCCCCCCCCAAACAGAGGTAAATGTAACAATAAATATATTTTTTCAGCCTGGATTGTCAACTTACTGATTTGATTTTAAAAGGAGTGGGGGTCTCTTGGTATTCACTTCAGGGCCCTGCTGTAAAGTCACGCAGTTACCAATGTTGAGGTAGACCACCCATCAACTGGGTCCCTACTCTAAACTGCAGCTGCCTCAAATGGCTTACCTTTATAGGGTGCATCAGCCTCAAACTGGCTTAATTAAGGTGTGATCCCCAGCTGATATGCAGGTAACTGGTGGGGAGCTGGTTAAAAGAGAAAGCCACACTTCTCCATTTACAAACTTTATCCAGTGTTAACTGCTCACCCTTACTCATTCATAAACTGTAAGTGGGAAATCCAATAAACTTCTTAGAGTTATTTCTTACTGTAATTTTTTTTCTTTTCTTACTATCATTCTTTCTTCTTTGAAGAACCATTATTAGGAAAAAGAGAACAATAAGATGAATTACATGTAATGTTGGGCAATATTTTGACAGTGGTACACCAGATTCTGTTTTTATAGTGCTGGTAACTCAGACTTTTATCTGGACTATTAGTTTTATTGCATAGTCTGTACCAAATAACAACATGAATGAACCTACTGTAGTCTGAAATCTCTTAACAAAACTTTGAAATAGCTGCCAACAATGAATTTTAAAAGAGCTGCCAAAAATTGAAAGTAAATTAGCTATAGTGGATGACGCTGATTCCCCAACTTCAAATAAACTCAGAGTTTGCAGGCCTCGCTATTGCTACCCTCAGCTACTAAAATCCATATTATAGTATCGCAAAGCATCACATGTATCATAATTTAATGTTTCTATAATTAATATTAAAATAATAAACACTACATTCACTAACTCACGGGGCATTTTTTACGTGATTGTAATCTGGCATTTCTAAATTCTGTGAAAATGCAGTAGTATCGACATTTTTGTAGTTATGAATACGATAATGGTTTTACAGTGCTTTCTTATTACCTCTGTTATCACCACAGCCAATGCCACTCACATTCTTTTAAAAACTCGCTGTTTACTGTATCAAATATAGTTGTTTGCTCGTACCAAGGATAAAGCAGTTATCTGAAACCAATTTGCATTACATACACCAACTGCTTCATAAAAAAGCAAATCAAAAATGGCATGAATAAATATTTTAGATATACTATATTCCAGCTATTTAAATACATCAATTGTATTAATCAGATAGGTGCATTTCCACTTTATCTGCCCCTCTGCCAGAAACCTGTTCAGTGTTACAGTGGCAGAGTGGCATAAATCAGTTATAAATATGCAGACTTTCTGTGATATGTTTATACCCTATGTCTTCATACCCACCGTTGCCACTGGTAGGCTGTTCCATAGGTTCATCACCCTCAGGAAGAAACAGTGCCCCTAATGTTACCCCTGAATTTACTGCCTCTAAGTTTTGGGGTGTGTCCCTATCTCCTGCTGGAGCACAGCATCTCTACTTGTTCAGTCTTGCCGATACCCTCGTGTATGTGAAAGACAGAGATGATATACCCTCTTAGCATCTTTTAATCAGACGTGAACACAATAAAAGGCTGACAATGTCACGTCATAGCATGTGCCACCCATGCCCCTGGTCATTTTGGTGGCCCCGGGATGCATCCCCCCCGACTGCCTCGGTGCCCCTTTTGTACTGAGGATCCCAGAACTTGTCACAGTACTCCAAGCGGGGCCTGTCAAGGGCCCTGTAAAGTGGTAGGATCACTTCTCCTGCTTTGCTGCTCACCCCCTTGGATGCATCACAATCTTCTGTTGTAATGGGGACCATGAATGACTTGTGTCTTACAGATGGACAACCCAAAAATCGTTATTGTAAACTCAAAATGTCTGAGCTTGTGGTAACTGACATATTTATCAGTTTATTAACAACAGGTGAAGTCAGTAAGCAGGCCTGTTCCCCTTAAGGTAGATTAAAATACAATGGAGCAGGGTGGCACATTTATCTAGAAAGACTCTATGGCTGGATATGCCACTTTCATAAAATTATAGGAAAGAAAAGTAGGCATGTTATTTTACCAAAATAAGAAAGGATGGATATCAGCAGGATTTAAGCAATAACAACTGAGAAGCCAATCATTTCTGAAGGATTAATGACCGGTTAGAGGGATGGGTGGCCAAGGTGTGGTCAAGGGCTACTTCCCTCCAGTCAGTCATTAATCCAAGGAAATGACTGGCTCTGTTATTGCGATATACTGTATGTCTAGTCACAATAACAGTTTTCTTTTTCCTGTTTATTTTTATGTTAATTAAGGTTTTAAGTATAGTGGCATGAACCATGCATCCTGTACAGCATCAGTTAGTAGCTGGATCAGTCATTTCTAAGATATTAATGACTGATCCAGTAGCCAACCAGAAGCCAAGCCTAGGCTAATGAATAATTAATTAGACTTATAATGAACAGTCGTAGATGTTTGATCTGGTGTCTTGAAGCAAGATGTGGGAACATGTCCTGAAATTGAGGGGTGATAAATGCAGGGGTAATGATAAAAGACATTGTCTCCCAGTGAGTGGTGAACCTATGGAACAGTCTGTCAGTAGAGATAGTGGATGTGAAGACAGTACTGTTCTTCAATATAAGAATAGATAGGTTTTTACTTACCAAGGGAATTATCAAGCACCCTAGCTGGTGGCAGACATGAGAGACCTAGACTTCATTCCATCCTTAAATTACTATGCTACTAATGTCACTCTCTCACCCTGGAAGTCCTGGTCATCTATCTTTTATAATAAAAGAGTCAACACTGTGCATCTCACTCTCGAGAGTGTCTGACCAACTTGAATTTAAGCAATAATGACCGAAGAGCCTGTCATTTCATGGAAATTAATGACCGGCTGAGGGGGCACCAAGGGTCACCCCCACCCAGCCAGATGTTAATCTCTAGGAAATGACCGACTCTTCAGCCATTATTGTGATTATAAGTCTAACTGCAATAATGATTTCTTTTACTTTTGAAATTGTTTTTGTGGCATCATTTCTGTAGTGCTGCACCCTGCTGCTGCAGCAGGAACAGCTGCGCAGCAACCGTGCTGGTCACTTCTAAGAGATTTCAGACCTGCACAGCAGCCAATTAGTGAGCTACACCAGTCCATGAATAATTAATTAGACTTGTAATTTGTGTTAAAGATGGACACATTCCAGTCAGCCCAGTGGCACTGAGGGCTAAGGTGCTGGGTGCCTTACCTCACACCACGCTGCCAACTAGGGTTCAAAAACAAGCACGGGCCATCGGAGATCGGCATGGGGGAGGGCAGAGCTGGATAGAGCTGCCAAAAGGCAGCTCTCCTCTCTGGGGAGGGAAGGTGGAATCCCTCGGCTATTGTCTGCCTCCTGGTGGAGGCCAGGAGACAGTACAGGCTACAGGGTGCATAGGCATAGCTGACGGGAGGGCAGAAAGGGTTGCTACTGGGGCTGTAGTTTGCATGCATGCCTCCACGTGCATCTGACTACTCCTGGGGCCCTGGGTGAAAAATGGAGGAGAAAAACATCCCAGCAGGCAGGATGACGCCCGACTCCCCGCAGGCACTGCTCCTGGGCCGAGCATAAGGTAAGCCCTGGTAATTCCAGATGACGGAGCTGGGGGGGGGGGGCGATCAGGCTGAAGGGGGAAAGCCGGGACAAAGGAGCATAAATAAAGTAGTGATAAAAGATGGACAGATCCCCATCCTTTTGTTGCTAAAACAGTTCCACTATAGGATTCCACTTTTTCCATAGCTTTGATTACTTAAATTTCATTGATTGATTCATACTGTTTACATAGGGAGTGAGTGTGCCTGTACTGCATCTGGCTCTTCAGGTCATGAGAGGGCCCTGGAACTGGAAATAATCTTCATTTTTACCTTCAGACAGACAGTGAGAGTGCCTGTGTTTTGCTAATTTCCCAAGGCAGTGAGAGAGCCCGGGGAGTTGAAGATATTTCTGAAGAAACTTTGACTGTTTACTTAATTAGTTTTGTTTTGGACGTTTTTATAATATCACAGTTCATTTCATTAGTGACAGAATATTGGACTAATTAGTTTTATTTCAGTCCAAGATATTTAATTGTTTATACTTTATCTTTTTTAGTATTTTATGTATGGGAGGGTTCACTGAAGATTATTTATGTTGGGATAGGGGATAGGTGTTTTGGGTTATTTAATTTTAATTAAGTTTTGTGGGTTTATACTGTATATTGTGGTGTTTTTGTTATTTTGTTTTATTTCATTTTGTTTTTAATTAGTTAAGTGAGAGTCATCTGATAAAGTGATTGCTATAATGTGTTGGAGGCCTGCCCCCACGGTCGTGTGCTATTCGCCCTCTGCTCTCCATCCCTTCCCCACCACTGCAGTTTACAACATACCAGCGCTGTAGGGTGCTGGGTATCGCTCACAAGGGGATGAGGGGGGGCATGAACAGTGGAGGGTGAATGAGCGGGGCCATCACATCCAGGTTATGAGATCCAGGAGACGCCCTGAGGCAAAATGGAACCAAGAATGTGATTCACCATGTCTGGTTTCCATACCCAAGGGCACTACCAATATTGGTGGGCAGGTGGTTAGGGTGGCGCTGAAGGTTCATCCATCTCGGGCGGTGTTATGCAATGCCAGGTCCATTAAAAACAAGATTGTAATTATTGCAGATCTTGCAGGAACGGTGGATCTGGTCTGCATCACCGAGACCTGGCTGGATGAGAACTCTTGCCCCATCTTGAAGGCTCTAACTCCAGCCAGGTACTCGGTGATCCACCGCCCGAGACTGGATCGGGGGGGGAGGTTGCAGTCTGTTTCAAGATTGAACTTAACCTTACAAGTGTACCAGTTGAGGAGACTGAGTCATTCGAGTATACCGTGGTAGCAGGTGTAGGTTGTAGGATCGCTCTCATCTACCGTCCACCGGGAGATGAGAAGCGTTTTTCAGGAAGTCGCAGACTTTGTCATTGACATGGCGTTTGAGTCACCCAGACTGATGGTTCTGGATGACTTCAGCACCTGGGTTGATGACAAACTCTCACCATTTGGACAACGCTTCCTCCAGTTAATGTCATCTCTGGGCCTTACACAGATACTTACCACTGCTACCCATGGATATGGTCACTCCCTTGACTTTGTCTTCCTCCTGGGGATCAAGGCCTCTGACTTGAGGATGGAACCAGTTGGTTGGTCTGACCACTACACCATGGGGTTTAGTTTTAGCAGCCCCCTTCATAGGCCTACCCCTGTGGAGATGGTAAGGTATCGCCCTTTATGAGATATTAGCTCTGAAGGCCTGGTGGCAGTACTTGACCTATCGTCCCTTCCAGAAGCAAACAGTGACCCAGAGGCCCTTGTAGTGGCTTATAATATGGCCATATCAGCAGCCCTGGATGTCATTGCTCCTGTCTGCATTCATCCTGTCTCCCTTCGTCCTCGGTTCCCATGATTCGATGGGACCTTCAAGAAGATGCGGTGACTAGGACGAAGGTTAGAGCATTGCCGACGGAGATCCCCCCCTTGATGCCAACCACCTTTAATTGATGGAGCATTATCAAGCCTATCAATCTGCAATCTCCCATTAGAAAGCAGAATTCCTGTCCAGGGAGATTGCCATTGCTCAGAATCGACCAGCTCAACTTTTTCGCACTGTAGACAGACTGTGCAACCCAGCCTGCCTACCAGTGCGAAAAGTTTTTTCACAATTACAGTGCGATGAACTTGCTCAATTCTTTGCAAATAAGGTGGCCAACATCAGGGTGGCACTCCATCCAGCACACTCTAAGGGTGTTGCTCTGGACCAGCATGTGGCTGCTGCTCCTCAGCTTTCCTGGAGTGCCTTCGACCGGCCGGAGTCCATGGATGCCATGCGGATTGTCCAGAGTATGCACCCTACGTGCTGTAGTTTGGATCCTGGACCAACTTTCCTGATTTGGGGTTGTATTGATTCCATCAGTCCGGTCCTTGCATGGATAGTCAGGTGCTCCTTGGAAACAGCTGAGTTTCCTAGCTCCCTGAAGGAGATGGTGGTAACACCCCTCTTGAAGAAAGCTTCTTTGGACCCCGACTGCCATGCGAACTACAGACCAATCTCAAATCTTCCCTTTTTAGGGAAGATGATTGAGAAAGTAGTGGCCATACAGCTGGAGAACAGCTGGAGAACCATTTGACCATCCATGACATCTACGAACCCCTCCAGTCCTGTTTTCGAAAGAGGCATAGTAGTGAGACAGCGCTGGTTCGGGTGCTCAATGATCTCCTGATGGCTAGAGATCGGAAGAGCCATTCCATCTTGGTTCTCCTAGATTTCTCATCAGCGTTTGACACTGTGGACCATGGGGTACTGCTTAATAATCTGAGTTTCATCTGTGGACTATCTGGTGTAGTCCTCAAGTGGTTTACATCTTACCTCACCAGAAGAACACAGAGAGTGGTGTCTGGGTTTTTTTCCTCAGACACAGTTTCTCTGTCTTGTGGGGTTCCTCAGGGTTCAGTATTGTCCCCCATATTGTTCGCAGTGTACAAGCTGCCCCTTGGAGACATTGTAAAAAGGTATGGGCTGAGGTTTCACTGCTATGCTGATGATACACAGCTCTACCTTTCTTTTGCACCTGACCAGGATGGAGCTCTCTCAGTCTTTAACAACTGCCTCACAGAAATCCAGGAGTGGATGGACTCGAGTTAGATGAAGTTGAACTCGGATAAGACTGAGGAGTTGGTTGTGGATCTGGTCAGCCGGATAGGGGGGTTGGGGGCTGGTTTGCCTTCAAGGCTATACCTTGGGGGCCTATCACTCCCGATCTCTGAACAGGTGCAGAACCTGGGGTTAATTTTTGATGAAGGGCTTATTCTGCACTCACAGGTGTCTACCATCATCAAATCCTCTTTCTGTCATCTGAGGAATATCTCCAGCATTAAGCATCTTGTTCTGTCTGGAGATCTTCCTACGCTGGTCCCATGCCTTTGTGTCTACGTGCTTGGATTATTGCAATTCCCTTTACCTAGGGCTACCAGGGATAGAAATCAGCCACCTGCAGCTGGTGCAGAATGCGGCAGCCCAGCTCTTGACAGGAATTGCTCTGTCCAGTCATATTTCGCCAGTGCTGTGCGGTCTGCACTGGCTGCCAGTACAGTGGTGGATCACCTTTAAAGTCAGTCTTCTGACTTTTAAAGCCCTACACAGACACGGACTGGGCCTGGACTAACTGAAAGAGCTCCTGGTTCCTTACCACCCTGGGCGATTGCTCCGCTTAGTTTACGAGGGGCTGCTAGAGATCCCAAGGGTGTGTTTAAAATCTTCTGGGGCCCAGGCATTTATGTTTGTGGCCCCTACCCTCTGGAATTCTCTATCCCGCTGGTTACGGGAGTGCCCGACCATTGAGGGATTTAAACAGGCCTTGAAAACTTATTTATGGAGGCAAGCTTTTGGTGGTTGATGTTTTTTCTGGCTATATTAGTTGTTTTATTGTTGTTTTATATTTTTAAGGATGCTGAACTGTATGTGTTTTAAATTTTGTACAGCGCTTTGGCTTTTGAAAGGTGCCATAAAAATATAGCTATTATTATTATTATTATGCAAAATCACATCAATATTAAAGATACTGCACTATAAATTAAGTTAAATATATGATAATATCCTAGAAAATACAGGTAAGTTACATTAACATATAAACCTTAAAGTACATGTACGTTGTCAATAATATATCCATCGAAATAATTGTAAAGATGGTCCTTTAAAATGTTCTAGAAAGCTTGCTTCCTGAGAGGGAATGGTGCTCAGTTACCCACACAAGCTGTGCTGTACTGTTAAGGCCAGTCTAATCCTAACATTTCACATAAAATCATTGCGTTTTATTTATAAACCATATATTAAACGTCATCTGCTGTTCTTCTTCATACTGTATATAGCACTTTACCTGAAGATAAGCCATGCCATGCATTGTAAACTAGAAAAGACACAACTGCCTCTGGGCAACAGAGGCAGATACAATGAAGAGAATGCACCTTCTTTATTTGCTCTAGCATTGTGTCCAAACTGAACATATATTTTAACTTTACTAAATCATACTGCAATGTAGTTTAACATACTCTGTGCTTCTAAAATATGAACTGTGTGGGTTACACTCAACCAGCACCAAATATTACACTTTTTGAGCATTCCCAACTTGCACCAGAATGCACTTTACAATATGTAAGCAATAAGGCACGAAGGGGTGTATGTAAACCATATTTTACAGCACGGCCAGGGGCGTAGTAAGGCACAAGACTGAAGGCCAAGTGACTTCAGCTGCTGGCCCTGTTGTAAAAAATGGTTTATACACACCCGAGTGCCTTATTGATTTATAGATTCAGAGCAATGATTTGATACTTAGGACAACATAGATGTCATCAAGAATAGTTTGAAGGATTAACCAGTCTTCTCTGAAGCTCAAAGTTTGTTGAGCTTCTGAAGAAGGACTGGTTGGTCCGAAAGCTAGAGCACTTTGTTCTTGTTGTTACATCTATGTTGGTCCATTAAAAGGTATCAAATCATTTGCTTCTGGATCTATTCTTGCAAGGACCAATACGGCAACTACTAAGTCTAGATTATTGCACTTATAAAATTTGTTCCTTTTTTTTTTACTTTTGATTATTTGGAAAAGCATGTTTATATGTAGAAAACATAGATTTTTACTTGTGTGCATTTGTGATAAAATAGTCCTTCTGCCCACTGCAAGTGATGTCATTGATGATGTCATTGTATTACTGCCTGCTTTCTTCTTCCGGTTTTTTTTTTCTCTGTTGTTCCCCACATTCAAGATATGGAACGTTTATCATGGAATGCTTACCATGGAATACATGGATTTAAAATTCTGCTCAGTTCCACTAGCAGAATATTTCTCTCCCAACACACTGTACACACAGACAACAAAAACCTTTGTTACCATCAGCGAATCAGTTATCTCACCATCAGGGCCAGAAGAAGAGAGGTTCTCTGATAAGCAGGTAAAGATAGAAGGGTGATTTTTCTCTGTCAGTAAAGAAACACTTGTAGTGAAAACTATAAACAATACTTATTGTTTCTAATTTGTTTATGTATGTAAGGAGAGTGTGATAATCAGGGAAACAACATTTAATTCATTTGTTTTATTTTTTTATTTAAGGTAGTTTTATTTTTAGGGCCCAGTTAAAGCTTTTTTTTTTACAGTGTAAAGGTAGTCATGTTTGTGGTGGAAGATCAGTTCTGGCAGTAGGGGGCCAACTGAAATGCCTGTGTTCCAAATGCCCATTGATCTGTGTTGCAGACTCTTCACTGCTGAGCAGCCCTTTTTTAACCATGTATAAACCATATTTTACACATAAATAAGAGCCAATCAGATTACATGATTTTACCCTGCCATTTTATAAGAAAAGTTATAGAGTAGGCCAAGGATTTGCAGTCAAGCTCACTTAAGTGTAATTCTGATAAATGCACATTCTGGTTACATGCACACATTTCCAATTTCCCTTTTTTTCTATCTCCTTCTTGCTAAATTTCCCTGTTATGTGAACACTGCTTAAATACACAACCTGCTTTAGTTCATACTTTGTTTATTAACAGGCATGCTGTTCTCACATAATTGACACCTGGTAAGTGCACATTAAGTGTCAATTAACTGTGACTGGTGTGACATCCTGAAATTGACAAGATCCTATAGACAAAACTGAAAAGGATGATGAAGGCACCCAACCTGACCACCAGAGTCAGAGTTATCAATGTTCAAAGCCCTGTCATGCATGGATAAGATAATCCAGTTTGTCCTAGTTCACTTTTTTCTAATACAGTGTGAGGTTAATTGTACATGTTGGCTGCATTTGAGGTATTTCAAAAGTTTTTATGTGTTTTTTTCTAATAATTAAGAGAAATAAAATAAATTCATATAACTAAACCAGTATTCATGTCACATCTCCTTTGTAAAGATATAACATTTGATACATGCACAGCCCACTTAAGTGCATAATTTTCAGGTGCAAATGAGCGTTAGTGTAAGAGGGCTGTACTGTAGTGCAATGTACTTTGACAGTCCTTGCCTCCAGGATCATGACTTCTGTGAGTCAAACCCAAACTATTACTACACATCATATTTATTTGGTAACTTCCATGAATTGTTTAGAGTTCAAAGAAAAATTGTCTTAACCCATGAAATGCATTGTCTAAAACATACAGTGGCACTACTAGCCATCTCAGTTCTGACAGTAACAATGCAAACTAGTTCCTAGCACTTCACCAAAAATCGTGCTTGGTTAGTTGAGTCCATTTTAAAGTTGATCCAATGTATTTTTTGAGAGTATCTGAAATAGGTGATATCTCAGACTGTACCCCCTGTAGCAGGAACAGAATGAGCCATTGTCAAGCACTACCAGATATCATGCTTTCTTTGCACTCTATCACTTATAAATGATTAAAGAGGATCTGTCATACTATGATACTATTGTATCCCAAAATGGATTTGGTAGAATTTATCAGGCTACGCTTTCTCTGGGCTGGAACCATATGTGTCTTGCCCCAAATAGCACTAGAGATCATGCTCTACTAAATGATTCCACCACTATGAGATGTTTGAAAATCGTTCACTCTACAGTCACAGATTTTTAGCCCAAAAGGCATTTGGCAGGTCCCACCCCAGGCAGGAAGTGTGGGAGTCATATGTCACATGGCATTAGATGTCATGCCTCCTTAGTATGCTTTACAATTCTCCCAAATTTTAAGATGCTTTGCCTCATGGTCAGAATTATGTACACAGTAAAGTAAAGTCAGGATTAAACTTTATGGCAACTCCATTGCTATTGAGTTGATAATCCATTGTATAAACATAATAACATTGAGTTTGTAGCATTATGGCCATTAATCTTTCTGTTTCAGTTGGCAATGAATTGTCAGCTTTTCTGCATACTACTCTTTTGCACAGTATGTTACATGAATTAACATTTGTACATTACATCTATATATAAATCTAACCTTTCAAAACACATGGAGAACAAAACAACCAGAAATCAATTAATGAAATAACATGTCAGCAACTAACTGCAATTAAAGTTTACTGCTGACCGTACTATACAGAGATAATGTGTGTTGACTAATACCACCTGTAAGTCATGATTTCTGGTGGGGAAACATCTCAGATATTATTATATTTATCATGATTCCTTGGTGGACGCCATTAGAATGAAAATTATACTGAAGATTTGCCTTACAACCTAAAATGTGTATCATGAACACTTTACTCTAGTTTCCAAAGGTAACAACACGGCAAACAGGTTCTACCTCCATGCAGAAGCACAGTAGGTCACACCCTAAACTTCAACAGACATCATGTTTGTCAGTAGGCACAATTTTGAAGACGAGTCAGCTTATATCAGAGGCACTGGTCAAGGGTAATTTAGTGGATGACATCCCTTGTGGCAGATGCTGTAGTGTTATTCCTCAAATGCATGGAGTAACATGCAATTTTTGACAGTGCTGCCATGTTGACATGCCTGAAAAGTATCCTCCTTAAAGTAACGGCCTTATTTCCCAAAAAACAAGGACTCATTAGAAGAACAAATGAAGATCAAAAACAAAATGTCGCCCCAAAATAATGGCCTAATGTCATAACCACTCAACAATTAACTGAAAAATAAATTAACTTTACAGCAAAGTACAGCAGAAAATATGTCTCTAATTTAATAGTGCATTACTCAGTCATTAGGTGCCTATTTAATTGAGTGAAATTTTTTAGCTCTCAGTATCCACAGTTATTAGAAGATTTTCAATGAGGATGTACATTTCTAAATTATCTTTTATACAACATTTAATAATATGCTATAGTTATACTGCATTTAAAATAGCAAATTTTTGGAACATAGCACTCATGGACAAGCAACATCGCTTCAGAGAAAAAGAAAGGGGTTTAGGGGCCAGAAACATAACTGAGCCAGAGAAAATAATTGGGTTTGCCCATGACAGAAATCTCACTTGTCTCCACCAGTCCATGCATTTTATTTGACAGCACATAATAAATTGTTGTATAGTATTGGGCAATGTATTTTTCTGTCATTAGTATTATATCACTCTCTCAGCTATTTTTTTCTAACCTTACATGAGGCAATCTGACTTTCTAGCTTCTTTAAAGCTATTATTCATAAAAGACTGATAATGATCAGCAGGTGGCTGTCCAGGACTTTGCAGAGAGGAATCATCTGCTCAACTTTTCTTTTTGTTACAGACAACTTACCTTACTCATCGCTAGGAATCAAATCACAAGCATTCTCTCTTCCACGACATTTCAAAACTAATAGCATTGTTGCACCGAGCAACATGTTAGCACATTAACCCAAAGACACCCAAATACTATTTTTATGGGTTCACCACAACATATCCAAGACACACTGTCTTAGGGTAGCTGATCCATTCCACTGGGGTGTCAAACAGACAAGGCATACTGATGAGTCCTGGTAGGACGAAACACCTGTCTATGTCTTCTGTTAGCACCCTTTGCAAACTGTGTGAGAGGCCTTTCGGCACCATGCAATTCTGCTTAAAGTTGGACCAGCATAACATTCTGTGGTGATTTGCATCTGCAGCCCATGATGCTTTGCATTGTGTGGGCATGTGTGATTTTGTATTTTCCAAAAACTAGTTCACTGTGTCAGTGTGTAGCTAATCACATTTAGGCAGACTTGTTCTTGTGCAGTGTAGCTGATATTTTGTAGGATGTTTGTATGACAGTGAGTTGTTTGAATGCTTACACAATGTATGTGTGACCTTTCATATTCTCTTTTCTAACTGGGGCTACCACCCTTTCAGAGTACCATGAAGGCAAAGGAATCCTCTTGAGGAGGGTTCTACCCTTAGAGGTGCGGTGGGAACATAATTCCTTTAGGCTAAGTGTACCTTAGGGAAGGAGCCTGAAAGAAGAGAGCCAAAGGCAAATTAAAGAATTGATGACTGCCGAGGCTTGACTTCCTGTAGGAAAAAGGGAAGAGCAAAGAAAGGTGATAATGAAGCAAATGCAAATGCCCCCTTCTAACCCCAACTCACAGCAGAATACCCTAATTATTATTACTGATGTTTGTCCTGTCTGTCCCTAGTTGAAGCAGGAACAACCAGCCTTTTAGAGCACCATAAAGGCAAAGGAACCCTCTCTTGTGGAGTGTCCCACCCCTAGAGGTACCGTAGAAACATAATCCCTTTAAGCCAAAGATACAATGAAGCTTGAGATAGTGCTTGTGTTGGCGCAAAAATGTTTGGTCACTGAGGGAGGGGCATGTGGATTAACTGACTGCTGCTGTATGTTTTTATATTAATTAAAGTTATCCTTATGCAACTTCGAAGCATGTTGACTTGTGGTGTGTAGACTGGGAAGCTGAGTTCCCTGTTTCTGTAATGAAGCCCACCAGGATGCAATGCAGTGTTGCAGATTACTGCATGAGAAAAAGGATAGATTGCTATTGAAATTTTCTAGTTTCCTGAAATAACTCTGCTGTAGAAAGAGGCAGTATTGTGCTGCATCCTGGTGGACTTCACTGTATCTCAGACACCCATTTGAGGTACTGATTGGCACTGAAATCCTCGTGAGGAGGGTACCTCTCCTAGACATGCAGCAGGAACATAATTTCTATATGCAAAACAAAGTGAAGAAGCCTGAAAGGAGCTGAGGAGATGGGAAGGGCCAAGGAGATGGTCAAGGTATGAAAATCAAAAAATAACTTCCACAGGAAAGAGTGAAAACAACATATTAACCTACAGCGAACATCTATGTGGTTATTTCCATTCATGCCTTCTTTCTCTACCACCCTTCAAGTACCATGAAGGCACAGGAACTCCCATGAGGAGGGTTTCACTCTTAGAGGTTCAGTATAAGCACAATTCCTTTAAGTTAAAAGTTAAAACAGGCACTACCACCCTTTTGGAAATCATGAAGGCACAGAAACACTCATGAGGAGGGTTCCACCCCTATAGTTGCTGCAGGAGCATAATTGCTTTAAGCCAAATGTAGTGAAGGAGCCTGACAGGAGCAGGCAGGTCACTGCAAGAAGTGTATGGCATGATGTCCAAAAGGAGAAAGTGAGTGGCAAAAGTAGTACTATAGTATGTGTTATATCATTGAGACTTCCAGAATGTCAGGAAGGAAAAATCTCCATGTAGAGAAAATCTCTGGGAACCAGAGGCCTAAGGTTGCCACCCTCCAAGCTACATAAATGTTACTATCGGTTAAAGTACAGAGAAAACAGAGACTATTAAGTTAAAGTGAACAACTCTGGTTATTGTCATTCAAGCTATCTCTCCTTAACATCTTTTCGGAGTTCCATAAAGGTGCAGGAAACCTATTTAGGAGAGTTCTACCATAAGAGATGCCACAGAAATATTATTCCTTTAGGTGTAAGGTTACAACAGGGACTACCAACCCTGTGGAGTATCAGGAAGGCATATGAATCAACTTGCAAAGAGCCCCATTCCTAGAGGTACCACAGGAACATACTTTCTATAGGCTAAAGGGATACCTCTGCCACCATTTGGGGATACACATTTGCATGGGTACCATCTTGGGAAAGTCTATATACCCCATGTGTTAATTCAGGAACATTGTTCCTTTTGGCCAAAGGAAGAGGAAGAGCCTGAAAGCAGCAGCTGCTAGGTCAGTGCAAAATTGCAAGGTATGATTTCCAAATGAAAACAGAGAATGTCAGAGGAAATACTATATTTTGTGTTATTATAATGAGACTTTCAGTATAACACAGAGAAAAACAAGCAGAGGAAACCACTGGGGATCCAAAGCCTAGTATCATCGCTCTCCAGGCTACAAAAATGTTAAGACTAATTAAAGAAAAGAGAAAATAAAAGACTATTAATCTAAAGTAGATATCTCTGAGGTTATGCTATTCATGTCTTCTGTCCTTACCACCTTTCTGGAGCACAATAAGGTCACAGGAACCCTCGTGAGGAGGGCTCCACTCCTACAGGTGCCATGGGAACAAAATGTCTTTAGGCTAAAGGTTAGAACAGGGACAACCACTATTTCGAAGTACAATAAAGGCACGGGAACACTCATGAGGAGGGTTCCACCCCAAGAGGTGCTGTAGGAATATATCTTCTTTAGGTTAAAGGTACCTCCATCACCCTTTTTAGGCAATGGCTGGGACACAAACTCTCCTGAGGAAGGTCCCACCCCTAGAGGTGCTATGGGTACATAATTCCTTTATGCCAAAGGCAGGGAAATTGCCAGAAATGAGCAGGCAAGTCAAAGCATGACTTTTACGGCATACTGCACCTGCTAAAAGGAGAAAAAGAATGTCAGAGGGAACGTTATATGTTACTATATAAAGACCTTTGTGCTGTATTGTAAACATGGATACTTGAGAGGCAAGGCAATGCTGGTCGTTGGTAATGGGTCAGTTAGGAACCTGAGTCAGAAAAAGAGCCCTGCCCATAAGGGGAGCAGATCAGCTGGAAACGTAGGGAACTATCACATGGCTAGAGCATTTGCTGAGCAGCATGAGACTGTTGTAGATTGTTACACAAACATATGCTTGGCAGCATATCACTGTTGCAGTGTTGCTGGGGTATGTTCCCAGCAGCAATTGATGGAAGTAGACTGTGGTTGGAGCACGCTCAGCAGCATTTTGCCAGCAGCAGATTGCAGTGGGAATGAGAGCTTGTTACTGGTTGACTGTAGCAGGTTGTGATGTGTGTATGCCCAGTAGTAAATTGCATGATACTGTATATGAGTAAAATATGAGAAATAATTGCATTGAGACAATCTGAAACCTTGAAGGGCAGGGCAATGCTGTCGGTTGAGAATGGGCCCTTTGGTAACAGGGCTCAGTGGTTTTACTGCTGGAGCCTTGTGCTTGAGGGGCACAATCTATCTTAATAGGCATGACACTGCTCTGGAATCGAGTAAGCCGGTTAGTATGATACAGGAGCACATAGGATGCTACCACAAAAGTGAGACGTAATGAGTCCAGGTAATTAGGGATGGAAACAATTCTGGGATTTTATGTGATGGATTTAGAGAAAGATGCATTCCCAAAAGAAGTCTAGTTCAGGATAATAAGAGTCATGTCTCAGAGGTAAATAAAAAATACAGACTACCTGTAGCTTATTAATCAAAGAATGCTGTTAATTGAATACGCATAAAGCTAAGAGGCAGGCAATGCTGAGCAGATACTGCAAAGTGTTAGAAAACTGAAGTGGTTTAAGATTCCTAAGAGAAGCAAGTGAATATATCAGCCACAACTGGGAAAGAAATAACAAACTGAAAGTGTCCATGAAAAAAGGAGTACATATCACAGGCTTGCCGAAGCAAGTCTATAACAAGAGTGAATTGACAAGGAATGGTACTGCCAGACTGACTCCAGAATAGCAGAGAAACAGGGTAGACAAACCTGTACACCATAGTTTGTTTGGAACAAATTGTTTGCAAATGTAATGAAGAAGGCATATAACTGCAGCTGCTGCTGTAGGGTAAAGAAGTACAATAGGCAAACAAGAAGTCTAAATGTGTTTAACCAAAGCAGGCAGCTGGAAACAGCAATGGAAACAAAAGTCTCCCAAAAGCAAGAGAAACACAACCAAACACAGCAGAGGCACAGTCAGAAAAAGAACAATCAAGCTACCAATGGCACTGGGAAGTGTCAAAGTTTGAATGACAGCACATCCATAAACACATGCACTGCTTTGCACAGAGGGGCTTTATCAATGTTACACTATGTAGTGGGTATCCTCTACCATTACTGCCCCCACCACCTCCCAAGGGAGGCTGTTCCAAGCATCCACTACTCTTTCTGTGAAAAAGTACTTCCTCGTGTTGACCCTGAGCCTACCCCCTCTTGCCTCATATTATGCCCCCTTGTTCTTGTACACCTTCTTTTCTGAAAGATGCTACCCTCCTGTATCTTGTTTATACGCCTGAGGTGCTTGAATGTCTCTTCTCCTCTCCTCTCCTCCAGGGAAATTTATATTGAGGTCCTCTAGTCTTTCCTCATATGACTTTTGGTGCAGTCCTTGCACCATTTTTATTGCCCTTCTCTGAACTACCTCTATTTTGTCAATGTCCTTCCAGAGATGCAGCCTCCACAACTGGACACAGTACTCCAGATGAGGTCTCACAAGTGATCTGTACAGTGGCATAACCACCTCCTTTTTTCTGTTGGTGATACCTCTCCCTATGCGCCCTAGCATCCCACTGGCTCTTCCCGTGGCCTTCTCCCACAGTTTGGTTACCTTTTGGTCATCAGATATGATTACCCCCAGGTCCCTTTCTTGATTGGTGGCCATCAATATCTCTCCCCCATCTTGTACTCCTCCCTTGGATTTCTGTGCCCCAAATGCATGATTTTGCACTTCTTTGCATTGAATATTAGCTGCATACTGTTGACCACTCCTCAAGCATATTTATGTCCTTCCTTATTTTTCCACCACCCCCCAGAGTGTTGATGCTGTTGCAGATCTTAATGTAATTTGTAAAGAGACATACCTTTCCCTCCAGTTCCTGTGCAATGTCACTTATGAAGACATTAAAGAGGACTGGCCCCAGCACAGATCCCTGTGGCACCCAGCTGGTCACCCCCTCTCCTCGGATTGAATGCCATTTACCACCACCCTCTGTGTCCTGTCATTTAACCAGTTTCTGACCCAGTTAACCACACTGAGCCCACTCCCAGGCTGCCCAACTTATTTAACAACCTTCTATGTGGGATGGTGTTGAAGGCCTTGCTGAAATCTAGGTAGACCACATCCACCGCCCTTCCCTGATCTACTTTCCTGGTCACCCAGTCAAAGAACTCTATCAGATTTGTTTGACAAAACCTTCCCACTGTGAATCCATGCTGCCTCAGATCCTGTGCTCTGCTGGATTCAAGAAATATCACAATCCTTTCCTTTAGCAGTGACTCCATTAATTTACCCACCACCGAGGTCAGGCTGACTGGCCTGTAGTTGCCAGCCTCCTCCCTGTTCCAACTTTTGTGGAGAAGGACTACATTTGCCCTCCTCCCATCCCCTAGAACCACCCCTATCTCTGTCAATTTGTTGAATAGGGCTGTTAGTGGTACTGCCAGCATCTCTTTAAGTTCTTTTAATATTCTGGGATGTATCCCATCCGGCCCCATAGTCTTGTCCCCTTTTAGATTCTCAAGTTCCTTTATGACTCTTTCTTCTGTAAACGGGCTGGTGTTCACCTTTCTCCCATTGGTGCCCCATCACCCAATAGTGGTCCTTCTTCTTCCCCTTCTTCTGTGAATACTGAACAAAAATATTTGTTCAGGATTGTTCCTTTTTCTAGGTCCCCCTCCGCACAACCCCCTCTCCATGTTGTCATTAGCAGCTCTGCACAATGCCTCTGCATATGTCCGCATGAAGGCATTGTGCAGAGCATTGACCATTGTCCCTTCTCTCACCTGATCCCTGTACACTAATGTATAAATCCCAAGCAGTCTAGTGGTGCCACACAAATTGCCCCAATCTCTATTATGAAATGAAATGATCCTTGTCAGCCTGTGGTACCTCCTTCACACCCTGATCCCAGATGTGAAGAGAAATTAACCTGGTAGTGCGGTGGTACCCCCTCTCATCCCAATCCTGTTGTGAAATGAAGTCACCCTGTTAGTCCTATGGTACCTTCTCTTGCCTCAGTCCCTGTTGTAAAATAAATGACATCCAACCTCCCTGGCCCAGTCCATTCACTCAGTACTCATTACTCTCCACCCACTGTCCAGTGACTGACTCACCCTAAAACCCCCATGGACATGGCAGGGAATTGGGTGGATGATGATGGTGACCAGTCTCCTCTCACTACCTTGGCTGGCCGCCATCTGAATGACATGTACTTTGTTTCTACTGAAGGATCTGTTTGGATTCAGAGTGTTAAGGTTATCTCTGATGTAACCTCTCTTGTTTCACTTGCCACAAAAAATGCCTGTTATTTGCTGTCCAGCTTGGTTTGTAATTTTACATGTACTAGTTCTGTATATTTACGGCCCTGCCCTACACTACTGATGAAAGTGCACTTTCATAATTTTTTAAATATTTGTTAATTTTAGATTCTAAGAAAAAGAAGACTTTACGTGCTGATATCATTTTGTGCAAGAATTGTATTATTTTTATAAACAGGATCTTCTTTTTAAATAACTGTAATTATACTTCACAAACATATATAATATCCAAGGTACTGCCATTAACAATACACACGTTTTATGAAAAGGTAAAGCTGTGTGTTAGAAAAATATGGAATTTCACGGACATCAAATTCTGACATAAAACCCTTAATCCCTTAAGATGATTAGGGTGTTTATTCTCATGTTTCATTTCCCCTTAAGACTTTCATTTACATGTACTGTATTTGTGTTGGACAGGCATTTTGTCTGCAATTATACAAGTTTCTTTATCTTTTTAACTTCTCTTGTAGTACAGAAGAATTAAGAGAAGTAAAACTGCACATTAAACACATTGGGCCAGAATTTCAAAGGGTGGCGCTGGGCTTGCGTCCAGCCCTGCACCACCAAACTTAAGTTCTGGTGGTGCGCCAAACCTCTTTGCCGCAACTGTGCCGATTTTGCAATCTTGGGTGCAGTTGCAACAGTTTTCACCATTTGTGGCAGCTTACGCCAAATATATGGCGCAAGCTCCGTGAACCTGACTCTCAGGGGTGCCTCAAGCTAGACCACAAAAACTTGGTCTAGTTTGTGGCAATCGGTGCATGGGATGGAAAATCTCAATGCTGGTCAGGAGAATGCTGCAAGCGCCATGCGCCATATGTTCAGCCCACCTGGGGCTTGCAGCATTCTTAACATTTCAAAAATCCGCTCATTTAATTTAAAGATGCGCAGGCATTATAGAGCAGCTTTTGGATATCATTGGCTGGATGTTCATTACTAATTATAGAACGGCAAGAAAGAATCCTGGCTTCTGATTGGTCAGTTGACTGTCACAGCAGGGATGTTATCCTGGCATAACATCCCTGCTGATTGTTTGTTGGATTAGGATCATTTGGATGATGATTTGCTCTTTCTCTTAAGAAACAAAAATATTTTTACAGACTAACAAAAACATTCTTTAAATTTTTTTTTTTTTTTATTATAAAACAACAAGCCATTGTATAATAGGAATAATGCCCTCTAGGGTGGGTGTTATGCTGGGATAGCATCCATTCTAGGGTGTTGGACACCCTTAGTCAGTGGCCTCGGGCCCAATCACCCGAGGTGGGATGTTATCCCAGCATAACACCCACTCTGTCAGGCATTATTCCTTTATTATGAACTGGCTGCCAAAAATGGAGGAGGCTGATTGGCCGAAAGGTCTTTGAAGCTGTGATTATATCTGACTACATACCAACAGCTTCAAAAAGCCTCTGGCTACTAGCCAACTCACCCAAAACAAACCAGTGTGAGGATAATGGGTAGCCAGGCAGCCCACTGAAATCGCAGTCACCACAAGCAGCTCCTCATTTGCTCCCACTCGCAGTTTCAACAGTAGCAGCCCATGGCAGCAGAGCTTGAGCGAGTAATTGTTTTTTCCACACTAAAAGAAAACAAAACACAAAGCACAAACCCCCCCCCCAAATGGAACAACACAAAGTAAAAAAGAAACCAAAAACAATCTCAATCATGGCACTAAACATATCAATTCCACAGAAAACCAACCGGAGCCAAACAGCAGCAGCCAAGTATCTGCTTTCTTCCCCCAAATCTGCAACGGCCAGCGTCATGTTTTAGGACAACCCCCACAGCAACAACACAATGGCTGCTTGCAGGCAAAACACACACAGGGAGAATACACTTGACATCCAGGAGTAGTACTAGGAGAGTGAGAGTTCACCACTGCATCTCCTCCACAAACTCCACTTACAGCAGCTCCACCTGCTGCCAGGAACTATTTTCTTAAAAGATACTCCTTTGACATCCCAAAAAGACTTATTTTCAAAAGGTTTTAAAAGTTTTTTTTTTTACTGCCAAAAAACTCCTTTTAAGCCACTTCATAATAGCAATAATGCACTTCAGGGTGTGGTATATCATGGGATAGCATCACTTCTAATGTGTTGGAGGCACTTGACCTACAGCCTCATACCCCACCACCCAAGGTATGATGATATCCCATGATATACCACACCCTGTCATGCATTATTGCTTAATTATACAATGGCAAGGATGATCCTAGCATTCTGATTGGCTGCCATGCCCTAGAGACACTAAAGTTACCTGACAATAACATCCCTGTATCTAGGGCAGGCACCGTCGTGACCACATAACAAGAATAGAAATCTCTCCCTGCTAATCACATACTCAGTTACGCAACAGATGCTGCTTTTACTTTGTTTCTTTAATTCAGGCCACACACATTGCTCCATCAGCATCTGTCTGCTGCAAGTCTGATCACAATTTAATAAAAATAAAAGTAAAATAAAGTCATCAGTGTGCAGCTTTTCAGTCTCCTGCTCACCAAACTCAAAATGGCAGCATGTGCAAAGGTCAACAGTGCCATGCTCACTACACTCCATGTTACACTCCCTACTTTCTGTTTCTCACTTGCTCAACAGCTGGGACACTCTACTTTTAAAGCTTTACTTTTTGGCAGCATTTGTCTATTTAATTGAAATATCACTGCCATATTAAATACGCCGATTCACCTAATGCATTTCTGCGGCCCGATATTCAAAAGTTTGTGCGGGTGCTAACCAGTGTTTGCCCATGCAAACCGGGGTTTGCACCACAGCTCAATGTTCAAAAAGCTCTGTTGCACCAGCAAATAGGGGTAGCGCCTGCACAAATCAAAGGGGGGAGTATGCAAATGGTGGGGCAGGGACAGGAATATTGGTGCAAGACAATATTCAGTAGATGTGTATGGTGCTAAAGGGTTTTGCACAGTCCTTTTGCACTGCATAAATACCGCTAGTTAAAACCCCATTTTACTCCATACAACTCTAGTGGCTGCCAGAAGCAATGCAGCCAACCAGCTGGTTGGCCTCAGGGGAGCAGCCCCCCTTGTGATCAGTGGCACCCCCCCATTGCCAGCCCATCATGTCCCAAATATATTCCTAGTACTAGTGGCCCCCTCCCACCAATCGCCAGCCTGGCATGTGTCACATAAATCTCTGGTGCTAGTGGTCCCCTGCCTATTTCTGATCAGCAGCCCGGCCTGTTTCACATAAATCCCTGGCACTAGTGGTCCCCCTCCCTTCGATCACTAGCCAAGCATGTTCAAATGACATCCCTGGTGCTAGTAGTCCTCCTCCCACCAATCACCAGCCGGTATGTTTCACATAAATCCCTCATGTTAGTGGTCCCCCCTCTTGCAGATCACCAGCCCAACATGTTTCACATAAATCCCTGGTGCTAGTGGTTCCCCCATCACTACCAGTCGCCAGTCCGGCATGTCCAAATGACATCCCTGGTGCTAGTGGTCCCCTTCCCTCCAATCACCAGCCCAGCATGTTTCACATAAATCCCTGATGCTAGTGGTCCCCTGCCACCAATCATCACCCCGTCATGTCTAAATGACATCCCTGGTGCAAGTGGTGCCCCCCTCCTTCCAATTGCCAGCCCGGAAGTAAAGAAAAAACAACCTCCCTGGCATCCAGTGGTCCTCCCAACACCAATCCATGGTACCACTGCTCAAATTCCACATTCCCTGGCATCTAGTAGCCCCCCCATGGCACCAAGATCCCCCACTCACCTTTTCAGTACCTGTGGTGCCGCAGGTGCACAGGGCAACTGGCACAGCCCTCCTCACACCTCCTCAGCCAGCCATTGTATGTCTAGGCAGGATAGAGTGATGTGCTTTGTGGCTTACTGAATATTGGGCCCCTGATGTGAAGTGCAGAAATTAGAAACAGAGCCACTCCACGCAAGGCTCCGCTCTCACTTCATTTCAATTCGAGCTACTTACTGATCACTGTTTCTTTTCATTAGAGGCTAAAACAACATAAATGGATGAAAGGAGGAAGGACAGAGATACACACACAGACAACAGTTGGGGGGGGTGAAAGAGACCTGCACAAGCAGCCCAGTAAGGCACAGCATGACCTAGTGGAGAGAAAAAAATGGACCTTATTTCTATTTATACATGTTTCCACACTCAAAAAACAGCTTACAAAGTGTGAAACAATGCATTTTTTATGTTTTTTGTTTTATTTCAAAATGAGCCATTGTATAATAGCAATACGGCACTCCAGGGATGTGTGTTGTTATGTATGGCAAGAAAGAATCCTGGGCTCTGATTGGCCAGTTGGCCATCACAGCAGGGATGTTATTCTGGCATAACATCCCTGCTGTTCACAGGTCTATAGTCATCATTATAGAGTCTACTCTCTTATTTTGCATCTCCTCTTAAGAAACAAAAATATTTTTCCGCACTAATAAAAACATTCTCTAAAATTATTTTTTTATTTTATATATAACAACGAGCCATTGTATAATAGTAATAATGCCCTCCAGGGTGGGTGTTATGCTGGGATAACATCCCTTCTCGGGTGTTGGACACCCTCGGCCAGTGGCCTTAGGCCCAACCACCCGAGGCGGGATGTTATCCCAGCATAACACCCACCCTGTCAGGCATTATTCCTTTAATAACACCACTTCTCGGGTGTTGAATACACTCAGCCAGCGGCCTTGTGGTTCATCCCACCTAGGGCATGATGTTATTACACAACCAACACACAGCCTTCTCATGCCTCATTGCTTAAATACTCCATATGTGACATTGAGCAACTCATTTTAAACTCTCAGTGCTCCATGCCAGCTAGGTATGGAAACAGGTGGAAGTAGAACCCCCACAGGAAATGAGACATAGCTTCTCAGCTGGGCTATCCTGGGTAAACACATTGTAACAATGAGTAAAACCAGGACCCCAATGAATATTAAATATTGCATCTCAGTTG
The DNA here is from genome assembly GCA_016271365.2 of Neoceratodus forsteri. Lineage (NCBI taxonomy): Eukaryota > Metazoa > Chordata > Ceratodontiformes > Ceratodontidae > Neoceratodus > Neoceratodus forsteri. Next base: position 916,260,837 of record CM028137.1, read on the forward strand.
GGGTATTCTGGGTAAATGCATTGTACAAATGGGTAAAAGCAGGACCTCGTTGAAAACAAGATGCTGCAGAGGAGTTGGACTATCTTGGGTAAATTAATTGTTAAAAAAAGGTAGGAAAATAATATGAGAAAGCAGTACAGAAAGCAGGTGGCATCCTCGGATGTATAAGTAGAGGTATTTCTAGAAGAAACAGGGAGGTTATCATGCCCCTTTACTGGTCCTTGATGAGGCCACACTTGGAGTACTGCATTCAGTTCTGGAGACCTCACCTCAAGAAAGACATTGACCATTTGAAAATGGTGCAGAGAAGGGCTACTAAGATAGTGCATGGACTGCATCACAGGTCATATGAAGCAAGACTGGGGGAGCTGAACCTATACTCCCTTGAGCACAAAAGAAACAGTGGGGACATGATTGAAACATTTAAGTATGTAAGGGGATTTAACGCAGCTCAGACAGGCAATCTATTTAAACAGAACATGGCAGCATGCACAAAAGGGCATGATATGAGACTGGTAGGAGGAAGGTTCAAAAGCAACCTTAGGAAGTACTTCTTCACAGAGAGAGTGATAGACCCATGGAACAGCCTGCCCCAGGAGGAGGTAGCATCAAAGACAATCGGGGGTTCAAACTCACATGGGACAGACATAAAGGACATGTTAGGACAAAGGCTGCATAGAGAGGGGGGTAGTTTCTAGGGTAGACTAGATGGATCGCATGGCCCCCATCTGCTAACGCTTTTCTTATGTTCTTATGTTAAAAGGTACTGCCAGTAGTAAATAGCTCTTTCTAGTCACCCCCCCCACCCCAACAGAGGAGGCAGTGTGGATTAATTGTTAGAGCAGTGTAGAGAACTGGGAGATCACAGATTCAAACCTCACTACAGCTACACACTCACTGTGTGAACCCAAGCTACTCACTTAACTTCCCACTGCTCCAGTCCAACCAGACACCTGTGGAAATGGGTAGATGCAGGGCTCCACTGGGAGTGAGATACTGCATTTCAGGTCGGCTATCCTGGGGAAATGCATTGTAAGAAAACAAACATAAAAAGTACTGTCAACAAATACTTGCATTTCCTGGCCCACCTTCATCCCCACTCCCAAAGTAGTGTGATCTAACGGTTAGAGCAGTGTTAGAAACTAGGAAATCCAGCTACGTCCCCTGCTAGTGAGAAATATTCACTGTGTTACCTAACCAAATCACTTAACCTTCCAGTGCCAAGCTACAAAAATAGGCAGAAGCAGGACCATACAGTAACTAGGATTTTGTAGGGCTTTCATGCTCTAATACCCTCAGAGTTTGGCGGGGGGCACATGCCCCCTGAAATTCACAATAAAACAGTGCTTTTTGCACTAAGGATCCTGTAAAAAGTGTCATTTAATGCTCACGTTAGGTTAGTGTTGAATTGTGTGCCAAATTCTCATGGCATGATGATCTGGGATATTGCATCTCAGCTGCACTCTCCAAAATAAATACATTTTAAAAATACGTAAAAGCAGAACCCCACTGGAAAGGAGATGCTGCATCTCAGCTGGGCCCTTCTTGTAAATAAATTGCAAAACAAAGCCAAAACATGGCCAGCGGCCATTGGTTTCCCAGTGCTCTCTCAGGCGGTAAGGTTTACAGTAGTGGTTGTAGCACTGTTGGGAACCAGGAGATTACAGGTTTAAACCCTGCTATGGCCAAATACCATGTGACCCTTAGCAAGTTACTGAAAATGAGATGTTATGCATCTAAGTTGTAATATTACCAGAGGTAAATATGTTTTAAAAATTAGTACAAACAAGACCCCACTGGAATCAAGATTTTGCATCCTAGCTGTTTTATCCTTAGTAAATAAATTGTAAAAAAGGAATGAAAAATTATTGCCAGGAGTTATCTTCCTTCACTTACTAAGCATAATAATATATCTATTAAATGTAATCTGAAAAATATAATGTGACCTCCTGGGAACTGAACCCAGGCTCCCAGAATGCTATCCTACTGCTCTACCACTGAGCTACTGGCTCACATAGTTGAATGTGGGGTTTCCAGAAAGACTCAGTTTCTCTGGTATTTTGCAACTAGGAACAATCAAGAAGACAATTAAATGTCTGGCACAGTATTAGCCAAGTTAAATCTCCTTACATTATAAGGCCCAGTGGATACTTTATGGACGTTTGCTCCTGGAACCGCTAGCAGGGGTATCCAGGTATTCAATTTCTTTACATTATAAGGGCCAGTGTATACTTTATGGTCATTTGCTCCTGGAACCGCTAGCAGAGGCTTCCAAGTAGTCAGTCTCCTTACTTGTAACTTGCACTGTTCTACTTAAAAGCCTTGTAAACCAATTTTGTGATATATGCAGAAGCTATACATCATGCATTAGTTTTCTGTACTTTTTGCCTGGTATATTCTAGTGGTATAAGCAGAAACCGATAACCAGAATGCTGGATTTTAGTAGCAATCCTGTATTTAGTGGCAATCGTCCTATCATTTTTCTATATATGGTTTATACTGAAATATTATGAGTCCTACCATTGCCTCTAGATTTAGTTAAATATGCTGGACATGTAGGGTGTGCTGCAACCTTGGTTCAGATGCAGCTCTTTATTGTGGCCATTGCAGTAAGCTGAGCGAAGGTACATAGAGTGTTTTTTTTGTGGGGGGAAATTTAGATATATTGTTTTTTTATTTATTATTTCCCTTAATTCTTCCCCTGCACAGTAATCAATAATGTTCTGCACTGTATAGGCTATTGCTGTGCCTGTGCATTAAAGTGTGCACTGTCCCTTTAAATGTGGTTAGAGTGAGTGAGGGACTCAGTGTTATGCTGCCTTGCCCACAGCTGTGGTAATAGTGCTGCCCCCAATGCATTTTCCCCATTGATAATTGATTTTCAAATCATTGCCCTTGTATTTAATTATTCGCATTGTGGTCTGCTGTTGCAGATCGGTCAGTGCTTTTAACAAACGCCCTTTGTGCTGGTTGAATGTTTATTAGCATAGTTACGCTCTACACAAGATGGCAGCAGCGACTCTCAATCAATCTCCTGTCTGGCAGCCACCTACACCCTTAATCCCGCCTGGGTAAGGAGTGAGTGGAGAGCTTTTCCGAGATCACAGCAGCAAGTCTTGCGATATTCTTTCTTGTGGCTGCTGATCTGGATAGGCAAGTTAGGTTAGTCTCTCAATGCTCCTCCTCCTCATGAGACCTACTTGTTTATGGTGTTTTGTTCAGGTGGATGATAAAGGAGTTTCCTCTACCTTTTGACAGAAGAAGGTGGTGATTTTAAAAGACATAATGTGCCATAAAAAAAGGTCTAGAGAACATGTCATTTTGAGGTGAGGCACAGAGGGACTGAGAAAATGCTTCAGAGACTGTTGTGTAGTGATGTCTTGAGTGAGCAATTCAGGTGCTACTATGCTTTTAATGGGGAACTGTGGCACATTACTTAGTATTTTAGAGGTCTGGAATGCTGGCAAGGTACTCTGGACATGCTAAGGTGGCCACTTGCTCATTTAACAATGTACAGATTCTGGAGCCGCTGCCAGGGCTCCAGGTCAGGCATCTTAATAAGGTGGTATGGTTGTTCTGAACAGCATGTAGGGGAACTCAGAGTATATGCCCAAGTAAGAGATGAGAGGCTTTAATTATGTAGTAGCCCCTGATGTAATGAGCTCCTGGGACCACTGGTAGGGGTTTCCAAGTAACTATGGCTGTGGAATCTGTTTGGTCATCTGTGACAGATCTCAAACAATACATAGCTCTGTTAGCATCCTTTACATTTAGCATCCTTTAAATTAAAAAAAAAATGTGATAAATTATTTTGTTCAAGCCCTTTTTAATTAAATTAATAGGGCCAAGTCATGGATTCACATTGGTATGCATTACTTTTGTCACGCACAGTACATATTAGCAGCTCCTTAATTAATATGTGATTGTGCCTTTAAGAGAGAAAAAACAACTGAATATTAGTGAAAGAAATGACTATTAAAGTTCACTATTTCTCAAATAGTTATTTTAATCAAACCTCCTTGTATGTTGACCCAGTATAGTACAGTGCTGTATATCATTTTTGGCCCTTTTTGTATGCCTTGGTTATCTCTGGGTTAATGAAGGCATGTGCCTTTTGGGGGGGGCAGGATGCTTTAGCTAATCCTTGGCTTGGCTGTGGTAAAGCAAGGGAGGAATCCTCAGCATTGCTGCTTGTATAATAGAACACAGTTTGGGGCAGAAGCATTTTTTGGTCTGTAAAACATGTTTCTTCAGTTCTCTCTCATGGTCAGTGTAAAAAGTTAGGGGACTTTGCCTTGAGAAGCTGTAGCAATTGCTAGCTCCATTCTCCACTGCAAGATATGTTGGATTTAGACAAATCTTGTTTGTTTATCCTCATCTAAGATGGTGGCTGAAATCTCGCGAGAGCTGAGAGCCAGTCAGCTTGCAGCTCTCATGTAGCAGGAGATTTGGAACAAGAAAGAAGTAGGGGGGATGGGATGCTGCTAGAAGTTGTTTGAGAACCTGGAGCCATAAAATAACTTTGGGTGGCTCTATTTTGGTCCATAGAGCTTCCTTTTCTCTGTGGGACTGTTTTTGGGTAGAAAATTGTGCAAAGTGGTTGTGGGTACTTTGATTTAGTGCCACTGAATTCCAGTAATGTCTGAATCCAGCTCAGGCATTTTAAGCATTTTCTAGTGCAAGGAAACTTTTCTGGGTGAGTTTGAGAGTACCTTTTGCAAGTGGGGGCTGTGGGATTCAAACCTAAGTCTCCAGATTTGCAGCTCAGAGCCTTAAACCACTGTACTATGCTTCCTCCCTTGTGTTCAATTATGTGGGTCAGACATAATTTTAGTTCCTGGTACCGCTAGCAGGGGTGTTCCGGTAGCTAATGATCTCTATACTTACACAATGTGATAATGTTCATAATCTGAATACTGTGCTGGCAATTTCTCAGCTAACATTTTCCTAGACAACGAACGCTAGTAGAAGCCACAGTGCTAACATCTGTAAGACTGCCAGTTTTGCAATTTTAAACAGATGCATATCTGCAGAAACATACTCTTGTGGTCTTGTTTGATCTTTGTTGTAGGATATTAATAAATGGCTTAGCCAGGTGGCTTCTTACCTTAGTAATGAAGTTGTTCTTTATAATAAACATTGTTCTTTACAAGAAGCGCACTGGAGCTCCTGAGTGTGCTGCAACCTGTTTTTGATGCACATAAGAACTGACCATAGGAGAGCAGACCCCCTCTCAGGTGGGGGATGGACTTTCTTAAAGTCACATGTGCATCAAGCAACCTATCAGGTGTACACAACCCATGATGTCATGAATGTGGACTGCCTCAGAGATTATCCCCCACAATAGCCACTGCCTAGCAACTGAATCACAAACTGTAGTGACAAAGAACAAATAAATGAAGTACAACCTTCATGCAAACATTAAAGACTTCACCGATTCTTGTCCTTGTGTATCAACCTGTATATGAATTCTAACAGTGCAAATGCCCCCCAACACACACACACACACACACACACACACATATTCAGTTGGAATGCTTCCTATTAAGGTTGCATTCAAACCTACACAAAGGTCTCATCTGGAACTAATTAAGTTGACTGCCTGAAATGTAGAACTGACACTTATATGGTCTGCAAACCTGCTCCAGACTAGCCCGATCACTGACATCAGCAATTACATCAGCAACTGAATCACTCCGAGTGAATGTACACATCGGGCCAGATTTTCAAATGATGGCGCAGGGCTTGCGTCAAGCCCTGCACCAGGGGACTTAAGCTTTTGCAGTGCATCAACCCAGTTTGTCGCAGCTGTGCCCGAATTTCAAATCTCGGGCACATTCACAGCAATTTCCATGGTTTATGGCAGCTGGCGCCACACATCTGGCACAAGCGCCTTGACATTGGTGCCCAGGAGTGGCACAGGTTAGCCTACAATAATGTGGTCTAAGGTCCTGCGTGTGGCTCAAGGGATGTAAAATCCCAATTGTGGGCAGGAGAATGCCACAAGCCCCATGCGCCATATGTTCGGTGCACCGGGGGTGTTCTTGCCTGTCTGAAAATCCCGCCCATAATCTTTAGTAAAAGCAGAAAAGAGCACACATCACTACAAGAGAGGCTACAGGCTATGCTTGTCAATGCCTAAAAAAGTCAGTCTGGGGGGGGCACAGCAGGTGCACAGAGCCTCTGGGCTCGATTTTCAAACTCGGCTTAGATCAGCACAAGCTGTGACAAACAGCAGCTTGTGCTGAAGCCCAGTGCACCAGGGAACCTGCATCTGATTCTGGTACAGGAGGGTTCCCGGCACCTACATCCCCACACTTGTGGCAACACCTCCCATGCTGCAAACACATGGCTCACAGAAGGGTTTGCCACAGGCATCTTGCAGCAAAGGCAAGCGGTGCCCCCTCCACAATCCCCGATGTCCCTGTCAGTATAACATAAAGTAACTCCCCTTTCATTGATGGTCCAGTGACCCCCTACCCCAGCAGGCAGTGCCCACCACCCCACTCCCCCATCCCGAGACAGAGCCAAGGATTGGCACAGACAGTTATTTGACAGGGATACAAAGTGTTTGGGGACACTGAGGGTGGGCTCCCCAGTGTTCCAGAGAGGAGATGGGGGTGAAGCATGACTGGTGACAGTGGGGGTGGGCTCCCCATTACCCGACACTATGGGGGGATCTCCAACACCAGGACTGGGCACCCCAATGTCGTAGAATAATAAAAGTTTAAAGCGAGACACTGGGGGTGGGCTCCTCAGTGTCGGACACTATGGGGGGATCTCCAACATGGGGGTTGCACACCCTGATGCCGGAGAATAATAAAAGTTTAATGTAAGACATTGGAAGTGGGCTCCCCAGTGCTGGACACTACAGGGGGATCTCCAACACAGGGATCAGGCACCCCAATGTTGGAGATCAATGAAAATTTAATTTAAGACACTGGGGGTTGGATCCTGTGTCCCACATTGCTTGGTGGGGGGGAGACACAGCATTCGGGACAATGGGAGTGGGCTCACCAATGTCCCAGTATGAGGGACTGTTTTCATTTTTTTTAAGCAGTGGGGAGTCCTTCTTTAGACAGCCATTTCTGGGAAATGGCCGTTAGCTGTGGTCTGACATTTTCAGGGTTAAAAGCCTTTGCTCCACAGATGTGGCTTTTAAAGGTTTGGTGAAAAAATATTAATCTGTTCAAAAGTTATTTCATTGTTAATCTGCCCTTAGGCTCTTTGCAACACTGTGTACCTTGCCTGCGAAAACAAGCTACCTGCAAGTTTGTTTTCGCATATCACATCTCTTTTTTCTCATAAGAAATAATGGAAAATTAAAAGTTAAATACCTTTTGAACAGATTAATATTTTTTCACCAAACCTTCAAAAGGCACATCTGTGGGGCAAAGGCTTTTAACTCTGAAAATTTCTGATCACAAGAAAAAGCCATTTCTGAGAAATGGCTATCAAACGAAATTGGCAAAACATATTCAAATGTAGCATTTTTCACCACTCTGTATCTCAAAAACCACAAAAGGGATTGACACAAAATTTGGCATCTCAAGAGACCTTCCCTTAGCCGCAAAGCATGCTAACATTCATGCCAATTGCTTGTACCGTTACAAAGTTATTAAAGTGCAAAGTTTGAGATTTAACATTAAACTGCCTTGCCAACCCTAATATACTGGCTTACGGTATATTATTTTCTGGTATAGTTAAAGATAATCAACATTCTTAAATACCTAAGTAATATCAGTGATAACTACTCAGCTATCAAATGTATGGTTTATAGTTCACCTGCATATCTTGTTCATTATGTAAATACTGCAACTTCTAGCTTCCGCCGCTCTTCAGCGTTTTCATTTTATTTGTCTCTTTCATGAATTTCTTCCTCAAAGATAACTAAACACAGATTTTTGCCCTAAAGGGACTGGTAAAATAGCTGTCAGGGAGATATACCTTACAAACACTTTTTAGTACTGTATCTGTTTATTCTGATGTCCTGAATTTAATATATTTATTGGCACGGAGAGGGTTGTGGATGCATGGAACAGCCTTCCTGAGGAGGTAGTGGAGTCAAAAACAGTGGGGGAATTCAAGAATGCATGGGACAGACATGAGGCAATTCTATTGGTGGGGAGGAGGAAGTAGGCTGTTGGTTAACTAGGATCTGCACATCCATTAGGTAGGGAAATGGGCAGACTAGGTGGGCCAAGCAGTCCTTATTTTCCGTCAAATTCTATGTTTCTATGTTTGGCTGTGTTTAAAAACTGTAAACAAAGAGAAGCTCAGTTAAAAAACATGTGCTGCAATTAAGCCCTAAGATGGCGTGGAACACCGTGCATGATGACACCAATGTAATAAAAGTGTTCCACTGCTACTACATACATTAAAGTGATTTAGTCACATTCTGCAAATGCCTGTTTCACAAAGTATGCCATTGCCACTCACGCTTCAGATGTTGAATCTACAATTTGTTTTGTAAAAACATCTGTCGTAGTCATTTTGTGTATGTTTTTGTTTCTGCCCGCCCTCCAGTTTCCTGTGTGCGACCTCACCCCCAGAATAATGTCATGCGAGGGAATTGTCAATGTTTTACATACAGCAACAAGGAATTTTGTATAAATTAAAAAGTTATTTAAAAGCTCGTTACTCAGAAGTGCAGTCCTTTATTTTAGTAGTGGGGACTGCAGAATAGCACCTAATATGTCGACATATAACTGAGTTCTAGAGAAGCTTGAAGAAGCTAAGTACATGCACGCATGGGCAGACTAGGTGAGCCCTTAGCTGCTGTCAACATCTATATATCTATATATATGAAGCAAGGCATTGTTGGTACAATACATAGCTGATTTTTCTGTCTCCCTTATCAAAGTGCAGTCTTCTATGTCGGTAGTGTTTACAGCAGTACAGTCTGTAGAAAAGTTTCTGGAAAACTGTTTTTGTTATGCAGATAGGCCAAAACAATAATTTGCCAGTCTGTGCAGATGTTATTTGACTTTTACTGCATGCTGGTGAAGTGACAGGTCTGACGTGGCAGCTCCTGTCAGAATGTGGGAGCGTGATGATACTTTTCTATGTTTATGTTATAGGGCCCGAATGACTATAAGTAGTTCAAGAGTGTAATTATGGGCCAGACTACTTTTCTTTTTCTTTGGTGTCCAGCTTCTGGTATAAGGCCAAAAATGTGAAAGAAAAAGGATGCCTGCAATACCAAGACTGACCAACAGAGGTCTCTGTTTCAACAAAGTGTTTAAAAACTTTGTTTCCCTTGCATGATGTCATGGTTGGGTGTTGCAGCACTGAGAAAAAAGGAGCAGGGTTATGCAAATCAAGCAGAGCACAGAAATAAAAGCATTTTTTCGTGGAAAACAGCACTTTTTGGCAGTTTAATTGGTAGAAGCTTGATTCACAACTCCTACAAGTTACTGCTCCCATTTGCTATGGCAAACCTGACAAAATCACTCTAAGTATCAGTATGGGGATGTCCTCAAATGGGTCTTATATGTTACATGAGCATATGATTGTTACAATAGCTGAGAAGCAACAAGAAATATGGGTGAACTTGTTTTTGTTGAAAATAGATCACCTAAAAATTATATGATGGCATTTTTGCTGATTAAAAATACAGTTGCAGCAATTCACTTGTTGCCCTCACACACACAGTATCACAGTTCTTCCTTATTTGCTGCTGTTTTTAACAGAAGAAAACTTTGGTTTCAGAGCAAGAAGCAGCAGTCTAGATCTACAGATTTTTTTCAAAGGGACAGGAAGCAAATACTCAGGATCACGGGAGCAGCTGCACGAGGGAGGGAGCTGGATGTCATTGTCCACCTAGGGACAAATGACCTGGCTGTGAATGGGATCAGAGTGGTGCAAGAGGAGTTTGTGGAGTTGGGGAGGGGCCTTAGACAAGTAGCATGTACGGTAACCTTCTCGGAGGTGCTGCCTGTCTATAGCAAGGAAGATGCTAGAATATTCCGCACCATGGGATTCAATGAATGGTTGAAAAACTGGTGTGGAGCTCAGAGTTTTGGCTTCATTGATGACTGGGGAGCCACCTGGAGAGATGTAGGCTTATACTGGTGCGATGGTCTGCATCTGTCCGGGGGGGGACCAGGATCCTAGGTGACAGGTTTAAATGCTTCATTGGCAAGCATTTAAACTAGCTAAGGGGGGAGGCACTGAAAAGGAGCAGGGAAATCCCAGCCTCCCCCCACAAAACACAGTAGTTAGAGAGGTAAACACCCAGGTAGAGAAGTCAGTAGGGAGCAGGACAGGGATAAATGCAGAAAAAGGCAGTAAGGACAGGGATGGGGCTAAAAGGGTTAAGGCCATAAAAAATAAATGGAAGGTGATGAGTACCAATGCCCGCAGTCTGTGCAACAAGCTCCCTGAACTAGTGGCCTTGATGGAAGAGGGATGCCTGGATATACACTGAGAACCATGACTGGGATGTCAACATACCAGGATACACAGTCTACAGGAGGGACAGGGTGGATAAAAGAGGAGGAGGAGGAGGAGTAGCTCTCTATATAAGGGAAGGGATAAAAGCAACAGAACTAAAGAGTAAACAGGAAGTTGATGAGTCACTCTGGGTCACCCTGGAGACAGAAAATGGCACCACAGTCCGCACGGGGTTGTGTACAGACCCCCATCTCAGGGGAAGGAAATGGACAAGGAAATGATAGAAGGCATGCTTAAAATAGCAGAAAAAGGGGAGATATTGTTGATGGGGGACCTGAATATGCCAGATGTTAACTGGAGTACCTTTGCTGCAGGCACATCCAAGAGCAGGGTCATTCTTGATGCCCTACAGGGGGCATACCTCAGACAGCTAGTGTTGGAACCCACTCGGGAGGGAGCAATCTTAGACCTGGTACCCTCAAATGGTGAAGGAGAAAGGATCTCAGATTTAGAAATGGGTAGCCATCTGGGAACAAGTGACCACTAAACAGTGTGGTTTACAATAAACACAGCCATAGAGTCAAGCCATACAAAAACAAGAGTATTGGACTCTAGGAAGGTTGACTTTGGGAAAATGAGAGAGTGCCTCAGAAAAGCACTAGCAAATGGGCAAGAAGGAGGGGTAGAGGAACAATGGGGTATAATCAAAACAGCCATCGCAGAGGCAACAAGCCTTTGTGTGAAGCAAATCGACAAAACAAAATGAAGTAAAAAACCACTATGGTTCTCAAAAGAGGTTGCAGGGACGGTTAAGGAGAAATGATAGCATTCAGGAATATAAGGAAACACAGAAGGAGCAGGACAGAGAACTTTATCAGATAAAGCAGAAGGAGGCAGGAAGGCAGTCAGAATAGCAAAGGCACAAACTGAGGAAAAGATAGCCAACTCTGTTAAGAAGGGGGATAAAAACCTTTTATAGGTACATTAGGGAGCGAAGAAAGACCAAGGGAGGTATACAGAGACTTAATAAAGGGAAGGGAATGTGGGCAGAGGGTGACAGTGAAAAAGCAGGGATACTGAATGAATATTTCTGCTCAGTATTCACAACGGAAGTGGAGGAGGAGGTACCTAAACCAAACAAGAGAGAAACTCTGAATGGGGGGGTCGATACCAGTCCATTCACAGAAGAAAGGGTTTGGAAAGAACTCTTGAAACTGAGAGTGGACAAAGCATTGGGGCCTGATGGGATTCACCTAAGAATTCTAAAAGAACTAAGGGTAGAACTAGTAACACCACTGACTACTCTGTTTAACAAATCATGGGAGGATGGTGTGGTACCTGAGGACTGGAGGAGGGCAAATGTGATTCCACTTCACAAAAGTGGGAGCAGGGCAGAGGCAGGAAACTACAGACCAGTTAGTTTGATTTCAGTGGTAGGGAAAATGATGGAATCACTTCTGAAGGAAAGAATTGTTGAGTACCTAGAAGCCAGTGGGGCTGGGACCCAAGGCAGCATGGTTTACAGCAGGAAGGTCATGTCAGACGAACCTAATAGATTTCTTTGACTGGGTGACCAAAGTAGTAGACCAGGGAGGGGCTGTGGATATGGCCTACCTAGATTTTAGCAAGGCGTTTGACACAGTCTCACACAAAAGATTAATATACAAGTTAGCCAGCCTTGGAGTGGGTCCCAAGGTGGTAGCCTGGATAAAAAACTGTCTGGACAACAGAATGTAAAGGGTAATAGTAAACGGAGTCCACAGTGAAGAAATGAGAGTAACTAGCGGGGTACCACAGGGTTTGGTACTGGGACCAGGCCTCTTTAATGTCTTTATAAGTGACATTGGAGAGCACCTGGAAGGAAAGGTATGTCTCTTTGCAGATGACACAAAGATCTGCAACAGGGTTTATACACAAGGTGGGGTGGAAAGAATGAAAAGGGAATTGGCAAGGTTGGAGGAATGGTCAAATATGTGGCAGCTCAGATTTAATGCAAAGAAGTGAAAGGTAATGCATCTGGGAGACAGAAACCCAGGCGAAGAGTACACAATGGGGGGGGGTGAGTTAATAACAACAACAAAAATTAAAAGAGACCTAGGAGTAATTATATCAGATGACCTAAAGGTGGGCAAGCATTGTGAGAAGGCAGTAAGAAGGGCTGGGGGATACTGGGATGCATAGGGAGAGGCATCAACAGTAGAAAACAGGAAGTTGTTATCCCTCTGTACAGACAGTTAGTGAGACCCCATCTGAGTACTCGTGCAATTCTGAAGACCCCATCTCCGCAAAGACATAGACAGAGTGGAGGCTGTTCAGAGGAGGGCAACCAAAATGGTGCAGGGTCTGCACCAAAAGACATACATGGAGAGACTAAAGCAGCTTAATATGTATACCCTTGAGGAAAGGGGGGCGAGAGAGGGGGGACTTGATAGAAACTTTCAAGTATCTCAAGGGAATTAAAGTACAAGAGGGTAGTATCTTTCAGAAGAAGAGATGTGCAAGAACAAGGGGGCACAATTTGAAGATAGGGGGCAGCTCAGAGGTAATGTTAGAACGTATTTTTTCACAGAGAGGGTTATGGATGCATGGAACAGCCTTCCTGAGGAGGTTGTGGAGTCAGGAACAGTAGGAGAATTCAAGAATGCATGGGACAAGCATAAGGCAATTCTAGTGGGGGCTAGGAGGAAGTAAGCTGTTGATTAACTAGAATCTGCAGCTTATCCTTCAGGTAGGGAAATGGGCAGACTAGGTGGGCCAAGCGGTCCTTATCTGCCATCAAATTCTATGGTTCTGTGTTTATTCAGTAACAAACTGAGCAGACATTTATTTCTAAACAGCCTTTGAAGAAACTCAGGAGTCATTGATGACTGTCTGCTACAAACACTTCACAGACATGCTCCTTGTCAAGTTCTTGGTGACAGATATGGATGTGGAACCATGGCTGGGACTTATAGATTAAGAAGGCATATTCCAGAACTCTACAGTGATTCAGTTCCTTTACCTATGTGTCCTAATTTTATAGCATTTGAATCTAACTTGTTGCTTTCCCAAGCTCCTTTCTGTGCATCTACCACATCCCGTACTGTAGGCCAGTGGTACTGGTTTTTGAGTGAACTTTCCAGGTGCCCTAACTGGTTAACCCCTGATAGCTAGATCCAGGCTGACTTTTCCAAATTGTACTATTGAATATTTAACCTTTGATCACAGATTTGACTCTCTTATTGTTATGACAGTCCAAAGTACACTCCTATAAACTATAGAAAGTTTATAATGTATTAATGGTTACTGTACAACTATATTCTGATGTAGCCTTTAGGTAGGCTTATATATTGTTACTACATTTTGAGATTTGGAGATTTTACTTAGAGTTATATTAGTATACAGTATATAATAGACTATGTATAGAATATATACACAGTATACTAATATTAGTATAATATAAGGGTTATGGTATTTCTATAGGCTTATGTACTGTTATTGCATTTAGAGCTTTAGAGATTTCACTTGGGCTTATACATTATTAGTAGGGATGTACGTTTGTCATGGCAGTCATACACGTCATTGATTCCATGACATTTGATCTTTATTCAGGACTTCCATGACTTTCACTAGTGTCATCAGAATGTAGCAATGATGACAGTGCCACAACATTTACTACTGTTTACTAATGATTTCATGAATAAACAACGAGTCATTAAAACCTCATCCATGACAAACTTGCATCCCAAATTATTAGTGCTGATACAGCATTGCAGTTTTGGTAAAAACTGGTGGCAGGGAATGTGGGACCCTAACTGGTTCACTCACTGGAGGGGCAGGGGTGGTGGTGAGGGGATGATATGCAGGGGGATATGGGGGAAGGGAACGAAGGGGGATGATAGTTAACTGTAACAGATGAAGGGCAGCAGTATTTTTGGATGCAATGTGGAGGACAGGGGGCTGCCTGCTGTGCAGGTACCTGGGGCAGCTGAAGGCAGACGTTAACTGGCTAAGGGTTTGGCAATGGGAAAAGTTTGCAGTTTGGGGATACTGCTGACTTAGTGGGGAGTCATACACAGGGTCGAGGCAGGAGAGGCACAAAGGCTTCCAGAGGAGGAGTTAGATCCACATAGATCAGTTGACATGGGAATTGGTGAATTGAAGGTGGTAAGGAGAAATGGGAAATAGAGGGGGGAAACCTGTATATGGAAACTGCAAAAGGGTAAGGAATGAGGGGAGCTTCCACTGGGGTAAAGGGACCTGTATCAAATAGATTTGTGGCACTGGCAGGTTTGGTGGACCGGGAAGCATGAAGTAGTTGGGACTCAAAAAAATCCTGAGGTAAAAACCAACTATAAAGGAACACGGGAGGTAAGTAGAGCAGGGGAGAGGGAAGAAATAAAGGGCAGAAAGAGGGCACAGATTAAAGAATTAGTGGGACTGTGGGAGAAACCAGGGAAGGGAGCGCAGCAGGGGACGGTAGGATACAGGATGGAAATTGTGAAATATGGGAGGCAGTGGAGGAAATGGAGCACTGTGGGAGTTTGCTCAATCGAGATAAAATGGACTTAAGAGATAGGCTGATGGGGAGGGAAGCTCACCTAGAGCAGCCATGAGGGCAAAAACAAGTCAGTGAGGGAAGAAAAAGTGGTGGTCTTTGGAGAGTCCATCATAAAGGGCATACACAGGGTAAGGAAATGGGACCCAAACCACAGACGATCAGTCATCTGTGAACCAAGGATGGAAGTGGGAGGGAAGGGTCTAGGATCATGAAAGCAGTAAAACAGGTGGGGGGGTAAACCTCACTTGATTATTCACCTGGGAACAAATGATGTGGTGAGGAATGAGGTGAGGGTTGTCCAGCAGAGGTTCAGGGAGTTGGCAGAGTGTTGTAGGATAGTAGCAAGCTCTACAGCATTCTCTGAAGTTGTTCCAGTACCCTGCGCCAGCACAGGAAGGAAAAGGAGGACAGAGACTTTAAAGAATAGCTGAGGAACTGGTGCAGGGTAGAGGGATTTGTTTGTCTTGGAGGATGGGGAAATGAATGATTGGATGAGGAATTTTTTGCGCACGATAGACTGCACCTAATTGGGTAAGTCAAGAGTCCTTAGGGGGAAGCTAACAGGGTATATGGATGAGGTCCCGAAGTTAAATTATTAAAGAGGGAGCATGAGACTAGGAAAAAATAAAGAGTCATCAAGGAAAGTGGGAACCTAGCTGGTGTTCCCCCAATAGTGGGGAGCAAGAGTAAAATGAGTAATGGTACCAATGAAGGGAAAAACACATGGAGGGTCATGTGTGCGAATGCCTGTAGCTTGAGAAATAAAACCCATACTTTGAGGCTGTCATAGTTGGGGAGGACCTGGATCTAGTGGCAATCATGGAAACCTGGTGCAAGGAGCATCAGGACTGGGACTTGGTCATACCTGGTTTTACTCTGTTTAGGAGGGTAGCTCTTTACTAGGAGGTGAGTGGTCTGTCGAGGGCCAAGAGCAGCTGAGGAGGGGGTGGTGAGCAGCATTGAGGTTGTCCAGTCCAGGAGATGCCCTGGGTGTAAACAGAGCTTAAGGAGAGGCCAGAAGTGTTTGGTCTCTGTACCCTGGGTTTCCACTGGACCGAGTGGGCAGGTAGCTAAAGGGCCTGTCGCAACCACTAATTCTCTCCAAGTGGTGCTATGCAATGCCAGGTCGATAAGGAACAAGACCGATGTTTTTGTGGACTTGATTTCCTCTGTTGACCTGGCTTGTACTACAGAGACCTGACTGGGTGACGATGTGGACCCAGTTCTTGAGGCCGCCGTCCCGATCTGGTATGCCGTAGAGCACTGCCCGAGGAAGGATCACAGGGGTGGGGGTCTGGCCATCGTTTTTCGATCCAGTCTGGGATTCACAGTGCACCCATTTGGTAATACCTGATTCTTTGAGCGTGTCACTGTGCGTGGGGATGAAGGTGCAGGTTGCAGGATTCTCATTTACCACTTTCCTGGGGTGGGGGAAGAATTCCTGCAGGAGGTGGCAGACTTCATCATCAACCAGGTGTTGGAGTCTCCAAGGTGTTCACCTGGATCGACAATGAATCCTCATGTTTCAGTTACAACCTCCTCCAGTTGATGCAATCTCTGAGCCTGTCACAAGTAGTTGCTTCTGCGACCCACCAGCATGGCCACACACTCTATCTGGTGTTCCAGCTGGGTTTTGATGTTGACAACCTCAAGATTGATTGGATCACCTGGTTTGATCATTGTACCATGGAGTTCACATTTGGGCCCTCCACACCTGAAAGTCCTTCCCCTGTGGAGATGGCCCACTATCGTCCCTTAAGGGACTTGCACCCTGAGAGACTGTTGGCGCTAGCTGACCTATCTAGAGTCAATGCAGCATGTACAATAGGCTCCAGAGAGGCAGTGACCACCTATAATAGGGTGGTCTCCGAAGCTCTGGATGCCATCACACCAGTCCAAATATGACCCAGATCTTCTCACTTAAGATCCCCTTGGTTTGATGAGGATCTCAAGGCAATGAAGCTCAAGGGTTGGAAGTTGGAGCATTGCTAGTGGAAAACCTGGCTGGAGTCCAACAGACTGGCCCTGCGTGCTCACTATGCTGAGTACCACGGGGCAATTTCCTGTAAGAAGGCAGAATTCCTGCCCAGGGAAATTGCTGCAGGGAAAAACAGACCATCTCAGCTGTTTTGGACTATAGACAGGCTTTTACACTCTGCCTGTCTGCAGCCGAAGAAAGCCTTTTCATCCAGTCTATGTGAAGAGTTTGCTCTGTTTTTCTCTGACAGAGTGTTGGCCATCCAGTCGAGGATCCCGCCAGGGAGGCAGTTGCCTCACAGTGGCTGGGTTGGGAGGTTCAAAGGCACTCCAGCTGTCTGGGAGGAGTTTAGGCCAGTGGAGGTGTCCGAAGTGACTAAGGTGATCATAGAGCTGAAGCACACTTATGAACTGGACCCAGCCCCTGCGCATTTCTTAATGGGATGTGTCAAGGCTGTTGGCCTAGTGTTTGCCAGGATTGTCAGGTGTTTGATGGTGGAGGGGGTATTCCCAGCTGCTTTAAAAGAAGAGCTGGTGAGGTCCCTCCTTAAGAAATGTTCTCTCGACCCACATGTCCTGGTGAATTACTGTCCTATCTCCAACCTGCCCTTTTTGAGCAAGGTTGTTGAGAAATTAGTGGCACAGCAGCTGGAGGATCGCCTGGTGTCCTTGGACATCTATGAGCCATTTCAGTTGGGTTTTCAGGTCAGACACAGCACAGAAACAGCTCTAGTGAGGGTGCATAATAATCTGCTCAGAGCTAGAGATAGAGGAGACAGGTCAATTCTTGTGCTCCTCAGTCTCTCTTTAGCTTTTGACACTGTGGATCATGGCATGCTTCTTGATTGGCTCAGAGAGTTTTGTGGACTCGCCAGCACTGTCATCAGATGGTTTGAGTCCTATCTCTCAGACAGAGTGCAGCGGGTGGTGATGGGGAATTTCTCCTCCTCCCCAATGCTTCTGTCTTGTGGAGTGCCACAGGGCTCAATCTTGTTGCTGATGCTGTTTGCAGTGTACATGCTACCCCTGGGTGAGATCATTCAACAATACAGTGTGGAGTTTCACTGCTATGCAGATGACACGCAGCTGTATTTGTCCTTGGCCCCCAGAACATCCAAAGCTGTTGATGTGTTTAAAAACTGTCTGGCTAAACTCAATGAATGGATGGCTTCCAGTTGGCTGAGACTTAACCCAGCCAAGACAGAGGTGCTGATGATCAAGCCTGGTCACAGGCGTGATGGGTTGCCACCTGGGGCTGATACAGGTCTTGTACTGGGATCTACACTGTTGGTGGCCTCCCTGAGGGTGAAAATTCTGGGTGTGATCCTTGACAGCAGATTGACCTTTGAAGATCAGGTGTCATCTGTTGTCACCAGTGGTTTTTACCACTTAGAGAACATTGTCCAGATTAAGCCCCTCATTCCGCCAGAGGACCTGCTGATGCTAGTACATGCTTTTGTTACCTCTAGGCTTGACTACTGCAACTCTCTATACTTTGGAGTCACAGGAGGGACCTTTCATAGACTGCAGCTGGTGCAGAATGCGGTGGTCTAGTTACTGACAGGTCTTCCAAGTTCCAGTCATGTGACCCCAGTCCTGCATGCCCTGCACTGGCTGTCGGTCAGGTGGAGGGTCCTTTTCAAGGTGGGTTTTCTCACCTATAAGGCCCTATATGGACTGGGTCCTGGTTACCTGTCAGAGTTCCTGACACCAGTGACCTCTGCTCGCTCCCTCCTCTCCTCTTCAAGGGGCCTCCTGGACGTTCCCAAGGTTTGGCTCAGGACCTCGGGAGATTGTGCTTTCAGTGTCTCTGAGCCGACCCTATGGAACTCGTTTCCACCTGCAGCCTGGGAGGCTCCCTCAATAAAAGTGTTTAAGCGGAGGCTAAAGGCCAACCTCTTTAGCCTAGCTTTCACAGACTGCTGATTCCATCATTGATGTCCAGTCCCTTGATCATGGCAGCCTGAAGCCTTCTTTCTTAATGTTCTCAACCATACTCTATATTTTGTATTATTGGAATTTTACTTTTTCTCCTAGTGTTTTAAATCTTTGTTTATTTTATTAATGTTTGTTAGGCACCTAGAGCCTCCGGGATTGGGTATCCTATAAATAAAATTGCCTTGCCTTGCCCATGTAAGGGACTGCATAAAGGCTACAGAAATATAAGGGGGACAGGGGGAGTGGAGGTACTGTAGGTCACATTAGAGAAGAGAAAAGGGTCAGTTATACATATGGGGGTGGTATACTGACCTCCAGTGCAGGGAGAAGAAGAGGATAGAGAGCTGTTGTAAGCTAGCAAGGGTAGCAAGCAAGGGAGAGTTGTTTTTGGTGGGGGACTTCAACCTTCCAGATGTGGAGTGGAGTCCCCCAGCAGTGGCAACCTCAAGGAGCAGGGACATCCTAGACTCCCTGCAGGGAGCAAGCTTCAGGCAACTTATAATGGAACCCACTTGGGATGGTGCTGTGCTATAGGCCTGATACTAACAAATGGAGACTGTGTTGATAACGTAGAGGTGTCGGACCACCTGAGGACCAGGGACCATCGGTTGGTGAGGTTTAATGTAAGAACTGGGCTGGAACCAAATCACACCAAAATGAGGGTCTTGGACTTCAGGAGAGCAGATTTCAAGAAAATTAGGGTATGCCAGAAGGGAGCCCTGGCAGAACTGGGGGAGAAAAAAGGGACGGAGGAACAGTGGGCTGTAATAAGACATAGTATTGATAGAGCAACCAAGTTATGTGTTAGGCAGGTCAGCAAGAACAGGAGGAAGAGGAAGCCAATCTGGTTCACTAGGGAGGTGGCAGAAGTAGTAAGGGTGAAAAGCTAGTCTCCATTAACTACAAAAGAACGCAGAAGGAGGAGGATAGGGAATGTTACCAAGAGAAGCAAAGGGAGGCGGGAAGGGCAGTTAGGCTAGCAAAGGCATTAACAGAAGAGACTATAGCCAAGACAATTAAGACAGGGGGACAAGACATTCTATAGGTACATTGGAGAACGGAGGAAAACAAAGGGAGGGATAATTAGGCTGAAAGGGGAAGGGGAGTTTCACGTAGAGGAGGACTGACAAAAAGCAGACATACCGAATAGGTGTTTCTGCTCAGTATTCACGGAGGAGGGGGAGGGGGAGGACCAGAGATGCAGGATGGAGGCATAACCAGCAGAAAGGTGGACACAAACCCCTTTAAGGAGGAAAGAATCCTGAGTGAGCTAAAGAAGCTAAGGGTGGACAAGGCGATGGGCCTGGACACAGTGCGCCCCAGGATGCTAAAGGTATTCTGGACTGCACCCCTCACGGAGTTGTTCAACCTATCGCTAATGCCAGGGGACTGGAAAAGAGCAAATGTAGTCCCACTCCACAAAGATGGTAATAGGGATGAGGTTGGAAATTACAGGCCTGTCAGCCTGACTTCAGTAGTGGGCAAGATAATGGAATTTTTGCTGAAGGAAAGGATAGTTGAATATCTTGATACAAATGGCCTACTAGACCTGGGACACCATGGTTTTACCAATGGAAGGTCCTGCCAGACAAACCTAATAGAGATTTTTGACTGGGTGATTAAGGTGGTGGACCAGGGCGGGGTGCTAGACATGACCTATCTGGACTTTAGAAAGGTCTTCGACACTGTCCCTCATAAAAGACTAATAAACTATGTAACCTAGCAGTGGATCCTAAAATAGTACTATGGGTAGAGAATTGGCTTACTGGCAGGAGCCAGAGGGGGGTGGTGGTAAATGGGGAACACTCTGGGGAGGGAGAGGTAGCAAGCAGGGTGCCATGGGGTTAGTGTTTGGGCCGGTCCTCTTCAATGCTTATACTGGGAACACTGTAGAGTGGCTGGAGGGGAAGGTATGCCTATTCGTGGATGACATGAAGGTATGTAATAGGGTGGATATGCTGGGGGGGTTGAAAAGATGAGGGAGGACCTTAAAAAACTTGTGGAATGCTCTGGAGCGTGGAAGCTGGTATGCAATGCAAAAAAGTGCAGGATCATGCACATAGGGCACAAGAACCCAAGGGCAACTTACAAACTAGGAGGAGAGGTACTAACAGTCACAAATTAGGAAAGAGAACTGGGACTTATAATTTTGAATTACTTAAAAGAGGCTAGGCAGTGTGAAAAGGCAGCGGGGAAGGCTAGCCAGATGCTTGGATGCATAGGGAGAGGTATCCCAAGTAGAAGAAAGGAGGTAATTTTGCCCCTGTATAAGACACTGGTGAAACCACATCTGGAGTACTGTGTCCAGTTCTGGAGGCCCCATCTGAAAAAGGACATAGACAGGGTGGAGGCAGTGCAGAGAAGTGCAACTAAAATGGTGCAGGGCCTGCAGGAGAAGACCTATGAGGAAAAACTAAAACAATTAAATATGCCCTGGAGACAAGGAGGGAGGTGGGGGGGTACATGACAGAGACATACAAATACCCAAATGGGATACTGGTCCCTAAACGCCCAGGTAGGCTGCTCCGCACCTCATCTTGGAAGCTACTGAAGGTCCCTAGGATACGAACGGCAAAAGGGAATAAGTCCTTCACTCATGCTGTTTCTACCCACTGGAACAATCTCCCAGACCAGCTGCAAAATGCAGGCTCACTAACCTCTTTTAAAGGAGGACTGTATACATACTGACCTCCCCGCCCTCGAAAGGCTTACCCCTTGATTAAGCTTTTTATACAGGAACACCCTTTTTTCTCCAGCAGCCACTTATTTTAATTTTATTTCATAAAGTCCATGAAATGGAAATATGGCGGACTGTGAGTGGCTCCATTTACTGTAACAGTGTGGCGCCACACCGCTCACTTCAATGTTGGCGAGCAGTGTGGCGCCACACTGTTACAGTAAATGGAGCACACATGATCCACCATATTTCCAGTTCTCGGACTTTGCAAAATAAAAATTAAAGTAAGAGGCTGCTGGAAAAAGGGAGGTTCCTGTATAAAAGCTTAATCGGGGGGGTAAGCCTTTTGGGGGCAGGGAGGTCAGTATGTATACAGATCTCCTTTAAAAAAGGACTCCGAGAGCTGCATTGGGAACACAGGCAATGCAGATGTCAAGGACAATCTGTGACTCCCTGACCCCTAGTAGACTATCCTAATCTGGATAAGTTGCCCCCTATGTCCCATACCCTTGGCTACAGGTGCCTACACTCTACATGGGAAGGTGACCATGTACAGACTATACGAATGTGCTACAATAAAAGATCTTTTTGTCCCATAAAAAGTCTAGGTCTGCCCCCTGATATGAGTCTAATGAGTCTACTCATTATATTGTTGTGTTTTGTCTGCAATGTACTGTGATTGTACCTCAAAGCTGTCAAGAATCTGCATTGTATTTTCATCTGCTATGTATTGTGATTGTACCTAAGATGGTCATGTATTTGAAATGTCTTATACCCCAAAATTTCTCTGTAACTAATTCCGGGTTGCCCCTGAAAAAGGGACCTCTTGGGCCCAGTGTGCCCACCCCAGTGAACAAAATTAAATAAATACATAAAATAAATACATCACTGATATAAACAGAGTACAGGATGGGAGCATTTTCCAAAGTAAGAGATGTTCCAGTACAAGGGGTCACAGTATGACATTAGAGGGGGACAGCTCAGGGGTAACATGAGAAAATATTTTTTCACAGAGAGGATGGTGGACACTTGGAATGGCCTACCACAGGAGGTGCTAGGAGCTAAAACAGTCACAGGATTCAAGAAAGAGTGGGACAGACACAAGGGTATCCTGGAGGTAAGGGGTGGGGGTGCTCTGGAGTTCAGTTTGTGCATCAGACCTCACACTAGGTAGGGATAAAGAGGGCAGACTGGGTGGGCCAGGAGGTCCTCATCTGCCATCAGTTTCTATGTATATATGTACTACACAGTACTTGGAATAATCACAGACATCCCCTTATCTAACTGTTTGACAACACTCTTATATGTTGCAGGAATAAGGTGAACTGATTCTAATGCAGATTCTTTGCACAAACACAAATTCAGTTTGTGTACTTCTGGAAGTTAAGTGTGGCATGTTGCAATGAATTATATGCTGACCAAAGATGTTGATTACAATGGAGTTCTCCATCCTTGGGGAGGACACCAGCTAGGGCTCTTAAGGGTTTTTTGTGGGACATGGTGCACCTAACACTCAGGAACATCATCCAACATTAACCTTTATTTAACAAATGAATTGTCCACTCACAGTTCTTCAGTAAAGATCAAGTTTACCTCGAAAAAAGTTGAACTTTACCTTCTTCAGACAACCATTATGGGGGATGTTTTAAATAAGCAGGCACTCTCATTGTGCAGTTACTTAATGTTGTCTTGTGGCACCTCAGGCCAGAAAGGCTTTTACATATGTTAAATGTTGGTTCAAGATCACAGTTTTTTCACTATACACTCAGTGGCATGATGGTAGAACAGTTAGATTCCTGTTAAGATACACATTTGTTCTGTCCTCAGTCACCAACTCCGCAGGCAGTCGAGCCTTGTGAGACTTCTCTGAGCAACAGGTAAGGTCTTGGTCAGTCACACTCAGCATATGTGTGGCCAGAAGACTGGAATGACACAATGGTTCTGATGCAGGATGTCTCCTTGAATCTTTCATTCCCAGTTATACTTTCCCTTACAAAAAGTCCCTTCCAGCCACTTACTGGAATGCACTACTATTCAATGGGACACTTTTAGTAACCCACCATTTGGTATGGAGGCTACACAGTCTGCCCTCATGAACATTTGTTGCCCTCAGCAAGAACATAAATACAATATGAACATAACATGTCACATATATGAGATTCCTGAACATATATAAGGACATGAGATTATCACAACAAATTTAATCTCCCTGACAATTTTAGCCATATGGAAAACCCAGAAGGAACCCCATCAGATGCAACAGGCCTTTCCTCTCTCCTACCAGTGAATAGCAAAGACAAGGACCCCTGGGCTCCAAATTGACTTGAGGGTCCTCCCACAAGTGAGAAGAACAATATGACATAAACTGGGTATCCTTACTATATGGGAGTGTTGGCAGTACTGGAAGGCATCCCGGGCAATTGTCTTCCAAATCCATCCTCCATACACCTTACCTATGATGGTAGTTTAGGCACAGCACACAGGGACTATTTTGTACCCCCTACTAACAGGCAAAGAAGTACTGGGACAATGGTATGACAAATGATCATTTACTACAAGGCTCTTCTCATAAACAGTAGTGCAATATATCTAATTCTAACCTCTGCATCTAATACTTTACTGCATTTCACAACATCTGTTCTTTACCCATCTACTGTCTTTGCACAGATATAGCACTTTCTCCAAAATGCAGCAGTCCAGCACTTTTAGCATCTGCACCTGAAAAGTAACATGCACCCCTACTACTAAAACTCCAAACGTCTTTCAACTGCTGTCTGCTTTGTGTGGATAAGATTTTATATTTAGTCTTCTGAGAGAAAATGTTGCAATTCCCCAAATATAATACTTACCTTTAAACGTAAGCATGCACTATAAAACTATATAATAAATAAGGAGAAACACTAAAACCCTTTTGTGCAAAATCTAAGCAAAGCCTACAAAACCCATAGATCAAGGGCATATGTCCCAAAACAATGTTACTGGCACTTACTCAGAGTGTCTTTTCAAAATGTCTATATGGTTGCATGCGCACTGTGTTAACAACAATGAAGTGCACAAGATAGGCAAGACATACATCTCCAGTCTGATGTCATGAGTTTTTCTCTGCCTCTGGATCCAAATTGTCCAAAGTCTCCATACTTGTGCACCAGTAGGCTCTTCTTGTCATTCAGCACGGAGATGTCATCAGATGCAGATGGGTAGGAGCTTGGCATCTGGATGAAGAATGGCACTTATACTTCTTCTTTCTGGGCAGGACTAAGATGCAGGTCTCAAAGAAGTTTCTTCCCTCGGATGGCCTTTCTGTGCAGTGGCAGAGTAACCGCTCATGATGCTAACCCCAGTTTTAGGCATTTAATGCTGAGAGAAAACTAAATGCAGTTACTGGGCCATATTACACAGAGCACTGGTGTTTACTGACATCATTCAGGCCTGGGGACAGGTTATCTTATGTCCCTGAAGCTGTAATTGGAGGCAGGGTATACCACCACTGGCAGGTGCAAAAACAAGTCTGGCTTGGCTGCAGTGAGTTTTGGGGTGGGGTATAGCATGCTACCACTGGGCTTCCAGTTGGGTACTGTGGCAGAGTCTTGAGCTTGCTGTGACCTGGGGCTGTTTTTCAAATCGCAATGTCTCTATTCATGCACACACAAAACCTTTCTTGAGCACTTTTGTCTTGCTTCTCTCACTTGTTCCCCCTCAGCTCACTCTTTAATCACACACATTACAAGTTGAAGCTGTAAACTGACAGGCATTCTTTTCCTGACTCTAGCTACTACTCCCACAGATTTGTCACAGAGTTTTCCATCATATCAGTGTCGCTCTTTGTTGGCATGGATCTGGGCCATCACTCTGATAACTCACTTCACCATTTACTTTATTCTTAGTTGCTCCTGTGCATTCAGTTCATGATTGCTGACATGTACCCAGGAACTGTTTTTCATTTTACTGGGGAATTGCTAGGCTGTTAGAGGCTGCAACGCAGGGCTCCTTCTGCACACAGGACTCATACCTCTCTCTCGCCATAAACATATACAGCACACTGTCTTATGCACTCATCTGCCCCTGGCCTGCATATTCAATCAAAGCCACAGTGGGGTCTAATCACAGTCCACAAACAAATAAAAAGGCCACTTGCAAAGAGAGGCAACTGCACCCTCTTGAAACAGATGTACAGGAGTGCACTATGGCCCACAGGGCCACTTTCTAGCTGGGCGAGTCTTTTAAAGTTACAGGCTCCAATTTTGCAAACAATTCTCCAAATCACAGTTAAACAGCAAAAATACATTTTTCTTCTCAAAAAAACTATGTGCACCAATGTTCCTGTTCAGGCACTATTTAGTAAGCAAACCCCCAAACATCATAGGTTTCATAGGTGTATACTGAACAGAGAAGAGAAAATATCCATTATGCTAACACTTATCGAAGATACCCAGTTATTCTGTTGCCAATACAAAAATCATCCAGCTTAGCCTTAAAGTCGGTCATGTCTTTGCTACCTACTATCTGCTGTGGGAGAGAATTCCACAGTGCTGCAACCCTTTGGTTATACCAAAAGGCTCTCTTATTCAAACGACAAAGGTCCCCCTTAAGTTGTAATTCATGGGATCTTGTATCATGTGGTTGATATTTAAAGCTAAGTTCCAGACAGTTCCACAGGTCATTATTAGTCAGTGCTCCAAATACCAGACACAAGTCTCCCCTCATTCTACAGTATTCCATTGAGCACATCCCCAAACTATACAACCTGTCCTCATATGTAAAGCCCCTGAGGTCCCTTATTATCCTCATTGCTCTCCACTGGACCCCCTCAAGTGCTTGGTCACAGTTTTAGTACACGGTGCCCATAACTGGATGCAGTACTCAAGATGCGGCCTGACCAAGGACACATACAGAGAAACTACCACCTCCCTATCTCTACTTATAATATGCCTTATGATGTTAGTCACTACTCCACTGACCCTCTGTTTAATGGAGTGACAATGTTTCACAAAGTTTAGGTTGTTAGTTATTGTAATGCCCAGATCTCTCTCTTGGCTCACTTCCTTCAACATTGTGCCTCCTAGAAGATAATTAGTCTTGACGTTTTTCTTGCCAGAATGCATAACTGAGCATTTTTCAGTGTTAAATTCCAACCTACGCAATCTTGCCCACTGCTCCAATGCTACCTACCAGTTACTACGGGGCACTCAATCCCTTGGGAGGGATCCGGCTATGGTTTTTAAGGGTTTTTGGTGGAACATGGGTCACCTAACATGCAGGAAACTTCACAATTCTTCAGTCAACTGGTAGAAGGGTTTCGCTGGACATAAATGAAGTCTTCAAGGGCAATTATTTAGTGCTACCATGTGACAGCTCCCCTCAAAAAGGTTGTTACGGATGTTACTTGTGGGTTCCAGATCATGGTTCCTTCTAACCTTACACTCATAGAAACACAGACCATGAAGGCAGAAAAAGACCAGAGGTCCATTCAGTCTGCTCATATTCCCATTAATCCCTGGAACTTTCTCTGGAACCCATCGTTCCTGCAGGGTACAAACCCTCCCCGCCCTATCACCATTCTCCTTCCTGGTCTTGTCATCACAGGTGACTATTATTCCCTTTCATTCTATCCCATGCCTGATTGAGTCCCCTGACTGTGTTTGCACCTACCACCACAGCTGCCAGACTGTTCCAAGATTCCACCCTTTCCATAAAGAAGTACTTCCTCACATTCTTCCTGAACCTCCCTCCTGCTAACTTCCACCCATGACCAAGTGACCTCAAGTTGGTATTCAGGGAAAATAATTCCTCATGGATTACTTTGTTAAGTCCTTTAAGGAATTTAAAGGTCTCTATCATATCTCCCCTCTCCCTTCTAGTTTCCAGTGAGTACATATTTAGTGCCTTGAGGCACTCCTCACAAGATCTGCCTTGCTGGCCCTGAAGCATTTTGACTGAATGACTGAACTCAGAGGCATGATCTTGGATAGACTCCATAACATAAGGTCTACCCCAGTGGCTCTGAGGCAGCAGCCGTTCATGCTGCTGTGCAAGTAGCTCAAGCTTGGGAGCGAGCTCCGGACTCTGTGTCAGGAGGTAGGCTAGGCTGCAGCAGCTGCTGCTTAGCAGTGAGTTGCAGTGGGCAGGGATGGTGCTGCAGTGATCCATGTGGTGGGCCAAGGGAACTGGCTCTCTCCACATAACATTGCTCTATGCAGCTGAGACCTCAGGAGCTCAGTCCACCCCAAGGGGGAGAGGAAGGAAGGGACAAAACACCTGTATGCCCATCTATATGATGCCCAGGCCCCAGTGTAACAGTCAGGGTCTAGAGCCTTCTTTCATTGCATCCTGTCCACACAAACCACTTTGGGGGAAAGGGTGGTCCTCCTCTGGAGCCCCTTTTCTCAGAGGGAAAGCCATGGAAGATGTCAGTCAGAGCAGGGCCCAGCTGGAGTATGGGAGGGCCAGCCTGAAGCAGGGTACGTCCCTGGCACAAGGGTAGATCCTTGCAATGGGGTACGGCCAGGATAAACAATTGTGTAACAAAAATAAAATCCATAACATATGTTGTACTCTCAATCACCAGCTCTTTGGGTAGACAAGCTACGTGGGACATCTCTGGGCAACAGGTTCACAGGTTCAGTCTTAGTTAGCAGCATTTTGCACACTTGTGCGACTCCCAAATCAGAGAGACTCAGTGGATTTGATGAAGGATTTCTCCTAAATTCTCCCACTCTGTCATACTTTTCCCATAAAACATCCCTTTCTTTCCAGCTGAAACCAAATTTAGGTGGTATTCTGTCTCTGAGCACTTTTATTTCTGTGCAGCTTTATTTTTAGAACACTCCAGTAAAGAAGAAGAATCAGCATTTATATAGCGCTTTTTCATACATCCAAAGCGCTTTACAAGTAATGCTAGACTGGTAGTGAAGTGACTGAATGTGTGGTGGCAGCCATATTGCACATCATCACCCACACACAGCCTGGATAATTGCATGAACTGGTTTATGGGAAGGGGAATGTTGGCCAGGACACGGGGAATGTTCCCTACTCTTTGCGAAGAGTGCCCTGGGTTCTTTTACTTCCACCTGGACACCCACCAGGACAACACCAGGATGGGCAGAAGGGACCTCGGTTTAACATCTCATCCGAAGGGCGGCACCAACGGTACAGCACCCCAATACACCGCACTCAGAGTGCCAGCGATTTTTAGGTGCAAGTCCAATCCCGCTGTGGGACGAGAACCCACGACCTTCTGGTCCAGAGGCGGATGTGCTACCAACTGAGCCACGCTGACACGCTGAGTAAAGGGGGTTCTCATACTTTATTTACTTTACTTCTGATGTTACTTTGTCCTCCTATGTTGTAACACTAACAAGATACAGTAGGCACTGTATCCTGACATTTAAATCATACACTCACTCACTCTGCTTACTGACTGGGCAAATGTCTATGGCAAGAGAGCTTTAGATGTCTTCTAAGAAGCTGTAACCAGGCCTTGTGGCCAACAAACTGGTAAACTTGAAGGAGTTTGGCCCTGGCTCCCTGACTACTGACTGCAGCTTCACATTTCCCACAGTAGCTTCTGGGTCTCTTACCGCTAGAGCTGCATTTCACCCACTTTTCTTAGCCTTTGCTGTGCTACGGACTGATATATATGTACTGAATTCCTACATGCTGTAATTCTGTCAGCAGTCTAATAGTTAGTTCTGTAGTAGAATGGTCATACTAGCAATCTTGTGAACTCTGCACCACTTCTTTGTTAATCTTGATCCTCAGCACTGCTGTTCTGAACTGCAGCATACCTCTCCATGACCAATGGGCTCATCTGTGTCACATCCCTGACCTAGAGCCCTTCCACCACATCCAGACCTGGCAGGCTTACCATGGTCTCAGCCCTTTGAAGGCCTGGTGCATCCAGCCAAAACTGGAGGCTGATCCTGCTCACTGTTTGTTCCAGACGGAACTGTCCAGAATTTCCATTCTGTCTCCTAATGTCCCTTCCAATTCCTAGGCTATTTCATGTTTACTGTAGGCTGTGCTGCAGGGAATCCTTACTGGAACAGTAACCAGCTGTTAACCCTTTGTTTACCGAAAAATATTACTAGCCCATGAGACACTTTCAGAAGCCCATCATTTGGTAGTGGGGACTAAACATCAACAAAGGACTCATCCTGTGCAGTTACAATTCTAACTCCTTTCTCTGTGTACCACAGAAACACGGTACACAGAGAACCATAACTGGGATGTCAACATACCAGGGTACACAATCTACAGGAATACAGGAGGGACAGGGAGGGTAGAAGAGGAGGAGGAGTAGCTCTCTACATAAGGGAAGGGATTAAACCAATGGAACTAAATGGTAAACAGGGAGGAGAGGAGGTACTGTGGGTCACCCTGGGAGACATGAAATGGTACCACAATCCGCATGGGGGTTGTATATAGACCCCTGTCTCAGGGGGAGGAAATGGACAAGGAAATGATAGAAGACATCCTTAGGATGGCAGAAAAAGGGGAGATATTGTTGATGGGTACCTGAATATGCCAGATGTTAACTGCAGCACTTTTGGTGCAGCCACTTCCAAGAGCAGGGTTATTCTCGATGCCCTACAGGGGGCATGCCTCATACAGCTAGAGTTCAAACCCACTCGGGAGGGAGCAATCTTAGACCTGGTACTCTCAAATGGGGATGGAGAGATGATCTCAGATCTAGAAGTGGGCAGCCATCTGGGAACAAGTGACCACCAAACAGCGTGGTTCACGATAAACACAGCCGCAGAGTCAAGCCAAACAAAAGTGAGGGCAATGGACATTAGGAGGGCTGACTTTGTCAAAATTGGAGCGTGCCTCAGAAAAGCACTAGCAAACAGGCAAGAAGGAGGGGTGGAGAAACAATGGGGGGAAACATCAAAACTGCCATCATAGAGGCAACAAGCCTTTGTGTGAAGCAAATAAACAAATCAAAATGAAAGAAAAAACTATTATGGTTTTCAAAAGAGGCGGCAGGGAAGGTTAGGGAGAAAAAGATGACATTCAGGAAGCATAAGGAAATACAGAAGGAGCAAGGCAGAGAACTGTATCAGTTAGAACAGAAGGAAGCTGGGAAGGCAGTCAGAATAGCAAAGACCCAAACCGAGGAAAAGACAGTCAACTCGATTAAGAAGGGGGATAAAACCTTTTATAGTTACATTAGGGAGCGAAGAAAGACCAAGGGAGGGATAGTGAGGCTTAATAAAGGGGAGGGTAGGTGGGCAGAGGGGGACAGTGAAAAAGCAGGGATACTGAACGAATACTTCTGCTCAGTATTCACAAAAGAAGAGGAGGGAGAGGTACCTAATCCAATCAATAGAAACACTCTGGATAGGGGGGTCAATACCAATCCTTTCACAGAAGAAAGGGTTCTGAAAGAACTCCTAAAACTGAAGGTGGACAAAGCAATGGGGCCTGATGAGATTCACCCCAGAATTCTAAAGACCTAAGGGAAGAACTAGTGACACCACTGACTACCCTTTTTAACAAATCATGGGAGGATGGTGTGCTACCTAAGGACTGGAGGAGGGCGGATGTGATTCCCCTTCACAAAAGTGGGAGCAGAGGCAGGAAACTACAGACCTGTTAGCTTGACCTCAGTGGTAGGGAAAATGATGGAATCACTTCTGAAAGAAAGAATTGTTGTGTACTTAGAGGCCAGCGGGGCACAGGACCCAAGGCAGGATGGATTTGTAGTGGGAAGGTCATATCAGACGAACCTAATAGATTTCTTTGACTGGGTAACCAAAGTAGTAGACCTGGGAGGGTCTGTCAACATGGCCTACCTAGACTTTGGCAAGACATTTGATACAGTCACACATAAAAGATTAATAAACAAATTAGCCAGTCTGGGAGTGGGTCCCTGGGTGATAGCCTGGGTAAAACATTGGCTGGACAACAGGACACAGAGGGTAATAGTTAACAGAGTCCACTCCGAAGCGATAGGGGTAACTAGTGGGGTACCGCAGGGTTCAGTACAGCGTCTGGTCCTTTTTAATGTCTTTATAAGTGACACTGCAGAGAGACTGGAAGGAAAAGTATGCCTCTTTGCAAATGACACAAAGATCTGCAACAGGGTTGATACACAAGGCGGGGTGGAAAGGATGAGAAGGAACTTGACAAGGTTGGAGGAAGGGTCAAAAGTATGGCAACTTAGATTCAATGCAAAGAAGTGCAAAGTAATGCACCTGGAAACAAAAACCCAGGGGAAGAGTACACAATGGGGGGAGGTACTAACAACAACAAAAATGGAAAGGGACCCAGGGGATAGTCATATCAGATGACCTAAAGGTAAGCAAGCAATCTGAGAAGGCAGTAAGGATGGCTGGGGGGATACTGGGATGTACAGAAAGAGGCATCACCAGTAGAAAACAGGAAGTTGTTATCCCTCTGTACAGACAGTTGGTGAGACCCCATCTGGAATACTGCATGCAGTTCTGGAGACCCCATCTCTGCAAGGACATAGACAGGATGGAGGCAGCCTAGAGGAGGGCAACTAAAATGGTACAAGGTCTGCAACAGAAGCCATATGAAGAGACACTAAAGTAGCTTAATATGTATACCCTTGAGGAAAGGAGGGAAAGGGGAGACATGATAGAAACATTCAAGTACCTCAAGGGAATCAACAAAGTCTAAGAGGGTAGTATCTTTCAGAAAAAGAGATGTGCAAGAACAAGGGGACACAATTTGAAGATAGAAGGGGGACACTCAGGGGCAATCTGAGGAAGTATTTTTTTCACAGAGAGGGTGGTGGACACATTGAACAGCCTTTCTGAGGAGGTTGTGGGGTCAAAAACAGTCAGGGAATTCAAGAATGCATGGGACAGACATATGGCAATTCTGGTGGAGGGTAGGAAGAAGTAGGCTGTTGGTTAACTAGGATTTGCAGCCTATCCATTAGGTAGGGAAATGGCCAGACTAAGTGGGCCAAGCGGTCCTTATCTGCCATCAAAGTCTATGTTTCTATGTTTATCAGCAATAGTCGGGGCTAACCCAGTACTGCAGTGCATCATGGTACAACCTGGAAGAGCATAGTTTGTCTAAGGGGCCCCAGAATTATGGGTGCCAACTGCGGATCAGACACTTTGCAAAGGACACTTTCCCAGCTCACTGGGAGGAAGGGTGTGGGCCATTTGTCATTTGCGTACACCCTGCCAGTTAATCAAGATGAGACATTGGCATTGGCCGTGAATGCAGTCATATACCCACCCTTCCAGCTGGAGGAAGGGTGAAGCCATGGGGGCCCTGATTTTTAGGGTGGGAAACAAGGGCAAAGGGAAAAAAAATGATAAAATAAAAGCAAGAGTTATCAGAGGCCAGTGCACTGACCGAGTGGCAGGACTGCCACGTAGCAAGTCAGCAACCCAGAACTGTGCCCAAATAATGGACATGTTGCGCATGTGACAAAGAGATAGATCAAGCATTCCACTAGCAGCTCTCTACTCCAGAGAGTGTAGGATTTTCAGTCCCGGGTGCCAATGGAGTAGATAGCAGAAAAATGATTGTGTTGAGAAGGGTTTGCTAAGTCAACACAGGCAGCAGCAAAGCAGCAGTTGGTAGCATGCTAATGTACCTCTGATGCCAGTTACAAGGAATGGAGTATAGAAACCTTATTGGGAAAACTAAGATTCTTGGTGGATACCATGGCCCATCAGAGGAACAGCAGCTTGGCTGCTGATGATACCAGTGACCTGGGTCTGAGAACAATCCTAGTATGCTATATGGCCAGTGAGGAAGGATGGTTCAAGCATCCCAAAGGATTCTCGCCTCCTTGGGCTGGGTGTTCAGTGTTGGAAATTCAAGGGGTCTTCCAGGGCTCAGGCAACCTAGCTCTGAAGTGAACCCTGGTTGCTCACACATCACTGCTATTATTATAATGTCCCTCACCTGGAGCCCTGCTACCACATCCAGCCCTGGCAGGCTTACCATGATCATAATAAGAAGGAGGATCAGTTTAAAGATAGGACCTCCATCAACCTGCCCATATCTCCCAAAGCTGCGTGATTCCATTACTGTGGGTGCTTACCTGTTTCCTGCTGTGTTGGCACCACTTGGGGTCACACAGGTAGTGTAAGTGACCCAGGAACAGTAGCAAAAGGAGAGGCCAGGGCTTTGTGATGCATGCACTCGTGTGCCCTGAGGCATGTGTTAGTGCCAGCATCATGTGGGTCGAAAACACCAGCAAGTACAGCCACTGAAGGGTAGTGCTAATTTTTTGTAGGCCCCACAAAGTGGACCAGGCTTTATCTTCTGTTCTGGATTTAGTTTCCAATGGGAGATTTGTCCACTCTTGGTGGATCCACAATTGAAGGAAAACCATGGGACCTCAGTTGAGTCATGGTAAATCTGGAGTAAAGCAAATGATGTGACTGGAGAAATTTGGCAGAAAGGGGCCATCAGTTGGGGGAGACTAAACAGTAATTAAAAACAAAATCTTGGTAGATGATGCAACTATGCCCCCCATATCTGCAGGGTTATCATGACACACTTAAGAGGATACCCTGCCTTCTTCTTTATTGAATCCTGTGTCTCAGCCAGGAGGGAGGTCCCAGTGAGGCCCTACCATGGAGGTAAGCATGCAGAGGCTTACAGGGGAGCCATCTAGGGCCCCAGGAATACTAACCCTGGACAGGATAAGAACTAGGCATGCTGAAAGAGTGCACAGGCACCACAGTGAGGGGGAAATTACTGTTTGAAAAATAATAGCAGTGTTAAAAGTTTGAACTAGTCACTACCCATTAAATAAATGCTGGTAGGGTAATACACAGTATGCTTCTCCACTGATTTGTCAGAGGATTTTGAAACTTTCAATGACAAAATCGAGCTTATTCTCAGAATCAAATTACTATAAGTCCAGAATTGTAGATATTGCCCTGAGTTTGCCAGCTAGTTACACCTTTTTTCTAGAAATGTAGTTTACATTGGCATTAATGCGTGTGAACCATATTAAAATATGTTTTCTAGAAATGTCATTTATATTGGCATTAATGAGTGTGAACCATACTGAAAACATGTGTCCATACAACAGGCCAGCAATGTCTATATGAACTGCAGGCATCGCTCTCCATAAGCCTAGTTTATCATTTTGTTCCAGAACAGTTTACCCTCTTCCAGCCTATCTCTATCAACTAGTGATGACTGATTCACTGTATTTTGACAAGAATTTATGGTTGTCTGGCAGTTTAATGGTTTTACTGCACTTGTAGAAGAGTTCTGGGTGACAGCTTAATGATTTCATCCATATTCATCTTTCAGGGGTGCAACTGTCCCTGGGTTTCTCCATCCCCTTCACTAAAATAGTCACACCCTGTTCTACAGCCAGGAGGATAAGAGAACCAAACACCAGTGCTGCTTTATTGCTGGCCCATAAGGAGTACATAAATGCTAAGTGGCTTGCACCCTCCCTCCTGCTTAGGAATGAAGTACCATAGGACACAAGCCCCAGTGCATGACATCCAAGCCTGCTTCCAAAGCCAGGAGGCAAAGGTTGTAGGATGGGGCTCTGCTGCCATCCCACCAAGCCGGCCAGCCATTACTAATCATCAGCTGTATCTATAGGTATTCTAAGAAGAATGTCTTTTAAGTACTCACATTCAAATGTCCCCCAAGCCAATGAACCTAAAGCATTAGATACAGTATTAGGGCAATGCCAACACTGCTTTGTAACATCATTTAAACCCCATGGAACACCACACCACAAATTCATCAAGATTCCAATGAATTTTTGCCCTAAATTTTAATGTTCCGCTTACTGTGTATATACATTATACTTTAACCCAGAAAGATGCATTAACATAGTTGTTTTGGAACTTATATCTTCAAAAATTATGTTTACAGGGAACACTAATGCACAGTGGTCATCACAGTTTGAAATCCCATGACAAGTTATTTTAAACGAGGCCTTCAGCTCACATGTAGCTAGATGCAGTCCAGAGATATAAATGACTAAACCTGATTGGTACTGATACAGCTCAGCATTATACCTTTGTTGGAAGGGAAAGATTCCATGGATTCCTCACATTTCCAAATCTTTCTTGTGACCAGGTATTCATGTAGAGCTTTATTACTACTGTGAGATGACTATCACCAATACTTAAAGCCTTCACCTTGAACTATAATACTGGTCACGAGAGGGAGTCAAAAGGCGCTCTCGAATAGATGAATGTTGCACACAGCATTTTTTTATCTTAGATGCTGCAAAAAACATGGTCAGATATTTCCAGATATCGTGTGATATTTCTAAAGAGATTGGAGACCTGGTGGGCCTACAGTGGTACTGCTGGCAGCCAGGGAATTTCTCTAGAGGCATCACAGACATTTCAGGAAATATGTGTCTTATTATATTTCCAGATTAAGTTTATTATGACAAAGCAGTGATCTCTTGCTGAACATTGAGTACACAATGCTGCTTGTATTTGTGACAAGCTGTTGTTTCCGGTCACCCACATTTATTACTTTTGAGAAATTGCTACATATTAAAGAGCTGGCCCTGTACATGGCTGGATTTGCAGGACAGCACTTGTTATGGCTAGGGATTATTAGATTTTTTTCAGCCAAGTATGCAGAATATGATTTGAGATATACATTTATTAAAGAAGGGCTCTAAAAGTGGGACCAACAATTTAGGGTCAAAAATCAATGTACTTCTGTGGGAAGGTTGTCATGTTCAGGGATTTGTTTAATTTGAATGACTTTATTGCCATTATCAGATCCTCCATTTTTATGTTGTCTTGCGCATGCAGCGCAGACAACATATTGTGGTTCCTTCAGTGCAGAAGCAGGTTTTGGAGGTGCAGTCCTGCTGCAGCCAATGGCGCCACGGCTTTTTGAGGCGGGACTCTGTGGCACCAATGGCATAGCACACATGACAGCAGTTAAGAAACGTTTCCACCACCTTGAGAGAAATAAACCGCTGCAATCAGGGAGCACCACAGAGTGGTCCCTGATTGCAGCAGCCAATCACTGCTTGCCTAGTCTGGTCAGGCAACATGGCAGCGGCTTCCCCGTCAGCTTCTCACAGTCCTCACAGAAGCTGAGGGACAGCCGCTGCCTTTCACAGTCCCTCTGAAAGCCGACAGGGGTGCTCAATCACCCTGTCGGCATGCCCTTCCTAAGTTAATTTGCTGACAGGGGTGCCCAATCCCCATCGGCATAATGTACCTCCCCCAATTTCTTGTGTGCCGAAGGGGTGCCCAATCCCCCTCAGCTCATGCGACCCCCCCAACTCACTGACAGGGTGCCCAATCCCCATTGGCATGATGTACCCCTCCATGTCTTGTGTGCCGAGGGGGTACTCAATCCACCTCAGCTCATGGGACCCCCCCAACTCTGTATGGCCGGCGGGGGTGCCCAATCCCCATTGGCTACAGCCCCCAAAAAAAACTCAGGTGGAATGCTGGGAGCCCATCCCAGTGTGCCAAATGCCCCTGTAAAAAAAAATCCCGTGATTTTTTTTTTTAACCTGTAAAACAGAAAATGGTCCCTCATTGAGTCCGGCACCCTCCCCCAACCCGCGCCACCCTCTGTGCACCCTGCCTCCCCACACCACCCTCACCCCATACTTACCTCCGGAGCCCAGCGTGACAATCTTCGGTGGACTGGGAACATGTCTGCACTCTTCAAAGAAAGGCTTTTTGGGACCCCTCCTCATGAATTCAGTCACTGTCAAGGTGTTATTCAGTCCCGAAAGGTGATTTTGTGGTCACTGTGCAGAATCACCTTTCAGGACCAAGTAATGAAATGACAGTGTCGCTGTTCATGAGGTGGCCTCACAAAAGCATATGTTGCAAATCTGGTGAAAAAATTCAAAAAAATTACTGAGTTACGAGCATGCGTTGCGCAGTTTCCACGTGCACTCGTAACTTCGCCAATTTGTAATATTTTCACTCCAGATTTTCAACATTGGCATTTTTACACACCTCCTTATGAACATTATAGATGTCATTGTTCACATCCTGGCCAAAATGTGTTTTCACACTACCAGCGCAGAATAGTGCAGTCGCTGTGGAAAATCAGTGTTTGGGACAGCTTACGAAAATCACAGCAACACTGCTCATGAGCAGAGGTCCTATAATGCTTATGTTGAAAATCTGGTGACAAAAGTCCATAAAATGACTATGTTACAAGCGTTCGTTGGGCAGTTTCCACGCACACTCATGACTTCGACAATTTGTAATATTTTCACTCAATATTTTCAGTATTGCCAATTTTGCATACATCCTTATGAACAGTACAGCTGTCATTTTTCTGATCCTGTCCAAAATGTGTTTTCGCACAAGTGGCGCACTATGGTGCGGTCGCTGTGGGAAATCAATGATTAGGACAGATAAAGAAAATCATAGTGACAGTGTTCATGAGCAGAGGTCCCAAAATGCCTGTGTTAAAAATTGGGTGAAATAATTCCACTAAATGACTCTATTCCGAGTGTGCATTGCGCAGTTTCTATGTATGCTCGTAAATTTGTGCATTTTTTATATTTTCACTCAAGATTTTCAACACTGCCATCTCTTCACATCTACCTATGAATGGTACAGCTGTCACTTTTCACATCCTGCCCGAATGGTGTTTTCCCACATCTGGTGCAGAATGGCGTGGTCTCTGTGAGAAATCAATGTTCGGGACACATTAACAAAATCACAGTGCCACTATTCGTGAACAGAGGTCCAAAACACTTTCATGAGGTGGGGGTCACAAATATGCTGTGTTGCAAATCTGTAGTCCAAATACCAACAAACGGCCGGGGCATTAGGGTTTCTAACCATAACGTCCCACCCTGTACAGACTGAGAGGCATCAGGGGTGTGTCTTAGCACTGCCGGCTGTCATGGTCACGTCATACCATCCACCCCCACCCTCAAGCCACTGACAGGCATCGAGGTGTGCCTTGGACTCTTTGGCCCCACAGTTCACCCCATTCTCCTATGCTGCACCCATTTCAACATATGTTCTTATGAAATGGGGTGACTGTAAAGCTGAACACCCCAAGGCACACCTCAGCACTTGTCGGTGTCTGCAGGATAGGGTGAGGTAAAATGCCATGAGTATTATGGCCAAATGGGGTGAGCGTAAGGCCCGAGGACCCCAAGGCACAATGTGATATTTGTCACACTGCAGGGTAGGGTGAGCTGAAATGCCATGAACATTATGGCTGATGCCCAAAGGCACACCTCAGTGCCTATCAGTCTCTGTAGGGTGATGTGGGGTTTGACATCACTTTCATACTTCACTGCCATTCCTATTATGCATCTGTTCAACTCCTGCACCACCAATGCCAACGTCAGCAAGACGACATTCGGCATTGACAAACGCTTGTTATCTTTAGTGGATTTGCAGAAGGGTAAATAGTGTGCACAGACAATTCAGTTGAGGATCTTTTTGTACCCTGGACAACCAAACCCCAGAATTGTTTCACATCACAGCTGTAAGGGCACATAGGTAGTAGGAGGGGAAAAAAACAGGGAGGAGAGAGTAAGCATGCAAAACAACAGGAGAGGGGGCCACAAAATAAGACATGATGGGAGTGGTGCAGTGCAATGGCTGTGGGGTGGCAGTCTTCCAGGAGACATTCTGGAGGCTGTGATGCTGCCCTATTTGTAGGCATCTCTTTGGTCTGAGGAAAGAGGTTGCTCATCTCCAGGCTGACTTGGCTAGGATTCGTGAAACCTCCTCCCCCCACCCAGGGACCACCAGGGACACTACTGCTACCTCAGAGGTTACCAAGAAAGAGGAGCGGTTGGACCAAGGTGGGCTCAGGGAGGGAGATGGTGGTGAAACGGAGGCACATTCCTCCAGTTGTACCCCTCCACAATTCATACGTTGTTGTGGCGGAGAGTGGTTCCTCTATGGAGGCATCTGCAGTGGAGATGCTGGGAACCTCCACAAAGGAGACCCACATGAGGGTGGCATGGGACACCACAGGGGAAGGAAACAACTTCTGGTGGGGGACTCAATCGTTAGGGGGGTAGAACTGGGGGAGGAAGTGGAGAGAGAGGTAAGGTGCCTGCCTGGTGCCATGGCTTGGAGGGACAGGGAGCGAATCCTCAGGATCGTGGGAGCAGCTGCACGAGGGAGGGAGCTGAATGTCAATGTCCACCTAGGGACAAATGACCTGCCTGGGAATGGGATCAGAGCAGTGCAAGAGGAGTTTGAAGAGTTGGGGAGGGGTCTTAGACAAGTAGCACATACGGTAACCTTCTCGGAGGTGCTGCCTGTCTATGGCAAGTGTGATGCTAGGGTACTCCGCAACATGGGATTCAATGAATGACTGAAAAACTGGTGCAGAGCTCAGGGTTTTGGCTTCATTGGGGACTGGGGGTCCACCTGGAGGGATACAGGCCTATACTGGTGTGATGGTCTGCATCTGCCCAGGAGGAGAACCAGGATCCTAGGTGATAGGTTTAAATGCTTCATTGGCAAGCATTTAAACTAGCCAAGGGGGGAGGCACTGAAAAGGAGCAGGGAAAACCCAGCTTCCCCCCACAAAACACAGTAGTTAGAGAGGTAAACACCAAGGCAGATAAGTCAATAGGTATCAGGATGGGGGTAAATGCAAAAAAAGGTAGTAAGAAGAAGAATGGGGCTAAAAGGGGGTAAGGCCATCAAAAAATAGAGAATGATGAGTACCAATGCCCGTAGTCTGTGTAACAAGCTTCCTGAAGTGGTGGCTGTCACAAACCCACTCAGCAGGTCAGGCCCTCTGCTCCTACAGTGCCAACCTCCGAGCGCAGTCTTGTGAACAGGAAACAGAAACAGGGTAACCCTCCTGTCTGCTTTGTGGGTTTGAATCAACCTTTGGTCTCAAGTCATGGAGGGATTCAAATTGTGAACCTCTTGTTAGCATACCCAATGTACAGGCTCAGATAATTCTGCTCTTCGGGGGGCCAGATATCTTTCACCTACGGGTACCTAACCAGGTGTACAAAATGAACCTTTAAAAACTCTATGGAAGACTGTAGGAAAAAACGTTACCTTTTCCCAGTTTGGTAT
This sequence comes from Neoceratodus forsteri, assembly GCA_016271365.2. Classification (NCBI taxonomy): domain Eukaryota; kingdom Metazoa; phylum Chordata; order Ceratodontiformes; family Ceratodontidae; genus Neoceratodus; species Neoceratodus forsteri. The sequence goes on from CM028137.1 coordinate 916,301,356, forward strand.
CACCATTAAGCTTTTACACAGTGTCAACTTTTTTTTGTGTGTGTGGTATTTCTTTCCAGAGCTCCCGGCTGCAAGTCTGCCATCACCTCTCACCCAAGCGCCAAATCCCAAAGGTCAGACCCCTTCCCCTGTGTACCCACGACTTACCCTTCATGGTAGGGTGGTGGGATCGACCCACCCCAATGGATCAATGCCAGGGAGGTGCCTTCTCAGGGGTGGCGCTACAGGGACAACTTCATTCTTCTGGGGCTGTTTTCTGCTTTACTCCCTTGTGTGTGGAGGTGGGGCATGCAATGATGCCTGCGGTGACAGTGCTCATGCTTCCGCACGCACTATCTCCAAGCGTTAGCCCCATCTCCTCCCCTTAGCTGCAGCATTGGTGCACTGCCCCCAGCAGCCACTAGGGGCCAGTAGAGCACCGACAACTGAAATCCCCCCACCCCAGAGAAGGAGAGCAGTCCTGCAGATGTGCAATCCTTCTCCTCCCTGCCAACCCCCGACGGCCCATGCTCATTCCTGAACACGAGTCACTGGCATGGCTTGAGGTAAAGCGTCCAGCGCCTCAGCCCTCAATGCCACCGGGCTGGCCCACAGTGTCAACTTTAACCATATATGCTTCACTTGTCAAGAAAAATAATTTCAAAGGCACATCAAGTAGTCTCTAAAGTAGAGGTTTACTTAGAAATAGATAAAAAAAATGTAAAATGTAAATACAGAACAGTATATCACAAAACCATGCAATCGCTTAAAATAATAAGGTTTAAAAGTGCAATTTCCTACCAAAACATACACTTAGATTTGTCTATTTAAGGTATTTATTCTAACTGTGCTGATAGACAGATGTTGTTGTCAAGAGAGTCCAAACATGTGTGTGTTCTCTACAGGTCACTCACAGCATAATTAAAACAACTGTCTTGAGCCTGCCTTCTCCATGATGTCACCCCGCTCTTCCTCTGTTTATTAAAAATTATACAATCAGGATGTCTATCCAGCAGGAGGTAAATTAATAAAGGTGACCTCAGCAAAACTCATGTCCCCACATGACTTTCTTTAAATAACATCCCCTCTTTGATCTCAAGTAGTTCTTCTTCCCAGGACACATCAAAGAATCCTTTATGACTGCGCACTAAAGCGTCATAACCTGCTCTCTTCCTCTAAACATTATAAAAGTTTATGATTTCCCATTCTAGCAGCTGGCAAGCTACAATTAAGCTAGATAAACAGGAGATCCTAATTTAAGTCTCTTCTAACCTGTAATTATCTCCTGGCTTTTAGGATAACAGCTTGTAGTTGAACCTTGGGGGGGGGTTGTCATCCCAGGCCCAGGATTCCTCATGACAGACAATCACACTGCATTTTTATATTACAAAAAATCATACAGTGATCAGAACCAGCTGTCCAAGCATCACAGTGGCCTTGATGGAAGAGGGACACCTGGATATCGTGGCAGTCACAGAAACATGGTACACTGAGAACCATGACTGGGATGTCAACATACCAGGGTACACAAGCTACAGGAGGGACATGGAGGGTAAAAGAGGAGGAGGAGTAGCTCTCTATGTAAGGGAAGGGATCAAAGCAACAGAACTAAAGGATAAACAGGGAGTAGAGGAGGCACTGGGGATCACCCTGGAGACAGGATATGGCACCACAATCTGCACGGGGGTTGTATATAGACCCCATCTCAGGGGGAGGCAATGGACAAGGAAATGATAGAAGGCATCCTTAGAATGGCAGAAAAAGGGGAGATATTGTTGATGGGGGACCTGAATATGCCAGATGTTAACTGGAACACCTTTGCTACAGCCACATCCAAGAGCAGGGTTATTCTCGATGCCCTACAGGGTGCATGCCTCAGACAGCTAGTGGTGGATCTCACTCAGGAGGGAGCAATCTTAGACCTGGTACTGTCAAATGGGGATGGAGAAAGGATCTTGGATTTAGAAGTGGGTAGCCATCTGGGAACAAGTGACCACCAAACAGTGTAGTTCATGATAAACACAGCCATAGAGTCAAGCCATACAAAAGCAAGAGTATTGGACTTTAGGAGGGCTGATTTGGGGAAAATGGGACAGTGCCTCAGAAAAGCACTAGCAAATGGGCAAGAAGGAGGGGTGGAGGAACAATGGGGAAAAATCAAAACAGCCATCACAGAGGCAACAAGCCTTTGTGTGAAGCAAATCAACAAAGCAAAATGAAGGAAAAAAACACTATGGTTCTCAAAAGAGGTGGCGGGAAAGGTTAAGAAGAAAAAGGTAGCATTCAGGAAGTATAACGAAACAACAGAAGGAGCAGGACAGAGAACTGTACCAGTTAAAGCAGAAGAAAATGGGGAAGGCAGTCAGAATAGCAAAGGCCCAAGCTGAGAAAAAGACAGCCAACTCGGTTAAGAACAGGGAAAATAACTTTTATAGGTACATTAGGGAGCAAAGAAAGACCAAGGGAGGGACAGTGAGGCTTAATAAAGGGAAGGGGTGGGCAGAGGGGGACAATGAAAAAGCAGGGATACTGAACAAATACTTCTGCTCAGTATTCACAAAAGAAGAGGAGGAGAAGGTACCTAAATCAAAGAATAGAAGCACTCTGGATAGGGAGGTCGATACCAGTCCATTCACAGAATTAAGGATTCTGAAAGAACTCTTAAAACTGAAGGTGGACAAAGCAATGGGGTCTGACAGGATTCACCCAAGAATTCTAAAAGAATTAAGGGTAGAACTAGTGACACCACTGACTACCCTTTTTAACAAATCATGGGAGGATGGTGTGGTACCTGAGGTCTGGAGGAGGGTGGATGTGATTCCCCTTCACAAAAGTGGGAGCAAGACAGAGGCAGGAAACTACAGACCTGTTAGTTTGACCTCAGTGGTAGGGGAAATGATGGAATCACTTCTGAAATAAAGAATTATTGAGTTCCTAGAGGCCAGTGGGGCACAGGACCCTAGGCAGCATGCATTCACAGCAGGTAGGTCATGTCAGATGAATCTAATAGATTTCTTTGACTGGGTGACCAAAGTAGTAGACCAGGGAGGGGCTGTGGACATGGCCTACCTAGACTTTAGCAAGGCATTTGACACAGTCCCACACAAAGGATTAATTTACAGTACAAGTTAGCCAGCCTTGGAGTGGGTCCCAAAGTGGTAGCCTGGGTAAAAAACTGGCTGGACAACAGGATGCAGGGGGTAAAAGTAAATGGAGTTCACTCTGAAGAAAGGAGGGTTACTAGCAGTGTACCACACGATTCAGTACTGGGACCAGTCTTCTTTAATGTCTTTATAAGTGACATTGCAGAGGGACTGGAAGGAAAAGTATGTCTCTTTGCAGTTGACAAAAAGATCTGCAACAGGGTCGATACAGAAGGTGGGATGGAAAGGATGCAAATGGACTTGGCAAGGTTGGAGGAATGGTCAAACGTATGGCAGCTTAGATTCAACGCAAAGAAGTGTAAAGTAATGCACCTTGGAAACAAAAACCAAGGGGAAGAGTACACAATGGGGGTGAGACACTAACAACAACAAAAATAGAAAGAGACCGGGGGGTAGTCATATAAGATGACCTTAAGGTGGGCAAGCAATGTGAGAAGACAGTAAGGAGGGCTGGCAGGATACTGGGATGCATAGGGAGAGGCATCACCAGTAGAAAACAGGAAGTTGTTATCCCTCTGTACAGACAGTTGGTGAGACCCCATCTGGAGTACTATGTGCAGTTCTGGAGACCCCATCTCTGCAAGGACATAGACAGAATGGAGGCTGTCCAGAGGAGGGCAACTAAAATGGTGCACGGTCTGCACCAGAAGACATATGAAACGAGATTAAAGGAACTTAATATGTATACCCTTGAGAAGGGGGGGGACATGATAGAAATACATGGAACAGCCTTCCTAAGGAGGTAGTGGAATCAAAAACAGTGGGGGAATTCAAGAATGCATGGGACAGACATAAGGCAATTCTAGTGGGGGTTAGGAGGAAGTTGGCTGTTGGTTAACTAGGATCTGCAGCTTATCCATTAGGTAGGGAAATGGGCAGACTAGGTGGGCCAAGCGGTCCTTATCTGCCATCAAATTATATGTTTCTGTGTTTCTATCATCTTCTCCTACTGCCCTCCTCATTTGTAGCCATAAAAAATATTGATGTTGTTTTTATTTTTCTGCCAAAAAATGTGTTAAAGTTTTCCCCTCCTTATTCAGTTTTTCCCTTATTTTCCCTTGCCATATTCATTCTTGTAACACTAATCAATGTGTTGATCACTTGTTTTTTACATGTTATCTAACCATTTTTTTACATTTTCTCTGCAACCTATCTCTGTATAGGTCTGGTGTAAATTTATGGAAAGTCAGAAGAAAGGTCATAGGCTGCTGCCTTACTATCAGCATCTAAGATGCTCTGTGCCCAATCATACTGGGGTTGTGAGTGTAATATATTCAATAAATTCCCCTCTATGTTGTAGTTCCGTTTAATTAGTAGTTGTATTATTTTTATTCTCTCTGGAATGGGTGCCATGGGTGCACCCAGTTACCCAGACCCATGATATAAACTTAATCTGTAGAAGTGCACACTGTTTACCTATGTGCATCATTGAAACTGTTACATAATCTAGAATAGTTTCAGCCACTGGAACAACAAATATTAGATCATTATCTACAGCATAGCTCCCAGAACCTTCCACTTATGACTGCCAAAGTATTTTCTTCAGTAAAATTTATAACAGGCTTGCTTTTGTCATATTGATTTTTTTTATCCAGTGTTTATTTAGCGGATTTCTATTATATGTAGTTTGGCTCCTTACAGGGATTATAAAATCCTACTCTGGCATTATAGTCCCCAGTCAACAGGATGTCTGCATTCTGATATTTATCTTGCACTTATTCTAGTTCAAGATCCAGTTCCTCTCATTTGAATTAAAATGTTATGTTTGTTGGAGGAATGTATCAGCCTAATATGCAAATGCCCAGTCCTATCTTGACTAATGCCAGTATATTCCTGCGTTCATGTTCTACTACAATCCTTCATAGTTTACATACTGATATGACTTGCTACCTATCATTAAACATGTATTTCTTTTTGATAATCTGAGTTTTGTGCAAAATAAAAATATAATGCTTATTTGTAAAATCTTTAAAGTCAGTATAAGAGAACTTTTTTAGAAGGCCTGTAAATTCTTGAAACAAAGTTGCAGTTGTTATTCTGTTAATTACTTAGTCAGTCTCTGGGCTTTTGCTTTCTATCAGTCAATTTGATTGGATCTTAGGGCCTAAATAAGTGAACTTATTTCTCATAGTGACCATACAACTATTCAAGCTAGTTTCTTTAAAAGTTAATCTCAATTTGAAATTGATGTTGTGGTTATCATTAGTGTATGAAAATATCCCTTCTTCTGTTACTTCTGACAGGGCAGTTCATTATGTGTCCATTATAGCGCCGCTATAGTTAGGGTTGAGTAGGCACTTTAATGTTAAACTCCAGTTTTTGCACTTTAATATGTTTGCATGACATTTTGCATGTGTGGTCTCATGGGGTTACATCGCTTGACATTCCAAGTTCCATTCTAGTTTGATGTTTGGTTTTCGAGATGTGGATAGCAAAAAAAATAAATAAATAAATTGCTGGAGGGGGTGTTGCCATCACGTAGTGTCCAGGAAATTTGGGGTTATGGTCTGAAATGTTCAGGGTACAAAGGGCTTGCCTCAAAAGGATCTCCTTTGCTGGTTTGATGAACAAATATTAATCCATTCCAAAGTTATTACATATCAAAAATTCAGGTTCTGAGCATACTCAGTAGGCACTTTAAAAAAGCTGTAAAAGAGGCATGGCTTGGATGATTAAGTCACTTCATAGCTAATGAATAATCATGAGCTTATTTGCATACCTCCCGCTCACACTCCTGGAGGGGAGGGAGGTGACAGTGACACCTATGTATAAGAAAGGTGACAGGAAGGATGTTAAGAACTACCAGCCAATCAGTTTGATATCAGTCTTGGGTAAGGTACTGGAGGGATTAATGCAGGACCATATAGTCAACCACATAAGGCAAGAAGGTTATGCAGACACAAAGCAGCATGGTTTCAGCCCAGGGAGTTCGTGGCTTACCAATCTACTCCACTTCTTTGAGCCTGTAAGTGCTGCCCTGGATAGGGGTATGCCAGTAGATATTTTTTTGGACTATTCAAAGGCCTTCGATTCTGTGTCACACAGAATATTGAGAGAGCAACTTGCCCATATAAAACTGCACTCCAAAATAATAACATGGGTAGACATATGGCTTTCAAACAGATGTAAATGAGTAGGAATCAGGGGGTATCTCTCAGATTGGGGAGAAATGACAAGCAGGGTCCCACAGGGCTCGTTCCTGGGACCCACCCTCTTTAATATATTAGTATCCACAATGCAGACCTCCAACAGTACATGGCTATGTAAACATGTTCATGACAGCAAGATAGGAGCCATAGTCAACAATGAAGCAGCAGCACAGAAATTACAAGAAGACATTAAACAACTGGAACAATGGGCAGAAAATAATAAATTAAGATTTAATGAGGAGAAATGTAAGGTTATGCATCTTGGACACACTAATCAGAGGCATAACTACTTATTTAACAATACCTTAATACAAGAAACAGTCAAAGAGATGTAGGTGTCATAATTACAAATGATTTCTCTTTTGATACATATACTAGTCACAGTCAAGAAGTGTCACAAAATTCTGGGCTGTATATTTAGGAATATAATGAGCAGGGAATCTTCTGTCATTGTCCCATTGTAGTCATCATTGGCCAGGCCCCACCTAGAATACTACTCCTCTTCTGTGCACCTCAAAACATAGGAGGCAAAAAACTTGTTGAGAGGATACAGAGGAAGGCAACCAAAAGAATAAAAAATATGCAGCACAGAGAGTACAGAGACAGGTTAAGGAAACTGGGTCTGTATTCCACAGAATACAGAAGACTGTGAGGGGATCTATGTCTAGTATTTGGGGCAACAAAGAATAATTATATATGGGAAACCATAGGACTGAGTAGACAACTCACTAATAGAACTACACGGTCTCATGAGCAAAAACTAAGATGTGAAGTCAATGAAACTAGTAAAAGAAGTAAATGGTTCAGTCAAAGAATAATAACAACATGGAACTCCCTGCCAGAAAGTGTGGTCATGAGTAGTACCATTGAAGTATTCAAGAAGTCATTAAACGAATGCATGGGTAGGGAGATGTGTGAGTTCTTCCACTGAAAAGTGGGGAGTTATAAAAGGTCCTCAACCTCCTAACTCGTATTACACCTATGAACCTATGAATTTATACCTGTTCTTTAAAACTGAGGGAATTACAAAAATCAGGTGAAAACTACAAGCTATCCCACTTTGGGAAGCTTGGTCTGTTCAAAATCACTGCTTAAAACAATTTCTTTTTGGTGAACTTTTTGGATACTGACAGACTGAAGGTGTGAACTGTTTTAAAACATGGGTTACAAATCAGTATGTTAAACATTAGGGATATAGAAGGAAAGTAGTCATTTTTAACTTATGTTAAAATAGACAAAGTATAAATTTTGTGTTCACGTGAATTGAAAAAGTTTCAGACAATATCTTAGTAACCGTTCAACAAATTTGCATGGACTTTTTCATGTGTGGTTTTGTGGGGGTAGATCTCTTGACGTGCCAAGTTTCATTCTGGTTAGATGTGCGGATTCTGAGATGTGAATAGTGAAAAAACATAAAAAATTGTTGTTTTTGTCTTTTTTTTTTTTTTTGCCATCACGTAGCTCCCAGGTGGTTTGGAATTTTGTTCTCAAATTTTCAGGGTACAAAGGGTTTGCCTCAGAAGAATGGCCCTTGCTGGTTTGGTGAAAAAAATATTAATCTGTTCCAAAGTTATTAAATTTTAAAAATGTGAGTTCCCAAGCATGCTCAGTAAGTGCTTCAAAATAGCTGTAAAAGGGGTGTGGCTTGGACGACTAGAGTCACCTCATAGCTCATGAATACTCATGAGCTTATTTGCATACCCATTTTTACAGAGAAACAGGAAAGTATTATTGGCTGCTAAATCCTGATCATTTACTCTCTGAGTGGCCAGTACGCCATTTTTATCACAACTTTATCCTAAGAAATGTGCTTATTATAACACTTAATGGTTCTTAATACTGACTGGTTTATTTCTCTAGGGGGCTCCTGCAGCCCAAGTATCTTTAGTATTTCTGTTTTGTCTGAGCTGACATTCTTATCAGACATCATTATTCTTTTATAAGAACTTATGGTTTCAATCATTTTAGAAACTGACAAATATTTAAGTTTTGGTCCATGTTTGAAGTGCTGTGGGAAAACAGATTCAGTTGTTGCAAAGGCTCTATTGTCTAATCCTACACATTCAAGTTTCTGTCATTGTTTTAAGAATTACAGTTGTTACAGAGGGCTTAATGTCTAGTCCTACTCTTTCAAGTTTCTGTCATTGTAAGAATTACATTACTCCTTTCTGTATTTATTGTAGTTATTATTACTTTATTATTATTAACTATATTATTCTGTTATTATTATAGCTTTTTTTTCTGGTTACATATTCATTCTCATTACTTTTAAAGTAGAGTCTTGGTACTTCAGTCCTTAATCTTTTTTTTTTTTAATTGGGGATTCAGTTTGTTCGGCCTGATGGGATTCACCCAAGAATTCTAAAAGAACTAAGGGAAGAACTAGTAACACCACTGACTACCATTTTTAATAAATCATGGGAGGATGGTGTGGTACCTGAGGACTGGAGGAGGGTGGATGTGATTCCCCTTCACAAAAGTGGGAGCAAGACAGAGGAAAGAAACTACAGACCTGTCAGTTTGACCTTAGTGGTAGGGAAAATGATGGAATCACTTCTGAAGGAAAGAATTGTTGAGTTCCTAGAGGCCAGTGGGGCACAGGACCCAAGGCAGCATGCATTCACAGCAGGAAGGTCATGTCAGACAAATCTAATTGATTTCTTTGACTGGGTGACCAAAGTAGTAGACCAGGGAGGGGCTGTGGACATGGCCTACCTAGAATTTAGCAAGGCATTTGACACTGTCCTGCACAAAAGATTAATAAACAAATTAGCCAGCCTGGGAGTGGGTCCCAGCATGGTAGCCTGGGTAAAACACTGGCTAGACAACAGGACATAGTGGGTAATAGTAAATGGAGTCCACAGTGAAGAAAGGAGGGTTACTAGTGGGGTACCACAGGGTTCAGTACTGGGGCTGGTCCTTTTTAATGTCTTTATAAGTGACATTGCAGAGGGACTGGAGGGGAAGGTATGTCTGTTTGCAGATGACACAAATACCTGCAACATGGTTGATACGCAAGGTGGGGTGGAAAGGATGAAAAGGGACTTGGCAAGGTTGGAGGAATGGTCAAATGTATGGCAGCTTAGATTCAACACAAAGAAGTGCAAAGTAATGCACCTGGGAAACAAAAACCCAGGGCAAGAGTACACAATGCAGGGTGAGATACTGACAACAACAAAAATGGAAAGGGACCTTGGGATAGTCATATCAGACAACCTAAAGGTGGGCCAGTAATGTGAGAAGGCAGTAAGGAGGTCTGGGGGGGATACTGGGATGCATATGGAGAGGCATTACTAGTAGAAAACAGGATGTTGTTGGCCCTCTGTACAGACAGTTGGTAAGACCACATCTGGAGTACTGTGTACAGTTCTGGAGACCCCATCTCACAAAGACATGGACAGGGCAGAGGCTGTCCAGAAGAAGGCAACCAAAATGGTGCAGGGTCTGCAGCAGAAGACATATGAAGAAAGACTAAAGGAGCTTAAGATGTATAGCCTTGAGGAAAGGAGGGAAAGGGGGGACATGACAGAACTTTCAAATACCTCAAGGGAATCAACAAAGTCCAAGAGGGTAGCATCTTTCAAAAAAAGAGACATGCAAGAACAAGGGGGCACAATTTGAAGAAAGAGGGTGGACAGCTCAGAGGTAATGTGAGGAAGTATTTCTTCACAGAGGGGGTTGTAGATGCATGGAATAGCCTTCCTGAGGAGGTCATAGAGTCAAAAACAGTGGGGGAACTCAAGAATGCATGTGACAGACATAAGGCAATTCTAGTGGGGGTAGGAGTAAGTACGCTGTTGGTTAACTAGGATCTGCAGCTTATCCGTTAGGTAGGAAAATGGGCAGACTATGTGGGCCAAGCGGTCCTTATCTGCCATCAAATTCTATGTTTCTATGTTCAGTGAGCAGCTTTGTAGTTTCATAGGATATTCCTTTAATAGCAAGTTCTTCCCATGAGAGATCTGTCATGTCAGACAGTTTAGAGTTTTCAGTTATACATTTATTTTGTTCCAGACCTCTATTCAATGTTTCCTAAATCTCCTGCACAGCTTCTATTATTCGTATTCGAGTTTTATTTGCCTCTATACAAATAAGTGAGCTCTCTGCTGATTTTTGTATATATGAATTTATTTCCTCATGAGTTTGTATGCTACCTTGTAAGTTTGTCCTTTTTTCTTTGCTTTTCTTTTTCTTAGTTTCCCCTTAGTGTTAGTTCTCCTTTTATGCTTGCTTGTGCATGTGTAGCAAACATCTTGTTACAATAAGCAGATTTTGGAGGTTTGTCACTGTTGAGTCCAATGCAGCTCAGGCAATAGTGGGCTTAGCAGTCATAGCCCAATGACTAGTAAGGCTGATCATGACACTGTTCTGTGCCTGCAGGGTGGAAACTTCTTGCAGTTGAAAGGCAAAGCCTCTCCTATAAGAGAGTGGCTTGACCCTTTCACCTGCATAAAGCCTGCCAGCAAGCAATTGATCTGCATCATGCCAGTGCTTCCAGATCAAAGGGGATCCCCACATGTTATGGGCTTTCACAATCAAAAATAGGCTACCGGAATGAAAACATTTCTTTACAAAATATATGGAAATTGAACCCAGCATAGGTTATATCATGATTAAACAGGGTTTCCATACATGAAAATGCTTGCTGTCAAGAGTGTGTCGCAGACTATTTTAATTTAGAAATAATACAGCATGCTGTGCTGTTCATGCTGAAACGACAATGCCCCTGGCAGGCACTAACCTGGTTAGTCACCATCTTATATTGGGAGCGAATAATCTCAGTGACAGACTGAAGAGCTTTGCATGAGGGCAGCTGAGGAGATTCGAAGTAATACCCACCACTGACCCTGTTTGTTGTTGTCAGCGTATCTCTAATCATAGAGTATTCATTTATTTTTGAAGTTAGTCATGAATTATTCTTGTTCGAGTCATCAGGTTTAGTTGGTCGGTCTGAAAATAGAGGATGCAGCATTTGTCTCACCGCCTTTAATGTTCTGTGCAGTGGAGGTAGTTTTCTTTAAAATGTATTCTGGGTTATTTTTTTTTCTTGTTTTTTCCAATCAAATACCCAGTTATTAAGATAGTCTCTTTCATCACGTAAGCACTGTTTTGTTTATAGGTTTTGGGGTGTTTGTCTAGTTATTCAGTTAAGTTGTTTAACTTGGTTTTAAGTCCTTCAAACTCCTGAGAGTCTGCAAACTGATTTAGAGCAAGTTCCTTTTAACTAAGCTCCTCTCCTAGGCATTGCTGGACCTGGATAGAGTCTGATACAAAAGTCTCAATGATGAGTCATTATCCTCTGCTTTCAGGGATAACAAAAAATGAGCTCTATCTTTGCCAAATGATGGGAACTTTTAAATTCTTAGTCCTCAGGGTACTCTGCCAGTGCCAGGAATGGTTTTCTGCCATCCACGGAACATTCGGGACCATGTTACACATAGCCTTCAACCTGAAGAAAAGAATCAGAGTACTTGGTTACCAACATTGCCCCCTAGCTGTCACCACTGTTTAAGATGAAAATACTGTAATGTGATAAACAGCACAATGACTTTTGTTAATCCAGCGAATGGGAGAGTTACACAATTTAGAAGCTTTTGAATTGGGAGTCCACCTATGTAATATACAGTACTTAGCAATATGTACTTGTGGAAGTTATTATGTAAGGAGGACCAATCAAAAGCTTAAAGAATGTGTAGGGGATCATATGTGGGCCATTACCAATCAAAACTTGGATTATGTCACCGCTGAACATGTGCTTTATCCCACACTACCTGGGGTTCACCACTGGACATTCCCTGATATTGAAAAAGTGTCTGTGGGTGTATGCAGGGTGACACTAATTTAAAGTTTGCTCAAAGAGAAGCATCCTATAATTTTGAACTTCATGCTACAATACCCCTTGGGCATAAAGAAAGAGTTGAAATAACTCCATTTTTATAAAAACTCATGTAGTGTTTCTAGCCTGATAAGGAAACTGAGCCTATAATCTTGATTATACCATGCCTTGTCTTCTATGTGTAGTTGTGATGTTTGTCTTATAGGTTTTGAATACTTGAACTTCAGTGCTCCTTTAATTCAGGTGCTGACATGCAATTGATTCATGCAACCATCATGTCAGATGTATCTATCTTTTTTGTTCATAAGTTATTGTTGCTATTATGTTAGGAGCAGTGTAGCACTGCTAAACTAAGAGTGTTTTTGTCTTCTTTTTTTAATCTTATTTCTGTGATTTCTTTGCACTTTTGTAAAATGGTCAGACTAGGTGGGCCAAGCGGTCCTTATCTGCCATCAAAGTCTATGTTTCTATGTACGTGTAGAACATAGAGCATGTGTACAATCACTGCATGTAACACTTTGGTACTGTCCCTTTAAGATATCTGGCTTAATAAATGGAAACTGATAGTTACCATAGTAGCTCCTTGACAAAGCAAACAAGCGTGAAATGTTGGGGTATCCTTCTGCTCTGTGTTTATATTCCTGCATCCTTGCTGCTTTCTGCAATGAATGAAAGTTCTCTAGTAGTTTTCCACAACAGTTTTGCATGTGGTGGTTTCTTTTACAAGCTCTCTTCTCATTGCTGGTATGAGTGTGTGTGTGTGTGTGTGTGTGTGCACAGTTTTGTACCTGCAGTTTGTATTGTTGTTACCACCTGTAATACTACTGCAGCTCAGCGGGCCTACCAGCTCTCTCTCTCTCTCTCTCTCTCTCTCTTTACTCACAGAGTACTAATTTATTTTTATCTTTTCTTGCGGTGATCCAAAATGCAGCGCCATGCAGTTGAAAGGGAGAGCACCGCTTCAGTGAGCAGCGATCCCCTTCCCCACACACACACATGCGCAAGCATGCATATTGCGTGCTCATGCGCTCCTCCCCCCCCCACGCACACACTGTATGGCCGACGGGGGTGCCCAATCTCCCGTTGGCTTCATGCCTCCCCAAAAAAGTTTTCCTATTGCCACACTGGGAGCCCACCCCAGCATGGCAAAAGTTGTTATTGCCGACGGGGGGTGCCCAATTCCCCGTCAACTCCAGGCCCCCAAACAGCCTTCCAGCAACCATGCTGGATGCCCACTTCAGTGTGGCAAACATCCCGATGGGGGTGCCCAATCCCCTGTCAGCTTCACGCCCCTCCAAAAAAAAAGCTTTCCTGTTGCCACGCTGGGAGCCCACCCCAGCATGGCAAAAATTGTTATTGCTGACGGGGTGCCCAATCCCCCGTCGGCTCCAGGCCCCCCCCAACAGCCTTCCAGCTGCCACACTGGGAGCCCACCCCAGCGTGGCAAACGGCCAGCATCATCTTCCAAAAAAAAAAGAACCTGTAAACAGAAAACTGTCCCTCACGGTCTCCATTCACATTTCTGGACTGTGTAGTATGGTATGGGCTGCACACCCCATTGGCCCACGCTGTGGACCAATGGGCGTACAGCTCTACTGTACGCAGTCAGTCAGCAGGTGGTGGGGTGGCATGTGAGTGGGGAGCTGCCGCCTGCCGCCTGCCGCTGACCAGGGGAGCGGGGATCTGTGGGCACGTGGGGAGGGGGTACCGCTGGACCACCAGGGATGGATTGGATTTTAATATTTTATCACTGACACCAGCGATCGGGCTGGACGTGGTCCACTGGACCACCAGGGATATTGGACCTTTAATTCTATACATATGCCCGCAATCGGGCTGGGGGCAGTCCACTGGACCACCACGGATATTGGACCTTTACTTTATACATACTGTATGCCCGCGATCGGGCTGGGAGCAGTCCACTGGACCACCAGGGATATAGGACCTTTAATTCTATACATATGCCTGCGATCGGGCAGTGGGGCACTTTGCTGCTTGTGCAGGGGGTGTCAGTCCCCGATGGCTGCAGCCTGGCAGAGTGCCAGGCACAAGTCGCCGGGGATCGGTGCACCTGCATGCAAATGGGGCCATAATGACATGCAAATGGCCCCATTTGCACCTTGCATGCATTATAGCCCCATTTGCATGTGCACCTTTGAATATTGTGGGTGATGCACCTAGCGCAACGGCACTTGTGCTAGCGCATCCCCCTGCCCCTCTCTAGCCACTTGTGCTGGCACATTGCCACTGCACCATGCACAATGCGGGTGGCCACAGTGCGATATTCAATGGTGCTGAGCCATGGCGCAGCATTATGAATATCACGCTAGTCAGCCGCCTGGCACATCCCAGTTGTGCTGTGCCCAGGCTTGCGCCACAGCCTGGCGCAGTCTGAATATCCCACCCTGAATGTTTGACCAAACAATTCATCTAGTCGGGCGTAATTAGTTAATGTCATTGCTGTAGCTCCATGGCATCAGTGTCCGGGGAATGGCTGTGGCTCAATTGTGTCAGTATCGGGGGGGGGGACTGTGGTTCCACCTGCAGGTTGTCATGGTTGATGCCCAGTGCCAGGTGACAGTTTGCTCAGTCATGCATTTCTGCAGGTCAAAAAATTACTGGGGCTGTGAGCTACAACATCATCAGCTGTCAGGCAGGTACAGAAGCAGAAAATGTTCAGTCTGAGAGAGACAAAGAACATGTCCAGTGAACAGCAACGAATGGTGAATCCTTTTCAAGTAGTACAGTATAAAAAATGTATAAGGTGATCTGAGTCTGTATTTGCAAATCCTTGGATGGTTATGAAACAATTTCAGCTGAGGTTTTTAAGAGTCACTTAAAGACCTATCTGTTTGCTCTGACATTCCGGACATAGAGCTGTGAAGAAATTTTTTTTTATATATATATATATCTGTAATGCTAGCATTTTTCACTTTGTCTACTGATTTTATTATATTTTATAACATTTAGCTCTATTTATATATTTCTTACTGTCCTATCTCTTTGAATTGTCTATATTTGTAAGGCACCCAGAGCCTCCAGGACTGGGCTCCTAAGAAATAAAAGTTGCCTTGACTTGCCAATATTAGTTTCATTAAGCGTCAATCCCAAACCAACCTTGTGCACTAATCTACAATGACTCCCTCATTAGAAACATAGAATTTGACAGCAGAGGATGGCTTGGCCCACCTAGTCTGCCCGTTTTCCCCCACCTAATGTATTACCGACTTATCCCCCCTTATCTTATCACTAAGGTTCTCTTATGCCTATCCTATGCTTTCTTAACCTTGTTACACTTTTTTCCCCCCACCACCTCCACTGGGAGGCTGTTCCAGGCATCCACCACCCTCTTAGTGAAGAAGTACTTCCTCTCATCTCCCCTGAGTCTACCCCCCTCCAGCTTCATAGCATGACCCCTTGTTCCTGAGCATCTTTTTTTCTGAATGATGCTTCCCTCTTGAACATTATTTATACCTGTGAGGTATCTGAAAGTTTCTATCATATCCCATCTCCCTCCATTCCTCCAGTGTATATATATATGAAGGTCCTTCAGTCTTTTGTCATAGGGCTTTTAATGCAGACTCTGCCCCATTTTGGTTGCCCTCCTCTGGATCGCCTCCACTCTTTCTATGTCCTTCAGGAGCAGTGATGAAAGTGAAAAGGAACTCCCAGGAACTCAGTTCCTGTACCTTTTTTGCAGCAGGAACGGAGTTCTTGTACTTCTTCCCACTAACACTAGAACTGGAATTTTTAAACCAGCAACATAATGACAGTTTCTAGGCCTGTGATCTGAAATCAGTGTTTCCATAACAACATTTGACTTGTACAACAATTCTATTTTCCTAGAAATACTTCAATATCTCTAACTGAATCTACTCTTGTCTGAACAGATAGATGTGTCTTAACACAGCTATCCTTCAGGTTGAGGATCTTCATTTTGCATTTCATATTTGCCAGTGTCTGAGTTCCTGTACTTCTTGTCTACCAGTTGCACCACTATTTGGTAGCTGAGGTCTCTAGAACTGGACACAGTACTCCAGGTAAGGACTCACCATTGATCTAAACAGGGGTGACACCACCACCCTCTTTCTGCTGCTGAGCCCCCCCCAATGCATCCCAGCATCCTGCTAGCTCTCTCGACTGCCTTGTCACACTGACTAGCTGCCTTTAGGTCATCAGATATGATAATTCCCAGATCTCTTTCTTGTTTGGTGGTCACCAATACCTCTCCTCCTATCTTGCATTCCTTCCCTGGGTTTCTATGTCCCAAGTGCATGATTTTTCACTTTTTTGCATTGAAGCCCAGTTGCCATACCCTTGACCACTCTTCTAACCTTTTCAGATCCCCTCCCATTTTCTTCCACCCCCCCCATGAGTGTCTACCTCGTTACAGATTTTAGTTTCATCCACAGACAGGCAGACCTTTCCCTCCAGCCCCTCTGCAATGTTGCTAATAAGGACATTTTAATTTAATTGTATTCTTTGGTAACCACATAAGGCCCACTAGGCACTGGTGCCTGTTTTCAGGGGCTACTCGGGAGTATTGGGTAGGTTAAGTGACTTGCTCAGCATCACACAGTATGCAAGTGGAGGTTGTGGGAATCAAACCCAAGCCTGTCTGCTGGATGTACCAAGCTCATTCAGAACTTGTTACTCTAAGCATTAGGCTGTGCTGCCAGCATTAAGAGCACCAGTCTGAGTACTGATCCCTGAGGTACCCCACTGGTCACCCTCCCTTCTTCGGAGTGAACTCTGTTTACCATCACCCTCTATCCCCTATCCCTTAGTCAATTTCTTACCCAGTTTACCACCTTTGGTCCCACTCCTAGGCTACCCAGCTTGCTTACTAATCTCCTATGTGGAACAGTGTCAAAGGCCTTGCTGAAATCTAGGTAGGCCACATCCACCACTCCCCCCGATTCTATTCCCTGGTCACCCAATCAAAGAAATCTATTGATTTTGTTTGACAAGACCTCCATCCCCCCCCCCCACGAATCCATGTTGTCTCGTGTCCTGTAAGCCACTGGATTAAAGATATTCTACCATCCTTTCCTTCCATGGTGATTCCAATTATTTTCCCACCACCAAAGTCAGGCTGACTGGCCTGTAGTTGCCGGCCTCTTCTCTACCATCACTTTTGTGAAGTGGGACTACATCTGTCTTCCTCCAGTCCCCCAGAACTTTTCCCATCTCCAGTGAAAGGTTGGACAGGACTATCAAAGGGACAGCCAGCACCTCCCTGAGTTCCCTAAGTATCCTTGGATGGACCCCGTCTGGCCCCACCATCTTATCCACTTTCAAATTTGTGAGTTCCTTCAGGACTCTCTCCTCTATAAATGGGGTAGTGTCCACTTCCCTCCCTCCGATGCTCCTGTCACTTTTCTATGGCTCTGCTCCTTCCCTTTTTTCTGTGAACACTGAACAAAAGTATTTGTTCAAGATGTCTGCTTTTTTTCTCCCTCTTCACAAATTCCCCCTTTCCCTTTTAGTCTTAGTTTCACCCCTGTTCTTTCTCTTTTCATTTACATACTTAAAAAATGTCTTGTCCCCTTTCTTTACTTCCTAGGCTATTTTCTCGTCTATTTGTGCCTTTGCACTCCTAACTGATTTCCCTGTCTCCCTCTGTTTCTCCAGATACAGCTCCCTGTCTTCCTCTTTCTGTATCTTCTTATAAAATGCTAACTTTTTTTCCCTTACCTTCCCAACCACCTCCTTAGAGAACCATAGTGGTCTTTTTCCTCTTGCCTTTGCTTGCTAGCCTGACACAGAGGTTGCTGCCTTCTGTATGTCCCCTTTTAGTTTCGCCCAAAGTTCCTCCACTCCACCCAAGTCCTCCCCCCCCCCGAGCATCCCTGAATCATACCACCATCTTTTTTAAAATTGGCCCTCCTGAAGTCCAGGACACTCATCTTTGTGTGGCTCGATTCCACCCCAGTCCTTATATTGAACCACACAACACAATGATCAGTGGTCCCCGGGTGGCCACCTACCATGACGTCAGCAACACTGTCCCCGTTAGTTAATTAGTTAATTAGTTAATGAGTTAGTATAAGGTCCAGTATTGCCCTCTCATCAGTAGGCTCCCTAACTAGTTGCCTGAGGAACTCCCCATGCAGGGAGTCCAGGATGTCCCTGCTTCTAGCTATAACTGCAGCTGGGATGCTCCAATCTACATCCAGCAGACTGAAGTCTCCCACCAGCAGCACCTCCCCCTTATCTGCCATCTTTTGGATGGCTTCCACCAGAACTGCATCCAATTCCCTCCACACCCCCTGTGCTGGAGGTCTGCAGATCACACCAGTGCAAATAGTGGCTCCATTCCCTGTCTCCAGGGTGACTCACAGCACCTCCACCTCTCCCTTCATTCTCTGTACCTCTGTTGTTTTACTGTTATCTCTCACATAAAGAGCAACTCCTCACCCTTTTTCCCCACCCTGTCTCCCAGACTTCAAGTGTTGGTACACATGGCCTTCCAACTTCTAGTACCACCCTGCTCAACAACCCCCCATTTACCCTTTTGCCCTCTCTCCTTACCACCTCTGTTCACATTTCCGTCTCTCTTCTGTACTATTAATGTGTTTTTATTTTTATTAGGTACCCTTGCGGATTTGTCTCCCTTAGGGTTCTCCCTGCTGACTACTCCAGTTTGTGGAGGGGGACAGTTTATGTCTCCGCGTTTCCTTCTGCCACCCCCCTTGGCTAGTATAAATAGTATTAGTAGTAAATATGTGGTGATTGGCATGCAACTAATTTTTGCATGATAGAAATAACAGATGATCATTAGTTTATTCAGTTTGTGTTTTTACTGCCAGGTGTGCAAGGTGCTGCAGGATTTATGGATCTCCTGCATTACTCTGGCACTATAGCTGGGTGATTTGTGTGAGCTGCAAACTACAGTAAAAGTTACACTTGCCATTTGTCTGTAAGGTAAATGTCACTGCTGGTTTACAGGTGTGTCACTGATACAGTAATTGAGTTTGTTGCCCCAGTGTGTAAGGAAACCTCCACCAACAGAGACAAATGGCGGTTCTGGCTGAGCACAAGTACAACTGAGAATTTATTCAATAAAACTTAAAAGGTACTGTGTGCTCTCCAACTTTGATCTGCAGTGGATGCTAACTGCCAAACTGCTTGCCAATAGGCATAAACAGATTGCCTCAGACAACAACATATGTGCTACTGCATCTCTCTGTGATGTTGGCATTAGGTTAGGTAGCTGATTCATTCCATTGGGGTGTCATACAGATGAGGCACACTGATGAGTCCTGGTAGGATGAAACACATGTCTGTGTCTTCTGTTGGCATCCTTTGCATACTGTGCGAGAGGCCTTCCGGCATCATGCATTCCTGCTTAAAGTTGAACCAGCATACATTTTGTGGTGATTTGCATATATAGCCCATGATGCTTTGCATTGTGGGCATGTGTGATTTTGTATTTCTTTGAAACTTGGCTTCCCGGCCAAAGCCCTTTGCAGTAACCCTTGTCTCAGTGCTTATGCACTAAGGTTCTTTGTCCATTAGGCTAGGGTTGCCCATTTATAGTACAAGTAGCCCATCATCCTGAATGATCACTATGGTGCTGACAGTAAATGCCTTCCTTAATTTCTTTCTTTGCACTGGTGAGTTGCACCCCTACTAGAGTCTCCTTATCACTAGCACTGGCCATGATAATGTGGAACCACAGCTTATCCACTTGGGTACATTTTTTTTTTTTTTTGCTTTGCCCATCTCCCATATCTTCCATACATCCTTGCTTACTGAAGTAGTTCCTGACTCTTGGAAACTAGCTAGGGTTGTCCCATTATTTAAACAAGGGGATCTGAATTGTATTGAAAATGATCATCCCATAGATATCCTGTCTGCCATCAGCAAATTACTAGAGAAAGTTGCAGTATCTCAATTAACCGTATACATCCACAAATATGATCTGCTGTCCTCAGTGCAGCATGGCTTCCGAAAGGGGCACAGTACCTCTAGTGTCCTTGCTAAAGTTACCTCTGAGGTCAGGATCACTATGGATGATAGTAAGCATACTGAAGTAATTGTTGTAGATCTCACCAAAGCTTTTGGCTTTGCAGACCATAAACTCCTCTGTTCCAAGCTATGTTCTTTCGGGCTATCTGACCTCACACTAGCCTAGTCTACAAATTACCTGCAGACAAGGTATCAACTAGTCAAATACAACAGGGTGCTCTCTGAGCTTACGCCTGTAACATTTGGTGTCCCTCAGGGTTCAGTCCTGGGACCCATCTTATTTTCCTTGTTTATAAATGACTTACTCCAGGTGCCCGCCCTCTGTAGTTCCACCCTCTATGCTGATGACCTGGTGTTACTGGCTTGCTCCCAAAATATCAAAACCATCAGCTCCCAAGAAAAGGCTGATTTTCATCAAATTCAATCCTGGCTTAAACTGAATAGATCAGTCCTTAATATTAGAAAATGTAAACTATGCTTTTTTGGCTCTTGGGCAAAAATTAGAGCATGTTCTGAACCCCTCGATGTGGCTAGTGCTGACAGCTCTTCCAGTATTATTGCTGACTCCTTTAAATATCTTGGAGTCAATCTTGATCCCTCGCTAAATCTCTCCTTGTACATTCTTAATATATATAGAGCAGTTAATAACAAACTTTGCTTGACCTACAGGTCCAAACATATCCTTATTCCTGTGGAGCGTGCGCTTACTATTCACGCTTTAATTTTTCAGGCTGTGGTCCAAGGCCGACATCTGTGTGCTCTGTTTGTTTCTCATTTAGTGAACCTGTGTAATACTCGTGTCATGCTTTAAATAGGAGACTTGCTTTTTGCAGCTCATGTACAAGCACCCATAAACTACAGATTATTACATTATATTTATCATATTTTAAACAAACATACATATTAATTGTGGTAAGCTCATTTTGAATTTTGCACCATATGGATCACATGACATGTTGAGATAAACAGCACATGCAATGGCGTTTTGCAGATCAGACAGTCTCAGACACCATCAACAAATACATGCAGACAGCCAGAAGCCCTTGGCTCATTTGAGTATCTGTGTTTCTCTGGGAAGAGACTGTACTCCTTGCTTTTGGTAAACTTGATATGAACCTCCAACATGGGTAGGCTGAACAAATTATTCTATAAAATGTTTTGGCTGATTTTAAAATGTATACATAAAGCAGTAGTGTACAGCATTAACTGAATCTACTTGTGTGCTGGAAACATAATTCTGTCACTGTTGCTCACTGATATTATATGGTCTCCTTAAGCTGTTAAGATGTTTAAGGAAAGAAAAAAGAATCAGTATTTTGTTATGGGCTTTCAACTATAGTGTACACAAAGAAAGGACACTGTTAACCTGTCTAAAATGTATACATTTCTATCTATTTTATTGTATTAGGAAATGTCAGTGCATCATGGGACATGTTAGTAAACCTGACTCAGATTTTTATTAAGCTCTCAGTTAAGAGGTCTGCTGGTCCAGAGAAAAGCTGATCAAGTCACAAACCCTCAAAATTTGGTTACAAGAGTTTACAATACTGAAATTTATTAATTATCAAACAGAAGAGACCATGACTAGAGGGAGAGCAGGTCAAAGTTTAAACACCGAGTCAACAGCAAGTAGAGAAGTACTTGGACGTAAAGTCCTGAGAGCTTGGGAACTGATATGTACTGCTTTCCTTTTCCCTTTTAAATATTACAACTTTTGGATGTTTCCAGCATTTTATTTCAACAAAATATTGTTGATTGAAGCTTCACAGTGTATTACTTATGGGAAAGAGTCTAAAAAACCAAACAATGTGAGCTAAACTGACAGTTATTAAACCATGCGTATTTCGTATTTTTTAAACTACGTGTGTTTATCAAAGAAAATTACTTAGCATGTGCACTTTACTCTGGACAGCACTTTTGAAATTGCTTGAAGATATTTGGTACTAAGCATGAGAAATTCTGACTAATTAATAGAGACTGAACCGACTGCTTATTTTTTTATTTTAGTCTTTGTTAACCAGGTAAGGCCTACTAGGCATAAGTGCCTATTTTCAGAGGCGACCTGGGAGCTTTGGGCTGGTCAAGTGACTTGCTCAGAGTCACACAGTATGCAAGAAGAGGTTGTGGGAATCAGACCCATGTCTGCAGGTACCAAGTTCATTCACAGCTCGTTACTCTGATCTCTAGGCTATACTGGCAGCCCCAGTAAAGGTGTCTTTCCTATTTTTTTACTCTGTCTATTGAAACTTCTTTATTTTATTCACTGAATTTTGTTGAGTGATAGAAATGCTATAAACATGAATAAAATATTAAACACATGACCAAATTTTAGGTGGAACTGAAAGCTGTAAGAGAAGATTGGTGCAGCTGAAAAAGTGTTCAGGGGATCAATGGCTCATCTACTCTGCCAAATACCTCTATAGATAAGAACTGTTCCCAAGAGAATGGCACCTGCACCAATAGGCAGTGTAATATAAAGCAATGTGCTATTCTATCCTTATATGGTCTAATAGTGGACAATACAATATCACAATTTGCAATCAAGAAAAAGATCGGGCACCTTCTTAGGGCAGAAACTGGAGTACAAATAGGAATTACTATGTTAAAATTATAAATGATAAAGATGAATCAGGGATTGGTTGTATATACATCTTTTGTTCTTCCCCGGGAGTAGCTAACCATATCTCGATTAACAGCAAATCCACTTGAGAAATATGGTTACAATCTGAAATGTCAAGAGAGATACACATAATATAAAATTCCAGCTAGAATCCCAGGTTAATACTCAGAATGGTGTTTGTGGCTACAAAGGTATTCAAAATGAAAACAAAAGGAAACAAGAAATCTTCATATAATTTACTTACAGGTCCCTTAATACAACATTAAAAATGTAGATGCATACAGATGGGAACATGAAAATAAGGAAGGCCAAATTTACATCTTATTGCAAGGCAAGGAGGCTGATGATATACAGTAATTCTATGAAAAGCCTCCTTTCTGGATGAAGTAGGGGTGCATGTAATTGAGAGTACTCTCCTTAATTGGCCTGATTCCAACCAGTTGACTCTGGATGATAACAAAATTACAACAATGAAATTGGTGTTTCACTGAATCTATATGGCTTGCACAGACTCCCAAGGGAAAATAATTATAATCATAAAAACATCTTAAAGGAGCTGTTCAAGCAAGTACTATACTAAAGATCCCTTTGGGCAAAGAAGGAATAAGTTTTGTCTCTCAGGCTGGGAAGATCCAGAGTATGATCAGATTTTATTCACAGTTAATTCCAGAAATTTATACAATCAGATCCTAAGCAACTTGAATGTTCTGGACAAGATGAGTCTGCATATTGTGGAAGGATCCAGTAACTTACCTTCAATGTCAACTAAGCATAAGCATACAGGTGACTATAATAAAATGGAGGTTCAGATAGTGCAAACTTTAACTGCTCCAGTACTACAAAATTCCCCACCCCAATGCCCTGAATTTACTGTTGCAACCGGCAACAGATTCACATTACTAGCTAGTCAGGATGTTTGACTCTCCAAGGGTTTTGATACCAGGGATGACAACACCAGTTTGTATAACAGTATAGACTTCTGTTCAAATTTCTCATTAACATGGCACATAACTGACCTGACTGCAAAATTTGTGGATCCAGATTAGAGCAGTTTTATGAGAAAATTTAACATTATTTGTTTCCAGGAAACATGAAACAACCAGGAAATGGATGAAACCTTTAATGGATACTGTTATTATCATACCCCAGGTAAAAAAAAGTATTTAGAACAGGTAGACCTTCTGAAGGACTAGTGTCCTGGTTCAAAATTAATAAAGAACTTAGGTGACTTTTGTGTCTGATACTTCATATGAGCAGGTATTTTTTTAAAGAGATGGCCAATTAAAATGCTGTTTATTGAATACTTATATACCACCTGTTTCATCTAAATACTATGGGCCTGATTTTAATGCAAAGTCTGACGCAGCTGCACCAAAGCTCCTCAGATGCAGGTCAGTCTGATTATAGAAGGGCTGGCACAGTTGCAAGACTTCACCCACTTTATGGCACCATGTGCCACAGGATTGGTGCAAATGCCATGATCCAGGACACAAAGTTAGATCATAGAGTACCCGGTCTAACTCCCCTGCATCCCACATTCTGGAATTGTGATGGGCATTTGCAGCACACATCTTTGAAGAGCATGCTTGCTGCATTGTTGGATGCAAGTTGCAACTTGCATCCAACACCCTGCTGTAAGTCTGCTGTGCCACTGCATCACCTTCTAAAATCAGGCCCCATAACTTTACAATTTGGGAAGACTTGGAGGACTTACTAGCTAAGTCCTGCGAGCATTCTGGTATAGAGAATATCTTACTTTGCCAGTTACCAGTTAGCCAAGTGAAACATCAGTCTCTCTTTTTGCAGTGATGCTGCCACAGTGAACAGTGAATGCTGTTATATGCTGCTGTTGTATTCTGCACTACGTTTGTATTAAATGCATCTAGAAGGAACTGCTGCCTTTGGCAAAGTTTTTTTGTGTCCTGGCAAGGTCTGTTGTAGTGGGTGCTTTTTGTCTTTCAAAACTGGTTTCTGCTAATCATTTAGCACCACTACACCTGTTTCCCGGTGCTCATATTCTTGTTTTGCTTGACTAAGTCCTGTGAACATTCTGGTATAGAGAATATCTTACCTTGCAGTGATTTTAGTGCAAAAACTGGTAAATTCATTGGATAGTCTGATTATGAAATTCAGAATTGGTTAAATGCTGATGCTACATCTTATGCAAGAATTTCCTCAGATGCTAAAGTTAATAAGTCAGGACAAAAACTTACAGAGCTACTGAAAATCCATAATTTAGCTCCTGTTAATGGCAGAATCGAAGGTGATATTCCTGGCAATCCCACCTTTTATAACCTTTTGCCCCCTTCCACTATAGATTAACTACTTTGGAATGGCCATATGGAAATATGGGACTACAATACAGTTGTTGTCAGGGGAGAGAGTGATAATCATCCGGTTACCTTAGCTTGGTTAAATCTAAAGACTGCTCCTACTACAATGGCTCAGTTAGCTCTGAGTCAACATAAAGAAATCAGAACGTTTTCCAAAATTAGGTGGAATTAAATTCAAAAGGATGAGCTAGTTCATTTCCTGGACACTATGCTCTCACCACTTGTGTCCCAGATCTGAAGTTTACAGTTTTACAATTCTGAATGATAAACAGAATCTGCAGTGTTATTATAATCATTTGAAAAATTGCTGTGCAGCCCAGTCAAGGCAAGAATTATATCATGCAAGGCTTCTTCTTGATTCAAATAGGACTGTAAGAGGGCAAAAGCTGCATTTTCTCAATTAATAAAGACTACTAAAAATCCACGGATATGAATAACTGTAAATGATTAAATCAAGAAAGAGAACAATCCAAACTACTTCTGAAATAAAAAAAAGTGAATCTTTCATAAACAATGGAATCATATGCTTTGCATTATAAACAACAAGGATACACAATCCTTTTGGCTATTGGTTGCAAAGGGCACAAATAATAATAGGTATGAATTAGATTCTTATATTCCGTTGGATCAGTGGTTAAAATACTACACTAACATTTTTTTACAATCCAGAAATTAGTACTGATACCCCTTTGTGAGATTCCCTAACAAATAGGTGAAATTTTGCTTTGCTTCAACCAAGAGGACTTTATTTGGTAATATCGCTTTAAAAGAACAAGGCCCCTGGTCCTGACTTAATTTTTTTTTTTTTTTTAGTTGTTTAACCAGGTATAGCACACTAAGCTGATAGCTTTTTTACAGGAGTGACCTGGGAGCACAAGGAGGTTAAGTGACTTGCTCAAGGTCACACAGTATGCAAGTGGAAGCTGTGGGATTCAAACCCGGGTCTGGTCTGCTGGATGTCACCAGATTTGCAGCTCTGAGCCTTAGACCACTGTGCTATACTTACCCCCAGAGGTCTTTTTGTTGGCCCCATCACTTTGATCTAAGGTCTAACTCCCCTTTTTTAATTTCTGTATTCTTAACAGATCAATTTCCCATGCATGGAAAAGTGTTACCATTATATCTATCTATAAAAAAGGGGACAAAAAAGACCCAAAGATATATAGGCCTATATCTCTTTTAGATATAGCTGGCAAAATACTGTAGAACTTGTTATTTGTACGCAAAGTAAATTTAGCACAAACACAAATGCAACCATAATTGCGTAAATTTATTTTAGCGCTAAGTCAAAATTATCACATTCACTATAATGGAAAAAAATACTGAAAGTGTTAGCACAAGTTTATTTTCATGCAAGTTGGTACTTCAGTGAAAATAGTGAAATTATTTTACTGTGAAAATTTCAAGTTGTACAGTAATTGCCAAAACTACTTTATCTAGACTACCAGAGCAAATAAGATTATTGGGAGGACTTTTGGAATTACAGGCTGGGTTCAAAGCGAGCTATTGTTCAGTGGATAATTGTTTCTTCATGAATCATTTGTGTGAAAAATATGTAGTACTAAGAAAACAAAAGATTAATGTGGCATTTATTGACTTTAGCTCTGCTTTCAATGCCATTTCTCGATGTTTCCTATCGGAATCTATGTCACAACAAGGTATCGAACCAAATTTGATCAGCACTGTCAGAGAATTATACACCAATACATGGGCACAGATATGGCAGGGCACTAAAGGTAAAGGGGTGCATATTAGCACCCACCCTTTTATGTATATATCAATAAACCACTTTTACAGCTAGAAAAATCAGCATCAGACTCTCCAAAAATTGGTAGTGCCAACTGTCCGGTGCTTGCATATGCCAATATGGGCACTACTTTAACAAACTTTGGCTTACAGCAAAAACTAGATATATTAATGTCTTATACTGATAAATATCAACTTAAAATTAATGAAAACAAAACTCAAATTATAATTTTTAGATCAAACAAATGAGGTATGAGAAGGAAACTATGATCCAAGGAATAAAGACAGTGAATACTTACACTTATTTAGGTCTTACCTTTGCAACTAATGTCGTTTGGTCTAAGCACATGGAGAGACCTTTTTTTTTTAAATTATGTCAATTAGCAGAAGCTCCCTCCAGATTCAACAG
This sequence comes from Neoceratodus forsteri, assembly GCA_016271365.2. Taxonomy (NCBI): domain Eukaryota; kingdom Metazoa; phylum Chordata; order Ceratodontiformes; family Ceratodontidae; genus Neoceratodus; species Neoceratodus forsteri. The sequence continues at coordinate 916,328,566 of CM028137.1, forward strand.
ACAGATTGGGAGTAATACTGTTAAACCTTCACTGGAAGCATCCAGAATGAAATATATCTCTCTGGCACTTAATCAAACTGAAGAATGCATTCCTCCTAATTATGACCTTTTAGAGATTCCTATAAACAAATTATACAGATCCACTCTGGATGTGGGTACCTCCATCCCGGCTCATCTTCTGAGGGCTGAATTAAGAATAACTAGCTTTATGACAATAGTAGCAATGCAGAGAATAAACTTCTGGATCAGACATACCAGATTATCATCTCATAGACTTCCCTATAAATGTCTAACCAAAAAGAATAGCTGGCAACAACTGGGCTGTAGACAAACAAACTGGTTAAGCAGAATAAACAAGGATCTTGATATTTATGGTCTGGATTTTTTTGGACAAATATGTCAAACAGGGCATTCTGCTCAGTCCCAAATATAAAGGTTATATAAAGATCAAGACTGTGAATATTAGACGCTCACATGACATGGAAGATATAACCAGGCTCAAAATTTCCCCCAGGTCAGTAGGAAATTATATCAGATATTTTTATAGATATTACTTAGATGTAATAACAGATCCAGTTAAAGAAGACTGTATAGAATACTGTATATTAGATGGAACTCTTCAATAGTAATATCTTAAAAGACAGATACAAAAAGTTATCTGACCAATCTGAAAAACAATGTGCATGTAATTGTCCGGAATATGAAAACTTATTTAATTGTACCTTGTATTCTAAGCCTTGACAGATCTGGCTAGCACCATTAAGGGAACAAATCCAGACACAATACAAGGATATTCTTTAATTATTATGTTCACTACAGAAGATGAAGAGATAATAAATATGGTGGCTGACTACCTTCTAATTATAAATAAAATTCATCTTAAACACTGACTCAGGAGTTGTCTCAGCTGTTTAATGTATGCCTACCAGGGAAAATCAGGTTCTTGGGCAAAAGGATCTGTTCTAAAGTCTTTGTATTCCTGCTATGAAGTTTTACTGTTATTTGTTGTTTACATTTTATGAACAAAGGCTATATTAGGAATTGTTTTGTTTTTTTTGCAATTGTACTCATTGATGTATACTGTTTTAATTTTCTGTTTTTAAATATTACATTTGCATTGTAATGGTCTGTGACCAAACAATAATAAACAAACTTTAAACTGGGCAGGCATCTCACCCTTGCTAGAGGAGTGCTCCTACCCACCATTAACTATGGGCTCCTTAATTTTACCCGTATTGCTAAATCTACCTTATCTACTGTATGTGGGATGTAGCCTACAACAACGTATGTTGATTTGCCCTCTCCGTTGCCTGTCTCACACATCCATACCTCTCAACCTCCTGCCTCATAAATCAGGGACAAGGCTTAAAAAAATCAGGGACAAAGAACCAAAATCAGGGACACATCTTCAAAATTTGAGATATCTACCCAGAGAACTGGTACAACATGGGGCTTAGTGCAAAATGCATTTTCTAAAGAAGAACACGTTTGTAACTTTAATGCTTGACATTGTTTTGTGCTTTCAGTCCCCAATGTTTAGACACAAAAACACAAATTTTAGGAGGGACAGAGTAAAATTCTGAGGCAAAATCAGGGACACTTGAGTGGTATGCACACATCACTGTGAGCTTTAAGAGAAACTGGAATGGTTGACCCCTGGGAACTGTCACACCTTTGCCTTGGGTTGCTTTGTTGATGAAGTGATGGAGTGATTAGAACTGCTACTCCTCCAGTCTTGGCTGTGCATTCAAGGGTTGTTAACTCAACTTACCCTCTTAGGTCCAGTGCCTTGTCTCTGCTCTCTGTTCCAAAAACTCACACAGCTATGAGAGACCAGGCCTTTGCTGTCAATGCTCCCAGGCTCTGGAACTCCCACCCATTGCCTGTTCATAGTGCTACTTCCCAATAACTCTTTAGAAAGTCCCTGTAGGATCACTTGAAGTCTAATTCAGCTTGTAATTGCACTTAGTTCTGGTATCCTCTCCCTCCCATGATTGTGGGTTCTAGTAATTGCCTGGTTCTGCTCAGGACCATGATTGCACACTTTGTGTCATTTATACATACTCTTTAATGCCGTGATCTTTATTGTTACTGTACCCATATGTTATGGTCTTTGCACCAAAAGATTGTCTGCTACACACCTAGTAACCTCCCAGGGTTTACCTGAAATTAGGCACTTATTTGTCTAGTGTGCTTATCTGGTCAATAAAAATGAAATAAATAAATACCCACCATTCCTGGCTCTCTGAAATGTTTCTCTGGGAACCTCAGCCTCAGGAAGTTTAGTGTGTCTGTGATCTGTCTGTTATAAGAAGAATACATTTTCCCATTCAAAAGTCAAAAGGAACTGGTTTCAAAATGTAGATCACAAAATATTTATTACGACAGGCTTGGGATTTATAAAAGGTAAATATATATAGTATATGTTGGGAGAGAGGGCGAGAGTGGACGTTGGTCATTAAACTAAGAGAAATTTTGAGCTGTGTGTATTTTTAGCAACCTACAGAGTGATATATACCTGATTTGTGTCAGTAAATAACTGGTTCTTGTTTTCACAACAGTTCCAAAAATGTTTCCCTCTACCGGCCCCTACTCACTTTACCCCTTCCCCACCAGAAAATAAACCCCATGGTACCTGGTCTGCTCATCATACAGCCCTGCTGGAAGGCAAAATGTGTAATCAGTGATGGTAGCTGCATAAAACTTTCAATCAACCAAGCAAACAATTTTATTGGTATACTGGAGGGTATGTGAGCACAAATGCCCATTTTCACAAACGTCCACTGTTGGAAAACAACATATAAATGAAATACAAAGTCCAATAGAATACATAGTATATACATCATATTTACAGGGGTATAAAAGCACAAAAAACTAATAAATACATACTATAAACATCATATTTACAGGGTATAAAAGTACAAGAGGAAAACAAATGGCAATAGGAGAGCAGTAATACATACAGGTGAGATGAAGTAATTAGTAGTTGAAACAAATGGCAATAAGAGAACAGTAATGTTTACAGGTGAGATGGACTAATTAGTAGCTGAAGTGTTTACTTGAAGAGACAAAGGAGAAAGCAGATGAGGAAAATACAGGAGAGACAGGCTATGTACAGGGCCAATGGTTATTAGTGCAGAAAGGTGGGGAAAAGTGCAGGTATTGTGGAAGAAAATACCATGTGGTTTAGCAAGTGGGCCAAGGAGGGGGCCTACCAGGGCAGTGGCAAGTGGTCGATATGAGGAGGTGATCCTTGAGGGAGGAGTTGAAAGAGTACAAGGACAGTTTGTTGTACAGCTTAGTGCCCTTGTAGGTGATAGAGTTCTGGGCCTGCTTAGTCCTGGATCATTTTCAAATGTTGTGCCAGGTAAATCATCTGGTAATTAATAAAGATAAAATTAATCTGATGACATCTGGACAAAAGTAAAAATAAAATACCTTGGGTTGGATATTCAAAAGGGTTGCGCCATGTGCGATAGGGTTGCACCTGCGCAAGTCCGAAATGCACCATTTTGCGATATTCAGCAGAAGGCTGTTGCGCCCCCCCAAGTCATCCTGAGCAACAGCGCAATGCTAATGAAGGCATGCTCAACCGGAGGGGGAGGAACCATGCATAAACTGCACAGCCTGATATTCAGCGGCTGTGCAGAGTTGTGCAGGCGCAACCCCTACCTGCGCCTGCACAACTTTGAGCCCAAAAAAGGATCGAGTGAGCCACCACAGGTGAGCTGCCGCATTGCAGGGTGCAACACAGCAGCTGCCACCTGTGAGTGGCCCTCCACTTGTTCCCTGTGCCTCTCTGCAGCCTGATAGCGGGCATAATAGTAATCCCTCCCTGTAACCCAGTCGCGGGCAGAACACACTCCCCCCTTGCCCGATCACAGGCACAACGTAAATGAAGCCCCCGGACTAGCCCGATTGCGGGCATAACATAAATGACCCCCAACCAGCCCAATCGTGGCAGAATGGAGTTCACCCTCTGACTAGCCCGACCGTGGGCAGAACGGAGTTAACCCCTCTAAAGACTGTCGTTCTCTGGGGTTCAGTGACCGCAGTACCATCGCTGGCATCAGAGTTAAACTCACTCATCAGTCACTTTCTGGTGTTCAGTGGCCCCACCACTCACTATGGGAGTTCACCACCTGCCCCCAGTTGCGGCAGCGCGTCACGCCGGCCACCCCAGCTGCTCGCCGACCGACAGCTGTGGTGGTTGCACACCACTGGTTCAGGAGCTAAAGCCAATGGGCATGCAGCTTTCCACAGTAGTCAGTAGTTCAGATATGTGAATGAATTCATTCATTCACATATCTGACTGCCTTCGATAGGTGGGCTGCACGTCCATTGGCTCTTGTTCTGAACCAATGGGCGCAGCCCTACAGAGCTATCAGTCGGGGCAAGGCAGGGTGGCAGGTGGGTGGGGTGCTGCCGCCCGTGGCTGACGGGGGGTAGCGGGTGGTGGGGCTCGTGGTGGTGGGTGGGGTGCCACTGGACCACCAAGGAAATTGGACTTTGGGGAGGTGGGTTTGACTCTTATCGCCCACGATAAGGTCATGTCCACTGGACCACCAGGGAAATTGGACTTTGGGGTGATTTGACTCTTATGCCCGCGATCGGGCTTCTCGGGCGTCCACTGACCACCAGGATATTGGTCTTGGGGGTTGAACTTCATTCTGCCCGTGATCGGGCTAGTCGGGGTGAACTCCATTCTGCCCCACGATCGGGCCAGTCAGGGGGAGGATTTATCATGCCGCAATCAGGCTGCAGGGGGCGTCGGTCCCCGACGTCTGCTGCCTGGCAGGGCGCCAGGCGCAAGTCGTCAGGGATCAGCACACCTGCATGCTAATGGCATGCAAATGGGGCTGTAATTAGATGCAAATGGCCCCCCCATGCGCCTTGCATAAATTATGGCCCCATTCGCATGTCACCTTTTGAATATCGGAAATTTGTGCATGGCGCAATGGAACTTGTGCCACCGCATCTGAATGTTCCACTCTCACCACTTGCGGTGGCGCAAGTTCCACTGCGCCATGCACAGTGGCTGTGACCGGGGGAGCGATATTCAAAGGAGTTGCTCAATAGTGCAACTCCATTGAATATCACCCCGGCCACACCCCTGCACAACTTTTTTGAGCAGCGCAAGGGCTTGCGCCACAGAATGGTGCAGTTTGAATATCCAGCCCCTTATGTTTATATTGATAAAGTGAAGATTCTTACGAACATACGTTCATACGAACATATGAAATGTGCCAGCAGATAAAGGCCTAGAGGTCTATCAAGTCTGCTCGAATGTGCAGCTAGCACCCCTTATTCTGCAGTTGCCGCTCCCTTCCACCTTTCCCCTTCATTAACCCTCCTTGTCCTGTCCCATCCCCTTTGAAGCAGTCCACTGTTCTACTGCATACCACTTCTGCAGGTAACGCATTCCACCCAGCCACCACCCTCCTGTAAAAAGTGTCTCCTCATCTCCCTCCTGAACCTTCCTCCTCCAGTATCATATCATGGCCCCTGGTGGCCCTCCTCCCTTACTTTGAACAGCCCTCTGTACCCGTCTTGTTTATTCCTTTCATGTATTTAAAGGTTTCAATCATGTCACCCGCCCTCCTCTCCTCCAGTGAGTGCATGTTCAACTCCTTCAACCTCCTCTCGTATGATAAGTCCCCAGCCCCTTGATCATCTTTGTCACCCTGCACTGTACCCCCTCCAGTAACTTAATGTCCCTCTTCAGATACGGGTGCCAGTACTGCACGCAGTACTCCAGGTGTGGTCTAACTAATGACCTATACAGTGGCAGAATCACCTCCTCCCTCCTCGAGGATATACCCCTTGCAATACAACCCAGCATTTTGTTGGCCTTTGCAGCTGCCTTCCTACATTGTGCTGAGTTGTTCATTGACCCTGTGATGAGCACACCCAGATCCTTCTCCTCCTCTGTCTGGGCTAGCTGCACTCCTCCCAGCTGGTAACTCCTCCTTGGGTTCTTCATCCCAAAATGCAGCACCTTGCACTTTTTGGCATTAAACCCCAGTTGCCAGGTGTCTGACCAGGTTTCAAGCTTTGCCAGATCATCCTGCAACCCCTGCCATCCCCCTAGGTCATCCACCACCGCACCTACCTTGGTATTATCAGCAAACAGACTGATTTTGCTCTTGATGTCCCATGATATGTCTGCATGAATATCCCAAACAACACTGGTCCCAACACCGAGCCCTGTGGAACACCACTGTCACTGCTCTGGGTGTGAGAGCTCCCACCCACCACCACCCTCTGTTGCCTTCCTGAAGCCAGTTCCCTCCCAGCTCACCAGCTTTGCACCCGCCCTGTGCCTACTAACTTCCTTCCCAGTCTTCCATGCAGCACCAGTCAAATGCCTCACTGAAGTCCAGATACAGGACATCCACTGCATGGCCCTGTCCAGCTGCCTGAGTTACCCAGTCAAGAACTCGACCAGGTTAGTTTGCAGGATCTGCCACGTATGAAGCCATGCTGTCTGCTGTCCTGTAGTCCTTTGGCCTCTAGGAGGTCCACCAGCCTCTCCTTCAGGATAGTCTCCATTAGCTTACCCACGATGGATGTGAGGCTCACTGGTCTGTAGTTTCCCGGTTCATCCATGGGGCCACTCTTGTGGAGGGGCACCACATGAGCCATCCTCCAGTCCTGAGGTACACACCTCGAATGTAGTGAGGCATTAAATAGGTCTGCCAAAGGTCCTGCAAGGACCTCTGCCACAGCTCCTTCAGTACCCTGGGTGGATGCCATCTGGGCCTGGTGCCTTGTCCACCCTCAGTGCCTTCAAACCTCTCGAACTGTGCCTCCATGATTTCCATCTGTCACCACTTCCCCTGCTTCTGCCATTTCTCCCACCTTGGGTGTCACCCCCCTCTTCTCTTTAGTAAATACTGAGCAGAAGTACTCATTTAGTGCTTCTGCCCTATCGCACCCTGTTTCCACCCAACCCCCTCCTTCCTTATCCTTACTATGTGGTACTTACAGCTCCTTTTCTCCCTGATGTACTTAAAGAAGTCCTTCTTCCCCCTTCTTAATGCCTTGTGCCAGCCTGAGTTCCGTAGATGCTTTGGCTCCCCTTACTGCCCTTGTCACCTCCTTCGATTCTGTCAAGTACTCCTCCCTGTCCTCCCCCCCTGTTTTCTTGCACTTCCTAAAGGCAGCTCTTTTCCTCCTTACCTTTTCCATGACCTCCTTGCTCAACCAGCTTGGTTTCTTAGCCCTAGCCTTCTTGCTCTGGGCTTTGCAACAGGTTTTGGTTGCCTCCACTATCCCCAGCTTTATGAGCTCCCACCTCTGGTTAGTATCCATACTAGATTGAATTCTGGCCAGGTACCCTTTTACCACTTCCCCCATCCTCCCAAAGTCAGCCCTCCTGAAGTCCAGCACTCTTGTGCCAGATTCCACTCCTTCCTTGCCCATATCCAATGTGAGCCATACTGAGTGGTGGTCACTCCCTGACAGCGGTTCCTCCACTGTAAGTTCTCTCACAAAGTCCCCATTTGCCAGCACAAGGTCAAGGGTATTCCCTAACCTGGTTGGTTCACTGACCATTTGCAGCAGGAAGCTGTCCTGGAAGGCATCCAGCAGTACCTGCTCCCTTCTGTTCCTGGTTGTTGTTGTGCTCCAGTCCACTCCTGGCATGTTGAAGTCCCCCACAATCACCACATTACCCTTCTCACAGGTCCTCCTGATCTGTCCCGCTAGTTCCCTGCCTAACTCCTCCGTCTGAGATGGTGGCCTGTACACCACTCCCATTCTAAGAATCCTATTCTTGGAATCATGGATTTGCACCCAAAGTGACTCTGTACTACCCTCCTCCCCTTCCTCCCTTACACACTTCAGTCCTTCCTTCACATATAGTGCCACCCCCTCCTTTCCCAATCACCCTGTCCCTACGAAATAACCTGTACCCTGGTACAGACAGGTCCCAGTCATTGTATTGGGTGGCCCATGTTTCTGTGATGGCTGCAATGTCCACCTCTCCCTCTGCCATGAGAACCTGTCACTCTGCAGTTTTCCTCCCAAGGCTCCTAGCATTAAGGGTAACCACCTTCCACCCTTTTCCCCTCCTCCCATCCTGCCCTTCTTTCCTAGCATCACCAATAGTACATGCCATTTGTCCTTTGTCACTGTTATGGGGGGTAAGCTCATATGATTTCCCAACCTGTGGTCTCTGCGTATCTCTTCCCCAACTGCTACCCCCCACTCCTAGTTTAAATTCCCAACTTCCTCTATGTACTCCTCTGTCCTCTGTTTCAACACTTTCTTTCCCTCCTCACTCGAGTGTAGTCTGTCCTTGGCATAGAGACTACTGTCCTCCCAGGTCCCTCCCCACCCCCACCAACAGCCCATACCCTTTAGCACAACACCAGGTTCTTAGCCATCCGTTAAATTCCTCTATTCTCAGCTTTCTTGTTGTGCTTGCCTTTGGCACCGGAAGTATCTCTGAAAAGTTACAGTAACAGTTACAGTAACAAATTATAATTATCTAGGTGTCACTTTTTCATCAAGTTGTACATGGACAGGACATTTAAAAATAATTAAACAGAGAGCCGTAGCATCATTTAATGCATTTAAAAGATTTTACAAGTTAGATGGCGGCTCAGTAAAAGGCCAATTAAAAACTATTGAGGCAAAAATTAAGACTAGTTTACTCTATGCTGCCAAAATATGGGTAATCCAGCCTCCTAAACAAATAGAAATTTTGTTAAAAAAACTCTATAGATATATACTTAGAGTACCTCAGTCTACACCTGCACCAATCATAAGAGCAGAACTGGGACAGTTGCCTTTAGCAGCTTGCATGGTAGAGAAAAGAATAAATCATGTCTTAAAACTCTTCATACTTCCTGACCACAGACTACCTAGATGTTGTATAGAGGGAGAACTAGAATACAATAGATGAGGGTTTAAACCACTAATGATAGATGTTATCAATAAATAAATCATCAGTAATGGAATGACTGACATTCTTCAACAGATGTATAATAGACCATATGTAGAAATTAAAGTACAAATTAAAAATAGGATTAGGGATATTTATTTTTCAAATGATATAGAACAAATTCAAAAGTATAAAAACTTTTCCTGGTACAAACAGCTTCAGATGGATCATAACTATGAAGCACATTTATCAATAATCAATTGTATACATCAAAGAAGAACTATGACACATTTTAGACTGGAACAGTATAGGAGCAATTACATATTGTTCAAACAGAATCAAAGTGATGCTGAATATTGTAAATATAATATGAAGTTACATGATGATCTGAGACATGAAATCCTGGTTTGTCCTTTATATGAAAAGTCTAGACAGAAATGGCTAGGAAGTTATCTGGAAAATATGTTTATGTCATCTGAACAAATCTTGCTAAAGTTATTTATGTCCAAGGACCAATCTGTATTAGAGAATATTTTAGGGTTTATGGAAGTTCACTATTATAGCCAATATTGTTATGAAAGACACAGCTCCTATAGATTGCATTTATACACTTGTGCACTGTTTATATGATGTATTATTAGATAAGGGCCATATTTTGGTTTATGAGCATTGTGCAATACATTAATATAACAAATGCTGCTATTGAAGACACAGCTTTTATGGATTGTATTTAGGCACTGGTGTACTGTTTATAAGATATGTATTCTGATATTATCATATCATGGTTTGTGAGTATTGTAAAACATTTTTTAAACACCTCATAATTACAGTTTGATTTTAAATTGTAAAAGCTATACACTGAACAATAAACGCTATTTGATTTGATTTAATCTGCTTAGTCCTGTAAAAAGGGGTGTCAAAGATCAGACTGGAGGTACCTCTGGTCAACCAGCCAGGGGCTGTGAATGGGAATAGGGAGTAATGCTAGGGTGAAGAATATTGAGGTATATCTTATGGAGGAAGGAGAGCATATTTAGATGGAATCTACCTTCTAGAGTGGGCCAGCTGAGGGAGGAGTAGAATGTGCAGTGGTGTGTTTTCCAGAGCAGACCAGTGATATAATGACCTATGCTGTTGTATGTGACTCTAAGTTTAGAGAAGAGGAGGGATGAGGTGGGAGGAGAAAAGGCAATGGATCCATAGTTGATAAGAGGCAGGAGTAGAGAGAGCTAGCTAGGTGAAGTCTGGATGTGGGGATCAGGAACTTTCTAATCCTGTAGAGAAGACCAAGCCTGACGTGGACCTTCTTTATGAGGTTACTAATGTGGAGATTGTAGTAGAGGTGGGAGTCAAGGTGGAGACCCAGGTATTTGAATTCTGACACTTGTTCAATGAGGTTACCAGAGTTGTTGAAAAGTTTAAAGCCAGAGACGGGGGCTTTCATGGGGCCTGAGAAGATCAAGAACTTGGTCTCCTTGGAATTGAGGATCAGGCTGTTACCAGAGAACAAGGAGTGCAGCTTCCTAAAATCAGACTGCAGACTGTGGAACATAGCGGCAGGGTTTTTGTCACTGCAGAAAAGAGCCACATCATTGGCGTAGAAGACAAGTTGAGTGGAATGGCAGATAGAGGGGAGGTTGTTTATGAAGAGTGAGAAGAGGGCCGAGGATCGATCCCTGGGGGACCCCATATTTAATCAGACATTCAGAGGAGAAGTGGCCTTCAACTGAGGTCTTGTGGGATCGCCCAGAAAGGTAGCTTTCAACCCATTTGATGGCATTATCCAAAAGATGTAGACCTCTTAGGGTGTTTAGGGGGAGGGCATGGTCCACAAGGTTGAATGCCTTGGTCAGGTCAACAAAAATGGAACCAGTGTACTTGCCTTTGTTGTGAACTTTAAGGATGTCACTGGTGAACCTGATGAGGGCTGTTTCAGTGCTATGCCCATATATGAACCTATGCTGGGCACTAGAGAGTAAGCTGTTGGATTCAAGGTAGTCGGTGAGTTGAATATGCACAACTTTCCTGATAAATTTTGAGAGAGGGGCGAGAAGGGAAATAGGATGGTAATTTCTGACTTCATTTCTAGACCCGGACTTGAATAATGGTCTAATGGTAATGGTTTTCCAAGTGGTAGGGAAGTAGCCGAAGCAGAGGGAGAGGTTGAGTAGGTTGGTGATGGGGACCGCCAAGGCATTGATGGAGAGTTTAAGAATTTTATAGTCAATGCCGCCGGCACCTTTACTGGGTTTGGGGTTGTTCCTACAGATAAGTTTGATGGTGTCTGCAGGTTTTAGGGCCTTAAAATAGAAATTGGGGAAAGGCCTACCCGTGAGTTGGGGCAGAGGGGGGAGGGGGGGAGAGGTGGGCAGAGGAGAGGAGGGGTGAGGTTTGTATTTTTCAAGGTCACCAAAAAAAGTGTTGAAAATGTTCACTGCTTTGGTTGGGTCATTGGTCTGTTTATCACCATGGTACAATGTGATGGACTCTGAAATTTTGGTCTTGCTAAGTAGCGAGTGCAGGATACCTCAAAGCTGACGGGGGTTCGAGGAGTCACAGAGTTGTTTATCATGTAGGAAGTCAATTTTTGATTTTCTTACAGCCGATTTGCAATTGTTTTATAGCAACCTGTAAAGGGAGAGCTGGGCAGGGTCTTTGTGCTTTTGGTAACTGGACCAGGCTTTGTCCCTAGTTCTCGTAAGTTTGATAATACTGGGAGAGATCCATTCATTAATTTAACCCCTGATTGTAACTCTTTTTAAAGGAGTGTGCTTATTGCAGGCACTGACAAGGATCCTGGAGAATTTTTCAAGTCACTTTGAGTCAAAGTTTCAAGAACTTTGAATCACTCCATCCCCAGCATGACCCATCTCATCCCGTGTGTGTCAAATAGTGAGCTTTCTAGCTTGTCAATGAAAGGGATAATTTGGTGATTCTGTGCTGCTACTCAGCCTGCTGATCATCTGTCCTGGACATGATCTGTGTGCCGTGTGCAGCAGACCAGTCAGCAGAAGATTCAGGTTAACTTGTCAGTTGTCAGTGGCTCAGTAGGTAGCACACACGCCTCTGAGGCTGGGAGATCAGAGGCCTGTGGGTTCAGTTCTCACATCTGACACTTGGATTAATATCCCAATACTGACAATGTAGTGCAGCATGAGAGGGGTGCTGCACTTGTGAGGTGCCGTCTTTCAGATGAGACATTAAACCGAGGTCCCATCTGCCTGGATTGGTGGTAGTTCAGGTGGATGCTAAAGATCCCATGGCACTTATCGAAAAGAGTAGGGGAATTTCCTTGGTGTCCTGGCCAAATTTCCCTCATTCACTAAAAATACCACCAACAGCTTAATCTGGTTCAAGGTCAGTTGGCATTCAACTGTATCCCCCTCCCCCGGGTCATGCCTGAAAATAGTCAGGATTTGTCTAGTGCACTTACCTGGTCAACAAAAATAAAATAAATAAACTTGTGTGTGTCACAACAAACTAGAAGTGGTAGCTGGGCTGTACTGTGCCGGTTACATCAAATTTCAATGGAAAAACACACAAGCACCCATACTTACTGATCACACAAGGCAACAGCCAAGGATACACGTTATTAAAAAAGTTCATTTTCTTGGCACAACATAATACAAATAAGTAGGGAAAGAAAAAGACTAAAAATTGTGAGACCCCTGAAAACCAGGCTGTCATTATACCAATAAAAAATACTTTGTTGATCACTTGTATCCTTGGGTGTTGCCTTACTTTGCTCAGTGAGTGCTGGTGCTTTGGGTTTTTTTCTTGTTTTTTTTTTTGTTTGTTTGTTTTGTTTAGACTGATTTTTTGTGTGTCTGACATGGCTTAGGGTAGGCTGCTGCCATTTACTTGTGTGAGTCACTGAATGACCCACTATCAGCTAGGGCCAAGGCCAACTTCTAAGAAGTCTGCTGGGTCAGCTGTGACTCAGAGTCAGGAACACAGTGAGCTGCCAGCTGCATGAAACTGGGGTAGTGACCACCATGAGACAGTCCAGACTTGTTGACATTTTCTGGAGGAGCTAGCTGAGCACAAGAAGGAGCCACCTCAAACACAGTACCTATGGAGGAGACTGTTACAGCACACTGCTACCATCCTTTTGGCAACCCTCCATCCAGTTACTATAAGTAACACCTGAACTCTGTATTACATCACTGTGTAAAGTGGCCTGTCCATTTTCACTTTAGGTTTTGGACTTTTGGCATTGGTATATAATAACTTAGAAGTTACAACTAAATATGCAGACACGCCTGGCTTGTAGATCTGAGATATAATATCTAAAGGTCATGAATTTGAATGTTTTTTCTGTGGGTCTCCATCTTAGTCAAAACTAGGCCTGTATTTAATGTATTTTTTAAACTCCAACTCCACTAAACAAGGTCTCAAAGGATTTTTTTATGGTCCGCTAACTAGGGGCCAACCGTAGACTTTTTTATGCTCCACTAACCAGGGGCTCCATGATTATTTGGTAAGAGAGTAGCAACAATGTTAGAACATAGCCTTCTTGCTGCACGGGGTTACTTTATTGTCAATCTGGCAAAACAACTGCAAATGTATGTGGTACAAACAGAATGTCAATCACAAATGGAGGTACAAATTGGGGTATTGCAAGAGTTGTTGCTAACCTCTCAATGAGTGCAGTTGTTTCTCTGATCTTTTTGGATGTACCCGTGGGGCTGGCCGCCCCAATCACCAGCACCACCCTGGGCTTCACTGTAGCGGGGCTATGGAAAATGGAACACCCATGTTACCGTAGCAGAGCCTAAAAAAACATTAATTTAGAGACATCTTTTTGGCTAAGAGAAGTGACAGGGTACACATATTGGAACAGGATGGGTGTTAGTGGTTCAGGAATGTAATAGAGGGGTTTGGGGTTAAAGGATCTACAAATTAGGTTGGACAGACTATCAGCAAACAGGAAGGGCTGGGAATATGCATGCTGGTAAGGAATATACTCACAGTAAATGGATTCTGTATAGCCAAGAATCAGTGGAACACAGAGCAGAAGACTAGACAAAATGGAGTCCAAAACACAAACACACAAACACAAACTCAGGTTAGAAATATACTTTTAATTCTCTTTTTTAGTGCATTTTGTAATTGTTTTCATGCATTTTGTGATGCTTTTATGTGTTAACATTAATTTCCTAATGGTTCTGATTTGAATCTCAACCAATCAGAATTAATCAGGACTGTATCCTGGATCCTGCTTTTGATAAGAAGGATCAGGACCTTTCTGGCATACCTCTCAAGTGTCCCTGATTTTCAGGGACTTCCCTGATTTTGCCTCAAAATTTTACTCTGTCCTTCCTAAAATTTGTGTTTATGTGGCAAAACAATGAGGACTGTAAGCACGAAACAATGTCAAGCATTAAAGTTACAGACTTGTTCTTCTTTAGAAAATGCATTTTGCCCCAAGCCCCATATTCTACTAGTTTCTGGGTGGATATCTCTAATTTTGAAGATGTGTCCCTGATTTTGATCCTTTGCCCCTGATTTTTTTAAGCCTTGTCCCTGATTTATGAGGCAGGAGGTTGAGAGGTATGCTCTGGGTCCATCCAGCAGTAGCACTCACTCATGATAAGTGCAGGATGCACAGCACCTCTTCATTTCCGAATCATGACAATTTCACTGTTATAACTCATGGTGTTAATTTGTTAAATTTACCTGCTATTCTATCTATACCCAACAATACCACAGCAATAAAAGCAAACAAACATTCAGCATTGACAAATGATTGTTTTCTTAAAGGGAAACAGTAGAAAAGGCACAGCTTTACCCAGGCACTACAAAAAATGCCCGATTGGTGCTTTCAGACAGTAACATTGTTTTAACAAATAACACTCATTGATTTTTTTAGTGATTTAAACAGTGGCCTTCAACTTTCACTTTCTATTGCTGGCAGCCACCATTTCATGAGTAGCAGAGAGCTTCCTGAGCTCACGTTATGCTAATATGTCCTGCCAACCAATAACTGAGGTCAAACTGGCATATTAGCATACAGTTAGCTCAGGAAGCTCACTGCTGCTCATGAAATGGTTACTGCCAGCAACAGGAAGTGGAAGTTGTGAGTAGCAGTTCTAAATCATTAAGTAAAGTTGTTACTGTCTGAAAGCACTAATTGAGAGTTTCTGCAGTGTCTGTGGAAAGCTTTGTCTTTTCCATTGTTTCCCTTTAAGTGTATCCCGTGCTGTCTCTTTTGTATGAATAAAAGGAAAAGACAGATGCTGCATAGCAGTAGACACCTCTTCATTTGCACCTTTTAGCACACTTCCATTTGGGTTTGCTAAAACCTCTCAGATATATTTTAGCTTGTGAATACTTTGATTTGGGGCCATTATTTGGCTGCCATTGTCCTTATTGCTATCAGGGATTTCTCTAAGACAGGACAGTCATGTCTTGGTGGGTCTGCTGTTGAGTTTGTCCTGTCATTTTTAATTCCTGCACTTAATGTTAACTGCATATACCCTGTGACAGTTAGGATTACATTTTTCATGCCTTCAGTAGTAGCCCTGCAATCTTCACAAATTAATGGTGACAGTTCCAAGTTGGTATCAAATCTTGTAATTCTAATAGCTGCACAATAGAAGGTTCACCTTCTGATACATATATTGATCAAACCTGATTTTATTGTCTGAAAGTTGCCTTACTTGAATATTACTCACTTATTCTTTCACGTTTTTTATCTGGGATCTTAGTTCCTGGTCCTTCTCCTGGCCCTCTCCTCTGGCTTACGTGCTGGACCAAACCATGGTTATCATTTCTTTTTAGTGATGGAGAGTTATTGACCATAGTATGTGGGGGAAGAATACAGTATTTAGTGACCATTCAGAATAACTAAGACTGGCAGTATAGCATAGAAGTTAGAGCAATGAGCTGTGAATGAGCTTGGTACATCCAGCAGACCTAGGTTTGGGTCCCACAGCCTCCACCTGCATACTGTGTGACTCTGAGCAAGTCATTTTATAACCCCAGTGCTAACAGGTTGCCCCTGAAAACAGGCATTTGTGCCTAGTGGGCCTTACCCAGTAATGAAAGACTAAATAAAATAGTTTCTTTTGATGAGTATCGATTATAAGAGTTAAATAAATCAAAGAAAGCATTTACAGGTATGGAAACTGTTATCTCTGTGTCATTTCCACTTAATTTATTAGTTTCCTTTAAATTAACAGATTCTTTAAGCATTTGAGTTCAATTCATCTGGCTTTGATCTGCATTCTTTTTTACTTTTCTTTATTTTGCCTATATCCTCTGTATCTCTATGTGGTGTGGTTATCTTTATTATTTATTTCCTACTGGTCTGACTTCCACTTCTGGTCATGACCCTTGTTTGTTGATTATATTACCAATGCTATGAGGCTGGCATGATATTACGTAGTACTGAGTGTTTGTTTTAGTGACACACTAGGGATCTGCAGAATGCAGAGATCCTTATAGAACAGAAGTCTGTGGAATTCTGGAAAATTCCATGGAATTCCATCGGTAGCAGAATGCCAGCATTTTGCATGTGAAATAGTTTTCACAGATTAATAATCCACAGTTTGCATAAAGTGCAGATTCTTTTTCATAATCTGTGGAATATTTGCATGATCTGTGGAAAACTATTTCATGATTTTTATATAGAAATGCGTCTCAGAATTTAAAATGAGAACCCAAAGATCATTTTGAAAGCAGAATTGCTATACTACATCAATTCTGATGGCAGAATTCTGCATTCTGCACAGCCCTAAAATACACATATAGGAAAGGGGACATTGTTTAACCAGGAAAGACACACTAAGATGAAGCTTTTTTCTCCAGGTGCAACCTGGAAACAAGCATATAGCATATATTATAAATAGCAGGCATGTTACAAATTGTAACTATGCTAGCAAAGTTGGTGCAAAGTCAGGAACTTTGCACTTTACATAATGGAGCAAAGTTCCCGACCCCCCACACACACATATGTACACACACACACACACACACACACACACATACAAATTCACATGGCAAAGTTATTTTTAACAACAAAATTGTAAAATTAATAACCCTCCCACACCCACTATAATATTGTGTGCCCAACCCTCCACCACCAAGACCCTTCTGTGATATATATCCCAACTCCTTATCCTTTAGCACTCTACGTCCCTCCTCCCCCCACAATCCCAGTTTGTTTCTAGAATGTATACAGTATATACGTATTTAGCGGCACCCTAACCTCCCACCTGTGACATGTCAGTAACATTCATCACCCACCTACCTCCACACCATCCCTGCCCCTTAGTCACAGATTAGCCACCGTACCCTGCCCTGCCATCCTCTAGCACCCAACCTCCTTCTTCCCCTCAAAGATCTGTTTACACTGCCACCTCTGCAGGGCCACAATCCACATGAGCAGGTTACAGCAGTGCATGAGCAGCTGGGCGGACAGGCTGCACCACTGACTCCAACGCATAGCACATGTTGATGTGCCTGACTTTCCAACTGCCCAGAGACTGATGGCCCCTCTCCAGCAAAGCCTGCAACAGCTCTGAGAGGGGCCATCTAAACACTCTGCAGGATCATCTCAGGCAGTGCTGGAAAGATTGGAGACATAGCATAGAAGGAGGCAGTACATTGCAGTGGTTCAGGGCTCTAAGCTGCAAACCTGGAGACATGGGTTTGAATCCCATAGCCCCCCCAATTGCATACTGTGTGACCCTGAACAAGTCACTTAACTTTGTTGTGCTCCCAGGTTGCACCTGAAAATAAGCTTCAGCTTAGTGTGCCTTTCCTGGTTAAACAATTTTCCATTTCCCTATAACATCAGCAGTGTAAACAGGCTTCAGACCTTTGAAGTAGTAAAGGATACAGAGAAACCTACAAAAGGAGAAAATCATCTTACACTAGACTGAGCACACTCTTTTTTCTGCTGCAGAATGAATGAACAATAATACCCTCACTTATTGTAAATCCTGATTGGCCACTTTTCACTAAGGTTTTTTTTTTTTTAAACAGTTTAAAGGTTTTATGAGTAGAAAGCTGCTTCACTTTTTCTTAAGTGGCTTGTAATGTTCACATTCATTTTGGTTATTTTCTTAACTGAATCTTCCCATTATGCCCCTTCTGTCTGACACACACACACACACACGCATGCATGCACGCACACACACACACATGCATGCGCACACACACACACATGCAAACACACACACTTTCTACCCGTGCCTACCTTTTTGAGGTCTGGACATGCAGCAACATGAAGTATGTTGTTGATAACCCCACTGCTACAATTTATTTTGATGTGATTGCAACACAATCTATGCTTTTCTTTTACTTTTAAAAATGTAAAAAACAAGCAGAAAAAAAAAAACTTGATGAGATGAAATATCCTTTAATAAAAACTGATATCATGTATTTGAATCCCAAAGCTTTTCTATAGCAATTATTTCTTATTGCTTAAGAAATCGAAAAATACACCTGGTGTGGGATTTACAGCCACCTGGACACAACACATACCTCCGTATTTTGAATGTGTGCTGCATCCATGCAGATGTGTCCGGATGAATGTGTCATATTCACACACATCCAGATGATCCGTGACATTCCCAACAGTTTATGGCACTTTTAGCCGCAACTGTGGTACTTGCGTCTGTTTGTCAGATGCAATTACAGACTTCTATCCTGAAAGTTAGATCAACTTTTTGTGGTCTAAGTTAGACCACAAAAATTTGGTCTAGCTTTCAGGATAGAAGTCTGCAAGTTAGACTAACTTGTGAGCTACAGGTCAACAGTTGCCACTGAAAAAATGGATGCACATGTATAAAAAACAAATTGTCCAGTATCTTTCTGTTGCAATGGTTTTCATCTAAATAATTAAACATTTGTTTTACATGTATGGCACCAAACTGTTTCCAGACTAAGTGCTCTTTTGAGTTAGATTTGTTTTCAATAACCAATTTAAGGAGTTGATGGAGGGCAACCTTTTCTATACACTTTTCTAAGTGATACAGTCTTTTCTCTTTGTTGTTGATGTTGCTTCTTCAACTGAAACATAGAAACATAGAATCTGACAGCAGATAAGGACCATATGACCCACCTAGTCTGCCCATTTCCCTGCTCAGTGTTGACAGCTCAGATTCTATTTGATCTGTGGCATGCCTTCTCTGCCCATCTCCAGGGTACCCTTAGGTCTATCCCATGTGCTCTTAAACCTCCATATTGTTATCACCCCCACCACCTCCGCTGGAAGACTGTTCCATGGATACACCACTCTTTCTGTGAAAAAATACTTCCTGACATTCCCCCTTAGCCTTCCTCCCTCCAGCCTTATATCATGTCCCCTTGTCATAGTGCAATGCTTCCTCAACTGTTTATACTCCTAAGGTACTTGAATGTCTACCATATCCGCCTCTCTCTCCTCCAATGAATAAATATTAAGGTCCCTGAGTCTTTCCTCATACAGCTTCTGGTGCAGCCCATGTACCATTTTCATTGCCCTTCTCTGAACTGTCTCCATCATGTCTATGTCCTTCCTGAGATGAAGTTTCCAGAACTGGATGCAGTACTCCAGTTGAGGCCTTACCAGTGATCTGCACAGTGGCATCACCACCTCTTTATTTCTGCTGGTTATGCCCCTACCTATGCATCCCAGCATTCTGTTTGCCTTCCCCACCACATTTTCACACTGTTTGGTAGCCTTTAGGTCATCTGATATGATGATCCCCAGGTCTCTCTCTCTTGCTTTGTGGTGGCCAGAACCTCCCTCCCATCCTGTACTCCTCTCTTTGATTCCTGTGACCCAACTGCATTATTTTTCACTTTTTAGTATCAAAATTCAACTGCCATAAACCTGCCCATTCTTCCAATAAACTTAGATCCTGTCTCATTCTTTCCACCCCTTCCAGTGTGTCAGCTCTATTGCAGATCTTGGTGCCATCCATGAACAGGCATACCTTTCCCTCCAGATGCTCTGCAATGTCACTAATGAAGACATTGAACAGGACTGGTCTCAGCACCAATCCTTGTGGCACCACGCTGGTCACCTCCCTCTCTTCTGATTTCATGCCATTTATTGCCACCCTCTGAGTCCTGCCCCTTAGCTAGTTCTCAACCCATTTTACTACCATAGGGTCCACTCCCAGGTTTCTCAATTCATTTAGCAATCTTCTATGTGGGACAGTGTTGAAGGCCTTGCTGAAATCCAGGTAGGCCACATCCATCGCCCCTCCTTGATCTACCACCCTGATCACCCAGAGAGTCAAAATCATAAACACACAGAGGAAATAAGAGGAACAGTGAAAACAATTAAGCAAATAACCAAAAAGAAGTAACAGATAAAGAATATAAATATAGACATGATCAAGAGGTGAGAAAAGGTGCAGGAGATAAAATATACAAGCAACTTGGTAAAGTAAGCAAACAAATAAAAGATAAAAGTACCCAGACAGATTTGACACAGACAAAACCAATAGAAAAAAGCAGACACAAGTAAAAATGTGTGAAAGAAGAGGGAATTAGCAAGAAAGAAGAGACAATGGACAAGAATAATTATACAAGAAAAGAAGAAAAGTTACCAACAATCTATCTTAAAGGAATACCAAAAGCAAGAAGAGAGACTCCATTTTTAAGACTAAAAGTATACAACATCTTGAAAGCAATACTGAGAAAGAATATAACTTAGGAGGATGTTAGTTCAGTTTACAGGTATAGAGCAGAACCAAATAAAGGGAATATATGCATAGTGACTAAAATGCAGAAATCAGGAAAGAAATAATAAGGATAACGGAAGAAATAAATGACATAGGAATTCAGATGGATGTTACATTAGAACATTTCAAATATGAAAAAGGACTAAAAGATATCCAGAAGAATCAAGGAATGAATAAATATGGAAAAAAAGCAGCAAACTATAGTAGAATATCTGACAAGACCAAGGGTTATAGAACAGAAATTGGTGGGCTCCCCTAGAACAGAGGGATGGATAAGAGGAAGAAAACAGAGGGGCCAAAGAATAAATCAGGAAGCAGTCTTGAATGTATCAGAAATGCAAAGTAGTATGATGGAAAATGAGGACAACAGACATGAAGTGAAAGTATCAATACATAATATATATGATACATTAACAGAGAACTATATAGATTCAATGGCTTCCTGTAACATAATGTATAATATTAATTGAATGAAAACAGGGGCCATCAAGCCAGAAGAAGAGAATCTGGTAAACAAGGCGAGCTGGAATATTACAGGTATAAGTAATAAATTGCCAGATGGATCACTGCATAATTTTATGGGAAAACTTGATATAATATTATTACAGGAAATTTGGCTAAACAAATAGACAAATATACATTTTCAAGGTTTCCAGAAATTTGAGAATCCGGCTTTAGAAGGAAAATTAAAGGGTAGGAATAAAGGTGGTTTGATGTCCCTTGTAAGTACAAGAAGGGACTGGAAAGCAAGGGAATGTAAAACATTGAATAATGGGAATTGGATGGTGACCGAAGTAATGTGTAATAAGGATAATTGTTTCATCCTCATTAATGTGTACTTTTCACCTCACTTCACCAAGGAAGATTATGAAGTAATGATGTGCTCAATATCTGTTTTTTATGGATGAATATAGGATGCAAGAAAATTATGGCCACTTTCTGATAATGGGTGACTGGAATGCCCAAACAGGAGACCTAAATGAGTTTATAAATCATGTGGATATAGATGGATATAAGAACATACCTCTTCATATTTCTGGGGACAAATTGGTTAACGCTAAAGGATTAGTTATTATGAAATTTATCTCAGAGTACAATTTATGCATCTTAAATGGAAGATGTGGTAAGGACCACCCTGATGATATAACATTTCCAACAAAAAGAAGTGGGTCAACAATAGACCTAGTGGCAATAGACAATTTATGGTATGACAATGTTAGACCTCTAGAGATTTTACAGGAAGCATTATTTGACCATTTGCCAGTACAAATAGACTTAATGCTAATGAGAAGTATATATTAATAAATGTGAAAGAGAAGTCTACATGTCAAAGTTATGCTAGACTTAGGTTTAATATGAACTTTGGAATGTACACATATTCTATAAACTGTCCAAAATTTGAAAAAAGGAGTAAATTGTAAAAGCGGATGCACAGGGAAGATAACCACTAAACATATCTTACTGGAATGTAGTCACAACAGAATCAAGAAAGACGGTTGTGTAATATTATGAAGAACTGCCACAATTTTACCAATCAAGATAAAATAGCATTTTTATTGAATACTGAAAAAGTGATGGTATTATATTGTGTATCTAGATATATGATAGCAGTGTACAATATTCTTAAAAACATATAGATTCTTAGAAAATATTGTATTGGATTGTTTTTAATCTCGGTGTGAAACATATCTGCAATACACTGTAACTTAATAAACTTGAAAAACTTAAAAAGTCCCAATGGAAGCATACACAGCATAATAAGCAATGGTACAGAGAAGTAACTGAACAATGTACAGTTGCAAGCCTGATGAAAGCAGATAACTAGCTGTACAACATTAGATTGGCACAGGGTAGTGGAAAAAATCAGTTACAAGCAGTAATACTAATTTGAAACAGGGTAAACAGACTGCACCACAGTAACCTAGTAGGATAAACAGTTCAACAAGCAACAGTACCTGGATGGAGGTGAATAGGGAAGAAGAAGGGAAGTTAGGTGCTGGAAGTGGTAAACAGAGGCACATAACAAGAGTTCTAGGAAGGAGATAGAGAAAAGCAGAGCAATTAAGTGCCAGTGATGACATCGAGGCACACACCAAGGTTACTATGTACTAGGGCTTGAAGGAGGGAAAGTACAGCAGGAGTACAAGGGTAGGACAAGAGGGAAAAGATCTAAGGAGAAGAGGAGGAGGTGAAGACAAGGGAAAACAAGGTAACTAGTAGGGGTAGGGATGGAGAGAAGGAGGGTAAAGAGAGCTAGCATGTATGGGTGAGGGGGAAACAAGAAAAAAGAGGGCAGGAGTGAGGGAAAGAGGGTATAAGTACCTAAACCCCGGGGGGGGGAGTTTAAACAGTAGAGCAGGAGCAGGTGGATTCCAGAAGTAGCCAGGATCTGAGTTGGGATTTGAAGGAGTGGTGCAAAGCAACCACGCGGATAGCTGCAGGGAAGCTCTTCCACAGAGAAGGCACTGCTACCAACAGAGCTTTACATCCCATTACAGGGGGGACCTCCAGTGGGGGGGAGCAAAGTATCTTGCAGACATCCGGGGACAGTATGTGCCTTAAGAATGTTCCTCTCCTTGTCAGGCACTGATGCATGCAAATGGTTGTCTGGTCCACCTTGGTCGTATGAGCAAATCATTGTTTTTTTTTCCTTTTTCATAATATGACCACAGTCATGAACCCCTTCCTGAGGGTCAGGTCCACTGAGCTCACAGTACCCACCCCTAAGGGCAATCCATGACATGGAGGGGGAAAACAGGGATACCCTCCCATGTCCTTCTAGAATGCTCACCAAGGTCATGACTGAACACACACCTTGAGGCCCCATGGCTCCCTCTTTACTCTGGATCAGGGTACAATACCAGTCTCGAGTCTTGTAGCCAAAATGAGAACCCTTTCTTGGTTGTTACACAAAGGAAGAAGATCCAGGTCTTACAATCTCTTTGGGGTAGCCTTGTAACCCTGATTTTTCTTCTCCCATGGGCATGCAATACCTGGTTCAAATCCCACAACCACACACAATATGAAAAATCTCACTCAAGCAGGTTTCTTAAAAATGAATGTTTTTACTAAAATAATTAATCATACAGTTACAACTAAAAGATTTAGAAAATTTTGGTCAAAGAATAACACAAATAAAAGTGGAAAAAATACAAGAAAAATGTACTATAATTGTTATCTAATGTTCTACCTTAAGTTCATAATAAATTGCAGTCCAGAGGAATAAGTGAGCCTGAAAATCCTCTCCTCCTTTTCAGCCACTGGCTACCAGCAGTTCTGTACTATATCTTGTCAGAAGAGTGTCCAAAGTGCATAGCAATGAGCTTCTGTTTACAGGGGGGTTTACAGTCCCTCTGGCAGTCTGAAAAAAAACCCTCTGGTTTATAGCTGGTGGGCTCCTTTTTTGGCCAGCAGGTGTCTTTCTTGCTTTTTCCAGATTTTAAGGAATTATTATTTATTTCCCTATTTGGGTCCTCATATCACCACTTCCTGGCACTACTGAAAAATGTAATCAGATTGTGGTAATCTTGCTGACACCTCCTGCCCAAAACCATATTTCCTTTTGATCTTAAAGGTTTATGAAAAGGGAGCTAGCTTCTCTCATCCTGAGATTTTATTACACCAATTAGCTAACTAGGGACTTCCATCCCCTTTGAAAAGGTAATTTTCAGCTTCCTGGCTAGTAGCTGTTTTCCTGGGTCACATAGGAATGTCACATATTTTGCAATACATTTTCTCTCTTCCAATGACCTTTCAGTAACACTAAACATTTTCTTGTGGCATCTAATATACACAAAATCACATAAAAAAATATGACAGAGATATATCTGCAAATAATGACTGGAAGTTGGCTAGTTCACCACATCACTTTTTTAAACAAAAAAGACTCCTAAGATATATGCCCCCACCCCACCCCACTCCACCCACCAACCATTCACTCAAATACACACACCACCTGTACCAGAGATCTGTAGAAAACTCTGGTGTGAACAGTGGCTCCATTCCCCATCTCCCAGGTGAGCTATAGAACCTCTGCCTCCTCTTTTATTCCCTGTATCTCTATCACATTTATGCTTTCCCCCACATGAAGCTCCACATTCCCTCCTTTCCTTCCCACCCAGTGCTTCCTGAACAGAGTATAGCCTGGTATGGTGATGTCCCAGTCATGGATTTCAGTGTACTATGACTCAGTAATGGCTACAGTATCCAGGTTGGGCTGTGCCATAATGTCCTGTAGGTCCAGAATCTTATTTCCTAGACTTCTTGTATTCACACATGTTGCCTTCCAGATTTAGTTTCCACTCTGCTTGTTCCCACTTTTTCCTTTTAGCCCTCCCTCCTTCTGCCTTTTCTTTTAATGCTCCAATTCCCTTCCCCCTTTGTCTATATCACCCTGCTTCCTTTATTAATTTGCACCCTTAGATCCTCCCCCCTCAGGTTCTCCTTACTCTCTACTTCAACCTGTGGGGGGGCAGTTTCTGTCTCCCTGATTCCTTTCTACCACCAGCCTCAGCTAGTTTAAATGTTCATAGAAGTAACATTTAAACTGGCCACTGAGGACTGTGAGTCCCTTCCCAGATGAATGCAGGCCATCACCACTATATAGGCCCTCATCCTCCCAGATGGGTTCCCATTCACCAATGTAGCTGAACTCCTCCTCTCTGTACCATTCCTTCAGCCATGAGTTAAAGCTCTTGGTGCAGGGATCCCTCTCTGTCATAGATATGCAGCATTTCATCAAAAGTCACTGAGTAAGCTACCTGTCTATGACCCCTCTCCAGCTTCCTAAACTCCCCATGTACTCTCCCAGCCTCATCCTTAGCCAGGTCATTAGTCCCCAGGTGGACAATGATATCCAGTGCTTTCTCCCATCCTGCTGCCCTAGTGAACCTCAGGATCCACTTCCCATCCCTCCAGGTGGTGGCACTGCATACTCACCTATCCTGCCTCTCATCCCTTCCCTATTCCCAAAAACTATTCCCTTCACAACTGAATCTCCCACAGGGTCTCCAATATGAGGAAGAAGAGGAATCAGTATTTATATAGTACATTGCATACTCATTGTATTCAAAAGCACTTTACAAGCAATGCTGGACTGGTAGTGAACTGATTCATCATGTAGTATTAGCCATTTTGCACATCAACACCCACACACAGCCTTGGACAATTGCATGAATTAGTTTTATGGGAAGGGGAATGTTGGCCAGGACACTGGGAAAAATGCCCTACTTTCCAGTAGGGTAACCTTTGGCCATTTGAAGAATGGCCAGTTCATCAGAGTCTCCAGCAAGGATGGACATGCGGGAGGCTGGGGAGTTGGTCTCTCCCCTGCCATACCCAACCAAGAGACCGAAGAATTCTATGATGCCACCAAATTACCAGAAGGAGAAATCACAAAAAGCAACAATGTGGAAATGGACTGTGGAGATGGTTGAAATGTCTCCACTGAAACAATAAATGAGCAGACAGCAGGAGCAGTTATAAACACGAATCTTAAAACTTAATCTCAGTTGACACTACAAACTCTTTTAAAGGCAGAAGAGGAATGGTTCCAACAAAGAAAGAAAGAAAGAAATAACAGAGGCTTTGGCCAGGTTTAGAACCGGTGATGTCAACACCACGAGAGTGGCCCTCTCTGACAACCAAGCCACAAACTCGAGTAATCCCTTGACAACCAGTAAAATGACCAATTCTGAGCAAGTCTCAGGGAACAAAAATGTACCAGAGATTATTTTTCAAAAGGAAAAGGACCAACAAAATGCTATAGTATTTGCATTCACTGCCTGAGCAGAACAAAAGAAACCAAAAAATAGACAGTAGTAAAAAATGTGGAAAACAAACAACCTCCTGGGTGGACTGTCCAGGTGTGGATAAAATGGCATGGTCCATGGAGTCTTCATTAAAAGCAACGAGATGAGCTCACTGTCCAACATTGGGAGAATGGATATTGGGGTTCTCATGCATACGTATTCCTGGGGTAGGAATGACACCTAATTTTTCTAAGACTGATAAAGTAGTATTCGAAAAAGCAGATTAAAACAAAGAAATAAATGAGAAGCAACCTGTTGAACTGAACAGGGTAATGGATTCGCCGTTGCAACTTCCACAAGATTTATATTTAACTCAGAATCCTGTACTCCAGATGCAGGGCTGTTCTATACCTCCCCAATCCATTATGGGGGTATAAATGATACCACTAATACAGTACATGTGTAGACAGATAAGTCCCAGTTACCTGACTTTCCAGTTGGTGCACAAAGCACAGATGAGGGAGGTAGTACAAGAAATACCCCAGATAAAGATCAAATCAGACAACTATCCAGAACTTATGCATCACTTTTTCACATGCCAGTATACCCGGCTAAAAGGCACAATGCTGGGAGGTTGCTCTATAAGGGAGGAATGGATTCATTCCTGCACAGACTCTTTGTGACCAGAAAACTTCTTAAAGAAGTTATGCACTTTCATGCTGCAGAAGTATATGCTTTAATACATGTCTCATGGGAGGCATCATTTGATATCAGCTTTAAGCTAAACAGTGGGCTTGAAAAGTTCTGGACTTAGTACCATACAGTCAAAAATATCCCCTTATGGGCTCCTTTTGAGGCAATACCCCTGACCAAACCTGTTAATAGGACAATCATGGTCTTATTTTGAAATGAAGGCATCAGTGTCACAGATTTGATATACTGGTTAAAGCAGCACTGCACCGTAGTGGGACATCTTAAAGCTATTTTTGATTTGAAAACATATGGACAGGGAGTTGGAAAATAAGGGTTATTTTGCACTCCACCAATGCAAGTTTACAGCATCTTCCAAACTGTGTTTTTTTAGGGAGAGACAAGGGTGTCCTGTTTTATGCAGGACAATCAAAAACATGTTACAAGTGTGGTTCACCAGGGTATATTAGCAGTGTCTGTGACAGACTCAGATGTACCATATGCAACACACTGGGACATACCAGTAGTCAATGTAAAAGTGAGGCAATCTGCAATTTGTGTGAAGCCAGAGGATATTCATATTTAAGTTGTCCTTGGGTGCCCACAATCAGGCTGAAGCCACATAGATAGAAGAGCAATGCTTATTGATAGCAATGGCACAGTGAGCTCATTCTAAAACTACAGTGCCATGGCCTCAGGACCCCCCCCACACACACACACACACACACACATATGGAGACAGAAGTCAGGAACTGGAACAGGAGGTAATCAGGGAGCAAATAGAGAAAGAAGAACAGGACGAGGTAGAAGAACAAGAGGAAGCAGCCTTGGAAAGTAGTTCTGTAGCAGAAGGAGACGTCATCACAGAAAGTGGGATAGAGGTAATACCTACATTTGAAGCACCTCCTCCTAAAGATAGCACCACTATGCCCCCCTAACCCCCAACCTACTGAACATAACACAAGAAAGATGGTTACCAGACACAGGCTGGCATGACTACAGCCAGCACCTAAAGTACCTAAAATATCAACAGTTGTTACATCCAGCAGGTATAATGTGCTGCAGGAGGCCCCTGATATTTCAGATAATGACTCAGAAGACTCTTCAGTAGGATCTGGGCAACAAGAATCAGTGTCTGACAATGAGTTAAGTAAAGCAGAAGCTAAAACAAAGCATAAGGATGAAAGAAAGATAGAAGGGAAAAAGAAACAAGGGAAACAGTTAAGAAAGGACAAGCCACCATGAAAAGAGACAAACAGTATACATTTTTAAACTCATTTCATCTGTCATGATGCAGCCCCTGACTTTATGTTCAATAAATGATAATAGTATTAAAAAAATACAAAAAGAGGGGCAGTATTTTTACATTTATGATCAAATAAAACAGATTTTTTTAATACAAGATGTAAGGCTGCATACTATCGCAGAAATAACGCAAGCCACTATGGCATGGTTGACTGGAACATCTTTTTGGTTGGTAGGCATGGAGGCTTGCACAGGTGTAGAAATTTTATTTAATAACCTGACAGTCAAAATTCTTAAACTGATAGATTTGATACCAGGAAGAGCTTTGATTTTGGATATTAAATGTCATAATAATTGTATTAATCACCATTTGTGTGCCCCAGAAGAACAACTGATAGGATTTCACTTTCCCAACAGGTTCAATCTTATTTATTTTCAGCCCTAAATATAGTTTGGGGAGGAAACTTTAACTGTGGGTTATCTGCAAAGGACAGAGGAAGTAAGACAACTACCCAAAACATTTTCTGTGGCATGGCTTTTTTAAAAACTACTATACAAACAGCAAATTTGATAGACGCTTATTATTCAAAAATGGCCAGAACAGATCTAACATTTCATACAGGCATTTTGGCCACAAGAATATATTTCTTCTTCGTAAATAAAACATTACTAGTTCAATCTGCCAAAACAATACCAGTGGAATATTCAGACCATGCTGAATTGTATATAACAGTGGGTGCACAGGCAGCCTTGAGCCCATGGCATGGGATTATGGAAATTAAATTCATCTTTACCACTTCAAGCAGAAGTTATCCAAAACTTGCAGTGTTTTACTATAATCATAAAATCTGTATTGGATATGTATGATGATCTGACAATCTGGTGGACAGATACAAAAAAAAGAACTAAAGCAACTTTTAATTTCAGTTAGTAAAGCGCATAGGGATAAGGATTATTTTCCATACCTAAAATATAGACAGCAATTACAGCACCTAAAGA
Source organism: Neoceratodus forsteri (assembly GCA_016271365.2). Taxonomy (NCBI): domain Eukaryota; kingdom Metazoa; phylum Chordata; order Ceratodontiformes; family Ceratodontidae; genus Neoceratodus; species Neoceratodus forsteri. The sequence continues at coordinate 916,357,824 of CM028137.1, forward strand.
CTTTGGCCCAAACCACTAAACACATTTTTTTCAGATCAGATAAAAACAATAAAACAAAATATGCAGCACATTCATAATAAACAAGTATCAACTTTAAAAAAAGCAACAACAGTCCTTTGGTACACAAGGTAAAACAGCCACAACATGTCCCTTTACAAGCTGTAGGGAAAAAGTCCAATAGAAAACTATGGAGGCTGTTCTAGAGTCAAACAATGTATTACAAACACAGCCTATAACTATTTTAGAAGTAGTTTCTCAATATTCATCTAGGCTGTTTAAAGAAGAAACAACAGATACTGAAAGTATTCAGCAATTTTTTATGAATCTAGAAATTCCCAGTTGTCCATCCATTATAGCAGATCTGACAAAATATATAGACCATACAGAAATGGAATTTGCTATCTCAATCAGCAATGGAAAAGCCCTAGGAAAAGATGGATTTACCCCAGAACTGTATAAACTTCTCAAAAATGATGTAGCAATAGAGTTAGCAAAAGTGTTTGATTTTTTGCTGCAGGTCATTGGACTTTCCTTAAAACTGGCTGAGGAAATACTTATTTTTTTTACATAAGAAAGGAGACAAATAAGGGTCAGGGAACTGGAGACCTATTAGTCTACTGAATGTAGATTTTAAAATTCTAACAAAAATGTTGAATGCTAGACTGCTTAGAGCAGCAAAGTCCCTGATAACATCAGCACAATCATGCACAATACCTGGTAGATCTATTACAGATCAGCTAATTTTACTGAGACATCTTAGAGAAGGAAAATTTTTTGGGCCTAGAAGGATTTGTTTTATCCCTGGATCAGAAACAGGCCTTTGATTCCATGAGTCACAGCTTTCTACGGTACACCGTGCATCAATATGGGATCCCTACAAGTTTTGTAAACTGGTTAAAAAGTCTATACAGGTCAGCAATGGTGACACCCCTAGTAAATGGCAGGTGTGGTCCCCTCATCCCAATAAAAAAAAATGTCTTCCGTATAGACCCATTACTTAGAACTTTAAATCCTAGTCAATCTATTTCTCCCACACAAATAACAGGGCAACCTTTACCCTTTACTACCACGGCATATGTAGATGACATCTGTGTAGTAGTTAAAAATGAATTTTCTGTAGTAGAAGTAGTAGCAAACTGTACAGAATATGAATTATTCTCTGGAGCCACTTTGAACAAGTTAAAATGTGTAGACAGACAATTGGGGAAGCATCAAGAGCACCATTCGCAAAAAGCAGGAATTACATTAACTAGAGACTCGATCAAAATATTAGGCATACATTTTAGTGGAGAACAGATGGATATTTTAAATTGGGACAGAAAAATAGAACAAGGTGAAATTACGGTGCAAAAATGGAACAGATAGACAATGAGTAACACTAAAAGAATTTACCTTTATTAAAACATATCTTTTACCAACATTCTTGTTCATTAGCAATATCTTTCCACCACTGAAAACAAGAGAAACAACTATTTCAAGCATGTTCTTTCAAGTAGTCTGGGGCAGCTGATTGAATCCAATAAAGTGAAATATACTATATTTGCCACTTCACAAAGGAGGACAAAACATGGTAAACCCAATTGTGTTTTTTTACTGCCAGTTCATTTTCATGAATTTAAAACCTTAACTCCTAAACACAGGTAAATATTGGGAGCATTTATTATTTTCCTTTTGTTCAGCATGGTTTACCCCATGGGGCAATGGAATTTTGAAATTTGTTAAGAAATTTCCACAAACTGCAATATATTTAAGGGAAGTCTTTGTCAAATAGAAATCTTTGAAATTAACAAGTCAGGTAGTACTAGCTAAGACAAAGAAACAGGTTTATGCACAAGTTATAGAGACATATTTTACAGAATCAGTAGTGTTCCCAAAATGTTCTATAGACTGTCTACCCTCGTTACAGGCTCTAATTACTGAAAAGAGAATACCTCAGAAAATGAGAGATATTAACTGACTTTGTAGTCACGAGAAATTGAACAGCAAAGGCAACCACAACTATCAGTGGCTCAGGAGGTTGCGCTCTCGCCTCTGAGGTCAGAAGATCAGAAGACTGTGGGTTCTACCCCCACACCAAGCACTTGGGTTAAATTCCAATGCTGACACTGTAGTGCAGCATGAAGGGGGAGCTGCACTCCTGAGATGCTGTCTTTCAGATGAGATGTTAAACCGAGGTCCCATTTGCCTGTTCTGGTGGTAGTTCAGGTGGCTCTTAAAGATCCATGGCACTTCTCAAAAAAAGAGTTGGGGAATTTCCCTGGTGTCCTGGCCAAATTTCCCCCATTCACCAAAAATACCACCAACAGCTTAAAAAATCTGTTTTAATTTCACTTGGCATCCATCTGTATCCCCCTCCCCTGGACAAGGCTGAAAACAGTCAAACAATTGTCTAGTCCTCCTTCCCAGTCAACAAAATACAAATAAGCCAGTAGACAAGAGGATGTGCTCTAGACATAAATGTTACAAAAAATAGAAACAATGGAACGTTTATTTTTTACTTGCACTTATATACAGAATTTCTGGAATTTTACTGCACAACAATGGAATGAAAAGAGTTTTCCAAATGTAAATTATAAAATGTTGATATATGGATATTTACGTGGGTGAATGGAAGAAATGGGAAAAAAGTACCCTAAATGTAGTATTTGCCACCTTCAGATGGTGCATTTGGAATGTAAGGAGTGTGTTCACACTACAACAAAAAGGTATAAAGTATAAAGAACTGCTTTCTAAAATTACAACTGAAGTAAAATGAATTTATTATGCTGAAGCACAATGTAATAGTGAAATATAACTAGCAAAAATGTGGAGAAATCTAACATGGACCTCAAATAGTGATGCACCTATTACATGAAGGAATGTCATTTGTGAAGTAAGAACAAGCTATGATGGTGATTCTTATTATGATTTTTTATTTACTTCATTTTCTTTTTCATTTTCCTTTTTCATTTGTCAACATAAAATTGTGGAAAAGGTTGAGTGCAATGATAAGACCTGTATGATTTTTCAATAAAAACAAATTCCCCTACTCTTGAGAAAGGTGCCATGGGTTCTTTAACTTCCACCTGAACACACACCAGGACAGCACTAGTGATGCGTAGAAGGGACATTGGTCTTATCTGAAGGACGGCACACCCTGACAGTACAGCACCCCTCATAGTACTGCACTTGCATGCCAGCATGTAAGCTATAAGCCCAATCCCAGTATGGAACTAAAACTCATGACCCTCTGGCCCAGAGGCAGATGTGCTACAGTCTGAACCATGCTAACACCCTCCATGATGGAGGACCCCATATCCTCCCTGGTCACTACCACTGGTGCCTCCTCCCAGCAGTCCTGCCCCACCAGAGTGGCATGGGAATTACATAGTGATACCAGCTGAGGAAGGTACTTCTGTCCCACCACCTCCACCCTTCCAGAGCCCATCATAGTCCAACCATTCCTCCTCCCTGGCATCCTCTGAGGAAACAGTGACAGACTTAGTGGCCCCTGGGCAAGTGAAGAGGTCAAACAAATCCTAGCCACCTCATACTGGAGTCTAGCGACCTCCTCGCTCAACCCAGAGAGGTGTGTGTGCAGATGGGGCAGCACCACAGTCTCCAGAAGGTCTCTCTGAAAACTGCCACATCACAGCCACTTTATTGTGTCACTCCCAGCAATCATATCTTCTACTCTCCCTGTGTTCCTTGGAAATACTTTTGTACCCTTATCCCTGATAGGGTGTTTCTAGTCTTCCCCTTTTTTGTTTGTTTCTATTTGTGTTCCCCATTTCTTGTTTAAATCTCTTCATACTCCTACCCTAGATAGGGTATTGTTACTATTCCCAGTTTTTGCCTACCTTTGACTTTAACCCTTCCCAGCAGTGACTGTTACACAGTTGTGAATAAGTGCTTTACCTTAGTCAGCCGGCAGAGTCCCCTGTTTCCTTGTTTCCTTGTGCTGATGTCTGCCAATGCCTAAGATGCCAGTTACCTGTTCCACTCACTCACTGGGATGTGAACATGCTAGACAAATTAGAGCTCTTATAGTGCTCTTAAGAGGAGACACTAAGACTCTGTCAGCTCCACTCCCCAATTATACACCGGATTCTCAGGGCCCCCTGAATTTACTCAGCCAAGGATTACTCTCCTGAGATAATTTCATAATTTCCCCCACATCACATATTACAATTTTAAAGACAAGTTACAAAATTCCCCAAATACTGACTACAAATCTTTTTTTCTCCCCATTTAACCTGCTGCTTTCAGTATGATGAGAAATATGTGTGTGTGTGTGTGTGTGTGTGTGTGTGTGTGTGTATATATATACATATACACATATATATATATATACACATACACACTGTATAACCCCTTATTTTAGTGGTTAATTAATTTACGCGCTATCCGCGGATCGGTACCAGCACGCAAATATTTAATGAAAGCGATTATTATTTCACTTTCAGTTGCGAGGTAGCGAGGAAGCGTGGTGCACAGAATGCCGATGTAAGGGGTTCATTGTCACTGCAGAGTGTGCTCATACCAGTATGCTTTTACAAACAGCAGTGAGGTAGCGTGGTGATAGGTGTGCTCGTACCTCCTACCTGTGATCAGGGGTTCATTCTGCCGATTGTGCTTACACTTCACAGTGGCAATTGTGTTGTGCTGTGTTGGAGTTAGCGCTTGTGTAGGAGGTGGAAGGGGTTTTCCTTTTTGTGCTTATGAATACTACTGCTTGCTTGATTGACTTACTTCATGGACTTAAAAGCATAAACGTTACTGAACTAATAATAAAAATAAAAAGAAGTCAGGTTTCAGTAGTTGAGGCACTGAGTGTGTGCTTCCATAATTCCAGCTTTTTGGAATCCGCAAAGAATTTCGTCTTCTCGCTCTCCCACTTTGCGAATGCTTTCTGCCAGCCAATGTGCATACTTTACTTTCAGGGATTGCATTCTTAAATCAACATTTATTTCCCCTGATGCACGTCCATTTTTAAGCTGGTGTGATACTGCATCGGCATACCATTTTGTGAAGCACTGCTTGAGCTCATCCTTAAGCAACTTGTTTACAGTGAGGTCCAGAGGCTGGAGCAGATCAGTGCACGATGCGGGCACAAAGATGGGTATAATAGCATTTTGCTCTAATGCTTCCAAAACCTCCTGTGTGGTATGCCCCGGAAAAAGATCCATTATTAGCAGTGATCTTTGTTCAGCCGGTAGTTCCATCTGTCCTTTGATTTTATCACAGTAAGGGATCAGAACGTCACTGATAAACTGAAGCATTGTGTCATTACATGCCCAGTGGTTTTCCGAATGGCTGATTAACCAACCATCAGGGAATTCAAATGCAGGGTGGCAGTTGTTGGTTTTGCCTTTATAAATGATCTGAGGGGGGGGAGAAGTTCATCAATCATTGACACAGCAAGCACTACTGAGACCTGCCTCTTGTCACCCAACCCACAGACCTCTACCTGTTTAGACCCCGTAATTGCCATAGTCCACTGGCTACAAGGCACCAATTACACCCCAGTCTCATCCAAGTTAATAACTAAAGCTGAAGGGATCAGTTCTTGGCTGCATGCTAATGACACCCTGCCGAGGAATTGTGACTTTAGGTGATTAAAGTCTAGGGGTGTTTTTACGTGCTGCCTTTGTAGCTTTTCTCTTTGAGTACCCCATGCGACTCAATAACTTCCACGACCATTGTCGACTAAAAGAAAGGTGACCACCATTGTCAGACAAGAGGTCAGGGTTATGTGCCTTTACAACGCCATATGCAATAGCAGACACTACCCTGGCGTTAACTACTGCACCCTCTGAACGTAAACTTTTTACGATTTTTTTAAGCTCCTCTTCAACTTCCTCGAGAAGCAGTGCAGGTCGTCCTCGGGGCTTAGTGGGCAGCTCAGGGATAAGTTGAGTGGGGTCTGGGGTTTTGCAGAGCTCAGATAGGTAGTCTTTCTTAAAACCTCTCACAGTGCTTTCGTTACTGGTGTTCTGGTATTTCTTATTATAGTAACGAACGGCGTTCATTACACCATTCTCAACAGCATGTCTCCCAATTTCAAAATGGATAGCTGCACTGTACCTGCCATACTCTGTCCTGCGCCTTTTAGCTGGTGGACCGGACAACTCAACAGACAGCTCACCGACAACCGACTCAGCAACTTGTAGGGGAACCGAAGCAGATTGGCTCAGGGTTTCGGCATTTAGCTGTGCTCCAAAAAAGTCCCTCTTAACTGAAGTATTTCTTGTAAGCCAGGAAAGAAGTGACATCTTGTTAACTTGCAGTACGCTAGAATTAAAGCTGACATTCATTCATAGCAATTTGTAGACTCCAAGCAACTGACAGCTGGCTTCTGGGTTTTTTACTGAGCACCGTAAATGCGCTAATAAAAAGTTACGCTAAAAAGTCTGGTAGCATAGTTGCGTGGAAATTTGGTTGTGCAATAATATTGCATTATACAGTATATATATGTGTGTGTGTGTGTGTGTGTGATATATGGATACAGCTTAATAACACCATCTTGGCATCTTGGCCCATTGGAAAATTTTCTTGTAATACTTAACTGCCAAAGCCATAATACATGGTTTCAGACTGAAAATACATGGTTTCAGACTTGATAATACATGGAATATACAAGAAAATGTTCAGAAGGGCCAAGATGGTATAATTAAGGCTTATACATATATTTCAAAAAAATAATAAATAGATAAGTGTGTTACATGGCAGTAATCCCACCGTGAGGTTTGGGGGACTTTGGAAACTTCTTGAGCTTTGCTCTCGAGGTTCCAAGTCCCCAAAACCTCAAGATGGCATTACTGCCTTGTAATACATACTTATCTGTCATATATATATATATATATAAAAGAACCTCTGTGCGCAAACACTGAGGCAAGGGTTACCCCAAAGGGCATTTGGCTGGGAAGCCAAGTTTCAAGAAAATACAAAATCACACATGCCCACACAATGCAAAGCATCATGGGCTGCATATGCAAATCACCACAGAATGTTATGCTGGTCCAACTTTAAGCAGAATTGCATGGTGCCGCAAGGCCTCTCACACAGTTTGCAAAGGGTGCTAACTGAAGAAATAGACACGTGTTTCATCCTACCAGGACTCATCAGTATGCCTCGTCTGTTTGACACCCCAGTGGAATGGACCAGCTACCCTAAGACAGTGTGTCTTGGATATGTTGTGGGCATGTGTGATTTTGTATTTCTTGAGACAACTTCATCAAACCGCTGAGCAACCCTCAGTGTTCTTGTGAAAGAGTTCTTTTGTCTTTAAATAGTTTTTTATTTTAATGGGTTCACCACAACATATCCAAGACACACTGTCTTAAGGGTAGCTGGTCCATTCCACTGGGGTGTCAAACAGACGAGGCATACTGATGAATCCTGATGCATAAAAACACATGTCTATGTCTTCTGTTAGCACCCTTTGCAAACTGTGTGAGAGGCCTTTTGGCACCATGCAATTCTGCTTAAAGTTGGACCAGCATAACATTCTGTAGTGATTTGCATATACAGCCCATGATGCTTTGCATTGTATGGGCATGTGTGATTGTGTATATATATATATATATATATATATATTCATATTCATTGTAAAAACTTTGTTAATGCACCATTAGGGTTAAAGTGTAAAAAGTTGAGAAATACAATTTAAGGTTCCCAAGCCTAAGACCCAGCCCCACCCTTGGCTTCCAACCCAAACACCCCACACTCACCATCAGCTTCCAACCCTAAGGCCCCACCTTCACCCTGCATGCAGGAACAGGTGTGAGGGGTGTGCCTTGGGATTGCAAACCCTACAAACACCCCTCACACTTGTTCCTGCATGCAGGATGGAGGTGGGGCCTCAGAGTTGGAATCTGACGGTGGGTGTGGGGTGTTTGAGTTGGAAGCCGAGGGTAGGGGCAGGGTCTTAGGCTTGGGAACCCTAAGATTGCATTTCCCTACTTTTTACGCTTCAACCCTAATGGTGCATTAACAAAGTTTTAGCAATGAATTTCCTTACTTTTTTAGATAGTGTACTTGTATTCTTATTTGCCTGTGAAGGACCTTGCACTCCTATTCCTCCACAGATGCACATATGTATGTACAGTAGCTGTAGAAACACAGGGATCTCCAGCCCCTGCACTTCCACACATTAAGTTATGAGCAGGCGTAGCAAAATTGCAACAAATAATCGTAACTGTGCCATGTTAAATAACTTTCACCCCAAATGCTCAACATAACCTTCTTATCACCTCACCGCATGTATCCAGTACAGAAAATGTTAAAATCCTAATCGAAACTTAATTCTGTGCAACTGTAATGCCATTCTGTGCCACAGGGGCGGAAAAACATTTTTTGCAGGATTTGAAAAATGACAGCTGTACTGTTCATGAGATGGTGTGAAAAAATGGCAATGTTGAATATTTAGAAGGAAAATATTAAAATTTGCCAAAGTTACACGTGTGCATAGTGAAAGTTCAACGACCACGCATAACTCAGGCGGTTTGGGGTATTTTTGCACCAAATTTTCAACGTGGCCTCTTTGGGACCCCACCTCATGAACAGCAGCACTGTGATTTTGTTAATCCATATGAAAAGTTGATTTTGCACAGCGACCACGCTGTTCTGCAGCACAGGTGCAAAAACATGCTTTGGGCAGGATGTCAAAAAGAACAGCTGTACTGTTCATGAGGATGTATGAAAAATGGCAATGTTGAAAATCTGAAGTGAAAATATAAAAATTGGAAAAGTTACAAGCATGCATAGAAACTGTGCAATGCATGCTCTTAACACAGCCATTTTTAGGAATTTTTTCACCAAATTTGCAACATGGGCTTTTTGGGACCCCACCTCATGAACAGTGGCACTGTTATTTTACTAACTGGTAATTGTGATTGGTTGGCATCCCATGGCACTCCAGACATTACCTCATGGGTTACAGCCCACCTGATAGGCTAATGATGCACATGACCCAGATCAGATTTCCAGTATATCCAGGTCCCAGGAACCCCTGCTCTCCAATTGTAATTTGTGCATCTGATTAGGCAAGAAGCATCCAGAGAACCCCTGTCTGCTCCTTAAAATGCTAAGGTAGGAACTGTATTTGGTTTAATCTTATCAAAAGCCTTTCATGTTGCTGCCTTAATTATTATTTATACTGTCTGGGGGCCCTACTGCCCCATAGTCCTATAGGATTATTTCACTGTGATTGCTGATCTTGAATTACTGTTTGTTGTCTCCCCCAGCGTTTTTCTCATGCTATTTCTGGGTGCTCCAGGATGTTTTTCCTCGAGCCAGCAGGCGCTCTGGGCCACATGTCCCATTACTGGCCTCTCAGGCAGCGTGCCCTCTGTGCCCAGAGTCCGCGGCCTGGAGGGCTCATCCTGCAGGCCCTCGCCATAAAGATTCCTACCATGAGTCGCCTCTTTCCCCGCGACTCTGCGGCTTTCCCTGGCCCTATCCCTTAAGAGGGATCACCTACACTGTTTCCCAGCGCTGCTGGGGCTCGCCCCCGGGGCAGAATCCACCCAGGCCCACGCCTGGCCTACCAAAACCGCGAGTCACCTCTTCTCCCCCTGACTCCGTGGTTAATCCAAGCCTCCCCAGGCCTGGCCTACCACTGCGAGTCGCCTCTTCTCCCCGCGACTCCGCGGTTAAAACACACCGCTAGAATCCAGGCCTCCCCACACCTGGCCTACCACCGCGAGTCGCCTCTTCTCCCCGTGACTCCGCGGTTAAAACACACCGCTAGAATCCAGACCTCCCCACGCCTGGCCTACCACCGCGAGTCGCCTCTTCTCCCCGCGACTCCGCAGCTAAAACACACCGCTAGACATGCCTGCCCCAACACCACGAGTAGCCTCTTCTCTCCCTCGCTCAGACCTTCTCTTTATCTTTCAGATGGTCAAAGCAAAGAAATATGCTGCATGCAACACCTCCCTCCTCCCTCAAACCCCAGGCCCTCTCTGCATGGCCTGCCTCTTGGACGATGAGCTGTCTTCGATGGAGAGAACCACGACACCTTCCCTCACCGGCCCCAGCACTTCAACCTGGGTGGATCCAGGCCCCCTGTTGATACAAAACCAACAAGCTGCTGTCGCCATGATGGAGAGTCAGCAGAACTTCATGCTGAAGATCATGGAGAAGCTGGAGGCGCTTACCCAAAACAGAACTCGGCCGCCCAGCGCAGAGCTCATCCACCAGAGAGACCTTCCAGAGAATCCACCAGGTACAGAGGACCCTCTTCCCAGCATTCCCATTGATGGCAATCCGGAAGATAGGGACAAAGAGGAGGAATTCGATGAGGACGAGGAGGAGGAGCATGGCGTGGAGTCCGACATGGAGACATCGACCAGCAGACAGCCCCTAGCTGACATCTAAACTGTGTCGTTCGACACAATCCCGGCCTTATGAAGGTCATCAAGGCCACCAAGGGCCTGTCCACAGAGGAACAGGAAGGGGAGAAGATTTGAATCAAAGCTGGACCCGGCGATCCAGCTAAGGACCACCACCCGAGACCTTCCCAGTCTGCCCGGCCATTGAGGAACTGATCCACAGAATGGCAATCCACAGACCCGGGCAGAATGCCAAACCGAAGGAACTTACACAAGATGTATCGGTTCAAGGTGACAAATCAGATGCCTGGTGCAAGCGCCCTCCATCGATCCACAGGTGGCGGCCTTGAGTAAGAAGGCGGTGCTACCATGGCACCATAGCCCTCAAGGACCCCACAGACAAAAGAATGAAGGACATGTTAAAGAGGACCTTTGAAATTGAGGGCACCATGGCTCAAGGCGATGACGGCATGGCGACTATACCTCTCGCGCCCGAGACACGCTGGCTGAGGAACTTCAGAACAGCGAGTCCAAAGTCCAGGAGGCTGAACTCTTAGACTGCACCCTCAATGCAGCAAAATACCTGGCAGACATGGCAGTGGACTCCCTCGCCTCCAGGCCAGGGCGTCCACAATCCTAATCGGCCCATGAGCTCTATGGCTCAAGCTCTGGGACGCTGATTCAGAATCCAAGACTCTTCTGCAGAACTTACCCCTTAAGGGACTCATGTATTCGGGAGGGTCTCCAGAATTACTTAAAACAGAAAGAAGAGGGTAGGGACCTCCTAAGAAACCGGTCAAGACCCTCACACCTACCTTCCGCTAGACGGAGGTTTCGTCTTGGGGCCAAGACCCAAACTCGTAGGGACTCCTACCCCCAGAACCACTCCTTTCGGGGTAGAGCATCACCATCCTACCCACGCACGCATGCCTTCAGCAGCTACAAGTCTTCCCCTTTCCGACCCCGGGGACAAAAGTCCGGAGGTCGAGGAAGGGGATCTTAGGGAAAACAGTGACTCGTCTCACCGAGCCCCCAACCAAGGCTCGTACCCCCGTCGGACAACGGGTTAGCCCTATTCGGGCCACCGCTGGGTGTCCACCACGCCGGACAGGTGGGTCCGGACGGGTCTTGAAGGAGTACACACCATAGAATTGTACCATCCTTCGGTCCCCGCTTCGCTCCTCGCCCCCGGTCTCCAGACGAAGAGCTTCACCTCACCAGGTACAGGGTATTCTGGCAGATCTCATCCAGAACAGGGCCATTCAACCCGTCCCCGTCCAGGAGCAGGGGAGGGCATGTACTCCATCTTCTTCCTGGTTCCCAAGAGTCGGGGCTAAGGCCATCCTGGACCTCAAGCGCCTGAACCGATATGTGATCCCAGCGGTTCAAAATGGGCTATCCGATCCACCTTCAGGGCATCAGGGTAGGCGACTTCCTGACATCCATCGATCTCAAGGACGCCTACCTACACATCCCCATCGTCCAAAAGTCACAGGAGATTCCTCCGTTTCACATCCTGGGACACCACTTTCAATACCGGGCGCCCCATTCGCTCTGTCCTCGGCCCCCAGAATCTTCACCAAGGTATCCATCACCCTGGTAGCCAGACTCAGGAGCAGGGGCTAGACATAGTACCGCACTCAGACGACTGGCTCATACGCGCCGATCCGAGGGTCAGGCACGTGCTCACCGCCGTCCACGCAGGCGAGCACTCAAGGACCACGGCTGGGTGGTGAACAGAGAGAAGAGCCATCTCCGCCCGACCCAACAGATCGAACACCGGAGCCATCATCAACTCAGCAGAGGGTTGGGCGAGGCCGCTCTGGCACGGATCCGCAGCCTCCGCAGCCTGGCCGGACAGTTAAGGTCACACCCCACACCACGGTGGAGAAGGTGGCGAGACTCTTGGGATGCATGGCCTCCTGCATCGACCTCATCCCCTGGGCCAGATGGCATATGCGTCAACTCCAGAACTTCATTCTGGCGCGCGGAGCACCTAACGAGTGGAACCTGCGCTGTGCGGTCCAGTTACCCACAGAAGTAAGATCATCCCTGGACTGGTGGGTCACCCCGGGAAATCTGACAAAGGGGGTTCCCCTGGAGGTGCCGCACCCGATCCCCATTGAGACGGATGCGAGTCTATCCGGCTGGGGAGCCTGTCTGGGGGACGAATCAGCACAGGGCCCCTGGTCCCCGGCGGAGTCACAGCTCTCAATCAATATCCTGGAAATAAGAGGTGTTCCACGCCCTGAGGGCGTTCCGACACATCATCCAAGGACAGTCGGTCCTGATCAAGTCCGACAACCGCGTGACAGTGGCTTACATCGCAAAGCAGGGAGGTACCAGGAGCAGGACCATGTCACGAGAAACCGCAAAGGTGATGAACTGGGCACAAACGCACCTATCACGCCTGGGGGCAGTACACCTAGCAGGAAAACTGAATATAAGAGCGGATTGGCTCAGCCGACAGCAGATCCACCCCGGAGAATGGCGCCTGCACCCGGATCTGTTCCAGGTGATCCAAGAGGCATGGGTCCAGTGTCCATGGACCTAATGGCATCAAGAGACAACGCCCAGGTGGACCACTATTTCTCCGGTTCAGAGGCAGCACTCCCAAAGCACGGATGCCTCTCCCAGGTATGGTCTCAGGACTACGTATGTGTTCCCCTGATTCCCCTCATCCCACAGGTTCTGGAGAAAATCTGAAAATCCCAGACCTCCATCATCTTGATGGCCCGTCCTGTCCCGCAGAGCTTGGTTATGGCAATCACAGAAATGTCGCGCCACCCTCCGGATCCCATCCCGTCCGGACATGCTGCGCAGGGCCGGTGTTGCACCCATCCCTCGAACCCCAAAGCTCACGGCCTGGCTCCTGAGAGGGAACGACTAACCGCTACCGGGTACCACGAGTCGGGTCACAGGCACGCCCCGATCTCGACGAGCCCACTACATCCACCTACGAGACAATGGGCCATCTTCACACAGTGGTGCCGCCAATGAGGCTCAGTACCTGAACAGGCCAACCTCCCCACTATTTTGCTGTTCCTACAGCAGGAGTGGACAAGGGACTGGCACCTTCTTCGCTAAGGGTGCAACTAAGCGGCCACCGGGCCCGAGAGGCCTGGATTGAAGGGCACCCGCCCGGGGCCCATCCAGACGCCATCCGCTTCTTGAGGGCGGTAGACCTCATGCGACCTAGGACCAGTCCTAACGTTGCACCATGGGAACTAGTTTTGGACTCCCTAAGAACGGCACCGTACGAACCACTCGCCGATTCAGACCTGTTCTGGGCAGGACTGAAGACTGCCTTTCTGGTAGCCATCTGTTCAGCCAGATGGATAGGGGAGCTTGGCGCCCTGTCTTGCGCTCCACCCTACACCATCTTCACCCCCAAAGGGGTAAGGCTCCGGACGGTACCGGCTTTTCAGCCGAATCACCTTTCAGGACCAAGTAACAAAACTACAGTAACACTGTTCATGAGGTGGGGTCCCAAGAACCCTATGTTGAACATTTGGGCCAAAATTCAAAAAAATGGCTGAGATATTAACATACGTTGAAACCCACATTGACTGCCATTATATAGCAGTACCTGGATTCTTCAGTTCGCAGTTCGCCTTTGAAGAGTGCAGAAGTGTTCCAATCCAGAGAAGCTCACAGTCTCTGACCACGAAGGGTAACTATGGGGTAAGGGTGGGTAAGGGGAGGTGGATGTGCAGAGGGAGAGTGAGGAAGAGGAGGGGTGAGGAAGATGACAAAGGACCATTTTCTTCTTTCTAGGGGAAAAAAGGTGTCGGGATGGTTTTCTTTTTTAGCAGGTGTAAAATACATAGATTGGGAAAATGGAGGTGGGCTCCCCATTGTCCCAGAATAACTGGGAATATTCAGGCAACTGGGGACACTGGGAGTGGACTGCCCAGTGTCCCACACAGTCGGGGGTAGTGCCAACATGGGGATTGGGCACCCCAATGTTGGCAAAGAAAAAACATGTTTCAGTACACTGGGAGTGGGCTCCCCAGTGTACCAGTGGCGGGGACAGAGGGGGGTGGTTACATATAACTGCTGACATGGGGATAGGGTACCCCAATGTCAGCATAATAATAAAAAAAAAAAAGCATTTGGGGACACTGGGAGTGGGCTACGCAGTGTCCCACACTGTTTTCGAGGGGTGGACAGGTAACAGCCGACACGGGGACTGGGCACCCCAATGTCAGCAATTAATACTATAACTGGGGGGTCCACTAGACCACCAGAGATATCACAATACAAAAAAAAAAGTCCTGCCAATCATGAACTCAGAGCCCTTAGAATGGCAGCCATGTGCCCTAACCTCTGTACCAGTGGAGTAACGTGGTTGGTGCTTTGCTTTTTCTTATCTATACTGTATATAGCAAGATCTGCGTCACTTTCATGCCTGATATATATAAATGTTCCCAGTGGAAATAATGGGAAGCTTAACATTTTTATAACTTTTGAACGGATTAATATTTTTTCACCAAACCTTCAAAAGGCATGTATGTGACCCAAAGGCGTTCATCCCTGAAAATGTTAGACCTCAGCATAAAGGCATTCCTCAGCTACAGGTGGAAAAAGAAATATGAAAAAAGTAGTAAATTTAGGATTTGTTGAGACCTTCTATCTCGAAAACCACACTGCGGATTCATACAAAGTTTGACAAGTCAAGGGGCCTACCCCTAGAGATTATGCATACCAAATTTTGTGCAACTCTGTTCAATGGCTCCAACATTATTAAGGTTCAAAGTTTCAGGTTTAACACAGAAGTTTGCACTCAACCCTAATATACTGGCACTACCGAGCCAATATTATTTATATATATTATATATATAATTTTATGGTAAAGCTAGTGCTTTCACGCCTCCCTGTCAGCAAAGTCTGCTCTATCACTGAGCAGAAAAAGTTCTTACAACAGATACATGACTTTTAAACCACCTAACCAATTCCTACCAAATTTACAGTATCCAGAGATCCAGTGATCAAGAATGTGTAAGGCAAATATCCATGCATGGCAAATATGCAGAGAGCCAGAAAATATTGAGAGATCCAGTGATCAAGAATGTACAGGGCAAATACCAGGGTGTTATGTTCAAAGATGATCAGGCTATTAATGTGCAAAAATCATTGTTTGATGCTGTGGCGTTTTGGTATTTGCTCTGCCACTGGGACTGCTTACCTCCTGGTATTCTGCTTTCCCATCTGGTGCTTCTGCTGCAGGAGTCACTAGGTACCAAACAAACTGAGTCGGCCGCATAAAATGATGAACAAGATAAGGTTTATTAAGGAACTTAGGAAGGCACATCTCATCAGCACAGGAAACATCCTAGACTGACCAGAAGACAAAGGAATTTGCCCTTCCCTAGCCCCAGTTGGACACTAATTAGCATAACATGTGACCATAGCTGGCTGCCCATTACTGTTTCTAGTTAAAGGGGTGGCAGCTACTCTTTAGCCCCATGCTCAACTCAGTACTCCACAATACATACTGTAAGTACCTTCTCAACCTAACAACTGCACAACTATGATTATTTGTTAATTGCCATTGTGTATTCATTTTATTCATCAGTTCACTAGTTTAAATTTGTTTATATGACGATTTATCAGTTTTTCTTCTATTTCAACAGCTGGCAGTGCTTTACAGGACTATTGTGATGTCATCAACATTGTGCTCTCACATCAGTTAAGTATTCCATTGTGATGTACCTAACCTTCACAATACTGATAGCAACTTAACTTACAGCAAATACATCATTATATCTTGAAGTTGAAAATGTCTTCAACAAAGATATAACTTATTTATTTTTTATCTTCTCTTGTGGAAGTGTGGTGCCTGTGTGTGCATGCGTATGTGTTTATGTGTATATACACTGTTAATTACTTAATGCACCATTAAATGTAGAAACAATATTTTCTGTGCTTTAAATTCACATTACACATTTTCTCAGTCTTTGCCCACACATCCTGAAATTGTTTTGTTATTTTGGCAAATACATTACAAGCACTTGTTGGAAAACCTTACATGAGAACAGAACTGCTTGGTGCAATGATCTGCTAGAATTAAGCCCTAGAAAACATATAATACATGCCACTGTTCTTTAAAAAAAATAATGTCTCTTAGCTTGAAACTGTGAATGAGAAATGTCCATTAAGAAAAGGCATATACAGTACCGTCTTCTGAGTTTCCCTTTGCAAGCATCATGAGGACTTTACTATACGCTGGCTCAAGAGGCTGTCAGTGAAGATCTACAGATTAGCATTAAATTAAAACCTGTACAAAATACACTATGAATAATTGATTCTGAGCTCAGGAGGCAATTTGCAATATTCAGTTTGTATTGAATCTATCCCATTTTTCATGTTAATAGTATAATTTGTACAAGTCTATAAGAAAATCAATGTATGCATTTTGGCAGGACACACTCAGTACAAGGCAGAGTCCTCCAATCATAATTACATTAAAATATGTATATTGCAAATGGATAACCAACGCCATTGACTAAAAAAAACTGGCACAGTTATATATACAGTTTATGTGTGTTACCACATTTTAAATGTTGATATGATTACTGAAAATTGATCAAGCTGCAATTTTCCTGTTTGGAAGTTCAACAAAAAATACTGTAAAAGAAATATATTTTGAGACAGAAAATGGATTTCTTGTTGATGTTAAAGAAAACAGATATTGTAAGTCACCCTAGCAATGGAGTAAAACTAGTTCACTGAATTTTTCTGCCAACGAGGCACGAATGGCAACCTGTCTGTAATATCCAACATAATGTAAGCTAACCAGTCTTGACTCTGTTATCTGGAGAGAATATCTCAGAAGGGTGGTGCAGCAGTTGCTTTAGTTAATAAGAGAAATGTAGAAACATAGAACTGGACAGCACAAAAGGACTGCTTAGCCCACCCTAGCCTGCCCAGATATTTCCTACCTATTCTGTCTTTGCAGACCCTGTCGACCCTCCCACCTCCCTGCATCCTATCTAATATATCCTTACATCTATCCCAAGCATGCTTAAAGCCCCCAGTGTGCTAGCTTCCACCACGTCTGCTGGCAATCTATTTCAGGCATTCAGTACCCTGTCAGTGAAAAGATATATAGTCACATCCCACTTGAATATTTCACCCCCATCAGCTTCATTGCATGCCCCCTGGTCCTGGTTCTTCTTCCCATTTGAAAGGGACTCCACACTTGCACACTTTTCACCCCTTTGAGGTATTTGTCACTATCCTATCCTCTCTCTCTCTCTCTCTCTCTCTCTCTCTCTCTCTCTCCTTTCTTCCATGGTGTACATGTTGAGATCCCACAATTTTCCTTTATAGGGCTTCTCACGCAAACCATGCACCATTTTAGTTTCCCCTTCTCTGGACTGTCTCTACTTTGTTGATGTCCTTCCAGAGGTGCAGTCTCCAAAATCACAGTCCTCTAGGTATGGCTGCACCAGTGAATGATAAAATGGCATCAGCACTACCCTCCTCATGTTGGAGATACCCTCTCCCTGTGCAAGCCAGCATTGCACTAGCCCTACCCACTGCCTTGTCACACAGCCCTACCTCCTTGAGGTCCTCAGATATGATAACCATGAGGTCTATTTCCTGCCTAATGATTGTAGTACTCTCCTCCTCATCATATACTCAGTGCCAGGGTTTTTATCTCCTTAATGCATTATTTTGCACTCATTGCCATTGAACCCCAATTGACCACTCCTTGAGTTTCCCAATATCCCTGTGCACATTTCACCCAATTCCTGAGTGTCCACCCTACTGCACATTTTGGTATCATCTGCAAAAGGGCATACCTTCCCTTTATGCTCTCCTGCAATGTCCTCTATAAAGATATTGAAAAGGACTGGTCCCAGTACCAAGCTCTGTGGTATCCCACTTGTCGCACTCCCATCTTTAGAATGAGTGCTGTTAACCAGCACCCACTGTCTCCTACCCTTTAACCAGCTTCTAACCCAGTTTACCCCATGGATCCCACTCCTAAGTTGTTCAACTTCCTAATCAGTCTTCTGTGCAGCACCATGTTAAAAGCTTTGCTAAAGTTTAAATTGGCCATGTCCACTGCTCTCCCCAATGAATTTACCTGGTTGCCCAGTCAACGAAATCTATTTGATTCATTTGGCATGACACTCCCCCCAACCCACTGTCATGAATCTATGTTGTCTATGGTTCTGCAACCCACTGAATTTAAGATACTTTATATCATTCATTCTTCCAGTAGTGTTTCCATCAATTTACACACCACTGCAGTGAGACTGACTGGCCTATAGGTGCCAGCCTCCTACCCTCCCTGCTGCCACTCTTTTGTAGAGGGGCAACATTAGCACTTGTCCAGTCCTCTGGAACCACTCCTGTTTCTAGTGGGTTTCTAACTGGGGAGCCTAGGAGTAGGTCTGAAAGTAGTAAAATGGGTAGAAAGCTGGCTGGACAATAGGAGTCAGAGGGTGGTGGTAAATGGCATCCACTCTGGAGTAGGCAGAGTGACCAGTGGGGTGCCACAGGGATCAGTACTAAGATGGTCCAATTCAATGTCTTTATTAGTGACATTACAGAAGGACTGGAAGGGAAAGTATGCCTTTACGCAGATGACACAAAATTCTGGGGCAGGGTGAAAAGAATGAGGGATGATCTAAAAAAAACTGGTAGAAAGGTCACGAGTATAGTGGCTGGGTTTTAATGCTAAAAAGTGCAAAATCATGCGTATGGGGCCCAGAAATCCGGGGGCAACATATCAACTGGGAGGACAGGTATTAACAGTCACAAAGCAGGAGAGGGACCTGGGGGTAATCATTTCTGATTATCTGAAGGTAGCAAAACAGTGTGACGAGGTAGTGGGGAAGGCTGGCAGGATGCTGGGTTGCATAGGCAGGGGAATCACCAGCACGAAGAGGGAGGTAATAATACCCTTGTATAGACCACTGGTGAGACCACACCTCAAGTACTGTGTACAGTTCTGGAGGCCCCATCTCCGCAAGGTTGGAGATAAGGTGGAGGATGTACAAAGGAGGGCAACCAAAATGGTGATGGCCTACATCAAAAGCCCTATGGGAAAGGCTTAAATAATTAAATATGTATACCCTGGAGGAAAGGAGGGAAGGGAGGGTATGATAGAAACATTGAAATACTTCACAGGTAAAAACAAGGTAAAAAGGGATAGTATTTTCCAAGAAAAAGATGCTTGAGGACAAGGGGTCACACTACGAAGATGGAAGATGGGAAGCTCAGAGTAAATGTAAGGAAATACTTCTTCCTAGAGAGGGTGGTGAATCAATCAATCAATCAAGTCTTTATTTAACCAGGCGTTCATCGTTGAGCAGAAGCTCATTTGCAAGATGGACCTGGGTGGAGCATGAACAATTGTATATACAGGTCAACACAGGTATTTACAAGGCAATACAGATAATACTCTTTACAGAGGGGAAGAAAAAGAAGTTCATATGTACATAGAATGCATGGAACAGTCTCCCAGCAGAGGTTGTGGGGGCTGAAATGGATTACTGGATTCAAGAATGCATGGGATAGACACACAGGGATCTTAGAAGTAAGGAGGTGGTGGGGGAGACCGGAGACTGATTAGAGTCTGTGGTGTCACTACAGGTAGGGAAAATAGGGCAAACTAACACCTTCTACTGTGAAGAATGAGCAAAAGTACCTGTTAAGTATTTTGTGTACTGCCATACTTGGTGCATTATATTATACTAGGAATAACAAATGAAAGAATATTTTAAGATTATTCTTACGTAACTGAAATTATCAAAGGATTTAATTTAATTTTGACTATTGTATGAAATTGTATAAGGATGTAGATTTGTTCTGGTTTTATAAAATTGTATTGTTTGGTTGGAAAAAATTAATAAAATTTATAATGGAAAAAAAAGAACCTGTTTAAGATGTCAGCTTTTTCTTTCTCACCTCCCATGCTTCTAATTCTTATGATCCCTACCTTTGTTTTCCTCTTCTCACTTATGTACCTGAAGAAAGCCTTATCTCCTATAGCGACACTTTTCGCAATCCTTTCCTCTGTATATGCTTTTGCATTTGCTCCCCTCACCACCTTACCCTGCCCTCCTCCCTCTGTAATTCATTACACCTCTTGAATGTAATCCCTTTTTCTTTTACAGCCCTTGCCATTTCCTTGGAAAACCATAATAGTCTCCTTTTCCTTCAGTTTTTGCTTATTTCCTTCACACATAGGTTGGTTGCTTCTGATACGCCCTCCCTTATCCATTACCACTGTGTTTCTACTCATCCCCAACACTCCTCCACCCCCTTAGGCAGTTGCAGGAAGTCACCCATTTCTTTAAAATCTGCCCTCCTAAAGTCCAGACTCCTCATCATGATCTGGTGGTCCAGTAATCATGGGTACCTAGGAGATAGCCCACTGTGACATCTTCAATGCTGTCCTTGTTTGTAAACAGCAGGTCTAGCACTGTCTTGTCTCTAGTGGGCTCTTTGACTAACTGCCTGAGAAAAGCCCCTTGCAGGGAGTCAAGGATGGTCCTGCTCCTTGCTGAAGCCACAGCTGGAAGACTGTGCTCTAGATCTGGAAGACTGAAGTCACCAATTAGCAGCGGCTCGCCCTTACTTGCCATTCCAAAGATGGCTTCCGAAGTACCTTATCCATTTTCTCACCACATGCTGGATATATACATATGTGTAAATATATATATATATATATATATATATATATATATATATGTGTGTGTGTGTGTGTGTGTGTGTAGGCTCACCACAACATAACCCAAATTGACTATCTTAGGGTAGCTGGTTCATTCCAATGGGGTGTCAGACAGACGAGGCATACTGATGAGTCCTGGTAGGACGAAACACATGTCTATGTCATCTGTTAGCAGCCTTTGCAAACTGTGTGAAAGGCCTTTCGGCACCATGCAGTTCTGCTTAAAGTTGAACCAGCATAACATTCTGTGATGATTTGCATATGCAGCCCATGATGCTTTGCATTGTGTGGGCATGTGTGATTTTGTATTTTCTTGAAACTTGGCTTCCCAGCCAAATGCCCTTTGGGGTAACCCTTGCCTCAGTGTTTGCGCACAGAGGTTCTTTGTCTCTTTTATATATATATATATATATATATATGTATAGACACACACACATACACCACTACTCCAGTATGGATAGTGGACTTAGTGCCTGCCTGTAGGTTGACCCACTGTAATTCCAGCCCCTCATTTTCCTCTTTGTACCCCTGTACCTCTGTGGCTTTGACAGCATCCTTCACTTATATTATAACTCCTCCTACTTTCCTCCCTGCCCTGTCTCTCCTGAACAGAGTGTAGACCGGTATGTTCATTTCCCATTTGTGGTATTTGATTTATTTATTTAATTATTTATTTATTCATAGTATATAATTGCAACCCTTTGAATCATAGACTCATTTCCAAAGGCTCCACATCAAGTGCATGGTGTTACAAAGAACAAGAACAACAGGTAATTACAGTTAACAATGGGGGCAAGTCAAGAGTCATACAAGTGAGGGAGCAAACAGGAAATATGAATGTGAACACCTCATATATGAGGTAATTGCCTATATGATTGGTAGCTTAAACAAAACCAAAAATAAAGGCAGCATTACATGGATGCAGAATATACAGATTGGTATTGTACATACTTAGTGGGATTGCCTATACATGAGGTAGCTAACAGATGCAGCAATACAGGTCACAGTTGGATTGCAGAGTACGGCCTCGAAGGATGCTTTGAAAGGTGCAGCCTCCCAGGAGGCATCTGTCATTATCCTAAAAGGTAATGTGCTATGAATTAGTTAGGATAGGCCTAGGGCACAGAGCCTCCAGAGGTAGAGAAAATGCATGCAGCCTTGTTCAAGACATTGTCAGGGCCAGGTGTGGCATATAGTGATAGAGCAGTGTCTTGGGTAATAGTAACGGTCACACTGGCAGCTACACCCTTATAGAATATGGGCTTTAAGGGCCACCTTAAAAGGACCTAATTTGGGGGTTACAGCAATGGTGGGGGGCAGGGCATTGTACCAAGACGGGGCTCTGAAAGGGAAGTTTAGTATACCATGCCTCCATTACAGTCTCTAAATCTAGATTAGCCTCTGCTATGATAACGTCCAGGTCAGTAATAGATTGGCATATACCACTAAAAACTAAATATAATCATAATGGAAAAATCCCAGCTTGGTTCAACAATAAAATCAAAAAATGTATAAGAAGGAAAAAGAGAGCTTACATTAAGTACAAAAGAAACTGATATTTGGTAACTGCCATTTATTCAAGGAAAGAGCTAAGGATTGTAAAACTAATATTAAGAAATTAAAAAGGAATGAAGAAGTAAGAATACCAGAAATAGCAAAAGATAATAAGAAGTTTTTTTCAGTTATATAAACAGCCATAAAGATGCAGCACACAAGATTGGACCGTTAAAGATTGGCAACTACTTAATATTGGATTAGCAAGAAATTACAGATAAATTTAATAGACATTTCTTAAGTATTCATCAACAGAATGAAACGACTGGTGATGCTGCAACTAACTTGATGGAGGAACAGAGAGATACAATAAATTTTGTGAGTCACAGTGTTATATGAATATATGAACATATGACAATGCCAGCAGATTTAGGCCTCAAGGTCTATCACATCTACTTGAGTGCATAGTTCACAGTTCAGACAACTGCTGCTGCCCCCCTTCCCCTTTCCTTCCCACCCTCCAGAGTTTCCCTCTCTTGGTTCACCACCTTGGTTATGTAGAAACTGAATAATCTGAAAGGGGATAGATCACCCAACCTGACTGATTTCATCCTCGAGTGTTGAAGCAGTTGGCTGCATAATTGGCAGGGCCTATAACAGTATTAGATAAGCAATCATGGAAAGAAGGTGATGTACCAAGCGACTGGAGATAAGCAAATGTAACGCCTACTGTATATTTCAAAAAAAGGTTCGAAGAGTGATGTTAAAAATTACAAACCGATCAGCTTAACTTGTATAGTAAGTAAAATAATGGAACAATATATCAAAGAACATCTAGACATATATTTACAAGAAAATGGCAAGACTGATATTGCACAACATGGTTTTACACGTAAAAGGTCTTGTCAGACAAACCTCATACACTTTTTTGATCAAGCAAGCATAGCCTTAGAGGAGGGACTACTGGTAGACATTGTCTACCTTGATTTTTCAAAGCCCTTTGACCTAGTCCCACATAAGGAGGTAATTGATAGGTTACATGAGTTGAGTGTTGATCCAATAATTATTAGGTGGATTACAGCTTGGTTGGGAGCAAGGAAACAGAGGATATGTATTAGAAGATTTACATTGGACTGGGGAAGTGTTACAAGTGGAGCTCTCCAGAGATTTGTTTTGGGTCCTACCCTCTTTAATATTTATGTATCATCGCTACTAGTTTCCAAAGCTTCCTGGATGAGTAAATGTGTAGATGATTGCAAGATAGGTGCACTTAAGATATAATGCATGGCAGGGTGTGGGTTGTGCTCGGATAACCTCATGCCTAGGTGATTGGACACGAGGCTGCAGGCCGAGTGCATCCAATGTCCCAGAAGTGAGGTTATCCCAGCACAACCCACACCCTGGAGTGCATTATTGCTATTACACAATGGCTCATTGTTATACAAAATAAAAAAAAATTTAAAAATGTTTTTAGTAGATTTTTAGTGAGGCAGTATGTCTTTGTTGCTTAAGATAAAAGGAAATGCTGCTCTAGTAAATCAATACAGTGAGGTTGTGCTGGGATAACCTCACTGTGCCAGGGACACACTGACCAATCAGAGTCCAGGAAATTTTCTTGCCATTGTATAATAGTCAATAACCAACATGCAAAACAGGATCTCAAGAATGATCTAAACAAGACTGGGGATTGGGCACAAAATGACCTTTAATATCAATAAATGCAGTTTCATACACTTTGGTAAGAAAAATAAGTTATATGAATACTACTTAAGTAGGAAAGAATTAAAGAGTACAGACACCGAAAGAGATCAGGTCACCATTGATTTGTAAGAGTTCCTTGAAGCAGTAGAAGTTTTATGCCTGGCTTTAGCTCTACGTTTCTTTTTCAGTGGTTCAAGTTCTTTACGAGGAGAGTTGGCAGTAACCTCTGCCCACGAAGAGTCAGCACAAATATTGCCTTGTAGGGTTGTAGCTGAATCTGCAACTTGATCATCTATGATATGTGGGCTGATATCTTCCCGTGATGAGTGCAGCTCGTCTGATAAATGGGCAAATTTGTTGCAGAGAGGAATGGAGGGATCAATCTGTACCAAGGTGTTTGGATCAGAAGGAGTGACAGAGGGAACATCTGCAGAGCAACAGGAGCAATAGGCAATGCAGGATTTTAGAGAACTTTTATCTTTAATTCTAGTTGATTGTCTCAGCTGAGAGACTTCAGGTATTGCTGGTTTAGGGACACCATTTGGATCACATTATTCACTCCGCTCTGCCACTCGATGTCATCGGATTGGACTTGATCTTTTCCAACAGAGTCATGGCCAGCAGCAGCAGAACTCTCAGAGGTAAGAGGGTTTGTTGGGTTATTCAGGAAGGCTGCAAGAGTGTCTGGAGTATTAAAGTCTTTAAGGCCAGTTCCCAAGAAAAGACGCATTATAGAGGAATAGCGAAGGGCAAGCTTTATATGTCTCTGATGCAGTAAAACTTTCAGGTGGTTATACTCTTTTCTTTTCACAGCTAACTCCTTTAAAAAATCCCAGTAGATGGAAATTTTGAACTGCTGCCACATCAAAATGCCTATTTCTCTAGCACGTCTCAAGACGAGCTCTGTATGTGCAAAATTCAAGAATTTGGCAATGATTGGTCTCGGTCTTTGATCTCGTGAAGGCCTGGGACCGAGAGAGCAATGAGAATGCTCAATTATCAGTTGTGTGTCTTGAGGTAGTTTTAACATTGCAGGAAGGACATGTAATAATAGTGCTGTTATATCTTCGAGTTCCTACCCCTCTGGAAAACCGAAAAAAACGCAGGTTATTTCTATGGGTGCGATTTTCAATGTCGTCCAGTTTGTACTGTAAGGATTTAATGGTGCGATCTTGATCTCTAATGGTAGCTTGTAGTTTTTGAGTATCTTCATTATTTTGGACAGATTTAGTTTCAGCAGAGGTGATTCGTGTATCAAGGGATTCTAACGTAGTCGTAGTTTGTTGAGATGTTATCTTTAGATCATTGATGTCTGAGACTATTTTTGAAAACTTTGCTTCTACACTGGCAAGTGAGCTGGATTGAGTATGAGAGTCTGCCATGTTGAAGGTTGTGTAGGCCCAGCTCAGAGTGGTGACAAGGTATCGAGTTTAAGTAGTTTAGAAGATCAAAATAACTTACAGCATATTAGCAGAGCCTTGTTGGCTGTTAGATCTTCAAGGTTGACAAAAAGAGGAACGGTCTGATAGTGGAAGGATGAGGTTTGATTCTACAGTCCCCCAGGAGGAATAAGATTGAGCTGTCATCTTCTGCTTAGGCAAGCCACGCCCCCAGAAACAAGCTTTTTATAACATCATTATTCACTGGGCTGCAACTTGAAATGTAGATGATCTAAATTCATTAATTCCTGCATACGTACCATATGAATACATGTTTTTTTTTGTTTGTCTGTTTGTTTAACCAGGAGAGAGACACTAAGCTGAAGCTCATTTACAGGTGTGACCTGGGAGCACAAGGAAGTTAAGTGACTTGCTCAGGTTCATACAGTATGCAAGTGGATGCTGTGGGGTTCTAACCCAGGTCTCCAGGTTTGCAGCTCAGAGCCTTAAACCACAGTGCTATACTACCTACCAATGTTTTGAAACATGTGACTAACAGTATCATAAATTATCAAAGCTATTAGCCTGATGTGTGCTATTGAAAAGTGCAGTACATGTGCATGCACACACACACTGCACAATACAATTATTGGTGTGTTATTCTTAGAACTCATGTACCTTTTACAGACCACACATGAACTACATTTTGAAGTTTATTTTAAACATTCCAGCCTATAACATGCTAAAAAAACAAAGAACCTCAGTGCAAAAGCCTGTCACATGGTCAGACAAGGCCCCTTCAGATAGTAATATGTTAGTTTATTATTTTACAAGGCTGCTTACAAAGTAGTTAGCCAATAAAATCAGAATTCAGCAATCCCCATGAAGTCAATGCTGCCCAAAATGGGTCTGCTTTGTATTTGTAACTTTTTTCCTGTTTGTTCATACTCCAGATGGAATAAGAGACCTTAGTTTCCAGATTTCAAACTTAAGTGTGGGCAAGTGGGGCTACCATTGTCAAGCTAACTCCCAATAAGTAACATCCTCTGCAGCTTTTTATTTTAACATGCAAGATAATTTCAATAAAGCAAGTTCTTTGCCTATGATTCTCTTGCGGTGAAACTGAAATGAGCGTTAAAAAAATGGGTGACTGCTAAGAGATGACCTAGTGAGGTGATGACCTGGGATGGGGTGGAGAAACAGTGGGATAAGTTTAGGGAAGGCATAGTGAAAGCAACAAATCTCTGCATGAAGGAAGTGAGCACAAACAGGAGAAACAAGCATTTGTCAATGCTGATTATACAATGGCAAGAAAGAATCCTGGACTCTGACTGGTCAGTGTATGCCTGAGACAGTGATGTTATTACACAATAACATCACTGTATGGAAGATGATATTCTTTTGCACATCTTTTCTTAAGACACAAAGATATACTGCCACACTAAACATCTACTAAAACATTTTTTTAAATGTTTTTTATTTTGTATAACAATGAGCCATTGTATAATAGCAATAAGGCACTCCACCTCGTGCTTCATCCCACCCCAGGAGTGACTTATTACATGATAATACACACCCTGTCATGCCTTATTGCTTAAATGTTCACTTGCTTGCATTTGCTGCGTAGCTGTTGGACAGATACAAAGGAACTTACGCTATGAATATCTTGTATGGACTAATTGTTGTTGTGTGACTCCACACCTAGGGACCATCATCTGAACCTGCATTACCAAAATCTGCTTGTATTTAACTTTATGCTGTATTATCGGAATTACGTGAATGATCCTTGCATGTTCTGTATGTGCTTCTATTGAAGCCCAGGTCATCCCTGAAAATGGGATCTTTGTATTCCTGTGGACCTACCATAGTTAACAAAACTAAACTTAACTAGGCAAAATAAAATGTTTTGTTGACCTCTAAGATATACCAGTCCTCAACTATGAAAAGTTGCTTTTCAACTGCTATACTGCAGTCAGTTCCAAACTAAATTCAAGACAATTGCTTTGAAACCCACTAAAATAAGAAAATCTGTGAAGTCTGTGAACTGATGTGCTAAACATTAGCATGGAGCCATAATGCACCTGCAGCATTGCAAGTTTTGATAAGTTACCCCAAGTCTGACTACAATGGATAAGGATTTAGAACTTGAGCCATCCTATCAACAGAAAATGCCCCCACAATTCAAGTTGTTTCAGTCTGATTTCAAACTTAAAAAAACAACTGTTATCATGGGCCACAGCACGTATATTTTAAGGTCTGTAAAAGTGAAGGGACTGATCCTCATTTTTAATACACTCATTTTGCACATGCAAACAGAAAGTGCAGGTATCCAAATTTAATTTAAAGAGCACTTTCCAATCACAACTCGACACAGGTTATTTTTACTGTTGGTTCTCTGATGCATCACATCCTAGTCAGGGGTTTATCTTGCCGTGAAACTTGCACATAAGACACCGACTCTTCTATGCCAGTCCCCACCCTGTCTGAGTCCAGGTTTTTGTCTGTGATCATCTCACAGAGATGCTGCACAGCATGGAAGACTTGTCTGTTGACATAATTCATTGTCACAGCTAAATAATAAGTTTCACACCCACCATACTCCTCCAAGACTATAATACCAAAAACACACCCAAGGTACCAAACAGACCTGGCTTGCCTTGTTGCAGGAACTAGAGGGGAAAACAAACCAAGAAATTTGACAAACAGTATAATAAAAAAAGAAGGAAAAAGAAAATAATTACAAAGTCGGGGGGGAATATTTTAGAAAGTGGATGAAATTGACAAAAAAGTGATACTTCTCCACTATACCCACTGGGCCACTGCAGTCTTGGGCTCATAACAGTTTTCTAAGCCTCCCCAGCAATACCCATGGACTGTAAGTAATAAAATAAATTGACCAGCCCAATATTCAATATGGTAATTTCACTGGGGCTGCAAGCAGGACATTGAGTGCAGCTTTTGGTGTGTGACTCCTTCAGGGAGGAGTCAGTCAGTGAGAAGGAACAGAGGTGCATTTACTCCTGCACTGCTCCAGGTACTGATAGAGCGACACCAAACCATTCACGGTTCTCCCACCACCTGCTTCAAACACAGCACTCACACTACTCGCTGCTGCGATTTTCCTGCCTGCTACATGGGAATGCACATGCATGAATAATGCTAGAAACAAACAAATGCATCATGGGAATTAAGTTAAGAAAACAAACATGTTGGACAAAGATTTATTTTGTATAAATTACTATAACTACATAAACATTTATTTAGTGCCTTATATGGAAAAATATTATAATAAATGGAAATCAGAAGCCTGAATAACTGAAACACAAAGGTAAAGAAGTAACTTTTATTTAAGAAGACAGATGCACTACTGTTTTAACAGATGGGCGAACAACTGAGATGACTTAGTCAAGAGGGCAGGCAGGGAATGTTCCCTGCTTGCTGGTTGGCAATAGGAGTGGTTCATTCTTTTGAACTATGAGAAGTTTCTGCCCAGCAAGCAGAAAACTATATGATGATCAGCATTGCTGATCACTGGGCTGTCACTGTCAAGCCCCTTACAGCATGAGCTGCATTGGACTGAAGCATGACACACCTCTAAAATGGCCTTATTGAAGCAAGATGTCTTCTTTGTGCTGTACACACAAGCAAACTTAAAAATAGACTTCTATGGTTCTCAAAGGGAATGGCTGAAAAGGTAAAGGCTGAAAAGGGTAGCATTCAGAAGCTATAGAGAGACACAGAGGGAAGAGGATAGTGAGGTGTATCAGGAGAAGCAGATAGAAGCAGGAATAGCGGTGAGGAGCACAAAGGCACAAACTGAGGAAAGAATAACCCTAGGGTAATTAAACGGGACAAGACCTTTTTTTAAAGACACATACATGAAAAAAGAAAGACTTGGGGAGGGATTGTGAGGTTAAGAAGAGCAGGGTGACTGTGCAGAGGAGGAACAGGAAAAAGCAGATATCCTGAACAAATATTTTTGTTCAGTCTTCACACAGGATGGAAAGGGGATGGATAACATAAAAGCAGCAGGAGCACTGGGAGGAGGGAGGCAGACATAAGGTCACTTACAGAGGAGAGAGTCCTGAAGGGACTTACTAATCTGAAAGTATACAAAGCTATGGGGCCAAACAGGGTACACCCAAGGTTACTGTGGAAGCTAAGAGAGGTACTGGCTGCACCTCTGACAACCATTTTCAGCAACTTACTTGAAGCAGAAGTGAGTCTGAAGGACTGGAGGAGGGCAGAAGTAGTCCCGCTTCATAAAATGGTAGGAGGGAGGAGGCTGGTAACTACAGGCTACTTAGTTTGACATCAGTGGTGGGGAAGTTAATGGAGTCACTGCTAAAGGAAAGGATTGTGGAGTGTCTTGAATCCAGTAGGTACAAGACCTGGGGCAGCCTGGACTCATGGGAGGGGGAGATGTCAAACAAATCTGATAGAATTCTTTGACTGTGTGACCAGAGAAACAGATCAGGGTGTGGCGATGGACAAGGCCTACTTAGATTTTAGTAAGGCATTCAATACCATACCAAAAAAAAGAGACTTATAAGGAAACTGAGCAGTTTATGGGTGGGTCCTAAGGTGGTAAACTTGGTAAGAAATTGGTTAATGGATAGGTGACAGAGGGTGGTGGTAAATATAGTTCACTCCAAGTAAGGGAGGCAGATCAGTGGGTACCTCAGTGCTCAGTACTGGTACCAGTCCTCCTTAATTTCTTTATAAGTGACACTGCAGATGAGTTGGAAGGGAAGGTAGGCCTCTTTGCAGATGACATCATCATCTGCAACAGGGTAGACACTCCAGAGGGGTGGAAAGGATGTGCAGAGACCTGACAAAACTTGAGGAGTGGTTGAGCACATGCAATTGGGTTTCAATGTGAAAAAGTGCAAAATCATGCATCTAGGGCAGAGTACAAAATGGTAGAAAAGCTATTGATAGTCATCAAACAAGAAAGGGACCTGGGAGCAATCATATCAAATGACCGCAAGGTGGCGAGACAGTGCAACAAGGTAGTACGTAGGGCTAATGGGATGCTGCGGTGCATAGGGTTGGGTATCACTAGCAGAAGCAGAGAGGACCAGCAGGGTATTGCAGGGGTCAGTACTGAGGCCAGTCCTCTTTAATGCCTTTTTTATTTTAATGTTTTTATTTGAAAGTTGGTGACCAGGAGAGGCACACTGAGCCATGGCTCATTTCCAGGTGCAACATGGGGAAAAGGGAAGGGGAATATGTATACAGATGCAAACTGACTTACAGTACCAGATTAAGCTGTTAGTGGTATTAGTGAATGTCTTTAATGTCTTCATTAGCGATATAGCAGAGGAACTGGACGGGAAGGTCTGACTCTTTGTGGATGATACTAAGATCTGCAACAGAGTGGATACTCTTGGGAGGGTACAAAGGATGGAAAGAGATTTAAAACAACTGGAGGAGTGGTCAAACATTTGGCAGTTCAGTTTTAATGCAA
Organism: Neoceratodus forsteri; assembly: GCA_016271365.2. NCBI lineage: Eukaryota > Metazoa > Chordata > Ceratodontiformes > Ceratodontidae > Neoceratodus > Neoceratodus forsteri. The sequence continues at coordinate 916,388,877 of CM028137.1, forward strand.
AAAAGTGCAAAATAATGCACTTGGGTCACCGAAACACAGGGGTGCAGTACAAAATAGGGGAAGAGATACTGGCAACAACCAAGCAGGAAAGGGACCGGGGGGATAATCATATCAGAGGACCTGAAGGTGGACAGATAATGTGACAAAGTGATTGGGAGAGCTGGTGGGATGATGAGGTGCATAGGTAGGGGTATTTCCAGCAGGAACAGCGAGGTGGTGTTGCCCCTATATAGGTCATTGGTAAGACCCCTAGAGTACTGTGTCCAGTTCTGGAGATGGAGACCACATCTCAGGAAAGACATAGACACAGTAGAGGCTGTCCAGAAGAGGACTACCAAGATCACGTAATAAAGTCAGCCCCCTGTGTATGCTTTTATCCTCCATGAACTCTTCTCTGTACGCTTATGACCTTTCTCAGGTCACTTAAATCCCTCATTTTGCTCACTCTGCTCCCCTCTGTACATTTTACCTTTCCCTATTACTTAAATCCTCTTTTCTACTCACTCTACTCTAGCTGCTCCTCCATGCTCTCTGCTCAACTTACCGCTCTGTATGACTTTCCACTACTCCCTCTCTTTACCTGGGGTCCAAAAATGTTATCTATTTATTCAACCCAATGCCCATCTGCCTGTATTTGATCTTCACTTATGTGTAATTATATGTCAACTGTACATTCCTAACTGTATTGAATGTGTTCCTCATTTAGGTGTGTAATGCTATTTCTGTTGCTCTGGCAATTGCTCTTATGTGACTATGTGTAGATATGTGCATTCTTTCTTATTTCCCCATTGTTTTGCTTTATTCCAGTCTGACTTGTACTTTTTACCACTCTGTATCTGACCACTGTTGCTGTCTATAGTTTCACTTGTACTCTTCAGGGTCATGCCTGAAAATAGGCATTTCTACGTCTAGTACACCTACCCAGTTACCAAAAGCAAATAAATAAGATGGTACAGGGTCGGCATCAAAAGCCCTATGAGGAGAGGCTAAAGGAACTAAACATTTACACCTTGGAGGTGAGGAGGGAGAGGGAGACATGATTGAGACTTTCAAATAACTCATGGGAGTGAATAAGGCACAGGTGAAAGATATTTTACAGAGGAAAACATGCTCTGGAACAAGAGATCAGAATATGAAGTGGGGGGGTCGGTAGGTTCAGGAGCAATGTAAGGAACTACTTCTTCAGAGAAAGGGTGGTGGATGCCTGGAATGGTCTTCCAGTAGAGGTAGTGGGGGCAAAAACAGTGGTGAGATTCAAATAAAGTCTTGGATAGGCACAAGGGAATCATAAGGGATAGGAAAGGGGTGGATCAGAAAGTGCTATAAGGCTGGAAGGGTCTGCAGCAAGAGCAGCAGAACAAAAAAGGGCAGACCAGATGGGCCAAGCAGCCTTTATCTGCCACATATTTCTATGTTTCTAGGCGGTGTTGCCACTGTATAGATCAATGGTGAGACCCCACCTAGAGTACTGTGTCCAGTTCTGGAGACCACATCTCCAGAAAAACATAAACAGGGTGGAGTATATCCAGAGGAGGGTGACTAAAATGGTGCAGGGTCTGCATCAGAAGCCCTATGTGGAGAGACTGAAGGACCTCAGTATGTAAATCCTGTAACAGAGGAAGGAGAGAGGGGACAAGAGACAGACCTGTAACTACCTCAAGGGGTTCAGTAAGGTACGTGAGGGGAGTATTTTTCAGAGGAAAAAGATGCACAAGAACAAGGGAGTATGCAATGAAGGTGGGAGGGGAAAATCTTGGAGGGATGTGTTTTCTCATGGAAAGAGTGATAGATGACTGGAACAGTCTTCCAGAGGAGGTGGTGGGGGTGAAAACAGTGATGGGCTTCAAGCATGCATTGGATAGACACAAGAGAATCTTTGTTAAGAAGTGGAGGGGAGAGACCTGGAGACCAAGTAGAATCTCCGGTGACAGTATAGGCAGGGACAAATGGGTAGACTTGGTGGGCCAAGCAGTCCTTGTCTGCCGTCAAATTCTATGTTTCTATGTTCATTTTTTGAATTCATCTGTGGGTCTCATGAAGAAAACAAGAATGTGTTAGTGTGACATTTTTTAAATTATTGTCCAGTAAAATCCTATATTGATAACATTTTATAGTGTACAGAAAGCTCCTTCTCAAGGAAACCTTATCCAGCAGCCTATTCCTGCCAGATTACTAACATGGTTTCAAAATTCTAAGTTACTTTTAAGTCAAAAGAAGACTCGATCTATGTTTTTCTCATCTCTTACTGGTAAAAAACAAAATGACAGTACACTACACAACAGGCTATAAAACTTTGATTACTACAGTAAATGAATATAAATATCTTGGTGTACTAATTGATAAATCTTTGAAATTTGACAAGCACTTAATCACAATTAAAAAACTAAACCTTAGAATAGATGCATTAAGAAGGAATTAATTTGCTTTAAATAGAAAAGAAAGAGGGAATACAACAACTCAGCTTTTATTACCAGTATTAGAGTATGGTAATATAGTATACAGCAATGCATCCAAACATATACTAGATTGCTTAGATACAGTTTATAATAAGCTAGCACGTTTTGTATTAAATAAGCTATTGATGGCCCATCACTGTCATCTCTATAGAATGATAGGATGGGATCCTCTCTCTGTCAGACGGGAAAATATAGAACCATAATGACTTACAAAATTGTCAATGGACTTTATCAGGTGTCATCTTTAACTGCCCATTAACAAACTACTAGATACCATTTAAGGGATATTACTAATAGGGGTTACCAAGTTCCAAAAATATACTGTATACAAGATTTGGATTGCTCTTTGCCAATTACTGGGTTTCAAAGACATGGAATCTCTGGCTAAAGGAAACCTTTTCCAAAACCAATTTTCTTTTTTTTTTATTTAATATTTTTAATTTAATAAACTTTATTGACGGTATAATGAACAATAACAAGAAGAGACAACAAACAACAAACATTAAGTACACAAACCCCTTCCCCCCAACCTGATTCCACCCAGGCGGAGAGACATAGTTATACCAAAAAGAACACAGATAAAGAAAATAGGAGGCACTGAAATACAATAAGTAAGGCATAAGACATGATGAAGTGTGGTTTATGGCCTGATACGAGCATGCCCCAGGTGCGTAATGAGGCATGAGGTGCTTGCGCTGAGTGCCTTTTAACACCTGGGAAGTGCTCTTATCAGGCCATAAACCACACTTCATCATGTCTTATTCCGCTTATAAAATGGGTCCCCCAGTAAAAAAACTCTAATTAAAAATGCACATAAAAAGCGTAAATAAAAGGGGAAAAAGATAATGATCATATCAATAGAAAAACACAAACAATTGTCCTTGTTATTATATTGTAATGGATTGTATTGTTATGTCCCCCCCCAACACACACACTCAGGTACAGAGATACAAAACCCTCCACAATGTGCTTTTCAGTTGTTTTTTCACATTTCGTAGTTTGGCTCTGTTTTCTTGTTGCCTACCCAGTTTTAGTGACAGCGAGCGGAAATCGAGCGTGTCACATGTCAGGTGCCCTAGTTAGTGCTTTTGTTTAATAGCGCTGTCACAGAGTCAGTGCTGTTTCACTATCATGTCATGTTTCAGGTTTTGAAAGGTAATATAGCTTCCCCCCTACCCCCTCATTCACATACCAGTCATCTTTTTGCCACCCGTTTCAAGGCTGTGTTACTGTCTGTTGCCATGTTAAAGGGAGTGAATGTCTTCCCATTCAGCCGCCATACTGCAGAGTGGCTTTCCTTCGCAGTGCTTTTTTTTTTTTTTTTTGAAGAGGAGCCCCTGATGTACCTGTTTCTTTTTGGTGTAGTGGTACACTCTATGTCATGGTCGGTGAGGGGGTTGAAGAATACTGCGGTGGAAAAGAAACAAGCTGCAGGAAGGTGGAGTGAAGGAGCAGAGCAGAAAACAGAGCTGCAGTTGCAACAGTCCAGGAGAGCTGTGGATCAATGCCCTGCCACAAACTTTTCACCACACAAATGGGAATATTAGGTCAGCTTCAGAAAGTTTTAAATATGGAGGGATGGGATGGAAGGGGGCAGGGACAATGAGGCTCAGATTTAATGCTTTCGGTTACTGCCAGTGCTCTCCAGGACTGGTGCAGCTGTTGCAGTTCCATCAGATGCTATTGCTCAGCTGCACCGGGAGAGACATTTACAGGCATTGATATCTCCGTATTATGTCTTTTGGTTGGCTTAAGTAGTACTAGTTGCTAGTATATGTCCTGATAAGGACACACAAATGGTATCTCTTAGCCAATCAAAATGCAGGATATTTTCTACCCATTTTATAACAATCAGATAAATAAATAGGTCAAAAATTCTACTGAACCTAGGTCAGTACAGAACTAAGAAAATATCTAAAGGACTACGTTGTGTACAGGGTGTGTAATTTATCCCATTTCTTATCAAATAAAGTGGATTTGTGGTGAAGACTCACAATCATGCGTCCCACGTGAAGGTTGAACAGGAGCTCCTGCAGTCATTCCCGATAAAAAAGAGAAGCCTGATCAAGCCAGTGTCGTAGCATGATTTTCTGAATGGAGAAGGAAATCAAGGCCATATAATATCTTCTTTCCTTCACCGGGACAGCACTGTATTCCCCTAATATGCAAATCTAGGGTGTGAAGAGACCATTTAAACCTGGCAAGGGGTCCACTTTAGCCTCAATTAGGCCCCATAACAGTGCCACTTTAGGGCAAGACCAAAAAAGATGTAAACGGGAACCTGCATCCTGTCCACACCTACTGCAGATAGGTGACAGTAACCAGCCCATCTTCATGTGTTTCTTAGGTGTAAAGTATAAATTATTTAAAATGTTAAACTGGGTAAGCCACAATCTGTCTTGGGAAACATATGCGTATAAGGTCCTGCCAAACTTTTTGCCACTGGGATAGCTTGCACAGGAAGTATGCATCCCAGTGAGGAAAACTCCATTAAGCTCTGGAAATAGATGAAAATGAAGGAAAGAATACAGATAGGCAACTGGGTGCATCTTCAAAACTAAATCCTGAAGGGACTGCACGAGTTCAGACCGATCAACCTCCCAGGTACCAGACCCAAACCAATGAAGCACAGTGTGACACAGCAGGAAAAATGTAAAACTAGCTGCACTGCCTAAAGAAAGGTGATCTAGAATATCCTTTGAGAACTTAAAACCCCTTGATGAAGCAAATCACAAACCCTTACAGCAGCTAGTTTTGGTAGCCAGACTTCAGTTATAACCTGACCCTCAATTTTGAAATTGGGATTACCGAGAAGAGGTTGCACAATATCTTTAGTAAACTGGTAATTCAATAAAGAACAAAACTGTGAGTACACACAAAGTGAAGTACCTATTATAGAGCCTCCCAAAGACAAATCTCTAAGACAATTCGCCATGTTGCCAACTGTTTGTACCAGGATTTCTTCTTTTTTGATATGACTATGTCGAGGGTTAAGCACCAATATTTCCACTAGTGATCTTGACTGTGTTTCAGTAACTGAAACTGATGTACTATTTATTTTTATGAATATTTATGGCTTGTGATTTTTATATTGTTTTGCGCACTGTTTTGCACTGTAACTGATGATGTAATTACAGGAGAACTTTGCAAATAGGGCCTCCCAGTCCTAGTAGTTTTATCCTGCATAAAAATAAAGCAATTCACTACTACTACTACGACTATATTTTCTCTTTGACTAAATTATAACATGCTTATAATAAATGGGGAGTGTTTACTCCCATAGAGAAACCCGGTTATAATTCACCATTATAACCTGTGAGTTATAAAAGCAAACCTGCACCTGGTTTCTCTCACACTGAGCATGTGCAGCCATTGCCCCTTTGCTTCACTGTGCCGGCTGCCATTCCCCAGCTCCACACAGTTTAACGCACTCAAAGTCAGGGGCAGTAAGTTTTTTAAAACACATGCCAACGTGTTTTTTTTTTACATCTGCAGAGTAAGAGGTGGAAATAAACAAAACCAAAAAACCTGAGCAATTGTTTTTACCACAAGCTGCGGACCACATTGAAACCTGACCGGTCCGCGGCTCCATAGAAATAAAATTATTCTATATATGCTGTGGCGAGAAAATACTCCCCAGCAATTATGTAAAATAAAAGATGAGTTGGTGTGTAAAACTCAATTTTATACACACCCTCTGTGTGGGGTGCTTCTCATAAACCCTTCGGGCTTCGCCTTCAGGGTTTATGTAGCATCCCACATCTCGGGTATGTGTAAAATCTTGTAACACACACCACCCCATCCTTTATTCTCTATATTATATTTGTCTTGGTTAAAAGAACCTGAACTTTTAAGCTGACTGTATGAACAAGCCTATAGTAACTTTTCTTGACAGGCAAGGATTTTATGTTCTCAGCCACTAAGGCATCAGCCTTAAAGAATTATTTAAAGTGCACATAACCATGTCTGCATTTAATTTCATAAACATACTGAGCAATTACTAGTTACTAGATAACATTCTTTGTTGTTTAATTTGTGTTTCCCAGGTTGTGCAGTATGGGTTTTACAAATTAAAACATGTGAAGTCTCCTTAGAAAGCTTCCATCAGGATTTTCTGACATCATAGTGCACTTGTTATGACACCAAAGTACTTACTATGATAACAGACCATATGATGTCACAAAAACAGCAATTGTGAAGTCAGCTGGGAACAGTCAGACATTTCTGAAACAGACAGTGGAATAATTACTTATTCATGTGAAATTTTAAATGTAGGACAAGATCAAAGACATGTGCAAAACACAGGTTATGTGAAATTGCTAAAAAGACAGTGGATTCAAAGTTTGCATGTCAGAACATGTATGCTCTTTAAAAAGGTTACTATGCATAAAAGCCATATCTTTCTTTCCAATAAAGCTTTTTCTCCCATGAGAAGTGCTGGCAGGCTATCAGCCCTGTCCCCCCCGCCCCGACAGGTAGGATGTGCACGTGGAGGGACACGTGCTCTACAGAACCATGGCCCCTCCCTTTTAAGTTGCTCACGTCTGCACTACCACCAGACCACCACATGGTGAGACTCAGAGGCTGACATGGCTCGCCTCCCCTCCAGAGAATGGAGAGCATGCCATGGAATGCTTAGTTCTCGACCTCCCCCAGAGAACTGTGACCGTTTCCTAACCTGGGTCACTGGGGTGGGGCAGGTAAAGCACGTGGTGCCTCAGCCCTCTGCACTACTAGGCCATCCACGAAACTGCCTGATCTAAACTTTCACAAGCACATCTCTGAAAATCAGGCTGACATGTTTCATCCTTAACAAAAAAAAAACAAAAAAACAAGGGAGGCCCAAAGTCATTTTTTGGGATGGCGGCCAAAACATAGCTAAAGAGAGAAAAAAGGACTGCTTTATCCACATTGTTAATATGAGAATATTTTGTGTTCTAGCTATTTGTATTTACAGTACTATTGGATAAATCTGACAACCTTGCAATTTCTAACATAGTACGTACAGCAGGACTCAGAGTAATTTAAAAAATAGCACATCATATACAGTAGCTGCAAAAGGTATTAGAGGCTGTTTAGGTGCACATGGTTACTCTGAACAAGATTCACACAACTTTCACCAATCCTTAAAAAAGTTTATTCATACTAAATAAATAATGTGACACATACTAATACAGGTGCTAAACTAGGTAAGAAACTGGTTAGGGGATGAGCAGCAGAGGGTGGTGGGAAATGGAGTTCACTCAGAGGAAGGGTGGGTGACCAATGGTCTGCCTCAGGGATCAGTGCTGGGTGTGGTCCTCTTTAATGTCTTTATGAGTGACATTGCAGAGGTGCTAGAAGGGAAGGTCTGCCTCTTTGTAGATGACACCAAACTCTGCAATAGGGTGAACACTCCAGGGGAGTGGAAAGGATGAGCAGTGACCTGAGAAATCGCAAAGAGAGGTCAAGGGTATGCAGCTGGCATTCAATGCAAAAAAAATGCAAAATAATGCATTTTGGGCACAGAAACCCAGGGTCAGAGTACAAAATGGGGGGGTGGTACTGATGACCACCAAGCAGGAATGAGACCTAGGGGTGATCATATTGGATGACCCAAAGGTGGCCAGACAGTGCAACAAGGCAGTTGCAAGGGCAAGTGGGATGCTGGAGAACATAGGGAGTAGTATCTCCAGCAGAAAAGGGGAGGTTCTGTTGCCTCTGTATAGATTGCTGGTAAGACCTCACCTAGAGTACTGTGTCCAGTTCTGTAGACCCCATCGTAGAAAAGACATAGAGTTGAAGTGGTCTAGAGGACAGCAATTAAAATAGTGCAGGGTCTGCATCAGAAGCCATATGAGGAGAGATTAAAGGACCTAAATATGTACACTCTGGAAGACAGAAGAGAGTGTGGATATGGTAGAGACCTTTAAACACTTCACATGGGTAAACAAGGTACCAGAAGGAAGTATTTTTCAGAAAAAAGGTGCTCAAGTACAAGGGGGCATGATAAGAAGATGGAGTGGGGGTAGATTCAGGACAGATGTGAGGACGTACTTCTGCACAGAAAGAGTGGTGGATTCCTGGTGCAGTCTTCCAGCAGAGATGGTGGGGGTAAAAACAGTGGTGGCATTCAAGAATGCATGGGATAGGCATAAGGGAATCTTGATAAAAGGGAAGGAGGTGAATGGGCCGGAGATCAAGTAGGCTCTGTGGTGATATTATAATCAGGCAAAAATAGGCAAACTAGACAGGCCAAGCAGCCTTTATCTGCAGTCAGATTCTATGTTTCTATATTCTATTTTCTGAGATGTAACAAAAATATCTGAGTGTGAAGGAAATACAACAGAAATGTTTTTTTGAGTAAGAGAGCCTTTTCATTAGAAACAGTCTCTTGTGATTGGTATTTATGTGACATGTTATCAATTCTCAATCAATCAATCAATCAAAATCTTTATTTTGCCAAGTGGAACATCATTGAGATAAGCTCATTTATAAGATAGACCTGGGGCAAAACAATTGCCAACAGGGTTAAGACATAACAGGTTGAGTGAACGTACATAACAATTACTTAGCAATAATAACAACATAATAACATATAACCATCACATGTAACAAGATACTCCACCAGAACATAGCAATAGGTTCAACAGGAGGTAGTGCCATTTAAATACAATTGCAGAGATACAGATATATGGACGTAAGGTAATGAGCTAAAGTTTATACAGTAAACATCATTGGAGTCATAGTGAGCAGGAGTGGCAGTTCCTCTAGCATCAGAGTGTGAAGAAGATTGAGATGTAAGAGTCCTTTGATAAGTACTGTAGGCATGGCCTGGCAAGTGGGGTGGGAAGGGGAGGGGGGTATAGGGAATGGGAAGGGAAGATCAGATGAGATAGGAGAGGGTTGGACATGATGGCCTGGTGAGGAAGGACTGTACTAAGGGAGAGACACGACAGATGCAACAGGCAATGGTTGGGGTTTAAGTCCAAATATCTGAAGCAAAGACAGATTGTGATGTTGGGACCTTGATTTGGACAATGACAGAAGGGAGGACTCAATTGATGCCTCAGGCAATGGTTGAGGTTTAAGTCCAGAATTTAAAGAAGTAACAAATCGTGATGTTAAGACCTTGACTTGAAGCAATGAAAAACCTCTGAGAAGGTTCTCAGGAACAAGGATTTGAAGTGGGAGAACGTGACAGGAGAAGTGAGCCTTAAGGTTTTCTGGATCTTATTCCAGAGCATAGGAAAAGTGAAGCTTATTGAGGCTCTACCAAAGCGCATTTTAACTTTAGGGATAGTCAGAGATAAAATGTTAAAACTTCTGAGAGAAAGGGCACTAGGGATGCAGGCAGTTAGGCAGCTTGTGAGGTACTGAGGTAATTTATGAGTGATTGCCTTATATGTCCATAAAATAGCATTCTTTTGCCTCCTGAAGCTAAGGGAGCTCCAGCCTATGGAAGAATAGAGGATGCAGTGGTGCGTGTCATAAAGGGCATCTGAAATTAACTTAAGGGCTCTGTGGTATAGGGTATCAAGCTTGGAGAGAGCTGTGCTAGTACTATGGCCATATAGGAGGTCCGCATAGTCTACGAGAGGCAAGAAGGTAGCTTGGACTAGGAGCTTTCTAGCCTCCTGGGTTAATGAGTGCTTGATCCTGAAGAAAATACCAAGCCTTTGACACAGTTTCTTAGTGAGTTCTTCAATGTGATCAATGAAAGATAATTTGTAGTCAATCCAGACCCCCAGGCATTTGAATTGTTCCATGAACTCCAGGGCTTCTCCCAAAAGGGTGCTTATCTTATGAACCTTATCTGTTTTTTGTTTTTTTTTTTGAGATAAGGGGCCAGTGGAGAAAAAATCATGGCCTTAGTTTTTTTGGCATTGAGCAGGAGTTTCAAGTTGAGTAGATTTTTTTGGAGGATGTCAAAATCATTCTGGAGGCCCAAAATGGCTTGATACGGAGTTGATCTGTCAATGTATAGCACTGTATCATCAGCGAAGAGATGGATGCTAGATGACTTAAGGCCAGTGTCAATTTGATTAATATAAATGGCAAAGAGAAGTGGACCAAGTATGGATCCTTGGGGGACAACTCTAAGGAGTATTTTTTTTTTGGCAATAGGTCCCTTCAGCCTTGACCTGCTGCTCTCTGTCCACAAGATAGTTTGCGAACCAACTTAGGGCCAGGTTGTCCACCCAAACTTTCTTCAGGGTCACCAGGAGCAAATCGTGGTCCACCATGTCAAAAGCCTTGCTAAGGTCCAGAAACAAGGCGCATATGTATTGTTGGTTATCAAGTGCGGACTGACAGTCATTTATAACCTTAGCAAAGGCAGTGGAGGTACTATGCATGGGATGGAAACCGGGTTGAATCGGATTTAGTAGATTAAAACTTTCCAGATGAGATCTGAGCTATTGATTTACTACCTTCTCCAACAGTTTTGACAAGGCCGGGAGTAAGGAGATTGGGCGGTAATTATTTAGGTTGCAGGGATCCCTTGATTTGAATAGAGGGATGATATGGGCCGTCTTCCAGACCTTGGGGAGGGTGTCCTGATTGACAGACAAACTGAAAAGTTGGGTAGTAGGGGGAGCCAAAATATAGTAGGCCAACTTTAGGAAAAAGGCTCAATCATATCCACACCCGCACTTTTCTTAGTATCAAGTTGAAGAAGGAGATCCTCAACCTGTTTGATGGTTATCAAACAGAAGGAGAAAGAGTGGTAAGGGTCAAAAGATTCCAGATCGTGGCAATCAGATGACTGAATAAGGAACTGTGACCTGATGGCATTTGCTGGGGAGGTATCGACAGCCATCCCTGCTGTGGCAAAGTGATTGTTAAGGAGGTCAAGGATCTCATTTGTATCTGTAGCGTGGGTACCGCCAGTCGAAATTTTGTGGGGAAGTGTGCCAGTGCTGTTATGGCCTTCTATCTCCCTTAAAGTTTTCCAGAACTTAGTAGCAGAGTTAGTGGATGCGTTAAGTTCAGAACAGAAATAATTAGACTTCGCAGCTCTGATAGTTTTCATGCAGAAATTCCTTGCGGTTTGGAAAGCAGACCAGTCTGTGGCCAATTTAGACTTTCTGGCTCTTTTCCAAAGAGCACCCCTATGCCATAAGGCAGTCTTTAGGTTATCCATGAACCAGGGACAGGATTTTCTTTTGGTTCTGCTTTTGGTAACTGGGGCATGGAGGTCTAGGGTTTCGGTGAGTATTTCATGAAGTACCTCGTGTGCCTCTTCCACAGAAGACGCGAGGTAAAATTTCTACCAGTTAGTATACTGGAGGTCATAGAGAAAAGCATCTGGGCAGAAGTTCCATTTACATCTCTCATGGATGTATTTAGAGGAGGAGGAGGTTTGGAGATGCATCGACCTTACACATGCAATGGCACAGTGGTCGCTGATACAGTTAAATAATACACCTGAGTGGAAGAAGAGGTGAGGCTTGCTTACAAGGATTAGGTCAAGAAGGGAGCTACACTCTGGGTTTTTGGTGTTTGGGCAGGTAGCTTCATTAATGATCTGGGTAAGTCCATGGGCATCACAGAATTCTTTCAATGGTAAGGAGACTGGAGAGAGCCAATCAAGGCTGAGGTCACCAATTATGGATACGTCTGATGAGGTGGTAGCTAGTATGTCACTTAGGTGTTTGAGCAGAGAAAGGCTAGCTGAGGGGGGCCTATAGCACCCACTAATGCAGATAGAGGCTGATTTGGCTGGTTGAATTCTTAGCGTGAGGCACTCAAACTCCTTAGGGACTGTAGTCGTGTCCACCATAGTTGCGGTAATGTTGTCCAGGACATAGATGGCTACTCCCCCTCCCAGGGATTTCCTATCAGTACAAAACAAGTTGTATGAAGGAATGTTAATCTCATAGTCTAGGGTGGCTGTTCTTAGTCCAGTTTCGGAGATTACAAGAACACCAGGACAGCAGTGGAGGGTCCACGTTTTGATAGCATCAAGCTTTTTCAGAAGGTTGCAGGCATTCAAATACAAAAATTATACTGTAGCTGTTGCTAATACTACAGTTGCTTGAACCAGGGACACTGTTGACCTTTTTAGCATCATGTTATTTCTAGTTAAATCCCCCATTTTATGATCGATTTCCTTCTCTGACATTCCTTGATGTTGCTGGGTGTTTTATCTGCTTCCCCTACTTGGTAGAACTGAAATACATGCCAATTTATAGCTATACCCAATCTTGTTTTGCTTCAGATCCTTGATTTACTTATTGCCTACTTCCTGAATGTGAGAAAGAGCCTAAACAGTGCAGTCACTCATGATGCAACAGTGCCCTCTACTTTGTTGCATAATTAGGGGTTTGACTGTGTTGGGGTGTTCCTAAATCCAGAAAAGATGCAGTGGGCATTGATTAAGGAATACAAACAAACATGTTTTTGTGTGATAACACCAGTATGATGAGCAGTCTGTTTTTCACTTTTTAAAAGAAAAAAATGAATCAGAATTAAACTACCAGCTACATCAACAATCTCTGCAGAATGCAACTTGTGTTTTTAAACTATGGACACTTTGAGGCCTTAGGTGGTTGATAATGTCCTTGTAGTGCTTTCTTTTAGAAACACTGAAACAGAAACAGAATTTGTCAGCAGATAAGGACCTCTTGACCCACCCAGTCTGCCCATTGTTCCCTACCTACAGTATCGCTGTAGACCCTACTTGATCTCCGGTTCTTTTTCCTTCCCCTCATTCCTTTCTGCTAAGATCACCTTATGCATATTCCATGTATTCTTGAACCTCATCGCAGTTTTCGCCCTCATCTCCTCAGCTGGTAGACTGTTTCATAAATCCACTACCCTTTCTGTAAAGAAGTACTTTCTCACATCTCACCTAAATCCCCACCACCACTCCCAGCTTCACAGCGTGTCCCCCCACTATTGTGCCTCTTTTTTTTTCTGATAAATACTTTCTTACCTTATTTACCCATGAGGTATTTAAAGATTTCTATAATATCCTCCATCTCCCTTCTCTCTCCCAGGGTGTACATATTGAGTTCCTTCAGTCTCTGTCCTAGTAGGGTTTGAGATGCAGACCTGACACCATTTTAGTTGCTCTCCTCTGGACCATCTCCACTCTGTCCATATCCTTCCAGAGATGTGGCCTCCAGAACTGTATACAGTATTGTAAGTGAGATTTTACCAGTGATCTGTATAGAGGCAGCACCACTTCCCTCCTTCAGGTAGGGCTTCTCCCTTTGCACACCAGCATCCCATTAGACCTCTGAACTGCTTTGTTGCATTGCCTAGCCACCTTTAGGTAATCAGAGATTATTACCTCCAGGTCTTTCTCCTGCATAGTGGTCATCGATAAGAATCCCCCCATTTTATACTCTGTCCCTGGGTTTCTGTGCCCCAAGTTCATAATCTTGCACTTTTTTGCATTAAAACTCAGCTGCCATACTTGTGACCACTCTTCAAGTTTTCTCCGGACTCTGCTCATTGTTTCCACCCTCTCTGGAGTATCCACTGTATAAAAGACTTTGGTGTCATCAGCAAATAGGCAGACTTTCTCTTCCAGATCCTCCACAATGTCACTTATAAAGCCATTAAAAGGGACTGGTCCCAGCACTAATCCCTGAGGCACCCCTCTGGTCACTCTCCCCTCCTTGGAGTGAACTCTATTTACAAACACAGTCTGCCGCCTAGCCCTTGACCAATTTCTCACCCAGTTTACCACCTTTTGACCCACTCGTAGGCTACTCAGCTTACTCAGTGTTCTATCTGGAACTGTGTTGAATGTCTTACTGAAGTCTAGGTAGGCCATATCAACTGCTCCACCTTGATCTAATTCCTTGGTTACCCAGTCAAAGAAATCTAGCAGATTCATTAGACATGACCTCCCACCCATGAATCCATGCTGTCTCGGGTCTTGTAACCCACTTTTTGTTTAAGACAGTGTTAACAAAAAAATTGTAGCAGAATACACAAAGTGAAATCATTGTTATTTAAGCATGCAGACTATCCCACTCAACTGTAAAATAGAACTTTGATCATTTATTTAAACTTATTTATTTCACATCAAACTCCTGCAGTATTTAGCTTAGTAAACTGCAGCCCAATTAGGAAGATAACTATGATAATTGCTATTTTATCAGGTAATAAAAATATACTCAAGTCAGTATGTGCTACATAACTGATATACAGTACCTGTATTACTGTTTTATTAAAAGAGGACACGTAATATAAAATATTGTTTTAGTAATGATAAAGACGATGCCTTATTAACATTAAAAACAATACAGCAGATTGGCATATAAATTCTACTTATTATTGTTCTTTTTAATGATGCTGGTACAGGTAGCTTCTCATGTTAGATCACCATTTCACCATTAGCCACCAAAGCCAGTCAAGCACCCTGTGTCTTTGCCTTTCCTAATCTTCAGATATAACAATCTTCAGAATGGATTATGAGAATGTATGCATTAGTTTGCACTCATACACATCCTCAGACAGTTTGATCTGCCAGTGACACTGGTGGCGGGATTGTCAAAGAGATCTGCCCAAGCTGCATCTGCTGTTATTTTCAAAGCAGCAATGTGTCGACCTGTTAGACCATCTATAAGATGATGGCCTAGCCGTATCCAAACTTTGCATCCAAAAATGAATGCAATTGCACTTGGTCCACCTTTGATACAATTGCGTCTGACTCTTTGCCACAAATTGTGACTTTTTGTCATAAACTGATGCAACATCTGAAAATGCCAGCAGGACTGCCTTGTACACATGAAAATGGACGCAGGCACAACATGTATTTGTGTATGTATTCAATCTTTTTTGAAACTTCCCCCTTCTCACCCGATGTCTAGTCTGTGTGCCCTAGGAAATAGTCTACTTCCCCTAAATGAATCTTGCTGGATTTTTTTTCTTTTGTTAAACTGAGCTGTTTAAGATAGCTGGCCCACTGGCACAGCAGAAGAGCTGTCAATCTTGATGCTAGTGGCCCAGGTTCAAGAATAAGTCCGAGTTGCTGGAGGGTGAGTGGGGGAGGAAGGCTAAGCATCTCTATGCATGCTTACCTCCTTGTAGAAGGAATCAAACTGATCCCTACTACAGTGGTGTCACCTGGTGGCCCACAGGTGGAGTCTGTTAGAGGGGATTTTAGAGGGGGTGGAACAATGCTCAGCTAAGCTACATGCACACCATTTGCATTCTTTGCATAGCACATTGATGCTGGTATCACAGTAGAGTGAAACCATATAAACACTGCAGCTTGGCAGGAAGACATGCAAGCACATCTGGGCTCCACATCACCAGTCTACCTGATATGAAGAGGGCACCTGCCACTGAATTCATCCTTGGAGGGGGAATTAGGAGTCCTGTGGTGTTAGGCATGAGGCAGATAAGGGGACCCCTTTGGGTTGTAGCTGGGTGATGGAGCTGAGCAGTCCCCAGTAGCTGAGGGTGGCCATGGCTCTGAGACTAGGGGGCTAAAAAGGGATTGTGAGGTTCAACCTGAGGCATGCTGGGGCATCCCTCTTATATGGGCTGAATTTGATCCAGTTGGAGTGGAGGAGGTGACTGACATAGTCTTGAGTCTGTGACCAACATACTGCAATATGGACCCATGCCCAACCTGACTTTTGGTTGGATGTGTGGACCTGATAGGATCTGTGGTTGCTGGGATTGTCTGGAGTTCCCTTGAGAGTGGAGTCTTTCCTAGGGCACTGAAAGAGGCATTGGTTAGACCACTATTGAAAAAACCCTCAATGGGCCCGTAGTGTCTCAGCAATTACAGACCAGTCTCGAACCTCCCACTTTTAGGGAAGGTTCTAGAGAAAGTGGTGGCCATCCAGTTCGAGACGCATCTTGCCTCCCCACCACTTATGAGTGTTTCCAGTCTGGGTTTAGATCTAGGCAGAGTACAAACACCACCCTGGTGAAAGTGCTACATGATCTCCTAATGGTGAGAGATAAGGTAGAACATACCATCTTAGTCCTCCATGATCTCTCAGCAGCATTTGACACCATGGACCATGAGGTGCTGCTGGATTGACTGTGGAACTGATGTGTATTAACTGGAAATGTCATCAACTGGTTTAGGTCCTTCCCCACAGATAGAGTGCAAAGGGTGACAATGCGGTTAGCCTCACCTAGCTCGATGCCTCTGTCCTATGGAGTTCTGCAGGGATCGAACCTGTCACCCTTATTGTTTATGGTGTACAACTGCCATTGGGAGACATTATCAGGCAGTATGGACTGGGTTTTTATTTGATGATACCCAGCTATACTTATCTTGTGCACTTGGAAACCAGATGGTGACCTCGGTGGTTAGCACCTGCCTGGAGGAGATCTAGAACTGGATGACCAACAACTGGGTATGACTCAACCCAGACAAGACAGAGGTACTAGTAGTGGATCCAGGTCATTGATGTGAAGGAAGGGAAAATAGGGAGTCCCCTAGGATAGTTCTGGGGGGGTGTACCCCTAGTCCCCTCAGTTCAAGTTAAGGATCTGGGTGTGATCCTTGATGATGGCTTGACACTTGATGCACAGGTATCAGCCATCATCAAAAGTGGCTTTTACCATCTGAGGAACATTGTCCGGATCCGAGCCTTGATATCAACTGATGACCTGATCACTCTGGTGCATGCCTTCATCACATCCAGGCTGGACTACTGCAATGCCCTGTACCTGGGGCTATCTGGAGGCAATCTCCACCAGCTGGTGCAGAATGTGATGGCTAGGCTGTTGATTGGTATTCAGAGATCTGACCATGTCACGCCTGACCTCCATGAACTGCACTGGCTACCAGTAAGGTAGAGGATTGGCTTCAAGGTTGGATTACTGACCTATAAAGCCCTGCAAGGGGGGCGAAGCCTATCTGCAAGATCTCCTGGTTCTCCATCACCCATCTCAGGCTCTCCGTTCTGCCGAAGGTTGCCTCCTTGTTGTTCCCAGGGCTAGGTTGCAGCATTCTGGAGACCATGCATTCTCAGTCACCGCACCAACCCTGTGGAACTCTTTACCGAGATATCTAAATGAGGCACCCTCAGTGGAAACCTTTAAAAAGGGATTAAAAACATTCTTATTTAATCAGGCATTTGATTTAAGCTAAGTTTAAAATGTACTGACTGCTGTTTTATTGTTTTATTATTGAGCTGTTTTAATGTATGATAGATAGAATTGTGTATTAATTTCTGCATTGTTTTGAATGCCCGTTATGTGTTATGTATGGATTGTTTTTCACTTTTGTTAAGCACTCCAAGCCTCTGGGAAGGAGCACTATATCAATAAAGTTTCTATCTATCTAAAAAAGCAAATACAAAAATTGATTTGATAAATGTTCACATAAGTGTTATGAGCAGAAATATTTTCATCCATGTAAAACATTTTCATATAAGCAACTATGACAGAATATGGGAATACTGCTATTTTCTGAATTGCTTTGAAAAATAAGATGTTTTTGTATTTAGTTTAGTGCTTCAGAACTGTAACAGATTCACAGCACTTGAAACTAAAGTCCTCCATTAAATCACAAGGTACAGTATGTATAATATATCATGGGCAGCCAGGCATGGGATCATAATGTCATGGACGAAACCTCACACCACTAAATGCCGTAGTCAAAACAGCGACTTGCCAAAATAAGGTCAGTAAAAACACAGATCACACAATAAATGCACATGGCCCATTAACAGCAATAAGAATTTGTCTTTTTTTGCAGGGGCCCTGCCTACCACCACCCCCCCCGATGTGGGTGGCTTCATCCCCACACCACCCAGATTTAAAAAAAAAACAACTCTGGGGGGGGACTTTGGGGATGGAGTTTAAGTTGGGAGGGGGGAAATGGATATTTTTTTTAAAATAAGTTGCAACATCAGGAGACCTGAGAGGAACTGAACCACAGTTCCAGGTCTCCTTCGCTGCTGGGTTCTGGTGCCTTAGCCACCCCACCACGGGAGCGGCTCGTCCAGACTCAGCAGCACAGCATTCCTCATCCCTTCATCCACTTCCTGGTCAGCCACAGGGGTAGCAGTAATTCCCTACCACTGTTATATCCCTGTCATTGCAAATGCTTCCGCGCTTCACACAGTGCAGTTTTTGTAGCGCTCTTTCTGTATCACTATATTGACCCAGTATCAGCAATCACAGTGCCAGCTTTCTCATACTTCATTTTTTTTTAATTTTTTTTATTTTATTTTATTGAAATCTAGGATTACAAATACCTTTGAGCAGGAATTTCTTGTTTACAAAGGTTCCACATCGAAGGGATGGGGGGTATACACACATACAAAGGTCAACATAATAATACATAGTTACACAATAAAAAGAAGTAAGAGACTGAGGCATAGGAAATTCCAGTAATTCAAAATGTGCCAAATGTTAGGTAGCATGACATACCAGCCAAGGGCAATCTTAGAAATAAGTGCTGCAGGTGAGAGGAGGGGTATGCAGGCAGGAAGGCCATTGTCGGAGGGTAGAGGGTGAGGGTAAGAGCTCTAAAAGGGAGGGCAGGAAGGGATAAAAGTCAGGAAATGCCCGAGGGGAGAAAAGGGAGAGGGGACAAGGGGGTAGGCAGGTAGAAGGGGGCAAGGCGGGGAGAGGTAGCTGTCAAGACTGAAGTGGAGGGCAGTGAGCGGGGGGCCCCTGATTAGGCGAGGCAGTCACAACGACTAGTTGAAATGAGATGAAGTCGGAGTTGTCTCTTATAAGGGCCAAGAGCAGCTGCAGCTGCTAACATGTCTATTTCAACCTTGCCATGTAAAAATGACTTCTAATGGGTGAATCTCCATTCAATTCTTGGCATCTTATGTAAGAATGCCAGCATGGGTACAAATTAGTGCCACCGGTGACAGTGGTCTTGCGATGTGATCACCTTGTAATTCTCCTAGCACCAGCCCCACAGAGGTTAGTCAGAAACACCATGATAACCTCTTACTAGAGCAATGCTTAAAGCAGGGGTTGTCAACCATTTTTGGTCCAAGCTCCCCCTGGCCAAGTGTCAGCCATTTTGGGGACCCCTAAGAATAGGATGCAGATTGCATACATTGTTGTGCATTTTTAACTGCCATTATACATACTTGTATAAAATGCTAGCTAAAGAAGAACACAAAATAATAGTAAACTAATTTTAAAACATTTTTACTGTTATTTTTATTGTAGTTATATGACAACTGTTCAATAAAATAATAAGTACACATTAATGACATTGCAGAGATATTAATGTCTGTCAGCCACTGCCTGTATGCAACCCAGCTAGCACACTTCTCATTTAAAATGAATATCCAAGCTAAGTGACTGAATTATAATATTATAATTATAATTAATATAGCTGCATTCAGTGGTACAGAGGCACAAATGTTTATTCTTTACGAACATGAATCCAGATTCACAGGCAGCATGTGAAGCTAGGATGACCGGGATAGAGTGAAAGCAGTGACTCCGGGACTGCTAAATGTTTCTAGCCAGCAAATGTTTGACTGCAGAGGTTTATTTCTGTCTCCTTGTTCCCAAAACATAATCGAGCACAAAGTAATCTGTGAGGAGGACCAGGAATGTCTTTTTTTAACAAAACACCGGGCAGAGATGGGCTGAATCTGTGAGGAAGACCAGGTTGGTTATTAGGGAGGCAATACTAAATTAAATGCGGTGCCATAACCACTCACTTTGTGTGCAAATAATAACAGCCATTAACACCTAACTAGCAGACTGTGGAGTTAATGGCTGTTAATGGCTATGTACTCCAAGTGGTGTTAATGAATGATACCCTGGGACCAAAGAATAGCATGTGGAAGTTTAATACAGACAACCGCGGTCAGAAAGCAACTATGCAAGGAGTTATTTTTCGTGCAGCAGTGATTTCTATGGGAGATCCACAGCCCCCACAAAGGTCGCTTGCGGACCCCCAGTTGAAAACCCCTGGTTTACAGCATGAGTGTTCTTCCCATAGCCTTGGTCTCTGCATCTTCTCAGCCAAGGGCTTCCAGGGATGATATTCCTGCAAGCTACCCCAGGTGGTGGAAATGTATGTTCCTTGCTATGAATGGGGTGGTTTTGTGTTAACTAAAGCAATAGACGTGGAGATACTTGAGACAATGGAGGCAGCAAGACAAGGTGACCTTGCAGTGAATGATAATGCAGACAACCAAAAGTGGTACAACTCAGCTTTATTGACTCTGTGCAGCTTGACAGGTTCTATTTTACTTTTGACAAATAAATACACACACACACACACACACACACACACACACACACACGTGTGTGTGTGTGTGTGTGTGTAGAATAGTTTTTTATTTTAATGGGTTCACCACAACATATCCAAAGCACACTGTCTTAAGGGTAGCTGGTCCATTCCACTGGGGTGTCAAACAGACGCATACTGATGAGTCTTGGTAGGACGAAACTCGTGTCTATGTCTTCTGTTAGCACCCTTTGCAAACTGTGTGAGAGGCCTTTCGGCACCATGCAATTCTGCTTAAAGTTGGACCAGCATAACATTCTGTGGTGATTTGCATGTGCAGCCCATGATGCTTTACGCTGTGGGGGCATGTGTGATTTTGTGTATCTATCTATATATATATATATATATATATATATATATATATACTGTGTATATATATATATATATATATATATATACACACACACAAAATCTGTATGTTGCAAAAAAGTTTGTTAATGCTCCAGCTAGGGTCAAAGTGGCAAATGTTGGGAAATGAAGCATTAGGGTTTCCCTAACATCCCATCCTCCCAAACCAGGCATCAGAGCAGGTGTGTGGTGTGTCTTGGGCTTCTCAAGTTGAACACTCACCCAGTCCCATCTATAAATAAGGTCAGATGTGCAGACTTTTTGAGAATGAGGTGAACATTAGGCTTGAATCCCAAGTCACACCTTACGCCTGCTTTCCTGCCTGGTTCGGGAGGGTGGGGTGTTACAGAAACCCCAACGCATCATTTTATTTATTTTTTATTTAAAATTTGATAACTGGGAAAGGCACACTTACCCAAGACTCATTTCCAGGTGCAACCCGGGAGAATGAGTGGGGAGGAGGGATAACAAACATTATACAGTAAATTTCAGGCACAATGCAAACATTTTTTACAGAAAAGTTTTAGGCACGATGAAAACAGACAAGTCAGTGAATTATAATCTGCATACATTGTCACATAAATTGAGATGCAATTGGCTAGACAAGAGGGTTATAATCTTGTCAAACTGGCAGAGAATAAGGGCAGCAAAAAATAATAGTAAATAAAGTGAATTTATAGTAAACAATGATAGAATAGTAACAGTAGATAGTTCAAGACTAGGGTTTGAAAAGTAGTAGACAAAAGTGTTTTTGGTGTTCAAAGAGGGAGAAGAAGACATACAGACCATATGCAAGATGTTAAGGTAAGCTGGGATGACAGAGGCAGGGTAGAGGAGAGACATGAGCAGTCAGAGCTAGGGAAAAGTCATAGACAGGACTTTAGGGAAAAAAGCATGGGGGAGTGGTGGATTTTGCTAGGAAGCTGGTTCCAAAGGGAAGGGAGTTGATAAGAAAAAGCAGACATCTCTGCCCCAAAGTGGGGATGGGGAGGCAGAAAGAGCAAGTATCCATGAAGTGGAGGGAACAGGTAGAAAGGTGAGCTAGCAAGAGGCATTAGGAGAGATAGAAAGGGAGGGCCCCAAGACAGTATTTGGCTGTTAGGGAGATGCTGTGGACTAGGCACCTTGGAAAGAGGTGCAATGGAGAGAGAAGAGTAGAGTAGACAGTGGTGAGTGAGGGGAGGGGAGGAGGTTGCAAAGCGACAGAAATAGTTTTGGAAAGTGTCACATTTTGAGAGGGAAGTCACATGGGCAGATGTATAGACAATGACAGCATAATCAAAAATGGGTAAGATTGTTTTGGTAACAAGGTCATCATGGCATGTGGCTAAAGGGGGGCAGTCTTTGTGCCGGTAGAGGATGCAAAGTTTTGGGCGGAGGTTGCTGCAAACAGCATCAATATGGGAGGAAAAGTCTAATTTACTGTCCAACAAGACTCCTAAGTATATGAACTTGTGGACCACTTCTAGGGGGGAGCCAGCCAGAGTGTGGAACGTGGGGGTGGGCTGAAGTCTAGACAGTCTCAGTCTGGAACTGAAAAACATGCAAACTGTTTTCTTGGAGTTTAGTTTCAATTGGTTTACCTGGAACCAGTCCTGAACTTTATTAAAGTCTTGCTGGAGAGGGGGTAACAATGTCATCTAGGGCAGAGCCAGAGGAAAAGATCACTGTGTTGTCTACATACATATGTATGTGAGACACAGAACAGAATGAGAGGAGAAGATTGAAAAAAGGATGGGACCAAGTATAGAGCCTTGGGAAATGCCTGCAAGGACAGTGAGAGGAGAGGAGAGGAGAGGAAAGGGCATTGCTGACTTGAACTGATTGTTGTCTATCACTTATATAGCAGCTGAGCCAGTTGACTGTTGCTTGGGACATGCCAAGAGATTGGAGTTTGTAGAGCAGAAGTCTGTGGGAAACTGAATCAAATGCCTTTGCTAGGTCTATAAAAATGGCAGCAATAATTTGGCCTTTGTCCATCGCGGATTGTATGGAATTGGTGACCCAGAGCAGGGAGGTGACAGTGGAATGCTGCTTTCTGAAGCCTGACTGAAAAGGGGAGAGAGTGCCAGCTGATGTGAGATGGTTCAGTACCCTGGAGTAAACCAGACACTCCTGCAGTTTGGCAAGGGAAGACAGAAGCGAGATGGGCCTGAGGCTGGTAGGGGAGGTCGGGTCCCCCCCTTTATGGAGTGAGATCACTTTGGCTAGTTTCCAGGTGTGAGGGATGATATCGGTGGAAAGGGAGAGACTTAGCAGGTGGGCTAGGAGGTAGGCTATGGCTGGAGCAGAGATGCATAGGAATTTTGGGTGAAGACCATCTGGACTAGGTTTCACAGGATTTAGGGAATTTAGTGAATTGTAAACTTCGGTTGGTGAAATGGGAGGAATAGGTAGCACGAACCAGGAGAAGGGGAAGGGGACACGTAGGGGAGGCAGTGGGGTTATCAGGCAGAGCACAGGTGGAGAAAATTTGTTGAAAGTCTCAGCTATGGTGGCAGGGTCGGAGATATTCAAGCCATCTAGGTTAAGGACTAGGGGAACAAGAGAGGCTGGAGTGTCAATGAGGGACCAGATAGTGCTCCAGAGTGTTGTGGGGAAGCCAGAGTTTGTCTGGAGTTGGGACTTAGAGTATGCAGCTTTAGCCTGATGAATGGCCTTGGTATATGTGTTTCAGTGGGTTTTGTACAGAAGAAAGAGTGCAGGGGCCCTGGAAGATTTAAATTGTGCCCAGTATTTGTCTCTGGCTTTGCAGAGGGATAAGAGGTCATGGGTGATCCACAGGTGTTGGGTACATTTTACTTTAGTTCTCTTCAGGGGGGCATGGGAGTTCCAGATCCATGTTAGGGTACTGGAGAAAAAGCAGAGGCCCAAGTCAACATCTGGGGCGGAGAGCAAAGGGGACCAATCAAGCTTGGATAGGTCTTGGAGGAGAGTGGCTGAATCAAGGGCATGTAGAGGGTGGTACCATATATATTTGGGAATTGAGAGGGGGAACAGTGACTTTCCTGACACAATAGGCGATGCAGTGATCACTAAGAACATCTGGGAGGACCCCAGCAGCGGTGATCCTGTGGGGATGTGAGGAGAGCACCAAGTCAAGGCGGGTGTGATTTGTGGATTTTGAGTTTAGTCATGCTGACTCTGACAGTAATTGTGTGAGGTTTAGTGACTTTATCTGGAGAAGGGAGGGCTTGGCGGATGGGGAAAGCCAGTCTAGATTGAAGTCTCCGATTAGAATAAGATCACCTTTGTTCACGTGGGAGGAGATGGAGGAGGCGTAAGCAACGAAGGAGTCATGTGCTATTTTGAGGGGAGTAAAGAACGCTGATGTAAATAGGGATGGAGGAGGGCAGGGAAAGGAGTATGAAGAGGAATTAATGCGAGGAGAAAGTGGATTCCTTCTGAGTGACAGAACAGGAAATAGATTGTTTTACATACATTTCTACACCATCACCTCATTTGTCACGGTCCTGGCAGAAGAAGTTGTAATTGGGGATAGAGAGGGATGGATCTGAAATCCTAGCAGACAGCCAGGATTTGGTGATGCATAAGATGTCAGGGGTGTGCTGGGTGATCCAAATCCTGAGACCATCCAGTTTGGGTAGAACACTCCTGGCATTTAGGTGGAAAATGTGGAGTTCTTTTTGTGGGGTGAGGGAGGGGCATGACTGGGCTCAATATCTCCACCTAAGGGCAGAAGAGATAGTGCAAGAATGACAAGAACCAAACGCAAATAATTGGACCATAAATAGACTTTGCACCTGAATTTTTGTTGCTTTGACCCTAACTGGAGCATTAACAAAGTTTTTTCAACTTATTTTCTTACTTTGATATAGTATAATAGTATCCTTATTTTCCCATCCCTCTGTAGCTGTGTATATGCATGTAGCTGTGAAAGCACAGGGCCTGGATTTATAGGACAACAGTGACCAAACTGTCAGCATAGCCTTCTTATTACCCCGCCTCATGTACCTGGTACAGAACATTTTTGAATCCCTGCCAAAATGTAATTCTGCACAACTGCAATGCCATTCTGTGCCACAGGTGTGAAAACACATTGTGGCCAGGATTTGAAAATGACAGCTGTTACACACATGAAGTGGAGTGATAAGAAGGCTATGTTGAAAATCTGGAGTCAAAATATTAAACATTTCCAAAATTACGAGCGGGCATAGTGAAATTGCAAAGAATGGTCATAATTTTGACATTTTTTCTTATTTTGACCCCGAATTTTCAACATAGTCTTCTTATGATCCTACCTCATAAACCCTGTAGGTGAACATTTTCAATTCTGTGCCAAAACACCATTCTGCACCACAGGTATGAAAACACGTTTCGGACAGGATGTGAAAAATGACAGCTGTACTGTTCAAGGTGGTGTGAAAAAATGGCTATGTTGAAAATCTGGACTCAAAATTTATTTATCTATTTATGTATTTCATTTTGATAACCAGATAGGCCCACTGGAACCAGAGGTCCCTTTTTAGGGGCGACCCTGAAAATCACCAAAGTTATACACGTGCACAGGAAAATTTCACTGACTGCTCATAACTCTGCCAATTTTAGACATTTTTCCACCACATTTTCAAAATGGCCTGTTTGGGACCCCACCTGGTGAACACTCGTGGTAAAATTTCATTATTCAGTCCCAAAAAGTGATTTCTCGCAGCAACCAAGAAATCACTTTCCGAGCCTGATTAACGAAATGACAGTGGCAGTGTTCATGAGGTGGAGCCCAAAAAGGCCATGTTGAAAATTTGTTGGAAAAATTCCTGTAAATGGCAAAGTTATGAACATAGGTTCTTAACGCTATTGAAATACATTATACGGCACTTACCTTTATTCCTCAGTTCACAGTTCAGCTTTGAAGAGTACAAACATGTCCTGGTCCACAGAAGATGACAGAGTTCACCTCCAGTGGTAAGTATAGGGCAAGGGAAGGTGTGGAGAGATGGGTGCTCAGTGGGAGGGCTGGTATGGGGGAAGGGGGATGGCGGGGATGACGAGGGACCATTTTCTTTTTTTTAGGTTTAAACAAAAAAAAGACATTGGGGGACTGCTTTCTTTTTACAGGTGGTACGTAAATAAATATTTGGGGACACTGGGAGTGGGCTCCCTTTCTTCCTTTGGCTTCCCCAGATCTCCCTTTCCCTATACTGCATGTGGTTAACAATTTATTAAATACCTGTGTGACATATCATAGCAACAGAATATAGACTGGCACAAGCATCATGTCACAGACAGGAAGAGTGCTGCAGCTTTGGAAGCCTAAAAAGGATATACTGTTGTAGAATTATCAACCAGAAAAAGGCAATCTCACATAGAATTATTATTATTATATATCCTTTGTCGTGGGAGCGGATTAATCTTTTAAGACAAAGCAAGACATTGATACATAATATATATCTGTGGGCCTGAGGATTTGCAGATATAGTATTGCTTACTAGCTAAAAGAAACTAATTACTGTTTCACAGATTTGTCGATGCATATATAATCTGTTTTCAAAGCGAAGAAGGCTGGGGCTTTACAGCAAGCAAATCATGGGAACTAAACTGTGGCATCTGGGGTGTCTTGTGCATCTCAGCAAATATCTCAGGATACAGTCTGCCTTTCTGAAAGCCAGCAGTTCCATGCTGGTCAGAGAACAAGTTAACATTACAGCAAAGAAATATATTAGCGAAAAGCCATATACTGTATGACAATCCATAACTCTGGACAGTGCAACACAGAATCTAAAGGGTTTGAACCACTGCTGTTTTTTCAGACATTTGACCACCTTTCCACCTTTGAGCTGTGTGCCTGCTATCTCCAGGTATGCAATGTAACATCACTTGTTTGTCAGCTGCCCAGGAGACTGGAAAAATGTAGACTTAATGCTCTGCTTAGTTTTTCTGTTCACCACCTGTATACTTCACTTTTTACAGGATCACATAATGGACATTGTTTTTATGTTGACTTGATGAATGAACATGGGTAGTCGGTGGGGCATGAGAGAAAAGCTGCAGTTCACTATCTTGAGCTGACCCTGAGCCAGTCTCAGCACCCTACTTTACCATCTTTTATTTTACTGTACTCATTAGTATCAATGTTTTTTTTTCTGGTGGTAATCTAATGTCATGCTGGTGCATTGCAATAGCCATTACCGGGGATTTAATAATGATAGTTATGTCCTTGTGTGAGAGATCACCATCTCATCTATAGCCATTTTAATTCTGTTTATCTGCAAATCAGGTACAATGTGGAGGCAGTGTGACCGTTACCTCTGAGCTGCTCTTCCAGTCTGTTAGGCAGTAAATTCCCTTAGATTCATGTCTGCATAGTGAATTATTGGGGGACCGCAATCCACGGGTGGGAGGTGCCACTAGCCACCAAGGACAGCAATGAAGGGGGGGGCACCAAACATCAGGGAAACAGTGGATGACAGTTCACTCTGCAGCCAGCAGTATTAGTTCAGCTGCAGCCACAGATGTCAAGAAAATCCACTGTACACATGCAGAGAATGCCAGGAAGGTCCCTTTCACAAAAGCTAGGCACCTGGGATTTTGGGTGCCCAGACAAAGTATTTCTGGACCTAATTTTCAAAAACAAACATCTGAATCTAGCTAAACAGGGCACACTTAGCAAGGTTCCGGTGTTTGATTTTTAAAATGACAAAATATTTCTGTATTTTCCAGACTTTTTAGTTGCTGGAAAAAAAAACAAGATGGCTCGTGAAAAAGGATTTTTTCTCACGAAAAAGGATTTTTTTCTCACAAAAAAAAAATGCTCTTATGAGACTAAATCCTTTTTCGTGAGATCAAATCCTTTGTCGAACTCAAGAAGTCTATCCTGAAAAATGAACTTCCAATAGGATATAATGAAAACTTAACTGAATAACTTTGCAAGTTTAATATTATTGCACCAAACTAACAGTGGCAGTTCTGTTACCCAAGTTCTTTCTACCAAAAAAAAATCACATTGAAATTCCACACCATCAGGGCACAAGGTAACTGCTGTTCCTGGTAGTCTAGTGGTCCCTCACCCTCCCTCCCTCCCATGTCCGACTGCCGTCCCGTAAGTTAACAAAAGAAATCCTGGTAATCTAGTGGTCCCTCCCAACGTTCGATCACTGTCCCTGTAATGAAAAAAACAACCTGGTAGTCTGGTGGTCCCTCCCCTCCCTGATGCCCGATTGCCACCTGCTTATAAAAAAAGATCCTGGTAGTCTAGTTGTCCCTCCCCTCTCTCGATGTCCAATCCCAATCCCCATATAAAAATACAAATTACCTTGTAGTCTAGTGGTCCCTTCCCTCTCCCCAATACCCCTCCCATAAAATCAGATTAACTTTCCTGGTGGTCTAGTGGCCTCCCCCCCACCCTGTTAAGTAATGACCCGCCACCCCTCTCCCCCACATCCTCATTCCATGTCTGCAACCAGCACAGCCCTCATCTAGCCGCCATGGCTGGCTGCAGACTGAGCTATGAATGAGCACCTATTCTATACAGTATCTTTTTGGCCCCTTCCCCCATGGTTCCTCAGAGATGTGGGCCTTCAAAACCATTATAACAGTAATTTTTCCAATTTGGGGTAATTCCCTACCTATTTTTATTCAAGCACTTTTGGTATAAATCATTTGTTTCATTGGGCATCTGTCTCTCTTTGGAACAGCACACCCTTTGCACTTGGTGAGAATGAGACACAAAAGTGCTTCCTCCTTTCTTAGCATGTGCAGGCCTCTGCCTGATCTACATTGTTAACTCACAGTTGCATACCACCATCGAGACAGACTTCAATTGGTAGTAGTTCTCATTGCATCAGTGAACAGAACTGTGCTGCTATAAGTGAGATCAGACAAACAGTAGTCCAAACTGTACCTCTATCTCTCTCTCTCTCTCTCTCTCTTCTATTACTCCACTCCTGGGACTAGTAGCATTGCCACAAACAAACTTATTACATTTAATATATACCCACTGAACCACTGCTAAATACATTATTTTTAAGGTAATTTAACTGCCTAGACCCTAAGGAACAAATCCATAAATCCTTAATTCCTGGACTATCAGGGACTAGCAGTCACTAGCCCAATAAACAAACACTGTCAAATATATTGAAACAGGGAGCATAGAGGTCCTTTTTTGACCACTAATCCCCTTGTTTTGGACTTGGCAAGTATACCCTATTTATATTCAAATAGTGTGTGTTGCTATAACAGGGGCAACATGAACCTAGTATAACCTTTCCAGAGACTGCCAAAACTTGTTTCACATAGGCCACTGGCCAGTCATCAGATAGTAATAACTTATAACTACTACCAATGAAATAAAAAGGCATGCAATCAGATTGGATGGAGGCAATTTCAAGAAACATGTAGGAAAATACTTCTTCACAAAATAACAGCAGTAGAAACGTGGAAATGACTGCCTGTCAAAGTTATAGAGGCTAGAATAGTGGAAGGCTTCAAACATGCATGGGACAGATAGTGGGGAATATTAGTACAGAAATAGGAAGGGGGAGATTCCCCAGCAACCAGTTAGGGTCTGCAGGGTACAATAGGCAGGGAACCCTTGGGCAGACTGGGTGGGCCTGAAGGTCCTTTTTTTGCCAACAATGTTCTATGTTTCTATGCTTCTAACCAGTGACAAATTTGAACCAGTTATGACATAGAAGTGAAAGGCTCTGTAACCCGCCTCTGATCCTCTGGGCCATTCAGTCCCTGAAAGGAATTGCTTATTGCAGAGTGGTTGTTTTTTCAGTGTGCTATTTCTGGTACTGCATGAAAGTGAAATGTGCACTTAGATGAATTTAGTAAATTATCACATTATTTTTTGAAAAAATTACTCTTACGAAAGGTGCAAGTAGGCATCCAAACCTTAATTAACTGTTTAGATACAATTCATCAGCATCTGCATTGGTGGAAACTTATCATTTGCTGTGCAAATTATATTTATTGTATTTTATTTAGGATTTTCCACACTCCAGGATATCCTTGTTTAGGTGATGCGCCGAGTTTCCAAAAGGGTCATGGGAGGACAAGGCAGCAGCAGAGTCAAACAGTTACATTATACATAAAGGATTGTTTTTGATGCAGTGTTACATTTACACTAAATATCATTATATAGTTACAGTAAGATCCAACCTTAAACTATTTAGCTTTGTTCTGGGTGCATGGACATGGTAGTGAAGTGATGTAAAGGCGTGAAAGGGTAGAAGACTACAGGAAGGTGACAGAAGAGTGGCAAGGACAGGTGGTTAGAGACATGAGTAAGGTGTTCAGCAATAACCAAAATGGCTCTCTTGAAGTGCCTGATGATGCTGGATTCTTTGATGCTGTCTGTGATCAGATGCAAGCTTGCTTGGGTGGCTGCAGTGAAACCCTTTTTGCCAATTGATTTGTGAACTCTAGTGATGTTAAATAAATCACTGACTTGAGCAATTAGCAGGACGATTAGGTTGATTTTGGCCAGCAGGTCACTGAGACATGTGGAGTACACCCTGTGCATGCATTTCTAGAGTACGACAGCTCATCTGTTTTCCTTCCTCAAAGTGAAAGTAGACCCCACTGATTATACAGTGAACAGCAGTGTGTGAGCCTGTCAACCAAGTACAAATCTACACACACAGCACTGTTCAAGTCTGCTGTGATGCTGTGTAATGATGTAGGGCTGCCTGCTCTATAGATTTCAGCTGTGTATTTGAGGGCTAGCAGAATGGTACTCACCTAGTAAAGGTGATTGTGTTACTGTATATCCATGGCACTCCCAAATTCCTTACCTTAGGGTTATGTACACCTGATAGACTGCCTGATGCACATGTGACCTAAGACCAGATTTCTTACCACCAAGCCCATTCTCCATCCCTGTTATCCTCAGTTTTGGTACTTCCAGAGCTGTAAAATAACTTGTTAGGTGTGTGCACAGACAGTATATATTACTATAGAGACCATTTCCAGGAATCTAAAACTACTTTAATGATTAAAACTTCATAATATCCTTTTCCAGTGAACTTTGATCAATATGTTCTAATCACAAATACTGTTATAGTGTCATCACTACCGTTATAGTCCACGTTATAATGTCTTCACGCGTACTCCCCTGAGTGGGCCAGAGTGCCATGGATATACAGTAACACAATCACCTTTACCAGGTGAGTAAACTACCATTGTGTTGCCTGTATATCAATGGTGCTCCCAAATTCCTTACCTTAAGGTGATTCAAAAGCAATGCCCTATCCCTAGGGTGGGGGGGAGCTGTTGCTCGATACACTTGGTAGGTGGCAGTCAACAATATCTTCTGCCCAAAGGAGTTTTTCTTGGGAATAAGTGTGTCCAATCTGTAGTGTCTTGTAAAAGTATGTATTGTCGACCAGGTGGCTGCTGAACATATCTCCTGGGCCACTGATGAGTTTCATTCTGCCCAAGATTTGGCCATGGCTCTGGTGGAGTGAGCTCTTATTTCTATTGGGGGTACCCTGTTGTTTGACTTGTAGGACTCTGCGATTGTCCTCTTTAGCCATGATGCTATAGTGGCCTTTGCTGCCGTGGCACCCTTCTTGTGACCCATTGAGATGACAAATAGTCTCTCTGTTTTTCGCAGTTGCGCTGTTCCTTCTATGTACGCTCTGAATGTCCTTTTAATATTGAGTTAATGTAGGGTCTTTTCGCGGCTGTTTGTTTGTTCTTCATAAAATGTCAGTAGTTCTATAGTTTGACTTTTGTGAAACGTAAAGTCCACCTTAGTAATAAACGATGGTACAGTGCGAAGTGTGACTCCATCTGGAGTAAAGATTGTGAAAGGTTCCTTGCACAATAATGCTGTTAAAACTCTGACTCGGCAAGCTGAGTACATTGCACTAGAAATGCTGGTTTTAGTCCTAGCCAGTAATTATCAATGTCTGTTGATGGTTTGGATGGTGATCTTATAAGGGCATTCAGTACTAATGTCAGGTCCCAGGGTGGTACCCCATTTTCGTTGTGGGGTCTTATTCTGGTTGCCACTTTCAGGAAGCATATGCTGTCCAGGTGAGACCCTGGGTATACCCCTTCAACGTTGCCTACTGCTGCCCCGATGGCTGAAAGCTGCACCCTGAGTGATGATGGTGCTAGGCCTTTGTCTAGCCCTTGTTGTAGGTACAGTAGTATATCTGCTATTGAAACCATTGTGGGGATAGGTTTCTACCATTGCACTAAGTAGGGAATATTTTCCATTGTCTGGAATAAGCAGTTGTTGTGGTATTTCGGTGAGACTGTAACATGGTATCAATAACTGATGTGTGGCACCCAGCATTCAGCAGTTTGTCCCTTTCAGCTGTAAGTTGTAGGTTGTTTGTGCTAGGATGTGCTACTGGTCCCTGTATTAGAATGTCTGGTCTGTTCGGTAGTTTTAGGCTGTCCATTGCCATCGCCTTTACCGTGGCGAACCATGCCCTCCTCGGCCTGTAAGGTACAATTAATATTATTATCCTCTGAGATCATCATATTGTTGTTAATTCCTGTGGTATCAGAGGAAATGGGGGAACACATTTAAGTAATCATGTGTCCATGGATTGATAGGGCATCCACTCCCATGGACTGGTGTTCCTTGAATCGTGAAAATAACTTGTTTGATTGTTTGTTCCTGTTGGTAGTCATTAGGTCTATGGTTATTCTTCCCCATTTGTGCTGGATCCATTGGAATACTTCCAGATGGAGTTGCCATTCTCTTGGCTGTATCTGATCTGTGTTCCCTGCTGAGCCAATCTGCTGTTGTGTTCAATTTGCCTGCTAAGTGTACAGCCATTATATGTTGCAGATTCTTCTGCGACCAAGTCATGATTTCATTTGTCTCCTTCTGTAGTCCCTTGCTTCTGGTGCCTCCTTGTTTTGTAATGTACGCTACTGCTGCTCTGTTGTCTGATTGTATTAGCACTGTTTTTCTCATTAAATTGTCTTGAATGGCCTCAGCACATTGCTTACTGCCCTCATCTCCAACACACTGATTAGTAGCTTGTTCTCCGTGGAGGACTATCTGTCTTGTACTGACTTGTGGCCCATCAATGCCCCCCATCTGCATAGACTAGCATCTGTGTCTATTGTCACGTTGTGAGACTGTTCAGAGGATTGCTCCTGGTTAGGTGCTCCCTGTATGTCCACCATAAAAGGGATCTCTTGACCTTGTTTGCCAGTGTTATGGTTTGTTGTAAGTTTTCCTCCGATGGTGAAGCATACTGTAGGAGCAGTGCTTGTAATGGACACATGTACCATCTCACCCATGGGATCAGGTCTATGCAAGATGACATGCAGCCCAGGACTCTGGAGACTAGGGCTATGGTTGGTGCTAGGGACTCTAGTAATGTCTGTGTCCATGTGATAAGGTTCAATATTTTGGTCTGTGTTGGTCTGACGAGCCCTTCTTTCATGTTTATGTCAGCCCTGAGATGTTCTATGTGCTGTGTGGGTGTTAGACAGCTCTTGGTCTCGTTTATCACCCAACTGTGATCTGTGAGAGCTTGTAATGTTTGACTGGTGGTTCTCTCGGATTCATGTCGTGACCTTGTTCTTATTAGCCAGTTGTCAAGGTATGGAATAATGTCGACTCCCTGCTCACAATGCTTTGCTGCTAGTACCACTGACACCTTTGTGAATACTCGCGGTGCAGATGCTGGCCCAAATGGCAGGGACTTGTCTTGGAAGTGTTGTCCTAGTATTTGGAACCTTAGGTATTTTCTGTGTGCTGGCTGCATTGGTATATGAAGGTATGCGTCCTTGAGCTCTATCGAAGTGAGGAAGTCACCTGTTCTGACTGCTGATAGTGTGGATCGTATGGTTTCCATCTTGAATGTCTTTGGTGTGATGAGTCTGTTGACTAGTTTGAGATCCAGTACTGGTCCAAAGTCTACGGTTTTTTTGTACCAAAAAGAAAATTAAGTAGATTCCCTTTCCGGTCTCTTCCTGTGGGACTGGTTGTATCGCCCTTTAGGATAGTAGCGAGTCTAGGATGTTTTGAATTTGTTGTGCTGACCATTTTCTTTTTGCCAGAGGGGAGATTATCCATCTTTCCCTGGATGGTCTTTCTCGGAATTCGATCGAATACCCCTTTGTGATGATTTTGTTTACCCACTTGTCTGAGGTCATCCTTACACAGACCACAATGAATTGCTGAAGTTGACCCCCTAAGGTTATGTTCTGTGTCTTCTGTAGTATTGCCTGCTGGCGGTGGTAACTCGTGGCCCATGGGTAGTCATTGGGTGGAGCTCCTGTTGTTCCTCCCTCTATGGCTAGTAAATCTTCCCCTTGATGGTCCTCCTCTGCCCTGATATGTGGAAGTCCCCTTATTTTGGTAGTTGTATTTGCCTTGATTGGTGCTCTTTCTGTCATGAAAATTACTGTTGTATTTCTTGTCTCCTTTAGATTGGTGTCCATAGAAGCAACCTCAGTGTGAGGGCAGCTAGCAGGAGTCTCTATCGACTTTGTCATCCTTCCCTTGGCCTCTGCATCTCAGAAATTCATGTAGTCCTTCTCTGAACACCCCTTCTCCTTGAAACGGAAGTTTATGTAGTCTTGCTTTGGACTTATTGCCAGCGTCCCATAGTTTTAGCCATAGGTCATGTCTGACCCTGTTGGCAACCATTGCTGATCTGGTATTAATCTTCACTAAATCTATTGACATGTTCCTCGGGTATTTTGCTGCCAATAGAGAATATTGTAATAGTTCTGCCTCATGCAGTTTTGGGGCTAGTTTCCTTGCAATTTCCTCTAGCCATCTGATTACGGTGTGAGAAGTGTAAAATGCAGTAGTAGAGGCTTTCACTGCTTGGCCTGAGAACTCAGACATTTTTTTGAGAAGTTCTTCCATTCTCTTATCTACTGGGTCTTTCAGTGTGGTGCTCCCCTCAGCCAGCAGTACTGTCCTCTTATTGAGTTCTGCAATTTTTGTATCTATCTTTGGTGCCAAATATCATGCCTTAATCTTGTTCTCTTGTAATGGATACATTCTGTCTAGTGCATGTTTTTCTGGTAGTCTTGTTGGGTCGATAGATTCCCATTCCTTGACTATTATATCATTTAGTGCCGGCACACTGGAAAGAAGTTCTCCTGTTTTGGTGGTTATTGTAACATAGGGGCTAATTTGCTCTCTGGGGTTGGCTGTGTTAATTTGACCCCCAGTGTGGTATGGATCTATTTGACCAGGTCTGTAACACTGTCTATGGGAAATAATTTTGACATTATTAAAGTCATCTCTAGATTGAAGGGGGGTTACTCATGCTGTGACTATTGATTGGAGTCATGTTCGCTACCAAGTGGCACGTCCAATTCTACCTCTTCATCTGGATTTAATTCCCCTTGAGAGTCTTCTCAGTCATCAGTTGCATGTTGTTGGGGTGACTGGATCTGGGATTGAGAGACATTGGTCCTGTCATGTCTTGCTGTCCCTGCTCTGGGCAGGTCACTGGTGGGCAGCTTGGGGTTGCTCATGGCTGTCATGCATTCCAGCACTTTGAACATGAAATTTTGTTGGCTCTCTATCATAACCACAGTAGCTTTCTAGAGGATTACTGCAGTTGGATCAACCTGCCATTCCTGCCTTGGAAAGCTCTGTCCTGCCCTTTCAAATTGCTGGGTCTCCATTGTCTTGTACAGGGTTGTCCAGTTCGCATGCTGGGCAGTGTACCCCCTTTTGATGTGCAACAGTGGTGTCTTGCATGATAGGCAATCCCTTGATTCTGACATCTGCAACACAGCAAGGGCATATCTTTAGAATCCCTGTGCCAGGGTTGCAATCATATTCCTAACCTTGAATACTGAAATTATAGAGTAATGTCAATATATGCCCCTCCATTTATGTCTCAAAGTATGTGTGCATACACACCACTCTGTATAAGGACCCCCCCCTTTTTGGGATAGTTGGTGGTATTTCCCCTTTAAGGACAACCTTGTATAAGGATCCTCCTTTGATGGTGTGGCCCCTTTAAATTATTGCCCCTGACCATCCAAGCTCTTGGACAGCAATATATATATATATATATATATATATATATTTTGATATATATATATATATATATATTTTGCTTGTTTTTACAGTCGTGTATTAAATGCTGCATACTTCCAGTACCTGCAGCAAAATGTGGTCTTGTCTGGGTATAGGGGTGGCTTTGGGTATATTCTGTCCATTTAAAAATTCATTCTGCCCCTCCCTGTGCCATTCACAAGATGGCAACCTCCTATTCAGTGTGCATGCATGAGTGTGCTGTCCTTGCCACGCATGTGTGTTGCCTCTATGTAATCCCCTCATAAGATGGTGGCTGCAGCTGAAATGCGTATGCTCGGACATTATACATCATCGCACATGCACAATAGCACTGCTCCAGTCCATGAAGAGGGAGAAGAGGGCGGGCCAATGGTCAACCGGGGAGACAGAATGGGACAGGGGCCATCTTGTAATGGCAGGACACTCTCATGCTACATGGAGGACTGGCATGTTATGGCTACCAGGTTCGGACTGTCTAGGACCTCGGTCATGACTGGTGGGAAATCTGGATTTCCAGAGGGCCTGAAGGTAGGAGAATTATTTGGGGCAGAATCACTTACATTCCTCTGGTAAAGCTTGTATTTTGTTCCTTTCATTGCTCTTACACTCTGCTACATGAGGGGCGTGTACTGCAATCTGACATGGATTTTTCAGCCTGCCTGTACACTCCACTATGTAAGGGGAGTGCACCGCAGTCAGAGCTGAAGGAGGAGTTAAACCGTGCTCTGAGACTGTGTGCCTATGACGTGTAGATGCTGGGTCAGGAGCTACACATGTGGCAGTGCCAGGATTCCTCACTGGGAGAAAGGGTCTGGTAGAAGTGAGGCGCTGATTTTGAATTAGTAAACACTGGAAGCAGTAAGAGCTTATCAGAAACAGTTGATAGTATTAATCTAGCTAAACAAACTTGGCTGCACTGTAATAAATGGTGCAGTACACACAGGACCCTAAGATTCCTACACTGAAGGATCACAACCAAACTATTATTTGTCTGTCTAAGCTGATATAGCAGGCACACCATAAAATATATATTTATCCATGCTGATAATGCCTACAGAACATGAAGAATTACTTGCATTCCTTTTTAAAAGCACTGTCTGTGCCTAATGAATAATAGCATTACCTTAATCCTATGATCTCTGGCACTGGAGCTTGGCAAGGTGCTGCAGCCTGATCAGATGCACACAAGAAACTGAGGATAATAAGGATGGAGAAGGGGCATGGTGGTAGATCGAAATCTGATCTTAGGGCACATGTGCATCAGGCAACCTATCAGGCATACATAACCCTAAGGTAAGGAATTTGGGAGTGCCATGGATATACAGGCAACACAATGGTTTCTTAAGGAATAGTTGCCTAGTACCAATATGTCTTTTCATGGTGTAAATTGTTCTAGGCAAACTCTACAATGCCAGTATACAAGAGGTAACAAATTTCACAGGAATATAAAATCAAAGACTGGAGAAGACAGAAGATCATTGAGCCCATCACCCTCTTCTCAATGGTTCTAGCCATTTACCCTAATTGAAATTAAAAACTTATCCAGATTGCTTATAAATGATTTAACACTGCTGCTCATAGCCACCATGTCTGACAATGGGTTTCATACATAGAAACATAGAAGCATAGAATTTAACAGCAGATAAGAACCACTTGGTCCCCCAAGTCTGCCCATTTACCATACATTTACCGCCTTCTGGGTGAAATAAAAAAAACATTTTCAGAGGCATATAAATCCTCTTTTACTTTAAAGCTATGGCCTCTAAGTTTCCCTGTTGGTAGTTATTTTTTCCAAATGCAATGTTGCCAGTAGTGAGTCATCTCTCATACCTTTTTTCATCATGCCATCTCTAGTCATATCAGAGTTGGATTTTAGTTCCATCAACTTCTGTAAAGACAACACTGTAGTAAGACTATGTTCTACCTAGGCATCAGAGGGACTCTTTACTATCCTATTTTTCTAAAAGTCTGTTGCAACATCAAATATTGGTCTCCTATCCTTTATTATCCTATGCTATACCTGTTAGTTCTGTTAGGATGCCCACCTACCAGGATCCTCCCCCGTCTATCTCTGTAAATTTCCATTTTTCATTTTCAGTCCCTCTACTTTGCCTTAGTGCCTTGTTGCCGTATTCTGACATGGATCAAGAGAAATGATGATAACATTTGCCTGTCGTATAAAGCTAGCTAGCACAGCTTCCTGTTATTGAATACAGATACTGAAATCTGTTTGTTTTATATGAATCTCTGGGCAAATTTACTGTTTTGGTTAGGAGCCATTGTTTTCTTCCAGTCATGCTATTAAACAGCCCTTAAATGTATACACAAGATAGTTTGTCACAGAATACATTTTAAGGCATGCAAGGAACTAAATGAAATAGCGAACTACAGATATGCTACATGCCTCATTTTATGAAGTGAACGCAGCCACGTTCACTGTAAAAGTTTCCCCGCGGTAGAAGTGCTGGCAGGGAACATTAAAAAGCCGTTCCCTCCAGGCTTCTGTATTTAGTGAAAAAAAGCAATTTTCTTTCTCCTTCCATGGAGAAAATAATTTAGCTTAATTTTGTCTAAAGCCTGCAGTAGAACTGCTGCCCAAAATGAGTTGAATGGCTCTTTAAAAAATAAAGTCTGACTGCAGGAAATGGAGCGGTTTTGAAATGGACCTAGTAATCTTACAAAAAGCTGCTTCATTTTAGAAAATAGTCCTGCCTCATAGAAAGAAAATGCAGTGGTTTGTCTTTTTATTATTTGGGCTTAAGGGCCCTAAACAAGACTTGTAACAAAAAGAAAAGGTAAAAAGTTTGTAGTGTGTTTCTGACTGGCATTCCATCTTTCTAGGCTTATAAAGCCCCACCAAAATGTTGCTGTGGGGGCTGAGGGAAGTGAGGATGGAGGACCGCAAGTCAACGCTTTCTTTCTCTCTCTCTCTCTCTCTCTCTTCCCCAACCCCCCATCCCCCAGTGCTCTGTGTCACAGCAGTTAATGATTTGGAACAGTGTAGCAGGGTCAGAGAAGAAAATCCCCTGTATGAAACCCTACCTGTACTAATCATACATATTAGCTTGCATGAATAAAAATGAATGAGAAGGAATTAAACTGAACAAAAATATAAAAAGCACAAACAATTGTTTTCTCTTAATTTCTTTCTCCACTTTTAAAAGCCACTTATGAGTGAGACAGCCACAATATTTCATTACATAGAAAAGAGGGAATCAATGTTAAAAGTTGCTTTTCCTTTTTTTGTGTGTATGTGCTCTGAACGTCTACTGTAGGTACAAAATGAACCTACCTGAGGGAGCCAGAAATCCATGAACTCCTTTAGCGGTCAGTAGCCTCCAGGTCTGGTCATTTGTACTGGTGTCCAAAGTAAAATCCCAGAAAAAGGAGAGGGGCTAAAGTTCATTAAGCCCTAGTTCATAAACATATTGTTTTAAATCATGAATACTGGTATAATACCTTATAGATGTGAATGTGTAAAATCTTGACTACAAACAAATACAAATTCATGTTTTTATATTGTTATACCCATTGTATAAATGATACAAATTGATGTTACAAAAATGTGGGTGTTCACATGACCACTGGAAGGGGTATTAAAAAAAACCTGGAAGCAGGATTAAGTGAGACTAGATGAGAGATTGGATCTGATCTGAGTCTCGTTCTACCCAGACCCAAGGTAAGAGAAGAATGTGCAAGAGTGCATGATCCTATAACTAGTTGAAACACAGAGGAAAGAAGAATTCAAGAGCTGTTGTGAGATCCTGGCTGTGGCATGCTCATGAAAGCATTGAATTTTTTTTTTTTTTGGTTTTCTTTTTTTTTATTTTTGTTATTTTGAAGACCTTTCTGAATAAAACCACGCAACTGCAAGTTGTATGTTATTTCTGTCTTCAGTGTCTATCATTTCACCCACACCCTACAACATCATGGTGTTAGCAGTGGGATCTGATTGACTGTCCATGTGGTCAGGGGAACTTCAATCAGTGGATACCAGCCCTGGTATCAGGAGGCAACTGAGCGGTACATGTCTGAAGAGCAACTTACTGATTTGAAAAGGCCTGAATGTGCCAGAGACATGCTGAAAAATGCCATGGATAAGGAGCTCAGAGAGAAGCCACTCCTGGTCTAGAACCTGGGGCCAAATGAAAGACAAAGCCAGATCCCATTTTTGATCCCAGCATGACGGACACAGGTGAGGAACTAGCAGATGAGTATCCAGAGAACATTAATGAACTGTTAAGGTGGTTAGCTGTTAAACTAACAGAAATGCAAAAATAAAGAGAAAATCAGAAAGAGTGAGATGGAGCAGTGAAGACAAGATCAAGGGTAGGCAGACACCATGAAAGCACTCCAAGTCATTGGGACTAGTCGTGCCACTGATGGAGCTAGTACATCTCCAAAAGACATAAAAGTAACTCAAATGATTAGTACCAATGATATAGAGGCCTACGTATCTACATTTGAGAGGATCGTAATAGCCTGTGGGTGGACCCAGACACAGTGGGTGGTGAGACTGGCCCCTCTGTAACAGGTCATATCCAGTCAGCATATAGCAACATGGACAGCAGAAATGTAGACAACTATGATTTGGTCAAGAAAGAGATCCTGATAAGATTAGACATCAGCACAGAGACTGATCAACAAAGTTTCCATTCCCTGAGATACCATGCAATGGATACACCCAAAGAAGTTTTCTTCTGGCTGAAGGAGCTGTGTACAAAGTGGCTACAACAACCAGAGGGGAAAATGGTTGCAGATGTCATGGAGATCCTGGTGATTGAGCAATTTCTCAAGATCCTACCATCAGATGTCCAGATATGGGTAAAAGAACATCATCCTGAATCAGCAGAGGTTGCCATCACACTAGCCGAGGATTTCTTGGCTGCCCATTAATCCAGCACAAGAGGCTACAGAGGGACTGTTTTTCCAAACACCAACACCCCCCATATGGTAAGACAAACCCCTTTTACACCTACTCATGCTTTAGTGAGAAACTCAGGGGAACCAGAGAGGAAGACGGGAAAAGGAGGGAGAGTTTTTCCACCACACATTGTATGCCATAATTGTCAATGGATGGACCATACAGCCTGATTTTGCACCAAAACAAAAATGGAGCCCACACAGTTGACCTTATCTAACTGGGGCTATTATATGAATGATGTTGATATTAACCAAAAACATGTGATGGGATTGATAGACTCCAGGAGCAAACAGACACTAATTTGACCAGACCTCCTAGACTTTGTAACTACATCAGGCCCTAGTACTGGTGTTGTTTGTATCCCTGGGGATACACACCACTACCCCATCACCATGACAGATATGGTTGTACAGGGTAAAACATCCAAAATAACTGCAGGACTTGAATTTAAACTTCCTGTACCAGTATTGATTGAGCACATGATTTTCCTGATTTTGGTTCAATAATCTCTATGAATGAAAATGTATCTGCAGTGAATATCAGAGCTCAAGCTAAAAAAGAAAGAACTATGGGTGATATCTTCCCTTTTGAAGGGGAAGTTATAGGGGCCCCTGGAAAGGATAAACAGTCCAGAAAGGAGAAGAAACAGCTAAAGAGAAAGTGAAACAGCTACCACAATGGACTAACTGCGGATAAAATGGACAATATGATTAGCAACTGTAATATTGGGGAGGAACAAAGAAATGACACGTCTTTAATAACCTTTTTTAACAGGTGGGGAAAAGTCAGAGTAAAGGGACCCCTGAGTATAAAGAAAAAATAGTAATAACATCCTGTACAGGGTCAGTGTCAATCCCAATACAGAAGAGGTTGTAGAACAGATGTTGGTCCCTGAAAAATTTCACCCTCAGTTATTATATCTGGCACATGA
Organism: Neoceratodus forsteri; assembly: GCA_016271365.2. Classification (NCBI taxonomy): domain Eukaryota; kingdom Metazoa; phylum Chordata; order Ceratodontiformes; family Ceratodontidae; genus Neoceratodus; species Neoceratodus forsteri. Next base: position 916,430,706 of record CM028137.1, read on the forward strand.
TTTTCCATTTGCAGGTCATGCAGGAAGGGATCGTACTCTGACTCGACTACTACAAAGGTTCTTCTGGCCATTCATGACCAGGTAGCTGCTTACTGTAGATAGAGCATGTGAAGAGTGCCAGAAAGTGGCACAGATAGGAAGAAAAGACATGGGGCTACCTGTAGCAGCTACACCCTTTGAGAGGATTGCAATGAACCCTGTAGGCCCCATAGAAAAAAGCTCCCAAGGGAAGTTTTATTTTGGTCATCTGTGATTACGCTACCTAACACCCAGAGGCCATACTTTTGTACACTATAACTACTCCAAAAATTGCAAAGAAATTGGTTTAAGTGTTCAGCAGATTAAGCATCCTGAAAGAGATCTTAACAGATCAAGGGAGCAATTTTAATGCCACCTTAGTACAAAAACTGTCTCACCTGCTAGGGGAAGTTGCAGAACGAACATCACCCTACCATCCACAAACAGATGGATTGGCAGAAAGATTCAATCAAACATTAAAGAGAATGTTAAGAAAATTTGTACACGAATGGTAAAGACTGGGATAAATACCTACTGTTTTTGTTGTTTGCATATCATGAGGTACCCCAAGCTTCAACAGGCTATTCCCTCTTCTTTTTATTTTATGGTAGAAACCCCTGAGGCCCATTGGATGTGGCTAAAGAGTGTTAGAAGTAAGAATGAAAAACTGGGTGAACAAGTATAGCTGAATGCATGCTGCAACTCTGTAAACAACTGATTACATACACTGAGTTAGAACATAAGAACAGTGCACAGGCCCAGGAAAAACAGAAACAAATTTATGACTAGAGGGTCATGAATAAGGAATTTAAAGAAGGGATAAGGTGTTAATGAAATGGCAGGGGCCTTACAAGGTCCTACGACAAACAAGGCTGGTAACATATTAAGCAGAGACCCCAGAGAAACAACAAGGGAAAAAGGTGTAGCATGCCAATTTGCTAAATAAATGGCACAGAAGGGAGGAGGTCCCTGATGTTAGCATGATAGTCATTCCTGAGAGAAAGGACTCTGACATGGATCTAGCCTATAAGAGGCTAGAAAATTCAGGTGGGTTGGAGGAAGTACGCGTTAACCCTACTTTATATAACACAAAAGGAGATCCAAAGACTAATACAGACTTTTGAGACCATCTTCACTAGCACTCCAGGAAAAGCAGAGGTAGTAGAATACCAGATAACCCAAGCTCAACCTACTAGGCAGAAACCATACAGGCTTCCTGAGAGGGTACGATCTGAAGTCATAACTGAAACCAGAAAAGTGGAACAGTTGGGGATTATAGAACCCTTCACTATGTGCTTGGGCTTCACCAGTTGTAGTGGTAGCTAAAAAAGTGGGCAGGATTAGACTTTGTCTGGATTTTAGGAAACTGAATGCTGTCTCACACTTTGATGGGTACCCCATGCCATGAGTGGACGGCATTATAGATTGAATAGATAACACCAGGTATATCACCATCCTAGACTTGACAAAAGGGTACTGGCAGATTCCTCTAGAACAGCATTCCAAAGAAAAGACTGCTTTCAGAACCCCATTAAGTCTATTCCAGTTTGTGACCATGCCCTTTGGTCTCCATGAAGCCCCTGCAACTTTTCAGAGATTCATGGACCACATTTTGACACCACATACTGAATACTGTTCTGCTTCTCCAGACGATGTTGTAGTATACAGTCCAGATTGGAACACACATTTGTCACACTTAACAGCCATCATACAGTCCATAAACAGGTCCGGGTTAACTATCAATCCAGCAAAATGTGCCATAGCCATGACCAAAACCAGGTATTTAGGTTTCCTGTTGGGTAATGGACAAGTCAGGCCTCAAATTAAAAAAGTGGAAGCAGTAGCCAAGTGTCCAATACTCCTCCCCCCCCAAAAAAAAAAAAAACACGTACAATCATTTTTAGGATTAGCAGGGTATGAGAAGAAGATTCATCCCTAATTTTGCCTCTATAGCTACTCCTTTAACTGACTTAACCAAGAAAAGATGTGCCAACAAAGTTAAATGGAGCCTAGAGTGTGAAGAGGCATTTAGGTCAATTTAAACTGCTCTTTGCTCTACCTTTGTTTTGAAATGTCTGAATTTTAACATGCCATTTGAGGTAAAGACAGATGCCTCTGAGACAGGTATCATAGCAGTCCTTAATCAGACAATATGAGGTGAGGAACATTCAGTGATTTACATTAGTAGAAATCTGCATGATAGAGAGCAAGAGTACTCTATCATAGAAAATGAGAGTCTGGCAATAAGATGGGCAATCGAAGCCTTGCGCTTTTATTTGTGGGGTACTGAATTCAATCTGGTAACAGATCATAACCCCATTTGTTGGTTATATCAAATGAAGCATAAAAACCCAAAGGCCACAAGGTGATACCTAGCTCTATAACCATACAGGTTTTCTGTAAAAGATAGATTTGGATCTCAGCACAAAAATGCTGATTTCTTGTCCAGACATGGAGCAGATGCTAGTTTTGGAAAGAATATGAAAATGTGAATATGTGGATAAGTATAAAGTGATAGACACTTTATAACCCCAGGGTATACAGATGAACATATTTATAGCTTACAGCATGTATATATTGATTACGCTATAGAATAATAAATGGGTTGTGTAGTTAAAGAGAACTTTACACACACCTGAGGTGCTGGATGCTACATAAACACCCAAAAGCGAAGCTCAAGGGGTTTATTCAAGCATCCAACACTGATGGTCTGTGTAAAATTTGAGTTTTACACACAATCCCATGTTTTATTTTATATAATTTCTGGCTCTCATTTTTTCACCTCAACAATTATATAAAATAACAAGGCATCTCAGTTTAGCTGCAGTCCAATTGGGGTTCCTCGTCATCTGTGGTGGGACATGCCAGAAACGAAGTTTCCCTTTTTTGCCTTTTTTTTTCTTTAAATGAAACCAGTTTAAGCATTTTTAGGCAAGAGATTCTTTCAGTTGTTTTAAAGCGGCTTACTGGCAAGTCAGTGTGGCAGTGAAGTGTCTGACTATAAGCCCTGGCATCAGCAATAAGAGGGAAAAGTGGCAGCTATCGCATTTATAAAGGAGGGGAAACCCAGCTCATGTTTTCCGTTATAAACGCGCCTTAATAATGGCAAATTACACCATTAGTTTCCCTTAGGGAAAAAACAAGTACCAGTTATTATTATCTGATTAGAAAATGACTATATAAATTACAGTCTTCTGATTGGCTGGCACATTGACTTTGCTGGTCCGGTATTTTTCAGTAAAGCTCTGTAAATAATTAGTGCCAACATGCCCCAAACACAAGCTGGTATCCTTGTGCCAGCTGTAAAATCAAGTAGCTGCCATTTTTTTCCGCTCTGTAAGCGAAGAAGCCTGTGAGTAAGTCACCCACCCCCCGAGCTTCGTAAGTTACCTCACCCTCATCCCACATACCCAAACTGTAATTTTTTAACAGAGTACATTCTTCCAATAAAGGCAAACAATTTTTAGTGACAGCATTGATATTTTCACCCAGGCTCTGTTTCAGGTGAAATCACTGCAGGTATGCAACTCCATAACTAGCGCTGACACTCTGGGAGCTGTAAACTAGCCATGGGGCAGAAATAAAAAAAAAAAAAAATCAAAAAGACATCGATCAGGGAGAGCTGGAATATACATGCCAAGATGAGATTTCTTCATGGTATAATTAAACAGCAAATAATACCGTAAGCAGCACTTATCCCAGCACATACACTTCAGTTCCATCTCCCCAATCGACCTGTTCTCTCAGCTGCGGCTCAAAAAGAAAAAGTATGAAATGATGGGAGGAGGTTTTCAAACTCAGAAGAAAAGCATGCCAGTTATTTACAGCCTGAGTACAACTTCTGTGGGGGGGGGGGTTGGAAAGCAAGACAACCAGGAGCAAAAGGTATAACTACAGGGGCTTGAGAAGGACAAATGTCCTCAGCTAAAAAAAAAAAGGCACTGTAATACAGGTGGAGAAACTATTTTATTTCACTTAACACTTTAAACATTTTAACATGTAAATTATTTTTTAAACATATTTAATACAGTGGGCCATTTTCAAAGTGCAATAATACCCTCCAGGGTGGGGAGCATTGGGGAATACCAGACCTTCCTGAGGCTATGAGGCTTTCTGCCTGCAGTGTCAGGCCTCATTATGCCCGTGGGTGGTCAGGTATTCCCCAATACCGCACACCCTGTTGGGTATTATTGTTTACTTATTAAGGGACCCTGGAGTGGAGCTTCTGTAGAGGGTGGGTGGAAGCTCCCATTGCTCCATGATACTTGGAATTGTGGCATGAAAACCTGAAATATGAAAACCAGTTAGCTTGTAGTCCACTGATTTCCTCCTGAACAGGGGTGTGTGTGGTAGGACTGCACTCTACCTAGGTATCACAGGGACTTTTTACTATCTTCTTATTTTTCTAAAAGTCTGTTACAACAGCAAATATTTGTCTCCTACCCTTTACTATCCTATCCTATACCTGTTAGGTCTGTTAGGGTGGCCACCTACCGGGATCCCCTTCCCCCATCTATCTCTGTAAATTTCCATTTTTCATTTTCAGTCCCTCTACTTAGTGCCTTGTTGCCTTATTCTGAAATGGATCACAAGAAATGATTATAAAATGTGCCTGTGGTATAACGTTAGCCAGCACAGCCTCCTGTTATTGAATACAGATACTGAAATCTGTTTGTTTTACATGAATTTTGGGGCACGTTTCCTGTTTTAGTTAGGAGCCACTGCTGTTTTTTAATCATGCTATTAGACTGCTGTATGCACATGATAGTTTGCCACAGAATATGTTTTAAAGGCATGTAAGATACTAAATGAAATAGAGAACTACAGATATGCTACATGGCTCATTGTACGAAGTGAACGCAGCCACTTTCACTGTAAATGTTTCCCCGAGGTAGAAGCGCTGGCAGGGAACATTAGAAAGCCATTCCCTCCAGGGGTCTACATTTACAGAAAAAAAAGTGATTTTCTTTCTCCTTCAATGGAGAAAATAATTTAGTTTAATTTTGTCTAAAGCCTGCAGAACTGCTGCCTGAAAGGAGCAGAAAGTGAAGCAGCTTTGAAATGTACCTAGTAATCTTACAAACAGCCGCTCCAGTTTAGAAAACAGTCCTGCCTCATAAAAAGTAAATGCAGCGGTTTGTCCTTTTATTATTTGGACTTAAGGGCCCTAAACAAGAGTTGTCACAAAAAGAAAGGTAAAAGGTTTAATCTGTGTCTGACTGGTGCTCCCAAAAGCAGAACATCTCACACAGAGCTGCAGAAAAAGCTGCCAGCTGCTCCATTTTGGGAGCTTGAATAAAACGTTGCCAGTGTTTGTTTGTTTTTTGGGGGGGGGTTGTCTTTCTAAAGCCCCACCAAAATGCTGCCTGGAGTGGTTGCAGTTTATGCTGTAGGTGTCATGGCGGACAGGAAACAATATGGCCGATGGGAACACCGTCAGTGCCATAACTGTATTTCCCTTACAAAAGTTTACCAACAATTCAGACTTTTACTTTTTTTATGTCCTTAACAAAAGTTTACCAACAATTCAGACTTTTACTTTTTTTATGTCCCTCACAAAAGTTTACCAACAATTCAGATTTTTTTTATTTTTGCGGGGGACTGCTCCCCCACGCACCTCCAGGTGGAAGCTCTACCACCCCACCCCACCTAAATAAATATAATCAACTCTGAGGTCACACAATATTGAAGAAAAAAAAAACATTTCACAAGCAGGCATTCAGTCTGCAGGTGCGACCGCAGAGATTTTACTTATTCAGACACCTACCGAGAGTGGGAGGCTGTGGAAACTGAACCCCTGTCCCTATTCCAGTCCTACCTACCTACTTCACCGTCCACTACCCTAACCCCTATGCCAAATGAGAGAACAGCTGCTGGAACATGCTCTGCCTCTCAGCCTTATAGTTTCAGACAGTACATGGTAATCCAACTAGTAAACGAGCAGTCCTGAGCGGTACTCTTGAGCAGCGTAAGACTTTCATCTGCCATACCAGTTCTGTTGCATGGTGTCTGCCATGACACCTGCAGCAGAAAGTGCATGCGAACCTGCTGCTGTGGGGACCAAGGGAAGCAAGGAGGGAGGACCACAAGTCACTGCTCTCTCTCTCTCTCCCCCCCCCCCTCTGCATTCTGTGTCACAGAAGTTAATGATCTGGAACAGTGTAGCATAGTCAGGAAAGAAAAATCCCCTGTATAAAACCCTGCCTGTACTAATAATACATATTAGCTTGCTTGAATAAAAATGAATGAGAAGGAATTAAATTGAATAAAAATATAAAAATCACAAACAATTGTTTTCTCTTTTTTTTCACTTTTAAAAGCCAATTATGAGGGAGACAGCCACAATATTTCATTATATAGGAAAGAGGGAATCAATGTTAAAAGGTGCTTTTCCATTTTTTATGTGTATGTGTTCTGAATGTCTAGTGAGGGTACAAAATGAACCTACCTGAGGAAGCCAGAATTCCACAAACTCCTTTAGGGGCCAGCAGCCTCCAGATCTGGTCATTTGTACTGGTGTCCAAAGTAAAATCCCAGAAAAAGGGGAGGGGCTAAAGTTCATTAAGCCCTGTTTCATAAACACATTGTTTTGAGTCATGAATACTGGCACAGTATAACACCTTATTGAAGTGAATGTGTAAAATCCTGACAACAAATATAAATTTATGTTTGTTGGTATCTGTTAACTCCTTTAGGTACCTAGGAGTCACACTTGACCCGTCTCTGGATTTTAATCTCCACCTCACGGCTACTTTCAAGGCAGTTAACTCCAAATTGGGTATTGCCTATAGAATTAGGTCCTCCCTGAATGATGCTGCCCAGCTTGCTATTGCACAAGATTTCCTCCTTCCCTCCCTTACATACTGCTCACAGGTATACCTTGATGCTAACAAAGGATCCCTCCATAAATGGAGCAAATGTTATAACAGCATATGACGATTTGCCCTCTCTGCACACAGACTGACTCATCGCTGTGAACTCTACTCCAAACTAAATTGGATCTCCCCGACTTCACGCAGACTCTACTCTACTGGATGCTTGATTGACAATATCATCAGAACAGGGACACCTGAGTATCTCTCAAGGCTGCTATCTCATCCCTCACAAGCATATCTCTTTAGATCATCCGTACATACCCAACTTGAAATCCCCAGATACCTCACAAAAAAGGGGGAACTATCCTTCGCTATATTGGCTCCCAGCATCTGGAATTCCCTCCTCCCTCACATTAAACTCTCTAAATCCCACCTAGACTTTAAACTGGGTCTCCGCGCCCACCTGACTAACTCTGATGGCTGCTCCATTGCTGTAACTTGAGACTGACTCCCAGTAGCATTCCTTATCTACATGGCACTTACTATTTCCCTCCACTGTATAAAATCTGCATGTTCCCACTCCCTCCACAAAATCATTAGTTAAAACTGTTATTTATTCTTTAGTGGTTGTCGTATGTCCTTAATTATTACTGTTGTTTTATCCAGTGCAAGTAGCTAATTTAAGGGTATTTGTTTACTCTCAGTTTCCACAGAAATATGTCTTGCTTTTGTCAGCAATCTGCAAATTTGTTTTGTTCCCACTTCATGCTGCGCCATGAGCAATTGTCATTAATGTTTGTACCTTCTTTGTACCTTGCTCTCTCCTGATTGTACTGTCCCGGGTCGTGCCTGAATATAGGCAATACTCTTGTCTAGTATACCTACCCGGTAAACAAAAAACAAATAAATAAATAAATATTATTACACCCATTGTATAAAAGATAAAGACTGATGGTACATATCACATGACCACTGGGAGGGGTATAAAAACCCCTGGAAGCAGGAGTAAGTGAGATCAGATGAGAGATCGATTATTTTTTTTTTGTTACTTTGTTACTCCCCCACCCTGGCCCTGGTCGGCCCTCATCCGTCTGCCAGCCATCACCTCCATCCCATCAGGCCCTCACCCCTGAAGCTCCCATAGTTTATCCCCCATGGCAGGGCTCTGGGGACCCCCACTCATCCACAAGGATCTAGCATGGGATGTTACTTCCAGGACAGAGCACGACGGTGCAGCCATCAAGCCACTATGACCAGCCACCAGGGTCCTTTTTCACTCTTTTTCTGTCCCTGCAAGAGCCGGCATGCAATGATGCCATGGCAGGCACATACACGCTCCCACACACAACCCACCACCAGCCATGCTCTTGCCCCGCAAGTCTTTGTACGGTGGTGCAACATCAATCCCCAGCCACCGCCAGGGGTCAGGTGTGCACCGACCAAAGGTGATCCCTCCTCCCTGGAGATGGAGAGCTGTCTGTTGGATGCTTGATCCATCTCCTCCCCACCAATCCATGGCAGCCTGCGCTTGTTCTCAAATGCGAGTCACCGGCATGGCGTGAGGTGTGGCATGAGGTACAGCGTCCAATGCCTCAACCCTCAGTGCCACCGGGCTGGCCAACAGATTGATTTTGATCTGAGTCTCATTCTACCTAGAGCCAAGGTAAGAGAAGGATGTACAAGGGTGCATGATCCTATAACTAGTTGAAACACAGAGGAAAGAAGGATCCAAGAGCTACTGTGAGATCCTGGCTGTGGCATGCTGATAAAAGTATTGGATTTTTTATTTTATTTTTAGTTTTGAAGAACTTTCTGAATAAAACCATGCAACTGTATTTTGTACCTTATTTCTGTCTTCAGTGTCTATCATTATAGCCACACCCTACAACAAACAACATGGTTGGATGTATCGTTCAAGCCATAGTCCAATGCAGGAGATGCTGCAGTTATAAAATCCAACACACCCCAAAAGGAATATATGTCCCCCAAAAGGGTTTTGTTACATGGACTATGCCAGTACTGAGATATAGGGTAAGTAAGGTTGATGTGAGCACTTCACTTTTACCTACTGTAGATATCCTCGGCACTTAGTTTCTGCCTTGTATACTCTGTGTACTGAATTTTTTTTTTGGGGGCATTCTACTTACATAGAACTACATCTCTGTAGCCAGTTACTTCCAGTGGGAGACCTGACAGAAGTTGTACTGAACAGTAAAAGTTATAATATCTTAATTGTTTATTATTTAAAGGGGCATGACCCTTACATTTGTTAAGCTTGCCATATTATTTGGACATACTAGATGACTTTGTCTTTCAGATGCATGAGATAGAAAAGTAAGAAATTATCATTTCCACTGCATGGGATACCACTGGCACCATACACTCCTTCTAAAAGCAGAACCAGCCTTATTTCTTTCACAGTGTTGTGCATATACTTCTCATAATGCTTTGCATTATTAGGGTATGTGTAATTCTTATAATTTATATAATTTACAACATGCTTAGGGCAGATATAGAGCCACACAGTCATGGATGCTGTGCACTACCAACACCATTTAAACTGTTCAGGGAATTTAAAATACAAGTTATACAAAATAATACTTCAAAAAAAGAAAATGTGTAACTTAGTTATAGAGTATATTCCCTATGTAGTAATACATTTCCTTATCCAGTTTATACTGGAATGTCATTTCCTTGTGGGTCTCTCATTTGGACTAAGATTATATTTTCAAAAAAGCATATGATGACTTGAGTACACACATGTTATGGGGTTCCCCCCTTTAATCCCAAAACAACATTCTACACTAAAGTCTCCAATCAGTATCACCTCTTTTCTGACCAATAGGGAACAACCTTCCAGTGGAAACTGTGCAGAGTATTAACATGGAAGAGTTCAAAGGACTGCTAGACATGCACATGGAGGCAAAGGGAAGAGTGTGGCTTGTAGATTTATCAATAAAAATGGTCAAGTCACTATAGCTAACAGCTTACGACTTGTAAATTTCATATGAACACCTTTGAAGTTTCTACCATTGCCCCCCAAGCTGTCAGTAAAAACAGACTTATAAAATGGGTAAAAGTATTTCAGCCTTCTGATTGGCTGAGAGACTTCTGTAGCTGGGCATCTATCAGACAACAGATGCCCGGCTATTAAAAGTACCAGTCCAGTCAACCCTATCACCACAGTCCTGCTACCTGGCTTGGTCTGTAGTTGGCTAAAATCCCTAATTTCATTTTTAAACATTCACCATTTTTTTCCCTCCCTTAGCGAGAGACTTAGCGAGCCCCCCTCACCGCCATTCATTCAGTCCTTACCCAGTTTTCCCAGTAATGTAAAAATTCTCCCCGCCTGTTAAATAACAAAACAAAACAAAAAAAAAAACAACAACAAACCAGCCACTTCTTTTCCTTTAAAGAAAAAGCGGCTTTCTTTTGTCCAAACTTGTAGTGCTACCATATCACGTGCTCAGCGCTGCTGGCAAAACAGCTTCCCCAGCTCACCTTGACTGCAGCCCCATTCAACCCAATGGCAAAACTGTAATTTTCTTTCTTATACAACACCCTGAGAACCAAAATGGGGAGCTGGCATAAAGCTTTTAATCTGCCCGCGGGCGAGATGCAAGAGGGGAGTCTCCCAATCGAGAAATGTGTCACTAATTCTTAAAAACAAAACGTCATTTTTACACTGCACCTCAAGAGCTGAAATAAAGACCCGACATAAATCTTTTCATCTGCGGGCAGTCGTGATGCAGCAGGGGGATCTCCCTAACAAGAATGTGTCACTGTACATTAATAAAAAAAAGCACTGGGTATACAGGAGTACAGTACCCTCTACTGGAAAGTATACCAGTAGATGGACTACTTTTCCAGTAAAACAAATTTATATTTAATACATCAATTACTTATAGCTGCCTTATGGGTTTTTTGTGTACTTTATAAAACTAGCACATGGAGCCCATTTTCTAAGCGCAATAATACCCGACAGGGTGGGCGGTATGGGCTATACCACCCTTCCAGGGCTATAAGGCCCTCTGCCTGTGGTGCCGGGCCTCATTATGCCCCTGGGTGGGCAGGTATAGCCCAATACTGCCCACCCTGTCGGGTATTATTGCTTGCATAGTCAGCTGATGGTTCAGCTTGACATATTCAGATTGCTGGCTGGATTTCACATTTTCCTAAGAAACCAAATTATATCACTATTATTCCCTGCTTATGAAGCAGGGTGGGTTGCATATGATGAACCTAGAATTCTTTCAAAGTGTCTATAGCTATATGCTATAACATGTCATGTCTTCAATGTGTTTCTTAAAATATGATCATAGTATGGGTTTATAGTAGTAATGTCTTCAACGTCAGTTTATTTTTACTCAATATGCAATTTGGTATCATACATTCATTTAGCGATCATTAGGTGGTACAATCTGGGGTTTCACTGCTGTGCAGATGACACCCAGTTGTACCTGTCCTGTACCTTAGGTGACCTCTCCACCTCAGTCACGCTGAGCCAGTGTGTGGCTGAGATACATGACTGGATGTCTGCAAAACTGGCTATATCTTAAGCAAGACAGAGGTAATGGTGATTGAGCCTGGTCATGGAGGCGTTTCCACTGATGGGAAGTTGCTCGCCCCAGTTATTGTTGGGCAGCCCCTGTCGGTGGTGAGTGTGGTTAGAGATTCTGGCATTTTTCCAGATGACCGACTGACCCTTGAACAACAGGTGTCATTGGTTGTTCGATCTGGTTTCCTTCATCTCTGGAATATCACCAGGACCTGGGCATTTTTGATTACTGCAATGCTCTATACCTAGGGTTGTCTGGAGGATTGAAGCGTTGACTGCAGCTAGTGCAGAATGCTGCAGCCAGGATGTTGACAGATGCCTCTCTGAGGGGTCATGTCACTCCTGTTCTGCGCACTCTGCACTGACTGCCTGCGAGTTCATGCATCACCTTCAACATCTGTTTGTTGACATACAAGGCCCTTCGTGGTTTGGGACCCGACTACCTCAAAGGGCTCCTGGTGCCATATTGACCTCTTCCTGGTGCCGTATTGACCTCTCCACCCCTATGCTTCGCCAAGGTTGAAATGCTTGTGGTACTGTACCTCCCTCCCATCTCAAGAGATCGGGTGACAGAGCTTTTAGTAATGCTGCACCAGTACTATGGAACTCTCTGCTGCCTTATATACAGTACATGCAGCCAGCTTGGTGGAGGCCTTTAAAGCCTCCTTAAAAACCTCTCTCTTTGAAAAAGCTTTTAGTTTTATCTAAATTCTGATTTTATTTCTTGGGGGCAATGTTCTTACTGTAAAGCACTCTGAGCCCTTGCATAGGCCACTATATAAATAACATTTGCCTTGCCTTTATGATCCTTGTGGTTTTTGCATAAATTCAGTTATGTTGCAGTCAAGGTGTATTCTACAAATAATGTCAGTGTTGTATGTTTTTAAGCTATTTATCTCTTTTATGAGCACATTTAATTGAGCACTAAAACATTCAACGCATGCATGATGTCCCTTTAAGATACCTGTTTAAAAAGGTTGCTACAGTAACCATGTTAGCTCCTTAACAAAGCATGCACACACAGAATGTTGTTGTGTTTTTTTTCTTACTGATTGTGAATTGTGTTCCTGCACAGCGCTGCCTTTCACATCAAATTAAAATATACCACTGATTATAAGTTGGAATTGCCTTATCAGGTTTTCACCAGTGAAGCCTCACCACATTGTGTATCGTGGGTGAGTGTGTGTTTTTTGTACTCACTATAATGTAATTTAAATAATTTTGGCAAAAGGGCAATACTCCATTACTAACAATTGATAAGGGATGTTTGTGCACAAGACAGTCAGTAACCTTAACACAGAAACTATAGACCATCTCTTCTGTGAAGCACGCAGACTCCATCTTCTGAAAATCTGGGAGTCAAAGTCCTCTTCTGTAATTGGTTTCCCAATTGATGGAACAAAGCTACCCACTTGCCAGCTGGAAAAGCAAAGTATTACTAAAAGGAGAAATGGAAGCAAACCAAAACAAAATGCAGAACCAGCCCTAGAAATGATAAATTCAATGTCATACATACCCCCATAATATAAAGCATCATGGGTTGTATGCAAATCAGAATGATATTTAGGCTGGCTTTGCTTTAAGAACTTATGGCTAAAAAGGACCCGTGTAAGAGGTGTCCACCTGCCCTGGGTCACCGCCAATATTATCAATCAACTCCATGCCAGGGACCAGGCACGGAAAGCATATAAGGCAACCAGTTCCCTGGAGGCACTCCAACTCTACCGCACACTCCGGAACTCCTGCACCAGGCTTCTACATCAGACCAAGGCTAATTACTTCAAGGCCTCTTTCCATTCTAACCTTAATCACCCTGCAAAATTCTGGAAAACATTAAAATTGCTACTCACCCACCCTGCTCAGCCCCCCACCCCAGCCCTAAATGTTGATGGCTCAACCACCACTGAATCAGGTGCAGTGGCCTCAGCTTTTAACAACTTTTTCACAAGTTGTGTGGCCTCTCTCCTCCTCACTCCCCCCAATCCCACCCATACCCATCCATGCCTAAACCACCCTCCTCCATGTCATTCACCTTTCGTCTGGTCACCCCGACCAAAGTACTAAAACAACTGCGGGTACTAAACCCCTCTAAAGGTAAATGCCCCTTGGGTCTGGACTCCAAAATGCTTTACTTGTCTGTTCCAGCCATCACTACCCCTCTGGCCGTGCTATACAATCTCTTGTTCTCACTTGCCTCAGTCCCAGCCGATTGGAAGCATGCCACAGTCATTCCTCTCCCGAAAGGGGGTGATCCCTCCACACCAGGTAACTACCGCCCTATTTCAGTACTCCCCATCCTAGCCAAAATTCAGGTGCACCTTGTGCTCGCCCAACTCTCCCTCTTTCTTGACTCCTCCTCTCACTTCACACCTCACCAATCTGGCTTTAAGAAGTCGCACTCCACCATCACCTCTCTGCTATGACTCATAGACACCGTCCTCATAAAAACATAGAAACATAGAATTTGACGGCAGATAAGGACCGCTCAGCCCACCCAGTCTGCCCATTTCCCTACCTAATGGATAAGCTGCAGATCCTAGTTAACCAGCAGCCTACTTCTTCCTACCCCCACCCCCTAGAATTGTCTTATGACAGTCCCATGCATGCTTGAATTCCACCACTATTTTTGACTCCACAACCTCCTCCGGAAGGCCGCTCCGTGCATCCACAATCCTCTCTATAAAAAAATACTTTCTTAAATTACCTCTGAGCCACCCCTCCTCTATCTTCAAATTGTGCCCCCTTGTTCTTGCACACCTCTTTTTGAAAGATGCTACCTCTTGGACTTTGTTGATTCCCTGAGGTACTTGAAAGTTTCTATCATGTCCCCTCCCTCCTTTCCTCGAGGCTATACATATTAAGCTCCTTAAGTCTCTCTTCATATGTCTTCCGGTGCAGACCCTGCAGCATTTTAGTTGCCCTCCTCTGGACAGCTTCTATCCTGTCTATGTCTTTGCGGAGATTGGGTCTCCAGAACTGCACGTAGTACTCCAGATGGGGTCTCACCAGCTGTCTGTACAGAGGGATAATAACTTCCTGTTTTCTACTGGTGATGCCTCTCCCCATGCATCCCAGTATCCCCCCAGCCCTCCTTGCTGCCCTCTCGCATTGCTTGCCCACCTTTAGGTCATCTAATAAGACTACCCCCAGGTCCCTTTCCATTTTTGTTGTTGTTAGTATCTCACCCCCCACTGTGTACTCTTCCCCTGGGTTTTTGTTTCCCAGGTGCATTACCTTGCACTTCTTAGCATTGAATCTAAGCTGCCATACATTTGACCATTCCTCTAACCTTGCCAAGTCCCTCTCATCCTTTCCACCCCACCTTGTGCATCAACTCTGTTGCAGATCTTTGTGTCATCTGCAAAGAGACATACTTTTCCTTCAGTCCCTCTGCAATGTCGCTTATAAAGACATTGAAGAGGACCCGTCTAATACTGAACCTCGGTACCCACTAGTAACCCCCTTTCTTCAGAGTGGACTCCATTTACTATTACTCTCTGTGTCCTATTCTCCAGCCAATGTTTTACCCAGGCTGTCATCTTGGGACCCACTCCCAGGCTGGCTAACTTGTATATTAATCTTTTGTGTGGGACTGTGTCAAATGCCTTGCTAAAGTCTAGGTAGGCCATGTCCACAGACCCTCCTGATCTACTACTTTGGTCACCCAGTCAAAGAAATCTATCAGATTTGTCTAGCATGACCTTCCTTTGTGAATCCATGCTGCCTTGGGTCCTGTGCCCCTCTGGCCTCTAGATACTCGGACAATTCTTTCCTTCAGAAGTGATTCCATCATTTTCCCTACCACCGAGGTTAAACTAACAGGTCTGTAGTTTCCTGCTTCTGCCTTGCTCCCACTTTTGTGAAGGGGAATCACATCTGCCCTCCTTCAGTCCTCGGGTACCACCCCATCCTCCCATGATTTGTTAAAGAGGGTAGTCAGTGGTATTAGTTCTAACCTTAGTTCTTTCAGAATTCTGGGATGAATCCCATCAGGCCCCATTGCTTTGTCCACCTTCAGTTTTAAGAGTTCTTTCAGAACCCTTTCTTCGTAAATGGGCTGGTATCAACTTCTGTATCCAGAGTGTTTCTACTGTTTGTTTTAGGTACCTCCCCTCTTCCTTTGTAAATACTGAGCAAAAATATTTGTTTAGTATCTCTGCCTTTTCACAGTCACCTCTGCCCACCCTCCTCTCCCTTTATTAAGCCTCACTATCCCTCCTTGGTCTTCCTTTGCTCCCTGATGTACCTATAAAAGTTTTATCCCCTTCTAACTGAGTTGGCCATTTCTCGGTTTGGGCCTTTGCTGTTCTGACTGCCTCCCAGCTGCCTTTGCTTTAACTGATACAGTTCTCTGTCCTGCTCCTTCTGTGATTCCTTGTACTTCCTGAATGCTTTCTTTTTCTCTTGAACCTTCACTGCCACTTCCTTTGAGAACCATAGTAGTTTCTTACATCGTTTCATTTTGTTTATTTGCTTCACACAAAGGCTTGTTACCTCTGTGATGGCAGTTTTTATTATTCCCCATTGTTCTTCCACCCCTCCTTCCTGCCCATTTGCTAGTGCATTCCTTAGGCACTCACCCATTTTGGCAAAGTCAGCCCTCCTAAAGTCCAGTACTTTTGCCTTTGTATGGCTTGACTCTATTGCTGTGTTTATTGTGAACCATACTGTTCGATGGTCGCTAGTTCCCAGATGGCTACCCACTTCTATATCTCGTGATCCTCTCTTCATCTCCATTTGAGAGAACCAGGTCTAAGATTGCTCCTCTGTGGGCTCCAATACTAGTTGTCTAAGGCATGCCTCTTGTAGGGTATCTAGAATAACCCACTCTTCAAGTGGCTGCTGCAACTGCACTCCAGTTAACATCTGGCATATTCAGATCACCCATCAGCAATATCTCCCTTTTTCTGCCATTCTAAGTATACTTTCTATCATTTCCTTGTCCATTTCCTCCCCTGAGAAGGGGTCTGTACTACACTCCTGTGCGGATTGTGGTGCCATTGCGGTCTCCAAATTTACTCACAGTGCTTCTTCTCCTCCTGTTTTCCCTTTTGTTCTGTTGCTTTGATTCCTTCCCTTATGTAAAAGCTACCCTCTTCCTCCTCTTTACCCTCCCTGTCCCTTCTGTAGATAGTGTATCCTGGTATGTTTACGTCCCAGTCATGGTTTTGTGTGTGCCATGTTTCTGTGACTGCCATGATATCAGATGTTCCTCCTCCATCAAGGCCACTAATTCAGGAAGCTTGTTACTCAGACTACGGGCATTGGTACTCATTGCTCTCCATTTTTGATGGCTTTACCTTCTTTGCAGCATCCCCACTGACCTTTCTACATGGGTCTTTTTCTCATTTAGTACCCTGTTTTGTGGGAGAAGGGATTTTCCTGCTGCTTATCAGTGCTCTCCCTTGACTAGTTTAAAAGCTTGCCAATGAAGCATTTAAACCGATTGCTCAAAAGACTTGTTCCCTTCCTGGACAGATGCAGACCATCCTGTCAGTATAGGCTAGTGTCCTTCCAGGTGGAACCCCAGTCCCCAATGAAGCCAAACCCCTGTGCTCCACACCATTTTTTCAACCATTCATTAAACTGCATGGTGCCAAATACCTTCGCCTCACTCATGCCATAGACACGCAGCACCTCAGAGAAGGATACTGTGTGTGCTACTTGTCTTAGACCCCTCCCCAGTTCTACAAAGTCCTTCTGCACTGCTCTAATCTCATGATGAGCCAAGTCATTTGTCCCTAGGTGAACAATGACGTCCAGCTCAGACTCCCGTGCAGCTGTTCTCGTGATCCTGAGGATGTGCTTCCTGTCCCTCCAAGCCATGGCACCAGGCAGGCACCTTACTTCAGTTTTCCCTGCTCCCCCCAGTTCTATCCCCCTAATAATTGAGTCCCCCACCAGGAGCTGCTTCCTTTCCTTGTGGTGTCCTCTGCCTCCTTCCTGCAGGCCTCCCTTGTGACAGTTGTCCTCAGCCTCCTTAGTCTCCTCTGCGGGTGCATCCATAGGGGAGCTATGCTCCCCCAGAATGGCGTATGGATTGTGGAGTGGAACAACTGACTGGGTGTGCCTCTGTTCCACCATCCTCACCCTCCCAGAGCCCACTCTGGTCCAACTGCTGTGCTTTCTTCGCAACTTCTGAGGTAGTGGTGGTGGCTCTGGTGCTCCCTGGATGGGGGAGGTTCCCTTCCTACCATCCAGTATGGCCTGGGGGAAGGTTCCCTTACTACTGTCCAATGTGGCCTGAAGATGGGCAACTTCCTCCCTCAGGGCAGAGAGTTGTCTGCAAATAAGGCAGCATCTCAGCCTCCAGAAAGACTCCCGGAAGACTGCTGCCCCACAGCCATTACATTGCACTACTCCCCACATGTTTATCTACTTTTTTTATTTATTTTTTTTTTGTGTGTGTGTGTGTTTGTGTGTGTGATTGGTTTGTTATATAGAAATATATATATTATACAATGCCTATGCTTATATTGGCAGTGCAGTGTGCTAGAGAGGATATGACAGTGATATGCACCTTGCACTCTTGAGAAATGATGTCAGAACCCCAGGTATAAAGGAACTATTTCCAGGGGTGGGTGGGGTGAGGGTGGAAGGGGTTGGGCCTAAACTATGCCCTCACAAAACAATCAGCTAAAAGCCTGACCCACCGCTGCTATGAGTGTCTTCCTGTCAGCAAGATGCCCTACACAACAAATTGACAGAGAAAATACCCTGCTAATCAAACAGAGAAAAATCCAGACATCCAAGTCAGACACAGGTAAACCTCCCCAGCCCCAAAACAGCCTGGTGGTTTGTGCTCTGAAAGCAGTCAGCCCCAAAATAAGTCAGCTGTGCTTTAAACTCTTCCTGAACTGAAAATCTTAAGAATTGTAACAAATGTAAAGCTAGATCCACCTCCCTCTGTTGCTTGAAAGACTGTCTTTTCCTGATAATTCTAAGTTCCTTATTTCACCTTTCAGTTAGAAGTAGCCTCCACCTGCAGAATATCTGCTACAAACCAAAGAAAATTGTAAGGTTCACCTCCCTCTGTTGTGAGCACAAAGTGCAATATAGAATTTGCAAGTGCAATATAGAATTTTTCACACAGCTCACAGCTGAATAAAGAAGTAGTGTCCCTCCAGGTCAAGAAGATGTTCTTTGTGTCTCTAAATATTGCAGCTAGTAGATAATCTAGCTACCTCCAAGGGTCTACCCAAATGCAGTATTTAAATCCTTCTGAAGTTACTCACAAGATAAACAGAGTTTGCAAGCCCCTTCTTGGTTAAACACTAAACAAATATGTAAATAAAAAGCAATTACCAAGGGTAGTTAGTTTCACCTCCCACAGAATTCAGCAAAAGTGCACGTTGTTGCAGATATCAAGTGCAATATAGAATTTCTCACACAGCTCACAGCTGAATAAAGAAGTAGTGTCCTTCCAGGTCAAGAAGATGTGCTTTGTGTCATGGGGATGAATCATGGGCATATCACCTCAGCGATCTTTATCGACCTTGCCAAGGCATTCGACAAGGTCTCCCACACCCTTCTGCTATCCAAACTCACACAGGCAGGTCTCTCTGTAACCAGCTCCAATTGGTTCCAATCCTACCTAGCTGGTAGGTCTCAAGCTGTAAAAGTTGGTCAACATACTTCTGCCTCTCTCCCTGTAATTACGGGCGTCCTCCAAAGCTCGGTCCTCAACCCAATCCTGTTGTCCGTATTCTTAAATGACCTGCCCTCAGTATGTGGATACATATCCATACACATGTACGCAGACAACACAGCACTGTATGTGTCAGGTGCCTCCCACGCTGTAGTGGCCTCCAGACTTCAGGATGACTTCACCGCTGTCCAGCAATGGTTTCACTCTAACCAGCTCTTCCTAAATCCCAAACAAAACATCTCCTTAACCTTCGGTACCAGGCAGAGACTCGCCCATCTCCCCACCACCCCCTCTTTCCACACCTTAGATAGGACACCATTGGAGGTCTGCGCCTCCTTCCAGTACCTTGGGGTCTGGCTCGACCAGTACCTCAACTTCTCAGGACACATCGACTCAATCCACAAGAAACTGTACTCCAAGCTTGGTGCCTTATATCGAAACAGGGCCTACATCCCTTTGGAAGCCCGCAAGGTTATCCTACAGAAAATTATCCTCCCGATACTGGACTATGGAGATGTAGTATACAGCGCCACCCCAAAATCCACCCTAGCAAAACTCGACCCTTTCTTCCACTCCTTTTACTGGTTTTCCCTAGACTGTCCTCCCTCTATGCACCACTGTGACCTCTACATGGCTCTAGACCTGCCTTCACTCCAGGATCGGAGACAGATCCATGCACAAGGCTAACTGCAAAGTTCTGGGCTCAGACCCTCCCCCCCACCTCGGATCCACCCTCCAAGCTCAACCCCCCCTCAGCGTACTCCTTCAGGAACACTGACTCCTGGCTTCTACATATCCCACACATGGCTACAGCCAGAGGCAGGCCGCCTTCAATTATCACATGCCTAAACTACGGAACTCCCTACTGGCAGGCATTAGGCATACAGACAACTCACAGCAGCACAACCTGCTCCTCAAGGCACATTTCCCCCAACCTGCTTCTGCCGACAGTCCCACCATGATACCATAAATCCCATGTCTCACACTTGACGCCCTAAGTGCCTTCTCAGGCCTCCAGTGTACTCCCTGGTATACTTAGGCTTATACTCACCATATTGCCATTGTATTCTTCCTGTATTCTAAGGATGTGACCATCAAGTTCAGATAGGCACTTATACAGCATAGCTGAGTTGCTGAGTTGCAGAATTCAAGACTTGCTAGCTAATTAACTTACTACCGTACTCTGTGTACAAACTGTTTTCCCCATTCACAGATGTTACTGTACATGTGTAATTTTGTTTTCTCTATAATACCTATGTCATTGTTGCAATGTACTGTAGATACTGTGAACTATTTAATACTGTATACATCCCCTCCCCCTCCACCCCCATGACGCATCTGGAATCGAGCGGTACTCTGCTCAGTATGCCCTCCTGGTGAAACTCTTAAATAAATCAATAAATAAATGCCTAACTGGGGTAGATGGTAGGTATAGTTGTTCTCAGATCAGGAAAACTGCTACTTAAAAATATATCCTGTAATAGCAGTCCTATGGCATAGGGTTGAGTGTTGCATATCTTACCTGAACACCATCCTCTATCATACCCTGAAATATCTAGAGTGAACACTGCCAAAACGTGGGCTTTTCCACCTTGCTCCATAAAGTTTCTCAGTTACTGATATGAATAATCAACATCTTATGACTGTAAGAGAGATTCTGCCACAATACTTACTTATTCTTGGGACTCTGGGCAATAGCTTAGTTGTGTTAAACTGTCACAGAGAGAAAGTAGGACTTGTCCCAGAGAAAAGTGTGTGTGTGTGTGTGTGTGTGTGTGTCTGTGAGTGTGTGTGTGTGTGTGTGCATGTCTGTGAGTGTGTGTGTGTGTGTCTGTGAGTGTGCATGTATGTGTGTGTGTGTCTGTGAGAGAGAGAGAGTGTGTGTGTGTGTGTGTGTGTGTGTGTGTGTGTGCACTTGTCTTTCTGCCTGTGTGTTACTGTTTAGTGGGGACTGGGCCAGAATCCAAAACTCATTAGTAGCTGAGATTTGAGAATGAAAGGCTTACAGTTCTATCCACCAATCCAGCCACTTACTGCCTAAGTAACATATCCAAAATAATATATTTTATAATATATAATATATTTTATAGATTATAATTTCACTACATTGTCTTCCAACAAACTATGTGGATGCACAGTTATATTTATTGGTTGTTAAATTGTTTTATTTTAGCATCCACTGTAAAGAAAATTTATTTTGAATTTAGCTCTAAACAATAAAGGAACAGCTGTCTTAGAAGTATATGTATTATTTATGGTTTTGCCTAATTAATCATATTTACATATTTGAGCCTTGGTTGAATAAGTACCACTATATATGCTTTAGCTGTGAAATGTTTGAAATAGTATGCTTAATTAACTTAATTAAATTAATTAACTGTGACAGTGTCATCTTGCTGCAATACGTTTCCTGCCATATATCATGAAGGTTCAAAACCTGCAAAATTCAAGCAGCAGCTCCTCAAGGTGCCACATTTCTGTAAAAACTAGGTGACTTTCAGTTTTCATAGTTCAAAAACAGGAATGTGAAATGCCGTTTATTTTTTTATTTACCCCCCCAAAAAAAAAAAAATAGGCTGTATTGTTACGATATATTTCTACCAGTAAAATGATCTGACACTTACTACTGAGTACAGGTAATAGGTTCTGATTTGAAGCACTGTATAAAATCTCCCATCTTCATTGGAACACGCCATACAGTACATAAAATGGATCCCTTGTATTATACAGTACATATCTGCACAATCAAGCTTTTGAGGCCTTATATTCACACACTGGAGCTATGTGGTAGATTTGCCAGTCAGAATGAGTTGGAAGTGCCTCGAGTTAGCAATTTTTCAGTATAGTTTGCTCAACAGTAAATAATAAACCCTGACTTCAGGTATACCTTGCAGGTGCGGTTAGAAACTGGTTATACTTCCAGCAAAGACCAAACGGGGTCAGAGCACTTGTCACTATGTGATCGAACCAAACCACCACAACCGAAAAATAGCACTGAAAATCATGTATGCTTGTGGAAAAACCTCCATGTCATTCACTAATTATTAAACAACCAAGAAGTAGCTCACAATTGTAGATAACAATTTCGACATCTTCTTGGTACAGTTATTTTTCTAACAAGTTACGCGATATAGCTCTTAACTAGCATCCAATGCATTCAGCATAAATTTGTAAAGAATATTATATACTCAAATTCGGCAACTATTGGCCGCTAAATGCATATGTGTGCGTGTTCCTTAAAAACACATCTTTGCTAAGATGGGTGGGTGGTGTGTGTGTGTGTGTGAGTACGTGCGTGCGTGTTTTAGCAAAAGGTTTATGTTACATTCTCTAGCGCCAGCTACAGACAATTTAAAGGATTACTGAAGGATGCATGCAGAAATGTCATATTCGTCAAGTACAACCACTTACTCAAGACTTCGGACATAAATCATTTATTTTCCTTCAACGATATTGTACAAACTCTTGAAAAGGCATCATTATTTGTTGCCGCTTCACCGAAGAGGCAATGACTCCACCTTTTAGCGCAGCATAAAGAATATTCACTGTCAGCTAAAATGTATTCAAAAAAACCAAAGAAATGCAAGAAGAACCTCTGAGGATACACCCACGGCATGCATCTCCGGGGTGCACACAGCCTATACAGCTCTAACTCAGAACTTGATAAGAGGATTTGAAAGGCTAACCACAGGATCAGAAGCGTCTAATTTATTTGGTTCCTGACTTAATCAAAATGTGGAACATAAAGTACTGGTTATTTCCCTTTCAGTGTAAATCACTGGCGCTACACATTTCTTTGTTTTTAGATCCGCCCCCGGCTTATTGTAATGTGTATAGTACCTCAGCAAGCGAGGAAGTGGTGGGGTGTATTTAGTGGTGTTAATAATAAACATTATTCAGAATACATCACGGACCATTCCAGAATGTAATCTTTCGGATTTGCTGCTGGCTTCTTTCTGTTCAGACGAGATAAGCCATTGTGTGTGGGTGTTGAGGGGGGTAACTTGTAAACTAATATTTTAGATTTAGTGCTAAGCTGGTTAGAAAAGCGAGGTACTGTATAAAGCAGACCAGCACCCATCTCTCACCTGAGTGTTGATCATAAATTAGAGTTCACTCGCTCAATTACAGCAAAACTATAAAAATCAGGAATGCAGTCTTGTATACGTGGTGCCCAATACCTATGTCCCGCAGTGCTGGGATTACATTTTATGAACTTTATGAACCCCAAAAACCCCATACCCTGTCCTGGGTTATTGCTTACCCCACCCACCCCTCCCTCACAGCACACAAAATAAATGGCAGTAGTGCCTGACGTACTGCAGTGTAATTCAGAGCTGCAAGGGCAATCTTTGTGCCCACTACCGTCTCCAAATTTCAGCCAACACTGAATCGAGTACTTTGGTGACCTTTACAATCCAACACTTGCCTCCTGACATAATCTTTATTCATCAGTAAGTTCTCCTAACAAACCAGGACACATTAAACATGTTAGATGGCCTCAATATCCAGGAGACTCACCCCCATAACTCCTCTTGTTCCATGCCAAGGACGGATGTGCTCAGTTTATTTATTTTTTTTTTTTTTTGGGTGTAAATTGTTCTATATAACAGAAGATGAAAAGGGGGAATATTGATAGCAGAAAGGCAATAAAAGCGTGCCCCAAATTGTATCGCTATTTGAGAATTAAGTAGGGGAAAAACGTCATTAGTAGTAAAGGGGTCGGGCTGACTGACTGCTGCAGGCTCCAAGGCTCTGGATGCAGTTTGTCTCAGGGCGGGAGAGCAATAAAGAGGTTGCTCGTTGCACTCGGGCGAGTCGTTTATTTACATGCCCCGTCAGTCTCGTCGCCTGTTGAAAACCAGTAAATTGCTCCCCCTCCCGACCCAACAGAGGCGGCTTTTGCAGAAGCTCCTCAAGGCTGCAATATCAGAGGTACAGTCTAGGCAAGGCGGCGGAGGGGGGGTGCAGAGATTCCAGTGCCCACGCAGCACTGAGGCAAAAGCAGCACGGAGCCAAGGTTCCATTATCAGAGGTACTATTACAGGGCTTGGCAAATAATGAGTGGGTGGGGCAGGGGTATATAAAAGAGGAAAGACAGCCCACTCCTCGCCGATCGATCTGAACAAAAAAGGAAAAAAATGGAAACGGAGCAGAAGAGACTCAAACTCGTAGTAAATATGCAGAGACTGCAAATGAGCTATAGCAAAATGCTAATGCAAATAGACCGAAATAATATACGATTGCATACCTCATGCCAAACACAAAGGCTTGGGTTCTGTACATAAAAAGAGTAAAAATAAGGTATACCTCTACTGTGACAGGAAAATAAATACAGTCTGGTTGAATTGTTGTTATTGTAATATGCTGTTTATCTTGGTCATTTCACTTACTTTGTCTTCTGAGCGAGTGCCGCTGGATGCGTCTCACATGGCGGAGTGAAAAGTGCTTAAAGGAACACTTTTTCGTTTCCATTGAAAGGAGTTACTACGGGGAATTTTTAACTTCGTATTACTCCTTTTTAAATGCAAATGACTTCTTCTATCTCAATTATGCACAGGGCACAGAGAGCTACGGTCGCAAAAAAAAAAAAGTGAAACAGACGATGTGTTCTCAGCAGCCATCCATGTGTGTGATCTGAAAACGGTTATGCAGAGCTGGAAACTCAGTTAAACCGCGCAGTCAAAAATCCCAAACGAGATATCAGTATAGAATCTGAGTGAATAAATGGCAGCCTATTGACTGTAAGGTAAACATATGATAACAGGGGAAGGAAACGTTGTTAAAGACGTGTAACATCCCAAACCCACTTGTCGCACATTGCTTTACAAGCAGGGGTTGTGCCACCAAGGGACGGGGTGCCATAAAAGTCTCGCTTTGCAGCGCATCATCCTTTTGGCATTGATTGCACACACTTACCTTGAACTAATCCCACTCCGCACTGATCCGCAATTAGTAGCTGGTTGCTGCTTAACCAGTAATTAAACGAGGCTCCAATCCAACCCGAGACTCCTGGTATCTCTAGGAAAAGGGGAAGGCCGCCTGGATCTTTCAGTTGCTCCCATATCCATTAGCATCCAGGAAGAAATCCATTTCCCTGCCACAAAAAAAAATCCAAACAGCGCCCTCAAATATTTTCCCCACTCAACCCTTCAGCACTCTAGGCAAGTGATTTTATCCAGATATCTTCCCAAGGCAAGCCATGATTCAGTAAGGGGGGCTCCAGGCTACATTCAGCACCACCAATGCGCCGGACACAAGTGTAAGGATAACATTTTCGGTGTATAAGTGCAAATGTTGATGTATTCGTCTCTTCATCTCAAAAACATCGCCTTTCCTAGCTGTTCCGTGGCCCATGCAGCAGCAGTTTTAGTTTGTTTTGTAATACATCTGCAATACAGCAACCTGTTCATGCGAGGGCGAGGAAAAGGAGCGAGCTAAACTCTCGTTCCTAGAACTGACTGCAGTTGTGCAATTCCCCAGTTCCGCCAGAACACAAGTGTTTCCCCTGCCCTGCCTACGAGATCGAGTGGTACTCAGCCTGCTGTGGTCTCGGTGGCGCGGTGCTTCGAGGGGCTGGGCATCCGCCGTGACGTGAATGAGAGAGACTCGGTGGGGGAAACATTTGGAAGAAATTAAAAGTTTTGCTTAATTTCTTTCAATCCCTGTCCTTTGTGCAATGGTGCTTAAACCCTTTCAGACTGCAATGTGGTTCACTTATCAAAACGCGGGAGAAAGGGGGAACATTTTGGTCACGTCCAGAACTTTCGAGGAAATACCAGAACACTGGGAATTATTGCTTATATCTTCAGAGTTTTGAGTAGCGTGTCTCTCAGCTGTCCCATATTACAAGGAAGGTCCCTGAGCCTTGCAACTGCGAATCAACCCCATCCTACATCGTGTCCACCCCACATCTTTCTCATTCCACATGGAAAAAGAGCCACCCAACAGAGGAAGTGCTGTCTTACAGAGTAACCACAGACAGTATAGCAGAATTCATTATATAAGATGTTAAAATAAAAAATAACATGCAAATGTAACACCCCCCCATAATCCCACTCATCTGGGCTGCCCCGGCGGGACCAGGGGCTCAGCAGTTCCTCCCCACAGGGGCCGGGCCTGAGTCCCTACCAGTAGTTTCTGTGGTGCGGTAGTGCCTCCACCTGGGGCCCCTGCATCGCCTCCTGTGGGTAGAACAGGTTAGAACGTTTCCCCAGGATAAGTAATGGTCTTCCCTCTAACAGCTGCCCGTGATGACCCCCAGAACCACAATCACTCCCCACAATGGCTTTACATACACACAGCAAGTGAAACAGATGAACAATAAATATCCAGTTTATTACTACAAGCGAACACAAAGGAGGCGGGGGCTACTGCTCCAAAACCTCCTGGTTACCAAACATTCACTTGTCCCCACTTCTCCCCTTTTCCCCTGGGTGCCCCCAGACCAGTCACAGTTAGGGGGTACCTCACGGTCCCTTAGTCTGCAAGCCCGCTGTTTACCGTTGGGGCCTTTACACGATTGCACAAGTTCCAAGAAGAACAAAGATAAACTGGTGTAGAGGATGGTTCTCTCTTGACCCTCCTGGCAAAGAAAACACTGGTCTCCCCTGAGCTGCAGCTCAGGGTACTCACAGTGCCCAGAGAGGGTGACGACCCCTGCAGTTCACAGCACGTCATCTCCCACGAAATGGGTGGCATAGTTCTTCACCTGCCTGGCCTTTCCAGCTTCACCCGCAGGCCTTTGTATGCGACTTTCACCAGGCAGGCCTGTTTGTCCTTCTCTCCTCGGTTCCTCTGATCTTTGTAATGGGGGGGCATAGCAGTTCAACTCCCTTGGTGCCTTTTTAGTCTCCCCGGCTTCTCCCCTGGCAGGAAGATCTATCCCTGATGCAGCAGCCTCCCAGAAACCCCAGGGAGGTCGCAGTACCTTCAGACCAAACAGTCTGCCCCAGTACCTTCGAGCAACCAACCAGAAGGGGCCCTTCTGCACAGCCCCAGTGTCTGCCTGGCTCCTTCCTGTTCCATATGATTGAAAGGGGGGAGAGAGGGGGTGGAGAGGGATGCAGCCCCAGAGCCCTTGCCAGGCAAAACCACCAAAACAGCCCTCTGGTTTCCTTTGGGTACCTGCTATCCCTTTCCTCCTGCTCCTCCACCCTGCTTTCCTTCTCTCCCTCTCTCTCTCAAACTCTCTCTTCTCTCACCCCAGCTCTGCCTTCTCCACCCCTTTCTTCTTCCTACCATGGGAGAGGGGTAGCCAAAGCATCCCTGCCTTCTGGCAGTTTCCTCCTCTCTTGCTTTTTGGAGGGGGGGGAGAGCTGCCTTTTCTCTTTGTAGGAACCCAAAAAAGTAGCATGCACTTTTCTAGCTAGACACCTGGTTCCTAACTAGCACCAGCAATAATCACAGTCACAGCTAGGCTTGCATCAGGTCCAGCCACATCAATGGACCAGGCACGAGTACCCCCAGGACAGAGGGAGCCCCCTGCCCACCTTATGTAAGCGCCGAGCTGGGGGGACTTACACAAACATAAAGACACTAGTTTCTACAAGGTTCTAAAATTGTACCTCTTTTTCCTGTCACAATGCATTTTGAGAACCACTAACCTACAGGTTCCCACATTTAAATGCCAGATTTCCAGGTTTCAGTGACAAAAGGCTGAAAAGTAGTTACATAACTATGGGCGTTTGCTATAAAATCTTAGTGTAGAATGTGGGGCAGTGACAGCAGTATGTCACACAGTGTGTTTCTGAAGGGTAAAATGAGGGGCGGATTCTCCTAATGAGGTGCCTTTGAGTGGTATGGTGACAATTTCAACAAAGAGGCCAAAAGCCTCCTCCTGCCACAAGAGGTTCATACAGTTACAGTGTTTTTTTTAAAACATGAAGCTCCAGCTTTGAACACTTTCTTTGTATCTGTTATTTAGATGAGAAAGGGAGAACAAAGCAATACCACAAAACTGTTCATTAGGTGAAGCATGTGCCTCACAGTGCTGGAATTACAAAGTATGAGCTCTGGGAGATAGGGGGCTTATGAGGGTCCTAGCTTTAAACTCAGCACCCCTTCCCATTATGAGTTAATGGTGGTGATGTTTGAGTTACTGGGCTCACTTCAGAGCTGGGGGGATGAGCCCAGGCAAGCACCCCCCCCCCCAATAATTCCAACACTGATGTGCCAACCCTCTGGCAACAGAATGGATTATGATGATACCTTCAGTACAGGACCCAAAGCCATGGGAAGGCAGACACACACACGTACACACACACATATACCACGTGGATGGATTCCTGACATAGTTTGATGCCAAGAGCATTAGGATGTAGTGGCACTACTGACTGTCTCTATAAAAAGGAGCAGGGAGGAAAGATTTGGCTAGCCCAAGTGATGCACATAATCTTATTTTCACTGGAAAATTGTTGTTACTTAATTTCACAGCAAGGAGTGCACTAATACATTCTAAGCAGGTCAAGTGACTTCCTAGTCATACAGGGAGTAAATGGTTATGTTGGGATTCAAACCTGATCTAATGTTCTGTGTTCTGTAAAAGAAGTAGACTATGCAGACTTTAAATATTCTCCCAAGGTTCCTCAGGAAAAAAAAGTGTTGATTTGTTGCTACTTCCCCTTAGTGGGACTGCTCTAGACATTATCCTACAAGACTCCAGAGCATAAATCAAACACTTCAACTTGCAGTCAGCTTTTTGTGATCCTCAGTGGAGCTGGAGCCTGTTTGCACCCTAACCACAGACATCTTAGGGACAGGGAGAGATGTTTTTTTCATTCCTTACTGTAAGTGGCATCAAGAGTATCTGGTCCAAACCAGGCAGATGATTAGACATGTACTTCCTACACTTACGTATACACACTAACCAAGAGCAGCTAAACTGAGTATCATCAAGTGAACAGTTGAAAGTGAAAAAAAACATTGCTTCCTGCACCTGATTACAGCTTAGCATTCCATGGCTGGCATTTGTCAGCCAGCTGTGCAAGCTCCTCTGTCTCTTAAAGTCTAAGACGTTACTGTACATCTCCCACCTATATATGCAATGCCCCTTTCCAAGGCAAACCCAATCAGAAATGTAGACCATTGAAATGATGATGATTTCTCAGGTTCTTCCAGTGAGGTCCTCAGATCAGTGCAATCCAGTTATATCATATGGAGAGGTATTGGCTGGGATATTGCCCAATCAAGACGGTCCTGACCAATGTCAAGGACAGAATGTCCTATGCAAACTTATAGACCACATTCACCCCTTCACATCTTAGTATCTTTCAGATGGGAATTATTTATTACCTTCCAATGCTTTCAAAGGCAACACCTGCAAAAGTATGGGAAATACAGAAACATAGAATTTGATGGTAGATAAGGACCGCTTGGCCAACCTAGTCTGCCCATTTTCCTTACCTGTTTCATATACCATAGATCATAAATTATTTGTGGCTTACCCTCTCTTTCTTATAGCTAGAGTTCCTTTATGTCTGTCTCATGTGTTTTTGAATTCCCCTACCATTTTTGCCCCTACAACCTCTGCTGGGAGGCTGTTCTATGGATCCACCACCCTTTCCATGAAAAAATACTTTCTCACATTACCCCTAAGTCTACCCCCCTCTATTTTCATATCATGGCTCCTTGTTCTTAAACATCTTTATTTTTTTTTAATTTGCTATCCACGTGTACCTTATTTACTCCCCTGAGATATTTGAAAGTCTCGATCATACCCCCCCCCCCCACTGTCTCCTCTCCTCCAGGGACTACATATTGAGATCCTCCAGTCTCCCCTCATATGACTTTTAGTGCAGCCCCTGTACCATTTTTGTCACCCTTCTCTGAGCCACTTCTACTCTGTCTATGTTCTTCAGGAGATGTGGCCTCCAGAACTGAACACAGTACTCTAGACGAGGTGTCACCAATGTTCTATACAGTGGCATCACCACCTCCTTCCTTCTAACCCAAACAGGAAATGGGATTTTATATAACACAGAATATTTTAAAAACAAAATGAAAATCATGTCATTATTATTTGTTTTATTTCATATGAACCAACATCCAAAAATGTTAAAACATTACTTTAAATTAAAAAAAGTCTTTCCACCAATATATTCCAGTATATCAATGCAAATTGTTTCATCAGGAGTATTGATACAGAGTAACTTAAGCTTTCTAGCCAAAATAGTTCAAATGGGATGGATTTTCAAAGGACAATGCAGGGTTGCATCAAACCCTTCATCAAACCCGTTTCTTGGTGCAGCTGAGCCAAACACCTTTGCCACAACTGCACCTGATTTTAGTAGGTTGGGCACAGTTGTGTCACTTTACCTGATTTACAGCAGCTTGTGCCAAATATTTGGTGCAAGCCTTGTAAAAAGGGTACCCAGGCCTGCTGCAGACTAGACCAGAAAAGGTTGTTCTAACTTATGTCAATTGGCACAAGGGATGGGAAATCCCAATTGCTGGCCAGGAGAATGCTACAAGCCCTGATCACCATTTGTTCAGCACACCCAGGGCTTGTGCCATTCAGGACTCTTTGAAAATCTAGCCTAATTTCTTTAAAGGTGATAGGACATGTTTTTACACCTCTATATGCCCTCCTCTTTTCCCTTTGATGTTTATCCAATACTGTATACTGATATATTCTGACCTTTTTGTGTTAAATTAATAATTTGTTTTTTGCCTTTTTTAGTTACCTTTAATCCATCTCTCCTAAGCAGTTGATGCTCTCTTTCTTTTCATATTACCGGAACATTCCCTGACATCAGTTGATCATTCCAAGCCATTCAGGTGAATTGCATGGAGTGGTGTAACTGATGTCATAGAATGTCTTACTCTCTATATACTTATGCCCAGGTCCATCTGGAAATGAGTTCTTCTCAAAGATGTTTCACCTGGTTAAATAAAGATTGCTTGATTGATTGATTGACTGATGTTGAACCAAGGGCACAGCGAAGCAAAGTTATTTATTTTCTCATACATTTGTCACAGCATATCAGAATACATAACTGTCATGGAAAGGACAATGGGAGGGCAGTTAACTATGTAAAAGTCATTCAATATTACCTTTAAAAAGGGCTATCTGTTTCATTTCATTTCATTTATTTATTTCACAAGTTAAAGGCTCCGTTGAGCAAGCTCATTTACAAGGAGGTCCTGGATAGAACAGGGATACTGATAATAAAACAGTAGGACAGTAAAACAGTAAATTAAAATATAATAAACTAAAAATACAATTGCAGGACCATCAGGGCTGCAGTTGGAACTTTTTTTTAATTAAAGCATACAGTCAGGTTGATACAAATATATCCCATTGATACAGTTAAAGTGTACTGATAATACTGAAACAATGCACTTTTACTATATAACATATTAAAATTGTTTTAAAAGATTTATATTGCCATGTTTTGGTATGCATCAGTAAAGTGAGATTGTGTCAACTGGATGTAGCTATATCAGTCTAACTACATGTTTTCATTTAAACAACAACAAATGATGTGATGTTTCTCCCTAATGGTTCCAAATCTAGCCCTTTCTAAAGGCAATATCTTCATAAAGGGTTAACATTTGACCTGTGAGGGCTTTTTTTTTTAAATGAAAGTTTGGAGGCAGGTCAATAGAATTACATCATGTCAATATACTATATAGAATAATAAATGGGAAACCTTGCACAACAAGGTTTTGTTTACATAAGGGGGTTCTGATAACATTATAGACCTCAAGAATAAAGCTCAAGAGATCTTGAATGTCATCAGAACCCCAGGATGCAAACATATGCCTTGCCTGTGCATGGTTTTCAATTCATCAATTTTATAGTGTATGGTTAGAGCTTATACTAAGATTAATACTAGGAAATGCAAGGAGCTTAATGGTGTGAGCCCATATATTGTATGCTGCTATAGTAAATTCAGAGGAAATACTTTAAAGCCCCACCAGACCTAATGTAGTTACATAGAAACATAGAATTTGATGGCAGATAAGAACCGCTTGGCCCACCTAGTCTGTCCATTTTCCTACCTAACAGATAAGCTGCAGATCCTAGTTAACCAACAGCTTACTTACTCCTACCCCCCACGGGGACTGCCTTATGTCTGTCCCATGCATTCTTGAATTCCCCCACTGTTCTTGACTCCATGACCTCCTCAGGGAGGCTGTTCCATGCATCCACAACCCTCTCCGTGAAAAAATATTTCCTCACATTACCTCTGAGCCATCCCCCCTCTATCTTCAAATTGTGCCCACTTCTTCTTGCACATCTATTTTTCTGAAAGATACTACCCTCTTGGACTTTGTTGATTTCCTTGAAGTACTTGAAAGTTTCTATCATGTTCCCTCTCTCCCTTCTTTCTTCAAGGGTATATATATTAAGCTCCTTTAGTCTTTCTTCGTATGTCTTCTGGTGTAGACCCTGCACCATTTTGGTTGCCCTCCTCTGGACAGCCTCCACTCTGTCTATGTCTTTGCAGAGATGGGGTCTCCAGAACTGCACACAGTACGCCAGATGGGGTCTCACCAACTGTCTGTACAAAGGGATAACAACTTCCTGTTTTCTACTATTGATGCATCTCCCTATGCATCCCAGTATCCCCCCAGCCTTCCTTACTGCCTTCTCATATTGCTTGCCCACCTTTAGGTCATCTGATATAATTACCCCCAGGTCCCTTTCCAGTTTTACTGTTGTCAGTATCTCACCACCCATTGTGTACTCTTCCCTTTGGTTTTTGTTTCCCAGGTGCATTACCTTGCACTTCTTTGCATTGAATCTGAGCTGCCATACATTTGACCATTCCTCCAACCTTGCCAAGTCCCTTCTCATCCTTTCCACTCAATCTTGTGTATCAACCCTGTTGCAGATCTTTGTGTTGTCTGCAAAGAGACATACTTTTCCTTCCAGTTCCTCTGCAATGTCACTTATAAAGACATTAAAAAGGACCGGCCCCAGTACTGAACCCTGCGGTACCCCGCTAGTAACCCTCCTTTCTTCACTGTGGACTCTGTTTACTACTACCCTTTGCGTCCTGTTGTCTAGCCAATTTTTTACCCAGGATACCACCCTGGGACCCACTCCAAGGCTGGCTAACTTGTGTATTAATCTGTTGTGTGGGACTGTATCAAATGCCTTGCTAAAATCTAGGTAGGCCATGTCCACAGCCCCTCCCTGGTCTACTACTTTGGTCACCCAGTCAAAGAAATATATTAGATTCATCTGACACGACCTTCCCATCGTAAATCCATGCTGCCATGGGTCCTGTGCCCCACTGGCCTCTAGGTACTCAACAATTCTTTCCTTCAGAAGTGATTCCATCATTTTCCATACCACTGAGGTCAAACTAACTGGTCTGTAGTTTCCTGCCTCTGTCCTGCTCCCACTTTTGTGAAGAGGAATCACATCCACCCTCCTCCAGTCCTCAGGTACCACCCCATCCTCCCATGATTTGTTAAAGAGAGTAGTCAGCAGTGTCACTAGTTCTACCTTTAGTTCTTTTAGAATTCTTGGGTGAATCCCATCAGGCCCCATTGCTTTGTCCACCTTCAATTTTATTAGTTCTTTCAGAACCCTTTCTTCTGTAAATGGACTGGTATCGACCCCCATCTTCACAGTGTTTCTCTTGTTTGGTTTAGGTACCTCCCCCTCCTCTTCCTTTGTGAATACTGAGCAGAAATATTCATTCAGTATCCTTGCTTTTTCACTGTCACCCTCTGCCCACATTCCCTCCCCTTTATTAAGCCTCAGTATCCCTCATTTGGTCTTTCTTCACTCCCTAATGTACCTATAAATGGTCTTATCCCCCTTCTTAACAGAGTTGGCTATCCTTTCCTCTGTTTGGGCCTTTGCTATTCTGACTGCCTTCCCTGCCTCTTTCTGCTTTAACTGATAAAGTTCTCTGTCCTGCTCCTTCTGTGTTTCCTTATATTTCCTGAATGCTATCCTTTTCTCCTTAACCTTCCCTGCCACCTCATTTGAGAACCATAGTGTTTTTTTCCTTTGTTGTGTTTTGTTGATTTGCTTTACACAAAGGCTTATTGCCTCTGTGATGGCTGTTTTGATTACTCCCCATTGTTCCTCCACCCCTCCTTCTTGCCTGTTTGCTAGTGCTTTTCTGAGGCACTCTCTCACTTTGCCAAAGTCAGCCCTCCTAAAGTCCAATACTCTTGCTTTTGTATGGCTTGATTGTATGGCTGTGTTTATCGTGAACTACACTGTTTGGTGGTCGCTTGTTCCCAGATGGCTACCCACTTAAATCTGAGATTCTTTCTCCATCCCCATTTGAGAGTACCAGGTCTAAGATTGCTCCCTCCCGAGTGGGTTCCAATACTAGCTGTCTGAGGCATGCCCCTTGTAGGGCATCAGAATGACCTTGCTCTTGGATGTGCTGCAACAAAGGTGCTTCAGTTAACATCTGGCATATTCGGGTCCCCATCAACAATATCTCCCTTTTTCTGCCATTCTAAGGAAGCCTTCTATCATTTCCTTGCCCATTCCCTCCCTCTGAGATGGGGGTCTGTATACAACCCCCATGCGGATTGTGGTGCCATTTCCTGCCTCCAGGGTGACCCAGAGTGCCTCATCTGCTCCCTGTTTACTCTTTAGTTCTGTTGCTTTGATCCCTTCCTTTACATAGAGAGCTACTCCTCCTCCTCTTTCACCCTCCCTGTCCCTCCTGTAGATTGTGTATCCTGGTATGTTGACATCCCAGTCATGGTTCTCTGTGTACTATGTTTCTGTGTGCCACAATATCCAGGCAACCCTCTTCCATCAAGGCCACTAGTTCAGGGAGCTTGTTACACAAACAGGCATTAGTACTCATAAACCCTCCACTTTTTGATGCCTTACCCCTTTTAGCCCCATCCCTGTCCTTACTGCCTTTGCCTTTTTTTACATTTACCTCTGTCCTGCTCCCTAATGACTTCTCTATCTTGGTGTTTACCTCACTAATTACTGTGTTTCATGGGGGGACGCTGGGATTTCCCTGCTCCTTTTCAGTGCCTCCCCCATTGGCTAGTTTAAATGCTTGCCAATGAAGCATTTAAACCTCTCACCTAGGATACTGGTTCCCCCCAGACAGATGCAGACCATCATGCCAGTATAGGTCTGCATCCCTCCAGGTGGCTCCCCAGTCCCCAATGAAGCCAATACCCTGAGCTCCACACCAGTTTTTCAACCATTCATTGAATTCCCTGGTGAGGAGTACCCTAGCATCACCCTTGCCATAAACATGCAGCACCTCCGAGAAGGTTACCATATGCGCTACTTGTCTAAGGCCCCTCCCCAACTCTACAAACTCCTCTTGCACTGCTCTGATCACATTCCTAGCCAGGTCATTTGTCCCTAGGTGGACAATGACATCCAGCTCCCTCCCTTATGCAGCTGCTCCCACAATCCTGAGGATTCGCTTCCTGTCCCTCCAAGCCGTGGCACCAGGCAGGCACCTTACCTCCCTCTCCCTTCCTCCCCACTCCTACCCCAAATGATTGAGTCCCCACCAGGAATTGTTTCCTTCCCTGTGGGGTCCTGTGCCACCCTCCTGTGGGTCTCCGTTATGAAGGTTCCCAGCATCCTCCTTGGTCTCCACTGCAGGTGCCTCCATAGAGGAACCACTATCCACCAGAAGAGCATATGAATTGTGGAGAGGTACAGCTGGAGGGATGCAACTCTGTTCCACCACCCTCTTCCTCCCTGAGCCCACCCTAGTCCAGCCTCTCCTCTTTCTTGATAACCTCTGAGGTAGTGGCATTGGTCCTGGTGGTCCCTGGGTGGAGGAGGAGGTTTCATGAATCCTAGCCAGGTCACCCTGGAGATGGGCAACCTCCTCCCTCAGACCAGAGATGTGCCTGCAAATAGGGCAGCATTGCAGCCTCCAGAATGTCTCCCAGAACACTGCCATCCCACAGCCATTGCACTGTACCACTCCTATCATGTCTTATTTTGTGTCCCCTCTCCTGTTTTTCTGTATGCTTACTCTCTCCTCTCCTTACAACTTTCACCCTTCCTGTTCTGGGACAGCAACTTCCTATATTCTTCAGTAGCCTCCTCCTTCCTTGCTCAGTGTCAGACCACCAGCATCTGGGGGGGGAGAGCGAGCTACTTTTTTCCTTTAGGGTTGACAAAACTAATGTTTCTCTATGATCCTTCCCTTCCTACTGCCAAATAGGAAGTTCCTGTTGTCAGTCAAATCCAGTGGCTATAAAAGTAGAACTGGCTTAGGGTGGGTGGGATGGAGGGCAATTAGTAAGAAAAAAGGCTAGCAACAGGAAGTTGTAATTGGAGTCACCTGCTTTTATATTGTCTAAGCCACACCCCCAATTAAGCTGTCTCTCCTCCTACTGATTTAGCAAAGTAAGTTGATACAGTACCCTTCCCAGCACAGAACACACACTGACTTTCTTGCTTTCCTTTTTTAACCCTAAATAAGACCCCTTCTACTTCTAATAAAGTATCTGTCTGCTTAATCTCAACAGACACTGACTCCTGCTGAGATAGAAGTGTTAAATTAGTAAGAAAATAGTAGCTTCTTTTAGTTTGCTGCTTTATGCTCTACAAGCAAGATTTCTGTCATCCAAAGGCTAGCAACAGGAAGTTGTAATTGGAGTCACCTGCTTTTATATTGTCTAAGCCACACCCCCAATTAAGCTCTCTCTCCTCCTACTGATTTAGCAAAGTAAGTTAATACAGTGCCCTTCCCAGCACAGAACACACTCTGACTGTCTTTCCCTTTTTAACCCTAAATAAGACCCCTTCTACTTCTAATAAAGTATCTGCTTAATCTTAACAGACACTGAATCCTGCTGAGATAGAAGTGTTAAATTAGTAAGAAAATTGTAGCTTCTTTTAGTTTGCTGCTTTCTGCTCTACAAGCAAGATTTCTGTCTTCCAAAGGCTAGCAACAGGCTGTCCAGCCTTTTTTAAAGCTCTATCTTTGTTCTGCTTACAACTACCTCCACTGGAAGTGGATTCCACATATTAACCACCCTTTGTCACACCTGACATTTTTCCCTCTTATCTGAAATGGGTGCCCTCCAGTCTCCATTTGTCCCAATTTTAATTCTATATCCAGTTCCACCAGTAAAGCAGGGTCTCGTATAATGTTATACATAAAAAGTACATACCCCACATAGGCTGGGTTTCAAGGGACATCAAATCTAATGATGTTAGGGTCTGCCACCATTTTAAGTGAAAAGAGATGTTTGAGGTGTTTGTAGAAGTCCAACATGGAGTCTAATTAAAACTTTGATCAACCCTGCTGAGCAGAGCTAGGCCTTTATTTTGAATAAATAGCCAAAATTAATTTTAGGCAGCAGTATTTGCAAAGTTCATAAACTGGTCATGAGATGTTGACAGCCATTGTGAGTCTATTTCTAGAAATTGCTTGTTCTTTGTGATTAAGCACAAAACTAAAAATATAAGTGCTTAACCAATCACAGTGTACCAAGTCCTCACATCTGCAAAAAGAGGAACAAACAATGATCAGTTACTTTTGTTGGAAACGTCAAGGGACTTACTCATGTCTACTACAAGTCTAGTAATTTCCTTGCTTTAATAAGTCATGCAAAGTTCACTGTTGTACTGTAGCTTACAAATTTATATGTTAAAATCTCAATATTGTGACTTTCACACAATGCTCAAAATTATGTTGCTCGAGTCGTGTCACTTAATTAGTAGGGTAAAATGAGTTGCTTTGAGGCAATTTTGGTTTAAATTAAAGCTGAGTAACTTGCAAGCAGGGAACCTGTGGCCAGCTGTATTTTCTAAGTGTAGCTCCACATGGAAAATAAACTGTAAGTATTGCTATTATAGGCAAAAGTAGCGTTTAATCAATTGTCAATGTCTAAAAGTAGTGTTTAATCAATTTTCCATGTTCATAAGTTGGCAAGCAATAGTTACAATATTTGTCAGACTGTATTGCTCTTGGTTGTGAGAAATACTAATGTGTATAAGTTTAGTTTACAAAAGAACTCTTCAAAATACTGACAAAAATAGGAGCAATGCTGGAGTTCATTTGTTGTTTAAAACTGATGGCTGATGCTATGTTATATGCAAATGCAAAATTGTTTAATAAGAACTAATGAAAATAAATTATCAATAAAATACCTAACAGTGAGATCAGATGATTCCCGTTAGTTTTCATTTCTGCTTTACCTTCTAGTGGTTTTAACCATTATTGTACACAGAATTCAAACAGGTAAAAAATCTTATAGTGCACTTTCTAAAAACCTTATAGTGCATGGTTCCGCATTATTCTTGGCTGAAATCAGTGGAGAGTAAAGAGTCATTTTGCTGCAGTAGTGACATAGCTACTGAAGCAGAATGACTTTTTGTTCTACTGCAATAGCTACGTCACAGAGTGACTCTCCCATTCAGCATGGTTTATTGGTTCTGAAGGCAGTTGAACCGTTGTGTGGGAGAGCCACCACTGATCACACATCCCTGACTGC